>JAWHQI010000037.1:2500000-5000000 GCA_033032865.1 Dactylorhiza incarnata | reverse complement strand
TGAAAAAGTCTACCGGGAGGATAAAATTGTCGACCTTGACCAGAACATCCTCCACTACCCCTATCGGGTACTTTACCGAGCAATCCGCGAGTTGGATGCTCATCTTAGTCGGGCTTGGGATGCCCAAATCAAGTTTTTTGAAAAGGGAGAAAGGCATCAAGTTGATGCTAGCTCCCAAGTCCGCTAGAGCGTACTTTATTAACATATTGTCGAAGAGGCACGGGATGGAGAATCATCCCGGGTCATTTAGTTTTGGCGGCAATTTGTTAAGGAGGACATCCGAGCATTCCGTGTTAAGGGAAACACGTGAAACATCTTCGAGCCACTTTTTATTAGAAAGCAACTCTTTAAGATATTTCGCATATTTCGGCATTTGGGAGAGTGCCTCGCAGAAAGGAACGTTTATGTGGATTTGTTTTAAAATTTGTAGAAATTTTTTATAATGCTCGTCCTTCCGCTCGTTGTTTATTTTCGAGTGATAAGGAAGGGACAGGCTAAAAATGTTTGGCACAGTCGGAATACTCATTGTATTATCTATCGAGAGAGGGGGTGGAGGGGTCGGTGTCGAAACATGTACCTTGGGCTCAACCCATTTTGGGGAGATTACCTCCTTGCCGCTGCGAAGGTTTATGGCGTTGGCATTTTCTGGGGGGTTTGGCTCCGTGTTCCCTGGTAGAGCTCCATATGGCCGCTTGGAGACCATCTTTGCCAACTGTCCCACCTGATTTTCCAAGTTCTTAATCGATCCGGTAATATTCCGGATATTTGACTCGGTGGATGCAACGTATTTAGCAAAAATATCTTCGAGTGGAAAAGGTTTTGGAGGGGGAGGCTGAAATCCATTTGGAAATCCTTACGGAAATCCTTGTGGAGTTACAATTGGGGGCTTCTGAGCATTATTAGGATTGCTCCAGGAAAAATTTGGGTGTTTCCTCTAACCCGGATTATAATTATTACTATACAGATTGTTATTAGGGTTGAAGGGGGGTCTAACTGGGTTGCCTAGGTAATTTATAGTTTCTTTGACACAAGTATTATTATTATTATTAGGAGCCCAAGCGGGAGTGGAGGAGGAAGCAGTCATCTCCGCCACTTGCTTACTTAACCTTTCGACTTGAGAGGCTAAGTGAGAAGTGGCATCCACTTCATATATCCCAGTTGGTTTAGTAGGGCGTGATCTAGGCACATTCCATTGATAGGCGTTCATGTTGATTTCCTCGAACAGAGCTTGGGCAGCCTCTGGGGTTTTGTTGTTTAACGTTCCCCCGACGGCCGCATCGATCATCTGTCGTGTTGAGAAATTTAAACCATTATAAAACGTCTGGACCTACAGCCAGGACGGCAGCGCATGATGAGGACGCCTACGCAAGAATTCTTTAAAATGCTCCCAAGTCTCATAGAGAGACTTAGAATCGTATTGAACGAAAGAGGCGATATCTGTGCGTAGTTTAGCGGTTTTAGACGGGGGAAAATATTTAGTTAAAAAAATTTCCGTCAATTGTGCCCACGTGGTTATAGATCCTCGGGGGAGAGAACTTAACCACGCCTTGGCTTTCGTCCGCAGTGAAAATGAAAATAAGCGTAAATAAATAGCGTCATCAGCAACGCCATTAATTTTAAAGGTATCGCATATTTTCAAAAAACTAGAAAGGTGTAAACTCGGATCCTCATCTGGCAAACCGTCAAATTGCACTGACTGTTGTACCATTTGAATGATGCTAGATTTTTTTATAAAATTATTATTAGCCACTATTGGGCGTGTAATACTCGATCCGGTATCTTCCAAATTTGGTCTGGCATAATATGCCATGGTCCGTGGCAGGGCCACATCTGGAATTTGATAGGCCATAGGTTCAGTGTAAGTATCTCCGACTGACTCTTTGGGAAATTCGAGTAAGTTTTGATCACGAAGTCGGAGGCGCTCATGAAGGGTGCGCTCGATTTCGGGGTCAAAAGGGATATTCGAATCCTCCGAGGAGTTTCCTCGGGTCATATACTAATAATAGAAATGATATATATATTTTTTTTGCTTTTTTCTATGATTTTTTCTATTTTTATTTATATATATATATATTTATGATATATTTAATACATATGATAAAAGTAATAGTAATTCCTTGTTTCAAATAACAACACAAGGTCCCCGGCAACAGCGCCAAAAACTTGATGATTATTTCGGATTGCTTCTTTTTCTTTGTTTTGGTTAACCTTTATATGATGAGATTAGAGTTAGGCGGGTGTTTTCAAAGAGTTTCGCAAGTATTCCTACTTTGAGAAACTAACCGTTATCCTATCGAAAGATAGAAGTAATGGTCTTTTTCTTATTTCGAAATATTGATGATTACACCCTGACTACAACGCCGAATTCTATTGATTTTTAAAATAGCAAAGGAGAGTTTTTCAAGTTTCGGATTTGAAAAGTGTTTGATTAAATTTTAATCCAAATTAACCATATAATAAAGGCAAGTATACCTTATCGTGAGTAATACGGGATATTTTGTTTTAGAAAATATCGAGGTCGTATATTTCCACGGATCGTGTTGATTATACTACTTTGAGGAACGAACTATTATTTTATCGGAATAAATTTTTAGTGTGGGTTTTTAAAAGCGAACGATAATAAGCGTATAACTAGAGTTCTAAACGATGATAATAATAACGCCCGATGTCGAATTACCTTGAGACGAAAATAGTCTTTTTTAGAAGTAAAAGAGATGAATTTTTAAGTCATTAAAATGGCTTGGCCGTGGAGGTTCCATAATTATGAACGCTCCTCTCTCGAGGGTACGCCAACCTGAGATTATGAATATTCGACCGAACTCTCGTTCTATAATCGAATCTTCTTAATACTCGCTTTATGTTGTGAACCCCGCTATTGGGTTTTTACATCCAATTCTAGAGACATACCTCATCCTCTCTCGAGGGTAGAGCACACTTCTCTTTACCCGTGAGCGATCAGTCCGTATGCACGAGCCTCTCGGCTAACTAGTTTACGGAGACGGAAATGAAAACCACACATCGATTATGTGGCTCCACTCAACGTTATTCTCGGGTAAACCTTAAGCTCGTTAATTATTTTAGAAAGAGATGTTTTATTTTTTAGAAAAATTATTTTTGGGTCCCAATGCTCTTCGACATCGTGCGCTAAAGAAAATTAGCCACTCATCGGAATGGAGACGGCATTAATAGTTGGAAAATACATGTTTAATTATTTAAGTGGGTATAAGCGGATAAAAGGGAAATAAAATGACTTATATAAAAGCAGTAATAGTATCCGTCCCAACCGTCTTAAACAAGCGCTAAAAAGTTCTTAGCCTCTTATCCAGGATGGGAGTGGTATAGAAATGAAATACTTATAAAGGTGCATAAATAATATCCATCCCAACCGACTTAAACAAGTGCTAAAGGAAATTAACCTCTTATTCAGGACGGGGGTGGTATAGAAATGGAATGCTTATAAAGGTGCAGAAATAATATCCGTCCCAACCGACTTAAACAAGTGCTAAAGGAAATTAGCCTCTTATTCAAGATGGGGGTGGTATAAACAGTTATATAAGGACTGAAATAAAGCTAAGTTACAAAAAAGAAAAACACTATCTCATATACGCACGCACTCTACATGTAATAAAAAGGCTAAATCGAAAGAAAGCGTTAAAACGAAAGTGATAAATAAAGCGTTATAGAAAGCAAAAAACTTTTTTTATGAAAGCAATAAACTAAGTTATGAAAGCAATAAACTTATACTCATACACACACACTAACATAAATAAAAAAGGATCATCCAAATGAGAAAATAACATTTTATTTCTAAAATAAGCATTACAACTAGACTAAAACGGCAAAAATTACAAACAAACATAAACTTAATTGCATAAATAGAACTCACATTCACTCAAAAGAACTCAAATACACTAACAAGCATTCAAAATTTGGATGAGATTTCCTTCAGACGAGCCCCTCTATTTATAGGAAAATTTTCATTTTTACACGCCCTAGGTCACGGGCGTGACTTGGATGTCACGGTCGTGACTTAGGGCGTGACATTTGCGCGTGCTTTAGGGGTCGCATCCGTCGTCTTCTTAAAAATTTAGCCGTCAAACATGGCTGCACACGGGCGTGACTTGAAGTGTCACGGGCGTGACTTGAAGTGTCACGGGCGTGACTTGTAGAGTCACGGGCGTGACTATGTGCGGCAGACGTCGGCAACATGGGATTCATAGAATTTTGAACTTTAAATTTACACGCCCTCGGTCACGGGCGTGACCGAGGGCGTGACCTGAGAAAATTTTGTCAAAAACCTGAAAAAAAAAAGAAATAAAGCTAAGTTAGTAACAAAAATAATAAAACAAGCAATTATTCATTAATTTACATAGAAAATTTATAATTTTAATTAAAACCATACTAAAAACTATACTAAAAATACATATATTTTATTTCTTATCAGGCTTACGGGCCTAGGTTGCAGGGACTTCCGGGTCCGAGTTGTAAGGCTCGTGGGACGGAGACATTGATGGAGTTTGCCGAGCCTAGCACACTGCTGGGTAGGCGCAGAGGGACATAGAACTACTCAAGACACCCGGTCTTGAGGAACCTCTATATATCTTGTGTTGTGTGTGTGCTAAGATTTTTTGTGATTCTTCTGTGCAGTGCTTCCATTAAACTCATTACTTGCAAAATATTTTACAACAACCATAATCACCTAAACCCCCCTTTGGTGATTGATCAATAACTAACAATTGGTATCAGAGCTAGGTTAATCAAGAAAGTGACTTTACCATCAGATCTAGATCGTAGAACAATACAATATGGCAGGAGGTGATCAACATCGAGAGATGAGAGACATGAAACTCCCAATCTGCACAAAGGAGAACTTTCCTATCTGGACGGAAAGAGTAAGGTTGTTCATGGAGGCAGCTGATCCAAGAGTCTATATAACTGTTTATGAGAGCCCCTGCATTCCCATGACAGCATCCACAATTGATCCAACTAGGATGGTGGCAAAGAAGTATACAGACATGACCAAGGATGAGCTGACCTTGGCAAGTCTGGATAAAAGGGCACAAAATGTAATCGTAAGTTCCATTGATGACTCAACCCTCCATAATCTCATTCACTGCAAGACAACCAAGGAGATGTGGGACTCTCTGATTGTCTATATGGAGGGTAAGGAAGAGGTAAGGGATGACAAAAAATCCCTCCTCAATTAGGAGTATGAAGCCTTCATGCAAGGCAAGATTGAAACCATCTCAAGCTGTTATGAGAGGTTTTTCAAAATAATGAATGAACTGAAAAATTATGGCAGAGACTTCACAAATTCTGGCCTTAATGATAAATTCCTTACTTCTCCCTCTCTAAGGAATGGGATATAAAGATTTGTGCCATTAGAGAGATGGGTCAGTTGGGCATCTTAGAAACCAAGAATCTATATGGGACGCTGCTATCCCATGAACTTCAGCTCAATACCAGGAAAGCTGAAGAGGAGAGCTCAAAAGGGAGCTCTAGAGAAAGATCTGTGTCTCTCAAGGCTGAGAGCACTAGGAGATCCAAGGACAAGAGTCCCGCTTATCAGAACAGATCGGAGAGCAGTGAAGAGTCTGATGCCAGCACATCAAACTCTAATGATACTGAAAAAGTGAGGGTCCTTCTCTCTAAGAAGTTCAAGAAGTTGATAACCAGAAGAAGAAGAGACAACTACAGACCCACCTCTTCAAGCTCAAAAAGATCTGATCAACATGACAGGTCTAAATCCTCAAGGGAGGACAGGTATAAATCAAAACCTGGTAAATTTGATTTTGCTAACACTGTTTGTTACTCCTGTAATAAGACAGGTCACATAGCTGATGATTGCTCTTCTAAGAGAAGGGAATCAAGGAATTATGAAGACAAGAGAAGGTCAAGGGACAAGAAGAAACCTGAAAGAGGGTTTATAGCAATGAAAATCAGAACTCTAAGTGATTCTGATTCAAGCTCCTCAGATACTGAGGAAGAAGCACTGATTGGCCTAATGGCCATAAAGGAAGACAACCAGGATGACTTCTCTCCTGGGAAGGTACCTATCAAAGCCCATCTGTCTGTCTCTGATTCTGAATCATTAACAGACTCTTTGTATGATAATGAGAGTGTGTCTGCAGCAAACATCACAACCTCAAGATCTCAATATGATGTTGAATCTGACCTAATAAATCAGTATAAGGCTTTATGGAAAGCTTTCAAGAACTGCAAGAAACTCCTCATAGTCCAGACCAAGGAGTTAAATTCCTTGAAGACTGTCCAGTCAGAGCTCAAAGATATAGCTGAAAAGCTGGCTGCTATGAGCAATGAAGTGGACAAATTCAAGGAAGCCACAAGGCTTAAGAATGCTGAATTAGGTCAGAAGAACAAGGTCATTAAGGACCTTAAGGAGATGATGCTGGCTAAGAAGAAACTTACTGCAAGATTCTCGATGCCCAAGATAGTCCTACCTATCATTGATACCTTCTCTGGATCATTCAGAGTTGGTATGGATTCAATCAGGAGACTATCAAGGACAAAGGTTCTGAAGCTCAATCTTCTTTTAAGAAGGTAACAGCATAAGGTTCTTCTAGCGATGGTCCTATAGCAATAAGACTGAAAAGTAAGGGAAAGGTTGCTTCCACAAAGCCTGTTCCCAAGAAGGTGGCCCAACAAGGGGTGAAACCTACTCCACCCAACTCTCACACTTATAAGGTTCACCTAAGACCTGTTAGGTCAGTTGTCTTCCCTCCTGCTCACCAACACTCTCATCCGACTCAAATGGTGTGGCAGAAGAGAAGGTATAACAGGTATGAATGCTAGTGTTGTGGGAAGTAGGCAAGTTTGCCCTGGATTATTGGTTCAACCCAACAAGACCCAATGCAAAGACAGTGCAGAACCCTCAGTGGCGCGACATTCCATTTTCTACTACACATGGATCTATTTGTTCCTATGTCCTTTCTCAGCTTGGGAGGGACAACTTACACCCTTGTGGTAGTTGATGATTACTCAAGGTTCAGTTGGGTATTCTTCCTTAATAAGAAGTTAGATACCTTAGACATCTTGAAGAACTTTGTCAGGAAGATCCAGAATGAGATGGACTGTACTGTGGTCAAGTTCAGAAGAGACCATGGTATAGAATTTCAGTTAGGACCCATGACAGAATTCTGCCAAGAACTGGTATCTCCTAAGAATTTTCCTCTCCTAGGACTCCTCAACAAAATGGGGTTACAAAAAGGAAAAAAAAACTTGATAGAGGCAAGTAGGACAATGCTAAGTGATTCCTCCCTTCCAGAATATTTCTGGGTAGAGGCTGTGAACACTGCTTGTCATGTGATAAACAGGGCCTCCATCATCAAAGACCACAAGAAGTCTCCCTATGAGCTAGTGAAAGGCAGAAAACGTACCTTATCCTACTTTAGGATCTTTGGGAGTAAATGATATGTACTTAATAATGGGAAGGCCAGGCTAACCATGTTTGCTGAGAAAAGTAGTGAAGGTATTCTTGTTGGTTACAGCTCCTATATCAAAGCTTATTGGGTGTACAACATCAATACCGAAGTAGTGGAAGAATCTGTACATGTTGTATTTTATGAGACTAGCCTTATACATAAGGGCTGGTCTAGTACGCTTGTGAATGCAGGTACAATAGAGAAAATGGAGAAATTATTCATTGAAGAAAAGGCTGATACCTCAATAAAAGATAATAATCAGTCAGCAACAGTTGAAATTGAAGAAGAGACTATAGAAGGCTCAGAAACAACAGAGGAAATGCAACCTGAAGAACCTGTCAATGAAGAAGTCCCCAGAATACTGCCAATTGCCTTGAGACAAATGAGAGATCATCCCCAAGAGAAAATAATAGGATATGTCAACCAAGGAGTGCTAACAAGGAGTAGAGTTGTAAATGAAGCATTGTACCTGAGTTTTCTCTCTCAAATTGAACCCAAGAAATTTGAGGAAGCAAATCAGGATCCATTTTGGATTGCTGCAATGCAGGAGGAGCTGAATCAATTTAACAGATGCAAAGTATGGAAGTTGGTTCCTAGACCCCAAAGACAGAATATCATAGGAACTAAGTGGGTCTACAGAAATAAATTGGATGAGAATGGAATAATCACAAAGAATAAAGCAAGGCTGGTGGCAGAGGGATATAGACAGGAAGAGGGGATTGAATTTGATCAGACCTTTGCCCCTGTAGCCAGACTGGAATCCATCAGACTATTATTAGCCTATGATGCCTACCAAGGATTCAAAGTCTATCAGATGGATGTGAAGTCAGCCTTTTTAAATGGTGACCTCAAAGAGGAAGTCTATGTAGATCAGCCATCAGGTTTGGTTGATTCAACTCATCCTGAATATGTATATTTTCTTAAGAAAGCATTATATGGCTTAAAGCAGGCACCTGGGGCCTGGTATGAGACTCTGTCAAGCTTTCTCATTGAGAATAAATTCTTTAGGGTAAAGATTGACATGACATTGTTCCTAAGGGAAGTTAAGGGAAAGATTTTGCTAGTACAGATCTATGTAGATGACATTATCTTTGGCTCTACAGATAACAATCTCTGCAAAAAGTTTGCCAGCTTGATGCAGGGAAAGTTTGAGATGAGCAGCATGGGTGAGCTCTGATGAGTCCAATTTATATAGGGTTTTTCAGACTCATCTGGGCTTGTTTTTAGGCATATGCACTTCACTTTTAGTTCATTATTGCTTAAATTTAACTTGAACATATTTCTTCAAAAAGTGCACTCTTTGGGCCCATTTTGGTGTGCAATTGCGTGCTATGTTTGTTGGGGGTAAACACACGGTGCTCCCCAACCCTTTTTCTTTATTTGGATGGTGTTGGAGGTGTATTCCCAGCTGGATTGCTGTGCTTGCAGGTGGTTCGATCATCTCCTTTTTGCCCAGAATTCATGAATGTGTACATCGCACGGTCGTGCATTTTCTTGACTTATGGGCGGCTACGGTCGTGTGCTTTCATCTGGGAAGAAAACCAGTGATCTGAATTTGATCTTGCGTTTTACGCACAGGCGGATTCGCCCGTGCGAGAAGGAATCGCACGATCACCCTGTTTATCCGTGATTCTAGCCATTCTGAGTTTGTTCGTGCATTTTTACGCACGAGCGGATTTGCCCGTGCGTAAGTAAAATGCACGAGTGCGGGTGCTTCTTCCTCAAGTCTATTTTCATCATTAATAACGCACGGGCAGCGCACGATCGTGCGTTCGCCCGTGCATGACCAAAAATCTGATTGTTTAGTATTTAAAAGCAAGAAATCTGCTGGATCGGGGAGAACGATTTCCCTCACGGGAAAATCCAGGGAAGCTCGCCATTTTCACCCTTTCTACCATAGGAGACCACATCCGGTAATCTCCTCCACCATACTTCCATTCAGGATTGTTTGCAAGCTTTATCCACCACGAGTTCAAGCATTCATCGCCTTGGAGACCAGAGAAGTGTTGTAGATCGCTGGAAAAGTGACAGCCTCCTTCGAGTCCACACACCATCTGAGGGCCGATCCCGGAGAGAGCCCGACAACCTCTCATTCCGGCCGAGAACCCAGGATACAGTGACATCTTCTGTTGGGTCCTTTCTAAACCTTGAGCTTGTGCTTCCTTTAGTGTTGTTGTAATTAACTCTTGCTAGTTTAATGTTATAGATCTTTGTTTGATTTCCATGTGCAATGATTCTATGGTTGTGAGAATCGCTTTGCTTTTCATTGTGATATTCTGAGTTGCTTGCGTGCGAAGCCATCTAGCAATTGCTAGTGGTCATGTTGGCGAAGAGGTGAATACGACCCTCACAAAATCCCGCACTGTGTCCATTTCACCCACATATCGAAGCGCGGCATCACGGCCGCTGCACTCACCCCCACTTTGCGTAGAGGTGTGTGCGACCCTCAATCATCATAGTTACTTTCCGTCCATGCGCTTTCCAAAGTACGGCATCATGGCCGTTGCATCCATCCCACCTTGCGAAGCGAAGTTTTGACCCGCATTTCCTTTCTGTGTAGTAGCTTAGGACACCAATCACAACGCCCTTGTTTTTACTTTCTTTTACTCGTCGTAGCAATCACCTCGCTCCATTTTCTTGTCACCACTACTTGCATTCCCTGAGAGATCGATATCTGGGGAGTTGCCTCCCAACTATTACATGCATGCGACCGGTGCACTTGCCGTAATCGCATCAAGTTTTTGGCGTCGTTGCCGGAGAATGCAGGCGTGATGAGATTTTGGTTGTGAATCAATTATTTGCGATTGAGTCTTTTATTCCTTTTTAATTTATTCTTTATCATGTTATTTTCTTCTTCTGTATCATGTGGGCACATTTGAATATCTGATGTCGTTGGTGTGGGGACACATCCCATGCTAGTGATAGGTGTCCCAAAGAGTATGGTGTTGTTAAGAAACCGTACGGAGCCCATAAATCTTTTGGTTCCTCTACTGCGCCTCCTTTGTCGCACTATTACGCGGCTACCGCACCTTGGGTGCCCGCAAAGCCAGTAAAGCAATGTCTATTTTGCAAAAGTAGAGAACATGCCTTGAAGGTCTGTGCGGATTATCTTCGCCAATTGGCCGATGACGATGAGCTGGATATCCGGATCGTCCCATCCTCGAATTCTGCGAACACAGCTCCTTCCTCTGGTTACGTGTCCCTTCCACCTTCACTTCTTGAAGTCTATGGAATCGACGCGTGCATCAGTGTCCCTCATGACTCTATTTCTGATGCGAACCCCCATACCTCTTCGGTTCATGTACCACTTTGCATGGATTTGTGCCCTTGTGTAGAGAGTGAGCTCAAACTCTTAAGAAGCAAGTCTTCTCCCACTACACACGAAACTACATCTATTTCTGATGTCATCATTGAGGTCTATTTGCAGAATGTTGCAGACCTGCGCAGTGTCGTGCCCACTCTCATGGAGGAGGACAGTCTCGATTGTGCTAAAGCAACCATTTCGGTCCCGTGCGAGGAAGTCCAAGTTATAGAGGAGGCCATTGCGTGCGCTATTGAGTCTAGTGAAATCTTTGATGATATCATCAGTTTGTCTTTGCCGCACCCTATGGGGGATGAAGCTGGGATTATCCCCTCAGATGAGATTTCTTTTAGTTTTTCTTCCAATTTATTTCCTGACCCCCCTTCTTTATGTACAAGGATGCAGGATGCCCCTCCTCCAGTTGATCAGACCTTATGCATGGAAGAGCCGAAAGCCTGGCGGGATGAGGAAGGTACAATGAAGGAACATCTTATTTCCTCAACATTGTTGGTGCTTCCCCTTGAGGATTGGTTACAAGGGGGTAAGCGGTTTTTCTTTGAAGACATAATACGGGAGGAGAAGAAGAGAGAGAAAAAGGAGGAGATTTGGGGTTGGCGGCTGAGCATCCTACTTAATTTCCACCCCAACTACCAGGTCCCCGGACCTTTTTCTTTCATCAGTTGTTACTACTTCATATCAGCTTATAGCTGATTTGTTGTGAGCTTGTAATAATAATTAGGATTTATTGACTTTTGCTTATTCCTAGACTTTATAAACTGCTTAATACAGGTATTTGGTCCACCTTAAGGACGGTAAACAAAAGGGATTATGGTAGGCGACCCAATTTTGATGTATTACTTTTGTTTCTGCGTGTGTGGAGATGTCGTTTTGCAGGTATGGCGACATCTATGGCAGACCCATTGAAGCTGAATTCAAGATTAACGCAAATTCTTCCGGTATGCTCACTTCTGAGCATGGGGTACACCCTCCCTTTTCTCCTTAGTTTAATGTTTAAAGAATCATATTTTAGATTATGCTTTCATGTAAGTCTGGGGGAAAGTGAGAACCATGCACGTGCACGCACGCATGCATTCCGGTAGTGTTATGATTTTAGCTTTCAGTTTATCAATTTTTTATGTGGCACGCACACACTGCACCCACTATGCACGCACTTACTTGCGAGTGCTACCGTGCCAAATTTCCTATTGGAATGGAGCCGGGAAGTCAATTGTGTTAGCTAGGAATTGTGGTTTGGAGTACAATGTTGACTCCAGTACTGTTCTAATCGAATACTCATGTTTTGCATAGAATTTTGTGTAGAAGTTATTTCTATTTTCATGCGTTGTATCTTTATTCTTATCTAATCTAGTAATTAGAGTTTTATTTTACTCAAAGCATGAACCTGTGTCAATCTACCGGTAGTGTAGGTGAGTTGGTATCGAATGCTAGATTCATATTTCTCGAGTCGGGAGAAAGAGTTATCTTTCTCGGTGGCTAAGAACTCTCCCCTAGCGAATCTCGAAACATAGGCACCGGGTAGTTCTAACGCATTAACATGATGTAGGCCATTCTTTGGACCATTTGAGCTTTGAGCCAAAACCAGAAATTCACCCTTGCTAACCAATTTTGAGCCTATCCCACCTTTTCTATTTAGCTCCACCGCTCTCGCTTAAGCCAAGATTACCAAACCTGTATGCGCACATGTTTCGAGCTTTAGAGTATAACTGATTATTGTGTTGTGTTGTTATTTATGGATACACATTTAGATTGCTTTAGTTGAAGAACAAAAAAACAACAAAAATAAAAAAGTACTAGTGAGCTGAAAATTGAAAAGATTAGCGCTTCAAAAGAAAAAAACAAGACTAAGCTTTATATTCTAATTCAGAAATTCTGAATTGTTTGATAGGAATTACTTTATATTGGGTGTTGGCGATGAACAAATCAGCTTTATTTGTTGCCGGGGTTTACAAATTGTATTGCTCAAATGTGTTAGGCGCGTTAGCCTCCGAGTTTATCATTGTATATCGTACCGCAACCTAAGCCACATATTTACCCAAAAGCCCTATTGACTTGTGTGTAGTTTTACCTGATGTAGTGGAGAGAGTGCGAAAGTGCGAGCTTATGGCTCCCGACACTGATGGATTTTGGTGGAGTTAGTTTCGTATCCCGTATTTTTCGAAATACTCGTCTGAGCGTGTCTCTACATTCTCCCTACACGTGACTGGCAGATCACACTTGGTTCAGCTTTTGAGTAAACTAATCTCTTATTTACTATTTTAGATATTTGTAAATAACTTTGCATAGTAGAAATTTCTTCTATGGGAGTTTTATGCATATGATTATTTGATTTCGCATATTACTCCTAGCCACAATCACCTTTCTAACCCTTGTTTTTCCCATCCGCCGAGAGTGGTTTGCTCGGGACGCGCAAACAGGTAAGTCTTGGGGTCGATGAGTCCAATTTATATAGGGTTTTTCGGACTCATCTAGGCTTGTTTTCAGGCATATGCACTTCACTTTTGGTTCATTACTTCTTAAATTTCACTTGAATACATTTCTTCACAAAGTGCACTCTTTGGGCCCGTTTTGGCGTGCAATTGCGTGCTATGTTTGTTGGGGGTAAGCACACGGTGCTCCCCAACCCTTTTTCTTTATTTGGATGGTGCTTGAGGTGTATTCCCAGTCAGATTGCTGTGCTTACAGGTGGTTGGATCATCTCCTTTTTGCCCAGAATTCATGAATGTGTACATCACACGGTCGTGCATTTTCTTGACGCACGGGCGGCTGCGGTCGTGCGCTTTCATCTGGGGAGAAAACCAGTGATCTGAATTTGATCGTGCGTTTTACGCACGGGCGAATTCGCCCGTGCGCGAAGGAATCGCACGATCACCCTGTTTAGCCATGATTCTAGCCATTCTGAGTTTGTCCGTGCATTTTTACGCACGAGCGGATTTGCCCGTGCATGAGTAAAATGCACCGGGCTGGCTGCTTCTACCTCAAGTCTATTTTCATCGTTAATAATGCATGGGCAGCGCACGATCGTGCGTTCGCCCGTGCGTGACCAAAAATCTGACTATTTAGTATTTAAAAGCAGGAAATCTGCTGGATCGGGGAGAACGATTCCCCTCGCGGGAAAAGCCAGGGAAGCCCGCCATTTTCACCCTTTCCACCATAAGAGACCACATCCGATGATCTCCTCCACCATACTTCCATCCGGGATCGTTTGCAAGCTTCCTCCACCACGAGTTCAAGCATTCTTCGCCTTGGAGACCAGAGAAGTGTTGTAGATCGCTGGAGAAGTGACAACCTCCTTTGAGTCCGCACACCATCTGAGGGCCGAGCCCAGAGAGAGCCCGGCAACCACTCATTCCGTCCGAGAACCCAGGATACGGTGACATCTTCTGTTAGGTCCTTTCTAAACCTTGAGCTTGTGCTTCCTTTAGTGTTGTTGTAATGAACTCTTGCTAGTTTAATGTTATAGATCTTTGTTTGATGTTCATGTGCAATGATGCTATGGTTGTGAGAATCGCTTTGCTTTTCGTTGTGATATTCTGAGTTGCTTGCGTGCGAAGCCATCTAGCAATTGCTAGTGGTGATGTTGGCGAAGAGGTGAATATGACCCTCACAAAACCCCGCACTGTGGCCATTTCACCTACATATCGAAGCGCGGCATCGTGGCCGCTGCACTCACCCCCACTTTGCGAAGAGGTGTGTGTGACCCTCAATCGTCATAGTTACTTTCCGTCCACACGCTTTCCGAAGCACGACATCGTGGCCGTTGCATCCATCCCGCCTTGCGAAGCAGATTTTTGACCCACATTTCATTTCCGTGTAGTAGCTTAGGACACCAATCACAACGCCCTTGTTTTTACTTTCTTTTACTCATCGTAACAATCACCTCACTCTATTTTCTTGTCACCACAACTTGCATTCCCTGAGAGATCGATATCTGGGGAGTTGCCTCCCAACTATTACTTGCACGCGACCGGTGCACTTGCTGTAATCGCATCAAGCTGAAATACTTCCTAGGTCTCCAAGTGAAACAATCTGAAGATGGCATATTCATCTCTCAGACCAAGTTCACTAGAGAGGTAGTAAAGAAGTATGGATTGGAGAGTGCTTCCTCTATGGAGACTCCAATGGGAACCAATGTGTCTTTGGACAAGGATGAGAAGGGAATACCCTTTGATGAAACCAAGTACAGATGCATGATTGGATGTTTGTTATACCTAACTGCAAGTAGGCCTGACATAATGTTTGCCACATGTGTCTGTGCTAGATATCAGGTGAACACTAAGGAATCTCATCATGTATCTGTAAAGAGAATCCTAAGATACCTAAAGGGTACATCAAATCTTGGCTTATGGTGCCCTAGGAACAATGGGTGTGAACTGACATGCTACTCAGATGCAGATTATGCAGGGTGCAATGAAGATTGGAAAAGTACCTCAGGAACATGCCAATTCCTTGGAGGAAGACTGATCTCTTGAAGCAGCAAGAAGCAGACAAGTGTAGCAATCTCCACAGCAAAATCATAATACATTTTTGTTGGGAGCTGCTGTGCTCAACTGCTATGGATCCAATATCAACTTGAATACTACAATCTAAAGAAGACCAAAATACCCATGTTTTGTGGCTCTTCCAGTGCAATCTCAATTGCTAAGAACCCTGTCTTACACAGCAGGACTAAGCACATTGAGATCAGGTATCACTTCATCAGGGAGCATGTGGAGAATGAAGATATCACCCTTGAGTTTGTTCCCACAGACAAACAAGTGGCTGATATATTCACAAAACCCCTAGATGAAGCTAAGTTTAACTTCTTCAAATTCCAATTGGGAATGTTAAACTTAGAGTAAATTTCAACTTACTGCTCACTAATCTCCCTACATATGATAGTAAGAAGAACTTGCAGGACAAGTGCTGAGACAATCTGGTAATAAAAGCCTACAAAATATCAAATAATGGTCACGATGACACAAACAATTGTCTCAACGACATTAACCTCTCTTACGACGACAACAGAAACATCATCGACAAACAACATCTACAAGGACTATAATGAAAAAGTCAGAAAGAGGGAGAAAAGAATAACCTGGGAAGAGAGAAGAGAAGATGCATCACATGATGTATCACATCAAGGGGGAGTAAAGAAAAAGATGTGCATCACATCAAGGGGGAGCTACCAGCTCAAGAAAATGCAAATGCTAAGTGAATGGTAAATATGTTAACATCTAATGCATAAACTCACATTTTAGTACTCAGTGCAAGTAATTTTGAATTGGGGTTCTGACTTCTTCAAATAAGGGGAGATTGTTGGGAATCTTGCCCTCATGTTTCCTGATTTGGAGAAGTCACCAATTCAAGAGAACTTCACTATGTATTTGATTATCTTCTTAGCTTTATCATCTCAGTAGAAGACAAGTTCATAGAATGTCGAGCTGACGCATATCGTCAAAAAGAACTAACAAATATCGTCAAAAAGAAGCCTTGACGTCGATAAGGCTAAGTCAGAATGAATATCGTCGAAAAGAAGCCTTGACGTCGATAAGGCTAAGTCAGAATGAATGTCGTTGAAAAGGCAAAGAGAAGGTCAGTATTGAAGATATTATTGAAAAGAAGCCGCGTCGTCGATAAAACTGAACAAGACAGGTATCGTCGTAAAGAAGCCTTGTCGTTGGAAAGGATAAGTAAGACTGATGTCGATGACATCATCGTAAAGAAGGCTTGACATCGTGAAGACTAAAGAAGGTCAAATAAAGGCAGGCAGTTGCTGAAGAATAGTCTGTCGACATGATATCAATTATGTCGTCGACAAGATAAGGTGGTTGCAATGTTATCGAGCAGACAAGAAGATCACGCCGACATTAGTTCGATGACTTCATGATTGTCTTAAGTGCAAGTGCAGAAGGGATGTCCCGTATCGTCGAGATATCTCTATCTGAAGATGAAGGAAGGAGATTTGAAGATCTGTCCTAGTTCAAGACAATGACAAGTCCTGTCGTCGAGATATTGTCCATGTCGTCGTAACAATGGAAATATCGTAAAGACAGATTCAAAAGTAGCCGGACGCGCTGTCAGCATTAAATGTCACTGCCTGATTATCCAATCAGCGTGTGCTCTTGAGGGATGGGCATTTGTCAGAATAGGACATCATAAGAGACCGTTAAGCGATATCTCAGTCCAATAAAAGGGAACAGTGGATGCCCTAAACTATCTCTCGAATCCTGGAACTTAAGAGAATCCCGCTAAGCAAATTTGAATAGAACAGTAACGGCGGAGATAAGTAAAAACAAGAATGGAGAACAAGTTGATCTTCATCCTATTTTCTCAAGAGAATCAGTTTAGCCTCATCGACTGATAAGAAGAGTTCCAGATAGAAGAAAGCTCGAAGAAGATTTGCAATGTCAAGTTTCAAATCAAAAGCATCCTCTTCATATCAAGAAGCCAATCTCCACCAGGCAGAAGAACCTTTTTGTAAATCTTTATTTGTAAGGCTTGCGGGCCAAATTTGTAAGATTTGTTTTCAGATCTGTGTCAAGCTTGAGGGATTGAGATATGTGAGTCTTGAGGGCTAGGGCAGAGGGACTTGCGGGTCCCAACATGTCGAGCTTGTGGGATTGGGTGCAGTGAAGGGGCTTGCGGGCCTAGGCTGCAGGCAAGACTTGCGGGTTTGTGCTGTGTATGGCTTGAGGGCCTGAGTGTCGAGCTTGCGGGCTCGGGTGTAGTGAAGGGGCTTGCGGGCCTAGGCTGCAGGGACTTGCGGGTCCGAGTTGTAAGGCTTGCGGGTCGGAGACATTGGCAGAGTTTGCCGAGCCTACCACAGAGCTGGATAGGCGCAGAGGAACATAGGACTACTCAAGACACCCGGTCTTGAGGAACCTCTATACATATTGTGTTGTGTGTGTGCTGAGATTTTCTGTGATTCTTCTATGCAGTGCTTCCATTAAACTCATTACATGCAAAATATTTTAAAACAACCATAATCACCTAACCCCCCCCCCCCCCCCCCCCCCCTTTTGGTGATTGTTCTATAACCAACACTGTTATCGTGTGCTTTTTGGTAACAAATTTGGGGTTTTGACTTATGTCAAGCAAATGATTATTATATTATTTTGTTATCTCTCTCTTTTCTTTCTATAAAGATTAGTAGGTTGTGCTGATAGTCAGTATAAATATGTTGCCACATATGAGGAATTATATGTCGCCAGGGAAATATGTGCCTTAAGAAATATTTCAGTCTTGTGGAAGATTCCTCTCTCTCTCTTCTCTCTCACCTCCATCTTTCCCTCCCCTTAGCTTCTTCCAGCGATTTGTAGGTTGTTGGTGTTTTCATTGTGATATGCTGAATAGCTATATAGCAATCAAAAGTTATGATTTTGGCAATATCATTTTCTCCCTATCTTATCATTTCTGATCACCTGATTCATTGTTTCTTGGTTCCTATATTGAAGAAAATTGAGTTATGATCTAGGAAATCTGTAATTGGTTTCTCGGTAAGCTGTTATTATTGCATGATTGGTTTCAGAATTTCTCTATTGTCTTGTACAACCCCTCATAACAGACATTCATCCCTCGTCAGTTCTTTCATTTAGTTGAAGTTCACATCGTGAGAAAGATTTATGTACAGAGCTTATAGGCATCCATTCTGGACTATTGGTTTGGTCTTGAGAATTGAGGGCTTTTGATATATTATTCTTTCTTTTAAATCGACTTAGTTCACATCATTTACGATGAGAACTTCTAATACTTCTTACGAAGAAATTACGACTTTCATTACCAAACACTTCTAAAATAAGTATTGTAGCTTTGATTTCATTCGTAGGAAGCATGGTTTTCTCACTTTTGTTGAATTATTTTTGAATTTTCAAAACCCACATGTTTCGCCTTCCCCACCTACTGGCCGCCAATGTGAAATTTTCTTCAAGCCGCCTATGTGCTTTAAATGGGAACATGCAAGGAAGTTTCATGGAAAGAGACTGACTAAGGCATGTGAAATGAATCTATAAAAGGAGAGGAAGGCAAGCTCTGAAGGACATACCAAAAGCCAAACCAAAGAGATGTAAAGCCTTAAAGAGGATAGCATTAGTGCTTGACAGAAGAGGATTATGTGCGTCGACATCCGATTGCGGGCTGCATCTACAATAAAGAGCGAAAGCGTGCGGTTAGCGGCAAGGCGTTAGATTTGCGGGTTGTAGCAAGGTGCGCAGTGCTCAATGGTTGCATGCTCATAGGCGGTGGTGGTTGTGCATGAGTGGTGATGTTGGTGGGCAACGCGTTCGCTGAAGGTCAAGTCCTAACTTGGATCTCTTCTCGGTGGTGGTGGCAGTGGTTGGTCGTATGACGACGACGAAGGTTCACTCTAGTACGAATCTTGTGCGTTCATTTTATGGATTGCAGTCAATCTCATATTGCTCTTTTGGATTTTTGTAGTCAGAGTTCTTCTACCATATATTTTCAGATTTATATCTCATAATTTAAGTACTTATTAATTTTTTTGTTCTAATAAAATTGTGTGAAGTATGTATTTTCTTGTGACTCAATATTTAATTGTTCTTAGGGATTGCACTTCCACAACAAAAAATTCCAACAAATTTATTGTTCCCTTCTCCAAAACTCCTTTACGCCTACAAAGTCAAAATAAATTACCTGGATTTCATTTTAACTCTTCACAAGGGGTCATCCAATTTAGTTATTAAGGTGATTTATGTTCGAATTTTGTAATCTCTATTTTTTAAACTTAAGGAGACAACTGATATTCACTATTAAGCTGTTCAGAAGATTATATTTTTGCCATCCCCTCACTTGATTTATCGGCTCATTACATTTCATTAAATGGATGAGCGAATGCATAGAGCTCACTTATGATTTAATCAATTCAATAAGTTGGTGGTGTCGTAATGTGAAATTAAGAACATAACCCAAGTGACTATGAAACTTATCAAGTGGAGCCAATGAGTTTGGGTTTACGATGCATGATGCGCGATTTCAGCAACGCTAATCAGCAAGCACAAAATGCGATATGACGGCAGTGCACCGGTCGCTCAAGTAATAAAATAGGGAGGAACTCCCCGAATTTCGATCTCAAAGGAATGCAGGTTCTGGTGAACGAAACGTGTGGTGATTCGATTGTTACACGAGCCAATAATGTGAAACAGGGGCATTGTGATTGGATTCCTAAGCTATTGCGGAAATAAGAGAAATGCGGGTCTAAAAGCACCGCTTCGCAAGGTGTGGGTGAATGCAGTGGCCGCGATGCCGCGCTTTGGTAAGCGGATGGAGTGGCCACAATGCGAGGTTTTGTGAGGGTCGTATTCACCTCTTCGCCAACATCACCACTAGCAATTGCTAGATGGCTTCACACACAAACAACCTAGGCTATCACAACAACAACGAAAGCTATTATCACCACCACATCATCATTGCACATGAACACAAGCAAGGATCCATAACATTAACCTAACAAGCGTTCATACAACAACACAAAGAGAAAGCACAAGCATCAAAGTTTAGAAAGGACCACATAGAAGATGTCACCGCATCTTGGGTTCTCGTCCGGTGAGAGAGGTTGTCAGGCTCGGCCCTCAGATGGTGTGCGGACTCGAAGGAGGCTGTCACCGCTCCAATGATCTTCAACGTTTCTATGGTCTCCTCGATGATTGCTTGTAAATGCTCCCGGATGGAGGAACGGCGAAGGAGATCGCTGGAAATGGTCTCCTCTGTCTCCTCTGGTGGAAAGGGCGAAAATGGAGAGGTTCCTGGTTTTTCTAGAGAGGGGAATCTGGCCCTTTTGGTAGCGGCATTTACTGCTTTAAATACTAAACGGGCAGAATTTTGGTCACGCATGGTCAAACGCACGATCGTGCGCTGCCCGTGCGATAATTAATGATAAAAACTGGCGTGAAGACGAAGCTGTGCTGCCCGTGCAATTTACGCACGCATGAGCAAATCCTCTCGTGCGTCAAAATGCACGAGTAAATTCAGAAAAGATAAAAATAGGAAGAAGCAGGCGTCTGTGTGTTTGACTCACGCACGGGCAATTCCGCTCGTGCGTCAAAACGCAAGACCTAACTCAGATCTTCCATTTTCTGCCTAGATGAGAACGCATGACCACAACCGTCCGTGCGTCAAGGAAATGCACGACCGTGCGTTGCATACAATTATGAATTCTAGGGGAAAACTGGATGATCCGACCACCAGTATACAAGATAAAATAGCTGGGAAAACACCTCCAGCACTAGATAAACATAGAGAAAGGGATGGAGAGCACCATGTGCTTACCCCCAATAACAAGGAGCGCAAATGCACACCGAAATGGGCCTAAGAGTGCACATAGCAAGGAATAACAAAAAAAATCAAAAACATGCCTAAAGTGTAGTGCATCGACTAGAAATATGACCCAGATGAGTCCAAAAATGTGTATATAAATGGCACTCATCATAGCCCCAGACTTAACCATTTGCACGTCTCGGGCAAACTACTCATCTCTCCTGTCGGAACAATTGGGTGTTAGAGTGAGTTTGAGCGGTAGAGACCTATGCGAAGTCGCATGCACACGTGCATATACATACATTAGAACGGAATTAAACTCAAGATTATATCTAACTATTTTTAGAACAGTAATTTGAAATTTACTTTACTTGGATGGTGAATCCCGGTGACTCGTTCGGTCGCGCAAAAGGGACAATAGCGTGACTAAAGAGTAGAGTTTTACTCGAATCAAAGATCGGGACAAACTCCTAAGAAATCCATCAAAGTCGGTGTCCATAGGCTTGCACGTTTGCACTCTCTCTACTGCATGAGACGACTCGTATCTAAAATCAATAGGACTTATGGGTTAGGATTGGGCTTAGGTTGAGTTTAGGCTAGATAAGTAGAAGGACGATGGGAATCACATTCAATATAACTGAGCACTCAAGGGAATTACAATCACCAATACAACATTTTCAAGAATTGCACAACACCCCCAGACTTCAATTGAACACTAGGTGCGTGCTAAGCCAAATATAATTTGAATTTGTCGAGAGAGTATTCATTTTGAACAACTTTTTTTTCTTTTTTTTTCTTCTTTTCTTTTCTCTTCTCGACAGAATACTTTTGTAGGCACAATAAAAATAGCTCCTTTAGATAATTCAAAGCTGCCATACACCACGGAGATAACACCAAATGCGATCGATAAATAAATTTCTTTCAGCTCAAAAATTGGTGCGAAAATAGGTTTGGCCGTATGGCTTTAGTGAAATTTTAGTGGAGCTAAACAAGGAGGAAAGGTAGGATTGATGAGTCCCATTTATATATACATTTTTGGACTCATAGTTTTCATTTATATTTAATAGCCGTCTAATATTCCACTCTTAGTGCACATGTATGCCCATTCTTGGTGTGATCCTTTGTTTTCCTGTAGTCCTGGAGGTTTTCATGCAGGTTCATGGATCGTGCGATGCTCGGAGTCTGTTTGGGGGCAATTTCTGCCTGAAATGACACTAATCGTGCATTTTCTTCACGCACGATCAGTTGCTCGTGCGCCTCTGATCGTGCGAGTTCATTTGCTGCCCAAAAATAGCTTCGTATTTTGGTCGTGCGTTTGCTACGCACGATCGTGCGCACGGTCGTGCGCTTTTTATTTTTTCTACAGTTTTGTTTTGCAGGTTTCGGGCACAGAGCGCACGATCACCAGCTTCCAGTGCGCACGATCAGTTGATCGTGCACCACTGATCGTGCACCCTATTTTCTATAAATATCCAGCCCGCGAAATTAGGTTGGACGATCCATTTTCAGCGCCGTTTTCTCGCTCCAGAGCACCCTCTTCGCCACTCCATCGCCGCCCACCCTCGAGAGGAGCTCCGGGCATATTCTTCACGCCAATCTTGAGTCGGAGCATCCTCTAGGCCTTCTCCATCATTCAGAAGCTTTCAAGCTCCATTTCAACGGATTTTGCACTATATCCTTGGAGTTCTTCGGTAAGATCGTGGCTCAAGGCTATTGACGAAGAAGACGGGTCCATTGGGAGGTAGTGACAGCCGTCTTCTACCCCAGACGACAGTTGAAGACCGAGCCCGGACAAGGATTGACAACCCTAGATTCCGGCCGTGAATCTCCAACGAGTCTTCGTGCTTCGGTTGTAATCTTACCTCCTCCTTGTTATTTTTGCTGATTCTATTTGATATATGTGGTTGTATGTTTCTATATGAATGATGTCCATAAACCCTAAATGTTATTAGTGTAATTTTCCATAGTTTTGTGGTTATGTTTGTGGTTTATGTGATTTGAGGAGCGCCCCATTCCATCCTCCATCCCGCAGTCACGTTCGTGTGCCGCACTAGCAAGTGCTAGTGGCGTGCTTGTCGAAGAGGTGCTTGCGACCCTCATTCCGTAAGACTACTCGTCCATCCGCCAAGCTAAGCGGTGCTAACGGCCCGTGTAATCCACTCGCACTACGAAGCAGCGTGCTCAAGGCCTGCATAGTTCGATTCTGCTTGCCTACTCGTCCATCCGCCCTTGCGACGCAGCGCGCTCAAGGCCTGCCTAGTCTCCATTCCGCAGAGCGAAGCATTGCATAGCGGCATTGCATAGGAGTAGTGTAATATTTTCTCTTTATTTTCCACAATCCAAAACACTCGTTTTCGCATCCATCCGCACGAAAGGACTTCAATCTCAAGTCCTTCCTCGAACGTTAACTCCACCTTACTGTGTTCCTTGAGAGATTCGATACTCGGGGATTACTCCTCATTTTATATTACTTGAACGATCGGTAAACTGCCGTTTCGTGCCGCTGTCTAGCTACCGCCTATAGCGGTGTGCGAGATTTGCGCATCAAGATTTTGGCGCCGTTGCCGGGGAACGCAGACGTGTGAGTTTTCTGTAGAGGGAGACAGGAGATAGTAGTTCTTCCAGTGTGAATAACCGCTTTATTTTTGTTTGCTTTTTAATTATTATTTTTTTGTTACTATTTCTCCTCTCCTGTTTTAAAGTATTAGGCAAGTTTAATCAACGGAGTTTTATTAGTTTGTGTTAATTTTCTTGCAAAGAATTTCTGTTTCGTTATATCTGCTTTAATTGTCAAATATGTCATCATGGGACATTTCTCCTAGCACTTACGACAAGATGGTCTATTATATAGACCAAATGAAGGAGTTAAATGCTAGGCAGTGTAGGAACTTTGTTTGCTTGTTGTGTCGAGGAGAGGGTCTTGAAGGGAAGGACTGTCCTAGTCTTTTCAATCCTGATCGCTGCTCCTCCACTCATGACAACATTGTCCCTATCGCTCATTCCTTACCCATGGAGGCAATTGTGCCCTCTACCCCCGAGCTTGTCTCGTGCATGGAATCCTCACTCCCTGTGTATGGCTTCACTCCTAGTGATGATGATCACACATCTGTTAGCCAACAAGGAGAGGAATGGGAGCTCCTATATGCACCTGAGTATGGTGAGGAAAGTATTCTTTCCATTGGGGAGGCGTTAGCGGATCTTTTTGCGGAGGAACCAAATATTTTTGTTCCTCCAGTTTCTTTGCATGATTTCTCTACACACATTTTTTGTGATCCTACCGAAGTGAAGGAGTGGGGTGATGCTTCTGACTCAGAGGGTGCTCCAAAGTGGGATGAGGATGTCATTTTCCCTGAAGGGGAGAATGAATACTTTGAACACGATAGTGCACCTCGGTGGGATGAGGAGGATACTCTCTCTGATGAGGAGGTTTGCACTTCTTCATGGGACGAGGAGGTCCAAACCACCACTGAGGCCCCTGGGTTCTCAAGTTCCCCTTGCTATGATATTTACAATGATGATAGTGATCTATCCTTGGATCCTGCTGGAAGTGAAACCGGGATCATTCCTATAATTACAGATTATTTATGTCTTTCTTCTATTTTGTTTCCTGACCATCCTTCTTTACTTGAACACGTGCAGGGGGATTCAGCAGTGGTAAATCTTTGGGAAGCTGAACCTGAAATGCCCTCCACAGCTGATACACCTCTATCTCCTCTTCCTGATATTTTTAATGCTTATTCTTTTCCATTCATGCAGGATTTTAAGTATGTTGACCCATTTTTGGGTAATGATGAAAACCAATACTTGCAGGGGAAATACAGTGCTGTGATGGTGTTTCCCTTGAAGGATTGGCTGCAGGGAGGCAAAAGATATTCATATCCTGATCTAATGTCGGAAGAGAAGAAGAAGGCGAAAAAGAAAGAGATTTGGGGATGGAGGATAAATTCGTCCTTCTGCTCCTACTGCTGGGTCTTCGGACCTGATTCTTTTATCCTCAGTTACCATTTTAAATCAACATACAGTTGATCTTCTTGGCATGCTTGTAATAATTAAGATATTTTGGTCTTCTCTTCTATGTTTAGACACTATTATTAAAACTGCATAATACTTGTATTTAGTCCAGCTTAAGGACGGTAAACAAAAGCGCTGCTGGGAGACAACCCAAGTTTTTGTTGCTAACCTGTTAATAGTTTAGTGTTATATATTTTTTTTCTTGGAGCCTTTTTGCCTGCAGGTGTGCGGCAATTTCTTTGGTGGCGGACTCTTGGAGCAAAATTTTCATAATTTAACGCCAATCTTTTGGTATGCTCATATCTGAGCATAGGTACCCTCTTCCCTAGCATTTCTTTATTCTCATTGTCATAATTTATGTGATTGTCCAATTCAAGTCTGGGGGGAGTGTACCGAGTGTTCACTACACGTGTACACCTTTTAGCTTACCAGAAGTATATTTTTATTTATGTCATATTGCAGCACGCACACACTGCACCCACTATACACTCACTTACTTGCAAGTGCTACCGTGCCAAATTTCCTTTTGGAATGGAGCCGAGAAGTCAATTGTGTTAGCTAGGAATTGTGGTTTGGAGTACGATGTTGACTCCAGTAGTGTTCTAATCGAATACTCATGTTTTGCATATAATTTTGTGTAGAAGTTATTTCTATTTTCATGCTTTGTATCTTTACTCTTATCTAATCTAGTAATTAGAGTTTTATTTTACTCAAAGCATGAACCTGTGCCGATCTACCGGTAGTGTAGGTGAGTTGGTATTGAACGCTAGATTCGTATTTCTCGAGTCGGGAGAAAGAGTTATCTTTCTCGGTGGCTAAGAACTCGCCCCTAGCGACTCTCGAAACATAGGCACTAGGTAGTTCTAACGCATTACTATGATGTAGGCCATTCTTTGGAACGTTTGAGCTTTGAGCCAAAACCGAAAATTCACCCTTGCTAACCAATTTTGAGCCTATCCCACCTTTTCTATTTAGCTCCACCGCTCTCGCTTAAGCCAAGATTTCCAAACCTGTATGCGCACGTGTTTTGAGCTTTATCTTATAACTGATTATTGTGATGTGCTATTATTTATGGATACACATTTGGATTGCCTATGTTGAAGAAAAAAAAGTATTAGTGAAAAAAAGTTCCGAGTTCTTTATATTCTAATTCAGAAGTTCTGAATTGTTTAATAGGAATTACTTTATATTGGGTGTTGGCGATGAACACATAAGCTTTATGTGTTGCCGGGGTTTACAAAGTGTATTGCTCAAATATGTTAGGTGCGTTAGCCTCCGAGTTTATCATTGTATATCCTACCGCAACCTAAGCCACATATTTACCCGAAATCCCTATTGACTAGTGTGTACTTTTACCTAATGCTGTGGAGAAAGTGCGAAAGTGCGAGCTTATGGCTCCCGACACCGATGGATTTCGGTGGAGTTAGTTCCGTATCCCGTATTTTTTGAAATACTCGTCTGAGCGCGTCTCTACATTCTCCCTACACGTGACTAGCAGATCACACTTGGTTCAGCTTTTGAGTAAACTAATCTCTTATTTACTATTTTAGATATTTGTAAATTACTTTGCATAGTTCAAATTTCTTCTACGAGAGTTTTATGCACATGATTATTTGATTTCGCATATTACTCCTAGCCACAATCACCTTTCTAACCCTTGTTTTTCCCGTTCGCCAAGAGTAGTTTGCTCGGGACGCGCAAACAGGTAAGTCTGGGGGTGTGATGAGTCTCATTTATATATACATTTTTGGACTCATTTAGGCCGATTTTCTAGTCTTTGCACCACACTTTAGGCTTGTTTTCATTTATATTTAATAGCCGTCTAATATTCCACTCTTAGTGCACATGTATGCCCATTCTTGGTGTGATCCTTTGTTTTCCTGTAGTCCTGGAGGTTTTCATGCAGGTTCATGGATCGTGCGATGCTCGGAGTCTGTTTGGGGGCAATTTCTGCCTGAAATGCCACTGATTGTGCGTTTTCTTCACGCACGATCAGTTGCTCGTGCGCCTCTGATCGTGCGAGTTCATTAGCTGCCCAAAAACAGCTTCGGATTTTGGTCGTGCGTTTGCTACGCACGATCGTGCGCACGGTCGTGCGCTTTATATTTTTTCTGCAATTTTGTTTTGCAGGTTTCGGGCACAGAGCGCACGATCACCAGCTTTCAGTGCGCACGATCAGTTGATCGTGCGCCACTGATCGTGCGCCCTGTTTTCTATAAATATCCAGCCGGCGAAATTAGGTTGGATGATACATTTTCAGCGTCGTTTTCTCGCTCCAGAGAGCCCTCTTCGCCACTCCATCGCCGCCCACCTTCGGGAGGAGCTCCGGGCATATTCTTCACGCCAATCTCGAGCCGGAGCATCCTCTAGGTCTCCTCCATCATTCAGAAGCTTTCAAGCTCCATTTCAACAGATTTTGCACTATATCCTTGGAGTTCTCCGGTAAGATCGTGGCTGAAGGCTATTGACGAAGAAGATCGGTCCATTGGGAGGTATTGACAGCCCTCTTCTACCCCGGACGACAGTTGAAGACCGACCCCGGACAAGGATTGACAACCCTAGATTCCGGCCGTGAATCTCCAACGAGTCTTCATGCTTCGGTTGTAATCTTACCTCCTCCTTGTTATTTTGGCTGATTCTATTTGATATGTGTGGTTGTATGTTTCTATATGAATGATGTCCATAAACCCAAAATATTATTAGTGTAATTTTCCATAGTTTTGTGGTTATGTTTGTGGATTATGTGATTTGAGGAGCGCCCCATTCCATCCTCCATCCCGCAGTCACATTCGTGTGCCGCACTAGCAATTGCTAGTGGCGTGCTTGTCGAAGAGGTGCTTGCGACCCTCATTCCGTAAGACTACTCGTCCATCCGACAAGCTAAGCGGTGCTAACGGCCCGTGTAATCCATTCCGACTCCGCCGGTGCGAACCATTCCATCCGCAAGCCTTCTCGTCCATCCGCCTAGCGAAGCGTGGCATAGCGGCCCGTGTAATCCACTCGCCCTATGAAGCAGTGCGCTCAAGGCCTGCATAGTTCGATTCCGCTTGCCTACTCGTCCATCCGCCCTTGCGATGCAGCGCGCTCAAGGCCTGCCTAGTCTCCATTCCGCCAAGCGAAGCATTGCATAGCGGCATTGCATATCAGTAGTGTAATATTTTCTCTATATTTTCCACAATCCAAAACACCCGTTTCCGCATCCATCCGCACGAAAGGACTTCAATCTCAAGTCCTTCCTCGAACGTTAACTCCACCTTACTGTGTTCCTTGAGAGATTCGATACTCGGGGATTACTCCTCGTTTTATATTACTTCAACGATCGGTACACTGCCATTTCGTGCCGCTGTCTATCTACCGCCTATAGCGGTGTGCGAGATTTGCGCATCAAGGATCAAGTGGGCTTGCAAAGGTGATTACGTTGGTAAGGATTTCAAAAGCACTAGCAGATCAAGAAATGGCCTATATCACATTTTATAATGAGTACTTCAACGCAATTGTTTCAAGAGTAGCCTAGTGCAAGTTCTAGCCACCGAGAAAGATTGTCCTTCCTTCCGACCCTAGTAATAAGCTACTACTAGTCCAGCTACACTCGACCTTATGCTACCGTTGAATTCACCGGATTCACCACTAAAGTAAAATAAATTGCAGCTACTATAATAAAAATAATTAAATTATTACTTTGAATTTTATTCTACTCTAATTGAATTTCTAGGCGTGACGGGAGCATTTGACTAGAGCACTACTCGAGTCAACATTTTTCTCTACTCCTCACTCCTACACTAACAATCCAATTCTTACGAGCGGGGAACCTCGCAGCAATATCCAATAAGCACGCGTGATCAAGTGCGCGTGAACTAGGTGCAATTGTATGCAATGTGTGCAACAAAATGATAAATCCTAACTCAGCACATTCTAACATGCTATGCAAAGTGTGTGTACGTGCACAACTCGCTTTCTCCCCCAGACGATCAAAACGAAATAAAATAGACAATTCAGGAATAGGGAAAATAGGGGTAAAGAGGACCTATGCTCATAAAAGAGCATGCCAGAAGTGCGGTATAATCCTTCTTTAAAGATCTCCTTCCGCATCCACCAAGCGAGATCTAACACCAATGGGTCCGCCAAAGATGTCGCGATACCTGCAAACTGACAGCTCCAAAGCCGCAAAAACAAAGATAATACAGTCCGCACTGACATTCATCATGAAAAGGGATATACGGTAGAGACAATCAATACAACAATGACAAACAACTATATCAGAGAATTGAAGCTGTCCAAAACCACACCCTAGGGACGATGCCCTTGAATAATAATATCCGGAACAGGATCCTCCAAGAGTATATCTAAGATAGATTAAAAGTAATAAAAC
Organism: Dactylorhiza incarnata; assembly: GCA_033032865.1. Classification (NCBI taxonomy): domain Eukaryota; kingdom Viridiplantae; phylum Streptophyta; class Magnoliopsida; order Asparagales; family Orchidaceae; genus Dactylorhiza; species Dactylorhiza incarnata. The sequence goes on along the minus strand of JAWHQI010000037.1, from coordinate 4,970,608 downwards.
TACAAAATAACTAAACGCCCGGGAAGCTGCATCAGGACAATCACGGGGAAGATGGCGGAGGAGACTGAGAAGGAGGGGGAGGAGTGCGCATCTGCCTAGATCGCGATATAGAAGCTCTGGCAGGGGCAACAGGAGGCTCGACTCCCAAATGGGCGCCAATCCGCAAAGAAAGCTCGTATTGCATGGCCATAGCATTCTCCATGCGCACGAATCTGTCGTAAAAATCTGGATACTGCTGCTCGATGCTTTGCCATGGGGAGTGCATTGAGTAGCATGAGATGCGGAATGGGGGACATCAGAGGGCTGCCTACTCGCTCTAGCCGAGGTGCTAGGCTCAGCAGCATCAGCATGAGCAGTATGCACCACACATCCTGACCCGACCTCACGGACTTGGTAGCCCCAGTTGTCACCGATCTGTACCTTCTGGACGAGCTTAAACGCTACCATCATGGTCAAAGAGATATGAAAACCCCGGGAGACATTAGTCATAGGCGGAAGTGAATCCCAGATGCCAAGCCATTTGGCGATCCTCGTGATGTAATGCGAGCCTCCAATAGACTTCAGGGGGAGGTAAGTGGCCTAGCGAAGAAGATATTGGGCAAGCACTCGTCCGAGATGGAGAGGCACACTCTAGTGCATGCTGTATAGATAAAGGAGATCCTGCCACCCCGCAACATTCTGGCTCATGGTGCGGGCATTGATGGTGTGCCCTATCAGGTCCTGGACATAACGTAGCGCGGGGGAGATGATGTGGGTAGACTTCGCTGCGCGAGCCTCATACTGCTGATCCCGTCCTGTTATGGACTGCCAGAATTCGCTGGGAGATACTCCCTCCGGGAACTCATCCGGATGGTGGATAATGTCCGTCTGTAAGAGTTCATCGTGGGTGTAAATCCCAGCTCAAACCGCCAGTCGGCCAACACTCATTGTATGGGTGCAGCCCTTCATACGGAATGAGGCCGCCGTGGGCTCTCCAGTTACTTCATCGAATTGGTCAATGATGCGGAAGGTGGAAAGGAACTCATGCGTGAGTTCACGGTAGCCTACCTCCGTGATGGAGAAGAGGTTTCCCCATGATCCCACATTGAGTAACCTTTCTACCTCCACATCCAAATTGACAACTCGAAGATCCGCAACCGAAACAAAACGATGATCGAGGAACATTTTGTGGTGCAACAAATTGTACCTTTCCAGGAATTCAACCCTCCCAAACTGCAGCATTACTTCAGCACTAGGATTCTCAGATCTTGAGGAGGAAGATCCACCTCCGCGGCGAAATAGGCTCACGACCTTCTTGACACCCATAGATGCGCCCAAACAGCTTGGTAGTGGAGGAAGACGAAGAGAGCAAGAGAGAACGAAGAGGCAATGGACGGGAAAGAGGGGGATCGCACGCGGGAAAGAAGGGTTTCGCGAAACGCGCGGGGGAAGAGAACTCAGGAATTAGGGCCAGCGTGCGATTTTTGACAGGGCAGGAGCCGGTTTATAATAAAAGAAAATTGCACGGTCGTGCGATCCCAACGCGCACAGACAATCTGGTCGTGCATTTGTAAATTTCTCCAAGATTTCTCAAATTTTTCGAGCCGGCAGAATCAGCAAAATTTGCACGCTTTAGCAAGAACTGAAAGAACAGGGAAGAACACGACGAGAGCAGTTGCCTAACTACTAACTCCACAGGGCGTGTGGCGCACAAAAAACTCTCAAAAACAAGAGATACCAAAAGAAGAAAGCAAAAAGAAGTTAAAACTAAAGATGATAAAATCTAAATTAGCTACTCCTATACTTAGATAACTGTTGGGCTACACGTCCCCCAACGGGACTTATTCAAGCACTTAAAATGCAGATTAACTAATAGGTGGATGAAAGCGAAAATGGTCAGGTAACTGTTTGCGCTCATGTTTCGGCAGTAGGTGCCGAAATGAAGATAGAACAGTTGCCCAAATATCGGTGAGAAAATAATGCCTGATATGAATATCAGGCAAGGGCACAATATGTGTTGTGAAGCTCACCGTATCTAGCTCCACCTGCACCTGATTCCTCTCAATGCTAGGCCTTGTTACAGGCTCATACACCAACGGAACTGGCTCCACAATGTGGTCCTGCAGAGGAGAAGATACAAGAGTAGGGTCAGGAGATAAAATAGAAGAAAAACTTAAAGAAATCTCATCTGAGGGAATAATCCCGTCTTCTTCCCCCATAGGGCGCGGTAATGAAAAACTGATGATATCATCGACGATTTCACTAGACTCAGCAGCGCACGCAATGGCCTCCTCTATAACTTGGACTTTCTCGCACTGGACCGAAATGGTTGCTTCAGCACAATCGAGACTGTCCGCCTCCATGAGAGTGGGCACGACACTGGGCAGTTTTGCACCATCCTGCAACTTGGTCTCAACAATAACATCAGAAATAGATGTAGTTTCGTGCATAGTGGGAGAAAACTTGCTACTTGAGAGTTCGGGCTCACTCTCCACACAAGGGCACAAATCCATGCAAAGTGTTATATGAACCGAAGAGGTATTGGGGTTCGCATCAGAAACAGAGTCTTGAGGGACTCTGATGCATGTGTCGATTCCAGAGCCTTCAAAGAATGAAGGTGGAAGTGACACGTAACCAAAGGAAGAGGTTGTTCTCGCAGAATTCGAAGATGGGACGATCCGGATATCCGGCTCATAGTCATCCTCCAGTTAGAGAAGGTAATCAGCACAGTCCTTCAAGGCATGCTCTCTACTTTTGCAAAATAAACACTGCTTCACCGGCTTCACCGGCACCCAAGGTGCGGAAGCTGCGTTAAAGTGCGACAACAGAGGCGCAGTAGAGTTGCCAAAAGATTTATGGGCTCCGTACTGTTTCTGAACGACACCATACTCTTTGGGACACCTATCACTAGCGTGGGATGTGTCCCCACACCAATGACATCAGATATTCAAATGCGCCCACATGACACAGAAGAAGAAAATAGCATACTAAAGAATAAATTAAAGAAAATAAAAGACTCAATCGAAAACAATCGATTCACAACCAATATCTCATCACGCCTGCAGTCCCCGGCAATGGCGCCAAAAACTTGATGCGCGATTTCAGCAACGCTAGTTAGCAAGCACGAAATGCGATACGACCACAGTTCACCGGTCGCTCAAGTAATAAAATAGGGAGGAACTCCCCGAATGTCGATCTCAAGGGAATGCAGGTTCTGGTGAACGAAACGTGTGGTGATTCGATTGTTACATGAGCGAATAATGTGAAATAGGGGCGTTGTGATTGGATTCCTAAGCTATTGCAGTAATAAGAGAAATGCGGGTCTAAAAGCACCACTTCACAAGGTGTGGGTGAATGCAGTGGCCGCAATGCCGCGCTTCGGTAAGCGGATGGAGTGGCCACAGTGCGAGGTATTGTGAGGGTCGTATTCACCTCTTCGCCAACATCACCACTAGCAATTGATAGATGGCTTCACACACAAACAACCTAGGCTATCACAACAACAACGAAAGCTATTCTCACCACCACATCATCATTGCACATGAACACAAGCAAGGATCCATAACATTAACCTAACAAGCGTTCGTACAACAACACAAAGAGAAAGCACAAGCATCAAAGTTTAGAAAGGACCACATAGAAGATGTCACCGCATCTTGGGTTCTCGGCCGGAGTGAGAGGTTGTTGGGCTCTCTCCGGGCTCGGCCCTCAGATATTGTGCGGACTCGAAGGAGGTTGTCACCACTCCAATGATCTTCAGCGCTTCTATGGTCTCATCGGCGAAGAATGTTTGAACTAGTGGCGGAGAATGCTTGCAAATGCTCACGGATGGAGGAACGGCGAAAGAGATCGGTAGAAATGGTCTCCTCTTGTCTCCTCTGGTGGAAAGGGCGAAAATGGCGGGGTTCCTGGTTTTTCCCGCGAGGGGAATCGGGCCCTTTTGGTAGCGGCATTTCCTGCTTTAAATACTAAATAGGCAGAATTTTGGTCACGCATGGTCGAACGCACGATCGTGCGCTGCCCGTGCGATAATTAATGATAAAAACTGGCGTGAAGACGAAGCTGCGCCGCCCATGCGATTTACTTACGCACGGGCAAATCTGCCCGTGCGTCAAAATGCACAGGTAAATTCATAAAAGCTAAAAACAGGAAGAAACAGGCATCCGTGCGTTTGACTCACGCACGGGCAATTCCGCTCGTGCGTCAAAATGCACGACCAAACTCAGATCTCCCGTTTTCTGCCCAGATGAGAACGCCCGACCACAACCGTCCGTGCGTCAAGGAAACACACGACTGTGCGTTGCACAAAATCATGAATTCTGGGGGAAAACTGGATGATCCGACCACCTGTATACAAGATAAAACAACTGGGAAAACACCTCCTGTAACATCCCATTTCGTGTTAGACCCCTCGGAGACGTGTTGACTCACCTTCGGTCGGTTTTGGGCTTTCCAGTGCGTGCTCGTATTTGGATTAATTGGGGGAAAAGAATGAAAATATTGCTTTAGGAAATATTATAATGACATGAAAATATGACAGGAAAAATATAATAAAATAAGAACTTATAAATTTGAACTTAAGAACTAATTTGATATTGCCGTTCAAAGAATTTCTTAGAATTCATCGATCTCAGAATGTTGCCTCCGTTCGACGAAATTCTCAGATTTCGTCGATCTCAGAAAGTTGGAGCAGCGCCCGACGGATTAATATTAGGCAGCCCTCGACGAATTAATATTAGGCCGCGCCGTTCGACGAAAATCCTGAATTCGTCGATCTCAAATCTTAGCAGTGCCGGTCTGCATTTATTATTTCTGCGCGCATTCTTTCCGTTCGATGAATTTACTTACATTCATCGAACGCCGGTCTACATTTATTATTTCTGCGCGCGTTCTTTCGGTTCGACGAATTTGCTTATATTCGTCGAACGCCGGTCTGCATTTATTATTTCTACGCGCATTCTTTCCATTCTACAAATTTGCTTACATTCGTTGAACGCCGGTCTGTATTTATTATTTCTGCGCGTTTTCTTTCCGTCGCACGATAAAAGCTTGAATCCGTATTTTTTATGATTATTTTAGGCTAACAGTGGAATTATTGTCCAATAAGGAGCTGACACCTAAAATTGGAGTTCCAAGGCTTATTAATGCAACCCCTCTTCTCTCTTAACACTAAGGCTGAGCATTTCTCCCGAGGGAAAAATCTGGATTTTCATCTTCTTCTTCCTCTGCTTCTTCTTCTTCCTCTCACTTCAGGGAATTAGTTGGTGGAATCTTTGAAGGAGGAAAGCTTGGAGGAAATTTGGAGCCTGGCCGACCACCACTATGCTTCCATCAAGATGAGCTCCAACCATGGCCGTAAAGTCAGGTGACTTCCTCCCCTCTCCCTTGGTGATAGCCTCTTAAATCACAATAGGAGAGACGAAGGCTCAAGAGAGCTTATCGGGTGAACTTTAATGGTGTTTCCTTAGGAAGACCAAGTCGGAACCTCAAATTTAGGGCACCGTTCACCGCGAGGTTCTTGGAATCATTTCTTCTCTTCCAGAGGAAGAGATGGGATTTGATTTGGGGCAAACCCATGGTCGTTGAGGGAGAGCGAGGGGAATGATTATTTAGGGATTTTAAGGGTGTAATGACCAAATTTTGTTTGGGGAAGATGATGAATTGTCCTCGGTTAAGTAGTGTTTAATTTATATCTTTTGTGATAAAATTGATGAATAACCCCATGTTAAATTATGGTTTTAAACTATATATTATGTAGTAAAGATGATAATATCCCCTCCCCTAAGAAAGTTTTAATTAATAACATTTCACTTGGTAAATAAGGGGTGAATTTGTGCGCAGCTGGGTTCGAGCCAATTTTTAGGCTTGATTCCACTGGAATTAGACCTTGGGCTCAACATGGAAGTTGTAGCCCTCGGAAAGAGCTTTCCAACGATAGGTTAAACGTTTTATGAAGTGACATGTAGCTCCCTAAAAGCCCAGTCGAGTGGACTATCCAGAAAGCTGGGAGGTGGTCAATGCATGTTGTTTTGCTGTCCAGATTTCTGCAGTTGACTTCAGAGCAGATTTTTGATAGGACACACTTGGATCTGGGTTTAGGACTCAACATGAATGTTGTATCCCTTGATGTTAGCTTTACAAATTGGGGTGGATCATAATTTTTGGACAACTGTAGCACCCAGAAATCCAGTTTTAGTAAACTGTGTCATAACACTTCCGATCTCAGTATTTTGTGGATTTCTCTTATTATATTGGTTGGATGCTCATGAAAATTAATGGAGACATAGGTGATAACAATATGTATATCCATGTTGAAATTCATAATTTATGATTAAGTAGTATTAAAGTTATTGCCGTGTTATTTCATAACTTGAAGGGGATATAAATACTGAATGTGATGTCTGTTTGGGCCGGAATTTTGTATGAATCATGTATATGCTAGCATTGGCTTGTGATAATGATTTCAGATTTATTTCTGTTAAGATGACCCCTTGAATGAACCTTCAATTGTAGGTGTATGTGGAATCGTAAAAAGGAGCTGTATGAATTAATGTTCATATCGCTTGATAATCTATTGGATGGTGTAGATTGGTGATAACCTCTCCATAAGGTTGATAGCTTTAATCGTGTTGAAACACGTTGTGATTTGTACGTAAGACGATTGAATATTAGTGATATGCTGGGGATAACATATTTAGTAAAATATGAATATGACACCGTACACAAGTAGTCCTACAGATTTTCGTAGAGTAATTTCCATGATATACACTCGCCACCGCAAAAGAGTTATGATAACTCAGTATGGTTAGCATTGATGGCTTTGTGTGGATTATAAGATATTGTTATATCTTGGGGTGAAATTTGAAGGACCCGGTGGTTGGGGGCCTTGGATGCTAATTAGCATCGGATGAGCTGGTATGAAGTGAAAGGTAAGAAGGCTCCATTCGTGAATCCTTGGGTGCTCGATAGCACGGATTATGCATGGGAATTGGATGAATGTGCACAGTTTACACATTTTGGTGTAGTGACACTAGTTGGAGGATACTAGTGGTTGGGGGATTACTTGTGGCGGGTCTACGTGCTTGCTAGTCGTGACACCGACAGAAGACGGCAGTTAGACTCTAGACCAGTTGGGTTGGACTCTTGGTGCACACCTACCCAAGTCCCCTTCTGTGTCCTTGAGGCTCCGCAGTGTGTTCTTAGCATCAAGCAGTACGCAGGGGCTCCGCTGTATGTTCTTAGTGTTGAGGCGTACATAGGCCTAGGTCTGGTAGTGTTCATACCCACCTAGTTGTGGAGGAGCCCGGTCCACAGTCTCCGTCTGGCCACGACGCGAGGTGCCTGAGTGGTTAGCTACCCTCGAAAAGTGGGAACTACAGGTCTATGTCGACATAGAAAAATGCATGGGTGAGTTCATCATATCATTATCATTGCACTGCATGCATCCTGCATAATCATAGCATTGCACTGCATCAAGTCCATCATATAAATTAGTATGCGCTCTTTTATATGATGGATCCCAAATTGGAAACCTTAACTTATAAGTTTGTATGTGCATTCATATAAGTTAAGGTACGATATGAACTGCTTAAATTCTGTCATGGCCTTACTACTTTTAGCTGTGATGATTATACCTGTTACTAATACTTGCATTTATAATCATTGCTACTTATATACTTATGAACAACTTAGTTAGTGCCATTGCAAGTACTTGGGTACTTATACAATCGACATGTATATACAACCATTCCTGTCACCTGCTTGTATATTATTGCTTATATTGCAGCTTTTCTTGCTTTCCTTCCGCCCGGTGCCTTGGAGTCGCCGGGGGAGCGTATATGAAGCCACTTAGTCTTTATGACTAACGGTTGCTACGTCCCTCTTGTTAGGAGTGTACCTTAAAGCAGCAGTGCACGGTGTTGGAGGAGGATAGTCAGGTCAGGATGACAGGGCCGGATACCATGATACCTTGGCTACTGTCAGTGACAGAGGCTTGTGGGTGTTTTGAGATGTAGCCCCTGGGCATTTAGTTTGATACTCTGATGATTTGTAGGAGCTTGTATAGCTTTCTGTCTTTCTTTATACTTACTGTTTGGACATTATTACTTATTGTGAATCTGTGGCTTTTAATGCTTTCTTTTATTGATGGGTTGGCGCTGTTCAGTTGGTTTGGCCGGCAGGATAGGCGTCTTATGGGGGAGGCTAGCTCGTGTGATGGCGCTTTCGCAAGGCAGGTGTCCTGGGCATAAGACTCTCCTCGGCCGTGTCGTTTGTTCCGGGAGGGCGGGGGTCTTACAAATGGTATCATCTTGCAATGATCCTGAGATAAAGAAGTCCATTAAACCACTAGGCCACCCCTGCTAGCTAAATCAGTTTGAGGACAAACTGATGCAGCGGAAGCGGTGGTGTGCCCATGTATGATTCACATTAAGTATGTCCGCTTTTTCCTATAGAAAGTGCCAACATAAGCCAAACTCGTACCCTTACATGCAAATGCTGGCTCACTCCGAGACAGTAATTGGTATTCCCATTCCAACCATTAGCGTTGGTTTGGCATAAGATTGATGCCAACCTAACTAGGATACCATTTTTGGTCGACTTAGCAGGATATGTCGTGACATACCCTAACCTTATACTGATCTTGGGAATGATTGGACCAAGCAATAAGTGACCTTGATTGACTAAGGGAAGAGTTTAACGTGAATGTAGATGCTAGAGACTCACACCCTGAGATTTCTATTCCAAATATGGAGTAATATTATCACCTTACACAAAATATTAGGGCAATCTCAATGAGATTGGTGCCTGAACTCTATCTTCAGCTTAGTAAGAGGCCACCAAGCATGTCTTTTATACTGTATGTGGATACCTCTCACTTCTATCTATGCAGAAGGTTTCATATGGAGAAGTTACGATAAGAATTCGGATCCAGAGAATGCTCATTTTGGGACGAATGTGTTATATTGGTGGCGGAAGAAACTCAGTCAAAGAGATATGGGGGCTTATCTCATCGTTTATTGGTCTAGTTATGTACCATCTTGGATCCCTTAAGGAGTTAGAATTTTGTAATTTTTGACATTTGGAAGAAATTTAGTCCAAAAACGTACGGGGTCGTGTCCCTTCGTTTATTGGCCTATTTACGTACCGACTTCATTTTCCCATAGATCCTATTTATTCTAATAGTACGTGAACGATGATGATTCGATTCGTGATAACCTCTCAATACGGGTGAGAGCGTCAAGGGTGTTGATACACGCCGTGAATTGAACACGTGAATTGAATATTGAGGATAAGTTGAACTTACTTATTTAAGAAGATATGAATATTCCTCTATACGTACAGGTAGGTGTACGTGTAATTGTATTGCCTCGACAAGGCAGTCCTCTAAAGGCCCTGTGCCGAAACCCAACCATTGGATAAGATTTATATTCACGGTTTAGGAGCCCTTAAATGAAATGAATTAAATCACGAGATAAAAGTAGCACAAATTTTTGAATCCGGAGCAAATCTAAGTAGAACCGAGAGTAGACAAAAGTAACAATTGACTCGAGGTCATGTGTTATTAGAAGGGAATGATGTGATTATAACCCATGCGAGGTGTGGAGTCATGGATTCACCTTACTTTGAGCCTCGATAGCGATTCATAATGTCACCAGAACTAATTGATAAGCATTATCGGATGATCGCTTGCGGAAATTGGAAACTATTTGGAAACATAAAAGCTTCCTGAGCATAAACTCTTGAGCTAGTAACATCATTTTTGGTAGTTGATGGATTGAAAGGGGCATAATGTCATGGAAAGTATGGTCGGGTGATTGCAGGACTTGACTATTATACAGATTTCAAGTAAAGCGGTAAACATCCTTGATGTTTGACCATTGTAATTATGTCGCCATAACTTTATACTGGACTGGGTTGGTGGCTTTTGCATGAATGCCCTTGCACATGAATTATTATTAGGTAATCATAACGATTGTTGAAACTTAATATCAAGTGGATGTCGTGCTAAGTGTAAAAGATGCGTGTTGTATGAATGATTGCCTTGGCGAGATGACATTGATGGAAGCAATTGATAATAATAGGGATGATGATGGTTGTGCTAGAAGACGAGATTAAGGCTTGCTTCTACTTTTTTTATACATAAGAGAGACGATCTTGCGGGTGCAATAACTGTTTGGGTATTTGAGGTTTGACCCAAGGATATGACATCGTGAATTTTATGGTTGATCACCCGTTTGACTTTGAGGCTATCAGCTATCCATTTATTGTTGGAGTTTTCCTTGGACTATATGTTAATGGCTAAGTTTTGATGTTTTGGCGGGCTAAACCTCCTGGAAATTATGCTTAATAATTCTTGATGGGTCGGGGGAAATTGGATCTTAAATTCCCCGAAAATTTTGTTTTCTAATTCTTGGCAGTTTGGAGAATTAGATTCTACAATTCCTAGGAGATTATTTATAGTAGTCTCCTTATATTGTGGTTGTTTGGGTTTATACTCCAGAAAATTTTTGGGGAAATATGTTGGTGGCTGTTTAGTTTCATGCTAAAATAATTTTCTTGATTTATGAGATTCTTGATTGGTTTGGTCTCGAGTTCTGGGAAATTTTTCTGAGTTATGGTTCTTACCTTCAAATATCTGATAACTGCTGCTTTGCAATTGTGTTCCTTTTCCCTTCCTCTTTCCTGTTGGTGTGCTGTTGGGAGATTTGAGCAAGGGCTTTTAGTTTGGGTAATGTTGACTGAATATATGTTGGATAATTAAGTGGATCAAAACCCCCCTAACCTCAACTTATATTTCGGGGACGAAATTGTTTCTTCGTTTATTGGATTTATAACATCCCATTTCGTGTTAGACCCCTCGGAGACGTGTTGACTCACCTTGGGTCAGTTTTGGGCTTTCCATTGCGTGCTCGGATTTGGATTAATTGGGGGAAAAGAATGACAATATTGCTTTAGGAAATATAATAATGACAGGAAAATATGACAGGAAAAATATAATAAAATAAGAACTTATAAATTTGAACTTAAGAACTAATTTGATATTGGCGTTAAACGAATTTCTTAGAATTCTTTGATCTCATAATGTTGCCTCCGTTCGACGAAATTCTCAGATTTCGTCGATCTCAGAAAGTTGGAGCAGCGCTCGACGGATTAATATTAGGCAGCGCTCGGCGAATTAATATTAGGCAGCGCCGTTCAACGATAATCCTGAATTCGTCGATCTCAAATCTTAGCAGCGCCGGTCTGCATTTATTATTTCTACGCGCATTCTTTCCGTTCGACGAATTTGCTTACATTCATCGAACGCCGGTCTGCATTTATTATTTCTGCGCGCGTTCTTTCTGTTCGACGAATTTGCTTATATTCGTCGAACGCTGGTCTGCATTTATTATTTCTGCGCGCGTTCTTTCCGTTAGACGAATTTGCTTACATTCGTTGAACGCTGGTCTGCATTTATTATTTCTGCGCGCTTTCTTTCCGTCGCCCGATAAAAGCTTGAATGCGTATTTTTTATGATTATTGTAGGCTAACAGTGGAATTATTGTCCAATAAGGATCTGACACCTAAAATTGGAGTTCCAAGGCTTATTAATGCAAACCCTCTTCTCTCTTAACACTAAGGCTGAGCATTTCTCCCGAGGGAAAAATCTGGATCTTCATCTTCTTCTTCCTCTGCTTCTTCTTCTTCCTTTCACTTCAGGGAATTAGTTGGGGGAATCTTTGAAGGAGCAAAGCTTGGAGGAAATTTGGAGCTTGGCCGACCACCACCATGCTTCCATCAAGATGAGCTCCAACCATTGCCGTAAAATCCAGTGACTTCATCCCCTCTCCCTTGGTGCTAGCCTCTTGGATCACAATAGGAGAGACAAAGGCTCAAGAGAGCTTCTCGGGTGAGCTTTAATGGTGTTTCCTTAGGAAGACCAAGTCGGAACCTCAAATTTAGGGCACCGTTCGCTGCGAGGTTCTTGGAATCATTTCTTCTCTTCGAGAGGAAGAGATGGGATTTGATTTGGGGCAAACCCATGGTCGTTGAGGGAGAGAGAGGGGAATGATTATTTAGGGATTTTAAAGGTGTAATGACCAAATTTTGTTTGGGGAAGATGATGAATAGTCCCCGGTTAAGTAGCGTTTAATTTATATCTTTTCTGATAAAATTGATGAATAACCCCATGTTAAATTATGGTTTTAAACTATATATTATGTAGTAAAGATGATAATAGCCCCTCCCCTAAGAAAGTTTTAATTAATAACATTTCACTTGGTAAATAAGGGGTGAATTTGTGCGCAGCTGGGTTCGAGCCAATTTTTAGGCTTGATTCCACTGGAATTAGACCTTGGGCTCAACATGGAAGTTGTATCCCTTGGAAAGAGCTTTCCAACGATAGGTTACTCGTTTTCTGAAGTGACATGTAGCTCCCTAAAAGCCCAGTCGAGTGGACTGTCCAGAAAGCTGGGAGGTGGTCAATGCATGCTGTTTTGCTGTCCAGATTTCTGCAATTGACTTCAGAGTAGATTTTTCATAGGACACACTTGGATCTGGGTTTAGGACTCAACATGAATGTTGTAGCCCTTGATGTTAGCTTTCCAAATTGGGGTGGACCATAATTTTTGGACAACTGTAGCACCCAGAAATCCAGTTTTAGTAAACTGTGTCATAACACTTCCGATCTCAGTATTTTGTGGATTTCTCTTATTATATTGGTTGGATGCTCATGAAAATTGGTGGAGACATTGGTGATAACAATATGTACATCCCTATTGAAATTCATAATTTATGATTAGGTAGTAATAAAGTTATTGTCGTGTTATTTCATAACTTGAAGGGGATATAAATGCTGAATGTGAAGCCTGTTTGGGCCGGAATTTTGTATGAATCATGTATATGCTAGCATTGGCTTGTGATAATGATTTCAAATTTATTTCTGTTAAGATGACCCCTTGAATGAACCTTCAATTGTAGGTGTATGTGGAATCGTAAAAAGGAGCTGTATGAAATAATGTTCATATCGCTTGATAATCTATTGGATGGTGTAGATTGGTGATAACCTCTCCATAAGTTTGATAACTTTAATCGTGTTGAAACACATTGTGATTTGTACGTAAGACGATTGAATATTGGTGATATGTTGGGGATAACATATTTAGTAAAATATGAATATGACACCGTACACAAGTAGTCCTACAGATTTTCGTAGAGTAATTTCCATGATATACACTCGCCACCGCAAAAGAGTTATGATAACTCGGTATGGTTAGCATTGATGGCTTGGTGTGGATTATAAGATATTGTTATATCTTGTGGTGAAATTTGAAGGACCCAGTGGTTGGGGGCCTTGGATGCTAATTAGCATCAGATGAGCTGGTATGATGTGAAAGGTAAGAAGGCTCCATTCGTGAATCCTTGGGTGCTCGAAGCACGGATTATGCATGGGAATTACATGAATATGCACGGTTTACACATGGTGGTGTAGTGACTCTGGTTGGAGGATACTAGTGGTTAGGGGATTACTTGTGGCGGGTCTACGTGCTTGCTAGTCGTGACACCGATAGAAGCCGGCAGTTAGACTCTAGACCGGTTGGGTTGGACTCTTGGTGCACACCTACCCAAGTCCCCTTTTGTGTCCTTGATGGCTCCGCTGTGTGTTCTTAGCGTCGAGCAGTACGCAGGGGCTCCGCTGTATGTTCATAGCATTGAGGCGTACATAGGCCTAGGTCAGGTAGTGTTCATACCCACCTAGTTGTGGAGGAGCCCGGTCCACAGTCTCCGTCTGGACACGACGCGAGGTGCCTGAGTGGTTAGCTACCCTCGAAAAGTGGGAACTACTGGTCTATGTCGACATAGCAAAATGCATGGGTGAGTTCATCATATCATAATCATTGCACTGCATTCATCCTGCATAATCATAGCATTGCACCGCATCAGGTCTGTTGGGAAAATGATTTATCTTAACCCCTAGAATTGAGTAGAATATAAATTCTAAGTATGAAAAATTAGGCTAAGTAAATATGCGTCGAATAGTATTCTATGCAACGTCGAAATACATTCGACGTCTCTCTCAGAATGAGTCGAAGTAACTCTTAGAAGAATTCAACGCATTTTATGTCGACATTACTCTGACTTCTAGTCGACGCATCTTGTGAAGTCGACGCACCTTAGTCGACGCTCCTTCGTTATTCTCCTCTCAACGTTCAGTCAGGATGAATTCGACGCTTACGTCGAATAGTAATCGACGCATGTCGATATCTACAAGAAATTCAAAAACACGCCAGATCTCTTTCCTTCTTTCTGTAGATCTGATTTATATGGAATGATATTATTCTTTTATAGTCGTTCTGAATCAGCCTTTCCATCTATTTGATTCTTGGCTTATTTGATTCAGATTATTATGGATATTATTTGAAATCAGAATTAATTCTTTTCCTTCTACAGAAATATTAATTATGGAAACTCTTACCTCTTTCTAATTCTTTGTCTGCTAATTGATTATTCTCCTTTAGCATTATATTTCAAACAGAGCTATAAATAAGAAGGAGGTCGGCAAAGAATAACAGCTAGTGATCCACTTCATCCATTTTGAAACAGAGGAAGAGCTCCCAAGTAAAGAGTGAGAAGGTTGAGAAAAGAAATAGTGTGCTGCAGCAAAAGAAAAAGCCTTCATCTTCTCCTTCTTCTGAAGTCATTCTGCTACAAATTCTGATAGCTCTCATAAAAGAGAGAAAAGCTTACAATCTCCTTCTCACTATAGAAGAGAGATCCTATTCACTATACTTGTGCTTCTAATCTTCTTGCTAGGAAGAAGACTCCTTCTTACATATATTGTTTCTTGTTCTTCTACTTGATTCTACCTCTTCTTTTCTTTCTTACTTCATTCTCAAATTGTAAAAGAGTTTTTATAATCTCTCTTCAAAAAAATTCAGTTGTACTGGTTCTAAGAGTTTACTTTTCAAAAGACTCAGGTTGGTTCTAAGAGTCTCCTTATCAAAAGACTCAGGCTGGTTCTAAGAGTCTCCTTATCAAAAGACTCAGTGCAAGATAGTGAATTCCTACCAAAGGGGGTAGAAGAGTGGACTACCCAAAGTTTGGGGAACCACTATATTTTCTTGTGTGTGCTGTGATTTTCTTGTTGTCATTTTTTTTCTTTACTTGCTTAATTCTTGTTGGTGTGTGGGAAGCTTAAATCTGTGATCATTACACATATATATATAATTATTAACTTTGCACAAAAATATTTTTTAAATCTCTATTCACCCCCCTCTAGAGAATTCTAGTGAGGTCAACTGTGCACTTTCAATTGGTATCAGAGGGAGGTTGATCTAAAAAGGTTTACTCCTTGATCAAAAAGATCCTACCTCTTATTTATATATATATATTTCTAAAAATTATTTTTCACATGGCACAAATCAAAGATTATGCTTCCACCAGACCACCAATGTGCAATCTTGAAAAGTTTGCAGTTTGGAAAACAAGAATTAGGATTTATATGAATTCTATTGATGAAGAATTATTTAATGTTATCTTGACAGGTCCTCCCAAGCCTTATAGAAGAGACTCAAGTGGTGAAGTGACTCAAACACTTGTCCCAAAGGCTGAGTGGACAGTTGAAGAGAAGAAGGCAGGAACATGGGATGCAAAATCTGTGAACATTCTTGTCTCAACCCTCTCAGATGAAATCTTTCAAAAGGTTGTTGACTATGAAACAGCCAAAGAAATCTGGGAGGCTCTCATAAAGATGGTAGAAGGAAGTGTTGATGAAAGAAAAGATAGGAAGGCTCTATTAATCTCTCAATATGAGAATTTTCAAAAGAAGAATGAAGAAAGCATCTCTGAGATGTATGACAGATTTAGTCTGATCATTAATCAATTAAGAAGCCTGGATAGAGAGATCTCTCTCACACAGATCAATGACAAACTGTTAATGGGTCTCCCAAGTTCATGGGACTCAAGAATATGGGCAATAAGAGATACAAGAGGACAAAGGGAAATTTCAACAAATGCTCTCTTAGGAAAACTCAAATCCTATGAGCAACTGCTGAAAACCAGAGAAGAGAAGAAAAGAAGAGAAAACACTACAACCTCTTCAAAAGACAGGAACATTGCATTAAAAGCAACAGAAGAAAGAACATATGTCGCTGAAGAAGAACTATTCAGTTTCATGGCTAGAAAATTCAAGAAATGGGCCAGGACAGATGGATCTAGAAGGAGAGAGTCAAAACCAAGGTATGACAAAACTCCCACTAAAGAAATTGTGTGTTATTCTTGCAGGAAACCTAGACATATTGCCCCAGAATGTCCAGAAAATGTTGAGACAAAGAAAGATCTGAAAAGGAAAGATCTCAAGAAAAAGGGAAAGAAGAAAGAAAGAGGCTTTAATGCAGAAGCCTGGAGTGAAACAGACTCTGAGGACAGCTCCTCTTCTAAAAGTGACAATGAAGAGTCTAAGCAAGAAGATCTATGCTTAATGGCTCTTGAAAGCTCAAAGAAAGATGATGTTGCTGAATCATGGAGTGAGACAGGATCAGAAGAAAGCATATCATCTGAAGATGAAAGAGAAAATAGCCTTATTCTCATAGATGAATCTGAGGATAAGGATGAGGTAAGAATTTTTAATGAAATAGATTTCTCATGTGATGATTTCAAAAACAACTTTAGAGGATTATGTTTAGATCAACTAAAAGCTAAGCAAGAAATTAGGGATCTAAAAGAACAAATTAATATGGTTAAAAACCAGAGAAATAGAGAGGCTACATGCTCTAAAAACTATGAATTAAGGGCAAACATCATAGAAAAGGAAATAGAAAGGGCTAGAATAGAAAACCAGCTCGTTAAGGATAAGGTATCCCAGGCAAAAGCTTTTGAAGAATCAATAAAATGAGAAGCCAAACACTTAAGGAAATCACTGAACAACAAACAAGGAGACATAAAAATCTTGGGCTAGGGGCTGATCCCTCAACCAGCCTAATTCCATCCAACAAACCTGCTTGGATGAGCCCTGTTAAATTTACTAAACCCATCAAATCAACAAACCAAGAAGAAGACTCAGAAAATAAGGTAGAAGACTTCAAGGAAATAAACCAATTTGATGAAACATCATACTATTCAGCTGATGACTCTCAAACTTCTTCTGAGAAGGCAACTAGGCAAGAGAAACAACTTATAAAGAAATAAAATCAGAAAAAGGGAAAAATAAAATATGTGAAGACACAATTGCGTCGACTTCGTATCGACGCATGAATGACAGTGCTTCGAATTCTACTCGACGCAAACTCTCAGATGCCTCGACCTCAACTCGACGCTTGAATAAAAGTACGTCGACATCCAATCGACGCAACTTCTTCCATGCGTCGATACCAGATCAACGCAATCTGAAGAAAGCGCCGAATATAAATTAACGCAACTATCAACATACGTCGAATAGATATCGACGCATAAAAACTTAGAGCAACTTAAATGCCTATCCTCCAAAAACCTTCCATCTTAACCCCAATTCAGTACCCTTTCATCCTGATAGAAATTTTTATCCTGATCAAAACTTCTATTCTAATAAAAAATCTTTTAACCAAAATTACTATCCTGATCAAAACTTTTATCCTAATCACCATCTCTATTCCTCCCTAAACTCAAATTTCCTTAGTCAAAAGAAAATTAGGTGTTATATCTGCAATAAAATTGTCCACACTGCCAAACAGTGTTGTCATAATCAATCAAATTGGTCTTAAAATTAGTCCTAGAGTAATTTAGAAAACTTAAGGAATAGGAAGAAATAATTTCTCAAGGAAAAACCAGAATCTGTCAAATAAATTCACGTCGACCTCGAATCAACGCACCGTCGATAACTCAATTCAATCGACGCATGCATCAACTCCAGTCGATGCATACGTCGATTGGAAACCCTATCATCCCAAACCAGACTATATTGACGCTCACGTCGAATTCCACTCGACGTAACATCGACTTCATGAAAACGAGCGGCAATACTAAAATATTTTCGGTCACATCCACTGTTGTCCCGAATAAGCCTCGAATTGTGCCTCTTTTCGATGTTTCACCTGACTTAAATAGACCCTTCAGTTAGAAATCTTCACAATCTCTGCATCTTTCACCCTTCTTGCTCCTCAGCCCAACAATTTCTTCCTCTCTATCACTGACCTAAAATGGCTCCTAAGACCAACTCAGGCTTTAACATTGACCTCGAATCTTTCCAAGCCGCCACAGAAAATTACAAGAGCATCATAGCTCTGTTTACTGAAGCTGGATTAGACAAGCTCATCTCCACAAGATGCAAGCTACTGGAGACAGAACTCTTAGAGCTCATGACTCATGTTTAGATATCTGAACAAGGAGAAATCCAAGGAACAATCCATGAGACACCTGTCTCAATTTCTGCAGAACACATTAGGACCACCTTTGATCTTCCATCAGGTATATTCCAATATTATCTTTGTTCAACTCAAAAAGGAAAGAAAATCAGTTTCTAAAGAGCAACTAAACAAGTCTCCTTCATCATTCCCTTATCAGGTGATGAACCTGTCGATCTCATTCCTGATGAAATCAAGAATTTGTTAATCACCATGAAGTTTTCAAAAGATAGACCAATCCACCTGAAGAAAATTGACTTTTCTGATGAATATAGATTTCTGGCAAATATAGTAAGAAAAATTCAAATATGCAAGATCTCTGCCCATGATGCAGTACCCAAGCAGCAACTGAACATCATGGGGGCCCTTGTGCTGAAGAAGAAGATAGACTAGGCCAGCCTCCTGCTCAGAATGATAGGCTACAAATATTTTCATAAAGATAATGCCTACATGAGCATCATGATTCAAGTACTATTCCACTCCTTCCCTGACCTATGTAGGTCAAAAGGAATCCCCATCCCTCCAGGAAAAAGGATGTCAATAGCCCTCTTCTCTAAATGGACCAGGAAAATTCCCAAGCCTGGTGCCATTCCTGAAAGGACTCCCTCTCCTCCCAACTCTCCTGCTCCTCCTCCTCCTCCTCCTCATGCAAACATCTCTTCTATACCACCATCATCCACACCTTCCCAAATACCAAATCAGTCACCTGCTCAACCCTCTTCTATTGCTCCACCACCTCATAAACTTGATACAGTCCCCTCTCCACCTTCATCACATTCACCTCCACCATTATCTCCTCCTCCACCACCACATTTTGAACCATCTCCATCCACTGAAAGCCTCATCACTCAGTGCATCCAATCCACAGCTTAAAGATTCCAAGCAATGCTGGATGAGCACTGCTCCCAGATTCATTCCTCCATCCTACACATGCACACCCAAATAAATGGGGTCAGTGCCTCTGTGCAAAGTCTGAAGAGCTCTCTCTCTTCCTCTAAGGTCACCAGGTCTTTCTTAACCTCCTTAGCAAAGAAGGTCAAGAAGGGGGAGAAGTTAGATGAAGAGCAGCTCTCCAGTCATATCTCTCTCTCTCACAAGTCTCTTCCTACCTCAAAAACTGATAGTCTTGCACTGCTCAAGACCATTGGAAATGAATTAGTACCAGAGCTACATATTGAAGAGCAGACATTAGATGTACTGATTATATCAAGAGAAGCTGCACAACAAGTGGATCTAATACAAGGGGAGGCAATTAGAGCAGAGAATGAAGAGGAAGCTGAAGCTTAGGGGGAGCCAGATGCTGTTATACCTGAAAATGGAGATAAGAAAGAAACTGAAAAAGAAGTAGAAGGCTCAAAAGAAGTTCCATCCCACGGGGAGCAAACTGCTGTAACTCAGGGGGAGTTGAGTGAACTACCTACTACTGAGAAGGGGCAACCCACCTCTCCAAAGACATTAGTATTCACTAGGAAAATAAAAACTCCTCCTACCCCTCCTGAATAATGTGTTGAAACAATACAATCTATGCTTAAATAATGAAGTCTGTTTATATGATTTCTCCCTTCTTCTGATTACTTAGCATATTTCTTCTCTATATATATATGTTTTGATGTAAAAGCTGATACAATTTCTCTCTAAATAGGGTTAAGACAAATAGGGGGAGATTGTTGGGAAAATGATTTATCTTAACCCCTAGAATTGAGTAGAATATAAATTCTAAGTATGAAAAATTAGGCTAAGTAAATATGCGTCGAATAGTATTCGACACAACGTCGAAATACATTCGACGTCTCTCTCAGAATGAGTCGAAGTAACTCATAGAAGAATTCAACGCATTTTATGTCGACGTTACTCTGACTTCTAGTCGACGCATCTTGTGAAGTCGACGCACATTAGTCGACACTCCTTCCTTATTCTCCTCTCAACGTTCAGTCAGGATGAATTCGACGCTTATGCCGAATAGTAATCGACGCACGTCGATATCTACAAGAAATTCAAAAACACGCCAGATCTCTTTCCTTCTTTCTGTAGATCTGATTTATATGGAATGATATTATTCTTTTATAGCCGTTCTGAATCAGCCTTTCCATCTATTTGATTCTTGGCATATTTGATTCAGATTATTATGGATATTATTTGAAATCAGAATTAATTCTTTTCCTTCTACAGAAATATTAATTATGGAAACTCTTACCTCTTTTTAATTCTTTGTCTGCTAATTGATTATTCTCCTTTAGCATTATATTTCAAACAGAGCTATAAATAAGAAGGAGGTCAGCAAAGAATAACAACTAGTGATCCACTTCATCCATTTTGAAATAGAGGAAGAGCTCCCAAGTAAAGAGTGAGAAAGTTGAGAAAAGAAATAGTGTGCTGCAGCAAAAGAAAAAGCCTTCATCTTCTCCTTCTTCTGAAGTCATTCTGCTGCAAATTCTGATAGCTCTCATAAAAGAGAGAAAAGCTTACAATCTCCTTCTCACTATAGAAGAGAGATCCTATTCACTATACTTGTGCTTCTAATCTTCTTGCTAGGAAGAAGATTCCTTCTTACATATATTGTTTCTTGTTCTTCTACTTGATTCTACCTCTTCTTTTCATTCTTACTTCATTCTCAAATTGTAAAAGAGTTTTTAGAATCTCTCTTCAAAAAAATTCATTTGTACTGGTTCTAAGAGTCTCCTTTTCAAAAGACTCAGGCTGGTTCTAAGAGTCTCCTTATCAAAAGACTCAGGCTGGTTCTAAGAGTCTCCTTATCAGAAGACTCAGTGCAAGATAGTGAATTCCTACCAAAGGGGGTAGAAGAGTGGATTACCCAAAGTTTGGGGAACCACTATATTTTCTTGTGTTGTGCTGAGATTTTCTTGTTGTCATTTTTTTCTTTACTTGCTTAATTCTTGTTGGTGTGTGGGAAGCTTAAATCTGTGATCATTACACACATATATAATTATTAACTTTGCACAAAAATATTTTTTAAATCTCTATTCACCCCCCCCCCTCTAGAGAATTCTAGTGAGGTCAACTGTGCACTTTCAAGGTCCATCATATAAATTAGTATGGGCTCTTTTATATGATGGGTCCCAAATTGAAAACCTTAACTTATAAGTTTTTATGGGCATTCATATAAGTTAAGGTACGATATGAACTACTTACATTCTGTCATTGCCTTACTACTTGTTAGCTGTGTTGATTATACCTGTTACTAGTACTTGCATTTATAATCATTGCTACTTATATACTTATGAACAGCTTAGTTAGTGCCATTGCAAGTACTTGGGTACTTATACAACCGACATGTATATACAACCATTCCTGTCATCTGCTTGTATATTATTGCTTATATTGCAGCTTTTCTTCCTTTCCTTCCGCCCGGTGCCTTGGAGTCGTCGGGGGAGAGGATGTGAAGCCACTTAGCCTTTATGACTAACAGTTTCTACGTCCCTCTTTTAGGAGTGTACCTTAGAGCAGCAGTGCACGGTGCTGGAGGAGGATAGTCAGGTCAGGATGACAGGGCCGGAGACCATGATACCTTGGCTACCATCTGTGACAGAGGCGAGTGGGTGTTTTGAGATGTTGCCCCTAGGGCATATAGTTTGATACTCTGATGATTTGCAGGAGCTTGTATAGCTTTCTGTCTTTCTTTGTACTTACTGTTTGGACATTATTACTATTGTGAATCTGTGGCTTTTAATGCTTTCTTTTATTGATGGGTTGGCGCTGTTCAGTTGGTTTGGCCGGCAGGATAGGCGTCTTGTGGGGAGGCTAGCTCGTGTGCTGGCGCTTCCGCAAGGCGGGTGTCCTAGGCATAAGACTCTCCTCGGCCGTGTCGTGTGTTCAGGGAGGGGGGGGGGGGGGGGGGGGGGGGGGGTCTTACAAATGGTATCATCTTGCAACGATCCTGAGATAAAGAAGTCCATTAAACCACTAGGCCACCCTTGCTAGCTAAATCAGTTTGAGGACAAACTGATGCAGCGGAAGCGGTGGTGTGCCCATGCGTGATTCACATTAAGTATGTCCGCTTTTCCAATAGAAAGTTCCAACATAAGACAAACTCGTACCCTTACATACAAATGCTGGCTCACTCCGAGACAGTAATTGGTATCCCATTCCAACCATTAGAGTTGGTTTGGCATAAGATTGATGCCAACCTAACTAGGATACCATTTTTGGTCAACTTAGCAGGATATGTCGTGACATACCCTAACCTTATACTGATCTTGGGAATGATTGGACCAAGCAATAAGTGACCTTGATTGACTAAGGGAAGAGTTTAACGTGAATGTAGATGCTAGAGACTCACACCCTGATATTTTATCCCAAATATGGAGTAATATTATCACCTTACACAAAATATTAGGGCAATCTCAATGAGATTGGTGCATAAAATATATCTTCAGCTTAGTAAGAGGCCGCCAAGCATGTCTTTTATAATGTATGTGGATACCTCTCACTTCTATCTATGCAGAAGGTTTCATATGGAGAAGTTACGATAAGAATTCGGATCCAGAGAATGCTCATTTTGGGACGAATGTGTTATATTGGTGGCGGAAGAAACTCAGTCGAAGAGATATGGGGTAATTGTATTGCCTCGACAAGGCAGTCCTCTAAAGGCCCTGTGCCTAAACCCAACCATTGGATAAGATTTATATTCACGGTTTAGGAGCCCTTAAATGAAATGAATTAAATCACGAGATAAAAGTAGCACAAATTTTTGAATCCGGAGCAAATCTAAGTAGAACCGGGAGTAGACAAAAGTAATAATTGACTCGAGGTCATGTATTATTAGAAGGGAATGATATGATTATAACCCATGTGAGGTGTGGAGTCATGGATTCACCTTACTTTGAGCCTCGATAGCGATTCATAATGTAACCAGAACTAATTGATAAGCATTATCGGATGATCGCTTGCGGAAATTGGAAACTATTTGGAAACATAAAAGCTTCCTGAGCTTAAACTCTTGAGCTAGTAACATCATTTTTGGTAGTTGATGGATTGAAAGGGGCATAATGTCATGGCAAGTATGGTCGGGTGATAGCAGGACTTGACTATTATACAGATTTCAAGTAAAACGGTAAACATCCTTGATTCTTGACCATTGTAATTATCTCGCCATAACTTAATACTGGACTGGGTTGGTGGCTTTTGCATGAATGCCCTTACACATGAATTATTATTAGGTAATCATAACGATTGTTGAAACTTAATATCAAGTGGATGTCGTGCTAAGTGTAAAAGATGCGTGTTGTATGAATGATTGCCTCGGACGAGATGACATTGATGGAAGCGATTGATAATAATAGGGATAATGATGGTTGTGCTAGAAGACGAGATTAAGGCTTGCTTCTACTTTTTTTTATACATAAGAGAGACGATCTTGCGGGTGCAATAACTGTTTGCGTATTTGAGGTTTGACCCAAGGATATGACATCGTGAATTTTTTGGTTGATCACCCGTTTGACTTTGAGACTGTAAGCTATCCATTTATTGTTGGAGTTTTCCTTGGACTATATGTTAATGGCTAAGTTTTGATGTTTTGGCGGGCTAAACCTCCTGGAAATTATGCTTAATAATTCTTGATGGGTCGGGGGAAATTGGATCTTAAATTCCCTGGAAATTTTGTTTTCTAATTCTTGGCAGTTTGGAGAATTAGATTCTACATTTCCTAGGAGATTATTTATAGTAGTCTCCTTATATTGTGGCTGTTTGGGTTTATACTCCAGAAAATTTTTGGGGAAATATGTTGGTGGCTGTTTAGTTTCATGCTAAAATAATTTTCCTGATTTATGAGATTCTGGATTGGTTTGGTCTGGAGTTCTGGGAAATTTTTCTGAGTTATGGTTCTTAATTACCTTCAAATATCTGATAACTGCTGCTTTGCAATTGTGTTCCTTTTCCCTTCCTCTTTCCTGTTGGTGTGCTGTTGGGAGATTTGAGCTAGGGCTTTTAGTTTGGGTAATGTTGACTAAATATATGTTGGATAATTAAGTGGATCAAAACCCCCCTAACCTCAACTTATATTTCAGGAACGAAATTGTTTCTTCGTTTATTGGATTTGTAACATCCCATTTTGTGTTAGACCCCTCAGAGACGTGTTGACTCACCTTGGGTCGATTTTGGGCTTTCCAGTGCGTGCTCGGATTTGGATTAATTGTGGGAAAAGAATGACAATATTACTTTAGGAAATATTATAATGACAGGAAAATATGACAGGAAAAATATAATAAAATAATAACTTATAAATTTGAACTTAAGAACTAATTTGATATTGGCGTTCGACGAATTTCTTAGAATTCGTCGATCTCATAATGTTGCCTCCGTTCGACGAAATTCTCAGATTTCGTCGATCTCAGAAAGTTGGAGCAGCGCTCGACGGATTAATATTAGGCAGCGCTCGGCGAATTAATATTAGGCAGCGCTGTTCGACGAAAATCCTGAATTCGTCGATCTCAAATCTTAGCAGCGCCGGTCTGCATTTATTATTTCTGCGCGCGTTCTTTCCGTTCGACGAATGTGCTTACATTCATCGAACGCTGGTTTGCATTTATTATTTCTGCGCGCGTTCTTTCCGTTCGACGAATTTGCTTATATTCGTCGAACGCTGGTCTGCATTTATTATTTCTGCGCGCATTCTTTCCGTTAGACAAATTTGCTTACATTCGTTGAACGCTGGTCTGCATTTATTATTTCTGCGCGCTTTCTTTCCGTCGCCCGATAAAAGCTTGAATGCGTATTTTTTATGATTATTTTAGGCTAACAGTGGAATTATTGTCCAATAAGGAGCTGACACATAAAATTGGAGTTCCAAGGCTTATTAATGCAAACCCTCTTCTCTCTTAACACTAAGGCTGAGAATTTATCCCGAGGGAAAAATCTGGATCTTCATCTTCTTCTTCCTCTGCTTCTTCTTCTTCCTTTCACTTCAGGGAATTAGTTGGGGGAATCTTTGAAGGAGCAAAGCTTGGAGGAAATTTGGAGCTTGGCCGACCACCACCATGCTTCCATCAAGATGAGATCCAACCATGGCCGTAAAATCAGGTGACTTACTCCCCTCTCCCTTGGTGCTAGCCTCTTGGATCACAATAGGAGAGACGAAGGCCCAAGAGAGCTTCTCGGGTGAGCTTTAATGGTGTTTTCTTAGGAAGACCAAGTCGGAACCTCAAATTTAGGGCACCGTTCGTCGCGAGGTTTTTAGAATCATTTCTTCTCTTCAAGAGGAAGAGATGGGATTTGATTTGGGGCAAACCCATGGTCGTTGAGGGAGAGCGGGGGGAATGATTATTTAGGGATTTTAAAGGTGTAATGACCAAATTTTGTTTGAGGAAGATGATGAATAGTCCCCGATTAAGTAGTGTTTAATTTATATCTTTTGTGATAAAATTGATGAATAACCCCATGTTAAATTATGGTTTTAAACTATATATTACGTAGTAAAGATGATAATAGCCCCTCCCCTAAGAAAGTTTTAATTAATAACATTTCACTTGGTAAATAAGGGGTGAATTTGTGCGCAGCTGGGTTCGAACCAATTTTTAGGCTTGATTCCACTGGAATTAGACCTTGGGCTCAACATGGAAGTTGTAGCCCTCGGAAAGAGCTTTCCAATGATAGGTTATCCGTTTTCTGAAGTGACATGTAGCTCCCCAAAAGCCCAGTCGAGTGGACTGTCCAGAAAGCTGGGAGGTGGTCAATGCATGCTGTTTTGCTATCCATATTTCTGCAGTTGACTTCAGAGCAGATTTTTGATTCGACACACTTGGATCAGGGTTTAGGACTCAACATGAATGTTGTATCCCTTGATGTTAGCTTTCCAAATTGGGGTGGATCATAATTTTTGGACAACTGTAGCACCCAGAAATCTAGTTTTAGTAAACTGTGTCATAACACTTCCGATCTCAGTATTTTGTGGATTTCTCTTATTATATTGGTTGGATGCTCATGAAAATTGGTGGAGACATAAGTGATAAAAATATGTACATCCCTGTTGAAATTCATAATTTATGATTAAGTAGTATTAAAGTTATTGCCGTGTTATTTCATAACTTGAAAGGGATATAAATGCTGAATGTGAAGCCTGTTTGGGCCGGAATTTTGTATGAATCGTGTATATGCTAACATTGCCTTGTGATAATGATTTCAGATTTATTTCTGTTAAGATGACCCCTTGAATGAACCTTCAATTGTAGGTGTATGTGGAATCGTAAAAAGGACTTGTATGAATTAATGTTCATATCGCTTGATAATCTATTGGATTGTGTAGATTGGTGATAACCTCTCCATAAGGTTGATAGCTTTAATTGTGTTGAAACACATTGTGATTTGTATGTAAGACGATTGAATATTGGTGATATGCTAGGGATAACATATTTAGTAAAATATGAATATGACACCATACACAAGTAGTCCTACAGATTTTCGTAGAGTAATTTCTATGATATACACTCGCCAGCGCAAAAGAGTTATGATAACTCGGTATGGTTAGCAGTGATGGCTTGGTGTGGATTTATAAGATATTGTTATATCTTGTGGTGAAATTTGAAGGACCCGGTGGTTGGGGGCCTTGGATGCTAATTAGCATCGGATGAGCTGGTATGATGTGAAAGGTAAGAAGGCTCCATTCGCGAATCCTTGGGTGCTCGATAGCACGGATTATGCATGGGAATTACATGAATGTGCACGGTTTACACATGGTGGTGTAGTGACACTGGTTGGAGGATACTAGTGGTTGGGGGATTACTTGTGGACGTTCTACGGGCTTGCTAGTCGTGACACCGACAGAAGTCGGCAGTTAGACTCTAGACCGGTTGGGTTGGACTCTTGGTGCACACCTACCCAAGTCCCCTTCTGTGTCCTTGATGGCTCCGCTGTGTGTTCTTAGCATCGAGCAGTATGCAGGGGCTCCGTTATGTATTCTTAGCGTTGAGGCGTACATAGGCCTAGGTCTGGTAGTGTTCATACCCACCTAGTTGTGGAGGAGCCCGGTCCACAGTCTCCATCTGGCCACGACGTGAGGTGCCTGAGTGGTTAGCTACCCTCGAAAAGTGGGAACTATAGGTCTATGTCGACATAGCAAAATGCATGGGTGAGTTCATCATATCATAATCAATGCACTGCATTCATCCTGCAGAATCATAGCATTGCACCGCATCAGGTCCATCATATAAATTAGTATGGGCTCTATTATATGATGAGTTCCAAATTGGAAACCTTAACTTATAAGTTTGTATGGGCATTCATATAAGTTAAAGTACGATATGAACTGCTTACATTCTGTCATTGCCTTACTACTTGTTAGCTGTGCTGATTATACCTGTTACTAGTACTTGCATTTATAACCATTGCTACTTATATACTTATGAACAGCTTAGTTAGTGTCATTGCAAGTACTTGGGTACTTATACAACCGACAAGTTTATACAACCATTCCTGTCACCTGCTTGTATATTATTACTTATATTGCAGCTTTTCTTCCTTTCCGTCCGCCCGGTGCCTTGGAGTCGCCGGGGGAGCGGATGTGTAGCCGCTTAGTCTTTATGACTAACGGTTGCTACGTCCCTCTTTTTAGGAGTGTACCTTAGAGCAGCAGTGCACAGTGCTGGAGGAGGATAGTCAGGTCAGGATGACAGGGCCGGAGACCATGATACCTTGGCTACCGTCAGTGACAGAGGCGAGTGGGTGTTTTGAGTTGTAGCCCCTGGGGCATTTAGTTTAATACTCTTATGATTGGCAAGAGCTTGTATAGCTTTCTGTCTTTCTTTGTACTTACTGTTTGGACATTATTACTTATTGTGAATCTGTGGCTTTAATGCTTTCTTTTTTGATGGGTTGGCACTGTTTAGTTGGTTTGGGTGGCAGGATAGGCGTCTTGTGGGGGAGGCTAGCTCGTGTGTTGGCGCTTCCGCAAGGCGACTGTCCTGGGCATAAGACTCTCCTCGGCCGTGTCGTGTGTTCAAGGAGGGGGGTCTTACACCTCCAGCACTAGATAAACATAGAGAAAGGGATGGGGAGCACCATGTGCTTACCCCCAATAACAAGGAGCGCAAATGCACAACGAAATGGGCCTAAGAGTGCACCTAGCAAGGAATAACAAATATAATAAAAAACATGCCTAAAGTGTAGTGCATCGACTAGAAATACGGCCAAGATGAGTCCAAAAATGTGTATATAAATGAGACTCATCAATGCACACAGGTCTAATAATTTTATTGGGCATGATGAGTCTTTAGCCTTGGACTCAATTTTGTTTTCATTAATTATAAATTAATATGTCTTGATTGTTGAATTTTGGAAGTGCAATCTGTGCATATAGTTGTATATCATATATTTGTTACAGGTTTCCATTTGGCATTCAATGCATAATCTTCATGCGTCGACTTCTCCTCTTCCAATTTGATGCAACTCCATTCACCGCCATTTCAATTCAACTCAACCCCACTCGACGTCACTTCAATTCGACGCAACTCCATTCTACGCCACTTACAATTCGACATAACTCCACTCGACGCCATGTCAATTTTGGCTCACCATTTATATATGTGTTTTTTTGATGTAAGTAACCATAAGTATTCTGTAGCTGCAAACTGTACCTGTGAAGATTTCTAGAGAGAGAAATCTTCTCTCTTAGTTTCGCCGCTGTGTGACCTCCATTTCTAGATATTTTTGATTCTACGGTATTTCCCTCGTCAAGGAGTTCACTGTCGTGTGTTTCTTGAAGTGGCATTTTGCTCTCACGAGGCCATAGAGGGTGCTGAAGATCTCGGAGATTAATTTGTTATGTATCTCTCAAATTCTCTATTTTGTCATTTCTTGTGGACTTAAAAAGAACCATTGATGCAGGACGACCCGGCCCGGTCGGCGGATAAACACAGGCTCTCGGAACACGTTCAAGCACGCCCGCTCCCTAGGTCTGCAGCCCTAGCACCCCAACCCGTCTCCGCGCCTGTTTTCAGCGCGGTGGGATGTTGAGGCTGGTGCCCGATCCCCAGACCTCCTTGATAAGAACCTCTCCTAGCAGGCAGAGCTAAAGTAGCAGGCAAATTTGAAAATAAAATATGAGGAGGGGAGGAGTAGAGATAAGTACCTCGGGTTTGTCTTTTTTCGAGGCTACCTCCTTTCTGCTGCGGAGGGTAATCACATTTGCGCTTTCCTTTGGAATTGGTTCAGTATTTCCCGGTGGAGCTCCATACTGACGCTCGGAGAACATTTTTTCTAGTTTCCCCACTTGATTCTCTAAATTTTTTATCGATCCGGTGAGGTTTCGGATGTTCGACTCATTTATTGCAACATATTTGGTGAAGACCTCTTCAAGTGGAGAGGGCTTCAGTGGTTATGGTGGAAAACCGGGTGGATTAAAATTTAGTGGGGGAGTTAAATTGAGAGGCTGATTTAGGTTTAACGGGCGCTGAGCATTTCCTTGGTTGCTCCATGAGAAATTTGGGTGATTCCTATAACCCGCATTGTAAGTGTTGTTATACGGGGCGGTATTCAAGTTACAAGAAGGCTGAGGTGGATTTCCCATGTAATCAACTTGCTCTTCGATTATAACAATATTAGCCCAAGGAGGAGTGGAGGAGGAAGAAGACAGCTTTGCCACTTGCTTAGTTAAGCGCTCAACTTGTAAAGCTAAATTTGTAGTAGCTTCAATTTCAAAAATACTGGCCGGCTTGCTAGGCCACGCATGGGGCATATTCCATTGATATGCATTCATGGACATCTCCTCAAAAATCTATTGAGAGGCCTTCGGGGTTTTTTTATTTAACGCACCCTCGACGACTACATCCATCATCTGCCTTGTTTGGAAAATCAAGCTGTTATAAAAGCTTTGCACTTGTTGCCAATTTTGAAGTTCATGGTGAGGGCATCCACGCAAAAGCTCCTTGAAGCGCTCCCATGTTTTATAGAGAGTCTCCGAGTCGATTTGGGTATATGAGGCAATATCAATGCACAATTTGGCGGTCTTAGCAGGCGGGAAATGCTTAGTGGGAAAATTTTCCACCATCTCGGCCCTTGCAATGATGGACACTTTAGGAAGAGTGCACAACCACTGCTTGCCCTTTAACCGCAAAGAAAAAAGGAAAAAAATATTATCGAATTGCGTTATCAGTAACGCCATTGATTTTGAATGTGTCGCAAATTTTGAGGAAATTAGAGATGTGAGAGTTTGGATCATCGTCTGACAAGCCATTGAAGGTCACTGATTGTTGCATCATTAGTATGATGCTAGACTTGATCTCAAAGTTATTGTTCTCCACCGCGTGGAGGACAATACTTGGTTGTGTACCTTCTAGATTCGACTGCGCAGAATAGGACATGGTGCTTTGTCGGGTCTCATTACGATTTGGCCTATTAGGTTCCAAATTAGGTTCCTTATTTTCTGTGGCAGTGTCCCCGATCGACTCTTCGAAGTCTAAATGTGAATCCTGATCACGAGAATGGCGACGACGCAAAATGGTGTGCTCAATCTTTGGATCAAAAGGGATATTCGAAGAGCTATCTCGGGCCATACACCAAAAAGAGAGAAGGGGGAGAAAGAAAAAAAAAAAGAGAAAGGAGAGAGAATAATAAGAAAAAGAAAAAAATTTTTTCTTTAAGGTGGATTAGTCTTGGATTTCACAAGGTCTACACTGCGAAGGGTTCACATTGTTACTAGGAGGTGTGCTGGGATGATAGACCAAACATCCCATTCCTTGATTTTAAGTTACACCCTTAAGATTTTTGAAAATAAAATGAAAAAAAAAACGATAAAATTAATAACTATCCTCTTTTCAAAATATCAACCCAAAGTCCCGGCAACGGCGCCAAAAACTTGATAAACCTTTTAATAGTTTGGACGATATATGAAACGATTATTGATGATGTTTTCCAATTCTATATCCGATGAAGGTAAGTGTACCTTACCGTCTATAGTATAGGATACTTAAGAGAAATATCAAGGTTGTATTTCCCGGGGCACTTCGATTACTTCTACTTAGAGGAGGAAACAATTATCTTATCAACATATTTTTTTGATTTGTTTTACTTAACTAAAAAGAGAAATAAATTGCAAGATTAGGGAAGGGTTTAGGTAATGATTTAAACGATTAGTACTCAATCTTGAATCCCCTTGGCTTGAGAATAATCAAAAAGTAAATAATAAAACTTTAATTCTCTTTAAATAAAATAATTTGACCGTGGAGGTTCCCCAAGCATGAACACGCTTCTCTCGAGGAAGTGTCAAACTGAGTTTTGGAAGAAACGACCAAACTCTTGTTCTTTAATTGAATACCTAAGGCTCTCTTTATACTATGAACCCCATTATTGGATTTGACTCCAATCTGGGAGACTTACATCATCCTCTCTCGTGGGGTGCGTGCAACTCTCTTTACCTGTGAGTGATCGATTCATACTTGAGCCTCTCAGCTAACTAAGTATGAAAACCTAAGTGAAAACCATATATCGAAAATATGGCATCACTAATTTAAAAATCAAGAGTAAATCAAAAGTACTTATTTTAAAGAGAAAATGATGGCATGATGATCATAACTTGATTATCTAATCCTCATATCATCCCGATCGAGTACTAATGAGAGTTTAGTTAATCATGGTGGAGGGGTAAGAGAAAGACATGAAATAAATTTGCATGAAAATTAATAATGGAGAGAGAGATTAAGTAAAGACAAATAAAATTCTAATAATAATAAAAGTTTATTACAAGTGCAAGAAGAGGCTACAACAATAATGAAAAAAGATTACAAGTTCACTAAAAGAGGTTGCATGAAAAAACTAAGAGAAAATTACATGAAAAGAAGGGAGAGAAAATGAGAACATAAGGGAAAAACACATAAAATAGTAAGAACAACAACTAGCAGCACCTCCCCACTCCAAATTTCTGAACTCTGAACTCATGGAAGCTGCTGGAATTTATAGAACATTTTTGGCGATGTACACGCCCTCGGTCATGCCCGTGACCTAGGGCGTGTAATATTAAGTTGAATTCCGGCAGGTAAAAAGCTGACGGGATTGCGATGGGCTCGGAAATTGGTGAAAATGCCATCGGTCACGCCCGTGACCTAGGGCGTGTAATGCATGGTGACCCGCAATTCGATGAGAGATGCGTTGCAGCTGCCGGTGCTCGGGACTTGGTGAACACGCCCTCCCTGGTCACACCCGTACCTTTGGGCATGTCGAGTACGGTGGGCCGCAATTTGGCGAGAGACGCGTTGGATCGGTTAGAGCTTGGAACTTGATGAACACGCCCTCGGTCACGGGCGTGACCAAGGTCACACCCGTGACACTGGGCGTGTAATCTGATTTTCCTGTGGTTTGGACTCGAGATCACATCTGCTTTGGGATCGGGTTACACACCCCAGGTCACGCCCGTGATTTGGAGCGTTTTCTTGGAAAATTTGTCAAACAACTAATTTTATGCAAAACATAAAATAAGACTATGTTAGAACAATATTTTCTAAAAGAAACTAATTATAGGCTCCAAATTCATAATATACATAAATTTAAGTAAGAAAATACATATTTTTACACTAATAAATTAAGCTAAATTAGCTTCATCACTTATATCCAACTAAGACATTGGTTTTCACTACAAGACATGGGAGATCTATGTCGATCTCTCTCCAGAGATTTTCAAGCAACTCTCTTTACTAGCATGTCATCTTTTCATAAAATAACCTACTAAGATCTATGGAATTATGAGAATCAAACCTAAGAATAGCATGTCGAGACTACTAACTTTGTGTGATATTAACTGCAAGTAAATCATTGGAACATAATTCATAGAAAAGATTAAGGATAAATGATTAGTATAAGTTTACATCAATCAAAACAATTGTAAAACACTAGTAGAAATACACATAAAGCAAGAAAGGGAGGGGAGGAATGAGAAGTAGAATAAAGATGGAGAAGATCGTACTAACGAACGCTCTTTGTATGTGCTTTCTTCCTTCTTGATCTCGCCTTACTTATGGTTCTTATTCTTCTATGGTTTACGACATCAGAACGATCAAATCCAGTTTGACTGCTTCAGGAAAAATTGGTTTATAAATAAGCACAAATCCATCTGTCAGTTTTTGGCCTGACATGGCCCATAAACACAGCCGTGTGGGTTGACCATGTAACTCCATTCGACACGTCTCCTGACTAGAACTACCCCAACTGCTACCACGATGATAATTGGCCAACATGACCAGGTGACACGACCATATAGCTTGTCCGTGTAGACCAAAACTGACGTCTTTCCCCTCAAACCGCATACAACTCCTATATATGGTCATGTGACATGTCTTGGTCAATTATCCCATGCATCTTTTACTCTTGGACTTAAAAAATATCATCAAAAGTGCTCCAAATTGTCCCAAATTGCTTGTGTGTGCTCACATATAACTCAAACACATATTAAAATGAAATAATCATATTAAACACTTATATTATTCATAGTTTAGCTCTTTTCATTAGATAAAGTACAAATAAAATGTATATGATTAAGTATCATTAGTCCCACTAAACAATCATATGTGGACAACTCTTTTTAATGGTCTAAAACCCATAAACCTAGCTTTGATACCAAATTGTCTCACCACCATCACATCAACCCAATAGTATTGGTCCAATCAGGCCCCACAAGTTACACCAGCCATAATTTAAGCAATAAAATAAGGTAAACAACAACACTATCTACATTTCTAAACAATAGCACAACAGTAACATAACTATAATAACAGAGTGTCCACATATAATATATAAATCATCAAGGGTCCTTGGCCTTAGGGCAATACAGAACCTATCCATCAAAATCATACAAAATTCCTATGCTACTTTGACTCGCAGGATGGAACAATAAGCAAAGGAAAATACTGATGTGCTAATCTTACACACCGCGATAGGTGAGAGTGAGATTATGGCACGACACGGTATTGTACCGATCGGTCAAGTAATATAAAATGTGAGAGTAAATCCCCAAGTATCGATCTCGAGGAATGCAGGTTGGGGTGTGTGGTTTTTTCGTTAGAAAACTAATTATAAAGATTTCTAAAAAGTAAAAAGAGGGGTTTGGTTGGTTGCGACAGAAATAATCAAAGAAAACTAAATTAACAAATGTGGGTTGGCTACACCCCTTCTCTTGGTTGGTGGATGATGCGCGAATCTCACACATCGCTATAAGCCGTGGTAAGACCGCGACACGAAATGGCAGTGTACCGATCGTTCAAGTAATATAAAATGGGAGTACGTCCCCAAGTATCGATCACAAAGGAACACAGTAAGGTGGAGTTATCTATTAAAATTTTTGAAAGACCGTTTAGGAGTAAGCAGGAGTTGTATCAACAAGAGTTATAGCCAAACAACCACAATGCCAAAACAACAACACAAGAAATCTTTATTGAAACAGAACTGCTTTACACTTCGAGGTATACATGGCGAGACATGATTCATAAGAATCACGGAGATGAGAAGAACAAAAAACACACCAAAACTGAAACTGGCGGTCTGTCAAAGCAGAGACCGCACATACCGCAAAAAGGCTCAGGTTGCATGGCTTGCTCTGCTGTACTCCCAGACCGCTTGCACAGTCAGACCGCAGAAACACCTTGAGACCGCGCGAACAGAAGCAGACAACCTGCACTGCCAGACCGCAATCCCAGACCGCACGAACTGAAGCTTTATTGAACTTCAAAGAACTGAAGCCGTCGCCAGACCGCAACTCTGATCGCCTAACCGCTGAAGGCCGCCTAATCGCTGAGCTGGCTGCGAACAGCACAAGAACACAATAAACTAGTTTGCTGACAGACCGCAGACGAACTGTTTATTCAAGCCACCGGAAATCACCAAGGAAGGATACCGCACCCTGCTGACCGCAAACCTGCGAACACAACAACGGTTAACTCGCAT
Source organism: Dactylorhiza incarnata (assembly GCA_033032865.1). Classification (NCBI taxonomy): domain Eukaryota; kingdom Viridiplantae; phylum Streptophyta; class Magnoliopsida; order Asparagales; family Orchidaceae; genus Dactylorhiza; species Dactylorhiza incarnata. Next base: position 4,935,398 of record JAWHQI010000037.1, on the reverse strand, counting down.
CCAAGTCGCGCGACCTCAAAACTTGAGTCTGTAAGAAATAATCCAGGCTCTTGTTCTTACAGTTCTCGTTAGGAATGACGGGCCCTGCACCCCTATTTATAGGCGGATAGACGGATGTCGTCACCGCACAAACTGGGATACAATAACCACCCATCAGATCGCGAGCGGTCTTATAAAACAGACCACGCGGACACAACACTTGGACAAGATCCAGTACAAGTCCGCAAGACAGCAGTAGCCCACACACAAGCCACGCGGACACAGCGACCACCCTTCCTGAGATCGCCTAAGCAGAGACAAACATCTGGCGGACTTGAACCAAGTCGCCAGAACAACCCAAACAAGCTGCCCGGTCACTGCGGTCAACCAAGAACAGGCCGCCCAGAACAAGACCGGAAGAACTCGCAACAGGTTGCCAGAACCAACGACCAAACCAAGAAGCAAACTGGCCGATCACAGCAGATCGCCAGAACAGCAGGGAGAGATCGCAGAACCAAACCGCCAGAGCACCAGCGCAGGCCGCGCGGTCTCTGCGGTCTCCAGCCTTCAGACCCGCCGGACTCCCTTCCACTTCACTTCAACAATTTCAACACTCCCCGTTGAAGTGGGAAGTGGAAACTAGCCCGAGCAACTCCCTTAACCATGTAAACGGTCCCTTCGCTAGCGGCTTTGTGAAAATGTCTGCAACATTGTCCGCACTCCGAACATGCTCGAACATAAGAGATCCTCCCAACACCTTTTCACGAATGAAATGGTGCTCAATCTCTATATGTTTGGTCCTCGCGTGATAGTCTGGATTGTTAACCAGCTTGAGAGCACTCTCATTGTCCCCGCGTAGCAAGGTGGGACCACGAACCTCCTGATGAACGTCCTCCACCAACCTCCTGAGCCAAACCGCTTCCTGAGCTGCCAAGGCCGAAGCCTTGTACTTCGCTTCCGTGGTAGATACAGACACCGAGTCTTGCTTCTTGCTGCACCAAGAGATAGTTGTGGGGCCCGTCATAAAGACATAACCAGACATTGATCTCCGATCATCCACGTCTCTCCCATAATCAGCATCCATGAAACCATGTAACTCCAAGCTTGACCCTCTCCTATATAGGAGACCCAAATCAGAGGTCGACTTCACATACTTCAAGATGCCTTTTGCCGCCAGAAGATGAGGTTTCCGTGGTTCCGCCATGTACCGACTCACTTTGCCAACTGCATAAGCAATATCAGGCCTCGTGATGGTCAAGTAAATCAAGCTCCCAACCAGAGCTCGGAATATCAACGGATCAGATAGAACTCTTCCCTCATCCTTCCGAAGCTTATGATGTTGCTCTAGAGGTATAGAGTTGCTCTTCCCTTCCTCCATGCCGAAACGCTGAACAATCCACTCCGAATAGCCAGCCTGAGAAATGAGCACTCCGCTCTCCCGCCTCTGCACCTCGAGTCCAAGGAAATGGTGGAGCTCCCCCAGATCCTTCATCTCGAATCTGATAGCAAGCTCAGCCCTGAGTCTTACAACAACTTCCTTCGAGTTCCCGGTGACAATCATGTCATCCACATACAGCAGCACAATCACCGGAAGCACCCCCTCTTTCTTGATGAACAAGCTAGAATCAGAGTCTGAGCAAAGAATCCGCAGAATAAGAGATACTCTGCAATCTTCCCGTACCACGCTCGAGGCGCTTGCTTCAACAAATACAGGGCCTTCTTCAACTTCCAAATGTAGTCCGGATAATCCTTCGAGATGAAGCCCTGCGGTTGGAGCATGAAGATATCCTTGTCAATTTTGCCGTATAAGAAAGCATTCTTCACGTCGAGTTGCCAAATCTCCCAACCACTCGAAGCCGCCAAGGCAATAACAAATCGAACCGAAGTCATCTTTGACACTGGACTGAACGTCTCATCATAATCTTCTTCGTACTGCTGTGAGAACCCGCGAGCTACAAGTCAAGCCTTGTAACGCTCGATACTACCTTCAACTTTCTTCTTCAGCTTGAAGACCCACTTGCAAGTGACAGGAGTGGTGCCCTTGGGCTTGGGAAACTAGAGACCAAGCCTCGTTCTTCTCGAGAGCTGACATCTCTTCTTGCATCGCAACGTCCCACTCCTTCACACCTCTAGCCTTTTCAAAGCTCGACGGCTCCCTTTCTTCCAAGGGACCAGCAAAGAAACGTGAAACAAAGTTCACCATGTTTCCTCCTGTGTATCGATCTGGTGGTTGAATAGGCCTCTTCGACCTCCTAAGAGGTTGCCCCAGACTAACCACCTCATCTGCTGCTTCTTCAGAACTAGCTCCTCTTCCAGGCAAATTTAGAGCATCGCTCCCCCTGCTTCCAGAACCTGAAGCTTCCGCCTCTGAGCTAGACACAGCTGGAGCTCCTGGTGAAACAAGCAACTCCACTTGAAGATCTTCAGCAGCCTTCCCTCTTATATCAACCCTGCTTTCCGGTAATTCAACTCCTGAACTCCCCTTGTAGGAAGTTACTTCATCGAACACCACATCCCGAGAGACAATCGATCTCCGTGTTTCAGGATCCATGCACCTCCACCCTTTCTTTCGCTCATCATACCCGACAAAGGCAAGTTTCCTTGCTTTCGCATCTAGCTTTGTCCGAAGAGCATCAGGGATGTGCACATAGCAGGTTGATCCAAACACCCGAAGGTGTGCAACAGAAGCCTTGAACATTAGTTCGTGAGGGGTCTTCATGTTGATAGGACTCAGAGGCAATCAGTTGATGACATAAGCTGCACAAGACATTCCTTCCTCCCAAAAGGACTTTGGGATATTCTTGGCATGAAGCCAGCATTTGCAAGTTTCCGTCAGATGACGGATCTTCCTCTCGGCAATGCCATTCTCTTGTGGAGTATGGGCACAAGTGAGCACTCTCCGGATGCCATGCTTCCTGCAAAAACTTGAGAACTCACCAGAGGTGAACTCCCCACCAATGTCAGTTCTAAGTTTTTTAACCTGCAGGCCTAGCCGGCCTTCAACCAGCTCCTTGAACTCCACAAATTTTGCAAATGCATCCGACTTCTCCTTCAAAAAATACACCCATACATATCTGGTGTAATCGTCAACCAACACCAACATGTATCTGTTGCCTCCAAGGCTTGGGGTGGCAGTCGGTCCCATCAAATCACCGTGGATGCACTCCAACGGCACTTTGCACCTTGTTTGCGATTTGTCAAATGGAAGTCGATGAGACTTACCAAACAGACATCCTTCGCAGATATGACCATCTCCATAGGAGGACAAGCTAGGCAAGCCATTGACAAGGCCCCTTACCGCCATAGCCTTCAATTTTTCCATGCCTACATGCCCCAACCTTTCATGCCAGATGGCCGCGCCATCATTAGTCCTCATATTATCAACATAGGTACTTGTCGATAAAACAAACAAGTCCTTCACCCTCTTGCCGACATGAATAACATCTCCCTTTATCTCCGGTTGAATTTTAAGAAGCTTCACTTCTGTTGGGCCAAACAGAACGTGATAACCGGCATCGACCGCATTGGTCACAGAGAAGAGATTTTTCTTCATACCAGGCACGTGATAAACACTCCTCAACGTGAGTGGACCCCTATCACTGCTCAGAGAGACGACTCCTTCGTGCTCTACTGGATGAATAGAATTATCAGCCGTAATGATAGCATTGTTACCTGAGTAAGGCGCCAAAGAAGAGAACTTTGATCCATCCCCGGTGAGATGATGCCCACACCCCGAATCAACAATCCAGTCCTCATCATAGTTGATGGAAGCCAAGGCCTTAACGGGCATCGCCGTTATATTAGACGCAAAGGCTCCTCCCCATCCAACTTCACCAGACTTTGGCATCTCCTTCTCCACTGTATGTCCCGGCTGAAGATTCACCCGACAATCTTTCTTGAAGTGCCCGGTCTTGTTGCATCTAAAGCACCTCGGTCCCTCTCCTTTCTTCTTTCCATCAGACTTAGGAGCATAGCCCCTATCTTGCTGACCTGAAGTGGAGGGTCCATCATGACCCGGCTTCTTCTTCTCCCATTTCTTCTTCTACTTCCCAGAGAACATCACATCACTTTCTCCCCCGGAGATAGAAACCCTCGCCATCTGTCTTGCTAAACTTTCTTGCGAAGCAAGAAGGTTCTCCAGCTCCAACAACGACAGTTGATTTGCCCAACCCTGAACTGAAGTCACAAAGGCAAGATACTCCTTCCGTAACCCGCGGATGATATGCCTCTTCTGTTTTGCCTCAGAGATAGGCTCATCAGGGTCCAACGCAGAAATCTCTGCTGTGAGGTTCTTCATTTTGAGAAAGAAGGTGGAAATAGAAAGATCACCTTGAGAGGCTTTCGCCAACTCATTTTCAAGATATTGTAGCCTCGCTACATTCTTCTTATTGAATAACCCATCCAAGGATGTCCAAATCTCAGCAGCAGATTTACATCCAATGATGTGATCAAACAGCTTCGGTGAGATAGCCCTTTTGAGAGTGAACTCTGCCTTAGCATTCATCCTCCTCCAAAGTCTCACCTCTGCCATATTATCTCCTGCTAGAAACACCTCTTGTGAGTCTTCTCCTCCAACTACCTCCCATAGATCCTCGCCAAGCAAGTAACTCTCCATACACGACTTCCACTTTTTAAAGTTAGTCGATGTGAGGATTTCAATACCAAGACCTCTTGCGTATCCACCTTCCATGGCAATCTATGTGGTCTCTTCTTCACAAAGACGATGGCAACTCTAGTTGATCACTGCTTATCCACTCCAAGAACCTACCTCTGATACCATGTTAAAATTTTTGAAAGACCGTTTAGGAGTAAGCAGGAGTTGTATCAACAAGAGTTATAGCTAAACAACCACAATGCCAAAACAGCAACACAAGATATCTTTATTGAAACAGAACTGCTTTACACTTCGTGGTATACATGGCGAGACATGATTCATAAGAATCACGGAGATGAGAAGAACAAAAAACACACCAAAACTGAAACTGGCGGTCTGTCAAAGCAAAGACCGCACAGACCGCAAAAAGGCTCAGGTCGCCCGGCTTGCTCTGCTGTACTCCCAGACCGCTTGCACAGTCAGACCGCAAAAACACCTTGAGATCGCGCTAACAGAAGCAGACAACCTGCACTGCCAGACCGCAATCCTAGACCGCACAAACTGAAGCTTTATTGAACTACAAAAAACTGAAGCTGTCTCCAGACCGCAACTCTGATCGCCCAACCGCTGAAGGTTGCCTGATCGCTGAGCTCGCTGCGAACAGCACAAGAACACAATAAACTAGTTCGCTGACAGACCGCAGACGAACTGTTTATTCAAGCCACCGGAAATCACCAAGGAAGGAGACCGCACCCTGCTGACCGCAAACCTGCGAACACAACAACGGTTAACTCGCATCCAAGTCGCGCGACCTCAAAACTTGAGTCCGCAAGAAACAATCTGGGCTCTTGTTCTTATAGTTCTCATTAGGAATGACGGGCCCTGCACCCCTATTTATAGGCGGATAGACGGATGTCGTCACCGCACAAACCGGGATACAATGACCGCCCATCAGATCGCGAGCGGTCTTATAAAACAGACCGCGCGGACACAACACTTGGACAAGATCCAACACAAGTCCGCAAGACAGCAGCAGCTCGCGCACAAGCCACGCGGACACAGCGACCACCCTTCTTGAGATCGCCTAAGCAGGGACAAACATTTGGCCGACTTGAACCAAGTCTCCAGAACAGTCCAAACAAGCTGCCCGGTCACTGCGGTCAACCAAGAACAGGCTGCCCAGAACAAGACCGGAAGAACTCGCAACAGGTCGCCAGAACCAACGACCAAACCAAGAAGCAAACTGGCTGATCACATCAGATCGCCAGAACAGCAGGGAGAGATCGCAGAACCAAACCGCCAGAGCACCAGCGCAGGCCGCGCGGTCTCTGCGGTCTCTAGCCTTCAAACCGGCCGGACTCCCTTCCACTTCACTTCAACAATTTCAACACTCCCCCTTGAAGTGGGAAGTGGAAACTAGAACGAGCAACTCCCTTAACCGTGTAAACGGTCCCTTCGCCAGCGGCTTTCTGAAGATGTCTGCGACATTGCCTGCACTCCGAACATGCTCGACCATAAGAGATCCTCCCAACACCTTTTCACGAATGAAATGGTGCTCAATCTCTATATGTTTGGTCCTCGCGTGATAGACTGGATTGTTAACCAGCTTGAGAGCACTCTCATTTTCCCCGCGTAGCAAGGTGGGACCTCGAACCTCCTGATGAACGTCCTCCACCAACCTCCTGAGCCAAACGGCTTCCTGAGCTGCCAAGGAACACAGTAAGGCGGAGTTATCTATCGAGGAAGGACTTGAGATAGAAGTCCTTTAGGTCTGAAGGATTGCAGAAAGCAAGGATTGGTTTGTGGAAAATAAAATAAAACAACTAACTCAATTACACCTATGCAGGCCACTATGCGCTGCTTCACCTGGCGGATGGAAACTATGCAGGCCACTATGCACTGCTTCGTTAGGCGGATGGAGTGATTCGCACCGGCGGAATGAGGGTCGCAAGCACCTCGTTAACAAGCACGCTACTAGCAATTGCTAGTGTGGCACACGATCGTGATGGATTAATGGATGGTGGAATTGGGCGCTCCTCACTTGCATAGACCACAGATATAACTTCACATAGACATGAAATATACTAAATATCATAACAAGGTTTAGCACACATTATTCATACACACAAATGATAAAGGAAAACAATACTACAATATGTAGGGGGTGAGATTACAACCAAATGGGTAGAGATTCATCAGAGGTTCACGGTCGGAATCTAGGGTTGTCCATCCTTGTCCGAGCTTAGGCTCCAACAGCCATCCGGGGTATGGAGAGGAGTTGTCACTTCCTTCTAGATGACCTGTCTTCTCCGTCAATCATCTTCGATTCCGACCTCGCCGGAGAACTTCATATATGCTGTAAGAAATCCCTCAAAATAGAGCTTTGGAAGTGCATGAACAATGAAGGAGGCGAAGAGGATGCTCCGACTATAGATTTGCAAGAGAATGGCGGTTGGAGCTCCTCCCGAAGGTGGGTGGCAATGGAGCTACAAAAATGGCGGGCTGCAGTGGAAGAAACGACGCTAAAAAAAAAATGAATAATTCCCTTTAGTCGACTGAACCTGCGCTCATAAATAGAGGCGTTAAATTAAGATACGCACGATAAAAACACACGACCATGCATTTTGGACCATGCAATTTTCAGAGATAAACTGTGCCTAGAGCTATAGGAAGGTCGTGCATTTTTGTTCACAAACGAGCGGAATGCTCGTGCGCGACCAAAAATGCACGGGGTAGGATAGGCCACAGATTATACCTGCTTCCAGGTAGGTCGTACAATATCCTTCACGCACTATTAGATTCAATCGTGCGTTAAGGAAAATGCACGATGAACATCATCACAAGCAGCTCTGAGTAAATCGCACGACGTGCATCTACAATAATCGCACAGTCGTGCGATTTACCCAGACTGCAATGCTCAGCTCAACGACACGATCCACATGCACACATTCAAAACCAAAGCTCCAACCACACAGGAATTAAGACTAACATCCACGATAACACCAAGACAAGCATGGGGAGCCCCCAAAGGCATACCCCCAGCACATAATGCGCAATTGCACACCCCGATAGTCAAAAAGAGTGCACTGCGTGTAAAATGATAACTAAAGTAAATATGAGCATTTTAACGCTAAAAGGGCAGAAAAGAGTAAGAAAATGGACCCAGATGAGTCCGAAAAACCCTATATAATTGGGACTCTTCACACCCCCAGACTTAACCGTTTGTGCATTCCGAGCAAACCATTCTATGCAGATGGGGAAAACAGCTAGCTAGCACAGAAATTGTGACACAGAATTCCATGTGAAGTCGCACGCCCACGTGCACAGAAATACAGTAAAATAGATTTCTAATTATACAAGATAGTTTATAAATTTGCACTATAGTAAATGTCTATTACTACAACTTAAAATGTGAATCACGGTGAATCGTTCGATCATGCAAAGGAAGAAAATAGACTGATTACTAAGATGCGCATTGCCAAGGATCGGTATTCAGAACAGCCTCCACCAAAATCCATCAGTGTCGGTGACCGTAAGCTCACTCGTTCACACTCTCTCCCCGACACTAGATCGGTTCACTACGCGAGTCAGTCAGACTTTAGGTAAGAAATAGGGCTTGGGCTACGGTATGATATAAAATGATAAATGAGGGGCTAACACCTAACCCACATGAGCACACAAATAAAGCTACCCACGCACCACAAACATGTGAGTGCATCGCACCCCCAGACTTGGAATTTGCAACATGGGTGTATGCACCGCCTACTCCTAACACAAATTTTTGTAGAATTTTTGTTGGGAAAATGATTTATCTTAACCCCTGAAAATGAGTTGAATATGAATTCTAAGAAAGAAAAATCAAGGTTAAACAAATATGCGTCGAATAGTATTCGACGCAACGTCGAAGTGGTGTCGACGTTCCTTTCAGAATGAGTCGAAGTAACTTTAAGAAGAATTCGACGTATCCTATGTCGACGTAGCTCTGACTTCTAGTCGACGCATCTTGAGAAGTCGACGCACCTTAGTCGACGCACCTTCCTTATTCTCCTCTCGACGTCCAGCCAGGACGAATTCGACGCTTACGTCAAATAGCAATCGACGCACGTCGATTTCTATATTTAATTCAAAAATCGCCAGATCTCTTTCCTTCTTTTATAGATCTGATTTATATGGAATCAATTTATTCTTTATAGCCGTTCTGAATCATTCTTTTCCTCTAATAGATTCTTGGCTAATTTGATTAAATCTATTATGGACATTATTTGAAATCAGAATGAATTCTTTCCTTCTATAGATATAATAGTTATGGAAATATTTCTCTCTTTCTAATACTCTGTCTACTAATTGATTTCTCTCCTATAGTGTTATCTTAATACACAGAGCTATAAATAAGGAGAAGGTCGACAGAGAATAATAACAACAAGTGATCCACCATATACATATTGAAAAGGAGGAAAAGCTCCCAAGTGAAAAAGAGAGAGAATTGAGAAATAGTCCTACAGCAACCATCAAGCTTCCAGCTTCTCCTGCTTCTGAAGCCATTCTGCTGCAAACTCTGATAGCTCTCACTAAAAGAGAGAAAAGCTACAAATCTCTTTCTCACTATAGAAGAGATTTCATTCACTACTTCTTGTGCTTCCAATCTTCTTGCTAGGAAGAAGATTCCTTCTTGTCTTTATATTATTTCTCTTTCTTCTTTACATTCATTTCACTCTCAAATACTGTAAAAGAGTTTTTAGAATCTCTCTTCACAAAATTCAGTTGTACTGGTTCTAAGAGTCTCCTTTTCAAAAGACTCAGGGCGGTTCTAAGAGTCTCCTTATCAAAAGACTCAGTGCAAGATAGTGAATTCCTACCAAAGGGGGTAGAAGAGTGGACTACCCAAAGTTTGGGGAACCACTATATTTCCTTTTGTTGTGCTGTGATTTCTTTTCTTGCATTTACTTTCTTTACTTGCCTAATTCTTGTTGGTGTGTGGGAATCCTTAATCTGTGATCACTACACATATATATATATATAATTGCACAAAATATTTTAAATCTCTATTCACCCCCCCTCTAGAGAATTCTAGTGAGGTTCACTGTGCACTTTCAATTGGTATCAGAGCGAGGTTGATTTAAAAAGGATAACTCCTTGATCAAAAAGATCCTACCTCTCTTATTTATATATATATATTTCTAAAAATTATTTTTCACATGGCACAAATCAAAGATTATGCTTCCACCAGACCACCAATTTGCAACCTTGAAAAATTTGCACTTTGGAAAACAAGAATTAGAATTTATTTAAACTCCATTGATGATGAATTATTTGATGTTATTAAGACTGGTCCTCCCAAGCCATACAAGAAGGACTCAAGTGGAAAGATCACACAAACACTTGCTCCAAAAGCTGAATGGACAGATGAAGAAAAGAAAGCTCAAGCATGTGATGCCAAAGCTATGAATATCTTAGTCTCAACCCTCTCAGATGAAATCTTCCAAAAAATTGTTGAATGTGAGTCAGCTAAGGAAATATGGGAAGCTCTCACCAAAATGGTAGAGGGAAGTGCTGATTAGAAAAAGGATAGAAAGGCACTACACATCTCTCAATATGAAAACTTCCAGAAGAAAGAGAGTGAAAGTGTTGCTGACATGTATGCCAGATTCCGTCTCATAGTAAATGAGTTGAGAACACTTGAGAAGGACATATCTCTCACTGAGATAAATGACAAATTGTTAACTTGCTTCGCTAGCTCTTGGGATTCAAGAATCTGGCCAATTAGAGACTCCAGAAGTCAAAGAGAAATCTCAACAGATGTCCTGTTGGGTAAACAAAAATCTTATGAACAACTGTTGAAAACAAGAGCTGAGGAAGAAGAGAAAGAAAATGCTCCTTCACTCTCAAAAGAAAAGAGTATTACATTGAAGGCTGTTGAAGGTGAACCCTCTACAAGTGATGAGGAGCTGATCAGTCTACTGGCCAGAACGTTCAAGAAGTGGATCAAAACAGAAGGACCCAGAGGAAGAGACTCTAAAACTAGGTATAATAAAACACATACTAAAGAGATTATATGTTACTCTTGCAGGAAACCTGGACACATTGGACGTGAATGTCCTAAATAGATCAGCAATAAGAAAGATCTAAAAGAACAGATCTAAAGAAGAAGAAGAAAGAGAAAGGATTCATTGCTCAATCATGGAGTGACTCAGAATCTGAAGGAAGTACCTCATCAGATAATGATCAGGAAGAGGTCAAGCAAGAGGAAACCTGTTTGATGGCCACTAAGAAGTCTAATGATACATCTATGGTAAATATACTGATGATATAGATTTCTCTTCCACTGATTTCAAAAACAATTTCAAAGAATTTTGTTTAAATCTAATCAAATCTGAAAAAGAAATAAAAGAACTAAGAAATGAATTAAAAAATCTCAAACAAGTGAATACACAGTATAATAACTATGAGCTCAGTCTAGGACTCTCAGAAAAGGAATTAGACAAAATCTATACAGAAAATCTAACACTGAGAAATGAGCTAGCAAAGGCAAAGGCCTTTGAAGACTCTCTAAATGGGAGAAGTCAGAAGCTCAAGAACATCTCTAGAAATCTTACTGATAGATTTAGACAACTAGAAGATAATACTGACTTAGAACCAAAAACTCAATCACCTAGCAAATCTGTTTGGAAACATCCCATTCACTTCACTAGGGAAGGTCATTTGACAGGAGAAAGATCACAAGAAAATCCAGAAACAACCACTGTCTTTAATGAAACTAATCCCATTACATATGAAGGAATCCTAGGAAAATATCCTCAGAAAAAATTTAAACATGCGTCGAATTCTTATCAACATGCGTCGACTCTTAATCGACGCATACACCAATGTGCGTCGACTCCTACCCGACGCAACCTCTCTCATGCTTCGAATGAAAGTAAACGCAGAATGGAGAAAGCGTCGACTTCATATCGACGCAACCATAAACCTACATCGAATCAATATCGACGCAATCAATCAGACAGAAATTTCTCCTCTTCCAAACAGCTCTCTCAATCCATTTCCTTTTACAATGACGACTATTTCTGTAACATCACCAAAGAAAATTGGTATGATAAACCAATACCCCTAAAGGAGGAAGGATATTCAGAAAAACCCACTTATTTTTTCATTAAATCTTTCATTGATGGGAGGAAGGGACCCCAGCTCAGCAGGGTCCAAACTAATGTGTAAAATTTTATGTGCAGTTGTATCACATCTCCAGGCTGGTGTGGTACTTGGACAGTGGATGCTCCATGCACATGAAAGGATGCAAAAACCTATTGATCAACTTTGAGGATAGACTTGGACCATCAGTTACCTTTGGAGACTCTAGCTGTGGCCAAACCAGGGGCTTTGGAGATTTCAAAGAAGGGAAAGTCACCTTCAAGAATGTGGCAGTAGTCAAAGGACTGAAGCACAATCTGATGAGTATAAGTCAGATATGTGACAGTGGTAAGTATGAGGTAAAATTCACCACACTATTCTGCCATATTATTGACTTCAAGACTGGTGCCACAGTACTCAATGGAATTAGAAAAGGAAAATGATATGTAGTGGACTTTAACTCCTCACCCACAGAAGTTTGTTTGTTTAACAATATTATTAATAAAAATGAATTATGGCATAGGAGACTGGGTCAGTTAAACCACAACATGAACCATCTGCATCCACTGAAGCTCTCCTGACTCAGTGCATTGCATCAGCAGCTCAAACATTCCAAGCAATGCTGGATGAGCACTGCTCCCAGATTCATTCATCCATCCTACACATGCACACCCAAATAGATGGGGTCAGTGCCTCTGTGCAAAGTCTGAAGACCTCTCTCTCTTCCTCTAGAGTAACCAGGTCTTTCTTAACCTCCTTGGCCAAGAAGGTCAAGAAGGGGGAGAAGCTAGATGAAGAGCAGCCCTCCACTCCTAAATCTCTCTCCCACAAGTCAATTGGAAATGAGAGAGTACCTGAGCTACATATTAAAGAACAAACAATAGAGGTACTCAATATAGCAAGAGAGGCTGCAAGTCAAGTGGTACTATTACAAGGGGAGGAAAGCAGGGCAGAAAATGAAGCTGAAAAGGAAGATGTAGCAGATGGTGAGAAAGATAAAGAAGCTGAAACTCAGGGGGAGCTAGGTACTGTGATAGTTGAAATAGGAGCTTAGGAGCCAAGTACTGCTATGACTAAAGCTGAAACTGAAAAAGAAACTGAAGAGGCAGAAGTAGAAGCAACCAAGGAAGTTCCATCCCAGGGGGAGCAAACTGAAACTCAGGGGGAGCTGAGTGAACTACCTGGTGCTGAGAAGGAGCAACCCCCCTCTCTTAAAACAGTTGTATGCACTAGAAAAAGGAAGACTCCTCCTTCCCCTCCTGAATAATGCCTTAAAACAATGAATGATATATTTATGGTTGAAAACTGATTGATCTGAACATGAAGTTTGTTTATAGGATTTCCTTTTCTAATTTCTCTTCTACTTGCTTAACATATTCCTTACCTATATAAATACTTTGCTGTGTTAATTATATGCTGATACAATTTCTCTCCAATAGGGTTAAGACAAATAGGGGGAGATTGTTAGGAAAATGATTTATCTTAACCCCTGAAAATGAGTTGAATATGAATTCTAAGAAAGAAAAATCAAGGTTAAACAAATATGCGTCGAATAGTATTCGATCCAACGTCGAAGTGGTGTCGACGTTCCTTTCAGAATGAGTCGAAGTAGCTTTAAGAAGAATTCAATGTATCCTATGTCGACGTAGCTCTGACTTCTAGTCGACGCATCTTGAGAAGTCGACGCACCTTAGTCTACGCACCTTCCTTATTCTCCTCTCGACGTCCAGCCAGGACGAATTCGACGCTTACGTCGAATAGCAATCGACGCACGTCAATTTCTATGTTTAATTCAAAAATCGCCAGATCTCTTCCCTTCTTTTATAGATCTGATTTATATGGAATCAATTTATTCTTTATAGCCGTTCTGAATCATTCTTTTCCTCTAAAAGATTCTTGGCTAATTTGATTAAATCTATTATGGACATTATTTGAAATCAGAATGAATTCTTTCCTTCTATAGATATAATAGTTATGGAAATATTTCTCTCTTTCTAATACTCTATCTACTAATTGATTTCTCTCCTATAGTGTTATCTTAATACACAGAGCTATAAATAAGGAGAAGGTCGACAGAGAATAATAACAACAAGTGATCCACCATATACATATTGAAAAAGAGGAAAAGCTCCCAAGTGAAAAAGAGAGAGAATTGAGAAATAGTCCTACAACAACCATCAAGCTTCCATCTTCTCCTGCTTCTGAAGCCATTCTGCTGCAAACTCTGATAGCTCTCACTAAAAGAGAGAAAAGCTACAAATCTCTTTCTCACTATAAAAGAGATTTCATTCACTACTTCTTGTGCTTCCAATCTTCTTGCTAGGAAGAAGATTCCTTCTTGTCATTATATTATTTCTCTTTCTTCTTTACATTCATTTCACTCTCAAATACTGTAAAAGAGTTTTTAGAATCTCTCTTCAAAAAATTCAGTTGTACTGGTTCTAAGAGTCTCCTTTTCAAAAGACTCAGTTGGTTCTAAGAGTCTCCTTATCAAAAGACTCAGGGTGGTTCTAAGAGTCTCCTTATCAAAAGACTCAGTGCAAGATAGTGAATTCCTACCAAAGGGGGTAGAAGAGTGGACTACCCAAAGTTTGGGGAACCACTATATTTCCTTGTGTTGTGCGGTGATTTCTTTTCTTGCATTTACTTTCTTTACTTGTTTAATTCTTGTTGGTATGTGGGAAGCCTTAATCTGTGATCACTATATATATATATATATAATTGCACAAAATATTTTAAATCTCTATTCACCCCCCCCCCCCTCTAGAGAATTCTAGTGAGGTTCACTGTGCACTTTCAATTGGTATCAGAGCGAGGTTGATTTAAAAAGGATAACTCCTTGATCAAAAAGATCCTACCTCTCTTATTTATATATATATATTTCTAAGAATTATTTTTCACATGGCACAAATCAAAGATTATGCTTCCACCAGACCACCAATTTGCAACCTTGAAAAGTTTGCACTTTGGAAAACAAGAATTAGAATTTTTTTAAACTCTATTGATGATGAATTATTTGATGTTATTATGACAGGTCCTCCCAAGCCATACAAGAAGGACTCAAGTGGAAAGGTCACACAAACACTTGCTCCAAAAGCTGAATGGACAGATGAAGAAAAGAAAGCTCAAGCATGTGATGCCAAAGCTATGAATATCTTAGTCTCAACCCTCTCAGATGAAATCTTCCAAAAGATTGCTGAATGTGAGTCAGCTAAGGAAGTATGGGAAGCTCTCACCAAAATGGTAGAGGGAAGTGCTGATGAGAAAAAGGATAGAAAGGCACTACTCATCTCTCAATATGAAAACTTCCAGAAGAAAGAAGGTGAAAGTGTTGCTGATATGTATGCCAGATTCAGTCTCATAGTAAATGAGTTGAGAACACTTGAGAAGGACATTTCTCTCACCGAGATAAATGACAAATTGTTAACTTGCTTCCCTAGCTCTTGGGATTCAAGAATCTGGCGAATTAGAGACTCTAGAAGTCAAAGAGAAATCTCAACAGATGTCCTGTTGGGTAAACAAAAATCTTATGAACAACTGTTGAAAACAAGAGCTGAGAAAGAAGAGAAAGAAAAGGCTCCTTCACTCTCAAAAGAAAAGAGTATTGCATTGAAGGCTTTTGAAGGTGAACCCTCTACAAGTGATGAGGAGCTGATCAGTCTACTGGCCAGAAGGTTCAAGAAGTGGATCAAAACAGAAGGACCCAGAGGAAGAGACTCTAAAACCAGGTATAATAAAACACCTACTAAAGAGATTAGATGTTACTCTTGCAGGAAACCTGGACACATTGCACCTGAATGTCCTAAAGAGATCAACAATAAGAAAGATCTAAAAAGAATAGATCTAAAGAAGAAGAAGAAAGAGAAAGGATTCATTGCTCAATCATGGAGTGACTCGGAATCTGAAGGAAGTACCTCATCAGATAATGATCAGGAAGAGGTCAAGCAAGAGGAAACCTATTTGATGGCCACTGAGAAGCCTGATGATACATCTATGGTAAATATACTTGATGATATAGATTTCTCTTCCACTGATTTCAAAAACAATTTCAAAGAATTCTGTTTAAATCTAATCAAATCTTAAAAAGAAATAAAAGAACTAAGAAATGAATTAAAAAAATCTCAAACAACTGAATACACAGTATAACTATGAGCTCAGTCTAGGACTCTCAGAAAAGGAATTAGACAAAATCTATACAAAAAATCTAACACTGAGAAATGAGCTAGCAAAGGCAAAGGCCTTTGAAGACTCTCTAAATGGGAGAAGTCAGAAGCTCAAGAACATCTCTAGAAATCTTACTGATAGATTTAGACAACTAGAAGATAATACTGACTTAGAACCAAAAACTCAATTACCTAGCAAATCTGTTTAAAGACATCCCATTCACTTCACTAGGGAAGGTCATTTGACAGGAGAAAGATCATAGGAAAATCCAGAAACAACCACTGTCTTTAATGAAACTAATCCCATTACATATGAAGGAATCCTAGGAAAATATCCTCAGAAAAAATTTAAACATGCGTCGAATTCTTATCAACGTGCGTCGACTCTTAATCGACGCATACACCAAAGTGCGTCGACTCCTACCCGACGCAACCTCTCTCATGCTTCAACTGAAAGTAAACGCAGAATGGAGAAAGCGTCAACTTTATATCGACGCAACCATAAACCTACGTCGAATCAATATCGACGTAATCAATCAGACAAAAATTTCTCCTCTTCTAAACAGCTCTCTCAATCCATTTCCTTTTACTATGACCACTATTTCTGTTACATCACCAAAGAAAATTGGTATGATAAACCAATACCCCTAAAGGAGGAAGGATATTCAGAAAAACCCACTTATTCTTTCATTAAATCTTTCATTGATGGGAGGAAGGGACCCCAGCTCAGCAGGGTCCAAACTAATTTGTAAAATTTTATGTGCAGTTGTATCACATCTCCAGGCTGGTGTGGTACTTGGACAGTGGATGATCCATGCACATGACAGGATGCAAAAACCTATTGATCAACTTTGAAGATAGACTTGGACCATCAGTGACCTTTGGAGACTCTAGCTGTGGCCAAACCAGGGGCTTTGGAGATTTCAAAGAAGGGAAAGTCACCTTCAAGAATGTGGCAGTAGTCAAAGGACTGAAGCACAATCTGATAAGTATAATTCAGATATGTGACAGTGGTAAGTATGAGGTAAAATTGACCACACTATTCTGCCATATTATTAACATCAAGACTAGTGCCACAGTACTCAATGGAATTAGAAAAGGAAAAGTATATGTAGTGGACTTTAGCTCCTCACCCACATAAGTTTGTTTGTTTAATAATATTATTAATAAAAATGAATTATGGCATAAGAGACTGGGTCACTTAAACCACAACATGAACCATCTGCATCCACTGAAGCTCTCCTCACTCAGTGCATTGCATCAGCAGCTCAAACATTCCAAGCAATGCTGGATGAGCACTGCTCCCAGATTCATTCATCCATCCTACACATGCACAACCAAATAGATGGGTTCAGTGCCTCTGTGCAAAGTCTGAAGACCTCTCTCTCTTCCTCTAGAGTAACCAGGTCTTTCTTAACCTCCTTGGCCAAGAAGGTCAAGAAGGGGGAGAAGCTAGATGAAGAGCAGCCCTCCACTCCTAAATCTCTCTCCCACAAGTCAATTGGAAATGAGAGAGTACCTGAGCTACATGTTGAAGAACAAACAATAGAGGTACTCAATATAGCAAGAGAGGCTGCAAGTCAAGTGGTGCTATTACAAGGGGAGGCAAGCAGGGCAGAAAATGAAGCTGAAAAGGAAGATGTGGCAGATGGTGAGAAAGATAAAGAAGCTGAAACTCAGGGGGAGCTAGGTACTGTGATAGTTGAAATAGGAGCTCAGGAGCCAGGTACTGCTATGACTAAAGCTGAAACTGAAAAAGAAACTGAAGAGGCGGAAGTTGAAGCAACCAAGGAAGTTCCATCCCAGGGGGAGCAAACTGAAACTCAGGGGTAGCTGAGTGAACTACCTGGTGCTGAGAAGGAGCAACCCCCCTCTCTTAAAACAGTTGTATTCACTAGAAAAAGGAAGACTCCTCTTACCCCTCCTGAATAATGCCTTAAAACAATGAATGATATATTTATGGTTGAAAACTGATTGATCTGAACATGAAGTTTGTTTATAGGATTTCCTTTTCTAATTTCTCTTCTACTTGCTTAATATATTCCTTACATATATAAATACTTTGCTGTGTTAATTATATGCTGATACAATTTCTCTCCAATAGGGTTAAGACAAATACGGGGAGATTGTTGGGAAAATGATTTATCTTAACCCCTGAAAATGAGTTGAACATGAATTCTAAGAAAGAAAAATCTAGGTTAAACAGATATTCGTCGAATAGTATTCGACGCAACGTCGAAGTGGTGTCGACGTTCATTTCAGAATGAGTCGAAGTAACTTTAAGATGAATTCGACGTATCCTATGTCGACGTAGCTCTGACTTCTAGTTGACGCATCTTGAGAAGTCGACGCACCTTCCTTATTCTCCTCTCGACGTCCAGCCAGGACGAATTCAACGCTTACGCCGAATAGCAATCGACGCACGTCGATTTCTATGTTTAATTCAAAAATCTCCAGATCTCTTTCCTTCTTTTATAGATCTGATTTATATGGAATCAATTTAGTCTTTATAGCCGTTCTGAATCATTCTTTTCCTCTATAGATTCTTGGCTAATTTGTTTAAATCTATTATGGACATTATTTGAAATCAGAAAGAATTCTTTCCTTCTATAGATATAATAGTTATGGAAATATTTCTCTCTATCTAATACTTTGTCTACTAATTGATTTCTCTCCTATAGTGTTATTTTAATACATAGAGCTATAAATAAGGAGAAGGTCGACAGAGAATAATAACAATAAGTGATCCACCATATACATATTGAAAAAGAGGAAAATCTCCCAAGTGAAAATGAGAGAGAATTGAGAAATAGTCCTGCAGCAACCATCAAGCTTCCATCTTCTTCTGCTTCTGAAGCCATTCTGCTGCAAACTCTGATAGCTCTCACTAAAAGAGAGAAAAGCTACAAATCTCTTTCTCACTATAGAAAATATTTCATTCACTACTTCTTGTGCTTCCAATCTTCTTGCTAGGAAGAAGATTCCTTCTTGTCTTTATATTATTTCTCTTTCTTCTTTGCATTCATTTCACTCTCAAATACTGTAAAAGAGTTTTTAGAATCTCTCTTCAAAAAATTCAGTTGTACTGGTTCTAAGAGTCTCCTTTTCAAAAGACTCAGTTGGTTCTAAGAGTCTCCTTATCAAAAGACTCAGGGTGGTTCTAAGAGTCTCCTTATCAAAAGACTCAGTGCAAGATAGTGAATTCCTACCAAAGGGGGTAGAAGAGTGGACTACCCAAAGTTTGGGGAACCACTATATTTCCTTGTGTTGTACTGTGATTTCGTTTCTTGCATTTTCTTTCTTTACTTGCTTAATTCTTGTTGGTGTGTGGGAAGCCCTAATCTGTGATCACTACACATATATTTATATATAATTGCATAAAATATTTTAAATCTCTTTTCACCCCCCCTCCTCTAGAGAATTCTAGTGAGGTTCACTGTGCACTTTCAATTTTCAATTTACTTTTTCGTACAAATATTTTCTTTTTCTTTCTTTTTCATTCCTTTTTTTTTCTTTCTTTCTTTTCTTTTCCAGCAAATTTCCAATAAACAAAACCAACAATTTCCATTATGAAAATCACCACAACAAAACCCCAATAAAGAAAATAAAACAAGATGAAAGCTCAAATTTGGGTGTGCGACTAAGATTGGCTTTTAGGCTTTGGTGAGATGAAGGTGGAGCTGAATCAATAGGAAGGGATAGGCACAAAGGTGCTAGAGAGGATAGGATTAGCGGCAGGGTACACAAGTTAAACCATGCCAATATGTTGGCCTACATCACGCTCGAGCATTAGAATCATCCTGTGCCAATGCTTCAAGAGTCGCTTGGGGCAAGTTACTAGCCACCGAGAAAGGCCATCCTTCCTCCCGACTCGAGCAATACGAATCTAGCAATCATCTACACTCATCCCTATGCTACAGTTTGATTCACACTGGATTCACCAATTTGAGTAGAGTAAACAACATTTACACATATAGACAAATATAAAACTAAAAGTATAAGGAGAAATCTACTATCACAGATTTCTATGCAAACCATGAGCACTCGACTAGGAGCACTACATGAGTCGATTTTTTATTCCACCTCATAATCCTAAGCCAACACAGAGATTTCCCAATCACACAAAAGAAATGAATTGAACTTGTAATGTGCCTACGGCTAAGTGCACGCTCAAGTGGGTGCATAATGTGCAACAAATATGACCAAGAACAAGAATGAAATCTTTTAGTATGTTGTTCTTTGAGTGAGTGCACAGGTACATGCATCGCACTCCCAACCCCCATATTTAAATGAAAAGCATGTAGGCATATACTTTAAGCAGAAATTAACAAGAGGTGAAACGAGAAAGCATTACCCATGCTTCGAGGTAGACATACACGAAGATTGCATTAAATTAGAAATAGGCATCTAACCCTTATAGAAGAGCATCTACCCACAGAAAGCATCAACTACAACAAAAAATAAGAATAAAAGGAAGTATCATAAAAAAAATATTTTTAACCATTGAAACTACTCTAGCATCACGCAGATGCACAAAGTAAGCACAGATCAAAGGGAACGAAGCATTAGAAAAGATTAAACCACCCTGGAGACGAAACCCCAGCAGAATAAAGTACATCAAAAATTGTTCACAACAACTAATCTAAGATATTAAATAGCCGCATCTACAGCTGCTGAACAAAAAAAACTGCCCAGAGAAGCCAAACACGAATCAGAGAAAAGATCTCATCAAGAAGGCGGTGAAGAATCACAGGGAGGATCAAAATGTTGGGGATGATTCCATTGCTGGTAGAGCATTCAGATAGGATTAGCAGGCGGAGAATCAAGACCCAAATGAGCCCCAATCCGCATAAAATACTCATGCTGGATCGACATAGACTGCTCCAGCAAAGAAAGGCGCTCAACAACTGCCAGATTGACCTCCTCCTGGACCTGCTTGGGGGCACGCCTCCGACGAGCAGAGGTAGATGGTCTAGGAGAAGCAGATGCAGGACGCGCAGAACCTGCCGAAGAACTGCCCTCAGGAATATCAGAGGACTCCTCCTCATCAACAGGTCCTCTACAAAAAATAACATAGGAGACGCCATGACCAGACTGCACTCTCTTCACAAGCATGAAGGCCTGCATCATGCCCAGGGTAATACTTTGTTCCTCAGTCGCAATAGCCATCCAGGGTGCACCCTCCATGATGCCAAGCCCTTGGTAATCCCGGAGACATAATGCGCCACGCCAATTGATTTTAAAGGTGCATACGACGCCTGATGTATGAGGTACTGAGCGAGTACCCAGCTAAGAATCATGGGAACCTGCTGAGGCATGCTATAAAGGTAGAGGAGGTCTTGACACCCCGCTACATTGCGGCTCATTTTTCGAGTATTGATGGAATGCCAGATCAAGTGCTGCACGTAGCGCAGTGCAGGAGAAACTATAGATGTGGACTTTACGGCGCGAGCCTCATATGGCGCATCCCGTTACGTGATCGTCTGCCAGAATTTGATGGGAGAGATGCCCGTGGGGAACTCATGAGGACGGGTGAGTTCATCCGTGTTCTTGAGTTCCGCCTGGGTGAAGATCCCACTGCAGACTGCAAGCATGCCTGGCCCATGGTAAAGGTCTGACCAAGCATCCGGAACGAAAGTGTAATGGGCTCACCAAAGATTTCATCCACCACCTCACAACAACGGAGGGTGGAGAGGAATTCGAGGGTGAGTTCGGCGTACCCATCATCCATAATGGAGAATAGGTTCGCCCATGAGTCCACCTCAAGAAGTCGTCTCACCGCCGCGTCGAGGTCGATGGACTCAAGCTCTGAGAAAGAGACGAAATGAAAATTATGAAGCTCTTTCCCACTGCAAACTTTCTTACCAAGCGCGTTCCACCCGTGCTTCGAAGGTGAGCATCTCCGCAGTGGAGATTTCGGCCCGACGAGGAACAATAGCTCCAGAACCACACGTATTCCTTCGGATTTGCAGCTTTGGCCCCATGGCGAGCTTCAATCAAGCTTCAGAGAAGAATGGCGAGAGATTCAGTGGTGGAGATGAGGGGAATCTGCGATGGAGACAAGGAATTGTCTATGGCGACAATGCGGGATGACGACGAATGAAATACCCTAAAAATAATGGATCGGGATGGACAACAGGAGTTTTAATCTGTCAAAAACACACGATCGTGTGACTTTGGCAGGCGCACGATCCCCGATCGTACGGTCTGTAAAATCATATTGTGCAAACTTTTGGATCAAAATTTTTGTACCCACAAATTGAAACATAACGAGATGAATTACAAACGACATGATAGAATAAATTCAGAGAGTCAACAACAATAGTCTAAAACTTGAAAGCTAGATCCGACAGTTCAAAAGCAACAACGCAATACGATTATCAAAAAAATTAGATCTACTCCTACTCCTAGATAAGTACTGGGGTTACTGTCATCCCAGCACGACTTATTAAAAGAAATTGCCATATTAACTTATTGGCCTATGAAATAGGAAAGATACAGGCAGCTGTTCTAATATCCGCTTCGGTAGTGGGTACCGATATAAGGACAAGACAATCACCCCTATACTAACATAATCATACCTGCACCTCATAGGTAGAGGGAAGCGGAAGTAGGAAGAAGACGAGGGATCCTCTCTTAACACACCAAAGATATCCTTGTCGAGCACGGTTCCCTCAACAGGGAGGAGGTCAAAGTCCTCCAGAAGTACCCATGAGAGCAAAACCTGCATAGGCTCAGACAAAGAAAGGTGATTAGGAACTAAAGAGGAAAAAAATAAATAATTAGAGCAAGGGGGAGTGGTCCCGGTCTCACTCCCATTATGTTTTCCAGAAAACTCATTGCCCGCTGCACTAGGATCGGTGTAGGCATAATATGAATAGCTAGGAGCAATAATCATGAGTTGGACCTTTTCCTCGGGTGCTGAGGTAAAGCTTTCATTACTAAAGAAAACGTCTTCCTCAGTGCCAATTGGCACATCATCGGGATCCGTAGGCACATCCTGCATATCTAGAAAATTGGTAGTAAGAGCAGACGATACATGCATACTAATACAATAAAATATCTTAGTAGAAATAGGGCTCAAGATAGAGTCCGATAAGAAAGATGAAATATTCTCAGAAATAGAATCCATATGAAAGGATGGCACCATAGAGGAAGAGAACTCCAAGATGTCATCGCAATGATCAATGGTGGCGCTGGAGGGCACATCCGCTATGCTCCCATAAAGACATGGCGGCACGTCGTATATGTCATCAATGACAGAAGTGGTATTGTGATAGGGGAGTGGTGGAATGGTGACAAGAGCAGGCTCATCATCACCCTCCAGCTGCATTCTCCCTATCTCACAATCCTTCAATGGATGTTCAACACTCTAATAGCACAAGCAGTGCTTCCCGGTAGGTTTTGACCATGGAAAAGCCAAACCCCCGGGTGAAGTAGATGCTCGCAAAGGGGCCACATAATTATAATACAATGATTTATTGTATGAGGATCTAGATTCTCCATACGATGGACTATACGGATTATAATTATGGCTTCCTAAATAACAATCATCGCTAGAATGATTAAACGATTTACACCATCTACATGGTTGACAAGCATACAGTGGTGCAAAGAAAGATTCACCAATGATATAAGCTGGAGAAGAATTTAGTATGCACACAGGAAAATTTAAAACAAAGGAATCCTGATTTTCAAAATACTTAAAATAGAAACAAGGAGAATTTATAATCACAAAATTGAAATAAATGTGAAATACAAATGGAAAGGAACCTTATCTCTCGTCGCTCTCTCTCAAGCAACTCACACGACTATGTTCCCTGACAATGGTGCCAAAAACTTGATGCGCGAATCTCACACACCGCTATAAGCTGTGGTAAGACTGCGGCACAAAACGACAATGTACCGATCGTTCAAGTAATATAAAATGAGAGTACGTCCCCAAGTATCGATCACAAAGGAACACAGTAAGGTGGAGTTATCTATCGAGGAATGACTTGAGATAGAATTCCTTTAGGTCAGAAGCACTGCGGAAATCTTGGATTGGTTTGTGGAAAATAAAATAAAACATCTAACTGAACTACTCATTTGCAGGCCGCTATGCGCTGCTTCACCGGGTGGATGGAAACTATGCAGGTCACTATGCACTGCTTCACTAGGCGGATGGAGTGATTCGTACCGATGGAATGAGGGTCGCAATCACCTCATCAACAAGCACGCTACTAGAAATTGCTAGTGTGGCACACGATCGTGATGAATAAATGGATGGTGGAATGGGGTGCTCCTCACTTGCATAGACCACAGAGATAACTTCATATAGACATGAAATATACTAATAGCATAACAAAGTTTATCACACATTATTCATAAACACAAATGATAAAGAAAAATAGTACTACAATATGAAGGGGGTGAGATTACAACCAAAAGGGCGGAGACTCATCGGACGTTCACGGCCGGAATCTAGGGTTGTCAATCCTTGTCCGAGCTCGGGCTCCAACTGCCGTCCGGGGTACGGAGAGGAGTTGTCACTTCCTTCTAGTTGACCTATCTTCTCCGTCAATCATCTTCGATTCTGACCTCGCCGGAGAACTTCATATATGCAGCAAGAAATCCCTCAAAATGGAGCTTTGGAGGTGCATGAACAATGGAGGAGGCCAAATGGATGCTCTGGCTATAGATTTGCAAGAGAATCGCTGGCGGAGCTCCTCCCGAAGGTGGGCGGCGATGGAGCGACAAAAATGGAAGACTGCAGCGGAAGAAACAATGCTCCCCAAAAAATGAATAATTCCCTTTGGTCGACTGAACCTGCGCACTTAAATAGAGGCATTAAATTAAGAAACGCACGATCAAAATGCACGACCATGCATTTTGGGCCGTGCGATTTACAGAGATAAACAGTACCTGGAGCTACAGGAAGATCGAGCATTTGTGTTCACGCATAAGCGGGATGCTTGTGCACGACCAAAAATGCACGAGGTAGGACAGGCTGCAAATTTTACCTGCTTCCAGGTAGGTCGTGCGATTTCCTTCATGCACGATTGGATTCAATCGTGTGTTAAGGAAAATGCACGATGAACATCATCACAAGCAGCTCTGTGTAAATCGCATGATCGCCTCGATTGTGCGTCAACAATAATCGCACGGTCGTGCAATTTACCCAGACTGTAATGCTCAACTCAAGGGCACAATCCACCTGCACACATTCAAAACCAAAGCTCCAACCACACAGGAATTAAGACTAACATCCACGATAGCAGCAAGACAAGCACGGGGAGACCCTAAAGGCATACCACAAACACAGAATGCACAATTGCACACCCCGATAGGCGAAAAGAGTGCACTACATGTAAAATGATAACTAAAGTAAATATGAGTGTTTTAACGCTAAAAGGGCAGTGCACGAGTGAGAAAACACCCCCAGCTGAGTCCAAAAAACCCTATATAATTGGGACTCATCAGTGGATGAGTAGGATTGCGAATGAACGAGAAGGCTTGCAGATGGATGATTCGTAACCTACGGAGTGAGGGTCGTGTGCACCTCGCCACAAAGCATGCAACTAGTAATTGCTAGTGTTGCACACAATGTAATGGTGGAAAGAAATGCGGAATGGGGCGCTCCTCAACTCACATAAACCACAAAGGATTCCAGAAACATAAATTCTACATTAACATTAGCAAAGGTTTATGAGCATCATTCTACAAGAAATACACATCCACAAGAAGTAAACTTAGCAATACAAGAGAGGAAAGAGTAAACCCAAGCCCAAAAACTCGCTAAAGATTCGTGACCGGAATCATAGGGTTGTCACACCTCGTCTGAGCTCGGTATTTTGTTGACGTCCGGGGTTCAGTGGAGTTGTCACCTTCCTCCACGTTACCCATCTTCCTCGGATAAGAGCTCAAGCTGGCTCTCGCAGGAGGATACTTTAATACATCAGAAAATCTCTTTAGATGGATCTCTTGAGCTCACGAATGATGGAGGAGTCCAAGGAGGAAGCTCTAGCTCTTAATCTTGAAGGAAATGGTGTCTGGAGCTCCTCCTTAGAGTGGGCGGTGGTGGAGTGACAAAAAGGGTGAAACTGGAGTGAAAATGGTGGGATCGGTTCTCCTTCCGATAGGGAGAAATTCCCGGCTTTAGATAGTAAGCAATCAGAAAAATGGTCACGCACGGTCGAACGCACGACCATGCATGGACCGTGCATTATTAAACACACAGGAAGCCCAAGAAGACAAGCAGAAATGCCCAAGATCAGTAATCTCCATTGAAATCCATCAATGTCGGTAACCATAAGCTCACCATTCACACTCTCTCCATAACACTCGTTTGTTCATTGCGTGAGTCAGTGGGAATTTAAGATATGTATAGGGCTTAGGTTTCGGTAGGGTATACAATGATAATCATGAAGGCTTTCACACTAAACCCAATTGAGCTAATGCATTAAAGCTAACCAAGCAGCCACTACACGCGCGGTTGCACCACACCCCCATACTTGAACTAAAGAACATGGGTATGTGCACCGCCTACTCCCAAATTAAATCTCAAATAGATTTTCAATTAAGCTTTTCTTTCAACTTTTCTCTTCCTTTTCTTTTTCTTTTTCTTTTCTTTTCATTCATTTTCAGCAAATGTTGAAATTAAGCACATCCACATTGATCGCAATCTAAATCATTTCATCAACACCCTCAAAAACTAAAATTTATAGAATATTAAAGCTTAGGTTTCGGTGTGCGACTAGTATTAGCTTTTAGATTTGGTGAAAAGTAAGTGGAGCTGAATTTAAGGGGTCTAGAAAGGATCATATGATAGGATCGGTACGAAAATCTCAAGCTGGCCAAAATGATGGCCTACATCACTCTCATGCAATTTACTAACCTATGTCAATGCTTCAAGAGTCGCTTGGGGTAAGTTCTTAGCTCCCGAGAAAGATTATCCTTCCTCCCGATTCAAGTAATACGAGCCTAATGAACGTCTACACACATCCATATGCCACGGTTGGATTCACACTGAATTCACCACTTTTGAGTAGAATAAACAAAAATTATGCAAATAGAAAAATATAGAACTATAAGCATAAAGAAAAATTTACTCAGCATGAATTTCTATGCGATATGCAAGAACTCAACTAGAGCACTACGAGAGTCAACATTTTTACTTTGTCTCACAATCCTAAGCCAACACAGTGATTTTTCCAATCACACCAAAGAAATGAGTTAGACCCGTTGCACGCTAACAGTTATGTGCACACTCAAGTGAGTGTTGTGGTGTGCGATGAAAATGAACAATACCGAATAAATGAAATAAAGTTTACTTCTAGTATGCACTATAGAGTGAACGTGCACAGTGGGTAACTAAAATTTGCTCTCCCCTAGACTTAAATCTAAGCATCACAGAATGTAATACTAAAAGATATAAAAGGAGTTGGGAGAAGAGATTACCCCATGCTCAGAAATATGCATACCAGAAGATGCGTTAAACTGAAAATTAACTCCAAATCTGCCACCGGAGGTCTCCGAACCTACAAGAATTGCTCTCCACTAGCAGAAATAAAAAGAATATACTAGAGGGCACACAAATTTGGAACGCAGCACTGGGCCGTCTCCCATAAGCCTTTTTGTTTACCGTCCTTAAGGTGGACCAAATACCTGTATTTACATATAAATAACAGAGAGTTCTTGCAATTGTCTACTAAATTACCACAAGTAAACCTCCAAAAAAAGTTTAGCTAAAGAGACATAAATAAATAAAAAAACATAAACCAAAACAACAGCACAAAAAGCCCGGAGTCCCCGTCACGAATCAGCTATACACTGACATGTGGTGGTTCTCCCCAGCCACACGATATGGGAAGGAGGTGAAGGCTTTAGGGCTCAAAGGATATGTCTCTGCCTTTACCCTAACCTCTTCTTTCTCGCGCCAGAGGGTGGCAAAATGCAACATTCTTTCCTTTTTGATTTTCTCCACCGTGGGAGAGCGCCATCGAGCACAATGCACTCGATCAAAGTCATTATATACCAGTCTAGGAGCAGCCATGGGTTTCATTTCTTCACTCACTACGGGTGACAAATCCGCCCATCAAACCTGTTTATTATGTGTACAAACTGATTTCGGTTTAGCAGAATTATTTATGAAATTTTCAGCTATGCTAGCCGCAGTGACTTCCAACTTCGCGGCCTCGCCACCTTTGTTTTTTCCCTTCTCTTCAACCAGCATATCCTTCCTCTCCATCTCAGTTCCTTCCTCTTCTGATTCCACATTTAGTTTAACTCCTCGTTTCTCCACACTCGCAGTCAACACATTTATTTTAACTCCCCGTGTTCTTCTCTTCCGGTGATGGCTCCTTGGTCCAGAAATGGCGAAACAACTGACTTCTTCTTTTAGGTTTTGGCAGCCACACATTTGGAAAAGAGAGGAATGCTTTTATTGCTATTTCTATAAGTTACCGCCGACGATAGAGTTACCGTGCGGCGATAGCATCTTTACACGCTTTTGTCAGCTGCCCGGCACCAAATCAAGAGGGTGCCGGAGAACATTCTCTTGCTGTCTTTGGATAGCACGGCATGGTAGGCTAGCACATCACGGTGGTAGTCACGTCGAATCCTTCTTGATGACAGTAGAGCATTATGTCGATATTGTCTTCTCATCGATAGAACTAGGGCGCGACAGTAGGCTAGCGCCCGCGGTAACAGTCATGTCAAAATCATCTAGACGCATTCGTCTCGACGCCATGGCCTTAGTTCAACGCATCCTTCAAGTTGATGCTGGTAGTTTCATCGACATAGCTAGCACCCTTGGTAAGTTATCGCACGACGATATTCTTTTCGACGATATCATCTCGACGGCATAAGTCATCTCGACGATATCGTCTCGACGCCATGGCCTTAGTTCAACGCATCCTTCAAGTTGATGCTGGTAGTTTCATCGACATAGCTAGCGCCCTTGGTAAGTTATCGCACGACGATATTCTTTTCGACGATATCATCACGTCGATATTTGCCTTTGCGTCGATAACAAGTCATGTCAATATGGATAGCGCCGACGATAACACTAGCGGCCGACAGTAGGTCAGAAAGAGTAGAGTTCTCGACATCTTCACACCTGTAAACCTGTAGACTATACCCAAGACATGTATGATTAAATACAGTATGGGATTTGATATTGTCAAACTAAAGAGATGCATAACACATGTTCCAAAAAACTCCCCCTTTTGATAATATCAAATCCCATTCATGAGATATAAATCATTACTTATCATTAAGAGCATGGTATAGTGTAATCAACAATAATCATGAAACATGAACAGATTTATATATCAAGATAAATCATAAAGTTTGAACTTGCACTAAAGTAGTATGTCTCCCCCTGCATACGTGCTCCCCCGATCGATGTGCACTCTATTAGATAATCCCTCCCTATAAGTGATCTTCCCTAGGTGACTAGCTCATGAACGTGCTATATTCTCCCCCTTTGATGTTAGCAAAAGGGGTGGTCTAGATCAAACTAATATACGGATATGAGAGATGCAGCGGATTTGACGAATAATGCACACATAGAAAGTAAACCATGATAGGAATAAGGGTTGACCGAAATATGATCAGAGAATTGAAAAAGGAAATGGGTCAAAACGCACGGGGAAACCAAAAATACCACATTAAAATTAAACAATTTTGCATTTTTAAACTGGGCATAAGTTAAATGAATCAGACATATGACACGAGACTAAATACACATGAGTTTCACACAATGTCAAAAGATTTTTAGAAAACTAATTCAAGGAACATCGCACATATGATGTATGACAATCATGTACTAGTACAAACGTGCAAGAGATAAATAATGCAGTTCAAGTCCAATTCTTATGCATGGAAGTGTTAGACTGAACATTGAAAAGTGTTCGTGTAGCATCAATAGAACTATCATCAACTTAAATTAAAATTAATACAAGCTATATCTCAGTAATTTTACATGCTAACAAATGAGCCATTACGTGATAAATCATGTCATGTTTGTTAGTCTTACATAAATACCAAGTATAGAACTAGGGCAATAATTTAATTTCCGGGTTTGCACAAGATCGTAACGATTCTTTTGACCAAGGTGCTCATCCTCACAATGCTTATGAAGGCTTATTAGGAGGAGGGAGTAGTGCTCAACAAGTTTGATAATATATAATTTTTTTCATTGAAGCACTATCAAGTTTATCATTTTATTTTTCTTTCGTTTAAACAAGGTTCCCGAATCAAAATGAAATCTACCCACATAGATAGATACACTTTAACTTGTATATAAAACCCATTTATCCATATAATTTTTGCGCAAAGTTCTATGCCCTATATAGCAAAGACGAGTATCGTGATATTGATTTATCAAGTCATGCTTACAGTTTTAGTCACAATATCACGAGTTATAACAAGTAAACATTTGGATTTTTACTCGAGTGCATTCTCTAGGGATGTGTTGATGTGTAATATTATTGTCTAGCCTAAATCCTCACACATACCTAGAGGCATATTAGACTTACATTTCTAGTATATTAGCACTCAGTAGTTTGCCTAACTTTAGATTAGGACATATCATGACGAAGACATACAATGCACATAAGGAATAGAAATCATAAATCAAACAGTGCATGTAATAATGGAGCTTCAATTTCACGTCATTTAATCCCCTTTAGCATGAGTTTTTTCAGTTTTTTTAAGTTTTTCAAAAAAGAAACGCACAACAAACACCCATAAATAGAAAACAAAAGAAAAACATGTTTTTGTGATTTTGGGGTATTCAAAATTTTCGATGATTTTCGTTACATACAAAAGCTGGAAAGAAACCAAAACAGACAGAAGTACAGGAGAAAGAAATAAAAAAATAGAAGAGAAATTGGGCAATACATGAAAAAGCACCTACCGCCGGCGGTATGTCTAACGCCCGGCGGTAACTCACAGAGCCGCGATTTCTCTGGAAAAGCAGTCCATATTTTAACAGTTATAACTTCTAAATGTCATTCAAGATTAAGACACTAAATATATTCCTACACCAAAGCCCGGTACTAAGTGACAGATGTAAGAACCCCCTCCCGGAACACAAGACACGGCCGAGGGGATTCCTATTCCCAGGACAACCGCCTTGCGAAATCGCCAGACCACGAGCTAGCCTCTTCCACAAGACGCCTATCCTGCCGGCCAAACCAATATCATCGAGCCAACCCATCAATAATACAAAAACAAGAAGCCATATATTCACATATAAGTAAAGGTGTCATAATTATACAAAAGACAGGTAGCTCTGAGAGCTCCTGCAAGTGTCAAAGTAACAAATGAAATGCCCCAAGGGCTACTTCTCAAAACTAACGCTCATATATGTCACTGACGGTAATGATGGTATCGTATTCTCCTGCCCTGTCATCCTGACCTGGCTATCCGCTTTCAGCGTCATGCGCTGCTGCTCCTGGGTGCGCTCCTAAAAAGAGGGTTGCAGCAACCGTTAGTCATAAAGACTAGGTGGCTTCACATCCTCTCCCCCGACGACTCCAAGGCACCAGGTGGAAGGGAATGAAGAGAAGCTGCAATATAAACACTAGTGGAAAAAGTAGGTGGCAAGGAAAGATGTAATCACAGCAGTATATCAAATGTATAAGAAGTACATCTAACAAGTAGTATGGTCAGCGACAGAGTATAAGCAAGCAAAGTATATAGATAGCTGAATTGAACTTAACTTATAAGGATGCTCATACAAGATTATAAGTTAAGGATCTGAACATAAAGTAACCCATCATATAAAGGTGCTCATACAAGTTTATATGATGAGGATCCAATGCGGTGCAATGCTATGATCATGAATGGATGAATG
This sequence comes from Dactylorhiza incarnata, assembly GCA_033032865.1. Classification (NCBI taxonomy): domain Eukaryota; kingdom Viridiplantae; phylum Streptophyta; class Magnoliopsida; order Asparagales; family Orchidaceae; genus Dactylorhiza; species Dactylorhiza incarnata. The sequence goes on along the minus strand of JAWHQI010000037.1, from coordinate 4,903,696 downwards.
TGATGCAATGATTATGTTATGATGACTCACCCATGCAAAGTTGCTATGTAGACATAGACCTGTACTTCCCACTTTTTGAGGGTAGCTAACCTCTCAGGCGCACCCCGTCGTGGCCAGGCTGTGGCAGTAGAATGGGCTTCACCACTACTAGGAGGGTATACACACTACCAGACCTAGGGCTTACGTACGCCTCAACGCTAAGAACACAAAATCAGAGCTCCTGCGTACTCTTGCTCACCAAAATAGCTGATTCTTATGACACGGAAGGGGTCTTGGGAAGTAAACATTAAGAACCCAGCGCAAACGGTCATTGGCACTGAAGGGGTCTTTAGAAATAAGCACAAAGAGCCCAGCCCAACTGGCCAAGATCTATCTGCCAGCTCCCGTCGATGTGATGACCGGCGAGCCCGTAGATCTGCCACAAGTAATCCTACAACAAGGATCATTATGCAATCGTGTGAACCTATGCACACCCCAGTAATTTCTCATGCTCAACCCGTTCTATCAAGCACCAAAGGACTCCCCACCAAGTCCATAACACATGTTAATATTACAAGTTTGAACGATGCTAACTAGCATCCAAGGACCTTCCAACCGGGTCCTGAACATAGCACCTTAGGATATAACCATATCCTATAATCCACACCAAACCATCACTGCTACCCATACTGAGTTATCATAACTCTTGTGTAGTGGTACATGTATGAAAGGAAAATACTATCTTTGATCCTATGTGACTACTTGTGCGCATAATGCCGTGTTCGAGTTCACTATACAAATTTGCCCAGACACATTAACCGTACCAATCCTTGTGCTCGATTCACGACCTGCTTTGAACACAATTGAAAATACCCATCATCTCACGCGCATTCTCTTTAAGGATCATCAATCATAATTTCTGCTAACCGGTTATCACAAATCTAACTCTCTTGTAGATTACCAAGTGATATATGGTATGGTTTTATGCTCGTTTCCATTTCAGAATCATAATAGTCATCTATGCCTTCCCCAATTGACATGGGAATCTAGGAACTCCTATCACACCAAAGGGGGAGAACCCAAAGTTCTCTGTTAGCTAGCACCAGTAGTAGAACTACCACCGGGCTCTAGTGCTCCAGATGACACGCCTTCCCATCGACATTAGGTGTCGACGAGAAGTTATCCCTTCCCGTCGACTATTCGACACGCTAGCGCTGACAGTAGAACTACCTCCGGGTGTTAGTATTTCTACTAGCACTCTTCCCATCTACATTAAGTGTCGATGGGAAGTTATCCCTTCACATTGACAAGTCGACTCGCTAGCATCGGTGGTAGCACTACCGCCGGACGCTAGTGATTCTATCAACACTCCTTCCCGTAGACATTAAGTGTCGATGGGAAGTTATCCCTTCCCATCGACCAGTCGACATGCTAGCGCCGGCGGTAGGGCTACCATCGGACGCTAGTTATTCTACCAGCACTCCTTCCCGTCGACCTTAAGTGTCGACGGGAAGTTATCCCTTCCCGTCGACCAGTCGACATGCTAGCCTTGGTGGTAGCGCTACCGCCGGGCGCTAGCTAACAGGAAGCAGATCCTCTGTTACTCACCTCCTAATTTACTTCACTGGCAGCCCAGCTCTAAATCATAAACATATTCTTTCTTTCCCTAATGGTTGGACTCCCATCACTATTTTATATGTATTATATGATTCCAGTTCAATATTTGCTACCATATCTATAATTAAAGCCCTTTTTAACATGGACTATTCATCATCTTCCTCCACAAGAAATTAGGGCATTTCTCCTTCTCACCTCCAACACTCCCTCCAACACTCCCTCATTAGGCCACCGATCTTCACGAAATCAACTCTTTTAACTTCGTATTGAAGAGAGGAGGGATCGAATACATACACGCTGAGAATGATGCCCTAGAACATATGCTCTAGCGTGGCCACTTCCTACAAAACTCCATTAATCTGATTAAATCAAGCTGTTTTGAGCTCAATGTCTCTCCTCATTAAATCAAAAGATCTAGCACCAAGGGAGGGGGGGTCGGAAGTCACCTGATTTCTGGCCGACGATCACGGTTGTCTCCTCAGCGGCATGGCGGTGGTCGGCCGAGCTCAAGCCCTTCTCCAAGGTTGCTCCTTCAAAACCCTAGGTTAAAACCTTAAGGTGTTAGGAAGAAGATGAAGAAAAGAAGAAGAAGTAGATGAATATGGCTCTCTGATTAAGAGTTCAGCCCATTCATGTTAGGAGAGAATGAAGAGAGAGAGAGAGAGAGAGAGAGAGATTTGCATTAATGAGCATCAAATGCAAATTCCAACTTTCCAAGCCTTATGTTGAAACTCTACAACTAAGTGCCAGCTGCTTATATGCTTTTAATTCCACCATTAACTTAGATTTAGGCAATTTAGGCCATCCACCATGGAAGAAATCACCTGCACTGATTTGGCCGCTATCGCCGGTGCTAGCTGAAGCTACCGCCGGGGCTAGCTCCCTGATACCAATTTCTTTTCCATTTGCTTCTTCACTTCAATGGGCGATGGTTACACCCACTCCTAGATATCAGGGCACATCCATGTCACCATTAGGATCTCAAGACTCCTAGCTAGCCCAAGCATCTCCAAGTGCCCCGTGTCACTCGAGGGGTCTAGTTCAAAGTGGGACATTACAATAAATGGGCATGAGGAGCTGTAAACATGTCATATGTTGGTGTGTTAGTCCCATGTCCACACAGTAAAGCACATTTAACCTAACACTCTTTCCCCCCAGTGCCTCGCAAGGCCCCACTGGAACCCTCCTTGGTTAAAGACAAGACATGGTTTACAGATTAGTGTCTCTAATGCACACACCCCTACACCCCTGCTTTGGTGAGACATAACTAGAGGATCTATAGTCAAGAACAAATGTAAAAGTACTAATGGACTAAAGAACAAACAAATATAAAAAATAAACAAATAAGAAATATTTTTAGGCATTTTAGACTACGCATTGATAGAGAAAAATATTTCATAGAGATAAGCTACCACCGACGGTAAATGTGCCGCGCCACAGTAGTATTATTTAAAGCCATTTTGACTATGTCCGACCCCCAACATCTACTCTTGCAATTTCACTTTCGCACAGGCAGTTTCCGCCCGACGCTATCCTTATACCAAGGTAAACCCCCTTTTCATCCCTTTTTAGTTTTAGATTTGAAGTTTTTAGTTGATTTCATGGAGGATTTTCGAATTACATTTAGATCTACACAAATAACTTTTGGATTTGAGGTTTCTCTGAAATTGAGTTAGGGTTTTCAATTTTCTTCATAGATCCATGGTAGATTTTCACCTTTGTTTAGGTATAGTTATGGAATGACCCAACCTCATGGATTTTTCATACTTTATGGCTGGATCTGGAGTTTTTTGAGATGTATCCGGAGGAAGATGATGTGTTCATGGCCGTCTGACTACCACGCGGAGGTAACTTGCAGACCACTTTATACTAATGATTTTTCTACTTCTTTCTTACCAGGTCATGGCATCTTCCAGCTCACACCCTCGACGCAGTTTCGCAAAGAGACACCATTCTGCAACCCACTCTAACGCTGTGGTGGAGAATTCCACCAAGAGTATGGCTATGGCCGTGGAAATCGATGTGGATCAATATCCTCACATCTACACAAATCTGGCAGATGTAGAAATCCTCCTAGTTATTATGTCAGAAGACACATTCTCATCTGTGTTGGTCCGAGAGTTCTACAACAACCTCTAGGATCCAGCTCTCACATCACTCGATGGAGTTGTGCAGTCCTGTATTAGTTAAATTATCGTGACCATCGAGCACGCGGACATGGAAAGGATGTACAACTTGACTCCAACCCACACCTTACTCGACATAGTGGAGTCTTTCCAGACTTTTTGAGATGTGACCTTAGTAACTCAAGTCCTCCACAGTCAGGAGAATCACCGGGACCTTATCACATCCATGAATTGTCTCACTCTAGATGCTTGCATCATCCAGTATGTCTTGCACCATTCTCATTTGTACAAATCAGGGGACACGAAGAAGATTACGTCCCAGCTTTTGATGGTGACTTAATCTATTTTGGCTGGTATGTCTTTTAGTGTGTATGATTTGATATTATCAATTATGAGATGTACTCTTCGATTGAGAGATCCCAAGCGCCATCGATTGGACAACATTTCCAAATGATAGTCGTCCTCGAACATATATAGTAGAGGAGATCTCATCAGCACCTAGCGCACGTCCATCCACTTCATGTTCTCCTCTTCGCCGTGGAAGTTCACTCCTAGAGACGCATCGAGATATGTATGAAATGATCAAGGAACAGGGACAGGAGATAAAAGAGACGAAGAAGGCTGTTGGATGAGTAAAGAAGATGATGACAAAGATAATGAGGAAGTTAAATATTTCACCGACTTCCTCAGAAGGCAGTCAGGACTAGACTTTAATTTGCTTTTGTAAAGAAGATGAGACAGCTGAGATCATCGAGACAGCTGAGATAGCTGAGATTGTCGAGCTGAGACTGCTGAGATCGTCGAGATAGCTGAGAGTGTCGAGACAGCTGAGACAGTTGAGATCGTCGAGATGAGACCGTTGAGATCATCGAGATCACTGAGATAGAGGAGAACGCCAGTAGCTAACGTCAGCATTAAGTATAACGCCGGGCGTTAGCTACTGAGACTGCTGCGATCACCTGGACATGCTGAGACCGCTTGGGACTTGAAGGAGGTCGCTAGCAGCCAAAACTCTTAGTCGGGCTAACACAGGCATTATGTCCTAACGTTGTGCATTAGCTACTGAGATGTAGAGATCACCGAGATTGCCAAGAATAAGCCGAGATCGCCTGGTACAGCCTGAGACCGCCTGGGAGTAGGCTGAGACCGCCTAGTACTTGAAAAAGGTCATCTTGGAGGGGATCACCGATTTCTAGGTAAACATCTTTGTCATAATATTCATAGATGATATACTTATCTACTCGAGGGCGGAGGAAGAGCATACACAACAACTGAAGCTCATGCTGGAAAGGCTTATGGAGCATAAGTTATATGTTAAGCTCAGCAAGTGCCTATTCTTGCTCAAGGAAGTAGCCTTCCTAGGACACATCATCAGCAGAGCAGGATTGGCGGCGGATCCGACAAAGATCCAGGCAGTGTAAGACTGGCCTCCACTAAAAATAGCATCAGACGTATGAAGTTTCCTGGGACTTGATGGATACTACAGAAAGTTCATGGAAGGGTTCTCCTGGATTCCTCTTCCGCTTACATCATTGACAAAGAAGGACACACAATTTGTATGGACACTGCGATGTGAAGCGGCTTTCCAAGAGCTAAAGAGTAGACTGATCTCCCCTCCGATCCTTGCACTTCTATCCGGGAAGGAAGGATTTCAAGTTTATACTGATGCTTCATACCATGGAAAGGGTGCAGTCTTAATACAACATGGACATGTGATTACTTACGCTTCACGACAGCTAAAAAAGCATGAGCAGAACTATCCCGTGCACAACTTAAAGTGGGAGTCGTAATTTTTGCGCTAAAAATATGGAGACACTACTTATATGGGGTCCACTGTGACATCTTTTCGGATCACAAAAACCTAAAGTACGTAGACACTCAGAAGGACTTAAACATCTGGTAGAGGAGATGGGTGGAATTACTATGTGATTATTAGTACACAATGCATTACCACCCCAGAAAGGCAAACATAGTAGCGGATGCACTTAGTAGAAGGGCTAGCACGTCGGGTTCGGAACCTCAGCTGATGGCCATGGAGCTGATGAAGATGCTACAGGATATGCAAATCACTCTGGTATCTAAGGCCGACCCTGGGACTTATACGTAGTACTTGACCTCGATGAGCATGATATGTGACATCCAGGACCGCATTAAGGTTGGGCAAAGGCAAGACACAACGTTGGAACTGGTATTTGCAGCCCAAGAGTTAGGCCCTTCAGGATGTTTTTCTTTATGTAATGGCCTCATTCACTTCCCTGGCCAAATGCTTATACCAGCAGGTGATAGGATCTGGGAGGATATCATGACTGAAGCACATAAAACAAATATTCCGTGCACCCGGGGATCTTTAAGATGACGGCAGACTTGAGGAAGTCGATGTACTAGCCCGATATGAAGAAGGGCATTGCATGCTTTGTGGCGCACTGCGAATCCTGCCAACTAGTGAAAGCTGAGTGCAAAAGGCCGGGGGATTACTACAACCGTTACCAATGCCAGAGTGGAAGTTTGTGGATATATCTATGGACTTCGTCCACGGTCTGCCCTGCTCTCACTCTGGGCATGACTCTGTATGGGTGATCATAGACCGACTGACGAAGGTTGCACAGTTTATTCCCTTCAGAAAGGATGTCCCGGTTGGGACATTAGTACGATTATTTGTGGAACAGTTTGTTCGATATCACGGAGTTCCTAGGTCGATCGTGTCAGATCGGGACGGCCAGTTCACATCTCGGGAATGGAAAATTGTCCAAGCTTATTTGGGGTCCCAGTGACTTTCAGCACCACCTTTAGCCCTCAGACCGATGGCCAGACATAATGAACTATACGGATGATGGAAGACTTATTGAGGTTATGCATTCTAGATGGTAGGGAACCGTGGGAGAGACTGCTTCCACTCATCTAATTCTCCTACAATAATAGCCAGCAATCCAGCATTGGCATGGCTCCCTACGAAGCCCTTTATGAAAGGAAGTGCAGGATGCCACTTTCATGGGTACAGGATGAGGACCCGAAAATGCTGGGGTCAGAATATTTTGAATACATGGATGCTCAAGTACGATTGATATGTGAACGAATGTTAGAGGCCCAGAGTCGACAGGCCAAGTACTATGATTCGCGACATCGCAAGGTAGAGTTCCAGGTGGGAGACCATGTTTTTCTGAAGATGCATCGCATGCATAGTATCACCCGAGTGCAGAGGTTAAAGAAGCTCTGTCCGAGATACATGAGGCTCTATAGGATCCTGGAATGGATTGGCCCCGTGGCTTAAAGACTAGAGTAGCCCCCGGAGTTGGTCGGGTTGCATAACGTTTTTCTTGTCTCCTCGCTTAGGAGAGCACTACTTCAGCCAGAGCAACAGATCGCCACTGTAACAGGCCTGATAGCATCCGACCGTACAGTCCGACTGGAGCCAATTCGAGTTGATGACACAGCCGTCTGAATCTTACAATGAAAGAAAGTTTCGTTGGTAAAGGTCCTTTGGTCTAATCACGACCGGGAAGAACTTACATGGGAACCACTGGACCTGATGCAATAACAATACCCAGAACTTTTCGAATCAGGTAACACTTAATTGCTTAAAGTTTTCATGATTATTCAACTTGATCTAAAACCTCGTACATCCGATCTTAATTTCAAGGACAAAATTGTTTTCTTTTGTATTGGGATTTGTAATATCCCCCAAACCACTAGACCCCTAGGGTGAATTTTTGTTATGACTTTGTCATGACAAAAGGGGAGACCTGCCAGGGAGCCCAGACAGCAAGGGGAATAGGTAGAATTACACATTGGTGTGCATTTAGCAATTCTTGATGACCTAGCCTAAGAGTGGCCAAAAGATTTTATTTGATCAAAATAACCTCGCATTGACCCCTATGACCATTTAAGGAGGTAAATAGGTCACTAGGGACCCTTGAGGTCAACCAAATTGGTCAATTTGACCAAGGTCAACCTTAGGCTAATTTAGGTCAAACCTCCTTAAATGAAGTCAATTGGACTCCAAATGATCAAATTGGACTTATCATCATAAGGCAACCTACCAAGGGGACTTAATGGACCCAAAAGCCCCAGCATGGATCCACCAGTTGACCCAAATTGACCAAAGTACCAAAAGCCCCAATTTGCTTAATTAGCCTTGATCCTTTCAATTGGCCATCAATTGACTCAATGTGATCAAATTGATCACACCCAACCTTCTATGACTACTAGAAGAGACTAGTGGAACAACATTGACCCTTGAGATGAACCAGTTTTGGGGAATTAGGCAAAATTACTAAATTGCCCCAAATTACAACCTTGCCTTATTTGGTTCAATAGGTCCTCAATTGGCCAAATTGGCATAGCCCAATCTCTCCTGAACCGTAAGGGGAGTGTATGAGACCTAAATGAACCAATGGGCACATTCAATTTTGGGGGATTAGGGCAAAATCTCCCAATTACCCCTAAAGCCCAATGTATGTAATTGAACCCCATATGGTGCCACCATGACCAAATTCTCCTTGGGGTAGGGCCATGGGGGTCTAAGGCACCAAAGTTGGTCAACCACATTGGTTGGGTTAAGCCCAAACTAAAAGGCCCCAATTTGACCTATTTGGGTCAAGTGAGCCCAAGCTCAAAATACATTGGGTTTAGCCCAATCAAAGGGCCCATTAGCAAGCCCACTTGAAACCAGAACATTGAGTCTCTGAAAATTCGAATTAGGGTGCTGAATTCCCATGGATTTTGGACATAATAGCTTAGAAAAAGACAAGAAATAAAGTAGGGAAATGGGGGATGGGTGCCAAATGGCACCCCACTTCAATTCCCCAATCCCACCTCTGAGATGTAGAATTAATTACATCAGCCTTGGGCAGTGGGGAATGGACTGGATTGGTCAATTTGGCGGCCATGGGAGTTGGCCGAGGCACCAACAATGGAATGCAGCCATATATCTCCCTTCCCCTCAATACTCCTCACCATCACCTTTAGAGCCTCCAGAGCAGACGAAACCCTAAGTTTGGAGAAGGAATCGATAGCTGCAAGCCACAAATCACAGTGGCCCCAAGGAGCACACAATCGGCAATGGAGACCCGCTCTACCCCAGGCAATACGGCTCGAAGAGAGGCAAGCTCCTCTCCCTCTCCATCTGTTCTAGTTTCCCATCTAATAAGATTGATGATCCCAGCTCAATTGAGCTGGGATCAAGCTTATTTTTTGACAATTTCTGTCGAAATTTCCCCTACCCAGGACCACTATTCCGGCCGCCGTCGGCCTTCGTGAAGCCCGATCCTGGTAGCCCCCACCTCGACGAAGGTGGTGGCAGTGGTGGTTGTCCGTGGTGTTGAGTGGGTGGCCAAAAAATAAGGGCCAAAGCCAGCCTAGGCGCAAACCCCCTAGGCCATCGGCTGGTTGGGGAGGATGACCCCCAGCCGTTGGATCTCAATTGTTTTGTTATAAGCAGCCCAGTTAAATGAAATGTGAAATTTTGTCACAGATTATTAGGTCTTTTTCTTTCAATTTTGAGGCCATTATAGGCCATAAAATAAAAAGTAGGATGAAATAACTTATGTAGGCATTTGAGTCTACTACCTGTAGAAAGTGAAATCACACCATTCGGTGCCCTACAGCTCTCTGTAGGGCATATTTGGTAAGACTGGTCCTTGAGATGGACAGAGCTTAAATAGTGAATAACTTTTAGATGGTAGAGTATATGAAGTTGAAAATTGGACCATGTGTGTATGCACCCTAGGTCTGCAAAGTGCCCAAAAATCAGAATTTTTGGGGCAAATTTTTCTAAAGTTTTTGTGGAAATTTAATAAATCATGCATGGGGTTATTATTGGGTTATATGAACCTAAAATCCACCAATTATTCTTTGGAAGGTCAAATATGTCCATAAGAGTCCCTGTATAAAATTTTGGACCATTTGGAGTTATGAAAATTGATATTTTCACCTTACAAGTTTTATCTAGTGTATGAAATGGTGTGCCTATAGCAAATGGTGTATTTTTAGTATATCTCTCAAATTAATAGGTGAATTGGACTGAGATTTTAACTATAGATGTATGTTGCCTATTTTTACCCTCTGCCCAAAAATTGGAAATTTTGAAGAACATTTTTCCATAGTTGTGGAAATAATTTAGTTAATCATGCATGGTGTGATTATTGGGTGAAATGAACTCAAAACCCACCAAATCTTCTTTGGAAGGTCAAAAAAGTCAGTAAAAGTGTCTGCTAGAAATTTGAGACCATTTAGCATTGTTCATAGGGAGGAATCTCCACTTGCATGTTTAAAGGGGGGAGTTTTGGTGTGCATATAGCACTATAATGTAGGTCTAGATTTACATGGGTAAATTAACTTATCTTAACACAAATTTTGGGGGGCATGATAATAAGACCATGAATATGCCCTAGTAAAAGGTTGATCCCAATTGGACTCTTGTATGTGAATGAAATTCACATGCCAAAAGTCTAGGTGATAAAAGCTGATCAATAAGGTTCTTAAGCAATAATGTTTTAAGAGTTTAAAGGTTTTCTCTTGGTCAACTTTCATGAAATTTAAAACATGCACTTAGGACCATAGGCCAATACTCATCGAGATAATCATCAACCTTTGGGTTGATTTCTCTAGGAAACTTGATTTCATAAGATTTGGTCATAAAGACCCTAAGTGAGTTTTTATAAGATCAAAGCTCACTGAAATGTCTTAGAAAGTTGTACTTAGATTTTTTATATTAGTATGAAGCAGTAGAAATTTTATTAGAATTAATCATTGAGTAAACTTCATACTTCCTTCACAAAGTAGAAATTAGGCTTATAACTTGAGAAATTAATTGCTTGAATTAAAGATGTTGGGTGGCTATCAAATTTTGTATACGGACTTTTTATATCAGTATGAAGCTGTGGAAATTTTATTAGAATTAATCATTGAGTGATCTTCATACTTCCTTCACAAAGTAAAAATTGGGCTTTTAACTTGAGAAATTAATTCCTTGAAATACTGATGTTGGATGGCTATCAAATTTTGTATACAAACTTTTTATATCAGTATGAAGCTGTGGAAATTTTACTATAATTAATCATTGAGTAAACTTCATACTTCCTTCACAAGTAGAACCTTGGAATATAACTTAGGAAATTGATATCATGAGTTATTGTTGCTGGAATGTTATAGGAATTTGTATATTAACTTGTGATAAGATTATGAACCCATGGTAATCTTCCTGGAATTTATGATTATATATAATTGGTACTTCATTCACAAAGTTGAGTTTTGAGTTATAATTTAGAATATTCATATCTTGATATATTGACACTGGAATACTCTAGGAATCTGGACATAAACTTGTGATAACATTATGAACCCCTGGTAACTTTCCAGGAATTTATGATTATATATAATTGGCACTTCATTCACAATGTAGAGTTTGGAGTTATAATTTAGAATATTCATATCTTGATTTATTGACACTGGAATACTCTAGGAATCTGGACATAAACATGTGATAACATTATGAACCCCAGGTAATTTTCCTGGAATATATGATTATATATAATTGGTACTTCATTCACAATGTAGAGTTTGGATTTATAATTTAGAATATTCATATCTTGATTTATTGAGACTGGAAAACTCTAGGAATCTGGACAAAAACTTGTGATAACATTACGAACCCCTAGTAATTTTCATAGAAATTATGATTACATATTTTTGGTACTTCATTCACATTGTAGAGTTTAGAGTTATAATTTAGGTAATTCGTCGAGAGGCTTAGGTAATTCTTCGAGAGGCTTAGGTAGTTCGTCAAGAGGCTTAGGTATGTTCGTCGAGAGGTACTTCATGTCGTCGAGACTTAACCGATGAGACTTAATTCATTGAGTGATTCTGGATTCGTCGAGTGAGCTCGACGAATCCTCTGAGACTTAGAAATTAGTCGAGTTTCTTTGGATAATTCGTCGAGTGATTCTGGATTCGTCGAGTGATCTCGAAGAGCCCGCCGACAATTAGAAAATTGGTCAAGTTCTTTGTATAATTCCTCGAGTGATTCTGGATTCATTGAGTGATCTCGACGAATCCACCGAGACTTCAAAATTAGTTGAGTTTCTTTGAATAAATCGTCGAGTGATTCTGGATTCGTCGATTGATCTCAACGAATCCGCTGAGACTTAGATATTAGTCATGTTTCTTTGTATAATTCGCCGAGTGATTCTGGATTCGTCGAGTGATCTCGGTGAATCCGACGAGACTTAGAAATTAGTCGAGTTCTTTAGATAATCCGTCGAGTGATTCTGAATTCGTCTAGTGTTCTCAACGAATCCACCGAGACTTCAAAAATTCATCGAGTTTTCTGTGTAATTCTTCGAGTGATTCTTGATTCGTCGAGGGATTTCGACGAATCTGCCGAGTCTTGGAAAATTTATCGAAAAGAGCATCGTCCGAAAGAGCGTTTGCCTAAGGGTAGACTTAGATTAAGTATCATAATTCATCTAAGTGGTAAGAATAATAAAGTGAGTGAATCAGTGGGAAAGGGGCGGTCACCAACAAAAGTAAATGCCCTGAGGAAGGGAAGTTTGGGATGTCACCTAAGCTTCTAAGTATAACTAAATGGTAGACAAGAGTAGTCTAAGAAGGAGAAATTGTTAGTGTAAACCTCATCCCAAATTTGGGATGGAAAGGTACAAGGCTCTGTACTATATAAGGCAAAGTACTAGAAAGTCCTGCGAGTGATAGGCTCGGTATTATAATGAAGGACTGGTCAAGTCCTCCGAGCTGAGGGCTCAGTGTTTCACTTAGAGGTACTGTTGTGTCAGGTAGTATGTGTATACCCTGTGTGTTCTTAGGTGTGTACATAAAGGTCTAGGCCAGATGTAGTTACCTATATAATCTTAGGAGTGGAGGACCCGATCCACTGCCACTGTTTTCCTCAACGGGGTGTACCTGAGCGGAGACTCGAAAAGTGAATATATAGGTCGTGTTACCAGATGGTACATGGATACCCTATGTGTTCTTAGGGCCGTACAAGAGGTCTAGGCTGAGAGATGTGTGACATAAGCCTAGAAGTGGACATGCCTAACCCACTGCCCTATTTGCCTTAATCGAGTACCTAAGTTGTCATACTGGAACAGAGGGAACTAATAAAAAGTCAGTACGTACAGAGTCAGGTGGGTGAGTTGCATCCTTTCATTACATAACATAGCATATCATTATTTCATTGACAAGAACTCATCGTATAAATTAATATTGGCTCCTTTATTTGATGAGTGTACGTGAGTGCCAGATCCCTTAACTTATGTGTTTGTCAGTGTATGCATATAAGTTAAGGTTACTATTATAGCTATTCCTTTTATATAGAATTGCTCTCTCAAACACTTTTATTATGAAAACTATGGCTTGATGTTCCTTTATATTGTTGTTCGAACCTTACGAATTCTTTAATTATACTTATGGCTTACTTTTGTACATATGACTTACTTCTGGAAACTACTAGAGATAAAGAGTTTTATTCATAAATACACTGGATAACTAGTTCCATGCCACTTGCTTGCTTTTCTTTTTACCCCTTGTTGTCCTCCACTTCCTCCTCCCACACGGTACCTATGAGTCATGGGTGGATGCGGTGAAGAACATGCTGAGTCTTATAGACTGATGGCCGGATGTGGAATAACAAACAGGAGCACTTGGGGGAGCAGACCTTCAACCAGAGGGAGGAACAGGACACGATGGCTAGACCTGGCCTGGATGAATGATAAGCCGACATGATCTGCGTATTATGGTGGTGACCACTCCGTGAGTCGGTACCACCGCAAGACGACAGTTCTGGGCGGTAAGACCTAGAAATGAAAGCAAAAAAAATGGGTCTTACAGACCCATCACTGGAATTCAATTCTTCTTCAAAAACTCCTGTTATCTATTCAAGATAATAATCTATTGTCAATCTTTGTTCTAAAGAAAGACCAACTTTATTAATGCAGAGACGAGGATACATTTAACTTAAGACCATGATTATAACCCGTTCATGATAAATGGCTGGATGTAATAGACTATACATATTCTTCTTGTATATCTATCAGCCCCAGTTATATCCTCTTTTTAACACGACTCTCATCTTGAGTAGTATCAAAGCTCCTGAAAACCAGTTGTATGTTATAGACTTTCCTAACACTGTTATGTTCGGTATATATCCTAGAAGTTGAAACTTTGTGCCTATTTCATTTCTTTCAACTCTTTCTGAGTTTCCCCACAAAATCTCAAAGCTAATAAGGCCATATATTTCTCTTTATTTGTTTTATGCTCTTCTTTCTCAACACTCTTAGAGTAAAAAGAACAATAAATCATCCCAGAAATAAGAATAACATTAACAAAATGAACAATGTCTTTTATATGATTTTCTGAAGAGATCTTAGCACTAGCATGAAACTCAACTAGTTCAGAGGGATAAATAGAAGCATGAAGAGACAAGAAAGATTCTAACCTACTACTTTTTAGTAGACTTACATTGTTCTTAAAGACATTAAAATGATTTTCTAAGCTTCTGAGATCAAGTTCATATTCCGTGCTGATTCGAACTTGACCACAAGCGCTTAGTCTTGAGAGGAGCAGAAAAGAAAGTAGGAATGCTAGTTATGAAAAGGATTAGATAAAGGAGAAGAAGAAATAAAGAAGAAGAATATTAAGTCAGATTTTTATGACAGTATTAGAGTTGTTCATTTCATTCTTTATTTTTTCTAATTTCACTTCACGAGATAAATGGAGTTCAAACCTCTAGAACACCATTTTAAGTTATTAAAATATACTACTGTATTGTCTCTTATTCTTTTGAATCCCAAGACCATCTGTGTCTTTATTTGGTCAAGATATTATTCTACTCAAGAGTTTAAAATCTCAGTTCTAATTCCCTAAGCAAGTTATTAGCATAGAGCAATGACAAATCATATTAAGACATTCTTAACTATAAGAAGTTCTAAATTAGTGATAATGAGCAAAATATCAGATATTTTCCAAGAACAAAAAATTTTATTTACAAACCAAAATATTATGTCTAAAATTTGTATCTGTGAATGTTCATTTTCAACTTCTAAAAGTTATCATTTCAATTGCCCCCTTTAGCTCCCCCTAGATAGATGCACCTTTTCCTTGCCTTTCTGTTTCTTGCTTTTGGATGCATCAATTTGTTTCTCCTGTCCTTCTTCCTTCTATTCGTTAACAACTTTCTCTATCCTTTTACCTTTTACCTTCTTTTTCTTCTCTTTAGCATGTATCTTCTCACCCATCTCAGATTTAGAAATAACTATATTCGGCAACTCTATAAAGCTATGTAAATGTAATGAGTCTTTCATACCATCAATTTTTCTTTGGAGGTCTCTGAATTTTACTTCCACAAACTCCTGCAGCTTATTCATTTTATCATGTAACTTTTTTCGCAAGGAGCCATTATCTTTCTTCAAAGAGGAGGAGGATTTACTCATTGAAGAAGTGTTTTGTGGAGAGGTTGTTTGTGGGATATTCCTATGAGAAGTAGATCTGCTTTCCACAAAGAGTGATGGAGAGGAAATGGTTATCGGAGAAGAAGGTCCTGGAGAGATGAATTTTGTTTTTCTATGAGAAAGAAGATGATATGAGAGTTTATCGATCGGGTAGATCCGAGCCATACGATTAGAGTAAACCTGGGAACGTTTGAGATAAAACCACACTCAGTATTCTTCCAAAGTGGATTACTTTTGATCCAAGTTATTTTACAATGTAGTCTAGCAGTATTCTTCCCCATTTGAGTCCTTCCTCAAGAACAATTGATGCCATATGTTTCAATTGGTTTTTGGTGATGACATTATGAACAACCATCTTATACCTGATCACTTTTACAACAATATCAACAAGGAATGCAAACTATTCTGATAGCTCAGATTTTGTTACCTCTTGTAGACTCTTCCCTTTATATCTCTTCAAGATTAAAGTTATCTCTAGGTCTCCGCCAATGATCTCAATATAAGGGGTTATTTTCTGATAATCCTAAAGCCTGAGAAATAAGGGGAGCATCAATGATGATTTCCTTACCTCTGACTTCTGCTTTGATGCTTAAACCATCCTTAGAGTAAGAACTTTCATGAAACTCGACTATTTTTTCCCTGTACAACTTTCCTAGTAAAAACACTCTCCCCTTAGGTGACTATTCTTCAAAAGTACTAAGGTTTGCATATACCGCTCTGGGCCTTGCGAGAAGGATGTGTAATCAAGCCAGAATCCTAAATTAATCTTAAAAACTTTTGAGGAAGAGGGAAACATTGTTGATTTTGGATGGTATTGGCAGAAAGGAGTGAAATAATGTCTCTAGGGGAAAAGTGAATGGCAGTGTTATTTTATGTGAGGTTTTTTTGGTTTTTATACTAATTTAATTTGCTGTAAATCTACATGTCAACACATAATTTCAATGTCTAGTCGATGTAAAAGATGGATATCTCGACATTTGCTAGCATTATACTTTTTGTTGATTGATACGAATAATATGTTTGCATACTTAATTGTTTAACATATGCATGATTCACTCCAGCTTTTGATATAAATTCTAATTACGTTATAATTTTACAAAACATAACAGTTGTTTTACTATAGATATGGAATTTGTAGGCCTTGTAAGATGAAGATTATTTAATGGGTAATCCATCATCTGCTTTCTTGTCAAATTTGGCAAGAAGACATTTACCGTACATCCAAATATCTTAAAGTATGAAATATTTGGAGTTTTATTTTTGAAAGGCTCATAAGGAGTCTTACCCTCACTTTTGTGGATGAGACTTCTTTTAAGAACATAGTTGGTTGTATTAACTACCTTTGCCCAAAAATACATAGGCAAGTTAGCTTCAACTAACACTATCCTTTCTGATTCAATCAGGGTTATGTTCTTTCTCCCAGTAACTCCATTTTGTTGTGGAGTTTTATGAGCAAATAAGTTATGTCTGATCCATTCATTCTCACAGAATTCAAACCTTCTATGAGACTCAAACTCAGTGGCATGATCACTTCTGATAATTACAACTTAAGTATTCAGTTCATCTTAAGAGAATCTTGAAGGTGTCAAACTTTATTCTCAAAATGAACACCCAAATGAGTCTAGGAGAGTCATTCATAATAAATTATGAGCATGATTTATATTCTATGTTGTCGGGCCTAAATTGATCCATGATAGGGGTAATAAAGGAATATGAGGGCATGTCCTTGTACCCCTTAGGATGGGAGGTTACTGGTAGATTATACCAGCAATCTTTCATCGCCTGACCTAACATATGACAATATAAATATACATAATTCTTACACATGATTTTCTTATAAGCTTGATCAGAGTATATGGAAGGTCTTGAAAGAGATCCTTGCATTCTATAATTATGCACGACATCATCCATACGTCGAAAATTAGTCAACACAAATGACGGATATCTCAACGTACGATGAGATAAATAAGACTTATGTTGATTTTGATTAAAATAGCTTAACTGATTAAATTTTTTGTTTATGGGAGCTCTTCCTAGAATTCCTCTTTGCTCTATATGGATCAATTCATTCCTTAAGTGTTTTGATTGTTTTTATTATTCTTTTTGTAATGAACTTTCCTTGTAACACCTTTTGATGTAGAGAGAATATTAATCTGAGAATTTTCCTGTTCTTTTCCCTTTGTACTAATGAACTTTACTGAATTTTCCCAAGCTAATATGCTGGGAGAGTCAGCCATATGGGGAGAGACAACAAATAGACCTAGGTAACTTGATTGCAAGGTTTTTAGAAATAGCCTTCAGCTGCTGGCTCCTCCCATTCAAGCTATCCTCAAAAAGCTTATATTTATTTTGTTTAGCTTTTAGATTCTCATTCTCTGATATCAGAGAATCAAGTTCTTCTCTTAGCTTACAATATTTAATTCTTAATTCATAACTTACTACAAAAGACTTTTCTTCTTTTAATCTATTAGTAAGATGAGTTATTGCTTCTTTTAAAGTTTTTATTTGGTTTTCTGTAAACATTTCGACCTGATAGAATCTTTTGAATGCTATTTTAAACTCTTTGGATTAGTAATCAAAGTTTTCATAATAGATTACCACATGATTTTCTTTTGGAATATCAACTTCCTTCTCAGTGAGTTCTAGATCCATCATGTAGACTTCTTCTGCTTTGCTCTCATCTTCATCAAAGCTTGAAGAGCTATTTTCAGTATCACTCCAAGTCTCTGTAAAGAATCCTTTACCTTTTTTGTTTCTTTTCTTATGATCCTTATCCTTCTTCTGGATTTTGTCCTTGATTTGATCAGGACACTATGGTGCAATTTTTCTAGGTTTCATGCATGAGAAACATATTATTTCCTTAGAAGGACTTTTGTCATACCTTGGCTTGGAGTTACTTCTCTCCTTCCTTCTAAAATCTTCGGCTTTTATACATTTCTTGAATCTTCTAGCTAGGAGTCTCAACAATTCACTATCCATAGTTTGGCTTTCATCGTCATCAGCCTTGGGTGCTATGGATTTATCTTTGGAGGTAGATGAGGTTTTCTCCTTTACTTCACCTTCTACTTATTTTTTGGAGAAGTTCATAGGATATGAGATCATCTGTGGTAATCACCTTTTGACATCTTGCCTCTCTTATGGACTAGATCCTTGCATCCCATGAGCTTGGGAAGCACATTAGAAGCTTATCATTTATCTATATCACAAAGATTTCCTTTTCAAGTCCCTTTAGTTCATTAACTATGAGACTGAATCTGGAGTACATATCTGCCACATATTCCTCAGAGCTTTTCTTAAAGTTCTCATATTGTGAGATCAGTGAGGACTTCCTATCCTTTCACTCATCGAAAATTCCTTCAACTAAATTTGTCAGTGAATCCCAAATCTCTTTTGTTGAATGACACTCAGCAACCTCTTAGAATATGTCATATGACATTGTTAACACTAGAATATTCATGGTTATGCTATCACATGCCCTAACCTTCTTCTTCTTCTTTTGTTAATTCAACCTTTGTTATCTACATAAGTTTTTCATCTGCATCAGTCATAGTAAGACTTACTGGACTTGCAATGATGGATTCAAATATATATTCATCAATCGAATTCATATACAACTTTATTCTATATTTTTATAGAGTAAATTTTTCTTAGTTTCAGACTAGAGGTCTGGTGGATGCATAGTCTCTGTTCTGTGTAGAGCTCGAGATTAAAGTTAGAAATTACACTAGTAATTCTTAATACCCTTAGATCTTGTTTAAGGTTTTAGCCTCCTTATGATCAACCTCCCTCTAATACCAATTGAAAGGTATGGTAGGATGCTAAGAATTACTCTAGCTGGTGGGGGTGAATAGAGTATCTAAAATTCCTTTTTAGTTTTTAATCATTCATAGCATATCCACAAATTATTTTGTTTGTTAATTATTATGCAACATAGAAGTAATTAAGAGAAAAGAAACAAAATAACTAAGAGCTATGTAATCTAGATTTCACAAAAAATTTATAGAGCTTCACCAAATTTGGGTACGTCCCCTCTTCTACCCCTTGGTAGGCTATCCATTATAGACAGTGCTGAGTCTTTTGATAAGGAGACTATTAGAATCAATTACAATTAAATCTTTTGATAAGAAGATTCAAAGAACCACAAAAGATTTTGATAAGGTATCCCAAACCAATAGCCTGTTGATAAGGTGGCTAAACCAAACAAGAATCCTTTTGATAAAGAGGATTAAAACCAATCAGAGAGTCTTTTGATAAGGTCGACTCAAAGCCACTCTTAGGTCCTTTTGATAAGGTGGACCAAAAACCACTAAAAGAGCCTTTTGATAAGGTAGTGTCAAAACCACATCCAAATCCTTTTGATAAGGAGGATCAAAACCAATAACAAATCTAAAGAAGAGAGATTTTATAAACTCTTTCAGTAGGTTGCAGACATGTATATAATCAGTTGAATTGTTCTTCTCCAACAAGTTTTTTAGGACTTGGCTCTTTTATCAGCACTGAGTAAGACAGAGAGAGATAACTGACAATTTGTTTTGATGGATCAAAATCAATTGTCAGAAGGCTGAATCTATTGCGAAATTGTATTTGATAACTCCTCTTGTGATTTCTTCTTGAAGAACAATCATTTGATCAGGAGAAGATGATCCTTGATGGCTGCAATTTTATTAGATCATATGAAGAAGAAGAGTAGAGAGAAAAGGGAAGAAGGAAGAAGACTGACAATAAAGAGAGAGAGAGAGGAAATATTGATCACTACAATCACTATAATGAGCCTGCTGTATCATATAATATATATACAAAAACAAAGAATTATTACTTGCTAAATCAGCTTCACCAAGAAATAAATGTCTTCCATAATCAGATCTTAACGGTTATAGTCGAACTTAAGAGCTTGCCTTAATACGTTCAGATATATTCGAAATTTATATGCATAGAAGTTATCACATGACTTCTTGAACTCTGACATCCTATCGACGTGAGATGAGATATATACATATAGTAGGTATATTTCTGTATATGCTTTTATACTTATGCTCTGATATCTCGTTGGAACAAACTCGACACAAGGAGTATAGCTATAACTATTCATGTGTTTTTTGCTAGTCAGAGCATAAACAAAACTGCTTAGAGTTCAGTTGGCGTACATTGAGATTGAATTGAGAAGAGAATGTCGCAACGTGTATATGTTATATATATATACATATTGAAACTCCGACTCCTGTTTTACAGATCTTGATCTATTGCTGTAGATATTAGTTTAAAATTAAAGAATAAAATATAATTACTCAGAGTACATTGTCATGTCCACTGCATAATGCTCGATATACGTCGACTTCTTCCTTAAGTATAACTCGACGTACGTTGACATAGCTGTTGGAACATGTCTTCCGCATCTCCTAGGTTTGAGAATAACAAATCCCATGTGTATTTGATCTTGTGTGTTTAAGTGTGCAGGATAGCAAAGTCCACATGACTCAAGGATTACATAAGAAGTTTGCCCCCAAAGTTGAGCCAACAAATCCAATATATCTACTAGTGCTGGCGGTAGTATTAGCGCAGGCGCTAGCTGCCTTTCGATGAACTCTTAGCAACGGTCGACGAATTCCTGTTCGACGAAATATTGACTCAAAGCGCAATTGTCGGGAGATCTTATAGAAGGAGATAGCGCCAGGCGATATCCGATAGCGCAGGCGGTAGCGAGGAGCACAGTAGGCAAGGGAGAATTGTTTCCTCGGATTGAAGATTCTGCCGCGCAGAATATGTCCTAATGTGGGATAGCGCCGGCGGTAGTGCTAGCGCATGCGCTAGCGCTAAGTCTATAAAAAGGACATCTTGGCTCCGACTTTAAAAGCCTTTAGAGATCCAGAATTCCAGAGCCTCGTGCCACAATAGAGAGAGGAAGGTTCAGAGATATACTCCCACAAATCCATAAAGACTAAAGGAGATCCGTGGAGAAGATTTCAACACGCATCATCATCGTGACGAAAGACCGCATTGACTACGATCATACTCTGCGTCTTTGTCTACTTCTCCAAGAGATCTACATAGAGGGAGTTTTTATATTATTGTCTTTTCATTTCATATCTTTTCTGTAATTGTTTAGTGAATTCGCCTCGTGTTAGCGACTAGGCCTGGGTAGGACTTGTTGAATTTGTTGAAGTGAAGTGGAAGGGAGTCCGGCCGGTCTGAAGGCTGGAGACCGCAGAGACCGCGCGGTCTGCGCTGGTACTCTGGCGGTTTGGTTCTGGCGATCTGGTGAGATCGGCCAGCTTGCTTCTTTTTTTTGGTCGTTGGTTCTGGCGACCTGTTGTGGGTTATTTCCGGTCTTATTCCGGGCTGTCTGGTTTGGGAGACCGCGATGATCACGCAGCTTGAATAGGTTATCTGCCGGTCTGGCTCTGCTGGGTTGTTCTGGCGGTCTGCTGGCTGTTTCGGTCTGTTCTTGGTAGCTGCGGTTTGTTCCCGTGTAGGTCTGCTAGTTTGCCTGGCTTCCTTGTTGGAAGACCGGGCGGGTTGTTCCTTTATGACCGTCTACCCGGGCGGTCTATTATTGGTGATCTGGCGACTTGGTTAAAGTCGGCCAGATGGTTCTAGCTTGCTCCTGGTGATCTAAGGAAGGAGCGTTGTTGAGACCGCACGGCTTGTGCTCGGTCTCGTGTTCGCGCAGCCTGTGCGCGATCTTGTCTGCTGATCTGCGTCTTGGTCGGGTGATCGTCCAAGAGGTCTGTTCGCGCGGTCTATCTTTTGAGACCGTTCGCGATCTGATGGGTGGTGACTGTTTCCCGGTTTGTGCGGTGATGACATCCGTCCACCCGCCTATAAATAGGGGTGCATGGCCCGTCATTAACAACAAGAACTGTAAGAACCAGAGCCCGGATTGTTTCTTGCGGTCTCAAGTTTGAGTTCGCGCGACTTAGATGCGAGTTAACCTTTGTTGTGTTCGCAGGTTTGCGGTCAGCAGGGTGTGGTCTCCTTCCTTGGTGATTTCCGGTGGCTTGAATAAATAGTTCGTCTGCGGTCTGCCAGCGAACTGGGTTATTGTGTTCTTATGCTGTTCGCAGCGAGCTCAGTGATCAGGCGACCTTCAGCGGTTAGGCGGTCTGAGTTGCAGTCTGGCAACAGCTTCAGTTCTTTGTTCCAATAAGCTCCAGTTCGTGCGGTCTGAGGTGCAGTCTTGCAGTGCTGGCAGTCTGTCCGGTTTCTGTTCGTGCGATCTCCGGGCAAGCCGGGTGAGTTCTGGAGTGGTACAGCTTGTGCGGTCTGAGCTTGTCTAGCCGCCAGCTTTGCTTTTGGTGTGTTTTGTTCTTCTCGTCTCCGTGATTCTGATGAATCATGTCTCGCCATGTATACCTCGCATTGTAAAGCAGTTCTGTTTCAATAAAGATTTCTTGTGTTGCTGTTTTGGCATTGTGGTTGTTTGGCTATAACTCTTGTTGATACAACTCCTGCTTACTCCTAAACGGTCCAATCAAAATTTTTAACATGGTATCAGAGCGAGGTTTCTGGAGTGGATAAGCAGTGGTCAACTAGAGTTGCCATCGTCTTTGTGAAGAAGAGACCACATAGATTGCCATGGAAGGTGGATACGCAAGAGGTCTTGGTATTGAACTCCTCACATCGACTAACTTTAAAAATTGGAAGTCGTGTATGGAGAGTTACTTGCTTGGCGAGGATCTATGGGAGGTAGTTGGAGGAGAAGACACCCCCATGAGGTGTTTCTAGTAGGAGATAATATGGAAGAGGTGAGACTTTGGAGGAGGCCGAATGCTAAGGCAGAGTTCACTCTCAAAAGGGCTATCTCACCGGAGCTGTTTGATCACATCATCGGATGTAAATCTGTTGCTGAGATTTGGACATCCTTGGATGGATTCTTCAATAAGAAGAATGTAGCGAGGCTACAGTTTCTTGAAAATGAGTTGGCGAAAGCCTCTCAAGGTTATCTTTCTGTTTCTACTTTCTTCCTCAAGATGAAGAACCTCACGGCAGAGATTTCTACATTGGACCCTGATGAGCCAATTTCTGAGGCAAAACTCAAGAGGCATATCATCCGCGGGTTGCGGAAGGAGTATCTTGCTTTTGTGACTTCAGTTCAGGGTTAGGCAAATCAACCGTCATTGTTGGAGCTGGAGAACCTTCTTGCTTCGCAAGAAAGTTTAGCAAGACAGATGGCGGGGGTTTCAATCTCCGGGGGAGAAAGTGATGTGATGTTCTCCGGGAAGAAGAAGAAGAAATGTGAGAAGAAGAAGCTGGGTCATGATGGACCCTCCACTTCAGGTCTGATGGAAAGAAGAAAGGAGAGGGACCGAGGTGCTTTAGATGCAATAAGACCGGGCACTTCAAGAAAGATTGTCGGGTGAATCTTCAGCCGGGACATACAGTGGAGAAGGAGATGCCAAAGTCTGGTGAAGTTGGATGGGGAGGAGCCTTTGCGTCTAATATAATGGCGATGCCCGTTAAGGCCTTGGCTTCCATCAACTATGATGAGGACTGGATTGTTGATTCGGGGTGTGGGCATCATCTCACCGGGGATGGATCAAAGTTCTCTTCTTTGGCGCCTTACTCAGGTAACAATGCTATCATTACGGCTGATAATTCTATTCATCCAGTAGAGCACGAAGGAGTCGTCTCTCTGAGCAGTGATAGGGGTCCACTCACGTTGAGGAGTGTTTATCACGTGCCTGGTATGAAGAAAAATCTCTTCTCTGTGACCAATGCGGTCGATGCCGGTTATCACGTTCTGTTTGGGCCAACAGAAGTTAAGTTTCTTAAAACTCAACCGGAGATAAAGGGATATGTTATTCATGTCGGCAAGCGGGTAAAGGACTTGTTCGTTTTATCGACAAGTACCTATGTTGATAATATGAGGACCAATGATGGTGCGGCCATCTGGCATGAAAGGTTGGGGCATGTAGGCATGGACAAATTGAAGTCTATGGCAGTAAGAAGCCTTGTCAATGGTCTGCCTAGCTTGTCCTCCTATGGAGACGGTCATGTCTGCGAAGGATGTTAGTTTGGTAAGTCTCATCGACTTCCATTTGACAAATCGCAAACAAGGTGCAAAGTGCCGTTGGAGTGCATCCACAGTGATTTGATGGGACCGACTGCCACCCCAAGCCTTGGAGGCAATAAATACATGTTGGTGTTGATTGACGATTACACCAGATATGTCTTCGTGTATTTCTTGAAAGATAAGTCAGAAGCCTTTGCAAAATTTGTGGAGTTCAAGGAGCTGGTTGAAGGCCGGCTTGGCCTGCGGGTTTAAAAACTTAGAACTGACAATGGTGGGGAGTTCACCTCTGGTGAGTTCTCAAGTTTTTGCAGGAAGCAAGGCATCAGGAGAGAGCTCACTTGTGCCCATACTCCACAGCAGAATGGCGTTGCGGAGAGGAAGATCCGTCATCTGACGGAAACCTGCAAATGCTGGCTTCATGCCAAGAGTATCCCAAAGTCCTTCTGGGAGGAGGGAATGTCTTGTGCAGCTTATGTCATCAACAGATTGCCTCTGAGTCCTATCAACATGAAGACCCCTCACGAACTAATGTTAAAAGAGAAGCCGAGCGTTGCACACCTTCGGGTGTTTGGATCAACCTGCTATATGTATATTCCTGATGCTCTTCGGACAAAGCTAGATACGAAAGCAAGGAAGCTAGTCTTTGTTGGGTATGATGAGCGGAAGAAGGGATGGAGATGCATGGATCCTGAGACACTGAGGTCAATTGTTTCTCGGGATGTGGTGTTCGATGAAGTGACTTCTTACAAGGGGAGTTCAGGAGTTGAGCTACCAGAGAGCAGGGTTGATGAAGGAGGAAAAGCTGCGGGAAGTCTTCAAGTGGAGTTGCCTGTTTCACCAGGAGCTCCAGTTGTGTCAAGCTCTGAGATGGAGGCTTCAGGTTCTGGAAGCAAGGGGAGCGATGCTCCAAATTCATCTGGAAGAGAAGCTTGCACAGAAGAAGCGACTAAGGAGGTGGTTAGTCAGGAGCAACCTCTTAGGAGGTCGAAGAGGACTATTCAACCACCAGATCGATACACAGGAGGAAACATGGTGAACTTTGTTTCATGTTTCTTTGCTGGTCCCTTGGATGAAAGGGAGCCGTCGAGCTTTGAGAAATCCAGAGGCGTGAAGGAGTGGGACATTTCTATGCAAGAAGAGATGGCAGTTCTCGAGAAGAATGAGACCTGGTCTCTTGTGCCCAAGCCCAAGGGCACCACTCCTGTCACTTGCAAGTGGGTTTTCAAGCTAAAGAAGAAAGCTGACGGCAGTATCGAGCGGTACAAGGCTCGCCTTGTAGCTCGCGGGTTTTCACAGCAGTACGGAGAAGATTATGATGAGACGTTTAGTCCAGTGGCAAAGATGACTTCGGTTCAATTTGTTATTGCCTTGGCGGCTTCGAGTGGTTGGGAGATTTGGCAACTCGACGTGAAGAATGCTTTCTTATACGGCGAGATTGACAAGGATATCTTCATGATCCAACCGCAAGGCTTCATCTCGAAGGAGTATCCGGACTACGTTTGTAAATTGAAGAAGGCCCTGTATGGGTTGAAGCAAGCACCTCGGGCGTGGTACGGGAAGATTGGAGAGTATCTCTTATTCTGCGGATTCGTTGCTTCAGACTCTGATTCTAGCTTGTTCATCAAGAAGGAGGGGGTGCTTCGGGTGATTGTGCTGCTGTATGTGGATGACATGATTGTCACTGGAAACTCGAAGGAAGCTGTTGCAATACTCAGGGCTGAGCTTGCTATCAGATTCGAGATGAAGGATCTGGGGGAGCTTCATCATTTCCTTGGACTCGAGGTGCAGAGGCGGGAGAGCAGAGTGCTCATTTCTCAGGCTGGCTATGCGGAGCGGATCGTTCAACGATTTGGCTTGGAGGAAGGGAAGAGCAGCTCTATACCTCTGGAGCAACATCATAAACTTCGGAAGGATGAGGGAAGAGTTCTATCTGATCCGTTGGTGTTCCGATCTCTGGTTGGGAGCTTGATCTATTTGACCATCATGAGGCCTGATATTGCTTATGCAGTTGGCAAAGTGAGTCGGTACATGGCGGAACCACGGAAACCTCATCTTCTGGCGGCAAAAGGCATCTTGAAGTATGTGAAGTCGACCTCTGATTTGGGTCTCCTATATAGGAGAGGGTCAAGCTTGGAGTTGCATGGTTTCATGGATGCTGATTATGGGGGAGATGTGGATGATCGGAGATCAACGTCTGGTTATGTCTTTATGACGGGCCCCACAGCTATTTCTTGGTGCAACAAGAAGCAAGACTCGGTGTCTGTATCTACCACGGAAGCGGAGTACAAGGCTTCGACCTTGGCAGCTCAGGAAGCTGTTTGGCTCAGGAGGTTGGTAGAGGACGTTCATCAGGAGGTTCGAGGTCCCACTATGCTACGCGGGGACAATGAGAGTGCTCTCAAGCTGGTCAACAATCCAGTCTGTAACGCGAGGACCAAGCATATAGAGATTGAGCACCATTTCATTCGTGAAAAGGTGTTGGGAGGATCTCTTATGGTCGAGCATGTTCGGAGTGCAGACAATGTCGCAGACATCTTCACAAAGCCGCTGGCAAAGGGACCGTTTACTTGGTTAAGGGGGTTGCTCGGGCTAGTTTCCGCTTCCCACTTCAAGGGGGAGTGTTGAATTTGTTTAAGTGAAGTGGAAGGGAGTCCGGCCGGTCTGAAGGCTGGAGACCGCAGAGACCGCGCGGTCTGCGCTTGTACTCTAGCGGTTTGGTTCTGGCGATCTGGTGAGATCGGCCAGCTTGCTTCCTGTTTTTGGTCGTTGGTTCTGGTGACCTATTGCGGGTTGTTTCCGGTCTTATTCTGGGCGGTCTGGTTTGGGAGACCGCGATGATCGCGCAGCTTGAATAGGTTATCTGCCGGTCTGGCTCTGCCGGGTTGTTCTGGCGGTCTGCTGGCTGTTCCGGTCTGTTCTTGGTAGCTGCGGTTTGTTCCCGTGTAGGTCTGCTAGTTTGCCTGGCTTCCTTGTTGGAAGACCGGGTGGGTTGTTCCTTTATGACCATCTACCCGGGCGGTCTATTATTGGTGATCTGGCGACTTGGTTGAAGTCGGCCAGATGGTTCTAGCTTTCTCCTGGTGATCTAAGGAAGGAACGTTGTTGAGACCGCACGGCTTGTGCTCGGTCTCGTGTTCGTGCGGCCTGTGCGCGATCTTGTCTGCTGATCTGCGTCTTGGTCGGGTGATCGTCCAAGAGGTCTGTTCGCGCAGTCTATCTTTTGAGACCGTTTGCGATCTGATGGGTGGTGACTGTATCCCGGTTTGTGCGGTGACGACATCCGTCCACCCGCCTATAAATAGGGGTGCATGGCCCGTCATTAACAACAAGAACTGTAAGAACCAGAGCCCGGATTATTTCTTGCGGTCTCAAGTTTGAGTTCGCGTGACTTGGATCCGAGTTAACCTTTGTTGTGTTCGCAGGTTTGCGGTCAGCAGGGTGCAGTCTCCTTCCTTGGTGATTTCCGATGGCTTGAATAAACAGTTCATCTGCGGTCTGTCAGCGAACTGGGTTATTGTGTTCTTATGCTGTTCGCAGTGAGCTCAGTGATCAGGCGACCTTAAGCGGTTAGGCGGTCTGAGTTGCGGTCTGGCAACAGCTTCAGTTCTTTGTTCCAATAAGCTCCAGTTCGTGCGGTCTGAGGTGCGGTCTTGCAGTGCTGGCAGTCTGTCCGGTTTCTGTTCGTGCGATCTCAGGGCAAGCCTGGCGAGTTCTAGAGTGGTGCAGCTTGTGCGGTCTGAGCTTGTCTAGCCGCCAGCTTTGCTTTTGGTGTGTTTTGTTCTTCTCGTCTCCGTGATTCTGATGAATCATGTCTCGCCATGTATACCTCGCATTGTAAAGCAGTTCTGTTTCAATAAAGATTTCTTGTGTTGCTGTTTTGACATTGTGGTTGTTTGGCTATAACTCTTGTTGATACAACTCCTGCTTACTCCTAAACGGTCCTATCAAAACTTTTAACAGGACTTAGGCCTGAAATTTGCCTCGTGTTGGCGACCTGATCTAGGCTAGGTCTAGGGGGTGCTCGAGGCCATATCCGGGGAAGGGTTGGCTAGAGTGGCTTGAGGCCGTATCCGGGGAAGGATCGGCTAAAGCCAACCGGTTCGTGGGGATACGAGTTGGTATAGAAAACAAAAAGAGTCTTTCTATTAGCTTTGATTTCTAGCTTCGCTAAGAGATCAATTTTTGTAATCATGCTTCTCAAGTTAATAAAATCATGTCTTTACTTTTACTTCACTTGATTTGTCTTGATCTTCTCTAGTTTAATAATCAAAGTTTTTTTTCAAAGTCATTCAAAATATATCTAAAGTTTTTAAAACCCTTATTCACCCCCCCCTATAAGGGCGCCTACCGATCCAACAAGTGGTATCAGAGCTAGGTTATTCCAATCGGCTTAACAACCGGGAATAATGGCGTCTCATGATCTCGCTTCTATTAGTAGGGCAAATTTCTGTGAGGAAGAAATATCTCTTAAACCACCTTTATTTGAAGGAACAAATTATAAAGGATGGAAAATTTTAATTGAAAATTTATTAAGACTTTAGATATCGAAGTATGGAATTTAGCCATTATAATACCTGCGGATGAATCAAATAAAAAATAAAGTCAACTAAATGCAAAGGCCAAACATTATTTATTTTGTGCTCTATCAAATGAAATTTTCAAATTAATATATTGTTTTTCTAGTGCATACAAAGTTTGGCAATTTCTTGAAGAAATGTAAGATTTTCCTCTCGCAGGTATAGATCAAACACAGGAGGAGAAGAACATACAAGCATCCACTACTATTCAAGAAGATCTCTCTCGTAGCAAAGCCATGGAAATCATGGAAACTAACTTGGAAAAAGAGAGCAATGCATCAAAAGAAAAAGAAGATAAAATTCATCTATGTTGGAGGAAGGGCCAAAAGATAATGAAGGAACTTCATGCACACATTTTGCCTCCACCAAAAGCGCTGTAAGAAAGTCAAAATCTTCTTCTTGTGTGATAACTTCCATTTCTAGTTTCAATATACTAAAAACTGCTAAACGTAAGATCAAGAAATTGAAAATTACTATTAAAATTTTGCATTTAGAAAATAAGAGACTAAATGCTAATGTTGACTTAGAATCAAATTGTGATGTGGTTTCACCATATTGTCTTTTACTCGAAAACACAAAACCTTGTTTTTATTGTGATAATTTTAAGGAAAAACTTAAGGAACTTGAAAAAGAAATCATTTGTATAAAAGAACATAATGAAAAATTATCTTTAGAAAAATCATCTTTAAAAGGTGATTGTGCCACATGCAAAAGTTATAAAATTGAAATTGAAGAGATGGATGAAACATTTGAGGAATACAAAAAAGAATACCAAAACTATATTGATTCAATTGTTTCTACTCTTAAAAATAGTACAATTGCGTATAATAAAGCTAGACATAACTTGAAACTTAAGAACAATGAATTAGAAACTAAAATTATCTTGCTTAAGGAAATCCTAAAGAAAAATTCTCAATATCAAACAAACTCTAAGAGCAAGTTAAATATGATATCTCAAAATATGAATAAACCAAACAATGGGAATAAAAAACCTCAAAATGAAATTCCAAAATACTATCATTATCAAACTTCTCCCAACATGAAATTAAATGCTCATAACTTTCCTATGAAAAATACCTTCAAAAATCAGCAATATAAAGATTATCGCTATGGAAATTTCTCATATAAGAATAACACCAAACCAAAGTTTGAATGGAGGCCCAAAACAAAAACTGAAACATTAACAACACATGAACGGACCCATTCATCAATATCTACCCATAAACCTACACGATTTTTTTGGGTACCCAAAGGAACCACCACTCTTGGTCCCCTTTGGATCCCTAAATCTCCTACTCATTAAGTATCACCAAATGCATGAAGTAGAAATCAACAAAAAATATAAAGTATCAACTATTCTTCTTCATGATATGCTTTAACTTAATAAGTTTATAAAAACTCAAAATCATTTTTTTGGTGAACTATCTATTATTCTTATATATATACATCATTTATCAATAATTGATTTCAAAATTATTATGTGGTATTAAGAATCTCTAACCATAAGTTTTTAAAATATACTACTAATGATATTAAAATTGCCTAAAAATCTCTATTTCATGACTCCAAAATTCATAAATAATATGTATAACAAAAAATCACAAAGAAGGATCAGATAAAAACACTCAGGCATCCAGAAACAACAAAATGAAACAATGCAGATAACGCTAGCGCTAGATGGTAACTCCTGCGCTAGCAAACAACATCTAAAATCATGTGTTCAAATTCCTGTATTATTACACAACTGAAAACTTGTTCCCCTCAGGTCCTTCCTACTCCACTACTCTTCCTCGTCTATCTCCTCCACACTAGGACTTGGGGATTATCTTCTACGATTCCTCCGAACTGAATGACGAGGTGGATCTTGTTCTGGGCTATCCCACTCCCTCCGCTCCGGTGTAGATGGTTTGAGCTTTAATGCCTTGATCATAAACTTCAACATCTTCTTTATACCAGAAACATCCTTCTCCACTCTTGTCATCCGATCTCCCGTCTCTTCTCGAAAAGACTCAAATGAATCTTCTCGAGCCTCTCGAGATGATGCTCCTCGCCGAAGTGGTGGTCAAGCAGACGAAGACGGCTCATCTGGGTGGGATGTAGCACGCAAGTGTGAAGTACTATAAATCGGAGGAAAGCAATCCATCAAGTAAAAACCCAGTTTTATAGAAGGATACATCACTTGAATGACCCATTGAATGATGCCACCCAGGGGCAAGTTGTTATATCTCTGATGGGATGGATGCCGCAATTTGAATGAATAACGAATCAAGGAAAGCAACAAATCTGCCACATCAAACTTTTCCTCCTCTAGAATGAAGTAGGTGACATAACTTAGTTGTGCGGTGACTTCTGATGTATCACCCAACTTTAGTAGGATTGTGTGTCATAGTACATCTTGAACGACCAAGGCGTCTACTGTGAGTGACGACACTGTGAAGATCAGACTACTGCAATCCCTATTGTGCAGCACCATATTCACATGGGTCCAGTCTCTATCTACTCTGAACTTTTCAACAATCTCCAAACGATTTGGATGATGTGTCAATCCAAACACATTCCTCAGATGGTCATGAGTAATTGTCACCACGTGACCCTGCACCACAGACTGCACTCCTCCATCCAGCCCTGTCTGTGATGGGTTCTCCAAGTGCGCATAAAATTCCCGAACTAATTCTGAACAAAACCCATCTAGAGAAAATAAATTGAATATCTCGGAAGCAACAAATAACTGCATTATATGGTGGTGACGTGGCATGTCAAACTCCACAATATAAGGTACACCCACCACTGCTGCTTCCACTGCCAGATCTGCAGTCTTCTTACCCTTAGATCCAGGTGCCATTTGTCATATTACAAGAAAAATTAAAAACTGAGCAACATTCAATAGCGCCAGTGCTATCAATAGCGCCAAGCATTATCAATAACGCCTACAGTAGCGCTAGCGTTATCAATAATGCCTACAGTATCACCGGCACTAATCCTCTGCTCTAAAAACAGTAAAAATTTCCCTAAACATAACACATTTTCAAATAAAAACTTGCTAGATCCAAAAAACCCACATAATCCAAACCAAAATCAAAACCAAAATCCTTATAAAAATTTAAAACAAAACTCTTGAAGAAAAGAATCATCCATTGTAGATCTAGCTTCTAAAACCACCTAAAAACCTCATATATCTTCATCTCTAACATCAAAATCAAGTTTTAAAACAAAAATCATAAGAAATGATGAAGATTTACCTCAGATTTACGCGTGGGTTGGGTCGTCTTCTAGGTTTTTTCGGAAGAGAGTCAATGGAAATGGCAGAAATAAAAGAGTAAAGGGGATCTAAATAAAGGTTCGATAGTGCCAGCGCTATCACTAGCGCAGGCGATATCGCACCTTTCTGATTTTTTTAAGAAAATAAAACTCTATAAAATTCCAAAATTATTCTCCACTGTTTGAGCTGCTTAGTGATGCAAAATTCAGTTTATTACGACTTGTGTTAGGTGTCCCAATTCTTTCAAGTTTAAGCACATTCACAAACGCAATTTTGCAATTTTTAAACCATCAAAACATCTCCTAAAAATCTGAGATTTCAGCATGAAACTACTATTGAGACACTTAATCAAAATCAGCAATCAAAAATTTCAAAATCATGAAAAATCGTGTACTGTTTCCCGTGCTAGCGCTAACGCTGGCGCTAGCGTACTCATGTGTTTTTCTGTATTTTTAAAATTTTAAAAAATTCCTAAAAATAAATTAATCTATATGTACTATTTGTTTTTGCACTTCTGATTATATTTTATTTTTGAAAAATCAAATACAAAAATACAAAAACTAAAATTACAAAAAAAAAATATATGTTTTGTTTAAAGTCTATTCTTTTTCCAAAATCCAAATTACAAATAAATATGTCTTGCTTTTTGTTTAAAGTTTATGTCTTTTTGAAAAATAAATTCAAATACAAAAATATAAAACACTGAAACTATCAAAAAAACTGTATGGATTTTCGTATGAGAATCAAGCATGATTTAATCTATTCCTTAGAACTTCTATAATGTTGCACTTTATTCTTTCAAACTCTT
Source organism: Dactylorhiza incarnata (assembly GCA_033032865.1). NCBI lineage: Eukaryota > Viridiplantae > Streptophyta > Magnoliopsida > Asparagales > Orchidaceae > Dactylorhiza > Dactylorhiza incarnata. The sequence continues at coordinate 4,870,861 of JAWHQI010000037.1, read as the reverse complement.
TGAACATTGTTTTCATCATGCTTTGAGATATCTATTACCATGTGCATCAATTATATTGAAAGTTGTGTAGAACTATGCGTAGCATGCCTCTAAGTATGAGTAAATGTTTTATGTTTGATAATGATCTTTATTCACTCACTTTTTTGGCATTGTCTACATTTGTGTTTAATCTAAGAATGCTTGTATATGTTTTATATTAGTACAATGAATTAAAATTGCACAAGTATCTTAACTACACTCCTTTATTTGCACTTTTAAAAATTAACAAAAGTGGTTATCTTTTTCATAAATTTTATTGGTTTGCAAAAACAAGTATATTCAGAGAACTTTGTACAAAACAAAAATCATAAAATAAAGTGACAAAGATAAGTCCACAAAGCACTACTTGAACCTCCTGATAAGTCTTAATAAGCGTTGTGAGGTTAAGCACCTTGGAAAGAATAGTAAAGTATCTTGTGCAAATCATAACTTTCTTTCAAAATAAAAACCACTTATTCTTAAGTACACCGGATCACAATAAAAAATCAATATTGAAGAATAAAATTATGTGATCCCCCAAGCACTACTTTGCACCTTGATAAGTCTTAATGAGCATTGTGTGTGCAAAGCACCTTGGTAGTTGTACATTTTTTTGTGCATTGAAGTTTGTGTAAGTAAAATTATTTGTGTTTTATTGTGCTCTTTACTTTACATATCTCTTGTATTTTTGATTAAAACATTTGTTTACTCTACTCAAAATACACTTATGTGCACATCATTATCTTCCATAACACTTCTTCTCATGAGTATTGGATCCTAATGCTAATTCTATACTACTCTTCACTTATGAAATGCACTAGATAACCTAGCATGCTTTCTACAATGTTTGGTATGTTTTGAAATTGTGAATTAAAGTAACATTGTAGTAATCTCTTTTTGATAACATCATTTCATGCTTGGTTACTTTATTATCAAACTTAAAGATTTTAATTGAAAAATGATTTACAAAAACATCTTCTTTTTGAAATTTAACTAATATATCTTTTTATGGATCATCATTAATTACAATAAGATGTTTCTTGTATTTCTATAAGTCTTCCGCATCATCACCATATAATTTTTTTACCTTGCGCTTTCATGCTTATTTAAAGTCTTTCTTTTTGGGTGCATCATCACTTGAATCTTCAAATTCCTTTCTTGCAACAAGTGGAAGACTTGCTTGGTAAACTCTATATTGGTTGCTTTTAACATGGATTTTTCTTTGCTATAAAACTCTGATTTATTATTACGCTAAATACTCTGATTTAGTAATGGACTTCAAAATAGCTATGTGAGTGTTTTCATAGATTCAAATAAAAATATAAATCCATAGACTATGTCATTAGAATTAAAACGTTTAAATGTTTCCAATAATTATTATCCATGACTTCATTTCTCACCATAGCGGGGGCGTATGGTTGTAGACATTAGATAACCTTTATCTCTAGTCATGCCTTGTCCTTAACCCGGGAGGGTTCTAGTGGGGCCTTGCGAGGCACTGGGGGGAAGAGTACTAGGTTGAGTTGTGTCTAGTGTTTGCATATGGGACTAACACCCCAACCTACGGCATGTATGCAGCTCCTCATGCCCATCTGTCACATAGTACGGGGCTAGGGTGTAGACATATTGTCTGGGTAGTTTAGTTACTTGGAAATCATTACATTTTGTTTATGCTACAAACTCTGATTTATGAAAATGTTGTAATACCCAAACTATGATCTATTTGAATGAAAAGTAATTCTAAAATTCCTTATCATTTCCTTCTCTAAAAGCTCGATCATGCCTTTATCTTATTATCAACTTTTTAGTGATGTCTCCTTACCCGCTTTTGCTAATAACAAAAGGGGGAGAACTAACATGATAAATATTAATCTGCTATCAAAATAATATAATGCTTAATTAAAATAATAGCTTACATATTAGGAGAGCATTCACTTAGGGGGAGCATGTATTTAGGGGGAGCAATTCTAAATGCTAAATGCTAAAATTATCCTAAGTCATCACTCTCACACACACACAAGTATGGTTCTTCATGCTTATATACTAATGCTCTGATTTATCATTAATGGATTTGTTATTATCAAAAGGGGGAGTTTGTTGGAACATGTCTTCCGCATCTCCTAGGTTTGAGAATAACAAATCCCATGTGTATTTGATCTTTTGTGTTTAAGTGTGCAGGATAACAAAGTCCACATGACTTAAGGATTACATAAGAAGTTTGCCCCCAAAGTTGAACCAACAAATCCAATATATCTACTAGCGCTGGCGGTAGTATTAGTGCAGGCGCTAGCTGCCGTTCGACGAACTCTTAACAATGGTCGACGAATTCCTGTTCGACGAAATATTGGCTCCAAGCGCAATTGCCGGGAGAACTTATAGAAGGAGATAGCGCCAGGCGATATCCGATAGCGCAGGCGGTAGCGAGGAGCACAGTAGGCAAAGGAGAATTATTTCCTCGAATTGAAGATTCTGCCGTGCAGAATATTTCTTAATATGGGATAGTGTCGGCGGTAGCGATAGCGCAGGCGCTAGCGCTAAGTCTATAAAAAGGACATCTTGGCTCTGACTTTAAAAGCCTCTAGAGATCCAGAATTCCAGAGCCTCGTGCCATAACAGAGAGAGGAAGGTTCAGAGATATACTCCCACTAATCCATAAAGACTAAAGGAGATCCGTGGAGAAGATTTCAACACGCATCATCATCGTGACGAAAGACCGCATCGACTACGATCATACTCTGCGTCTTCGTCTACTTCTCCAAGAGATCTACATAGAGGGAGTTTTATATTATTGTCTTTTCATTTCATATCTTTTTTGTAATCGTTTAGTGAATTCGCCTCGTGTTGGCGACTAGTTCTGGGTAGGACTTAGGGCTGAAATTTGCCTCGTGTTGGCGACTAGATCTAGGCTAGGTCTAGGGGGTGCTCGAGGCCATATCCGGGGAAGGGTTGGCTAGAGAGGCTTGAGGCCGTATCCGGGGAAGGATCGGCTAAAGCCAACCGGTTCGTGGGGATACGAGTCGGTATAGAAAACAAAAGGAGTCTTTCTATTAGCTTTGATTTCTAGCTTCGATAAGAGATCAAGTTTTGTAATCATGCTTCTCAAGTTAATAAAATCATGTCTTTACTTTTACTTCACTTGATTTGCCTTGATCTTCTCTAGTTTAATAATCAAAGTTTTTTTTTCAAAGTCATTCAAAATATATCTAAATATTTAAAACCCTTATTCACCCCCCCCCTCTAAGGGCGCCTACCGATCCAACAATAGCTTCATAAATTTTTGAGTTGTTTATCAATGCTTCGACTATTTCTTTATCATAGAAATCATTCATAGCTACAAAATTTGTTTTTATGCAAATGATAACACATGAATTATTTCATCTGAAATAGCTTGATATTCTAAATCAAAAGGGTTTCCCAACAATCTTTAGTCCTACTCATGAGACTTAGGATTGGAGCAGACATCAACTTCTTCTTCAAGGTCTAAAAAGCTTGATCACACTCCGGCGTCCACACAAACTTGTGCTCCTTACGAGTAAGAGGGGTGAGGGGGCAATGCATTCCAAGAGAAGTTCTTCACAAACATTCTGTAATTACTATCTAGTCCATGGAAGCTCTTGACTTCAGTAATGGTTGTCAAAACATGCGAGTCCCTGATGGTTTCAATCTTCACTGGATCTACCACTACCCCATTTCCACTAATCACGTGGCCTAAAAACACAACCGCCTCAATCTAGAACTTGCATTTCGAGATCTTGACATATACCAAATCTCCCTTAATGTGTGCAACACCAACCTCAAATGAGCTCCATGCTCGGTCTTCGATCTAGAGTAAACTAGTATGTCATCAATGAAGACCACCAAAAACATATCCAGATAATTTTGAAACACACAGTTCATCAGATCTATGAACACTGACAGCGTGTTTGTCAATCCAAAGAACATGATTGAGAACTCAAAATGTTCGTACCACATCTTAAAGGTAGTATTCAGAATATCCTCCTCCTGAATTCTCAATTGATAGTACCCCAAATTCAAATCTATTTTCGAATATACAGTCGATACAACCAATTGGTCGATGAGATCATCAATATATGGGATCAGGTAGTCTTTCTTTATAGTTAACTTGTTCAACACAGGATAGTTAATGCATTGCCATATACTACCATATTTCTTTTCATAAATAACATAGAGCACTCCACAATGAGGATCTTGGTCGGATGTACACATGCTCCAAAAGCTCTTGCAAATGAACCTTTAGCTCGAGTAACTCCTTTGGCACCGTCTGATATAGAGCACGTGATATCAGCCTCACACTGGGTACTAACTATATTAACAAATCAATCTCCCTCTGAGATGGTGCTCCAGGAAGTTCATCAGGGAACACTGATGGCGCAAATCTCACACACCGCTATAGGCGGTAGCTCGACTGCGACACGAAACGGCAGTGTACAGATCGTTCAACTAATATAAAATGGGAATGAATCCCCAAGTATCGATCTCAAAGGAACACAGTAAGGTGGAGTTTATTATCGAGGAAGGACTTGAGTTTGAAGTCCTTTCGAGCGGATGGGTGCGGAAACGGGGGATTTGGTTTGCGAATAATAAAATAAAATATTACACTACTGATATGCAATGCCGCTATGCAATGCTTCGCTTGGCGAAATGGAGACTAGGCAGGCCTTGAGCGCGCTGCGTCGCAAGGGCGGATGGACGAGTAGGCTAACAGATCGAACTATGCAGGCCTTGAGCGCGCTGCTTCGTTAGGCGGGATGGAATACACGGGCCGCTATGCCACGCTTCGGTAGGCGGATGGACGAGTAGGCTAACGGAATGGGGTCGTAAGCACCTCTTCGACAAGCACGCCACTAGCAATTGCTAGTGCGGCACCGAACGTGACGGCGGGATGGAGGATGAAATGGGGCGCACCTCAAGCAACTCAAACAATAAACATTTCACATAGACATGAAATATATAGAAATACAAACTAGTTTAAGTGCAACTTCATCATAATAATGAGATCTAAAACATACACACATCAATAAGAGAAGAATAAGGCAAGAAATCGACCGAATCCGAAGGCTTGTTGTAGATTCACGGTAGGAAGCACCGGGTTGTCAATCCGCGTCCTAGCTCGGTCCGCAACTACGTCCGGGGTAGAGAGAGCTGTCACTACTCTCCAATGAGCCCGTCTTCTTCGTGTCACGATCTAGTAGAGGTTGCAAACTTCCTCTTGCTATATGGCGATGGCGGCTAGATCTCCTCTTTAAGCTTTAGGATGAAGGTGGAGGCCAAGAGGAAGCTCCGGCTCAAGATTGGCATGAAGAACAAGCCCGGAGCACCTCCATATGGTGGGAGGCGATGGTGGGGGCGAAAAACCTCCGGAAGGGGCGAAAACGACAGAGCTGGGTGGAAAAACGGCGAGGATCCCGACCTAAATCGCGAGCAGGATTATATATAGGCGCTGGATTAAGCAGTGCGCACGATCAGTGGCGCACGACCATTGGTCGTGCGCACTAGCATTCTGTGATCGTGCGCCTGGCTGGACTTAGCCTGCAAGGGAAGAAAATTATAAAATACAAAGTTCGCACGACCAGTGGCGCACGACCAGTGGCGCACGACCAGTGGTCGTGCGCACTATCGTAAGTGGTCGTGCGATAAGCCAAACAGAACTCATAAAAAGGGCGTTAAGTGCGCATGATCAGTGGCGCACGACCAGTGGTCATGCGCGATAGAACCAGTGATCGTGCGCAGTGTTCCTGTACAGATTTGTACCGGGAACACCTGCACGACTCTGTTCTAGCATAACCACGAATCCTGCCACTGAAAGTGGCACTTAACGATGCATGAAAACTACTAGAGATGAATAGCAAGAAACAACACCAAAAACGGGCCTAGAGGTGCACTTAGCAAGGAGTATCAAATATGAGTGAAAACATGTCTAAAGTGAAGTGCATAGACTAGAAAACCGGCCCAGATGAGTCCATAAATGTGTATATGATCAGGACTCATCACACCCCCAGACTTACCTATTTGCGCGTCCCGAGCAAACAAATCCCTCAAGCGGCTGAGAAAAATACACAGCTGGCATAGAAATTGTAAAGCGGGTTATCATGCGAAGTCGCATGCTCATGCGCGTAGAAATACAGTAGACAAAATTCCTAATTATGCATATTAGTTTATAATTTCCTAGGAGCGTATTTATATATTACATTTACTCAAAAATTGAATCACGGTGAATCATAAGGTCGCACATAGGAAGAAAGTAAACTGAACGCTGAGGCGAGCTTTGCCAAAGGTCGGGGCTCGGGACAACTCCATTGAAATCCATCAATGTCGGTGACCATAAGCATGCCCGTTCGCACTCTCTCCACGGTACTGGTATGACTCAAATGCGTGAATCAATAGGACTTTAGGTTTTAGATGAGGCTTGGGTTTAGGTGAGGATAAACAAAGATAAAAACGACGGCTCAAGCACTAAACCCAAATAAGCTTATGCAGAAATTATTCTCGTTCACCACACAAACTCGCGGGTACATCACATCCCCAGACTTGGACTTAACAACATGGGTGTGTGCACCGCCTACTCCCAAACATATATTTTTACACAGATTTTTCATTAAAGCTCATATCGTATTCTTTTCTTTTCACTTCTCTTCTTTTTCTTATTTTCTTTCTCTTTTCAAAATATTTTCAGCAAAATGAGCAATGAAGCACATCCACATTTTCATAAAAGTATCACAACATCAACACCCCAATCATTCAAATAACAAACAACTAAAGATCAAATTTGGGTGTGCGACTAGGATTGGCTTTTAGGCTTTGGTGAAATAAAAGTGGGGCTGAATCAAAGAAAGGGTAGGCACAACTGGGCTAACGAGGATATAGCGATAGGAATAGGCACAAAGCTCAACCGGGCCAATATGATGGCCTATATCACATTCACGCAATTGACTAACCGTATGCCCATGCTTCAAGAATCGCTTGGGGCAAGTTCTTAGCCACCGAGAAAGATAATCCCTTCTCCCGACTCGGGCAATACGAGGCTAACGAACGTCTACACACATTCCTATGCTACCGTTTGATTCACACCGGATTCACCAATTTTGAGCAGAGTAAACAATATTTACGCTAATAGAAAAAAATATAAACTAAAAGCATAAAAAGAAATTGAATCTACACGAATTTCTAAACGAGACATGAGCACTCGACTAGGAGCACTACCGGAGTCAACATTTTACTCCGCCTAATAATCCTAAGCCAGCACAATGATTTCCCAAATCGCACAAAAAGAAATGAGTTCAGCTCAAGACGTGCCAACAGCCAAATGCACGCTCGAGTGGGTGCAGTGGTGTGCAATGAAAATAGACAAAACATTTTAAATGAAATCTTCTAGTATGCAGTGCAATAGTGCACGTGAGCGGGTAAACAAAACTACTCTCCCCCAGACTTAAACTAAACAATCAGCATAATATATGACATGAAAATCAGCAAAGGCTAGAGAAAGAGAGTACCCAATGCTCAGCAAGTGAGCATATCAGAAGACGCGTGAAAAACTGAAGTAAACCCGCCATTCAGAATTTGCAATAAGTACCTGCAGGGGTGAGCTCCACAAAAACAAAAGAAAGCAGAAATGCTAACAAGAAATGCAACTAACTAAACAAACTGGATAAATTGAAATTGCAAGAAAAGTAAGATAACTACTGGGGTTATTGTCATCCCAGCACGACTTATTCAGGTTTTGTACAGTTCTAGCTTATAGGCCTATGAAAAAGAAAATGCACAGGTAACTGTTCTAATATGCGCATCGGTAGCGGGTACCGATACGGAGACAGAGCAGTCACCCCTCTACCTAAATATAAATACCTGCTCCTCACAGGTAGAGGGTAGAGAATGTAAGAAGAGGAGGAGGCCTGGTCCTCACTCATCTCACCAAAACTGTCCTTGCCCAGCAAGGTATCATCTACAGGGAGGTGGCTGGAGGAAAAGGCAATGAGTGGAGTTTCCCTTATGGAGGGGGAATCAACCTCCTCACATAATAGGATGCTCTCATCATTGGCTTGAGCAAAAAGCTCCAAGTCCTCCTGAAGTACCTGTGAAGATTCAACCTGCACAGACTCAGATGAAGGAAGGGGGTCAAGAAATAAAGAAGACGAAGAACATAAATAAACATCAATCGGGGGAGTGATCCCGGTCTCACTCCCATCAGGTTGGGGAAGTAAAATAATGTTGCCATTGTCATCAATGCCGCAAGGTTCAGCAGGATCGACAGTGGGCATGCCCAAGATTTGGACTTCCTCCACCGGTGTTGAGGAAAGCTCCTCTTCACCTAGAAGGTTGTCCTCCTCCATAGGAGCAGGCATAACACATAAATCGCCAGCCTCACCCCGCGACACATCCTCAACAATGTCGTCAGAGACGAGAGTAGTATGCACAACAGGGGGAGGAGTAGTGCTCGGATAAAAGTCGAGCACCGATTCCTCACAAAGAATCGAATCCACTAGGGGTAGTGGATGCACATGGAGAATAGGCTCAGCAATGTCGGTGCATAGATCAGCCGCACATCCGGTGATCGTATCCATGCCATTCCCTTCAAGATGTGAAGGTGACAAAGACACATTACCGGATGTTGAAGGTGTGCCACCAGAGTTAGGAGTTGGGACGATCCGGATATCCGGCTCGTCATCCTCATCCAATTGGCGAAGATACTCGGCACAGTCCTTCAAGACATGATCAGTGCTCCGACAAAACTGGCACTGCCTTGCGGGCTTCTTTGGCACAGCGGGGGCTGAAGCCGAAAAGAAGTATGACGGTAAAGGCTCAGCAGAGTAGCCATAAGACTTACGCGCACCATATGGAGTACTAGACGAAGTCGGTGCTCCATATGCTGGGCTATAAGAATTATGCCTACTATTCTCCGTAGGGCATTCGTCACTAGAGTGGGAGGTAGCTCCACACCAACGGCAATGGAAATTAAGATGTGCCCACATAGTGCGAAGATAAAACGATTCAAAAATAAAAAAAAAACTATTGTGCAAAATACTACACCTAACAAAAATTACTAAAGCAACCTAATTAAAACAGGAAATAGAATAAAAAGAACAGAAATAAAATAAGAGATGCAATTTACAAATGGAAGGGCTTCTCTCTCAGATTCTCCCTCTCCAGAAAACTCACACGACTGTGTTCCCCGGCAACAGCGCCAAAAACTTGATGGCGCAAATCCTACACACCACTATAGATGGTGGCTAGACTGCGGCACGACACGGCAGTGTACCGATCGTTCAAGTAATATAAAACGAGGAGTAAATCCCCGAGTATCGAATCTCAAAGGAACACAGTAAGGTGGAGTTTATTATCGAGGAAGGACTTGAGATTGAAGTCCTTTCGATAGGATGGATACGGAAACGGGGGATTTGGTTTTTGGAAAATAAAATAAAATATTACAACTACTCCTATGCAATGTCGCTATGCAATGCTTCGGTGGAGGATGGGCGAGTAGGCTAACAGAATGAGGGTCGTCGACACCTCTTCGACAAGCACGCCACTAGCAATTGCTAGTGCGGCACCGGGCACGGTGGAGGAGTGGAAAATGGATGGGGGCGCACCTCAATAACACAAATGAACTAAAGGATTCCATAAACATGAAATAAACAATAATAAACATGGTTCATAGCATTCATCATCTAAATAAAGAGATTACAACAAATATAACCACACAAGTAGAAGAAAAAGGCAAGAGATACGACCGAATCCGGAGTCTTGTTGTAGATTCACGGTAGGAAGCACCGGGTTGTCAATCCGGGTCCTAACTCGGTCCCAACTGTCGTCCGGGGTAGAGGAGGGCTGTCACACCTCCCAATGGACCCGTCTTCTCCAGCGATTTACAATCCGGCCACGTCGGATGCGAAGAACTTCTTCCTTGGCGATCAATGTAAGTGTAGAATCCTTTCCTTTAAGCCCTTGGATGATGGAGGAGGCCTAGGGGGTGAAAAACTGTGAAAAGGGTGAAAAACGGCGGACTGAACAGCGTTCCAATGCGTGATCCCCGACCTAATTCGCGAGCAGGGCATTATATAGGCTCTGAATGAAACAGGGCGCACGGACATTTCCGCACGACCAGTGGTCGTGCGCACTAGAATTCTGCGATCGTGCGCCTGACTGGACGGAGCATGCAAGGGAAGAAAATTATAAAATACAAAGTTCGCACGACCAGTGGCGCACGACTAGTGGTCGTGCGCACTATCGTAAGTGGTCGTGCGATAAGCCAAACAGAACTCATGAAAAGGGCGTTAAGTGCGCATGATCAGTGGCGCACGACCAGTAGTCGTGCGCGATAGAACAAGTGATCGTGCGCAGTGTTCCTGTACAGATTTGTACCGGGAACACCTGCACGACTCTGTTCTAGCATAACCACGAATCCTGCCACTGAAAGTGGCACTTAACGATGCATGAAAACTACTAGAGATGAATAGCAAGAAACAACACCAAAAATGGGCCTAGAGGTGCACTTAGCAAGGAGTATCAAATATGAGTGAAAACATGTCTAAAGTGAAGTGCATAGACTAGAAAACCGGACCAGATGAGTCCATAAATGTGTATATGATCAGGACTCATCAAACACCTCCTCAAAATCTTTCACTACTGACACATCTCCAATTGATAACTCCGATGAGTGAGTTTCCAACGAGGACACAATTACCTCACCTCCTTGATTCGCTGCTCGCATTACTTGCATGACAAAATTAAAGACTAAGCAATGCCGATTAAACCTCTGAACTGGACTTCATCTTACCCCACTCCTCAAGGCCACTACCTTAAGAATGCAATCAATGTTGGATTGTTGCTCCATTATCCAATCCATTCCCAAGATCACATTAAACTCTACTAACTACAAGATCACCTGCTTCCAAGTTGAATTCATGTAGGTCTATCCTCAAGATAATACGACCCATCCTACTTGTTCTCATAAAGGATCTATTCAAGATCCACACACTCAACTCCATCCCCACACAAAAGGGCTCCACATAAGTTCATCAAATAAAGCTACCCACAAGGAGTAAATGTGATAACCCTTTGTCGAATAAGACCTTTGCATGCACATTAAATACTGGTACGATGCCTAACATAAAAAAAGTACTAGGTGGTCACAGTATAAAACATAGAATATGAAAGTGAAGGGTGCACAGTGAGTCCTTTGTGTATTCTCTAGAGGGTGTGAATAGAGTTTTAAAAACATTTCACAAAATATGCACAGAATAATAAAATAATCCTAACAACTATGCATTCAAAAATCCAACTACAATCAAATAAGCATAGAATAACAGAAATAAAGAAGGGACAACATAAAAAATTCACAGCACATATGAGACAAGATCTATAGTGGTTCCCCAAAATATGGGTACTCCACTCTTCTACTACCTTGGTAGGAATACACTATCCAGTGCCCGAGTCTTTTGATAAGGAGACTCTTAGAATTAGGTTCTGAGTCTTTTGTTAAGGAGACTCTTATAACCAAGACTAAATCTTTTGATAAGGAGATCTTGAATCAAATCTAGATCTTTTATTAAGGGGATCTTGAAACACTAAATCCTTTAAAGAGGGATTCAAAGGACTCTTTACTCTGTTTACAGAAGTAGAAGATAGAGTAAAGAAGAAGAAAAAGATGATGAAGATTGTTTTTCTCTGAATTAATCATGCTGTAGCAATCAATACAGATTATTGGCACTTAGTGTTTTCTGGATCTTTGTTCAGTAAAAAAATCCTTGCTTGAGGGAGAGATGCAAGGATTGCGAAAGAATTGATCCTGATGATGATTTCTGTATGTTTGTATCCTTCTTATAGTGAGAAGAAGAAGAAGAAGCCTTGTCTATATTGTCCAGTATAGAGAACTGATCTTTCTGTTCTGTAAATAGAGAGCTGGAGAAGAAGGTTGTAGAATTATTTTTGTTCTCTATTCAATTTAGTATACTTATTCTTCCGTCGAATAGTGATGAAATACTTTCCTCTTCTGTTGTTTCCCTAATAGGAATGTCTAAGAGGTAGTATTTCTCTCATTCTATTTCTGTTGACATCCTGGCAGAACCTCTTTGAATAACTTCAAAATATATCTTTATTGTATCTCTGTAGTTCTTCTTTCCCTTATTGTTTATGAACGACCCATTAGAATTCAAATAACTTCCATTTATAACTTCTGAGTAAGCTTCAGAATCGAATCCAGGAAGTATTCTAAATTTGTGTTTGTATTTAACGTTGCGTTGAATAACTTTGCCTTCTTATCGATGCACCTCTGAGTTCTAATAGAAGCTGCTTTGAAGTGAACTCAGATATCGACGTTGCATTGAGTCCTTATCGACGTATCCATCGAGATAAAGACCTAGACAATAAACTCCAGCTTCTGCATCAAATATAATTTGAAGTTGCGTCGACTTCAAATGTTGCTTTGACTGATTCAAGCTTTTGCGTCAAATATAATTTGATGTTGTGTTAACTTCAATAGATACATCGACTACCAGTCTGAGTTATCCTTACGTCTATTCGAAGTTACTTCAACTTGAAGTTGAAGCTGCGTCGACTTCTATTCGACGCAGAACTAACTCAATTGATTTTTGTTCTTCTTTGGACTGGTCTTTGGCTCCCTAATATGAGTCTGACATCCTAGGACATCTAATGACCATATTACCCTCACTATAAAACTGGGGTAATGAATCCTAGATGATGAAATCACTTTTACATAATTTGTAAGAGAAATCCAGAGGATATTTTTCCCAGTAAACTCCCCTATTTATCTTAGCAAATTTTACAAAAAATTTAAGTGCTTTCAATCATATTATAAAATAAAGAAAAGTACATAAAAACATATTATAACAGAATGACATCATTCAATAATGACATAAACTAGAATGATATGAAAATCTTGGAATTGTAATAGATATGATTGTCTACCATAGCTGTATCTCAAATATGTGCACTGAGGATTTATAAGAGTAATTGTTCATTTTCTTTTCACCTGATTTTCATTGATCTTTTGGAGAAGCTTTTCTTTTTTTAGGGAAGACCTGTGTTGGCACATTTCTTGGTGGAAATATAAGAGGCTCATCCTCCTCCTTAGCAACCTTGACATCATTCTTCTCTTTCTCCTCTTCGACAATTTTTTATCCTATTTGTGAAGCTCCCCCTGAAGTAATGCAACATCTTCAGCTATATGGGCAACTTCATGAGAAATTTTGGTGACATATTTTATGATTTGCTCATCATTTATGAGGCGCTCCCCCTAGGTTGATGCAAGCATCTCCCCCTAGATTTGTCTTGGCCTCTCCTAATCTGCAATAATCTTCTCCTCTTGAGCAATAATTTCCTGATCTTGAACAGTATCCCCTTCTTGAACAAGCACTTCCATTTCTTGACCCATATCCCCTTCTTGATCAGACACCTCCTCCTCTTGAACATTCTAGCCCTTCTGAACCTTACTGATAAATCAATGTCTTGATTTCCTGGATTGATTCCTTTGATTCTTTCAGTTCAGTCTCCATCTGAGAGTATTTCCTTTGAAATTTTCTTGTCTGATTCTGTAGTAGGTCAGAAAAAGTCCCAGTGGCTAGACCCACTATTTTAGAGACTGCTTGATCAATGTCAAAGGAAGGTATAAAATAGGAGGTAGAATGTGTATCAATAGGAGGTGTTGATCTGTCAATCTAAGGGGTTATTGATTGAGAATGGCCTAGAGAAGCAGAATGTATGACTGTGAGATTGGCTTCTGGGGTTGTGGTAGATGGTGGTTGATGTGGAGAGGAGATCTGTGTTGGATATTCTGTTGTTGTCTCTGGTATGACTGTCTCATGTTCCTGTGTTGTATGTTTAGCTATGGTATCTTTTATGATTATTTCTTGATCTTGAACAGCTGGAGATGAAGGGGGAGGGGGTGGAAATTGACTAGGCTTCAATATTTGTCTGGTCCATTTGGAGAAGATCCCTACGTTAATTCTTTTTCCAGGAGGGATGGACACTCTTTTGGATATGCACATCATTGGATAATGGTGGTGTAAGACTTGACTCATTATCCTCATGTATATATTCTCCTTGTGGGCATACTTATGACCAATCAATTTCAGGAGGCACCTCCCCCAGTAGATTGTCTTGTTGAGAACCAATATTCCCATTATCTGTAGTTATTGTTTGGGAATTGCATCATAAGCAGGAATCTAAATAGTAGGACTTTGCCTACTATGCCTGCCAAGAACTTGTATTATTCTGAAAAGTCATCCTTCTTTAGGTTGATGGCTTTGTCTTTGTTGAAATTCATTATTTGCAATGATTGCTGGGTTTCTGCCACCGTCAGTTTGGATGAGTCATCACCTACTGGTAGATCGAAGGTGAGACTCAACATCTCCTCAGTGATTTGAATTTCATTGCCAGAAATTTTCCTTTGGAGAGACCCATCCCCTCCAATGTGGATGTTGTCTTTCAGCTTGGCTAATTCAACATCATATATCTTTCCCCTTGTCAAAATTAATTTGGCGAGTCCTGAAGTTTGAAATAAGTTCAAGATTTACTTGAAGTTTTTTGCCACTGCATTGAAAGAGTCAATGTCAACATTGAATCCTGAATTTACATTTGGAGGAGTCATGGTTTCTTACGGTAGTATCTACAAAAACAAGACTAGAAAGAGAAAAAGAAAATGGGAGCAAGAACGCAAGAAAGCAATAGAGCAAGAGAGAGAAAATTTGAAAGCCTAAGCTGATCTAACATCTGAGTTGCTTACAAGAATATGATTCATCGTAGCTTAGGGTTTTAATCGAAGCAACGTCGAATTGAAATAGATGCAACGCACCAAAATAAGTCGATGTAGCTTTTAGAAGAAAATACTACGCTCGCTTGACATGTCGTCATTGCGTCAAGTGGTAATCAACGTTGTTGGAACATGGTTTTTTGCATCACTTTGATTTGAGAATAACAAATCCTACTTGTATTTGATCTTGCTTGCCTTTGTGTTTGTAGCATGCAAGTTTTGAACATGTATGACACTAGGTTGCTGCTCCATTGGTGTGGAACTGTCCACATGCTTAAATGAATATATTCTAACGCCAGGCATTATGCTTTACGTTGGGCATTGGCGTTCGACGGGATGGTCTGTCGATCGAATGGATAGCTTGCCGACTGAAGAAATGAGAGAAGATCAACGCCAGGCCTTAGTACTTAACGCTGGGTATTAACCCTCGATGTTTTTGGCAAGAGGGGAAGCAGCCGTGATTGAAGGGGTACTTTAGGAATGATTTGACCTAATGCCAGCGTTATCCTCAACGCCAACATTAGGGTTGCCTAAAATGAAAGATTCTTAAAGTGTAGAATCTCATTCTTATTTTGAAGATCCGAGTTATCAAAACATTTCCAAACTGGGTCAACGCTAGGCATTAGCGTCAACGCCGACCTTAGCCTCCTGGCCTATAAATAGATGGAATCCATCTCCCCTACGACTGACTTTGGAGAGCCCTATTCCAGGACTTGATAATCTCTGCAAGGACCATATTTCCAGACCATCTTCTCCCACACAAGTTTCAGGCAAAGAATTCAAGGAGAGATGAATCAACACTTATACATCGTGAAGGACGCACGCTTCGACCTCAAGAACATCCAGCGAGCCTTCACCTTCTCCAGAATTCTTTATAGGGAGTTTTTATTATATTTTGTATTTTCTTTTGTAACTCTTTTTATTACCATTGTGAAGTGAATTCGCCTCGTGTTGGCGACTAGGTCTAGGGCGTAGATCTAGGGGGTGTTCGAGGCCTTTTCTGGGGATAGAAAGGCTAGAGAGGCTTGAGGCCATATCCGAGGGAGGATAGGCTAAAGCCACTGGTTCATGGGGATACGAGTCGGGATAGAAAACAAAAAGGATTTTTATATTTACCGCCCACGATTTCTAGCATCATAAGAAATCATGTTTTGTAATTTCATATCTTAAGATTAATAAAATCATGTTTCTCTTTTATATTACTTGATTTCTTCTTTTCTAATTACAAATGTTTTAAAATAAAGTATAATTTTTTAAAACCCTTATTCACACCCCCCTCTAAGGGCGTCTCACGATCCAACAAGTGGTATCAGAGCTAGGTTTTATTCCAATCGGCTTAACAACCGGGAATAATGGCGTCTCATGATCTCGCTTCTATTAGTGGGGTAAATTTTAATGAAAAGGAAAAATCTCTTAAACCACCTTTATTCGAAGGGAGAAATTATAAAGGGTGGAAATTTTTAATGGAAAGGTTTATTCAAAATTTAGATATCAATGCATGGGATATAACAATAGTTAGACCAGAGGATGAATCAAAAAAACAGGAACGTCATTTAAATGCAAAAGCTTTAAATAGTATTTTCTGTGCTTTATCTCATGAAATTTCAAAATTAATATATTGTTTTTCTAGTGCATACAAAGTATGGAAATTCTTGAAGAAATGTATGATTCTCCATCTATAGGTATGAAACAAATGCAAGAAGTGGAGAACATACAAGATTGCTCAAATGATCAAGAAAGCTCCTCTCATGATGGATCAATGGAGTGCACTTCAAATGGAAAAGAAGAAATCCCACCTTTGCAAGAGGAATGCCAAATAGATGAACACAACAAAGAAAATTCGTGCTCAAATCTCACAGCATCCAAAAGCACTGTAAGAAAATCAAATCCTCTTATTGTTTGCAATTCTATTTCTACTTTACAATTGCTACAAATTACAAAGCGCAAAATTAAGAAATTAAAAAATGTGAATTACAAATTGCACTTAGAAAATAAAAATTTAAAAGCAAGAGTTAAAGTAGAATCAAATTCTGATTTATCTAGCTTTACCCATGTCACTTCAATTGAAAATACAAAACCGTGTTTAGATTGTAATGATATTAAAGAAAAATTTAAGGAACTTGAAAAAGGAATTATTTGTGTAAAAGAACATAATGAAAAATTATTTTTAGAAAATTCATCTTTGAAAAGTGATTGTGCTACGTGCCAAAATTATAAAACTGAAATCAAAGAGATGGACGAAACATTTGAGGAATTTAGAAACGACTATCAAAATCATATTGACTCTATTGTTTCCACTCTAAAAAATAGCACAATAGCTTATAATAAAGCTAGGCATAATTTAAAGATTAAGAATGATGAATTAAAATAAAAAATCAACGTGCTTATGAAAATTATAGATAAAACTTCACAATATCAAGAACTATCTACAAACATGTTGATTATGAATATGAACATGAATATTTTAACTAAACCAAATTATGGAAATAAGAATCACAACGGATTTGTAAATCTAAGTCAAAATCACCACTATTTCAAAAAACATGTTTCTCCAAACTTAACGACAACATTACACAAATTCCTAATCATTACAATCATAATCATCAATATAAAGATTATCACAATAGAAATTTGACATATAAGAATAACATTAAACCAAAGTTTGAATGGAGACCCAAAATTAAAAATGAAACACTAACTTCACATGAAAGGACCCATTCATCATTAACTACCCACAAACCTACACGTTATATTTGGGTACCCAAAGGAACTACCACACTTGGTCCCCTTTGGATACCTAAATCTCTTATTCATTAAGTATCACCAAATGCATGAAGTAGAATATTTTCAAAATGAAATATACAAATTTTCTACTTCATGATTTCCTTTATTGTCCTTTTTCTTTTCTTGTTGTTTTTCTTATGTCGTTTTGCTATCATGGTATGGTCATCATATAGACACAAGACTTTATCACTTAGAGATTTATAAATCAAATTACCAAATTTTAAAGTCATTTCTAAAGACCAATCTTTTCTTCCTAAACTCATTACATATCTATATAACATATATCACCAACATAAACTGAATTCAAAAATTTTCATGTGATATGATTTCAAACACATACTACTTCATAGGATTTTAAATTTACTTAAACATCTCCACTTCATATGAACTCAAATTTATAAATAAAATGTCATGCAAATGCTTATCTGTACAAGTCATTAAACAAATTTAAGACTAGAAAAACATAGTATTACACCCTTACACAAATACAGTATTCTAATCCAATGCCTACAAAGTACCATAGATAGTTGTTTCATTATAAAATTCACCAAAGATTAAGAAAATTTAGTTGTTTTTCAAAATTATGACTATGAATTCCTGGATAAACTAGAACACAACACATAAATAGTTCATAGAATAAAAATAAAAGGAAAAGCATGATAACAGCTAACACTGGGCTTAAGCAGTAACGCCAGGCGTTAGTCAATATTGTCCAAATATTAAGTACTGTTATTACAGAACTGAAAAGCGCTTTAAAATTCTCGACTTGCACTAATAGAGTCTGACTCCCCTGTAGTAGAACTACCTTGATCCCTTGACCTTCGAGTTCGGCGAGTTGAGTGACATGGAGGATCCTCCACGTGAACCTCCCAATCCCTTTCTTCAGCCGGTGTGGGTTTCAATTTCAAGGCCCTGATCATGTATCGCATCATTTTCTCGATCCGTGACATTCTGCGTGTCGTATTCTACTTGAACTCTTCAAACTACTCTTGATGCTCCTGATTCATCTCATGGAGTGATGCTCCTCGTCGTAGGGGTGGCTGTGAAGATGATGGTATATCTCGTGGCCGAGGGACTCGAAGAGCTGAAGTGGAATATAATTCAGGAACAAGATCATTAATATAGTTAGTCTTGGTTATATATTCATACTTCTCCATCACCACCCATTGTATAAGTCCTCCTAAAGGAAGAGTGTTGAGTCGAGACCGTCTTGGATCCTTCAATTTAAATGTGTAATGAATCTGTGAAAGTATGAGATCTGCCACATCAAAAAGCTCTTCTTGCATTATGTGATATGTCACTATACTCAATTGGGCAGTAATCTTCTTTGTGTCTCCTGACTTCAACATAATTGTGTGTCGCAAAATATCCTGAATTATATATGCTTCTTCCCTAAGTGAAGAAACATCTGTAATTTGATCACCTGTCTCCTTCCTATGCAATACAAGATTTATTGGTGTCCAATCTCGCACAGCTCTATACTTTTCTACCACATCTAAACGATTATCACTCTCCTCTAAGCCAAACTCATTCCGGAGATCCACATGCATGATTTCTACATCTTCAAACTGTATCAATGACATCACTCCTCCTTGGAGATCTGTCTCTGATGGATCATACAAATTGAAATAAAATTCTCGAACAAAATCCGTCAAAAAATAATCATATGAAATCACAGACAAGACTCCTGATGCTGCTAGGAGATTCTGAATATGTGTATGTCATGGGAGGTCTATCTATAAAACCATGCCTACCCCAACAGAACATTTCTCAATCCCCACATAAGAATGATATGATTCTTGTGGTGGACGGGCTGATGATTTTCTGGTACGAACACCATATCTGCTGGATGAAGCCATAGACCTACACACACAAAATAATAAACAAAAATTTTCTAATCAACGCCAGGCGTTACTGACAACGCCTGGCGCATGCTATGAATTTTCCTACTACTACTACCAATACACAATGACAGTCATCAGCAACACCTATAACTCAGAAAATTTCATAAAAGGATAGGGATAATGGGAAAATTACCAACAAAACTCAAAAATAGCTAAAAGGGTAAAACCAAGACTCATTCTTTTTGGAAAACTCAAAAACCCCCTTCTTCATCTAAAAAACCTAAAATCCCTAGATCTCAATTCCATAGATCTATCATATATCAAATCAAAACACTTCAATACTTCAATGGATTACATTTTATGGAAAGAGAAATGCTTTAATCACAAAATAGAAGAAGAAAAATAAGAATTTTACCTAGATCTGAGAAGAGCAGTCGGCGAAACTGAATAGAAATGGGTTAAAGTGATAGGAAAAAGAAAAGAACTCGTTTTGGCCAATTTATATAAAGTGAACTTAATGCCGGCGTTGACTCTAACGCCAGGCGTTGGCCCCTTTTTTTCTACATAGTTGTAAATTTCTTTGCTTCCTATCTATATTTGTATCATTATATATGGTTACATCCTATTTACCCCTATATTGTTGAAAAATTCAAACATCAAATAGAAAAGGTAAAACTATTTCGAAACCACCAAAATATGCTTAAATTAGCCTTCTACTCATTTCCATTTTCGCTGAAATTTCTACCCTAAGAAGGTCTGTGTACATACTCCCTATTCCATAGAATTTTTTTTCAAAAATCTCTAAAAATCATGTACTATCTCGGCGTTAACTAGTTAACGCCAAGCGTTAGTCCTTTTGATAAGATTTAAATTCTGTCTTCTCTGCCATATTTCTTGTATTTCTCTACTGCTATTTCCTTAAATTAATTTGCCTCTTAATTTATTATTTTCACCTTAAAAATACAAAAAAAAAGATATATAACCATTTTAAAAATTTACAAAACACATGCTTGATTTTCCTTCTAGTATCTTCCAAATAATTTGAAATTTCTACACTATGAAAGCATATATACATGTTATTTATTCCAACAAGTTTTTTTTAAAACTTTAAAAAATTGTGTCCTGTTTCGGCGTTAACTACTTAACGCCAGGCGTTTGCCCTCTTTTGCAAATATGAAAACTTTTTTGGGGGTTATTGGCAAATTGTTTTTGGTTATTGTTTCTCTCTAATTTTTCTGTTAGGTCTATTTTAAAATTCAACAAAAATATATATAATCCAAAATCCAAAACTATTTTTTTTCTATGTGTTGTTGCTTATCTATATTAAATTATCGTTTGACAATATGTCTTCACATGAGCACATCATCTTAATCATCTATGTTTCAAATGGTCAATCTTATTTGGGCATACACAAAAAGAGTTTCTTAAATGAGCAATTTTAATTTCAAATTTATTAAACATTGTCCTATTTTTCATGCCTTGACCTTAATCTAATTATGTGCAATGAAATAGTCTATAGATAATTGTGTATGTTTTGCCTAGCATGCCTCTAAGAATGAGCAATATTTTATGCTAATCAATGATCCATGCACTCACTTTTTGATGATCTACATATGTTCATAATCTTCAACTTGCATGATTATGTAATGTAATAGTTTTAATCTACTAAGATATTTGTCTACATTACTAACACCTTCACTCAAACAATAAATTTCTTGCACATATAGAAGTGATTACTTTCAAAAATAATATATTGTGTTTACAACAACAAGTGAATTCTGAGAACTTTGGCCCACTATTACACTAATATGAAATATAAAGTCAAAGATAACTCAACCAAACACTACTCACCCTCCTGATAAGTCTTAATGAGCATTGTGAGGTTGAGCACCTTGGAAAGAAGTGTAAAGTGTCTTGTGTAAACACATTATTTTTTATCACTTCTATTTGTACACCGGATCACTAAAAATAAAAATTCAATAAAATTGCTTAAGTGATCCCCCAAGCAATACTTCGCTCCCTGATAAGTCTAAATGAGCATTGTGTGGGCGAAGCACCTTGGTTGTTGTACCTATTTTGTTATGCCTTGAAATTTTATTCTTGTGTTGATGTGTGAAAGTAAACATAAGGTTACATCCTTAATAGTATTATTTCTATTTCATTATATATGTCATGTGTTTTGATTATATCATTTGTATACTTTTATCAAAACACTCTATGCACACATCATTGATTTTTATAAAATTTCAACTCATGAGAATTGGAACCTAGTGCAATATTACAAAATTCTCTAAAAACTAAAGTAAAAGTACTAGATAGTAATGCATGATTTCTACAATGTTTTCTTCACTTGAAATTTGAATTAATTTCATTGTAGTTATTATCTTGTTGTGTATGAAAAATCAAGCTTGCCTACTTGTTATAAGAACTTACAGTGTTATTGCTCTATTATGAAAAACCTAATGTCAAACATATTATTTCTTATCAAAAAAATTCTTCTATATTTATTTGCCTTATCTTATTCCGCATTCCTATTTGACTATGCTATGTGTTCCTATGGTTTATCATGCCTACTTCTAGGAATTTTTTTTCTGTCATACTTTGTTGCAAACAAGCTTATAATCATTTTTTTTTGCAAAGTATGTTGTTTCTTCTATTAATCAAAACAATGGATTGGAATAATGTTCATTCACGCTTATCATATCTATTTCCACTGTGCTACTCTCTTCCTTAGCTAGATCACGACTTTCTTTATGTTTAAACTAAAACTTTTAAATTCTCTCTTAGTTTTGTCCCTCATTTGTGTCTTCCTTCCTCTAGATTTTAATTTAAACTCCACCCTCTTTTGCTAATAACAAAAGGGCGAGAATAAAGTGCTAAATCATATTGATTAAACAGAGTAGGATTCACTAGATTAAAGGGGAGCATGTATCTAGTATATGGGAGTATACACTAAGGGGGAGATTTTTATAGGGGGAGCATTCTTAAATGATCCATAATTCTTATCATTATCTTATAATTGCTTAGTGTCATATATCTTTATACAAAAACAAATTCTTTATCTATGAATCTGATTTATCTCTATTGGATTTGTTATTACCAAAAGGGGGAGATTGTTGGTACATGGGTTTCCGCATCCCTTTGATTTGAGAATAACAAATCCTACTTGTATTTGATATTGCTTGCCTTTGTGTTTTTAGCATGCAGGTTTTGAACATGTATGACACTAGTTTGCTGCTCGATTGGTCTGGAACTGTCCACATGCTTAAATGAATATATTCTAACGCCAGGCGTTATGCTTAACGCTGGGCATCGGCGTTCGGCGGTATGGTCTGCCGATCGACTAGATGGCTAGCCGACTGAAGAAATGAGAGAAGATCAATGCCAGGCGTTAGGACTTAATGCTGGGCATTAACGCTCGATGTTTATGGCAAGAGGGGAAGCAGCCATGATTGAAGGGGCACTTTAGGAATGATTTGACTTATCGTCAGCGTTATCCTCAACACCAGCGTTTGGGTTGCCTAAAATGAAAGATTCCTAAAGTGCAGAATCTCATTCCTATTTTGAATATCCGAGCCATCAAAGCATTTCCAAACTGGGTCAATGCTAGGCGTTAGCGTCAACGCCGACGTTAGCCTCCTGACCTATAAATAGATGGAATTTGTCTTCCCCTATGACTGACTTTGGAGAGCCCTATTCCAGCACTTGATAATCTCTGCAAGGGCCGTATTTCCAGACCATCTTCTCCCTCACAAGTTTCAGTGATGCAGGACGCCGGGGCATCGACCGCACCCCGTGGCATCACACCAGCTAGCGGACCATGACCAAGCACGCCTTCCAGAAGGACTGTAGTCCAGGCACCCCAACCCGTCTCCGTGCCTATTCTCAGCGTGGTGGGTTGTTGAGGCTGGCGCTCGATCCCCAGACCTCATTGATAAGAACCACTCCTAACAGACCTTATCACCAACTAACCTGCATCGTTGGGACACAAGAATAACACTCTCATCAGGACACACAAGGTGGTATGGGAAAGGATGTGGCTCGGTGGTCACCAACATTCTAGACACTGCGCTCCGTTATAGCGTTGGTATGATAGACACTATCAATGACCAACCTGCACCACTTCTCACCGTGCTTAAAGTTTAAACGAAATTGATGTTTCGGGTCGCGGCGGAGCCTAATCACCATCACAGCATCATTCTGACCCTTACCTAACTCCTTTAAATTAGCCTGTGGTGCAGTTATTCGTGAGAGTGCCGGGGATACCCCGGGTTCAGCCTAGTAGTCATTACTAGTGAGAGTTCTTGTGCTGACACAAACAAAATTATAATATCTCCAATTTTTAGGCCAACCTAACTTGGTCGACTCGAAAATTTTTCTGTTTTAATGTTGTTGGAAATAAGATCAGGAAGCTACAGAAAAGTTTTCAGATTTTTTTGACAAGTTTTAAAATTCTGAGGTTTTTACTAAATGCAGACCAATCCGAAAATTTCAGAAATTTGAATTTTGAATTTCAAAATTTTGAATTTTAAATATGAATTTTGAATTTTCAAAAATTTGAATTTTGAATTTGAATTTTTAATTTAAAAAAAATTGGAATTTGAATTTGAATTTTGAATTTCAGAAATTTGAATTTTAAATTTCAAAAAATTGAATTTCGAATTTCAAAATTTGAATTTTGAATTTCAAAAAATTTGAATTTTGAATTTCAAAAATTTGAATTTTGAATTTCAAAAATTTGAATTTTGAATTTCAAAATTTTGAATTTTGAATTTGAATTTTGAATTTTGAATTTAAATTTTGAATTTCAGAAATTTGAATTTTGAATTTCAAAATTTTGAATTTTGAATTTGACTTTCCAGAATTTTGAATTTGCAAAAATTGTTTTTGTTTTTAATTTTCGCTGAAGAATAAAAATTTTATGGCCGTTATTCGCACACCAGAAATTTAGATCAGGGCAAAATTTTACGAAAGATAATTTTATTCCCGCCTAATAACTAAGGTAAGTAAAAATATTTTTTGATGTTCTTACAGAAAATATTAAGTAGAATATCCAGAATTTTGTTTTTGAATTTCGCAAAAAAATGAGAATTTTATACCGCTATTCGTAGACCGACGAAATTTTATTTTTAAAATTTGAATGCCAAATCGTGTGAAAATTGTCAGT
The DNA here is from genome assembly GCA_033032865.1 of Dactylorhiza incarnata. Lineage (NCBI taxonomy): Eukaryota > Viridiplantae > Streptophyta > Magnoliopsida > Asparagales > Orchidaceae > Dactylorhiza > Dactylorhiza incarnata. The sequence continues at coordinate 4,846,263 of JAWHQI010000037.1, read as the reverse complement.
ACCGTCGTTCTACGAAAATCCCAAGGAATGTATCAATTAAAAAATTGACACGAACCTAGCTCTTATACCAAATTGATGTAGGCTTGGATGTTCGGGACGCTTTCACCTCTTAAAATCACCTAAGCGGATGACAAGCGCAGCCACCTACGGGTGAGCCCTTCACAACTATCACGCAAAGACAACCACAAGAAGATCCTCCGAAACCAAAACTCCGGAAATAGGAGGATCTTCCCCAACAAAGGCAAAAGAGAATCACCACTCCTCGTCGAATAAAAGATAAAAAAAAACCAGAACGTTTTACTACTCCGAATGAAGATAATCACGAGAAAGCAACGTCGAGAAATCCGTCACAAATCCTAGTCCACCACAACTATCAACGGAAGAAACCCACAAGGATTTAGAAATCGTTACCCCTCCCAGAAATGAAGATCCGGGTTGTAGAAATCCTAAGATGTTCACGGGGGAAGTCGCCGGAGGAGAGTCCTTGATGATGAGCACTGTCGCCTTCAAATCCGGTCGCCACGAGCAAGCCCTTTGACCAAAATCTAGCCGAGAGATGTCCTTCTTCAATCTTCAAGAGGGTTGGCCGAAATAGTAGAGAGGAGATGGAGATGGTTGGCCAAGGGGAAGAGGAAAGGAGAGGAGGGAAGAGGGCGGCCAAGAGAGGGAGGGGTCGAACCAAGAGAAGAGGGGAGGAGGGAAGGGGCGGCCAAAGGAGAGGCTCCAAGCAAAGAGAGTTAGGGTTTTCGTTTCATCAAAATCTCCTTATTACAAAATCATATGACCTTATATATAGCCTTACAACAAGGAGGGCTATTTGCAGCCCAAATTAATAAAACACCAAAATGTGGCTAAACGCAGACCTCCAAATAAAATGTCCGAATTAAAAATACCACATGACATGACTTGATTACTAAAGCAAAGAAATAGAATATATAAAAATATAAAGGTTCCGGCGGAGGATCTATGGAGGATCCCGAACATCTTCAGCAACATCCTCCTCAAGCGGTGGTGGATCATCTGGATCATGCGGTGGAGGCTCAGGTTGTTGTGGAGGGTCTTCATCCGCATCAATCGGTGGCGGGTCTTCAATAATCAGGGACGGGGGAAGAGAGGAGATGAAAGGATGGTCCCCATCATTCAAGCAAAGAATTCAAGGAGAGTCGGATCAACACTTATGCAACGTGAAGGATGCACGCTTTGACCTCAAGAAACTCCAGCGAGCCTTCACCTTCTCCAGAATTCTTTATAGGGAGTTTTTATTATATTTTGTATTTTCTTTTGTAACTCTTTTTATTACCATCGTGGAGTGAATTCGCCTAGTGTTGGCAACTAGGTCTAGGGTGTAGATCTAGGGGGTGTTCGAGGCCTTTTCGGGGGATAGAAGGGCTAGAGCATCTTGAGGCCATATCCGGGGGAGGATGGGCTAAAACCACCGGTTCATTGGGATACGAGTCGGTGTAGAAAACAAAAAGGATTTTTATATTTATCGCCCACGATTTCTAGCGTCATAAGAAATCAAGTTTTGTAATTTCATATCTCAAGATTAATAAAATCATGTTTCTCTTTTATATTACTTGATTTCTTCTTTTCTAATTACAAATGTTTTAAAATAAAGTATAAGTTTTTAAAACCCTTATTCACCCCCCCCCCCTTTAAGGGCACCTCATGATCCAACAAATGTGACTTTGAGTTCATGCAAGAACTATTAAGTCTATGTATGTGTCGATATGAATTCGACGTTGCGTCTAGTGCTATTCGAATTAACTATCTCAGGTAGCTCTTGAAGCTAACGTCGAGTAGAACTCAATGGTGCGTCGAATTCTATTCGATGCGGCTTTGAATTAGCATTTGCATTTTTTTCAATGAATTTTGTTGCTTTTTGTCACAACCGGCATTTTTCCCCCATACATAAATATATAAATATATGATCAGTGTCGGGGAAAACACGCGATTTGATGCCACGTTTGGTAGGGGACAACTAATGACGTTCAGGCCTCTTTAATACACAGACGGTCTTTCAAAGAAGACATATTTACAGTTTTAAAGTTGAAGTAAGTTTATCTTTGAAACTGTGTCCCTCGTCTCAGTGGTTCAACTAGTCCATCCGTAAAAGTATATAAATAGGCAGCGAAAAATACTTTCACTTTATTCTAAGCGAGCTCTACAACCAAGAAAAGAAGCCCCAAGTATATGCAATTTCCTGAGTTTAGTATACATAGAAGGTTTTCGTATATAGAGAAGTAGATGATGCTCATATAAAACCATGCTGTGAAATTGAAAAGCCATTTTCTTGATACTTAAAATACCTATCACGCAACCTAGCATAAAGCATTCCCAGAGAGCAAATACTCATCAACATGATGTACCAGCAGAGCAGCAAAATTAGCAGTATACAGCTAGAAACTACTATGGGGGTCAACAAGCTGACATGAACCCATAGAGAAACACGAAAATGTCTACAAATAAACAAAAGGGCTCCTCGCCGAGGAGAAAAGAAGGCACCACCTTCAAGAGCCTGGGAGTGGCCACCTGACCACCAACTAAGATACACACCTGAACCTGAGGCATTCAAAAGACAAGAATGCCTCCGTCCAAAAGGGGGGCAAGAAATCCACAAAAAAACTAGGTAGGATTACCAGATAGCAAGAGAAATAGGAGTAATATACATTAATAAAGTCAGCTCAATAAACGAGAACAAAGGAGAACTAGCACCAAGCGAGCCTAACCAACCACGCGTCTGTCCTTGCAGATCAGAGGTGATGGTCAAACAGATCAAAGCCAACCACTTGTCTGTTAGTGCGGCTCAGAGGTGATGGTCAAAATAATCAAGGCCAACCACTTGTTCGTCAGTGCGGATCAGAGGTGATGGTCAAACTGATCAAGGCCAACCACTTGTCCTCTAATGTAGCTCAGAGGTGATGGTCAAACTAATCAAGGCCAACCACTTGTCCGTCAGTGCGACTCAGAGGTGATGATCAAACTGATCAAGGCCATACAATAATATTTAACATTTCCAACTTATCATATCGCAGCAAGAACTCACCCTCAGGAATTCACTCGGTGAATTTAACTTAGCTTTACGAGTTCACTCGAATAAATGAGATCACTCGACGAATTTAACTAAACCTCTCGAGATGACTCGACGAATTTACTTAACCACTCAATATGACTTGACGAACACTACTTGACCACTCGAGAAGTCTCGATGAATTCTACTTAACGACTCAAGATGTCTCGACGAACTCTACTTGACCACTCAAGATGTAACACCCTGCCAGTACGAATAATATAACAGTAGGTCTGGCCGGGACCCCACGCCATACTAACCACACTAGCTAGGAGTTAAAAGGTGATAAACAGAAAGAAACTACAACAGAGTATACTAAACACTAGGGGAAGCATAAAGATTTAACATTTCCATTAGAATTGTCCACTATCATAGGAATGAAACCAAGACAGAGAGTTATGGCCTTAAGGCCTTACATTTAGCAAATGTAGCAAAACTCCAAAACATACATCGGCACGCAGGCCGGCAATACATGAGAAAGCTAAAAAGGAGGTTGGCCTTCAAGGGCCAACTCAGCAAAAGGGGCCACCGCCCGCTATTTCCCGCTAGGCTCACCTGCACCTGCATAAGAACATTCCACCAAGCGGTGGCAAACAAGGTAACGGTCAGCACAGCTGACCAAATTATAACGACCCCACCCCTTTCCCGGGGTGGCGGAGATTCTACCCTGCAAGCAAGCCATACTAGCACAAGTACTAAAATAAAGAAAGTGCAACTACACAAGGTGAGGTTTCAAGCACATTCAATCTTCTAGGTTGAGCATCAAAAAGGAGGGAACCTAGGTATGCACATGATGTTGGTTGGGTTCACCCGAAGGTTCCCCGCAACCGCCTAAACAACCGCATGAGGCTAACAACATCAATTCCACAAACACTCCACCGTAAGGGCCATCGCCTTATGTGGGAAAAAGAGCTTTTGGTCGGTCTAGGTAAACCACCTTCCACGACATCTCCCATGATCACACGGCTACATGAGGTAGGGACCTCATACCGATCTGCATGGAAACGGGTTCGGTTTAGCTTTGCCCGTGCTCTAATCGTCGCGATCTGTCGCACGACGCGGGTACGGCTTCGCCTCGGCCCGTAAGGGTTTAGCACCTTCAAGTGCTACACAAATATAAGCTACGCACCTAATCCCTTCACAAGGATCTAGGCTTCACAAATACTCAAAAAGGGGAGGTATAAAACGCTCCGCATCAATTTCGCGGTGAAGGTTTGCCTTCATCCAATCTCAAAGCATAGGGCTTTCGTTAGGATCTTCATAAGACGCCTACACTTAAATCCCGCACTACTATAGATGATTTCACGGAGTCATTCTCCGGCACGCATTCTAGGCTTAACCTAAATGCAACGTCGCAATCCAAGCATCACCGATTCGGGCTCACGGCCACGAATAGGCTTCACACAAAATGCCTAAATCCGCACGACTACCGGATTTTCTACATGCAATATGCCGGGGACGGACACAATCGACCCGGAGTTCCGGAGAACTTGAGAGAATCCTACACTTCACCCATTTGGTGAAAGGGATCCCTCATGCAAGCATAGAGAAACGAAGGAGAGGACAAAAGACAAGTCCAAACAACGGGAGAAGAAATCGTTACCCTAGGAGCGTTCTTTTTCGCCATGGATCCGAGATTCTAGACGGAGGGAAATGACCGCACCGGGCTGCACTCTCCAGATCTGGAAACGGTTCGCGAAACGGAGCTCCGGAGCTCCGTCAATGGCGGAATCTCCCTTCTTCTTCCTTGGCTCCTCCTTCTTTCTCTAGGGTTTGGAGAGAGAATGACTTAGAGAATATGAGGTTTAACCCCCTCTCATCAGCCCTAAAGGTCTCCCGCAACTAAACCTAGCCGTTGGATCAAATCCCAAAAGATTTGGACGGTCCGATCTTCTTATCCGCTCAAAATCGCGGAACAGAATAAACAGGGCGCACGATCACAGGCGCACGGTCAGTGGTCGTGTGCGAAGAGGGAAATGGTCGTGCGCACTGTCCAAGACAGAACTCGATATTCTTCTGAATTAACGCACGGTCGCTGGCGCACGATCACCGGTCGTGCGCGATGAGGACAATGGTCGTGCGCATAAGACGAGACAGAACTCCGATTCTTTGCGGGTTACGCACGATCATTGGCGCACGCTCACTGGTCGTGCGCTAAGAGGACAATGGTAGTGCGCATTGACCAGATCTGGAATCTTGAGCCTATCCCGAGCGCAACACCACCATTCCGCCTACCTCGCTGAACCACGATCTTTGGGGTGTTACAACTCCACCCCCCTTAAAAGAATTTCGTCCCGAAATTTCGAAAACAGTAATAGCAGGAAATTACAGTTTTTAAAGAAAATTTACCTGAGGGAAATAGCTCTGGGTACTCCGCAAGCATCGCTTGCTCTCTCTCCCAAGTTAGCTCCTCTCGGCCGTAATTATCCCACCGGACCTTTACCATCCGAATGGACTTGTTCCGCAACTGCTTTACCTCGGTATCCTCGATGCGTAAGGGTTTGACTTTCGTCGACAACCCACTATCCACCGACACTTTGCCGACCGCAACGATATGAGTAGGCTCTTGCACTGCCTTCCTCAGAACTGATATGTGAAACACGTCGTGCAGACCGCTCAGCTCTGCAGATAGTGCAAGCCGATAAGCCGCATCACCAACACGTTCCACGATCTCAAACGGTCCTAAGTACCTTGGACTGAGCTTTTTCAAGCGTCGGATCCTTGATACCCCTTTGAACGGTTTGATCTTCAAGTAAACCAGGTCACCGACGGCGAACTCTAGGTTCCTATGCTTGGCGTTGTAATACTTTGCTTGCCTATCCTGGGCAATCAATAGCCTTTCTCGAATAGTTCGGATCGTCGAAGTTGCTTCCTCAACATCCTTTCGCTTTAATAGCTTAGTATCGCCCGTTTCTGCCCAAGACAACGGCGTACGACACTTCTTACCATAGAGGGCCTCGAAAGGAGCCATCTTTATACTGGCTTGGTAGCTATTATTGTAGGCGAATTCGATCATATAGAGATGATCTTCCCACTTCTTTCCAAAATCTAGAGCGCACATTCAGAGCATATCCTCCATAGTCCTGTTGGTCCTCTCGGTCTGTCCGTCCGTTTGCGGGTGGAAGGCCGTGCTGAATTTCAATTTAGTGCCCAACAGTTCATGGATAAGCCTCCAATCTTTCGATGTGAAACGCCCGTCACGATCGCTGACGATGCTACGAGGGACACCGTGCAGCCGCACAATACTATCGACATAGAGCTTCGCTAGCTTTTCTACAGAATCATCCTTCCGGTTCGGAATAAAATGCGATACTTTTGTCAGTCTGTCCACGATCACCCAGATGGCGTCGTTTCCATGCTGCGATCTCGGCAATCCGTGCACGAAATCCATCGAAATATCGTCAAACTTCCATTCCGGAATCGGCAAGGACTTCAAAAATCCACCGGGACGTTGACATTCCACCTTCACCAACGCGCAAGTGTTGCACTTGGCCACGTAGAGGGCAATGTCCTTCTTCATACCCGGCCACCAGAAAAGTTTCTTCATGTCCATGTACATTTTCGTGCTCCCCGGGTGGATAGAGTACTTGGTATGATGAGCCTCGTACATCAATTCCTCCCGTAGAGTACCAACATTTGGGACGCACAATCTGCCATTCTTCCACATAAGGCCATCCTCGAAAGAGAAATCAGCGTTTAACCCGTCAACGGTTTCCGCTTTGTAGCGTTTCAAGCTCTCATCCAGCTCCAATGCCTGTCGAACTCGGTCGGCAAGGTGGTATTGAACCTCCGTCCAGTTCAAGCATGCTGAAGTAGACGCTCTTCGATCAACGCAAATGATCTCCATTTCTTCTAGCTCACGGATTAGACGCTCATCGTGCATCAAAATTTTTTCACTCCTTTGGACTGGTCTTTGACACCCTAATATGAGTGTGACATCCAAGGACATCTAATGACTATATTACCCAAACTATATAACATAGGTAATGTATCCTAGATGATGAAATCACTTTTACATAATTTGTAAGATAAATTCAGAGGATGTTTTTGCCAACAGAAAGATTAAGCACTAAACATATTTTAAAATATACGTACATGTCACCATGCCAGGTTGACAGTTGATCTCATCTTACCCAAGGCTATAAACCTGGGATGCACTGGTTGGAATTGTGAAGCACTCAACTCCACCGCCTTGCCTTCTCAGCATTGCTAGGTCCTACTGGTGCAGTGAACTCCTGCCTACTCTCTCACTTGAGTGCCAATTCACCACAGTTTTGATCCATGTGGACTACTTTTCCACATTTCAAACATTTCATTGGCCCCATCTCGAATGGACTCCACTAGTTATTATGCTTCCTTCACCTGGATTCTGATGGCATAATATCTTCTTCCCTTTTATTTCGTTTGGTTTCCACTAAGATTGGGAAGGCTTAACATCCACTTGCTTACACTGTAAACACTTTGCAGACTTGGGTTTTCTCAATTTCCATTTCTAATGTCCTGATAGCTTCAACTAATGCACAAAAACCCATCATATTCAGAGCAATCTATGATTTTCACAAATTGTCCTACAACCTCTAAAAGAAATGGTGAGATATCTCCTCATCATTTTCTACCGTGGTTCCCACATAATGGCTCAAGCGGGTGAACTCACATAAGTATGCATCCACAATCAAGTCTCTTTATAGAAGCCTAAGATCACAAATTCTCTTACCGTGATCTCAGTGGAAATATGCCCAGGGAAGCACCATTCACACTCCTCCAACCACCATAGCTTTGCATCACCTTCTAGCATGAAGGTGGTAACCATTACCTTCCTCTCCTCAGAAGTATCTACAACCTCCAACAACTCCTTGATGTTGTACAACCAATACTCTTCATCTGTCATAGTGTCGATTCCCTTAAAGGTCAGAGGGTGGAAGCCCAAAAAGTACTTCAACTGATGGTCCCTCTGATCAACCACATGATCCACCATTGGCATGTACTACCACTCCTTCTGGTGCACTAGTTACAACTATTGGAACATGGTTTTCTGCATACCTTTGATTTGAGAATAACAAATCCTACTTGTATTTGATCTTGTTTGCCATTGTGTTTCTAGCATGTTGGTTTGAACAAAGATGACATTAGGTTGTTGTTGTTGGTCTGGATTTGCTCACAAGATGAAAAGAATGGAAGAGAGCTAACGCACGGTGTTAACTCTTAACGTCGGCGTTGACTTTCATTCCCACCAAGATGAAAATGGCATGGAGGGAAACTGCCGTGATTGTAGGAGCATTTTGGGAATGATTTGTCTCAACACCAGTGTTAAGTTTGCCTAAAATGAATGTTTCCAAACAGGCAGAATCTCCTTCCTGTTTTGAAGATCCAAGCCATCAAAACATTTCTATACTGGGTCAATGCCAGGCATTAGCCTTAACACCGATGTTAGCGTCTAGTCCTATAAACAGGTGGATTTCATCTTCTCCAAGAACGAATGCTAAGGAGAACTATTCCAACACTCTAAATTATTTGTGAGGTCCGTATTTCCAGACCACAAAGTGTACAACCCCGATATTCGCCAGGTAAGGAAATCGAGCGAGACGGGTGTGGCGAGATCCAGACCTCGCCGAGATCGGCCCCCAGCCGACGAGACCTCGACAGACCACCAAAATGGGCCAGCGTGGTCCTCGCGAGGCGACCCTTTAGCAGGATTCTCGCAAGGCGACCCTCCAAAAGAGACGCCGCGGGCAGTATTTGCGAGAGGACCCACGAGAGCTCCTTCAACAGGGTTCTCGTGAGGCGATTCCCTAGAAGGGATGTCACAGACATAATCTACGAGAAGTCCTGCGAGAGCTCCAATGGTAAGGTTCTCGCAATCTCTTATCCATAAATCATTAGGATCAACTTACCCTTTTACCCCTGGTTGTCTGCCCTTAGCCTCTCCAAACAGTGGAGTTTGGCTGTTAGCAGACCAATTTGGGGTGCGAATAGTAAAATCAAAAGGCGGAATCCTGCTATTTGCAGGCCAGATCAGAAAATCTATAAATAGGACCTCAAGGGAACCTTTGGAGAGCAGCTTCCCTCTCCTCAGGCTTTCTTTGGATAGCATTTCCAGAGCTCTCCAAGGTGCCCGAGTCTCAGCTTTGGCTTGGGAGGGGAAGCGCTCAAAGATCTTCCGGGTTAGTGGAGGGACCTCCTCGCTGTGACTAAGGTCTTAGTCAATTTCTTAATCTTCCGTCTACCCTCCTCGAGGGATCAGTAAGGGCTAGCCGCCCCTCATTTCGGTGAGGGCCCCGAGCTCTACGTGAGACCGAGAAATCGGTTTCAACATTTTGGTGCGGTGAGTGTGGAGCGTGGCTGGTTCAAGAAAGTTCCAGAGAAGGGTTATGGCGGGAGATGAGGAGCAGGGCGAGGAGTTCGGCGAGACTCCTCAGGAGGCGATGGCCAGGATGCTCGCGAATTTCAGAAAGGAGGTGCTCGACACCTTGGGGTTCACGGTCACAGCTCTGCGAAGTGAGTTCGCGACCCCAGCACCTCAGGGGACCCCTCCCCCAGCGATGGTCGGCGCGAACGCTCCAGGGGGAAGGGAGGGAAAGGAAGTTGCCGTGGGTTCAGGTCAGGACAAGGAAGGGCGGGTGTTGTTCGCCAGTCCGGCGATCCCCGCACCGGCGAGCTCAGTGTTGGCGAGCTCTGCCCTAGCACGCGCGGCGCGGGCGAGCGCGCGCCAGGAGGATGCGGCGATAGTCAGGGTGGAGCAGGCGAACACCGCCCTCGCGAGTGCAGTCCCGACGAGCTCAAGTTTGGCGAGCGAGTTGGGGGGCGAGTGGAGCCAACAAAAGTGACAGGAGGGGAAAGCCCCTTATGCGAGCTTGTGCTCTCCGCGCCCGTCCCAGGGGGTTTGGAGAGTGGGATCGAGTGTACTACAACGGTAGGGATGACCCCGTGCAGCACCTACAGAGCTTCGAAGACTCGGTCTCCATCAGGCCGATGTCAGATGCCTTCAAGTGTCGGCTCATTGTCATCACCCTCAAGGAGAAGGCCAGGGACTGGTTCCATCAACTCCCCGCAGGATCGATCTACGCGTTCGAAGATTTGCGCCGAAGTTTTCTGCTGAGGTTCTCGACCTCAAAAAAGAGGAAGAAGGACGTTGATTCCCTCTTCGCAATAAAGCAGGAGCCCAGGGAGTCGCTGGCTCAATATGCCGATAGGTTCCAAGAGGAAGTAAAGCTCACTCAGGAGATGCCTGGGTTTGCACTCCAACTCGCCTTCACGGTCCGGTTGAAAGAGAGTTTTTTCAAGATGGCGTTGAAGAGAAAAGCCCCCGTCTCATATGAAGAGCTGATGGAGAGGGTGTCAGAGGAAGTTGCGAGTGAATAAGCCAACCCGGAGCTCACCAAGAGGCTAGCAAAGCTCAGTGAGCTGGAGGTGAGACAGCAGGAGGTCAGGAGAAGGGAAGAGCCCCGGGCCCCGGAGGGGGGATGGAGGCCACAAGGTGGAGGAATACAAGGTCAGGGGAGAGGTTACGGCCCAGGAAGGGGTAACCATTTCGGAGGACAATGGAGACCCCCCAGTTGGGGTGGAGGCAGGGTCCGATGCAGATGCCTCCCCCACCTCAACAGGCCATGGCAATTGGCCGGGGAAGAGGAAGGGGAAGGAGAGGTGAGGTGGAAGCGGCAGCCGCTAGGAGGAGAAGGAATAGGGTGGCGGAGGCCGAAGCAGGGGAGGTGACGTTGCCGTATTGTATCTTCCATGATGAGGAAGGCCACGCAACAGACACCTGCCCGGAGTTCCTGGAAGTGAAGAGGGGTAGAGCGCCCATGCCACAGCAGCAACAGCCAGTGAGGATCGTGGAGGTCGAGCCTCGAGAGGAGGACGGAGAAAGGTGTGAGGATAGAAATGATGTGGGAAATAGAGGAGGGATCGGGGTGATCCATGGGGGGGTAGGGGTGGAGGCGACCCGTAAGGCTAGCCTCCATACCATCTACCGCCGGAGCGTAGCTTCAACATCCACCGCTCCACCCCCGGCCGAGAAAATCGTTTTCACCCAGAAGGACATGCCGGGCTATGAGGACCCGTTCTGCGACACGCTGGTCATTCAGACGGCGATCGAGAACTTCACCGTCTCCCGAATCCTAGTGGATAATGGGAATTCGGTCAACGTCACCTTCAAGAAGGCGTTTGACAAGATGTAGGTGGAGCCCAGAAGAGTGTTGGCCTCGGATGGCCCTCTGTTTGGATTCCCGGGGGAGAGGAAAGAAGTGGAAGGGGGAGTGGGACTTCATGTGACCCTGGGTGGGCAGTCCAGGAACTATCGTTTTGTCATAGTGGATGCTCCAAGCAGTTATAGCGCTATCTTCGGACGGCCACTCATCAGCGCGTTCCGCTGTGTCCCCTCCACCTTTCATCAGTGCCTTAAGTTCAACGACGGAGGGGTTTAGGTACGGATCAGGGGGGATCCCAAGGTGGCGAGACAGTGCTACGTGATGGCTGTCAACACTATCTCCTAGATGGGAGAAGCTGAGGAGTGGGATAAGATGCTGGAGGAGGTAGTCGAGGAGAAGATGGAGGGAGATGAAGTCCATGCCCAGGAAGGGGTAGATGAGGGACCCCAGGCGGAAGGAGAGGAAGAAGAAGAGAAGGCCCAGGAGGGAGGGGCGGAGGAGCTGATGGTGGTAGAGAAGGAGATCGAGGAGGGATCTTCGGCGGTGCAGAACCCCCGGTCTCCTCGCTCGTCAAGAGCTGGAATCCAGGCTTGTCTACGATATTGCATGGAGGAGGCGGGGACGGCGACCGCGATGACTGGCGGACAGGAGACTTCAGAGGCGAGACTGTAAGAAAATAGTAACGTAGATCATATACGGTTGACAGAAATATTACAGTATGCAAGATCCAGATCGTACCAGTGGTGTTTTCCTCAGCGATGTTCGTGTCCACCTGCGGGCTTTTCCGAGACCCCTCAGCAGGTTCTCCAACGATCTCGCTCGGCAAAGTATCCTGCGAGTAGAAATGAATGAGGAGCGATTCATTAACGTAAATTCGAGTAACTCATACCTTCTCAGGGCGACGATCGTCCGGGGAGGAGTCCATCATCACAGAGTCGTCGCCGATACGACGGGCCGCCTTCGCCTTCTTGACTTTCGGCGACTGGGCGGGGGGCGGCCGGTTCATCCAGGCGGGAACCTTGGTCGTGGAAGGTAGCCCACCAGCTCTTATCGCCCTCAGGCGAGCCTCTGCCTCTTCAGAAATCGGCATCTCCAGGCAATCAGAAATAAGAAAAAGAAGAAAAATGACGGCGCTTACCAATGGGGGTTCGGGACGATATTTATAGCCTACATGGGGGTCCCACCAAAGATTCCTGACAGGTCATCCGGGAGCGATCGAATATCAGGGGTTGGACGATTCTTCGTGAGGACATTAGTCTTCGCGAAGAGCGGGGATTGTGTACAACCCCGATATTCGCCAGGTAAGGAAATCGAGCGAGACGGGTGTGGCGAGATCCAGACCTCGCCGAGATCGGCCCCCAGCCGACGAGACCTCGGCAGACCACCAAAATGGGCCAGCGTGGTCCTCGCGAGGCGACCCTTTAGCAGGATTCTCGCAAGGCGACCCTCCAAAAGAGACGCCGCGGGCAGTATTTGCGAGAGGACCCACGAGAGCTCCTTCAGCAGGGTTCTCGCGAGGCGATTCCCTAGAAGGGATGTCGCAGACAGAATCTGTGAGAAGTCCTGCGAGAGCTCCAATGGTAAGGTTCTCGCAATCTCTTATCCATAAATAATTAGGATCAACTTACCCTTTTACCCCTGGTGGTCTGCCCTTATCCTCTCCCAACAGCGGAGTTTGGCTGTTAGCAGACCAATTTGGGGTGCGAATAGTAAAATCAAAGGGCGGAATCCTGCTATTTGCAGGCCAGATCAGAAAATCTATAAATAGGACCTCAAGGGCACCTTTGGAGAGCAGCTTCCCTCTCCTCAGGCTTTCTTTGGATAGCATTTCCAGAGCTCTCCAAGGTGCCCGAGTCTCAGCTTTGGCTTGGGAGGGGAAGCGCTCAACGATCTTCCGGGTTAGTGGAGGGACCTCCTCGCTGTGACTAAGGTCTTAGTCAATTTCTTAATCATCCGTCTACCCTCCTCGAGGGATCAGTAAGGGCTAGCCGCCCCTCATTTCGATGAGGGCCCCGAGCTCTACGTGAGACCGAGAAATCGGTTTCAACACAAAGGATCTCCCACTAAATTTCAATAGGAGGAATCAAAGGAGGCTTGTATCAACAAGCTAACTCAATGCAAAGAATGAACGCTTGGACTTCAACGATCTACATCGATTTTTCGGCGTCTACTTCAGATTACCTCATAGGGAGTTTTTATATTTGTCTTTAATATTTATCTTTGTAATCGGTTCCTGAATTCGCCTCGTGTTGGCGACTAGGCCTGGGTAGGACTTGGGGAGGAATTCACCTTGTCTTGGCGACTGGGTCTAGGGAGTAGATCTATGGGGTCCTCGAGGACTTTTTGGGGATAGAAGGGCTAGAGCGGCTTGAGGCCGTATCCGGGGAGAGATCGGTTAAAGCCAACCAGTTCTTAGTGAGAAGAGTCGGTATATAAAATGAAAAGAGTATTTCATATTTCGCCTTTGATTTCTAGTGTCATTGAAATCAGATTTTGTAATCAATTTTATAAATGATAATCATGTCTTTTCTTTCTTAATAAAATTGATTTCATTTCTAATTTCTATCTTCTTACTTTTGATTCAATCTACATCTTATAAAATCATAAGCGTTTTTTATAAAGTTTAAAGTTTTCTAAAACCCTTATTCACCCCCCTCTCTAAGGGCGCCTCAAGATCCAACAAGTGGTATCAGAGGTAGGTTATTCCAAATCGGCTTAACAACCGGGAATATTGGCGTCTCTTGATTATGATCTCGCTTCTACTAGTGGGGAAAATTTTAATATAAATGAATAAGTATTATCACCACCTTTATTTATGGGCAAAAATATAAAGGGTGGAAAATATTAATGAAATTTTTTCTTAAAGCCTTAGATGAAAAAGTTTGGAATATTACTATTGAAAATCTACCTAGCATATTAACTAGAAATGAAATTGTTTTAAATGCAAAATCTATAAATACTCTATTTTGTGCGTTAGATCAAAATATTTTCAAACTTATTTATAATTTACCTACTGCATATGAAATTTGGAATTTTCTTGAAAGAATTTATGACTATCCTTCTGTAGACATGGAGAACATTAAATCTTGCACAGATGTTCAAGAAAGCTCCTCTCGCAATGGATCAATGGAGTGCACATCAAGTGAAAGAAAAGATGAAATCTTATCTTTTGAAGAGGAGTGCCAAAAAGATGCCAAAGGTACTATTAGTTCAAATCATGCCTCTGCCGATAGCAATGTAAGGAAATCAAAGTCTTCTCTTTTTGTGACAAATTCCGTTTACACACTACATATGCTACAAATTGCTAAACGTAAAATAAACAAATTGAAAATTGTTAATAAGAAATTACGTTTAGAAAATAAAAGGTTAAAAGCTAATGTTAATGTAAAATCAAATTTTGAATTACCTAGTTCTCAATCTTGCTCTCAAATTGAAATCTCAAAACCTTGTTTTGATTGCAATATTCTTAAAGAATAACTCAAGGTATATGAAAAAGAGCATCTTAAAGAACACAATGAAAAATTACCTTTAGAAAAGTCATATATTACAAATGATTGTGCTATGTGTAAAAGCTATAAAATTGAAATTAAAGAGATGAATGAAACATTTGATGAATTAAGAAATGACTATCAAACTCACATTGATTCAATTGTCTCCACTCCTAAAAATAGCACAATAGCTTATAATAAAGCTAGACATAATCTTGAGATCAAAAATGAAGAATTAAAATCAAAAATCAACTTGCTTATTAAAATTATGAATAATAATTCACAACATATAAATTCACAATCTCAAGGAATATGTAAAAGCAAGTTGAATATGAATATGAATATCATGAATAAATCTAAAAATGGAGTAAGGAACACAAAGTCTTTGTAAATCAAAATCCAAGTCACTATCATTTACAAAATCCGTTTTCTCTCAACATAAGTTTAAACGTTAACAAATTTCCTATACGTAACACTTTTGAAAATCATTATGGAAATTTGAAATATAAGAATATGAAACAAAAGTATGAATGGATACCCAAAATTAAAGATGAAACATTAACTCCATTTGAAAGGGTTCATTCATACTCATCTCCTCAAAAATCATCTCGCTATATTTGGGTACCTAAAGGAACCGTTAAACATGGTCCCCTTTGGATACCTAAAACTCTAATTCATTAAGTATCACCATATGCATGAAGTAGAATCCTTGTAAAATGAAATATACAAATTTCTACTTCATGATATGCTTCAATGTCTCTTTATTTTTCTTCTTTTTAAGCAATCATGTCATGGTCACCTTATATACTATTGGAAATATGATTTTATCTCTTAAAAGCTTAATAAATTTATAAAATCAAATTGATCAAAATTCAACATCATATTTTATTATGGTGACCTATCTATCTTTCTTACATACATTGCCTATAAATATCTTATATTATCCATACAAATCAAATTCTAATTTTGTTATAAGATATTTATCAAAATCAATAAAATCTTGAACTTCAATTGTTCTCTTTCCGAAAATGTTGAGTCTATAAATTTTTAAGTATTAAGTGTGGATAACAACCAATAACAATTAAATATCTTGAGAAAGGGAGATTTGGGATATCACCCCATCATATCTCCTAGTACCGGTGCGAACCCTTTACATGGTAGACCTCGGGAAGTCCAAGATCCACTCTAAATTGCTAAGTCCAACCAAAGTCTAGCAAAGATTAAGTTGATTATAGACCCATGCGTACTCTTGCGATAACCGAAAAAGAAAACTTTCATTATCAAGCACTTTTAGAAAAATAATATAGGCCTATGGTAACTTTTTCTAAAAATAAAAATAAATAAATAAATAAAATATGCGAGATTTCAACCAAAACTTAAAACGATCATAACTTTTGATCCGCTTGTCAGATTTTTGCCCACAATAGCTTTTCAGAATGAGGTCGAGAAGCTCAATGCAATGGCAAACCAGCTTTGCTCGATTGAGTTCATTTCGACCCTCAAATTTGCCAAAATTCATCTCCGCTTAGAAGTTATCTTAGTTTTTTTCTTTTTCGGCAATTTTTGTGTCTACGGATTTTATGTCACCGGCTCCTGTGTCCTCTTCCAACAAATTATATGCTTGTAATCTTTACATAACATTGCATGGTGTTATCATAAATTTTCATCTAGCATTATAACTTACTATAAGTAGAAATCAATGACTATGCTAGTTATACCATGACATGTTATGTTAAAGAAAAATAGAACAATGAAATTTGAAAGTCAAGAAAATTATATATGTCTTGGTGAATATTCAAAAATTCAAAGAGAAAATTGACAAAAACTTTTCAAAATAAAAAAAATAGTATCTCACTATATTCATTAATCACCTCACAATCTTACTCTAAAATATTTTGAAAAAGGATGAATATGAAATGTTTTACATACTTCACCTACATAATTATGAATAATTAATTATGAGTACCTAAATTTCTATGAGATAAAAATTAATGATCATGCAAAATCAAAAGATCTTATTGCTTTCAGCATATAGTTTGTGATCATGATTTGTATATTAATCTATTATGTTTTGCATGTATCTCATTTATATGTAGACCATAAAATAAACTTATATTCCTAAGGAAAAATCAATTAGAATCATCTCTTTATCCTATGTCTAAAATTGAAATACTATTACATGCAACATTATATAAAACTCATCATTCTAGCATTATTAACTAATAAATATTATCATTCATGCTAGCTATCAAATAATGCCATAATGAATTCATCTTATAGTAAAACAATTAAAGGTTAAAATTTATAATAACTATGTTGCTTTAAAATATAATTAGAAATCAATCTCTCATAAAAAAGACCATAATTTACAAAATGTTTACATTGGACAAAATTCTTAGGATGGCCATGATCATTCACCCACATTATGTGTCTCACAATAGCGAGGGCGTAGGATTGTATGCATTAGAAGACCTAACCTCTAAGTAATGTCTTGTCCTTAACCAGGGATGGTTCCAGTGGGGTCTTGTGAGGCACTTGGAGGAAAGAGTGCTTGGTTGAGTGTTCTCTTGTGTGTGAAAATGGGATTAACACCCCAACCTATGACATGTGTGCAGCTCCACATGCCCATCTGTCACTTAGTACGGGGATACTTTGTAGGCATATTGTAAGGGTATTATAATCTAGGACATACCTATATCATATGTTCTACATGCACTCTTTATAATTATACTTTTTATGATTGAACATGCTTCTCTTATGTTTTTTATATTTTATCATTTTTGAGATTTAATGATATTGTAAAACACAAATATTTGAAAACCAAATAAAAATATAAATTTTTTTTTGAACAAATAAAACATGTTTAATGAGCCTTCTAATCATCTCCAAATTCTCTGGAATTTCTACACTAAGAAGAATACTTCATAATAAGTCAAAATCAAATAAGAGTTTCTTTAAAAATGCATGAAATCATCTACCATATTGGCATTAAGAAATAATGCTAGCGTTAGGCTCTAAGGCCGACATTAGAAGATAACGCCAAACATTAGCCTTTTGTGCCAAATTTCTAATATCTTAATGATGAACAGTATCTGATCTATATATCTCTTAGTACAGTCATCATGCAATCTTAATTACATTATTTGAATTACATTCTTAAAAAAAATTTTACAACCTTTTTGTGAAAAAGTATTCAACGATATTGAGCCTTCTAATCATCCTTAAATTGTCTGAAATATCTACATTAAGAAGGCCTATTTTTAACAGCTCTAATTTCAAGAATTTTTTTTCAAAAATCCTAAAAAATAGTTTTCTGTTTGGGCGTTAAGAAGTTAACGTCACGCGTTAGCTCTTTTGGCCAAATTGAAATTCTGATTTCTCAACACTATTTATGGTATTTTTATCATGCATTTTCTCTGTTTGTTTTCTCAGATTTGGATTTGTTTGTTTTCTTCCAAAATACAAAAAAATTAAAATTATTCAAAATGATCAAAAATATGTTTTTTGTTATTTGTGTTGCTTTAAATATTTACAAAATTATTGTTTGACTATAATACTTCACAAGAGCAAACTTCTTAGTCTTTTTATTTCAAATGGTCAAAATTGATTTAGGCATACACTTAAAGATTTTCTTCAATGTCTAATTTTAATTTTAAATTTCCTAAACATTGTTTTATCTTGTCATTCCTTGACCTTAATTTGATTATGTGCAATGAAATAGTATATAAAAAACTGTGTAAAATTGCCTAGCATGCCTCTAAGTATGAGTAATGCATTATGTTAATCAATGATTTTTACACTCACTATTTTGGTAATCTACATATGCTCATAATCTTAGTCTTGCATGATTATGTAGTGTAATAATTTTAACATATTAAGTTGTACGTTTATATTACCTACACCATCTTTCAAACAATAAATTTCTTGTACACATAGAAGTGTTATTTCAATATTGCTCATGTTTGCAACAACAAGTGAATTCGGAGACCTTTGGCCCAAAAAAAAATGAAATAAGATGCCAAAGATAACTCCACCAAGCACTACTCACCCTCCTGATAAGTCTTAATGAGCAATGTGAGGTTGAGCACCTTGGAAAGAATTGTAAAGTGTCTTGTGTAAACACATTCTTTTTTATCACTTCTATTTGTACACCGGATCACTAAAAATAAAAAAAAATTAATTTACTTATGTGATCCCCCAAGCAATACTTCGCTCCCTGATAAGTCTTAATGAGCATTGTGTGGGCAAAGCACCTTGGTAGTTGTACTCATGAAATGTGCTTTGAAATTTTATTCTAAAATTTATGAGTGAAAGTAATTATAATATTATAATCTTAATATTGTTGTTAATATTTCATTACATATGTCATGTGTTTTGATTATTTCACTTGTATACTTTTATCAAAACACCTTATGCTCATCATTGTTTTTCATAAAGCTTCTACTCATGATATTTGGTTCCTAAATGCAAAATTACATAATTCTATTAAAACTTAAGTAAAAGCACTAGATTGCAATGCATGATTTCTATAATGTTTTCTTTACTTGAAATACGAATTGGTTACATTATAGCTATTATCTTTTTGAATATGATAAATCATGCTTGCCTATTAGTTATGAAAATTTTCAAAGTTAAGTGCTCAAATGTGAAGAGTCTAGACATATTGTTGGAATGGTCAAACAAATACTAAAATGTTAATCTTAGTTATTTTGTTTTTCAACATTCCTAAATTGAATGTATTTCTTTTACCATGGTTTATCATGCTTACTTCTAAGGTTTTTCTTAACTTGCGCTTGTCAAACTATATTGCATTTCTTCCAACAAGTTTCTTAAAAAAATTCACTTTAAAAAGCAAGTGGTAGAATTTCTTTGGTAAAACAAAAAAATGGAATGTTGTTCATTCACGCTTATCATATTTTTTTCCGATGTGCTACCCTATCTCCCTCAGCTCGATCATGATTTACTTTATGTCTACACATAACTCATAATCCTCTCTTAATTATGTCCCAAATTTTGTCTTCTCCATTCTAGTTTTGTTTCACTCCACCCTCTTTTGTTAATAACAAAAGGGGGAGATTAAAATGATAAATTGTTATGATTAAAGGAGTATGATTCACTAGATTAAGGGGGAGGATGAATCTAGTCTATGGGAGCATACACTAAGGGGGAGCACTTATGTAGGGGGGCATAATTTAACAATCTATAATTCTTATTATTGTCTCAATATTGTTTAGTGTCATATATCCATATAAAAACACATCTCTCTTATATATGAATCTGATTTATCTCTATTGGATTTGTTATTATCAAAAGGGAGAGATTGTTGGA
This sequence comes from Dactylorhiza incarnata, assembly GCA_033032865.1. Taxonomy (NCBI): domain Eukaryota; kingdom Viridiplantae; phylum Streptophyta; class Magnoliopsida; order Asparagales; family Orchidaceae; genus Dactylorhiza; species Dactylorhiza incarnata. Next base: position 4,826,233 of record JAWHQI010000037.1, on the reverse strand, counting down.
ACATGGTTTTTCGCATACCTTTGATTTGAGAATAACAAATCCTACTTGTATTTGATCTTGTTTGCCATTGTATTTTTAGCATGCATATTTGAACAAATATGACATTAGGTTGCTGTTGTTGGTCTAGATTTGCTCACAAGCTGAAAAGAATGGAAGAGAGCTAACGCCCGACGTTAACTCTGAACACCGGAGTTGACTTTCATTTCCACCAAGATGAAAATGTCATGGAGGGAAGCTGCCGTGATTACAGGAGCATTTTGGGAATGATTAACTCAACGCCAGGCGTTAGACTCAATGCCAGCATTAAGGTTGCCTAAAATGAATGTTTCCAAAGATGCAGAATCTCCTTCATATTTTGAAGATCCGAGCCATCAAAACAATTCTATACTGGGTCAACGTCAGGTGTTAGCCTTAAAGTCGGCGTTAGCGTCCAATCCTATAAATAGGTGGATTTCATCTTCTCCAAGAACGAATGTTAAGAAGCCCTATTCTAGCACTCTGAATTATTTGTGAGGTCCGTATTTCTAGACCACAAAGGATATCCCACTAAATTTCAAAAGGAGGAATCAAAGGAGGCTTGGATCAACACGCTAACTCAATGCGAAGAATGCGCGCTTGGACTTCAATGATCTTTAGCGATTCTTTGGCGTCTCCTTCAAATTACCTCATAGGGAGTTTATATATTTGTCTTTTATATTTATCTTTGTAATCGGTTCGTGAATTTGCCTCATGTTGGCGATTAGGTCTGGGTAGGACTTAGGGAGGAATTCACCTCGTGTTGGCGACTGGGTCTAGGGAGTAGATTTAGGGGGTGTTCGAGGCCTTTCTGAGGGCAACTCTTCTTAACAGTCTAGATTCACTAGACCTCATATTATTGGTTTATAACCCCTAAAACCCGATCTGATTCCAAATTGTAACATCATAATAACAATAATTGTATAGTATGGGTCTGGCTTGGCCCCGTAATATACACCCATCACAATAGAGCATTAAAAAGAGGTATAATATGCAAATCTCAATATAACTAAGCTAGAAGCACATCAAAAAGCAAAACATTAGTTAAGAGTGTCTACAAGCTATAAATAGAACCAAAAGTCCTTAACCGTAAGGCCATACAAACATATCCAAATCGAAACATAGAACTTCTTAAGCTAGCTGCGCTTACATACCAGAATAATATGAATGGAAGTATAAAAATAGGAAAAGGGAGAAACGCTTAATGAGGCTAATTTTCCTTGGATTTTACAGGCGACTAGTGTATGCACACACTCAATCCATGCAATGAAACCAAACACCATGGGAGAGTAAACGAGGGTCAGCTATGAGCTAACCACAAACTGTGTAATAACCCCACTCCTCTTGGCCATCCTAGTGGTCCCTGATGAACTACATCACCGAAAAAGTCAACACTTCATATGCAAATAACAAACGCATAAACAAGCATATCAAGCTATAGTCTAAGTGTCACAAACATAAACCATGTTTTTTATGTTGAGCATCAATAGTAAGAGTCCTATAAGGCATTCATATATGCAACTAGGTATCACCCAAAGATGCACCTCGACACCATATTTTGTGTATGAATCTAATAAACCAACAAACATATTCACATAACACATAAGATAACTACTTGCATGCACCCTAATTCATAATCTCTAATAGGTATAATTGTAGAGGCCAAAAATGCGCCTCCACGATCACTGCTTAAAAGCAAGGAAAATGAAGGTTTGCAAGCTATCGATTACTATCCGACTTAATGATTTAGGTTATTCAGACCGTTGGCAGCGGTCAAGGCCAAAATTCGCTCGTTAGGGCGAATGCCACTCTTGTGACGGGCTTTCCTTTGATTAGAGTGAAGCGATTACAGCGGGTTACAGATGAAGCCGACCGGGCAGACAAGTCGCAAGACAGTTAATTCGAGACCGCAGCTCAGATAAGTGAGCTCCTGGATTCGAGTGTGCGTGTCTTGGGAATGCTGCCCGACCCTATTTTTAGGATCGGGGACCTGCCCAAATGGTCAGATGCTAAAATAACTGCCTGCCCAAGTACATGAGAATCGGGCAGGGGGTGACAGGATACAGAAGAATAAATAAAGGGGAATCTGCGCGGTCTGGCGGCTTGACTTCCGGTTTGTACTGGGTTTGGGTTGAGAAACTTTGGCTTGATCCAATTGGCAACCCGAGCGGTCTGCTGACCGAGACCGCAGCTTGCCCCTTTGGCACTTAAGCCCTGGCAATCGATAGTTGCTGAGAGCGGTCTAACCCTTGGAGACCATGCGACTTGATTCCTTTGCCAGTCTGATCGGTTAATGTATCAAATCGCCTGGTCTAAAGAAGATGTTATCTAGGTAGCGGTCTTCTGGGTAAACATGATCCCCGCACATTTTCAATTTTCGCAGAAATGTCAAAAATGTTTGTTCTAGCCGGAGACCGCATACACCTTCTTCTGAATGCTATAAAATGTTCTGGAAGCTTATTCTTCTACATAATTCGTTTCCAAACACGGGTTTCTATTCGCCGCTCGCAGTTAAAGTTTTTCTCCTTACAGGTTCTCCGGTAAAAATGTCTGACATATTGCTTGATCTTGAAAGTCGCGTGAAGAGTAAACACCGCGAAGGCAAAATCCATAGAAAAAAGAAGAAGAAGAACCTGGAGTCCGACAAGGTTGAGTTAACCGCTATAGTTGCTTCCGCGGGGAAGCCGACCGACTTAGTTCCACCGATAGTCAGTGAAACCGAGTTGGCAAAAGATGAGGCGGGTTATTACAAACCGCCGCCAGCAGATCTGCCTGCCCCTTCTCATATGGCGGGCTCTGAAGGTACTCATTTGGAGACCGCGGGGAATGATTCCTTTGATTTGGGGATCACTACTTCTAGTGTGATCCATTTGAAAGTTGAGAATTTAGAGGGGGTCGTAGATTCCCCCAAACCGAGCCAATAGAAAGATTCTGTTGAAGTGACCGAAGTTAAGGATGATTCTGTCCGAACTTCTCAAGCCAACCAGAAAGAGACCAGGAAGAGGAAGCAGGTGGAGACTATGGCGGAGAGGATCATGAGGAAGAACAAGAGGCTGAAAGCCAAGAATAAGGCTGCTTCTAGGAGATCGGGCATGAATAGCCTCCAGCATAGGGAAAGCGAGAAGGAAGCTTCTGAAGGTCTGGCAACGCCTTCTAGCAAACCGGGCGAACTTAAGGAGAACTCCGCGAGTAGTTTGACAGTGAGTGAGATCATTAAAGACTTTGATACTCTGGAGAAGCAGGATAAGCTGCTTGATTCTCCCAAGCATTTGGAAGGAGCGGACTCAGAAGAGGTGGCTGGGTTGAAAAAGGCCGATCCTACTTTGGAAGATACTGTAAAGACCGGGATGCGGTTTATGAAGATCAAGGCAGAGAAGATGATGGAATATTTGCCCAAGCCACCGCCGGTCAACCCTCTTGTCAAAGGTAAAGGAGCTGCCAATTATCACCCTGTCCACTTTTTTAAAGCATGGTCTCAAAAAGATAACCTGTTTTTGAAACCGCCGGTGAGATTTTTCCCTTCCGCGATCCAAACTTCTGTTGCTAGGCGAACTCAAAATGAGAGGTTGTGGAAAGAACAGTGCCAAAAAATGGACCCTGAGCAAATGAGGCGGCCTATGAATCTGAGCTTGAAACTCGCTACTGCGGCTTGTAAGCGAGGAGATATCGGAGTGAGCAATCTTTATTTAAATCTTATGCTAAATTGCATATGCTTGATCATTCTAACCGCTTCTCATTACTGCAGATGATTCTGAGCTCGCCGTAAAGCCAGGAGACTTGGCAGCTAGCCTGTCACCCTTGCCTCAATCTGTGCCAAGTTCTTCATTGAACTTGAGCCTTGACGGGGAGAAAGAATTAGCCGACTTCCAGGGCAATCTTGATATGTTGAGGGAGTAGGTGATGAAACTTAAAGATCGGGAAAAGGCCGCCCGGGCTGAGAGTGCAGCTATGCGGGCTGAAAATGCTACTATGTGGGCTGAAAACGCTACTATGTTGGTTGCGCTGGAAGATGAAAAGAAGGTGAGGCTGGAGAAGGAGAAGGTGCTGCAAGAGCAAAACAGCGTTCTGTCCGTGCGGCTTGATAAAGGAAGGAAAGAAATCCGGCGTCTCGAAGATGATTGCAAATTCTATAGGGAAAAATATCTGCAGCTGACAAGGGATGTTGGCGGAAGCCGGCGACCTGCCAATGATGATGGACGGCGAGGGTCAAACCGCCAGACTGCTGGTGAGACCTTGAATCCCCTAGCGGTTAGGGTGGCTGAACCTGTTGGTAATACTAGCGAGGCCGCTCCGTCCTTACCTGCTCGCGTTATCCCAGCTGTGCGAGTAGAGCGAGATGCAGCGCGGTTTCATAGTTCTATCAATATCCTCCATCATAACATGAATCAGATATACAGTACAATCCTTCATATCACAAATCAAGTCGCGCAATAGCACCGAGAAGATGCTCCTCCGAACAATCATCGCAAGTAAAGGGCGGCTTGCTTTTTGAACTTTTCATGTTTGTAATAATATTTTTATTCGGTCCTTTGGACAACTTTAATCGCTGGCTGATTTTTCTGATGAAATTACTATTTGTTAATTCATTTAATGCTTGTGAAGCCCGACTTGCTCTGGAACCCGTGCGATTTGTTGTTGGATGTTTTCTGACTTGAAACTTTTTATGATCTCTAATCTATTCTATAGGCCGCGCGGCTTGTCTTTATGCTTGAATTATTGTTTGTAACTTGTTGCTTGTGATATATCTTGTTTTATGTAGGGAGTTTGTCATACGGTTAAAATAAATAGCCGCCACTTTTCCTTTTGTAGGACTTCGTCTGCTTGGAATGGATAGTTGTTGACCGCACGATTAGATTTTTAACCGTGATTTGACTTTGCTAAATGCATATCATTATCCCTATAAGTAGGAGCGCTTCCAAAGACTCAATCCACGAGAGCTAAAGATGCGGTCTAAGAGTAAGTCGCTGCGAGCTGAGAATATGTCTGCTACGCGAGCTGATGCGTCCTTGGCTTTTCATTCCGCTGAACATGATGAATGTCGTCTGACAAAAGCCGAGTTAGACGAGTTCGTTGAAAAACACATGGCATGGAGTCCCCTGCTCGCGCGGCTTCCATTCCGCGATGAGCGAATATACTCTTCCACTCCCAACCAGATAGCCATCCCGATCGACCATTTTGACAGTGGCTTCAAGTTCCCATTACCCCTTGAAGTGGCCCAGGTTTTTTAGCATTATGGAGTTGTGCCCGGACAGCTTCCCCCAACTCAATTGCGGCCATTTTCAGCTTCGTTTCCTACTTGCGATCTGAGAGGGTCAGCTTTTCGATGAACTTATTTAGAAAGACCTTCTCTGTCCGGGTGATTGCAGATGCGGATTCGAAGTTCAGGGGCCACTTATATTTTGGCTATAGGGGGTTGAATATGGTCAACCTTGTGAACAAGGTTGCAAACTGGTCCGAGAGATACCTGATATTCGAAGGCCGACTAGGCTTGCTGAATCCACACCCGCAGGTGCGGTCAGAGGAGATTTTTAAAAAGATCGCGGTTAACAAGGTTGAGTAGGAAACTTATTCGCTTCTTAAAACCGTGCGACTTAATGTAGGTCACTATGTCCCACTGCTTTCCGAGTTTGGACATATCCAACCTGAAGACAGTAAGTCTCTTTCAATCCGCTTTCTGCTCTGATATTGATCGCGCGGCCTTTCATTTTGATATTTTTACTTCTATTTTGCAGTTGAAGCCATCGTCCCTAAGAACAATCCGGTCAGCCCGGCCGACTTAATTCTGACCTAGAGGGAAAAGAGGTAGAAGTTGGGAAAAAACAAGCCGCTGGTGTCAGATGACGAAGAATCGGCCTCTTCCGGCGATTATTCTTCCCTTCGCACCCTCGACACTGTGAAGGATTTGAAAGGCCATCCGACTTTGAGTTGGCATCCAGGAGGAGACCGCATCCAAGTCTCCACTGCGCTTCCCCACTGGTGAAATGAGAAGTCTAGTCGCCATGCAAAGACCGTTGGTATGGCTCTATATGGTCGACGAAATTTCAGAAAGTAGAGGTAGGTTCCTGATGAGGAGCTCACTCGGCTAGCCGCGCGAGTTGCTGCGAAGAGTTATGTGACCAATCACTACATGGGCATGTCCTTCAAGAGGTTAAACAAAGAAAATAGTAATTTAGAAAAAGAGGTCGCCGAACTAAAAGAGGAGAACGCGCGATTAAAGCAGGTTGAGTTGGTAAGTTATCACCTTGTCAGCCGATTATTGTGTTACTCAAACCGGGTGGTCTAACTTTGTTTTCTTTTGACAGAATAAATATGACTCCAAGAATCCGATTTTCCAGGAAGTGGTATTTCCTCTGATCGCTGACGGGATTGATGGAGCCTTTAATCGCATAAGAGAGCTCGGCATCCTGGCTCCAGGTTTTGAGAATTTTACCTTTTCTTATGCCTATCCGGCTCTATAAAAGAAGCTGGATAGAATTAGGTGGGTAGACAAAAGGAAAGATAAAGTTGGGGGAAGCAGCTCGGAAGATGAGAGCAGTGAGGAAGAAGAGCAAGAAAGAGTCGTTGATGAGGTCATTGCAGCTGAGGATGAGAAGAAGAGCGGATCAGATTCGGAGTCTGATGACTCTTGAGAAGAGACCGAGCGATCTAAGTGCATGAGGTCGGGCAATTTGAGCAGCTCGAGCAGTAGCTCATCCGGCTCTTCTTTGGGGAGTGAGGGATACTCACCCGAAGTTAATGACGGGGAAGATTTAAATTCCCCTACGGCTAAAAAACTCAAGCCGGGCAAACTTTCTCCTGATGTTGACATTGATGGTAGTGAAGATTCAACTTCTCCTGAGATAAAAAATCTCAAGTCGGACGAGTAGTTAAACTTTGTATATTTCTCTTTTATATATATATATATTTTTTTTTTGTAGCCGACGACTTAATTATGTTAGCCGGTCGGTTTATATATAAGCATATGTATCTTTTGGGAATGATTAATGAAAAGATAGTTACCTGTTCCTCTGTTTGTTTCTGCAATTTTCTACTTACTTGTAATTGTCCGGCTTCAACTTTGCTTTTGTATTCTCTTATAAAATATGAATTCTTTCATGAATCCTCCTGAGAATAGATCTAGCCGCGCGGCTATTATCCAATCTGAGCTTCTTGGAGTTCTGGCATTTATGATATGAGAATTCTTGGTAGTCGATAACCCGAATACTATAAGGCGCTGCTCGGGCAATTAGAATACCTCATCATTCCAGCGGACTTGAAAGTATCTGAAATGAATTTCTACAAATGTTCATCACAAATAACAGGTCGTGTGGTCAGAACAAGCGATTTCTTTGATATCATAACAAATATAATATCCCCAAACTTAATCCATCAAAAATCGAACCGTGCGATTATAATATACTTCGGGCGACTTGATAATATGATTCCCCAAAAAATTCTTAGATGAAACTATCCTGACATGATTAGCCCGGATAATAATAATGACCAAGACAATAAATAGATCGCGCGGTTTGCGCACAATCCGGATGATCAATAAACTGTGTTTATCAAGATAACAATGATGATCAAGATGATAATTAGGTCGCGTGGTTGGCATACAATCCGGCCGATCAATAGACTTTATCAAGGTAATAATGATAATCAAGATAATAATTAGATCGTGCGGACATTCCCCGCGATGCTTAGCAAATTATATAGACAATTTTTATAGATTTTACTACTCCAAGTCGCGCGATTAGTTGAAGTTCTCAATCCGAATCGGAATGACCATATGATACCATGCTGAGATATTATATTGAATTCCACAGATTACCCAAATAACCCGACCAGTTAAGGGTTTTATTGACAACATGTTTATTGCCTCGCAGCTTAACTTGTGATGACCTATTTTCTAGCTTGGAAGCTAGGTATCTTTCTAGCCGTTCGGCTAAACATGCCTAAATCATTTGGGTAGCATATCATGCTACTAATTCACATGTTGTTCACACAAGTCGGTCAGTTTGAAAACATCAAACCGCCTGGTCTTAATATTTTTTCCTTTTTCAAGCCCAATGGGCCAAAATTTGTACATGTTTGGTACCACTTTCTTCGAATGGTCGAAGATCATACGAGAGATTACTTCCTGTAAAGAAAAAGGAAGTACAAACTTTGATGACCAAGTGGGTAGGTGCGCCTAGGAGGCAAGCATTGCTTTCTTCAAGTGGTCATCGAAACTGTAAATGACTTAACTGCTCTCCTGCCTAGGGTTACAAGCCAAGTTGATCAATTGGGCAGGTGGGCCTAGGCATCGAACATTGCTTTCCTCAGAGAGATCAACTCAGTTTTGGGTCCTCTTTAGGCACCGCTTGAGAGTACCTAGGATTGTTCGCTAGTTACAGACTAAGATGATCAGTTGGGCAGGTGGGCCTAGGCTGCGAACATTGCTTTCTTCAGAAAGATCATCAAAATTGTAACCATATCCCTTTCGGGGCACAATAGAGCTAACAGTCACCTGGACCTCCCTTGATGCAGATGTGTGTTAGATGCTAGCCGAGATCCAAAGTTCTGAAGACCACCGCATGGGAATTGGCAAGCTTCCACTGCACGTGTGCGAAATCTCCCCGCTACATGTGGTCATCGTGGTATTACGCTAATGACTACAATCCGAGGGGGTGCAAGCAGAACTTGGCAATGTCTCTGCGGTTCAGTGAGTTTGATAATGAGTAATGAAAACAAACAAGTCACTAGACAGTGGGAAAGGGTCCAACGAGATCCATTCCCCAAACTGCAAACGGCCATGGTGCGGTTATTGATCTGAGTGTCTTGGCTGGACGGAGCTGAAGCGGAGCAAATTTCTGGCACTGGACGCATCGCTTAGCAAATTATTCTCCATCTTTCCTCATTGTCGGCCAAAAGTACCCCTGTCTTAGGATTCTTTTCTCTAGAGTCTTCACACTGGAATGACTTCTGCATTCCCCTGAGTGAACTTCCTGGAGTATGCTGGGAACTTCTTCTTCTGAAACGCATCTTGCTAAAGGAGAGATGAATCTCTTTCTATAAAGAATTCCTACTATAAGATAGTAATAGGCAACTTTTCTTTTGAATCTTCTTTTATCTTTGACCGATGGATGATATTCCCCTTTGGACAAGAATAACTCAAACGGGTCCTTCCAGGATGGCTGCTAATCAATTTGCATTACCTCCCCTTCTTCTATTGCCGGATGAAACAACTCTGATGTTACTCCCCCTGATGGGAGTCCAAACTTTGACAGCTCGTCTGCTTCCTCATTCTGGGCCCTTGGGATATGTTCGATAATAAATGATTTGAATCTTCCAATCTCCTCCTTTATGAGCATTAAATACTTCTTTAGTATCGGCTCCCTAGTTTCAAAGTTTCCCAGCACATGTGAAGCAATTATTAGAGAATCCGTCTTTATGTGCACATATTCTATGCCCAATTCTTTCGCGAGCCTCAATCTAGCCAAGAGTGCTTCATATTCTGCTTGATTGTTCATAATCGGAAAGAAGAACTTGATAGATTGTTCCAGCTTAATGCCATTCGGGTTGATTAAGACAATTCCTGCTCCCGCAGAGTTTCTGCCTGAAGCCCCATCCATATATATTATCCAGGATAATGGAGATCTTTCTGCTTTTTCTGGACTAATTTCTGATGTATCAACTAGGAAATCTGCCAACACCTATGCCTTGATTGTTGTTCTTGGGATGTAAGATATTTCAAATTAGCTTAACTCAATTGCCCATTTAGCCAGCCTTCCCGAATGATCTGGCTTTTCCAATATATTTCTCAAAGGATGATCTGTGACTACTTGAATAGGATGAGCCTGAAAATAGGGGCAAAGTCCGCGAGATGACATGAATAAAGTTAAGGATAGCTTTTCCAAGATCGAATATTTAGTTTCCGCATCTTTTAGGATATGGCTAACATAGTAGATATGGAACTGCTTCTTCTTTTCCTCCCGAACGAGGATGGAGCTTACCGCGTCCAGACTGACCCCTAAATATAAGAACAATGTCTCCCCTTATCGAGGGCTCTGGAGTAAAGGAGTCGACATCAACTATTTCTTTAATTGTTCGAAAGCATTATCGCATTCTTCGTTCCACTCAAACTTAGATCCCCTAGAAGTATTTTAAAGAACTGGGCACTTTTATTTCCTGACTTAGAGATAAATCGACTTAGGCCTGCCAACCTTCCTCCTAATTGTTGAACTTCCTTTGGTGTGAGAGGAGGAGTCATATCGAGGATAACCTTCACCTTATCGGGATTTGGTGCAAGGCCATCAGGGGTGAGAAGAGGTCCAAGAAATTCCCCTTATTTGCTCCAAAGACGCATTTTAACGGACTCAACTTCAATTTGAACCTTCGTAGAGTAGCAAACGTCTCTACAAGGTATTCCATGTGTGTAGAAACAGTTTTACTTTTTAATAGGTGATCATCGACATATACTTCAAGATTCTTCCCTTTTTGTTGTTTAAAGATAGTGTCCATCATTCTCTGGTAAGTTCCACCCGCATTCTTAAGACCAAAAGGCGTTACTAAATAGCAATAACACCCATCATTTGTTATGAATGACATATGGGGATATCGGGTTTGTGTATTTTAATTTGATGGTAACCAGAGAAAGCATCAGGAAAGCTCATAAAAAAGTATCCAACCGCGGAATCAACTAATATATCTATCTGAGGCAAGGGATAACAATCTTTGGGACACGCTTTATTAAGTTTCGTGAAATCCACACACATAGGCAATTTCCCCCATGGTTTTTTTACCATTACAACATTTGACATCCAGGTGGGGTACTGGATTTCAGAAATAAAACCCGCTTTAAGAAGTTTTGCAACTTCTTCTCTGATAGGAACCGCCAGCTTGTTTGCCACTTCTCTTTTCTTTTGCTGAACTAGCTTGAATTCAGGGGAGATGTTGAGATGATGGCAGGCTATATCTGGGTCCACTCCCGGCATATCCTCTGCCGACCAGGAAAAGATGTCTAGATTTTCTAAGAGACAAGTAATCAGTTGGAGCTTCTCCTTTTCAGGCAGTTCAACATTGATAATCAACTTCTTCCCTTCCCCCTCAGCAATGGGGACTTCTTGGGTCTCCTGGGCAGGTTCTAAGTGAACCATGTCACGGTCCTTATTCTCCTTGGCAACTTCTGGAGGCATGGCCACTTCAAGGGTAACGACTGGAGACTCGGTGAGTGGAGAATCTATAATCATGTTAACAATTTTAACATAACATTCTCGAGCCACTTTTGGATCACTCCGGATCCGATATTGCCTCCCCTCTGCAGCAAACTTGATAGCTAGGTGGAAAGTTTACACCACTGCTTGGTAAGTATTTAGGATTGGCCTTCCAAATATGGCACAATAATTGCTCGGAGCGTCCACTACCACAAAGTTAACGAGCTTCGTAATACCTCCCAATGTCACCAAAAGCTTCACGCATCCTTCTACCTCCTTCTTCTCTCCCGAGAAGACGTAGAGGGGCCCTTCAGTAGAAAGCATAGGCTTTCCGGTCTTCAGGGCTTCAAAATTTGGGTGGAAAAGGAGGTTGACAGAGCTTCCTATGTCGATCAAGATCTTATGCACTGTATAAATCTCTATTATGTCCTTGATTACAACGGCATCATCGAAAGGATTTGCGTTTGGAGAGAGATCATCTTGACCAAAAGTGACGACTGATCTCTCCGGGGAGGAAGTTGAAGTGGCTGCCACTTCTTGCTTGAATACTCTGGCGACACTTGATTTTCTGGAGGATTCAGGCCTGGCTCCCCCATGAATGCAGTAAACATGGCCAAGAGGGCCATCATCATTTACTTCTACACATTCTCCAGTTGGATGAATGTCGCCATAATGGCCGATATATTCAACATCCGCGCATTCCCAACTGATCTCAGCTACTTCTTTTGCCTTTGAAGTGGAGGGTTTGTCAGATACCTCCTTCCGAACCAGACCCCAAAACTATCCTTCCCCCAAGAGTTTCTCAATTAACAAGCAAAGGGCCCGACAGTCCTCGGTCAAATGCCTTCCCTCCTTATGATATTCATAGTAGAGGTTTGGATTTCAGTTTCGAACATCAGACCTCAAAGGAGTTGGCCTCTTGAAATCAGGCCTCTTCTGCAGAATTTGAGCGACCTTGTTCATTGTTACATTTGGGGGAGTAAAAGATTCCTATGAGTCATCATATGGGGTGACTTGAGGTGGAGGCATAGTGTATTGTGGCAGATACACCGACATTATTTATTGGACTGGCACGGAAGGAGCGGGCGTGATGGCCAGCGGTAGTTTCTGCTCCTGAAACTGTTGATGGCCAAATGGAGGCTGTCTATGCCTGAAATTTCTTCCACTTTGAGCTTGGGGTTCGAAATCTTGTTTTGGCTGATGGTGGTACGGTTGGTGATTGGCAGAAGATCTGGATGGTTCTTTATCGGTAAGCAGTTTAGCAATATAACCAGGATTCCCCCTTTCGCCTTTAATAAACATGTTGGCTAGGCTGATCATTTCCAGGTAAGTTTTAGGTTCTCTGATTTGTGCTTCGAATTTTAATGGCCCTTCTCTTAGGCCAAGAATCAATGCCACCAGATACAGTTCTGGGTCTACATTCTGTATTCCCATGATTTTCTTCTAAAATCGATCAAAAAAATGACCCCATGTTTTGCCTTCACGCTGCTTGATCTCGAATAGAGCTCCTGGGCCGTCTTTTCTCTTCTTGGAAGTTGAGAACCTTAATAAGAACTCTCTCCTGAGTTTGGCAAAGCATCTGATGGATTGGGGGTGTAATCCATAAAACCATTCTCTTGCTTGCCCGTCAAAAGACGTGACAAGAAGTTTACATTTGGTTGCATCTGTAAGAGTCTTCAGTGCAATAGCTAACTCGAAGGCTGGCAAATGTACTGCCGGATCGGACTCCCCATGAGATGCCGGCAAACGTGGTTCTCTGAAATTATGTCGGGCCAGCTCTCCTTGAAATTCATTCTTGAATGGAGAGATTTCTTCGACATCCTCATAGAGGGGAGGAAGCGGGTAACAACCGCTGTAGTTGCGGTTACTTGAGGGCAGGCCGCCGGATAGGCAAAACGGGTTGTGGCATCTGACGGGCAGGCTGCCAGATAGGGGAGGCAGGCTGCATTTGAAGTCGTACCTTGGAACACGAGAACCCGGGTAGGAAAATCTTGGGTGGCCTCTCGATAAAAGGCCTGGCGGGAGTTGAAATTGTCCCGAGGATGTTGCGGGATGACATCTTGAGATATGGTATACGGAGGCAGTGGTGGAGCCGGAGTTACAACTGGGATGACCGTGGTTTGTTGAGCGGTTAGCCGATCAGTGAGAAGGGCTAGAGCTTGACCGATGGCATCTAATCGCTGATCGGTTTGTTTACGAGACCGTTCAGCCTCCTGCCTGGACTGTTCCAGTGCTTCCCATAGAAAGACTTCACCACGATCGGAGCGATCTCCGTGGATGAACTGGCGGTCTAAAATATTGTCAGAGTGTTCACCGACAGCTTGCGATCTGAAGGTCGCGTGTGTCTGTTGAGGCTGAAAATTGGCCTCCACGATCACTGCTTAATAAGCAAGGAAAATGAAGGTTTGCAAGCTATCAGTTACTATCCGACTTAATGATTTAGGTTGATTAGACCACTAGCTGCTGTCAAGGCCAGAATTCGCCCATCACAGTGAATGCCACTCTTGTGATGGTCTTTCCTTTGATTAGAGTGAAGCGGTTACAGCGGGTTACAGATGAAGCTGGCCGGGCAGACAAGTTGCAAGACAGTTAATTCGAGACCGCAGCTCAGACAAGCGAGCTCCTAGATTCGAGTGTGCGTGTCTTGGGAATGCCGCCTGGCCCTATTTTTAGGCTCGGGGACCTGCTCGAATGGGCAAATGCTAAAATAACTGCCTGGATGGGTACAGGAGAATGGGACAGGGGGTGATGGGATACAGAAGAATAAATAAAAGGGAACTCGCGCGGTCTGGCGGCTTGACTTCTGGTTTGTATTGGGCTTGGGTTGAGAAACTTTGGCTTGATCCAATTGGCAACCCGAGCGGTCTGCTGACCGAGACCGCAGCTTCCCCCTTTGGAACTTAAGCCCTGGCAATCTTCAGTTGCCGAGAGCGGTCTAACCCTTGGAGACCGCTCGGCTTGATTCGTTTGCCGGTCTAATCGGTTAATGTATCAAACCGCCTGGTCTAAAGAAGATGTTGTCTAGGTAGCGGTCTTCTGGGTAAATAATAATAGTAATATATCCAAATTTAAACCCGATGATCGATAACCCCTTTTTATTATTTGATTAATGTACATCAACATTATGGGTGAAGTCCCTAGACTTGTCATCAAAATTACACAGTCCCTAGTCGGTAAGTTCTTAAAGGTGATGAGCAGCATCATATAAAGACTTCTAGTCATAAATACAACATCATCATATGAAGTCCATAGCACATAAGTTTTTCAAGTATGGATAGTGGTTTCATATGATGTCTCCAGACCGTGAATACGATGACATCATATGATGTCCATAGATCAAAGCCTTCCTGTTTAGGATCCCAATCCAAGTCACACGCAACTCACGATGCACCTCCAATAGTTAAATATCTCACATGCACCACATGCCCTAACTCCAATATTGCAAACTTATTACAAAAAATGGGCATTAAAAGGTTCTTTGACCGCATTTATGCCTCTAATAAGATTCCTACATGTAATGCCTGAAAATCCAAATACTAGTAGTTCATAAGGAGCCTAATATCCATAGAGACATCCTGAAGAGTTTTGGAACAAATTGGGTGTTCTTACGAGGCCTTTTGGAGCCTTTAAAGTACTACACGGCTTGGGATGCGGATGTGCCCCTAACAGTATCAATGGTTCTGGAGAAAAAGTGAAGTAGAAAAACATACACGGGCTAGCACACGAGCGTGTGCATAACTGTGTTCCAACTTTTTTAGGTCATTTGAAGACAGTGGGGTTACAGCTTGTTGACACGGCTGGGTGTATGGCCATGTTAAGGGACACAACCTGGTATACGGTCATGTGCATAGTTGAGCCCAACTCCAGTTTTGGACCTAGAAGTGTGGATTTCTGCAGAAGGAGCCATACAACCTGGAATATGGCTGTGCGTGTACCCATGTACAATCCCCAGGTCAAGTCTAGGTGCTTAAGTAAAGTGACACGTCCTGACACATGGTCGTGTTCCAAGTCGTGTATGGTGAATAGGTGTCTAAGTGTTTTGTTGATGTTAAAATTAGTGATAAGTAGTATTTATATAAGTTTTTAATTGAAATTTTTGTAATTATTTAATATGAATTTTTCCTTTTCATGTCAACTTTAGGTTATAAGTAGTTCTTTTTGTAATTTTGATTCTAACTTATCTTAATTCCAATATTTGCAGAATTTTGGGAGAATTTGATGAAGTTAACAAGACACGCCCCAAGGTCACGCCCGTGACCAAGGGGCGTGTAACCTGAAGATCAAACCAGAGTCGATGCCGCGCTGATTGAGCCAGCCCACAGTGAGTCACGCCCTCGGTCATGCCCGTGACCCAAAGTCACTCCCGTGACCAGGGGGTGTAAATTTAGAATCTTCCCAGCGTGCTGCCATCGAGACGTGGAGCCGCCGTCGAAAAGTCAACATGAGTCGTACCCGTGACCCATATGTCACGCCCGTGACTTTCCCGCGTGATCCCTGCACACCACCGCACCGCAAGAAAGACCCACGCCGCATTAAATGAAGCCATCCAAGTACACGCTCGTGACCCAAGTTACACATGCGTGTAATGTCCAAATTTTTCCCGCCGTCACGCAAAGCCCACGCCACTGTCCCAGCCGTGCAGATTAGTGATTACACGCCCCTAGGTCACGCCCGTGACCAAGGGGCGTGTCACTTGAAAATTCTTCTTATAAATTCTAGGGCTCTCCTTGAGTCCAGGGTTCAGAAATTTGGAGAGGGGGGAGGTGCTGCTAGAGCTGTTAGTGAGTTTTTCGATTTCATGTTCATGTCTCTTTAAACTTTCATGTTCTCTTTTTTTTTTCTCATGCAATGTACTAGATTTCTTCCATGCACTAGTTTATTAAGCTTGTAAACCTTATTTTTCCTAGCTTTTAATCTCTTTTCTTTAAGGCTTGTAATAATTTTCATCTAAATAAAAATTAAGTTGGCTCTTTTGTTGATTTGTCTCTTTCCACCTTTGTAATTTTCCTTCATGCAATTTTATTTTTCTTTCTCTTTTCCCTCCACTATGATTAACTAATTCTAATTAGTGCTCGATCAAAATGATCCGAGGATGAGATAATCAAGTTATGATTTTCTAAGCTCTCTTTTTCAGTTTTTGTAAACACATGAATTACCCTTGATTTTTAACTAGTGACATATTATCGATGTATGGTTTTCTCTTAAGTTTTCATACTTAGTTAGCCGAGAGGCTCAACGTATGAATCGATCACTAAAGGCTAAAGAGAGTTGCACGCACCCCTCAAGAGAGGATGACGTAAATCTCCCAGATTGCAGTCAAATCCAATAGCGGGATTCACTTCGTAAAGCAAGTTTTAGGTAATCAATTATAGGACGAGAGTCCGGTTGATTTTTCCTAAACTTAGTTGGGCATTAACCTCGAGAGAGGCATGTGCAAGCTTCCGGAACCTCCACGGTCAAGTAGTTTAATTAAACAGAATTATATTTATTTTCCTTTCGCTTGATTATTCTTAATCCAAGGTGAATTTTGATTGAGCACTAATCTCTTTTACCATCGTTTAATCCTTTCTTTTAGCTTGCAATTTATCTCTATTTAGCTAGTAAAGCAAAACTCAAAAATCAATTAGATAAGATAATATTGATTTTCCTTGAAGTAGAAGTAATCAACGCTCCCCATGGAATACGACCTTGGTATTTCTAAATATCCTATACTATAGACGATAAGGTACACTTGCCTTTATCGGATATAGTTTTGGAGAAAATCTTTAATCATTTCACTTTGCAAAACCGTAAATTTCTATATCAAGTTTTTGGCGCCGTTGCCGGGGACTTGCGTAGATATTTTGAAAAGAGGATAGCTATTAATTTTATCATGCTTATTTTTATTTAATTTTGCTTTTTCTAAATTTCAAGAAGAAAAAAATATATAATAGTCTAGTTTTCCTTTTTTTTTTCTTTTCTTTTCATTATCCGCTCTTTTTCTTCATTCCCTTTTTATTCTTTAGTGTATGACCCGAGGTAGTGCTTTGAATATTCCTTTTGATCCAGAGATCGAGCAAACCCTTTGGCGTCGTCGCCGTTCTCGTGATAAGGATAATCAATTAGAATTCGAAGAGTCGATTGGGGAGACTAAAATAGCGAATATGGATCTTAATCCTCCTAATCCTAACGCACCAAATCCTAATGAGGTCGCACAATGGACCATGCCCTATTATGCACGGCCAAATTTGGAAGGCACACAGTCAAGTATTGTTTGCCCTGCGGTGGAGAACAAAAACTTTGAGATCAAGTCCAACATCATACAAATGGTACAGCAATCAGTGACCTTCGATGGTCAGCCGGACGAAAATCCAAACTGTCATATTTATAATTTTCTCAAAATTTGCGACACGTTTAAAATCAATGGTGTCACCAATGCTGCCATTCGATTGCGTCTTTTCCTTTTTCTTTACGGTCTAAGGCCAAGCAGTGGTTGGGCTCACTTCCTAGGGATTCCATCACTACATGGGTCGATATGGCGGAAAAATTTCTCACTAAATATTTTCCGCCTGCAAAGAACGCCAAAATGCAAACCGATATTGCGTCATTTATGCAAATTGACTCAGAGAATCTCTATGATACATGGGAGTGCTTCAAGGAGCTTTTGCGTAGATGCCCTCACCACGCACTTCCCACTTGGCAACAAGTGCGAATTTTATATAATGGCTTGAATTTCCAAACTAAGCAAATGATTGATGCGGCCGCCAGGGGAACATTAAATATGAAGACCCCGGAGGCCGCTCAGGAGCTTTTTGAGGAAATGGCCATGAATGCGTACCAATGGAATATGCCTCAAGCGCAGCCTAACAAGCCAGCCAGAATTTTTGAAATAGGCGCAAACGCAATTTTGGCTTTACAAGTTGAGCGCTTAACAAAGTAAGTGACGGAGATGTCTTCTTCCTTCGCCACTCCTCCTTGGGCTAATAATATTTTAATTGAAGAGCAAGTTGACTACATGGTAAATCCGCCTCGGCCTTCCTATAACCCCAACACTGCTCCGTACAACAACACTTACAATGCGGGCTATAGGAACCATCCGAACTTCTAGTGGAGCAACCAAGGAAATGCTCAGCGTCCTCTAAATATTAATCAACCTCCTAATCCCCCTCTAAATTTGAATTCTCAACATTTTAATCTGCCCGGTTTTCCACCGCAACAGCGAAAACTCTCTCCTCTTGAAGAGGTTTTTGCAAAATATGTTGCTACAAATGAAACGAACATCCGGAATCTTACCGGATCGATCAAAAATTTAGAGAATCAAGTGGGCCAGCTCGCAAAGATGATTTTTGAGCGACAACAAGGAGCACTACCAGGGAATACGGAGCAAAATCCAAGGGAAAGCGCGAACGTGATTATACTCCGAAGAGGGAAGGAGGTGGTTTCAAAACAGGATGAACCCAAGGTAATTTTTTCTTCTCCTCCTCCTCTTATTTTATCTTCAAATTTGCCCCCTGCGTTAGCTCCGCATGCTTCTACTTCCAATATTCCGTATTTATCTAAATTTAAAAGCGAGTGCGCCGAAAAAATTATAAAAAGTTTTTAGAAATTTTACAACAAATTCATATTACTGTACCCTTCTGCGAGGCTATCTCTCAAATGCCTAAATATGCGAAATATTTTAAGGAGTTGCTCTCCAATAAGAAAAAAATAGAAGATATTTTGCATATGTCTTTAAACGCAGAATGCTCCGCGGTTGTACTCAACAAATTGCCTCAAAAAGCAAATGACCCGGGACGGTTCTCCATCCCATGTTTATTTGGCAATTCGTTAGTAAAACACGCCTTAGCACATCTTGGAGCAAGCATCAATCTCATGACTTTTTCGTTATTTAAAAATTTAGGTCTAGGAAATCCTAACCCCATTCGAATGAGTATTCAATTAGCGGATCGTTCTTTAAAATATCCGGTAGGGATAGTGGAGGACGTGCTTGTTAAGGTTGATAAGTTCATCTTCCCAGTGGACTTTGTCATTCTTGACATCGAAGAGGATGCCGAAGTACCCATCATACTTAGTCGCCCCTTCCTTGCCACCTCCCACACAATTATCGACGTAAGTGACAGAAAGCTCCTCCTACGGGTTGGAGACGATGAAGTTACATTTAGTATAAATCCCTCATTGCGAAACACCTTAGAGAATGACGATTCGTGCTTCTATTTAGAAGAATGTTTTGGGAATGAATTTTATTCACTTCCCGAGTTAGTCTTCACATCGAGTCACGAATCCAAGCTCACCAAGCTCTTTTGTTTAGAAGAAGAAGTCTCTCGCTCCACACCACCCGAACCATTATTTTTAGAAAATTTAAAAATCAAAACTTCTTATGAAGAGCCACCCGTTTTATAATTGAAACAACTCCCTCCTCTCCTAAAATATCTATTCTTAGAAAAAGAGTCTAAGCTACCCGTTATCGTTTCATCCGAACTTAGCTATTCAGAAATTTCTGAGTTGACTATTGCCTTAAGAAAGCACCGCCATGCAATTGCATGGCAAATTTTGGATATTAAAGGTATTAACCCTTTTTTCTGCACTCACAAAATCATCCTCGAAGATAATTCCCGTAACACGGTCCAGCCTCAACGACGACTAATTCTGAATATGAAAGAAGTCATTAAGGCCGAAGTTATTAAACTTTTGGACACAGGAATCATCTACCCGATATCGGATAGTACTTGGGTTAGCCTGTACAAGTCGTACCGAAGAAAGCTGGCGTTACGGTAGTTGCAAAAAAAAATAATGAATTAATACCAACTCATACTGTTACGGGTTGGCGGATGTGCATCGATTATCAAAAACTAAATGATGCCACCCGTAAGTATCACATCCTGCTACCTTTTATCGATCAAATCTTAGATCACCTTTCAGGTCACTCTTACTACTATTTTCTCGATGGTTTGTCGGGATATTTCCAAATCCCGATTTCGCCCGATGACCAAGAGAAAACAACTTTCACTTGTCCCTTTGGCACCTTTGCTTATCGAAGGATGCCATTTGGTCTTTGTAATGCGCCAGCTACATTCCAAAGATGTATACTGGCAATATTTGACGAGTTAGTAGAGGAGGTGATGGAAGTGTTCATGGTAAATTTTTCCGTTTTTGGAAACTCTTTCAAAAATTGTTTAAAAAATCTCGAGCACGTGTTACAATGTTGTGAGGAAACTAATCTTTCTCTCAATTGGGAGAATTGTCATTTTATGGTCGAAGAAGGATTAGTCCTTGGCCATAAAATCTCTGGCAAAGGGACCGAGATCGAGAGGGCCAAGATCGAAGTAATTGAAAAACTCCCCCCTCCAACGAATGTAAAAGCCATTAGATGTTTCCTAGGTCACGCGGGGTTTTATCAGCGCTTTATCCAAAAATTTCCCAAAATCACAAAGCCATTAACCAATCTCCTCGAGAAAGAGTCTTCCTTCCTTTTTAATGTCGAATGCCATTTGGCCTTTAAACTTATCAAAGAAAAGCTTATAAATTTTCCGATTCTAGTTGCGCCGGATTGGTTGCTACCCTTCGAAATTATATGCGACGCGAGTGATATTGCGGTAGATGCCGTGTTAGGCCAATGGGTGAGTAAGTATTTCTACCCGATTTATTATGCGAGCAAGACACTCACGTCGGCACAAGCAAACTACACCACTACCGAGAAGGAACTTCTAGCAATCGTTTTCTCTTTTGATAAGTTTAGGTCGTATATCACTCTCTCAAAAGTTATCGTCTTCACGGATCACTCCGCGCTTAGGTATCTCTTAAGTAAATCGGACGCAAAGCCACATCTTTTGCGATGGATCCTCCTCTTGCAGGAGTTTGATTTAGAGATTCGGGACAAAAGGGGAGCTGAAAACTTGGCGGCCGATCATCTTTCTTGATTAGAAAATCCAGCCTCGGGAGCATTAATAGAAGCCGACATTAATGATAAATTTCCCGAAGAGCGCCTCCTCGCTCTCGAAAATATAAATTCATCTTCCACCCCCTGGTTTCCGGATTTGGCTAACTATTTAGTAGCCCGGGTCCTGCCAAAAGAATTCTCGAGTCAGCAAAAGAAGAAATTCTTATCTGATTTAAAGATTTATTTTTGGGAGGATCCCTTTTTATTACGTGTTTGTGCAGACTAGGTGGTGAGAAGATGCGTCTCAAGTGAGGAAGGCCTTACAATTTTACGTCATTGTCACAAGGGACCAACCGGTGGTCATTATCAAGCGAACCGAACTGCGAGGAAGGCGCTGGAGGTGGGCTTTTATTGGCCCACGCTCTTCAAAGATGCTCACACCTTTGTGAGTACTTGCGACAGCTGCCAGCGGTCGGGGAACATCTCCCGCCGGGATGAGATGCCCGAAAATATTTTCTTAGAATGCGAATTTTTTTATCTTTGTGGTATTGAATTTATTTGGTCCTCTCTCTCCCTCTTTTTCAAACAAGTATATTCTAGTTGTAGTTGACTACGTGTCGAGGTGGGCGGAAGCGTAAGCTCTCCCCACCAACGATGCGCGAGCCGTCGTTAACTTCTTAAAAAATTTATTTTTTCGATTTGGCACGCCACGCGCTATAGTGAATGATCGGACCCATTTTTGCAATAGCCAATTTACAAAAATTCTAGCAAAATATGGTGTCACGCATAAACTATCCACTGCATATCACCCACAATTGAGCGGCCAAGTCAAAGTCGTAAATCATGAATTAAAGCGGATTTTAGAAAAAACCATTTCTATTAATCAGAAGGATTGGGCAATAAAGCTCGATGACGCGCTATAGGCTTATCGAACAGCGTGCAAGACCGCTATCGGTTGTAGACCATTTCAAATGGTTTATGGCAAGGCTTGCCACCATCCGGTCGAACTAGAACACCACGCATTTTGGGTGCTTAAGTTTTTAAATCTCGATTCTACATTAGCGGCCGAACAAAGAAAATTTCAAATGAACGAATTAGACGAGTGGTGAGCGAATGCGTACGAGAGTAACAAATTATATAAGGAGCGAACAAAGTTTTATCACGATAAACACATAAAATTTTTGAAAACTTTTTCGTTGGGCGATCTCGTACTCCTTTATAATTCTTGCCTTCGACTTTTTCCGGGAAAATTAAAATCCCGATGGTCCGGACCCTTTATTGTAAGAGAGGTTTGGTCCTATGGGACAATCCTAATTTCCCACCCGAAAAAAAGGCTCCTTCAAAGCTAACGGGCACCACCTTAAGTTATATCTTCCGGGAGAGTTAGCTAATGAAAAGAGTGATTTGATATTACTTCCTCCTATAACATGATCGGCAATTAGGTCAAGCTATGCGACCTTAAACAAAGCGCTTTTGGGAGGCACCCCAAAGTTATCTTTTTATTGTTTTCTCTTGTTTTTTTCTTTAACAAGTTTTGTAGGTAATCGCCGCTTGCCCACGAAAGCTTCAAAAAAAACCAGGGAAGCTCTTTTTTCCTTCTCTTTTTTCCTTGCATTTCTTTATTTGCTTCTTTTTCTTTTCTTTTACTTTATACTTAGCTTTAAACATTGGGGACAATGTTTACCTTCAAGTATGGGGGTGTAAATAGTTCTTTGTAAATAGTTTTTAAATTAGAAATAAAAAAAAATAGAAAATCGAAAATTTAAATCTTGGAAAGGGACGTTTGGGATATCATCCCATCACACCTCCTAGTACCGTGAGAACCCTTCACGTGTTATACCTCGGGAAGTCCAGGAATTAATAAAAAATGTTAGCTTTAAAACAAGTTTCCTTTCTTATATTATCAAAAATTCAAAAAAAAAGATAATATTCAAAAATTCAAAAAAATAATATAATATTCAAAAATTCAAAAAAAAGATAATATCAAAAATTCCAAAAAAAAAAACATATTTTTGAAAAATTTAGAACAAAAGAAAAAAAAATTCTTATACCCCTCCTACTTATTGTTTTGGGATTTCTTTGAAATCTAGTTGAGAATGTTTATAAGCATTTTTTAGGTTTTTAATTGGCTAAAATTTTGTTCATCATAGTTTGTTAATTTTAAATTTTAGGTAATCTTGTTTTAAGAACCATCTTATGATTTGAGTTTGATTAGAGAATTTTTGTTAGCATGACTTCTCTTTTTATCTTTAAATGACTTCATTTTGTAGTAAATTTGCTAAACCACTTTAAATTTCAATTATATTTTCTTCTAGCTTTTTAGATCTTAGGAAATTTAAATTTACTAAAATTTGCTATCAATATAATTTAATTTATAAACGAGAAATTTTTCCTACCCTACCCCTTTGATGGCATAAAAAAGTATTTTAAAAGATCATATGCATGGGAATAAGAGGATAAAATTCATTATTCCCTAAACATATGCACCCAAAATCATTTAAAAGATTATATGGCATGGAGTACGAGGATAAAATTCTTTACTCCTAAACATATACATTTTGGGTTTGTTAGAAGAGAATTTAAAAGATTATATGCATGGGAATAAGAGGATAAAATTCTTTATTCCCTAAGCATATACAAAAAAAAGGAAAAGAAAAAATAGAGGTGAGAGGATAAAATTCATCACCTCAAATCAAAAATCTCTTCTTATGCCAAGCTTTGTAACCCCCCTTAGATAATATCTTTGATCTAGGTTTAACTTAAGTTATGGAGAGAGCAATATTTGGTAGGTTACTTTTCCTTCAGTTTCTTTTAAGATAGAGTTCTCATAATTTTAAATTAATCTAGTTTTATAATTTCTACAATTTTGGTAAGCTAATTAATTATCTTGAGAAGTCCTTGCCTAAACAATTTTCTCTCATTTCAAATCATCATCATAATTTAGGACTTAACTCCTCCTAGAATTTATTCTTAACTTAACTTTTAGTTTAATAAAATTTTAGTTTGAAATTAAAAATTTTATGGATGTCTTATATATTATGTCTCACACTTTTGCTCTGGAATAGCAAAACCTCAAGTATGGGGGTATTTGATAAGTAGTATTTATATAAGTTTTAATAGAAATTTTTGTAATTATTTAATATGAATTTTTCGTTTTCATGTCAACTTCAGGTTATACGTAGTTCTTTTTGTAATTTTGATTCTAACTTAGCTTAATTCCAATATTTGCATAATTTTGGGAGAATTTGATGAAATTTACAAGACACGCCCCAAGGTCACGCCTGTTACCAAGGGGCGTGTAACCTGAAGATCAAACTAGAGCCGATGCCACGCTGATTGAGCTAGCCCACAGCGAGTCACGCCCTCGGTCATGCCCGTGACCAAAATTCACGCCTGTGACCAGGGGGCGTGTAAATTTAGAATATTTCCAGCGTGCTGCCGTCGAGACATGGAGCCGCCGTCGA
This sequence comes from Dactylorhiza incarnata, assembly GCA_033032865.1. Classification (NCBI taxonomy): domain Eukaryota; kingdom Viridiplantae; phylum Streptophyta; class Magnoliopsida; order Asparagales; family Orchidaceae; genus Dactylorhiza; species Dactylorhiza incarnata. The sequence goes on along the minus strand of JAWHQI010000037.1, from coordinate 4,801,724 downwards.
AAAGTCAACATGAGTCATGCCCGTGACCCATATGTCACGCCCGTGACTTTCCCGCATGATCCCTGCACACCGCCGCACCGCAAGAAAGACCCACCCCGCATTAAATGAAGTCGTCCAAGTACACGCCTGTGACCCAAGTTACACGGGCGTGTAATGTCCAAATTTTTCCCGCCATCACTCAAAGCCCACGCCACTGTCCCAGCCGTGCAGATCAGTGATTACATGCCCCTAGGTCACGCCCGTGACCAAGGGGCATGTAACTTGAAAATTCTTCCTATAAATTCCAGTGCTCTCCTTGAGTCCAGGGTTCAGAAATTTGGAGAGGGGGAGGTGCTGCTAGAGCTGTTAGTGAGTTTTTCCATTTCATGTTCATGTCTCTTTAAACTTTCATATTCTCTTTTTCTTCTCATGCAATGTACTAGATTTCTTCCATGCACAAGTTTATTAAGCTTGTAAACCTTATTTTTCCTAGCTTTTAATCTCTTTTCTTTAAGGCTTGTAATAGTTTTCATCTAAACAAAAATTAAGTTGGCTCTTTTGTTGATTTGTCTCTTTCCACCTTAGTAATTTTCCATCATGCAATTTTATTTTTCTTTCTCTTTCCCCTCCACTATGATTAACTAATTCTCATTAGTGCTCGATCGAAATGATCCGAGGATGAGATAATCAAGTTATGACTTTCTAAGCTCTCTTTTTTCGTTTTTGTAAACACTTGAATTACCCTTGATTTTTAACTAGTGAGGCGATATAATCGATGTATGGTTTTCACTTAAGTTTTCATACTTAGTTAGCCGAGAGGCTCAAAGTATGAATTGATCACTCAAGGTTAAAGAGAGTTGCATGCACACCTCGAGAGAGGATGATGTAAATCTCCCGGATTGGAGTCAAATCCAATAGTGGGGTTCACTTTGTAAAGCAAGTTTTAGGTAATCAATTATAGGACGAGAGTCCGGTTGATTTTTCCTAAACTTGTTGGGCAATAACCTCGAGAGAGGCATGTTTGAGCTTCGGGAACCTCCACGATCAAGTTGTTTAATTAAACGGAATTAGATTTATTTTCCTTTCGCTTGATTATTCTTAATCCAATGTGACTTTTTATTGAGCACTAATCTCTTTTACCATCATTTAATCCTTTCTTTTAGCTTGCAATTTGTCTCTATTTAGCTAGTAAAGCAAAACTCAAAAATCGATTACGTATGATAATAGTGATTTTCCTCGAAGTAGAAGTAATCAACGCGCCCCGTGGAATACGACCTTGGTATTTCTAAATATCCTATACTATAGACGATAAGGTACACTTGCCTTTATCGGATATAGTTTTGGAGAAAATCTTTAATCATTTCACTTTGCAAAACCATAAATTTCTATATCATTTAGTCATGCAAATCAATCATAGAAAAGCACACACATCATAGATTGCACAAATATTTATAGTGGTTCCCCGAGTTGGTTACATCCACCTTCCCCCTCCACCTAACTAGCAGTGTGCTAGACTCAGCCAACTCCTCCAAATATTCAGATCTCTAAGATCTTACAAATTAGAGTCCCAGACTCCTACAACTCAGGAATAACAACATATTCCTTACCTCAGATCCATTCTATGTATCCTACAACTCAGAATCACACTTGAATCCTACCTCAAGAACTATGCAAAGTTCAATACCTCAGATAATTAGCTAGTATCGTACACACATGTCTGAAAGATCCTACACTCAGATTTCCTCAAAAATCCTACAGAAGAATGTATAAAATAATTTATCACAAGGGTATCTTAGACTCGAAAAATTTAACTTGTAATGCTTGTGTCTTCTTAAAGCTTATTGCGGAAATAACTTCTTTAGAAACCTTCTTGCAATGAGGTGTTGAATATTTTGATCAACAAGATGACTAAATCTTTCTCCAGAAGAATAAAATGATTAGCTTCAATGAATTTCTTCTTTTTAATTGAGCTCTGAGAATGAATTGCACGTTGTCGATGGTGAGCTCATTCTTCAAAAAATGATTAAGAAAATTAAGAATCTCAAGATTAGGGTTTACTGAAATACATCTCTTCCCTTTTATAAGGACCTTTGATAACGGTCACTTCCTCATATGACCTTTATGTCAAAAATCATCATTCCATAAAGTTCAGCTTTGATTGGCCCAATATACGGCGACAATAAATGACGTGACGCCAAAATCATGCTTTAATTTGAATTCTGGCCTTTCCGCAATTCGACTAGATGTTTAGTCGAATGCAATTCTTCTGTTCGAATTTGAACTTTGTATAACTAGTATAACTTTTCTGCACGAATCTTCTTGGTAATTTTGGTGGTCTAGAAGATGATATTTCACTGCTTCAATCTTCTAGTCGAATCGTCTTGATGATCCTTTGTGGTTCACAACACTATATTTCACTACATTGCTATTCTATTCGAATCTTCTGCACGAATCGTCTTATGACCCTTTGTGGTTCACAAGACGATATTTCACTACTTTGCTCTTCTAGTAGAATATTCTACATGAATCGACTTGATGTTTCTTTATAGCCTTCAATACGATAATTGATTCCTTTTATCTTCTAGCAAAGTGATATGTCTGTTCTGTCGAATCTTCTTTGCATACTTATGAAATGTTGTGTTGTTTCTTCGACGACATTTCATGTTGCCTCGACGATATATGAGATCACCTTGACGATAAATGCCTTTCCTTCATTCAAGTGCTTCTAGATATCTATGGTGTACCTCCAAAATGATATGTGAGCTAATGAGCCTTGTCAATACAATATCATCTTGGAAGGTATACTACCAAGATGATATTTGGATATTGGCCTTCTTCTTATAGATTAGATGGTATGTGTGTAATTGAGAGTTTACAAGATGATGTCGTCTTGGAGCTTAAGGTCTTCATGATGATATCAAGACCTTTACTCGAAGACATTTAGACTCTCCAAGAAGATATTTCACATAGTTAATTTATAATCTTCTCACTTAAGATCCTTTGCCTTAGCTCACTTGTTAGACCTCTATTCCTGGTGATGGTGAGTTTGTAAAAAGTCTAATATAGTCTAGATTATAGGTCGACATGATGTTTTTTGTTGGAACATGGTCTTCCGCATCTCCTAGGTTTGAGAATAACAAATTCTATGTGTATTTGATCTTGTGTGTTTAAGTGTGCAGGAAATAATACCACATGACTCAAGGATAACATAAGAAGGTTGCCCCTAAAGTTGAAGCCAGAATGCCAACATGTCCACCAGCACTGGTAGTAGCACCTAGTGCGGGCGCTAACTCTAATTAGGAAACTTCAGGCGGCAAGTATAGAAGGTGATAGCGCCAGATGATATTGGATAGCGCAGGCGGTAGCGTGGAGCATAAGAAGAATTTTGGAAAGGTTTCCTTAGAATGAAAGATACATACACGTAGAATGTTTCCTAAACAGTGATAGCGCCGACGATAGCGATAGCGCAGGAGCTAGATCCAAGGCTATAAAAAGAACCCATTGGCTCTGTATTTCTTATCACCTCACACACCTAAATTCCAGAGCTTCGTGCCACATCATATAGAGGAAGGTTTAGAGATACTCCGACAAATCCATGAAGGCTTAAGGAAATCCGTGGAGAAGATTTCAACACGCTTCATCATCATGATGAAAGACCGCATCGACTATGATCATACTCTGTGGGTCTTCATCTACTTCTTCAGAGATCCATATAGAGGGAGTTTTTCATATTGTTGTTGTCTCTTTATTATTATAATCGTGTAGAAATTTGTCTTGTGTTGGCGACTAGGTCTGGGTAGGACTTAGGGCAGAAATTTGCCTCGTGTTGGCGACTAGGTCTACGGTGTAGATCTAGGGGGTGCTCGAGGCCATATCCGAGGGAGGATTGGCTAGAGCGGCTTGAGGCTGTATCTGGTGGAGGATAGGCTAAAGCCACCGGTTCGTGGGGATACGAGTCGGGATTGAAAATGAAAAAGTCTTTTTACTAGTCGCCTTCGATTCTAGCATTATAAGAAGTCAAGTTTTGTAATCTTATATTTCATATTAATAAAATCATGTCTCTATTTTATTTCACTTGACTTCTTTGATTTGCATTATTTTGATCTCCGAATATTTCAAGTATTTCAAAATAACATAAAAGTGTTAAAACCCTTATTCACCCCCCCCCCCCACCCCCTCTAAGGGCACCTACAGATCCAACAAGTGGTATTAGAGAGTGTTTTATTCCAAAATTGTCTAACAACCGAGAATAATGGCGTCTCAAGATCTCGCTTTTCCCGAGGATCAAAGTGTTACTAAACCACCTCTTTTTACTGGGTCAGATTTCAACTATTGGAATTCTAGGATGATGTGTTTTCTTATGACCATGGATAAACAAGTATGGAACATGGTGGAAGTTCGGTACTCTCTTCCTACAATTGTAGTAGGAGAGGCTACCTTAGAAAAACCTAAGGATAAATGGGATGATAACGATAAACTCAAGTGTAAAAATAACATATAGGCAATGAATGCTTTATATTGTGCCTTAAATAGAACAGAATTTAATAGAATTTCGGCATGTGTAACTACTTATGATATTTGGAACCAATTAGAAGTTACTCATGAAGGTACATCGCAGGTGAAAGATGCAATGCTATTCCAACTGGAATCGAAATATGAAAAATTCAGGATGGATGCTGAAGAAGACATCAACTTGATGTACACATGCTTCACCAAGATCGGCAATGCTTCAAAAGCACTTAGAAAGATCTACTCCGACAGTGACTTGGTCAGAAAAATTCTTCACTCTCTACTTCCGAGGGTCAATCCAATGGTGACAACCATCTCATAGTCACACAACCTGAGAATGCTCCAAATCGAGAACCTCATTGGGAATCTCAAAACTCATGAGGTAGAACTCCAGATTCAACTTGAAGAGTACAATATGGAGCCGAAAATTAAAGCATTGGTGCTGAAATTAAAAATTGAGGCCAACGACAAAGAAGACGATAATGAAGAAGGTCTCTTGGTGAAGAACTTCAAAAGATTCATGCGGGATCCCGAAAGAAGAAATTTTTTTCACAAATACCTCACCAAAGGGTCCAACAATCAAGGGTCGTGGAAGAACAAGGCGAGCCATGATGATGTGGAGAACTTTCTTTTAGAGTGCTTCATTTGTAGGAAGATCAGACACGTCCGAAGTGAGTGTCCAAAAATTGTAGAGAAGGAGAAGGAGAAGAGGCACAAAAAGAAGGACAAGAAGAAAACGTATTCGTCTTCGAGGAGTCAAGCGCAACAAATTCAAGCGACGAGGAGGAAGCAAACTTATGCTTCATGACAAAAGGCAATGATGACGACATCAGTGTTCTTAGTGACACTAAGGTAACTCCTCCCACCTTCGAAGAACTTTTTGATGAATTTGTTCAAACCTGTAAAGCATATGATAAAAGTATAGAAGATAATACTATTTTAAATCATGAAAATGAATCCCTCATCAAGGAATATGATAAGCTCACTAAAAAATTAATTTCTTTAGAAAAGAGAAGGGTTTCATGTCAATAGTGTGAACACTCCTTATGTAAGTCAAAAGATCTTGAAGTTTCTCTTTCTAAGGCCCTCTCACAAATCAAAAACCTTACAAGAGAAAAGGGGGACTTAGAGAGAAAACTAAAAATCACTCTCTTGCAAATTGAAAATAACAAAAAGGTTTTGAAAATATAGGTGTAATGCTTGTAAAAGTAAATTCTTCTCTTAAAAAACAAACTCATTACCTCAATATGGCCATCAAAAAATTTGGAATTGGTCAAAAATCCCTGGACATGATTTTGGGGAACCAATGCTATGGTTCTAGAAAATTTGGGCTCGGATATCAAAGTGATAGCTACCGCCCAACGCTAGCCACTAACACAGGCTGTAGCCCCTCATATAAAAACCATTTGTTTATTCCGGAAAACCAACTTCTTCGAGTAAGAGCAATGTAGAATTTCAGAAAAGGGTCTCAATGTTGGGTTTTTCTAGAACCATACATCAAATGTAGGCGCAGCGGAAATGAAGAGAAACAACCCAAAAGACTTTGATCGGGCCATGAATATTGAATCAAGAAGTAAATCAAAACTAGGTATGAAATTACCTTTGAGGGATTGGATCAAATCCAACCTTGATGCTCCAAGAAGAAGAGTCCTGTCGTCGGCTATGCGAGTCCTCACGTAGAATAATGTCTACGTCTCTACAGCAGTCCACACGAGCCGGGAGAAGAAGACTGCACCTTGCACTTCCACGAACTGCTAGGTTCGCTCTAGGAAGAACATCCACGGCGACGATCGCCGGAAGGGGGGTCGACGGAGGCGAACGGGGCGGCGGAACACTTCCGTCTAGGGTTCGTGCGGAACACTTCCGTCGGCCGAATCTTCTATTCGCATAAAAGGAGTATTGAAACCTTAAGATTAAGTTCTATTTATAGCCGAAGTATAAACAGACCTAAAATAATCGCTATCCGCAGTCCATACAAAAAAAGAACTCTTTCTGCAACAATTCGTCGGGATTTCACGAATCAGCATTCGTCGAGTTTACACGGGACAATCCGACGAATTCCGACGAATCACATCAGACGACAACATTTGCCGAGTTAAGGATCTCTGTAACAATTCGTCGGGATTCCACGGAACAACCCGACGAATCTGACGAATCACATCAGACGGCAACATTTGCCGAGTTAAGGATCTCTGTAACAATTCGTCGGGATTCCTCGGAACAACCCGACGAATCCGACGAATTCCGACGAATCACATCAGACGGCAACATTTGCCGAGTTAAGGATCTCTGTAACAATTCGTCGAGATTCCACGGAACAATCCGACGAATCCCGACGAATCCGACGAATTCTATCCGTGTAAACCCGACGAATTCAGACAGCAACATTTGCTGGACTTCCCCCCATTCTATATGGTGATTGGTAACCTTTACCAACATAGTCAATCTTCCAACTTCTCCACATGCTCTTATGTGCGACCCTGCAGGCTCATATCGCGTTGGCAGTGACATTACATGTTTGACCACTTCTAGATCACAATGGTAACTCCAACACTCAACCCCCTTTATTTTGTGTGCAAACTGTCATAGGTTTGAACACACATCTAGCTCTTGCATGAAAATAAAACAGGGATCTTTAAAGAAAATATGGGTACCTAAGGCATCCACTTATTCTATGGGTGGTACCTCTTGGGTATCTGGATCTTTTCTCTCATCTTCCTTCTAGATTTATAGGCAGGCTAAGGACAAGGAGGACATATGGTACTTGGATTCGGGCTGCTCTAAGCACATGATGGGCAACAGATCAAAAGTTCCTTATCCTAGAAAAGAAGATTGGAGGGATCGTTACTTTTGGAGATAACGGTAAAGGAAGGATCATGCGAGTTGGTACAATGGGTAACGAATCCTTTCTTATGTTCTTTATAAGGTTTAAAACATAAGCTAATTAATTATGTGATAAAGGATAAGATGTTTTATTTAAGTCACATTCATAAACACAAACATTTTATGCAATTTTTACCTATGTAAACATCTTCAAATCTTCTGAGATTTCTGCATGGAACTAATCTTTGGACACTTAATTAAGATCATAAATTCGATCTTTCAAAATCCTTAAATTTAGTGTACTGTTTGTCGTGCTAGCGTCGGCTCTAGCCCACCTATCTGATTTTCTGTATTTTTTAATTTTCAAAAAATCACTAAAAATATGTTCTTCTATATGTACAACTTATTTTTGCATTTTTGCCTTTAATTGATTTTAGAAAAAATTAAAATACAAAATTACAAAAGCCAAATTACAAAAAATATTTGTTTTCTCTTTTTTTTTTTAATTTGTTTATTTATCTAATTTTTATTTCTATATGCAAAAATCAAATAAAAAAATATAAAACAAAGAATTATCAAAAATTATTTTTGAACTTAACTTTTCTATTTACATATATCTTGTGAAAGGGAGATTTGGGATGTCACCCCAGAACATTTCCTAGTACCGGTGTGAACCCCTTACAGGGTAGACCTCGGGAAGTACAAGATCAATTATAAGAGTTCAAAATTTATATCAAATTTTTTTTTTTCAAAATATCAAAAAAACTATATGAACTTTATTGTTAATATTAAGAATGGTTTAATCTATCATTTAGACCTTCTACAATGTTGCAATTCATCTTTTCAAACCACTTTGAACATTGTTTTTATCATGCTTTGATATATCTAATCACATGTTCATCAATTGTATTGAAAAAAGTTGTGTAGAACCAAGCTTAGCATGCTTCAAAGTATGAGTAAATATTTTATGGTTGATAATGATATTTATTCACTCACTTATTTTGTCAAAGTCTACATGTGCTTTTAATCAAAGAATGCTTGCTTGTGTATTGTAATTGTACAATGAATTAAATTTGCACAAGTATCTTACCTACACTACTTCTATTTGCACTCTTATCATTATGAAAAGTGGTTATGCTTTCAAAATTAAATTGGTTTGCAAAACAAGTGTATTCAGAGATCTTTGCACAAAAAAAATCATGAAGTAAATTGACAAAGATTACTCCACCAAGCACTAGTTTAACCTCTTAATAAGTCTTAATGAGCATTGTGAGGTTGAGAACCTTGGAAAGTATAGTAAAGTGTCTTGTGCAAACCTTAGTTCTTTCTTTACACCACTTATTCTTATGTACACCAGATCACAAAAAAAATCAATATTGAAAAATAAAGTGTGTGATCCCCCAAACACTACTTTGCACCTTGATAAATCTTAATGAGCATTGTGTGTGCAAAACACCTTAGTAGTTGTACATTTTTCTCTATGTGCATTGAAGTGTGTGGAAGTAAAATTATTTGTGTTTTATTGTGCACTTTACTCTACATATGTCTTGTATTTTTGATTTAATCATTTGTTTACTCTGTTCAAAATACACTTATGTGCATATCATTATCTTCCATAACACTTCTTCTCATGTGTATTGGATCCTAATGCAAATTCTATACTACTCTTTATATATATAATGCACTAGATAACCTAGCATGCTCTCTACAATGTCTTGCATTTCTTGAATTTGTGAATTGAAATAACATTGTAGTAGTTCTTTTCAATATCCTTCATTCATGCTTGGTTACTTTATTTTCAAACTTAATGATTTTGAATGAATAATGATTTACAAAAACATCTTGCTTTTTGGAACTTAAACTAATATTTTCTTCTTATGAATCATCATGATTACAAAAAGATGTTTCTTGTATTTCTATAAGTCTTCCACATCATTACCATATATTTTTACCTTGCGCTTTCATGCTTATTTAAAGTCACCTCTTTTGTGTGCATCATGATCACTTGAATCTTAAAATTCCTTTCCTTCAACAAGTGGTAGACTTGTTTGGTAAACTTTATATTGGTTTGTGCTAAACATGAATATTATTTTTATGCTAAAAACTCTGATTTATTTCTATGAAAATTATTGTGCTAAAATCTCCTCATCATCTCATTTACTCTAAAAGCTCGATCATGCCATATCGTTTTTTTTTCAAAAAAAAAAACTCTTTCTACACCTGTTGCAACCTTAACCAACTTTTGCTAATAACAAAAGGGGGAGAACTAACATGATAATTAATAAACACTATCAAATTGGAAAACTAACATGATTAATGATTAAGATGATAACTTACATATAAGGGGAGCATTCATATAGGGGGAGCAATTCTCAATATTAAAATTGACAGTTATCCTAAGTCATCTCTCTCACACGCACAAGTAGATTTCATCATGATATATATATATATATATTAATTCTATGATTTATCTTCAATGGATTTGTTATTATCAAAAGGGGGAGTTTATTGGAACATGGTCTTTCGTATCTCCTAGGTTTGAGAATAACAAACCCTATGTGTATTTAATCTTGTGTGTTTAAGTGTGCAGGAAACAATACCACCTGACTCAAGGATAACATAAGAAGGTTGCCCCCAAGTTTGAAGCCATTACTCCAACATGTCCACTAGGGCCGGCAGTAGCACCTAGCGTGGGCGCTAGCTCTGATTAGGCAAGTTCAGGCAGCAAGTATAGAAGGCAATAGTGCCAGGTGGTAACGGATAGTGCAAGCGGTAGCGCGGAGCACAAGATGAATTTTGGAAAGGTTTCCTTGGAATGAAAGATATGCACACATAGAATGTTGTCTAACCAGGGATAGCACTGGAGGTAGCGATAGCAAAGGCGCTAGCTGCAAGGCTATAAAAAGGACCCCTTGGCTACGTCTTTCATATCACCTCACATGCCTAAATTCCAGAGCTTTGTGCCACATCATACAGAGGAATGTTTAGAGAGATACTCCCACAAATCCAAGAAGGCTTAAGGAGATCCGTGGAGAAGATTTCAACACGCTTCTTCATCATGATGAAAGACCGCATCGACTATGATCATACTCTATGGGTCTTTGTCTACTTCTTCAAAGATCCACATAGAGGGAGTTTTTCATATCGTTGCTCTCTCTTTATTATTATAATTATAATCGCGTAGAAATTTGCCACTTGTGGGCGATTAGGTCTGGGTAGGACTTAGGGGAAAAATTCGCCTCATGTTGACAACTAGGTCTATGGTGTAGATCTAGGGGCTGCTCAAGTCCGTATCCGAGGGAGGATTGGCTAGAGAGGCTTGAGGCTGTATCCGGGGGAGGATAGGCTAAAGCCACCGGTTTGTGGGGATATGAGTCGGGATAAAAAATGAAAAAGTTTTTTTACTAGTCGTCTTCAATTTCTAGCGTTATAAGAAGTCAAGTTTTGTAATCTTATATTTCATATTAAAAAAATCATGTATATTTTATTTCACTTGACTTCTTTGATTTGCACTATTTTGATCTCCTAATATTTCAAATATTTCAAAATAACATACAAGTTTTATAACCCTTATTCACCCCCCCCCCCTCTAAGGGCGCCTACAGATCCAACAGTTTTGCACAATGAAGATTACATTGGCAAAATTATGTCTGATGACACTAAGTCTAGCCCTATGTTAGGCTTCCACCGTCTAATACCTTAAAGAAATATTCTAAAGAAATTGTGTCAAATACAATGTGTATTTATCTTTGACTTGATGACTTCTTTAAATCAGGAACATTGTAGGTAAGGTTCCCAACACTCTCCCCCTATTTTATGATGTCAGAATCTCACTCAAAGATAAACTACACATACAAATATTAAAGTCATAACATAGAGAATAGAGACAACATTCAAAATATCACATATATAATCAGTTCTTAAATGCTTGCAAATAGATTAGTAAAAATTAAATTTTCCCTTAGCACATTTAAACTTAAAGCACTTCTTCTTTCCTTCAGCTTTCCCCTTTTCCCTTTGCAGGTTAAGGAAACTGAAGGGCTTATTCGTAATGGTTGGGGATAGGAGGAGCTTTCTTTGGCAATGTTCCCTCTTTCTGATGTTTCATGTATAGTTTTCTCTGAGCTTCAGTTTTCATGTGCTTGGTCCATTCATCATTGGGATAGTATTTGTCAATCTTTTCCAATGCTTCCAAGGTCAATCCATGTTTGTAGAATTATGTGCTTTGACTTTGGACTCCACATTGAGAGACTAGAACCAAATGCTTTAGCTTCTTCTCTTCTTCTGTTGGCACCTAATTCTTCTTCTGAAAGCCTGTTCCTCTTCTGCTAACTAGGACCAGCTTCTTCATAAACTTTCAAAGGACTGGTATTATTTGGAGGCTCAGTCATTATGGGATTGATTTTCGGGGAGTGATGAAGTGCATTCACTATCCAAATAGCTTATTCAACTCCAATCTTCTCCCCCTTTCCGACTTCTTCAAAAATACATCTTTGAATGTCCTTTGAGGAGTCTTCCGGCTTCTTAGAAAAAGTCTCATTGGTGAACATTTTAGTGTACACACATTAGTTCATTATGTGCTTCTGGTTGTCAACCATTCTCTTGGTGATGAAGTCAACTACACTGCTTAGGTTCGCTCTGAATTCTGTTGAAATTCCAAGGTGTAATCCATCCTGGTGCCTAGAGATTGAAGTGCCTTCATGTTACAATCCATTGCTTTTCCTGCCTTGGTGAACAAGCCAGTGATTTGAGTATTGGCATGGTCAATTTTAGACATTTGTTAAATCTTTAGGCGCCCATGGGGGGGGGGGGGGGGGGGGGGTGAATAAGGGTTTAAAAACTTTTTAAAGCTTAGGGGATATTATGCAAATATGTTGATTATATTTTTTAAAATATTTTAGTCAATACAATGATGTAAGCTTTTATGAAACCGTGTTGCACGATACAAAAGAGATACACCTTTGTTGCTACCGCCAACGGTAGAAGTTACCGCTCAGTGTTAGTGACAGAAAGCTCCCATTTCATTTAGATTCCAAAGATCAGAGATAGCACATCAATGTCAGAGGAAAAGATAATATTATTGTTTAAACATGATTACAAAACTTAATCCCAATAATGATGCTTGGAATTGAGGCAAATTTAAAAAAAATTTGGTTTTCTATACCGACCCTTCTCCCAAGGACCGATTGGCTCTAGCCTATCTCCAAGTAAGGCCTCGAGCCGACACCTAGATCTAACCCTAAACTTAGTCTCAACACTCACGCGGTGAATTCTCCTTAGTCCTTGCAAGTCCCTAGTCGCCAACACACGGGCGAATTTCTCTACCAAAAACAATAAGAGTCACAAACAATAATGAAACTAAAACATCAAAAATTCCCTCATATCTTGAACTTGAAGATGATGTAAGCATGATCGATCCTTCTTCAAGTTCTTCGCATTCAGGAGCATTGATGGAGTTCTCTTGGCTATAAGGAGGAGGCTCTCACAAAGATATAGGAGTTCTGGCTTTTTTGCATCGTCAATCAACACCGTTAAATGGAGGAGGACCGCTTATTAAATAGACTCAGATCCTAGCCCCAGCTATAGTGCTACCACCGAGCGGTAGCCTCTTTAGGCAATAGGCTAGCATGCGGATTGAGTCATCTTTGGTAACATTCTGGCTCCAAATTTGGCAGTCCATCCTACCGCGCTGCGGTAATAAATACGTGTCGCGTTAGTATAATATGTTTCCTTGCAATCAGATCTCTTTCCTTTTTTCTCCTCAATCTGCAGCATGATGAGGGGACTTCCATAAGTTACCACCAGGCGTTATCCATAACGTGTTGCGGTAGGACTTGCTATATTAGAGACCCGTCGATATTCCTTTCTCGGCGATCTTTCCTTCTCGATGTTGTTTCCAAATATGCCAACGTTATCGCCAACGGTAACATTAATGCGCCATGGTAGAACTTGCTATATATGAGTCATGTCGATATTCTGTTCTCAATGATATTTCCATCTCGATGATATTTCCAAGTATGCAGAAGCTACCGCCAGTGGTAGCGTTAACTCAACGCGATAGCAACAGAGAGTCATAATGATAGAGGATCATCGTCTTTCTTTTTCAAGCATACTTTATACTAATTGCATAATCGTAATTCTTAAGACTTGAGGTCCTTCTTAATCAAGATGATTTACTAATTGAATAAACAATATGACAGCTGATCGCGTGATTAAATCATAGAAGAAATGATCTCCTTCAAAAAATTTTTGCTTGGGAAGATTATCCCTTTCCCTTTCAGATAAGCTGCCTAATAGATAGAGTCATGCCGTCTGATATATGAAATCGTGCAATCTGATTCATAATCCCCTGATGCTTTTAATGCTTGGCTAATCCTGATCCCCGAGCTGTAACAATAAGACTAGAGATCAAGAATACCTTCGGGTCATCTAACTGAGGAATTTATTCTGATCAGGCATAGAGATCGCAGAAAAATTGAAGTAATAATCCAGGATGATATTATCGCAAGTAATTTAACCTCTTGAGAAATCCCGAACAACATTTTTTGTCAGCTCGATCAGGAGTAATAAAGATATCTTGATGCATATATAATAAGAAAATCAGAGATTTTAACCACGTGTATTATCGCGATAGAGTTCTTGACCGCTCAATCAAATTAATAATTCCATTCACTGAAGTCCAAGATCGTCATTCCAGATTGATAGAATTCTGACCAACCGATCAAATTAATAACTTCATTCACTGAAGTCCAAGATCATCATTTCAGATTGAGAGTTCTTGACCACCCGATCAAATTAATAACTTCATTCACTGAAGTCTAAGATCATCATTTCAGTTTCATAGAGTTATTGACCGCCCGACAAGATTTGCAAGGCTTTTCCCGATCATATTTATATTTTCATATACAGAAAATCCAAAGTGATAGATTGGCCCATACGGTCTAATTATATAGAGATCAATTGGAACAATATACTTTCGAGAGGTATACAGACTAAGTCGATCAATTGGTCAGGTGGTGCGCTAAAAGCGATGGCATTGCTTTTCTCAGCGAGATCATCAAAGCTGAAATAGCTCCCTTAGGACCTCGGCGGTCAGGAAAAATAAAAAGAGATGCACAGACCAAAAATTATCAATTGGGCAGATGACGTGCAAAAAAGCAATCGGCATTGATTTCCTCAGAGAGATCATAGAGGATGTGACAACCCAAAAAGAAAATGCGGCCTCGACAGACAAAAAATTTAGCCACTTCAGGGCACAGGTGGCGGTCAAAGATGCTCCGGACCACCCCTTTCTCAAAACTTGGATATCCCTAAGCCAATGAGTGTTAGGGTCATGGGTTAAGATGACCTATTGGGCAGGTGAGTTGCAAAAGATCAATCGACATTGCTTCCCTCAGAAAGGTCATCAAAGCAGTACCGATGTCCTGAAATACATGACAGAGCTGGACATTCACCTCGACCTCCCTTGGTGCAGAGGTGTGTCAGATGTCAGCAAGGACCCGACATCCTAATGATCCTCCACACAAACTTGGCGAGCCAATACTACACGGATGCGAAATCTCCCCGCTACCCATGGTCATTGTAGGTTTTATAACTCAAGCTTCCAGTAATAGGGGAAACAAGTAGGATCCATCGATATCTCGCTTGGTAGGATTTTAGCCTTATGTTTTCATCCTCAAAATCTCTCTTTCAAGAGACAGCGGAAAAGTGTCAATAAATGTATTGAAGATAGTCAAAATAATAAAATGGATAAAACCAAAAAAAAATTACTTATGAGAAGAATCATTTCAGATCATCTCCACTCCAGGTGAGGGACATTTCCTCCCCTTCATTGGTTTGAAGATGATACGCACCATTTTGAGTACCTATTATACGATAAATGGCTCTACCCAATTAGGATTTAGTTTTCCAACTGAGCTAGATCTTGTTGATGCAACTACTTTCTTTAGAACTAAGTCAGCAAAAGCAAACTCTTTTATCCTGACATTCTTATAAAAATATTTCATCAGTCTTTGTTTCACTTCTTCTTGTGTGATTGTTGTTATATCCCTTAGTTCTTCATTGAGATCGAGACTGCACTTCAGCTCTTCATTTTTTGCTTCCATTTTGCAAACTTTTTTCTTCTTTGATAATAGAACCCTCGGACTCATCACTTCAAATTCAACGGGAATGAGAGCTTTTGAACCGTGAGACAACATAATGGGAGGTTCACTGGTAGCCGATGTTAGAGTTATTCTTAAAGCCCAGAGTATGTGATGGGAACACTGCCCACAATGTTCAAAATTTGGAGAAATCCCTAAGTCAATGATAAGTACAATTTGTATTTTTTATCCATTCAATGTGACATGAGCAGGTAGGGACATAAGATATCTCATATATAATGGTTGGAGATCAGGTAAAATGTTTAAGTTAAATATCATCGTGTATATAACACTCACACGATGATATCATCGTGAGAATAAGAAGAAACAACAAAGACATATAACGTCGTGTCAACAAGATACACACGATGATATCATTATAAGAACTCAAGAAAAATAGCTAAGGCATATATCGTCATGACAACAAGATGCACACGACAATATCCTTATGAAGACTCAAGAAAGGATGGCTAAGTCATATATCATCGTGAAAATAAGATGCACATGACGATATCGTTGTGAAGATTCAAGAAAGGTTGGCTAAGTCATATATCATCGTGACAATAAGTATCACACGACTATATCGTTGCGAAGACTCAAGAAAGCTTGTTAAGTCCTTTATCATCATGTCAACTATCTTCATATGATGATATCGTTTTGTCAAGCTCAGAAGGTGGAAATCCAAAATGACGAAGACGGCAAAGTCATATGTCAAATCAATTACTTCTGAAAAGAGCTATGACATCAATATTTTAAGGTTTCGAACTTTTGATGGGTCAGAGCTATAAAAGCAAAAGAGAGAGTCAGCAAGCCCTAATGATTTGGAAAATCTAGTGCCCTAGTATTCTTCGTAAGGCTTGACGGTAAAAAGACAATAGAACAGTAAAAAAGCAAGCTCTTTCTGAAGAAAGAAAGAAATAAGAAGAAGAAGAAGAAGAAGAAGAAGAAGAAGAAAAGCTTCCACAAGAAAGCTCTCACTCTTGAGAGAAAGAAGACTCCTTCATTCAAGAAAGCTTAGCACTGATCAAAATCAGAAGGTTCAGTTGTTGAAGATCTCGTGAAGCTGCTTGTTGAGTCCGAAATCGAACCTCCGAAGGAAACCGGAGGCTGCGGGTTGCCGGTTACTTTTTGGGTGGAAAGAGGAGACCGCTAGCAGCGGTCAAGGCCAGACTTCGCCCGCCGCGGCAAATGCCACTCCTGCGACGGGCTTTCCTTTGATTAAAAAGAAGTGGTTACAGCGGGTTGCAAGTGCAAGAAAAGAGAAGCCGGCCGGTCAGACAGTTCGCAAGATGGGAAACTCGAGTCCGCAGCTCAAACAAGCGAGCTCCTACATTCGAGTGTGTGTCTTGGGAATGGTGCCGCCCCCTATTTTTAGGCTTGGGGGCCTGCCCGAACGGGCAGGGATAAAATAACCGCCTGCCAGGGTACAGAAGAAACAGGCAGGCGGTGACGGGATACACAAGAATGGAAAGAAAGAAGCCGCGCGGTTTGACGGCTTGCCCTTCCGACCTGTCTGACCATAAGCTGAAGATTGTGCGGCCAAGGCGACGATTCTATCCGAGCGGTCTCTGTCTTGAAACTGCGGCTTGTTATTTGACCTCGAACCTTGGCTTATCTCCATGGCATAAACCGCACGATCTCCGACTTGAGATCGCGACTTGCCCTGTTGGACTTGGGCTTGGATTATCTTTGGTACTTGGAGGCGGTCTGAATTATGTCAGACCACCCGGCCTATGCTAGCCGTAGCTGATGGAGCCTGTACAGCCTGAGCCGGGCGACTTGGATCCGCAAACAGTAAGGTCTGCGAGTAAACCTATTGAAAGCGGTCTCCCGGGTAAACATAATCCCCGCATATTTTTAAATTTCCGAGAAGATTTCGAAAATATCAGTTCTAGCCGGAGACCGCGTCGATTTCACCCCGTTGGTTATAGATGTTCCAGAAGCTTTGATTCTGGCATAACTCCCTTGCTACCACGAGTCACTACTCGCCTATTGCGGTTAGGGCTTTCGGTTTGAACAGCCCGAAGAAGATGGTGGACTTAATGGCTCAGCTTGAAGTCCTTGAGAAGCCCGGAAAGAACCGCGAGAAGGACCGCTCGAAAGATAGGAAGAAAAGAAAGGCGAAGCGGCCCAATAAGACCGTAACAATTGCTTCTACAAGTAAACCGACCGACCCGCCTGCAGAGTTGACAATCGATTTGTCGTCTAAACAGGAGGTGGATAAGCCGACCGAACTGCTTCTTGAACAGACAGCCGACCTGATGACTAAAAAGGAGGCGAGCTGTCCAAACCCGCCCCCAACAGATCCCCCAACCTTCTCTGACAAAGGAAATAGCCCGCCTTCCCCACCGGGTAAGACAGATTTGGAGACTGTTTCCCAGAAAGGCGATGGGGATGAGTCTTTCAAGATGGATGTTACCCCGTCCGGGATTTTTCATCTAAACATAAGGGATGAAGGGGGAGAGGCAGTTGACTCCCCCAAGCCAACCGGTCTGGAAGCTCCGGTCATTAACGTCGAGGACAGTCCGGACAAACCAACCGCCCTGCAGTCGAAAAAGAGAAAGAAGGAGGAGTCTGCTGCGGACAGGCTTCTCAAAAAGATGAAGAAGCTAAAGGCCAAGAATAAGGCAGCATCCGGGAAACCGAAAGCGGACAGCCTGCAAGGCAAGTCACGCGAGAATGAAGTTTCGGAAGGCTTGATTACTCCTTCCCCCCAGTCGAACGACCAGGTTCCAGTTGATGCCCATAGTATTTTCGTAAGTGACCTCCTCAAGGATTTCGATTCTTTTCAGAAGCAAGATGACCAGCTGAGAACTTCTTCCGAACTGCAGGCTTCCAACCCGCCCGGAGAGAAAGGAGCCGCCCTGTCTGAGGATGCGACCAGCCTTAAGGAGGCCATCCTTCCTGAGGTCGCGACTGAAAGAACCATACCGGTACCCGAAGATACCGTGACGGCCGGTCTGCGACTTATGCAGGTGAAGGCGGAGCGAGTAAGAGATCAACTCGCCAGGCCGCCCCCGCCGCAATCCAATCTTTTGCTGCAAGGTAAAGAGATGGATTACCATCCTGTTCGCTTTTCCAGGCCGCGGCCTCGAAACAAGTCGCGCGCCTCATTGTTGAACCCGTCGCCCAGCTTCTTTCCCTCCGCTGCTCAATTTTCTGCTGCTAAGCGGAGGCAAAGTGAGAGATCGTGGAGAGAACAACGCCGAAAGTTCGATACCGAGCTAACAAGGAGACCCGTCCGCCCGAATTCAATTCAAACCGACGTAGCTTGTAAGCAAGGAAAATTCGATGAAAGCGGTTTCCTTTTGAACATTCCTTGATTACTTTCTCTTATTGCAGATGACCGTGACTCGATTCCGAAGCCGGGCGAACTGGTGTCCTATCTTCCCCCTCTTGATCCACCCCTGCTGCGTTCTTCTTTGCCGGATACCCGGATGGAGGACGAGATGTCCCAGCTTCAAAAGAACCTGGAAACCCTTGCCAAGCAGTTGAGGGCTGTGGAGGAGAGAGAGAAGGCTGCCCAAGATGAGAAAGCTGCTCTTCGGGTTGAATTGGAAACCGAATGGAAAGAAAGCCGAGCAGCACTGGAGGCCGAGCGGAGAGAGCGCCGAGAGAAGGAAAAGGCGCAGCAAGACCAGGTGGCTGCGCTGACCGCCCGGATTGATCGGGGAAAGAAAGAAGTCTGCAAGCTCGAAGAGGACTGCGCCTATTATAGGGACAGATACCTTCATTTGGCGAAGGAAGCCGGCGGAAGTCGGTGCCCTGTTAACGTGATTGACGAAGGCTGGCGTGGGTCAGGCCGCCCGGACGCAGGGACGAGCTCGTCTCTTCCTGTAGCCGGGACGATCCACCCAGTTGTTAGTGTTCATGAGTCCGCAGCGGCCTTGCCTACTCGCGTGATCCCCGCGTCGCGAGTAGAGAGAGATGTCGCGCGGATTCATAGCATGATCAACCGCCTTAATCATAACATGAACCAAATGCAGGGAACTGTCCTTCAGATCGGCGATCATGTTGCGCGGCTTCACAGGGAGGATGAACCGGGTGAAAACCGTCCGTAATGAGTGGCTCTAAGATATGAGCTTGTAATATTATTTCAATTCGGTCCCTTGGACAATTGCTTGAATCCGACTCGATAATATTCGATCTGCCTTTCAGGCCGTGCGGCCTAAATATTTGAATTTATTTTTTCTGCCTTCTTGCTGTGTTAATTGATGCATGTGGGTTGCTTTACATAAACCGATCTGCTTGTTTTCATGATTCTTTAATTCGCTTGTTTGAATATACTTAGTCTTTGTGGTTGGCTTTTATGGTGATGTACCCGTACGGGTTGATCGGTCTAGCCGTGATTTGACCTTTACTAAATGCAGATCAGCCGTTCTTATAAGTAGCGTCCTTTCGAAAGTGCTTTTACCAAAATTTCAAGATGGGAGTAAAGCGCCAGCCAAAGCGACATGCGAAGACTTCTGCTACCCGCTCCGAAGCCGCTGTGGCCTTTCATTCTGCAGACCTCGAGGAGTGTCGTTTGACAAAGGCCGAGCTGGACAAATTCGTCGAGAAGCACATGACTGACAGTCCGCTGCTCGCGCGGCTTCCGCTCCGTGATGAGCGGATGAATTCGTCTGGCCCAAACCAAATCGCGATCCCAATCGACCATTTCGATTGCGGATTTAAGTTCCCGATTTCGATTGAGCTCGCCATGGTCTTTGACCATTATGGAGTTGTTCCCGGCCAGATTTCTCCCAACTCGATGGCCGGGATATGTATCTTCATCTCCTACCTGCGGTCTGAGAGAGTCCGCTTCTCTATGGATCTCTTCAGGAAGATATTCTCGGTGCTGGCCATCCCGGACTCTGAATCGAATGTCTTCAAAGGCCATCTCTATTTCGGCTGCCGCGGGTTGAAGATGGTCAACCTTGCGAACAAGGTCACAGCCTGGTCGGATAGGTACCTGATCTTCGAAGGCCGACTCGGTCTGTTGAACCCGAATCCGCAAGTGCGGCCGGAGGAGGCCTTTCAACCGGTCCCAATTAGCGAGGTGGAGAAGGGAATCTGCAAGCTTCTCAAGGATGAGCGGCTTAACATAAGCTACTATATCCCTCTACTTGCCGAGCTAGAGAACGTTCGGCTTGAAGATAGTAAGCTTCCCTTTGCTTCCGACTTCAATGTTGACCGCTCGATCTCTCGTGCTGACTCTTCTCCTTTTGTAGCCCAAGCCGTTGTTCCTGCCAACAAGCCGATAAGCCCGGTCGGCTTAGTCTTGACTCAGACGGAGAAAAGAAAGAGACAAGTCAGGAACAAGCCGCTGTCGTCCGATGGAGAGGATTCAGGTTCCTCGGGCGACTTCGCCGCCCTTCGCTCCTTCAGCAAGGTGAGCTATGTTCGGCCGACGGAACTTCAGGAGGTTGAGGAAAATTCCTGAGGAAGAGCTCGCCAGGGAGGCCGCGCGGGTTGGTGCCGAGAGCCTCATTACCAACGCCTTCATGGGAATGACCCTCAATAGGTTGATTAAAGAAAACGCTCTCCAAGAGAAGGAAATTGTCGAACTGAAGAAAGAGAATGCACGGCTAAAGGAAGCCGAGTCGGTAAGTTATCACCTGACCATCCCCAATACCGATGATCTCAGACCGCTCGGTCTGATCTTACTTTTTTCTTTTGCAGGCAAAGTATGATGAGAACGACCCGGTCTATCAACAGGAACTCTTCCCCCATGTCGCCGAGGGAATTGATAATGCTTTTAACCGCTTGCGGGAGCTCAAAGGGTTCGCGCCTGGCTTCGAGCACTTTACCTTCTCGGACGCCTACCCGATCTTGCAAAAGAAATTGGAGAAGATCAGGCGGAAAGCCAAAGGAAAGAATAAAGCCGACGGATCCAATTCGGAAGAGAGCGATGATGGAGATGATGAGGCCGAAGGAACCGCAGCGGCTAAGAGTGGTGAGAGTGGCTCGGAGTCCGAGTCCAGCGATTCTGAGGAAGATGCTGGGCGTAAATCGGGCGAATTGAGCAGCTCATCCTCGTCGGGTAGTGAGGGTTATTCTCCTGACGTTTCGATTGATGGCAGCAATCACTCAAGTGCTCCTGCATCTAAGAAACTTAAGTCGCATAACCAGTAGCTGTATTTTACTTTTTATTTTGAATAGCGGTCGGCTTGATGTTGTTAGCCGGACGGCTTAAAATATAATGTAAAGAATGTTTTGATAATGAAATGAAAAGCTTTTACCTGTCTATCCGTCTACCTTCTGCGACTTACTTGCGATTGTTTGCGATCTCTTTCTGTGTTAAATCTAACCAAGTCGTGCGACTTAAAGTTAACTCATCCGGTTAGGATAGCGATCTTCATAAGATTCCGGTAGAGTATCTATAAAAAACCCACTCGCATAGCTTGCTTCTTTTAATCCGAACTGAATTTGTCCAATTTATTCTGAGAAGACGCTAACTTATTATGAATGTATTACGACATCCCGGAAACCAAACATAATTAAGCCGCGCGGTTACTACTAGACCCGGCATACTTGCTTTCCAGGATAAAGAAAGACAAGTCATGAGAACAATTATCAGACCGAGCGATTAGTGTTTTAACTCAGGCGACTTGCAACTAATGTCACTGTAAATCCCACCTCCGTGAATGTAATCAGATAATCGATCCGGAATTTGAAATAATTAAGCCGTGCGATCATAACCTGGCTCTATATAATTGCCTTGCAAGACAGAACATCAAGTCGTAAGAAGGTCAAGTGATAGACCGTGCGACTAATTTTTAGTCCAAATAATTTATATGACAGCCTTATATAATATTGACTGACAACCCGAACGGGCTGTATATAGAATTTGTGCGATAAATAGGTTTAGCACTTGCAATGAAAATCATAATTGCTTGATCGAGAAGAGCCTGTAATTAGCCGATTGGATCGAGCTAAAACCCATAAAGATCACAACCCGAATAATGAGGTCGGCCGGTCATGATTATGCTTGCTCTCTTGGTATGTGATATTTTAATGATGCCCTGTTTATTTCAAACCGTCCGGTCTGAAAACTGAACCGCATGACTTCTTTGGAAACCGCTAATTTTAGATCGCTCGGTTTAATAACCAGACCACCTAACAGTCCCGGTGCCTGCTTATTTCAAACCGCCCGGTTTGAATGTCAAGTCGGCCGGTTTGTGTTGTTCATAGAAATCCTGCTTTTTCCTCCAAATGGTCTATAATGACCATATGGGACGAGATAATTCAATAAAAGATGATTACAGACTCAGATGACCAAGTGGGCAGGTGAGCCTAGGCGACGAACATTGCTTTCCTCAAGTGGGCATAAGAGCTGTAGAAATAAAGAGAGACAAGTACAGACCCAGATGACCAAGTGGGCAGGTGGGCCTAAGCGGTGGACATTGCTTTCCTCAAGTGGTCATAAGGGCTGTAAGCGACTCGACTGCTCTCTTGCCTAGGGCTACAAGCTGAGTTGATCAATTGGGTAGGTGGGCCTAGGCGGCGAACATTGCTTTCCTCAGAGAGATCAACTCAGTTGTGGGTCCCGCTTAGGCATCGCTTGAGAGTACCTAGGAGTATTCGATGGTCACAGACTAAGATGATCAGTTGGGCAGGTGTGGTTGTGCCGCGGGGGCTATACCGGCATTGCTTTCCTCAGAAAGATCATCAAAGCTGTAACTATATCCCTCTCGGGGCATGATAGAGCCAACATTCACCTAGACCTCCCTTAATGCAGGGGTGTGTCAGGTATCAGCCGGGATCTAAGGTTCTGAAGACCGCCGCACGGGAATTGGCAAGCTACCACTACACGTGTGCGAAAACTCCCGGCTACACATGATCCTCATGGTTTTACGCTAATGACTACAATCCGAGGGGGTTCGAGCAGAACTTGGCGATGTCTCCGTGGTTCAGTGAGTTTGATATATGAGAAAATGCAAAAAGGAAACATCAGACATGAAGAAGTGTTAGTATGGGGCTTCTTATTAAAATATCTCAAAAACTGCAGGAAAGTAAAGAAGACATTTTAAGGATAGAACCGTTTGAGATCGTCGCCGCTCCAGGTGTACGAGATGTCTTCTCCTTTACTTGTTTGGAGGCGGTAAGCCCCACTTTTTAGTACTTCTTTAATGATGAAAGGTCCGACCCAATTAGGATCTAGTTTTCCGACGTTGCCAGACCTGGCCGCAGCATCCACCTTCTTTAGTACTAAATCCCCAACTGCAAATTGTTTTACTCTGACATTCTTGTCGAAGTATTTTGCCATTCTCCTTTTAACTTCCTCCTGTCTGATTGTTGCCTCATCCTGAAGTTCTTCGATCAGATCTAGATTATGCATGAGAGCCTCATCATTTTCATCTATCCATGACTCCCCTCCTTCTTTGGCGTAAATAACTCTTGGAGTGACCACCTCAAATTCTACAGGGGCAACAGCTTCCGAGCCATGAGATAATTTGAATGGTGTCTCCCCGGTAGCTGAGGGCGGGGTAGTACGAAGAGTCCAAAGGATGGAAGGAAGTTGGTCCGCCCAATTCCCTCTTTGATTCAAGACTCTTTTCATCAAAAGCTGCCGGATTTGCCTGTTCGCTGCCTCTACTTGACCATTGGTCCTTGGATGGTGTACTGAGGCAAACCGAAGATCAATTCCGATCTGATCACAAAAGCTTATCATCTCCGGATTATTAAACTGTGGGCCATTATCAGTGACGATTGGCAGCGGAATTCCATGCCGGCAGATGATTTCTCCCCAGATGAAGTTTCTGACAATTTGGGTAGTAGTTCTTGCTAATGCTTTTGCTTCAATCCACTTACCGAAATAATCGATCATCACAATGATAAAACGACGCTGACCGCTGGCTATTGGGAAAGGCCCCATAAGATCCATCCCCCATACTGCAAAAGGCCACGGCGCAGTTATTGACCTGAGTGACTGAGCAGGCAAATGCTGAAGAGGGGCGAACTTTTGGCACTGAACACATCGCTTGGCAAATGCTTCAGCATCCTTTCTCATGGTTGGCCAAAAATACCCCTGCCGTAAGATTCTTTTCTCCAGAGTTTTTGCTCCTGAATGACTACCGCACTCCCCTGAATGAACTTCCTGGAGTATGATTGGGATTTCATCCTCCGAAACGCATCGCGCTGAGGGAGAGATCAAAGTTTTTCTGTAAAGAACTCCTGCTATCAGATAATAATATGCCGCTTTCCTTTTGAATCTTCTCCGATCTTTGTTGGAATGATGGAACTCCCCTTTTGATAGAAATAGCTCATAAGGGTCCTTCCATGAAGGATTATGATCAATTTGCATGAGTTCTGTCTCATCTGTTGCCGGATGGAAAAGTTCAGAGGTCACTCCCCCAGATGGAAGACCGAACTTTGACAGCTCATCTGCCTCCTCATTTTGTGTCCTTGGAATATGCTCGATGATGAATGACTTGAATCTTCCAATTTCTCTTTTGACTAACAACAGATATTTCCTCAGGATTGGCTCTCTTGTCTCATAATTCCCCAGGACCTGAGAAGCCATTACCAATGAATCAGTTCTAACATGTACATGTTCTATGGCCAACTCTTTCGCAAGTCTCAACCCTGCCAAGAGTGCTTCATATTCTGCCTGATTATTTGTAACTGAAAAGAAGAATTTGATAGCTTGCTCCAGCCTGATGCCATTTGGACTGATCAGAACTACCCCGGCTCCTACGGAGTTTCTGCCAGAAGCCCCATCCACGTAAATGATCCAAGCCAAAGGAGATTGTACTACCTGTTCGGAACTAGGCTCTGGTGTATCTACTAAGAAGTCTGCCAAGATTTGCGCCTTGATTGCTGTTCGAGGGATGTATGATATCTCAAATTCGCTTAGTTCAATAGCCCATTTCGCTAACCTCCCTGAATGATCTGGCTTTTCAAGAATATTTTTCAAAGGATGATCTGTAATGACATGGACTGAATGAGCCTGAAAATAAGGGCGGAGTCTTTGCGCAGACATAACCAAGGCCAAGGCTAGTTTTTCCAGGATCGAATATCTGGTTTCTGCATCTTTAAGGATGTGGCTGGCATAGTATATTGGAAACTGCCTCTTCTTTTCTTCCCGAACGAGGACAGAACTTACCGCATCTGGCCCGACTCCCAGATATAAGAATAGCATTTCTCCCTCACGGGGGGCTTTGGAGTAGCGGAGTCGAAGTTAACTGTTCTTTTAGCTGCTCAAAAGCCTTGTTACACTCCTCGCTCCATTCGAACTTTGACCCCCCTCGTAGTATCTTAAAGAAAGGGGCACTTTTGTCTCCGAATTTGGAGATAAACCTGCTCAATCCTGCCAATCTTCCCCCAAGTTGCTGTACTTCTTTAGTATTCCGAGGAGCGATCATATCGAGGATAGCCTTCACCTTATCTGGATTTGGTGCAAGACTATCAGGAGTTAAGAGATGCCCCAGAAATTTCCCTTTGCTTGCCCCGAACACACATTTTAATGGGTTTAATTTTAACTTGAACCTCCGTAGAGTAGCGAACGTCTCTACGAGGTCTTTCAAGTGTAATGAGAATGTTTTACTTTTTAGCAGAAGGTCATCAACGTAAACTTCGAGATTCCTGCCTTTTTGATGTTTAAAGACGGTATCCATCATTCTTTGGTATGTTGCGCCCGCGTTTTTAAGACCGAAGGGCATTACAAGATAGCAGTAACACCCATCGTTTGTGATAAATGAGGTATGCAGGATGTCAGGTTTGTGCATTTTAATTTGATGATATCCGGAGAAGGCATCGAGGAAACTCATAAATCCATACCCAACCGCGGAATCAACTAAGACATCTATCTGAGGCAAAGGGTAGCAATCTTTAGGGCACGCTTTATTAAGTTTGGTGAAGTCCACGCACATGCGCCACTTCCCACCAGATTTCTTAAACATTACAACATTCGACATCCACGTGGGATATTGAATCTCAGAAATGAAACCCGCTTTTAGGAGTTTGGAAACCTCCTCTCTGATGGGCAACGCCAGCTTGGTCGCCACTTCTCTCTTCTTTTGCTGGACGGGCTTGAATTCAGGAGACACATTTAGATGATGACAAGCCACGTCCGGATCTACTCCTGGCATATCCTCCGCTGACCAAGCGAAGATATCCAGGTTTTCCAACAGGCAGGAGATTAGCTCCATTTTCTCCTTCTCTGGCAACTCAGCGTTGATGACCAGCTTCTTTTCTATCCCTTCAGCAATAGGAACTTCTTGGGTCACTTGGGCAGGTTCCAAGTGAGCCCCTTCTCGATCTTTTCCTTCCTCGGTGGCCTCTAGAGACTCATCAATCTCCAAAGCCTCAGCCACAGCCACGGCCTAGGGAAGTGGAATGTCGGTGATCATGTTGACAGTTCGGACGTAGCACTCCCGAGCCACCTTTGGGTTGCTCCTGACCCGATACTGCTTTCCTTCGGCCGCAAACTTGAGGGCAAGGTGAAAGGTGGACACTACTGCCCTATATGCATTGAGAATCGGCCTCCCGAAGATGGCACAGTAGTTGCTCGGGGCATCCACTACCACGAAATTGATCAACTTTATTACTCCCCCAAGAGAGACCAGGAGTTTTACTGAACCTTCTACTTCCTTCTTCTCCCCAGAAAAACCATAGAGGGGCCCGTCGGTGGAAAGCAAATGCTTTCCGGTCTTCAGGGCCTCGAAAGTCGGGCGGAAAAGGAGATTGACGGAGCTGCCAGTATCAATCAGAATCTTGTGGACTGTTTAGTTTTCGATGACGGCCTTAATGACTACCGCATCGTCAAAAGGATTGGCATTGGGGGGAAGATCATCTTGACCAAAGGTGACTATAGTACTTTCGGGAGGAGAACTTGAGGTGGCTGCCACTTCCTGCTTTAAAACTCTCGCGATGCTGGATTTGCGAGATGATTCCGCTCCAGCTCCTCCATGGATACAATAGATGTCCCCTAAGGGGCCCACATCATTGACTTCAACGCATTCAGTAGAAGGATTGATGTCACCATAGCAACCAGCATCCTCGATGTCGGCGCATTCCCAGGTCACTTCTACTGTTTCCTTCTCCTTTTTCTTCTCGGTAATTGGCTCAGCAGTAGCATCTTTCCGAACTAGACCCCGGAGCTTTCCTTCCCCAAGGAGTCTTTCTATGAGCAAACGAAGGGCCCGACAGTCTTCGGTCAGATGCCCCCCTTCTTTGTGATATTCACAATAAAGGTTCGGATTTCGACTGCGGATATCCGACTTCAGAGGAGCAGGCCTTTTGAAATCTGGCCTCTTTTGCAGAATCTGGACCACTTCGTCCATGGTGACGTTTAGGGGAGTGAATGACTCTTGTGAGTCATCATATTGAGTGGATGGAATAACTGGAGGTGGCTGCGCAGCATACTGTTGTAAGTACACCGGCATGATTTGCGGAAGGGGGGCAGATGGAGCGGGAGCGATGGCCAACGGTGGTTTCTGATCTTGAAACCGCTGATGGCCCATGAATGGTTGCTTATTTTTCTAGTTTCTCCCCCTTTGGGAACGGGGTTCAAAGTAGGACTGGTTCGATGGCGGATGATGGAAAGATGGATTTGACTGCTCCTTGTCGCTTACCAGTTTCGCGACATAACCTAGATTGCTCTTCTCTCCTCTGATAAACATATTTGCCAGACTTATCATTTCCTGATAAGTCCTAGGCTCCCTTATATTTGCTTCGAATTTTAGGAGGCCCTCTCTTAAGCCATGGATGAGGGCAACCCTATATAACTCCGGATCCACATTTTGAACTTCCATTATCTCTTTTTGGAAGCGATCTACAAAACGAGCCCACGTCTCGTCTTCCCGTTGTTTTATATCGAAGAGGGCCGCCGGGCCACTCTTTCTCTTTCTTGAGGTAGAGAATCTCAGCAGGAATTCTCTCTGCAGCTCAGCGAAACAACGGATCGACCTGGGGTGCAAACCGTAAAACCATTCCCTCGCTTGTCCTTCAAAGGAAGTTACAAGAAGCTTGCACTTAGTTGCATCAGTTAAGGTTCTGAGAGCGATGGCTGACTCGAAGGCTTGTAAATGAACCGTAGGATCTATCTCCCCATTGAAAGCTGGCAGGCGAGGCTCCCTGAAATTATTAGGGGCAGGCTCCCCTCTGACTTCGTCCACAAAGGGAGAAGTTTCTTCCATATCTTCGTATAAAGGAGCAGGGTAATAAGCCGCCGGAGCTGCGGCTATTCGCGGACAAGCCGCCTGATAAGAAGACCGGGCAGCAGCTTCTGGCGGGTAGGAGTGACGAATAGGAACTTCAGGCGGGTAGGAGAGACGGGCCGCGCCCTCCTACGGGTAAGAAAGGCGGGCAGCATGAGAAGCCGCCCCCTGGAAATCAAGGGCCCGAGCCGGCATGCTGTGCGCGGCTTCCTGATAGAAGCTTTGCCTAGCCGCAAAGCCTTCTTGCTGGGGCTGGAAGTTAGCGGCTTGCGGTAGCGGGTAAGGAGGAGGTGGAGGAGGTACCGGGGTCACCACCTGATTAGCCGCGGTTTGTTGTGGAACTAGCCGCTCAGTTAGCATCGCTAAAGTCTGAGTGATCGCTTCAAGTCGCTGATCAGTGGCCCTATGAGCCCGCTCGGCTTCTCTCCTGGATTGCTCCAAGGCTTCCCACAAAGAGTCCTCACTGTGATCGGAGCGGTCTCCAGGGGGGAACTGGCGGTCTGACATTATGGCAAAAGGGATTTCACCGACAATCCGCGATCTGAAGGTCGCGTGTTTCTGTTGAGTCCGAAATCGCACCTCCGAAGGAAACCGGAGGCTGCGGGTTGCCGGTTACTTTTTGGGTGGAAAGAGGAGACCGCTAGCAGCGGTCAAGGCCTGACTTCGCCCGCCGCGGCAAATGCCACTCCTGCGACGGGCTTTCCTTTTATTAAAAAGAAGTGGTTACAGCGGGTTGCAAGTGCAAGAAAAGAGAAGTCGGCCGGTCAGACAGTCCGCAAGACGGGAAACTCGAGTCCGCAGCTCAAACAAGCGAGCTCCTAGATTCGAGTGTGTGTCTTGGGAATGGTGCCGCCACCTATTTATAGGCTTGGGGGCCTGCCCGAACGGGCAGGGATAAAATAACCGCCTGCTTAAGAAACGGGCAGGCGGTGACGGGATACACAAGAAAGGAAAGAAAGAAGCCGCGCGGTTTGACGGCTTGCCCTTCCGACCTGTCTGACCAGAAGCTGAAGATGATGCGGCCAAGGGGACGATTCTATCCGAGCGGTCTCTGTCTTGAAACCGCGGCTTGTTCTTTGACCTCGAACCTTGGCTTATCTCCATGGCATATACCGCACGATCTCCGACTTGAGATCGCGACTTGCCCTGTTGGACTTGGGCTTGGATTATCTTTGGTACTTGGAGGCGGTCTGAATTATGTCAGACCACCCAGCCTATGCTAGCCGTAGCTGATGGAGCCTGTACAGCCTGATCCGGGCGACTTGGATCCTCAAACCGCAAGGTCTGCGAGTAAACCTATTGAAAGCGGTCTCCCGGGTAAACACTGCTAAAGAAGGTTTCTATTCAGAAAGGTCTAAAAAGACTCAATCTATTTAAAGCTCTATCTTTAAGAGTCTAAGTCTGTAAAATCTTCTTCTAAACATCTTATATAGGATCTCTTTGAGATCTGAATTATTGGGCTGTGTTGATAGCCTGAGAGTAGCGTCTGTGAAGACCTGGGCTGTAGGAAATCTGAGGTAGTATCCTTGCTGGGGATCTGAGTTGTAGGAGTGCTTACACTCTAAGGTAGGATCTGCCGAAGATCTGAGTTGTAGGGCATGTTGTGCCTGAGTTGTAGGGTTCTAGGAACCTTAGGTAGGATCCTAAGTGGATCTGAGTTGTGGGGCTTATTATGCCTAAGTTGTAGGGCCTGTTGTTCCTGAAGTGTAGGATCTGTGAAGGATATCTAAGTTTTTGGAGGAGTTGGCCGTGTCTAGCATACTTCTAGATAGGTGAAGGGGTACAATGGAGTACCTACACTAGGGAACCACTATAAATCCTTGTGTAGTTTCTGTGGTGTGATTTCTGGTTGTATTCTTTCAGGCTAATTTAGTCTTAAGCTCTAAAAGACTAAAACATTTTAAAACACCAATTCACCCCCCCCCCCCCCCCCCAGGTAATTAGACTACATTCTAAACTTACATAGAGCACTGATGATAACTATTCTGCCCAGTTACCACTGATATTTTAAACATTTTTTTTAGAATATTTAAGGCCAACTTCTTTGCTGCTTCTACTTGCCCATCGCTCCTTGGATGATGTACCGAAGTGAATCATAGCTCAGTTCCTATCTGATCACAAACATTTATCAATTCAGAATTATTGAAATGAGGACCATTAACAGTTTTTATGGCCATTCGAATTCTTTGTCTACACACGATTTCACCCCAAATAAAGTTTTTCATGATCTGGGTAGAAGTTTTAGCCAATGCCTTAGCTTCAATCCACTTGCTGAAATAGTCAATCATCACAAGAATAAAATGATGTTACCTACTTGCCATTGGAATGGGTCCGATAAGATCCATCCCTAAAACTACAAATTGTCATGGAGTCGCTATTGACCTGAGCTGCTGAGCTGGTTGATGTTGTAAAGGAGCAAATTTTTGACATTATACACATTTCTTTATGAACTTTTCAGGTTCTTTCCTCATTTGAGGCCAAAAATAACCTTGTCTCGGAATTTTTTCTCCAGGGTCCTAGCACCTGAATGACTGCCACATTCTCCTGAATGCACTTCCTGGAGCACAATAGGGATCTCTTCTTCTGAAACACACCTTGCTAGTGGTGAGAGAAAGGTTCTCCTGCACAAGACTCCTGCGACGAGGTAGTAACGAACTTTTTTTAACTTGAACCTCCTCTTATCTTTCAAAGATGGATGAAATTCCTTGGTTAAGAGAAAGTGGATGAATGGATCCACCCAAGATGGATGTTGATCTATTTGCATGACCTCACCCTCTTCAATAGCTGGGTGAAATAATTATGAAGTAGTTCCTCCTGAAAGAAGACCAAACTTTGTCAGTTCATCTACTTCCGCATTTTTTGAATGCGGGATATGTTGAATAGCGAAACTTTTGAACTTGCCAATTTCAATTTTGACTAGCATCTGATATTGCTTAAGAGTGGAATCTCTATTTTCATAAGTTCCATTTCCTTGAGAAGTCATCACTAGTGAATCAGTTTTCAGTTCTACATCCTTAATACCCAACTCTCTTGCGAATCGAAGACCTGCAAGTAGCGCTTCATACTCTGCTTGAATATTTGTGGCCGAAAGTAGAATTTTAATGCTTGGTCTAATCTGACTCCATTCGGATTAACAAAAACAATTCCTACTCCAGAAGAATCCCTGTAAGAAGCTCCATCTGCATAAATTGTCCAATCTAGAGGTGTTATGCTTTTCTCTTCAATACTTCTTTCTGATGTATCCATCATGAAGTCTGTTAGTGCTTGATCTTTGATCGACATCCTTGGTACATAAGAGATATCAAATTCACTAAGCTCAATTGCCCACTTTGCTAACCTTCCCGAATGTTCTGGCTTTTTTAGGACACTTATTAATGGCAAGTCAGTTACTACCTGAATTGAATGAGCCTAATAATATGTCCAAAGCCAGCAAGTTGAGATGATAAGCATTAATTATAGCTTCTCAAGAATTAGGTATCTAGTTTCTGCATCTTTAAGAATTCTGCTAACATAGTAAACTGGAAACTACCTTTTCTTCTCTTCTCTGACCAAAATTGAGCTTACTACATCAGAACAAACTCCAAGATAAAGGAAAAGATCTTCCCCTTCTCGAGGACTTTAACGCAACGGAGATGATGTTAACTGCTTTTTCAATTGATCAAACGCATCATCACACTCCTTGGCCCATTTGAACTTTGCTCCCTCACGCAAAGTTTTATTGAAAGGAGCACTCTTATCTCCTAAACAAGATATGAACCGACTCAAACCTGTCATCCTTCCACCCAGTTGTTGAACTTCTTTAGGCAATTTCGGAGGAGTCCTATCCATGATTGTTTTTACCTTGTCAGGATTTGGCTCCAACCCTTCTAGGGTGAGGAGATGACCAAGAAAATTTCCTTTGCTTTCTCCAAAACCACACTTCACAGGATTCAACATCATGGTAACGGCTCGTAGTGTAGCGAACATCTCAATGAGATCTTTAAGATAAACAGAAAAAGCTTGCTTTTTATTAAAATACCGTCAACGTATACTTCTAGGTTTCTTCTCTTTTTTATTTTTAAACACGACATCCATCAACCTTTGATACGTTGTACTAGTATTTTTTAGCCCGAATGGCATCACACAACAACAGAAACAACTATCATTCATGATGAATGAAGTATGAGGAATGTCAGCCGTATGCATTCTAGTTTGGTGATAACCAGAGAATGCATCTTAAAAACTTATACAAGAATACACTACCACAGAATCAACTAAAGAATTTATCTGAGGCAAGGTGTAGCAATCTTTCAGACATGAAAAATAAAGTTTCATAAAAACCACACACATCCTCCACTTTCCCTCTGCCTTCTTCACCATTACAAGATTCAAAACCTAAACAGGGTACTGAATTTCTTGAATAAACTTTGTCTTGAGGATCTTATCCACCTCCTCCCTGATTGGTTGGGCAAGGGTTATATCCACCGCCCTCTTCTTCTACTTGATTGGTGTGAAGCTCAAATCAATGTTGAGGTGGTGGTAAGTAACATCAAGATCAACTCCTGGCATGTCATCTGCTGACCAGGAGAAGACATCTAGATTCTTCAGGAGGCAGGAGATGAGCTAGTTCTTCTCCTCCTCGGGCAGTTCTGCACTGATGGAGAGCATCTTGCCTCCATCCTTCTTATCAATGGGAATAGCTTGAGTCACCTGGACATGTTTCAGATAAGCTCCTTCTCTAACTTGTTTCTCCACTGACTCTTTTGCATCTTCAGGGCAGTCAGTGTCTTGAAGAACTGGAAGAGTCTCAGCTATCTTCGAGGGAGGAGAAGATTTAGTCACATTGACCATATAGACATAGCACTCCTGAGCCAGCTTGGGGTCACTCCTAACCCAGTACTACTTTCCCTTGAGAGCAAATTTGACAGCAAGATGAAAGGTGGAGACCACCGCCTAATACCAATTGAGTATAGGACTTCCAATAATAGTGTTATAGCTGCATGGAGCATCAACTACTACAAACTGAACAAGCTTGGTGATCCCACCAAGCATCACAGAGGGTGTTACGCTTCCCTCTACCTACTTCCTCTCTCTAGAAAAACCATCGAGTGGCCGTTTGGTGGAAAGGAGAGTCTTTTCAGTCTTTAGGGCCTCAAAAGTAGGTTTGAAGAGGAGATTAACGGAACTACCAGTGTCAATCAAAATTCTTTCCATCGGGTTGTTTTCAATCATTGCATTAATGACTACAACATCATTGAATGGATTGGCGGTCGGAGGAAGGTCATCTTGTCCAAAGGTGAGAATCTCCCTAACAGGAGCAGAAAAGGTGTTCACAGTTATCTCTGACCAAAATGCTCTAGAGAGATTAGCCTTCCAGGATGACTCAAGCTCGCCCCCCCCCCCCCCCCCCCCCCATGGATGCAGAAGAAATGCCCCAAAGAACCTTCATCGTTGGTATATATGCACTCTCTTTGATAACCAATGCTTCCAAGGAGGCCAACATCATTCACTTCTTCACATTCCCAATAAACTTCTACCACCTCCTTACTCTTAGAGGTGGAAGCCTTTGAGTAGTCATTCTTTAGGACTAGGTCCCATAACCTCCCCTCCTTCAGAAGCTTCTCCACAAGCATGCAAAGAGACCGACAATTGTCCATCAGAATTGAGGGGACCTCAAACTTGAGGGACCCTCCTGAAGGCCATTGACTAAGGTGACCATGTAGATCGAAGGATCGACATCCTTGATCCTAAGGATCTCTCTCTGTAAATGATCCGAAAAGTGAGCTAAGGTCTCATTTCCACTTTGCTTGATCCAGAAGAGGGTTGCGCGACCACTCTTCCTCTTTTGGTATGTAGCAAATCTTAAGAGAAGCTCCCGCTAAAGCATGGAAAAGCAGGTGATGGACTGGGATGTAGTTTGTAAAACCACTCCCGTGCTTGACCATCAAAGGAGGTAATAAGAATCTTACACCTCATCGCATCCGATAGAGACCTCAAAGGGACAACCAACTAGAAGGCCTGGAGATGGGAGACTAGATCATTCTCCCCAGAGAACACAGGAAGACGAGCATCCTTGAAGCCATTGGGAATGGGTTCCCAACAAACTCTATCTATGAATGGAGAAGGCTCCTTCACTTCAACAACAACGGGAGGATCGGAAGGATAAACAATAGTTGCAGCAGCATATCGAGGATAAACACAATCTTCTTAAAAATTTAACACTCGGGCTGGATTTCCTTGAGCTTCTTCCAGGAAGAAGTTCTGGTGAGTGGTTGTGAACTATTGATTCTAGGGCAAGAGAGGAGCGGCAGGATGAGCAAACTTGATGAGAGGAAGAGGAGGGATCTGTTGGATCTACTAGCGCCCTTGGAGGGAGGTGAATAAGGGATTTTACCACTTTTGAATTAATACAAAAATATTTTGCAACATAAATTTGATTCAAAACATTTTTAAATCAAGAGAGTTAAAATTAATTTGATAAAACAATGAAAGACATGATTTTTATTTCACTACAGAGTATTACAAAACTTTGATAGCTATGACGCTAAGATTAAGGCTGTAAATAAAAAAATCTATTTTTGTTTTCTATACTGACTCTTCTCCCAAGAAAGAGTTGGTTTTATCTTATCTATCCCCAGATAAGGCCTCAAGCCACTCTAGACTATCTATCCTTAGATAAGGCCTCGAGCACCCCCTAGATCTAATCCCCTTGACCTAGTCGCCAACACCCGCGGCGAATTCTCCACCAAAACACAAAGTCAATACAAATAATAAAGAAACAAATACAAGAATGTGAAATTTTAATTAGGAATGTAAAAAACTCCCTATAGTGAATTTCTAAAGTAGATGGTGAAGTAACGCAAGAGATTGTTGAAGTAACAACATTTGTTCTTTGCGTTGAATCGACGTGATCAAATCCTCCTTCGAATATCACTTTTGATCTTTAACGTTGTTGGTGGGAATACTCCATTCATTTAAAATGAAGGCTCTCTGAAGGTCTCACTGAGTTGCATAATTATATTATTGGAACCCATAAAAGAGCAACGAGAATGCCCTTTTATAGATTAAGAGCATTACCACCAGCGGTATTGATAATGCCTGGCGGTAGTACTTTAGGCAACAGTTTTGGTGCCAGAAGCTTCAATCTGGGAAGGAGATTCTATACTTTAGGAATCATTTCATTTTAGGCAACACAAATGTCCGGCATTAGTGATACTGCCCAGTAGTGCTAACCATCCATAAGTGCATCTTTCTTCCACTAGAGATTTCCCCTTGAATTTAACTTTGGCACGCTTGCATATTCCATAACTAAAGTCTGGCGTTAGTGATAGCGCCTGGCGGTAGCGCATATCGTCGAGAAGCCTCTTATGTCGACTAGACAAGCATCTGACATGATGCCATTATCGACCAGAAGCTAATGTCAGTGTTAGTGCTAACGCTACGTGTTAGTGGTCACTTTGCATGTTTGCCATTAATCAATTCCCCATTCAGCTTATAGCATCCTAGTGCCATACCTGTGAGTTCCTGCACACTATAAACACAAGACAAACTTCATCAAATACAATATGGGATTTGTTATTCTCAAACCAAAGAGATGCGGAAAACCATGTTCGAACAATCTCCCCCTTTTGATAATAATAAATCCACTAATGAGAAATGAGTACACTAAGATTAAATTTGTGTTTATAGAGAAGTGATGACATATAGCATTTTGTGTTCTTAATTTTTGAACTCCCCCTGTATAAGTGCTCCCCCTATATAAATGCTCCCCCTTTATCCTTGGATTCATTCTCCCCTTATTCTTTAGACTTCTCAATTTACTCTCCCCCTTTTGTTAATATCAAAAGTGGGTGGAGGTGAATACCGACATGAAAGAAAGAAAGAGCGTAATAGGACACTAGTTGGAGAATACATGTTTAAAAGGCATGCATGATCGAGCAAGAGGAATAAGCACAGCGAAAAAAATTGATTACGCATTTAGACTAGTAACACAACTTGTTGGAAGAGGCCACTTGTTTGTAAAATACGTGTAAAGATGTTATAATGATAAGACAAGTGATGGTAAATTTAATAATGTTGTAACCAAGGCAAGAAAAGAGAAGCATGATAGTGCAAGAATAAACACGTTGTGATAAGAAAAAAATTATAATTGAGTAGCACAGTGAAAAGCATACTTAAAGGTATGTATATGTTTTAAACGAGAATAACAAAAAGGATAAGGAGTTTTAAGCTTAAGAAAGAGATGTTTTTTGAAAAACTTTCATATAAGATGTTATTTCTTTGAACTTTTCAAAACTAAGTGCAAGCATAATTTGACATATCAAGAAAAGATAAATAACCACAATGTAATTAATTTGCAATTCATGTAATATATGATATGCATTAGGATCTAATTATCATGAGTAGAGGTTTTATATAAGAGAATGATGTGTTCAAATAGTGTTTTGATAAGAGTTTACAAATGATTTAATTAAAACACATGACATATGTAATGTAATAAACACAACATTATCAAAAATGTATTCTTTAAATTACTTCTACACACAAAGCTATTTTAATTTCAATGCACAAGTAATAGAGTACAACTACCAAGGTGATTCACATACACAATGCTCATTAAGACTTATAATGGAGCGAAGTAGTGCTTGGTGGATCACATAAGATTTTTTTATTGTATTTTTGTGATTCTGTGTACATAAGAGAAGTTATGTATAGATGTGTTTGCACAAGACACATTACAATTCTCACCAAGGTGCTCAACCTCACAATGCTCATTAAGACCTATCAGGAGAATGAGTAGTGCTTGGTGGAGTTCTCTTTGTCATTTGAATTTTAGCTAGTGACAAAGGTATCCGAATTCACTTGTTTTTGCAAACATATAGTGTTGAATTTTTGAAGACACCTCTCAAGAAAAGTAGGCTCAAGAATGGAATTTATAATGTGGTGTAGGTAATCTAGTCATACATATCAATAATATTAAGTTGTTACACTACACAATCATGCAAGAGTGAGAATAAAAACATATGTAGGTTATCAAAGATGAGAGTGAGTAAATCATTATCAAACATAACATATTACTCATACTTAGAGGCATGCTAAGCACTCGTACACATGTTTCTATAAACAATTCCATTGCACATCACAATATAATAATCAAGGCAGAATAAACCAAAAAGATGTTGAAAGAAACTTGAAGATAAAATTAAACATTATAATAATCTTTAAGAGATATATCTAGTCATCCTTGATAATAGGCAACGAAAAAGAGCAACAGGAATTAGAATAACTTTATAAGCAAAAACATATTTTTGAGTTTTTGAATGTTTTGTTTATTTTATAGTTCATTTTTTAAGAAAATTTCATAAAAGCACGTAATATTTTCTGAAAGCAGAAAGGATAAGCAGGAAAATAACTATTTACTCATTTTTTAAATAAAATAAGGAATTTAAGGAAAATATGTTAACGCCGGCTTTAGGACCTAACGTCTGGCGTTAGCAAACAGAGGTCAGATTTCAGGTTTTTCGATTTTGATTTTTCTTGATTCTAATGTGTTATGATAAGGGCTACTATATGCAGTAAGGAACTCAGAAAAAATGCAGAAGGAGATTGCATATTTTACAGCTTTAGTTCGTGATATCCAAAACATCCAATTCAAATCTAAGTCGATTGAATCGTGCATCGGGGAATGTTTAGTGAAAATATCTACAAGTTGTGAATCAGTACCAATAAAGCTAACCCTCACATGTTCCTTCTTAATGTGATCCATAATGAAGTGATGACGAGCATCTATATGATTGGATCTAGAATGGTGAACGAGATTGTTAGTTATATGGATTGCACTCTTGTTGTCACACTTCAATTCAATGTAATTTAGATGGATTCCAAAGTCTTCTAGTGTTTGACTCATCCATAAGGCTTGTGCACAATAAATACCTCTTGCGATATATTCGGCCCGGGTGGTGGAGAGGGCAACAAAATTCTGTTTCCTACTCAACCAGGCTACAAGTGAAGGGCCTGAGAAATGACTTGTGTCACTAGTGCTCTTACAATCTATTGAGCAGCCCGCATAATCTGAATCAGAATATCCATGTAAAATAAAGGAATCATTATGTGGATACCATAATCCTAATCTAGGTGTGCCAATTAGATATCTAAGGATTCATTTAAATGCTTTTAAATGTGATTATTTTGGATTAGCTTGAAATCTATCACATAAATAAACAGAAAACATAA
The DNA here is from genome assembly GCA_033032865.1 of Dactylorhiza incarnata. Taxonomy (NCBI): domain Eukaryota; kingdom Viridiplantae; phylum Streptophyta; class Magnoliopsida; order Asparagales; family Orchidaceae; genus Dactylorhiza; species Dactylorhiza incarnata. Next base: position 4,762,918 of record JAWHQI010000037.1, on the reverse strand, counting down.
TATTGGGTCTACATGCACTTAAGTATAATAATGATCTTATCATTCCTCTATATAAAGTTTGATCAATAGAAACACCGGCTTCATCTTTTCCAAATTTTAGTGATGCACTCATTGGTGTGTTAGCTTGTTTTAGGTTTTCAAATCCAAATCTTTTTAGCATGTCATGAACATATTTAGTTTGGCAAAAAAAATTCTATCATATCTTTGTGTGATTTGAAATCCTAGAAAGTATGTAAGTTCTCATACCAAATTCATCTCAAATTCTTTTTACATCACTATTACTACTTCTATACACAACTATTCATTAGTGGCTCCAAAAATGATATCATATACATAAATTTGTAATATAATCAATTCATTATTAACATGCTTAATGAAGAGTGTGTTATTGGCACTTCCCATTTGATTATCGTGCTTTAATAAAACTGATGTTAATATTTCATACCAAGTGTGCGACGCTTTTTTCAAACTATAAAGTGCTTTATGTAACTTATACACATGATTTGGAAATTTTTCATTTATAAAATCGGGGGGGGGGGGGGGGGGGGGGGGGGGGGAGGGGTTGTTCAACATATACCTCTTCTTTTATAATCCCATTTAAAAAGGCACTTTTAACTTCCATTTGAAATAGTTTGAATCTTTTAAAACTCACAAATGCAATTAAAATTCTAATTGATTCTAGGCAAGCAACTAGTGCAAATGTTTCATCAAAATATACCCCCTCGATTTGTGAATAACCTTGTGCAACTAAGCGAGCTTTGTTCCTAGTAATCCTTGAGTCACCATCTAATTTAATTTTGAAAATCCATTTTACGCCTACAACAAAATGATTAGATGGCCTCTCTACTAATTTACAAACCTTATTACGTTCAAATTGATCTAATTCTTCATTCATAGCTAAATACCAAAATTCATCATTTAAAGCAGTCGAAATATTTTTGGTTCATTTTCAGAAACAAAACAATTATTTGAAAATGACTCATGTAAAGAAGAACGAGTAGTTACCCTTTTTGATGGTTCTCCGATGACAAGTTCCCTTAGATTACTTTTTGAAAACTTAAGCACATTTGAAGGTACATATTCCTCTTGCTCTTCCTTTTCCTCCTCTTTTTCCTTAAGTGGCTCATCATCCTCATGCTCCAAAGGGGAAGAGGTTCCTCTTCATTTCCTCCGGTGATAGCTTCTACATTAGGAACAAACTCATCAAATCGCACATGAATATTTTCTTCAACTATTTTGGTTCTTTTATTATATACTCTATAAGCCCTACTAGTTGAAGAGTAGCCAAGAAAAATTCCCTCGTCATATTTTTCATCAAATTTTCCTAAAGTACCTTTTGTGTTTAATAAAAAACTTTTACAACCAAAAACAAGAAAATAAGATACATTAGGTTTCTTTTGAAAGTACAATTCATAAGGAGTTGATTTTAAAAATGGGTGAAGCATGACTTGATTAATTACATAACATGAAGTGCTAACAACTTCGTCCCAAAATGATCTAGGTAACCCATATTCAGATAGCATAGTGTGTGTTAGTTCTTGTATGGTTCTATTTTTCCTTTCCACAACACCACTTTGTTGTGGGGTGCGTGGAGTGGAAAATTCATGATTAATTCCTAGATCATTACAAAAAGTAGTGAATTTTCATTCTCAAATTCTCCTCCATGATCCGAGCATATGTATTTTATTTTTAAATCAAGTTCATTCTGTATACGATTGCATAATTTAATAAATTCACAGAATGCATCAGATTTGGAAGTAAGAAAAGTGTCCAACAATATCTAGAAAAATCATCAATTAATATATAAGGTTATTTTCTACCACCTAGACTAGCAGTGCTAATCGGTCCAAAAAGATCCATATGGATTTATTGTAGAGGTCTAGTAGTAGAAATTTCATTTTTACTTTAAATAAAGTTTTTGAAAATTTTCCTTTTTTACAAGGCGAGAAAAGTGAATATTGAATTCCGTTAAGCAATGGTAATCCTCTAATTAATTTATCTTTTACTAATTTTAAAATAAGCTTGGTGCTAGAGTGACCAAGACGCCTATGCTAATGTTCTAATTCTTCATTTTTGTAAATTAAGCATTTTATAGAAGAATGAGAAAGATCATGAAAAGTAATCATGTAAACATTGTGTGTTCTAGGTGCAGTGAGCACAATATCATTTGTTTTAGGATTTATAATTTTGCAAAGGTTTATAGATGATTCAAATAAGATATTTAGACCTTTATCACATAATTGACTCATTGAGATTAAATTGTGTTTTAGACCTTCTACAAATAAAATATTTGAGATTGAAAAGGAATCGTTACCACTGTACCAATGCCCATGATCCTTCCTTTTCAATTTTCACCAAAAGTCACCATCCCTCCTTTCTTCTTCACGAGGATAAGGAACTTTTTGTTGTCACTTGTCATGTGTTTGGAGCATCCCGAGTCCAAGTACCACATGTCTTCATTGTCCTTAGCCTACCAACATACCAAAAAAGAAGATGAGATTGAAGATCTGGATACCCAAGAGGTTCCCCCTGTGAGTACAATATCATTGGTGTTAGGATTTATAATTTTGCAAAGGTTTGTAGATGATTCAAATAAGATATTTAGACCTTTATCACATAATTGACTCATTGAGATTAAATTGTGTTTTAGAGCTTCTACAAATAAAATATTTGAGATCGAAAAGGAATCATTACCACTGCACCAATGCCCACGATCCTTCCTTTTCAATTTTCACCAAAAGTCACCATCCCTCCTTTCTTCTTCACGAGGATAAGGAACTTTTTTTTGTCACCTGTCATGTGTTTGGAGCATCCCGAGTCCAAGTACCACATGTCTTCATTGTCCTTAGCCTACCAACATACCAAACAAGAAGATGAGATTGAAGAAGAGGTAAATAAGGGAGGTCTACTAATCCCATGCCTCTCATAAAAAGCGAGATCATGGTGTGATATTATTCCCAGTGGTGAAACCATTTTTCGAATAACCTAGCTCTGATACCACTTGTTGGATCTACTAGAACCCTTAGAAGGGGTGAATAAGGGATTTTATAACTCTTGTAACTTTTGAATTAATACAATAATATTTTGTAACATAAAGTTAATTCAAAACATTTTTAGATCAAGAGAATTAAAATTAATTTGATAAAATAATGAAATACATGATTTTTATTTCACTAAGGAGTATTACAAAACTTCGATCTCTATGACGCGAAGATCAATGCGGTAAATAGAAAATCTATTTTTGTTTACTATACCAACTCTTCTCCCAAGAATTGGTTGGCTTTAGCTAATTTATCCTTAGATAAGACCTCAAGCCACTCTAGCATATCTATCCCCAGATAAAGCCCCGAGAACCCCCAAGATATAATCCCATAAACCTAGTCGCCAACACCCGCAATGAATTCTCCACCAATACAAAAAGTTAATACAAAGACAAAGAAACAACTACAAGAATGTGAAATATGAATTTCAAATGTAAAAGAAATCCCTATAGTGAACTTCTAAAGAAGATGATGAAGGAACGCAATAGATTGTTGAAGTAACAGCGTTCGTTCTTCGCGTTGAATCAACGTGATCAAATCCTCCTTCGAATATCACTTTTGATCTTTAACGTTGTTGGTCGGAGTACTCCGTTCATCTAAAATGAAGGCTCTTTGAAGGTCTTATGGAATTGCAGAATTATTTTTTTGGTACCCATAAAAGAGGAACGAGAATGCCCTTTTATAGATTAAGAACACTACTGCCGGCGGTATTGATAATGCCTGGCGGTAGTACTTTAGGCAACAATTTTCGCACCAGAATCTTCAATCCGGGAAGGAGATTCTGCACTTTAGGAAACTTTTCATTTATGCAACACTAATGCCCGGCATTAGCGATACTGCCCAGTGGTAGTAACCTTCCATATGTGCATCCTTCTTCCCGCCAAAGATCTTCCCTGAATTTCACTTTGGTGTGCTTGCATATTCCAGAGCTAATGCCTGGCATTAGTTATAGTGCCTGGCAGTAGAGCATATCATCGAGAAGCCTCCCATGTCGACTAGACCAGCATCCGACATAATGTCAATATCAACCAAAAGCTAACGACAGCGTTAGTGCTAATGCCATGCATTAATGGTCACATTATATGTTTTCCCTTGATCAATTCCCCCATTTAGTTTGTAGCATCCTAGTATCATACATGTGAGTTCCTGCACACTATAAACACAAGATAAACTTGATCAAAAACAATATAGGATTGTTATTCTCAGACCACAGAGATGCGATAAACCATGTTCCAATAGGATCTCCTCAATTGGAGCTTCAGGAATCACTGGAGGGGTCGCGGCTACTGCGGTTAAAGGAGATTGTTGCTAAGTAAATGCAATCATGATCTGGTTCATAGCCTCCAGTTGTCAGGCAGTCTCGTGGTTAAACTATTCTAGGAGAGAGTGAAGGGCTTCCTAGGTGACCGCTTCACCTGGGCTAAAGCGAACCGGACGAGGAGCGAACTCATGATCTGACAACAACTCAAAATCTGAAGGTCGCGTGTTTGTTCTGTTGATGCAAATATTGCACCTCCATAATGGCACATTAGGGGGAGTTGTGGGGAAGGAGAAGGCTAAGAGTTATCATTTACTTTGCGGTCAGAAGATGCCAGAAAGTGACGGGCCACCGAGTAGCTAGACAAAACTAATCTGCCACGGTGAATGCCTCTTTTGTTGCTGGCGCTTGAATTGATTTGAAATTTGTGGTTACAAGAAGAGGTTAACTGAGTGGTTAAGCGAGTAGCTCACAAGGGGCTAGATTTGAGAATGCTTCCACGAGAGGATAGCTTAGGGACCCAAATCAGCATGCCTAATGGGTACTGCTCACCCCCATTTATAGGTGTGGGTGCCTGCCCAAACGGGTGGGTCCTAAAAGTATGGGTTGCCCAGAATATAGGAGAACCAGGCAGGGGTGAGAAGATACAGAGCGAGAAAAGAACTCTGACTGCGCAGTTTGTTTCCAGATAGGCACTTGGTCCTAGTTTTTCATTGAGGTGATGTTGGAGAGAGCGGGGTGGTCTAGGCGGTCACCAAGCTTGTGACCGAGAAGACTAGTTTGCGGGACAACTGAGTACTAGTCATGATATTCCAGGTAAACAGGGAGTATGACTACTTAGAGCCTAATTCTGCACCAAAATTGGATGAGGAGGATATCCTTTCTGATGAGGAGGTTTGAACTTCTCATTAGATGAGGAGGACCACCTTCCCAGCGAGACCCAAGAGTTCTCAGATGCCCCATGTTATGATTCATATGACACAGACAACGATCAATCTTTAGAACTGTTAGGAGTGAGACCGAAACTACTCCCGTAATTACTAATTATTTATGTCTTTCATCTATTTTATTTCCTGATCACATTTCTTCGGTTGAGTTTGTGCAGGACGTGTATTCACGGGTCTTTTGGGTGGAAGATAAATATGACCTCCAAAGTATTAGGGAGAGTATTATCCAATGTGTGGAGAATAACATTCCCTCACTATTGGATGTTTAACTTAATACTTCTTGTTCCTATGCCACTCCTGATTTTAATGAGTTCATTATTCCCCTCCCTTTTGCTTCTAATGACTTTTATTATATGCCCCCCGCAAGACTATGAGTTTGTGGACCCATTTTTGGGTGAAATTTGGTTATAATCCTGAAAGGACAAGCATTTAACTGTGACCAAATTCGTTGCCTATTCCACCACATCATCATTGCTTATGCTTCTCCCGAAGGATTCGGTGCAGGGAGGCATGATATTCTTCTATGATGAAGTGTTGTTGGAGGAGGAGAAGAGATCAAAAAAGGAGGAGATTTGGAAATGATGGATTAGACCTTCACTTATCCACCCCTACCACTGCTCCTCCACCAATTTTTCCTTTATCCTTAGTTATTATTTCAAATCAGCATATAGTTGATCATTTTGATGAGCTTTTTTTAGTAGTAATTAGAATCTTCAGACTCTTGCTCTTTTGTTTATGTGTGGATAATATTATAAAATGCTAATACAGGAATTTGGTTCAGCTCAAGAATGATAAACAAGTGCTATTGGGAGGCACCTTATATTTATCTTCATGATAATTTCAGTTTTTCAAATTTTGCGTGTATGTATGTTGCATTAGTCCAGCCAGGGACTGGCCAAAAAAGTAGCCTATATGAAAAAAAATTAGTGTGTTTGCATGCTTGACTTTGTTTTGTGTTAAACCTAATATATATCTGCTTATCTTGCATTGTTTTGTTGGTGCTAATCCCTGTGCAGGATTCTAGATTGCTTAAGGATCTTATTTGGCCAAGCAGGGACCGAGAACATGTTATTGGTTTCAAATTCAGAATTCACAGCGCTACGGATTTCCCCATTCTCAGGCATTGGGTAACGAGTTTCTATCCAACCTTGTATTTATATTTTCATTTGCATTGAGGGCAATGCTATATTTTCTACGGGGTAGATAGCTTATTTGATTTCTCACATGTACACTCATTTTGCATTTTGTACGCGCTTGTATTTTTTCAAAAAAGTGCTCCAAATTTTATTTTATTTCTTTCTCACGTGCATTAATTTCAGTACCCCACCTATTTAATAGTTGAACAATTGTTCATTTTCTGGTTTACTTACTCTCTTTCATAAGTGTTAAAATAGATTAAATTACTTTTAGAAAGTGATAATGGGAGTGCATAGTAACTCATGTAGTGTTCTAGTTCTGTGCACGTGTTTGGTAGGCTTATTTTTATGCTAGCTCTCATATTGGTTTAAGTATGATTAAAGCCATCAAGTTTATTTTTTGATTCACCTCACCTTAAGCCCAAGCCTAATGATTCATCTTGATTCTAATCCTATTGATTTGTAAAGATAGATTTACCCAACGCCATGGAGAGAGTTTGACCGAACAAGCCAATGTCCATCGACATTGATGGATTTCTTTGGAGGCTACCCCTTAGCCTTAGGAGACTAATGCTAAGCTTAGTGGCCACGCTATTTTCTTTCTACGCAAGGTGTAGGTCGATCCTATTTTCTTACTCATAAGTGGATAAAACTTGTGATATTTAGCTTTGAAAAGTATTGATATTTAATATACTTATAAGTTAATTATAGTTGTCTTCCTATTACATCTTGATTATAGAACTTCTCTAAATACACCCTACTTTCACTGAACAATTAATACTTTAGACTCGTCTAATACCCGTGAGGAGAGTGGTTTGCTCGAGACGAGCAATCATTCAAGTCCATGGGTATTTGATGAGTGAATTTTATATAGTGATTTAGGCACCCTTATAGCACAATTTTTATACTATAATTGATCATTCTTATTAGATTTCCATCTCATACTATTATAAATCCCCAAATGATGGAGACGACGACCCCCAACGTGTTGATGATGATGGAGCCAGCACGCTTACGGAAGATCTTTCGCCCTCTCCATCCAAAAACTTGCGGCGCCGTGGCAACCTTTTTGATCGACGCTACAACCTCCGCCCTCAGCGCAAGAATCATATTTAATAGTTATAATGTTTATTTATATTTATTTATTTTCTAGTATTGTTTTAAATTTGGGACTGTATTTCTTTATGGCCTGCGTTTAGCCATTTTTGTTCAATTTATTTAAATTGGGTTGCATATAGCCCGGATGTTTGTATGCCTTATATAAGGCCATGTTATTAAAGGATTTATGAGATTTGGATGAAAAGAAAACCCTAAATTTTGGATCTCCCTCTCTTGCTATCTCTCTCTCTCTCTCCTTAGCCCCCCCCCCCCCCCCCCCCCCCCCCCCACCCCTTCCCCTTGGAAAATTCGGCAACCTCCTCTCCCCTCCTCTCCTACTCTTCTCTTGTCCCTTCTACAACTCCTCCCTCTACCTCTCCAATATTGCAAGCCGTCAAGTGCTCCTCCTTCTCCCTTGAAGGATTTGTCCAACCAAGTTCCTCCCTCTTGGTTTATTTCGGCCAATGTGAAGAGGCCTGTGATCTTGGGGAATCGAAACCGACATGAAGCGAGGAAGGCGAACGAGCTTCTCTCCATTCGGCGCAGCTCCGGCGGATCCATTGAAGAGCGATCGTATTTCAGAAACAATCAATTTCTGAGTGGGTAGCGAAATATCTACCATTGTATGTTCCCTCTAGATTATTCTAGTGGTGGATGTACTTTTGCATTGATTTCCGATAAAGTTGAATTTATCGTGGTTTTCCTTCGAACAATTTGTTGTTCATCTTGATTTTATTTAAGTTAGAGAGGATTGGTGAACCTCGTTTTCTTTTTGTTGGGAGAGATCTACCTTTGTCGAATCGTTAATTTTCAGTGGATCTCTTTTGGTACAACACCCGCTTGACCGGACCGTGTGGGTCCTTTTAGCTAGGGAGAACATCGACATATAGCTCTTTTTTTATCTCTAACGGTGTGGCTACCCGTACGTTAGCATCGGATCAATAAAACTGCATTTGTGTGTGCCACCTTATTTGTGCTATCGTAGAATTGTACATGGAGAGAATCTCGTGCTTTGTCTGTCGTAATCAAGTCAGAGGGCGAGCCTACATCAATTTGGTATTAGAGGGAGGTTATGTCAATTTCTTAATTGGCACCATTCTATTTTTTCTTAGGTCATCGATGCTCACATGCCAAGCACGACTCATTGCTTAAAATAACGAAATTGTAATTTTTGGTCTGCAGATAGCGGCCTAAAATTCTCATTTTTCTGCGAAATAAAAAAAAATCTTGAAATTCTCCTTATTATTTTCATCAAGAAAATCAAAAAGTATTTTAATTACCCTAGTTATTAGGCGGGAACAAATCTATCTTTTATAAATTTTGTTGGGTCAGAATCAATATTTTGTTTCATACGCACTAGACTAGGCACGGAGTATACCCCGTCTTCCTACCATATGGCGGACGAGCGGGATACGAGTCATGGTCCAACAGCGATTGATGAACTCCGCCAGGAGTTCACGGATCAGTTGACAGACATGAGGGAGATGATTCACGAGCTAATGTTAAATCAAGCGGCTCCCCGCAATCATGCCGCCAACCAACATAAAGAAGGAAATAACCATAATAATAACAATAATAATGAAATTGTCCCGCGTGCAAACAATAATAATGAACATGTCCCGCGTGCCCCGTACGAGTTTGATATCACTAGAGCCGTCTAGGTCAAACCCCCATCGTACGATGGATTGGGTGAACCCCATGTTTTCTTGGACTGGGGTTATGGAAATAGAGTGCTACTTTGAGTGGCACAATCTGACCGACGTGGAAAAGGTGCGAGTTGCGGGGATGAAATTGTTCGGCAGGGATAAGACATTTTGGTTGAATGAGGAACGACGTCTAGGTGCGGTGAACGGTTTGCCACCAATTGGTTGGGCCGATATGAAAGCCATATTGACAGACCAGTATGTCCCTGCATACCATCGGACGTAGATGTTTGATGAATTAGCTACCTTGAGACAAGGGAATAGGTTGGTCGCTGAATAAAGCGGCCTTCTTAAGGACATGATGGTCAAATATGATGTTAGGGAGATGCCTGAGATCACCCTCTCACAGTTTCGTAAGGGGCTTAACCCCGACACTCAGGGTAAACTCCTATGTTATGGTCACACTGATCTAAACACCATCTTTAATGCCGCATTGGATATTGAGAAGCATAATGCCCACAAGTCCAAGACTCGATCTTTTCAGAAGGTAATGTCCAATTTAGGACCACCCTTCCCCCCCCCCCCCCCCCCCCATCCGCCCCTAAGGATAAGGGTAAGTCCCAGTCTGTTGACTGAACTCTATTGTCATTACGGCTAGGAATATAAGAAACCCAACTGGTGAGAGAGTGCACGTGGGTAGGATTAGTAAAATGAATGCTACTTGTATTACTTGTGGATTTTAGGATCATTATGCTAGTGAATGCCCTACCAAGCCCAAGCCCTTAGCCCTTTTAGATACTGCGCCTGGGTCCGCCGAGCTTGTGTATGAAGTCGGGGAAGAATTTGGATCAGAAGGAGTGCCTAGAGATTTAGAGGATAACGTTAATATGATGGTGATGAGGTGTATTTTGGCTACTCCTCGTGCCTTGGATGATTGGAATAGGATGAATATTTTCTCTTTAAATTTCATGAGCGGAGAGAATTGGTGTAAGTTGATTATTGATAGCGGTAGTTGTATGAATGTGATTTCGGAAAATGCTGTGTCACGGATGTTGTTAACCACTGAACCTCACCCCCACCCTTATAAGGTTGCTTGGGTAAATAAGACATCCCTTCTGGTTTCGAAGCGTTGCTTGGTACCCCCTTACAATCAAGGCCTACACTGAAAAGGTTTGGTGTGATGTCATCCCCATGGATGCCTGTCATGTTTTACTAGGACGCTCATTGCTTTATGACCATGATGTTACTCACTTGGAACGAGCTAACACCTACGAGTTTAAATTTAATGGCAAGACCATTATTTTAAAACCCACTCCTCCTAAGGATCCTACTGTCCCCTCTAAGGACATGATTGTCCCGGTAGAAAAGCAAACGCTAAGTCCGATAGGTAAGAAAGTGTTCGCGCGTAACACCTTTTTGGATGGTGTCATGTATGCGTTAATTTGCTTATAAGTCAAGGAAGTTGTGTCTACTTTAGAGAGCTTACCACCAGCGTTGAGAAAACTCTTGGAAGAGTTTAAGGAAGGATGTGTATCCGGAAGAGTTATCGTCCATGTTACTCCCCTTGCGAGACATCCAACATGCGACAGACTTCATTCCAGGTTCCTCATTACCCAACCTTGCTCACTATCGGTTAAACCCTTCTGCAAACTTAGAGTTGCAAACTCAAATTTTTGATTTATTAAATAAGGGGTTCATCCGTCATAGCAAGAGACCGTGTGTCGTACCCGCTTTACTTGCTCCCAAGAAAGACGACTATTGGAGGATGTGTGTGGATAGTCGAGCCATAAATAAAATTACTATTAAATATTGATTTCCCATCCCTCACTTGGATGATTAATTGGATATGCTAGAAGGAGCCACGATCTTCTCGAAATTGGACCTTAGGAGTGGCTACCACCAGATCCGAATTAGGGAGGGTGACGAGTGGAAGACCTCCTTCAAGTCTAAGGAAGGGCTCTACGATTGGTTAGTAATGTCGTTTGGGCTTTCCAATGCCCCCAAGTACTTTTTCTAGGATGATGACTCATGTCTTCCAACCTTTCATAGGAAAACTCATAGCAATGTATTTTGGTGACATCATCATTTTTAGTACTTCCATGACCGATCATGAGTCACATTTGAGGACTATCCTTACTACGTTGAGATCGGAAGAATTATTTGCCAATATCAAGAAGTGTATTTTCTATGTGGCATCCGTAGAATTCCTCGGATATATTATGAGTTCGAAAGGCATACAAGTGGATCCTAAGAAGGTCCAAGACATTAAGGATTGGCCGAAACCCACCAACATACGAGATGTTAGGGGTTTTCACGGTTTAGCGACCTTTTACTGTCGGTTTATTCGAGATTTTAGTAGTATCATGGCACCGATCACTGAATGTTTGAAGAAGGGCGATATCACTTGGACCAAATCGGCCACGAAGGCCTTCCAAATGATTAAGTCATGAATGTCGGAAGCACCTATCTTTTGTGGTTGCCAAATTTTAATAAGGTTTTTGAGTTGTCCTGTGATGCGTCTGGGGTCGGCAATGGGGGTGTATTGAGTCAGGAGGGCCACCCGATTTGATATTTTAGTGAGAAGCTCGCGGGCCCGAAGTTGAATTATTCTAATTACGATATAGAGTTTTACGCTATTATTCGTTGCCTCCAACATTGGCGGAATTATCTACTCCCTAAGGAGTTTGTAATCCAATCTGATCACGATGCTTTGTGATTTGTCAACTCTCAAGGTAAGGTCAGTCCCCGGCATGCCAAATGGGTCTCCTATCTTTAGGAGTACACATTTATAATAAAACATCTTAAAGGAACTCTAAATCGTGCGTCAGACGCCATTAGTCGTATCTCTTTACATTTGTCTACCCTCGAAGTGAAGGTTGTTGGGTTCGATAGGATTACGGATGAATATATCCATTGTCCGGATTTCAAGGACATCTATTTATCCGCTCAGGGCGACGCTCCCTCTATTATTTCTGCCTATTATATCTGTGATGGTTATTAATTGGGAGTTGCATAGCTGCAGATAGGTGGTCATTTTGGTCGTGACAAGACCATTATGTTAGTGGAGGACAAGTTCCATTGGCCCAGCCATAAATCAGTGGATAATAAAATTGTGGGGAGTTGTCGTGTGTGCCAACTAGCTAAGGGTAATAAGATGAATGCGGGCCTTTATACCCCACTCCTGATTCCTTCTATCCCAAGGGAAGATGTTGGTATGGATTTTGTTTTGGGTCTCCCAATTACCTTTAGGCGTCACAATTCCATCTTGGTGGTGGTAGACCGGTTTTCTAAAATGGCCAATTTTATTGCATGTAACAAAACCAATGATGCTTCACATATCGCCAAATTATATTTTAAAGAGGTCGTTGGACATCGGGGAATCCCCAAGACAATATTGTATACTTATATCCTGCTATCATCATTTGGATGGGTTTAGGGTTGTCTACGATGGTTTTTATGTTAATCTATTATATGTTCGTGCATTTTGAAGTCGCACGATCATGTGTTTGTTCTCGCACAAACTGAGGTTGTTTATCTGCACATCGCACGATCAGGAATTATTCATTATCGCACAAGAACCTACCACTTGTGCACGATTGTGCGTGTGTTATTCTAGATGACCCGAGGTTTTGGTCCTTAATAGTTAATGATCATGCGTAAAACACACAATCTTGCAGCTATTTTGCGTGCATGGTCATCTGCTGCTTGTAGGGCGACCCATTTCTCGCACAGATTTTCATTCTTTCATTCACGATCGCACTCACGATCACGTGCTTTACTTGTGGAGGATCGTGCATGATTTATTTGGTAGATAGCCTATAAATACCACTTTTGTGATTTCTTGGGCATAAATACCTCAGGAGCATCATTTTCACTCCTTTCTTGCCCATAAGTCTATGGTTTCGACCCCTAGCTATCTTCTACCTCCCCAAGGTTCCTAAATATATTAGGAATCATTTGCAAGGACCCTTTGGATTTATTTGAGTTAGGATCACTTGGTGTTGAAGTAAGCGGACCAAGGTGAAGACGCATTTATGTGAAGGTGGCATCTTCTCCCAAATCATGGAAGCAACCAACGAGGAAGAGGACAAGTTTGTGGACAAAGTCAGGCTTCCCTTTGAATCCAAGGAACAGTCTTCCGCTCCTTCCTTTCTAAGGATCGGTAACTTTTACCTGTTTTATCTCCTTTATGATCTTTTGTATATTTGGAAATATATTCAAAAGCATCTACACACAAGGACCAATGGGGGCAGATGTTCATAGCTACATTATCTATTGTAGATAATATGAAAATGTTGTTCTTCTTGTATTAATGTGTTTGTAATTTGAGTTTGTGGTTGTGATGTGATGCGCCTTTGTTGAGTTAGAAGCAAGCTAGTGAGTGTAAAGTAGAGGAAGGCAACCCGCGGAAGTGCGATGCGGAGGACTGCGACCCACGGAGGTTCAAAGTGGAGAAAGGCAACCTACATAGGTCCGAAGTAGAGGCCTGCGACCCACGGAGGTCTGAAGCAGAGGCATATGACATGTGAAAGTGCGAAGCAGAGGAAGGCGACCCATGGAGGTGCAAAGTGGAGGATTGCAATCCATGAAGGTACAAACCGGTGACTGCTACCCGCACGTTAAATTAGTTTTCTTTTCATTGCATTAGTGTTAGTCAAAATCAAAACCCCATTAAAAGCACCCGACCAAGACTTCGATTTCAAGTCTTTCTCGGAATTAACTCCACCCCATCGTGTTCCACGTGAGATTTGATACTCAAGGATTTATTCTCGTTTTTATTTTTACTTGTCCGATATTAGTACTCTTGTCAGGTCCCATCAAGTTTTTTGCGTCGTTGCTGGGGAACACAACAAATGTGAGTTTTTATAGAGAAAGTCGAGAGATAAAGGTCTTGTTCCATTTGAACATTGCATTGTTTTGATTTTATTGCATTTTCATTTTTAGTTTTTTGAAGATTTAGGTATCGAGGCTTTCTTCTTGTAAATTCTTTCTAAAAAAATATATTTATAAATACAGGTTTTCACTGATTTTCTTTTCTATAATCGTTTGTAGTGGGACTCTTTTTTGCTTCTATTATTTTTGAATCCACCTCTGCATTAATTTGAATTCTTATCGACAATGTAAATGGTGTAAATCATTTATTCATTCTAGTGATGACAGTTATATAGGAAAATTGTTCGAACATGGTTTTCCACATTTCTTTGGTTTGACAATAACAAATCACATATTATATTTGATCAAACTTATTTTGTGTTTATATCCTGCAGGAACTCACATGTATGATACTAGGATGATACAAGCTAGATGGGGAACTGATCAAGGACAAAGATGCAAAGTGACCACTAATGTGTGGCATTAGCACTAACGCCAAAATTAGCATCTGGTCGATATTGTCCCCATGTTGGATGCTGGTCAAGTTCATTTGGAGTCTGATAGTTTATATAGATGTAGTCAATAATACCTAGAGGGGGGGTGAATAGGTTTTACATATTTTCTTTGTTTAAACCTAATGTTTCTAACTGCAGAAAACACAATCACAAAAAGCACACAAGGATGTATAGAGGTTCCTCAAGACCGGGTGTCTTGAGTAGTCCTCTTTCCCCCTTCACCTTTCTAACAGTGAGTTAGACAAGGCCCGCAAACTCCAATCTCGGCTCCTTGAGTTTACACCACAAGTTCCTCAGAACTTCTCAGATCAAGAGTAATCCTACCTCAGGCACAGCAGCCCTACACTCAGGCTCAGCAGCCCTACACTCAGGCTCAACAGCCCTACGCCTTAGGCTCAACATCCCTACACCTCAGGCTCAACAGCCCTACACCTCAGGCTCAACATCCCTACAGCTCAGAGTTATTTAACCCCTACAACTCAGAAATCCCACAGATTTCCTACCTCAGACCTATCAAAAAGTCCTACCACTCAAGCTGTCAACACAGCTTTACAGACAGGCTCAACAGCCTTTCACTCTGGCAACAATGCCTTACAAAGATATAATAGAGTTTGAGTTGAACACAGAGGACAAAGGATTTACTCTTAGGTCTTCTGAATCCTTTCTTCAGATCTGAAAGTAACACCTTCAGATTTGTATCCCTTGATCTTCTCCTTCAGCAAAGTAGAAGATCGACTTGCCCTTCCTGAGTTTGTACAGGAAGAGCTAACTAATCATCCTTAGAAGATTGACTTCAGCTTCAGAGAACAACTTCGACTGGCTGAAATGTGAATGCTCGATTGCGGCGTGTAGCAAAAGCTTCTCAATGGAACAGTATGTGTTGTTGTGCCCTAGCATCTTCTTTTATACCTCCAGAAGGCTTCAACGACTATTTCGATCCTCCTGACACAGTATGGGGCAGATTGGATTTGCTTTTCCCTCTCAATTGTCGTTTGCGCCAAAAGCAGATCCCGTCAGCACATTTGGATCTGTCTCAGCGATTGGGCTGAGACAGCATCCAATCTCAGCGGTTGGGCCATTCTCCTTCTCAGTGGATCCGCTGAGACGGCTCCTCGTCTTAGCGGTTGGGATGAGACAGCCTCCAGTCTCCTTCTCAGTGGATCTGCTGAGACGGCTCCTCGTCTCAGCGGTTTTGACCCTTCGTCTCAGCGGTTATGCTGAGACGGGTCTTCATCTCCTTGTAGATGATTTCTTCTTACCAAAGGCCATGTTTGGCCCTTCCTTTTGAGTTACATGTGCCTGTATACTCTACACAAGTATAGCTTTGTTAAATACAATATGTCCTTAGCATTGAGAGCGATGCCTCCTCAAATCAAGGTGATATTGAGGGCAATATACCCAACAATCTCCCCCTATTTGAAGAAGGCAGAACATCCCCAATGCTAAGGTCCATTAACAATAAAAATCTTATCACAGAAAAAAAATGATCTTATAGAGCAATGATCTGTGAAGCATAGGACCTAACACCCTAAGCATTTGCACTAGCCCTTTCTCCCCCTTTCTCCAGCATTGGTACTGGCCCTATCTCCCCCTTTCTGGTTTCTTCAACCTTTACCAGCTATGGATAGAGGGACAATATCTATAGATCCATTTGGATCAACCTATAGGGTAACCTATACACTCTTAGCATTTGCCAACTTCCCTTCAACCTGAGCAGGGAATTTACTCCCCCTCAATTGGAGAGCTATTTGTTTTGTAATAGCTGATCCATTTCAATTTGAACATCCCATTTAATCTACTGATTACTAGAGATGATAAATACAGAGCACATATATCAAAAGTAATCAAACACAATTTTATTATCAGAATAAGAAATAGCATTTCACTTTAAATGTTCAGTACACACATTAAAAGAATTCAACTTATAGTTGTACATTAAAAAGAAATTCAAGGCTGGTTCTTCTAAGATGGACCCTGGGAAGAACTTTCTCCATCTGTAGACTTTCTTTTCCTAGCTTCAGCAGCAGCCTTGATCTTCTCCTTTACTTTGAAGTACAGAAATGGCTTGGGAATATATCTTGTGGGAATCCTTAAAGGAGTTTCCCTTCTTACCATGTTTTCTTTGAGAATCCTTTTTCTTAAAGATTCCCTTTCAAGGTGTTTGATCCACTCAGCAGCTAAATAGACATGGTCAATATCCTTCATTGGATTTCCATGGCTTACCCAGGTATTGACAACAATTGTGTCCAACTCCAGATTGTCATCTTCATGGAGTGGATCCTCTAATCTTTCCATTCTTTTCTGTGCCATGTATTCTTCAGCAGTTTGAATACCATCTACCCTTCTCCTCTTTGCTGCTCTCTCATCAGCAATCAGATTTGATTGACTTTGGAAGTCAAAGTCTTCATCTCTGTTAGGGTTCAAGACTGGAAGATTCAAAGCACTTCTTGTTCCTTGCAGCACTTTTAAGCTTGAGTCCCATTGATTATCAGTGACCTTTTTTACCATGGTAAGAATATTTTCTTGAATAGCACTGGAAGCATTGTTGACCACTTCCACCACTTGCTTGCTGGCTTCTTCTTGATTGGAGAGTATCAGTTTATGGGAGGATTCCATGTTGTTATACAGCTGTATGTGAGCTCCTTTCGGCTTAGCATGTAGATTGAGAATCTTCTCCTCCCCTTCTTTGTTATTATCCACTATCTTCTTCTCTATTTCAGAATGTTGAGTCAACATGGATTGAGAGAGAGTTTGAAGGGTGCTGTCCACATCATCTAAAATGTATTCCTTTGCCTTGTCAATGTGGGATTTGACTTGGCTGCTTGATGTGTTGACCACTTGTGCCATTCTGGCAACAGCTTTTTCCCAGACATTCTCATTTTTGTAGAGCTGATTCTTTACATATGTGATGTCCTTTGTGGAATCCCCTTGATGGTCTGCAATATCCTTCAGAACTGTGTGCTGGGCAGCAACAGTATTTTTGGCCATTTCAAACCATCTTGTCATCTGCAGAAGGATATGATCTGATGCAGTTTTGACATCATTAACCCGGGCATTCAGTTCAGTTCTCACTTCAGCCACTCTTGACTCCATTCTTTGCTCACTTGCCTGGATCTCCTGAGTTAATGCAGCTCTTGTTGTATACAATTCATTCCTTATCTGGCAAAGACATCATGGACCTTTTCAGCAACAATCTCATTCATAGACAACATCTGACCCTCAATCATTGTTTGTATTGAGTTTAACAGGTCAGTGTCCAGAGCTGCAACTGGCCTTTCCTGGGCTAATTCCTTTTCAACCATCATTTTAGCTCCACCTTGAGCATTAGCCCTCTCATTATCAGGGATCTGCTTCCCCTCAGATGGGGCATTAGGTGATACCAATTCCTGTTGATCTTCTCCCCCACTAGCATACCCACCTCCTCCTTCATAGGCTAGGCTATGCTCCCCCTCACTTGGGGCATCCATAGGAGAGCAATTTTGTCTAAGGTCACCTGAAAAATGATTGATGAGTTAGACACCTAGACTATACTATTGATAGAGAGGGGAGGCCTAACTGAAGTCCTAATTTACCATGTATAGGTGAGTTGGGAAATACATCTTCAGCTTGATAAACAGCTGGATCAGCATTCATCTGGGTTGGCTCAGGATTGGGCACAACCCTTCCTTGGTGCTACTCATTTGTCCTGGGGACCTCTTCATTATCAATGTTCATTGGGTTGCTGCTAGATCTACGATCAGACCCATGAATATCTTCATTTTCAGACCCATTTGACTTTGAGGATGAGTCTGATTTGTGCTGAGATGAATCTTTCTTCTTTTTCTTTGCCACAGATGGCTGGCTCATAGGGAGCACTCTGGAGAATCTATCCAGAGTCTTAATATCCATTCTTTTGAGATAATGGAGATTTGACCCCTTTGAGTTTGCAAAGTTCTCTGAATGACTATTCTGTAGGTACAGAGATAGTATTCTTGCCATATTGGGGGCTTGTAGTGATTCCTTTATCCTTTGAAAGATAACTTCTCCCCATGATGTTCTCTTGGACAGAATTATCCTAGTCATTAATTCAAACATGAACTATGAGACAGTGTCATGTGAACCAGGCTTGCATAGGATAGCTTTGCCCACTATGTAAGACAACAGTTTCCCCTGTTGATTGAAGAACTTTCTCCTTAGACAGCTGGTTTTAGTATCACTGTATCCTGTCCACTTTAGGGCAGTCCTCTTATCCTTTTCAGATATGTCCTCCTCTTCAGTTTTACTACAGGGAGATAATTTCAGCCCCTTCTCCAACCTTTTAGCTGTAATCTTTATCTTCTCATTTCCTATCTTGGACTTCAGACTGGTTTTGGAAGGAGATAATTTGACATTGTTGAACCATTCCAGAACTTCAGTTCTGAAAATGCAGCACAGTTCAGACAGCATGTGCTCAGAACCTTGAGCCTCCATTAGATGAATCACGTGTCTCATCTCTTCTGAGGCATGCGAGAATCCATCTCTTACTATTTCATAGCCCTCTAGGAGATCTTTTGAGCTTTTTGGCGCCATAGAATCAGAGAATCGAGGCGCTGAGTCGGGAGAGAAGATGAATCGTCTCGACGGCTAAGGGTTTGGTTTTGTGGTGTGTTTTAGGTTACAGTGTATCTATTTATAGATTTTTAGTTTCGTTTTTACTAACCCTAGGCTTTTAGACTTTAATTACCTTATTGTGTTAAGGAATTTTGGGTTAATTATCAGATTTTATATTAAACATACCCCGTCTCAGCGGTTTAGCTGAGACGGAGACCTTGGCCGCTGCGATAGTGAACTGTCAACCGCTGGGACAGTTTGCTCGTCTCAGCGGTTCCGCTGGGACAGTGAACTGTCAACCGCTGCGATAGTTTGCTTGTCTCAGCGGTTCAGCTGGGATTTTTCTCAGCTGATTCAGCTGAACATACTCCTGCAGTTTAGCTGATCATAGAGTTTAGACCAAATGTAGAGAGTTTAGCTGGTGTCCTAGTCATGTCACTAAGTTTTAGTGTACAATAATGTAAAGTTTGATAATTCACCATGTATAATCATCAACAGTGACAGCTATTACTTATACATATAGAACTATTCTATACTAAGCATGCCAAGATTAATTTTGAAAGCATTGAATTTAGATTCATCCAGTGACTTTGTAAAGATATCAGCTACTTGTTTGTCAGTGGGGACAAATTCAAGACAGATATCTTTACATTCTACATATTCTCTAATAAAATGATATCTAATCTCTATGTGCTTAGTCCTGCTATGAGAGACAGGATTTTTAGCAATAGAGATTGCACTGGATGAGTCACAATACAAAGGAGATTCCCTTACCTTGAGGTTGTAATCCTCCAACTGATGTTGTGTCCAAAGGAGTTATGCACAACAGCTACCTGTAGCAATGTATTCAGACTCAGCTGTGGATATTGCCACACTGGTTTGTTTCTTGCTGCTCCAAGATATCAATCTTCTCCCTAGGAATTGACAAGTACCACTTGTACTCTTCCTGTCTTCTTTGCAACCTGCCAAATCTGCATCTGAAAAGCCTGTTAGTTCAAAGTCATTGTTCTTAGGGTACCACAGGCCAAGATGCAAGCTGCCCTTAAGGTATCTCAAAATCCTCTTCACAGAGGTGTAGTGAGATTTCTTTGGACATGCTTGATACCTAGCACAACACATGTAGAATATATAATGTCTGGCCTACTAGCAGTCAAGTACAATAGGGATCCAAGGATGCATCTGTACAACCATGTATTCGCCGAGTAGGTTCTTGAGCCAAGAGGCATTTCAGAGTATCATTTCTCCGCGAGGTACCCCAGTTAGGGGGCTCACCGAGACCAGCAGGGTGCTTGCCGAGACCAGCGAGGTACCCCAGTTAGGGGGCTCGCCGAGACCAGCAGGGTGCTCGCCGAGACCAGCAGGGTGCTCGCCGAGACCCGTGAGGTACCCCAGTTAGGGGGCTCGCAGAGACCAGTAGGGTGCTCGCCGAGACCCGTGAGGTACCCCAGTTAGGGGGCTCGCCGAGACCAGCAGGGTGCTCGCCGAGACCCGCGAGGTACCCCAGTTAGGGTGCTCGCCTAGACCAGCAGGGTGCTCGCCGAGACCCGCGAGGTACCCCAGTTAAGGGGCTCGCCGAGACCAGCAGGGTGCTCGCCGAGACCAGCAGGGTGCTCGCCGAGACCCGCGAGGTACCCCAGTTAGGGGGCTCGCCGAGACCGCGAGGTACCCCAATTAGGGGGCTCGCCGAGACCAGCAGGGTGCTCGCCGAGACCCGCGAGGTACCCCAGTTAGGGGGCTCGCCGAGACCAGCAGGGTGCTCGCCGAGACCCGCGAGGTACCCCAATTAGGGGGCTCGCCGAGACCAGCAGGGTGCTCGCCGAGACCCGCGAGGTACCCCAGTTAGGGGGATCGCCGAGACCAGCAGGGTGCTCGTCGAGACCCGCGAGCTACCCCAGTTATGGGGCTCGCTGAGACCAGCAGGGTGCTCGCCGAGACACGCGAGGTACCCCAGTTAGGGGGCTAGCCGAGACCAGCTGGGTGCTCGCCGAGACCCGCGAGGTACCCAGTTAGGGGGCTCGCCGAGACCAGCAGGGTGCTCGCCGAGACCCACGAGGTACTGATGGCGCAAATCTCACACACCGCTATAGGCGGTAGCTCGACTGCGACACGAAACGGCAGTGTACCGATCGTTCAAGTAATATAAAATGGAAATGAATCCCCAAGTATCGATCTCTTGAGGAACACAGTAAGGTGGAGTTGACGTTCGAGGAGGACTTGAGATTGAAGTCCTAAACGTCGGATGGAATGCGGAGGAGTTGGGTTGGCTTTTGGAAAATAAAATAAAAGCTATCAACTACTCCTATGCAATGCCGCTATGCAAAGCTTCGTTTGGCGGGATGGAGACTAGGCAGGCCTTGAGCGCGCTGCGTCGCAAGGGCGGATGGACGAGAAGGCAAGCGGAATTGAACAATGCAGGCCTTGAGCGCGCTGCTTCGTAAGGCGGGATGGAATACGGGCCGCGATGCCACGCTTCGGTAGGCGGATGGACGAGTAGGCTAGCGGAATGAGGGTCGTAAGCACCTCTTCGACAAGCACGCCACTAGCAATTGCTAGTGCGGCACCGGACACGGTGGTGGAGTGGAAAAGGGATGGTGGCGCACCTCATAAACACATAAACCACAAAAGCATTTCACAACAATATGAAATATATATAACTAAAAGCAAGTTTAAGTGCTCTTCATCAAAATACACAAGATCTAGCTATTACAACAATCAATAAGAGAAGAATAAGGCAAGAAATCGACCGAATCCGAAGGCTCGTTGTAGATTCACGGTTGGAATCGCCGGGTTGTTAATCCGCGTCCAAGCTCGGTCCGCAACTACGTCCGGGGTAGAGAGAGCTGTCACGACTCTCCAATGGACCCGTCTTCTTCGTGTCACGATCCGGTGGAGGTTGCAAACTTCCTCTTGCTTGACGATAATGGCGGCTAGATCTCTCTTTGGAGCTCTGGGATGAAGGAGGAGGCCGAGAGGAAACTCCGGCGAAGATTTGGCGTTGAAAGCTTGCCCGGAGATCCTCCCTAAGGTGGGCGGCGATGGAGGGGCGAAGTCGGACCAAACCAGGCGGAAAACGGTGGAAGAAAGCGGGGGATCCGACCTAAATCGCGAGCAGGGCTTTTATAGGCGCTGGAATTAAACAGTGCGCACGGTCAGTGGCGCACGACCAGTGGTCGTGCGCACTGGAATCCTGTGATCGTGCGCTCTGCCTGGACAGAACCTGCAAAGACAGAAATTACAAAATAACATGTTCGCACGACCAGTGGCGCACGACCGATGGTTGTGCGCACTAGCGTCAGTGGTCGTGCGCAATAGATGAAACAGAACTTAAAAATTAATGGTCAGTGCGCACGAGCAGTGGCGCACGACCGGTGGTCGTGCGCACTGGCATTGGTGGTCGTGCGCACTGCACCAAACAGAACTCGTGAAAAAGGCGTTAAGTGCACACGATCAGTGGCGCACGACCAGTGGTCGCGCGCAATAGAACCAGTGATCGTGCGCAGTGTTCCTGTGCAGAATTGCACCGGAAACACCTGCACGACTCCTGTTCTAGCGTACAACCACCAATCCGGCCACTAAAAGTGGCACCGAACAATGCATGAAAACTACTAATGAAAATCAACATGAAATCACACCAAAATGGGCCAAAAGGTGCACCTAGCATGGGATATCAAATATGAACTAAAACAGGGCTAAAGTGCAGTGAAATGACTAACTAAACAGCCCAGATGAGTCCATAAAAGTGTATATGATGAGGACTCATCACACCCCCAGACTTAACTGTTTGCGCGTCCCGAGCAAACGAATTCTAAGCGAACTAGGAAAGAACAGTAGATGGCTTAAAACTACAATACAGAGTACCATGCGAAGTCGCATGCTCACGTGCATAAGAAGAATAGTGGAGAAGATTTCTGATTATATAAACAGTTTATATATTTCTAAAAGAGTAAAAGCATATTACAACTACTCAAAATGGTGAACAACGGTGAATCATTTAGTCTTGCACACGGAGAAAGTAAACTAAACGCTAAGATGAGCATTGCTCAAGATCGGGGTACGGGACACACTCCACTGAAATCCATCAGTGTCGGTGACCATAAGCTTGCCCGGTCACATTCTCTCCACGGCACTGGTTTGACTCAAATACGTGAATCAATAGGACTTTAGGTTTTAAATGGGGCTTGGGTTTAGGTGAGGATAAACAAAGATAAAAACGACGGCTCAAGCACTAAACCCAAATGAGCTAATGCAGGAAACTATCCTCATTCGCCACACAAACACGCGGGTACACAACACCCCCAGACTTGGACTTAACAGCATGGGTGCGTGCACCGCCTACTCCCAAATATAAATCGATATAAAAAGATTTTCAATGAAACTTTACTTCTCTTTCCTTTCTTTTTACTTCTTTTCTTTTTCTCAATTTTTTTCTTTTTCTTATCATTTTCAGCAAATAACCAATAGGACGCATCCACATCTTCACAAAATACTACCACAATCAACACCACCAACTCATGAAAATAATAAACAGCTACAGCTCATATTTGGGTGTGCGACTAGGATTGGCTTTTGGGCTTTGGCGAAATAAAAGTGGGGCTGAATCAAAGAACGGGTAGGCACAACTGGACTAGCGAGGATATAGCGGTAGGACTAGGCACAAAAGCTCAACCGGGCCAAAATGATGGCCTATATCACGTTCACGCAATTGACTAACCGTATACCCATGCTTCAAGAATCGCTTGGGGCAAGTTCTAGCCACCGAGAAAGATTCTCCTTTCTCCCGACTCAAGCAATACGAATTTAGCGATCGTTTACACACATCCCTATGCTACCGTTTGATTCACACCGGATTCACCATTTGAGTAGAGTAAAAAACATTTACACTAATAGAAAAAAAATATAAAACCATAAGTATAAAAAGAAGTCTAATCTACACAAATTTCTATGCAACCGAGCACTCGACTAGGAGCACTGCTAGAGTCAACATTTTACTCTGCTACATAATCCTAAGCCATCATCTAGACTTTTCCAAATAAGCAAAAGAATTAAATTCACAACAGGGCGAACAAACAGATGAGTGCGCGCTCGAGTGGGTGACGTGGTGCATGCAATAATAAAAAAAAACACTTCTGATATGCAAAAACATGTACACGTGTAGTGAACACTCGGTACACTCCTCCCCAGACTTAAACTAAACAATATGCGCAAAATGTAGCTATGAAATTCAGAATAATGCTAGGGAAAGAGGGTACCCAGTGCTCAGAAATGAGCACACCAGAAGATTGGCGTGTAAACCTGGACTAAGCTGCAGCGTCCGCCATCCAGAATAAGATACCTGCAAGGGTCAGCTCCGCAAAAACAAAAGACAAAAGAAAATTGAAAAGAAAATACTACTAACTAAACATGATTAGATAAAAATAGAAATGCAGAAAAGGAAGATAACTACTGGGGTTATTGTCATCCCAACACGACTTATTCAAAATCTTAAAGGTTCTAGCTAATGGGCCTATGGAAGGAGAAGTGGACAGGTAACTGGCCTAATATCCGTGTCGGTTGCGGGTACCTATACGGAGAAAGAACAGTCACGCCTCTACCTGAATAAAGATAAAACCTGCCCATCACAGGTAGAGGGAAAAGAAAGTAAGAAGAGGAGGAGGCCTGGTCCTCACTCATCTTACCAAAAATATCCTTGCCCAGCAAGGTATCGTCTGCGGCAGGTCCGCAGGAGGAGAAGGCAATGAGTGGAGCTTCCTCAACGGAGGGGGAATAAATCTCCTCACATGAGAGGATACTCTCATCATTGACTTGAGCAAAAAGCTCCAAGTCCTCCTGAAGTACCTGTGAAGATTCAACCTGCACAGGCTCGGGTGAAGAGGGGGGATCGAGAAGTAAACAAGATGAAGAACATAAATAATCAAAAATTGGGGGAGTGGTCCCGGTCTCACTCCCATTAGGTTGGGGAAGTAAAATAATGTTTGCATTGTCATCAATGCTACAAGATTCGGCGGGATCAACAGTGGCCAAGCTAGAGATTTGGACTTCCTCCACCGGTGCTGAGGAAAACTCCTCTTCACCTAGAAGGTTGTCCTCCTCCATAGGAATAGGCACAATACTAAGATCAACCGCCTCCTCCTGCGACACATCATCAACAATGTCGTCAGAGACGAGTGTAGTATGCACAACAGGGAGAGGAATAGTGCTCGGATAAAAGTCGAGCACCGATTCCTCACAAAGAATCGAATCCACTAGAGGTGGTGGATGCACTGGGAGAATGGGCTCAGCAATATCGGTGCCCAGATCAGCCACACATCTGGTGACTGTGTCAACGCCATACCCTTCAAGATGTGAAGGTGGCAAAGACACAAAACCGGATGTTGAAGGTGTGCCGCCAGAGTTAGGAGTTGGGACGATCCGGATATCCGGCTCATCATCCTCATCCAATTGGCGACGAAAAGCAGCACAATCCTTCAGGGCATGATCTGTGCTCCGACAAAACTGGCACTGCCTAGCGGGCTTCTTTGGCACAGCGGGGGCTGGAGCCGAAAAGAAGTATGACGGTAAAGGCTCAGCAGAGTATCCATAAGACTTACGCGCACCATATGGAGTACTAGACGAAGTCGGTGCTCCATATGCTGGGCTATAAGAATTATGCCTACTATTCTCCGTAGGGCATTCATCACTAGAGTGAGAGGTATCTCTACACCAACGGCAACGGATATTAAGATGTGCCCACATAGTGTAAAAAATAAAACGATTCTCAATAAAAATGCTATTGTGCAAATACTAAACCAAATAGAAATTACTAAAGCAACCTGATATAAAACAAGAAAAAGGAATAAAAAGAACAGAAATAAAATAAGAGATGCAATTTACAAATGGAAGGGCTTCTCTCTCAGACTCTCCCTCTCCAGAAAACTCACACGTCTGTGTTCCCCGGCAACGGCGCCAAAAACTTGATGGCGCAAATCTCACACACCGCTATAGGCGGTAGCTCGACTGCGACACGAAACGGCAGTGTACCGATCGTTCAAGTAATATAAAATGGGAATGAATCCCCAAGTATCGATCTCTTGAGGAACACAGTAAGGTGGAGTTGACGTTCGAGGAGGACTTGAGATTGAAGTCCTAAACGTCGGATGGAATGCGGGGGAGTTGGGTTGGCTTTTGGAAAATAAAATAAAAGCTATCAACTACTCCTATGCAATGCCGCTATGCAAAGCTTCATTTGGCGGGATGGAGACTAGGGAGGCCTTGAGCGCGCTGCGTCGCAAGGGCGGATGGACGAGAAGGCAAGCGGAATTGAACAATGCAGGCCTTGAGCGCGCTGCTTCGTAAGGCGGGATGGAATACGGGCCGCGATGCCACGCTTCGGTAGGCGGATGGACGAGTAGGCTAGCGGAATGAGGGTCGTAAGCACCTCTTCGACAAGCACGCCACTAGCAATTGCTAGTGCGGCACCGGACACGGTGGTGGAGTGGAAAAGGGATGGTGGCGCACCTCATAAACACATAAACCACAAAAGCATTTCACAACAATATGAAATATATATAACTAAAAGCAAGTTTAAGTGCTCTTCATCAAAATACACAAGATCTAGCTATTACAACAATCAATAAGAGAAGAATAAGGCAAGAAATCGACCGAATCCGAAGGCTCGTTGTAGATTCACGGTTGGAATCGCCGGGTTGTCAATCCGCGTCCAAGCTCGGTCCGCAACTACGTCCGGGGTAGAGAGAGCTGTCACGACTCTCCAATGGACCCGTCTTCTTCGTGTCACGATCCGGTGGAGGTTGCAAACTTCCTCTTGCTTAACGATAATGGCGGCTAGATCTCTCTTTGGAGCTCTGGGATGAAGGAGGAGGCCGAGAGGAAACTCCGGCGAAGATTTGGCGTTGAAAGCTTGCCCGGAGATCCTCCCTAAGGTGGGCGGCGATGGAGGGGCGAAGTCCGACCAAACCAGGCGGAAAACGGCGGAAGAAAGCGGGGGATCCGACCTAAATCGCGAGCAGGGCTTTTATAGGCGCTGGAATTAAACAGTGCGCACGGTCAGTGGCGCACGACCAGTGGTCGTGCGCACTGGAATCCTGTGATCGTGCGCTCTGCCTGGACAGAACCTGCAAAGACAGAAATTACAAAATAACATGTTCGCACGACCAGTGGCGCACGACCGATGGTCGTGCGCACTAGCGTCAGTGGTCGTGCGCAATAGATGAAACAGAACTTAAAAATTAATGGTCAGTGCGCACGAGCAGTGGCGCACGACCGGTGGTCGTGCACACTGGCATTGGTGGTCGTGCGCACTGCACCAAACAGAACTCGTGAAAAAGGCGTTAAGTGCACACGATCAGTGGCGCACGACCAGTGGTCGCGCGCAATAGAACCAGTGATCGTGCGCAGTGTTCCTGTGCAGAATTGCACCGGAAACACCTGCACGACTCCTGTTCTAGCGTACAACCACCAATCCGGCCACTAAAAGTGGCACCGAACAATGCATGAAAACTACTAATGAAAATCAACATGAAATCACACCAAAATGGGCCAAAAGGTGCACCTAGCATGGGATATCAAATATGAACTAAAACAGGGCTAAAGTGCAGTGAAATGACTAACTAAACGGCCCAGATGAGTCCATAAAAGTGTATATGATGAGGACTCATCAGGTACCCAGTTAGGGGGCTCGCCGAGACCAGCAGGGTGCTCGCCGAGACCCGCGAGGTACCCCAGTTAGGGGGCTCGCCGAGACCAGCAGGGTGCTCACCGAGACCAGCAGGGTGCTCGCCGAGACCCGCGAGGTACCCCAGTTAGGGGGCTCGCCGAGACCAGCAGGGTGCTCGCCGAGACCCGCGAGGTACCCCAGTTAGGGGGCTCACCGAGACCAGCAGGGTGCTCGCCGAGACGCGCGAGGTACCCCAGTTAGGGGGCTCGCCGAGACCAGCAGGGTGCTCGCTGAGACCCGCGAGGTACCCCAGTTAGGGGGCTCGTCGAGACCCGCGAGGTACCCCAGTTAGGGGGATCGCCGAGACCAGCAGGGTGCTCACCGAGACCCGCGAGCTACCCCAGTTAGGGGGCTCGCCGAGACCAGCAGGGTGCTCGCCGAGACCCGCGAGGTACCCCAGTTAGGGTGCTCGCCGAGACCAGCAAGGTGCTCGCCGAGACCCTCGAGGTACCCCAGTTAGGGGGCTCGACGAGACCAGTAGGGTGCTCGCCGAGACCCGCGAGGTACCCCAGTTAGGGGGCTCGCCGAGACCAGCAGGGTGCTCGCCGAGACCCGTGAGGTACCCCAGTTAGGGGGCTCGCGGGGACCAGCAGGGTGCTCGCCGAGACCCGCGAGGTACCCACTCTCGCCCAGTTCTGGGGGGAGGGGTCGGTCTGCGTTTAGCGTTCCAGAACAACGGGATTTGGCTATCTGCAGCCCAATCTGAGGGTATTTTGGTAATTCCGTGGGCCAGTTTTTGGCTATTTGCAGCCCAAATCCAGAAATCCTATAAATAGGACCAAGGGGGCACCATTTGGAGGGAGCTTCATTCTAAGCTAGCTCTCTCTCTCTCTCTCTCCCTCTCTCTCTCCCCCCACTTTCTCTCTCTAGTGGGTGAGGAGAGCCTCAAGTGGTGCCCAAGCTTAGTAGTGGCTTGGGAGGGGAAGTTCCTAAGGGGCTTCCGGGTATGTGGCGGGACCTCCCCGCTAAGCCCTTGGTCCAGTTCCTAGTTCCAACACCTTCAACCGAGAGCTCTCCCTTGGGAGGAGTAAGGATTGGTCGCCCCTCGGCTAGCTGAGGGCCCCGAACTCCACAGAGACTAAGTCTTGTTCGCAAGTCTCGATTTCAACACATGGTGCGGTGAGCGTGGAGTGTGACCGATTCAAGAAACTCTCAAGATGAGCTCCATGGACGGAGGTGGAGGAAGCTCCGACCCGGGTCACTCGCAGCCCCCGGTGACTCGGGTGACGTTAGAGATGTTTGAAAACTTCAAGCGAGAGGTCCTGCAGACCTTTGAGGTTGCCTTCGCCATGATAGTCGGAGGAAGAAGAGGAGATGGTCCGGAGGTCCCACCCGAGCAGGTGGACGCAGGAACTCTCGGCCAACAGTCCAGGAAGGAAGTACCGGTGAGGGGGGAGTGGGGGGGTGCCATACCCTTACTCGCCCATCCTCAAGGGGGCGAGCTCAGGAGGGGGGCGCCCTCCCAGATGGCCCCGCCAATTCAAGGGGGCGAGCTCAGGAGGGGGCGCCCTCCCAGCTCGCCCCGCCCCTTCAAGGGGGCGAGCTCAGGAGGGGGGCGCCCTCCCAGCTCGCCCCGCCCCTTCAGGGGGGCGATCTCAGGAGGGGGGCGCCCTCCCAGCTCGCCCCGCCCCTTCGAGGGGGGAGCTCAGGAAGGGGGCGCCCTCCCAGCTCGCCCCGCCCCTTCAAGGGGGCGAGTTCCGGAGGGGGATGCCCTCCCAGCTCGCCCCGGCTCTTCTATCCCAGCCCCAAAGGGGGACGAGCGGGGAGGCATTCGGCCCCCACTCGCCCCACCCCAAAAGGAGTCAAAACGTTGGTGGACGAGGCCACCCGGGGGAGCGGCTACCCAATAACCCGACGAGCACAGGGGTTACCATCTCGACTCCGTGAGAGCAAGGAGGGGGAGGCTTCAAAAGGAAAAGATCCAACCGCCCGAGGTGGATGCAGGGGGAGAGGACACCTCCCCCACTGCCCCGGCAGGCTCGGGCGATCGGCCAAGGTAGAAGAAAGAACCGCTCGGGAGAAAGAAGGGGCATCCGAGCAGAGTTGCCTTACTGTGACTTCCATCAGGAGGAGGGTCACGTGACATCCACCTGCCCCGAGTTCTTGGAGACGAAGGGGGCAAGGGGGCAGAAGCCGCAGCATCAACAACCAGAGGAGGTCGAGGAGGACCGTGCCTGGGAGTAGAAGCCCGAGTCCCGGTCCCCGTGCTTAGTTTTGTTTCTTTGAGTCCATGTAGTAGGATGAAGCGTTTCCGTACTTGGTTTTCTTGCATGTAACCAGCTGACTAATGTAATTAAAGTTTTGTTTTTCAAAATATTTTTCCCCTCGGATGGTTCCGCTAGCCGGGCTCTCTCTAGACGGCAGGGCAGGTTGACCTCCCAGGGAGGGTAAATATTTTTCCCCTCGGATGGTTCCGCTAGACGGGCTCTCTCTAGCCGGCAGGGCAGGTTGACCTCCCAGGGAGGGTAAATATTTTTCCCCTCGGATGGTTCCGCTAGCCGGGCTCTCTCTAGCCGGCAGGGCAGGTTGACCTCCCAGGGAGGGTAAATATTTTTCCCCTCGGATGGTTCCGCTAGCCGGGCTCTCTCTAGCCGGTAGGGCAGGTTGACCTCCCAGGGAGGGTAAATATTTTTCCCCTCGGATGGTTCCGCTAGCCGGGCTCTCTCTAGCCGGTAGGGCAGGTTGACCTCCCAGGGAGGGTAAATATTTTTCCCCTCGGATGGTTCCGCTAGCCGGGCTCTCTCTAGCCGGCAGGGCAGGTTGACCTCCCAGGGAGGGTAAATAT
Source organism: Dactylorhiza incarnata (assembly GCA_033032865.1). NCBI lineage: Eukaryota > Viridiplantae > Streptophyta > Magnoliopsida > Asparagales > Orchidaceae > Dactylorhiza > Dactylorhiza incarnata. The sequence continues at coordinate 4,732,341 of JAWHQI010000037.1, read as the reverse complement.
TTTTCCCCTCGGATGGTTCTGCTAGCCGGGCGCTCTCTAGCCGGCAGGGCAGGTTGACCTCCCAGGGAGGGTAAATATTTTTCCCCTCGCATGGTTCCGCTAGGCGGGCTCTCTCTAGCCGGCAGGGCAGGTTGACCTCCCAGGAAGGGTAAATATTTTTCCCCTCGGATGGTTCCGCTAGCCGGGCTCTCCCTAGCCGGCAGGGCAGGTTGACCTCCCAGGGAGGGTAAGCGACTAAGACCCCGAGCAGAGACCACTGACCAGGCTCCCATCTAGCTGGCAGGACAGGAGATTCACTCGGTGAGGCAGGAGGTTCACATTGGTTAAGGCCCCGAGCAAAGATCGCTGACCAGGCTCCCATCTAACTGGCAGGACAGGAGATTCACTCGGTGACGCAAGTGATTCATATTGGTTAAGGCCCCGAGCAGAGACCACTGACCAGGCTCCCATCTAGCTGGTAGGACAGGAGATTCACTCGGTGAGGCAGGAGGTTCACATTGGTTAAGGCCCCGAGCAGAGACCGCTGACCTGGCTCCCATCTAGCTGGCAGGACAGGAGATTCACTCGGTGAGGCAAGTGATTCATATTGGTTAAGGCCCCGAGCAGAGACCGCTGACCAGGCTCCCATCTAGCTGGCAGGATAGGAGATTCACTCGGTGAGGCAGGAGGTTCACATTGGTTAAGGCCCCGAGCAGAGACCGCTGACCAGGCTCCCATCTAGATGGCAGGACAGGAGATTCACTCGGTGAGGTAGGTGATTCATATTGGTTAAGGCCCCGAGCAGAGACCGCTGACCAGGCTCCCATCCAGCTGGCAGGACAGGAGATTCACTCGGTGAGGCAGGTGATTCATATTGGTTAAGGCCCCGAGGAGAGACCGCTGACCAGGCTCCCATCTAGCTGGCAGGACAGGAGATTCACTCGGTGAGGCAGGTGATTCATATTGGTTAAGGCCCCGAGCAGAGACCGCTGACCAGGCTCCCATCCAGCTGGCAGGACAGGAGATTCACTTGGTGAGGCAAGTGATTCATATTGGTTAAGGCCCCGAGCAGAGACCGCTGACCAGGCTCCCATCCAGCTGGCAGGACAGGAGATTCACTCAGTGAGGCAGGTGATTCATATTGGTTAAGGCCCCGAGCAGAGACCGGTGACCAGGCTCTCATCCAACTGGCAGGACAGGAGATTCACTCGGTGAGGCAGGAGATTCATGTTGGCTAAGAGTTTTTCCCCCGAAGTGGTCTCGCTAGCCGGGCTCTCACTAGCCGGCAGGGTTGGAAGACCTCTCGGGGAGGCTGTATTTTCCCCCGAAGTGGTCTCGCTAGCCGGGCTCTCACTTGCCGGCATAGTTGGAAAACCTCTCGGGGAGGCTATGTATTTTTCCCCCGAAGTGGTCTCGCTAGCCGGGCTCTCACTAGCCGGCAGAGTTGGAAGACCTCTCGGGGAGGCTATGTATTTTCCCCCGAAGTGGTCTCGCTAGCCGGGCTCTCACTAGCCGGCAGAGTTGGAAGACCTCTCGGGGAGGCTATGTATTTTCCCCCGAAGTGGTCTCGCTAGCCGGGCTCTCACTAGCCGGCAGGGTTGGAAGACCTCTCGGGGAGGCTATGTATTTTTCCCCCGAAGTGGTCTCGCTAGCCGGGCTCTCACTAGCCGGCAGGGTTGGAAGACCTCTCGGGGAGGCTATGTATTTTTCCCCCGATGTGGTCTCGCTAGCCGGGCTCTCACTAGCCGGCAGAGTTGGAAGACCTCTCGGGGAGGCTATGTATTTTTCCCCCGATGTGGTCTCGCTAGCCGGGCTCTCACTAGCCGGCAGAGTTGGAAGACCTCTCGGCGAGGCTATGTATTTTCCCCCAAAGTGGTCTCGCTAGCCGGGCTCTCACTAGCCGGCAGAGTTGGAAGACCTCTCGGGGAGGCTATGTATTTTCCCCCGAAGTTTTCTCGCTAGCCGGGCTCTCACTAGCCGGCAGAGTTGGAAGACCTCTCGGGGAGGCTATGTATTTTTCCACCGAAGTGGTCTCGCTAGCCGGGCTCTCACTAGCCGGGCTCTCACTAGCCGGGCTCTCACTAGCCGGCAGGGTTGGAAGACCTCTCGGGGAGGCTATGTATTTTTCCCCCGAAGTGGTCTCGCTAGCCGGGCTCTCACTAGCCGGCAGTGTTGGAAGACCTCTCGGGGAGGCTATGTATTTTCCCCCGAAGTGGTCTCGCTAGTCGGGCTCTCACTAGCCGGCAGGGTTGGAAGACCTCTCGGGGAGGCTATGTATTTTCCCCCAAAGTAGTCTCGCTAGCCGGGCTCTCACTAGCCGGCAGAGCTGGAAGACCTCTCGGGGAGGCTATGTATTTTCCCCCGAAGTGGTCTCGCTAGCCGGGCTCTCACTAGCCGGCATGGGTGGAAGACCTCTCGGGGAGGCTATGTATTTTCCCCCGAAGTGGTCTCTCTAGCCGGGCTCTCACTAGCCGGCAGGGTTGGAAGACCTCTCGGGGAGGCTATGTATTTTCCCCCAAAGTAGTCTCGCTAGCCGGGCTCTCACTAGCCGGCAGAGTTGGAAGACCTCTCGAGGAGGCTTTATGTTTTCTCTCAAAGTAGCACTGTTAGCCGGATTCCCAGCGACACTCGTCGAATATGCAGGGTTGGACGTTTCTTTCCAAGCGTGTACCTCGCTCGAAAAGAGCGGGGATTGTGTACAACCATGTATTCGCCGAGTAGGTTCTTGAGCCAAGAGGCATTTCAGAGTATCATTTCTCCGCGAGGTACGCCAGTTAGGGGGCTCGCCGAGACCAGCAGGGTGCTCGCCGAGACCAGCGAGGTACCCCAGTTAGGGGGCTCGCCGGGACCAGCAGGGTGCTCGCCGAGACCCGCGAGGTACCCCAGTTAGGGGGCTCGCTGAGACCAGCAGGGTGCTCGCCGAGACCCGCGAGGTACCCCAGTTAGGGTGCTCGCCGAGACCAGCAGGGTGCTCGCCGAGACCAGCAGGGTGCTCGCCGAGACCCGCGAGGTACCCCAGTTAGGGGGCTCACCGAGACCAGCAGGGTGCTCGCCGAGACCCGCGAGGTACCCCAGTTAGGGGGCTCGCCGAGACCAGCAGGGTGCTCGCCGAGACCCGCGAGGTACCCCAGTTAGGGGGCTCGCCGAGACCAGAAGGGTGCTCACCGAGACCGCGAGGTACCCCAGTTAGGGGGCTCACCGAGACCAGCAGGGTGCTCGCCGAGACCCGCGAGGTACCCCAGTCTAGGGGCTCGCCGAGACCAGCAGTGTGCTCACCGAGACCCGCGAGGTACCCCAGTTAGGGGGCTCGCCGAGACCAGTAGGGTGCTCACCGAGACCCGCGAGGTACCCCAGTTAGGGGGATCGCCGAGACCAGCAGGGTGCTCGCCGAGACCCGCGAGCTACCCCAGTTAGGGGGCTCGCCGAGACCAGCAGGGTGCTCGCCGAGACCCGCGAGGTACCCCAGTTAGGGGGCTTGCCGAGACCAGCTGGGTGCTCGCCGAGACCCGCGAGGTACCCCAGTTAGGGGGCTCGCCGAGACCAGCAGGGTGCTCGCCGAGACCCGCGAGGTACCCAGTTAGGGGGCTCGCTGAGACCAGCAGTGTGCTCGCCGAGACCCACGAGGTACCCCAGTTAGGGGGCTCGCCGAGACCAGCAGGGTGCTCGCCGAGACCAGCAGGGTGCTCGCCGAGACCAGCAGGGTGCTCGCCGAGACCCGCGAGGTACCCCAATTAGGGGGCTCGCCGAGACCAGCAGGGTGCTCGCCGAGACCCGTGAGGTACCCCAGTTAGGGGGCTCGCCGAGACCAGCATGGTGCTCGCCGAGACCCGCGAGGTACCCCAGTTAGGGGGCTCGCCGAGACCAGCAGGGTGCTCGCCGAGACCCGCGAGGTACCCCAGTTAGGGGGCTCGCCGAGACCAGCAGGGTGCTCGCCGAGACCCGCGAGGTACCCCAGTTAAGGGGATTGCCGAGACCAGCAGGGTGCTCGCCGAGACCCGCGAGCTACCCCAGTTAGGGGGCTCGCCGAGACCAGCAGGGTGCTCGCCGAGACCCGCGAGGTACCCCAGTTAGGGGGCTCGCCGAGACCAGCAGGGTGCTCGCCGAGACCCGTGGGGTACCCCAGTTAGGGGGCTCGCCGAGACCAGAAGGGTGCTCGCCGAGACCCGCGAGGTACCCCAGTTAGGGGGCTCGCGGGGACCAGCAGGTTGCTCACCGAGACCCGCGAGGTACCCCCTCTCGCCCAGTTCCGGGGGGAGGGGTCGGTCTGCGTTTAGCGTTCCAGAACAACGGGATTTGGCTATCTGCAGCCCAATCCGAGGGTATTTTGGTAATTCCGCGGGCCAGTTTTTGGCTATTTGCAGCCCAAATCCAGAAATCCTATAAATAGGACCAAGGGGGCACCATTTGGAGTGAGGTTCATTCTAGGCTAGCTCTCTCTCTCTCTCTCTCCCCCCACTTTCTCTCTCTAGTGGGTGAGGAGAGCCTCAAGTGGTGCCCAAGCTTAGTAGTGGCTTGGGAGGGGAAGTTCCTAAGGGGCTTCCGGGTATGTGGCGGGACCTCCCCGCTAAGCCCTTGGTCCAGTTCCTAGTTCCAACACCTTCAACCTAGAGCTCTCCCTTGGGAGGAGTAAGGATTGGTCGCCCCTCGGCTAGCTGAGGGCCCCGAACTCCACAGAGACTAAGTCTTGTTCGCAAGTCTCGGTTTCAACAGCATCTATATCTGGACTCTTCAAAGGCCTTTCCCTTTTCATCCTTGTCTAATGATACATTAGACCCCATGGGTGTTCTCATGGTGGAGGCTGATTCCATCCCAAATTTCTTGATGAGCTCCTTAGTGTACTTGGTCTGGGAGATGAAAATTCCATCATCAGACTGTTTCACTTGGAGCCCAAGGAAATATTTGAGCTCACCCATACTGCTCATTTCAAACTCCCCCTGCATTAGATTTGCAAATCTCTTGCAGAGGTTGTCATCAGTAGACCCAAAAATTATGTCATCTACATAAATTTGGACTAAGAGACACTTGCCCCTTGTTTCCCTAAGAAACAAAGTGCTATCAATCTTTCCCCTCATGAACTTGTTCTTGAGGAGAAAGTTGGACAAAGTCTCATACCAAGCTCTTAGCTTGCTTGAGACCATATAGTGCTTTCCTAAGAAGATAAACATGAGAAGTTAGGGTTGGATGCACAAAACCTGAAGGTTGTTCAACATATACCTCTTCCTTCAATTCTCCATTGAGAAAGGCTGATTTGACATCCATCTGGTAGACTTTGAACCCCTTGTGGGCAGCATAGGCAAGGAATAGCCTAATTGCTTCCAACCTTGCAACTGATGCAAAGGTTTGATCAAAGTCTATACCTTCCTCTTGCCTGTATCCTTTGGCTACTAATCTGGCCTTGTACTTGATGATTGTACCATTCTCATCAAGCTTGTTCCTATATACCCATTTAGTGCCAATCATATTGTGTCCCTGAGGTCTTGACACCATCTTCCATACTTTGCATCTCTTGAATTGTAGGAGCTCTTCTTGCATTGCTTCAATCTAGAAGGTGTCTTGATTGGCCTCTTCAAACTTCTTGGGCTCCATTTGAGAAAGGAAGCTCAAGAATAGTGCTTCATTATGAGCTCTGCTTCTTGTCAATATGCCTTGGGTATGATCCCCAATTATTAGATCTCTTGGATGATCTCTCAGGTGCCTTGCAGCAACAGGAAGAGGGTCCTCTGGTGGCTGTGTTTGTTCCACTGGTTCAGCTATGACTTCACCATCTTGTACCTCTTCTTCTTCAGAAATTGCAGCAGCTATCTGTGTGTTGCTGCTGCTGGGCTTGTCTTGGATAGTCAGCTCATGCATCCCTTCTTCATTTCCTGTCAAAATAGAAGAACTAGACCATTCTTTGTAGAGAAGGCTGGTCTCATCAAATACAACATGCATAGATTCTTCTACAACATGGGTTTTCTTGTTATAAACTCTATAAGCTCTACTATGTGAGCTATACCCAACAAGAACCCCCAAATTGCATTTTTCTGCAAACTTTGTTAATTGAGATTTTCCATTATTTAGAATGTAGCATTTGCAACCAAAGATTCTAAAGTAAGAAATTGTAGGTTGTTTGCCTTTCAGAATCTCATAAGGAGTTTTCCCAAGGACCTTATTGATGGAAGCTCTATTGAGAACATAACAGGTTGTATTGACTGCCTCAACCCAGAAGTATTCTGGGAGTGAGGAGTCACTAAGCAATGTTCTCCCAGCTTCTATCAAGGTCCTATTCCTACTCTCAGCCACACCATTTTGTTGTGGAGTCCTTGGGGAGGAGAACTCTTGGGTGATACCAAATTCTTGACAAAATTTTGTCATGGATTCAGATGGAAATTCTGTACCATGGTCAGTTCTTGTCCTGACCACAGTACATAGTAGGTCATTCTGAATAGCTTTTCCATAATTTATAAAGACATGTAAGGTATCTGACTTCTTCTTAAGGAAGAATACCCATGTATACTTTGAATGATCATCTACAATTACCATGGTATACAACTTCCCACCTAGGCTCTGAATTGGCAAAGGACCAAACAAGTCCATGTGCAATAGGTATAAACACATTTCAGTATCCTTGGAGCCAATACTTTTAAAGGTGGTCCTAGTTTGCTTACCCATTTGGCAAGCATGACAGGGACCACTTTTAACACATTTTAGTTTAGGACTATTTCTAACAAGGTCTTCAGAAAATAATCTATACATTGTCTTATAGTTAATGTGGGAAAGTCTCTTGTGCCATTGGACACAAAGTGACTCACTTTCATTAGCTACAAGACACACAGAAGAGATAGAAAGATTGCAAATGAAGTCTAAGAAATAAACATTCGCACTCCTAGTGCCTGAGAGAATGATCTCCAAGTCATTAGACTTTTTGATCAAGCACTTGTCATTGTGGAATTCAATGACATAGCCAAAGTCACATAGTTGGCTTATGCTTACAAGGTTGTGTTGCAACCCTTCAACATAAGCTACCCTTGTGATTGAGACTATGCCATTTGAAATCATACCATATCCTTTGGTGACTCCCTTTTTAGATCCACCAAAGATAACCTTGGGTCCATTCTTCACTAGATGGTAATCCTTTAGAAGATCCTTAGTTCCTGTCATGTGCCTTGAGCACCCACTATCCAAGTACCATATTTGGTTAAGACTGGTACTTGAACTAACCTGCAACACAAAATTTAATGTACCTTAGGATCCCAACTGACTTTGGGTCCTAGGTTCATGTTAACACCATAGAGGAAATTCCTAGAAAGGGTTGGTTTGGCTTGAGGTTCAATCCTTGCCTTTGGCACATTGGGGTTGTGCCAACAATCAATTGCAAAGTTTCCCACTTTGCCACAGCACCAACAATCATATATATTATATCTCCTCTTCTGAACAGTCCTAGAAGATGAAGCTTCCTGTTTTTGTTCAGTAGAGGATACAACTGCTGTTTTCTTTGTTTTATCAGTAAAGTCCTGCCTTTTTACCTTCCTATAATCAGTCAAGGCAGCCAGTTTTTGTTTGACATCAACACCCTCTAGCTTGGCAGCTAAACATGTGTGGATGGAACCAGAAACTGGGCTTTTTGGCTTGGTTACAGGACAGTCAACAGTCATGGACTTTGCTGAACAATGTTTAGAATTGACAGCCTTGGTTATCTTGAGTGAAGGGGCTGAGGTTCCAAAAACAAAAGGTCCATGATGGGCCATTTAAATTTCCTCATGCTGAGCCTTGAAGGCACTCAAGCCTAACTCCTTCCTATATCCATAGCTGTGAGCATTCTTGCTCAAGTTATTGGATCTTCCATTTAATAAGTGACCATGAACACTTTCTTCGTCATACTTGTTTGAGGGCATCAAGACTTTCACAAAGGAGGTCTTGGATTCTTTTGAGCCCTTGACCTTGCCCTTATTGTTGCTAGTAGCTGCCTCCTTATTGAAACCAACACCTCTCATGTCATGGGAGTTGAAGGTGTCAATAATAGGTAGCATTGTCTTGGGCTTGGAGAACTTAGCCACTAGCATCCTCTCCTTGAGGAGCTTTTCTTCAAGATCCTTAATGATCTTGTTCTTGTGGCTTATGGTGCCCACATGGATGATTGACATTCCCCTTAGCTTGCCAATCTCCTTGCTCATTAGAGCTAGCTGGGTAGCATGCTCAATGCACTTAGATTTTGATTGCTTTAGGGAAGCAATTTCTTGAGCTTGCCTCTTGTCTAGCATTTTGCTCTTTTTCAGAGTTTCCAGGAGTGCACCATACATATCAATCAATTGATTGACATCCTCCTCAGAATCTGATTCACTGCCAGCTTTAGATGGAGGAGATTCAGATTCTGGACCTGTTTCATAATCAGGAGAAGAAGAAATGCAGTGTATCAATACCTGCTCATGTTCTGAATTGCTGTGGCTGTCCTCATCTTCAGTTATAGCCATCAGCCCATGGTCATCAAGAGTGACACATCCTCCTCTTCATCACTATCTGAATGTGATAGAGGAGCCCTTATTCCTATGCTGGTAGCAGGATAGTCTTCTTCCTCCTGATCAGCAAACAGACCCAAGTAGGCTTCCTCCTCACCATCTGAGTCTGAAGATGAAGATTCAGACTCACTCCAGCTCTCGCTTTTCTTAGCTAGGAAGGATTTTTCTCCCTTCCTCTCCTTCTGGTGATGAGGCTTCTTGCACCTCTTTCCTTTCTCTTGACTGGACAGTCAGCAATGACATGTCCAGGCTTACTACAGCAATAGCAAATTATGTTAGTTGAAACATGTTTACTAGTTTTAGAGTCATACCTGTCCCCTTTGGGATGTTGCCTCTCAGATCTGTAATGATCCTTCTTGGGATGAGAAGAGGAGGAAGGTTTGTTCTTCCATTGTTTCCTCTTGATCATCTTCTTGAACTTCCTTGTAAAGGCAGCAAACTCCTCATCAGAAGAGGAGCTGTCTGATTTGCTGCTCTCAGATTTCTCAGATTCAGCAGCCTTTCTTGGAGGTGGCTGCACTCTAACATTGTTCTTCTTAGAGCTTTCAGCTTTGAGAGCAATAGATCTCTCCCTTGTGTGAGCCCTGGAGGAAGAGTCCTCCTCCTTTCTTGCAGAAAGCTGCATCTCATATGAGAGCAGTTTCCCAAATAGTGTATGGGTGGGGGTTTCTCCAAGTCTTGCCCCTTCCCTGATTGCACAGATTTTAGTGTCCCATTCTCTAGTTAGAGATCTAAGGAACTTGTCATTAAGTTCATAATCAGTGAACACCCTTCCATAGGTTCTTAGTTCATTTACAATCCTAAAGAACCTTTCATAGCACATGGAGATATTCTCCTTGCCCAGCTGTCTGAAGGCTTCATACTCCTGATTGAGGAGTGATTTTCTATCATCCCTTACTTCAGCTGTTCCCTCTATATAGACAACCAATGTGTCCCACATTTCCTTGGCAGTTTGGCAGTGTACCAAGTTCTGGAATGTAGTGTCATCAATGGAATTTACTATTATGTTTTGGGCTCTCTTGTCCATGGTGTATAGTGTTATCTCATCATTGGTCAGCTCAGAAAATACCTTAAGTACTTTTCTAGTAGGGTCAATAGTGGAGACTTTATCAAAGGTATAAGGACCATTTTTGACAGTCAAAAAGATCCTTGGGTCTGATGCTTCCATGAATAGCCTTACCCTTTGCTTCCATATCCCAAAGTTTTCTTTGGAGCATATAGGCAACTTCATTGACCCCAACTCCTTTTTCATTCCACTGTTGGCCATTTGATTTCAGATTTGACTACTCCTGTATAGGATCTGATCAGACTGTTAAGTCCTTTTGATCAACCTCGTTTTGATACCACTTGATAGTTTATATAGGTGTAGTCAATAATACTTAGAGGGGGGGTGAATAGGTTTTACTTATTTTCTTTGTTTAAACCTAATGTTTCTAAGTGCAGAAAACAGAATCACAGAAAGCACACAAGGATGTATAGAGGTTCCTCAAGACCGGGTGTCTTGAGTAGTCCTCTTTCCCCCTTCACCTTTCTAACAGTGAGTGAGACAAGGCCCACAAACTCCAATCTCAGCTCCTTGAGCTTACACCACAAGTTCCTCAGAACTTCTCAGATCAAGAGTGATCCTACCTCAGGCACAGCAGCCCTACACTCAGGCTCAGCAGCCCTACACTCAGGCTCAACAGCCCAATGCCTCAGGCTCAACAGCCCTACACCTCAGGATCAACAGCCCTACACCTCAGGCTCAACAACCCTACATCTCAGAGTTATTTAACCCCTACCACTCAGAAATCCCACAGATTTCCTACCTCAGACCTATCAAGAAGTCCTACCACTCAAGCTATCAACACAGCTTTACAGACAGGCTCAACAACCTTTCACTCAGGCAACAATGCCTTACAAAGATATAATAGAGTTTGAGTTGAACACAGAGGACAAAAGATTTACTCTTAGGTCTTCTGAATCCTTTCTTCAGATCTGAAAGTAACAGCTTCAGATTTGTATCCCTTGATCTTCTCCTTCAGCAAAGTAGAAGATCGACTTGCCCTTCCTGAGTTTGTACAGGAAGAGCTAACTAATCTTCCTTAGAAGATTGACTTCAGCTTCAGAGAACAACTTCGACTGGCTGAAACGTGAATGCTCGATTGTGGCGTATAGCAAAAGCTTCTCAATGGAACAGTATGTGTTGTTTTGCCCTGTCATCTTCTTTTATACCTCCAGAAGGCTTCAACGGTTATTTTGATCCTCCTGACACAATATGGGGCAGATTGGATTTGCTTTTCCCTCTCAATTGTTGTTTGCGCCAAAAGCAGATCCCGTCAGCACATTTGGATCTGTCTCATCGGTTGGGATGACACAGCATTCCAGTCTCAGTGGTTGAGCCATTCTCCTTCTCAGTGGATCCGCTGAGATGGCTCCTCGTCTCAGTGGTTGGGCTGAGACAACTTCCAGTCTCCTTCTCAGTGGATCCACTGAGATGGCTCCTCGTCTCAGCGATTCTGACCCTTCGTCTCAGCGGTTATGCTGAGACAGGTCTTCATCTCCTTGTAGATGATTTCTTCTTATCAAAGGCCATGTTTGGCCCTTCCTTTTCAGTTACCTGTGCCTGTATACTCTACACAAGTATAGCTTTGTTAAATACAATATGTCCTTAGCATTGAGAGTGATGCCTCTTCAAATCAAGGTGATATTGAGGGCAATATACCTAACAGAGTCTTCTAGTCAACATGGAGCTTTCCTGACGATATGCATCTCAACATTAAATCCACTAATGTTGGGCATTATTCCTAACATCGGGCATTAGCCTTGGAATGTGCAAGCTCACCAAAATGAATTTCAAAGGAAGATCTATGGCGGGAAAATGGACACACATATGGAAGGATACTACTGGTGGGTGGTATCGCTAATATCGGGCGTTAGTATTGCCTAAAATGAAATGTTTCCTAAAGCGCGGAATCTCCTTCCCGGATTGAAGAATCTGGTGTTCAAAATATTGCCTTAATTGTTACGGCCAATCGTTAACAATACCACGGACGGAATAGGTCTTAATCTATAAAAGGCAATTTTTGAAGTTCTCGTTGATGATTAAGGAACCCTAACTCTACCATGTCGAGCATTCTGCGAGGGACCTTATTTCAAACATTTGAGAGCATTCCCATCTACAACTTTATGATCTAAAGGAGTATTTGTGAAGGAGGGTTCATCACGCTTATTCCACTTGAAGAACGAATGAATCGACAATGCTGATCTCCTGCATTCCTTCATCGTCCCCTTCAGAAATCTCTATAGGGAGTTTTTATTTTCAGATTTCACATTTACCTCTTGTATTTTCTTTTGTTTACCCATAGAGAAATTATCTCATGTTGGCGACTAGGTCTGTGTGTGGCTTAGGGAAATATTGCCCATGTTGGCGACTAGGTCCGTGTGAGGCTTAAGGGTAAATTCGCATGTGGTGGTGACTAGATCATTGTGTGGCTTAGGGGGAATTTGCCACATGTGTTGCCAACTAGGTCTTGGGTCTAGATCTATGGGCGTCTTAAGGCTTCATCTAGGGAGAGATAGGCTAGAGCCAATCGGTCCATAGGAGAAGGATCGATATAGAAAATGAAAAAGGATTTTTCATTGCCACATCGATTTTAAGCATAATAGAAATCAAACATTTTTGTAATCAATCAATTTATGAAATAAAATCATGTCTCTCTTAGTTATTCACTAACTAGATTTTATTTCTTATTCTTAAATATTATAAATTAGATTTTAAATTTTATAAACTCAAAATATATTGCAAGGTTCATTAGTGTTCTATAACTCAAGGAATTCAATCTTTGTGAGCTAGTGCCTGGTGATGAGTCCAATATTTATACGATTTTATGGACTCATTCAGGCTAGTTTTCACTCTTCTGCACGTCTTATTCGAGCTATAATTGCTTGTGTTTCTCGTATAATCACTTCCACGCTATGTGCACTATGTAGGCCCCTCTTGGTATGCTTTTGTGCTTCTTGTTGTTGGGGGTAAGCACATGGTGCTCCCTAACCTTTTATTTTGTATTTGTATTGAGCTGGATGGGTATTCCTAGCTGTGTTGATGCTTATGCAGGTGGATGGTTCATCCCATTTTACCCAGATTTCATGCCTGCGTGTATCGTACGATAGTGCATTTTCCATGACGCACGGTCGGCTACGGTCGTGCGCTCTCGTTTGTGGTGAAAATGATGTTCTGTCTTTGATCGTGCATTTTTATGCACAGGCAATTCCCCGTGCATGAAGGAATCACACGATCACTTGTTATGCCTGGTTTTTAGGCCATCTGGATTTGATCGTGCATTTTTACGCACGGGCGGCTTCAATCGTGCTTGAGTAAAATGCACGGGCGCTGCTGCTTCTTCTTCTAGGTCTTTCTTCTTCGTTAATATTGCATGGTCTACACACGGTCGTGACTTAATTTCTGATATTTTAGTATATAATCTATGAAATCTGTTGGCTTGTGGGGGAATTCAGAAAAAGACTTTGGAGCCCGCCATTTCTGCTCCAGTCTACCCATTTCGCCTCTCCACCACCGCTTGACCTAGGAGAAGCTCCGTCCACCGCTTTCTTGCTAATCATTCGCCAAAGCATCCTCCTCGGCCTCCTCCATCATCCACGAGCTCAAGAATGCCATCGATGGAAAGTCTCCGCTGCATTCAAGGTGTGTCCAACAAGAGTTAGCATAAGCTAAACTGCAAAGAAGATGGGTAAAGTGGAGGAAGGTGACAGCTCCTCTGGACCCCGGACGGCAACTGAAGAGTGAGCACGGATGAGACTTGATAACCCTACGATTCTGACAGAGAACCTTCAGCAAAGACTTCGAGCTTCGGTTTTCTCTTTCCCCTTGTATATTGCTTCAGAGTTTTCCATTGTATGTGTGTTATTTTGGATGATGTGCATAAACCCTTTATTTGGTTAATGTAATTTCAGGTTTATGAGATTCAATGTGGTTTATGTGAGTTGAGGAGTGCCCCATTCCACCATCCACTCCACCATTGCGTTATGCACCGCACTAGCAATTGCTAGTTGCGTGTTTTGTGATGAGGTGCTTACGACCCTCACTCCGCCGGTTACGAATCGTCCATATGTGAGCCTTCTCATCCACCCACTTACAATAGCATGGCATTGCGGCCTGCATTCCATCCTGCCAAGCGAAGCAGTGCTTTAGGCCCGCATTTTCTTTCGTTGTTGTTAATTTAGAAAACCCAAGATCAACCCCCCTTTTTATTATTAACATGGTAATCTTTATAATCAATTTCCCTGACGAGAAATCATACACCCCAACTTGCAATCCTCTTAGAACGATATTCAGGGAGTCTCTCCCAACTTTTATTACTTGCACGACCAGTGCACTTGTCGTAAGCGTTTCAAGTTTTTGGCGTCGTTGTCAGGGATTGTAGTTGGCGCTGTGATTCTTTTGTTAGGAAAAGTTCTTGTAAAGATTTCCTTTAGTTTCTTTGTTTGATTTTTATCCCATTTTTTTGTTTTTATTATAGGGTGCTGCAATTGTTTATTGTTAGGTGTAGTAGATTGCACATTTGGGTCTTTCTGTTGAATCTGAGTATCTTCATGGAATGTGGGCTGCATTCAACATGTGTTGCCGCTGGTGTGGAGATATCTCCCATGATAGTGATAGATGCCCATCGGGAGATGGTGGCCCTAGTACCTTAGACTCAATGTATCGGATGCCGATATCACATGGTGCCCCTTACAATGTGCCTAAGTCCTATGGTTATCATTCTGCTCCGCAGATGCCCTTTTTGAATTCATCTCTGGCCCTATTTGAACCAAAGAAGAATACAAAACAGTGTTTATTTGTCAGAGCACAGACCATGCCTTAAAGAATTGTGCCGAGTTTCTTCGCCAAGTGGACGAGGATGATGAGCTGGACATTCGGATCATCCCAACTCCTACTTATGGTAGCACACCTTCAACATCTAGTTTATCTATCTGTATCACCTCCATGCTTTGAAGGGAATTATTTGGATACAGATATTAGATGTATGGTTAATCTAGACTCTGACATGGAGGAGCCCATCTCCCCTGTGCTTATATCACAGTGTGTTGATTCAATTCTTCGTGAGGTAGTGGTGAATGACCTTTGTTCGAGCACTATTTCTCCTTCTTTTGTGCATATAACTACATCTGCTTCTGACGACACTTTTGAGAGTGTTTCGCAGGATGAGGCCGGAGATCATTGTATTGAGTCTATCCCTATGAAGGAGGACAACCCTCAAGGTGAAGAGGAATTTACCTTTGCACCAGGGACAGAAGTCCAAATCTTGGGCAAGACCACTGTTGATACTGCCGAGAACTGCATCATTATCGATAATGCCGACAATATTTAATTGGGTCATCCTATCGGGAGTGATATCGGGATCCCTCACAAAGATGAAATTCTTTTTTGTCATTCTTCTAATTTGTTTCTTTACCCCACTCTCGTGTTTGATTCATCGCAGGATTCCGCATTGGATCTGATTCAGGAAGTTGTCAGGCCCGCTGTGCAAACTGACGATGGAATGAATCAGCTGTGTATGAAGACAAACATTGAGATGTCTTCTTCATACTTCTTACCCCTGCCCAACGTTCAGTGCAGGTATATATATTCAGGTATGGTGGTAACTGCTTTGTCGCTGTATCGGTACCCGCTACCGAAACAAATAATAAACCAGTTACCTTTTCACTTCTCTTTTCATATACCAATTAGCTAGAGTTGTGATTAGTGCTGAATAAGTCATGCTGGGAAGACAGAAAATCAGTAGTTATCTAGGCGTAGGAGTAGTTAATTTAAATTTTATCAACATTATAGTTTCTCTTACTATTTGCAAGTTTTATCTCTTATTTTTGAGAGTTTTCGTGTGTCGCGAGCCCTGTGGAGATGGTAGTAGAGCATTCACTGTTTTTGAGTATTTCTCTATTCTTCCCATTCATTTTGGAGCGCACACATCATTTTTCTCGATTTGACCAAACCATGGAAAATGGGGAATTTTGGCAGAATTTTGCAATCACACGATTGGGTTGCTCGTGCGTGATGAAATCGCACGACCGTGCAATTTTTATTTTTATAAAACTTCTCCTACCTCCCGACGAAATCGCACACTGGCCCTAATCTTTTCTGTCGTGCGATTCGCGAGCTCTCTCCCGTGCGCGATTTCTCCTCTCCCTTTCCTTCCTCTCCCTCTCATTTTCTCTTCCACTTCTCTTCTTCCCCTTCCAAAGCTCTTGAGCTAAGCCCCATGAGTTTCAAGAAGGTGGTGATAATGGTTCGCCGCGGTGGAGGAGCTTCGTCTTCAAGAACGGACGATCTTGGTGTAGAGACAATGCTGCAGTTCGGGAGAACTGAGTTTTTAGAAAGGTATAATTTTCTGCGACAGAAAACATTCCTAGATCATCGTTTTGTTTCTGTCCTGGATCTCCGAACCATCCACTTGGATGCGGCGATGGAAAGGCTACTCGACGTGGGATCATGGAGAAACCTATTCTCCATTATGGAGTTGGGCTACCATGAACTCACGCTAGAGTTCCTCTCCACCTTCCGTATCCTTGATCACGTCAATGAGGAAACCAGAGAGCCCACGCCGGTTTCATTCCGTATGAGGGGCCGTACCCATACAATGGGTGTTGGCCAACTGGCGGTTTGCGCCGGGATTTACACCCACGACGAACTCATGCAAACGGACATTCTCAACCGTCCGGATGAGTTCCCTTAGGGAGTATATCCTATTGAATTCTTGCAGTCCATCACAGGACAGGATCAGCCGTGTGAGGCTCGTGCAGCAAAGTTGACCCATATTATTTTCCCCGCGCTCCGCTATGTCTAGCACTTGATCGGGCATAACATCAATGCCTGTACCATGAGCCAGAACGTAGCAGGCTGGCAGGATCCCCTCTACCTTTACAGCATGCACCAGGGTGTGCCTCTCTATCTCGGGCATGTGCTCGCCCAATATCTTCTTCATTAGGCCACTTACCTCCCCCTGAAGTCGATCGGAGGCTCGCATTATATCACTCGGATCACCAAAGGTCTTGGCATTTGGGATTAGTTGCCGCCCATGACTATCGTCTCCAAGGGTCACCATATTTCTGTATCCATGATGGTGGCATTCAAGTTGATTCAGAAGGTGCGACAGGGCGACAACTGGAGCTACCAAGTCTGCGAAGTTGGGTTAGGACGTGTTGAGCGCGTTGTTCATGCCAATGCTGCCTAGGCTAACACCTCGGCTGGGACAAGTAGGCAGCCTCCTGATGTGCCCCACTATGTTGATCCTACTTCTCAGTGGGATGCCTCGCGACATAGCATTGAGCATCAGTATACTGTGTTCTACGAGCACTTTGTACACATGGAGGATGCCATGGCCAAGCAGTATGAAGTTTTTTTGCGGATTGGTGCACATTTGGGAGTTGAGCCACCTGCTGTTCCAGCTCGGGCATCCACCTCGCGATCTCGGTGGATGCGTACTCCTCCTCTTCCTTTGTAGTCTCCTCTGATATCTCCCCAGTGATTGCTCAGCTACTTCTTCCAGGGCCTCTTGTTGTTTTTAGTAGTTTTGTTTCTCTTAAATATCTGGGGTGCTCTTTTAGTTTTACACTGTACTTGATATTATTCTGCTGGGGCATCGTCCCTAGGGTGAGGATGTGGACACCTTTTTTATGATGTTTTTCATCATTATTGTATCGTTTGTCTATGCCGCATATATCTTCTCATGATTAATATCAATGCTGACAGTTTTGTTTATGTTCTGTGTGGTGCCGGAGCAATTCCCGTAGGTAGGGCGACTTCGATGGCGGATACATTGAGCTAATTTATAGTTTAACGCCAATCTTCTAGTAGGCTCATTTATGAGCCTAGGTACCCTCTACCCTTAGCTCCTTTTTATTATGCGAATGTTTTCTTTTGATTTGCTTGACTTTAAGTCTGGGGAGAGCTGTACCTAGTGCCCACTTGCACGTGCACATAAGCATAGCATACTAGAAGTTACAATCTTATTTTTATTTTCATTCTCATAGCACACCACAACACCCAATAGAGAATGCACTTAATTGTAGGCGCGTAATGAGTCTAACTCATTTCTTTTGTAGGATTGGGAAAATTATTGTGCTGGCTTAGGGTTGTAAGACGGAGTAAAATGTTGACTCCCATAGTGCTCTAGTCGAGTACTCGCGTCTTGCATAGAATTGTGTGCAGAATAAATTTTTCTTTATGCTTATAGTTTTGTAATTTTTCTATTTGCGTAATAATTGTTTATTCTACTCAAAAGTGGTGAATCTGGTATTAATCTGACGGTAGCATAGGAATGTGTGTAGACGATTGCTAGGCTTGCCTTGCTCGAGTCGGGAGGAATAAACATCTTTCTCGATGGATAAGAACTTGCCCCAAGCGACTCTTGAAGCATTGCCATAAGTTAGTTCAAAGCGTGAGCATGATGTAGGCCTTCGTTTTGGCCAGGTTGAGCTTTGTATACCGACCCTATCATTATCCTTGCTAGCCCTTTGTGCCTACCCATTCTCTTGATTAAACTCCACTTATATTTCACCAAAGCCTAAAGCTAATCCTTGTTGCACACCCAATCCGAGCTTTAGTGTTGTATTATTTTTAATTGATGGTGTTGATGCGGTATAAAGATTGTGAAAGTGTGGTTTGCGCTTCCTTGGATTATTCGCTAAATAAAGTGCGAGAAAAGAATAAGAAAAAGAAAAGAAAAAAAAATGTTTGGTTATAAAAAGAGCCTAATTGAATATCATTTTAAGAGTTGTTTTGGGAGTAGGCGGTGCACACACCCACGTTTTCAGGTTCAAGTCTGGGGGTGTGGTGCACCCATGTTCTTATTGCGGTGCTTGGATAATTTCCTTGACGCAAGCTCTTTTGGGTTAGGTGCAGAAACCTTCATCTTTATCCTTGTAAACCCTACCGAATCCCAATCCCGGTTTTTATCCTAAAGTCGTACTGACTCACGTAATGAACCAAACTAGTGTCGTGAGGAGAGTGTGACCGGGTGAGCTTATGGTCACCAACATTGATGTATTACAATGGAGGTTGTTCCGAGCACAGATCTTGATCAATACTAGCCTCAACGATCAGTTTACTTTCTTCCTACGCGAGACCGGACGATTCACCGAGATTCAACTTTTGAGTAGAAATAATATATAATTACGCTATTAGATTATTACAAATTATTGGTATAATTAAAAATTTCTTCTATTGCATTTCTATGCGCGCGAGCATGCGACTTCACATGGTACTCCGCTTTTGCAATTGTTAAGCCAGCTAATCCATTTTCCCATCCGCATAAGGGACGATTTTCTCGGGACGAGAATGGTTATGTCTGGGGGTGTGATGAGTCCAATATTTATTCGATTTTATGGACTCATCTGGTCTAGTTTTCACTCTTGTGCACATCTTATTCGAGCTATAATTGCTTGTATTTCTCTTATAATCACTTACGCGCTATGTGCACTATTTAGGCCCGTCTTGGTATGCTTTTGTGCTTCTTGTTGTTGGGGGTAAGCACATGATGCTCCCTAACCTTTTATTTTGTATTTGTATTGAGCTGGAGGGGTATTCCCAGCTGTGTTTATGTTTATGCAGGTGGATGGTTCATCTTATTTTACCCAGACTTCATGTCTGCGTGTATCGCACGGTCGCGCATTTTCCTTGACGCACGGTCGGCTGCGGTCGGGCGCTCTCGTCTGTGGTGAAAAATGATGTTCTGTCTTTGATCATTCGTTTTTACGCATGGGCAGTTGCCTGTGCGCGAAGGAATCGCACGATCACTTGTTAAGCCTGGTTTTTAGGCCATCTGGATTTGATCGTGCATTTTTACGCACGGGTGGCTTCAACCGTGCATGAGTAAAACGCACGGGCGCTACTGCTTCTTCTTCTAGGTCTTTCTTCTTCATTAATATTGCACGGTCTATGGACGGTCGTTCGTTCGACCATGCGTGTCTTAATTTCTGATATTTTAGTATATAAGCTAGGAAATCTGCTGGCTTGTGGGGGAATTCAGAAAAAGACTTTGGAGCCCGCCATTTCTACTCCAGTCCGCCCATTTTGCCTCTCCACCACCGCTTGACCTAGGAGAAGCTTCGGCCACCGCTTTCTAGAGAATCTTCTGCCAAAGCTTCCTCCTCGGCCTCTTCCATCATTCACGAGCTCAAGAACACCATCGACGAAAAGTCTCCACTGCATTCAAGGTGTGTCCAACAAGAGTTAGCTTGAGCTAAACCGCAAAGAAGACGGGTAAAGTGGAGGAAGGTGACAGCTCCTATGGACCCTGGACGACAACTCAAGACTGAGCACGGACGAGGCTTAACAACGACATTGGGCTCGTATTGACTGTACGAGTCTAACGGAACTGACAGAAGTTAATTCTAAGTACGTATGGTCAGTGTACCCCAACGACATTGTTGTGACGCACTACGATACTCAAAATGGTCGTTTTCTCTAAACGATCTCGGATTGGAATAGAACGAGTTCCATTGCACTCGTATTGATTATACGAGTGTAATGGAACTGACAGAAGTCAAATTGGAGTATGTATGTGTACAACCCCGATGTTCGCCAGGAAGCAACCAAAGCTCGCGCTCAAGGAGGCGAGCCAAAAGGGGCGAACCCTGAACTCCGGCGAGGCAGGCCAAGGAAGAGCAAGAGACTGCGCAGGCGAGCGAGCCCAGCGAAGGGAAGGTAACCGGCTCCTTCGAAGCTCGGCGAGGGCCGTGCATGCGAGCCCGACCAGTTGAGGAGGGAGCTCGCTAGGCGAGCCCGGAACCTCGGGGTACAGTTAGCCACTTTTGGGGTACAGTTAGCCATTTTGGGATGCGGATAGCCATCCTGGGGTTCGTCGACCCAGAGGCTCGCGAGCTCCGCTCGCGAGGGAAGTCGGCTTGGCCGGGTCGCTATGGGTGAGCCCAACCATTCGAGGAAGGGATTCGCTAGGTGAGCCCGCCTAGAGTGGGTGCGGCTAGTCATCCTGGGGCTCGCCGAGGTAGTATAGGCGAGCGAGCCATGCAACGTGCCAGTAGTAACTCTGGGGCTCGCCGATCCCGAGGCTCGCGAGCTTCACTCGCTAGGGAGGTCGCGAAGTGGGCTGACTCGCCCAGTAAAAGTCTAGGAAAGGATTTTTACCAAGAGGCCCCCGGTGGTCTGCACTTAGCCTCTCCAAACAGCGGAGTTTGGCTGTTAGCAGACCAATCCGGTGTGCGGATAGTAAGAATGGACAGCGGGATTTGGTTATTGACAGACCACAAAACTAAAATCTATAAATAGACCTCAAAGGGCACCTTGGAAGAGAGGCGGTTCATTATCTTTGAGCTCTTCTCTCCCTAGGTCGCTTTGGTTTGGGCTCTCTAGCTCTCCAAGGTGCCCGAGTCTTAGCTTTGGCTTGGGAGGGGAAGCGCTCAACGATCTTCCGGGTTAGTGGAGGGACCTCCTCGCTGAGACTAGGGTCTTTGTTCTTTGCTCAAATCGTCGGCCTTACCTCTCCCGAGGGACCGGTAAGGGCTAGCTGCCTCTCATTTCGGTGAGGGCCCCGAGCTCCACAAGAGATCGAGAAATTGGTTTCAACATTTTGGTGCGGTGAGCGTGGAGCGCGGCTGGTTCAAGAAAGTCCCAGAGAAGAGTTATGGCTGGGGATGAAGAGCAGGGCGAGGAGTTCGGCGAAACCCCTCAGGAAGCAATGGCTAGGATGTTCGCGGATTTCAGGAAGGAGGTGCTCGACACCTTGGGGTTCACGGTCACGGCTCTGCGAAGTGAGTTCGCGACCCCGGCACCTCAGGCGACCACTCCCCCAATAGCAGTCGGCGAGAGGGCACCAGGAGGAAGGGCTGGAAAAGAAGTTGCCGCTGAACCAGGCCATGACAGGGAAGGGCGAGTGCTGTTCGCCAGTCCGGCGAGCCCGGTGTTAGCGAGCTCCGCGCCGGCGAGTTCGGTGCCAACAAGCTCTGCCCCAGCGAGCGCGGCGCAGGCGAGCGCGCGCCAGGAAGATGCGGCGACAGTCGGGGTGGTTCAGGCGAGCGTCGCCCTCGCGAGTGCGATCCCAAGCTTGGCGAGCGAGCTAGGTCCGCGAGCCGAGCGAGAGAAGATGGTAGGAGGGGGAAGCTCCTTCTGCGAATTAGTGTTGTCTGCACCCGTTCTGGCGGGATTCGGGGAATGGGATAGAGTGTACTACAATGGCAGAGATGACCCAGTTCAGCATCTGCAATCTTTCGAGGACTCGGTCTCCATCAGGCCGATGTCCGATGCCTTCAAGTGTCGGCTCTTCGCCGTCACTCTCAAGGAGAAGGCCAGGGACTGGTTTCATTCACTTCCGGCAGGCTCCATCTACGCGTTCGAGGACCTGCGCTGAAGTTTTTTGTTGAGATTTTCAACTTCAAAAAGGAGGAAGAAGGACGCTGATTCCCTCTTCGCGGTGAAACAGGAGTCCAGGGAGACGTTGGCTCAGTATGCGGATCGGTTCCAGGAGGAAGTGCAGCTCACTCAGGAGGTGCCCGGGTTTGCACTTCAACTCGCCTTCACGGTCGGGTTGAAGGAAAGTTTCTTCAAGATGGCGTTGAAAAGGAAGGCCCCCGTCTCCTATGAGGAGCTGATGGAGAGGGTGGCGGAGGAAGTAGCAAGCGAAGAAGCCAACCCAGAGCTCACCAAGAGGCTGGCAAAGCTCAGTGAGCCGGAGATGAGGCAGCAAGAGGTCAGAAGAAGAGAAGAGCCCCGGGCCCCGGGCCCCGGAGGGGGGATGGAGGCCGCAAGGTGGAGGAATGCAGGGGCAGGGAAGGGGTTACGGCCCAGGGAGGGGTAACCGCTTCGAAGGTCAATGGAGACCCCCCCAGTTGGGGTGGAGACAGGGCCCGATGCAGTTGCCTCCCCCACCTCAACAGGCCATGGCAATTGGCCGGGGAAGAGGAAGGGGAAGGGGAGGAGAAGCGGAGACAGCGGCCGCTAGGAGAAGAAGGAACAGGATAGCAGAGACCGGGGCAAGGGAAGTGGCGGTGCCATATTGCATCTTCCACGATGTGGAAGGCCACTCCACGGACACCTGTCCGGAGTTCCTGGAGGTGAAGAGGGGCCGAGCACCCGCGCCACCACATCAGCAGCCATTAAGGATCGTGGAGGTGGAACCTCGAGAGGAAGAGGAGGAAAGATGTGAGGATAGAGCAGATCTGGGGAATAGAGGAGGGATCGGAGTGATCCATGGGGGGGTAGGGGTGGAGGCAACCCGCAAGGCAAGTCTCCATACCATCTACCGCCGGAGCGTAGCATCAACATCCACCGCTCCACCCCCGGCCGAAAAAATTATTTTCACCCAGAAAGACATGCCGAGCTGCGAAGACCCGTTCTGCGACGCGCTGGTCATCCAGACGGCGATCGAGAACTTCACCGTCTCCCGAATCCTAGTGGACAATGGGAGTTCGGTCAATGTCATCTTCAAGAAGGCATTCGACAAGATGGAGGTGGAACCCAGAAGGGTGTTGGCCTCGGATGGCCCTCTGTTCGGATTTTCGGGGGAGAGGAAGGAAGTAGAGGGAGGGGTAGGGCTCCATGTGACCCTGGGTGGGCAGTCTCGGAACTGTCGCTTTGTCATAGTGGACGCCCCGAGCAGTTACAGTGCCATCTTCGGACGGCCACTCATCAGCATGTTCCGCTGCGTCCCTTCCACTTTTCATCATTGCCTCAAGTTCAATGACGGAGGGGTCCAGGTGCGGATCAGGGGGGATCCCAAAGTGGCAAGACAGTGCTACGTGACGGCTGTCAACACCATCTCCTGGATGGGAGAAGCTGAGGAGTGGGATAAGGTGATGGAGGAGGTAGCCGAAGCCGGAGGTCTGGAGGTGGCTGAAGAGAAGAAGGGAGGTGAAGTTCATGCCCAGGAAGGGGTGGGTGAGATACCCCGGGCGGAGAGAAAGGAAGAAGAGGAGAAGGCCCAGGAGGAAAGGGCGGAAGAGCTGATGGTGTTAGGGAAGGGAGTCGAGGAAGAGATCCCAGCCCCCGCTTGTGCCGAAGAAGAAAGGGCTTGGGGGGAACAGTCCCGGTTGGAGGCCGTGGACGAGGTCGTGGAGCTCGAGGTCATCACCCGGCTAGGGGTGGTGGAAAAAGTCCGGGTCAGCGGAGGACTCAGCCCAGGAGATCAAGCGGAGATTCTGGCTTGCGTGCAACAGAACGTGGACGTCTTCGCTTGGAGCGCAGCAGAAATGCCCGGGATCGACGCGGATGTGGCGTGCCATCGCCTCAACCTCGACCCCGGTGCCCGACCTATCCGTCAGAAGAGGAGGGCCGTCGCGGACAAGCTAGAGGGACCCATCCGCGAAGAGGTGGGCAAACTCCTGCAAGCCGGGTTTGTATCGGAGATCCAGTATCCAGGCTGGGTCTCCAACGTCGTTATGGTGAAGAAGGGAGGAGGTAAGTGGCGTATGTGTATCGATTTTTCACTTCTTAATAAAGCATGCCCGAAAGATTGCTACCCCCTGCCCAGAATCGACGCGCTGGTTGACTCAGCCGTCGGTTTTTCTGTAATGTCTTTCTTAGATGCTTTTTCAGGTTACCATCAAATCCGCATGCATCCCCCGGACATCAAGGACGTTTCCTTCATCACGGGGGATGGATGTTATTGCTATAAGATGATTCCCTTCGGGCTCAAGAACGCAGGGGCAACGTACCAAAGGATGATGGATAGGGTCTTCCGCGAACAGAAAGGAAGAAATTTAGAGGTCTATGTCGACGACCTCATGGTTAAGAGCCGAGACCTCGGGACCCACCTCCGAGACCTCGAAGAGACATTTAGGACCCTGCGGCGGTACAAGATGAAGCTCAATCCCTTGAAGTGTGTCTTCGGGGCAAGCCGAGGGAAGTTCCTGGGCCATTTGCTCACCCCCACGGGAGTGGAGCCCAACCCGGACAAAGTTAAAGCGGTAATGGAGTTGGAGTCGCCGAGAAGTCCGAAGGAGGTCCAGAGCCTCACAGGGAAATTGGCTGGGCTCAGCAGATTCCTCTCCAAGGCGGGAGAAAAATGTGCACCTTTTTTCAAAGTACTGCGGGGAAACAAGAAGTTCGAATGGACCCCGGAATGCGAGAGGGCCTTCCAAGCCCTGAAAGAATAGCTCACTCAAACCCCCCTGCTCTAGGGACCGAGACCAGGGGAGGACCTATCTCTATACCTAGGGGTAGGATCCGAGGCAGTAAGTTCCGTGCTAGTCCGGGAGGAGGGGAAGAAACAGTTCCCAATCTACTATGTTAGCCGAGTACTGAAGAAGGCGGAACTCCGATACCCAATCCTAGAAAAGTTAGCCTTCGCATTGGTGGTGTCGGCCCGGAGGCTCCGGCCTTACTTTCAAGCCCATTCAATCAAAGTAGTGACCGACCATCCGCTCCGCAAAATCATGGAAGGGGTGGAACACTCAGGAAGGTTGGCAAAGTGGTCCGTGGAGTTAAGCGAGTTCAATATCACCTTCGTACCCAGGACATCCATCAAGGCTCAAGCAGTGGCAGACTTCATGGCCGACTACGCGGCCGAAGAGGGGGAGCACGAGCCACCTCCCCCAGAATCATGGAAGATGTTGGTGGACGGAGCGTCGGGAAAACACTCCTTCGGGGGGGGGGGGGGGGAATAGTCCTGGTGAGTCCTCAGGGGACTCGGATTGAGCAAGCCTTAAACATCCGTTTCCCGATCACCAACAACCAGGCAGAGTACGAAGGAGTGATAGCGGGCCTTCGGCTGGCCCGGGAACTGGGTGTGCAGGACGTGGAGGTCTCCACAGACTCCATGGTGGTGGCATGCCAGATCAAAGGAGAGTTTGAAGCAAAGGATCCAACCCTCCTACTATACCTGGAGAGGGTTAAGGGAGTCATCGGGCAGTTCCGCACCTTCTCAATCAAACATGTGCCGAGGGAGGAGAGCACCCAGGCGGACCTCCTAGCCAAGTTCGGTCCTCGAGCGGGGGGAACGACTTCGGAACTCTTCCGGCCCTCCATCGAGGAGGGAGAGTCGATGGAAGTGGATCAGCAGGCCTCGTGGATGGATCCATTCATCACCTTCCTATCCTCCGGACAGTTCCCTGGAGAGGGTGTGGACAAGAGGCGCTTCAGGTATAAGTCCGCATATTACTCTTTGCATGCAGGGGGGCTATATAGAAAGACTCTCTCGGGACTCCTGGCTCGTTGTGTCTCCGAGAAGGAGGTCCCGAGGGTGCTGGAAGAAATCCACTCTGGGGAATGCGGCAGTCACTCCGGGAGTCGGACCCTGGAAGGGAGGGTGTTGAGACAAGGCTACTTCTGGCCCACTCTCAGCAAGGATGCAGCAGAGTTCACAAGAAAGTGTCAGAAGTGCCAACTCTATGCTCCGCTCCAACTCCTCCCCGCTCAAAGGCTCCGGACCATCACGGCCCCCTGACCCTTCGCCATATGGGGGTTGGACCTGGTCGGCCCCTTTCCCCAAGCCAGCGGCCAGAGGAAGTTCCTGCTGGTCATGATCGACTACTTCTCCAAGTGGGTAGAGGTGAAAGCACTAGCCAAGGTAACCTCTCTGGTTATAAGGAATTTTGTGTGGGGGGAAATAATCTGCAGACATGGACTCCCTCTAGCCATAGTAACGGACAATGGGCCACAGTTCGCGAGTGAAGAGTTTGTCGGCTTTTGCACTCAGCTCGGCATTGACCTCAGGTTTGCTTTAGTCCACCACCCGAGGAGCAATGGGCAAGTGGAGGCGGCGAACAAGATAATCGTCAACCTGCTAAAAAAGAAAGTGGAAAACCTACGAGGAAGTTGGGTGGAACAACTACCCTCCGTCCTCTGGGCCATGAGGACTACTCCGAATACCGCCACCGGGGAGACTCCGTTCAAGCTCTCCCACGGGTCCGAGGCCGTTCTCCCCATAGAGTTCGAGGTAAAGACCCCCCGGGTG
Source organism: Dactylorhiza incarnata (assembly GCA_033032865.1). Classification (NCBI taxonomy): domain Eukaryota; kingdom Viridiplantae; phylum Streptophyta; class Magnoliopsida; order Asparagales; family Orchidaceae; genus Dactylorhiza; species Dactylorhiza incarnata. The sequence goes on along the minus strand of JAWHQI010000037.1, from coordinate 4,705,961 downwards.
AGCGCTGCATGCGAGGGGGATGAAGAGTGTCTAGAAGGTAACAATGCCGAGCAGAGGCTATCCTTGGACCTGGTGGAAGAACTCCGGGACTTGGCCACCATCAGGCAGGAAGAGGTCAAGAGGCGGATGGCTCGATATTTTGACAAACATATCTGGATCAAGCACTTTCAGAAAGGGGACCTAGTCCTGAAGAAGGTCGATGCTGCCAGCAGAGGGGCCACAGTGGGTAAGCTTAACCCCAACTGGGAAGGCCCCTATATTGTAAGCGAGGTGCTCAAGTCGGGGGGGTATCACCTCCAGGATGTGGAAGGGATGCCCCTTGACCAGGCTCGGAGTGGGGATGATTTGAAACGATTCTACCCTTGAAAACCTTATTTTGTTATCCAATCAACATCTTACTTTCATTTGTTATGCTTTCAACTACTGCGGTACTAGGATTGGAAATATTGGTGCTGGATTGCCCCAGATCGATTCCGCTCCCGGGCTCTCACCTAGACGGGGGGTTCTGGTTGATCTCTGGAGAGGCTGGCAAGGTTGGAAATATTGGTGCTGGATTGCCCCAGATCGATTCCGCTCCCGGGCTCTCACCTAGACGGGGGGTTCTGGTTGATCTCTGGAGAGGCTGGCAAGGTTGGAAATATTGGTGCTGAATTGCCCCAGATCGATTCCGCTCCCGGGCTCTCACCTAGACGGGGGGTTCTGGTTGATCTCTGGAGAGGCTGGCAAGGTTGGAAATATTGGTGCTGGATTGCCCCAGATCGATTCCGCTCCCGGGCTCTCACCTAGACGGGGAGTTCTGGTTGATCTCTGGAGAGGCTGGCAAGGTTGGAAATATTGGTGCTGGATTGCCCCAGATCGATTCCGCTCCCGGGCTCTCACCTAGACGGGGGGTTCTGGTTGATCTCTGGAGAGGCTGGCAAGGTTGGAAATATTGGTGCTGGATTGCCCCAGATCGATTCCGCTCCCGGGCTCTCACCTAGACGGGGGGTTCTGGTTGATCTCTGGAGAGGCTGGCAGGGTTGGAAATATTGGTGCTGGATTACCCCAGATCGATTCCGCTCCCGGGCTCTCACCTAGACGGGGGGTTCTGGTTGATCTCTGGAGAGGCTGGCAAGGTTGGAAATGTTGGTGCTGGATTGCCCCAGATCGATTCCGCTCCCGGGCTCTCACCTAGACGGGGGGTTTTGGTTGATCTCTGGAGAGGCTACTAATAAGGGTCAAGGGCTATGCTGATTGGTTGAGGTGTTAAAGCCAGAAGGGTTTGAGTCGAGGCCGGTGAAGCCTGAGGTAGCGGGTCGAAATGTTATAACTGGAGAAGTTCAGCTCGCGGGATGCCTGTGCCCATGCTCGCCAAGGTTAGGTTCGCCGGGCAGTGTCCGCGGGCAACGACAACCCGGGTTCGCGTAATCCGTGAAAGGGAAACCTTGGCGAGGCGAGCCCAGACCTGCCTGTTCGCGAGCCCTCCGAGAACACTACCGCGTAACAATTAGCCAAGAGCGGTTGAAAAGAAACCCAATGCGAGGAAAGAAATGAACACAAGCATGATCATAAATGTTAACAAAAGAAAAACTATCACGAGGTCCTTCTATGTTCGGCGGCGATCTCGCCAGCCCAAAAAGAATAATATACATTCACAAGAGGGGAAGGAAAAAGGGAAGTCATTCTGGAAGGTCCTCGCCATCTTTGCGAGCTCCCAACCAGGGAGCCAAGGCGAAGAGATCCGGGCAGACGTCTTCCGCTGTGAACTCCATCGCGTCTTCAGCCAGCAGGCTCGCATCCTTAAGGGTCGTGAAGACAAGGTTGGCGACCTCCTGTGCATCTCGCCGCCTCTGCTCCGCACTTTCGGCAGCCTTCTGTTGAGGGCCGACTCGCCCAGGAGAGGGGGGTAGCACGCTGCGAACCAGCTCATCCACTCGAGCCTTCAACATCGTATTCTCCAACTCCAGCTCGCCGTTGCGAGCGAGAAGCTTGGTGGCTACATCGGCATCCTGAGCGTCGAACGAGTTAGTAGAAAGCTAGAGGTCGCGAACGGCAAGGAAAAGAGACCCAAGGATCACTTACCATCTTGCCCTGCATCTCGGCGAGAAGGCTTTCCATCACCTCCTCCTTCTCTTTAAGACCTTTGATCTCTTCGCGAGCTCTCTTGAGCTCCTCCCGATACGCGCGGATATCCCTATCCGCCTGCAGATAGCGGCGCCCCGCCATGTGCGCGAGTTCCGTCGAACGGAACTGGGCTCGCATTTCTTCATAAACCAGCTGTTGTGGTCCCATGTCTTTGTAGGCAGCGGCGTCCTCGCGGACATATAAGCCGAAGTAGAGAGAGAACGCCTCCTCCCCGGCCTTACCGAGCTCCACCCAGGAGGGGTGAAGGGTGGAGCAGGAAATCCGGTTGGCATTGGGGTCCCAAGCGAGCAGGGGTTCGCCGAGGACGTCGGAAACTTTCTCGCCCAGACCGAAGTTTCTGTGGCCTTTGGGTTGGGGGGTCACGGAAGAACTCCCAACACCCTGGTCCGTCGGGGGGTCAGGTTTTTTCGCAGGGGAAGGAGGCGAGCCGTCGGTCTCGCTTAGATAAACGACCGCGCTCCTATCCTTGGTAGCGATGGTCTTTCCCTTCAACTTCTTGGAGGGCCGCGAACCCGGTTGACTCGCGGAAGGAGGCCGCTTCTTGCCGGACCCGACGGCGGGAAGGTCGCGGCAAGCCTCTGCCGCTGCGGTCGCGAGAGTGTCCGCCGTGAAAGTGGCGCCTTGCGCGTGCGGGGGGTTGACAGGGATCTCGCGCTCGCCTGTAAAGTAAGAGTGTTATACAACGAAGAAAAGAAAGGAGAGGGGGGCGAGATCGAGCCCTACCTTCCCCTTGAGGAACGGCGAGTAACGAATCAACGTTGCGCCGCAGATAGGAGACTTCGAAGTTTTTGCCGGAGAGGTATTGGAGGAGTTTAGCGTCGGCGCCGCTCAGCGAGCTTGGAGGGCGGTAAGTGGCGTCATCCCGCTGGAGGGGGGTGAAGTGGAGATTGCCGAAGGGTCCCTTCACTAGAAGGAACTTCTGAGTCCAATAGTGACTCTTATTCACCGCCTCACAGACCGTGACGTGCTGACTCGCGAAATAAGTAGTCCCGTCTCGGAAGGCGCGGAAAGAAAATACCTTGCGGAAGGCAAGGAGGCTGAACTCGATCCTCTCCTCCCGCGGGTAACTGGCGAACGCGACAATATCCGCGATCGCATTTGGGGTCAACTGGCTCGGTAACACTCCATAATATCGCAACACCTACAAAGAACGATGAGAAAGTTGTGATAGCGAACGTGAAGCGGCGAGAAGGCCAGGCGAAGTACCTGACGAATTTCAGGCCACAGAGGGAGTCGCAACCCATTCTCGAAGTGCGCAACGGGGATCGCGAGCTCGTCAGCCTCGGTCTCGTTTAAAGTAGAATTCTCGCTTGGACAGCGGGCTGAATAGCCCTCTGGGAGATAGCGGTCCACGGCGAGTTTATACTCCTCGGCTGTGATGTTCGCACAGTAGAACTCGTGGGCCTGAAACGCTGAGGCGCACTTTGACCGCCCCTTGCTCTCGCCATCCACTCCCAGTTGCTGATTCGTCCGCATCAAGTCAGGAAGAGGCAACCTACAAGCAGCGAACGCGAACACGATCTTGCGAGGACGGAGATGAGCGTGGACACGAGAAGACGGGAGAAATAAATGCGACGGGTAGGAGAATGAATCCGAGCTATTTATAAGAAATTCGGGTGGGCACGGGAATCGAAGCGTCGGGAGTGCGGATAACTAAAATAAAGTAGTTTTCTGCTCAAAGGGACTGCGGTCTTGCGAGCCATGGCTCGCCATCGCGCGATAATTGAGTCCCACCCAATGCCGGCCCGCGAAAAAAAAGGGGTCCGGGCATAGCGTTGCACAGAAGCTCGCAAGCGCTCTGCGAGGGCGATCATATCGAACACAGCGGACGAGCCGAATAAATCACATGCACACCACAGAAATAAAGGGAAAAGTTAAAAATGGAAAACGATAAAAGGCGAGTCACGACAGACTCGCGAATATTACCATACCTGTTATTGTTCAACAGACGTCATAAAAGAAATACAAGCAAAAGAGTAGCAGAATTAAAAACCCGCTGCAGCCTCAGGGGTAGGGAAGCCATTTCCAGCGACCCCGACCCCGCTTGCCCGCACGCGGCGGTACTCTCGGATAATGGTATTCGCGAAGCGCTTTAAACTCGCGCAGGATTAGGTGCGCTTGATCCTCGCCCCGCGAGATGTGCACGCCGGGCGAGGTAACATCTGCGCGAGGCACCGGCTCCGCCTCGACGATTAAGCGCGCATTCGCGTCTTCCAACACGGCGAATCTCTCGTCAAAAGCAGCCCGGTCCGCGTCATACCGCTCCTCCAACTCGCGTAACACCATGCCGTGCTTCTGAAGCACCTCAGACACCCGACTCTTCATCCGCACGGGGTCGCCAGGGTCACCCAAGATGTCTTCAATCTGGCTAGGCGAAGGCGGTGGCGACATCTCCATCCTCCCATGCTCTTACTCAGGGGTGGCTCCTGGGATTTCAACGAAGGGTTAGAAGGGCCCGAGGGCGGGCAAGAGATGGGGGCTCGCGAAAATATGCTGACCTGGCGAGGAGGGGGATTCACGGCGGGGCTTGCGCGAAGACTCCGGCCGACCCTGGAAGTTTTCGCGGAATCCCGAGACGTGGGGTTTCCCCAGTCCAGGAGGGTATACCACTCTCTCCGCGACTTGGGCGCCGTCGAGAAGCGAGCCGCCCGAACTTCGCTTGCCCATCAGACCGAAGCCTGGGGTCGCCACGTTAACCTTAGGCGGGACCGGCGAGTTCACCGGGGTGGAGACTTTCTCCTTGGGACTCAACGATGGGGTATCTGCATAGGCCACCGACGTGTGGGTATCACGGACTTAAGCGGAGATAAAGTAGGATGCAAGTGACTTACGAGGTTGCGAGAGAGGTGCCTGTTGGGACGAAGTCCCGACCCCAACATCTAGCAGCCCCAGCCTCGCGGGGGACGGAGCGCCGAAAGTCGTCAGCGTAAGGCTTGCCAGGCGGTCCTCCGGAGGAAGATTCTGCGAGAAGGAAGGGAATGAGCAAGGGGCCGATGTACGGCGGGGCCAGCTAATCCATTTTCCCATCCGCATAAGGGACGATTTTCTCGGGACGAGAATGGTTATGTCTGGGGGTGTGATGAGTCCAATATTTATTCGATTTTATGGACTCATCTGGTCTAGTTTTCACTCTTGTGCACATCTTATTCGAGCTATAATTGCTTGTATTTCTCTTATAATCACTTCCGCGCTATGTGCACTATTTAGGCCCGTCTTGGTATGCTTTTGTGCTTCTTGTTGTTGGGGGTAAGCACATGGTGCTCCCTAACCTTTTATTTTGTATTTGTATTGAGCTGGAGGGGTATTCCCAGCTGTGTTTATGTTTATGCAGGTGGATGGTTCATCTTATTTTACCCAGACTTCATGTCTGCGTGTATCGCACGGTCGCGCATTTTCCTTGACGCACGGTCGGCTGCGGTCGGGCGCTCTCGTCTGTGGTGAAAAATGATGTTCTTTCTTTGATCATTCGTTTTTACGCATGGGCAGTTGCCTGTGCGCGAAGGAATCGCACGATCACTTGTTAAGCCTGGTTTTTAGGCCATCTGGATTTGATCGTGCATTTTTACGCACGGGTGGCTTCAACCGTGCATGAGTAAAACGCACGGGCGCTACTGCTTCTTCTTCTAGGTCTTTCTTCTTCATTAATATTGCACGGTCTATGGACGGTCGTTCGTTCGACCATGCGTGTCTTAATTTCTGATATTTTAGTATATAAGCTAGGAAATCTGCTGGCTTGTGGGGGAATTCAGAAAAAGACTTTGGAGCCCGCCATTTCTACTCCAGTCCGCCCATTTTGCCTCTCCACCACCGCTTGACCTAGGAGAAGCTTCAGCCACCGCTTTCTAGCGAATCTTCTGCCAAAGCTTCCTCCTCGGCCTCTTCCATCATTCACGAGCTCAAGAACACCATCGACGGAAAGTCTCCACTGCATTCAAGGTGTGTCCAACAAGAGTTAGCTTGAGCTAAACCGCAAAGAAGACGGGTAAAGTGGAGGAAGGTGACAGCTCCTATGGACCCTGGACGACAACTCAAGACTGAGCACGGACGAGGCTTAACAACGACATTGGGCTCGTATTGACTGTACGAGTCTAACGGAACTGACAGAAGTTAATTCTAAGTACGTATGGTCAGTGTACCCCAACGACATTGTTGTGACGCACTACGATACTCAAAATGGTCGTTTTCTCTAAACGATCTCGGATTGGAATAGAACGAGTTCCATTGCACTCGTATTGATTATACGAGTGTAATGGAACTGACAGAAGTCAAATTGGAGTATGTGTGTGTACAACCCCGATGTTCTCCAGGAAGCAACCAAAGCTCGCGCTCAAGGAGGCGAGCCAAAAGGGGCGAACCCTGAAATTCGGCGAGGCAGGCCAAGGAAGAGCAAGAGACTGCGCAAGCGAGCGAGCCCAGCGAAGGGAAGGTAACCGGCTCCTTCGAAGCTCGGCGAGGGCCGTGCATGCGAGCCCGACCAGTTGAGGAGGGAGCTCGCTAGGCGAGCCCGGAACCTCGGGGTACAGTTAGCCACTTTTGGGGTACAGTTAGCCATTTTGGGGTGCGGATAGCCATCCTGGGGTTCGTCGACCCAGAAGCTCGCGAGCTCCGCTCGCGAGGGAAGTCGGCTTGGCCGGGTCGCTATGGGCGAGCCCAACCATTCGAGGAAGGGATTCGCTAGGTGAGCCCGCCTAGAGTGGGTGCGGCTAGTCATCCTGGGGCTCGCCGAGGTAGTACAGGCGAGCGAGCCATGCAACGTGCCAGTAGTAACTCTGGGGCTCGCCGATCCCGAGGCTCGCGAGCTTCACTCGCGAGGGAGGTCGCGAAGTGGGCTGACTCGCCCAGTAAAAGTCTAGGAAAGGATTTTTACCAAGAGGCCCCCGGTGGTCTGCACTTAGCCTCTCCAAACAGCGGAGTTTGGCTGTTAGCAGACCAATCCTGTGTGCGGATAGTAAGAATGGACAGCGGGATTTGGTTATTGACAGACCACAAAACTAAAATCTATAAATAGACCTCAAAGGGCACCTTGGAAGAGAGGCGGTTCATTATCTTTGAGCTCTTCTCTCCCTAGGTCGCTTTGGTTTGGGCTCTCTAGCTCTCCAAGGTGCCCGAGTCTTAGCTTTGGCTTGGGAGGGGAAGCGCTCAACGATCTTCCGGGTTAGTGGAGGGACCTCCTCGCTGAGACTAGGGTCTTTGTTCTTTGCTCAAATCGTCGGCCTTACCTCTCCCGAGGGACCGGTAAGGGCTAGCTGCCTCTCATTTCGGTGAGGGCCCCGAGCTCCACAAGAGATCGAGAAATCAGTTTCAACAGTATGGTCACTGTACCCCCCAACGACATTATTGTGACGCACTACGATACTCAAAATGGTTATTTTCTCTAAATGACCTCGGATTGGAATGGAACGAGTTCCATTGCACTCATATTGATTATACAAGTCTAACGGAACTTACGGAAGTCAATTTGGAGTTCTCTGGCACAATATCCCACAATCGGGTCACTTTCTATCTTTTTGGGTTACTTTTATTGGGTCCACTAGGGTCTAGTGACCCATTAAAAGTCAGGATGTTACAATCCAATAAAAATAAAAGGATTTTCATTCTCAAAAATTGCTTATGGTTGGGGGGGGGGGGACATACCTGCGAGAAGAGTGTCGGGTATCTTTCTCGAACAAGAGTTTCTAGTTCCCGTGTAAACTCTTTGCGTCCGCAGTTTGACCATAAGACCTTGACCATCGTGATGTTTTGTTTCGTAGGTTCTTGACCTTGGAGTCCACTATCCTTACTGGTTCGAGCTAAACTGATAGGTCGGACTGTATCGGTATTGGTGGTGTGGAAAGATGTTGATCTGATTGTCGGAGAACACGTCGCAATTATTGAACGTGAAATACGCTTGAAGATTTCCCAATTCAGCGGGCAAAGCTAATCGGTATGCAATGCGGCCAATTCATTTTATGACCTGATACGGGCCCAAATAGAGAGGATCTAGCTTTTTGATAGTCCATTATTTATAGTTATTTCTATATAGTATTTTAGTAGTAATTAAATAGTTTTTATATACTTTTAGTTTAATTTATATCTGATTTACTTTATTTTGTGTTTTCAAGTAATCTGGGGCTGCTAATAGCAAATTCAAGCCCACAACCGTATTCCGGGGAAATTCCAGAGCAATTCTGCAAAAATCGGCAGTACACGCCCCAGGTCACGGGCGTAACCTGGGGGCGTGACCATGGTCACGGCCGTGCTCCGCTTTCAGCTCCCAGAAATCGCTGCCACGTCGGATTAAAGTTACACGTCCCAGGTCATGGGCATGACCAGGGGCGTGACCTTCAGGTCACGGGCGTGACTCGCCAGACATGCATTCAATACAAGCAGTTTCCGCCGCCGAGCCGTTCCAGCTTACCCGCCCTTGGTCACGGGCGTGACCAAGGGGCGTGACCTCTCCCGCAACTGCCAAATTAACTCTAGATCGCGCCGTTTCCCGCCGTTTCCTGACTCGGTCAAGACACGCCCTAGGTCACGGGCGTGACCTAGGCCGTGACCCATCGAGATGATCAATTTTGGCGGTTTTTCTTCCCCAACGTTCCCGGGCTTTCAAGACGCAGTTACACAGCTTACACGCCCTTGGTCATGGGCGTGACCAAGGGCGTGACTCACCAATTTTCTACCTATAAAAGCCAGCTGCTGCCAAAGTGATGGGAATGCGATCCTACCTTAGATTGGGTCATTTTTAGATTAGTTTTTCAGCATTTTCTTATTGTATTTTCTTTAAGCAGATTTACTTTATGTTTTGCAAACTTCAATTCATAGTTTAGATTTCTAATTCCTGCAATTGTAATTCCATTTACTTAGTTATAAAATTGTCTTTACTTAATCATGTTTAGCTAATTTTATAGCATTTGATCGGATGAATTCTTAAGCTTTTCTTATTTTGTAATCTCTCATTTTTGTAGCTTTAGTTTAAGAATTATTACGATCCACTTTTGATTTTTCTCGATTGATCTCATATTGTCGGTATATGAACATCAATTCTTGATCCATTTTCTAGTGATCGAGAGATCCATGAATTTGTGCAGATCATTCATTAGTGGAAAGAGTTGCATGCATTCCTCGAGAGAGGGTGACACAAATCTTTCGGATTGGAGTCAAATCCAATAGTGGGGCTCACCGCATAAAGCAATCTTAGGGGTTTCGACTGGCCGAGGGGTCTTAATCGATCAACCTAAGGTTAGGTGGTAGTTCTCTCGAGAGAGGCTCTACCATATTTTGGGAACCTCCACGGTCGAATTATTCTATCGCTTTTGGTTATGAATTTAGATTTTACAATTTATTTAACTCAAGAAGGATTTCCGATCAAATGCTCTTTTCTTCCTTTTCTCTTTTATTATTCAAAAAAATCTTCTTAAATCTAGATAAAATAATATTAATTTGCGTGAGTAGAAGTAATCAACAAACTCGTGGAATACGACACTTGATATTTATTTTTAAATATCCTATGCTATGAACGATAGGTGCTCTTGCCTATAGTTCGTAGAATTTGGAGAATATATTTATATCCTAAATTTTACGTATCAAGTTTTTGGCGCCGTTGCCGGGGAATTATTTTTGTTGATATTTTGGAAAATGTAAATTTTATTACTTTTATCATTCTCTTTCTCCACCCCCCCCCCCCATTTCTCTTTTTGTTTTTTTTTTAAATTCATTTCTATTAAGTAACGGTTGTTTAATTTTCTTTTTCAAAAAAAAATGATGTTATCACAGTTGGCCGCAAAAGTTGTCGAGCTTCAAAATAAAGTTAATCTTTTGGAAGCCGCACGATTGCACCAAATTATTTGTCATTTTTGTGGGGATCATCATTCTAGTGAGGAATGCTATTTTTCATTTCAAAATTTTTCTCATGAAAAACAAATTAATTTTTATAATAAAAATAATAATTTTTATGATGAAAACAATTTTTCTTTAAATAATGATGCGGGTGAATTTACTTCTTGCACTGATGTTGATTATTCATGGTGGCAAGGTCACCCGGATAGTTTTCAGTGCGAAGAAGAAAATTCCTTCAATCATGATTTGCATTCCTCGCCTTTCCCGCAACGTTATTCTTCTTCTGATCTTGAGAATTTTCCGAATTTTATTTCTCCCACTTTAAATGCTTATTCTCATGATCAAGAAGAGCATTTGTACCAAGAATTTCGCGAAGACATGGAGACACCGGGCGCATTAGAAAATGAAAATTTTTCTTCTTCTCCTTCGCCCGCCCTTTCTTCTCTTTCTCATGAATTTATAATTTGTGAAGAAATTGTGTCCCGTGAATTTAATACTCTTGGTATTGATTTTTCTGATAAAGATTTTATTTTTGAAAATAAACAACCAGAGCTTAGTCATGTGTTTTCGCAAGCGCCTCCTCCTTACGAAAAATTTTCTGACTTGCTTGATCTTGATTCTTTTTATACTAACAATTTTCATGTAGTCGATGAGTCGTTGCAACCATACGTCTTCACCGATCCATTTTCCACTCATCTCCAATAATCCAAATTACCTAAGGTATGTATAGGTAATTTGGATTCATAATTTCACGCTAACGGACAACGAAAGAATCAAGAGTATAGCGGAGGAGTCGCCGGGCACCAGATTTTGGCATATTCACCTCAGCGTGAATTAAGGGAGTTTCCTGTGCATTTTCAATTTAAATTTCCTTTTAGCTAACCCTTAACCGTCTAGCTTAAAGACGGGAAAAAAAAAGCGCTCTTGGGAGGCACCCCTTGCTTATCCTTTTTGCAATTTTTCTTTTCTTTATCTACATTTTCTTTTCAAGTTTTTCCGTCTTCATCCTTGTTTATAAACATTGGGGACAATGTTTATTTTTAAGTATGGGGGGTGTTCTCTAATGTTTATTTTTATTCAAAAATAAAAAAATTCAAAAAAATTAGAAAAACACTTTTAATACAAAAAAAAATCTTCTTTTGTCTTCTTTTCCAATTTTTTTTAAAATTAAATTACCAAAAAAAAATTAAAAAATTAAAATTTTAATTTCTCTGAAAGGGCTGTGTTGGGTTTTCATCCCACAAAACTGCCTAGTACCTTGCGAGCCCGTCATTGGGTAGCCTTGGGAAGTCCAAGAATATTAAAAAAAATATTTTGTTTTAATATAAAAAAATCCAAAACAATTCTAATAAAATAAATTTTGTATTATTAAATTTCTCCAAACTTCATTTATGCAAAATTAATTTTAATTATGAGTTGTCTTTATAGGCTTTTTAAAGAGTTTTTCATTATCTTGATTTGTTTAGAATATTTCTTAGTTTTACTTTCTCTCTTTAAAATATCATAATTCAATTTTGTAGTAATTGTGTTAAATATCTCTAGATTTTAATTATATTAAATTGAACTCATGGTTTCTTAAAGATTGCTCAAATTATTTTCTATGCTCTTAAAATGTATCTTTGGAATTTGTTTAGCCTTTAAACCCTAGCCCTTCTCCTACCTTTCTTATTAACCCTTTTTGTTTGGCATAAAAAAAATATTTGAAAAGATCATATGTCATGGAATGAGAGGATAAAATTCATCATTCCTAAACATATGCACCCAAATTAGTAAAAGATTATATGGCATGGAGTTGAAAGGATAAAATTCATCACTCCTAAACATATACATTTGGGATATAAAAAAGAAGAAGAAATTAAAAAAAGATGGAAATGAGAGGAGAAAAATTCATCATTTCCCATATTCAAAGTAACTTCTTAAATGCCAATTTTACCCCATTTAGCCAAGTTCACTTGTTTATCCAAGATATTATTGAGAGAGCATAGTTAATATTTTCTAGTTTTCTAAAAGTTTCTCATGATTGTAAAGTTTCTATAATTTTAATCTTGGAATATTTTACTTAATTCAATGCAATTTTGCTTATGAAGATTTAGTTAGAGAATTTCAAAACTAAAATTTATTCTACTCATTTCAATTTATGAATTATTAATTATTTCTTATAAATCTGAATTTTAATTTCTTAACTAATTTTGACATGAGTTTTATAAGATTTGAAGTACATAATTAGAAGTAAATCTTTTTGAAAATGTCCTATAAATTCTTCTCATACTTATAAATTAATTTTTGCTCTGGAATAGCAAAAGCTTAAGTATGGGGGTATTTGATAGTGCATTATTTATAGTTATTTCTATATAGTATTTTAGTTGTAATTAAATAGTTTTTATATACTTTTAGTTTAATTTATATCTGATTTACTTTATTTTGTGTTTTCAGGTAATCTGGGGCTGCTAATAGCAAATTCAAGCCCACAGCCATGTTCAGGGGAAATTCCAGAGCAATTCTGCAAAAATCGGCAGTATACGCCCCAGGTCATGGGCGTGACCTGGGGGCGTGACCATGGTCATGGTCGTGCTCCGCTTTTAGCTCCCAGAAATCGCTGCCACGTCAGATTAAAGTTACACGCCCCAGGTCACGGGCGTGACCAGGGGCGTGACCTTCAGGTCATGGGCGTGACTCGCCAGACATGCATTCAATACAAGCAGTTTCCGTCGTCGAGCCATTCCAGCTTACATGCCCTTGGTCACGGGCGTGACCAAGGGGCGTGACCTGGGGGCGTGACCATGGTCACGGTCGTGCTCCGCTTTTAGCTCCCAGAAATCGCTGCCACGTCGGATTAAATTTACACGCCCCAAGTCACGGGCGTGACCAGGGGCGTGACCTTCAGGTCATGGGCGTGACTCGCCAGACATGCATTCAATACAAGCAGTTTCCGTCGTCGAGCCATTCCAGCTTACACGCCCTTGGTCACGGGCGTGACCAAGGGGCGTGACCTCTCCCGCAACTGCCAAATTAACTCCAGATCGCGCCGTTTCCCACCGTTTCCTAACTCAGTCAAGACACGCCCTTGGTCACGGGCGTGACCTAGCCCGTGACCTGTCGAGATGATCAATTTTGGCGGTTTTTCTACCCCAACGTTCCCGGGCTTTCAAGACGCAGTTACGTAGTTTACACGCCCTTGGTCACGGGCGTGACCAAGGGCGTGACTCACCAATTTTCTACCTATAAAATCCAGCTGTTGCCAAAGTGATGGGAATCCGATCCTAGCTTAGATTGGGTCATTTTTAGATTAGTTTTTCAGCATTTTCTTATTGTATTTTCTTTAAGAAGATTTACTTTATGTTTTGCAAACTTCAATTCATAGTTTAGAATTCCAATTCCTGCAATTGTAATTCCCTTTATTTAGTTATAAAATTGTCTTTACTTAATCATGTTTTGCTAATTTTATAGCATTTGATCGCATGAATTCTTAAGCTTTTCTTATTTAGTAATCTCTCATTTTTGTAGCTTTAGTTTAAGAATTATTACGATCCACTTTTGATTTTTCTCGATTGATCTGATATTGTCGGTATATGAACATCAATTCTTGATCCATTTTCTAGTGATCGAGAGATCCATGAATTTGTGCAGATCATTCATTAGTGGAAAGAGTTGCATGCATTCCTCGAGAGAGGGTGACACAAATTGTTGGGAAAATGATTTCTCTTAACCCCTAGAAATGAGTTAAAGAAAGAGTTTTATGAATGAATAACAAAGACAAAGTAAATATGTGTCGAATGGTATTCGACGCTACGTCGAAATAGAGTCGACGTCTTCTTCAGGATATGTCGAAGTAACTTTAGGAAGATTTCGACGTAGGTCCTGTCGACGCTACTCTGATTTCTAGTCGACGCATACAAAGAAGTCGACGCACCTTTGTCGACGCACATTCCTTATATCTCTCTCGACGTTGGGCTAGGATAAATTCGACGCTTACGTCGAATAGTAATCGACGCACGTCGATTTGTTTGACAGATTTAAATCTGCGCCAGATCTCTTTCCTTCTTTTCTGAAGATCTGATTTATATAGAATGATGTTAATATTTTATAGCCGTTCTGAATCATTCTTTCCTTCTATTTGATTCTTGGCTAAATTGATGAAATCTGTTTTGGATATTATTTGAAATCTAAATTAACATTTTCCATTTATGATTAAATCTGCTATGGAAATATTTCTCTCTACCTAAATCTCTGGCTGCTAATTGATTCCTCTCCTATAGTACTATCTTATTACACAGAGCTATAAAATAAAGAGCAAGTCGACAGGAAACAGGAGAAGAGTGATCCACCACACATTTATGATATAGAGGAAAAGCTCCCAAAAGAAAAGAGAGACATTGAGAAAAAGCTCTGCAGCAACTTCCATCCATTTCCTCTTCTGCTTCTGCTCACTGATCACTGCTGCAAAATCTGATTGCTCTCACTAAAAGAGAGAAAGGCTACAAATCTTCTTCTCTCTATAGAAGAAAGATTCAATTCTTAACTTGTGCTTCAAATCTTCTTGCTAGGAAGAAGATTCATTATTGGCTTTATTCCATTCTTTCTTTTTCATTTTTATTCACTATTGTAAAAGAGTTTTTAGAATCTCTCTTCAAAAAATTCAGTGTATTGGTTCTAAGAGTCTCCTTATCAAAAGACTCAGGGTGGTTCTAAGAGTCTCCTTATCAAAAGACTCAGTGCAAGTTAGTGAATTCCTACCAAGGGGGTAGAAGAGTGGACTACCCAAAGTTTGGGGAACCACTATATTTTCTTGTGTTGTGCTGTGGATTTTCTTTCTTACATTTGCTTTATTGTTTTAATTCTTGTTGGTGTGTGTGGGAAGCTCTAATCAGTGATCATACATATATATATATATTAACTTTGCACAAAATATTTCAAATCTCTATTCACCCCCCCTCTAGAGAAATCTAGTGAGGTTAACTGTGCACTTTCAATTGGTATCAGAGGGAGGTTGATCTAAAAAGGATAACTCCTTGATCAAAAAGATCCTACCCCATATATATATATTTTTTAAAAAAAAAACTATTTTTCACATGGCACAAATCAAAGATTATGCTTCCACCAGACCACCAATTTGCAACCTTGAAAAGTTTGCACTTTGGAAGACAAGAGTTAGAATTTATCTAAACTCTATTGATGATGAATTGTTTAATTCTATTTTGACAGGTCCCCCCAAGCCATTCAGGAAGGACTCAAGTGGAAAAGTGACTGAAACACTTGCTCCAAGAACTGAATGGACAGAGGATGAGAAGAAAGCCCAAGGACATGATGCCAAGGCTATGAACATTCTAGTCTCAACACTCTCAGATGAAATCTTTCAAAAGATTGCTGATTGTGAGTCAGCTAAGGAAGTATGGGAAGCTCTCACCAAAATGGTAGAAGGAAGTGCTGATGAAAAGAAAGACAAGAAGGCCCTATTAATCTCTCAATATGAAAACTTCCAAAAGAAAGAAAGTGAAAGTGTTGCTGACATGTACTCAAGATTCAGCCTCATAATTAATGAATTGAGGTCACTTGAAAAGGACATATCTCTCACTGAGATAAATGATAAATTGCTGACTTGTTTTCCCAGCACTTGGGATTCAAGAATCTGGCCAATTAAAGACTCCAGGAGTCAAGAAGAAATATCAACAGATGTTCTACTGGGTAAACTGAAATCCTATGAACAGCTATTGAAAACCAGAGCTGAGAAAGAAAAGGCATCTCCACTCTCAAAAGAAAAGAGTATTGCATTGAAGGCTATTGAAGGTGAATCATCAACTAGTGATGATGAGCTGATCAGCTTGCTGGCTAAAAAGTTCAAGAAATGGATCAAAACAGAAGAATCCAGAAGAAGAGAATCAAAAACCAGGTATAACAAAAAACCCTCTAAAGAGATTATCTGTTACACATGCAGGAAACCTGGACACATTGCTCCTGATTGTCCTAAGGAGAACAGCAGCAAGAAAGATCTGAAAAGTACAGATCCAAAGAAGAAGAAGAAAGGAAGAGGATTGATTGCTCAATCCTGGAGTGATTCAGAATCTGAAGAAAACACCTCATCAGATATTGATCAAGAAGATGTCAAGCAAGAAGAAACATGTCTGATGGCCACTGAGAAGCTTGAAGATACATCTATGGTAAATATACTAGATAGTATAGATTTCTCCTCCACTAATTTTGCACAAGATTTCAAAGAATTCTGTTTAGATCTAATCAAATCTGAAAAAGGGGTAAAAGAATTAAGGATGGAGTTAAGAAAACTAAAGCAAGTAAACACATACCATAAAAATTATAAACTCAATCTAGAACTCTCAGAGGAAAACCTAAACAAAATCTATTTAGAAAATCTAACACTAAGAAAAGAGCTAGCAAAAGCTAAAGCCTTTGAGGATTCTCTAAATGGAAAAAATCAGAAAATCAAAAATATCCCTGAAAATCTCACTAATAGATCTAATCAATTAAAACTGAAAGCTAATGAAGCATCTAAGTCTAAAGCACCCAGCAAACCTGTCTGGAAACACCCCATTCACTTCACCAGGGAAAATCATCTAGAAGAAGCAAGATCACAAGAAAGTCAAGAAACAACCACTCTTTTCAACAAATCTAATCCCATTATAAATAAAGGAATCTTAGGAAAGAATCCTAACAAGAATTTTGAATCTACGTCGAATTCATATCGACGCAATCAATCTGCGTCGAATCGTTATCAACGTACGTCGATTTTTAATCGACGCTTATGCCAAAAGGCGTCGACTTCCTCTCCACGCACGTCGAATTCATATCGACGCAATCAATCTGACAAAAATGTCTCTCTGTTCAAAAAGTCTCCCTCTCTTTCCTTACACTATGAACACTATTTCTGTGACATCACCGAAACAGATTGGTATGATAGACCAATGCCCCAAAAGGAGGAAGGATATTCTGAAAAACCTACTTATTCCTTCATTAGTTCTGATTATAAGAAGGGACCCCAGCTGAGCAGGGTTCAAACTAATGTTTAAAATTTTTATGTGCAGATGTACCACATCTCCAGGCTTGTGTGGTACTTGGACAGTGGATGCTCCATGCACATGACAGGATGCAAAAACCTGCTAAACAACTTTGAGGACAGACTTGGACCATCAGTAACCTTTGGAGACTCTAGCTGTGGCCAAACCAAGGGATTTGGAGACTTCATTGAAGGGAAGGTCACCTTCAAGAATGTGGCAGTAGTCAAAGGACTAAAACATAATCTGATAAGTATAAGTCAGATATGTGATAATGGTAAGTATGAGGTAAAATTCACCATACTACTCTGCCATATTATTGATATCAAGACTGGTGCCACAGTACTTAAAGGAATTAGAAAAGGTAAAGTATATGTAGTAGACTTCAGTTCCTCTCCCACAGAAATATGTTTATTCAATAATATTATTGATAAAAGTGAATTATGGCATAGGAGACTAGGTCATCTAAACTACAAAACAATTAGTAAACTAGCAAAAAATAACCTAGTGAGAGGCTTACCAAAGGGTAGATACTCTAAGGATTCTCCATGCAGACCTTGCCAACTAGGAAAACAAACCAAATCATCCTTCAAACCAATTGGTAAGGATGACTCTCCAAGGATCCTTCACTTGCTCCACATGGACCTCTTTGGTCCCATATCCACTCAAAGCTTGGGAGGAAAATCCTATACCCTAGTTATTGTAGATGACTACTCTAGATATAGTTGGGTATTCTTTCTAAAGGCCAAGTCTGAAACCCATCAGACTCTCTCAAAATTCATAAAACAAATTCAATCTGAATTCAACAGTCAGGTATCCATAATAAGAAGTGACCATGGAACTGAATTTGAAAATCAGGCTATGAGTAATTTTTGTAATGAAATAGGAATCAAACAAAATTTCTCAGCACCTAGAACTCCTCAACAAAATGGAGTTGCTGAGAGGAATAATAGAACTTTAATAGAATCAGGAAGGACCTTGCTTGCAGAATCAGGATTAACAAAAACCTTTTGGGCTGAAGCAGTCAATACTGCAAATTATGTTCTAAATAGAAGCCTCATTCATAAAACTAAGTTAAAAACTCCTTATGAACTCCTGAAGGGAAAAACACCTATTGTCAAATACTTTAAAATTTTTGGGTGTGCTTGCTTTATTCTAAATAATGGAAAAGATCATCTTGCAAAGTTTGACAAAAAGTCTGATGATGGAATATTTGTGGGATATTCATCATCCAGTAAAGCTTATAGGTGCTATAACAGGAGAACTCTGAAAATTGAAGAATCTATGCACATTGTGTTTGATGAAACTAACATGTTGATTAAGGGGGAGGATACTCCCACCAACTCTTTTTCACAGGAAAGCAAAAGCATAGAAATCCAGCTTGAGCAACTAGCTCTAGAGAACAAAGAAAATGAAAGAGAATACCAGCTAAAGGAACCAAGTGAGGAATCTGAACAAGAACATGAAGAAAGTTCAGAGAGAAGCTTTCAAAACCAATCTCCACAAGAAAACTTGGTCCAGGAAGAACAGTTTGATAATGATCACATTGAGAATGAAGAAGAAGAACAACTAGCAGATCCCAGGAGAACAGGGATCAATTTGAGAGATCACCCAAAATCTCAAGTAATTGGAAACCTCAATACTGGAGTAAAAACAAGGCATCAAGTTTCAAATGGAGTAATGCTTCAATGCTTCTTATCACAAGTTGAACCAAAGAAGTTTGAAGAAGCAAACTGTGATCCTCATTGGATTTTGGCCATGCAAGAAGAGCTAGGACAATTTGAGAGAAATAAAGTATGGAAGTTAGTAGAAAGACCCAGTAACTACCCAGTGATTGGCACAAAATGGGTATATAGAAACAAGCTAGATTCCACTGGAATAATTGTCAGGAACAAGGCAAGACTTGTGGCACAAGGATACAGACAAGAAGAAGGAATAGACTACAATCAAACCTTTGCTCCAGTAGCCAGATTGGAAGCAATTAGGCTCTTCCTTGCCTATGCAGCTTTTATGAAGATGAAGGTATATCAGATGGATGTCAAGAGTGCTTTTCTGAATGGTGACCTTCAAGAAAAGGTATATGTAGAGCAGCCACCAGGTTTTGTCAATCCTTCTTCTCCTACTTTTGTTTATAAGCTTAACAAAGCACTATATGGTCTTAAGCAAGCTCCCAGAGCTTGGTATGACACTCTCTCTAACTTTCTTTTAGAAAACTCTTTTGAAAGAGGAAAAGTAGACAAAACACTCTTCACTAGAACTCATAAAAACCAACTCCTTCTTGTTCAAATATATGTAGATGACATCATATTTAGCTCCACTCATCCTAAACTTTGTAAAAGATTTGCTGATCTAATGCAATCAAAATTTGAAATGAGTAGCATGGGTGAACTCTCCTACTTCCTAGGACTTCAAGTGAAACAAAGTAGTGAAGGAATCTTTATCTCACAATCAAAATATACTAAAGAACTAATCAAAAAATTTAGTATGGAGTCAGCCTCCACCATGAAAACACCCATGGCAACCAATGCCATTATAGAAAAAGATGATAAAGGAAAATCAGTGGATCAAAAGACTTATAGGGCAATCATAGGATCCCTTCTATATCTAACAGCCAGTAGACCTGATATAATGTTTGCCACTTGTATATGTGCTAGATTCCAAGTTGATCCAAAAGAATCCCATCTCACCTCTGTTAAAAGGATTCTTAGATACCTTAAGGGAACTCCTGAACTAGGGCTATGGTATTCAGCAGAAACCAACTTTGAGCTAACAGGTTTCTCAGATGCAGACTATGCAGGCTGTAGGGTTGATAGAAAAAGCACCTCTGGCACTTGCCAATTCCTAGGTGACAGGTTAATCTCATGGTTTAGTAAGAAACAAACCTCAGTCTCCACCTCAACAGCTGAAGCTGAATATATAGCTGCTGGGAGCTGTTGTTCACAGATCCTGTGGATGCAAAATCAGCTCCTTGATTACAAACTAGAAGTCAATAACTCTAAAATTTACTGTGATAGCTCCAGTGCTATATCCATAGCATCTAACCCAGTTCTTCATAGCAGAACCAAACATATAGAAATTAGACATCACTTTCTTAGAGACAATGTAGAAAAAGGTAAGATAACCTTAGAATATATACCTACAGACAGTCAAAGAGCAGATATCTTTACAAAACCTTTGGATGAAACCAAGCATAATTTCTTCCTCAACACCCTAGGAATGCTTGATGGAAGTCTGTAAAGCATGATTGCTGAGAAAATCTAAACAAATCAGAGCTTCTAAGAAAAACTTACTGGAGATGCGTCGAATCAAAGTCGACGCACCGTCGAGTTGATCTCGACGCTAATACTGACCTCCTTCAGTTACTGATACGTCGACTATCCATCGACGTACCGTCGAATTTTCATCGACGCATATCTCAACAAAGCTTGAAGATATCAAGTCCATATCTATGCTTACGCTGACATCTAAATCGACGCAACATCGATTTCAGGTTACATTTAGAATCAAATCCCTACTTCCTTTTTCTGCCTATTGAATTCCTCGATTTATGTTTCCTTTCTCGACGCTTCATCTACTTTAAATAGCACCTCGTATTTCATAACGAATACATCTCTGAACCCGCCAAAAACTTCTTCGTCTACCTCTCTCTCTCTCTACAATGGCACCTACCCCTGTTCAAGCCGACCACATCCAAGCAATACATGCTGCTCTGAAAAATCTCCTTAAAGACTTTCAGACTCGTCTACAAAGCTTCTCTGATGAATGTGCCAATATGATCGTCCACTGTGAAGCAAAGCTGGCCACTCTATCTGCATCTCTTCCTGAGCTGCATATCCTTCTTCGAGAAGTTCCTCTGTCGCCACAAAGGTTTACATCCTTCATACAGGATATAAACCAGGGGGAGAGTTGCTCCAGAAACCCCTCTCACCAGGTTCCAGTCCTCTCAAATCATTCTGACTACACCTTTAACAAACACTTTGGTGAATCTTCCTCTTACAACACTGAAGGGGAGCATGCTGTGGATTCAGCATTCAGAATTGATATTCCTAGTATCCAGGGGGAGATTCCTGTAGAGAATCTGCCAGTAATCCAGGGGGAGGAAGAAGCAGCCATCTCTGATGATTGGAATGGGCAAATATGGATTGACACACCCTTATGCGAGGAAGAACTTCAGCATCATTCTCCTGGTTTCTCGGCCAGTTATATCAAGCTTAAGACTCCTTTGCTTGAGGATATCCCTACAAAAGAGTCTGGAGGAGACATTCATTCATCTACAGAAATCAACCTACCAGATATTTCTCTGCCCTCTATTACAGATCATCTAAGAACTCTTCTTGAAATAACTCCTTCTCCACCCAAAAAGAAATCTCCTCCTCTTCCTCCCTTACCTTCTTCTCTACCTCCTTTGCTACCTCTACCTCCTCAAGCAGCAAGACTCTCTAAACAAATAACTCCTAGGCAGAGTGCAGGAGGACAGATAAAAAGAAAAAGGGAAGTCACTCCTCACTGGCAAAATTTCTCTAAAGAAGAAAGGAAGGAGTATGCAAAAGAAAAGAAATATAGAAAGGCTATTGAAGAAATAAAAAGATTTGAGAAGGTACCCATTCCTTCTAATCCTATAAAGGACTATCATGATCCTGACATGGAAAAGAGACATGAAGAGATAAGAGAAAGAGAAGCATATGAATATGAAGCAGCTAGGAAAGAAGTGGAAGATAAAAGGAGGGCTTGGATGGAAAAGATCAACAAAGGAATGACTAAGGAACAAATCCTTGCTGAATCTTCTATCAAAATTCCAAATAAATTGTTTGATGTTGAAGCCTATCAAAAGAAGAATCCTCAAGCAGGGATTACTCTGAATAAAGGTCAAATGAACAAGAAAGGTATAGGATGTACAGAAGATACATACATACCCTACAAAAAGCCATCAAAACCTCCAAGGCTAGACAAATGGCTCAACTCTCCATGGAAAGGAAAAGGAAAAATGCATGAAGTCCCTGAGAAACAAGAACCTGAAAAGAAGAAACCCTATAGGCCAAAGGTTGACAACAAAGGACCTCCTGAGCCCAAACCTGCTCAAAAAGAATCTCACAATATTACTATTGAAATGATTGATGAAAAGGCAGCAATCATTATCAGCAAGGGCTACTCCTTAAATGACACCATCCCTGAGGGTGATAAGCTCTTGGCAAAATTGCATACCATCATCAGGAATGTCCAAGAAAGACCTGATAGAGCCAGGGGATACATTTTTGATGCTATTAATGATTTGTCTAGGAAACTTTATTCTGCCTTTGTCAACTTCATGTACAAAAAGAAGTTTCTAGTTTAAGACAAATACTTGTCATAAGCTCTCTTTATTAACTTTCTTTTCCAATCAATATATTTCTCATTTATGCAAATTATTTTGATATGAGTTGATTTTATGATAAGACAATTTCTC
Source organism: Dactylorhiza incarnata (assembly GCA_033032865.1). NCBI lineage: Eukaryota > Viridiplantae > Streptophyta > Magnoliopsida > Asparagales > Orchidaceae > Dactylorhiza > Dactylorhiza incarnata. Next base: position 4,683,572 of record JAWHQI010000037.1, on the reverse strand, counting down.
CTTAAAAAGGGTTAAGACAAATAGGGGGAGATTGTTGGGAAAATGATTTCTCTTAACCCCTAGAAATGAGTTAAAGAAAGAGTTTTATGAATGAATAACAAAGACAAAGTAAATATGCGTCGAATGGTATTCGACGCTACGTCGAAATAGAGTCGACGTCTTCTTCAGGATATGTCGAAGTAACTTTAGGAAGATTTCGACGTAGGTCCTGTCGACGCTACTCTGATTTCTAGTCGACGCATACAAAGAAGTCGACGCACCTTTGTCGACGCACATTCCTTATATCTCTCTCGACGTTGGGCTAGGATAAATTCGACGCTTACGTCGAATAGTAATCGACGCACGTCGATTTGTTTGACAGATTTAAATCTGCGCCAGATCTCTTTCCTTCTTTTCTGAAGATCTGATTTATATAGAATGATGTTAATATTTTATAGCCGTTCTGAATCATTCTTTCCTTCTATTTGATTCTTGGCTAAATTGATGAAATCTGTTTTGGATATTATTTGAAATCTAAATTAACATTTTCCATTTATGATTAAATCTGCTATGGAAATATTTCTCTCTACCTAAATCTCTGGCTGCTAATTGATTCCTCTCCTATAGTACTATCTTATTACACAGAGCTATAAAATAAAGAGCAAGTCGACAGGAAACAGGAGAAGAGTGATCCACCACACATTTATGATATAGAGGAAAAGCTCCCAAAAGAAAAGAGAGACATTGAGAAAAAGCTCTGCAGCAACTTCCATCCATTTCCTCTTCTGCTTCTGCTCACTGATCACTGCTGCAAAATCTGATTGCTCTCACTAAAAGAGAGAAAGGCTACAAATCTTCTTCTCTCTATAGAAGAAAGATTCAATTCTTAACTTGTGCTTCAAATCTTCTTGCTAGGAAGAAGATTCATTATTGGCTTTATTCCATTCTTTCTTTTTCATTTTTATTCACTATTGTAAAAGAGTTTTTAGAATCTCTCTTCAAAAAATTCAGTGTATTGGTTCTAAGAGTCTCCTTATCAAAAGACTCAGGGTGGTTCTAAGAGTCTCCTTATCAAAAGACTCAGTGCAAGTTAGTGAATTCCTACCAAGGGGGTAGAAGAGTGGACTACCCAAAGTTTGGGGAACCACTATATTTTCTTGTGTTGTGCTGTGGATTTTCTTTCTTACATTTGCTTTATTGTTTTAATTCTTGTTGGTGTGTGTGGGAAGCTCTAATCAGTGATCATACATATATATATATATTAACTTTGCACAAAATATTTCAAATCTCTATTCACCCCCCCTCTAGAGAAATCTAGTGAGGTTAACTGTGCACTTTCACAAATCTTCTGGATTGGAGTCTAATCCAATAGTGGGGCTCACCGCATAAAGCAAGCTTAGGGGTTTCGACTGGTCGAGGGGTCTTAATCGATCAACATAAGGTTAGGTGGTAGTTCTCTCGAAAGAGGCTCTACCATATTTTGGGAACCTCCACGGTCAAATTATTCTATCGCTTTTGGTTATAAATTTAGATTTTACAATTTATTTAACTCAAGAAGGATTTTCGATCAAATGCTCTTTTCTTCCTTTTCTCTTTTATTATTCAAAAAATCTTCATAAATCTAGATAAAATAATATTAATTTGCGTGAGTAGAAGTAATCAACAAACCCGTGGAATACGACACTTGATATTTATTTTTAAATATCCTATGCTATGAACGATAGGTGTTCTTGACTATAGTTCGTAGAATTTGGAGAATATATTTATATCCTAAATTTTACGTATCACTTTTTCTGCTTCTTTATTCGGGAGATCCCGTGCATAGGTTTGATCTGTAGGAATACAATATCCCATATGCTAAACTCTACCGGTCGATGGCGTGCATCATAATATTTTGCTTGGCGGCTCTGTGCTTCCAGCATTCGATCTCAGATTAACCTTATTGCTGTCATGTTGTCATCTATGTATGTGACCTCCAAAGCTTCTGGTTCCTCATCTTGTGCCCATGACAGCAGAGTTCGGCAACATCTTCCAAACAGAGCCTCATTTGGTGCCATCTTAATACTTGCCTATAAGCTGTTATTATAGGAAAATTCTACCAAGGGTAACACATGTTCCCAAGGTTCGTTGTGTTCTACTATGCGCAGTCGGAGAAGGTCCTCCATCGTCTGGTTCATCCTTTCCATTTGCCCGTCTATTTGAGGGTGGAAAGCGGTATTGAAGGCTAACTTGGTCCCCAGATAAGCTTGTACCCTTCTCCATTCCATCGAAGTGAAGCATCCGTCACGGTCGGATGCGATGGACTTAGGTACTTTATGGAATCAGACTACCTATTCTATTAAAAGCCTGGCTAGAACATCAACACCGTCGCTTTGTCGGTTTGGGATGAAATGAGCTACCTTGGTATGGTGATCCACCACGACCCATATAGAGTCATTCACTGCACGAGATCGGGGCAGGCCATAGACAAAATCCAGATAGATATCCTCAAACTTCCATTCTGGTATGGGAAGGGGCTATAGTAAATCTGTTGGGTTGCGACATTCTACCTTAACCATCTGACAGGTCTGGCAGTGTGTGATGCGCGTCGGCAAGTGCACCGGTCGCTGTCAAGTAAAAATTGTGGAGAATAAATTCCCCGGATGTCGGTCTCTTGAGGAATGCAGGATGGGTGAACGAATCGCGCAGTGATTATTGTTACACAAGCGTTTCACAAACACAAAGAGGGGTTTTTGGTTGGTTTTCCTAATTTTAACAACAACAACAGAGATGCGGGTCGAGAACACCGCTTCGCAAAGTGAGGTGGATGCAACGGCTGCGATGCCGTGCTTCGTGAGGCGGATGAAGTGAACTCAAGTGCGAAAGGGTGAGGGTCGCAAACACCTCTTCACAACCGTCGTTAGCTCGTGCTAACACGGAGCAAACACCTTGCGTGCGTGTGCGAGTGAGTGAGTGAGAACGGAATGAATCATGAGCAAACCATGGAGAAAAACAAAGAAATATTCATTTTCATCAAAGTAAATATTACAATATTCATCTAGTACATGGTTCAAAGAGTGCAATGAAGGGAAAGAAGAAAGAAATAACCGGCGGTGAAGACTAGCGGCCGTTCACGGCCGGAATGGTAGGTTGTCGGGCTACCTCCGGACTCGGACGGGCAATGCTTCCGGCGTAGAGAGCTGTCACAATCTCCCTACGTGCTCCGTCGTCTTCGACTCAAGGTCTCTTCTTCTTCTCACCGGGCGGAAAGCGAAAATGGTTGCTTGGAGGCTTGCGGACGATGGAGAACACTCACGGACGATGGAGGAAGGCTTGGAATGGATGGAGGAGGCTTCCCCTTGGGTTGAAGATGAAGTAGGGGCGTTCCAGGGCGGTGGTCGGCGGCGTACGGAACAGGAACCTCGCTCCCGGAATGATCGATCCGCCCTAAAATCGCAACAGGCGTTTAAATAGGCGCTGGATTGAATACTGCGCACGATCATTGGCGCACGACCAGTGGTCGTGCGCACTGGAATTCTGCGATCGTGCGCACTGCCTGGACAGAACCTGCAAGAGACGAAATTATAAAATACAATGTTCGCACGACCAGTGGCGCACGACCGGTGGTCGTGCGCACTGGAGTTGATGGTCGTGCGCACTACAGCAAACAGAACTCAGAAATTTAATGGTCAATGCGCACGAGCAGTGGCGCACGACCGATGGTCGTGCGCACTGGAGTCGATGGTCGTGCGCACTGCACCAGACAGAACTCGTGAAAAAGGGTTAAGTGCGCACGATTAGTGGCGCACGACCGGTGGTCGTGCGCACTAGAACAAGTGATCGTGCGCAGTGTTCCTGTGCAGAATTGCACCGGAAACACTTGCACGCCTCCTATTCCAGCACAAACACAGATCTAGCCACTGAAAGTGGCACTTAACAACATATGAATACTACTAAAGATAATACACACGAAAACACACCAAAGTGGGCCTAAATGTGCACCTAGCATGGGTTATCAAATATAGACTATAATAAGGCTAAAGTGCGTGATATTGACAAAATAACGGCCCGGATGAGTCCATAAATGTATATATGATCAGGACTCATCACACCCCCAGATTTAACTGTTTGCGCGTCCCGAGCAAACGAATCCGGTGGAATGTGAAAACTAATAATTAACATAGAGAATTACACAAAGGAGTACGGTGCGAAGTAACATACGCATGCGAGTAGAAATTCTAGTAGAAAGAGATTCTAACTATGCTAACTAATTTACGTAAGTATTAAAGCGTAAGTAGAGATTTAATTATACTCAGTTGGTGAATTATGACGAATTTGGCGATCATGCCCGGTATGAAAGCGACGAGACACTGAGGCGGGTGTTGCAAAAGATCGGGGCTTAGGAATAACTCAGCTGAAATCCATCAACGTCGTGAACCATACGCTCGCCCGGTCACACTCTCTCCACGGCGCTAGCAAACTCGCAAATCAAATCAGTAGGACTTATAGGATTAAAACGAGGCTTAGGTTACGGTATGATATTCAAAGTTAAACACGATGGCTGCGCAACCCAAGTGAGCTATCGGAACGCTGCACCCCACAAAACCACAAACTACGCTCGTGTGACACACCCCCAGACTTATCATGAAAACCAGGTGTGCGCACGGCCTACTTCACAAATTCCAACAGGTTTTCTGTTTTTAGCTCGGGAGGATTTTTTTTCAAACTACTTTTTTTTTTCTTTTACATATTTTTTCTTCTTTTATGTATCCTCCGGTTGGTTCAAAGTCAGCGGATAGACAATAATTTCCCTTCATAACAAAATGATTCCACACGACAGGCACATTGAGACTTATGAGCGCAGTTAAAAACAATTTGGTTGCGGGTGTAGGATAGGCTTCAGGCTTTGGTGGATGAAGAGGAGCTGAACAAAGGATTGGTAGGCACAAATTTGGCTCGCAAAGGTGAATGAAATGGACATGGAACAACAAAACTCAAACTAGCCAAATGGTGGCCTACGTCATTTTTAACTCGACGAGTCGCTCTCACCAATGCTTCGAGAGTCGCTTGGGGCAAGTTCTTAGCCCACGAGAAAGATAAACCTTCCTCCCGACTCGAGCAACACACGACTAGCAATCGTGCACACACAATACCGGGTTATCGTCAATTTCATACAGATTCAGCATTTGAGTATACTAAATCTAAATTTACGCAGAAATACTAAATATAAATTAGATGCATAAAGAAAATCTAGTTCTACTCAAATTCTACCATAACATGCGACGTGACTAGTACACTACATGAGTCGACATCGTGCTCCAAATAATAATTCCTATGTGAACAAACTATTTCACATTCCAACCAAACTAATTTTAAACGGAACAACAAAAAGAAAAGCACGCACTCAAGTGGGTGAAGTGGTGTGTAAGGAATGCAACAATGATAATGATAATGAAAAATAAAAAGCAACCTTCTAGTATGCAATGCAGCTCGTGCACAGTGGATAATAACAACCGCTCCCCCAGACTTAAGCTAAACACGATATCTAGAAATTTGAAGCTGAAAGAGGGGAGGAAGTGTTACCCAATGCTCAGAAATGAGCATACCAGACGATTGGCGTTTACGATCAAGAATAGTCCGCAGCATCCGCCATCGAACACGAAACCTGCAAGCACAAACTCAAGGCAACAAAAGCAAATACAAAAGCTGAACTAAAAAAAAGAAATACGAAAACGGAAATCTGGGTTGTCTCCCAGTAGCGCTTTCATTTAACGTCCTTAAGCTGGACCAAATACCTGTATTAACAGTGTTTATAAAGAGTGCAGGAATTAAAAAGAAATACTCAAAAATAGTTCATCACAGCAAATAAAACACACATCAACTAAAAGCGCTCTTATGGTGCGCTTCTCCCGTAGCACGTAGGCGGGAGGTGAAGGCTTTAGGGCCAGCACTGGTATTACCCAATGCTCCCCTAACCTCCGCCACCTTGCCACGGAGAGCAGCAGCACGAGCGTCACGCAGAAGTTTTTCCTTTTTAAGTTTGGTGACAGTTGGAGACTGCCACCGCTGAGAGTTCTCAGATTTTTCTGCCTTAGAATCAGGTGGCGTCACTTCCGGCATCGTGGTGACTACCGGATCGGCCCACGAGATGGAGCGCTTACATAGTTTATTACATGATTCATCACACGGAGATAAATAAATATCATCCCTAACTATATTCAAGTCAACGTTTCCCGAACTGTCGTCTTCCTCCATCTCGGAGTCGAACTCTTTCCGGAAGTCGACCTCTTCTTCCTCATCCGATTGGAACTCTTCCATTCCTCCTTCACCTGTTTCTTGAACATGTATCTTTCCTGCACCGCTTAGAAATTCATCAGAAATAACGAGAGGGGGCGGAGTGAATATTTCAGTTGTGGCTTCAGGGCAAGTAGGTTGCTGCACCACATTGGTTAGGGAAATGCACCCCGTAGCAAAATCAAGGGTAGCACCGCTCTCTTTCAAGAACGGCACCCCCAAGATAGGAATGGACTGGTTTTCTTGCGGGCCTAGAACCTGAAAATCAGCTACTACAGTTGTCCCCTCAACCGTTACCTCCACATTCTTTACTTCCCCCTCAGATTGGATAATCGTGCCATTAGCGAGAATCAGCGATTTCCTTTCCTCCGTGTTCATCTCCAGCTGTAACTTCGCAACATCTTGCAGTGCAATAATGTTGCGGGAGGAACCGGAATCGCATAAAGCCTTGGTTTCAACCTTATTGATGGAGCACGAGATTACCAGCTCACTCGGTTTGGCATCTACCGCATCTCCCAGACTTTTCCCTTGATCAATAGGGTTCTTTTCCGTGTTGCTGGGAAGGGTTCCCTGCGAACGCTCGGTTAGCGCTTGAGCCAATTGGCCCAATTGCGTCTCCAAGTTTCGCATAGATGCGGTTTGATTTACCATGTTTGAATTAGCTGCAAGCAGGAATTTCTCCATCATCTCTTCTAAATTACTTTTCCTTTGGGTGGGGGGTGCTTGGTTATAATCCGGGTGCGGCGGCCTCGGTTGGCTCCCGGAGGCGTAAGCATCATTTTGATGCGGCCCCGGTGACCATCGTTGGCCGGGCGTGTTGGGATTCCAAGAGAAGTTTGGATGACTTCTCGCTCCTGGATTATAGGCGTTATTGTAAGGCGCCCCCTTGGGTTGATTTCCTACATAGTTCACATATTCATTTAAGGTCAAGTGTGCGAAATCACCTGCCATGTGGTTCCCCGAACATTCATAAGCATGATGGCCTCCGCCTCCACATCCTTCACAAGTAATGATAGCAGCAGGCGCAGACGGAGTGGGGAGTGAGTCGACCATGAAAAGACCTCGGCCGCTTCTCGGGGCATTTCTCCCTGCAGTCCAGAACATACTGTGGGAGGCAGTGTCACGCAAAATCCGAAGGGCTTCGTCCGGAGTGTGGTTCATCAGGGTACCACCCGCTGCGGCATCGATCATTGCCCTGTAGTGGAGCTCGATTGTAAAGTAGAATAACTCGACCACATTCCATGGCTGGAGCTCGTGGCCAGGACAACGGCGAAGGAGCTCGTTAAGGCGCTCCCATGCTTCAGCAAGGGTCTCTTGGTCCAGTTGACGAAATGTGGCGATCTCCCGCCGCAAGCTCACGATCTTGTCCACAGGATGGAATTTAGCGAGGAACTTGGATGCAAGGGTATCCCAAGTTGCAGCAGTCCCGGGCGGAATGGAGTGAAGCCACACTTTTGCCTTGTCCCGGAGAGAGAAGGGGAACAGTCTCAGCTTGACTGTGTCATCAGCAATCCCGGCATAGCGGAAGGTTCCGCAGATATCAGAAAATTCTGCCAGATGCAGATGCGGGTCTTCGCTAGCCAGCCCTGAAAACTGAGCATTGTTGCGGATAATGTTTAAGATCGCTGGCTTGATCTCAAACTGATTATTCATGATGTTGGGCCCAAACCCCGGGTACACACTCCCAGCAGTGGGGGTGGTGTAGTCTCTCATCGTGCGGGGTCGAGGCCTCGCCGCCTCCTGCTCGTCGCCAGGCAGATGTTGCCCCTCGTTGGGCACTCTCGCATCATCATCGTTCGGGTTTACTTGATCACCCATGGCCGCTTGTACGGCTGCAGCGCGCCTTCGCGCGCGAGCAGTCCGTTCGATTTCTGGGTCAAAAGGTGCGAGTTCACCGGCGGTCTGTCTCTGCATACACTGTCAGAAACAGAAGAAAACAAGGAAGTTCAAAGACAACAGCTCGTATAACGAAAATCACTACACAAGACGATACACGTCTGCATTCCCCGGCAACGGCGCCAAAAACTTGATGCGCGTTGGCAAGTGCACCGGTCGCTGTCAAGTAATAATTGTGGAGAATAAATTCCCCGGATGTCGGTCTCTTGAGGAATGCAGGATGGGTGAACGAATCGCGCAGTGATTATTGTTACACAAGCGTTTCACAAACACAAAGAGGGGTTTTTGGTTGGTTTTCCTAATTTTAACAACAACAACAGAGATGCGGGTCGAGAACACCGCTTCGCAAAGTGAGGTGGATGCAACGGCTGCGATGCCGTGCTTCGTGAGGCGGATGAAGTGAACTCAAGTGCGAAAGGGTGAGGGTCGCAAACACCTCTTCACAACCGTCGTTAGCTCTTGCTAACACGGAGCAAACACCTTGCGTGCGTGTGCGAGTGAGTGAGTGAGAACGGAATGAATCATGAGCAAACCATGGAGAAAAACAAAGAAATATTCATTTTCATCAAAGTAAATATTACAATATTCATCTAGTACATGGTTCAAAGAGTGCAATGAAGGGAAAGAAGAAAGAAATAACCGGCGGTGAAGACTAGCGGCCGTTCACGGCCGGAATGGTAGGTTGTCGGGCTACCTCCGGACTCGGACGGGCAATGCTTCCGGCGTAGAGAGCTGTCACAATCTCCCTACGTGCTCCGTCGTCTTCGACTCAAGGTCTCTTCTTCTTCTCACCGGGCGGAAAGCGAAAATGGTTGCTTGGAGGCTTGCGGACGATGGAGAACACTCACGGACGATGGAGGAAGGCTTGGAATGGATGGAGGAGGCTTCCCCTTGGGTTGAAGATGAAGTAGGGGCGTTCCAGGGCGGTGGTCGGCGGCGTACGGAACAGGAACCTCGCTCCCGGAATGATCGATCCGCCCTAAAATCGCAACAGGCGTTTAAATAGGCGCTGGATTGAATACTGCGCATGATCATTGGCGCACGACCAGTGGTCGTGCGCACTGGAATTCTGCGATCGTGCGCACTGCCTGGACAGAACCTGCAAGAGACGAAATTATAAAATACAATGTTCGCACGACCAGTGGCGCACGACCGGTGGTCGTGCGCACTGGAGTTGATGGTCGTGCGCACTACAGCAAACAGAACTCAAAAATTTAATGGTCAATGCGCACGAGCAGTGGCGCACGACCGATGGTCGTGCGCACTGGAGTCGATGGTCGTGCGCACTGCACCAGACAGAACTCGTGAAAAAGGGTTAAGTGCGCACGATTAGTGGCGCACGACCGGTGGTCGTGCGCACTAGAACAAGTGATCGTGCGCAGTGTTCCTGTGCAGAATTGCACCGGAAACACTTGCACGCCTCCTATTCCAGCACAAACACAGATCTAGCCACTGAAAGTGGCACTTAACAACATATGAATACTACTAAAGATAATACACACGAAAACACACCAAAGTGGGCCTAAATGTGCACCTAGCATGGGTTATCAAATATAAACTATAATAAGGCTAAAGTGCATGATTTTGACAAAATAACGGCCCGGATGAGTCCATAAATGTATATATGATCAGGACTCATCAGTGTGCTACATAATCGGTGACATCTCTTTTCATACCCGACCAATATAGCATCCTCCGTAAATCTGTATACATCTTTACTACCCCTGGGTGGATAGAATATCTCAACGGGTGTGCTTCGCGTGGTATCTCTTCCTAGATCCCCTTGATAGAGGGGATGAACACACGGTGCTTGTACTACAGAATACCATCATACAGGTTGTAGTCATCTTGAGTGTCATCCTGCAGGGCTAGGATGATTGGGGCCACTTCTGGGTCGACCTTTTGTGCCTCTCGTATTATATCCCTAATATCACATTGTACCTCCATCCAATATAACTGAGCTTGGTATTCCATAGGATCCCTGCGAGTTATAAGAGTGATGCCTAAGTCTGCCAAGGATTTGATCAACTCCCTGGGTATCAACTCTAGCCTATTTCCGAACACTGGGGGTTGACGACTTAAGGCATCTGCAACCCTGTTGGCCTTACCGGGGTGGTATTGGAGGGCGAAGTTATAATCACAAAGAAATTCTAACCACCGGCATTGTCGGAGGTTCAACTCCTTCTGGGTGAAAATATACTTGAGGCTTTTGTGGTCGGAGAAGATCTCGCATCTTACTCCGTATAGGTAATGCCTCCAAATTTTTGCGCAAAAACCACATCACCCAATTCCAAGTCATTGGTTGCATAGTTAGGCTTGTGAGGCTTCAACTGTCATGATGTGTAGACGACCACTCTGCCATGATGCATTAGTATGGCTCCTAATGCTTTCAGAGATGCATTGGTGTAGATCTGAAAGCCCTCGGTGCCTGAGGGGAGGGTAAGAATTGGGTTCGAGGTCAAGTAGTTATTTAGCTCTAAAAACGTTGCTTCGCATTCGTGTGTCCATCAGAACACAGTATCTTTTTTGGTGAGGGTAGTGAGGAGTAAGGCGATCCTTGATAATCGTTCCATGAACTTACGGTAGTATCCGGCGAGACCAAGGAAGCTTCTGATATCTACCGCTGACTTAAGTGGTGTCCAATTCTGTACTTCTTGTACCTTGGCCTGGTCTACTGCCACCCCATTCTTATTGATCATATGTCCTAGGAACACTACTTCCTCTATCCAGAACTCGCACTTACTGAATTTTGCGAAGAGTGAGTGTTCTCGTAGTTTGAGTAGTACCATTTGAAGATGTCTGGAGTGGTCTGCCTTGCTACTCGAGTAGATGAGTATATCGTCTATGAAGACGATCACAAAGTGGTCCAAAAATGGTTTAAACACTTTGTTCATTAATTCCATGAAAGCAGACGGGGCTTTGGTCAGCCCAAAAGGCATCACCATAAACTCGTAAAGCTCGTAGTAGGAGCTAAAGGCTGTTTTGCGGATGTCCTTCTCTCGTACCTGAAGTTGGTAATATCCAGACCTTAGATCCATTTTGGAGAAAATGGATTTAACCTGCAATTGAATGAATAATTCATCTATCCTGGGTAAAGGATAGGTATTTCAGATGGTAAGCTTATTTAGTTCCCTGTAGTCGATGCATAGGCGCAATGATCCGTCCTTCTTTTTGATAAATAATTGATGGAGATGACGTCCCTCAACAAGAAGATGATAGCAAAGAGATGCTTACGGATGCTACCTGTTAAAATTTTTTAAAGACCGTTTAGGAGTAAGTAGGAGTTGTATCAACAAGAGTTATAGCCAAACAACTACAATGCCAAAATAGCAACACAAGAAATCTTTATTGAAACAAAACTGCTCTACACTTCGAGGTATACATGGCGAGACATGATTCATAAGAATCACGGAGATGAGAACAAAACACACCAAAAACTGAAACTGGCGGTCTGCCAAAACAGAGACCGCACAGACCGCAAAAAGTTTCAGATCGTCCGGCTTGCTCTGCTGTACTTCCAGACCGCTTGCACAGTCAGACCGCAGAAACACCTTGAGACCGCGCGAACAGAAACAGATAACCTGCACTGCCAGACCGCAACCCCAGACCGCACGAACTGAAGATTATTGAATTGAACAAAGAACTGAAGCTGTAGCCAGACCGCAACTCTGATCGCCTAACCGCTGAAGGTCGCCTGATCGCTGAGCTAGCTGCGAACAGCACAAGAACACAATAAACCAGTTCGCTGACAGACCGCAGACGAACTGTTTATTCAAGCCACCAGAAATCACCAAGGAAGGAGACCACAACCTACTGACCGCAAACCTGCGAACACAACAAACGGTTAGCTCTCTTCCGAGATCGCGCGACTTCAAACTTGAGGCTGCAAGAAACAATCTGGGCTCTTGTTCTTACAATTCTTGTTAGGAATGACGGGCCCTGCACCCCTATTTATAGACGTAGAGACGGATGTCATCACCGCACAAACCGGGATACAATAACCGCCCATCAGATCGTGAACGGTCTCACAAGGCAGACCGCGCTAACACAACACTTGCACAAGATTCAGTCCAAGACCGAAGTCAGCATCAAGTCGCGCACACGCCGCGCGGACACAGGATCATCCTTCCTGAGATCGCCAAGACAAAGACAAACATCTGGCTGACTTGAGCCAAGTCTCCAGAACAAACCGAACAGACTGCCAAGTAGCAAGACTGGGAGAGCCCACAGCAGGTCGCCAGAACTAGCGACCAAACAAGGGAACAAACTGGCCGATCACAGCAGATCGCCAGAACTAACAAGCAGGGAGAGATCGCAGAACCAAACCGCCAGAGCAGCAGCGCAGACCGCACGGTCTCTGCGGTCTCCAGCCTTCATACCAGCCGGACTCCCTTCTTCTCCACTTCAACAATTTCAACACTCCCCCTTGAAGTGGGAAGTGGAAACTAGCCCGAGAAACTCCCTTAACCGTGTAAACAGTCCCTTTGCCAGCGGTTTTGTGAAGATGTCTGCGACATTGTCCGCACTCCGAACATGCTCGACCATAAGAGATCCTCCCAACACCTTTTCACGAATGAAATGGTGCTCAATCTCTATATGTTTGGTCCTCGCGTGACAAACTGGATTGTTAACCAGCTTGAGAGCACTCTCATTGTCCCCGCGTAGCAAGGTGGGACCTCGAACCTCCTGATGAATGTCCTCCACCAACCTCCTGAGCCAAACGGCTTCCTGAGCTGCCAAGGCCAAAGCCTTGTACTTCGCTTCCGTGGTAGATACAGACACCGAGTCTTGCTTCTTGCTGCACCAAGAGATAGCTGTGGGGCCCATCATAAAGACATAACCAGACGTTAATCTCTGATCATCCACGTCTCCCCCATAATCAGCATCCATAAACCATGCAACTCCAAGATTGACCCTCTCTTATATAGGAGACCCAAATCAAAGGTCGACTTCACATACTTCAAGATGCCTTTTTCCGCCAGAAGATGAGGTTTCCGTGGTTCCGCCATGTACCAACTCACCTTGCCAACTGCATAAGCAATATCTGGCCTTGTAATCGTCAAGTAGATCAAACTCCCAACCAGAGCTCGGAACACCAACGGGTTCAGATAAAACTCTCCCCTCATTCTTCCGAAGCTTATGATGTTGCTCTAGAGGTATAGAGCTGCTCTTCCCTTCCTCCATGCCGAATCGCTGAACAATCCACTCTGCATAGCTAGCCTGAGAAATGAGCACTCCGCTCTCCTGCCTCTGTACTTCGAGTCCAAGGAAATGGTGGATCTCCCCCAGATCCTTCATCTCGAATCTGATAGCAAGCTCAGCCCTGAGTCTTGCAACAGCTTCCTTCGAGTTCAAGTGACAATCATGTCATCCACATACAGTAGCACAATCACCCGAAGCACCCCCTCCTTCTTGATGAACAAGCTAGAATCAGAGTCTGAAGCAAAGAATCCGCAGAATAAGAGATACTCTGCAATCTTCTCGTACCACGCTCGAGGCGCTTGCTTCAACCCATACAGGGCCTTCTTCAACTTACAGACGTAGTCCGGATACTCCTTCGAGATGAAGCCTTGCGGTTGGATCATGAAGATATCCTTGTCAATCTCGCGGTATAAGAAGGCATTCTTCACGTTGAGTTGCCAAATCTCCCAACCACTTCAAGCCGCCAAGGCAATAACAAATCGAACCGAAGTCATCTTTGCCACTGGACTGAACGTCTCATCATAATCTTCTCCGTACTGCTGTGAGAACCCGCGAGCTACAAGGCGAGCCTTGTACCGCTCGATACTGCCGTCAGCTTTCTTTTTCATCTTGAAGACCCACTTGCAAGTGACAGGAGTGATGTCCTTGGGCCAGGGAACCAGAGTCCAAGTTTCATTCTTCTTCAGAGCATCCAACTGCTCTTGCATAGCAATATCCCATTGCTTCATGCGTGTTTCCTTCTCGAAGCTTGACGGCTCCCTTTAATCCAAGGGACCAGCAAAGAAACATGAAACAAAGATCACCATGTTCCCTCCTGTGTATCGATCTGGTGGTTGAATAGTCCTCTTTGACCTTCTAAGAGGTTGCTCCTGACTAACCACCTCCTCAGCCGCATCTTCAGAACTAGCTCCTCTCCCAGGCAAATTTGGAGCATCGCTCCCCCTGCTTCCAGAACCTGAAGCCTCCATCTCAGAGCTTGACACAGCTGGAGCTCCTGGTGAAACAGGCAACTCCACTTGAAGACTTCCCGCAGCTTTTCCTCCTTCATCAACCCTGCCCTCCGGTAGCTCAACTCCTGAACTCCCCTTGTAGGAACTCACTTCATCGAACACCACATCCCGAGAAACAATTGACCTCCGTGTCTCAGGATCCATTCATCTCCATCCCTTCTTCCGCTCATCATACCCAACAAAGACTAGCTTCCTTGCTTTCGCATCTAGCTTTGTCCGAAGAGCATCAGGAATATGCACATAGCAGGTTGACCCGAACACCCGAAGGTGTGCAACACTCGGCTTCTCCTTGAACATCAATTTGTGAGGGGTCTTCATGTTAATAGGACTTAAAGGCAACCTGTTGATGACATAAGCTGCACAAGACATTCCCTCCGCCCAGAAGGACTTTGGGATACTCTTAGCATGAAGCCAGCATTTGCAAGTTTCCGTCAGATGACGGATCTTCCTCTCGGCAACGCCATTCTGTTGTGGACTATGGGCACAAGTAAGCTCTCTCCTGATTCCATGCTTCCTGCAAAAACTTGAGAACTCACCAGAGATGAACTCCCCACCATTGTCAGTTCTAAGTTTTTTAACACGCAGGCCTAGCCGGCCTTCAACCAGCTCCTTGAACTCCACAAATTTTGCAAATTCATCCGACTTCTCCTTCAAAAAATACACCCAGACATATCTGGTGTAATCGTCAATCAACACCAACATGTATATGTTGCCTCCAAGGCTTGGGGTGGCAGTCGGTCCCATCAAATCACTATGGATGCACTCCAAAGGCACTTTGCACCTTGTTTGCGATTTGTCAAATGGAAGTCGATGAGACTTACCAAACTGACATCCTTCGCAGACATGACCGTCTCCATAGGAGGACAAGCTAGGCAAGCCATTGACAAGGCCCCTTACCGCCATAGCCTTCAATTTGTCCATGCCTACATGCCCCAACCTTTCATGCCAGATTGTCGCGCCATCATTGGTCCTCATCTTATCAACATAGGTACTTGTCGATAAAACAAACAAGTCCTTCACCCTCTTGCCGACATGAATAATATCTCCCTTTATCTCCAGTTGAATTTTAAGAAACTTCACTTCTGTTGGGCCAAACAGAACGTGATAACCGGCGTCGACCGCATTGGTCACAGAGAAGAGATTTTTCTTCATACCAGGCACGTGATAAACACTCCTCAACGTGAGTGGACCCTTATCACTACTCAGAGAGACAACACCTTCGTGTTCTACTGGATGAATAGAATTATCAGCCATAATGATTGCATTGTTACCTGAGTAAGGCGCCAAAGAAGAGAACTTTGATCCATCCCCGGTGAGGTGATGCCCACACCCTGAATCAACAATCCATTCCTCATCATAGTTGATGGAAGCCAAGGCCTTAACGGGCATCGCCGTTATATTACACACAAAGGTTCCTCCCCATCCAACTTCATCAGACTTTGGCATCTCCTTCTCCACTGCATGTTCTGGCTGAAGATTCACCCGGCAATCTTTCTTGAAGTGCCTGGTCTTATTGCATCTAAAGCACCTTGGTCCCTCTCCTTTCTTCTTCCCATCAGACTTAGGGGCATAGCCTCTATCTTGCTGACCTGAAGTGGAGGGTCCATCATGACCCGACTTCTTCTTCTCCCATTTCTTCGTCTTCTTCCTAGAGAACATCACATCACTTTCTCCCCCGGAGATAGAAACCCCCGCCATCTGTCTTGCTAAACTTTCTTGCGAAGCAAGAAGGTTCTCCAGCTCCAACAACGACGGTTGATTTGCCCAACCCTGAACTGAAGTCACAAAGGCAAGATAATCCTTCCGCAACCCACGGATGATATGACTCTTCAGTTTTGCCTCAGAGATAGGCTCATCAGGGTCCAACGCAGAAATCTCTGCCGTGAGGTTCTTCATTTTGAGAAAAAAGGTGGAAATAGAAAGATCACCTTGAGAGGCTTTCGCCAACTCATTTTGAAGATATTGTAGCCTCGCTGCATTCTTCTTATTGAACAACCCATCCAAGGATGTCCAAATCTCAGCAGCAGACTTACATCCTAAGATGTGATCAAACAGCTCTGGTGAGATAGCCCTTTTGAGAGTAAACTCTGCCTTAGCATTCGTTTTCCTCCAAAGTCTCACCTCTGCCATGTTATCTCATGCTAGCTGAACTTCCTGTGTGTCTTCTCCTCTAACTACCTCTCATAGATCCTCGCCAAGCAAGTAACTCTCCATACATGACTTCCATTTTTTAAAGTTAGTCGATGTGAGGAGTTCAATACCAAGCCCTCTTGCGTATCCACCTTCCATGGCAATCTATGTGGTCTCTTCTTCACAAAGACGATGGCAACTCTAGTTGATCCCTGCTTATCCACTCCAGAAACCTGCCTCTGATACCATGTTAAAATTTTTTAAAGACCGTTTAGGAGTAAGCAGGAGTTGTATCAACAAGAGTTATAGCCAAACAACCACAATGCCAAAATTGAACCACAAGAAATCTTTATTGAAACAAAACTGCTTTACACTTCGAGGTATACATGGCGAGACATGATTCATAAGAATCATGGAGATGAGAACAAAACACACCAAAAACTGAAACTGGCGGTCTGCCAAAACATAGACCGCACAGACCGCAAAAATGTTCAGATCGCCCGGCTTGCTCTGCTGTACTTCCAGACCGCTTGCACAGTCAGACCGCAGAAAGACCTTGAGACCGCGCGAACAGAAACAGATAACCTGCATTGCCAGACCGTAACCCAGACCGCACGAGCTGAAGCTTATTGAATTGAACAAAGAACTGAAGCTGTCGCCAGACCGCAACTGTGATCGCCTAACCGCTGAAGGTCGCCTGATCGCTGAGCTAGCTGCGAACAGCACAAGAACACAATAAACTAATTCGCTGACAGACCGCAGACGAACTGTTTATTCAAGCCACCGGAAACCAGCTGCGCCGCCCGTGCATTTTGATCACGCACGACCAACACCGCCCGTGCGTTCAAACGCACGGGTAAACTCCGACGCTCCATTTCTTCCCCAGACACAAACGCACGACTGCAGCCGACCGTGCGTCAAGGAAACGCACGACCGTGCGATATGCACAGAAATTACTTCTGGGGAAAACGGGACGATCAGGTCACCTGCAAACAAGATATAACAACTGGGAATACACGTCCAGCATCCGAAAACATAAAGGAAGGGAAGGGGAGCACCATGTGCTTACCCCCAACATCAAGGAATGCAATTGCACACCGAAATGAGCTTAATAGTGCACCTAGCATGGAATAATACATATGAATGAAAACGTGCCTAATATGTGGTGCAAAGACTAGAATATCAGCCCAAATGAGTCCAAATATATATATATATATATATATATATATATATATATATATATATATATATATATATATATATATATATATATATATATATATATGGGACTCATCACACCCCCAGACTTATCCATTTGCATGTCTCGGGCAAACTACTCAGTTCTCCTATCGGAACAATTGAATGTTAGCATGAGTTTGAGCGGTAGAGAACAATGCGAAGTCGCATGCTCTCGCGCATAGAAATGCCTTAGAACAGAATTAAACTCAAGATTTTATCTAATTATTTCTAAAATGGTAAATTGAAATTTAATCAACTTGGATGGTGAATCCTGGTGAATCTTTCAGTCGCACAAAAGGGAAAATAGCGTGACTATTCTTGAATTCTTTCCATTACCTGTTCCTCGACCTAGGTCTCCAAAAGAGCGGTGTGAGATCATCATTATTGAAACAGATGACATCCTCGTCAGCAATGCCGTATTAAAAAGAAGGCAAAAAAGAGGGAGAGAGTTCGCAGAAGAGGGAATTGGAAAGGATGAACCTTGAGCACTTTAGGGAGTCAGACCACCTTTTGCTGATCGTGGACCCTGCGGTCACAAAAGATATTGAAAATAACTTACGCAACAGTGGTCTTGATTTCTTTTCGAGTATTTCTTCTTGTGCGAGCTCTTTCATTTTTCATTTATTTGAGGATAGACTAACTGTTATTCGTTTTTGTCCGCAGATGTTGATGAGACAGAAGCAACTTCTGAAGAGGGAGAAATCCATCAGCAAAGGCTGATTTTTCCTCCTCATCTTGTTAATGTCCCCAAGCCTATGGTTGAGGATGTCAGAACAATGAAAGCTCGGGAGAGGGCTCTCGAGGATCAGCTCCGGGTGTTGACCGCTGATTTTGAAGAGAAGTTGTGAGCCAAGGAAATGGAAGTCCATGAGGAAAGCAAACTGAAGGTTGCCGACCTTACCAGGGCACTTTGGCGGGCAGAGCGAGATGCTAAATATTACAAAAGGAAGTCTGATGCGCTGTCCACTGAGCTCCCTTCTCTTAGAGTTGGCTCTGCTCCCATGATGATGAAGGTAGGATCTTCTGGCGGTCACCCAGAAGAAAGGCCGACCTCAGAAATCATGGTTATCCCTATGGAGCAGGTAGACAAAGAGGTCACGAAAATTCATCACGCTGCAATGTCAGCAAATCAAAGCTTGGTGACCGCTCTGTCCACTGTTAACGAAATGCAAGATGTCGCGGCCTTCATAGGAAGAAAGCGTCAGCCGAGGAGATAAATTTTATTTTGAATTTCAGGCGGTCTTTGAGACAATCAATTATGAACAATTTGGCTTTGTAATATATATTGTGACAATTTGACTTTCATTTTATGAGATCTCATTAATTGTTGTAATGCCGATGATTAGCTTATTTCTATGATTTTTGTGTTGCTTATTAGATGATTATTGCAATCTCTATTCTTTGATATCGAAGCTATTGTATGTTGTATTTTAATTAGCGAGCCAGTTCAGCGGTCTGTTGTGCTTCCTGGGCGGTCTCATAAAAAGCAATGATTACGATATCACCCTTCCTGCCCTATAAATAGCTGACTTTAATTTCTTCATTCTATGCTTTATTTGAATGCGCCTGAAACACAGATCTCAGCAAACTCTGATAATGGTGTCCGTCCGAGCTTCTTATGCTAAGATTATTCTAACTGCTGATCACAAGCCTTCTAGGCTTTCAAAAGATGAATACTTTGCTTTTCTAGCGAAGCATATATTACAAAATCAGATCGTGGTGAGACCGCCAACGGAGGACGAGGGATTAAGTTTTGGGGAAGAGAATAAGTATATTATCCCCATCGATCACTTTGAATATGGTCTGAAGTTTCCTCTTCCTTAGGAAATTCTGGAAGTGATGGAATATTATGGTTTTGTGCTCGCCCCGTTGCCTCCCAACTCCATCGGTCATATGAACGTTTTTCTAAATTACTTGAGATCGGTGAGAATCAAATTTTTCATGGCTCTCTTCTGCGCGACCATCACCGTGAAGTCGCTGAAAGAAGGGCGGAAAAAAGATGAATTTAAAGGATTAGTGTATTTTTAGTGTAATGGAATAAAAGTATTGAATCTTCCCAACAAGGACCCTTTCTGGACTGAGAGGTACTTAGTTTTTGAGGGCGATCTTGGCAGTCTCAACAGCCAACCATCTCCGCGGGCAAAAAAGCTTTTTTGAAAATTGAAGTTTTTTTCAGAAGGCGGGCTTAAGATCTTGGCCTTACTGGCAGGCAAGCGCCTTGATCTTATTCATTATCTGGCGATCTGGCCTGAGATCACTGCGGTCTCTCCAGAAGAGAGTAAGCAGTTTCACTCGCAGTCTCCTACGATCTCAGCATAACTTCTTTTTCTACTTTTTCTAATTGTTTCTTTTTAGCGGCCTTCATCGTTCCCACGGCTGACCCTGTGGTGCCAGCTAAAGTACTTACCCAAAGGGAACAAAGGAATAAGCATAGCTGATAACATAAGGAATGATTAAAAGTCACCTGATAACCTTCATCACATAGCTGGCTTATGCTAATGAGGTTATGCTTGAGAACCTTGACATATGCTACCTCTTTGAAGGTAACTGCTCCAACCTTGATTTTTCCATAGCCTTTGGTTTGACCATAGTTGGAGTCTCCAAAAATCACTTTGGGTCCAAGCTTTGCCTTGTAATATATTACTTAAGTTGGCCTTGTTTCCTGTCATGTGCTTAGAACACCCACTATCCAAATACCAATGTTCCTTCATGTGTGGATAGTTTTGTACCTGCACAACAGAAAATAAACTTTGTTTTCTTGACCCAGACTATCTTGGGACCTTTTGTCTTACCACGAAATTCTGAAATGTAAGAAATCTTAGGCTAATCCTTATAGCCTTGTGGATGACATCTCCTTGGAGGAATAATCCACTTAGTATAAGGATTCTTAGTATGTTGAGAATTAGAATTCTTTTGAAATTCAGTACAATTTTTGTTCGACGAACTTGATTGAGTTCATCGATCGTCGTTTGACGAATTGAAGTAATTTTGTCGAGCGCCGTTCAAAAAATAGCTATACAAAAAGTCTATCTTCAGAGTTCGTTGATCTCCGTTCGACGAATTTACGTGATTTCGCCGAGCTCCATTCGACGAATTCTTTTGAATTCCTTTATTCTTAACAGCCTTGCTTGAGATATTCTTATCTACTTCTATTGCCTCTTTGCTCTTGGCAGAGATGAATTTTACTGGTGTATATAGGATATCTTTCTTAAGGAGATATGGCTGACTTGATGATGCACCCAAGCCCAGTTTGCCATTTAGTCTGGCATTCACAGTGCTTGTTATGTCCATCAGTTTGATACTTCTCCCATTGAGGGATTCTTCAAACTTTTTAGCCTCAGATAATTTGTTCTCAATAAGAACAATGTGTTCTTTGTAGGCAGCCAATTCTTTCTAAAGATTGACATTATCTTCAATCAGTTGATTCATTTCAACCAACTTATTTCTGAGGGAAATTATTTCCTTCTCAGATTTAATTAAATCTAAACAAATAGTTTTAAATTCATTTTTAAAATCATTTGAATTAAAGTCAAAGGTAGAGATTACCTGATCACTGTCATTATCAGATTCTGATTCATCTGAATTACTTCCTGAGGCATTGATATCCATCATACAGAAGTTTCTTTCATCTTTATCATCTTCATCATCACTGGAGCTGGATGATGCTGCAAGTTCTGAATCATTGCATGAGTCATAAACAGCCATCAAGCATTGATCATGTTCATTTGCATCATTTTCATCTTCAGATGAGCTGGATGATGACTATGACTCTGTATCACTCCATGTTTCAGCTACAAAGCCTCTTCCCTTATGTTTGTGTTTGTGGGAGGATGGCTTGTTGGAGTGCATCTTTTCTTCTTTCTCTTTTCTTTTATCCTTCTTTTGGTTCTCTGGACACTCAGGTAGAATGTGTCCAGGTTTCCTGCAACCAAAGTAAATAATTTCTTTAGAATTTGATTTGTCATACCTTGGTTTTTCTTTGGATCTGGAATCCTTCTTTTTGAAGTCCTTTCTAGCCATTTTGTAAAATCTCTTGGCTAGGAAGCTCATAAACTCCATTTCTCCTGGAGCTTTATCTTCCTCTTCTGTAGCTTGGAAAGCAATGCTTCTCTCCTTCTTGGTGGCTGGAGAGGAGGTAGACTATTCAGCTTCTCTGGTTTTGATAAGCTGCTCATAGGATTTTAATTTGCCTAATAAGGTCTCAGTAGAGATCTCATTTAGGCTTCTGTCTTCCTTGATTGGCCAGATCCTAGAGTCCCATGTGTTGGGGAAGCACATTAAGATATTATCATTAACTTCAGTGATTGAGATCACTTTATCCAAAGATTTCAGTTCATTGATTATGAGACTGAGTCTATTATACATGTCTGCAACTGAGAGATAAGATGAGATCTTCTGTCTTTTCTCTCTTCTGCAGAACCTTCAACCATGTTGTTGAGGGGGTTCCAGATATCCCTGGCTGAGGTGCAGTCCACAACCTTCTGAAAAATATCATCAGACATTATTTGTGCCAATAAGTTCATTACCTTGGCATCTTCATTTCATTGCTTCTTTTGAGCTTCTGTCCACTCAGGAGGTGGAACAGCATTAGAGTTAGTTATGTTGGATCTTACGGCGCACTTAGAGGGGGGTGAATAAGGGTTTTATGGATTTTAAATCTTAATTATAAATATCAGAGTTTGTGACTGAAGTTTCGAAATATTTTATAAGAAAATATATTTTGATATCTCAGAAAAGATTGTATTGAAGATTCCTTTTTAAACAAGAGAAACAAATCTTTTTGTTAACTATTGCTAGCGCCTGGCGTTAGTGTAAACGCTGGGCGTTAGCTCTCCAGGAAATATTCCTTAGCACAAAAAGATTGTCGCAGTGATTTTACTTATGAAATCTTAAATGAAATACAATTCCAGAAAATCAGAGATAATGAAAATGATTATTGTATTTCAAAGATAATTACACAAATGTTAATTTTAATACTTTAATAAAATATAAATTAAAACATTCTTGAAGAGGAAATAAAATCAATTGAATAGAACATTAAAATACATGATTTTATTTCATAATAAATTGAATACACAAATGTTTGATTTCTATAATGCTAGAAATCAAGGCGAGAATATGTAAAAACACTTTTTATTATTTCACTGATCCTTCTCCGAAGGACCGGTTGGCTATAGCCTATCTAACCCCAGATAAGGCCTCTAGCCACCCCCTAGATCTAACCTTGACCTAGTCGCCACACACAAGGTGGCGAATTACCCCTTAAGCCACACAAGGACCTAGTCGCCATCAACCGCGGCAAATTTACACACGAAATCCTTCCCGGAATCCGACGTTCTCCCCGAACGATTTCTCCACACAAATTACAAAAGGAAAAAGTAAAAGATTACAAGATAAATGTAAAGAGAAACTCCCCAAGAAATTCTGAAGGTGAAGATGAAGGCGATGTAGATGTTGGCGTTCCTGAAATGATCATCCTTCATATGGGATATGCGTTGTAGACCTTCTCCTTCAAAATCCTCTTTAGATCTTCATGATAGCCCAAGGGCGATCTCTCAAATGTTGTACACGAGCCTCTCTTCAAATTATTAGAATTCTAGAATCATCATACTAGAACGAGAGGAGTTGTACTTTAAATAGCCACGGGAGCTAACGCGTGGCATTAAGAGTTAACGCCTGCGTTAGTCATCATGTACTGTCGTGGCTGAAATTGCGCAAGCATCAAGATCATGGCAGTTTGTGGACTCAACGCGGGTGTTAAGCGTCAACGTTGGCATTGTCTCTAGCTTCTCGACGGATTCGTTCTCGACAACATTTCTTCTCGACGGATTCCTTCTCAACGGATGGTAACGCGGGGCTTTAACTACTAACGCGGGGCATTAACTCTATTTCTAGAGAGTCATCTCCATTCAGTATACTACTCATAGGGATGTGTAGTTATAGTTCCTATACAACCTGCACACTATAACACACAAAATACAAGATCAATACAACACGGTATTTGTTATTCTCAAACCAAGAGATGCGAAACATAGGCTCCAACAATCTCCCCCTTTTGATAATAACATATACCTGTATGAGAAATTAGTGAGATTAAGACCATTTGTGTTTATAGATAAGTAAGGTAATAATATATGCATGAATAACATGTTAAAAGCATGATAGATTTGAAAGCAATAATGCATACTCTTTCTATATGAAGTCCTCCACCTACATAAGTGTTCACTTATAATTGACACCCCCTAAATATCTATTTGACTAGATTTCTCAATTTCTTCTCCCCCTTTGTTATTAACAAAAGTGGGTAGGGATGAGTGAATATCTACTAAGATTGATTAGGAGCCACTTATTGAAGGATTTTCATGATCGAGCATATGATAGTGTATGCACCTCCAATATGATTACTCCCCCTACAAAAATACTTTCTTTGAGTTTAAAATCATTATAATGTACTCCCCCTAAATATTAGATTTATGTAATTTATTATCACCTTTTGGTAGTATCAAAAGAGGGTTTAGGTGAGAGTGTGCAATAAGGAGTAATATGTTCTATGTCGAGAAGAAAAATAGGAAGCAATCAAAAGCTTGTTAAATACTACTTGTTGAGAAAAATATAAGCATGATGTAACATTAAGTAGTAAGCAACATAACTGAAATGAAAAGTAAGCATTCTTATTTTAAGATACCACTTGTTAAAAAGAAAACCACGGCGTTAAAAATAATAGACATGAATGAGCATAAGTGGTAAACTTAGTAGAAGAATATAATAAGCACTCTTAAACACAAACATCATTTTTAGAAGATAAAATCATATAAAGGATAATGAGTTTTAAATTTGAAAATTTGATGTTTGAGTTAAAGATTGAAGAGATGCTATTCCATTAAGATAAAATTACAAGCATGATTTTATACTATCAAGAAAAGATACAAAAACTACAATGTAATAAAATTTGCATTTCAAGTAAACATAAACATTGTAGCGATCATGCTTTGCTATCTAGTGCATTTACTTAAGTTTGTAGAAAATAGTATCGATGAGCATCAGGATCCAATTCTCATGAGTAGAAGTTTTATGAAAGATAATGATGTGTACAAAATAGTGTTTTGATAAAGTATGCAAGTGAATCAATCAAAAAACACATGACTTATATAATAAAATAACACAACATTAAAATACGCAAATACTATTACTTCCACAATATTTCAATGCACATGAATAAATAGTACAACTACCAAGGTGCTCTGCACACACAATTCTTATTAAGACTTATCAGGGTGCAAAGTAGTGCTTGGGGATCACTTTTATACTTTTTAGCATTATTTTCAAATTTATTTGTGATCCTGGTGTACTAAGAGAAGTGGTGTATAAATTGTTTGCTACAAGACACTTCACAATTCTTAGCCAAGGTGCTCAACCTCACAATGCTCATTAAGACTTATCAGGAGGGTGAGTAGTGCTTGGTGGAGTTTTCCTTGTCATTTATTATTTTCTTTTTAGTTTAGTGACTAAGGACTCCGAATTCACTTGTTTTGCAAACATAGCATTTTCAACCACATTTCTCTAAAGAATAAGTGCATGAAAGACAAAGAATTGTAATAACCAATTCAATGTTGTGTAGGTAATCTATTTATGCATTATAATCATTTATGTTATTACACTACACAATCATGCAAGAATAAGATTGTAAACACATGTAAGTTATCAAAAATAAGTGAGTGAAGAAATCATTATCAAACATAATACATTACTCATACTTAGAGTCATGCTAAGCATTTCTACACATGTTTGTCTACAATCAATTTCATTGCACATAACAAGATAATTTTCAAGGCATGACAAATACAAAAACAATGTTTTTTAAGAAACTTGAAAGTTAAATTAAACATTGTATTTAATCTTTAATTGATACAATTAAGCATCCTTGACAATGGCAATGAATAACAATCAATTTTTTTATAAATTTTTGAAAAAAAAAATTATATAAGCACAAAATAATAAACACACATAAAGAGAAAAACATATTTTGTTCTTTGAAAATATTTTGTAATTTTGTATTTTTTTTATATATATTCTCTGGAAAACATAGAAGTCTTTTTAGCCCAAACAGTAAATGATAATCAATGCCAGAGAAATAAACCCAAAATAATGCATGAGAAAATACATATATTTTTTTTGAAAAGAAATAAAATTTTGTTTTAAACGAAATAAAAAGATAGAAAACTTCTTACAAACAGAGAAACAAAACACACACAAAACATTAAAATAATACCAGAAATTATTTAAAACAAAACAAAAAAAATTGGAGCAAAGGAGCTAACACCGGGCGTTAGCTTCTTAACGCCGAGACAGAACTGCAAATTTTGATGTTTTGAAAAACATTTTTCATAATTCATTTGTATTATAAATAGACCTTCCTTCAGTTGAAATTTCAGAGTATATTGATTAGATTTGAAGGCTCTTTTAACATGATTTTGGTAATTTTTCAAATACTTGTGTTTTGTAAAATCATTAAAGCTCAAAATAATAAAATATGCAAACACAAGATGCAATGTTAGAACAAAAACAAATATGCATGATTTAAGTATAAAGAGTGAGATAATATTCATGCAATGAATATAATATGAGTATACCCAAGAATAATATACCCTAACTACATGTCTACACACTATAGACACGTACAAAGAGATTGATGGACATGAGGAGCTGCACATATGCTGTAGGTTGGGGTGTTAATCCCATATGCATACAAAAGACGACGCTCAACCTAGCACTCTTTCCCCCCAGTGCCTCGCAAGGCCCTATTGGAACCCTCCCCAGTTAAGAACAAGACATGACTTAGAGGTTAGGTCTCTAATGCACACAATCCTACGTCATCGCTATTGTGAGACACATGTCATAGGTTTAATGATTATGGACATACTAAGCATGTAAGCCTTAAATATATAAACTATAGTATAATTGCGTGATTAGTTTTGGATTTACAATTATATCGAAGATTGTTGATTTTAAATCCATTTAGAAAATTTTTAGTCATGCAAAATCACTACAAAGGAAATTATGATTTTCATATTTTAGTAATATAATTTACTTTAGCATTGCAAGATATAACTAGCATGGACATAGATTTCTACCTATGGTAAGTGATGATGCTAGTATGATAAGTTAAGACAACATGGTGCAAAGCTAAGTAAAGATGGACAAATATATAATTGAGTTCTGAATTTTCATCGACCTAGAATGAAGAGAAAATTCTATTTGATTTTATCTTAGGTCTAAATATAATAAGATACATGCAAATAATAGAGATGCACATCACACACACTAAACAAGATATGAAACTATAATACCAATTGCAATCATATATTTCATAATTCCTAAGGTTGATAGAATTAGTTGATTTAAGATAGGTCTTGATAGATCATGAATTATGATATATGAATATATTGAATTTTAGCATAGGATATTAATAGATCATGGTGGTGATTGTATGGCTCATATTCATCCTTTTAATATGTGGTAACTGCTTGTAAAGTGAATATTATACTACATATATATAAAGGGACAAAAAATTATTTTGGTTCTTTTGAAATGTTTTGTAAATTTTCTTTTTGATTTTAATTTGTAGAAATTAGACAAAACAAATACAAGGTATCTGAAAGTAGAAAATAATGATACTTAACATAGTAAAATAATTTTTCAAAAAATAATAATTAGATAAATCAGAATTTTTAGAAAATATGCTACCGCCAGCGTTAGTGATAACGCCTGGTGTTAGCAACACATGGTTTTTTATTTACAATTTTGAGTTACAATTTTTTATTTAAAACACATGGTTTTTTTATATTATTTGATTCTGATTTTTCTCGATTATGATTTTCAATATAGGGGTTATTATATGCAGCAACGAAAAATAAACAAATATGCAATAAGTTGTGCATTTAATATTTTAGCCTAAGACCCCTAAAAGTCCATTTAAATCCAATTTTGAAAGTAATTTAATTAGTCTTTATAATATCATTTAGCAAATTTAGTATTCAATTTATAATGATAATATAAGACATTTATAGGTAATGGATTTAACATGGATAAAACATAGAAAAAGAAAAGATATATCACTAAAAAAAAATTATGACTTTATGTTCAATTTAATTCAATTTGATTTGTTAAACATTAGGCTTAAAATGAAAGTCATATCTCATGATATATAAAGTGATCATAGTGTGTTGGCTCAAAAATAAAAATAAACAAAAGAAAAAGCAATTAAGCATATCATGAAGTAGAGTAATGATATTTCATTTTTAATTTATTTCTACTTCATGCAATACAATGATTCCTAGAAAATGAGAGATTTAGGTATCCAAAGGGGACCAAGTGTGATGGTTCCTTTGGGTACCCAAATACATCGTGTTGGCTTTTGGGGAGATAGTGATGAATGGGCCTTTACAAGTGGGGTTAGTGTTTCATTTTTAATTTTGGGCCACCATTCATACTTTGGTTGTTTATCTTTTAAATTCATATTATGATTATTTGACATCTTTTTGTGATGAAAGTTGTTTGAAAAATAATTCATTTGGGATTTATGTTTACTCAAATTATTTTTCAAAATACATTGATGTTGATAATCATAATGAATTTTATTATATTGAATCTTTGAGAGTTTATAAGAGTGATGGTCTTTCTTAAGAATTGAAAGTTGAAAGAGTGAGTTACAATATGTTTTAAATGATTGGTTCTTATTTTGATGATTTTCATTTCCACTCTTTCTTATAGACATACTCTTATAATATGAAGTTAAGCTTTTAGACTTTTGATAATTTGATAAACTATAAATAAAAGAATTTTATTATATGAAAAATTTTGAAAAAACTTTTTTAATGATTCTAGTTTATTCTTTAAATTATCATTTTCTTTTATCATTTTTTTCATTATGCTCTTTTGAAGTTAAAGACCTTTTTCCAAAACCTTGAGTTCTTCATTAAAAGTATTATAATCAAAACAAGGTTTAGCATTTTTAAAAGAGCATGAAAGAGAATTTGAAACATCAATATAAGATTCTACTTTACTGTTTGCTTTTAAAGTTTTATTTTCTAAGCGTAATTTGGAAATACCATGTTTCAACTTTGAAAATTTACGTTAGCAAATTTAAGCACACGAAATGTAGAAATAGAATTTGTTACAAAAAAAATTTAGATTTTCTTACCTTGCTATAGTTTCTGCCTTCTCTTTTGCTTGATGTTTTGCCATTAATTGAGTTCAATATTGTTTCTCTCTTAGATAGATCTTCCTGCAAGCATGAGTCCTCGTCAATTTCTTCTCTTGGATCCATAAGGAATTTCTCTTGTTCATCATTTGTGGAAGGAAGACTATAAGTATTCTCAAGAAATTTCCAAACTTCAAAAGCATTTGGAAGCGTATAAATAAGTTTGAAAATATTTTGAGCTAGAGCACAATATAGACTATTCATAGATTTGGCATTTAAAAAAATTTCAATTTTATTTAGAATAATTGGGGCATTTTAATTATAATATTCCAAACTTCAATATCCAAAGTTTTAAGAAATTTTTCCATAAGTGTTTTCCAGCCATTATAATTTTCACCCATAAATAATGGTGGACATAATGATTTTTTATTTTCATAAAAATTATCCCCTCTAAAAGATGTGAGACCATGAAGCGCCATTATTCTCGGTTGTGAAGCCGTATTAGAATAAGCTAGCTCTGATACCAAGTGTTGGATCTTACGGTTCCCTTAGAGGGGGGTGAATAAGGGTTTTATGGATTTTAAATCTTAATTATAAATATCAGAGTTTGTGACTGAAGTTTCAAAATATTTTATAAGAAAAATATATTTTGATATCTCCGAAAAGATTGTATTGAAGATTCCTTTTTAAACAAGAGAAACAAAACTTTTTGTTAACTATTGCTAACGCCTAGCGGTGTTAACGCTGGGCGTTAGCTCTCCAGAAAATATTCCTTAGCACAAAAAGATTGCCGCAGTGATTTTACGTATGAAATCCTAAATGAACTACAATTCTAGAAAATCAGAGATAATGAAAATGATTATTGTATTTCAAAGATAATTACACAAATGTTAATTTTAATACTTTAATGAAATATAAATTAAAACATTCTTGAAGAGGAAATAAAATCAATTGAATAGAACATTAAAAGACATGATTTTATTTCATAATAAATTGAATACACAAATGTTTGATTTTTATAACGCTGGAAATCAAGGCGAGAATATGTAAAAACACTTTTTGTTGTTTCACCGGTCCTTCTCCCAAGGACCGGTTGGCTATAGCCTATATAACCCCAGATAAGGCCTCTAGCCACCCCCTAGATCTAACCTCGACCTAGTCGCCACGCATAAGGCGGTGAATTACCCCCTAAGCCACACAAGGACCTAGTCACCAACAACCGCGGCGAATTTACCCACGGAATCCTTCCCGGAATCCGAAGTTCTCCCCGAACGATTTCTCCACACAAATTACAAAAGGAAAAAGTAAAATATTACAAGATAAATGTAAAGAGAAACTCCCCAAGAAATTCTGAAGGTGAAGACGAAGGCGATGTAGATGTTGGGGTTCTTGAAACGATCGTCCTTCGTATGGGATATGCGTTGTAGACCTTCTCCTTCAAAATTCTCTTTAGATCTTCATGATAGCCCAAGGGAGATCTCTCAAATGTTGTACACGAGTCTCTCTTCAAATTATTAGAATTCTGGAATCATCACACTAGAATGAGAGGAGTTGTACTTTAAATAGCCACGGGAGCTAACGCATGGCATTAAGAGTTAACGCCGGCGTTAGTGATCGTGTACTGTCGTGGCTGAAATTGCGCAACCATCAAGATCGTGGCAGTTTTTGGACTCAACGCGGGCGTTAAGAATCAACGCTGGCGTTGTCTCTGGCTTCTCGACGGATTCGTTCTCGATGACATTTCTTCTCGATGGATTCCTTCTCGACGGATGTTAACGCGTGGCGTTAACTACTAACGCGGGGCGTTAACTCTCTTTCCAGAGAGTCATCTCCATTCAGTATACTACTCATAGGGATGTGTAGCTATAGTTCCTGTACAACCTGCACACTATAAACACACAAAATATAAGATCAAATAAAACATGGTATTTGTTATTCTCAAACAAAGAGATGCGGAACATAGGCTCCAACAAGTTGTTATCTCTGTACTTGTTGATGCTGAAGGAGTAGGGGGTCCTATCAAAATGGAATTGAAAATATCCTCATCATTAGAATTCATATATAACTTGATCCTTGCCTTCCATAATGCAAACTTATTGAGATTGCACATAGGAGGTCTTGTGCTTGAGTAATCTTTGTTCTGTGCCATGAGTTTTTAGAAGAAAAATAAAACTCTAGAAAAAACTTAAGATCTAATTGATCTTTTGATTCAGGTGTTAGCCTGTGTAACCAATCAACCAACCTCTGATACCAATTGAAAGTGAGGTTTTAGATCTTATCTTTACTCTAGAGGGGGGTGAATAGAGTATTAAAAAGTTTCTAACTTATTTTATAGCGGAATTAAAATAGTGATATATATATGTGTAACAGAGTGAGCAAAGAAACAAAATAAAATAAACAACACAAATCACAGCACAGTACAGAAAGAAAAACACAATCACAGAAGACACAAGGATCTATAGTAGTTCCCCAATCAAACTGGGTACATCTACTCTTCTACCACCCTTGGTAGGAATCCACTAGGTTTTTTATCAGGTGCCCTATCACCACTGGGATTTTTGATCAGGTGCCCAAACACCACTGAGCTTTTGATCAGGTGCTCAAACCAAAATAAAGGTTTTTGATCAAGTGCCCTGCCACCAAAGATTTAACTTTTGAAGGGAGTTAGAACCATGTACAAGATGGGATAAAATAACCAAAAAAAATGTTTATGAATTATTCTTTGTCAATAAGCTGAGAGAAGACTAGTGGATTGTTGATGTAAAGCTCCCCCTGTCTGATAGAAATTCTTGACAGTTGAAGGATGGAGCTTTCTCTTGAATGAAGGAGATCTTCCTTGATAGCAGATGAATCTGAGAGACAAAGTTTCTCAGATTATTGTTGCTCTTTGAAGATTAAGAACTGGCTGTTGAAACTGAGAGAAGAATGTTAATGTTCTCAGAGAATGAGAATGCTGCTGTAGAAGATGAAGATATCTGTCTCTGAGTATTTTTCTTCAAGTATCTTTTATATCTTCTCTGTTCTCTATTGAATCCACTGATATCTCTTCTTCTCTATAATTCTCTGATATATCCTTGATTGATATCTTCTATATTCCTTTTTCCTTAGACATATATCTGGTTGATTTGAAATTCAAATCTTCTAAATAAGGAATAAAATATTCTGAAATGATTATTCTTGGAACTGCAATCTTATTTAGCAATAGACTTTAATTCTTTTTCCTTTTCCATGAAAGTATCCTTTTCCTATATATGTCAACGACTACTTTCTCGGAAGAAGAGAATAGAAATGAATAATAAAAGGAAAGATCAAATATTGACTTTTTTTATAATGAATAAGTCCAAATAATTTAATAGATCTATTGCTGAATAGTCGAACTAAGTTCAGAGAACATAGATAACTGATCCATCAGAGATTGTCAAGCTGGAGAAGAAATTCGTCGAGCAGAAAATTGAGTTTGTCGAGCTGAGAGTTGATTTCGTCGAACTGAAGGCTGAGTTCGTCGAACTGAACATTTAGTTACTTATTCGTCGAACACAGAGCTGAGTTCGTCGATCTCAAATTAGAGTTCGTCGACTTGAAGATAAAATCTATTGAACTAGCTGGAGGACTGAAATTGTCGAGCTGGAGAGCAAGTTCGTCGAACTGAAGCATGACGTTCGTCGAACACAGAGAGGAGTTCATCGAACGCGGAATGAAGTTCGTCGAACACAAAAACTTGGAATTTTTCCTAAGTTTCAGCTACTCAGACACACTTAGACCTTGACCCTTAGACTATACAATGGGGTCAACTTGAGTCTTAATCAATAGATAGTGATCCTAGCCCAAATCAGTAATAGGGTTGTTCCAACAATACTTGAAGATCAAGCCGTTCAAAGGCGTTTCGCGAATTCGGCGACTCAAGAAATTGAGTCCGAGGTATTTAGGTCCGTTTGAAGTTACGGAGCGCATAGGCGAAGCGGCCTATCGGTTAGCATTGTCCGCAGAGCTAAGCGGATTACATGATGTATTTTATGTTTTGGTGCTGAGGAAAGTGTTGGTGGAGCCGGAAGATGTTATTGAGTCTTCGACAGTTCCCGTAGTCGAAGATCTGAGGATGATAGTTCGTCTGGTTTGCATGGAGGATTCAAAAGTTCGACGGTTGCGGAATAAAGAGGTCAAGATGGTGAAAGTGTGTTGAAATAATTGTGGACAGGACAAGTTCTCATGGGAGCACGAGCAAACGATGCGAGATGACTTCCCAGAACTGTTCTTTTCAGGTATGTGTGTTATTTGGGTTTTCATTAACGTCTTAAATTTCAAGGACGAAATTTCTTTTAAGGGGGGTAGTGTTGCAACACCCCAGGTTTTGCTGAGTGCAGAAGTTGGAATGCCCAAGGAGTATGATAAGTTGTTCGTAGCTGGGAGCTAGCACCGGCGCTAGCGATAGCGCAGGCGTTAGCTGTCCCATCGAGTAAGACTCTTGTTTCGATGATGTTCATCAAGTTGAATTCGTCGAGGCAAATTCGTCGAAGGGAATTTAACGAAGAGCTAGCGCATGCGGTAGCGCTAAGACCAGGCGATAGCGCTTCGTCGGGTAATGAAGTTCCGTGGGGCCGTTGAGTTGTTTTCGTCGTAGGGTTTTCGGCGAGTAGCTAGCACAGGCGGTAGTGCTAGCGGCGGCGCTAGACAATGGAACCAGTTTCGTAAGTGGTGTTTCCTGGACATCCGATCTTCTTATATCTTGATCCTAAGGTTCAGATAAGTGCATCCTAAGGCTCTAAATAGGGCAGAGAAGTTCTATTCTCATTTCATCAAGACTTTTGGTGCTTTTGGAGGTTAAGGAAAGGAGTAGGGTTTGGAGGAAGAAGAAGGCTAGATCCGCCATTGTTGGAGCACCGGAACTCCGTTCGTTGAACCAAAACTAGATCCGTGGAGTGGACTAGAAGGCGGTTCTTTTTATCCATGTCTTTCAACCGATCCATGGCGAGGAAGAGAACTCTTAGGGTAACGACATCTTTCCTCCCAATTTTAGGATGTGTGCATGGCATCTTTTCTTTTACCTTCTCTTTTCCAAAATTTATGGCACTGGATCTCTCAAATGAGAGGGGTTTGGGTCCCTGATGAGTCCTGATCATATACACTTTTATGGACTCATCTGGGCCGTTTTTCAGTCATTTCACCGCACTTTAGCCCTGTTATTGTTTATATTTGATATTCCATGCTAGGTGCACCTCTAGGCCCATTTTGGTGTGATTTCATGCTTATCTTCATTAGTAGTTTTCATGTACTGTTAGGTGCCACTTTCAGTGGCTAGATTCGTGGTTGTGCTGGATTAGGAGTCGTGTAGGTGTTCCCGGGGCAATTCTGCACAGGAACACTGCGCACGATCACCGGTTCTATTGCGCACGACCACTGGTCGTGCGCCACTGATCGTGTGCACTTAACCCTTTTTTCATGAGTTCTGTTTGGTGCAGTGTGCACGACCATCTACGATAGTGCGCACGACCACCGGTCATGTGCCACTGTTCGTGCGCACTTATCATTAATTTTATGAGTTCTGTCTCGACCAGTGCGCACGACCACCGACGATAGTGCGCACGACCACCGGTCGTGCGCCACTGGTCGTGCGAACATTGTATTTTATAAATTTTCTTACCTTGAAGGCTCCGTCCAATCAGGCGCACGATCACAGGATGCTAGTGCGCACGACCATTGGTCGTGCGCCAATGACCGTGCGCACTGTTTATTCCAGCGCCTATAAAACGACCTGCTCGCGAATTAGGTCGGGGATCCGCATTTTTCCGCCATTTCTTGCGCAGTTCCGCCCAGTTTCGCCCCTCCATCGTCGCCCACCATCTAGAGGTGCTCCGGGCTTTTTCTTCACGCCAATCTTGAGCCGGAGTTTCCTCTCGGCCTCCTCCTTCATCCAAGAGCTCCAAAGGAAGACCTAGCCGTCATTGCCATCAAGCAATAGGAAGTTTGCAACCTCTACCAGATCGTGACACGAAGAAGATGGGTTCATTGGGAGGTGTGACAGCCCTTCTCTACCCCGGACGTAGTTGCGGACCGAGCTTGGACGCGGATTGACAACCCGGCGATTCCAACCGTGAATCTACAACGAGACTTCGGATTCGGTCGATTTCTTGCCTTATTCTTCTCTTATTAATGTGTATATGTTTTAGATCTCATTATTATGATGAAGTGGCACTTAAACTAGTTGTATTTCTATTTATTTCATGTCTATATGAAATATTTGTTGTTTGAGTTGCTTGAGGTGCGCCCCATTCCATCCTCCATCCCGTCGTCATGTTCGTGTGCCGCACTAGCAATTGCTAGTGGCGTGCTTGTCGAAGAGGTGCTTGCGACCCTCATTCCGTTAGCCTACTCGCCCATCCGCCTACCGAAGCATGGCATCGCGGCCCGTACTCCATCCCGCCTAACGAAGCAGCGCGCTCAAGGCCTGCATAGTTCGATCCGCTTGCCTACTCATCCATCCGCCCTTACGAAGTAGCGCGTTCAAGGCCTACGTAGTCTTCCATCCCGCCGAGCGAAGCATTGCATAGCGGCATTGCATAGGAGTAGTTGTAGCTTTTTCTCTTTATTTTCCACAAACCAAATCAACCCCCGTGTCCGCAATTCATCCGACCCAAAGGACTTCGATCTCAAGTCCTTCCTCGAACGTTAACTCCACCTTACTGTGTTCCTTGAGAGATTCGATACTTGGGGATTTACTTCCTCATATTATTACTTGACCACGACCGGTTCACTGCCGTTCGGATCGCAGTCTCGCTACCGCCTATAGCGGTGTGCAGGATTTGCGCATCAAGTTTTTGGCGCCGTTGCCGGGGAGCACAGTCGTGTGAGTTTTCTGGAGAGGGAGAACCTGAGAGAGAAGCCCTTCCATTTGTAAATTGCATTTCTTTGTTTTATTTCTTTTTTATTCCATTTTCCTGTTTTAATTAGGTTGCTTTAGTAATTTTTGTTAGGTGTAGTATTTTGCACAATAGCATTTTTATTTTTGAATCGTTTTATCTTCGCACTATGTGGGCACATCTTAATTTCCGTTGCCGTTGGTGTGGAGCTACCTCCCACTCTAGTGATGAATGCCCTACGGAGAATAGTAGGCATAATTCTTATAGCCCAGCATATGGAGCACCGACTTCGTCTGATACTCCATATGGTGCGCGTAAGTCTTATGGCTACTCTGCTGAGCCTTTACCGTCTTACTTCTTTTCGGCTTCAGCCCCCGCTGTGCCAAAGAAGCCCGCAAGGCAGTGCCGGTTTTGTCGGAGCATTGATCATGTCTTGAAGGACTGTGCCGAGTATCTTCGCCAATTGGACGAGGATGACGAGCCGGATATCCGGATCGTCCCAACTCCTAACTCTGGCGGCACACCTTCAACATCCGGTTATGTGTCTTTGTCACCTTCACATCTTGAAGGGTATGGCATGGACACGATCACCGGATGTGCGGCTGATCTGGGCACCGACATTGCTGAGCCTATTCTCCCAGTGCATCCACCACCCCTAGTGGATTCGATTCTTTGTGAGGAATCGGTGCTCGACTTTTATCCGAGCACTATTCCTCCCCCTGTTGTGCATACTACTTTCGTCTCTGACGACATTGTTGAGGATGGTCGCGGGATGAGGCTGGCGATTTATGTGTTATGCCTGCCCCTATGGAGGAGGACAACCTACTTGGTGATGAGGAGCTTTCCTCAACACCGGTGGAGGAAGTCCAAACCTTGGGCATGGCCACTGTCGATCCCGCTGAACCTTGCGGCATTGATGACAATGCCAACATTATTTTACTTCCCATCCTGCTGGGAGTGAGACCGGGACCACTCCCCTGATTTCTGATTATTTTTGTCCTTCTTCTCTTTTATTTCTTGATCCCCTTTCTCTATCTGAGCCTGTGCAGGTTGAGTCTTCACAGGTACCTCAGGAGGACTTGGAGCATGATGCTCAAGTCAATGATGAGTGTATCCTCATATGTGAGGAGGTTGATCCCCCCTTCGTAGAGGAAGCTCCACTCATTTCCTTCTCCTCCTGCTGCCTCCCTGGAGATGATACCTTGCTGGGCAAGGATAATTTTGGTGAGTTGAGTGAGGATTCCTCCTCTTCTTATTTTTTATTCCCTCTACCTGTGACGAGCAGGTATTATTTATATTCGGGTAGAGGCGTGACTATTCTGTTGCCGTATCGGTACCCGCTACCGACACGCATATTAGAACAGTTACCTGTGCACTTCTCTTTTCATAGACCCATTAGCTAGAACTGTTTTCAATTTGAATAAGTCGTGCTGGGAGGACAATAACCCCAGTAGTTATCTTACCTTTTCCTGCATTTCTTATTTCATCTTGTTTAGTTTAGTTAGTAGTATTCTTTTTTTTCAGTTTTCTATTTTCTTTTGTTTCTGCGGAGCTGACCCCTGCAGGTATCTTCTCTGGATGGCGGATGCTGCAGCTTAGTCTTGGTTTAAACGCCAATCTTCTGGTATGCTCACTTGCTGGGCATTGGGTACTCTCTTCCTCGAGCCTTTTTTTATTTTCATGTCATATATTATGCGGATTGTTTAGTTTAAGTCTGGGGGAGAGTAGTTTTGTTTACCAGCTCACGTGCACTATTGCACTGCATGCTAGAAGATTCCATTTAAAATATTTTGTTTATTTTCATTGCACACCACATCACCCACTTGAGCGCGTACTCATCTGTTTGCTTGCTCTGTTGTGAATTTAATTCTTCTGCTTATTTGGGAAAGTCTAGGTGATGGCTTAGGACTATGTAGCAGAGTAAAATGTTGACTCTAGTAGTGCTCCTAGTCGAGTGCTCGGTTGCATAGAAATTTGTGTAGAGTAGACTTCTCTTTATACTTATGGTTTTATATTTTTCTTATTAGTGTAAATGTTGTTTACTCTACTCAAATGGTGAATTCGGTGGAATCAAACGGTAGCATAGGGATGTGTGCAAACGATCGCTAGATTCGTATTGCTTGAGTCGGGAGAAAGGAGAATCTTTCTCGGTGGCTAGAACTTGCCCCAAGCGATTCTTAAAGCATGGGTATACGGTTAGTCAATTGCGTGAATGTGATATAGGCCATCATTTTGGCCCGGTTGAGCCTTTGTGCCTATCCCTACCACTATATCCTCGCTAGCCCAGTTGTGCCTACCCGTTCTTTGATTCAGCCCCACTTTTATTTCACCAAAGCCCAAAAGCCAATCCTAGTCGCACACCCAAATATGAGCTTTAGCTGTTTATTATTTTCATGAGTTGGGTTGTTGATGTGGTAATATGTTTGTGAAGATGTGGATGTGTCCTTTTGTTTATTTGCTGAAAATGATAAGAAAAGAAAAGAAATGAGAAAAAGAAAAGAAGTTAAAAAGAAAGGAAAGAGAAGGAGTGTTTAATTGAAAATCTTTATGTATAGATTTATGTTTGGGAGTAGGCGGTGCACGCACCCATGTTGTTAAGTCCAAGTCTGGGGGTGTTGTGTACCCGCGTGTTTGTGTGGTGAATGAGGATAGTTTCCTGCATTAGCTCATTTGGGTTTAGTGCTTGAGCCATCGTTTTTATCTTTGTTTATCCTCACCTAACCCAAGCCTCTTTTAAAACCTAAAGTCTTATTGATTCACGCATTTGAGTCAAACCAGTGCCGTGGAGAGAATGTGACCGGGCAAGCTTATGGTCACCGACACTGATGGATTTCAGTGGAGTTTTTCCCGCATCCCAATCTTGAGCAATGCTCATCTCAGCGATGAGTTTACTTTCTCCGTATGCATGACCGGATGATTCACCGTAGTTCACCATTTTGAGTGGTTGTAATATGCTTTTACTCTTTTAGAAATATATAAACTGTTTATATAATCAGAAATCTTCTCTACTATTCTTCTTTTGCACGTGAGCATGCGACTTCGCATGGTACTCTGTATTGTAGTTTTAAGCCATCTACTTTTCTTTCCCCGTTCGCATGGAATTTGTTTGCTCGGGACGCGCAAACAGGTAAGTCTGGGGGTGTGATGAGTCCTGATCATATACACTTTTATGGACTCATCTGGGCCGTTTTTCAGTCATTTCACCGCACTTTAGCCCTGTTATTGTTTATATTTGATATTCCATGCTAGGTGCACCTCTAGGCCCATTTTGGTGTGATTTCATGCTTATCTTCATTAGTAGTTTTCATGTACTGTTAGGTGCCACTTTCAGTGGCTAGATTCGTGGTTGTGCTGGATTAGGAGTCGTGTAGGTGTTCCCGGTGCAATTCTGCACAGGAACACTGCGCACGATCACCGGTTCTATTGCGCACGACCACTGGTCGTGCGCCACTGATCGTGTGCACTTAACCCTTTTTTCATGAGTTCTGTTTGGTGCAGTGTGCACGACCATCTACGATAGTGCGCACGACCACCGGTCGTGCGCCACTGTTCGTGCGCACTTATCATTAATTTTATGAGTTCTGTCTCGACCAGTGCGCACGACCACCGACGATAGTGCGCACGACCACCGGTCGTGCGCCACTGGTCGTGCGATCATTGTATTTTATAAATTTTCTTACCTTGCAGGCTCCGTCCAGTCAGGCGCACGATCACAGGATGCTAGTGCGCACGACCATTGGTCGTGCGCCAATGACCGTGCGCACTGTTTATTCCAGCGCCTATAAAACGACCTGCTCGCGAATTAGGTCGGGGATCCGCATTTTGCCGCCGTTTCTTGCGCAGTTCCGCCCAGTTTCGCCCCTCCATCGTCGCCCACCATCTAGAGGTGCTCCGGGCTTGTTCTTCATGCCAATCTTGAGCCGGAGTTTCCTCTCGGCCTCCTCCTTCATCCAAGAGCTCCAAAGGAAGACCTAGCCGCCATTGCCATCAAGCAAGAGGAAGTTTGCAACCTCTACCGGATCGTGACACGAAGAAGACGGGTTCATTGGGAGGTGTGACAGCCCTTCTCTACCCCGGACGTAGTTGCGGACCGAGCTTGGACGCGGATTGACAACCCGGCGATTCCAACCGTGAATCTACAACGAGACTTCGGATTCGGTCGATTTCTTGCCTTATTCTTCTCTTATTAATGTGTATATGTTTTAGATCTCATTATTATGATGAAGTGGCACTTAAACTAGTTGTATTTCTATTTATTTCATGTCTATGTGAAATATTTGTTGTTTGAGTTGCTTGAGGTGCGCCCCATTCCATCCTCCATCCCGCCGTCACGTTCGTGTGCCGCACTAGCAATTGCTAGTGGCGTGCTTGTCGAAGAGGTGCTTGCGACCCTCATTCCATTAGCCTACTCGCCCATCCGCC
Organism: Dactylorhiza incarnata; assembly: GCA_033032865.1. Classification (NCBI taxonomy): domain Eukaryota; kingdom Viridiplantae; phylum Streptophyta; class Magnoliopsida; order Asparagales; family Orchidaceae; genus Dactylorhiza; species Dactylorhiza incarnata. The sequence goes on along the minus strand of JAWHQI010000037.1, from coordinate 4,643,367 downwards.
TACCGAAGCGTGGCATCGCGGCCCGTACTCCATCCCGCCTAACGAAGCAGCGCGCTCAAGGCCTGCATAGTTCGATCCGCTTGCCTACTCGTCCATCCGCCCTTACGAAGTAGCGCGTTCAAGGCCTACGTAGTCTTCCATCCCGCCGAGCGAAGCATTGCATAGCGGCATTGCATAGGAGTAGTTGTAGCTTTTTCTCTTTATTTTCCACAAACCAAATCAACCCCCGTGTCCGCAATTCATCCGACCCAAAGGACTTCGATCTCAAGTCCTTCCTCGAACGTTAACTCCACCTTACTGTGTTCCTTGAGAGATTCGATACTTGGGGATTTACTTCCTCATATTATTACTTGACAACGATCGGTTCACTGCCATTCGGATCGCAGTCTCGCTACCGCCTATAGCGGTGTGCAGGATTGGCGCATCAGTCCCCTTGGTTCAAGAAGAACCATCGGGTGTTTGAGTCCGTCGCCGACATGATTTTGTACTAGAGATCCGCTCCGTTAGTGGATTAGGCATTGTGGGTGAAGCCGAAATCGTGACTGGTTGTCCGATTTGGTGATGTTGCTTAACATGCATCTTAGGGATTTTGCTAGAAATCCGATGACGACGAAAACGTCATATGTGTTGCCCTTATGTTTCGTGTGAGAACGAACGTTGGTTTGGAATGGGTAAATTTTATGTGTATGTGAAGGCGTAACTTTGTCTTGTGGTCGGCTGGCTAGCCCGTGAATGCTTGGATTCATGTGGGGCGAGTGTCCCGGCAAGACAAGTCCCCTTTTGGGCTAACTAATGAGAATAAGTATGCTGATGCGCCCGTTGGCAAGATGAGCCATGTAAGGGGTGAGGTCTCAGTGGAGTTCTTGGCTTTTGGCTTAGTGCTTGTGGCGAGAACAAGTATGTTGATGCACCCATTGGCAAGGTGAGCCATGTAAGGGGTGAGGTCTCAGTGGAGTTCTTGTCCTTGGGCTTGCACGCCCGTGGGGGAAATGATAAGTACCCTTGGTTTGTGCTGAAATGATGATGTGTGTTGTTATATTAGAAACATACACGGCATCGGGTGCCTTGGGTGAAACCCAGGTTTGCATACATGCTGCATTGCTAGGCCCCCCTACTTTTATTGCTCAACCTAGAAACGTGGATGATGATTATGACACTCATGCCTATCGTTTTTATGTTATAATTTTTTATTACATTTGCATACGAAGTGCTGACTTGCAGGGTGATGTAGTTCCTCGGGGTCCGCTAGGATGGACGGGAGGAGGGGTGTTGTTACACCGTTGTTGGTCAGCCAAAGCTGACCCTTGTTATACCACTCTTTGTGATTTGGATACAGGGCAAGGATTGCATGCTAGACCTAGCTCGCCGGCCAAAAAGGCCTAAGCTTCATGAAGTGCACTTTCTCGATTTTCTTGTTTGACTATGTTGTCTTTACCTGTTCCGTCTTGCACGCTGAGGTAGCTTATGATTGTGATGATCTTTTGGACATTTTTCTATGCCCTATTTGTTTGGCTTGAGTATGGGTTTTATAAGGCCTTAAGGTCGTGGTACTCTTATGTAGATGTGGACAACTTCTATGGTTTTTTTTTTATGTTTCCGATGTGTTTGTTCTGAGTTTTGAGATGGTTAGATCTATATCACTTTTTAGTACTAAAGCTGTGGCGATTATATGTTGTGGGGTCCCGGCCGGACCTATATTATATAGTCATTGTAGGGGAGGTGTTACAGCTATCTCCATAAATGCATTTCAAAGGGTTCAACCTCATGTTGAAGCTTCGAAGAGTTGTGAATGTTTCATTCAAGTCATTAAGATGAGTTGAGAAAAGCTTGCTTTTATTAGAAGGTCATCGACATAAACTTCTAAATTCCTTCCTTTTTTAAGTTGTAAAAACGATGTCCATTTTCTGATAAGTGACACCAGCATTATTTAGCCCGAAAGGCATTACGAGATAGCAGAAACAACCATCATTCGTGATGAATGAGGTGTGGGGAATACCGGGCTTATGGATTCTTATTTGGTGAAAACCAGAGAATGCATATAAAAAACTCATGCAAAAGTACCTGAAAGACTTTAATTAAGGGTAGCTAATCACCTAGAGGGGGTGAATAGGTTATTTAAAAACTGTTGCAATTCTTGACTATAATCAAGATGAAACTAATCAGAGCTTTCAAGAAACAAAAACATACACAGAAAAGAACACACAGATTTTTATAGTGGTTCCCCGTATCTTGGGTAATCCACTTTCCCCCTTCTCCCCTTCTAGCAGTGTGCTAGATAGAGGTTATAGCTCCTCCAGATCTCAGACCACAAATAGGTCTTACAGCTCAGATCACAACTGATCTTACGGTCTCAGATCACACAGATCTTTCTAACTCAGATCATACAGATCCTACCTCAGCCTTTATAACTAGGCTTACAGCTTAGATTCACCCCTGAATCCTACAACTCAGATCACACCTGATCTTACAACTCAGATCCTTGACATATCCTACACTCAGATCTGACAACTCAGATCCTACAGGAATTTATAAAGGAAATAACAAATACTTAGACTCAGATTTGAGATTGTTGAGCCTTCTTGATCTGCCTGAATGATCAGACTGAAATCTTCAAAAGAACAATAGCAGCAAATGATCTTATTGATTCAACAGGCTGTGATGACTGTTCTTCTTCTTAGGAAGACAGATTCTTCCTTCTTGATCTTCTTCTTTCAGAGAGAGATGTCAGCACCAGATTGCTGAATGAAATCTTCAGTTTAGATTGGTTCTGAAAGGGAAGATGACTTCTCTAGATTCTTTCTCGAACTTTCTCTCAAATTGATGGAGACGATGATGGCTTTTGAAAGATAGGAAAATCTTTTCTAACTTAACTTTTCTTCACTTCTTAACTTGGATTAACTGCACAACCCATAGGTCATGCCTTCTATTTATAGCCTTCCATCTGCAATGTGTGTTACGCTTCTCCACGTCAGCATGACGTCACATCTTCAACGGTCTTCAATGAAAACAAAAGCTCAGCTAGCTGTGGAAGATATTCTTCAGTTCAGAGTATTTGTAGAAAAGGCATTGAGCACTTAACATCTCTGTCGACGCTTTTCTAGTTAGGCGTCGAGCGGTATTTGAACGCTCGACACTTACTCCTTAGACTGAGGCTCTCGTCTCCTACTTCTCAGGCGTTGAGCAAACATCACTTAGTTGACGCTTTTTATTTGAAGAAGTCGAGCAACGTCTAAGGCTCGACGCTTCTTAACTATTACTTCATATCTTGACACTTATGGTTGGCGCTGAGCTGACTGAAGTTAAGTCGACACTTCTCTTTCCAAGGCGTCGAGCAATGTAACTTGGCTCGACGCTTCCGAACTTGGTCTCAGAACTTCAGCGGCGACCTTTTCTATTTGAGTAGTAGACATGAGTCAACGCTTCTGGGTCACAGGCGTCGAGCGCTGTATGATGTCTCGACGCTTGTGGACTTGAATGAGTTCCATGAACTTCTTGCCTGACCTGATCTCCTGCACATTGATTCTAGAGAGTATATCAAATACATTCTGAGATATATCTTTGACTTAGGGATGGACTTCTCCAAATCTAAGACATTGTGGGCAATGATCCCAACAATCTCCCCCTATTTGAAGAAGTCATAATCTCAGTCAATGATATATCTCTCTTTTCAAAGATAAACAATGTGTTCTAATTTCTATACAGGTAATCAAAATAAAGAGTATCAAACTTTATAAAATTAGGTTACCAATACATTCTATCCACAAAAATAATCTCAGACATGATTTCTCATATAAGCATAAAAGCATAAGCAATTCAGACTAAGACATGTCATGTAGAGAGACAGAATCACATCACAGGCATATGAATAGATATGAACATGAAGAATAGTTCACACTTGGAATTCATCAAGATAGTTCAAAAATATAACAATTACATTCTTCTGAAAGTGAAAGATAAAGATTAAATTTCTAAAGCTGTCCAGGATCCTTGAATTCTATTCCTCTTTTAGCTCTTTTGGAGAGTGCTTCAGCAACTTCCTTTCTCCTCTTCAAATAGCCAAAAGGTTTTGGAAAGTATCTGATTGGATCCATTTCTCCTGCCTGGACCTTCCCAGCCATTTTGTTAGCCTTGAATTTGATCTTTAGTTCCTCTTGATCCCTATGCTTTAACCATTCAGCTTCAGAATACCACCTTCCTCTTTCCTCTGGGTTATTTTTCACAGCTTCCCATGCTGACAGAATCAATTCTCTGGAAGATGGAGACCAATGTTCAAAATCAACTCTTGATTGAACCTCTTCTCTGAACTTTCTTTTACTTGATTCTACTTGCTCAGTAGTAAAGTTCTGTCTTTTACTTTTATCCTCAGGACTATACATTTTAGCAATCTGCTTTTGTACCTGAGTAAGAGAGGCTGGCCTTGTCTCAGAGACTTGATCATTCTCATAGTCTATGGAAGGATATCCAAGAGTTTCTCTTATGGAGTTAGAAGTCCACATAGCATGTTCAGAACTGGCTTGAATCATTGACCTCTCCCCCTTTAGGACTTCTTCAACAATGTGTTCTCTCAAAGTATTCTTCTGAAATCTGACCTGACCTTCCAAGTGATTTACCCCACTTTCAATGGTTTTCTTTACTTTAAAGATATGATCATCTATAGTATCTGCATGCAGCTTTGCTTGATCTCTTAGAACTGTGGAGCTCTCATCAATTTTAGCCAAGATATCAGCATTCTGCTGTTGCAGTCTAGCTTCAATCTTATTTGTGTTAAGGTATATTTAGCACGTGTATCATATGTTAAACGGAACCCTAACGGGTCCGTTAACGGGTCGTCGGGGATTTAGGGTTACGCCTATAAATACCCCCGCTGGGGGCAACGGGTAGTTCATTCCAAACTTGATGTTCACTCAGATGCTTCGAGCACCGTTTCATTCTCGAAGTTTTTCTTCGTGAGCGCCCCCAAAGCCCTTCTCCCCCGTGCGGTTTCTTCTCCCCGTAACCGCTGCTCCCGTTCGCTTCATCCCTGTCGATCGAAGGAAGCAAGGAGACGCAGCCCGTAACCGCTCCTCCCTTCTTCCCGATCGCGAAGAAGCCCTTGCCGATGGCCTGCGTTCTTCTCGCGTGAAGGAAGGAAGCAGCCTGCCGTTGAACCCTAGCCGTCTCCGCGTTCGTGCGTTGAGAAGGAAGGTGCCGCCAAGGCTGTTCTCCATTGCGTCTCGCCGCTGCCGCGTTCGACAAAGTAGCCGACGCCGCCGTCGCGTTTGAAGAAGGACGCCGCCGTCGCGTGTGGAGTAGAAGACGAAGTCGCTGCCGATCGACGAGATCTCTTCCGTTCGACGAACGATTTTTTCGATCGACGTTTTCTTCCTGATCGTCGATCCAGTAACAGCCAAGGAAGAAGATCTTGTTCCTCGCAAGGAGCACTCAGACTCCGTTCTCCCTTCCCACTACCGCCGTGGAGTGTTGCGTCGCCCTGCACTGCCGCCGTTGGAGTTTGCCCGCAAGGAGGAGTGCAGCGCCGCCCTTTGTCAATCCCGCCGGAAGAGCCGCGTAACTGCCGCTGTTTCGTGGGATTCGAACCGCTATCGCCAGGCATTAGCGGTAACGCCAGGCGATAACCTCCCCTGCTGCTACCGCCAGGGCTACCGCCCGAGCTACCGCCAGGCGACAACCTCTTTTTTGCTTGTGGAGATCCGTTCTTCCGTGTTTCAGCCGCCACCTCCAGATGGCCTCGCTTTCGAAGAGCAGCAGTCTGTCCTCTCCTATGCCGTTGATAAAGCTGGAGAAGTTCTCCCATTCGGAGTTCACTGCCTGGAAGAGGAATACCCAGTTTGGTATGAAATATCTGAATATATTTTATACGCTGCAGACTGACCTCGCAGATTTCAAAGGTGAAGACGACGTTGCTCAGTGGATCAGCGACGAAGACTTCTGTCGCGATTATCTCCTGAATTGTCTCTCCAATTCACTGGCCGAGACATTTGGGAAACTGAAGACAGCGAAAGAGATCTGGACTGCGCTGGAAGATCAGTTCAAGGAGGAGGAGAACATGTCCAAGACGCATCTGGTGGACAGGTTCATGGGATTCACCTTCACAGAGGACAGGGAAATCCTTCCCCAGATCGCAGACCTGGAAAATTTGGTGGCCAAGCTCAACAGTGAAAGTGTCCCTCTGCCATATGGGTTCGTTGCTGGTGCCATCATCTACAAGCTCCCCTCAGCATGGTACTCTTTCAAGACAGAGATGTATCGCAAGAAGACTCAGGTCAGTCTGAAAGAACTCAAGCGGTTCATCTGCATTGAGGATGAGAATCGGACAAGGCATGTTAAGGAGGTGGTGAGCAAGCAGCAATCCGCTGCTAATATGGTCACACACCCAAAGAGGAAGCCTAGATCTGATCGGACTCGACCTCCCCCCACTGCACCCGCAGTAGTAGACACCAGCAAGAAGATTAAGAAGTTCAAAGGCAAGTGCTAGAACTGCAACAAGTGGGGTCACTGCGCTTCTGAGTGCAGGCAACCCAAGAAGCCCGATGCTAACCCACCAAAGCCTGATAACAGAGAACATATGCTCCATCAGACTGCGCCCTCCCACTTTGTTGCCCAGGTTGGGAACGTTCAGGCCAGTACTGACTGGTGGTTGGATTCGGGGGCGACCTGCCACGTCTGCAACAACTCCGCTCTACTGAAGGATGCCACTCCAGCTTCTGAGACAGTTACAGTGGCAAATGGAGCCACTGCTGAGGTACTCCAGACCGGGACCGTGGATCTGCTACTCTCTTCAGGTACGCATTTAATTTTGAAAGATGTTAAATACATTCCTACATTAGCTGCTAATTTAATCTCGATTAGTTTGTTAAGCGATGCGGGTATGTCCTTTAACATTAGTGGTGGTAGGGTGACCCTAATGGTTAACTCACATTCTTTTGGTTGTGCATACGTAGTCAACGGAATGTATCGTTTGAGTCTAGCAACTGAAGTAGTCAATCAGGTTAGTTCTACTTTGATAGATCCTAAGACTTTACACGCAAGACTAGGACATGTCAATTATAGAAAACTACTCCTGCTCGCTAGAACTCATAACATCCCCTTAGACACTAAATCCAAATTCGATAAATGTGAGATATGTGCTCAAACTAAGATAACTAGAACACCATTCAGTCAGGTGTCTAGGAGTACACGTCTACTAGAGTTGATACACTCCTACATTTGTGACTATAAGAGTTTCGTCATTCGTGGTGGTCGGAAGTACCTGATAACTTTTATCGATGACTTCTCTAGATATACTCACATTTATCTCTTAAAATCAAAAGATGAAGCTTTTGAAAAATTTCAAATTTTCAAAAATAGGGTTGAGAACCAATTGGATTTGAAAATTAAATGACTTAGGAGTGATCGAGGAGGCGAGTATATCTCGGGTGAGTTTAGGGATTTTCTTGCTAGCAATGGCATAATACCTGAAACCACTGCCCCTTATTCGCCCCAGTCAAACGGTATTGCCGAGCGGAAAAATAGAACTTTAACAGAAATGTTGAATTATATGTTGTTGACTGCCGGTATGCCTACTGCTTATTGGGGAGAAGCAGCCCTCGCGTCGAATCACATCCTAAATATGGTTCCTCATGCTAAATTGAAGCAAACCCCGTATGAGCTTTGGTTTAAGAGACCGCCTAGATTTGATCACCTCAAAACCTGGGGTTGTATCGCCTATGTTAGGATACCTGACATAAGGAGATCGAAGTTAGGACCTAAGACGAACACTTGTGTGTACATAGGATGTGCGGTGGATAGTGCTGCAGACCGATTTCTAGATCTCTCTACCAACACGGTTATTGAGTTTAGAGATGCTGTGTTCTTTGAGGACAAGTTTCTTAGAGATAAGAACCTGACTCTTCCAGGTCTGCCAGACACTAGTTCTGATACCCTCGTTGGGACAGAACTACGACTCCCTGACACTGAGCCAGTTCACACTAGTGTCCTAGAGTCCACTAGGTTATCTAATAGGGAACGTGTTCCTAAAAGCTTTGGTACAGACTTTGTGACTTACCACGTTGAAGCTGATCCATCCACCTATACGGAAGCGATGCGATCCAGGGATTCCCTGTTATGGAAAGAAGCCATTGATGATGAGATGCACTCTCTCATGGAGAACCATACTTGGACATTAGTTGACCTACCCAAAGGAGCTAAAACCATTGGGAGCAAGTGGGTTCTTAAGAAGAAACTGAATCCAGATGGGAGTATCGCTAAGTACAAAGCACGTCTAGTTGCCAAAGGCTTCACTCAAGTGAGTGGAGTTGACTACTTTGATACATACTCACCTGTTTGTCACATTGCAACGATCAGGGTTCTTCTCGCTATCGCATCTATTGAACGTTTCGTCGTTCATCAGATGGATGTTAAGACTGCATTTTTAAATGGAGATCTAACTGAAGAGATCTACATGCGTCAACCTAAAGGGTTTGTCGTAAAAGGTCTCGACACCAAGGTCTGTAAGTTGATTAAGTCACTCTAGGGATTGAAGCAAGCACCAAAGCTATGGCACGAGAAGTTTGACACTTGCGTAAAAGGCCTGAATTTTCAATCCAGCCTTTCAGATAAATGTCTGTACATACGGACAAGTCCTCACTCTGTCGCTATAATCTGCTTGTATGTTGATGACATGCTAATTCTGGGCACCGATCAGTCTGAGGTGGAAGACGTTAAGGTTACCTTGCAGTCAAAATTTAGCATGACTGACTTAGGTGTGGTGAAGACCATCCTAGGCATGAAAGTGAACTTTACGGATAAGGGTATCACCCTCAGCCAGAGTCACTACATCAGAACTCTACTAGAGAAGTGGGGTTATGATAAGTGCAGGAACATTGAGACTCCATACGACTATACTAATAGACTGAAACCTCATGACGGTTCACCGATTCGACAGTTGGATTACTCCAAACTCATTGGCAGTCTCATGTATGCTATGACCTGCACTAGACCCGACATAGCCTTTACGGTCGGCATGTTGAGTAGATTCACTAGTAACCCTGGAAAGGACCACTGGGACGCCTTGGAAAGGCTAATGCGATACTTAAAGTATACTGCGCAGTATGCTTTATGTTATAGTGGACACCCACCTGTGCTTGAAGGGTAATCTGATGCCTCCTTGTGCTCAGACGTTGGTGATAGTAGGTCCACTAGTGGTTATGTGTTTACCCTAGGAGGAGCCGCAGTATCTTGGAAATCTAAGAGGCAAACGTGTATAACACTATCCTCTATGGAAACCGAACTCTATGCTCTTGCTTCAGCTGCCGAAGAAGCAGAGTGGGTCAGAGATTTGGTTATGGATATTCCAATGACGAGTCTGAAAATGAACTCTATCTCGATATTTTGTGACAATCAAGCCACAAAAACCATTGCAACTAATTCACTGTTCAATGGTAAGTGAAGGCAACTACAGATGAAACAGGCCTGGTTGACCTATCTCACCAGTCAAGGGATCATTTCCCTCTTGGACATGAGATCAAAAGATAATGTAGCAGATGTCCTTACCAAGGGCTTATGCAAGGTTCTTACATCTAAAACATCAGGGGATATGGGATTAAAGTCTATTTAGTGGGACTTAATACCTATGTTTGTTTAAGTTTTAGAACCGAGTCTGCCTACATTCACGTATCTAGATTGAGTACACTGAAGTATTCTAGATGTTACTTGATGAAGCCTGAGATTGTTTAGTTGCTAGTCATTCCAAACTTGATGACTTACACAACTACTTCATTTCAAAGGCTGAATTGGGTATCATTCCAAAAACGAGTACTAAAGTTGCTGATATGCGTCCTGATATTATGATCATTACTTATATCATTCCAAACTTGATGATATATTGGTCACAGCTTGTTGTATCATTCCAAACTTGATGATATAATACAATTGTGAAACGTTTGGTAATAATCTTAATAATCGAAGGAACATAGCTTGGTTTTATAAAACCAAATTTCTAATTTTGTGTAAATTAGATAAGCGATGTGGACCTGTGAGTCTTTCTTCCTAGTTAGAGTATTATGTTCTAAACTGTAAGAACTAATCACTTTACTTTTGATATGCATACGTATGGATTCATTGAGTTTGTTCTCATGACATTCAAATGTTTAAATGCAGATCAATTGAAGTCTGGAGGAGAGAAGGTGGATTTCGACATGGATGCAGATGATCTACTGTCTGAGTAGACCGTTCTGTTACTTGTTTGAGTTTTGTTTTCAGATTACTGTTCTTGCTTCTGCTTTAGCTTTTGCATGTTTGGAACCTGTTTGAGTTTAGATGTTTGATCTAAAACTCTTGTTGCTTTTAATCTGAAACTCATTCTGTCATTATCTAACTAATATGTTTTGTTTAACCTGTTATATTATACAATTGATACAATATAGGAGGAGAATGTTAAGGTATATTTAGCACGTGTATCATATGTTAAACGGAACCCTAACGGGTCCGTTAACGGGTCATCGGGGATTTAGGGTTACGCCTATAAATAACCCCGCTGGGGGCAACGGGTAGTTCATTCCAAACTTGATGTTCACTCGGATGCTTCGAGCACCGTTTCAATTTGTACCTGTTAGGATATGTGCTACCTGTTCTTTGTACAGAACTTGCATGTTGCTACTTAGTATTCCTTGGTTTTTCTGAACATCATCCACTGTCTTTGTAATTCCAGCTTGTGATTCTTTAAGAAGCTATGATGTTTCTTTGATTACATCAAGTTGTTCAATTGTATAATCTACTGAAACACCAGCCCTCTTAAAGAACTTTACCATCTCCTTCCTTAATGCAGATATCTGATGATTTACTTCAAATCTAACCAATTTCAATTGGAAATCTACCTCATTTTTCATTTTTGTATTATTCTCCTCAATATATTGTTCTAATAATCTTCTTTGATTATTCAGCAACACCTCCAGCTGAGGTAGAATAGGACTAAGATCCACATGGATTTCCTTTTCCAATTCAACACCTTTACTGCTCTCTTCTCTGATTAAAGAATCATCTCTCTGGCTCATATGGGAGCTAGAGGATTCTATCTTGATAACCTTCTCAGCAGGTTTCTTTGTTGCTATAGGCTCTCCTTCTACCTCCATAGCATCAACTACAGAATTCTCTTTAGCAGGGATCTCAGCCTGAGACTCCCCCTCAAATGGTGCATTATCTTCAGCTGGAAATTCATCTTGAGGATCCCCCTCAGTCTCTGCATTGATCAGATCAATTTTATCCTGAGCAGGGATCTCATCCTGAGTCTCCCCCTCAACTGTTGCTTTGCTCATTTTAGAATTGTTCTGAGCAGGAATCTCATCTTGAGTCTCTCTCTCATTTTGAAAAACCCCTTCAAGTCTAGCAGGGGATACATGAAGACTTCCTCTTTCTTCTTCTCCTTTCTCACTCTCATCCTTTTCTTTCTCAGGAGAACTGTCCCTTGCATTGTTCCCTTCTTCTTCTTCAGATGTTGTAAGGTTTGGATCATGAATTGGAGTAGATTTAGATTTTCTTTTGGAGGAGGATGAGCTGGATGAACTTGAAGAACTTGAAGAAACCTTCTTCTTCTTTTGCTTCTTTGCTTTCTTCTGTTTGGGAGAAGATTCTGCTGGAGGAGGGTTAGATAAAATTTTGTCCCATCTTTCTATCATTCTTATATCCATTTTCTTCATCTGATTTATCTTTGATCCAGGTTTATTACTCAAGGAGTCAGGAGAGACTTTTACTAAATATAAGGACAATATTCTACCCATGTTGTGTACTTGGATACATTCAACTATCCTATCAAACACTACTTTTCCCCAGTCTGTTCTCAGAGAATGAATAATCCTTGTCAGTAGGATAAACATTTTTCTAGAAACTTTGTCATGAGATCCAGTCTTGCACAGCAGTCCCTTTCCTATAACATCTGTTATCAATTTACCTTTTGAATTCATTCCCTTTCTTTGAATACTTCCAGTGATTTCTCGTGACGTTTCAATCTCGCACCAGACTTGTGTTAATCTAATCTGTTCAGAGGACACTTCTTCTTCTTCATTCCTTTTTAACCTAGGCAATTCCAATGCCTTAGCTAGTCTAGAAGGAGTTATTTTGATCTTCTTACCATTCACACTGGACTTAATCTTTGAATTGACGGAGTTTATTACTATGTTAGAGTATAGCTCTAATACCTCTCGTTTCCAGATGAGAGTTGATTCAGACAGTACAAATTTCAGTCCGGCATTGTAGATTATTTCGATTGTTGATTTGATCTCCACAGAAGTTGATTGGAATCCATTTCGAACAAGTTCACTTCCCTCATAGAGATACTCATTGCTTTTGGGAGGCATTGTTGTAGAGATAGAATTGATGGAGTGATTTTCTAGGGCAGACAATCTCGAACTCAGAGAACTAGGGCACTAACGAAGTGTTTTCCCTATTTATAGAAGTCCTAGTTCAAGAAGATGATTAGCCGCGCGCCTAAGTTATTTGACAAGATTGATCTAGTGGTTTAAATTGACCCTATCGAGATGATCTAGCTATGTTTGCATAGGCGTTGATATCGCTCGATGCCATATATCTTCAGTCGACGCCAGGTGACATCTCGACGCCAAATACTTTCTCTCGACGCCAGGTGTCTTCTCTCGACGCCAAGTATCTTCTTTACTCAACTTATGGATCTCAATCATTATTTTTATTTATTTAATACAGAATGGCTTTAATCCATTTTTAACATACCTAATTCAATTTTAAAATTATTGAATTTAGTTTCATCCAGTGGTTTAGTAAATATGTCAGCAACCTGTTTTTCGGTTGGAACATATTCAATTGAGATATCTCCATTTTCTACATGTTCTCTAATGAAATGGTATCTTATTTCTATATGCTTAGTTCTGCTATGAGATACTGGATTGTTGGATATAGCAATTGCACTAGTTGAATCAAAAAATAGAGGAGATTTACATAGCTGAACTTTATAGTCTTGGAGTTGGTGTTGAATCCATAGTAGCTGAGCACAACAGTTTCCAGCTGAAATGTATTCAGATTCTGCTGTTGAAATAGCCACACTTGTCTGCTTCCTGCTACTCCAAGATATTAGTCTTTTGCCAAGAAATTAACATGTACCAGATGTACTCTTTCTATCCTCCTTGCATCCTGCAAAATCAGCATCTGAAAAGCCAATTAGTTCAAAATCATTGCTTCTAGGATACCAAAGGCCAAGATCAAGAGTGCCCTTCAGATATCTCAGTATTCTTTTGACAGCAGTGTAGTGAGATTCTTTAGGATTCACTTGATATCTAGCACACACACATGTTGAAAACATAATGTCTGGTCTGCTAGAAGTTAGGTAGAGCAATGAGCCAATGATGCCTCTGTACAAGGTTTCATCAATAGGTTTCCCTTTTTCATCCTTGTCGAGTGACATATTTGCTGCCATTGGTGTTTTCATTATAGTGGAATTTTCCATTCCAAACTTCTTAATAATTTCGTTTGTGTACTTGGTCTGAGAAATGAAAATTCCTTCCTCAGACTGTTTCACTTGTAGTCCTAAGAAGTATTTAAGCTCACCCATACTGCTCATTTCAAATTTCCCTTGCATAAGTTTTGCAAACCTTTTGCAAAGGTTATTATCAGTGGAGCCAAATATTATATCATCTACATATATTTGTACTAAAATAATGTGACCTTTAACTATCCTAAGAAACAACGTCTTATCTATCTTTCCTCTTGAGAATTTGTTCTCAATAAGAAATCTAGATAATGTTTCATACCAAGCTCTAGGTGCCTGTTTCAGACCATACAGTGCTTTTAAAAATAGATAAACATGATTCGTATGAGTAGAGTCAATAAAACTTGGGGTTTGTTCAACATATACTTCCTCCAATATTGTTCCATTTAGGAATGCTGACTTTACATCCATTTGATAGACTATGAAACCAGTGTGAGCTACAAATGCTAGGAATAGCCTGATTGCCTCCAATCTTGCCACAGGAGCAAATACTTGATCAAAGTCTATGCCTTCCTCCTATCTATATCCTTGGGCAACCAACCTAGCTTTGTTTTTTATAATTACACCATTTTCATCAAGCTTATTCCTGAATACCCATTTGGTCCCTATGACTTTGTGTTTCTTTGGTCTTGGGACCAATATCCAGACCTTGCATCTTTCAAATTGATTTAGCTCTTCTTGCATAGCAGATATCCATGATGTGTCTTTATTGGCTTCATCAAACTTCTTAGGTTCTATTTTGGAAAGAAAGCTGTGATGCAGAGCCTCATGTATTGAGTTTCCTCTTCTTGTTTGCACTCCATCATTTGGATTTCCTATAATCTGTTCTTTTGGATGATCTTTGAAATATTTGGTAGCATTCCTCCATCTTTCGTTTTCCCTTTGATATTCTGGTGCTTCTATTTGAGTGGGTTCTTCTAGGAGTTCTGGATGAAGTGGTTCTTCAACAGCAATAGGTTCTTCATGATTGTCATCAACTTGAAGTTCATCTTCTCTAGTTACAATTGTATTCTGATTAGTTTCTTCATTATTCTCATTTTGTTGTTTATTGATATTCATCTCCTTCAATTTCTGTGTAGAACCTGCACAACTAGATAAACTTCCCAGATACTTATAAATAAGGCTGGTTTCATCAAATACTACATGTATAGATTCTTCTATCCTATTGGACTCTTTGTTGAAGATTCTATAGGCTCTACTTTGAGAGCTATACCCAAATAAGATTGCTTCATTTGCTTTTTCAGCAAATTTAGTGAGATGGTGCTTTCCATTATTTAATACAAAGCATTTACTACCAAATATTTTAAAATAGGCTAATGTAGGTTTTATACCTTTCAATAACTCATATGGGGTCATATCCAGTCTTTTGTTTATAAGAGCCCTATTCTGCACATGGCATGCTGTGTTTACAGCTTCAGCCCAAAAATACTCAGGAAGAGAGGAATCACTCAGCATACACCTGCTAGCTTCAATAAGGGTTCTATTTCTTCTCTCAGCAACCCCATTTTGTTGAGGTGTTCTAGGTGATGAGAACTCTTGAGAAATTCCTAGATTCTCACAAAATTTGGTCATTGCACCTGACTGAAATTCAGTCCCATGATCACTTCTAATCTTGGCTACAGAATTTCCTATTTCATTAGTGATTTTCCTCACAAAGCTGGTGAATATTTCTAAAGTGTCTGACTTATGTTTGAGGAAGAATACCCAAGTGAATCTGGAGTAATCATCAACTATTACAAGAGTATATGACTTTCCTCCTAAGCTATGGATAGACATTGGTCCAAATAGATCCATGTGAAGTAGATATAGACATCTAATGGAATCCTTCTCACCAATTGGTTTGAAGGATGACTTTGTCTGCTTACCCATTTGACAAGCATGGCAAGGACTTTCCTGCACATACTTCCACTTAGGCCCAGCTCTCACTAGATCTTTTGAAATAAGTTTATTTATAGTCTTATAGTTTATGTGAGCTAACCTTTTGTGTCATAGAACACTACCAGAAATTTTATTTTCTGCTACTAAACATATGGAGTTAACTTGATCAGAACATATAAAGTTTAAGCAGTAAATGTTGCCACTCCTAGTGCCTGAGAGAATTATCTCATTCTCTTTCTTAATCAGGCACACATCCTTGTGGAATGAAATGTCATACCCAATATCACATAATTGACTTATGCTAATGAGATTGTGTTGCAATCCATCAACATGAGCAACTTTGGTGATGGTGACAATCCCATTTGAAATGTTGCCATAACCTTTAGTTTTACCTCTTTCAGACCCTCCAAAGATAACCTTTGGTCCATTCCTTACAGGAGTGTAATCATTCAGCAAACTTTTTATTCCTGTCATATGCATAGAGCACCCACTGTCCAAGTACCAGATTGGAAGTTGATTGGTCTTTGGACAACCCTGCAAAAAGAAATTACCTTTTCTTAGGAGCCCACACCAAGTTGGGTCCTAGAACCTTGTTAGTATGAGCTGGAACATTTAGTTGTTGAATAACTCTTGGAGTTGTGAGAGTTGCCATAGGTCTGAATACTGGTCTCCCAGAGTTGAATCTTGGAACAGTTGGATTGAACCAACAGTCAAGTGCAAAATGCCCAACCCTTCCACAGCACCAGCATTCATATCTATTATATCTCCTTGGAGGTCTTCTTACTTCTTTATGTTGACTCATATTTTGCTTAATTTCCTTATTTACAGGTGCTATGTAATTTGTTTTAGTGACTTTTACTGGTTTAGTTTTCTTACTATCAGTAATTTTTACTCCAGGTCTTAGTTCCTTTCTGTTGCATTTAGTATTTGCTTTTAATACAAATGAGTCATGATGAGTAAATACTTTTTCTTTGCATAGAGATTTGGCATTATGGTTACTTGGTTGAATTAGATTATCTTTGCTATTAGAGCATTCACCCTTATAAAATTTATGCACACCTTTTTGATCATGCTTGTTTGTGATAGGCATGGCTTTGTTAAACTTTAAAGGTTGTATAGGTGCCTTGTCATTATTTTTAAGATTTTTATCTGCATTCCTATCATATCCTATGCCACATCTGTATTGTGCAGAGAATGTGTCTATTATAGGAAGAATAGTTTATGGTTTTGAGAACTTAGCTACAAGTTTCCTTTCTACTAGGAGTTTTGCTTCAAGTTCTTTTATTAACTTTTCCTTGGTGCTCAAAGTTTGTATGTGAATAATAGTCATGACTTTTAGTTTACTAAGTTCTTTACTTGTCTGATTCAGCCTTTCAGCTGTCTCAGAGTTTTGAGAATCAGTTTGCTTTAATTCAGATATTTCTTTTTGTAACCTTTTATTATTCCTTTTGCTCTTCTTAAGTGCTTTGAGAATTAATTGATATTTTTCAATAATTTCATCTGTATGAAGTTTAGAGTGTGAGTCATTTTCATCAGAGGAGAATGAATCTATTTCAGTTTCAGAATTAGAATCAGAAAGAGGAGTTTTATCAAGTACCTTTATATCAGTAGTTGTCTCCTGATTTTCTTGATCACTCAATGCCATGAGTCCTGCATTTTCTTCTTCATCCTCTTCACTATCAGACCTTGATAGTGGGGCTTTTATCATAGGTCTATCATTTAGACTGTCTTCATTTTCATTGGCAGCCATCAGAGCTATGAGTGCCTTCTCACTATCTGAGTCTGATGACTGAGATTCACTATCACTAAGAGTGACCTTGCCCTTTTTGGCTATTAGACTCTTCTCATGTCTTTTTTCAGATTTGTACTTTCTTTCATCAGATTTCTTGTTGTTCTTTCTCTTTGAAGGACAATCAGCAATCATGTGTCCTGATTTCCTGCAACCAAAACACACAATTTCTTCTGAATTAATTTTATTGTGTTTAGAATTGTACCTGTCCTTCTTGGAGTCTTGTTTGAATCCCTCTGACAAATTTGAATGCTTCTTAGATTTGGATAGCTGAGAGGGTCTAGTTTTCCAGTGTTATTTTCTCCTCAACATTCTTTTTAGTTGTTTGGTAAAGAGTGCCAATTCACCATCTGATATTTCAGAATCAGAATTACTGGTTTCTGATTCTTCTGATTCAGATGGAATCCTGGGAGATAATACCATTCTTTCTTTGCTTTTCTTTGAGCTTTCTGCTTTCAAAGCAATAGGATTTTCCCTGCTGTGTCCTTCCTCAGCTTTTCTGGTATTCAGATGAAGTTCATGAGACAATAGTTTCCCATATAAATTTTGTGGCTGAATGTTTCCCAGATTTCTCATTTCTCTGATTGCACAGATCTTGATATCCCATTCTTTGTTCAGTGATCTTAAGAACTTATCATTCAGCTCATAATCTGAGAAAGTTCTTCCATAAGTCTTTAGGCCATTTACAATCTTGAAGAATTTTTCATAGCATATTGCTATTGAATCTTTCTTGTCTTGTCTGAAGGCTTCATATTGCTGATTTAGAAGTGACTTCCTGTCATCTCTGACTTCTTCAGTCCCTTCCATATAGACAATAAGAGATTCCCACATTTCTTTGGCAGTTTTGCAATGGACTAAATTTTGGAAGGTTGAATCTTCAATAGCACTAACAATGATGTTCTGAGCTCTCTTGTCCATGGAGGCCAGGATCACTTCATCTTTGGTCATCTCTGAATAAGTTTTTGGAGTCTTAATATTTCCATCTGTAAGTGAAACTTTCATAGGAACAAAAGGTCCCTCTAGAACTGTTATGTAAATCCTAGGATCAGATGCTTCCATGAAAAGTCTGACTCTTTCTTTCCAAATACCAAAGTTTTCTTTTCTGAGATTGGAAGCTTCATAGATGTGAATTCTTTGCTTCCTTCTGTATTAACCATCATGACTTCAAAAATCTACCCTTAGAAGATCTTGTTCAGGCTGTTAAACCTTTTCTTGAACAACTTCCCTCTGATACCACTTGAAAGACTTTAATTAAGGGTAGCTAATCACCTAGAGGGGGGGGGGGGGTTAATAGGTTATTTAAAAACTGTTGCAATTCTTGACTATAATCAAGATGAAACTAATCAGAGCTTTCAAGAAACAAAAACATACACAGAAAAGAACACACAGATTTTTATAGTGGTTCCCCATATCTTGGGTAATCCACTTTCCCCCTTCTCCCCTTCTAGCAGTGTGCTAGATAGAGGTTATAGCTCCTCCAGATCTCAGACCACAAATAGGTCTTACAGCTTAGATCACAACTGATCTTACGGTCTCAGATCACACAGATCTTTCTAACTCAGATCATACAGATCCTACCTCAGCCTTTATAACTAGGCTTACAGCTCAGATTCACCCCTGAATCCTACAACTCAGATCACACCTGATCTTACAACTCAGATCCTTGACAGATCCTACACTCAGATCTGACAACTCAGATCCTACAGGAATTTATAAAGGAAATAACAAATACTTAGACTCAGATTTGAGCTTGTTGAGCCTTCTTGATCTACCTGAATGATCAGACTGAAATCTTCAAAAGAACAGTAGCAGTAAATGATCTTCTTGATTCAACAGGCTGTGATGACTGTTCTTCTTCTTAGGAAGACAGATTCTTCCTTCTTGATCTTCTTCTTCCAGAGAGAGATGTCAGCACCAGATTGCTGAATCAAATCTTCAGTTTAGATTGGTTCTAAAAGGGAAGATGACTTCTCCAGATTCTTTCTCGAACTTTCTCTCAAATTGATGGAGACGATGATGGCTTTTGAAAGATAGGAAAATCTTTTCTAACTTAACTTTTCTTCACTTCTTAACTTGGATTAACTGCACAACCAATAGATCATGCCTTCTATTTATAGCCTTCCATCTGCAATGTGTGTTACGCTTCTCCACGTCAACATGACGTCACATCTTCAACGGTCTTCAATGAAAACAAAAGCTCAGCTAGCTGTGGAAGATATTCTTCAGTTCAGAGTATTTGTATAAAAGGCGTTGAGCACTTAACATCTCTGTCGACGCTTTTCTAGTTAGGCGTCGAGCGGTATTTGAACGCTCGACGCTTACTCCTTAGACTGAGGCTCTCGTCTCCTACTTCTCAGGCGTTGAGCAAACATCACTTAGTCGACGCTTTTTATTTGAAGAAGTCGAGCAACGTCTAGGGGCTCGACGCTTCTTAACTATTACTTCATATCTTGGCACTTATGGTTGGCGCTGAGCTGACTGAAGTTAAGTCGACACTTCTCTTTCCAAGGCGTCGAGCAATGTAACTTGGCTCGATGCTTCCGAACTTGGTCTCAGAACTTCGGCGGCGACCTTGTCTATTTGAGTAGTAGACATGAGTCAACGCTTCTGGGTCACAGGCGTCGAGCGATGTATGATGTCTCGACGCTTGTGGACTTGAATGAGTTCCATGAACTTCTTGCCTGACCTGATCTCCTGCACATTGATTCTAGAGAGTATATCAAATACATTCTGAGATATATCTTTGACTTAGGGATGGACTTCTCCAAATCTAAGACATTGTGGGCAATGATCCCAACAGTACCCTACCGCAGAATCAACTAAGGAATCTATCTGAGATAAGGGGTAGAAATCTTTAGGGCAAGCTTTATTAAGTTTGGTAAAGTCCACACACTCTCCATTTCCCTCCAGCTTTTTTCACCATTACATCATTTGATACCCACTCTGGGTATTGATTTTCCTTTATAAAATTATTCTTGAGGAGCTTTTCCACCTCCTCCCTGATTGGTTGAGCTAGGGTCATTGCAACCGCTCTTTTATTCTGCTTGATAGGGATAAAAGTTGGATCAATATTGATATGGTGGCAGGCGATGTCCGGATATACTCCTGGCATATCATCCGCTGACCAGGCGAATATATCCAGATTCTACATGAGGCAGGAGATGAGTTGATCCTTCTCAGCTTCAGGCAAATCTGCATTGATTGAGAGTGCTCTACTCTTATCATCATTGCTAACAGGCGCAACTTGAGTGGCTTGGGCAGGTTCCAAGAAAACTCCATCTCTTGCCGCTTCTTCTACAACCTCTTCTTGAGCTTTATCAGGATTGGGGACTTGAAGAGCTGAAGAGGTCTCAGCTACCTGAGGGGGAAAAAATTCAGTCATATTAACTGATTTAATATAGCATTCCTGAGCTTTCCTCGGATCTCTCCTGATCTGGTATTGTTTGTCATTTAAGGAAGACTTCACTACGAGGTGGTAAGTGGAAACCACTGCATGATACTCATTCAGGATCGGCCTCCAAAAAATTGCATTGTAGCTACTCGGAGCTTCAACGACTATGGATTTGACTAGCTTTGTGATGCCTCCAAGTGTCACTGGGAGAGTGACATTTCCTTACACTTCCTTCTTCTCTCTAGAAAAGCCATAGAGCGGCCCTTTGGTGGAAAGAAGAGTCTTCCCGGTCTTCAGGGCCTCAAAAGATGGTTTGAAGAGAAGATTTACTGAGCTCTCAGTGTCGATCAAAATATTTTCCACTGTATAGTTTTCAATGACTACATTTATAACGACAACGTCGTTGAAAGGGTTGGTAGTTGCAGAAATATCTTCTTTCCCGAAAGTGACCGTTCCTCGGATCAGAGCAGAGGAAGAGGTAGTTGCGACCTCTGATCTGAAGACTCTTGCAATACTAGCCTTTTTTGAAGATTCTAACCCTTCTCCTCCATGAATGGAAAAAAATGTAACTTAAAGTTCCTTGATCGTTTGCATCCAAACATTCACTAGGATAACCAACATTGCCGAGATGGCCAATGTCGTCAACCTCTTCACATTCCCAATGAACTTCAACCACTTCCTTATTCTTGGAAGTGGAGGCCTTGGAAGGATCTGTTTTCTGAACTAACCCCTGCAACTTACCCTCCTTCACTAGCTTCTCCACCAACATGCGGAGAGCTCTACAGTTCTCTGTCAGATGACCTTTCTCTCTATGATGCTCACAGTAGAGAGAGGGGTTCCTTTATTTAGGGTCGGATTGCTTGGGGGCTGGGCTTTTGTAAAAAAACTGCTTCTGGAGGATTTGGACTACCTCACTCATTGGAACATTGAGCTCGGTAAATGATTCTTGAGAATCATTAAAAGAATGTTAAGGGAGCAGGGGAGGAGGCTGAAAAAAATGAATTTGATGAATTGGAACTTGTTTGGGAGCTGGGGTGACCGGAGCTAGTAATAAGGGTACTTGGGGCTGAAATTGTTGATACCCCTGGAGAGGACAATGGTGACGGAAATTCCTTTCTCTTTAAGCTGGAGGTTGGAATTCTTGACGTGCTGGATTTGACGACGGAGGGGCTAGAGGAAACCCTGCGGAGCCTTTCTGAACTACTTTGCAAGTCAAATTGGAAGCATAGACGGGGTTGTTTACTTCCCCTTCTATGAACCTATTTGCGATGCTAATTAGTTCCTGATAAGAGCTCGGCTCACTAGTTGTGACCTCAAACTTGAGAGGTCCCTCCTGCAAACCATTTATCAAGGCAACCAGATATAATGAGGGATCAACATCCCTTATTCCCAGAATTTCTCTCTGAAAATGATCGATGAAGCGGGTTGTAGTCTCGTTTTCATTTTGCTTGATCTTGAAGAGGGCCGCAGGACCACGCTTCCTCTTCTTTGAGGTAGCGAACCTCAGAAGAAGCTCCTGCTTCAGGACCGTGAAGCAAGAGATGGACTGGGGAGGCTGTTGGAACATGGTCTTACGCATCTTCTAGGTTTGAGAATAACAAATCCTATGTGTATTTGATCTTATGTGTTTAAGTGTGCAGGAAAACAAGTCCACATGACTCAAGGATAACATAAGAATGTTGCGCCCAAGTTTGGAGCCAAAACTCAAAACTGGCCACTAGAGCAGGTGGTAGCTCAGGCGGTAGCTCTGGCGGTAGCTTCGGCGGTAGCTGTTAGAGCAGGCGGTAGCTGCTAAAGCAGGAGGTAGCTGCTAGCGCGGGCGCTAGCGCAGGCGCTAGCACTTGAAAGCGCAAAAGTGAAATTTAAGCTGGCGGGATGCATATATAGAAAGCAGATAGCGCCGGCGGTAGCTGATAGCGCCGGCGGTAGCGCAAAGCAATAGAGGAAAGCGACCAGCTTGCTTAAAATGAAGTATTCTCACATGGAGAATATTTTCTAAATCGGGATAGCGCCGATGGTAGCGATAGCGCAGGCGCTAGCTCCAAGGCTATAAAAATGACCCCTTGGATCCGTCTTCATCATCCTCTTCAGATCCAAAATTCCAGAGCTTCGTGCCACAGCATAGAAAGGAAGGTTCAGACAGATACTCCCACAAATCAATAAAGGCTTAAGGAGATCCGTGGAGAAGACTTCAACACGCATCATCATCATGATGAAAGACTGCATCGACTACGATCATACTTTGCGGGCCTTCGTCCACTTCTCTAAGAGATCCATATAGGGAGTTTTTATATTTTTGTTATTTCATTTATCCATCTCTTTTAAATCGTGTAGTAAATTCACCTCGAGATGGCGACTAGGTCTGGGTAGGACTTAGGGAAGAAACTCGCCTCGTGTTGGCAACTAGGTCTAGGGTGTAGATCTAGGGGGTGCTCGAGGCCATATCCCGGGAAGGATTGGCGAGAGCGGCTTGAGGCCGTATCCGGGGAAGGATAGTCTAGGGCCACCGGTTCGTGGGGATACGAGTCGGGATAGAAAACGAAAAAGAGTTTTATTATTATTCGCCTTAGATTTCTAGCGTCATAGAAATCTAGTTTTGTAAATCATTTTTATTAATAGTAATCATGTCTCTTCTTTTGTAATAAAAATGATTTGTTCTTCATTTCTCTAAATTGTTTTTTATCATCTCTTTTATTATAAAACAATTTAGATCTTTATTCAAAATCACTATTTTGATCTCTTATTATTTCAAGTATTACAAAATATAATCTAAGTTTTTAAAACCCTTATTCACCCCCCCCCCCCTCTAAGGGCGCCTACCGATCCAACAAGTGGTATAAGAGGTAGGTTATTCCAAATCGGCTTAACAACTGGAAATAATGGCGTCTCATGATCTCGCTTCTATTGGTGGGGAAAATTTTTATGAAGAAGAAAAATCTCTTGCACCACCTTTATTCGAAGGAAGAAATTATAAAGGGTGGAAATTGTTAATGGAAAGGTTTATTAAAACATTAGATATCAACGCTTGGGATATAGCAATAACAAGACCAGCGGACGAATCAAATAAACAAGAGCGTCACCTAAATGCAAAAGCTATGCATTATATTTTTTGTGCTTTATCTCAAGGTATCTTCAAATTAATATATTGTTTTTCTAGTGCATACAAAGTATGGAAATTTCTTGAAGAAATGTATGATTTTCCTCTTACAGGTATGGAACAAACACAAGAATTGGAGAATATACAAGCTTGCGCAAATTTTCAAGAAAGCTCCT
Source organism: Dactylorhiza incarnata (assembly GCA_033032865.1). Lineage (NCBI taxonomy): Eukaryota > Viridiplantae > Streptophyta > Magnoliopsida > Asparagales > Orchidaceae > Dactylorhiza > Dactylorhiza incarnata. The sequence continues at coordinate 4,619,547 of JAWHQI010000037.1, read as the reverse complement.
CTCATGACGGATCCATGAAGTGCACATCAAATGAAAGAGAGGTAGAAATTCTATCTTCGGAAGAGGAGTGCCAAAAAGATGTCAACGAAACGATATTTTCAAATCTTGCCTCATCCACAAGCGCTGTAAGGAAATCAAAATCTCCTATTTTTTGTACTTCTATTTCTACATTACAATCGCTACAAATCACTAAACGTAAAATTAAGAAACTAAAAATGGCTAATGCAAAACTACATTTAGAAAATAAAACTTTGAAAGCAAATGTGAATGTAGAATCCAAAAATGAAATGTTTGTATCTCCATCATGCTCTTCATTTGAAAAATCAATACCTTGTTTTGATTGTAATGATATTAAAGAAAAATTTAAGGAACTTGAAAAAGAAATTATTTGTATAAAAGAACATAATGAAAAATTATCTTTAAAAAATTCATCTTTAAAAAGTGATTGTGCTACATGCAAAAGTTATAAAATTGAAATTGAAGAGATGGATGAAACATTTGAGGAATACAGAAATGAATATCAAAACCATATTGATTCAATTGTTTCTACTCTTAAAAATAGCACAATTGCTTATAATAAAGCTAGACATAATTTGAAACTTAAGAACAATGAATTAGAAACTAAAATTAACTTGCTTAAGGAAATCATAAAGAAAAATTCTCAATATCAAGCAAACTCCAAAAGCAAGTTGAATATGATTTCTCAAAATTTGAATAAGCCAAACAATGGAAATAAAAAACATCAGAAGATTGAAAATGAAATTCCAAAATAATATCATCATCACTTACAACATCAATCTTGTCCGAACATAAAATTAAATGTTCACAACTTTCCTATGAAAAATACTTTCAATAATCATCACAATTATAAACTTCAAAATAAAAATATTCACAATGGAAATTTGATGCAAAAACACAATATTAAACCTAAGTATGAGTGGAGACCCAAGATTATAAATAAAACATTAACTCCACTTGAAAGGGGTCACTCATACTCATCTACCCAAAAGCAAACACGATGTATTGGGGTACCAAAAGGAACTGTCACACCCGGTACTCTTTGGATACCTAAATCTCTCATCTACTAGTATCATCCAAATGCATAATATTTTCAAATTGAAATATACAAATTTCTACTTCATGATGTGCTTTAATGTCTTGTCTATTTTTTTTCTTTTTGTTTTCTTTTTAAGTTATCATGTTATAGTCATCTTATATATTATAGGAAATATGATCTTATAAATCAAATTGATCAAAATTCAAAATCATATTTAATTTTGATGACCTATCTTTTATTCTTATATTCATTGCTTCTAAATATCTTATATTATCCATATGAATCAAACTCTAAATTTGTTATGAGATATTTATCTAAATTATAAAGAAAATCACAAAAGACATATTGAAAGATTAATTGTCTTAAATACTAATTCCACTCGCACCACCATGACCTATTGATGGCCTTTGATAAAATTTCTCTAAAAATCGTATATCATAATTCATATAAAAAATCATCTAAAAAATCTATCTCTATCACATGTATATGAAAACAATTGACATTATAATTGTTTACCATGGTTGGTGTATTATGTACGTATTGTGATTTATGTCAAGTTTGGACCTTAGAATCATCGTGATATCAACAAAATCAAATCAAATAGAATCTTCACTTTATTCTAGGTCTGTAAGTTGAAACACTACCAAACTTTGGCATAACATTAATCATATCTTCTTTGTTTGCAAATTCAATAATAAATAAGCTTAAATGGTTGTGCAAAACTCAAGAATTAAGGTTTAATGAATATGGAACTTTAATGAATGTGAAACCCATGTACTAAAATTTTAACTTCCGCAACTTTTGGCGATTTCCTCTCGTCTTTTCACTTCATTAGACAGGCCTTACATTGCACAAACATAATTAAGAAACATCGGAAGCAAAATCGAAGAAAATCTAGGCTATATGATTAAAATAAGCACTCTCTGTGAGCTAATGTAGGCGCTAGGACTTAACGTCGGCGCTAGCTCAAGTGTCCGATTTTCTGTAAATTTAAAATTCTGAAAAATCACAAAAAATATATTATTTACTACATGATTTTTGAAAAATTAAATTACAAAAACCAAATTACAAAAAAATATTTTTTTTTCTTTCTTTGGTTATTTGTTTGATTTCTATATGCAAAAATCAAATACAAAAATACAAAACAAAAAAAAGAACAAGTTTTTTTTTTTGAACTTACATTTTCTACTTACATGTATCTTGCGAAAGGGGGATTTGGGCTATCAACCCATCACATCTCCTAGTACCGAGCGAACCCCTCACAAGGTAGTCCTCGGGAAGTCCAAGATCAATCTTATGAGTTCAAACTTTAAATCAAAATTATTCTTCAAAATATCTAAAATACTGTATGGACTTCATTGAAAATCAAGCATGATTTAACCCATCATATAGAACTTCTATAATGTTGCAATTTATCTTTTCAAACTACTTTGAACATTGTTTTCATCATGCTTTGATATATCTATTAATATGTGCATCAATTATATTGAAAAAGTTGTGTAGAACTAAGCTTAGCATGCCTCTAAGTATGAGTAAATGTTTTATGTTTGATAATGATCGCTATTCACTCACTTATTTTGGCATTGTCTACTTATGTGTTTAATCTAAGAATGCTTGTGTATGTTTTGTATTAGTACAATGAATTAAAATTGCACAAGTATCTTACCTACACTACCTTTATTTGCACTTTTAAAAGTTAAGAAAAGTGGTTATGTTTTCATACTTTATATTGGTTTGCAAAACAAGTGTATTCGGAGAACTTTGTACAAAGCAAAAATCATAAAATAAAGTGACAAAGATAACTCCACCAAGCACTACTTGAACCTCCTGATAAGTCTTAATAAGCGTTGTGAATTTGAGCACCTTGGAAAGAATAGTAAAGTATCTTGTGCAAACCATATCTTTCTTTCAAAATAAAAACCACTTACTCTTAAGTACACCGGATCACTAGTCTCAACATTAAAATAAAATAAAATATGTGATCCCCCAAGCACTACTTTGCACCATGATAAGTATTAATGAGCATTGTGTGTGCAAAGCACCTTGGTAGTTGTACATTTTTTTATGCATTGAAGTGTGTGGAAGTAAAATTATTTGTATTTTATTGTGCTCTTTACTTGACATATTTCTTGTATTTTTGATTAAAACATTTGTTTACTCTACTCAAAATACACTTATGTGCACATCATAATCTTCCATAACACTTCTTCTCATGAGTATTGGATCCTAATGCTAATTCTATACTACTCTTTATTTATGAAATGCACTAGATAACCTAGCATGCTTTCTACAATGTTTGGTATGTTTTGAAATTGTGAATTAAAATAACATTGTAGTAATCTCTTTTTGATAACATTATTTCATGCTTGGTTACTTTATTGTTAAACTTAAAGATTTTACATGAACAATGATTTACAAAAACATCGTCTTTATGAAATTTAACTCATATATCTTTTTATGGATCATCATTGATTACAATAAGATGTTTCTTATATTTCTATAAGTCTTCCGCATCATCACCATATATTTCTACCTTGAGCTTTCATGCTTATATCAAAGTCTTAAATACCAAAATTCCTTTTTCAACAAATGGTAGACTTGCTAGGTAGAACTTATATTGGTTATTCTAACACAAATATTGTAATGCTAAAACTCTAATTTATTAATGGATTTCAAATTAGCTCTGGAACTTTTTTTTAAGAATTCAAATATAAAAACTCATTGGCTATGAAATTATAATTTGATTTAAAACGCTTAAATGTTTCCAATAATTATTACCCATGACTTCATTTCTCACCATAGCGGTGGCGTAGGGTTGTAGACATTAGATAACCTTATCTCTAGTCATGTCTTGTCCTTAACCGGGGAGGGTTCCAGTGGGGCCTTGCGAAGCACTGGGGGAAAGAGTGCTAGGTTAACTTATTGTCTAGTGTTTGCATATGGGACTAACACCCCAACCTACGGCATGTTTGCAGCTCCTCATGCCCATCCGTCACTTAGTACGGGGCTAGGGTGTAGACATATTGTTTGGGTAGTTCAGTTACTTGGAAATAATTACATTTTTTATGCTTAAAACTCTTATATAAAAAGGAAAAACTAACATGATAATATTGAGTACTTGACAAATGTTAGATTGTTCATCTTTAAGCTAAAAACTCTGATCTATTTTTATAAAAATTATTCTAAAACTCCCTATTATTCCCTCTCTCTAAGAGCTCGATCATGCCTTTATCTTCTAAACCAAAACTTTTCTGTGTTTTGCTTCCTTACCCACTTTTGCTAATAACAAAAGGGGGAGAACTAACATGATAAATATAATCCGCTATCAAAAAAAGAAAACTAACATGATTAATTAAAAATGATAACTTACATATTAGGGGAGCATTCACTTAGGCGGAGCATATATTTAGGGGGAGCAATTCTAAATGCTAAAATCGAAAATTATCCTAAGTCATCACTCTCATACACACACAAGTAAGTTTCATCATGCTTATATATTAATGCTCTGATTTATCATTAATGGATTTGTTATTATCAAAAGGGGGAGTTTGTTGGAACATGGTCTTCCGCATCTCCTAGGTTTGAGAATAACAAATTCTATGTGTATTTGATCTTGTGTGTTTAAGTGTGCAGGAAAACAAGTCCACATGACTCAAGGATAACATAAGAATGTTGCGCCCAATTTTGGAGCCAAAACTCAAAACTGGCCGCTAGAGCAGGCGGTAGCTCCGGCGGTAGCTGTTAGAGCAGGCGGTAGCTGCTAAAGCAGGCGGTAGCTACAAGCGCAGGCGCTGACACTTGAAAGCGCAAAAGTGAAATTCAAGATAGCGGGATGCATATATAGAAAGCAGATAGCGCCGACGGTAGCTGATAGCGCTGGCGATAGCGCAAAGAAATAGAGGAAGGCGGCCGGCTTGCTTAAAATGAAGGATTCTCATGCGGAGAATATTTCCTACACCGGGATAGTGCCGGCGGTAGCGATAGCGCAGGCGCTAGCTCCAAGGCTATAAAAAGGACCCCTTGGATCCGTCTTTATCATCCTCTTCAGATCCAATATTCCAGAGCTTCGTGCCACAGCGTAGAGAGGAAGGTTCAGAGAGATACTCCCACAAATCCATAAAGTCTTAAGGAGATCCGTGGAGAAGATTTCAACACGCGTCATCATCGTGACGAAAGACCGCATCGACTACAATCATACTCTGCGGGCCATCGTCCACTTCTCCAAGAGATCCATATAGGGAGTTTTTATATTGTTGTTATTTCATTTATCCATCTCTTTTAAATCGTGTAGTAAATTCACCTCGAGTTGGCGACTAGGTCTGGGTAGGACTTAGGGTAGAAACTTGCCTCATGTTGGCGACTAGGTCTAGGGTGTAGATCTAGGGGGTGCTCGAGGCCATATTCGAGGAAGGATTGGATAGAGCGGCTTGAGGTCGTATCCGGGGAAGGATAGGCTAGGGCCACCGGTTCGTGGGGATACGAGTCGGGATAGAAAACGAAAAAGAGTTTTATTATTATTCGCCTTAGATTTCTAGCGTCATAGAAATCTAGTTTTGTAAATCATTTTTATTAATAGTAATCATGTCTCTCCTTTTGTAATAAAAATGATTTGTTCTTCATTTCTCTAAATTGTTTATTATCATCTCTTTTATTATAAAACAATTTAGATCTTTATTCAAAATCACTATTTTGATCTCTTGTTATTTCAGGTATTACAAAATATAATATAAGTTTGTAAAACCCTTATTCCCCCCCCCCCCCCCCCCTCTAAGGGCGCCTACCGATCCAACAGAGGCAAATTATAAAACCACTCCCTTGCCTGCCAATCAAGAGAGGTGATCAACAACTTACACCTCATCGCATCTGAGAGAGTTCTCAGAGTGACTGCGGATTCAAAGGCTTGGAGATGAGAACTGGGATCACTATCCCGAGTAAACATAGGCATCCATGGCTCTCTAAAGCCATGGGAAGTTGGCTCCCAACAAATCCATCGTAAAAAGGAGAGGGCTCTTCTACCTCATAAACACCTGAAGGAGCAAGATGGGCAACAGCGGAGGTTGGAGGATAAACATAATCCTCCTAGAAATTAAGCGCTCGAGCTGGAGACCCCTGGGCTACTCCCCTGAAAAAAGCTTGTCAGGCAGCGAACTCCTCACCTTGATACTGTAAGGGAGCAGCGGGTTGAGAGGTTGCGCGGTCTAGAGGCTAACCGACGGCCAACCAATCAGGGGTCGCGACCTGATCGGCTTGGCAACATTCTCTTGGAGAGCTCGGACAGCAATTGATTCATCGACTCAATCTGCTGAGCGGTCTCCTGGAGGGCATGAGCGGCCTCCCAGCGGGCTTGAGCGAGGTGATGACGCGCAAGTCCGCAACACCACTATAGGCCAGTGCGAAGATGCGGTCCGAACGGCAGTGTACCGGTCATTGTCAAGTAATAAAAAGGGGGAGTAAATCCCTGAATATCGAATCTATCGAGGACTACGGGCTAAATGATTATTTGCTTAGAGAGCGACTGAGATTGAGTCCTCTATAGTCGGATTGTAACAGGGGTGAGATTGTTCTACAACTACAGCAATAATAAAATTAAATTAAAATTGCGGGTCGCCTTCACCGCTTCACACCTCCGCGGGTCGTCGACCTTCGCATCACAAGCATTACAATGCTCAAGAAACCACAAGCAAATCAAAATAATGGAATGAAGGAAAGTGAAGAGATACTCAATAATGGGAGGTTAGGCCTCCAATGCAATCCCAAGATTTATACAATCAATAACTAGCATTGAAAGATTATCCAAATAAAAGCATCCTGAAAATGAAGAACAAAATGAAACTAGCCTAGTGTGCAAGTTAGGGAGATACAAACAAATGCTCGATACTCTTCCTCGGATGCGGAGTGAAGCTCTGATCCTTGGTTGTCATCCGAGGTCTTTAGAGCTGTCACCTCCTATCCCATCTTCTCGATGGTATGCACAGCATGGAATCACCACAACACTCTAGCTTGCGGCTGGTAGTCACCATGGATCTCCTCTAATGGAGATTGGAGAATGGAGAAAGCGTAGGGAATGATCCCTAACCTCTTGAGCACTCAAGAGGTTGATTTCATGCTGAAAACGGAGTGGAAGGAGTGATAACGGTGGAGTTCGTGGGTCCAGATTACCTAAAATCACGGAGCGAAAGCATAAATAGGCAGCAGAATAAATAGGGCGCACGAGCAGTGGCTTACAACCAGTGGTCGTGCGCGAAGAAAGGACACTACACGTGCGCTAGTAACCAGTACCAAAAAACCTGGAAGACAGATGGCGCACGATCAGGTGCACGACCAGTGGCCGTGCACGAAGAAAGGGCCAGTGGTCGTGCGTGAAGGAAGGGCCAGCGCTCGGGCAGTTTTGGCCAATAATGCGCGACCAGTGGTCGTGCGCCACTGATCGTGCATGAATAAAAACACACGGACAGTGGCTTTTAAGTGGAAAATGTGCCAAACACGCCCCAGAATCTCTACACGACCATTGTACCAGCAAAAGAACTACACCAGACCATTGGTGGGACAATAAACACAGCATTCCAAGCATTCAAAACGTATAAAAATCATTGGTAAACCCAACGAATGCAAGGAAATCAATGAATCATACCAAAAATGAGCCAAACGAGTGCACTTTGTGAAATCAAGAGGATATATGAAATAGGAGTGAAAATGTGCATAAAGTGACGTGCAGATGCAATAAAACAGGCTCAGATGAGTCTGTAAAACACTATATAAATGGGACGCATCAGTGAAGCTCCATTCGAAGCTCAAGAGCTTCTAAATATGTCGCACTCGCTGAAGAAGGGAGACCGTCGGTGAACTGACCGGTCTGACCATCACGGTCTAACATCTCATAAAGTCTACTGATTTCACCTGGACACTTCGGATCTGAAGGTCGTGTGTTCGTTCTGTTGGTACAAAAATTATACCTCCAAAACTCACACTAAAAATAGGATGGGGGAAACTGTGAAGTGCAGGTTACTCGAGACGGAAGATGCCAGGGGAGAGACCTCTGACGGGAAAAAACTGTTTTAGTTAATCTCAAGAAAGAAAAGTTACAAGATTGAAGTCTAGATTAGGCCAGAGGAAGAGGTAGAAAAGTGGTAGAATTCGAGACCGCTTACACAGGTTGTAAGTTGGAGCCTTGAAGCCAAAAGTCCCCTTTCAGATACCACTACCCATCTATTTATAGATGCAGAGGCTTCCCAAATGGGTAGATCCAAAAATTACGTGCTGCCCGGGATACAGGAGAGTCGGGACAGTGGTAAGGGGTGCTAATAGCAAAAAAGAGAAAAAAGGATCAGACCGCCCGGTCTGGCGATCTCGACATATCCTGACCACTCGTTCCTTAGATGAGAAAACCAGAGCAGAGGCTGGCGATCTGGGCGGTCTCCCAAAACTGAGACCGCTGGAAAGGTCCATTCTGACTGGTGATGAGAGGTCGCGGATTTCCGGGCAAACATTTCCATTTGTATATAACATTTCCTTTAAGCTCTATTTTTATTTGTACTTTAATTTTATCTATTTTCTTTCAACCGCATATTCCCTTGTATGTGTTTAGTTCAATTATCGCTTTCATTTTTAGAGTCATGCATATCAGTTTTCTTATAATCGTTGTTGTGATTCACACTCCTCAGCATGTATTATACACCACAAAAATGCAAATGGTGTTGGAGTACTTATCATGGGATTAAGGTGCATGATAAAGGGAACTATAGTATATATGCATATGTTACTCCACAACGGGCATTACCACAATCCAAAGTTTGGACCCCTTTAATGTCCAATTCTTTGGGTATGCGGTGTTTATTTTGTCAAGGCACTCATCACATGGTGAAGGATTGCGAAAGTTGGAAATCATAGTTGGAAGAGGAAGAGAAGCCTATGCTTATGACCTTCCTTCCTTCTTTTTGCGCATCCCTTGCAGTCACCGACGATGTAGTCATTCGACCCCCAAGTTCCCTTAGGAGTTTAGTGGAAACCTCGACGAGCAAACCCACCGATCATTATAATGATGATGTGGCACACATGTATCATCCTACTCCCTCACCTCATTGTGAATCAAACACTATAGATATGGGTGTTAAACCCAAAATAAATTCTATTCTTTCTTTGAAATTTGGTAGGTTTATATCTTTAGAAGCATTGCTTGAGTTGGAATTATAGGATGACCCAGATGAGGACATGCCCCCTCTAATTTGTCAAAAGTGCGGTAGGCAAGGACATATTGATGGAGTTTGCCAAATGAATAAACCAACTCAATTGAACAAGAGTTTTGGGTTTCGATCGCACTTATTTCGATGTGATTCCATCCAACACGTTACCTTGTGCAATGGAGCAACCCGAAATGGTGAAATCCTCTGAACTTTATTCCTTTGAGTGAGATTTTCACATGAAAAAACACACCACTATGCCCCTTGTCGTGCAAGAAGAAGCAACCTCCATTGAAGAGGAACCTCCTTCTTCTCTTGTGGAAGCCCCTTCTTGCTCCATCTCTAGTGTCGTGGGTTCCTCTTCTAAACCATCCTCTGCAGTTGCTCTCACCATATTTGCTTCTGACATGCCTATTTTGGAAACCACCTGTTTGCAGTATTTTCCTGCTCCATCAGGTAAGGTGCAAGAAGAAGCAACCTCTATTGAAGAGGAAACCTCCTCTTCACTTGTGGTAGACTCCAAATGCGCCACTCCTGATCAGAATGCTCCTGTAATGGGGGAAGTTTCTTTCACCCCCCTTAATATTATCACTACAGATTCACTCACAGGGGAGGATCTAATTATTGATAACACCCCCATTTTTATTTCAGAGGACGGTGTGGTGTAGCCACCTTCTCCCTCCACTTCAACTCATCCGACTCCAATTTTTTTTCTTCTGATTTGACTGCTTCCCTATACAGGTGGAAGTGATGGAGCAGGATATTTATTTTGTCTCTAATCCTTTTTCTTGGCAGGATTTCAGTAGCCCACTGATGGACCAGGCCATCAGTCCTTGCCTAAATAATGAAGGGGAGACTTTTTGCCCCTTTTTCATTTTGTACCCTCTACCTGTAAAGCACGGGTATTATTATATAGGTAGAGTGGTTTTTAATTTATCTTTGTATCGGTACCCACTACTGACATGGATATTATTAGCATTACATATGCAATTTTCTTTTCATGCGCCGATTAATTAAGGAATTTGTGACATGTCAATAAGTCATGTTGGGAGACACTGAACCTAGTAGTTATCTTTTATTTTGTGCATTTTTCTTTTCCTTTTCTTTTTATGAAATAATGCCTCTAGAGTATTGTTGGTCGATGCTCATTCCTCTACGCATTCTTGTATCATCCCAGCTGGGGTTCGCACGTGTTTTAGAACCATGTCCCAAACATTTCCCTCCATAATTTCTTTACATATGACAAATGGTCATGCGCGACCATTATTTCACATGACCACTGGTCGCGTCCATGAAATTGAAGAGAATATAAGGAAGGACTTGAAGACTGTGCGCTACCGCCCCGCTACCGCCGGTGGTAACTTCCTGCACAACAACCTCTATTTAAAATAGCCCGAAAATGAGTTTCCATTGACGATTTTTGATGAAAGTTTCGAGGGCTGAAAGTCCTAGCCGTCTAGAGAAAAGTGAGGGGTGTTTCCCACTCATCTAAAGAGAGAATTCTTCAGAGGAGAGCAAAAAGTAATTCATGCGCAAAGATTGAAAGCAATCAAAATGATGATCAAGAAGCTTTCTCTCAACATACACTTGGAGTGTTCTCGCTGCCACAAATTCTATTCAATTGGAGACATCCAAGGATCTAAAGAACATCGAAGAGGAAGACTTTCAAGCCACAAAGATCAAACCTTTGCAAGTGAAACGACATCTGCATCAAGTGTTCTATTTAGAGGGGAGTTTTACTTTTATCTAATCTTGTTTTTTTCTGTATTGTTGGTAGAGAAATTCGCCTAGTGGTTGGCTACTAGGTCTTGCGAGACTTAGGGAGAATTCACCTCGAGTTGTGGCGACTAGGTATAGGTTAGATCTACAGATGGTTCGATGCCTTATCTGGATAGAAATATGCTAGAACCAATCGATCCTTGAGAGAAGGGTCGGTATAGTAAATGAAAAGCATTTTTCTATTCGCCTTGATTTCAAGCGTCATTGCAATCAAACATTTTTGTATTCAATATCTAAAAAAATAAAATTAAGTTTCTCTGTCTAATTATCTAGATTTTATTTCCATGCACTAAAATGTTTTTGAATATCATTCTTAAAAATATTTAACGCAAAATATATTATAAGGTTCGTTTTCATAAGAAAGAAACTCTTGGATTTAATTTTTATTGCTAACGTCGAGCGGTAGTTTCTACCACCGGCAGTAGTGAAGAAAGACTGATATCCTATCTCTGTTAAAAGTAATCTTCAATATAATCATTTATGAGATATTAAATATATTCTTCTATAAAATATTCGATACTTCTTTTATTAACAACAATAGTTCTATTAAATATTAAATTTCATAAAACCCTTATTCACCCGCCCCCGCCCCCCCCCCCCCCCCCCCCCCTCTAAGGGCGCCTACAGATCCAACAAGTGGTATCAGAGCCAGGTTTATTCCAAAATGGCTTCACAACCAGGAATAATGTCGCTTCATGATCTCGCTTCCACCAGAGGGGATGAAATTGTATTAAACGAAAAATTGTTAGCACCACCTTTATTTATGGGAAAAAAATAAAAAAATGTGGTAAATATTAATGGAAATTTTTCTTAAATCTCTAGATGAAAAGGTTTGGAATATTACTATTGAAAAGCCATCAAGCGTATTAAATAGAAACAAAATGGTTTAAAAGAAAAATCAATAAATAGTTTATTTTGTGTGCTAGATCAAATTTTTTTCAAACTTATTTATACTTTACCTACTGCTTCTGAGATTTGGAATTTTTTGGAAAAAAATTATGATTCTCCTTCTATATGTATAGAACAATCGCAAGAACTGGAGAATATGCTAGCTTGCATAAATATTCAAGAAAGCAGCTCTCCTGATGGATCATTGAAATGCACATCAAGCGAAAGGAATTATGACAAATCATCATTGGAAAATGAATGCCAAGAAGAAGAAGATATCAAAGGAAGTTTATGTTCAAAACTTTCCCCATCCTATTGCATTGTAAGCAAAGCAAATTCCTCTTTTCTTGTTTCAACATCTAGTTCTACATTGCATGCGATAAATATGGCTAAATGTAGAATTAAGAAATTGAAAAATATTAATTCAAAATTGCATTTAGAAAATAAAATTTTAAAAGCACAACTTATTGTAAAATCAAATTTTGACGTCTAGTTCCATCTCATGCTCTTCAAATAAAATTACTACACCTTGTATTGATTGCAATATATTTGAAGAAAAACTCAAGAAACTTGAAAAGAAAATTATTTTTGTAAAAGAACAAAATGAAAGATTATTCATAGAAAGTTCAACTTTTAAAAGTGATTGTACTATGTACAAACATTATAAAATTAAAATTAAAGAGATTGATGAAACATTTGATGAATTAAGAAATAATTATAACTCATATTGATTTTATTATTACCACTCTTAAAAATAACATAATTGCTTATAATAAAGCTAGACATAATCTGAAGATCAAGAATAATGAATTAAAAAAAATCAACTTGCTTAAAGAAATTATGAATAAAAACTCACAACACATAAATCCACAATATCAAGCAAAATCTAAGAGCAAATTGGGAGTAAAAAACACAGTATTTGTAAATCAAAATCCTAATCACTATCATTTACAAAATCATTTTTCTCCTAACTTAGCATTAGATTTGCAAAAAATTCCTATGAAAATATTTTTAATAATCATTACAATTATAATTCTCAAGATAAAAATAATCACAATAGAAATTTGATCCATAAAAATAATATTAAACAAAGGTTTGAATGGAGACCCAAAGTTAAAGATGAAACAATAACTCCACTCGAAAGGGCTCATTCATCACTATCTCCCCAAAATCCAACCTCATGTATTTGGGTACCCAAAGGAGTGGAGAAGATTGTTAGAAAGCTATTCATCACTATCTTAAAGTAGTTTTGGTGAGTGTGTAGAAGATTGTTAGAAAGCTATTACTCGAATCGAAAAGAAGGGTGTCCTTTCTCGATGTCTAGAACTTGCCTTTAGCTATCTTCAAAGCATTTGCACTTTAGAATAATTAACCTTATGGAAATGACTTAGGCCTTTCTTTGGACAGTTTGAGCCCTTGCATCCAATCCTAAAATTACTACCGTTGTTTACACAAAATTGAGCCTTTTATCCTTTCTTTTTGATCTGCCCTTATCATTTCGCCACCAAAACCAAAAAGCCAAACCCATGTACACTTAAATTTTGAGCTAAATTGTTGAAATTTTTTTAGGAAATGCAGTGAAGAGACAATTTTTCACCAAAAAAAAACATGGGTGTCAATTCAAAAGAAATATCTTTATTTCAAAAAGCAAAGTCTCATAATGATCTGCGGCCTAGGTATGCACATGCATACTTGGAATGATCCCAATTATGAAGAATAATGGTATAAATAAAAGAGAAAGAGGGTGTGCCCCTTAGCAAAATATGAGTATGGGGGTAAAACTTGTTTATTTTGTGGAAGTCATCGTTTTTCTTTTAGCTCAAAACTCTTTGTTTAAGTGGAATACACCTTCATGTTTATCATTGCTTACCTCCCCCTTAAACCTAAGCCTTAAATTACACCCTATTTAAGTCCTAAAGATCCATTGAGTTGATTTAGTATAAAGTACAGTGGAGAAGGTGCAAACAGGCAAGCCTATGGCATTGATGGATTTCTTTGGAGGACACCCCGAGCGTCAACATCTAGTAATTTAAATCTCAGCAATCACGCTATTTTCTCCCTTTACATAACTTTGAGATTGACCGTCGACTCATTTTAAAAGTGATAATAAATAATTAAAACGCATTTTGAATTATTTCATAAATTAGTATTTTTGCCAAGAACGTCTTTTTACTAAAATATCTACGCATGTCGGCATAAAACTTCGCATTTTACTCACTAGCTTTCAAGATTCTATCTAGCATTAATTTTTCCTACCCTTATGAAGAATGGTTTGCTCGGGACGAGCAACGAGTAAGTATGGAGGTGTTTGATGACTAGTAATTCAGTCACCATTTATGGCTATTTTCTTATTAGATTTTTAATTAAAAATTTGCAGTTGTTCTTTATTTTTATAAAAATTTCGTAAAAATAATATTTTATGTTCTAGCTCATATATTTTATATTTTGTAAGGATTCGACGGGCCTAGGAGAATAGATGTGCGAAATCCCGCTGTCGCGTCCAAGAAACGCAAGCTGTCATGCATATAAACATATATTTACATATGTATATGTTTATATATTTGTATTTGTTTATATTTATGTATATGTTTTTATATTTGTATATGTTTATATATATATGTTTATATATATATACATTTATTATATATATACGTTTTATTATATATATATATATATAAGTTTATTATATATATATATATATTATACGAAGTCAGCCGCTGGCCATCTCCATAGCAGCTCCGCCACCTCCTCCATGCATGCAACCGGCCACCTCAACCAGAGCTCCTCCGCTGATGCCATCTCAATAGCAGCTCCGCCACCTCCTCCATGCATGCAACCGGCCACCTCAACCAGAGCTCCTCCGCCGATGCCACCTCCGTAGAAGCACCAGCTCCGGCCACCTGGCTGGGTCGCCACCTCAAGCAATCCAGCCCGTGCGCCTCCTCCGGCCAAGTCCTGCACGTCAGCAATCCAGCCCGTGCGCCTCCTCCGGCCAAGCCCTCCACGTCAGCAATCCAACACGAGTCTCCTCCATGTTGTGTAACGCCTCCAGCCCAGCTCCTCCATATGCGCCGCCTCCGCTGATGCCGCCTCCGATTAATATTGCCGTCAAACCACCCCTCTGCCCAAGCCGTTTCAACTCCACACCTCTATAAATTATCTCGCGACGGAGGAGGGAGGGGATCAGATTTCTTATCATTCGGTTTTTGACAGATTAGAGGCATTGGCAGAAGAGAAAAATAAGAGTGATAATTTATTAGATGGTTTAATTATTATTATATATTTCTCGTGTTAAGGTTGTTCGTCTTTTGATTCTCTAATTTAATCGTGTACTTCTCCTATTTCAATTTAATATTTTATGTGTGTAACTCGCACTTTTATTTTGAAACACTTTTATTTCGTCCGCTAGTAATAAAATCTCAATTTTATTTCCCTTTGAAAATTATTCATATTTCAATTTGGTGTTCTTGTCGCGCTGTTCATTTCATAATGTCTCAGTTTTATAATAATAATTTCTCCATCTCCATGAGCGACTAATTTCTATAGCTCGGTCGCGATGATCCGAGGATGAGATAAGTTTTGTTATGATTTTTAGATTTATTTTTCTCTAATTGTTGAACGCGCACGATTTACCGTTGGTCATCTCATTGAGGCTATATCTTTTATATAGTTTTCATAATGGTTTTCGCTCTATAGTTGGCCGAGAGGCTCGTAAGGCGAATCGATCACCCATCGGTAAAAGGAGTAGAACGCAACCCTCGATAGAGGACGACGTAACTCTTCCGGATTGAAGTAAAATTCAATAGCGAGGTTCACAACCTAAGGCAAGTCTTAGGCGATGCGATTTGAGAACGCAAGTTCGGTCGATACACCTAAGCTTAGTTGAACCTAAACCTCGAAAGAGGGGTGTTCATGCTTTGGGAACCTCCACGGTCAAAGCCTCTTCAACAAGAGAATTGTAATCTATTCTCATTTCAATTTTCTCTATATCCGAGGTGACTCAAAGATCAGGTACTAGTTTTAAACCATCGATTTAATTCTATTAGCATTTCTAGTTTTTACTATTCGCAACCCCGACTCCAAATTTATATTTGATAAGATAATAACGATTTTCAAAGTAGAATTACTCAACCACCCCGAGTATAATACCACCTTGGTTTTATAAACCTATATTATATTCGACACGGTACACTTGTCGTTGTCGTTTGCAAGCATAGTTTTGCGCATCAGAGCTCCGTGAATGTAAGCTTCAAGAAGGCCTTTGACGCAATGGAGGTCGAGGCGAAGAGGGTGCAGTCCTCGGATGGGCCGTTGTTTGGGTTCTCAGGGGAGAGGAAGGAAGTCGAGGGAGGAGTCGACCTTCATGTGACATTGGGAGGGATCCCGAGGAACCGCCGGTTCATCATCGTTGACGCTCCGAGCAGCTATAATGCGATTTTTGGACGCCCTCTCATCAACAACTTCCGATGTGTTCCCTCGTCCTTCCTTCAGTGCTTGAAGTTCCACAACAGAGGAGTCCAGGTACGAATCTGGAGGGACTACACTCAAATCTACAAATAGATCCTACCTCAAATCACAAAGATCTTACACTCAGATCACCAAGATCCTACACTCAGATCACAAAGATCCTACCTCAGATTCACACAGGAATCCTACACTCAGATCACGAGGATCTTACAATGCTATTTATAGAATTATAGTTTTACAATGATTCACATAGTAAAAGATTGAAGTTCAGATCTTGAGTCTTGAGTAGAAGATTATCAGTAGTCTTCTTCTTCCTTGATAAATGATGGAATATAGCTTGAACAATAAATTTGAATCATGGGAATGAACAACATCAGCAGTAATCCTTAAGTGGATGAGCAGTTGAAATTTCTTCAGAAAATGAGTCAATTAGCACTCTTGAGAATTTAGAGTGATCTTTGATAAGTAGTATTTATATATCTTTTTAATAGAAAATTTTGCAAATATTTAATATGTATTTTTCTTTTTCATGTCAAATTTAGGTCATAAGTAATTATTTTGTAATTTTGTTTCTAACTTAGCTTAATTTCAATTTTTGCAAGATTTTGGAAAAATTTGGAGAAAATCACAAGTCACGCCCTCAGTCACGCCCGTGACTGAGGGCGTGTGACCTAAAGATCTGCGTTCGATGAAAACCGAGTTGCGTTCGACAAAACTCGAGCTGCGTTCGACAAATGCTCTCTGCCCAGGCGTTCGATGAAAACCGAGCTGCGTTCGACGAAACTCGAGCTGCGTTCGACGAACGCTCTCTGCCCAGGCATTCGACAAAACCCGAGATGCATTCAAAGAAATCTCTCTACCTTCGACGAAGCCTGAGCTGCGTTCGACGAACTCTCTATCCAGGCATTCGATGAATCCACCGCCGCGCCGCAAGCCAGCCCATGCTGCAATTAATGAAGCCGACCCAAGGTCACGCCCGTGACCAAGGGGCGTGTAAATTTAGTTTCTTCCCAGCGGGCTGCCGTCGAGATGAGGAGCAGTCATCGAGAAGTTGCCCAAGTCACGCCCATGGCCCATAGGTCACGCCTGTGACTTTCGCGCATGATTCCTGCTCGCTGCCATGCCAAATTAAAGCCCATGTTGCATTGATTGCAGCCACCCAGGTACACACCCGTGACCCAAGTTACACGGGCATGTAATGTCCATCTTTCTCCCGCCGTCACGCAAGCTCCACGACGTCATCCCAGCCGATGCAGATCAGTGATTACACGCCCCAGGGTCACGCCCGTGACCGAGGGCGTGTAACCCTAAAATTTCTCCTATATATTCTGAAGCTCATTTCCAGCAAACCCTCTTTCCTCCTCCAGCCCCCTGCCCATTTGGGTTGTTCTTGTATAGTTTTCTTATTTTTCATGTTTTAGTTAGTTTTTAATTTTATGTAATTTCTTTGCATGCAAGCTAGTTTAGATTTATTTTCATTCCATGCAAGTAGCTTAGATTTACATTCATGCAATGTAATGTAGTTTCAATTTCATGTAATCTCTTTTTATTATGAAATATAAGTTTTGTTTTCCTTATTTTTTTGTTCTCTTTTTAGTTAGTTTTAATTACCTCTCTCTAATTTATTTTCCGATAAAATAATAGTTAGCTTTCTCGAAGTAGAAGTACTCGACAGACCTGAGTTTAATATGACCTTGATAATTTTCTAAAAATATCATATACTATACGCGATAAGGTATACTTGCCTTTATCGAATGAGTAGTTTGTAATAATTCTTACAAAAACTCCGCAGGAAGCATTTCCTCTCCAATTTCATATTTTCCTTTTTTTATAAAGTTTTCGGCGCCGCCGCCGCGGCGTAATCGTCGATATTCCGAAAGAAGGAAAGACCATTACTTCTATTCATCGAAGTAGGATAATGGTTAGTTTCTCAAAGTAGGAGTACTCGCGAGACGCCTCGAAAGCGCCCGCCAAATTCTATCTTCGTCAACAAAAGCTTTTCCTGTGGCGAATAAATTTCTATATCAAGTTTTGGCGCCGTTGCCGGGGATATTTTGTCGATATTTTGAAAAAAGAAAGCACTATTACTTTTATCAAAAATTCAAAAAAAAAAAAATTAGTAACTTTTATGTTTTATTTCTTTTGATTTTGTGTTTTGTTTTATGGTTTTAAAAGAAATTTTTGCAGGTGATCATGGTGGTCGTCCATCTCCAAATCAGGGACGTGCTTCTTTCCCCCCTCCTTGTTCTTTTTCTTTCATAATATTGTGTTTGTATTTTATTTGTTCTTCATACTTAGCTTTCAACATTATGGACAATGTTGAATTTTAAGTATGGGGGCGTATTTCTCTTTCTTTTAAATTATAAAATCGTAGAAAATTTCTAAAAAAATTAAAAATCCTAAAATTCCAAAAAAAAATTGTTTGTACATAGTTATTTTCTTTTTGTACATAGTGCATTTCTTATTTTGTTGTCTTTTACAAAAAGAAAAATTAGCATTTTAAAAAAAAAATAGAAAACCCAAAATATGCAAAAAAAAATAGAAAATTAATTTCTTGGAAAGGGACGTTTGGGACCTCACCCCATCATACCTTCTAGTACCGTTGAGAACCCTTCAAGGGGTATACCTCGGGAAGTCCAAGAATCAACAAAAAAAATTTAGGCTTTTAAGTTTATGTTTAGCATTTTTATTGTTTATTTCTTATCAAAAATTTAAAAAAATATATCAAAAATTCAAAAAAAAAAAATTTTGAAGAAAACTTAGAAAAATCCCAAAAATATAATAAATCCCTTACTTTTGTTTTTGTTATTTCCAAAATCATTTTTTTATGAGCTTATTTATAAGCATTTATATTTTTTTTAATTTGCTAATCATTTATTCTATCATGGTTTGCTAAATCTAATTTTTTTAAGTGATTTAGTGTTAAGAAATATTTTATGATTTTAATTTGATTAGAGAAACTTTTTTAGCATTTATTCTCCTTTATTTTAAATAGTTTCAATTTTGTAGTAATTGTGCTTAACACCTTTAGATTTTAATTATTTCTAACTCATGCTTTTAGAATCTTAGGAAAGTTTAATTTACTAAAATTTGCTCTCAAAATAATTTAATTTATAAGCTAGAAAGTTTTCTCTACCCTACCCCTTTGATGGCAAAAAAAAGTGTTTTAAGAGATCATATGTCATGGGAATAAGAGGATAAAATTCATTATTCCCTAAACATATGGACCCAAAATTATTTTAAAAGATTATATGGCATGGAGTAAGAGGATAAAATTCATTACTCCTAAACCATATACATTTTGGGTTTTTATTAGAAGAGAATTTAAAAGATTATATGGCATGGAGTAAGAGGATAAAATTCATTACTCCTAAACATATACAAAAAAAAATAGAGGTGAGAGGATAAAATTCATCACCTCCATTCTAAGATCTCTTCTTATGCCAAATTTTATGAACCCCCTCCCCCCAAACCAATATCTTTGATCTAGATTTAAATTAAGTTATGGAGATAGCAATATTTAGTAGGTTACTTTTTCCTTTTGTTTCTTTCAAAGTTATGGTTTTTATAATTTTAATCTAATTTTGTTTACAAAATACTCAATCATGTTCACTAGTTATTATTTTTGAGAATTCTTGGCTAAACATTTTTCTCTTATTATTCTAATTTCATAATTTGGGACTTAATTTGTTAATCCTTAAACTTTCTTTTTAGCTTACTTAAATAAGCTCAAACTTTATTAAATGTCTTATAAATATTGCTCAAACTTTTGCTCTGAAATAGCAAAAGCTTAAGTATGGGGGTATTTGATAAGTAGTATTTATATATCTTTTTAATAGAAAATTTTGTAAATATTTAATATGTATTTTTCTTTTTCATGTCAATTTTAGGTCATAAATAATTATTTTGTAATTTTGTTTCTAACTTAGCTTAATTTCAATTTTTGCAGAATTTTGGGAAAAATTGGAAAAAATCACAAGTCACGCCCTCAGTCACGCCCGTGACTGAGGGCGTGTGACCTAAAGATCTGCGTTCGACGAAAACCGAGCTGCGTTTGACGAAACTCAAGCTGCGTTCGACGAACGCTCTCTGCCCAGGCGTTCGATGAAAACCGAGCTGTGTTCGACGAAACTCGAGCTGCGTTCGACGAACGCTCTCTGCCCAAGCGTTCGACGAACGCTCTCAGCCCAGGCGTTCGATGAAACCCGAGCTACGTTCGATGAAATCTCTCTGCCTTCAACGAAGCCCGAGCTGCATTCGGCGAACTCTCTATCCAGGCGTTCGACGAATCCACCGTTGCGCCGCAAGCCAGCCCATGCTGCAATTAATGAAGCCAACCCAAGGTCATGCCCGTGACGAAGGGGCGTGTAAATTTAGTTTCTTCCCAGCGGGCTGCCGTCAAGACGAGGAGCAGCCATCGAGAAGTTGACCCAAGTCACGCCCGTGACCCATAGGTCACGCCCGTGACTTTCACGCATGATTCATGCTCGCTGTCGCGCCGAATTAAAGCCCATATTGCATTGATTGTAGCCACCCAGGTACACGCCCGTGACCAAAGTTACATGAGCGTGTAATGTCCAACTTTCTCCCGCCGTCACGCAAGCTCCACGTCGTCGTCCCACCCGATGCAGAACAGCGATTACACGCCCCAGGGTCACGCCCATGACCGAGGGAGTGTAACCCTAAAATTTCTCCTATAAATTCTGAAGCTAATTTCCAGCAAACCCTCTTTCCTCCTCCCTTCACCTGCCCATTTGGGCTGTTCTTGTATAGTTTTTCTTATTTTTCATGTTTTAGTTTGTTTTTAATTTTATGTAATTTCTTTCCATGCAAGCTAGTTTAGATTTATTTTCATTCCATGCAAGTAGCTTAGATTTACTTTCATGCAATGTAATGTAGTTTCAATTTCTTGTAATCTCTTTTTATTATGAAATGTAAGTTTTGTTTTCCTTATTTTTTTTGTTCTCTTTTTAGTTAGTTTTAATTACCTCTCTCTAATTTATTTTCCGATAAAATAATTGTTAGCTTTCTCGAAGTAGAAGTACTCGACAGACCCGATTTTAATACGACCTTGATAATTTTCTAAGAATATCCTATACTATACGCGATAAGGTATACTTGCCTTTATCGAATGAGTAGTTTGGAATAATTCTTACAAAAACTCCGCAGGAAGCTTTTCCTCTCCAATTTCTTAGTTTCCTTTTTTATAAAGTTTTCGGCGCCGCCGCCGCGGCGTAATCGTCGATATTCCGAAAGAAGGAAAGACCATTACTTCTATTCATCAAAGTAGGATAATGGTTAGTTTCTCAAAGTAGGAGTACTTGTAAGACGCCTTGAAAGCGCCCGCCGAATTCTATCCTCATCAACAAAAGCTTTTTCAGCGGCGAATAAATTTCTATATCAATCTTCCTGTTGATGGAAAAAATGACTTAGGATTCTTGGCTATTGAATTTTGATGCTTCAGATCATTAG
Organism: Dactylorhiza incarnata; assembly: GCA_033032865.1. Classification (NCBI taxonomy): domain Eukaryota; kingdom Viridiplantae; phylum Streptophyta; class Magnoliopsida; order Asparagales; family Orchidaceae; genus Dactylorhiza; species Dactylorhiza incarnata. Next base: position 4,597,707 of record JAWHQI010000037.1, on the reverse strand, counting down.
TCTCAATAGAAGGACATCCTCTCCTTTTATAAGGTTGTAAGTATTTAAAAGGAAATGGAAAAGATTGGGGAATCAGAAAATTTGAACTTTCAAATTTGACCAATAAAAGGAAGTATATAAATTTGGCTCAATTTGGAATATTCCATATATGGTAATTAAGGTCAGGAAGGAATGTAGAATTCTGGCAGATATTTTAGTAATGATAATTGATTATTTCATTCCATAATCAATTCTTCAATGGATTTAATATGATAAAGACTTCCATAGATGTAGAATGAAAATGCGCCTTGATTTGTGTGAAAAGGTTGGGGATATAATGATGACACGTGTTGTTCAAGCACTTAGATTAATTCTAGATAAACTGAAGTCTATCCCGTCGATTTGGAGATCATCACGTCGATCAATATTGATCCAATAAATTCTTTGTCCATTTGACTTGGAGAATCAATAGATTGTCCTGTCGAATTTGCCTTGAGAGAAAGTAGTTGAGCATAGCATAGATAGTCTGTCAAATTGATTAACTTTGTCAACTTATCTTCCCGTCAATCATTCAAGTTTGATCGACAGACCATCCCGTCGATTTTTACTTAATAATATTCAAACTCTTTTGCATTCTGAATTCAGCAATTTTTCTTGATCTTTCCAAGTAGTTACTTCAAGATAGATACAAGTATGACTTTAAATTATATTCTTGATGTTATATGGCATAAGAATTGCATTTTCTAAGTGACCCTCAGCAATATTCATATATTTAATCTATCATAGATTTTGAGTACATGCCTCAAGCATGATCAAGAATTCATCAAACACAGTAGGTTTATTATTATGTTAATGTTCTTCTTCAAATCTGGAATCTTGGGTATCAAATTCCCAATAATCTCCCCCTATTTGAAGAATTCAGAACCTCACATAATAATAACCTTTTAAAATAAAGTAAAGAGCAAAATGATATAAGATGAGCAATCAGATAAATATTAAATGATAGAGTTCAAGGGCTTAAGATAATAATGTTATAGCAGTAATCACAAAATTCATATATAACTTTCATATGTGTTTAATCACTCTCTCCAACAACCTTCTTTTTCTGCATGGTGAAGTAGTTTCCTGGCTTTGGAATGTACCTAGGAGGAGCTGGACCTTTACATTTGTTCTTCTAGTGAATCCTTCTCTTGGTCTAATGATCTTCATGCTTCTTTAACTCAGGTAAATTGTTAAATCTTTCCATATAAATACCTTTGCTTCCAAAATCTCTCCAGGTTAAGAGAATGATTTCCTTGGAGACAGGGCTCCATTCTTCATAGATTGGCATTTGTCTGATTTCCTCTCTCCTTCTTTGCCTTGCTTGCCAATCCTCTTCAAAACTAACTGCTTTTCTCTTTTGAGAGTGAGAGGGGCCAGGTTCCATTCTAGGAGGACTGCTATAATATTTCTCAGGAGGTGCATAGTTTTCATCATCATCATACTGGGGGTTCATAATTTAAACTTTTTAGATTCAAGGCAGTCCTTGCTTCATTGGCCACCCATATGGCATGATCTGCTCCAAACTTTTTGAGGTTTTCCACCACCATTCTGACCTCTTCAGATATGTGGGAGCATATTTCAGATGTGCTGTCAGAGAGATTCCTATGAAGATTGTTCACTCCATCTGAGATATGATTCTTGGTTTCTAGAAGATGTGCATCCATTTGCTGATTCCCTTCAGTAATTGTTTCTAGAAGAACTCTTCTGCTGTCTAAGATGAGATTTTTAGAGTCTTGGAAAGCATTCTTCAGATTTGCAGAGGTGTTATATTGATTTATTATGATATCATCCATTTTGTTGTATGCCTCTTGTAGTTATTTTGTTGTGCAATCTACTGCACCTTGTCAAAGAACTTGTAGGATTGTATGTTCATGTGATCTATATCTTTATGCAATTCTTGGTAGTGTTACCTCATTTCTGTTCTTCGTGATTGAACAGATCTATATGCATATGCTTCTAGATGTTTTCTCTGGCTCTCAAGTAGTTGTTGCATCTGATTTATCAGGGATGTTGAAGATGATTCAGGGATGGTATTAGATGGGATTGGTGGTGCATAAACAGATGGAGGAGAATGTTGTTGAAATGTTCCAAAGTCAATGTCATCATAGAGGCAGTCAGGAGTGTCTGTCTTAGATGGCTTTGAGGGTGATAGCTCTCTTGCAACCTGTTTACCTTTATAGAGGACTATCTCTAGCCCTTTAAGAACATAGTTACTCATCCTTTTGAGAATGTGCTTGGTCGGGACTTTTAGCTGGGTGATCTTGGGCAGAGTCCTTTAGTTGAGACTCCCCCTCACAATCATCATTGTCTGGAGAGTCAATTATTTCAGTATCTGCTAGGGATTATATTTTCTCAGTGGTGATGGTCTTGATAGGATCACTTATCCTTTCTTCCTCAGGATGATCTTTCTCTAACTCAGCAATTATGGTATCTACAATGAGGTGTGCCTCTGAGGGCATGTCAACCTCTTTCTCCACATCATCGGGAGGGGAGGGAATTTTCATAGTGTGTTCACTGCACTCATCCATAATTTTAGTGGCTTCTGGAATTTCAGTGGACAATATTGGATCTGTGGTGGAGAATAATGGTGTTGTAGACTCCCCCTCAGGAGAATGGGGGTTGGAAAAGAAACATTTTCCTTCTTTTTCTTGGTAGGGGATGTTTCTTTGCTTCTCCATGGATGAGGGACATGTTGATCTCATCTCCTAAGTGTTTTTAGATCTATTCTCTTAAGGTAATGAATTAGCATCCGTAGGCTGGGATCCATGTCAGAAGGTAGGCAGCTAGAGACGTAGAGAGATATGATTCTGCCAAAATTTGGGTTGTCCAAGCTTTGCACTATTTTGTCAAACATGATTTTACTCTAGTCTTTTTTCTTAACTAGGATTATTCTTGTCATGAGGGAGAACATATCCCTTGAGATTCTATCAAATGATCCCGGCTTGCAGATTAAGGATTTTCCAATAATATCAGGCAACGGTTTGCTTTGTGTATCCATTTTCATTCTATATAGAGACCCATTGGTTTCCTCTGTATATTCACAGAATTCAAGGGAAGAATTTCTATCTTCCTTAGTTATTGTCTCTTCAACTTCCTCTTCTTCCAGTAGTGGAAGATGTAAGTGTCGATGAAGACTGCTTGCTGAAATTCCGATTGCTTTACTGTCTATACTACTCTTTATCCTTGTCCCACTATTGTTTAACTTAGCATTCTGATAAAATTCTACTACTTCTCTCTGGAAGATAAGAGAGGGTTCTGAGAGGATGAACTCCAAACCTGATGCTGCTATCAGCCATATGACGTTCTGGATGTCGTCGCTGGCAGAGTCGAAGCTATTCCTCACTAATTCGCAACCAATGTTCACTGAGCCTTGTTTGGAGTAGGATTTTGGCTCCATTGGAGGAGAAGAAGAACACGCTATCGACAAGAGGGAGGGATGGTGTAGGGTATGCGGCTTGTGATTAATGTATATATATATATATTTTCTTAAGCCCTTTTTCTAAACCCTAGGTTTTAATATAAATAAGGTAGCTCAAGAGGCGCGTACCTGATTTGACGTTTATTGCCTGATTTGAAAGGCCGATTTAATCAATATTAAAGAAAGAAATCCTTTTGGAAATATCTAATTTTAATAGGCCGCCAGTCCATTCGACTAGTTCTCAATTCTCGTTGACTATTTCTTTAAATGCAGATTTTTGTCCTGCACACTTGAGTAAAATGTTAGACTACTATATGTGAATGCCAATATTTTGACCTTCACATGATGTTAGATATTAATCTAAATTCAACATGTCAAGTAAAATTTTAAATTGAGTAAATTTCATTTCATCAAGGGCTTTATGAAGATGCATGCCACTTGTTTATCTGTTGAGACAAATTCTAGACAAATGTCTTCTTTTTCAACATGCTCTCTGATGAAATGGTACCTGATTTCAATGTATTTTGTTCTGCTGTGAGAGGCTTGAATCTTTGCTATAGATATAGCACTTGAGGAATCACAATAGAGTGGTGTCTTCTTGTGATGAATATCATAGTCTTTCAATTGATGTTGTATCCATAGAAGTTGAACATGGCAGCTTCCAACAAAGATATATTCTGATTCAACAGTAGAGGTAGAAACACTAGTTTATTTTTTACTACTCCATGAGATTAATCTTTTGCCTAGAAATTGACATGTCCCAGAAGTGCTTTTTGTGTCTTCTTTGCAAACTGCAAAATATGCATATGAAAATCCTGTTAGTTTAAAATCACTGATTCTAGGTACCATAAGCCAAGATTGGGTGTGCCCTTTAGATATCTCAGAATCCTCTTAGCAGATGTATAATGAGATTCCTTGGGGTTCACTTGATATCAGGCACAAACACAAGTAAGGAACATAATGTCTGGTCTACTTGCAGTGAGATAGAGTAGGGAGCCAATGATGCATCTTTACATGGTCTCATCAAATGGTTTCCCTTTCTCATCCTTTTCCAGAGACACATTTGTTCCCATTGGAGTCCTCATTGAGGTTGCACTTTCCATATGCTAAATTTCTTAATGTGCTCTTTTGTAAACTTGGTCTGAGAATTGAAGATTCCTTCCTGAGATTGTTTAACTTCGAGACCCAAAAAGTACTTTAGCTCTCCCATACTACTCATTTCAAACTTCCCTTGCATAAGGTTAGCAACTCTTTTACAAAGGTTGTCATTTGTAGATCCAAAGATGATGTCATCAATATAGATTTGAACAAGCAATATCTTGCCTTTGAGCTCCCTAAGAAATAATGTTTTATCTATCTTTTCTCTTGAGAGTTTGTTTTCAAGGAGAAAGATAGTTAAGGTCTCATACCAAGCTCTAGGTGCTTACTTTAGACCATAAAGTGCTTTCTAATGAAAATAAACATGATCAGGATGAGTTGAGTTGATAAAACCTGGAGGTTGTTCTACATAAACCTCTTCTTTCAAATCACCATTGAGAAATACTGATTTTACATCCATCTGGTAAACTTTAAAACCCTTGTGTGCTGCATAAGCTAGAAATAGAATGATTGTTTCTCGCCTTGCTACATGTGTAAATGTTTTATCATAATCTATTCCTTCTTCATGTTTATATCCTTCAGCAACCAATCTGGCCTTATTCTTCATAACAACTCCTTGCTCATCCAGTTTGTTTCTGAATACCCACTTGGTTCCAATTATGGTATGACCTTGTGGTTTTGGAACTAGTTTCCAGACTTTGCGTCTCTTGAATTGATTTAATTCCTCTTGCATAGCCAAAATCCAGAATGAATCTTTGTTTGCATACTCAAATTTCTTTGTCTCTTCTTGAGAAAGGAAGCTTAGGAATAATGCTTCATTCATTGAGCTGCTTCTGGTTTATACTCCTTGATTAATGTTGCCTATAATTTGATCAGGTGGATGATTTCTTTGAAACTTGATGGCAGTTGCTAGCCTTCTATTTTCTGCTGGGATTTCTTCAACTGGTGGTGCTTTCTCTTGCACTTCTGCTGGTTGAGTATCTTCTTCTGTAGGATAATCGTTTTGATTTTCTACTCCCCCTTACATCTATTTCCACTGAATGTGAGGAGGGGTGTTCCTTTTCCTCTTCTGAGATTGATATCTTCAACTCTTTGAGTTTGGAGCTAGAGTGTGTGACAGAAATTCTAGAAGGCACTTCAAGTATCATGCTTGACTCATCAAATACTACCTTAATAGATTCTTCTATAGTTTTGGAATGGATTAAGTAAATCATATAGGCTCTGCTATGATGGCTATATCCAACAAAGATGCCTTCAAAGCATTTCTCAACAAACTTTGTTAAGTGATACTTCCCATAGTTTAGGACATATCACTTACTTCCAAAAATCTTGAAGTAGGCCAAGGTTGGCTTCCTGCCTTTCAAGAGTTCATATGGAGTCTTGTTGTGAGTTTTATTGATTAGAGCTCTATTTTGCACATGGCAAGTTGTATTGACTGCCTCAGCTCAAAAATATTCTGGTAGTGAGGAGTCACTCAACATGGATTTTCTTTCCTCAATGAGTGTTCTATTCTTTCTCTAAGCAACTCCATTTTGCTGTGAAAGTTCTTGGAGAGGAAAACTCTTACGAGATACCTAGACTTTCATAAAACTTTGTCATTGCTCCATACTGAAATTCTGTTCCATGATCACTTCTGATTTTGACCACTGGACAGTTCAGTTCATTCTGAATTTGTTTGACAAATATGGTGAAGACTTCTAGGGTATCTGACTTATGTTTAAGAAAGAACACTCATGCAAACCTAGAGTAATCATCTACAATCACAAATGTATAAGACTTTCCCTCTAAACTTTGAATTGACATTGGGCCAAACAAGTCCATGTGCAACATGTATACACATCTAGTGGAATCCTTCAATCCAATTGACTTGAAGGAGGCCTTTGTTTGCTTTCCCATTTGGCAAGCTTGGCAAGGGCCTTCTTGTGCACAATTCCACTTGGGACCATCTCTAACCAAGTTTTCTGATATGAGCTCATTGATAGGTTTGTAATTTATATGGGCTACTCTCTTATGTCATTGGATACAAAGAGATGCCCTACTAGTTGCCATTAAACAGATGGGGAATTGTAAGCTGGAGCAAAGAAAATTAAGACAATACAGATTTCCTCTCCTAGTGCCAGTAAGAATAACTTCAGAGTTTTCTGTATTCTTAATGAGGCACTTATCCTTATGGAAAATGACTACATAGTCAAGATCACAAAGTTGACTTATGTTTATCAGAATGTGTTGCAATCCTTCCACATAAGCTACCCTTGAGATGGTAACTATGTCATTAGTGACTTTACCATAACCTTTTGTTTTCCCTCTGTCAAATCCTCCAAATATCACTTTAGGACCATCTTCTACAAGAGTGAATTCTTTAAAATGACTTCTTGTTCCAGTCATGTGCCTAGAACATCCACTGTCCAAATAACATATTGGAGTTTGATTGCACTTTGGAAATACCTGCAAAAATAAACTATTTCTTCTTAGGTACCCAAAATTGGTTGGGTCCTAGATTCCTGTCAGTCATGAAGAACAAACTAGATCTACCAACTCCAGGATGTGCAGAATGATTCTTAACAAGATTGTTTGTCAGCTTGGCATTGATTGACCTTGGAACTATTGGGTTGAACTAACAATCAATTGCAAAGTGGTCAATCTTGCCACAACACCAACATTCAAACTTGTTATATCTCATTTTCTTTCTTTCAGAAGGAACATGATTCCTTTGTATGTGAGCAGAAGGATAATTAAGGGAGACTGAATTGCACTGCATGTGATTGTGGTGTTTGTTATTCCCACCCACAGCTTTGCTTCTTAGGTCAGTCTTCTTTGAATATGTCTTCCCCTTCCTAGATACAAGGGATTCATGTTTCCTCATGATGATCTCTTCATTAGGTACCTTTGATGCACTGGGCACTTCCTTGATTCCACTTGGGGAACACTCATTCTTTAGGTGTCCATAAATGGATTCTAGATCATACTTGTTGGAGGGTGAGATTACCTTCCTAAAGTTTATTTTCTTCTCCATAGGTTTGTCTGTTTTACCTTTCTTAAGGTATCATAGGCCTCTCATATCAGTGGAGCAGAAGACATCAATCAAGGGAAGAATAGTCTTAGGTTTGGAAAAGTTGGCTACAAGCTTCCTTTCAATAAGAAGTTTGTCTTCCAAATCATTGATTTTTTTATCCCTAGATATCATGGCACTAGATTGATCTCTACTTTTCTTTAGAGAGTCAACCTCTCTAGTGAGGACTTGGCACATCTCCTTGCTGTCAATTAAAGCCTTCAGAGTTTTCCCAAACTTGATTATTAGCTCAAGATTGGAGCTTGCATTGTAGTCCTTCTTGAGTTGGCAGAATTCTGCATTCTCCAGAGTTAGCCTTTCAGCTTTCTCAGAGATGTCAGAGTTTCTTTCTTGAAGAGATAAGATCTCTTCAGCTTGCTCTTTGCAGACCTTCTTGCTTCTTTTAAGGGCTTCAAGAAATTCTCCATATTGATCTAATAAGTCCCCTTTAGATTCATCTTATGAGGAAAATTTTTGCCTCGGAGTCAGTATCTGAAATAGATAAAGAGGCTTTGATGGATACCTGTGCAGAGAGAGAATTCTCCTGCTTTTCTTCTTCACTTATGGCCATGGATGCCATATATTCCTCTTCTTCTAATGAGTAGGAGCTACTCTCATCATAACTCAGGGTTTTGCACTTCTTAGCCAAGAAGCTCATTTCCCCGTTCTTTTCACTGAAAGCCTTTTTATCTTCAGGTTTTCTGCTATATCTTCTTTTAGAGGGACATTCAGCTATCACGTGTCCAGCTTTCCTGCATCCATAATTAATAGTTTCAGTAGAAGAGTGTTTGTAATGTTGGGAATCATACATGTCCCCTTTTTCTTTGTGAGGATTGTGGTTTCTTCTTGAGTTTTAGGAAGATGAATGTCTTCCTTTTTCTTTCCTCCATTTTCTGAGAATCTTCATGAAGTTCTTAGAGAATAGAGTGAGTTACCCATCAGACAGTCATGTGCTGGTGGAGCTTGTTTCAGATTTTATAGCTTCATACTCTTTGTTCTTTTTGGAGTTTTTCAGCTTTGAGGGCTACTGATTTCTCTTTGTGATTAAGCATGATGTTGTCTTCTTCAACTTTCCTGGTATTTAATTGTAACTCATAAGAGAGAAGTTTCCAAAACCAGTTTTGGGGTTCCATGTTGCTTAGATTTCCTAATTATCTTATGGCACAAATTTTAGTGTCCCATTCTTTGTGAAGGGATTTCAAGAATTTATCATTAAGCTCATAATTTGAGAACACCCTTCCATAGGTTCTCAGACCATTCACAATTCTAAAAAAAATCATAGCATTGGGAGATAGAGTCCCTCTTATCCTGTCTGAATTGCCTCGTATTCTAGATTCAGGAGGGATTTCCTATCATCCCTGACTTCAGCAGTTCCGTCCATGTAGACTACTAAAGAGTCCCACATTTCTTTGGAAGTTTTGTAATGCACTAGATTGTGGAATGTAGAATCATCAATAACACTTACCAAAATATTTTTGGCCCTCTTGTCTATGATGGAAAGTACTATTTCATCCTTACCTCAGCATATTTCGTGGGAACTGCAGCTTCAGTGCTGGAGGATGGGGTGTTCATTGGAATGAATGGACCATCTTCAATGGTCATGAAATCCTTGGATCAAATGCCTCCATGTAAAGCTTCACTCTTTCCTTTTATATGACAAAGTTCTCCTTTCTGCATATAGGGAATTTCATAGAACTGAGTTCTTTGTAATTCTCTCCAATCATGGTGTGAATATAGATCAATCCTTAGTAGATATTGTTCCTTAGCTATAAATCTATTTAGAACACAACCTCCCTCTGATACCAATTATTATTCTTTGTAATAGAAGACTTACACTCAAATCTACAAATAGATTCTACCTCAGATCACAAAGATCTTACACTCATATCACCAAGATCCTACACTCAGATTATAAAGATCCTACCTCAGATTCTCATAGGAATCCTACACTCAAATCACAAGGATCCTACAACACTGTTTATAGAATTACAGTTTTACAATGATTCACTCAGTAAATGATTGAAGTTCAGATCTTGAGTCTTGAGTAGAATATTATCAGTAGTCTTCTTCTTCCTTGATAGATAATGGAATATAGCTTGAACAATAAATCTAAATCAAGGGAATGAACAACAACAACAGAAATCCTTTAGTAGATGAGCAGGTTAAATTTCTTCAGAAAATGAGTCAATTAGCACTCTTGAGAATTTATAGTGATCTTCCTGTTGATGACAAAATGATTTAGGATTCTTTGCTGCCAAATTTGGATGCTTCAGATCATTAGTCTCAATAGAAGGACATCCCCTCCTTTTATAAGGTTGTAAGCATTTACAAGGAAATGGAGAAGATTGGGGAATCAGAAAATTTGAACTTTCAAATTTGACCAATAAAAGGAAGTATTCAAATTTGGCTCAATTTGGAATATTCCATATATGGTAATTAAGGTCAGGAAGGAATGTAGAATTCTGGCAGATATTTTAGTAATGATAATTGATTATTTCATTCCATAATCAATTCTCCAACGAATTTAATCTGATAAAGACTTCCATAGATGTAGCATGAAAATGCGCCTTGATTTACGTGAAAAGGTTGGGGATATAATGATGACACGTGTTGTTCAAGCACTTAGATTAATTCTGGATGAACTGAAGTCTTTCCCATCGATTTGGAGATCTTCCCGTCGATCGATATTGATCCAATCGATTATGTCCATTCAACTTGTAGAATCAATAGATTGTCCCGTCGAATTTGCCTTGAGAGAAAGTAGTTGAGCTTAGCATAGATAGTGTGTAAAATCGAATAACTATGTCTACTTATCTTCCCGTCGATTGTTCAAGTTCGATTGACAGACCGTCCCGTTGATTTTTACTAAATAATATTCTGACTTTTCTACATTCTGAATTCAACAAATTTTCTTGATCTTTCCAAGTAGTGACTTCAAGATAGATACCGGTATGACTTTAAATTATATTCTTGGTGTTATATAACATAAGAAATTGCTTGGTCTAAGTGACCCTCAACAATATTCATATATTTAATCAATCATAGATTTTGAGTACCTGCCTCAAGCATGATCAAGAATTCATCAAACACATTAGGTTTATTATTATGTTAATGTTCTTCAAATCAGGAATCTTGGGTATCAAATTCCCAACACTTTCCATGAGGGTCAATGTGTGAGTAGACCCCCATTGTTTATGGGGAGTGATTACAGCCACTGGAGAACACGAATGAAAATATTCTTTATGACTCAAAATATGAACATATGGGCCATGGTTGAGTCAAAATATACTGCACCCACTACCACCATAGGCGAACAAGTGTTGGAGAAACCACATGATAAATGGGAAGACATGGATAAACTAAAATGCACCAACAATGCGAAAGCAATGAATTCTCTCATATGTGTGTTAGATAAAACAGAATTTAATATAATATGCAATTGTGAAATTGCTTATGATATTTGGCGATTGCTTAAGCTAAGTATAAAGGTACTTCGCAGGTGAAAGAGTCGAAGCTGTTTCGACTAGAATCTGAATACGAACAATTTCGGATGGAGATCGATGAGGAGGGGGACAACATGTACACTTGCTTCGCGAAGATTGTGAATGCCTCTCGATCACTCGGAAAGACCTTCTCCAATGGAGACTTGGTAGCAAAAAATCCTGTGATCTCTTCCTCCATGGTTCAACCCAAAGGTGATCGTCATTGATGAATCTCACAACATCAGCACCTTGGAAATTGAAAGCCTCACTGGGAATCTGAAAACTCATGAGTTGGAGCTGAAGATTCAAAGCGAGGAATATCCAAGAGAGCTGAAGAAGAAAGCTCTAGCACTCAAGGCGGACAAGGGAAAGGAGGAAGTAGAAGAATCTGACGATGAAGAGAGTCTCTACGTTCAAGAATTTTGAAGATTTATGAAAAATCACAAGAGGCAAGGGAAGTTCAGAAAATTTCTAAAGAAAGGTGCTCAAGAGAAGAGGAGCTAGAACAAATCGTCAAAGGGGACGGAGAGTGACGAAGAAAAATCGGTTCTGGAATGCTTCCACTGTCACAGATCTGGGCACATGAAAAGAGAAGCCCAAAGCTACAAAAGGAAGAAAAGGAGATAAGAAGTCTGGAAAAAGGAAGGAAGAAAGTGCTTAAAGCGTCAACATGGGACGATGCCGATTCTGACGAGTCAAGCACTTCCGATACAAGTAGTGATGATGAGGCAAATTTGTGCCTCATTGGGAAGCACGACAATGAATCCGACGGTGAATCCAGTGTTCATAGCGACACTGAGGTATGTTGGCAGGCTAAGGATAAGGAGAATGTGTGGTAGTTGGACTCTGGATGCTCCAAGCACATGACGGGAGATGAAGACAAATTTCTTAGCCTGGAGAAGAAGAAAGGAGGAATGGTGAGCTTTGGAGACAACAGCAAAGGACGTATTCTAGGTTTCGACACCATAGGTAACAAAGTATTTTTTATTTCAAATGTATTGTTTGTAGATGGTCTAAAGCATAATTTGATTTCTATTAGTCAGTTATGTGATAAGGGCTTGAACGTTTTGTTTGAAACCACTATGAACTCATGCAAAATTCTAGACGCTAAAATGAATACCGTGTTGCTCACAACACCTAGAAACCATACTGTCTATACCATTAAGTTTGAGGATTTATCCTCTTCTAATTAAGATCTTTAGTAGTAAAAAATGAGGAGCTAGAACTTTGGCATCGGAGGCTCGAACATTAAGGGAGTAAATTAATAGTCAAACTATCAAAAACAAAACTAATCTGTGGCCTTCCACAACTAAATGGTAGTTTGACTTCTTTATGTACTCCATGCCAAAAGGGCAAGTTCACTAAATCATCCTTCAAAAGAAAACATGACATTACCACTTCTAGAACACTACAATTAATTCACATGGATATTTTTGGTCCAATTAATACATGTAGTCTAGGGGTAAACAGTATACTTTTGTGCTGATAGATAACTATACTCGATTATCTTAATTGGATTGTCTTTTTAGCTTCCAAATCTGATACATTCTTTGAATTCTCTACCCTGTGCACTAGATTACAAAACAAAATGGAATTAAAAATAAAATGCATAAGGTCAGATCATGGGGAGAATTTGAGAATAAACTTTTTACAAATTTTTGTAATAACTTAGGAATTTGACTTGAGTTTTTTGCTCCACACATTCCACAACAAAATTGAGTAGTGGAAAAGAAAAAATCGGACACTATAAGAATTGGCTCACACAATGCTAGTCGAGTACAGCTTGCTTTGATACTTTTAGGCTGAAGCGGTCAACACTGCATGTTATGTGATAAACCTGGCCATTCTTCACCCTATCTTAAAACACACTCCATCTGAGCTCTATTATGATAGAAAGCTGAATGTCTCATACCTTAGAGTCTTTGGTTGGCCATGTGTCATTTTAAACACCAAGGATCATTTAGGAAAATTCGATGAAAAATCTGACCAAGACTTTTTTTAGGAAACTCTACCACGAGTTGTGCCTATAGGGTCTTCAATAAAAGAACCTCGGTTGTTGAAGACAGATTCATGTGCATTTTAATGAAAATACACCAAATAATGAATATGAATCAAATGAAGATGATAATGACGATGGTGTGCATTTGGAAGAGGAGAATGTAGAGAAAGAGGAAGTAGAAGATTATCCAACTCATGTTGAAGAATATAAGTCTCCAATCACTCTAAATTTTTCAAAACAACATCCACGAGAACTAGTGATTGGAGAACCTTCACACGGGGTTAGGACTCGCTCAGCTTTGCATGAATATTTCTCGAATTTATATTTTATATCTGAAATAGAGCCCAAGATCATTTTGGAAGCATTAAATGATGAATCTTGGTTCTTGGCTATGAACGAGGAATTGAATCAATTTGAGCGAAACAAAATTTGGTTGTTTGTAAAGCGTCCTAGTAACCATCCGATAATAGTCTTGAAGTGGATCTATAAAAATAAACTTGATGGTGAGTTTAGGATAATAATAAATAAGGCACGATCGATTGCTCAAGGTTACTCACAAATCGAAGGCATTGACTTTGAAGAGTCCTTTGCGCCGATTGCACATCTTGAGTCCATTAGGATGTTTCTAGCATTTGCAAGTTTTAAACAAATAAAATTGTATCAAATGGACGTCAAGAGTGCCTTCCTAAATGGGTATATTAAAGAGAAGGTGTATGTTGAGCAACCACCCAGTTTTAAGGACGGTGATCACCCAAATCATGTTTACAAACTAGTGAAAGCCTTATACGGACTAAAGCAAACACCCCGTGCTTGGTTTGATAGACTCACGACCTTTCTCTTAAAATATGATTTTAGGATGGGTAGTGCGGATACGACACTCTTTGTAAAGCATAGCGATTCTGATCTAGCTATATTACAAATCTGTGTAGATGATATAATCTTTGCTGCCACCAATGACACTTTATGTAATGAAATTGTTCAAGTGATGCAAACCGAATTTGAAATGAGTTTGGTAGGAGAATTAACGTATTTCTTAGGCTCTCAGATTTTTTAAAAGAATGACGGAAATTTTATATGCCGATCAAAATACATAAAAGATATGCTTAAGCGATTCGGCTTTGAAAATCTGAAATAAGGAAAAACTCCAATGAGCGCATCACTCAAACTAGGAAAGGATGAAAGTGGCATTTAGGTGGATCAAACAATCTTCATAGGTATGATCGGATCACTCTTATATCTAAGTGCGTCAATACCCGATATTATGTTTGTTGTGTTTCTTTGTGCTATATATCAAGCTAACCCTAAATAATCTCATCTGAAAGCTGTTAAACATATCTTTAGGTATCTCATAGGCACCCAAAATCGTGGTCTTTGGTATCCACACACCACTGACTTCACGCTCCATGGATATTCTAACTCGGACTATGCTGGATGTTCCCTTGATCGTAAGAGCACAAGTGGTACTTGTCACTTCCTAGGTCCGACATTAGTTTCATGGTCGAGTAGGAAACAGAATTATGTTGCCCTCTCTACTGTCGAGGCCGAGTATATAGCCTTAGGAAGTTGTTGAGCACAAGCACTTTGGATTTCACAAACATTAGAAGACTTCAGCATAATCTTTAAGAACGTTGAACTTAGGTGCGAACACAAGAGTGTCATAGACTTAACGAGCAATCCAGTTCACCACTCTCATTCTAAACACATTGATGTACGTCATCATTTTATTCGCGGTCATATTAAGAAGGAGAACGTGAGAGTAAACTTTATTGAGATTGACGATCAGCTTGCGGATATATTTACCAAACCCCTTCCTGACGTTCAATTTTCTCTGCATCGCTTAGAATTGGGGGTATTGGATCTCATAGCTTAATTATCATGTACCGCAACTTGTGTGTATTTTTGTCCAAAAATTTTTCATGCATTAGATAGGTATTGCACTTCACAATCATACTCAGACATCATTAGAAGCAAAAATTGTCAAAATCTGGACTGTCTTCCCGAGAAATTGTGTTCTGTTTACTACCGTCGTGTGTTAGACATACCATCGGTGGTAGATGTTCTTCATGTATTCTCCGATTTTTTTTCTGATTCTACTTTATTTATTTCTACTGTACGAAGTCTGCTGTTAGTTTTTTTAACAACAAAACTCATTAAAATTGAAAAACTCAAAATTACAAAAACTCAAAACATGTTTTGGTTAATGTTTTGTCTGTCTTTTTGTTTGTTAATTCATGCGTAAAATAAAAAAAATAAAAAATAAAAAATAAAAAATGAAGATTTTCATGCTAAGGGGCATACATGTCGTGAATTTGAAGCTCCATGATTACAAGCACTGTTTGATTTATGATTTCTAATCCTTGTGTACATTGTATGCCTTCGTCATGAAATATCCTAATAAAAGGTAGCCACTACTGAGTGCTAATTGATTAGAAATGTATGTTTAATATGCATCTAGGTATGTGTGAGGATTTAGGCTAGACAATGATATTGCACATCCACACATCCTTAGAGAATGCACTCAAGTAGAATCCAAATGCTTACATGCCATAACTCGTGATATTGTGACTACATTGTAGGCATGACTTGATAAATCAATATCACAATATTCATCTTTGTTATATAGGGCATAGCACTTTGGGCAAAAATTGTATTGGTAAATGGGTTGTGTATACAAGTTAAAGTGTATCAATCTATGTGGGTAGATTTCATTTGCTTTGGGAACTCTGTCTAAAAGAAAGAAAAAGAAAATGATAAACTTGATAGTGCTAAAAATAATGAAAATTATACGCTATCAATCTTGTTGATAAGGATTTCCCCCAAGCACTACTCACTCCTCCTGATAAGCCTGCATGAGCATTGTGAGGATGAGCACCTTGGTTAAAAGAATCGTTACGATCTTGTGCAAACCTAGAAAATAAATTAGTGCCCTAGTTCTATACTTGGTATTCGTGTAAGATTGACAAATATGACTTGATTTATCACTTCATTACTGTTGTGTCAGCATATAGAATTATTGAAATATAGCCTGTATTAATGTTGATTTAACCTGATGCTATTTCCCTTTATGCTACACGAACACTTGTCGTTGTTTAGTCTAACACTTCCATGCAAAAGAATTGGACTTGAACTGCATTATATCACTCTTGCACGTCTGTAATACTACCTGATTGTCATTCATGACACATACGATGTTTTTTTGAATTAGTTTTCTAAATCATTTGACATTTTTTGCAAACTCATGTGTATTCAGTCTCGTGTGATGTGTCCAATTCATATACCTTATACCAAGTTTTTAAATTCAAAACTGTTCCATTTTAAGTGGTATTTTGATTTCCACGTGTGTTGTGACCCATGTCCTTTTTCAATTCTCTGATTATCTTTCGGTCAACCCTTATTCCTATCATGATTTACTTTTTATGTGTGCATTATTCTTCAAATCAGTTGCAGTTCTCATATTATGTTAGTTTGATCTAGTCCACCCCTTTTGCTAACATCAAGCGGGGAGAATAGAGAACGTTCATGAGCTAGTCATGTGTTAATCATCTAGGGAAGATCACTTATAGGGAGAGATACTATACCATGCACATTGATAGGGGGCACATATGTAGGGGGATTCATACTACTTTAGAGCAAGTTCACACTTTATGTTTTATCTTGATATATAAACATGTTCATGTTTCATGACTATTGTTGATTACATTATAGCATGCTCTTAATGATTTATATCTCATGAACGGGATTTGATATTATATCAAAAGGGGGAGTTTATTGGAACATGCGTTCTGCATCTCTTTAGTTTGACAATATCAAATCCTATATTTTATTTGATCATACATGTTTTGGGTATAGTGTGCAGGTTTACAGGTGTGAAGATGTCGAGAATTTCGTTCTCTGTGACTACCACCGGGGCTAGTCCTACCATCGCGCGGTAGTCATATTGACATGACTTGCTTCAACGCAAAGCCAAATATCGACGTGAAGACTTATGGCGTGAGATGATGTCATCGAGAAGCCTACCGTTGCTCAGTAGGACTTACTGCGGGCGCTAGCTCTATCGACAAGACAACTTACGTCGACTTGAACCCATATTGTCGAGGTGAAAGCGTCAAGAAGATATCGACATGAATGTTACCGTGGGCTCTAGCCTAACTCCACACGCTTATTTTGTCGACCAGAAGACTATGTCGACTAGATGCTCTGATGCCGTGAAGAAAAATTGACGTAATATGATCGCGATGCGCTTGCAACCGCGCCATGCTATCCAATGACAACAAGAGAATGTTTTCCGGCACCTTCCTGATTTGGTGTTGGACAGCAGGAGAAAATGCATAAAGAATGCTACCACCACGCGATAACCCTAGCGTCGGCAGTAACTTATTGAATCAACAATAAAAGCATTCTTTTCTTTTCCAAGTGTGTGGTTGTCCAAACCTAAAAGGGAAATTTGGGTGTTTCGCTATTTCTGCACCAAGGAGCAATCACCGGAAGAGAAGAACACTTTCCCTCAAGCTATAACGAAGAAGGTCATTTGGTGCGGAAAAAGAACAAGAATCTGAGCACCAACGAGTGCATTCTACACGAAGATCAAAAGCGTCATTTGCTCACAACATCAGGAGGCATACGTTGAGGGAGCACAACTTCTTTCTCATCTCTTCTAAATTTCTCTTTTCATCGCTTATTATTTTGGTGTGTGAAATCATCCGGTGGTGACGTCGGAATCCGGTTTGGAATCCGTGGAAATCGACCGGGGAGGTCGTCGGAATCTAGGGAGGATTCTGTAGGAAATCGTCCTGGGAGGACGTCTAGATCTGGGAGATCTAGTGGGCTTGGAGATCTAGTGGGCTCTAAGACCCTTCCTGGGAGGAAGTTGGGGAGAAGGCTCAAATACTTTTCCGGGTAGGAAAGAGAGAGAGATAACCGGTATTCGGGGAGAAGATCGGTATATAAACCACAAGAGTTTTATATTCATCGCGTCCGATCTCCGACGTCATGGAGATCTAAGTCTATTGTGTAAGCAATATTCTATCATTCAATGATATCACGTTTCTGCACATTATTGTAAACTGCTATGAATTTTCTGGTAGTACATTGGTTGGAGTAGTTTGATTCCCGAAATGATATTTTGCATTTAGTGTGATGTTTCCTTAGCTAACGCCACGTGGTAGTGTTATCGCCCAGCGCTAGCTCCAGAACGTGCATTCCTACTGTAATTTATCTAAATCTCCAGTACTTGATTGAAACCCTTATTCACCCCCCCCCCCCCCCCCCCCCTCCTCTAAGGTTGTCCACCCGATCAAACACAGGATTGATAGCTTGCAAGAAGAGATTTAGCATGTGAACTTTCAAAATGAAAATGTATATAACACTGCAGCAAATGTTGTTTCAGACACTAGTGCACAGATTGCACATATAAATGAGGCCATAATGCTGATTGGCCAACAGTTAAATACAATCATGGACATAATGGATGTCATAAGAGACAACCATCAATCAATAATCCATAATCAAGATGTGACATTTGCAGACATAGAAGATGTCATAAATATTGTACTCCAAATAATATCTGACTGTACTCATGTCTCTCAAGAGCTTGTAAATAACACCGGTGAGACCCTGCTGCATCAACTTCATGTAATTTAGGAAAAGTTCTCTTCCCCGCTGAATCAATCAGTCAGAACCTCCAAAGGAACTCTCATGGATGCAATTGCAAATCAAAATGACAGAAAGAGGGAGATGTTATCAAGTCATCATATCATATGGGTGTCAAATGAGGTAAGATTATCTATGAGACTTGACACCATAAGTTATGGGGTACCATATCAACATCCTATCCCTGAGGGACATGCTATACCTGAAGGACCCCCAAATATGCCAGAAGAAGAAGAATTTCCAGAACAGTATGACCAACCTAAAAATTATCAAACCTATTTTGCTGATAAGTCCTCCAGTGGACAAGGCAAGAAGAGAAAGAGGAAATATGTTGATAATGTAGAGCAGGAAGCTAAAAGGAGAAGAATGGAGGAGTTAAGAAAAAATCCTAACTTTGAAGAATGGAGTCCCTGCTCAAGGGAAATTATTTTGAAAACCTGGGAACTCTATTAACAAGGCAAGATTGACATAGGCAAATTCTATAGTTCTGAAGAATGACAAAAATATGAGTTAACTGAAGCAAGCAAAAGAGATTACTGGCTAAATGTTAAAATGGGAGATCCCTTAGTAAAGGATATTGCACATGCACCTCTCAGATACTATCCAAAGTCATACAAATACTTTGAAAGAAAGAAGCAAAAGTTGGTTGAGATTGAGAAATATGGGAAGGCAGGACCATCTGACAAAGGCAAAACTATCCAGGAAGAATGATGAAGAACATGGAATCCAGGAGCACACATGCACAACTCTATGTTTTCCATTATGTTTGATTTATACTCATGTTTTGGATAATTTTTATGGAAATGTCAATTGCTTTAATTTTGTTTATTGATCATTCTTGAGTATGTTTATTGGTCAAGCTTATCAATAATTGAGTTCTGGCTTCTTCAAATATGGGAGATTGTTGAGAAATTTGCCTTCAATATTTTCAGATTTGAAGAAGGATCACAAATATAGATAAGCAAATTTGTTTTTGATATTGTATTTTAGTTCATGATGTGACAGGTGAATCAATTCTATATTATTAGAATCAAGACTGCAAAGAAATCCGAAAATTATCTAAGTAAAATATCATTTTAAGTCGAAGCTAAAAGTCATGCAGACAGGAAGCAAATCGTCGAGACAACCTTGACGATATCGACTTGAAGAAGCTATTCGATTTTGAAGACTAAGTTAAGTCGAGCAGACATGAAGCATATCGTCTAGACAGTCTCGACGATATCGACTTGAAGAAGCTATTCTATTTTAAAGACTAAGTTAAGTCAAGCAGACAGGAAGCATATCGTCTGGACAGTCTCGACAATATCGACTTGAAGAAGCTATTTGGTTTTGAAGACTAAGTTAAATCAAGCAGACAGGAAGCATATCGTCTAGACGATCTCGACGATATCGACTTGAAGAAGCAATTCATCTTAAAAGACTAAGTTAAGTCTTGCTGACTGGAGTATATTGACGATATCGACGTGAAGACCACATGCCATCTAGACGATCTCGACGATATCATCGTAAAGACTGCTAGTCATTCTGACAGTTAAAGAACTGCATTTATTGCGCATACTTTCTTGGAAATTGATATTCAGAAAATATACACTGTCACTTATCTTGCCCTTTAATTAAGGAATATTTATTATATATTCTCTGGACTTATAGTCGTTGGACAACAATTAATAAAGAAGGAGGAATACTTCCAAATATGCAAGTTCCAAGACAGAAATTGCTTTATAACTTTTATTGTGCCATTTCATATTTAATTCCTTATGGGGACATATGAATTTATGAAATTAAATAATGGAGGTCTTTCTTATCAAAGGGGACATGAGTATAAAAATTCAGAAATTTTGAATTCAGATATACAGCAAATTAAAAAAGAGAAAAGCTTTGTCAAAGATCTTATTCTTCATTAGCCTTCCTGGCAAGAACAAAAGAAAGAATCTTCTTCCTGTGCAAGAAAACTTGATCAGATATTTTCAAAGGAAGATTCTTACGAAGACTCCAGGAATTCAAAAGATTGTTGGTGAAAGAATATAGGTATGGTAACTAATTCACCTAGAGGGGGGGTGAATAGGTCTTTTGAGTTTTACTTGATAATTATGGCCTGTTAAAACTATTCTAATCAGAGAATTAAGCAACACATAAAGCACACAAGTATGTATAGAGGTTCCTCAAGACAGGGTGTCTTGAGTATTCCTCTTTCCCCCTTCATCTTTCTAACAATGTGTTAGATAAGGCCAACTCCTCCAAAGTCGGCTCAAAGAGGTTACAGCACAAGTTCCTCAGAACTTCTCAGATCAAGGATGATCCTACCTTAGGACAAGAGTCCCTACAACTCAGAGCTATCACCAGCTCCTACCTCAGGCACAGCTGCCCTACAAACTCAGAGGAAAACACCTCCTACAGCTCAGACCACCTCCTGGTCCTACCTCAGGCAACAAGCCTTACAACTCAGAGGAAAACACCTCCTACAGCTCAGACCATCTCCTGGTCCTACCTCAGGCAACAAGCCTTACAACTCAGAGCTATCACCAGCTCCTACAATCTCAGGCAAACCAGCCCTACAAACTCAGGCAAAAAGCCTTACAAAAAAAGATGTTTTAAGAAATTTCCTACAGCAGAAATACTCTCCTGTAGATCCTGCACAGTCTGTGTTTCCTGTAGCTGAAGATGTTGATAACATCTACCACTTGATCTTCCTCTTCAATAGAAGGGTGGAAGATCACCTTACCCCTTCTGGTGGAGGAGCTATCTTCTTCCCTCAGTTTCTTCTTCTCTTTCAGTGAGCAGGAAGAAAGACGAGAGCAACAGCCGTCAATGGCGAATCGAGATTTTGCACGCAACTGGCCGATGGTTAGAAAAAGCCCTAACTCTTTCTTTTATACTTCTTTTATCTTCAACGGCTCTAATTTGATCTCCCAAGAAGTATGGGAGAGATTGGTGACCCCCTGTAGCTTTTCTGCAACTTGCCCTAGCCGCAGGTCCCGCCGCACTACTTATCTGTAGAGAAGGTTTGCGTTCGACGAACGCGCTACACTCTGCGTTCGACGAACCCGCTGAATCCAGTGTTCAATGAACGGCACTCTGCGTTCGACGATCTGCACTCTGCGTTCGACGATCGGCATTCCGCATTCAATGATCGTCCTTGTCTCTGCATTCAACGATCTGCCTTGTCTCTGCGTTCGACGAATGGCACTCTGCGTTCGACGAACACGCTATTATCAACTATTTCTTCTATCTCGTCTCAGCGGTCGACGAACTTTGTTCTGCGTTCAACGAACGGCTCTCTGCGTTTGACGTACACGCGATTATCAGCCGTTTCTTCTATCTCATCTTAGCGGTCGACGAACTTAGTCCCGCGCTCGACGAACAGCACTCTGCGTTCGATGAACGGCACTCTGCGTTCGACGAATCTATCAGCTGAGACAATTTTTTCTATCTACTTAGGAGAAGATTTCTCCTAACTTTAGGTCTTGTTTAACCCTTCCTCTTGAGTCACTTAAGCTTATTTAACTTACAAAAAAAATCTTTATCAAATACAATATGCAATTAGTATTGGAAGTGATGTCTCTTCAAATCAAGGGAACATTAAGGGCAATATTCCCAACAATCTCCCCCTATTTCAAGAAGGCAGAACATCCTCAATGCTAAGGTACATAGCCAACAAAAACATATCATGATATCACTTAAAGGACATATTATGTAACTGATCTATAAGATAATCATGATAACATAGCTAACAACTTCATGATACAACATTGTTTAAGCTAACAACTTCATGACAGATTATATAAAGCTTTGACTAGCTTAGAGGGCATCTCCCCCTTTCTAATTCAGATTGAATAGCACATCATGATAACTAATTTAGAGGGCTAACACTTCTTTGGTCTTAGCAACTAGCATTCCATCTCCTATTTGCATCTAGCATGACCAAATTTGGTCTTAGCATTGGCCATCTCCCCCTTTCTGGATTCTTCAACCTCTTTCCCATTAGGGAATATGATTCTTCAACCTCTACACTTTACTGGATACTTCTAACACATCCTAAGATAGATTAGAAATTATTTTCCAAATCCCCTTTTAGGACAGCCTACATCCTTTCTGACCTACTGAGCATTAGCTATCTCCCCCTCAACTTATAGCCCCTCAATTTGAGCAGGAGCTTGCTCCCCCTTAATTGGAGCACCTGTATTTACCCAGACATTTCCCTGCTGATCAAAAGAAAAACTGGAATTCCAGCTGATCACTTTAATCTATTCTACAATTAACAACTTAGGGAGATTATCTACCCTATCAGTGGATTATGCCTATTGAGGGAAGATCAATTCAGATATTAATCTATCATAACATTACATTTTATGATAAATTGAACAGATAAAAGCATAAGCAGTTTAACACAGAATATATATTCAGAAATGTAGTCATTCTAAATTCAACATGCCTAAGTCAATTTTAAGAGAATTAAACTTGGCCTCATCCAGTGGCTTAGTGAAGATATCAGTTACTTGATTGTCTGTAGAGACACATTCAAGTTTGATATCTTCACACTCTACATGCTCTCTAATAAAATGATACCTAATTTCTATGTGCTTGGTCCTGCTATGGGAAACAGGATTTTTAGCAATAGAAATTGCACTGGATGAGTCACACAGCAGGGGTGATTGTCTTACCTTGATTTTGTAATCTTCGAACTGATGTTCGATCCACAGAATTTGAGCACAACAGCTACTTGCTGCAATGTACTCTGACTCAGCTGTGCACATTGCCACACTGGTTTGCTGTTTGCTGCTCCATGAGACCAGCCTCCTCCCTAGGAATTGACAGGTGCCACTTGTGCTTTACCTATCCTCTTTGCATCCTGCAAAATCTGCATCTGAGTAGCCTATCAGTTAAAATCATTGTTCTTAGGGTACCAAAGGCCAAGATTCAGGCTTCCCTTGAGGTATCTCAAGATCCTCTTCACAGAGGTGTAGTGAGATTCCTTAGGACAGGCCTGATACCTAGCACAAACACATGTAGAATACATAATGTCTGGTCTACTGGAAGTCAAATACAACAATGATCCAATGATACATCTGTACATGGATTCATCAAAGGCCTTCCCCTTTTCATCCTTGTCTAATGATACATTAGATCCCATGGGTGTTCTCATGGTGGAGACAGACTCCATCCCATATTTCCTGATGAGCTCCTTGGTGTACTTGGTATGGGAGATGAAAATTCCATCATTAGACTGTTTCACCTGGAGCCCAAGGAAATATTTGAGCTCACCAATACTGCTCATCTCAAACTCCCTCTGCATTAGATTGGCAAATCTCTTACAGAGGTTGTCATCAGTAGACCCAAAAATTATGTCATCAACATAAATTTGGACTAAGAGACACTTGCCCCTTGTTCCCTAAGAAACAATGTGATATCAATCTTTCCCCTCATGAACTTGTTCTTGAGGAGAAAGCTGGACAAAGTCTCATACCAAGCTCTTGGAGCTTGCTTAATCCCATACAGGTCTTTCCTAAGAAAATAGACATGAGATTTAAGAGTAGGATGTACAAAACCTGATGGTTGCTCTACATATACTTCCTCTTTTAGATTTCCATTCAGGAATGCTGATTTGACATCCATCTGGTAGACTTTGAAGCCCTTGTGAGCAGCATATGCAAGGGATAGTCTTATGGCCTCCAACCTTGCAACTGGGGCAAAGGTTTGGTCAAAGTCTATTCCTTCCTCTTGTCTATATCCTTTTGCAACCAACCTTGCTTTGTTTTTGATGATTGTCCCATTCTCATCCAACTTATTTCTGAATATCCATTTGGTGCCAATGATGTTGTGTCCTTCTGGTCTTGGCGCCAACTTCCATACTTTGCATCTTTTGAATTGCAAAAGCTCTTCCTGCATAGCATGAATCCAGAATGGATCCAGGTTGGCCTCTTCAAACCTTTTAGGCTCTACCTGTGACAGAAATCTGAGGAACAAGGCCTCATTGTGAGCCCTACTCCTTGTTGTCACACTTTGCTGAACATTCCCTAATATCTGCTCTAAGGGATGATCCCTTAGATGTCTGGTAGCTGCAGTCATTATGTTCTCAGCTTGCTGTGTTATTTCTGCAGGTTCAGCAGTTTCTTCATCAAGGTTGACTTCTTCCTCTTGAGGGATGGCAGCATCAGAAATAGTTTTGCTGCAGCTGGGAGTGTCTTGTATAGGCATCCTTTCCAATTCCTGTTCATTTCCTGTCAAAACAGAAGATCTAGACCAGTCTTTATATATTAGGCTGGTCTCATCAAAAACAACATGAATAGACTGCTCTACAACATGAGCTTTCTTGTTGTATACTCTATAAGATCTACTATGTGAGCTATAGCCAACAAGAACACATGCATTGCATTTCTCTGCAAACTTTGTTAATTGGTATTTTCCATTATTTAGAATGTAGCATTTGGAGCCAAAGATTCTAAAATATGAAATTGTAGGTTGTTTTCCTTTCAGAATTTCATAGGGGGTTTTCCCATGAACCTTATTGATAAAAGCTCTGTTGAGAACATGACAAGCTGTATTGCTGCCTCAGCCCAGAAATATTCTGGGAGTGAGGAGTCACTAGGCAGTGTTCTCCCAGCTTCTATCAAAGTCCTATTCCTCCTCTCAGCCACACCATTTTGTTGTGGAGTCCTTGAGGAGGAGAACTCTTGGGTGATACCAAATTCTTGACAAAATCTTGTCATTGTCTCAGATTGAAATTATGTGACATGGTCAGTCCTAGTCCTGACCACAGCACATTGTAGATCATTCTGAATTGCCTTGACATGATCGATAAAGATATTTAATGTATCAGATTTCTTCTTAAGGAAGAATACCCATGTATATTTTGAGTGATCATCAACAATCACCAAAGTATACAACTTCCCACCTAGGCTCTGAATTGTCAAAGGACCAAACAAGTCCATATGCAAGAGATAAAGACATCTTTCAGTGTCTTTGGAGCCAATACTTTTAAAGGTGGCCCTAGTTTTCTTACCCATTTGGCATGCATGACAGAGACCATCTTTAATACATTTTAAATTTGGATTATTCCTAACAAGATTTTTAGAGAAAAGTCTTTACATTGTCTTGTAGTTAATATGAGCAAGTCTCTTGTGCCATTGAACACAAAGAGACTCATTCTCATTAGCTAAAAGACAAATAGAAGTAAAAGAATTACTACAAATGAAATCTAAGGAATAAACATTTCCACTCCTAGTGCCTGAGAGAATAGTCTCTAAGTCATTTGACTTTTTGATCAAGCACTTGTCATTGTGGAATTCAATGACATAGCCTAAGTCACATAGTTGACTTATGCTTACTAGGTTGTGTTGCAACCCTTCAACATAAGCTACCCTTGTGATTGTAACTATGCCATTGGAGATCATACCATAGCCTTTGGTGACTCCTGTTTCACCTCCCCCAAATATAACTTTGGGTCCATTCTTCACAGGCTTGTAATCTTGTAGAAGACTCCTAGTTCCTGTCATGTGCCTTGAGCACCCACTGTCCAAGTACCATATTTGGTTGAGACTGGTACTTGAACTACCCTGCAAAGAAAGATTTAGTTATCCTTAGGATCCCAAAAATCTTTGGGTCCTAGGTGCTTGTTAGTTTGATGAGATACTCTCACACTAGCTACACTCCTAGCAGGAAAGCTCTTCTTTGCATTAGGTAATTGGGGTTGTACCAACAATCTATGGCAAAGTGTCCCACCTTGCCACAGCACTAACAATCATGAATATTGTATCTCCTTTTCTGAACATTTTTCTGAATTGGTACAGCACTGTGCACATGTTCAGCAGAAGAGACTGCAGCATTCTTCATGTTTCTTTCAGCAATGATCTGGCTGAACGATAATTTGTGGACAGTCTTGCAGCTCTTTATCCTGATAGCCTCAGCTTGCTTTGGCTTGGCAGCCATACAAGATCTGATGAAATCAGACACTGGGCAGCAGGCCTTGTCAACAGATTTGACAACAGTCTTGCTTTTTGCTGAAGCTGATTTGGAAGTGCTTGCATCCTTGTTCTTGACTGAAGGTGTTGAGACACCAAACACAAATGGTCCAGATTGGGCCATTTGTATTTCCTCATGGAGAGCTTTCATTGCACTCAATCCCATGCCCTTTCTTTCACTATGGGAAGGAGTATTTTCCTTCTTATAGGACCTCCCATTCTTCCAATGACCATAAGTGATTTCATGGTCATACCTGTTGGAAGGAAGTAGCACCTTTTGAAAGGTGGTTTGAGGCTTAGCCTTCTCCTTGCTCTTTACTCCACTCCCTTCTCCTACTTCCATCTTATTGAATCCAAGTCCTCTCCTATTGGTTTGAGAGGAGAAGTTGTCAATAAGGGGAAGCATAGATTTGGGCTTGGAGAATTGAGCCACCAGTCTCTTCTCTTTCGCCAGCTTCTCCTCAAGGTCCTTGATGACCTTGTTCTTCAGGGAAATAGTGCTCAATTGAACACTTGTCATACCCTTTAAATGACTTATTTTTCTACTCATCTGGGCCACCAGGGAGGTAGGTCCAGTTTAGTCACCTTCAGTCTTTTTAAGGGAGGCAATTTCCTGGTCTTGCCTCTTGGCAAGCTTCTTGCTCTCATTCAGATCAATAGCCAAGGCATCATATTTGTCAATCAATTGATTGACATCTACCTCAGCTTCTGAAACACTTCCATCATGTGATGGTTGTGCTTCAAATTCTTGACATACATCATGATCAGAAATATAAGTGGAATGGATTGATACCTGATCATTGTCAGACATATTCTGACTCCCTTCCTCATCAGTCAGGGCCATAAGGCCTAGCAGAACACAATCTTCTTCATCCTCCTCTTCATCACTATCTGAGTGTGATAGAGGGGCCCTGATTCTTGTCCTAGCAGCAGGATAGTCTTCATCCTCCTGAACAGCAAACAGCCCTATGTCGGCTTTCTCTTCTTCATCTGGATCTGAAGATGAAGATTCATATTCACTCCAGATCTTGCTTTTCTTGGCTAGAAGGGATTTTTCTCCCTTCCTCTCCTTCTTGTGATGAGGCTTCTTTTCACCTCTTTCATTGATTCCTCTGTAGGCCATCTGATTTTGAATCAGCAATACCTATTTAGGAACTGGTCAAACTGTTAAGTCCTTATTGACCAACCTCCCTCTGATATAACTTGAAAGAATATAGGTATGCTAACTAATTCACCTAGAGGGGGGGTGAATAGGTCTTTTGAGTTTTACTTGATAATTATGGCATGTTAAAACTTTTCTAATCAGAGAATCAAGCAACACAGAAAGCACACAAGTATGTATAGAGGTTCCTCAAGACAGGGTGTCTTGAGTAGTCCTCTTTCCCCCTTCACATTTCTAACAATGTGTTAGACAAGGCCAACTCCTCCAAACTCGGCTCAAAGAGCTTACAGCACAAGTTCCTCAGAACTTCTCAGATCAAGGATGATCCTACCTCAGGACAAGAGTCCCTACAACTCAGAGCTATCACCAGCTCCTACCTCAGGCACATCTGCCCTACAAACTCAGAGGAAAACACCTCCTACAGCTCAGACCACCTCCTGGTCCTACCTGATGCGCAAATCTTAGCACACCGCTAAAGGCGGTAGTAAGACTGTGGCACGAAACGGCTGTGTACCGATCGTTCAAGTAATATAAAACGAGGAGTAATCCCCGAGTATCGAATCTCTCAAGGAACACAGTAAGGTGGAGTTAACGTTCGAGGAAGGACTTGAGATTGAAGTCCTTTACGTCGGATGGATGCGGAACGGGGGATTTGGTTTGTGGAAAATAAAGAGAAAATATTACACTACTCCTATGCAATGCCGCTATGCAATGCTTCGCTTGGCGGGATGGAGACTAGGCAGGCCTTGAGCGCACTGCGTCGCAAGGGCGGATGGACGAGAAGGCAAGCGGAATCGAACTATGCAGGCCTTAAGCGCGCTGCTTCGTAGGGCGAGTGGATTACACGGGCCGCTATGCCACGCTTCGCTAGGCGGATGCACGAGTAGGCAAATGGAGTGAGGGTCGTAAGCACCTCTTCGACAAGCACGCCACTAGCAATTGCTAGTGCGGCGACGAACGTGATGGCGGGATGGAGGATGGAATGGGGCGCACCTCAAGCAACATAAACCACAAAGCATTTCACATAGACATGAAATATATATAAATACAAACTAGTTTAAGTGCTCTACTTCATCAAAATACAAAGATCTACACATATACACTTCAATAAGAGAAGAACAAGGAAAGAAATCGACCGAATCCGAAGGCTCGTTGGAGATTCACGGTTAGAATCGCTGGGTTGTCAGTCCGCGTCCAAACTCGGTCAGCAACTGCGTCCGGGGTAGAGAGAGCTGTCACTACTCTCCAATTTACCCGTCTTCTTCGTCTCACGATTCGGTGGAGGTTGCAAACTTCCTCTTGCTTGAAGGAAATGGTGGCTAGATCTCCCTTGAAGCTCTAGCATGAAGGAGGAGGCCAAATGGACGAAACCCTGGTGGAGATGGCGAAATCGGCGCAGCTGTACAATGCGTACGGAACTCTCTCATTTTAGGTCGAATCTGCAGCTTTTATAGGAAAATGTTAGAAATTTGGTCACGCACGGTCGAACGCACGACCGTGCGTGGACCGTGCGATACTTAAGCTCAGCAGGCGTGCAGGGGAAGAAGGCCAGCGCCCGTGCGTTTTGCTCACGCACGACCCACACCGCCCGTGCATTCAAATGCACTGGTAAATTCCGACGCTCTGAAATCATCAAGACACAGGTCGACTGTGCGTTGTACTCTCGCACGGGCGAATCTGCCCGTGAATCAAAACGCACGAGTAAACTCCGATGCTCTGTTTTCTGCCCATACACAAACGCACGACCGCCACCGACCGTGCGTCAAGGAAATGCACGACCGTGCGATATGCACAGAATTTACTTTGGGGAGAACAGGACGATCAGGTCACCTGCATACAAGAGACACAAGCTGGGAAAGTACTACCAGCAGCACAGAGATAAAGAGGATACAATGGGGAGCACACAGTGCTTACCCCCAACAACAAAGTGCGCAATTGCACACAAAAACAGGCATACTATGTACTACAATAAAAAGCATGAATAAGGGAAATATGAACAAAACTGAAGCATAAAAGCAAGAAAACTAGCCTAAATGAGTCCAAAAATAAATATATAATAGGGACTCATCACACCCCCAGACTTACTTGTTTGCGCGTCCCGAGCAAACAAATCCGGCGGAGTAGGAAAAGCATAGCTAGCCAAAAAATTGCAAACATGGAATAGAATGCGAAGTTGCATACTTGTGTGCATAGAAGTTCATTAGAAGAAGTTTCTACATATGATAGCTAATTTATAAAAGTGTAAATGCGTAAAAAAGAACTTTATTTTTACTCAAAAATGGAATGTTGGTGAATCGCGAGGTCCCGCACAGTACGAAAGTAAGCAAGTCGCGAAGGTGAATGTTACCCAAGACCGGAACTCGGAATTATCTCCGTTGAAATCCATCAACGTCGAGAACCATAAGCTCGCCCGGTCACACTCTCTCCACGGTGCTAGTGAACTCACAAGACGAATCGATAGGACTTTAGGTTTACATGAGGCTTGGGTTACGGTTTGCAATGCAAAGATAAACGTGAAGGCTAATCGCAACCCAATTGAGCACACAAAAATGCTAAATCATAGCAACCTCAATAATACACGTGTAACACACCCCCACACATGACTTTGAAACCGGGAGTGCACACGGCCTACAACAATCAATACCATTTAGATGTTTCAATTAAAACGCTAGGGGTATACATCTATTTTTTTCTTTGCTTTTCTTTTTCTTTTATTTTCATCCCCAGATCTAATAGCATAATTTTCAGCACATAGACATTTTTAAAACTTCCACATCAACACTGAAGTTTCGCATCACCGCATTGGAAAATTACAATTCATAAATGTTTTTAGCTTACTTTTTGGTTGCGATAATATGATTAGCTTTTAGGCCTTGGTGAAGTATGGTGGAGCTGAATCAAAAGATCGGGTAGGCACAAAATGGGCTAGCAACGGTTAGTGTATAGGAATGGTAAAACAAGGCTCAAGCTTGCCAAATAGATGGCCTACGTCACGCTCAACTTGCAAATCGTTCGCACCCATGCTTCGAGAGTCGCTTGGGGCAAGTTCTTAGCCCCCGAGAAAGGTAATCCTTCCTCCCGACTCGAGCAACACAAACCTCGCATTCGCTTACACACAATGCCACGCTACCACTAGATTCAACCACATTCACCATTTTGAGTAAAATAAACTAAAATCTACGCAAATCTACTAATTATAAATTAGAATCATAAATAGAAACTAATTCTACTCAAATCCCTATGCAAACATGAGTACTCAACTAGAGCACTGCAGGAGTCAACATTCCACTCCATCTTGCAATTATTTTGGCTAATATAGCAATTTCTACATCACAACCAAGAATTGAATATACAGGAGCATACAAATAAGCGAGTGCGCGCTAAATTGGGTGTAGTGGTGTGCGGTGAAGATGAACAAATACTATAAATGAAATAAAATACTCCTAGCATGCACTGAGATGTGCCCGTGCAGTGGGTATCACATAGCGGCTCTCCCCAGACTTAATCTAAGCAATAGACACAAATGATGTAAACATGAAAATTAAATAAAAGACTAGGGGGAAGAAAAGTTACCCATGCTCAGAAATGAGCATACCAGAAGATTGGCGATAATACTGCAATGGAAATCCAAGTCCGTCACCAAAAGATCACCACCCTACAAAAAGGACGCACCAAGCAATAGCAAAAATAATATATTAAGGCATTAGCGGATTAGAAAAATAAAAATAACAACCAAAACAGGGTTGTCTCCCAGTAGCGCTTTTGTTTACCGTCCTTAAGATGGATTAAATACCTGTATTAAGCAGTTTAAAATATTGTCTAAGCATAAAAGCAAAAGTTAATAAATCCTAATTATTATTACATGCTCAGCAAAATAATCAACTATAAGTTGATTTAAAGTAGTAACTGCAAATAAAAGAAATGGGTCCGAAGACCCAACAGCAGCAGTCAAGAGGATCAGGATCTTTCCATCTCCAAATTTCATCTTTCTTCATCCTCTTCCTCTCCTCCAATCTGCGGTCATGGATGAAGTAGCATTTTCCACCCTGCACCCAGTCTTTCAAGTAAAACGCAGGCAATGATGATGAGGTGGAATAGGCGATTGAATTCATCATTGCCATTTGCTCTTCCTTCAAAGACTGCCACCCAGAATTACCCAAAAATGGGTCCACGGTCTCATGCACCTGCAGGGGGATATATGAAACATCAGAAATTAAAGCAGGAGGGGAAGCAGGAAGGATGAATTTATCAATATTAGCATAAAAAGAAAGAGGATTAGGAAATAAACTAGATGAAGAACAGAAAGAATCAAACAAAGGAGAAGTGGCCCCGGTGTCACTCCTGGCAGGTTCCACAAAAGACTCATTGTCGACCGCATTAAGATCACTGCAGGAAGAATATGAGTAGCTAGGAACTTCAATGATGAGTTGGACCTTCTCCTCCGGTGATGAGGTAGAAACCTCATCACTAAGGAAAATGTCCTCCTCAGTGCAACTCAGCATAGCTTCAGGCTCCATAGGCTTATCCTGCACATCTAAAAACTCGGCAATAAGAGCAGAAGACACATGCATACTGATACAAGAAAATATCTGAGTAGAAATAGGACTCAAGATAGAGTCCGATAGGAGTGAAGAAATATCCTCAGATACAGAATCCACAGGAAAGGATGGCACCAAAGAGGAAGAAAACTCCAAAATCTCATCGTAGTGATCAACAGCGACGCTGATCGACGCATTTGTTGTGCTCCCAAGATGACCCGGGGGCCTAACGTGTGTGTCATCAGCGATGGAAGGAGCGGAGGCATAGAAAGGCAGTGGAATGGTGATAAGTGATGGCTCATCATCCTCTCCCAATTGCAATTTCCATTGCTCACAGTCCTTCAGCACGTGATCAAGGCTCTGACAACACAAGCAGCGCTTCCCGGTAGGTTTTGACTGTAGAAAAGCCAAACCACCCGGTGAAAGCGATGCTCGCGATGGGGACGCATACTTATAATACGTAGGTCCATAGTATGAACTATACAGATTATAATTATGGCTTCTTAAATGGCACTCATCACTAGAGTGACTAGACGCTCTACACCACCTACATTGTTGATAAGCAGACATATTGGTGCAAAGAAGGATTCACTAATAATACAAGCTGAAAAATAACTCAGTATGCACGAAGGAATAAATTAAATCAACAGGAACCTGATTTTTGAAGTACTAAAAAAAATAAGAGAATTTACAAACACTAAATTAAAACAAATGCGATAAACAAATGGAAAAGACTTTATCTCTTGTCGCTCTCTCTCAAGCAACTCACACGACTGTGTTCCCCGGCAACGGCGCCAAAAACTTGATGCGCAAATCTTAGCACACCGCTAAAGGCGGTAGTAAGACTGCGGCACGAAACGGTAGTGTACCGATCGTTCAAGTAATATAAAACGAGGAGTAATCCCCGAGTATCGAATCTCTCAAGGAACACAGTAAGGTGGAGTTAACGTTCGAGGAAGGACTTGAGATTGAAGTCCTTTATGTCGGATGGATGCGGAATGGGGGATTTGGTTTGTTGAAAATAAAGAGAAAATATTACACTACTCCTATGCAATGCCGCTATACAATGTTTCGCTTGGCGGGATGGAGACTAGGCAGGCCTTGAGCGCACTGCGTCGCAAGGGAGGATGGACGAGTAGGCAAGCGGAATCGAACTATGCAGGCCTTGAGCGCGCTGCTTCGTAGGGCGAGTGGATTACACAGGTCGCTATGCCACGCTTCACTAGGCGGATGGACGAGTAGGCAAACAGAGTGAGGGTCGTAAGCACCTCTTCGACAAGCACGCCACTAGCAATTGCTAGTGCGGCGACGAACGTGATGGCAGGATGGAGGATGGAATGGGGCGCACCTCAAGCAACATAAACCACAAAGCATTTCACATAGACATGAAATATATATAAATACAAACTAGTTTAAGTGCTCTACTTCATCAAAATACAAAGATCTACACATATACACTTCAATAAGAGAAGAACAAGGCAAGAAATCGACTGAATCCGAAGGCTCGTTGGAGATTCACGGTTGGAATCGCTGGGTTGTCAGTCCGCGTCCAAACTCGGTCAGCAACTACGTCTGGGGTAGAGAGATCTGTCACTACTCTCCAATGGACCCGTCTTCTTCGTCTCACGATCCGGTGGAGGTTGCAAACTTCCTCTTGCTTGAAGGAAATTGTGGCTAGATCTCCCTTGAAGCTCTAGGATGAAGGAGGAGGCCAAAGGGACGAAACCCTGGTGGAGATGGCGAAATCAGCGCAGCTGTACAATGCGTACGGAACTCTCTCATTTTAGGTCGAATCTGCAGCTTTTATAGGAAAATGTTAGAAATTTGGTCATGCACGGTCGAACGCACGACCGTGCATGGACCATGCGATACTTAAGCTCAGCAGGCGTGCAGGGGAAGAAGGCCAGCGCCCGTGCGTTTTGCTCACGCACGACCGACACCGCCCGTGCGTTCAAACGCACGGGTAAATTTCGACGCTCTGAAATCATCAAGACACAGGTCGACCGTGCGTTTTACTCTCGCACGGGCGAATCTGCCCGTGCGTCAAAACGCACGAGTAAACTCCGACGCTCTATTTTCTGCCCAGACACAAACGCACGACCGCCACCGACCGTGCGTGAAGGAAACGCACGACCATGCGATATGCACAGAAATTACTTTGGGGAGAACGGGACGATCAGGTCACCTGCATACAAGAGACACAAGCTGGGAAAGTACTACCAGCAGCACAGAGATAAAGAGGATACAATGGGGAGCACGCAGTGCTTACCCCCAACAACAAAGTGCGCAATTGCACACAAAAACAGGCATATAATGAACTACAATAAGAAGCATGAATAAGGGAAATATGAACAAAACTGAAGCATAAAAGCAAGAAAACTAGCCTAAATGAGTCGGAAAATAAATATATAATAGGGACTCATCACTACCTCAGGCAACAAGCCTTACAACTCAGAGGAAAACACCTCCTACAGCTCAGAACACCTCCTGGTCCTACCTCAGGCAACAAGCCTTACAACTAAGAGCTATCACCAGCTCCTACAATCTCAGGCAAACCAGCCCTACAAACTCAGGCAAAAATCCTTACAGAAAAAGATGTTTTAAGAAATTTTCTACAGCAGAAATACTCTCATGTAGATCCTGCACAGTCTGTGCTTTCCTGTAGCTGAAGATTTTCATAACAGCTACCACTTGATCTTCCTCTTCAATAGAAGGGTGGAAGATCACCTTGCCCTTTCTGGTGGAGGAGCTATCTTCTTCTCTCAGTTTCTTCTTCTCTTTCAGTGAGCAGGAAGAAAGACGAGAGCAGCAGCCGTCAATGGCGAATCGAGATTTTGCACGCAACTAGCCGGTGGTTAGAAAAAGCCCTAACTCTTTCTTTTATACTTCTTTTATCTTCAACGGCTCTAATTTGATCTCCCAAGAAGTATGGGAGAGATTGGTGGTCCCCTGTAGCTTTTCTGCAACTTGCCCTAGCCGCAGGTCCCGCCGCACTACTTATCTGTAGAGAAAGTCTGCGTTCGACGAACGCGCTACACTCTTCGTTCGACGAACCCGCTGTATCCTGCGTTCGACGATCTTGCCAAACTCTGCGTTCGATGAACTTGCCAAACTCTGCGTTCAATGATCGGCCTTGTCTCTGCGTTCGACGATCTGCCTTGTCTCTGCGTTCAACGAACGGCACTCTGCATTCGATGATCTACACTCTGCGTTCGACGATCGGCACTCTGCGTTCGACGATCGGCCTTGTCTCTGCGTTCAACGATCTGTCTTGTCTCCGCGTTCGACGAATTGCACTCTGCGTTCGACGAACACGCTATTATCAGTTGTTTCTTCTATCTCATCTCAGCGGTCGACGAACTTTGTTCTACGTTTGATGAACGGCTCTCTGTGTTCGACGAATACACGATTATCAGTTGTATCTTCTATCTCGTCTTAGCGGTCGATGAACTTAGTCCTGAGTTCGATGAATGGCACTCTGCATTCGACGAACGGCACTCTGCGTTCGACGAATCTATCAGCAGAGACAATTTTTTCTATCTACTTAGGAGAAGATTTCTCCTAACTTTAGGTATTGTTTAACCCTTCCTCTTGAGTCACTTAAGCTTGTTTAACTTACAAAAATAAAGCTTTATCAAATACAATATGTACTTAGTATTGGAAGTGATTTCTCTTCAAATCAAGGGAACATTGAGGGCAATATTCCCAACAATTGGTGTTATCATCTCCAGAAGAAGAAGAGGAATAGTGTCAAAGCTATAGCATTGAAGCTTCTTTCGTCTGCACCAAAACAATCAACCTCATTATTTCTGTAGGGTTCTGTGTGAACCTGAGGCTGTATGATCTTGAAGAAGATCGTAGTTTGTTGGGTTTGTGTAGCCTGAGCTTTGTGAGATTTCTGTTGCCTAAGTTTGTTGGGTACTAGGTACCTGAGTGTAAGATTTCTTTGTGATTGTCGAGGTAGGATTCTTGTTAATCTTAGTGGTTTGATCATTTAGTGGATCTGAGTTGTAAGATCATCTGGATTGGATAGTGATCTGAGTTTTGGAGAAGTTGCGCTAGTCTAGCACACTGCTAGATAGGTGGGAGGGGCAGTGGACTACCTCTTGACATATTGTCTTGAGGGACCACTATAAATTATGTGTGCTTTCTGTGATTGTTTGTGATGTGTGTGCGCCTAAATTTTAAAGTACTAAACTTTTTTGAAAAACACCTAATCACCCAGCCTCTAGTTTTATTATAGACAACCCAATTCTTTCAATACGATCTGGGGTGTTCGTAGGGTTAGGAGTTCTTCCTTTTTCATGATGGTCCTCAAGTTGTACAACTTGTGGCCTAACGGCTCCTACGTGACTGGGAGACCTACTGTACTCTAGATCCTCTACTCTAATGAAGAGATTTTGGAATTGCTCCTTAATGTCGTGTAAATATGCGCCCACTTGATCGAATTGATCTTCAAAAAAATTTTGGAGATTGGACATGGAGATATAGGTGTTAGAACTAGTACTAGCTTGACTATGTTGAGGGGTTGACTTTGACATTGTATGTCTATATGCCATACCGCTACGTAACATGCAATATGACCCTAAACTGGGGCTCTGATACCAAACCGACGCAGGGTAAGGCCCTAATGAAAACTACGGCTAAATGCAGTGGCTGATAAAATCAATCTTGCAAAACAACATTTATAAATCATATAACTTAATTCTTCCACAATTGAATTAAAGCATTTAAAATAAGGAAACAAAAGAGGATTATAAGCGCGATAGTGAGAGAAATCAAATCACTAGTTGAATGAGCAAATACAAAGATCAAAACAATTGAAAACAATGTTTATAAACCACTATCTTTTCAAGTAGAGAACAAACACAAGACCCAACAGTAATGAAATAGCACACGAACCTTGAGTACCACAACTATAGTGAGGGGAGGGGTGGAGGTATCTACGAAGGACATGGAGTAGCTGGGAGAGCCTCTAGGGAATGAAATTGGGACCCTCTAAAGTGGAAAAGAGTTGTCCAAGCATCAGGGGTGGATGGTGGCTATATGGAGGCTGGACATCTGCTGTGAAGAGGTGGTAAATGGAGAAACTGCTGTCTGGGATGAGTATTGCTGATATTTGAGGGGTCGGGACCTGGACAATGCTATTTCAGTGGTCGGGAATGAGGAACTGCTTCCTGGGAGTTCCTACAACAGATTGTGGCTGGTAGGGGGAAATGGGGAGCTGATGGGTGGTGGCAGAGGGGGATCTTTGCTGGTAATGAGAGGGGGGGGAGGTGGCGGTTCGGGTGGGGAGGTGAGTGGGGAGTGGGGGAGGAAATTATAGATTGATTTAGTGACTCCACATGTGGATGGGGAGGGAAATATAGTAGCCAACTATAGTGTGTTAGAGGGGAGTTATTGGGGCTAGCTGTGAGGGAATTAAGGAGATAGTGGGGCTTAAATTTAAGAATATAGTAGGGCTTAAATTTAGGATTGAATCCTAAATTTAAGGAAGTGGGGAGTGGGTGTTTAGGAGGTAGTGGAGTGGTGGTTAATGAGTGGTGGGGTGTTTGCCAGTAGGTGGAGGTGGGTGGTGGCTGAAGGTGGCTGTCAGTTGTGGTGGTGGTCACTGGAGATGTTTTCTGGCAATCGTTGAAAATTTACAAAATGATGGGAAATGAAGGGGGAAATGGTGGTGGATCACCGGAGGTGTCCGAGATGTTCTCCGGTGATCACCAGAGATAGAAATGGGGGAATAGGGGTTGTATTTGCAAAATTTGAGGAGTGGGGATGGAAAGGGAGGTTGCTTGGAGTGGACTAAGGTAGGTCGGCAGTAATATGAAGAGGAGTGCCTATATGGGAGTGGGCTGGATGGTTAGATAGGGTTGGCCGGCAGAGGTATGGAGAGGGGGCACAGAAAGTTGTCAACTGCAATATGAAGGGGAAGGAGGGTAGTGGACTGGATTAGGAGATAAGTGAGAGGGGCCGGCTATTTGTGGGGGATGAAGGTGGTGGTCGACAACTTGGTGGAGGAATGAAGTGGGAAGAGGTGGTGGATGACAAGGTGGTGGTGGGGATCCAAGGTTTCGCACCCAGGACTCGGCTTCGACACTGAAATGACCAAATGATGGCATATATGCTCCAATCTTCAATACCTCTAAATGAGAGCCCTCATCCTCTATCTATAGACAATAGGGGAGACGGCTATGATTCATTAAATTCATGGGAGACATCAAAATATTAATGTCATGTGTGTGAGGGTTATTGTGAAATGAAAGTAAATTTGGGGGGCGTGGTTTAAAATAATTATAATTATCAGTTATTTCTCCTGGTGTACCCATTTCATCATTAAATTCATGGTACACCTCATCTTCTTCATCATCCTTTTCAAAATATTCTATGTGGGTGCATGAAACTCATGCATATCCATAGATAAGTTATCAATCATGGATTGAAGAAAGAGACTCATATTTTTAGTGCTTTTATTTATATCTTAGGAATAACTATTTAATTGATGAATATGAAAATTCGTAGAATCGCAAAGATTAGGTGAAGTGCTTTGTGGATTAAAAATGGAGGAATACTGATCGGGGTTAAGATAATTTTCTTCTTGGCAAGATGAACTATCTAGATGACATTGCCACCATGAATTTGTATAAGACATAAATTCTGAGCGACAAGGAAAACTTCAAAATGTAAATCCCTAGAAGAATTAGTATAATAAAAAGTAGGTGAAGTATCTGGGTGATCTTGCCACCACGAATTTGTACAAGACATAAATTCTTCATAAGAATATTGTCTCAAAAAAGTTTTATTATTATTATTAAAACAAGGAGAATAAACTAAATGACATTCATCACTATTATGATCATTTCTTCCACAATTTGCCAAAAACAATTATGTCTAGTTGCGGCTTTCATATTTTCAATTTTTTTAACAGTGACAACCTTAGCTTGTAAATCGGATAACATTCTGTTTAATGAAATAATATAACTGTTGCTTATAAAAATAGAATTTTTAAAAAAAAAATACTAAAGAAAAAGAGAATAGGGGTTGGTTATAAAAAAAATTTAAAAAAAAAAGATAAAATTAATAACACATTTGCTTTCAAAATATCAATAAACCGTTCTCTGACAACGGCGTCAAAAACTTGATGGAGATTTTTATATCTCCAAAACATATAATTCGAATACGCAAGTGTAGCTATCGTATTATAGCATACGATGTTAGATAAAAATATCAATTATCGTATTTCCACGAGTCTGTTAATTACTTCTACTCACCAAATTCCTATTATTTTATCTCAATAAACAAGTTGGGTAATTTATAATAAAAGAAAAGACAATATAAATTGAGAGAGAAATAAGAGAATAAAGAAACACTTGATCTAGAATCTCTCGTTAACAAAATAAAATAAACTTAAATTGAATCATTAGTTTCTTAATAAAACATCTTGACTATGGAGGTTCTTAAATTATGATAACACATCTCTCAAGGAATACTATCACCAAACCCTTAGGTTGATTGACCGAAATCTATTTCTATAATCGAAACCCCTAAGCTCATTTTACGAGGTGAACCCCTCTATTGGATTTGACTCTAATCCAAAATATTTATGTATTCCTTTCTCCAAGAGCGGAACTATTCACGGGCAAACGCGGGTGAGTGCCCTGGTTTAATTTTCGGGAGAGAAAATACAAATTTTTTGGCTCAAATGAACTAATAAACTTGAAGAGTTGATTTCTCCTTAACCGCTCAACGAAATTCAAATCCGGAAGCGGTGTTACACTCATATATAGAAATACACAAAAATAGACTCATCATTCGAATATTTTCATGGAGAGTAGATAGGAGTACCAATTTCATCAAATTGATATTTTATAGCTAATTATTAGAAAATGGTTAATTATATCAATTAATCATCTCACCGTCATCAGACTCATGGAAATTAGTCGATCATTTCCTAAAAGTTTTGTCCCGCCCAACAATAATTTAGGTGACATTTTCAGAAATCTTGTCTAGTTTTATAATAAGTTTTATAACATTTGCCATCTAAACTAGCTTTGAGA
Source organism: Dactylorhiza incarnata (assembly GCA_033032865.1). NCBI lineage: Eukaryota > Viridiplantae > Streptophyta > Magnoliopsida > Asparagales > Orchidaceae > Dactylorhiza > Dactylorhiza incarnata. The sequence continues at coordinate 4,557,282 of JAWHQI010000037.1, read as the reverse complement.
GCGATACGATGGAACTTAAGTCCTCGCAAGATCATAACTGGTAGGAAAAAAATCTAGATACACAGAGTTTGATTATACAAGGACACCCAACTAGTGAAAAAGACATGCATACATAGCTACACATATACACCATTTTTCGCATTGTTTCTGATTCATTGTATTTTTTTACTTTTTAAAATTTTCACTTTAAAAATATTATTTTCATTTCCTTTTTAAATTTTTACTTGGTGCCCGGGCTGAGTCAAAAACCTAGTTCCGCCACTGCCTCTCTCTAGTGGTACATGGAACTCTTTGTACCTTTGAGCGATCTACTTGTACCTAAGGATCTCTCGACCAACTAAAATACAGATTATAATAGACTATCATATACCGAAAATATGAAATCAACAATCTATTAAGTAAAGGTAAATCCTAGATTTTTATTCAAGAGCTTATGAAAACAAAAGGAGCAATATATTAATATTTCATTATGAGTTCATCATAATCAAGCGCTATAGAATTTTAGCTAATCGTCATGATGAAAAAATGATACAAGAACGAATAAGAAAAAATGATATCTAGATTAATAAAATGTAAAACTTAGAACTTACAAAACCATCTCCACATGAAAATATCTCTCTTAATATAAAGTAAAACAATAAATAATGAAGAATTGAAAGTTAAAAACTAGATAAAAGCTGAATCAAAACTGAATGTTGGACTCCAGGAATTCTCCTGCTTATATAGCTGAAAAATGGGAGTACACGCCCTGGATGCACGACGTATACCTGGGGCGTGTAGCTAGCGAAATAGTCACAATGATGCACGGGAGCATTTTCTGGAGTTGATGGCATCTTTGGACATAAATTAGGAGTACACGCCCTAGGTATACGACATGTACCTAGTGCGTGGTCTTGGTTGCTACTGTAACTGTCGTGGCATGCTCCGCTTTTGAAATTGAAGGTTACACACCTTTGGTGCATGGCGTGTACCGAGGCATATACCTGGGGCGTGTAATTTTAAAGTTGTACTTTAGGTTTACTCAGGGTGCAGTTGGGCGGGAATTGAAATTAATTTTGTTAACACGCCCGGAGTACACGGCATGTACCAGGGCGTGTAACTTAGGAATTTCTCAGGATCTGCTCCAAATCTCTTTCTAAGTTGTGTCATGTGCTCCATATCAGTTATGATGCCTTCATTTGACCTGAAACTATAAAAATATGTTAATAACGCTATAAAATGTAAGAACACTAGCTAAATTGATTTATTTTAAAGGGTTATTTATTGGGACCTCCTCTCGAAGTTTGCGTAATTGCACTTGCACCCCTCTAACCTTCAAAATTACAACCCCCCCCCCCCCCCCCCCCCCCCTCAATGTTTACATTTCATAGCATCCATGCACAAAAGTACCCCCTATGAGTATTCTTCAAGGAGGTCTTTTTTTCATGGATGTCATGAAAGGTAAACATTGAAGGGCGGTAGTTTTACTTTCGAAAGTTAGAGCGGTGCAAGCTGTAATTACGCAAACTTCGAGGGAAGATTCGGGTAAATAACCCTTATTGTAAAAGACAAAAGTATGGTTATAAAGTGTATAATATATGCATTATCAATAATTTCAAAAATAATTAGCAATGAAGATTAATATAAAAATAAGTTCAAAACATATTTTAAAGTCAATTACAAAACAAGGATCTTCATGACATTGAAGATCAATGCGATGAATAAAACTTTATTTGTTTTCTATACCGACTCACCCCTTGAACTTGTTGGCTTTAGTCTATTTATCCCCAGATAAGCCTCAAGTCTCCTTGACCTAAACCTCAGCCTAGTTGCCTAACACACGAAGTGAATTCTCCTCCCAAACCCTGCAAAGAACTAGTCGCTTAACACAAGAGGCGAATTCCTCAACGCAAAAGAATAAAAGTACCCAAATCAAAAGAGAAAAATATAAGTTAATAATATGTAATAATTAGAAATCAAAAAACTTTTTAATAGAACTTTTGAGGGCGATGTGAAGAAACGCTTGAGATTGTCGTCGTAGATGCGCTCGAACTTCATCTTAAAGAGGCTTTGATGTTCTTCTCCTTCGAAGTCTGTTCAGATTGTTGTAGCGGAATCTTGGATTTCCTCTAGACCTCTGGGACAAAAGCTCTCTCAAAAATATTTGTGGTTCCTCTTCAATCATTATGAGAGATGCAGCAAAAATGTCTGTAATATAGAGTTCAGTGAGTTATCGCCCGCGGTAGCGCCTACCATAGGGTGGTAGTTTATTAAGCGAATTTCCCTCTCCTGTCGTCTTGATTTGGAAGCTTGGGCTATTGTTTTAACTTTTAAGCAATAATTATTGTGGCGCGGTAAGCTTATCGCCAAGCGGTAGTGTGATAAATCCTCGTACCCAAAATGATATTGCATGCTCCATTTGGCTGCCAATGATTGTGTGATCGTCGGAGTTGCTTAAGGTTACTGCCGCTTGATAGACCTATCTCCGCGCGATAAGACTTTACATAATCAACTCCTACTCCCTCCAAGTCCCTTTTGAATTGCTCCTTGCCAGCTGGTAATTCTGAAATGAAGGTTATCGCCGGTGGTAAGGCCTATCACCGCGCGGTAGAAGGAAATTCAATGTATATCTCCAATTTAGTGCCTCGGTCGTATTCCAATGTACTTTTCTATTTTTACATGTATAACCTGCACAATATAAATACAATAAAACGTAGATCAATAAAGATTAAGATTTGTTATTCTCAAACCAAGAGATGTGGAACCGATGTTCCAATATCATATTCATGGGGATTGGAGTTATACAACTGGCTATAACAGATTTTAATGCATATTTGTAGGAGAACTTGAGGAGACCAATTGTGGCTTAGCTTAAATCAGAGTTTGGGTTAGCTTCAACTAGACTATTGCACTTATGAGATTTATTTGCACTTATGTGATGATATAAATTGATTTTGATGGAATTTGAGAGGAATTGATTTTGAGATGCATTTTAACGTATTTTATTGCTATTTAAGATGCAACCCATATTAATTGAGGCCAAATTACAGATAGAACGAATGATGGCGTCGAAAGATAGGTGTGATGATGAACCAAGAAATGGAAAAGGAAAAGAGAAGATGACGGTGAAATTTTATCTCTTTAATTTAGGCTTTATTTTCAAATATTTTCAAATATTTTCAATTATTACATGCGAGTACATTACTTTCACATTGATACTACTTTTCTTACATGTGAATGCACATAATTTAAATGAAATTGATTAAGTTCGCAATTTTCATCACTGACACAAAATCGCTTAAATACTAAAAGAGAAATCGAAAAAGAATTCATAAGCGATTAAAAATCTAAGGGGGAAAATTTATAATTTACATTCAATCATATATATAAAATAAGAATGAAGTACGAAAATACAGAATTAAATGTCAATGCATCGATGCAAGCGTTAAGTAATGATAAGATTGGTTCGTAGACTCAATTCCAATTCAATTTAGCCGAAAAGCCTTGTGAGAGTGCACTGGATTGGGCTCCATGGGGGCTGAAAGGCCTGAAATCATGTGGTAAGTGTTGGAGTTAGTGAGTCTATTTCAGTTTGGTGAGAGAGCTTAGTGTGCGGGAGCGTACTGAATTAGACTTGTCCAACAATTTCAGGAGGGGCCAATAGGTCGGGATGCGTGTGGTATATGCTGAATTGGTGGACAATGTGGGCCCTCAGGGGTTGAGCCCAAAGACTATGTACTAATACTGACTAATTCGGCTACTCTTAACATTACCTAGACTGAAGAATGAAATACTATAAAAAAATTGGAAGAGTAAATGAACATGAAATAAGTATGAGTATGGAAAGAAAATGAAGAATATGAATAGTGAAAATGGAAACGAAAATGAAAAAGACATTAAGACTGACATGAACATAGAACGTATCAAAATATATGAATGAACATGTTAATGAATTTGATCAGTACTTACTGTTTATAGTATATGTACACTTATTTTTACTGAATTAGAACTGTAACAAAACTTATGCATATTGTTACCTATTTTTTGTTTTGTGTGTACAGCGATTAAAGAAGTAAATTTCTCACTTAGTCATATTATTATAACTAACCCTTTATTGTTCTAACTTTTTAGGGTCCCACCAAATAATCAGACCCAATTAGAAAGCGGACGGAAGAAAGAAAAAATAGAAAAGAGGAGCAGTATAAGGTAGTTTGTATGTACTTCTATAGTAGCGTTCTTATAGTTGTTTGTGTCTGTTATATATATGTACCCAGTGTGATGAGACTATGTAATCAACTTTTAATGAAAGATTTTATTTTTTACATTTATGTTTACCATTACTCTTACATATTATGTTGCGCTCAAATAAAGAAACTGCTATTGATGTTTACTATTTGTTGTGGCGATCTGCTGGTCGTTACAGTGTACCTCTATGAAAAGATGGAAGGATGTGTGCTACAAACTTGACCACATGGCCTCCACACAATCGTGTTCAAAGCCGTGTAGACTGGGTTGGGTGCCTAATCGAGCCCCGACCAACTCCATGACAGGGTGTGCGTACATGAGATCCTTGTCAAGTCACTAACTACATATAGAATAGCCAAAATGATAAAAAATTGGGGTGAAACCTACTCGGGATCCCTACTGCATACGTGATATCAAGACGAATGTGTGTGAGATGGATAAGCCTTCCAACTAATTTTTGGCAGCTTAAAATATTTACATCCGCAATATCTTTGTCTTCGTCGATTTTACAGTTTGTTTCTATGGGGATATATGTTGGTGCACAACCATGCACCCATGTTTCTTCTAGAATATCCAGGACATACGTCCTTTGAGAAATGAAGATTCCATAGTCTAACTTTGCAACTTCAATTCCTAAGAAGTATTTCAACTTTCCTAGATCTTTGACTTCGAGCTCCTGCACAAACATGTTTTTAGCCGCATGATTTCTTCCAAATCATTTCTTGTGATAATAATATCGTTAACATAAACAATATGAATAGTCGCTTTCTCTATTTTCCTCTTAATAAAGAGAGTGTGATCAGATTGACCATGATTGTATCCTAGCTGAATCATTGATTTGTGAAACCTATCAAACCAAGCTCTAGGGGGCTGAATTAAACAATAAAGAGTTTTTTTTTTTTGTTTACAGACCTTCCCTTTCAATCCTTTCTTTAGATATCATAGTGGAAACTTCATGTATACCTCATCTTCGAGATCATGTAAAAATATTTACGTCAATTTGCTGCAATTCCCAACTCAGACATGCAATGCATGAAAAACAATGCGGATGGAATTCATCATGATAACTAGCGCAAATGTTTCAATCACTGGATATGATTTCTTTCATCACTAACGCCCGGCGCTAGCCACTAACGTTTATGGAACCAGTGCTACGGTTCTAGAAAATTTGGGCTCGGATATCGAGATGAGGGTTACCGCCCGGCGCTAGCCACTAACATCGGCGATAGCACCTCATACAAGAATTCTGTATTTTCTTTTGCAAAATCATTCTCTTATGCAAAACGGATTCCTTCCAGCAAGAATAACACAAAATTCCAGAAAGGGGTCTCAACCCCCTTTATTTCGTGTGCAAACTGTCATAGGTTGGTTCACACGTCTAGTTCTTGCAGGAAAGTGAAACTAAATACTTTAAAGCAAATCTGGGTACCTAAGTCTTCCACTTATTCTATGGGTGGTACAACTCATGGGTATCCGGATCTTTACTCTCATCTTCTTTCTAGATGTGCAGGCAGGCTAAGGACAATGAAGACATGTGGTACTTGGATTATGGATGCTCCAAGCACATGAAGGGGAATAAAGAAAAGTTCCTTAGCCTAGAAAAGAAGAAGGAAGGGATCGTGACGTTTGGCGATAACGGAAAATGAAGGATCATGGGAATTGGTGCAGTTGGTAACGAATCCTTTACAATATCGAATGTTCTTTATGTGAAAGGGCTAAAACATAATCTAATTTCTATTAGCCAATTATGCGATAAAGGATTAGATGTTTTATTTGAATCTTCTACTAATTTATGTAAGATATCTAATTCTACTACAAAAGATATTTTACTAACTGCACCAAAAATACATAATGTTTATATAGTTTCATTTCATGATCTTTCTAAATCATCTATACAATATTTTATTACCAAAAATGATGAACTAAAACTTTGGCATAGACGACTAGGACATGCTAGCATGCGCAAAGCTTATTGTATAACTTGCCAAAAGTGATTTAATTAGAGGATTGCCTAGGTTAAATGGAAATTTACCTTCACTTTGTTCACCATGTCAAAAAGGTAAATTTACTAAATCCTCTTTTAAAAGTAAAAATATCATTTCTACTACAAGACCCTTGCAATTAATTCATATGGATCTTTTTGGTCACGTTAGCACCGCAAATCTTGGTGGTAGATTATATACGTATGTTTTAATAAATGATTTTTCAAGATATTGTTGGACATTATTTCTCTCATCCAAATCCGATGCATTTTGCGAATTTTTAAAATTATGTACTCGTATTCAAAATATAAGTGATTTAAAAATTAAATGCATTCGCTCGGATCATGGAGGAGAATTTGAAAATGAAAAGTTTACATCTTTTTGTGATATGTTAGGCATTAAACATGAGTTCTCCGCACCATGCACACCACAACAAAATGGTGTTGTAGAAAGAAAGAATAGGACACTTCAAGAATTAGCACGCACTATGTTATGTGAATATAAAAAGCCCAAGTCTTTTTTGGCCGAAGCCGTAAATACCTCATGTTATGTTATGAATAGAATCATGCTTCGCCCATCTCTTAATAACACACCATATGAACTTTATTTTCAAAAGAAGCCTAACGTATCTTACTTCAAAGTTTTTGGTTGTAAATATTTTATTTTGAATACTAAAGATAGCTTGGGAAAGTTTGATGAAAAATGTGATGAAGGAACTTTTCTTGGATACTCTTCAACTAGTAAATGTTGGGGAAATATTTATCTTAACCCCTAGAATTGAGTAGAATATAAATTCTAAGAATGAAAAATTAGTCTAAGTAAATATGCGTCGAATAGTATTCGACGCAACGTCGAAATGTAGTCGATGTTTCTCTCAGAATGAGTCGAAGTAACTCTAAGAAGAATTCGACGTACCCTTTGTCGACGTACCTCTGACTTCTAGTCGACGCATTTAATAAAGTCGACGCACCTTAGTCAACGCACCTTCCTTATTCTCCTCTCGACGTCCAGCCAGGATGAAATCGACGCTTACGTCGAATAATAATCGACGCACGTCGATTTCTATGTCAAATTAAAATTCACGCCAGATCTCTTTCCATCTTTCTAAAGATCTGAATTTTGTGGAATGATTTTATTCTTTTATAGCCGTTCTGAATCTGTCTTTCCTTCTAATTGATTCTTAGCTAATTTGATTAATGTTTATTTGGATATTATTTGAAATCAGAATAAACTCTGTCCTTCCACAAATAAAATTAGTATGGAAACTTTTATCTCTTTCTAATTCTCTGTCTACTAATTGATTATTCTCCTTTAGCAATATCTTTTTAAACAGAGCTATAAATAAGAAGGAGGTCGGCAGAGAATAGGAACTAGTGATCCACATATACATTTGAAAAAGAGGAAGAGCTCCCAAGTGAAGAGTGAGAAAGCTGAGAAAAGAGATAGTGTGCTGCAGCAAAGAAAAAGCTTTCATCTTCTCCTCCTTCTGAAGCCATTCTGCTGCAAATTCTGAAAGCTCTCACAAAAGAGAGAAAAGCTTACAATTTCCTTCTCACTATAGAAGAGAGATTACATTCACTATTCTTGTGCTTCTAATATTCTTGCTAGGAAGAAGATTCTTTCTTATTTTAATTGTTTCTTCTAATTCTTCTTCTCATTCTTATTTCAACTTCAATTGTGTAAAAGAGTTTTTAGAATCTCTCTTCAAAAAATTCAGTTGTACTGGTTCTAAGAGTCTCCTTATCAAAAGACTCAGACTGGTTCTAAGAGTCTCCTTATCAAAAGACTCAGGCTGGTTCTAAGAGTCTCCTTATCAAAAGACTCAGTGCAAGATAGTGAATTCCTACCAAGGGGGTAGAAGAGTGAACTACCCAAAGTTTGGGGAACCACTATATTTCTTTGTGTTATGCTATGATTTTCATTTTGCTATTTCTTTCTCTATTTACTTAATTCTTGTTGGTGTGTGTGGGAAGCTTAATTCTGTGATTATTACACACATATATATATATTTGTTAACTTTGCATAAAATTTATTTAAATCTCTATTCACCCCCCCCCCCCCCCCCCCTCTAGAGAATTCTAGTGTGGTTAACTATGCACTTTCAATTGGTATCAGAGCCAGGTTGATCTAAAAAGGTTAAATCCTTGATCAAAAAGATCCTACCTCTTATATATATATATATATATATTTCTAAAAATTATTTTTCACATGGCACAAATCAAAGATTATGCTTCCACCAGACCACCAATGTGCAATCTTGAAAAGTTTGCACTTTGGAAAACAAGAATTAGGATCTATATGAATTCTATTGATGAAGAATTATTTAATGTTATTTTGACAGGTCCTCCCAAGCCTTATAGAAGAGACTCAAGTGGTGAAGTGACTCAAACACTTGTCCCAGGGGCTGAGTGGACAGTTGAAGAGAAGAAGGCAGGAACATGTGATGCAAAAGCTGTGAACATTCTTGTCTCAACCCTCTCAGATGAAATCTTTCAAAAGGTTGTTGACTGTGAATCAGCCAAAGAAATATGGGAGGCTCTTACCAAGATGGTAGAAGGAAGTGCTGATGAAAGGAAAGATAGAAAGGCTCTATTGATCTCCCAATATGAGAACTTTCAAAAGAAGCATGAAGAAAGCATATCTGAGATGTATGACAGATTTAGTCTGATCATCAATCAATTAAGGAGCCTGGATAGAGAGATCTCTCTCACAGAGATCAATGACAAACTGTTAATGAGTCTCCCAAGTTCATGGGACTCAAGAATATGGGCAATAAGAGATACAAGAGGACAAAAGGAAATCTCAACAGATGCCCTCTTAGGAAAACTCAAATCCTATGAGCAACTGCTGAAAACCAGAGAAGAGAAGGAAAGAAGAGGAAGCACTTCAACCTCCTCAAAAGATAGAAACATTGCTTTGAAAGTAACAGAAGAAGAGACCCCTGTCACTGAAGAATAATTATTCAGCCTCCTGGCCAGAAGATTCAAGAAATAGGTCAGGACAGATGGGTCTAGAAGGAGAGAATCAAAACCAAGGTATGATAAAACTCCTACTAAAGAAATCATTTGTTATTCCTGCAGAAAAACTGGACACATTGCACCAGAATGTCCAGAAAATACAGAGAAAAAGAAAGATCTGAAAAAGAAAGATCTCAAGAAAAGGGGGAAGAAGAAAGAAAGAGGCTTCATTGTAGAAGCTTGGAGTGAAATAGATTCTGAGGACAGCACCTCATCCAAAAGTGACAATGAAGAGTCTAAGCAAGAAGACCTATGCTTAATGGCTCTTGAAAGCTCAAAGGAAGAACATGGTGCTAAATCATGGAGTGAGACAGAATCAGAAGGAAGCATCTCTTCTGAAGATGACAAAGAAAATAGCCTTATTCTCATAGAGGAATCTGAGGATAAGGATGAGGTAAGCATTTTTGATGACATAGATTTTCTGTGTGATGATTTCAAAAATGATTATAAAGGATTATGTTTCGATCAACTAAAAGCTAAACAAGAAATTAAGAATCTAAAAGAACAAATTAATGTCATTAAAAACTAGAGAAATATAGAGGATACTTGTTCTAAAAATTATGAGTTAAGGACTAACATCAGAGAAAAAGAAATAAAGAGGGCTAAAATAGAAAACCAGCTCCTTAAGAATAAGGTATCCCAAGCAAAAGCTTTTGAAGAATCAATAAAAATGAGAAGTCAAACACTTAAAGAAATCACAGAAAAACAAACAAGAAAACATAAAAATCTTGGGCTAGGAGCTGATCCCTCAGCTAGTCTAATTCCATCCAACAAACCTGCTTGGATGAGCCCTGTTAAATTTACTAAACCCACTAAATCAATAAACCAAGAAGAAGACTCACAAAATAATGAAGAAGACTCAATCAATGAGATAAACCATTTTGATGAAACATCATACTATACAGATGAAGACTCTCAAACTACTTCTAAGAAGGCAACTAAGCCAAAAGAAACAACTCATAAAGAAATAAAATCTGAAAAAGGGAAAAACAAAATTTGTGAAAACACAATTGCGTCGACTTCATATCGACGCATGAATGATAGTGCGTCGAATTATACTCGACGCAATCTCTCAGATGCTTCGACCTCAACTCGGCGCTTGAATAAAAGTACGTCGACTTCCAATCGACGCAACTTCTTACATGCGACGATTTTAGATCAACACAATCTGGAGAAAGCGCCGAATATAAATCGACGCAACTATCAACATACGTCGAATAGATATCGACGCATAAAAAGTCAGAGCAACATAATTACAGGACATGTCTATTCTCCAAAAACTTTCCATCTTAACCCCCATTCAGGACCCATTCATCCTGATCATAATTTCTATCCTAATCATAATTTCTATCCTAATCAAAACTCTATCCTAACCAAAATTTCTATCCTAATCAAAATTTCTATCCTAATCAACACTACTAACCCTCTCTAAACTCAAATTCCCATAATCTAAAGATAGTCAGATGTTATATCTGCAATAAAACTGGCCACATTGCCAAACAATGTTGGCACAATCAATCTAATTGTTTATAAAAATTAGTTCAAGACTGACTTAGAAAACATTAGGAGCAGGAAGAAATAATCTCTCAAGAGAAACTAAGAAGTTTCAGGCAAAATGAAAGTCACGTAGACTTATTAATCGACGCACCGATAACCAATAATTATAAAATCGACGCATGCGTCGACTTCGATCGATGCATACGTCGATAGGAAACCCTAACATCTCAACTCAGACTGTATCAACAGTTACGTCGAATTCCACTCGACGTAACGTCGACTTCATGAAAAAGAGCGGTAATATTAAAATATTTTTCGATCACATCTACTGTAGTATCGAATTGTGTCTCGTTTCGACGTTTCACCTGACTTAAATAAACTCTTCAGTTAGAAATCCTCTCGCACTCTGCATCTATCATCCTTCTTACCTCTCAGTTCATCCATCTCTTGCTCTCTCTCACTGACCAAAAATGGCTCCCAAGATAAACTATGGTTTCGACATTGACCTCGAATCCTTCCAGGCCGCCGCCGAAAATTATAAGAGCATCATAGCTCTCTTCACTGAAGCTGGCCTAGATAAGCTCATCTCCACAAGATGCAAGCTCCTGGAGACAGAACTCACAGAGCTAATGGCTCATGTTCAGATATCTGAACAAGGAGAAATTACTGGAACAATATATGAGACACCTGTCTCAATCTCTGCTGAACACATTAGGAATACCTTTGATCTTTCATCAGGTACATTCCAATATTATCCTTGTTCAAATCAAATAGGGAAAGCAAGTTATTTTTTAAAAGAGTAACTAAATTAATCTCCTTTACCATTCCCTTATCAGGTGATGAACCTGTGGAACTCACCCCTGATGAAATCAAGAATTTACTAATCACAATGAAGTTCTCAAAAGATAGACCAATCCATCTGAAGAAAATAGATTTTTCTGATGAGTATAGGCTACTGGCAGACATAGTAGGAAAAGTACTACTATGTAAGATCTCTGCCCATGATGCAGTGCCCATGCAGCAACTGAATCTCATGGGGTCCCTTGTGCTGAAGAAGAAAGTAGACTGGGGCAGCTGCTTACTCAAAATGATAGGCTACAAATATTCTCACAAAGAGAATGCCTACATGAGGATTATGAGTCAAGTCCTCTTCCACTCCTTCCCTGACCCATGCAGGTCAAAAGGAATTCTCATCCCTCCTGGCAAAAGGATGTCCATTGCTCTCTTCTCAAAATGGACCAGGCAAATCCCCAAGCCTGGTGTCATTCCTGAAAGGACTCCATCTCCTCCTAACTCTCCTGCTCATCCATCTTCACCTCCTCCTACTCCTCATACAGACATCTCTTCTGTAAAACCATCATCCACACCTTCACAAATACCAACTCAATCACCTGCTCAACCCTCCTCTATTCCTCCACCTCCTCCATCAAATACACCTCATCAAAATGATACAGTTCCCTCTCCACCTTCATCACATACACCTCCTCCTCCATTGTCTCCTCCTCCTCCAACACAACATGAACCATCTCCATCCACTGAAATCCTCATCACCCAGTGTATCCAGTCAGCAGCCCAAAAATTTCAGGACATGCTGGATGGACACTGCTCTCAAATTCACTCCTCCATCATGCACATGCAAACCCAAATAGATGGGGTCAATGCCTCTGTGCAAAGCCTGAAATCCTCTATCTCTTCATCTAGGGTCACCAAGTCTTTCTTAACCTCCTTGGCTAAGAAGGTCAAGAAGGGGGAGAAGTTAGATGAAGAGCAGATATCAGATGTACTGATTATAGCAAGAGAAGCTGCACAACAAGTGGATCTATTGCAAGGGGAGGCAAGTAGAGCAGAGAATGAAGCTGAAGAGGAAGCTGAAGCTCAGGGGGAGCCAGATGCTGTTATACCTGAAACTGGAGATGAGAAAGAAACTAAAGTAGAAGGCTCAAAGGAAGTTCCATCCCAGGGGGAGCAACCTACTGTGACTCAGGGGGAGCTGAGTGAACTACCTGCTACTGAGAAGGAGCAACCACCCACCTCTCCAAAAACAGTAGTATTCACTACGAAAAGAAAAACTCCTCCTACCCCTCCTGAATGATGTGTTGAACAATATTGATACAATCTATATTTTTTTTAAGGATTTTACTTCTCTGATACAATTTATATTTGTTGAACAATTTATTCCCTTCTTCTGATTACTTAGCATATTTCTTCTCTATATAAATGCTTTGCTGTGTTGATTAAAAGCTATAAAATTTCTCTCTAAATAGGGTTAAGACAAATAGGGGGAGTTTGTTGGGGAAATGATTTATCTTAACCCCTAGAATTGTGTAGAATATAAATTCTAAGAATGAAAAATTAGGCTAAGTAAATATGCGTCGAATAGTATTCGACGCAACGTCGAAATGTAGTCGACGTTTCTATCAGAATGAGTCGAAGTAACTCTAAGAAGAATTCGACGTACCCTTTGTCGACGTACCTCTGACTTCTAGTCGACGCATTTAATAAAGTCGACGCACCTTAGTCGACGCACCTTCCTTATTCTCCTCTCGACGTCCAGCCAAGATGAAATCGACGCTTACGTCGAATAGTAATCGACGCACATCGATTTCTATGTCAAATTCAAATTCACGCCAGATCTCTTTCCTTCTTTCTAAAGATCTGAATTTTATGGAATGATTTTATTCTTTTATAGCCGTTCTGAATCTGCATTTCCTTCTAATTGATTCTTGGCTAATTTGATTAATGTTTATTTGGATATTATTTGAAATCAGAATAAACTCTTTCCTTCCACAGATAAAATTAGTATGGAAACTTTTATCTCTTTCTAATTCTCTGTCTGCTAATTGATTATTCTCCTTTAGCAATATCTTTTTAAACAGAGCTATAAATAAGAAGGAGGTCGGCAGAGAATAAGAACTAGTGATCCACCATATACATTTGAAAAAGAGGAAGAGCTCCCAAGTGAAGAGTGAGAAAGCTGAGAAAAGAGATAGTGTGCTGCAGCAAAGAAAAAGCCTTCATCTTCTCCTCCTTCTGAAGCCATTCTGCTGCAAATTCTGAAAGCTCTCACAAAAGAGAGAAAAGCATACAATTTCCTTCTCACTATAGAAGAGAGATTACATTCACTATTCTTGTGCTTATAATCTTCTTGCTAGGAAGAAGATTCTTTCTTGTTTTAATTGTTTCTTCTAATTCTTCTTCTCATTCTTATTTCAACTTCAATTGTGTAAAAGAGTTTTTAGAATCTCTCTTCAAAAAATTCAGTTGTACTGGTTCTAAGAGTCTCCTTACCAAAAGACTCAGACTGGTTCTAAGAGTTTCCTTATCAAAAGACTCAGGCTGGTTCTAAGAGTCTCCTTATCAAAAGACTCAGTGCAAGATAGTGAATTCCTACCAAGGGGGTAGAAGAGTGGACTACCCAATGTTTGGGGAACCACTATATTTCTTTGTGTTATGCTGTGATTTTCATTTTGCTATTTCTTTCTCTATTTACTTAATTCTTGTTTGTGTGTGTGGGAAGCTTAATTCAGTGATTATTACACACATATATATATATATATATTTGTTAACTTTGCACAAAATTTATTTAAATCTCTATTCACCCCCCCCCCTAGAGAATTCTAGTGTGGTTAAATGTGCACTTTCAGTAAAGCTTATAGAATTTTTAATAAAAGAACTAGTAAAGTTGAAGAGTCGATTAATGTGAAATTTGATGAGCTTGTTCCTTGTGTAGAAAGACTTTTCGCAGGCAAAGAGGATGATCTCTTACCACCTTTGGAGCATGGTGATGAGGAACCTTCCAAAGAAGAGAAAGAGGAGGCCAAGGAAGATGATTATGTGCCTCCAAGCGCCTTGAATTTTACAAAGGATCATCCACGGGAACTAATAATTGGGGAACCATCCATTGGGGTAAGAACACGCTCTTCTCTTCATGAATCTTATTCAAACATTTGTTTTGTTTCCGAAATTGAACCAAAAACAGCTTCAAATACTTTAAATGATAAATTTTGGTTTTTGGCTATGAATGAAGAGTTAGAACAATTTGAGCGACATAATATTTGGAAATTAGTAGAAAGACCATCTAATCACCCGGTTGTATGTGTAAAATTGATTTTTAAAAATAAATTAGATGGTGAGTCTAAAATCACTAGAAATAAAGCACGCTTAGTAGCACAAGGATATTCTCAAATCGAGGTTGCTAGATTTTAATGAAACTTTTGCACTCGTTGCTAGATTGGAATCTATACGAATTTTTCTAGCATTTGCAAGCTTTAAAAGAATAAAATTATTTCAAATGGATGTAAAAAGTGCTTTTCTAAACGGGCTTGTAAAAGAAGAAGTTTATGTTGAACAACCCCCCGGTTTTATTAGTGAAAAATTTCTCAATCATGTTTATAAACTAGAAAAAGCACTTTATGGTTTAAAACAAGCGCCTCGTGCATGGTATGAAAGACTTACATCATTTTTATTAATGCACGGTTAAATTATGGGAAGTGCTGATAATACTCTCTTCATTAAGCACAATAATGATGCTATGATTATTTTGCAAATATATGTTGATGATATAATCTTTGGACCTACTAATGAAGAGTTGTGTAATGAAGTTATTTAGTGATGAAAAAAGAATTTGAAATGAGTCTAGTAGGAGAACTTTCTTATTTTCTTAGTTTTCAAATATCACAAAGAAATGATGGTATTTTTATATGTCAATCTAAATATGTCCATGATATGCTTAAACGCTTTGGATTTGAAAACCATAAACATGCTTCTATACCAATGAGTGCATCACTAAAATTAGGAAAAGATGAAACAGGAATTTCAATTGATCAAACTTTATATAGAGGTATGATAGGAACTCTACTTTATCTAAGTGCAACTAGACCTGCTATTATGTTTGTCGTATGCTTATGTGCTCGATATCAAGTCAATCCAAATGAATCTCATTTAAAAGAGGTAAAACGTATTTTTAGATATCTAATTAGGTCAACTAGATTAGGATTATGGTACCCGCACAAGAATTCATTTACACTTCATGGGTATTCCGATTCGGACTACGCTGGATGCTCACTTGAGAGAAAAAACACTAGCGATACTTGCCATTTTCTAGGGCCTTCATTAGTTCCATGGTCTAGTAGGAAACAAAATTCGATTGCACTCATTACGGAGGCCGAATATATTGCACTAGGGAGTTGTTGTGCACAAGCAGTATGGATGGGCCAAACTCTAGAGGACTTTGGTTTTCATCTAAAACATATTGAATTAAAATATGACAACAAACGTGCCATTGATCTCACAAATAATCTGGTACATCATTCTAGATCCAAACAATAGATGTACGTCATCATTTCATAAGAGATCGCATTAAAAAGAAAAATGTTAGAATAAGTTTCATTGGCACGGACTCTCAACTTGCTGATATATTCACTAAACCTCTTCCCGATGCAAGGTTTCAAATGTTAAGGTTGGAAATAGGAGTCTTAGACATCTTAGGATAAGTTATATGAAAAATGCTGAAGTTTTATGAAATTTGAGCAATCAAGACATCTCCAAAAATAACAAAATTTCTGCATAAGACTACTCTTAAGACTCTAAATAAATATCAAAAAACAGATTTTTAAAATTCTCAAGATTTCTCTTACTATTTGCCGCGCTCGCTGATGGCGCAAATCTCGCACACCGCTATAGGCGGTAGCTAGACTGCGGCACGAAACGGCAGTGAACCGGTCGTTGTCAAGTAATAATATGAGGAAGTAAATCCCCAAGTATCGAATCTCTCAAGGAACACAGTAAGGTGGAGTTAACGTTCGAGGAAGGACTTGAGATCGAAGTCCTTTGGGTCGGATGGATTGCGGAAACGGGGGTTTTGGATTGTGGAAAATAAAGAGAAAATGCTATAACTACTCCTATGCAATGCCGCTATGCAATGCTTTGCTTGGCGGGATGGAAAACTACGTAAGCCTTGAACGCACTACTTCGTTGGGCGGATGGGCGATTAGGCTAGCGGAATCGAACTATACAGGCCTTGAGCGCGCTGCTTCGTTAGGCGAATGGAATACGGGCCGCGATGCCACGCTTCGGTAGGCGGATGGACGAGTAGGCTAACGGAATGAGGGTCGCGAGCACCTCTTCGACAAGCACGCCACTAGCAATTGCTAGTGTGGCACCGAACACGATGGTGGAATGGAAATTAGATGGGGGCGCACCTAAATAAGCACATATGAACTAAATGATTCCAAATAAATGAAATTAACATTAAGCAAAATTGTTCATAGCACACATCATCAATAATATAGAGGAAACTAGCTTATACAATCAACGACATAAGGAAGAAGAATAGAGTGAAGGAATCGACCACATCCGAAGCCTTGCCGAAGATTCACAGTTGGAATCGTCGGGTTGTCAATCCGCGTCCAAGCTCGGTCTTCAACTGCGTCCGGGGTAGAGAAGGCTGTCACTACCTTCCAATGGACCCGTCTTCTTCGTGTCACGATCTGGTCTCCTCCAATACACGATCTCCTTGCTTGATGTTGGCGATCTTTGGGCTAGAAACCTCTCCTTGGAGCTCAAGGATGATGGAGGAGGCCTAGGGGGGCGGAGAACCAGCGAGAAGGGCGAAAACGGCGGACTGGCGGAGGAAAAATGCGGGGTTCCGACCTAATTCGTGAGCAGGTCAATTTATAGGCGCTGGAATAAACAGTGTGCACGGTCATTGGCGCACGACCAGTGGTCGTGCACACTAGCATTCTGTGATCGTGCGCCTGCCTGGACGGAGCCTGCAAGGTAAGAAAATTATAAAATACAATGTTCGCACGACCAGTGGCGCACGACCAGTGGCGCACGACCAGTGGTCGTGCGCGCTATCGTAAGTGGTCGTGCGATAAGGAAGACAGAACTCAGATTTTAGGGGGTAAGTGCACACGATCAGTGGCGCACGACCAGTGGTCGTGCGCAATAGAACCAGTGATCGTGCGCAGTGTTCCTGTACAGAATTGTACCGGGAACACCTGCACGACTCCTATTCCAGCACAACCACGAATCCAGCCACTGAAAGTGGCACTTAACAATGCATGAGAACTACTAAAGAAGAAGAACATGAAATAACACCAAAAACGGGCCTAGAGGTGCACTTAGCATGGAGTATCAAATATGAGTGAAAACATGTCTAAAGTGAAGTGCAAAGACTAGAAAATCGGCCCAGATGAGTCCATAAATGTGTATATATTTGGGACTCATCACACCCCCATACTTAACTGTTTGCGCGTCCCGAGCAAACCATCTCTCGCGGACAGGAAAAACATAAGCTGGCGAAGAAACTATCAAGCGGAGTACCATGCGAAGTCGCATGCTCATGTGCGTAGAAATACAGTAGATAAAATTTCTAATTATACATATTAGTTTATAATTTCCTAGGAGCGTATTTATATATTACATTTACTCAAAAATTGAATCACGGTGAATCACAAGGTCGTACATAGGAAGAAAGTAAACTGAACGCTGAGGCGAGCATTGCCAAAGATCGGGGCTCGAGACAACCTCCATTGAAATTCATCAATGTCGGTGACCATAAGCTTGCCCGTTCGCACTCTCTCCACGACACTGGTTTGACTCAAATGCATGAATCAATAGGACTTTAGGTTTTAAATGGGGCTTGGGTTTAGGTGAGGTATACAATGATAAAGACGATTGCTCAAATACTAAACCCAAATGAGCTAATGCAAAAATTTATCCTTAAACACCACACAAACACGCGGGTACACAACACCCCCAGACTTGGACTTGACCACATGGGTGTGTGCGCCGCCTACCCCCAATCATAAATTTATACAAAAGGATTTTTCACTTAAGCTCATCTCTTTTTCTTTTCTTCTCATTTTTTTTTTCTTTTTCTTTTTTTCTTTTTCTTTTTAAAATATTTTCAGCAAAATGAGCAATAAAACACATCCACATCTTCACAAACATATCACCAAATCAACAACCCAACTTATGAAAATAATAAATAGCTAAGGCTCAGATTTGGGTGTGCGACTAGGATTGGCATTTAGGCTTTGGCGAGACAACAGTGGGGCTGAATCAAGGGAAGGGTAGGCACAACTAGGCTAACGAGGATAAAGCGATAGGAGTAGGCACAAAGCTCAACCGGGCCAAAATGATGGCCTATATCACATTCACGCAATTGACTAACCGTATGCCCATGCTTCAAGAATCGCTTGGGGCAAATTCTTAGCCACCGAGAAAGATAATCCCTTCTCCCGACTCGGGCAATATGAGGCTAACGAATGTCTACACACATTCCTATGCTACTGTTTGATTCACACCGGATTCACCAATTTTGAGTAGAGTAAACAATATTTACGCTAATAGAAAAAATATAAACTAAAAGCATAAAAAGAAATTGAATCTACACGAATTTCTAAACGAGACATGAGCATTCAACTAGGAGCACTACAGGAGTCAACATTTTACTCCGCCTCATAATCCTAACCAGCACAATGATTTTCCAAATCACACAAAAAGACAAATTCAACTAGCGACGTGCCAACGGCTAAGCGCGCTCAAGTGGGTGTTGTGGTGTGCAATGAAAATAAACAAAATATTTTAAATGAAATCTTCTAGTATGCAGTGCAATAGTGCACGTGAGCGGGCACAAAAACTGCTCTCCCCCAGACTTAAACTAAACAATCCACAAAATATATAACATGAAAATCAGAAAAAGCTAGGGAAAGAGAGTACCCAGTGCTCAGAAATGAGCACACCAGAAGATTGGCGTGTAAGCTAAAATGAGCCGCAGCATCCGCCATCCAGAAAAGATACCTGCAGGGGTCAGCTCCGCAGAAACAAAAGAAAATAGAATACTAAAAAAAATACTACTAACTAAGCATGATTAGATGAAATAAAAATGCAGAAAAGAAAGATAACTGCTGGGGTTATTGTCATCCCAGCACAACTTATTCCAAAACTAAAGGTTCTAGCTAATGGGTCTATGAAAAAGGAAATGTACAGGTAACTGTTCTAATATGCGTGTCGGTAGCGGGTACCGATACGGAGATAGAGCAGTTATTCCCCTACCTAAATAACGACACCTGCTGAACACAGGTAGCGGGAATAGGAAGTAAGGAGAGGAGGAGGCCTGATCCTCACTCATCCCCCCACAAAATAAATCCTTGCCTAGCAAGGTATCATCCACCGCAGGTCTGCAGGAGGAGAAGGCAATGAATGAGGCTTCCTCTATGGAGGGGGGATCAACCTCCTCGCATGAAAGGATACACTCATCATTGACTTGAGCTAAAAGCTTCAAGTCCTCCTGAAGTACCTGTGGAGACTCATCCTGCACAGGCTCAGATAAAGAGGGGGGATCGAGAAATAAACAAGACGAAGAACATAAATAATAAAAAATCGGGGGAGTGGTCCCGGTCTCACTCCCATCAGGTTGGGGAAGTAAAATAATGTTTGCATTGTCATCAATGCTACAAGATTCAGCGGGATCAACGGTGGCCAGGCTTAGGATTTGGACTTCCTCCACCGGTGCTGAGGAAAACTCCTCTTCACCTAGAAGGTTGTCCTCCTTTATAGGAATAGGCACAACACTCAGATCACCCACCTCATCCTGCGACAATTCATCAACAATGTCGTCGGAGACGAGTATAGTATGCACAACAGGGGGAGGAGTAGTGCTCGGATAAAAGTCGAGCACCGATTCCTCACAAAGAATCGAATCCACTAGAGGTGGTGGATGCACATGGAGAATAGGCTCAGCAATGTCGGTGCATAGATTAGCCGCACATCCGGTGACCTTGTCCATGCCATACCCTTCAAGATGTGAAGGTGACAAAGACACATAACCGGATGTTGAAGGTGTGCCGCCAGAGTTAGGAGTTGGGACGATCCGGATATCCGGCTCGTCATCCTCGTCCAATTGGCGAAGATACTCGGCACAGTCCTTCAAGACATGATCAGTGCTCCGACAAAACCGGCACTGCCTAGCGGGCTTCTTTGGCACAGCGGGGGCTGAAGCCGAAAAGAAGTATGACGGTAAAGGCTCAGCAGAGTAGCCATAAGACTTACGCGCACCATATGGAGTACTAGACGAAGTCGGTGCTCCATATGCTGGGCTATAAGAATTATGCCTACTATTCTCCATAGGGCATTCATCACTAGAGTGGGAGGTAGCTCCACACCAACGGCAACAGATATTAAGATGTGCCCACATAGTGCGAAGATAAAACGATTCAAAAAGAGAAACACTATTGTGCGAAATACCACACCTAACAATAATTACTAAAGCAACCTAATTAAAACAGGAAAATGGAACAAAAAAGAAATAAAACAAAGAAATGTAATTTATAAATGGAAGGGTTTCTCTCTCATGTTCTCCCTCTCTAGAAAACTCACACGACTGTGTTCCCCGGCAACGGCGCCAAAAACTTGATGGCGCAAATCTCGCACACCGCTATAGGCGGTAGCTAGACTGCGGCACGAAACGACAGTGAACCGGTCGTTGTCAAGTAATAATATGAGGAAGTAAATCCCCAAGTATCGAATCTCTCAAGGAACACAGTAAGGTGGAGTTAACGTTCGAGGAAGGACTTGAGATCGAAGTCCTTTGGGTCGGATGGATTGCGAAAACGGGGGTTTTGGATTGTGGAAAATAAAGAGAAAATGCTATAACTACTCCTATGCAATGCCGCTATGCAATGCTTCGCTTGGCGGGATGGAAAACTACGTAGGCCTTGAACGCACTACTTTGTTGGGCGGATGGGCGAGTAGGCTAGCAAAATCGAACTATACAGGCCTTGAGCGCGCTGCTTCGTTAGGCGAATGGAATACGGGCCGCGATGCCACGCTTCGGTAGGCGGATGGACGAGTAGGCTAACGGAATGAGGGTCGCGAGCACCTCTTCGACAAGCACGCCACTAGCAATTGCTAGTGCGGCACCGAACACGGTGGTGGAATGGAAATTAGATGGGGGCGCACCTCAATAAGCACATATGAACTAAATGATTCCAAATAAATGAAATTAACATTAAGCAAAATTGTTCATAGCACACATCATCAATAATATAGAGGAAACTAGCTTATACAATCAACGACATAAGGAAGAAGAATAGAGTGAAGGAATCGACCACATCCGAAGCCTTGCCGAAGATTCACGGTTGGAATCGCCGGGTTGTCAATCCGCGTCCAAGCTCGGTCTTCAACTGCATCCGGGGTAGAGAAGGCTGTCCCTACCTTCCAATGGACCCGTCTTCTTCGTGTCACGATCTGGTCTCCTCCAATACACGATCTCCTTGCTTGATGTTGGCGATCTTTGGGCTAGAAACTTATCCTTGGAGCTCAAGGATGATGGAGGAGGCCTAGGGGGCGGAGAACCGGCGAGAAGGGCGAAAACGGCGAACTGGCGGAGGAAAAATGCGGGGTTCCGACCTAATTCGCGAGCAGGTCAATTTATAGGCGCTGGAATAAACAGTGCGCACGGTCATTGGCGCACGACCAGTGGTCGTGCGCACTAGCATTCTGTGATCGTGCGCCTGCCTGGACGGAGCCTGCAAGGTAAGAAAATTATAAAATACAATGTTCGCACGACCAGTGGCGCACGACCAGTGGACGTGCGCGCTATCGTAAGTGGTCGTGCGATAAGGAAGACAAAACTCAGATTTCAGGGGGTAAGTGCACACGATC
The DNA here is from genome assembly GCA_033032865.1 of Dactylorhiza incarnata. NCBI lineage: Eukaryota > Viridiplantae > Streptophyta > Magnoliopsida > Asparagales > Orchidaceae > Dactylorhiza > Dactylorhiza incarnata. The sequence continues at coordinate 4,534,889 of JAWHQI010000037.1, read as the reverse complement.
ATTGGCGCACGACCAGTGGTCGTGCGCAATAGAACCAGTGATCGTGCGCAGTGTTCCTGTACAGAATTGTACCGGGAACACCTGCACGACTCCTATTCCATCACAACCACGACTCCAGCCACTGAAAGTGGCACTTAACAATGCATGAGAACTACTAAAGAAGAAGAACATGAAATAATACCAAAAACGGGCCTAGAGGTGCACTTAGCATGGAGTATCAAATATGAGTGAAAACATGTCTAAAGTGAAGTGCAAAGACTAGAAAATCGGCCCAGATGAGTCCATTAATGTGTATATATTTGGGACTCATCACTAGCGCCTACGCTAGTGTGGGTGTTCGATTTTTCTGCTTTTTAAATTTTCTAAAAATCATTAAAATTATGTTAGTTTATATGTACTACTTAGTTTTGTATTTCTGACATTTATTATTTTTGTTTTATTTATATTATGAAAAATCAACTACAAATTTTCAAAATTCAAAAATACAAAAATATGTTTTTGGTTTTCTGTTTTTCTTTCATTAAAAATTTCAAAACAACAAAAAATTGTATGATCTTTATTGTTAATATCAAACATGTATGAATTCTATTATTTATAATTATTTACAATGTTAAAATTTATTCCTTCAAATTACTATGAACATTGTGTTGTTTATCATGCTTTGATATATCTAATTAAGTGCATCAATTGTATTGAAAAATATGTGTAGAACCAAGTTTAACATGCCTCTAAGTACGAGTAAATATTTTGTGATTGATAATGATACTTTTTCCCTCACTTATTTTGGTAATCTACATGTGAGTTTAAATCTAAAATGCTTGCGTGTGTATTATAATTGTGCAATGAATTAAAACTTACATAAGTTTATTACCTACACTACATTTGAATTGCACTTAAGAAATTAAGACAAGTGGTTGAGTTTAAAAAATTAAATTATTGCGTTTGCAAAACAAGTGTATTCGGAGAATGTTGTCTCACAAAAGTGAACAAAAATAAAAAATGGACAAATATAACTCCACCAAGCACTACTTGAACCTCCTGATAAGTCTTCATAAGCATTGTAAGGTTGAGTACCTTGGAAATAATAGTAAAGTGTCTTGTGCAAACCTTGATTATTACACCACTTTTTCTATAATATGTGCATTAAAGTGTGTGAAAGATAATATACTTGTCTTTTATTGTGCACTTTGCTCTACATGTCTCATATTTTATGATTTAAATCACTTGTTAACATTGCTTAAAATACACTTATGTGCACATCATTATCTTTCATAACACTTCTTCTCATGAGTATTGGATTCTAATGATTTATCTATACTACTCTTTGTATAAGAAATGCACTAGATAACCTAGCATGATCTCTACAATATTTGGTATATCTTAAACTTGAAATTAAGTAACATTGTAGTATATTCTCAATTTGATATGTTCATTTCATGCTTGGTAACTTTATGTAAAACTATGAGATTTCAAAAAGGTTAAAACATCTTTACATTTTGAACTTACACTCATATTTATACTTATGATTTTCCTGTTTACAAAAAGATATTTTTTATAATCTTCCGCTTACTCAAAACTCTTATTTATTTATTTGGAATCTCTTATATACTATGCTTAAACTCTTTATCATTACCAATATTACAAAAGCTCGATCATGATTTATCATTTATAAAGAATGACTCCTTACTTCCCTTACCCCACCTTCTTTTGATAATACCAAAGCGTGGTTGAAGCGATCCGAAGAACGATCGCTTCAACCACGCTTGTGCTACAACGATCTTTCATCTTCAACTTCAGAAATCTTATAGAGGGAGTTTTTGTTAATTGTGTTATTTTATTTCATTATCTTTGTAGTTAAATCACCTTGTGTTGACGACTAGATCCTTGTGCGGCTTAGGGAGAATTCGCCGCATGAGTTGGCGACTAGGTCTAGGTGATTAGATCTAAGGCGTGATCGAGGTCATATCTGGGGAAGGATTGGCTAGAGCGGCATGAGGGAATAAATTCTAAAATTGCAAATTACTTTTAGCTAAATTGTTATTTCGCTCTCCTTTATTTTAAAACAATTTGGTAAATTGCTTAAATATATAAAAAGAATTTTTATTCCCTTATTCACCCCCCCCCCCCCCCCCACGCCCCTTTAAGGGCGCTTATCGATCCAACAACATCTGCAATGAATCCAGATGGCGTCTATCACGCACCAGCTTCGATCACGCCCCTTACACGCCCTTGGTCACGGGCGTGACCGAGGGCGTGTAACCCAACTTTTTACCTATTTAAAGGCAACCCCTCTAGAACTTCAAGAGACGGATTTTGGGAGCTCAAGTCTTCATTTCTTGTATTATTTTCAGGTTTTAAGTATTCTTGTACTTCCCTTTCTTCTTGCAATTGTATTTTTCAATTCAATAGTTTGTAGTTTCAATTTCATTAACTTGTACTTCCTTTTGCAAAATCAATAAAATTAGCTCTTTGTTTTCTCATCCTCTTCTTCCTTCATCATGAACTCTTTTATTTTTGTTGATTCCTCCATCTCAATGAGTAGCTAAATTATTATTAGTACTTGATCGAGATGATCCAAGGAATGATATAAGTCATGAAATAATTTAGAATCGTTTTTTCTCTTACTAAAATACTTAAGATTTATCCTTGAATTTAAGGTAACAAGATTATATTTTCGTTTTATAATTCTTGTTCTTGTTTTCATACTTTAGTTAGTCAGGAGACTCATAATGCGAATCGATCACTTAAGGATAAAGAAAGTTGAATGCAATTCTCGAGAGAGGACGACATAAATCTCCCGGATTAGAGTTAAATCCAATAGAGGGGTTCACCACGTTGAAGTGAGTTTTAGGGGTTTCAATTATAGAGCGAGAGTTCGGTTGATCAACCTAATCTCAGGTAGACATATTCCTCGAGAGAGGTGCGCTCATAATTCGGAAACCTCCACAGTCAAAGCAATTTTATTAAGAGAATGCGTTTTCTTACTTTCATCTTATTTTTATCTCTGAGGTGATTCAAAGATCGAGTGCTAGCTTTCTTAATCGTTGTTTTTATCCTTCTTCAATTCATCGTACTCTTCTTATAAATAAACCAACTCCAAGTTTTATTGATAGAATAATAGAGATTTTCTGAATTAAGAATATTCAGCTCACCCGAATTTTTATACGACCTTGGTTTTTATAAGCCTATACTACGCCCGACACGGTACACTTGTTGTTGTCATTTGCAGGCATAGCAGTTTTACACCCATCAAGTTATTGGCGACGTTGCCGAGGAAACAGTTGATATTTCGAAAAAGAAATATCTATTAATTTTATCGTTCTCTTTCTTCTCACCCCTCTCTCAAAATTTTTAAGAAATCTTAAAAGGCGCAACTTAAATTTTCGAAAAGGGATATTTGGGCGTGTCATCTCATCGCATCTCCTAGTACCGTGTGAACCCTTCACAGGATAGACCTCGAGAAGTCCAGGACTAACTTAACCCGCTCTTTGAAAAAAAAATTATATATATTCTTAATTAAAATATTATAATAATATTATAATAATTTTAATTTTTCCTACTTCGCCTTTTTATTCTTTTCGCCTCTTTTTCTCTTTTCTTTTCTTTTAGTTTATGACCCGAGGAAACTCTTCAATTAATCTTGAATTGTGTTTTAATCCGGAAATCGAGCGCATCTTACGACGACGTCTCTGATTCAGTGATCTACCAATAATTCGCGACGAGTTAATCAGAGAAACTAACGAGAGTATAATGGAAGATCCCGACCATAACGAGGCCCCACTACGGACCATGTCCTATTATGCGAAGACAAATTGGGAGGGAACACAATCTATTATTATTCGCCCGGCGGTGGCAAATAATAATTTTGAAATTAAAACGAGTATCATTCAAATGGTACAGCAAACAGTCATATTTGATGGCTTACGAGATGAAGATCATAATTTACATTTACTAAATGTTTTGGAAATTTGCGATACATTTAAGATAAATGACGTCACCGATGACATCATTCGTTTGCGTTTATTTCCTTTCTCTTTGCGGACTAAGGCCAAGCAGTGGTTGGATTCTCATCCTAGAGGTTCCATCACTACGTGGGCCGAGATGACGGAGAAATTTTTAACGAAATATTTTCCTCCGGCAAAATCAGCTAAATTACGCAAGGACATTCTCTCATTCACGCAAATAGACTCAGAGTTTCTCTATGACGCATGGGAGCGCTTCAAGGAACTTTTGCGGAAATATCCTCATCATGCCCTCCCGATGTGGCAATAAGTTCAAACATTCTACAATAGTATGAATATCCAAACGAGGCAAATGATTGACGTGGCAGCTGGGGGGACTCTTAATAACAAAACCCCAGAGGCGGCTCAAGAGCTTTTCGAGGAGATGGCCATGAATGTGTATCAGTGGAATGCGCCACGGTCGCGCCCTAATAAGCCGACCAGACTTTTTGAAGTCGAGGACACCCCTAACTTAACGCATCAAGTAGAATGGCTTACTAAGCAAGTTGCGGAGATGTCTGCTTCCATCGCCACTAATTGGGCTAATAATAATAATAATAATTTTGTTCAAGAACAAGTAGATTATATGGGGAACTCCTACCGCCCTCCTTATAACTCGAATAATATTTCTTTTAATATTAGCTATAATTCGGGTTTAAGGAACCACCCAAATTTTTTATGGAGCAACCCCAATAATGCTCAACGGCCACCACAAGTGAATCCTCTTGGATTTGCTCTGCCGCCACCATACAAGCCCTCTTCACTTGAAGAGGTCTTCACTAAATACGTTGCCTCTAATGAGTCCAACATCTGGAATCTATCCGGATCTATCAAAAGCTTGGAAAATCAGATTGGATGCCAAAATGTTTTCTGAACGCCAGCAAGGAGCTCTGTCAGGCAATACTGAGCCCAATCTGCGGGAGAGCGCCAATGCAATAACCCTCCGTAGCGGAAAGGAGGTAACATCTTCAAATTTGGTCGAGCCCGAGGTAAACATTTCATCTTCTCCTCCGCAAGTTAATTCTACTTTAGCTCCACACATTAGTAAGAATCCTTCTCTTCCTTATCCTTCAAAATTTAAAGATGAGCACAATGAGGAGCAATACAAAAGATTTAATGAAATTTTAAACAAATCCAAATAAATGGGCCATTTTGCGAAGCGATCGCCTAAATGCCCAAATACGCTAAATATCTAAAGGATTTACTTTCAAATAAAAAGAAACTTGAAAATTTTCGCGTATATCTTTAAACGCAGAATGCCGACAATTCTATGAAATAAATTAACACAAAAATTAAACGATCCGGGACGGTTCTCCATCCCGTGCTTGTTCCGTAATTTATTAATAAAACACGTCTTGGCAGATTTGGGCGCTAGTATTAATCTGATGTCATTTTCTTTATTTAAAAAACTTGGGTTAGGCAATCCAAGTCCAATAACAATAAGCATCCAATTAGCAGACCGAGCAATAAAATATCAAATAGGGGTTATTGAGGATGTGCTTGTTAAGGTTAACAAATTTATCTTCCCGGAAGATTTTGTCATCCTAGACATTGAAGAGGACGTTGAAGTGCCTATTATACTCGGACATCCTTTTCTCGCCACCTCTCGGGCAATTATTGACGTTAGTAATGACAAACTTCTCCTACGAGTTGTGGATGAAGAAATTATTTTTAGTATAAACAACTCTATGAAAAATACTTTTTTCTAATAACGACTCCTGTTTTATTTTAGAAACACATTTTGAAGAAGAATCGTCACTTGTTTCCGAAATAATATTACCAAGTTTTGAAGATCTGGAATTTGCTGCTGATTTTTGTCCCATGGAAATAACCCGGCCTTTAAAATTTGAACAAAATAATTTGAAAATTAAGACATCTCTTGGCAAGCCGCCGAACCTTGAGTTAAAACAGCTCCCGGATCAATTAAAATATATTTTTTTAGAAAAAAATTCAAATTTGCATGTAATCATATCTTCCGCGCTTAACGATTTGGAAATTTCTGAATTAATTAAAATTTTAAATAATCACTGTCATGCAATTGCATGACAAATTTCGGATATCAAGGGGATTAACCCCTCTTTTTGCATGCATAGAATAAATTTTGAAAATAATTCTCGCGGCACAATTCAGCCTCAACGACGCCTTAATCCCAACATGAAGGACATCGTTAAGGCCAAAATTATAAAATTATTAGACGCAGGGATTATTTACCCAATTTCTGATAGCACTTGGGTTAACCCAGTGCAAGTGGTGCATAAAACGGGCGGAATAACGTTAGTTACTAACGAAAATAACGAGTTGATTTCAACCCGTACTATTACGGGTTGGCGGGTATGCATAGATTATAGGAAATTGAATGATGCTACCCGCAAGGATCACTTTATGTTGCCCTTCATTGACCAAATCTTAGAACGTCTATCCGGTCACTCACACTACTGTTTTCTCGATGGTCTTTCAGGATACTTTCAAATCCCAATTGCGCTCGAAGACCAAGAGAAAATCACTTTCACTTGTCCTTTCGGCACCTTCGCATACCGAAGAATGTCCTTTAGTCTTTACAACGCGCCGGCTACATTTCAAAGATGTGTGTTGACAATTTTTAATGAATTAGTAGATGACGTCATGGAAGTTTTTATGGACGACTGTTCAGTCTTTGGTGATTCCTTTACAAATTGTCTAAACAATCTTGATCGTGTTCTTCAACGCTGCGAAGACACGAATTTGGTACTCAACTGGGAGAAGTGCCACTTTATGGTCCAAGAGGGATTAGTCCTCGGACATAAGGTTTCTAGTAAAGGAATCGAGGTCGATAGGGCCAAGATCGAAGTCATAGAAAAACTTCCCCCTCCAACCAATGATAAATCTACTAGAAGTTTTCTAGGACATGCGGGCTTTTATAGGCAGTTCATTCGCGGTTTTTCAAAAATAACAAAACCGCTAACACAATTATTATAAAAAGAAACCGCATTAATTTTTCATGAAGATTGTTTAAAAGCGTTTAATAAAATTAAAAATGAACTTATCAACTCACCAATTCTAATCGCACCAAATTGGTATTTACCGTTTGAAATTATGTGTGATGCAAGCGATTTTGCTGTAGGGGTTGTCTTGGGCCAACGGGTGAATAAATATTTTCACTCAATCTATTACGCAAGCAAAACGCTTACATCCGCCCAAGCTAATTATACAACTACGGAAAAGGAACTTTTAGCAATTATTTTTGCATTCGATAAGTTTCGTTCATATATAACGCTATCTAAAATTATTGTTTTTACAGACCATTCCGCCCTCCGATACTTGCTAGATAAAGGGGACGCCAAGCCCCGACTACTGAGATGGATTCTCCTCTTGCAAGAATTCGATTTGGAGATCCGAGACAAGAAATAGGCGAAGAACTTGGCGGCCGACCACCTCTTAAGATTGGAGAACCCGGCGGCAGGAGAACTAGTGGAGACCGAAATTGATGATAAATTCCATGAAGAGCGCCTCCTCGCCATCGAAAAGGTAACGACTTCTTACACCTCTTGGTACGCAGATTTTACCAATTATTTAGTGGCTCGGGTCCTCCAAAAGAATTATTCAAGTTAACAAAAGAAGAAATTCTTTTCGAACTTGAAAATTTACTTTTGAGAAGACCCCTTTTTTATTTCGTGTCTGCGCGGACCAAGTGGTAAGAATGTGTATTTCGGGCGAGGAAGGCGTCCAAATATTGTGGCACTTCCACGAAGGACCAACTGGTGGCCACTATCAAGCAAACCGGACCGCAAGAAAGATGCTAGAGGCGGGCTTCTTTTGGCCCACCTTATTCAAAGACGCTCACAATTTTGTGAGTAATTGTGATCGGTGCCAACGGTCAGGTAATATTTCTAACCAGAACGAAATGCCCGAAAATATATTTTTAGAGTGCGAAATATTTGATTTGTGGGGAATAGATTTCATAGGCCCGCTACCTTCTTCCTTTAATAATAAATATATTCTTGTTGCGGTCGACTACGTGTCGAGGTGGGCGAAAGCACAAGCCCTTCTCACCAACGACGCGAGAGTCATAGTAAAATTTAAAAAAAAAATTCATGATTTGGCTCACCACGCACACTATTAGTGATAGGGGCACAAACTTTTGTAACAACCAACTTGCTAATGTTTTAGCAAAGTATGGCGTTACGCACAAGCTTTCAACCGCCTATCACTCACAAGCAATGACCAAGTGGAGGTAGTGAACCGAGAGCTAAAAAGAATTTCAGGAAAAAAACGGTGTCAGTTAATAAAAAGGATTGGTCGCTAAAATAAGACGACGCTTTATGGGTTTATCGGACGGCATTCAAAACCTCCATCGGGTGTACACTGTATCGGTTAGTCTATGGAAAAGCATGTCATTTACCGGTGAAATTAGAGCATCGCGCATATTGGGCGCTCAAAACCCTAAATTTAGATTCAAACTTAGCGTCCAAAAATTGAAAATTTCAATTGAATGAATTAGACGAATGGCGTGCAAACGCCTGTGAAAATAATAAATTTTACAAGAAACGCACTAAGTATTATCATGACAAAAGAATTAAAAATCCAAAATCTTTTTCACCAGGAGATTTGGTCCTTTTTAATTCGCGTCTTAAGCTTTTTCCGGGAAAACTGAAGTCCCGATGGTCCAGACCCTTTGTCGTAAAAGAGGTTTGGTCGTACGGAATGGACCATATTGAACACCCGAAAAAAGGCTCATTTAAAATTAACGGGCAACGTCTAAAATTATATCACCAAGGCGACCCCTCAAACTAAAAAATTGAATCACTTAACCTGTCAAACTTTAAAAAAAAATTGTCACTTAGTCAAGCTACGCGACGGTAAACAAAGCGATGTTGGGAGGCACCGCAACGTTATCTTTCTTGCTCTTTTGTTTTGTTTGTTTTAACTTATTTTGCAGGTTTTTGTTCCGGCATCCCAATCTACCAACTAGGGAAGCCCCCTTCTCTCCTCCTCTCATCCCTATTTTGACTTTTTCATTTACTTTTAACAATTCATTTCCTGCATTTTTTCTTACCTTATTGAGACTTCATACTTAGTTTTAAATATTGTGGATAATGTTTAACTTTAAGTATGAGGGTGTAGTGTAGCTTTCTGGGCTTTCTTTTCGATTTATAAAAAGAAACAAATTTTATTTAAAAAATATCATAAAAACCTAATTTCTTGAAAAGGGAGGTTTGGGCGTGTCATCCCATCGCACCTTCTAGTACCTTGCGAACCCTTCACCGGGTAGACCTTGGGAAGTCTAAGAATAAAAAAATACTCCCTCATTGCTTTGTATTTTTATTATTCTCTAGAAATCTAGTTTGAGAAGTAATTGTAAGCATTGTTACATTTTTAATTTAACTAATGTTTTGTTTTATTAGAATTTGTTAGATTTAAATTTGAAGTAATTTAGCTTTAAGAAACACTTTATGTTTTTAATTCAATTAGAAAACTTATTTAGCACTACTTCTCTTTTTTATTTTAAATGACTCCACTTTGTAGTAAATTAGCTAAACAACCTTCAATTTTTATTATATTCTCTACTAACTTTCAAGATCTTAGAAAACTTCATTCCACTAAAAAGTTGCTCTCAAAATAGTTTAATTGAAAAACTAGAAATATTTCTTTATCCCCCACCCGTTGTTGGCAAATAAAAAAATATATAGTAAAAGATCATATGTCATGAGAATAAAAGGATAAAATTCATTATCCCCTAAACATATGCACCCAAAATCATTTAAAAGACTATATGTCATGAAGTAAGAGGATAAAATTCATTACTTCTAAACATATACATTTTTGGTTTTTGTTTAAAGAGATTTTTTAAAAAGATTATATGACATGGAAAATAAGAGGATAACATTCATTATTTTTCTAAACAAATACAAATTCATATTCAAATAAGGTGAAAGGATAAAATTCATCACCTCTATTTTAGAATCTCTTCATTTTACCATTTTATTTTAAACCCCTCCTTAGCCAATTTCATTGGTTCTAGTCCTAAATTAAATTATTAATAGAGCAATATTTTGGTAGGTGCCTTTTCCTTAAGCTTTTTTTTGTTAGAGTTTCAATAATTTCAATCTAACTTTGTATGATAATTTCAACAATTTCGTCTGCTAAATAGTTATCTTGAGAAGTCTTTTAGTTAAGTATGTCTCTCTTTTAAAATGAACACTATAATTTGAGACTTAATTCTTGAATTTCTAGAATTTATCTTTAACTTAATCAACTTACTCTTGATTTAATAAAATTTTAGTTACTTAGAAATAATATCAAGCCTTATAGATTATCTCTCATTCTTTTGCTCTAGAATAGCAAAAACTCAAGTATGTGGGTGTTTGATGAGAAGTTTATATACTTATCTTTTGGTATAGTTTTAATATAGTTTTAATATAAAATTATATAATTTATATAAATTTTCTCATTTAAATTATTCCTTTTTCAATTTCATGACTAACTTAAGCTTATTTTATGTTTTTAGGTTTTTTGGACACTTTGAGCAAAATTTGCAAGTACACGCCCAAAGTCACGGGCGTGACAGCCTAAGATGTGTTCCAGACCTGCTGTCGGCATCTTGGGCCCATTCCGAGAAGATTCGCCAAGTACACGCCCTAGGTCACGGGCGTGACCAAGGGCGTATAAACATAAGCCACACCTCCAGCTCAGCAGAACGTGATACACGGTCATGACGGGCATTTCGCCAAGTACATGCTCGTGACTCTCAAGTCACGGTCGTGTACTTCCAAGGTCACTGGCGTGTACCTCCTTGCCGCCAGAATGACGCGCTAGCCCACTGAAGCCTTCCCGCCATATGCATTTTTTAAGATTACATGCCCTAGGTCACGGGCGTGACCTAGGGCTTGACCTAGGGCGTGACACACACGTAACGCCTGCAATGAATCCAGATTGCGTCTATCCGCACCAGCTTCAATCACTCCCCTTACACGTGTAACATCCCCAAAACAACTAGACCCCTAAGCTATTTTTTTTTGTTATGACAAGGTCATGACATTACTCTAAGAAGACAAAATGGCCTTAAGAACCAAGGTGAATAGGTGAAAATCACCTTGGTGTGCAAATTGCCATGGAAAGTTGCCTGGGATGGATCAAGTACACAAAGTGGGCCAAGGAGGCCCCATGAATTCCATAAGTTAAGGAAGAATACACATTGGTGTGCATTTAGCAAATCTTGATGTCCTAGCTCAGAGGTGACAAAAAGACTCCAACAAATCAACATAACCTCATCATGACCCCTATGACCACCCAAGGAGGTGAGTAGACCACTAGGGACCCTTGGGGTTAACCAAATTGGTCAAATTGACCAAAAGTCAACCTTGAGCAATCCTAGGTCAAACCTCCATGAATAAGGGCATTTGAACTCCAAATGATCAAATTGGACCCACCCTCATATGGCAACCTCCCTAGGGGACCTGATGGACCTAAAAGCCCCATCATAGGGCCATCAATTTGGGGACATTAGGCCAATTACTAAAAATCCCCAAATTGGCATATTTGGGTCAAGTGAGCCCAAAGCCTAAATCAAGTAGACTTAGCCCATCCCCATGACTTAATTGGTCAGCCCACATGGTGACCAGACCCTAGGCATGCTGAAATTCGAAATTGGGGGGGGGGGGGGGGGGGGGGGGGGGGGGGAATGAATGCCTTGTCCAAGTGTAAGAAAAGGGAAAAGGACAAACGAGGAATTAATGGAGTGGATGCCACATGGCATGCCTCCCCTCTCCCCAAAGCATCCTCTCAGCTTCCCCATGGAATCCCTGCAGGAATTGGAGTGAGGTGGCAGCTGTAGTGATGGGGGTGGAGGAGAAAACAAGGGGTTGGCCGGCCACATTAATGGCAACCCATGGGGTGAGCTGCCATTGGGCCCAACCTCCTTCACCTCAGCATGGATTCGAGCTGAGGAGTGGAATCTGGGTGAGCTGGAGCACTGTTAGTGGCTTTTGAGGGAGGTGCCAACATAGCCGAAATCGCCCATTAATGGAAACCATGGGATAAGCCACCCCCGATCCTCTTCAGACCTCCCATTAGCTTCAGAAGGTGCCAAGGAGGAGAAGCCTTATGGTTTCAGAAGGAGACGGGCTCTGAGAAGGAAGATCGAGCAAGGAAACGGAGCTTGGGTTTGGCCATGGCAATTGCAGAATTTCCCCTCCCCAGGCTCGATTCAAGGCAATGTTCCTTTCCCCCTCCTCCTGTGTTAGTCCTCTAATCTCTCCGTTTTCAAAATCGTCGAGGGAATGGTGATCCACCGTTCCTATTTTTCATTATTCTTGGCCGGAAAATCGCAACATGTCGCAGGCCATCTCCGGTCACCTCCGGCCGCGTGCTCGCCGCCGGAGGATAGCCCTAGGTCGCGTGGAGGTGGTGGCTTGGCCGATTCGCCGGAGATGCCCGGAGCTCGCCGGAAATCGGCCCGCAAAACCGCCCAGGGACGGGAAATCCAGGTCGTGGGCTATCGGGGAAGATGAAATCCTGGCCGTTAGATCTCGCGTGAAATCCTTACCCGCAGCCCAAATGTTTATTAATACATATTAATTAATTAAATGTCAAACTTTTATATATATATTCATGCCTGATTTTAAGGCCTTTAGAGGCCATATTATGAAAAATGCCCAGAGATAAGTTTTGTAGCCCTATGAGTCTACTTTCATTTGCCACTTGAATCAGATGATTTGGTGCACTGTGGACTCCAGGGCACTCACTTTCCTAGGGCTGCTCCTTGTGAAGGGCAGAAATTAGAAATGCTATATCTTTTAAATGGATTAACCAAATCCCTTGAAATTTCTACCATGCATGCATGGTATGATGACACGCCTAGGGTTTAAGTTTGAGAATTTTTGGGTGTATATCCATTGAGTTATTCCATGTATTAGAAAAAGTAAATATTTGGTATTTATGGAGTTGTATAACTCCAAACACCCCCAAATTTGGGTGGTAAGCTCTTTATATATATTTATATCTCTGATAGAAATTTGAGGCCTTTTGGCCTTGTGCATGTTTGGTATTTCTCTTTCACATGCATGCAAGTAGGGTATGGAAAAATGAGGTGCATTTAGTATAAAGGTGGAGTTTGAAGAATCTCTCTCAATGGCTCCATACTTGGCAATGAGATTTTGTCCATGCATGTGATATGAATGAATGCATCACTTTTAGGTGTGTTGGAAATTGTGGACTCATAATATCTAGGTTGTTTAATAGTCCCACTTTTGGTCACATTTTGTTTATATGTGTAAATGTACTTTGTATGTAAACATTGTATACAACCTTGTATGTTGATTTCACTTTGGCTAGGATCATTTATGGAGGAAATAATCAACATGAACACTGTATCCCTTTAGGTTACCTTTAAAATGTCACTGACTTTATGTCATTTGGATAAGTACAACTCATTCTACACCATTTTTGGTGTGACATGTCTACAATAGTGTTTTGTTATGTTAAAAATGTTGTAAAGCACTTGTATGTTAATTCCACCTAGGTTAAGTTTACTTCTGGAATTAGTAATCAACATAAATATTGCAGGTATTGGGGTTACCTTTAAAATGTCACTGACTTTATGTCATTTGGATAAGTACAACTCATGCTACACCATTTTTGGTGAGACATGTCCATAGTAGGTTTCGTTATGTTAATATGTTGTACAGCACTTGTATGTTAACTCCACCTAGGTTAAGTTTACTTCTGGAGAAAATGATCAACATAAGCATTGTAGGTATTTAGGTTACCTTTAAAATGTCACTGACTTCATGTCATTTGGCTAACTATAGCTCCTTCTATACTATTTTTAGTGTGACATGTACAAACCTGTAATTTGATTAGTTAAACAATTTATACAACACTTATATGTTAAACCCACCTAGGTTAGGATCATTTCTGGAGGAAATGATCAATATGAATTCTGTAGATACAGATGTCACCTTTAAAATGCCACTGACTTTATGTCATTTGGATAAGTACAACTCATTCTACACCATTTTTGGTGTGACATGTGTTTTGTTATGTTAAATATGTTGTACAGCACTTGTATGTAAATTCCACCTAGGTTAAGTTCACTTCTGGAGTTAGTGATCAACATAAGTATTGTAGTTATTGGGGTTACCTGTAAAATGTCACTGACTTTATGTCATTTGGATAAGTACAACTCATTCTACACCATTTTGGTGTGACATGTCTATAATAGTATTTTGTTATGTTAAAAATGTTGTAAGCACTTTTATGTTAATTCCACCTAGGTTAAGTTCACTTCTGGAGAAAATGATCAACATAAGCATTTTAGGTATTTAGGTTACCTTTAAAATGCCACTGATTTTATGTCATTTGGATAAGTACAACTCATTCTACACCATTTTTGGTGTGACATGTCTACAATAGTGTTTTGTTATGTTAAATATGTTGTACATCACTTATATGTTGAATCCACCTAGGTTAGGATCATTTCTGGGGGAAATGATCAATATGAATTCTGTAGATTTTGATGTCACCTTTAAAATGCCTCGGATTTCGTGTCATTTGGCTAAGTATAGCTCCTTCTATGTTATTTCTAGTGTGGCATGTGCAAATCCGTAAATTGTTAAGTTAAACATTGGGTGCATTTAGCAAGAATGTAATAAAAAGTAATTAAAGTCAAATACATCTTGGATTAATATGAGACTTAGGGTTGGTAGTTTTAGACCAATATTGAACTACAGTAATTTCCCCAGAATTTAACGAAGCCTTAGCCCAGCACTTGTAGTGTAAACTCTTATCTGCACACCAAAAGTAATAAATAATAAATAAGGTCAAGTAATTCTTGGAAAATGGGAGACCTGGGGTTTGAGGTTCCTAGACCAATACCATGTTAAGGTAAAATTATTAGAACTTATACGGATATCTAATTGATACTCAAGGTACAAAACCTTGTCTGCATACCGTTCATTTTTAATAGAGTTTATGAGTAAACACCTTAGAATATTATGAAGTCTGATATCTGAGTTTTGGTTAGTCACCCCTTAAGAGCCTATGGCCAAAAACTAGGAACTCATTTAGACATGATAAGCTTAAGATCTCACCATAGGAGTCAAATCTAGCGCAACCTCAATTTGGTCTACGAGTAGCCAACCTGATCTATATGACATAGACCACCACTAGCCTTCATACATAGAACTATTAGCTCTTTGAATATTACGAAGTTACAGATTATTAGGGAGAGCATCTCTAAGGCCATCTTGGGAAATAAGGTTTAAGTGTGCATTTAGAAAACTATAAGGATGAATTCACCGTGATATGAAAAGGAGGTTAGACCTCATTAAGGGCCCCACACACAACTCATCGGTACTAAGTGATTATATGAAAGTAGAACTGCCCTTAGCCGGGTGAGCCATCTTAAGGTAAATACTCAAGGGCGAAGTTGAGAAGTATCTAAGGCAAACCCTGGATTAAGGATGATGAAGAATAGGAGTGTGGGTCCAAGTAAGGATGAGAATTATGGGTGTATGTGTATAGTTCATAGGTGAAGAAGGGAACACGAGCTTAGAATGTGACGACGGGAGAGTCAGCACCCGGTCACAGTTGGTGGTGTTGGAGCTCAAGTGAACTCCCCCACTCCTAAGTGCCAATTTAACTCATCTTAGAGATTTAATGTAATTGGAGAGGAAAATGGGGATCAAGTAAAAGGGGTAGATACCAACAAGATTAAATGCCTTGGGAAGAGGGAGTTCGGGGTGTCAGCCCGTCATACTTCCTAGTACCGCTGCGAGCCCCTCACCGGGTAACCCTCCGGATGTCCAAGGCTAACCCTAAAGCTTCTAAGATCAACTAAATTATAGACAAGACTAGTTAAGTAGGAGAACTTGACAAGTTAACTTCCATCCCGAACCGGAACGGTATATATAGGAAGGACTGGGATAGTCCTGCGAGCGGTAGGCTCAGGTTATAAGGATGGACTGGGATAGTCCTGCGAGCGGTAGGCTCAGGTTATAAGGATGGACTGGGATAGTCCTGCGAGCGGTAGGCTCGGGTTATAAGGATGGACTGGGATAGTCCTGCGAGCGGTAGACTCGGGTTATAAGGATGGACTGGGATAGTCCTGCGAGCGGTAGGCTCGGGTTATAAGGATGGACTGGGATAGTCCTGCGAGCGGTAGGCTCGGGTTATAAGGATGGACTGGGATAGTCCTGCGAGCGGTGGGCTCGGGTTATAAGGATGGACTGGTATAGTCCTGCGAGCGGTAGGCTCGGGTTATAAGGATGGACTGGGATAGTCCTGCGAGCGGTAAGCTCGTAATTTATGTATAAGACTAGTGTAGTCTAGCGAGCGGTAAGCTCGTAATTTATACATAAGACTAGTGTAGTCTAGCGAGCGGTAAGCTCGTAGTTCAAACATAAGACTAGTGTAGTCTAGCGAGCGGTAAGCCCATAGTTTATTCATAAGACTAGTGTAGTCTAGCGAGCGGTAAGCTCATAGTTTAATATAAGACTAGTGTAGTCTGGTGAGCGGTAGACTCTACTTTATAAATGCTGATGTACAATTGCGAGCTGGAGGCTAGGTAGTAAAAGGCTAACACATGTTGCTTGTGTATAAGAGGTGGTGGGTCTCCGGTTCTGTCTTAGTCGTCACACCGACAACAGTTCGTTGACTCGGCAGTGCTAGTGGTTTTAAGGGGGCCAGGTTGTCTTACTGCGCGTCCGACGGGACGGATTCCCTAAACCCTGCCTGGCCAATTCAGTTTAGTACGCAGGAGCTCGTGAGTACCGGGTACCGGTATCACAGCGTACGTTAGGGCCTAGGTATGGTAGTGTGACATACCCACCTAGGTGAGGAGACGCCCGCTCCTCTGCCACCGTTTGACCACGACGGGAGGTGCCCGAGAGGTTAGCTACCTCCGAAAAGTGGGAACTAAAGGTCTGTACGTACAGAGTCGTGTGGGTGAGTTGCATGTGTATGAAATAATAATACAAACATTGCATCATTGCATTGCATATCATAGCATAGCATTTCTGCATAAACAAAGACCTCATCGTATAAATCTGTGTGGGCTCTTTTATACGATGAGTTTATTTCTTGCCAGATCCCTTAGCTTATGTGCCCTTGTGTGTGCATATAAGTAAAGGTTACTTTCGTAGTTGCTCTTAATTATTATACTTGCTTCTTATATTGCATTGTCTTTACGTATTGCATAAACAAAGACCTCATCGTATAAATCAGTGTGGGCTCTTTTATACGATGAGTTTATTTCTTGCCAGATCCCTTAGCTTATGTGTCTTTGTGTGTGCATATAAGTTAAGGTTACTTTCGTAGCTGCTCTTATCTATTATACTTGCTTCTTATAATGCATTGTCGTTACTTATTGTTGTCACACTTTACTCTGCTAGCGTAGAATCGTTATCATTTAATGTTCTATAATTATAAACTCTTGCTAGATTTACCACTTGTCACCTGCTTCTTGAATCACCCCTTGTTTGTCCTCCGCTTTTTCCTCCCGCACGGTGCCTAGGAGTCGCGGGTGGAGGCGGTGAGGAATATGCTGAGTCTTTTAGACTGACGGTCAGTGGACCATATCATTTTAAGGATGATGTGCCGGAGCAGCAGGACCCCGTTCAGGAGACAGGATAGGAAGACGGGGTGGAGCAGAATATCCACTAAGCGTCGTCGCAGCAGCAGCTACAGATGTATGAGGACAGAGTTGATTGCTTCCGCTTAAAAGTAGAATGAGAGTATTGATGCATATATTTGAACATGTAATGGGCATATGCCCTCTTCTACTTTAAATCTCATCATGGACATTGTATCATGTAATTTATTTATTTAATGTGAGTTGTGGACTGGTTGCATCTTTTATTGCTTCTATTACTGTGAATTATGGTTGGCCTGGATGATGTTGATTAGCCGGCAGGATCGGCGTATTGGGGTGACGACCATTTGGCGTAATGGTCACACCGCAAGATGGCGGTTCTGGGAGGTAAGACCCGGTTTAAAGGCAAAAAAAGAGGGTCTTACAACACGCCCTTGGTCACGGGCGTGACCAAGGGCGTGTAACCCTAACTTTTCACCTATTTAAAGGCAGCCCCTCCAGAACTTCAGGAGACGAATTTTGGGAGCTCAAGTCTTCATTTCTTGTATTATTTTCTTGTTTTAAGTATTCTTGTACTTCCCTTTCTTCTTGCAATTGTTTTTTTCAATTCAATAGTTTGCAATTCCAATTTCATTAGCTTGTACTTCATTTTGCAAAATCAATAAAATTAGATCTTTGTTTTCATCCTCTTCTTCCTTCATCATGAACTCTTTTATTTTTGTTGATTCCTCCATCTCAATGAGTAGTTAAATTATTATTAGTACTCGATCGAGATGATCCAAGGAATGATATAAGTGATGAAATAATTTAGAATCGTTTTTTCTCTTTTCTAAAATACTTAAGTATCCTTGATTTAAGGTAACAAGATTATATTTTCGATATATAATTCTTGTTCTTGATTTCGTACTTTAGTTAGCCGAGAGGCTCGTAATGTGAATCGATCACTCAAGGATAAATAGAGTTGAATGCAATCCTCGAGAGAGGACGACATAAATCTCCCGGATTGGAGTTAAATTCAATAGAGGGGTTCACTACGTTAAAGCAAGTTTTAAGGGTTTCAATTATAGAACGAGAGTTCAGTTGATCAACCTAATCTCAGGTGGACGTATTCCTCGAGAGAGGTGCGCTCATAATTCGAGAACCTCCACGGTCAAAACAAGTTTATTAAGAGAATGCGTTTTCTTATTCTTTCTTCTTATTTTTATCTCCGAGGTGATTCAAAGATCGAGTGCTAGCTTTCTTAATCGTTGTTTTTATCCTGCTTCAATTCACTGTACTCTTCTTATAAACAAACCAACCCCAAGTTCTATTGATATAATAATAGAGATTTTCTGAAGTAAGAATATTCAGCTCACCCGGATTTTTATAGGACCTTGGTTTTTATAAGCCTATACTACTCCCGACACGGTACACTTGTCATTGTCATTTGCAGGCAAAACAATTTTACACCCATCAATCCATAAAGGCAATGTATTGAGGTGACAACTTATAGAACTATTCTCTAGCTTGACCATCAAAGGTCATAACAAGAAGCTTGCACCTGATACCATCCGATATCACTCTTAACACAACAGTTGACTCAAAGGATTGAAGGTGGGAGACTGGATCTTCTCCCCCTACGAAGGTTGGTAAGTGGGGTTCTCTAAACCCTTTAGGAGCAGGTTCCCAACGAACTCTGTCAGTAAAGGGAGAAGGCTCCTCCACTTCAACAATAACGGGAGGAGCTAAAGGATAAGCAGTATCAGCAGGGGCCGGAAAATAAGTATGGTAATGAAAGTTCAGCACTTCTGCTGGATCTTCCTGGGCAGCTGATCTGGAGTGGTCATGACAAACATTTGTGAACTCCTCGGCTTGAGATGGCAGAGGAGCAGCCGGATGTGCAAATCTTGCAGGAGGAGGAGGAGCCTCCTCAAAAGGAGCTTGAGGTGGCAACTATCGGATGATTGTGATTAGAGCTTGGTTAAACAAATCCAACAGCTGACGAGATTACTCCCGTTATTGAGCTGTTTCTTGGCAAAATTGTTTCAGACGAAGCTCTATATGGAGCTCAAGAGCTTCTAGGGTAAGTGCATCATTTGAATTGTCTTGAGCCTCTGGCATCTCCATTGTGACTGATGTTCGTCGACTACTCAAGATCTGATGATCGCGTGTTAGTTCTGTTGGCACCAAAAATGTACCAGATCCACACTTGCTCAAGCTGAAGGACGTGGGGGTTGGGGAGGGGGGGGGGGGTCGGGTTGGGGGCGGGGGGGGTGGGGGGGTTAACTGTTGAGTAGCCGGTTAATATGAGCCATGAGTGAAGGAGTGAGAGAGGGAGCAAAGAGATGGCCGCGAGCAAGCCGCGAAACCAGATCTATCCGCCGCAGCGAATGCCTCTCTTGCGGCGGGCAATGCTATTAATATAAAGTCTGTATTACAGCTGAAAATACATTCAAATACATGGAAAATAAAAATAATACAGAGCTTGAAGACAAGAGTTGGCAGTCAAGAAGAAGGTCGCTGAGGTCGCTGAGGACACTGAAGGCTGAAGGAGACCGCCTGGAGGAGATCGCCGAGACCGATGGGAGGAGGCGAGATCGCCTGACAAAGGAGAGATCGCCTGGTCGCTGCGGTCTGAAAATTTGAGACCGCTCAGCTCACAAGCCAGGGGCTGGAAACTCTCCGAAGTCCCATTTTTTGGTACCCCTGCCCCTCTATTTATAGACGTGGGGGTCTGCCCAAACGGGCAGGTCCAGGAATGACGGGCTGCCCAGGGTACATGCGATCGTGTGATCGCGCGGTCTTGCTGGACGCTGACCTCCTGTGCCTTGGAGGTTTTGTCGAAGATGAGATAGGCGGTCTGGGCGGTCTCCGAAAATAGTGACAGTCGATCGCTAGCTGTTGAGATCGTCTGGACCACTGAGACCGCAATGCATGCTGAGACCGTCGGGCATGCTGAGATCATCGGGCAGCCCAGACCGTCGGGCAGACCCAGACCGCCGGGCAGGACGAGGCCGCCGGGCAGGACAAGACCGTCGGGCACGCCGGGCACGTCGGGCACGCCGAGACCGTCGGGCACGCCGAGACCGTCGGGCACGCCGAGACCGCCGGGCACGCAGAGACCGTCGGGCACGCCGAGACCGTCGGGCACGCTGAGACCGCCGGGGAGACCACTCGGGATGTGTTTTGGTCGCCTTGGATGGATCGCCGATTTCTGGGTAAACAGAGCGAAAAACAAACAATAAATATTACAAATCAACTATGAACAAATAAAGAGATTGCAGGAGAAGGTCTACAAACATATGTATGTATAACATCAAAAGAAAACATATTAGGAGATGAAATATGAGTCGGTCTACACCGTACATATTTTGAGAGTTCATAAATATCACAAATAAAATTGCTCATAGAGCTGAAAAACATAGGAACAACTTGAAAAGATAACTTACATAGGGTGTCTGAGACATTGATGTCATCGTTGCATATCCATAGAAGAGAGAATAGGAGCACTAAAGAGAGCTTAGTGAGCTTGTTGGTCCAAAATGTACAGGCACCCATAGTTTCCAGCATTACCAATACATTGCTTCATTGTCAAGTCTTGAAAAACATAACCATCAAGGAGGAATGTTGAGGTGTAATTTAAGGATACGACAAGCAATTAATTGATGGTAAATTTTGAAAAAATATGGGAACATGTAAAACATATGTGAGGGACATGGAAGTTGAACATAAGGCGGTTCCTTTTCTAACAATGAAAGAAAAAGAGTCATTCCCTATATGAGGTAAAACCTGACGATGACCCAGTCATATGATCAGTCGCGCCAGAATCCATGATCCACTTATGTTGGATAGTGGAAGCAGATTGTACGCTCAGAGTACCTGAGGTCATGAAGGAGGCGGTGGAAGAAAGTTGCCCTGAAAGTGTACTATATGTTGCAGGGCACCAAGTTCTTCAGTGGAAAAAAACGTCGGAGGAGAGTTTACCAGTATCGGCTTCATGAGCTTCAGTAGCATGAGTAGCTGAATTATGATAGAGATGGCGAGGACTACCACGTTCACGACTACTATTGCCTTTCCGTGAAGGGGCAAGGTGAGGATATATGTAAAAAAACAAGATCCACAAACATGCCCCTATTTTCCATAATGATTGCACAACCAAGCAGGTGCACTTGAAGAACGAAGGCCTCGGTCAATGCCATCGGGTGCAGAATGATCAGACAGCTGGTCGGAATTAAGAGAACGTTGGCGATCCTCGTCACCCAAGACCATGTTGAATGCTTCCCGAAGTGAGGGAAGAGGCTGGTGGTTCAGTACATGCGTGCAGACCATATGCGTGCAGACCATGTCAAAGTCCACAATGAGGCTCGTAAGGAAGACATGCAGATGGTAGTGGTCCTCATTTATTTTCAATGCACTGACATCAACGGTGCTTGTTGGAGTGAAGCCTTCTAAGTAGTAAGTTCTTGATAGAGGTGCTCCAACTCAGAGAAGTAGGCAACAACACTAGATGAGCCTTGTTGGAGTTCGAGAAGGGAGTGAGCTCAAACACTCGGGTAGAGTTACCAATTTGAGAATAAGTCTCTCAATCCAAAGTATGTACCTCAAAGGCAGAGCCCATAAGCATGTATCTACGAGAAACTAAGGGATGCATTGGGTGGAGAAGCCACAATACCACTAGAGAATTGTCAGCATCTCATTTCCACCACGAGGAATCAATACTGAGAGGTTGAATAATGGTCTTATCTATGCACTCATACAGTTGATGAATGTGAATGTCCTGTTGCGCCACCCGAGAGAATTCAAGATAATGGGAACCGTCCAAAGGCACGATGGTAATGCGGAAAGATTCAAAGGAACCATGAGTCCAGAATAATCATTACCCGAGGGCTCGTAGCATGGGAGGGGGTATGAACACTTGAATCTGAGGAACCCTCCATTTAGATACTCGAAACTCCAAATTGGAGCTTGAGGGAACAAAGCTCGCAGGAATGGAGCTTGCAGGAAGGTGACGCTCGTCTGAATGGATCTTGCGGGAAGGTGAGCTCGAGGAAAGATGGTGCTAGCGGGAAAACCCGGAGTCCCAATAAGTGGCTCTAAGAGAGGGGTCGGCGGGCTTCTTGTCTCTAAGAGAGAACAGGCAAATGTGGACTTCAACGAGTGTTGGTTGAAAAAAGAAGACCAAATGTGAGGGACCAATGGCAACGGCGAGTGGGAGCTTCAGTGAGTGTTAGTTGAAAAAAGGAGACTAAATGTGAGGGACCAATGGCAGCTATGAGTGCAAGCTTCGGCGAGTACCAGCAATCAAAGGAGTTGCAGCGATTGGAATGCTCTCTGGAAGGATAGGATGTTGAGGGCGCGGTGAATCAGATGATCCAAAGTTGGCCTTCAGCGATTTGATCAAGTCATGTACAGTCGATGTACTTGCGATGATATAATTTTTTTTCCTTGGAGTGCAGTTACACCAAAGGAAAAAATATGAAGATAGAGCGGAGAAAAAAACGTCTTGCTCTAAACAAAGTTGAGAACTGAAAAAAAAAATATTATATCTAATCTAATGAACAAACATTACATTACACCTCTATATATACACAAAAAGGAGTAACATCAAACCAATATTAGAGGTGTATGACAAAAACAAGGACATATAATGTGTTTTTATAGTGGGTCTTTACAATGGGATCTTATACAATTCAACTGTTAGCACTAACGCCCAGATTGTTAGCCAAGGTTTCGTTTGGCGCGGCTTATTTGTTCGGTGAGTTTGGACAAAAACATCATTGTCATATCAAACATTTTATGCTCAAAACTAGTTTCTTTTCTTGGTAACGATAGTAACATTTGTCATACCAAACATACATTCTATGACAATGACGTTTTTGTCCAAAGCCACCGGAGCAAATAAGCCGAGCCAAACGAAGCCTAAATCTGCAGCAACGGTTTTGACCTGCATGTTTAGCTGAGTAGAATGTTCTTTAACGTCCTGGGCATTAACTCTACCACCCAGAACGTTAGCTCTCACTCTATATTGATAGAAAACAAATTTACTCATAATGTCTGTGTTAAGGCTTAATGCACAAACATTAACTTACAAGAAAAATTCTACCTATAAGTAGGCACTGCCTTTTCAAGTTTAAAATGAGAGGGACGAAACAGAAAAGCTCCAACACTTATTAAAGAGAAAAATCAAGTGTTCTGCTTATGCTAGCCACTGATTATTGAAGGGGATCGAAGATGATGATTGCAAATCGAAGGATCCATGGAGAAGGAGGTATTCTAGATTGATCACAGCATTTTCCCTCCTTTGGATCTTTCGAATTCCTCTTCAGGCTTTCAAGAAATCTAGAGATCGTCAATGGCAATCAATAGCATCCAAGATCCAGATCAGTCGGAGATCTCCCTTATCATCAAGTTATTGAAGAACAAATCCAACTTCAAGTAATCTTTAAGTTCAACGGATTCATCATTTTGGGATATTTCTATATTCATTTCTTTTATACTCTCTTATTGTAATTTCTATTTCAAATTCTGTTTTTGAGTATTGAGAAATTGACGGGTTGAAATGACTTGGATCGGGGAGATACAAGGGGAAATTCCTCTTGGTGGATACGACTAGACTAGGGAGTCGAGGATATCTCCGGGTAGGAAAATAAGCTAGTAAGACAATACCTGTTTGGATTGACAATAGCCAACCGGACCAGATTCGTTATAGAAACCTAAGTGTTATCACAATCTCCTTAGTCTCGGCGTCACGAGGTTTGAACTATTCATTAATACAATATTATTTCAGCATTGTTTCTTACTGTCTTATGTTGTGATTAATTACTATTTCCTGTTGTGTTTAATTCCGTGTATTGCAAATTTGCACAACCCTTATTTACCCCTCCACCTCTAAAAGTTGCTTAATGATCCAGCAAGAATGTGACAAACTCTTTGTCTGTACATCAAATATACCCTTCTTGGGTTATTCTTCTACCCATTCGGGATATCGTTGCATTGATCCCATAACTAATCGTCCTTATGTAGTTGTTGATGACACCTTTTTTGAATCTAATTCATATTATTTTGAGAAAGGAAAATCTCTTATCTTAGAGCTTAGTCCTACAATATCATTTGATCAAAACCTATTTTAAGTGTCTTCCATACTTATCATGCATGCCCCTCCTCCAGATACGATTCCTACTCCAGCTACCCTACCTCCTCCAACACTTGCCCTACTCCTATTCTTCATGTCTTTAGAAGACATCCTCATACATCTACATGTGTTACTTTGAAACAGGAGAACCCCGTTTCAGGCCTCTTGCCGGAGACAACGACGGTGGAGATGAGCGGTGGTGATGGCTGGGTTGCTGGGAGATAAGGCCAAGCCTTATCGGAAGATCAGTGCTAGTAAGATCATACTAAGCTAATTAAGAAAGACAGACTAAAGCACTTTTATTAATTTCAATAATCTTTATTACAATTGCTAACCATCTTATATACTACGGAAAAACAATAGTATCGTAACAATTACATATGCGACTATTTATGTAACTGTGCCAGGGTCTAATAACCAATACAACCAAATGTGAAGCCGTTCGTGTAGCCGCCGCTACATACTTCTACTCCAGTAGTTCCTTACTCAATCCCAGGCCAGTAGCATCATCCTATGAAGGTTCACCACCGCCAACGTTCTTATTGCTCTACAAAAGGGGATCAGATCTTGTACTCAGCACTCCGTTATCAGTGTAGTCACATATGTAGTCACATATGAACGGCTGAGTATGTCATGTAGTAGATTTGGCAGTATTTATCAGGTATCATTGTTCCTTCAGCATACAAATAAGCTTTAAGTATCCCTTGTTGGAAGGAACAAGGATTGTGGATGAAGAAACGTCTGTCCTTCAATCACGTGATACTTGAACCTTGGTTTATACACCGCCTAGAGTTCACATGGTTGGATGTTAGTGAGTCTTCGTAATAAAGTATTTCCTGATGGACAGGTAGACAGGTACAAAGCTAGACTGGTTGTTAAAGAGTTCACCAAACCTATAGGGTGGGTTTCTTTGACACATTTTCACCGGTTGCTCGCATCATCTCAATACGTGTATTGTTCTCAGTAGCAATAAAAATGGATTGACAAATTTCCAATTTGATGTCAAAAATGTTTCTTATATGCGATCATAAAAAATGGTGTTCAATGCTCGGGGGAGTTTCAAGTTTGTAAACTCAAGAAAGTCATTTATGGCCTTAAGTCTAAAAGTGTGGTTTGATATATTGAATCAAGTTATTCAAACCTTTTGTTTTCATCGAAGAAATGCATATCATTCGATGTTTGGGAGAAAGTGTAACATTTAAAGAGGAATCCTAGCACACATCTAGGATTACTAAGTTGTAAGACATAATTATCCATATTATTTAACAATGTAATTGTAAACAACGATATGTAGTGATTCCACACCCCATGAACACATAAAGAGCCGGTTAATAGAACATCATTTATTATTCATGAACTTTTAAAAACATATTAATACATCACTTGTTTAGAAAACATTATAATTATACAGCTTGGCACTTAAGCCAGAAAACTTCTAACAAAATACTTATTAACGTACTTCCGCTCTGGATCTTGGGAGATTTCTATCATCACGAACCTCAGGGGCACCTTCTAAGCCCTGTAAAAAATGATAGAAATAAAGGGTGAGTATAACATACCCAATGAGAAATTCTTCTTATTCTAACTTTTATAATATTTTAGGATTACGTATCATGTTCAACTAGAATTTCTTATTTGTTTTAAATTAGGCATTTCTTTTCCCTTTCTATTGGATCCATACTTGAAGTGAATATAAATCTTAAACATTTCTTGAACATATTCTTTGGAAATTTTACTTAAAGATTTCCCTAAAGCCTTTTGTTCTTAAGGCATTTCTTAGAACATTTTTTTTAAATATTTCCAAAAGAATTTCTCATAAATTAGTTCTTGGTGAAATCCCTTATGAATAAATCCAAGATTAACCCTTGCGTTTATAACTCAGAGCTCTGTTATCTTAACATTATCTCTGAACTATGGTAAGGTAACTCTTACCCCGTGTTGGGAATAACAGTGGTGAAGACAAGATGCCTCACCGCCCGAGGGTTTTAACCCCTCTTGAGCAGTCAGATCATGTTATGAGCTATGGCGGGGCTTCACCTAATTATGGCATGGTATAACCATGCCCTCATAGATTTACTCCTAAGTGCATTCACCGGTAAGCTTACCTTTTTCCAAATCAGATTCTATTGTTATTCATGTTCTTGAAAGTTAATAACTTTCATATATATGTAAATACTTCTAATTGAGATATTTACTAACATTTAGCTTTCTTTAAGCGGGTATTTGCGGATCCCTTACTAGAATGTACAAAAAGGGGTTATTTAAGAAGTCTGGAGGCCCTCTAATAACCTAAATAGTTTCATTTCAGTATTTAAGTTGCTGGTGAGCCTTAGATGCATGTGTTCCTCATAAAAATTAAGTTTTTCATACATCATTAACTACAAACAGCACTATATGTTGCGGATTGACTTTTGTAACTTACGTATTTCACTTTAATATTTAGTTTAATATGTTTTTGAGGCTTACAAGACTTCCGAACAGCAATAGGACTGTTGGTTGGCCTCTTAGGGTCTGTTTGGCGCGGAGGTTGGAGGAGCGGAGGTTGGAGCAGCTGATACGCAACCGCGGGTATCTACCCGCGGTTCAAATCCCGCGGTTTTCCGCGGGTTTCAGCGGGGGCGCTGCAAACCGCGCCCGCCGTCCTCTGCGCCAAACAGAGAAATCCCGCATTTGCAGATCAGAAATCGCTCTCTGATCCGCAGCCGTTGTCCCAAACAGAGCCTTAATCTATGCATTTAGCTTGAAAAATTCTCCAATAGCAATTGAGTTTGCTGGTTGCTAATTTAAATTCATATAGTTGACTTTGTTTTGAACTAATTAGGCTTCTAAGACTTGAGAAGCATCCATACAACAATAAAGATTGCTGATTGGTGTTTTATTTCAGCCATTTAACCTTACATTGAGGTTATTAAACTCCCAATACTTAAGGGATTTTAACTCTAATATCAATCAGTAGAAAATTGAGTTAATTAAACTTAAGGCACATATAGCTTGCATGGAAATTATTCATGGAAAGTCTAGCATGAAAGTTCCTTGCTGAGATGTTTAAATGATCATATACTAACATAACATTAAACTAAGCATGTAACCATTCAAGATAAATTTTTAATTTCTAAGAATCTTGGTCTTTGATTCTATAGGTGATTTGCGAAATAAAATATTAGCATAACCTATAATATTTTCAGATTTCTTTAAGCCACAATAAATCAATAATGTGTGATCATAACCTTAAGCATGACCAAGTAAAAGAATTTACAATAAGAGTCTCTTAACTTTTCTTGATTCAACATCATTCTTTGGTGAAGTGATTTCATTATCATGTAACTTCTTAGCATTAAGAAGAATTTCATACTACTACAACATCAATCTTGAATAAACTTAAAGCATCAATCTTGACTACTGTTATATACCCGTAGAGGCCCTGGGGTGCGTCTAGGGAAAACTCCACTAAAGGGAGGTAGGGTCCACGGTCAACGCATGGTCGCCCGAGTTGAGAGGGCCGAACCCGCCATTTTCACCGCCAACACGCGAACACGCACGCACGACGCGCCCCACCATGACCGAACCCCACTACTGGGGTGCGGTTAGCACCCCACTGGCGGGGTGCGAATAACCGCACCACCCCATAGTGGGGGAGCGGCCAAACCGCACCCCATGAGGGGTGCGACCAAGTCGCACCCCCTTGGGGTGCGGCCAAGCCGCACCCCCCTTGGGGTGCAGCCAAACCGCACCCCATGTGGGGTGCGGCCAAGCCGCACCCCCCTTTGGGGTGCGGCCAAGCCGCACCCCATGTGGGGTGCGGCCAAGCGGCAAGGCCGCACCCCCCTTGGGGTGCGGCCAAGCGGCAAGGCCGCACCCCCCTTTGGGGTGCGGCCAAGCCGCACCCCCTTTGGGATGCGGCCAAGACGCACCCCATGTGGGGTGCGGCCAAGCCGCACCCCATGAGAGGTGCGGCCGAGAGGAGTTGCCCCTCTCCCTCGGGCGCGGCCGCGCCACGCCCGCCTTTAGGCTTCATCTCCCCTCTTCCGGCTCGCCGTCCGCTTTTCGGTCTCCGGGCTCCGCTCGGAGCATGCTCACTTTTCCGACTCGGCTCGCTCACATTTCCGACTCGCTCACTTTTCCGACTCGGCTCGCTCACTTTTTGTCTTTTCAGTTTCTCACTTTTCAGGAACAACTTGTCGCCTTTCCTCGAAGGGCGGGATGGTCATTTACGAAAAATGGTGATCCGTGGGCTCTGAACCGGAAAATATGATTCGTCCTCCCAGGTGGTTATGGTGGTTAGAACAGCAAAATTACCGGGCTACCCCCGGCCAAAGCTATAAAAGGATCCCCTAGGCTTCATTTGAGAGGATGACGCATTGATGACCAGAGAGAGCTCCTTGAGGATTTCCACAGATTTCTCCTTCGGCGCTTGAAGATCTCCTTCGTGGACTTGAAGTTTTCATTCGTCCCGAAAGGCGACTCGACAGTCTCACTTTCGTTCTCACGAAAGTGGACAGCGTTCTCGCTTTCGTCTTCACGAAAGCGGACAAGGCATTCTCACTTTCATTCTCTACCGTTCTCAGAAGGAAAAGACTTAGTTTTTTCGAGAGGTGGCCTGTCACCCTCGGAACGTTCTCTCTCTCTCTCTCCCTCTCTCTCTAATATTGTAACGAGCGGCGGCCTGTCGCGCTCGAATTCTAAACACCGGATTGTAACCTCTCAGAAGATAGTGAAGTTTGGTCGGCACAACCCCGGCCGCGTAGTTTTTTTACCCTTTCCGGGTTTTTCCACGTTAAAACGTCCAGGTGTACTCAACGAATTTCTTTGTGACTGTTTGCGCGCTTGGTTCGTTCCCGAGCTAAGGTGGTTCAATTCGACCGGTCTACCAAGAGCCCTAAGCGACCCGCAACAGTTTGACGCCGTCTGTGGGAACATTCCCAAAACTCTTTGAAGGCCAACTGCAATGGCAAGGAAGAGTGCTCGCACTACTGAAGGATCAATGTCGGAAGGACGCATCGACCCAGCTCCCTCCCACTCGCTCATCAGTGCGCCTCTCGCAGAAGAGGCAGGGCTTGTGCCTGCGACGGTTCTGGAAGGTCGCATTCGGCAAATGGAAGAGCAGCAAGCCGAGATGCTGACTCTCGTGAGAAACCTAGGGGCACCTCGAGTTCCCATTCAGCCTCCAGCATCAAACGCTCCGCCACCCCCAGTTCCGAACCATGCTCCGGTCGAGGGAGCCGTTCGGGAAGATGAAGTCTCTGAAGATTTCTCTGACGCTGCAAGCTCCGCACATCCTGCTCCGCCGGTCAGGGGACCGGAAGCTGACCCCCATCACCCCCGCCAAGGAGGAGCTGCTCCCGTCCGAGCAGTGGAAAGAACCACGCGAGAGGAAATACGCGACATGATAGAAGAAGAGTATGCCCAAGCAGGACGACGCGCAACTCTCGCCCGCCGTCCCGCACACCACGGCTCCCCGTTGTCACCTGAAGTCTTGGCACATCCAATTCCGAATGGTTTCAAGCTTCCCAGCATCGAGACATTCGATGGGACGGACGATCCGTTGGAACACGTCAATCACTTCACCACCGTTATGAGGATTTACAGCGCCCCTGATCAGCTCCTCTGTCAGGTATTCCCGGCAACCTTGAAGGGGCAAGCGCGCACTTGGTTCCACTCTCTGCGGAGCGGAGCCATCAACAACTTCGCAGAAATGGCGCAGCAGTTCGTGGATCAATTCATAGCAAACCGCAGGATCGTCCGAGATCCCTCCCATCTCTCAGGGATTCGCCAAAACGACGGAGAGACACTCAAAAATTTCTTCCGACGCTTCACTACGGAGGCTCGGCAGATTCCGGGAGTCGACCCCGAACTCCTGCGAGGAGTTTTCCTCGGAGGCCTCCGCCCAAGTGGCTTCTACTCAGCTCTCATGAGAGAGACCGTACCAAGTTACCCCGACCTCGTTCACCGAGTTGAAGCTCAAATAGCTGCTGACGAGGCCATCGAAGCACATCGTCGGCAGTTCGAAGGTAGCCAAGGAAGAAAGAGGGGGTCAGATCAAGCCCCTCGTGGACGAGAAGAGCGGCGTGACGAGGGACGCCGTAACGATGAACGTCGCCGCGACCCCCGAAGAGACCTGGGTCCGCAGCCTCCCAGGGTCTACACTCCGTTGAATACCACCAGAACAAACGTACTCTATGCCATTCAGAACAACCCGAAGCTCCGCGCACCTCGGGCGTTGGCCCCAAATCCGAGGGGCGATCAGTCCAGGTATTGCGAGTTTCATCGGGGGACCGGGCATACCACCGAAGAATGTACCAGACTTAAAGACGAAATCGAACGTCTCGTCCGCCAGGGACTCCTAGGGAGATTCCTACAAGGCCAGGTTCCCAATCAGCGTCAGCAGCCAGGGGATGCAAGGGAGCAGCCTCCTGCTCCCCGGGGCGCGGAAGGAGGAAGACCGATGGTGGGAGAAATCGAAACGATCGCTGGACCTCCCGTCCTAGCGGCGCAAATCCTCTCGATTGCCAAACCCCCGAGAGACCACGAAGACAAGAAGCTCAAACAGGACATTACAATTGCTTTCGGAGAAGAAGACCTGCAAGGATTACGACTACCGCACCAGGATCCCCTCGTAATCAGCGCAGGGATCGGGGACCCTTGCTTTAACGTAAAGAGGATATTGGTCGATAACGGAAGCTCAGTTGATGTTATGTTCCTTTCTACCTTGCGAAGTATGAAGCTCACGAAAGATCAGCTCAGCCCTGCAGCCGGGCCCGTCTACGGCTTCGACGACAGACCTGTCCCAGTTCAAGGCATGATCACTCTCCCAGTCACATTGGGCGAGTTTCCAAGACAGTCAACGTACAACATCCAGTTCGTGGTGGTGGAATCCACCTCCGCCTATAACGCCATCTTCGGGAGACCGCTCCAGTCTATCTTCGGAGCAGTCCCATCCATTCCGCATCTGGCTATGAAGTTCCCAACCGCCGCGGGCATGGGCGTCGTAAGAGGAAACCAAGAGGCAGCCAAAAACTGCTATCTGAAGCAGGCTCAACCAGCGAAGGCAACCGCTCTCAACATCAATAACTTCGATCTGCGAGACGAAGCTACTTTGCAGCGAGGAGCGCCCGTTGAAGGACTAGTAGAAGTGCCACTCTCCCAGCAAGACCCGACTCGGACTGTTCAGGTCGGGTCGCTCTTGTCACAAGAAGAGCGGGAAGAGTTCGCAACCTTTCTACAGGAGAACGAAGACATTTTCGCTTGGAGCCCAGAAGACATGCCCGGGGTAGATCCCGAAGTCATTTATCACTCTCTAAATAACAACCCCGCCTATAGGCCTGTAATTCAAAAGAAGAGGAACTTTGCCCCCGAGCGACTGAAAGCGATCGAGGAGGAAGTGGACAAACTCCTGGAGGCGCGATTCATACGCGAAGTAGAATACCCCACGTGGCTCGCCAACATGGTCATGGTAAAAAAGGCCTCGGGGAAGTGGAGAATGTGCGTCGACTACAGCAACCTGAACCAGGCGTGCCCAAAAGATAGCTTCCCCCTCCCAAGGATCGACCAGCTCGTTGACGCGACGGCCGGACACGAGCTACTTAGCTTCATGGATGCTTATTCCGGCTACAACCAGATAAGGATGAACCCCGCGGACGAGGAGCATACCGTCTTCCGCACCGACAGAGGGGTCTACTTCTACAAGATGATGCCCTTCGGTCTCAAAAATGTCGGAGCCACCTATCAAAGGCTAATGAACAAGGTCTTCAAGAATCTCATCGAGGAAACGATGGAGGTTTGCGTGGACGACATGCTAGTGAAAAGCATCCACCGTTGCGACCACTTGAAAGTCTTGGGAAAGTGCTTTCAGCTTCTCCGTCGCTTCCAAATGCGGCTCAATCCCAGCAAGTGTGCATTTGGTGTGACGGCGGGGAAGTTCTTAGGTTTCATGGTAACCCATCGGGGGATTGAGGCCAACCCCGAGAAGATCAAGGCGTTAGAGGATATGTCGCCACCTCGCTCAATTAAGGAAGTGCAACGCCTGAACGGGAGGATCGCTGCGCTATCCCATTTCTTGTCACGAACGGGAGACAAGTACCTCCCCTTCTTCAAAATCCTCCGGGGAGCGCGCCACTCCGGCTTCCAGTGGACTGACGAGTGTCAGGTGGCGTTCGAACTTCTCAAACAATATCTGGCTTCGCCACCGCTTCTGTCAAAGCCCACCCCCGGAGAAACTCTATTTTTATACCTGGCAGTGTCGCCTACGGCTCTTAGCTCAGTGCTCGTGAAAGACGAAGGAGGGATACAACGACCAATCTACTACCTCAGCAAAGTCCTCTCCGACACCGAAACCAGATATCCAGCAGCGGACAAGACAGCCTTGGCCCTTGTCTTTTCGGCAAGGAAGCTTCGGTCGTACTTCCAAGCTCATACAGTAAAAGTGTTGACACAACTCCCACTGCGAGCAATCCTCCAGAAACCAGAAGTCTCAGGATGACTAGTGAAGTGGGCCGTAGAACTCGGCGAGTTTGACATCCAATTCCTACCCCGACCAGACATCAAGTCACAAGTACTCGCCGACTTTGTTGTAGAGTACACAATCCCACCAGAAGCAGCTCCCGTCGAAGACACCACTAGCCCCCGTTGGACTCTCTATGTCGACGGTGCCTCTGGAGCTGAAGGAGCCGGAGCGGGACTGCTCCTCATAAGTCCCGATGGGATCACCTTGGATTACGGCCTCCGGTTGAAATTCCCCGTGACAAACAACATTGCAGAGTACGAGGCGCTGATCGCCGGTCTTCGACTCGCCATCAATTGCAAAGTAGAGAACCTAACTATCTACGCAGACTCTCAACTCGTAGTCTCACAAGTCGAAGGAGACTACGAGGCCAAGAGCGACCAGATGGTGAAATACCTCGCATTCGCAAAATTGCTCCTCCAGAAGATCCCGTCATATCAAATTCTACAAATTCCCCGAGAGCAGAATTCCAGGGCTGATGCTCTATCCAAGCTCGCCACTTCACCCTCTAGCTACCAGTTTCGAAGACGCCGAATAGAAGAGATCGTGATTCCGAGTATTCAAGGGCCGTGGGAGGTCGCAACCATCCACCAGGAAGAGTCATCCTGGATGACCCCCTTACGAGCTTACCTCGAGCACGGACACCTCCCTGAAGACCGCCTAGAAGCACGCAGATTGCGGATGCGGGCGGCATCATTTACTATCGTGGACGGGGAGCTCTACAAGCGGGCATTCTCAGGACCATATCTAAAGTGCCTACCGGCAGGCGAGTCAGACTACGCCCTCAGAGAAGTGCACGGGGGAGTCTGCGGAGAACATCTAGGCGGAAAGGCGTTGGCACAAAAGATTCTACGTCAAGGCTTCTATTGGCCAAACAATGAAGAGGGACGTGGCCGAGCTGGTCCAAAAGTGCAGGAGCTGTCAGCTGCATGCCAACGTGCCTCATCAGCCCCCGGTCGCGCTCTCCACACTCCAAAGTACGTGGTCGTTCGCGCAATGGGGAATCGACCTCCTCGGCCGGTCGGCCCCCTACCACTGGCTTCCGGACAGAGGAAGTTCATCATCCTAGCCATCGATTACTTCACCAAGTGGATAGAAGCGGAACCCTTAGCCAAAATCACAGAAGAGAACGCTAAACAATTTGTCTGGAAAAACATCGTCTGCCGCTTCGGTATCCCAGTAACAATCATTGCCGACAACGCAGTTCACCGGGAAGTCCTTCACTAAGATGTGCGAGGACATGAAGATCAACCTTCATCATACCGTCGTGGCACATCCACAAACCAATGGACAAGTAGAAGTTACGAACCGCACCATCCTCAAAGGGTTGAAGACGCGCCTGGAAGAAGCTGGGGGACAATGGGTAGACGCGCTCCCAAACGTACTGTGGGCATATCGAACAACCGAGAGGACTCCCACAGGAGAGACGCCATATAACCTCTGCTACGGTACCGAAGCCGTCATCCCCATCGACATCGGCATTCCGAGCACTCGGGTGCTAACCTTCGATCCTAGCAAGAATGACGGGCTGCTTCGGGAAAACCTCGACCTAATCCCCGAGGTCCGGGACGACGCCGCCCAGCGTGCCGCCTCTTACCAAAGGCGCGTAGCCCGGCTCTACGACAGAAGGGTGAAGCCCAGACCAATCAACATAGGAGATCTCTTCCTACGCAGCATCGAGGCGGCTGGAAAGGGTCCCCAAGGAGATAAACTCTCACCCACCTGGGAAGGTCCGTACGTCGTCACTGCGATCGTAAAACCCGCAACATACAGGCTCAGAATAGCGGAAGGAAAGACTCTACCACGCACCTGGAACGCCCAGAACCTACGCCCCTTCTATCAGTAACATCAAGTCTTCTATCAAGTAGAAAGCCGCGAGCTCAGACTCGTGCAAACTTATCTTATATTATGTATGCAAAGTCGCGAGCTCCGACTCGTGCAAACTTATCTTATATTATGTATTGTATGCAAAGCCACGAGCCCAGACTCGTGCAAACTTATCTTGTATTGCAAAAACTATATGCAAAACGATTTTTACTATAAAAAATGTATGCTTCAACACCTATATTCAATTAAGAAAGATCTTTATTTCGGGGCCCTGCCCCAGGGACTTCGCTCCGCCGTCGATTGAAGGTTCGTCCTTCTCCTCCGCCGTAGAGTCCCGGCGTCGTAGGGGCCTGCCCCCCTTACGTTCGCCCCCGGTTTGAATACACCAGCTATTCACCGACCATCTCGGGGCCCTGCCCTGGGGACTTCGCACCGCCGTCGATTGAAGGTTCGCCCTTCTCCTCCGCCGTAGAGTCCCAGCGTCGTAGGGGCCTGCCCCCCTTACGTTCGCCCACGGTTTGAATACACCAGCTATTCACCGGCCATCTCGGGGCCTTGCCCTGGGGACTTCGCACCGCCGTCGATTGAAGGTTCGCCCTTCTCCGCCGTAGAGTCCCGGCGCCGTAGGGGCCTGCCCCCCTTACGTTCGCCCCAGGTTTGAATACACCAGCTATTCACCGGCCAAGCCTATATTATATAAAAGCCGCGAGCTCAGATTCACGCAAACTAATTTCTTGTTATTATTATGAAAAACTCACAGGCTCGAACCCGCGCAGACTCCTTCGTTATCTCGTAAAAGGCTATCAAGCAGTTCGGGTATCAACGCCTAAACAAAACAAGAGAGCAAAAGCAACCACACACGCATCCCTCGACAGCGATTCCTACCCAAGGAACCACAAAGAGAGCAATGTACAAGGCTGTCACAGAAAAATCAAAACCTCCGAACTCCTCCCCGGCGAAATTCGGACTCCGAAGGTTTGGGGGGCTTATGTTATATACCCGTAGAGGCCTTGGGGTGCGTCTAGGGAAAACTCCACTAAAGGGAGGTAGGGTCCACGGTCAACGCAAGGTCGCCCGAGTTGAGAGGGTCGAACCCGCCATTTTCACCGACAACACGCGAACGCGCACGCACGACGCGCCCCACCATGACCGAACCCCACTACTGGGGTGCAGTTAGCACCCCACTGGCGGGGTGCGAATAGCCGCACCCCCCCCCCCCCCCCCCATAGTGAGAGAGCGGCCAAACCGCACCCCATGAGGGGTGCGGCTTGGCCGCACCCCATGAGGGGTGCGGCTTGGCCGCACCCCCCTTTGGGGAGCGGCCAAACCGCACCCCATGTGGGGTGCGGCCAAGCCGCACCCCATGTGGGGTGCGGCCAAGCCGCACCCCCCTTTGGGCTGCGGCAAAGTCGCACTCCCCTTGGGGTGCGGCCAAGCGGCCAGGCCGCACCCCCCATTGGGGTGCGGCCAAGCCGCACCCCCTTGGGGTGAGGCCAAGCGGCCAAGCCGCACCCCCTTTGGGATGCGGCCAAGCCGCACCCCATGTGGGGTGCGACCAAGCCGCACCCCATGAGAGGTGCGGCCGAAAGGAGTTGCCCCTCTCCCTCGGGCGCGGTCGCGCCATGCCCGCCTTTAGGCTTCATCTCCCCTCATCCGGCTCGCCGTCCGCTTTTCGGGCTCCGGGCTCCGGGCTCCGCTCGGAGCATGCTCACTTTTCCGACTCGGCTCGCTCACATTTCCGACTCGCTCACTTTTCCGACTCGGCTCGCTCACTTTTTATCTTTTCAGTTTCTCACTTTTCAGGAACAGCTTGTCCCCTTTCCTCGAAGGGCGGGATGGTCATTAACGAAAAATGGTGATCCGTGGGCTCTGAACCGGAAAATATGATTCGTCCTCCCAGGTGGTTATGGTGGTTACAACGGCAAAATTACCGGGCTACCCCCGGCCAAAGCTATAAAAGGACCCCCTAGGCTTCATTTGAGAGGATGATGCCTTGATGACCAGAGAGAGCTCCTTGAGGATTTTCACGGATTTCTCCTTCGGCGCTTGAAGATCTTTTTCGTGGACTTGAAGTTTTCCTTCGTCCCGAAAGGCGACTCGGCAGTCTCACTTTCGTTCTCACGAAAGCGGACAGCGTTCTCGCTTTCGTCTTCACGAAAGCGGACAAGGCATTCTCACTTTCATTCTCTACCGTTCTCAGAAGGAAAAGACTTAGTTTTTTCGAGAGGTGGCCTGTCACCCTCAGAACGTTCTCTCTCTCTCCCTCTCTCTCTAATATTGTAACGAGCGGCGGCCTGTCGCGCTCGAATTCTAAACACCGGATTGTAACCTCTCAGAAGATAGTGAAGTTTGGTCGGCACAGCCCCGACCGCGTGGTTTTTTTACCCTTTCCGGGTTTTTCCACGTTAAAACGTCCAGGTGTACTCAACGAATTTCTTTGTGACTGTTTGCGCGCTTGGTTCGCTCCCGAGCTAAGGTGGTTCAATTCGACCGGTCTGCCAAGAGCCCTAAGCGACCCGCAACAACTACTATAAATGATGAAGGATCGTATTTCATCCATTTAGGTGTAAAACAACTTACTTGAATAATATTCATGGTAGCATAAATACACGTACCATTTTACAAATTTTGGCATAGGAAATTAAAAACCCTAAGTTGAACAATCCTAAATTTCTCCTAAAATAGATACTTTAACAAGTGGAGAATACATAATTAATCAATTTAGAAGCAAGAAGCCATCAATTTTAGGTTTCATATAAATTCTTAAAACACTTAGAAATTAGGGCAAGAAAAAATCTCAACTCATCAACCAATGAAGTTTTTCATTTCCTTGCATATTTCCTAGAATCCATGGAGAAACTTTTAGAAGTGAGAAGAAAGTAAGGGGATCTCGGTTTAGGGCTAGGGTAAATGAAACACTCACTGTTTTGGGTGAAGAAGCCTCTGAAAAGAGAAATGGAGGCTTTAAATCAAGGTGAAGATACTTGAAAAAGGTCGGCCGCCGCTTATGGAGTTGCGCCCACGCGTCGTCGGGCAGTGATGAGGTCGCAGGTAGGATTACACACAAGTATCGGGCGGAGGAAAGGTGTCGGCTCTGGGTTCTCGCGTAGACGAAGGGAATGGACGCTCGTTTTGGAGTTATGCGTGAACCGGACGGCTATGGGAGGAGATTTAAAGGATTTTATAAAAAAAAACCTAATTTACGTAAGCCTTATTTTGAATGGGTAGGATGCCTTCACTTATGAAAATGGAGACCACTTAAATGAAAGCATATATTATTCTATTTCCCAGCCCTTACTTTTATCCTAATATTTTTTATTACATTTCTCCATAAAACAAACTTAATTATAATTGATTAAGTGGGCTTTTCTTTTACTAAAAATGTTAAAATACTTAAAAGTGTGACATAAAATTAATGAAATTTTATCATGATTTAAAATTAAACTTTCAGTAATCATTTCACCACCAACTTAGTTGATGTACGAATTTTTGGGACGTCACAGAAAGAACGCAGATCTAGTAGTTCTCGCACTCCATGTGGATGCATTCTTCTCACTGGTAGTGGCATCTCTGCCATGGAAGAAAAAATAGTTTTTCTACAAAAAATATTTTGTGACAGTACATGGGAGCTCTCTGATACTTTCTAGGTATTGAGATTGCTAGACACAATAAATATGTTGTTCTATCTCAAAAAAAATTATTCCATGAACCTTCTTGAATAGGCGGGTTTACTTGAAGTCAAGCCAGCTAGTACTCCAATGCATATGGGTATTAAAAAACTCTAAGATAAAATATCACCACTTCTTGAGGATGTCACTCATTATAGACGTCTGGATGGGAAGCTTATTTACCTTGTTGTAATTGATCATGCATCGCTTTCATAATCGGTAAGGTTAGTCAATTTATGACTACTCCCAGATAATGATATAGGCTGTCATGAAAATACTAGGCTATATCAAGGGATTACCTAGCAAAGGAAATTGGCTCAAAAGAAATAGACATCTACATAATGAGGCATATTCAAATGCCAGTTATAGAGATAACAAGGGCGATGGGAATTCAGCATATGGCTATTGTACCTTCTTGGGAGAAACTTGGGTACTTCCCCAAGTAAAAAAAAAGTAAACAATTGTTTCTAGATCTAGTGTTGAGGTTGAATTTCGCAGTATGACACAACTTGCTAATGAAGTAAAAGTTGAATTCAAATCCTTTTATGTATTTTAGTATTTTACCCGCATAAGGGTATTTCTGTCGGTGCCTTTGTCTTTACCCCTTACTCTATATATATAAGTATGGGGTTGGTTTAATATTATTATCTCATTATTTCGTTCAACTTGGTATCAGAGCGAGGGCACAAGAAGCCCTAATCCCGTTCTCATTCCCTTTCCTTCGCTGCGCCTCCGTTCCTCTGTCGACCGCTGCCTCCTTCGCTTGCCGTTTTGTTTTCTCCGTCTATGGCGAGCCGCAGCTTGACGACGGCGGTGCACGCTGAAGGAGCCAGCCGCCCCTCCTCATGAAGCGTGTCTTTCTCCGCCGTCTTCTCCTTCTTCTCCGCTCCCGCTGATCAAGTGTCGTCGGCTTCCCTGTCGTCGGCTGCTTCCCCAGTGCCGCCCTTTTCAAGTGTCGGCTTCCCTGTCGTCGGCTGCTTCCTCGTCTGCCTCTTCCAGATCCCGCCTGCTTCCGCCGCCGCTAATTCATCGTATGCTGATTCGTCGAAAGGCCCTGTGCAGCGCTTCGTCGTGAGCCCTTCTCCTGCAACGATTCGCTGTGAGCTCTTCTTCGTCGAGTGTTTTTCGTCGAGAGCTCCAGCTCCTCTTCGTCGAGTGCTCCAGTTCCTCCTCGTCGAGAGATCCAGCTCCAGCAGTTTCCTGTTCGTCGTGTGTTCCCCTCTCCTGTGTGCCTCATGGATGATCTGTCTGCCGCCATTGATTCTCCATCACCAAGTGTTGTGACACCCTGGATGCGCGACCCTCAACGCCCTTCTGGCCATTCAGGGTCCCTAAAGATCACCACTGTTCCCTTGGATGGGACCAATTATTTGGAATGGTCTTGTGTTGCTCAGCATGTTATTCGCAGTCATCAGCTGGTTGGATACATTGATGGGACGAAGGTGGCACCTTCTAAGGATAATCCTACCTGGCAACGATGGGACTCAGAAAATTTCATGGTTGTCTCCTGGCTCCTTCACTCTGTCTCCAAAGGTGTACAAGAGTTATATGCTGATGGACTCTGCTTACGAGATCTGGACTCGGGCACGTGAGACGTACTCACAGATTGGCAGTTCCACTCAGACTTATGAGCTGACACGGCGTATGCTGGAGCTTCGTCAGGGAACCATGACGGTGTCCTCCTACTTCTCAGAGTTCGAATGTATCGCACAGGAATTGGATTACTTTGATCAATTTACCCCCTCATGTACTGCCGATGCAGTCCAGTTGCATAAAAGAGACGAACGATTTCGTCTACATGTGTTTCTGATGGGGTTGAGCATGGACATGGACATGGTTCGCACAAATATTCTTCACCGCTCTCCCCTTCCATCCCTTCGGGAGGCGTTTAGCATGGTTCTTGGCGACGAAGACCGCCGAAGGTCCCTCAGCACGGCTCCTCCTCCTGATCGTTCTGCCTTGACTAGTGTTGGTCATGGCGGCTCCAACAACACTAGTGGGGTTCCGACTTGTGATCAATGTGGTCGCAGGGGACATACTCGGGACGGTTGCTTCAAACTTCATCCTCATCTTATCCCACATGGATACAGTCGTGGCCCTGGTCGTGGTCGTGGTCCAGGTCGGGGGGATACCGCCAGACTGGTTCTCGTCCTCACGATGTTGCTTACTCCACTGAGGTGCATGACGACCATCAGGGTCAGTTCCCAGGACATTTCACCACGTCGGAATTCGACGCTCTCTACCGTCTTCTGCACTCTCAGTCTGACTCTTCCCAGAGCGGTACCTCTACTTCCTTTGTTGTTGTTGCTATGCCCAGTGCCAATGCCGCTGTCACTCCTCTGTCTGAGTGGATTATTGACTCTGGAGCCAGTGATCACATGACCGGCTCTTCCTTAGGTTTTTCTTCTTACACCCCCTTGTCAGGTAAGGACAAGGTTATCTCTGCTAATGACACATTGTCCCCCATTGCAGGGAAAGGAACCATTTCTTGTTCCTCCTCTTTGTCTCTTCTGTCTGTCTTGCATATCCCTTCTTTTCCTCGCAAGCTTCTGTCTATTAGCAATCTTACTCGGTCACTTAACTGCTCGGTAACCTTCTTTCCTGATTCTTGTTTTTTCAGGAACTGGGTACGAAGCGGACCATTGGCAGTGGTAGGAATCGCGGCGCCTTGTACTATCTGGATGCTTCCCGGCCGTCTCTTGCGCTCTCCTTTTATGTTGCTACTGTTGCTGATGCTCGACGCTGGAACTTGCGTCTGGGACATCCCTCTCCTGTTTATCTCTCAAAAGTGTTTCCTGCTTTATCGCATCTTGTTAAAACTTTAAAATGTGATGTTTGTGATATGTCCAAACATGTTCGACATTCATTGTCTCATGTTTCTTCTCCTAGTGCTACCCCATTTGCTAGTATACATTCTGATGTTTGGGGACCTTCCCCTGTTGTTTCTTTAAATGGCTATCGTTGGTTTGTGACCTTTATAGATTGTTTTTCTCGCACTGCTTGGGTTTACCTTTTAAAGAAAAAAATTAAGTGTTTCGTGTCTTTCAAACCTTCCATAAAATGGTGCAAACCCAGTTCGATGCAAGTATTTGTGTTCTTCGTAATGATAATAGGGGGAATACGATGAGCGTGGAGCGTTTGGATCGTATCTCACGAGTCATGACATTATTCACCAAACTACTTGTGTCTACACCTCCACTCAAAATGATGTGGCTGAACGAAAAAACCGAC
This sequence comes from Dactylorhiza incarnata, assembly GCA_033032865.1. Classification (NCBI taxonomy): domain Eukaryota; kingdom Viridiplantae; phylum Streptophyta; class Magnoliopsida; order Asparagales; family Orchidaceae; genus Dactylorhiza; species Dactylorhiza incarnata. The sequence continues at coordinate 4,492,987 of JAWHQI010000037.1, read as the reverse complement.
ATCTCCTTGATCTTGCCTGGTGCCTTCTCCACACAATGCATCTCCCAAAATCATATTAGGGTGATGTTATCCTCACTGCCACTCATCTTATCAATCGTCTTCCCTCACGGGCTCTAGACTTTTCTACCTCTCTCACTCGTCTCTCTGCGACTTCCGTTGTTCATACTGCTCATCTTCCACCCCGCGTGTTCGGGTGTGTTCGTTTTGTTCACGTCCATCAACCTCAGCGTGACAAGCTTGACCCTTGGGCTCTACAGTGTGTCTCCATTGGTTACTCTGCCACCACTAAGGGGTATCAGTGCTACCACCCCCTTCCAGACGTGTCTTCTGTACCATGGTTGTGACATTCCGTGAGGAGGAATCTTACTATGTGGATTCGCCTCACTCCGTTCGTCAGGGGAAGAATGAGGTCATTGACTCGGTGCCTCTCCCTCTAATTCCTCCTACGCCTACCACTCCTCCTTCAGCTACTTCTCCTACACCACCTTCACCTACATCCCCCACGTCACCTATACCTATGTCATTTTCCCCGACATACCAACATCTTCCCCTCATCTCTCCTCTTCCTCATATATATCGTCGTCAGCAAACAGGTGAACAGTCCTTCGTGGTTCCGTCGTTGCCGGTGCCGTCTTTGAACTCAGATTTTGATGCTGACCTGCATGTTCCCCTTGTTGTGCTAAGAGGTAAGGCTGTGTGTACGATCACCCTATCTCAAATCATGTTGCTTATGGTCATCTTTCCCAGCTTCATCAGGGTTTTATATCCTCCTTGTCCATGATCACTATCCCTAAGACGTGGCAGGAGGCAGTTGGCATTCCGGCATGGGCTCATGCAATGGAGGAGGAAATGTCCACCTTGGATAAAAATCACACATGGGACGTCTCCTCTCTTCCTCCTGAAAAGAAAGTCATTGGTTCTAGATGGGTGTTCTCTGTTAAGCAAACTCAGGAAGGCAAAGTTGAGCGGTACAAAGCCCGCTTGGTGGCTCGCGGTTACACTCAGACTCGGGGAGTCGACTACCAGGAGACCTTTGCCCCTGTTGCAAAGATGGACACTGTTCATGTTATTCTATCTTGTGCGGCATGCTTGGGCTGGAATCTACATCAACTGGACGTCAAAAATGCCTTCCTGCATGGTGACCTCGATGAAGAGGTTTACATGACCTTTCCCCCAGGATTTGTGAAGAAGGGGCAAGAAAGCCTTGTCTGTCGCCTAAGGAAGTCCCTAAACGGGTTGAAGCAGTCCCCTAGGGCTTAGTTTAGCAGGTTCCACAAGGCCATGGTGAAGTTTGGATACCAACAAGGACATTCTGATCATACCCTATTTGTCAGGAAGAATGAGGGGAAGATTGTCGTTCTTATTGTTTATGTGGATGACATCGTGATCACCGGGGATGACTCAGATGAAATCTCAAAGCTGAAAGCCTTTCTGTCTGCCGAGTTTGAAGTAAAGGACCTGGGAAGGCTCTGCTACTTCCTGGGAATTGAAGTGTCTCGCTCTGATTAGGGTATCTTCATCTCGCAACGCAAGTATGTGTTAGACTTGTTAACTGAGACAGGGATGCTTGGGTGTGCTCCCGCTAACACACCTATGGAGGAGAACCATAGGATCGATGAAGATACTGATGGAGATCGCACGGATGCTGCAAGTTACCAGAGATTGATGGGTGGGCTGTTATACCTTTCACACACTCGTCCTGACATCGCATATGCAGTTGGAATCCTGAGCAGGTACATGCATGCCCCCATAATCAGAAATCAGGATGCTGCATACCGTGTCCTTCGTTACTTAAAGAAGGCTCCGGGTCGGGGACTGATGTTTTCAAAAAATAATCATTTAAAGATTGATGTCTTTACCGATGCGGATTGGGCCGGAAGCCGTGATGACATAAAATCTACAACAGGCTATTGCACTTTCGTTGGTGGAAATATAGTCACATGGCGTAGCAAGAAACAAAATGTGGTGGGCAGATCTAATGCTGAAGCAGAGTATCGGTCAATGTCTCAAGGCCTCTGCGAAGGATTATGGTTGCGCACCTTATTGAAAGACCTAGACCTTCAGACTGATACTCCTATCTCTCTGTTCTGTGACAAGAAGACCGCCATTAGAATTGCTCATAATCCGGTCCAGCATGACCGAACAAAGCATGTCGAGGTTGACCGTCATTTCATCAAAGACCACCTCGAAAAAGGAAATTTAGTCACCCCCTTTGTTCACTCCAGAGATCAGTTGACCGATGTCTTCACCAAGAGCTTGGGGAGCGATGTCCTTACTGATGATATCTATAGACTTGGAATGACATACATCTATCGTTCGACTTGAGGGGGAGAGTTGAATTCAAGTTCTTTATGTATTTTTGTATTTTACCCGCATAAGAGTATTTCTGTCCTTGCCTTTGTCTTTACCCCTTACTCTATATATATGAGTATGGGGTCGGTTTAATATTATTATCTCATTATTTCCTTCAACTGTAAAATGGTTGAGGACTCTTAAAAAACCAAGATGAAATATACATTCCACCTTTGTATATATAATTTGACATCAAAGATGCCATATAAATTGTCAAAAATCCAATATACCATTAGAGGGCCAAGCACATAGAAGTCCATTATCATTTCATCCGAGAAGAGGTTATGAGTGGGCGTGTGTGCACTTTGTTTGTAACTTCTGAGAAGGAGCTTGCATAAATCTTTACCAAACCTCTTCTTACCTTGCTAAATAATGTGTCAAGTTGGGCATGATGGCATATACGCTCTAGTATGCGGGAGTATTAATGTTAATTATATTTTAGCATTTATCCATGTACGTTAGTTTAATCCCATATTGTATGTAAAACTTTGTTTAGTATCTCCTCTACCTATATAAAGAGTGAGATAGCGTAAATAATATTATGAAGTTATTCCACGTTAACAAAAAAAGAAGCCGTTTTACTTACATGTATGCATGCTAAATCTGAGTCGGTGGATTTTGTTGGAGATTATGAGTTTATTATTATATTAATATTTGTATGTGAGTGGGTTTAGTCCCACATCATGTATCATATTTGTGTGTCCTGTTGTAATGTTATATATTGGCCCTTATATGGATGAATAAAATTGCACCAGTTATTATCTCATTCTTTCTTTCCAACATGGTATCAGAGCAGGATTTTCCTCCATGAAATTTCTAGCCCTAATTTATTGGCGACCTAATTTCACGGTGAAATCCCCTCACTGTTCGTCTGCCCGCTCGTCACGTATGCTCGCTCTCGACTCCTCCATATTTCTTCTCTCCCGCTAGTCGTCTTGATCCCGTCTGGCTCTGCCACTCTCGCTCGTCACGTCTGGATTTGTCGATCTCGTCTACTGCTCCAAGATTGCGTCGTCGAGCCTTCGAACAAACGATCGACGCTTGCACTCGTGCGGCTTAGGGATTCCTCGCTTCTTTTGTTCACCACGACGAAAGGAGCCGCTGCTCCTGATCGACATTTCTTCTGCTTCTTGTCACTGGCTTCGTCGGTCCAGTCACTATCCCGCGCGGCTCCCGTCAATCCTGTCTGCCCATCCCGACGATCCTGTCGAGCTCCGTTGCTTCTATTTTCGTGGGTGAGTACGACTTCTGAACCCGTCGAGCCCGTTGTTGTTCATCAAATGTGATCCCGTCGAGCCCGTCGCTGCTCCTCACTGAAGAAGAAGATCTTCCCTTCCGATGATGTGAATCCGGTTGATGTTTCCACTCTTCAACCATCCAATCCAACGCCATTTACTATCCTGTCGCTGCATCCTTGCTCATGCTATGATATCGGCTCTGTTTACCGACCTTGTAGTTGATCCCCTACGATCATGTGGTGCTCCACGCCTGGCTGCCCTTCCAATCATAGCAGAAACTGCATGGGTGTGCCTGTCGACGATCTGTCTGCCGTCCCAGTCGTCTCCTGTGACTACTAATCTTCAGTCGACTATGGACGCTGCTTCCGTCGACTCCAGTTGCTGACCCTCGGGGTTCTCTCGCTTCAAGTCGCTGCCACCCCTTACAAGGTGCTAATTTTTCACCGGTGATGATATTGTGTGCTGTTTTTTTACTGTCATAAGTGTTTTTTAATTTTTCGTTGTCCTAATGTTTGTTTAGGTCTTGTTCTGCCTATATGCATATGTTATCCACGTGCGGGGAGTGTTGGCATGAAGGCGACTCGGATGAACTTTACCGACTTTTCACCTTTGTTTCACACGGCCTCTAGGCTTATGTCGTATGTTGTTATGTGTCTCCCCATATTTCTTTCGATTGGTCATGTGTTGGGACACGACTGATGTTGATGTTCGAATCTCGGAGGGTTGTCATGTGGGACCGTGTCGTGCAGCACTGTGTTGTGTGGGACAGCCCTTTATGCGGATTATCCCCTACAGATTATCCCTGACGGTTTATCCCCGATTGCCCGTATCTTTCGTTCTCTTTCGCATGTTCTGTGTGTAGGTGATGTTGGTTGACCAGTTTCCAGCGAGTCTGCGTCGTGTGTGGCTGTCCCCGATTTGATTCCCCAGTTTAGAATTTCCCCTGGTGGTTCATCTGATGTTTTGTCCCACATCGCCTACCTCCATTGCCGTTTTTTTATGTGTCCAAGCTAGAGGTTTCCCCTCCAACTTAAGGGGGAGTATTGGAGATTATGAGTTTACTATTATATTAATATTTTTATATGAGTGGGTTTAATCTCACATCATGTGTCATGTTTGTGTCCTGTTGTAATGCTATATATTAGCCCCTATATGGATGAATAAAATTGCACCAGTTATTATATCATTCTTTCTTTCCAACAGATTTTAAGTTTTCATGATTGATCAGATCAATGCTACACAAATCAGTACAATCTAGAAAAAACATCATTAAACTTTCATGGTGAAGATCGAGTACAGCACCAAATTGGGAAGTAACTATTTAGGAAACACTGACCATCAGGAAATGTAAAGTTGTACAAAACAAAGAAGTTCCTTTTCCTTCAAGGTAGAGTTAAGCTTTGCGTAAATCATCAATCCAATGTATGCTTGATTGCTACTAAAAGCATTACGACTGAGCAAAGACATATTTTCTGAAAATTACAGTGGAGATCAGAATCCATATTAGGTATTGAAGGTACAAGAACGCCATCTCTGAAGAAATGTGTTAATTTGGTTTCAAGTAGAGAACCGCCGTCAGAACCTGTTGATGTGGTATCATCCTCCACACCTGTATGGCAGTTACACTCTGCTGGTAAAAACTCTATCTTCATCAAAGCTTTACAACGGCAAGGCTTTCTCTTAAAAACATCATCACCATCTTCAAGATGTGTTTTGGCACTGCTTTCAGAAATACAAAATTTCTTAAATGATGCCAAAATATTTAAAGAGCATGAAGTTATAATGTCATGGACATCATCGACAGAGTAACATCCATCCAATTTCAAGTAACTGGAGATCATTTTATGAGCCATCACATTCACCATATGCACACAGTTTGAGCAACAGTTGTATAGGCACGAAGCTTTCGAAAGAGAGTCATTCTCTTGGAAGATATAACTGGTAGAATCATCCAGCTGCTCATTAGGAATGCTTCCCATTTGATTGGAACAAAGAACAGTGTCCAAAGAAGTGCATCTTTTGCTAGTTCCCTTTTCAATATGCTCGGAAACTAACAATTGGCTGACATGATTACATCTATTATTCTCTGTCAAGCCAGGAATTTGATCCAAACTCTTCAATCTATGGCTACTTAAAGAACTCTCTAAATCTCCATTAGTAAGTTCCTTAGAAGCTATATGCTGAACACAACTTATTATGCCAGCAGCAAAATTCGCTGACACATAATCACCATTTTCTTTGAAGGTATTGACGAATTCACCATCAATAGCAACACCCCGATGAGAAATTTCCGGAGCTATGTTACTGCTTTTAGCAACACCCTGAGGAGAAATTTCTGGAGCTATGTTATTGCTTTTGACATGGACTTGGATGTTTGGTCGATTATCAGTAACGTCAATGCTCCCAGCATTCATATTATCTAATTGAAACCTCCCAAAAACAAAAGATTTGGAGTTTACTTCTGCCATGTTGTTATCTGCTTGTAAGCTGCAGAAGCAATACACTATAATCAGAAGAAATGTAGGTAAAAAAATTAGATGTATATAAACTTGTGTTAAACAAAGTGGACAATCACTGTAGTGAATTCTTGAAAGAAATTCAGAGCACTAGAAAAATAGAAACGAGAATAACAGATTCAAAAAATAAACATGGAAAAATGTTTTACAATAGAAGAAAAAAAGAAACATAACCACTGGAATGCAGTAGTGCCAACAATTTTATGGTATCTTGACAACGAGAAAATGGAAAACTATATCCAGAGTGGATATGGTTCAAAAGAATCACCTCTGGAGCATGTATCCCCAGCTGTTTACCATGTCATCTAAATAAGCTACTTGTGACATAACTCTGAGATAGGAGTATCTGTCTTTTCTACCGAACAACTTGGCACGTATTTGTCCAACCAAGAGTTCCAGAACCTTCCTAACATCAGTGGATACTTCGCTGACTGTTGTATAGAAGCCTCTATATGCCAATAAACCTACAGCTATTAAACCTCGGACAACACCAGCAGACACCATAACGTTAACATTACACGAGTTTGGTCCAGAAATTCTCTTCTCATGTGAGCATTCTGTATGCATCACACAAGTATTAAAAGGCCAATGCTTCCATGCCCCGCTTATATCAGTGCAAGGACCTTCTTTCAGTTTAGATGTCAACCACACAAGTTCAGCAAATTGTGGATATCTAAGAATCTGATATCCGAATGTTGCAATTGCTAAACTCAAATTTCCCTTCCGAACTTTTCCAGTCCTTGGAAATGAATCTTGCACACCATAAGGCTGAGAAGGAGCAACATGGTCTCCTTTAGTACGAGGCGGAAAAGGCCTAATGTTTGTTCCTTCAATATTTGAGTCATTTATACAAGAACCTCCCCCATTGGAAGCAACTGCATCTTGAACTTGTGCTTGTGGAGTGACTAATGCAAGGTGGGAATTTTGCTTATTAGCTTCTGAATTAATATCCGCATGTGGGCCTTTATGCACATATCCAGAATCTTTATTATGAATTCTCTCATTAATTAGCTTAAGATAATGCTGGACTAGATCATATGATAGTTGTTCTGCAGCTGAATTTATTACCAGCTCGAGATCAAGCTTCCCATCAATATGGAGAAAAAATCGTGGAACTGTGCATTCTGTCGGACGTGAATCAACACGGCTACGCACATCAGTTGAAAAGAAATGGATTAATCCATGAGGAAGATCACCCTTTTCAAGTTCGCATGTAGCCTACAGTAAAATTAGGTAAGACTATTTAGCATAAGCTTCAGGAAACATATAAAATGTCTACAAAGGCTAAAACTACTATAGAGCATGGTAATAAAGATCGGAGAAAGAGAAAATTGAAATGGGAAAACTTAGAAGGGTTATCAAAATTGTCTTATGGTATAAGGAGGAATAATCATGGATGACAAAAGTGGGGTATAAATTCATGATGGCAGAAGTTAAAAGAATTGCACATGACAATCAAAATAAATACTAAGAGAAACTTCAGGTAAGAAAACATAGGTGAAGATTATTCATAGCTTAAAAGAACATTTGAGGTCCCATGCAACAAGCAGAAAATTTAACAAAAATCAAAGCAGCACCAGTAAACAGAATTTCACTTTCATTACAAAAACAGGACATTTTTCAAACAAGAAGCATTGCAGGATCATAGGATAAAATGTAAAAAAGAGACGTATTTTGAAAAGAGCTATAAGTTGATCACCAGTGGTGTACAAATTCCATAAGGGTAGTTGTTGTAGGGATATAACCCACTTGCAAATCTGGGCACACTAGAAGAGAAAAATAAACACAAAAATAACAACCAACAAAGGACACAAGATTTTACGTGGAAAACCCTCTCTAAGACAATGAGGGAAAAACCACGGGGCGGGGCACACGAACAATCCACTATCACAATAATAAGGATTACAACAAAGATCTAGGTTTGCCCAACCTAGATACCCCCTTTGGATTCACAAATTGAATCCTCTTCCCAACTCACGGTGAAAACAACTTCTCTCCAAACAAAGAGCAAGAACTCAAAATTTCTCTCCAAGCACCAAAGCAAACGAAGACGAGACTAAGCAAAAACACTCTTACCGCGAAGACGAAGTCACCGATCTGAGAATCCTGTTCTTCCTCCTTCAAGAACTCCTCCGACGACAATGGTCGCAAGCACGTCGCTCTCCCACGACTTTTCTTCTTTTGACGGCTAACTGATCGATCTTTTTTCTGCCAACACGTTTCTGCCTATTTAGGGTAGATAGGCGAAGTAATCTTGGCCATCCAAGACACTTCCAAAGTAATCCAACGGCTCCCGATCAAGATTAGAAAAACAGTTTCCGCCTGCTACGGTAACTGTCTCGACGAAATTCGTTGAGACAACTCGACGAAACACGACGAACAAGATGAATACAATTCGTCGAAACATCACTTATCAACTCGACGAATTCGTTGAAAACACTCGACGAATTCACTGAAAACACTCGACGAATTCGGAGACCACTCGACGAATTCGGAGACCACTCGACGAGTGCGGCAAGTCCACTCGACGAGTTCGCCGAGTCCACTCGACGAGTTCGCCGAGACCACTCGACGAGTTCGCCGAGACCACTCGACGAATTCGCCGAGACCACTCGACGAATTCGCCAAGACCACTCGACGAATTCGCCGAAACCACTAGACGAAAGGGACTTGTTCTCCAGCAGCAGCGCAGCACCAACCTCTGATTTGTTTCTTCTCTTCCACTCGGCGAATTCGCCAAGACCACTCGACGAATTCGTCGAGACCACTAGACGAAAGGGACTTGTTCTCCAGCAGCAACGCAGCACCAACCTCTGATTTGTTTCTTCTCTTTAGGGGTTGGACCCCAACAAACTCTCCCTCCAGACCATAAAGAGGAGTTCCCCAACCTGACACCTTCAGGTGGGCTTCTAGCTGATTAGCAACCGGCACAATTCGTGCTTCTCCCTTGGCACGACCTTCGTCATCATGTCCGAAGGATTTTCATCCGTGTGGACTTTCTCCATCTTCAGCAGCTTCTCCTCGACAGCATCCTGTATCCAATGATACCTTACATCAATATGCTTCGTCTTGGAGTGGTAGGCGGGGTTCTTGGCCAGAAAAATGGCGCTCTAACTGTCACTATAGATAGTGAACACTTCTTGCTGGAGTCCAAGTTCAAGCATGAACTTCTTCATCCACAAGATATCATTTGACGCTTCCGTCAGCGCAATGTACTGCGCCTCTGTCGTCGACAGTGCAACACACTTCTGCAACCTCGACTGCCACGACACAGCTCCTCTTGCATAAGTAACAACATATCCAGATGTGGACCTCCGGGAATCAATATCGCCTGACATATCTGAGTCAGAGTACCCAATCAGCATTGGCGACCCTCCACCAAATTGCAAACATAGGCTTGTGGTACCTCTGAGATATCGGAGTATCCACTTCGCAACATCACAATGGATCATCCCTGAATTTGCCAGATATCTGCTCACTACCCCCACTGCATAAGCTATGTCTGGCCTTATACAGACCATAGCATACATCAAACTCCCCACTGCAGATGCATAGGGGATCTGGCTCGTCTCCTCCAGTTCCTTCTCAGATGAAGGACACTGAGAGATAGATAGCACGAAGTGTCCACCCAGCGGAGTAGCTACCACCTTGGTCTTCACCATCATGAACCTCTTCAACACCTTCACCACATACTCAGCTTGAGATAGCCATAACAGACCTGCACTCCTATCCCTAGTGATCTTCATCCCAAGGATCTTCTTTGCTGGTCCCAAGTCCTTCATCTCAAAGGACTCACCAAGCTCTTTCTTCAGCTCAACAATGTTGGCCTTGTCATCACCGACAATCAGCATGCCATCCACATACAGCAGCAGAATAGTAAGGGTCTTCTCAATCCTCTTCACATAAACACAATGATCAGCCCTGGTCCTCTGAAACTTGCTCTTCAGCATAAAGGAGTCAAATTTTTTGTACCACTGCCTGGGTGCCTGCTTCAACTCATACAGACTCTTCTGGAGTCGGCAAACCAAATGCTCCTTCACCTTGGCTTCAAAACCTTCGGGCTGCTCCATGTACAACTCCTCCAAATCTCCATGCAGAAATGTCGTCTTGCCATCCATCTGCTCAACTTCAAGATTCATGGAGGCAGCCAACCCAGATACCAGTCTGATAGAAGACATTTTCACCACTGGTGAAAATATCTAATCAAAATCTAAACCATGTCTTTGATTGAACCCTTTGACTACCAACCTTGCCTTGTACCTAGGCCAGGAGAGGTTTTCATCATCTTCAGCTTGAAGACACTTCTTCAAGGCTTTCGTCCCCTTTGGTAGTCTGACCAAATCATAGGTCTCATTCTTATGGAGCGAGTCAAGCTCCTCTTCCATAGCTGCTGCCCAAGACTCTCTGTCTTCAGCCCTCTGAGCCTCCTCAAATGACTCAGGCTCACCACCATCAGTAAGCAAGATATAATATTGCGGTGGATACCTGGTGATGGGGCTCCGTGCTCTGTCAGATCTCATGAGGGGCATCTCCACCATCGGTGGAACATCAACAGGCAACGCTCCCCCTCCATCCAGAATCTCATCCTGATCTGGAATCTGCACAGCTCCTTCTTCAGCACGTCCTTCATCAGCACCAACATTCTCTGGCTTAAAAACTGCATCAGAACTGTCCACAACCTGTGGATCCTATGGCTCAGCAACACTTTGCTCACCAATAATTTGGTCTTCCACGAAGACCACATCCCTGCTTCTGATGAGCTTCTACTTTACTGGATCCCAGAGTCTATAGTCAAACTCTTCATTTGGGAATCCAACAAGATGTACTCTCGGGACTTCTCATCAAGCTTCGATCTCTCCTCCTTGGGGACATGAACATGTGCCCTGCAACCGAACACCCGCACGTGTCCATATGACACCTCCTTCCCGGACCAAACACGCTATGGGATATCTGCATCCAAAGGTGCAGAGGGGGGCAGATTGATCAAATGCACTGCAGTCTGTACGGCCTCTGCCCAGAACTGCTTGCCAATACCTGCTTGAGAGATCATGCACCTGATCTTCTCAACAATTGTCCTATTCATCCTCTCCGCCAACCCATTCTGTTGCGGTGTCCTCGGGATTGTCTTCTCATGCACGATGTCATGCTCCCTGCAGTAGGCATCAAACGCACCAATATATTCACCCCCATTATCAGATCTTACCCGATTGATCTGCTTCCCGGTCATCTTCTCTACCTTCTTCCTGAACTCCATGAACTTTGTCAAGACATCACTCTTATGGTTCAATACATAAGTCCATACCTTTCTCGAGTGATCATCTATGAACGTGACAAAGTAAGTTGCTCCGCCCACTGATTTGGGCTCAATAGGACCACACACATCAGTGTGTATCAGGTTTAGCAGCTCTGTTTTCCTCATCGATTCAGCCTGCGCAAAGGATGCTCGTCTCTGTTTGCCAGCCAAGCAATGAGTACAAGTGTCAGGAAGCTCACCTGCCAACTCTGGGAGAACCTTGTTCTTCACTAAGATCTTTATGTTCTTTTCACTGATATGGCCAAGTATGCGATGCCACAACTCTATCGAGTGATCTTCAGCTGCATTCACACTCGGACTGCAGATCTTGGCCTTTGCTCGGTACAAACCGCAGCACTTCTTGCCCCTTGCCACCACCAAAGAGCCCTTCACCAGCCTCCAGGCACCTCCGCCTTCAATGCTGGTAAAACCTCCATCATCCAGCCTTCCAACAGAAATGAGGTTCATCCTCAAATCAGGAATATGCCTGACATCCTTGAGGATAACCCTCCCAAGATCAGTCTCCAAGTGAACGTCTCCACTGCCAACGATCTTCGACACACCGGCATTTGCCATCCGAATAGTGCCAAGATCACCTGCAATATACGAGTGAAAGAAATCCCTGCGAGGAGTGCAGTGGTAGGATGCACCACCATCCACTACCCAATCAGTGTCAACACACTCCTGACATGCTGTCCCACTGCAATGTAAGCACATCGACTCAACTTCAGCAATCGAGGTCGCACCACCACTCTCATTGGATTCTCCCGACTCCTTCGCATTTCCCTACTGATCTCTCTGCATTTTGAAGCAGTCTTTTATGTAATGGTCTTTCTTCTTGCAGTAGAAGCACTCAACCTCCTTCTTGGACTTGCTCCTGGAGTTGCCTTTTTGCTTCCCCTCTTTCATCATCAGCCTGCCCCTTCCCTCCATGAGAAAGACATCCGATGTAGAGGTTCCTAAGTCCTTCCTTCTCAGCTCTTCATTCAACAAACAGCTCATCACCATCTCCATTGACACGACGCCTTTAGGTGCTGAATTGCTTAGCGACACCACAGGAGTCTCCCAACTCTCTAGTAAGGAACTAAGGATCATCAAAGCATGTAGCTCGACCACCAAGATAATCTTCATTGCCTCCAACTGATTGATGATGCTCTGGGCAAGGTTCAGATGCTCATCTGAGAGCCTTCCTTATATTTCAAAGTCGCAAGCTTTCTGATCGGGAAAGCCTTGTTATATGTTGTCTTCCTCACGTACAGCGCTTCAAGCTTTCTCCACAAAGCCTGAGTCGATGACTCAGTGGATACATGGTGGAAGACAGAATCATCTAGCCACTGCCGGATGAATCCCACTACCTTCCGGTCCGTCTTCTTCCACTCTGCATCATCTAACATGGTAGTCGGTCTCCCTGACAACTGAGCATGGAGATCCTTGCAATACAAGAGATCCTCCATCCGAGGCTTCCATATAGTCCAGTTCTTGACGTTCATGCTTACCATTTTGGTGTTCTACTACATCCTCTACAATAACCCGAAGGTCTGAGACAGTCTTGATCAGATTTAGGAAGGTAGGGAGCGGACCAATGTCGTCACCTACCGTTGACCCAAATCTAAATCAAAATGTCCAGTCCGACCGATAATAATGAACCTAGCTTTGATACCACTTGCAGAGATATAACACACTTGCAAATATGGGCACACTAGAAGAGAAAAATAAACACAAAAATAACAACCAACAGAGGACACAAGATTTTACGTGGAAAACCCTCTCTAAGACAATGAGGGAAAAACCACGGGGTGGGGCACACGAACAATCCACTATCACAATAATAAGGATTACAACAAAAATCTAGGTTTGCCCAACCTAGATACCCCCATTGGATTCACAAATTGAATCCTCTTCCCAACTCACGGTAAAAACTTCTCTCCAAACAAAGAGCAAGAACTCAATCTCTCTCCAAGCACCAAAGCAAACGAAGACGAGACTAAGCAAAAACACTCTTACAGCGAAGACGAAGTGACCGATCTAAGAAACATGTTCTTCCTCCTTCAAGAACTCCGATGACAATGGCCGCAAGCACGTCGCTCTCCCACGACTTTTCTTCTTTTGACGGTTAACTGATCGATCTTTTTTCTGCCAACACGTTTCTGCCTATTTAGGGTAGATAGGTGAAGTAATCTTGACAATCCAAGAAACTTCCAAAGCAATCCAACGGCTCCCGATCGAGATTAGAAAAACAGTTTCCGCCTGCTACATTAACTGTCTCGACGAAATTCGTCGAGACAACTCGACGAAACAAGACAAACAAGATGAATACAATTCGTCGAAACATCACTTATCAACTCGACGAATTCGCTGAAAACACTCGACGAATTCGCTGAAAACACTCGACGAATTCGCTGAAAACACTTGACGAATTCGCTGAAAACACTCGACGAATTCGCTGAAAACACTCGACGAATTCGGAGACCAGTCGACGAATTCGGAGACCACTAGATGAGTGCGGCAAGTCCACTCGACGAGTGCGGCAAGTCAACTCGACGAATTCGCCGAGTCCGCTCGACGAATTCGCCGAGTCCGCTCGATGAATTCGCCGAGTCCGCTCGACGAATTCGCCGAGTCCGCTCGACGAATTCGCCGAGACCACTCGACGAATTCGCCGAGATTAGTCCCACACCATAGGATGGTGTTTAGGCTCTCCACTCTCCTGCTATATACTTGTATTGTATTCAAGTGAAATTATTGAGAAATTGATAAATATTATTATTTTTGTCTCTCCATTCGCATTCTTCTACTTGGTATCAGAGGGAAACGGATCCTAAAGTCTTCTACGCTCGGTTTCGTACCGCGCGATCACCCCTTCCAGACCGCGCGATCTGGCGAACTCCTCTCTGTCTGCTACCTCTGCCGTTGAGCTTCTGCTCCGGCTCCTTCTGCGCCCCCCCCCCCCCCCTCTCTGCTGGTTTTATAGATTGCCTCTGGCATCACCCGGGACCCACCTAGTTGCCCCCCCCCCCCTCTCGCGAGCTCTCCTTGTTTGCTCGTTCTTCTCGCTTATTCGCCGAAGCTCCTGTTTGTTAGGCTCTTGGCAATATCTTTCCTGCGAGCTCTCCGTCTTGATCACTCAAATCGCTCTGCTCGCCGAGCTCCTGTTCGCTAGGCTCTTGGTTTCCTCTTTCCTGCGAGCTCTCCGTCCTGATCGCTCAGATCTCCTGCTCGCCTGATCGTCGAGCTCTCCTCGATTGCTTGCTCAGCACGCCTGATAGCTCAGATTGCCTGCTCTCCTGATCGCCGAGCCCTAATCAATTGCTTTCTCAGCTAGCCTATTCGCTCAAATCGCCTGCTCGCCTGTTCGCCGAGCACTCCTCGATTGCTTGCTCAGCTCGCCTGTTCACTCAGCTCACTTGTTCGTTGAGTGCCTGCTCGCAAGCTCTTGGCTGCCTCTTTTTCGGGATCTCTCCTCGCTCCTGCTCGTCAAGCTCCTGTCATCTTCTCTCCCACGAGCACCCACTGCCTCCAGAGGCCTTTCCGCATTTACCGCGCTTCTCACAGTTGATTCTGATCGCGTGCTCGCCAGGCCTCTGCTCTCTCCTAGCTACAGTTGCCTCAGCTCCTTCCACGGCCTCCTTCTCTGTGATCTGAGACCACCCTCTAGGTGACCGCCTCCGTGCTTGCCGTAACCGCACTTCTCGTCCTTGTCGGTCTCCTCTCCGCGGCTTCATGGCCTTGAATGATTTCTTGTATCTTCCGGCCTGTGCGCGACTACTCTTCCTGAAGTTCGGAATGAGCTCCGGATAACCACTATCTCACTTAGTGGACGGAAAATATTGTGGAATGGGTTCATGATGCGCGAATCTAGCACACCGCTATAGGCGGTAGTAAGACTGCGGCACGAAACGGCAGTGTACCGATCGTTCAAGTAATATAAAACGAGGAGTGAATCCCCGAGTATCGAATCTCAAAGAAACAGAGTAAGGTGGAGTTTACTTTTGAGGAAGGACTTGAGATTGAAGTCTTTTAGGTCGGGTAAATGTGCGGAAAAGGGGTGATTTGGATTGTGGAAAATAAATAAAACAAACTAAATTAACACTAATATACAGGCCGTTATGCGCTGCTTCGCCGGGCGGATGGAAACTATGCAGGCCGCTATGCACTGCTTCGCTAGGCGGATGGACGAGAAGGCAAGCGGATGAGGTGAGTGTAACTGCGAAAAGGTTTGAGGGCCGTTAGCACCTCTAGGCTAGGCAGATGGATTACACGGGTCGTTAGCACCGCTTCGCTGCACGGATGGACGAGAAGGCTTGTGGATGAAGTGGGTCGCACTGGCGGAGTCGAGGTGGATTATACGGGCTGCTAGCACCGCTTAGCTTGGCGGATGAAAGAGTAGGCTAGCGTAATGGAGTGGAGGGTGGAGTGGATTTGGTGGCGCACCTCAAATACACATATAAACAAGATAATTTCATAAAAGGATGAAATAAGAATTAACACACAAGTTTATAGTGCACATCATCAATAAAATGAAGATTACATTCATAAACATCCACACAAGTTAGAGAAAAAGGCAAGAGATACGACCGCATCCGGAGGCTTGTTGTAGATTCTCGGTAGGAATCGTCGGGTTGTCAATCCACGTCCTAGCTCGGTCCCAACTATCGTCCGGGGTAGAGGAGGGATGTCACTTCCTCCCAATGGACCCGTCTTCTCCGGTAAACTACAATCCGGTCACGTCCGATGCGAAGAACTCTTTTCTTGGCAATGAAGATGAGGGCGGAATCCTCTCCTTGAAGCACTTGGATGATGGAGGCGGCCGAGAGGATGATCCGGCTATAGATTTGCAAGGAAATGGTGGCAGGAGCTCCTCCTTAAAGTGGGCGGCGATGGAGCGGCGAAAATGGCGGAACTGGAACCTTTCGGGCGCGGGAAAGACGATTGATCCGGTCTAGGGCGAAGTCTGCAGCTTTTATAGAAAAATAGTTAGAATTTGGTCATGCACGGTCGAACGCACGACCGTGCGTGGACCGTGCGATATTAATTATGAAGAAAGCCTAGGAAGACGACCAGAGCGCCCGTGCGTTTTACTCACGCACGGTTGAATCCGACCGTGCGTAAAAACGCACGGGCAAATTCCGAATGCATGAAAACAGGCCAACAGAGGGGCTCGTGCGATTTTACTCACGCACGGTCGAATCCAACCGTGCGTGAACAAAACGCACGAGCAAATCTAGATTACCATTTTGGTCCACAGATGAACGTGCACGGTCGGAGCGATCGTGCGTCAAGGAAACGCACGACCGTGCGATTCATGCAGACATGAAATCTGGGCATAATGGATGATCTCCCACCTGCAAAGCACCAAACAGCAATCACACAGCTGGGAATACTCTTCCAGCTCAATCCAAATACAGAAAAAGGGTTGGGGAGCACCATGTGCTTACCCCCAACAAACATAGCGCGCAATTGCACACCAAAACGGGCCCAAAGAGTGCATTTTATGAAGAAATGTGTTCAAGTGAAATATAAGTAATAATGATCTAAAAGTGAAGTGCATGCGAGTGAAAACTAGCCCAGATGAGTCCGAAAAACACTATATAAATCGGACTCATCAGTTCACTCTGTGCACCGTGTCCTCCAGACCAAAGGGCTCCTTGACCATATCACCAGGGCACAACCTACTACCCCCATAGAGGAATGGCTCCGTGATGATGGGCGTGTCCAAATTTGGATTTTGAATTCTATGGAAAGTGAACCATACCGTATGGCCATGTATCATGAAACGGCCAAAGCTATTTGGGATGAACTTCACTCTTAATACTCTCGCAAGGACAGTTTGCAACACCTGTTCGACATCTTCACCGACCTCCAATCTCTTGATCCAGGAGTGAATGGTGACCTGACTTCCTTTGTTGCGCGGACCAAGAGTCTCATTGAAACATGGATTCAACATCAGTCTCCATCGTTGGATCTAGTTGTCCAACGAGACCAAAAAGAAGTTGTTGCCATTGCCATGATGATGGTTCATGTTCCCCCACATCTACACAGCGTCCATGCCAATATCCTCTCATCCTCAACCCTTCCCTCTCTCTCTCTGATGTGTGTTCCATGCTCTTAAAAGTGACACCGCCTCCTGATGCTCCCAGCACTGTCTCTCCAGCTCTTATCCAACAATCTCTTGCTACTCAACTCACCCCTCTGCTGGCTCGTGGAGCTTGCACCGCCTCTCGGGGCAG
Organism: Dactylorhiza incarnata; assembly: GCA_033032865.1. Taxonomy (NCBI): domain Eukaryota; kingdom Viridiplantae; phylum Streptophyta; class Magnoliopsida; order Asparagales; family Orchidaceae; genus Dactylorhiza; species Dactylorhiza incarnata. The sequence continues at coordinate 4,475,361 of JAWHQI010000037.1, read as the reverse complement.
AGGTCGATATGGTAGGCCGCATCCCAAGTGCTCCTACTGTGGTCGGGACGGTCATCGTGAGTCAACTTATTATCGCAAGCATGGTGTCCCTCCTACACATCTTGCGTCCATAGCAACTGATGCTCCCTCCGCTACTCGTCCGGACGTTGCTGCCTTACGCACCCAGCTCCATAATCTTTAGGGCCTGCTTAGTCAGTATTCGAGCTTTGTTGCAACAATTTCCAATGAAGGTATATCTTATTTATCCCATAATCCAACTTGGATTATGGACTGTGGGGTCACCAATCATATTACTCCGCAGAAGACTCCTCAGTACTTGGACATTACTTGTCCTAAGTTCATCACCATGGTCAATGGTGACAGTAATCCCGTTCATGGCTCTGGCGACATGCACCTGATATCTCTCTCTCTCTTCGCTCGGTTCTTCATCTTCTCTCTCTCTCTCTTCGCTCTGTTCTTCATCTTCTGGAATCTCATTTTAATCTACTTTCTGTCAGTCGTCTTACTCAAGACCTCGACTGTTACTCTTCCTCCTTTGTTGTGCAGGATCAACAAACGTAGAATATCATTGGTAGAGGGCGACTGTCTAACGGGCTTTACACCTTGGATATTTCATCCACCGCGCTCTCTTATGTTACCTCTGTTGACTAGCATCGGCGTCTTGGGCATGCTCTTCTCCCAATTCTGAAGAAAGCTCTTCCAGATCTGTCCCTCACTGACTTCAACTGCGAATCTTGCATCTTCGGCAAGAAGCATCATTCTTCTTTCTCTTCTCATTGTACTAGGAGCAATGCTCCATTTGTTTTAGTTCATCCGAATATTTGGGGCCCTTATAAAATGGCTAGTGTTTCTGGTAATCGCTATTTTCTTACTTTTATCGATGACTAATCTCGCATGACCTGGTTGTACTTACTTCGCGACCGCTCAGAATTACTTCGTGTCTTTCATGCCTTTAATGACGAGATACGTACTCAGTTCTCTACCACTATTAAAACTCTTCGTATCGATAATGTACGCGAGTATACGAGTCATGCATTTCAAAATCTTTGTACTGAGTTTGGTATTGTACCACCCCAATTTTCCCCATTGTAGAAAGAAAAGCAATCTGGTAGCAGGAGCTAACGTCGGGCATTAGTGCTAACGCTGGCGTTAGTGATATCGACTTGATGACGCTATCTTGTCGACGTGAAGCTCCTATTATCGTCAAGAGGTCTCGAAGATTGTCAAGTTAACGCCACGCGGTAGGTACTACCGCTGGTGGTAGCTGAATTGACGGGATGAGCCCTGTATCGACGGGATGAGCCCCGTAACGTCGAGATAAACTGTGTATCGACTAGACGCCAGCGCCAAGCGTTGGAGCTAACGCTGGCGGTAGGTTCAATCCCTTAAGCGGTCGATAAGCGGTGAATGGGCCTAAGCCACTACCGCGGAGCGGTAATGCTATCGTCGGGCGGTAGCTGCCGGGATCAGATTTATTAATTTGAATCATGGCCATCCATTGGGTTTGGCTTGAAGATCCTATGGCTGAGGTTAGGCCCGAAATCAATAAGAGTTGAGGAACTTTTGAGATAAGTCGTTATCTCTTTCTCACTCTCTCTCGTCAAGCTAAAGTTAAGAAAAGGAAAAGGAGAAAAGAAGGAGGAAGGAGAAGTCTTGTGCCAACGCTAGATCCGTGGAGAGGAAGGTGGTTCGAACGCTTTCATCCGGTTCAAATGCGATTCTATGACACCGAAACGAACTTCAAGAGTAACGACTCTCCTCATGAATATCTGGGCATGCTAGTCCTTTGATTGGCATCATAGTAGGAAAACTTTCACTAATTGGTGGAGAGGATTATTCTGATGGGTCGATATCGAATATCCCCTATAGAATTGCATATAGAGTCCGGACTGGAGTACGGGCATAGGCATGCTATGTGAAGCCCATCCGGACATGTTGGTCTGGATTGGTGATGTTTATTGTGATCCGGAGAAGACTCTGTGTATATATGCTATATTTTCGGGTTCTGGGTATCGTGGTGTGCTGTAGGGAGTTCTGGAGGCAACCTCCAGGAAAAACCCGAAAAAAAGGGACAGAATCGTTGCTCTGTCTTTTACCGCCCAGCGGTAGTGCTACCGCTGGCGATAGCTCCTGATCGAAACCAGTGAGCCATTTGTGGTGAGTGTGAAGCCTATGTCCTAGGGACTGGGTGCGTAGCACCAGAAAGCTATAGGTCTGCAATTGCAGAGCATAGCTGAGGGCAGATGTGTGTTCTGTCGATAGCGTCAGGCGGTAGTGCTACAGCTGGCGGTAGCTCCAGTGAGCAAATTGTGAAGACTATGAAATCTAGGTCAAGGGGACTGGGGGTGTAAAACAGCAGAAGCGGAAGGGCCAAGTGTGCCTAACTTCGCTGGCCTTGTGTGCCGACATCGGGAACAAGGGGAAGTCGTACCCGCGTAGGGCAGAGTTGATTCCGACGTTATGAGCACGGGCAAAGCTGAACCGAACCCGTCCCATAGCTGGTCAGTGAAGTGGTCGCCCTCGGTGCACTGGAAGAATTTTGGGAAAGGAACCGTAAGGTATGGCGACCTTGACGGTAAAGCTCATAACCATCTAAATTAAGCAGGGCTTAGGATGGTGGTGTGACTCGGGGAGTACACTGAAAGAGTGTCATGAGAGCACGAAACGTATGGCCGTGAGTGCCTACGTTGTTGTTGATTGCTTAGATGCACTCTTGAGATATATGCTGCAAATGTTTTGCTTGCAGGAAAGAAGTACCACCGCCGCGGGAAATGGGGTGGGGTCGTTATAATTCTTGGTCAGCTTCGGTTACTTGTTTGCCACATCTTGGTGGAATGTGCTTGTACAGGTGCTGGCGAGCCAAGCGGGACATAGCGGATTGGAGTCCCAGTTGTTGTACTGTGCTGGCCCAAGTGTTGTATACTAGTTTTCATGTGTGGCCGGCCTATGTGCCGATGTTAGTAAATCACATGTCGTAGTAAACATTACAAGTAAATATTTGTTGTACTTTCATTCCTAGTGAATATAGTGGACATGTAATCTGGTTTAAAATTTAATAAATGTTTCTGTTGTATAATTCTGAGTATGCTGAGATGATTTAGTTAAACTATTTAAAAATTAATACGTGACTCTTTCCTGTTCGTTTAATATGGCGTGGGGTCCCGGTCGGACCTACTGTTATATTCTATGTAACAAGGAGGATATTACAAGTTAGCATCAGTTACGGGTCTCGATCCCTTTTCTTTCGAATTCGTGGTCAAATTCTTTTAAGGGGTGGTGAGCACATGTGTGCGTCGTCGTTAAAACATTTAATTAACCAGTAAATGTCCACTTTAAGAATGAAATACATGTATATTTGTAGCAACGTGGTGGAACCTGAGTGTTCCTTTGTTGTTAAATGCTACAATTTAGTCGTTTAATTGTGTTCTGTTACACATGTATAAGTGACTAGGAGTAGAGCAGGGCAGTCTCGACCCCAGCGCTCTATTGAGAGTAGTGCACCTGCTGATGTGCCTACTACTCCTCCTTCTGATGAGACGATTAGGTTGGTTGTCGAGGAAGTATTTGTGATGTTCAATGCACAACCAGGACGACATGTAAAGCCTCCTACCCTTGGGGTGGCCCTGGTGTCGGTTGCTATAGTTGAACCCGTTGCCGAAAGGCAAGTGCCGGTTGTGGCAAGACGGGCTTCGGACCAACAATTGAAGCATTTTTTGAGCTTCAATCCTCCTACGTTTGCGGGAACAAGATCCCCAACATAAGCTGAAGATTGGCTCTCTAGAGTAAAGAGAACATTGACAGGTACTGAGACAGAGGAAGGGCAGAAAGTCACTTTAGTCACCTTTCTTCTGGATGGAGAGGCACGACTTTGGTGGGAGGAATTAGAAGTGCATCAGTTAGAGGGAAGGCGACTGGTGGAGGTCTCGTTTGATGAGTTCTCGAAACTATTCTTGGCTCGGTATCTCCCTTCGGCGCGACGGATTGCGATGGAGAACCAATTCCAACGGTTGACTCGGGGCAATAGTCTATTGGATGACTATCTGCATGAGTTCACCAGATTGGGGTGGTACGCAGGCGCTACGTTTGAAGACGAGGAACGAAAGACCAACAAATTTTATGAGGGTCTGCGTGACGATCTGAGGTTGTTTTTATCAGGGCCAATGACGCAAGGCTTTATGACCTTGGTCAATACTGTCCGTTCCTTGGAGAAGGATATGAAACGAGTCCAAATTAATAAGGACTTAGCGGTGAAGAAGCCGGAGTTCAAGGTACCGAACTCCGCAAGATCTGGGCAAGGCAAGTGGAGCAAAAAGGCTAGACATTCTGGGCCAGCTCCATCTTCTGTGTCGGGAACGACTACTGGGCGAGGTCCAGTCACTTGTTATAATTGTCGCAGTGGCAAAAAGGCGGGTTCGTCCTATGCGGAGAAAGGGAAAGCAGCGGAGTCAGCTGCATCCCATCATACTCCAGCTCAGCCCCGAGTGTATAATCTTGGCCAACAGGAGGCCATCAAACAGAGCGATGTGGTGACAGGTATGAGTTAGTATACAACTTTTGTTGCTTTCTATACTTAATACCTTGTGCATTGCTTGTTTAACATATTTGTATTAGGCTTTGTCCTAATCTTTAATTATCCGGTGAGAGCACTGTTTGATACTGGAGCTTCTCATTCCTTTCTATCTGAGATTCATATGACGAATTGGAGTGCCTTCGTTTATAGCGAAAGAATGATTGGATGTGCTGCTACCTAATGGATGCTCGATGCTTGCGGATAGAGTTTGTTGTGTTAGGGTGCGGATAGGAAGTCGCGAGTTTGATTTGGAAGCATCGATGTTGCCGATTTCGAAGTTGGATGTGATCTTTGGCATGGACTGGCAATCGGAGCAGCAAGCATGCATTGATTGCACTTCAAAAGAAGTCACACTGGGACAGAATACTGAACGTACAACTACTTTTGCTGGTATGCGTGGATCGAGCAAGATGTTGGTATTTGCTATCCGAGTAGTCAAGGCAGTTCGGAAGGACGCGGAGTTGTGCTTCGTGCTAGTGGAGGCTGCAAAGCCTAAGCCCAGTTTGAGTGGCGTGCCCATCGTATCGGAGTATCCAGACGTGTTTCCAAAAGATCTCCCTGGTGCGCCACCTCAGCGAGAGATCGACTTCACGATAGAGCTGGCACCAGGTGTCAAGCCTGTGTCACGCTCTCCGTACCGTATAGCGCCAAAAGAAATGGCGGAACTAAAGGTTCAGTTGCAGGAGTTACTGGAACAAGGTTATATACGCTCAAGTTCATCCCCTTGGGGTGCACCGGTCCTCTTTGTGAAGAAAAAGGACGGAAGCTTGCATCTTTGTATTGACTACCGTGAACTGAACAAGCTGGCGGAAAAGAACAAGTATCCAATTCCGAGAATCGATGACCTGCTCGATCAGCTGGTTGGGTCAACTGTCTATTCGAAACTGGATTTGAAGTCTGGGTATTACCAGTTGAGAATTCCAGAATGCGACATTCCCAAGACGGCGTTTAGTACCCGTTATGGGCACTACGAGTTCATAGTAATGTCGTTTGGCCTGATGAATGTGTCATCGGTGTTCATGGATCTGATGAACAGAACATTCTGAAAGTGTCTTGACCGGTTTGTAATCATCTTTATCGATGATATACTGGTGTACTCTCAGTCTGAAGAAGACCATGCGATTCAATTGCTCATAGTTCTGGATACCCTGAGAAAGAATCAGTTGTACGCCAAATTCTCAAAGTGTGAGTTTTGGGTAGCCTCTGTAGCATTCCTTGGTCATATTATTAGTGGAGAAGGAATTACAGTGGATCCGGCGAAGATAGTTGCGATGTGAGAGTGGCCTGTGTTGACTTCGGTGGCGGAAGTCAAGAGTTTCCTTGGACTTATCGGCTACTATAGGCGCTTCGTAGAGAACTTTCCGCGGATTACTCTTCCTCTCACAACTTTGACAAGGAAAGATCAGAAGTTCGTTTGGTCGCCGGCGTGCACGCGAGCTTTTGAGGAGTTAAAGAGTCGTCTGACCACGACGCCAATATTATGTTCGCCATGTGGTGCGGAAGGCTACGAGATATACAGCGACGCATCAGGGAGCGGCTTAGGCTGCTTTCTTCTTCAGAATGGACAGGTTATTGCTTATGGCTCTCGCCAGCTAAAAGTGCATGAGAGGAACTATCCGGTCCACGACTTGGAGTTAGCGGTCATGATATTCGCTCTTAAACTGTAGCGGCATTACTTATATGGCGTGAAGATTGATATCTTTACGGACCATAAGAGTCTGAAGTATCTATTAAACCAGAAGGACTTGAATATGCAACAAAGGAGGTGGATGGAGTTCCTTGAGGACTATACCTTCACGATACATTACACTCCCGGGAAGGGAAATGTGGTTGCGGATGCTTTAAGTCGGAGGGCTTCTGCGCAAGCCAGCTGGATTCAGATGCATGATGCGCGTCTAATCAGTGACTTGGAGACCTAGGAGATCTCTTGTGTGGATAGGAGCTCTAGCGCAAGTGCATGCTTGAACTGGACGGAGGTGCAATATGACCTCGCGGACAGAATAAGACAGGCACTGGAGCTTGATTCAAGCATGAAGCGCTATGTGGCGGAGACTGTGGATAGGTCTAATGCCGAGTTTGTATTTGACGACGGTCTTATTTGGGAAGACGGTTGTGCGTCCCGAATGTTGGCAAACTGTGGGAGGAGTTGATGTACGAAGCACACTTCACGAAGTACTCAATTCACCCTGGGAGCACAAAGATGTACCAGGACATGAAAAAGCAATTTTGGTGGCCAGGTTTGAAGGACATAGCCCTTTACGTGGCAAAATGTAAGACTTGTGCACGTGTGAAGGCGGAATGTCAGAAACCTGGTGGGTTCCTGAAGTCTTTACCTGTCCCGGAATGGAAGTTTGATGATATTTCTATGAATTTCGTGCATGGTTTGTCGAGATCGCATCACGGGAACGATGTCGTTTGGGTGATCGTGGACCGTTTAACAAAGGTGTCACACTTTATTCCAAACCGGAGGGACGATTCAGTAGAGAAAATGGCAAAGCTATATGTTGATAGTATAGTACGATTGCACGGTGTGCCCCGTAGCATCGTTAGTGACCGAGATGGGCGCTTCACATCGAAAGATTTGGGGGTTAATCCACAAACTATTGGGTACCAAGCTGAAGTTTAGCACTGCCTTTCATCCTCAAACAGATGGGCAGACGGAACGGACAAATAGGACAATGGAGGATATGCTCTGAATGTGCTCCTTGGATTTCGGTAAGAGGTGGGAAGACAATCTCTTTATGATTGAGTTCGCTTACAACAACAGCTACCAAGCGAGTATTCAAATGGCGCCCTTTGAGACCATTTACGATAGAAAGTGTCGTACTCCCTTCTCTTGAGCGGAGACGGGTGAAACTAAACTGTTTAAGCGAAAGGAAGTCGAAGATGCTACTTTGACTATTCGAACAATCCGGGAGCGGTTGTTGATTGCGCGGGATAGGCAGGTAAAGTACTACAACACCAAGCACAGAAACGTCGAGCTCGCCGTGGGCGACTGAGTTTATCTCAAAATCAAACATTTCAAGGGCGTATCAAGGATTCGACGCTTGAAAAAGCTGAGTAGGTACCTTGGACCGTTTGAGATAGTGCGGCGTGTTGGTGAAGCAGCCTATCGGCTCACTCTTTCGACAGAGTTGAGCGGCTTGCATGATGTGTTTACATATCCGTGTTGAGGAAGGCTGTGCAAGAGCCTACTCAAGTGCTTGTGGCTAATCAAGTGTCGGTCGATGGTGAGCTAAAGACGAAGGTCGAGCCTATTCGCATCGAGGACACTGATGTCAAGCAGTTGCGGAATAAATTGATCTGAATGGTCAAAGTCCGCTGGAACAATTGCAGTCGTGAGGAGCTTACATGGGAGCGAGAGCAAACCATGTTTGAGGAGTTCCCCGAGTTGTTCCGTTATGGTACAAATTATGTTTTAGTATCTTTCATGCTTTTCTTAAATCTGGAATTTTGGGACGAAATTTCTTTAAGGGGAGGTGGTTTGTAACACCCCAGTTTTCCCCATTGTAGAAAGAAAAGCAATCTGGTAGCATGAGCAAACGTCGGGCGTTAGTGCTAACGCTGGCGTTAGTGATATCGACTTGATGACGCTACCTTGTCGACGTGAAGCTCCTGTTGTCGTCGAGAGGTCACGACGATTGTCAAGTTAACGCCACGCGGTAGGTACTACCGCTGGTGGTAGCTGTATCGACGGGATGAGCCTTGTATCGACGGGATGAGCCTCGTATCGTCGAGATGAACTCTGTATCGACTAGACACTAACGTCAAGCGTTAAAGCTAACGCTGGCGGTAGGTTCAATCCCTTAAACGGTCGATAAGCGGTAAGCGAATAAGCTCCACCGCCTAAGCCACTACCGCGGAGCGGTAGTGCTACCGTCGGGCGGTAGCTGTCGGGATCAGATTTATTAATTTGAATAATGGTCATCCATTAGGTTTGGCATGGAGATATTATGGCTGAGGTTAGGCCCGAAATCAAAAAGAGCCGAGGAACTTTTGAGATAAGTCATTATCTCTTTCTCACTCTCTCTCTCTTCAAGCTAAAGATAAGGAAAGGAAAAGGAGAAAGGAAGGAGGAAGGAGAAGTCTTGTGCCAACGCTAGATCCGCGGAGAGGAAGGTGGTTCGAACGCTTCCATCCGGCTCAACTGCGATTCTATGGCACCGAAACGAACTTTAAGGGCAACGACTCTCCTCCTGAATATCTCGACATGCTAATCCTTTTATTGGCATCATAGTACGAATACATTCACTAATTGGTGGAGAGGATTCTTCCGATGGGTCGATATGGAATATCCCCTATAGAAATTGCATATAGAGTCCGGATCAAAGTACGGACATAGGCATGCTGTGTGAAGCACATCTGGACAGCTTGGTAGGGATTGGTGATGTTTATTGTGATCCGGAGAAGACTCCGTGTATATATGCTGTGTTTTCAGGTTCTGGGTACTGTGGTGTGGTGCAGGGAGTTCTGGAGGCAACCTCCAGGAAATACCCGAAAAGGGGGACAGAATCGTTGCTCTGTCTTTTACCGCCCAGCGGTAGTGCTACCGCTGGCGGTAGCTCCTGGCCGAAACCAGTGAGCCATTTGTGGTGAGTGCGAAGCCTGGGTCCTAGGGACTGGGTGCATAGCACCAGAAAGCTATAGGCCTGCAATTGCAGAGCATAGCTGAGGGCAGATGTGTGTTATGTCGATGATAGCTCCAGGCGGTATTGCTACCGCTGGCAGTAGCTCCAATGAGCAAATTGTGAAGACTGTAAAACCTAGGTCAAGGGGACTGGGGGTGTAACAGCAGAAGCGGAAGGGCCAGGTGTGCCTAGCTTCGGTGTCCTTGTGTGTCGACATCGGGAACAAAGGGAAGCCGTACCCGCGTCGGGCAGAGTTGATTCCGACGTTATGAGCAAGGGCAAAGCTGAACCGAACCCGTCCCATAGCTGGTCAGTGAAGTGGTCGCCCCTCGGTGCACTGAAAGAATTTTGGGAAAGGAACTGTAAGGTGTGACGACCTTGACGGTAAAGCTCATAACCATCTAAATTAAGCAGGGCTTAGGATGGTGGTGTGCCTCGGGGAGTACACCGAAAGAATGTCATGAGAGCACGAAACGTATGGCCGTGAGAGCCTACGTTGTTGTTGATTGCAGTGCTTAGATGCACTCTTGAGATATATGCTATTAATGTTTGCTTGCAGGGAAGGAGTATGTTATGGGTCGTGTATTATTATAATTAACTTTATTATCTAGGTGTCTAGTCGCTATCTTTATATAGGGGCCTCGAGCTCCGGGTCTAGTATTTAGGCGTCATCATTATCGTTTTGTTTGTTTATATGTTGTAGCATATATAAAGGCATTGGATGTGTAGTAGAAGCAAGCAAGAAAGTATTCTAGTTCTCATCTTTTGAATGCGAGATCTTGGTGGCTCTCTCCTCTAACGAGCAACCCTGCTTAGGCAGTCGTGGTTCCGGCTCCACGGAATCCTCCTCCACCGCCATTTTCTCCCTCTCTGTCCGACTCGCCAAACGCACGACAAAGAACGGCTTCTCGAGCCCGGTACCTTCCGCCACAACCGCACGCTTCCACAGCATCTCAAGCCCAGCGCCTTTTCTTTTCTTTTCCACGTTGCTGCTGTTTTCAACCCAGCCCGCCACACGATGCTGTTGTTTTCAACCGAGCCCGCCGCATGCGTGCAAATCGCCTTCCGCCTTCCTCTCAAGCGCACGCACAGCAGGCCACATGTCCTTGTGGGCCAGGCTCCTTTTAATCCTGTAAGCATATATCTATTATATTTGTTCCCCTTAGTTCAGCACACTTATAAAAAGGGACGTCACAAGCATACATCACACATATTTGAGTTATGCGACAAATTTGGGAAGTGTCGTGGCTCCCGCGGCAAATCCCAAACAGCAACATCGGAGGATTTGTCTCGCCCCATCACCCGCTCTCTCTCACGTGCTACTTCTGGCCGGCCTGCGTACCGATGTTAGTAAATCACATGTCGTTGTAAACATTACAATTAAATATTTGTTGTACTTTCATTCCTAGTGAATATAGTGGACATGTAATCTGGTTTTAAATTTAATAAATGCTTCCATTGTATAATTCTGAGTATGCTGAGATGGTTTAGTTAAACTATTTAAAAACTAATGCGTGACTCTCTTTCCTGTTCGTTTAATATGGCGTGGGGTCCCGGACGGACCTACCGTTATATTCTATGTAACAAGGAGGATGTTACAGATATTATCCACCAAACCTCTTGTGCTTACACACCACAGCAGAATGGCGTTGCTGAGCGCAAGAACCATCATCTCCTGGACATTGCTCGTTCCCTTATGTTTCAAATGCAGATACCCAAGCTCTATTGACATTTTGCGGTGTCTATAGCCTACTATCTCATCAATTGCATGTCATCCTCCATTCTCAATTTTGTCACGCCCTTCAGTATTCTCTTCCCCTCCACTCCTCCCTTTCCCATGACGCCTCGTATTTTTGGTTGCACCTGCTATGTTCACTTTCTTGGCCATGTAACTGACAAGCTTGATCCTCAAGCTACTAAGTATACGCTTGTTGGTTACTCCCGCACTCAGAAAGGCTATCTCTATTATTCTCCTTCCACTCGCAAATTAGTAACGACTATAGATGTAACCTTCCTCGAAGATCAGCCTTTTCACTCCTTGGCTTCTCCTGCACCTCCTCTCCTACCACGTCCTGCGATTCCTATCACCTCTCCTGCACCACCTCTCCTTCCCAGACCATCCACCAGAACCGCCAACCCACCCCCACTTCGTGTGTACACTCGTCATTCCTCTCGCTCCGATGCTCCAAAGTCGTTACCTCCAACTGATGAAGCTCTGCGTTCTACTGATCCGTCCACGACTTCTACAGCTCACCCTATCACTAATTTTGTTTCCTCGCATCGACAATTTCTGGTGCTTCACACATTTGCGACCTCTATGTCGTCTGTTTCCACACCTAGTTCTTTGCAGGAGGCTCCTCAACATTTGGAGTGGTGGGCGGCTATGGATGTGGAAATGTCTGTTCTCTGGGCCAATCACACCTGGGATCTTGCCCCTCGCCCTCCTGGCCAGACATGTGAGTTGCAAATGGGTCTTTACTATCAAACATGCTCCAAATGGCACGGTTGAACGCCTCAAGGCTCGTCTTGTCGCTCCTAGTTTTACTCAGCAACACGGCCTCGACTACGAAGAGACCTTCTCACCTGTTGCAAAATTAAATACTGTCTGAGTCTTGATCTCGCTGGTTGTTCATCGTCAATGTCTGTTACATCAATTGGATGTCAAAAATGTCTTTCTAAATGGTGATCTTGCTGAGACTGTCTACATGCATCAACCTCCCGGCTTTGAGACCACTGGGGAGTCACTTGTATGTCACCTCAAGAAATCTCTCTATGATCTCAAACAGTCTTCTCGGGCATGGTTTGACAAGTTCAGTCGGGTTGTTAGTGATGTTGGGTTTACTCGAAGCTCGGCTAACTTCTCTTTATTTACCTGTCATCGCCCAACAGGCACCGTGATACTCTTGGTTTATGTTGATGACATTCTAATTACGGGCTACGATTTAAAAGGCATCCGCATGATCAAGGAACACTTGGCCTCCTTATTCCAGACCAAAGATTTGGGGAATCTACGATATTTTCTCAGCATAGAAGTAGCTCGTCATCCTGATGGCCTTGTCCTATCTCAAAGAAAGTATTGCTTTGACCTTCTTCATAATGTTGGTTACTCTGGTTACAAGCCAGCTGACACACCCATGGATGTCAACCACAAGGTCTACGCTTACACCTCTGACTCTGTTATGCTCCTACCAAACCCAGAGTATTATCGCCACCTTGTAGGAAAGTTGATCTATCTTACAGTTACAAGACCGGATATATTCTTTGTTGTTGGGGTTGTCAGTCGGTTTATGCATGCTCCACAGACCTCTCATCTCCAGGCACTTGACCACATTCTCCGATATCTGAAGTTTGCTCTTGGACAAGGGCTCGTATATAAGCCCTCCTTGTCTCTATCTCTCATTGCCTGATGCTGATAATGATGGATCCTTGGATGATCGTCGTTCCACAAGGGGTTTTTGCACATACTTTGGTGGACATCTTGTTACATGGTGAAGTAAGAAGCAGTCTGTTGTCGCACGCTCATCTACAGAAGCTGAGTATCGATCAATGGTCTTTGTCGTCTCTGAACTCACGTGGCTGGAAAATGATGGCGCGCAGCACCCGACACAAATCTATTCCCGCGGGAGACGATGATCCGCTACTCGTTCGGACGTTCCGAGTATGCGGTTGCGTCCGGATGATCGTTCCGAGTCGATTTGATATATTACTTTGTATGTTTTGAATTGTATTTGACGTCCGATCGGCCCGGACAATATGAGTCGTCCGATTCGGGTGCCCTAAATAGTTTTAAGTATAAATAATTCAGGATTCGTTCATTGTGGGCATCGAAGGTAGATTTGCAGTTTGCAAACCGTCAGTCATGGGTTTCTTCTCGATGCGACTCCGAGAGATCTCCTCCCCCCCTGGTGCGACGCCAAGGCAGTCTCTCCCCTCCTCCACCACCAGGCCACCGTAAGTACTCCTTCCTTCAACCTCGAGTTTCCCCTAACCTCATCAGCACCCCCCACGCCTCTATCTCCCTCTCCTACCCTCCGGATCCACCCGCATCCACCCAGATCTGCTCTTTTCGTGAGTCCACAGCCAGAATCCTTCCCACCTTGGCCCTGTCTTGCTAGTTGCAGCCCGGAAATCCCATCCTATCACTCCACGTTAACCCCACCTCCCAGAACTCCCTCCCTGCGTCCCAATCCCAGTTATCGCGACTCTCCCTAATTAATTGTAACGGCCCCCTTATTGGCTACCGCTACAATTTGCATATACTTCATCAGAGTTGCAAGGTAAGAAACATTCAGTGTAAAAGTATGTTATAATAGAGTACAAAAAGAAAGATGCATGACAAAAGATCTCATTTCATTTCATATCAGATCTGGTACAAGATACATAAGGATATTGGTAGCCCTATACATACATCAAAATGGGGCTTACCATAAACTGTACATATATACATAACTGACGCATACTACAGACTCATGTGATACTAAAAACACTACATAAAGTAATTTTGAAACTCCTCATGCGGACACTCTGGATCCTTGCACCTCGCCCTATGCTCGTCCAGAACTCCAAACACTGCTGTGGAGACTTCAACCCAAAGACGGTACCTCTTCTCCTGACGAGGAGAACACTGTCGACGTTGACTACTGGTGGCTGGAACCGCCTCTTCCTTGACCTGTTTAGTTTTTATTTTCTAATTAGTCAAAGGACTATGTAAATTCTTACTTGTACTTTCTTTTACTTATGATGGAATCTTTATCTTGTAGCCTTTCTTGTATTTAAACTTGTACATAATTAACCCTCTTATTCTCGTTACTTCATATCCTTAGCTTGTGTATCCTATATCATAATTCAATGATATTACTTGATTTTTCAGTTAAGGGTCATATAATGCGTAAATTAATTCTTTATGAATTTATTAGTGTCCTTATCTCACACGTAAATGTTGCAATATTTAACACGTGCCCTTGACTCGCACATTCATATTGCTATTCGTGCCCTTGACTCGCACGAATCATACGTATATTCATATTCATATCAGAAGAATATTCTCCCCATCTCCCGGTCTGGGTTAACTCTAAATATAGCCCATTAAGTTGATATGCCTTTTAATCATATACTTTCTTGGAGGATTAATTGATCTTTTACCTTGCTTCTTTTACTTTGCGAAATTGTCGTTCTTTAACTGATTTAGGAATTTACCTTTAATGATCTTATTTGTGAATTACTTGTATCTCATCTTAAGGTTTATATCCTAAGCGTATAATACAAGTCATATGAAAGTAAGCAAATAAAAACAATACAGAAAAATAAGAACTCACCCCTACTTTCTCTTTCCCTTTTTCCTTGCGTTGTTCACTTCTCTTCTTTCCACCTTGAGAGTCCATGTCCTAAATACATTTATATAATTAGCTAATCATATTGCAATAATCATAATTGCATAAAGATCATAGGTACTAAAACTGGCCTTCAAGTTAACATGAAAGTTTACCCCTTCTTATACCACATACACGTACACAAGCCATATTATTGCTGTCTTGCCTTAATTCAGCGTTATAGACCACTAATCCCCTTCCCTACAAGGTAATTGAGTTAGGATTTGCTGCCCTAACTTCATACATAAGATATTGGCACTAATTAAGCAAGGGAAATTCATCATAACCCATAAGGTAACCCTAATCAGAGATTTGGCGTCAATCCCCAACATTTGTTGGCTGCCCTAACATGGAGACAATCCCTAATTTCGTAGGACATCAATATATCAACCTAAATAATACTTTAGAGGCACTAGAGAACTGAAATTAGGAGTGTAACCATCCTCTACCCAACTAGGGTTTCGGGTTCCTTGCATGAAACTCAAAGAAAAACCTAAAACATGCTAGAACTCCCTCCTGAAACTCAAGAGGAGCAAAGAACTAAAAATATATAGCGTTTAGGCAAATCTAGGGTTTTCATCCTGGGAAAAATGAGGCTAGGAATCCATATAAAATTCAAAAGGAGTTGAGAGGAAGACATTACCTCTCTATAGGAAGAAGAATGGAGGAATTCGGAGGAAATTTGGTGATGCTGGAGGGATCGACGCCGATCGGGGTTTCCGCCTGGAGCGTGCTCTCGCGCGACTGGGAGGATTGAAATGAGTATCGGGTTTTCTTTTCTCACATATAACCGAGTGCAAGCCTTCCCCCTTAGCGTGACACATGAGTCATGACTCACAGTAGTCCAATGTAAGCCATTTGTTAACCTTCCTCCTCTCACTCATTAGTCGGCCAACCAATATTTGCATAAAGATCATGGGTACTAAAACTGGCCTTCAAGTTAACATGAAAGTTTGCCCCTTCTTATACCACATACACGTATACAAGCCATATTATTGTTGTCTTGCCTTAATTCAGCGCTAACCTCGACGTAGCGTTAGAGAAAGATTGATTATACACCACTAATCCCCTTCCCTACAAGGTAATTGAGTTAGGATTTGCTGTCCTAACTTCATACATAAGATATTGGCACTAATTAAGCAAGGGAAATTCATCATAACCCATAAGGTAACCCTAATCAGAGATTTGGCGTCAATCCCCAACATTTGTTGGCTGTCCTAACATGGAGACATTCCCTAATTTTGTAGGACATCAATATATCAACCTAAATAATACGTTAGAGACACTAGAGAACTGAAATTAGGAGTGTAACCATCCTCTACCCAACTAGGGTTTCGGGTTCCTTGCATGAAACTCAAAGAAAAACCTAAAACATGCTAGAACTCCCTTCTGAAACTCAAGAGGAGCAAGGAACTAAAAATATATAGCGTTTAGGCAAATCTAGGGCTTTCATCCTAGGAAAAACGAGGCTAGGAATCCATATAAAATTCAAAAGGAGTTGAGAGGAAGACATTACCTCTCTATAGGAAGAAGAATGGAGGAATTCGGAGGAGATTTGGTGATGCTGGAGGGATCGGCGCCGATCGGGGTTTCCTCCTGGAGCGTGCTCTCGCGCGACTGGGAGGAGTGAAATGAGTATCGGGTTTTCTTTTCTCACCTATAACCGAGCGCAAGCCTTCCCCCTTAGCGTGACACGTGAGTCATGACTCACGTGAGTCCAATGTAAGCCATCTGTTAACCTTCCTCCTCTCACTCATTAGCCGGCCAACCAATATTGGTAATACCTAATATAAACTTATACTATTCATATTATTACTTAACTTAGGAAAAATACATACTTAATTTATATACATTAATAGTATTATTTGAACCTCCAATTAGCTTGCGTCACGCGATTTTTCATCGCCACATTGGTGTGCAATAATTATCATAAACATATACAGTATGAATACCTGAAAAATTTGACGACGACGTCACACGCCTAGCCTGCTATTTTGGTTTCCAGCCACCGGAATCTGCCTCCCACTGCCCCTGTGTACTGCTCCTAAGCCAATCCAGCAAGTTGTCCTAAAATCCAGCCCCTCCCTCCACATTCTGATTTCAGCCTACCAAACCAGCCACGCACACACCACCCGAGCCTTCCCACCAAGCCAGAACCCTCTCCCGGCACCTTCGCACTCTGTCGCGACTTCGGATGCCCACCATTAATCGTCATTACCACCGCCTGCACACATAAGTTGTTGTTGTTGTTGAAATTTTATTCTCTATTATTGTGTATTTGGCACTCTATCTATAGTGGATGTTTATTCTCATTTGCTTTAGTACTGGAGTCCGTGTAATTTGCAAGGTTTATTCCGCGCACGCTTAAAATATATGCGCCTCTATTGTTTGAAGAATTGAAACTTATGTTCCCTAATTATTGCTTGTGATCGCTTGTGCCTCTGTTAAATTTTATATTAATAAATTGTGGTTGCTAATGTTCAAACAGGCCTACTCTTGCAATTACAACACTTTTCATTGCATATAGGGTTGCATTTAGAGTGTCCACCCCGAGTCGACATGTCACTGCATCAAATTGGTATCAGAGCCCAAGGTTTGGGCCACATTTTTAAAAGTAGTGGTAGGCCTTATATAGTCTTAGGTTCATTTATGGCTAGTTATCCTCGTCGTTCGTCTCCTCTATTTAGTGACCCCGATTCTACCTATATCCAATCCCATAGAGCCCTTTTAGAGAAACCCTCAAGTTATGATGTGTATTATCGCTCGTCGGACACCACTCCTAGAGATCGTGTCGACCCCTTGACGCAATTCCATGATGCTAGAGACGATCACCATGATGAGAGGCCCTCACGTTATCATCATTGCACTTCTCAATGACTTTATGATGGTAGAGTTGAATATCGTTTGGGTCATCGTCGATATGCATCCCATCTGTTTGAGGAACCTGAGTCTGAATATACGCGACCACCACCGCACGTTCGTAGGGATTACGCTACCCACGAGCATGATCTGAATATCTAATTATGTTAGGAGCGACCGACTAGATGACCCTCAGGAGTCCTATAGAGGTCACCATCGCCAAGATCACATCACATGTCAAGATCCTCCTAATGTTCCGCAAATAGAGATGTCTGAGGCCGAATTTCAGCGATTAGTTCTTGATCAATTTGATCACTTGGATGCTCATTTTGATCACATGAGGTCTACCTTAAGAAGAATCAATAGGAGAGAGGCTAGGGATTTAGGCCAAGCAAACGATGTGTCTAGTAGTGCTCCTATTGACATGAGAGACCCATACTTGATCTTGATACTTCTCATTTTGATGAGACTCGGTTCCCATGTGATCTTGAAGTGGAGTTTGATCCAGACCTTATGATACAGGTGGAGAGTGATACTAGTATGTCTAGTGAGCGTGGTCACGAGAGTGAGGACGAGCGGCCCAGTGACACTGTGATGGTATGTCCATCCTCCGCACCTCACATAGACCTAGTATCTCCTTTGGCTAGGGATCCGGTTCTCGACACTATACCGATTGATCCACACTTGAGTAGGGGCTCTTCCTACTCTGCCCCTGTCATTATCCCGAGTTGCATCATTACTGAATGCCGAAAGTATAGTGTTGACTTCATAGTGACTACCTCACCCACTTTCGAGGACACTACCTCCATCGGCGATACTCATCTGGAGGATCATCCCACTATTATTGACTTCATCGTTGAACCTCTCGATAAGCCTCCTGATGAGCCACTACACCTTGGGAGGGTCATGGGGCTAGCATTGACTTTATTGTGGGTGTCTTACTTTCTCCCACAGACACTACCGTTATTGGTGTGTTCCTCTTGGAGGGTCATCCTGCCATTATTGACCTCCTCGGGATTAAGTCCCCGAGAGGCTCATTTGACGAGCTCATCCTCCCAAAAGGCATTCACACTAGTTTGGATGGTTTGTATCATCACGTGCGCGATGAAATTTCGTATACACCTCCTAGTGAGCCACCTGACGGGCTTTATCATTTGAGAGGTACCCATCACACCCGTGTCTCGTACTCCTTTATCCCATCCACGACGTTCCTACAGGTGATGGCGTCATTCACGCCGAATTTTTCTATCGACCACCCAGGGAGCCTCCTGATCGGCAGCCCCATGTTAGAGATATCCAAGTCATTGTCAGGCTTTCCCTTAGGAAGTGTGTCGAGTATGTCCTGCTTCATTTGCATCATTTGCATAAGTCTGTTGAGTCGTTTGTTTATCATTTGCATGTGCTACATGAGTCGGTCCGTAAGAAAATTGCATCTAGTAATGATTATTATAAAGACCAAGCAGACCAGCACGGGCGAGAACAAATTTTTGAGGTCAGAGAGCAGGTGATGATTCACATTCGACCTAAGAGGGTCCCGCAAGGACCAGCAAAGAAATTAAGTGCACGGAGAATAGGCCCCTATACAGTCGTGCGGCAGATCGGTACGAATGCATATGAGATTGACATCCCTCATGATATGGGCATCAACCGAGTATTCAACATAGAAGATTTGACTCCTTACTACGAGTAGTGTGTGTATGTGGACCCTTTCTCCAAACCCATATTTGAGTCTTTGCATCCTTTGGTGTCTACCAGTCCTTCCTTGTTTCCACCTGAGGAGTCGTTCCATGAGGGTCACCCAGCACCATCGACGATTCTACCGATCCAGCAGTCAGACGGAGATACATTGCAGTAAGAGCCACTTACTCCCGCCGGAGATATACTTCAGATCATTGGTCACGACTTCTACACCGCAGGCAGGCAAGATATTGTGTGTTATCTTGTTCCTTGGAGCGGTCGCCCGCTATTGATGCTACATGGATTTCTTCAGAAGAGCTTGAGTGGCTCGCCCCGCAGGTACACCGAGAGTACGACCATCTTCACTCACCGGAGATGAGTGCTTTCAAGTTGGGGGGGGGGGGGGGGGGGGGGGGGGGGGTGATGGCGTGCAACGCCCAACACAGATCTATTCCCGCAGGAGGCGTTGATCCGCTACTCATTCGGACGATCCGAGTCTGCGGTTGCGTCCGGATGATCGTTCCGAATCGATTTGATATATTATTTTGTATGTTTTGAGTTGTATTTGACGCACGATCGGCCCGGACAATATGAGTCGTCCGATTCGGGTGCCCTAAATTGTTTTAAGTATAAATAATGCAGGATTCGGTCAGTGTGAGCATTGAAGGTAGATATGTAGTTTGCAAATCGTCGGTCGTGGGTTTCTTCTCGGTGCGACTCCGGGAGATCTCACCCCTCCTGGTGCGACGTCAAGGCAGTCTCGCCCCTCCTCCTCCTCCTCCTCCAGGCCACCATAAGTACTCCTTCCTTCACCCTCGAGTTTCCCCTAACCTCTTCAGCACCCCCCACGTCTCTATCTCCCTCTCCTACCCACCAGATCCACCCGCATCCGCCCAGAACTTCTCTTCTCGTGACTCCATAGCCAGAATCCTTCCCACCTTGGCCCTGTCTTGCAAGTTGCAGCCCGGAAATCCCATTCATATGAATCTTATCAGTCCACGTTAACCCACCTTCCAGAACTCCCTCCCTGTGTCCCAATCCTAGTTCTTGCGCATCTCCCTAACCGCCTAGCCTGCTGTTTTGGTTTCCATCCATCGGAATCTGCCTCCCACTACCCCTGTGTACTGCTCCTAAGCCAATCCAGCAAGATGTCCTAAAATCCAGCCCCTCCTCCCTCCACATTCTGATTCCCGCCTACCAAACCAGCCACGCACACACCACCCAAGCCTTCCCACCAAGCAAGAACCCTCTTCCGACACCTTCCCACTCTGCCGCGAATTCGGATGCCCACCATCAACCGCCGTTACCACCGTCTGCACGCGTAAGTTGTTGTTGTTGAAGTTTTATTTTCTATCGTTGTGTATTTGGCACTCTATCTATAGTAGATGTTTATTGTCATTTGCTTTAGTACTGGACTACGTGTAATTTGCAGGGTTTATTCCGTGCACGCTTAAAATATTTGCGTCTCTATCGTTTATTGTTTGTGATCGCTTGTGCCTCTGTTAATTTTTATATTAATAAATTGTTGCCGCTAATGTTCAAACGGACCAACGCTTGCAATTACAACATTTTTCATTGCATATAGGCTTGCATTTAGAGGGTCCACCCCGAGTCGACCTGCCACTGCATCAGAAAGCCTCCTGGGAGACCTGGGTGTCAAACTCTCCTCTCTTGCCACCTTGTTCTGCGATAATCAAGCTGTTATTCATATTGACAAAAATCATGTGTTCCATGAACGTACTAAGCATATCGAGGTCGATTGTCACTTTATTCGGGAAAAAGTTGAACTAAGGAAATTGGACTTAAGACTTGTTCCTGCTGCAGAACAAATTGCTGATATTCTTAACAAAGCCTTACCGCGACCACTATATCATCAGTTCTTGTCCAAGCTTGGATCCTACGACTTGTATGCTCCAGCTTGCAGGGGAGTGTTAAATAACTTGTAAAGAAGGGCCCATACAATCAGCCCATGTAAAGCCCTCTTTGAGATTAGTCCCACACTTTAGGATGGTGTTTAGGCTCTCCTCTCTCCTCCTATATATATATACAAATACATGTATTGTATTCAAGTGAAAATTATTGAGAATTTGATAAATATTATTATTTTTCTCTCCATTCGCATTCTTCGACAGAAACAAAAAAATTAAGTAGCCACTGACTGGTTTATTTTATGTGGTTCTTTAGAAAGCTGGCATATCTAGATTAACTTCCAAGTCGGTCTAAACCGACTGCACCGCTCAAGTTCAGCGATAAATACAGATCTCGACCTCCTCTCCCTTCTCATTCTCTTGCTCTCAACATTTCTCTTTCGCGGATCTTCTTTTAGGGTTCTCGATGGGCCACTGTCATGCGACATTAACAGTGATTTCTTCGATTTCGACGGAGGAATTTTCTGCAGAGTTGGGCTGGTTGTGTGAGAATTGATAGAGGCCGATTATGTGCTCTCTCCTTCTCTCCACTATAAGATCGAACCTTCTTTCCCACTATGAGTTTTCTCCTCTTCTATCTCAATTCTTTTCTTCTGTTGAGAATGGCTGGTATGGAATAAAAAGGAAATTAGGGTTTCTGAAATAAGATTTTATTTATACTAATATAGGGAGGATAGATATTAGCCTACTGGACTTACACTTATGATATGCTTTAAATTCAGTGGATTCATTTTATGGGAAGGATTATACTGGACTTTTATGCTTAATTAAATATGAGGATTTAGTTAATGGGTTGTGGAAATTTAGCTTTTCACTTCTTGTATTTCCTTTTTCCTCCCTCTATTTTCCGAAATTAGAGTTTTGGATATCAGTAAGAATGATTTTAATGCGGGGAATTCTCATATTTTCTTCCTTTATTTCATTTGATCGACTAAAGAGAAGAAGAATGGAGGATTCCTTTTGGATTGACTTAATAGCTATTCTAATTTGAAAAAGTCTAAAAGTAAAACTATTATTAGAATCCTTGTACAGCCATTTAAAATATGGGGTTTTAAGATAGTTTTATATTGCACTTAAGTGAAAGAATGTCTTGGGATTTCATTTCCTTACAAAAGATATAGTATTTTAAAAATATGATGAGAGTGAGCATAAATTGATACTTCTTTCCTTTTTCATTCAGTAACCGACACTGTTATAAGGAAAGAAGAAAATGGGTTTTATGTGATAATTTTTAGGATTGGTTTGGGTAATTTCAATGAGGGGATTTTAATTAGATATATATACATATTTGATTTTTTATAAAAATGAAATTTATACTGTTGTCCGGGTAGGGTCTTCCCCTGAAACTTGAAACTAAAAATAATTCTCAATTATTGAACAGTAAGATTAATGTTATTTAGAAATAATTTATTTGGTCTGAATTGAGAATTATTCATGGGATTTGACATGATGATTAATCGAAGGATTAAAATATTATAAGTCGTATAAATTTTCTTTCACCTTAATTATCCTCAACCCTAGACAAACCCTTAATAAAAGTAAAATCATCTTAGAGTCAACATCACAGTTATCTAAGAGACGCAACCCAATTAAAAGATGCTTACAATTTCAGATACTACCGAGGATGGTGTCTCACGATAGGCGTGGTGATGAGCCCGAGAAAGATAAGGGTAAAAGGATTGTCACGGTGAGTTTTTATTTCTTTGATTGTGCTTATATTTTGAAAGTATTTTTTCTTTATTTATCTGCATAATATTTTGACAGAGAACCTATTTTATTGCTCGTGCAATTCCCTTGAAATTAAAGAAGTTTGAGATTTTGAAAATCAATGATACCTGAACATCGCTAAGAAGAGAATAGCAAAAGAAAGCGATAACAGATTCCAAGGGAAAATTCAGTAAATAAATCACATTTTTCTACATTTATGTCATGGATTAAAAGATTATATACATGAATAAGAAATTAATAAAACATTAAAGAAAAGAATATGAAAAGATAAAAAAACGAATAAGAAGATGCAGAATGCATCGATGCATATGAAATGTTAAGGGTCAACCTAGGTAGGGGGTTTGCCTACGAAACAAGAACTTTCGAGACTATAGAGGCAAGTAGGCATATTGCGTGTAAAAATTGCCCTGGACTGGAAGCTATGCTCTAACGAGGGGGTCGTTGAAGGCCTTTCTACAGGCGAATATCGCCCTGGTTAGACATAGAGAATTTGATGATAAATTTGATGTTAACCCGTAGAGGGGTGGGCCCAAGAATAAGAAAAGATGAAAAGAATCCCTTAACATTTCCTGACTTAATGAAATTGATGTATTGATTCCAAAGATTGAATTTGAAGGAATAAAAGAAAAAGAATAGAACAAAGAACTTGTAACATCCCTGACTAACAAATAGTAAATAGCATGACTCCGGCCGAGGCCCCACGGAATACAAAATCCACAAACCTAAAATGCTAATAATTGATACAGGAAAACTTACTAAAACTTCTCATAGTAAACAGAAATGGAAGCTAAACAAAAGCACAAAACAAAGGGGCATGAATGTCCACAGCTACTAGGAATGAAAAGTACTGAAAATGAGGTACTCGGCCTTAAGGCCACGGACGTTTCGTAGGACGGGCGAGTTTCCCGTCCTCTCATAGTTGTGTGCACGAGCTTTCTTAGTTTTCGAAGTGTTGCCCATGTATGTTAGAGGTGCGTAAGGCTACGCTTGGAAGTCACCATTCGCTGTTACGTTGGAAGGCGTGGGTGATGAGTCCCGCTTCGTTGTTACGTTGGAGGTGTGGGTGATGAGTCCCACTTCGTTGTTATGTTGGAAGGCGTGGGTGATGAGACCCCCTTCGTTGTTACGTTGGAAGGCGTGGGTGATCCCCTTCGTTGTTACGTTGGAAGGCGTGGGTGATACCCTTCGTTGTTACGTTGGAAGACGTGGGTGATCCCCTTCGTTGTTACGTTGGAAGACATGAATTATGAGTCCCCTTTCATTGTTACATTGGAGGGCATGGGATTATGAGTCCCCCTCTGTTGCTACGTTCGAGGACGCAGGTCACGTTTGCTTTGATGGTTGTAGGTTTAACCCTCCTGTTGCTACGTATGAGGGTGTGGGGTAAACTACACCGTTGTCACTCCTTGTAGGGTAGTTGTAGGTTTTATCCCTCTTATCGCTTCGATTGTTGACGAAAGACGATCTCATGCCTCGTATCGCGGTTGTACTGTTGTGCTTATCTTTAGAGCTTAGATCATGCGATTCCGATGTGTCGACGACACGTGCATGATGGTTTGGAAGGTGACACTTAGTGTGTCCCTTTGTTCATCGCTTTGCATGTTTTGGTGTTTTGTGCGTACTTGCAAGAGTGCAATGTACTCACCCCGGAGTCCGCTAGGATTGACGGGGGGAGGGGTCGTTATGTTGAGTTGGTCAGCCTCATGTTGACCTTCGTTTGCCACCAGTTTGTTCTTGGTTTTAGGTGGCGTAGTTCGTAGTGGTGTGTAGTGGGTCGGAGCCCAATTGATGCTGAAGAATTGGAGGTCTCTTCTCCCTTTTCTTGGCTTTTTCTTGAGTTTTACTTTTACTATATTTGAAAGCCTTGTAAGGCCTTAAGGTCGAATGCCTCATTTTCAGAACTTTTCATTCCTAGTAATTGTGGACATTCGGGCCTCTTTGTTTTTGGGCTTTTGTTTAGCTTCCGTTTTTGTTTACTCTGAGATGTTTTAGTAAGTTTTCTTGTATCAATTATTAGCATTTGAAGTTTGTGGATTTTGTATGTCGTGGGGTCCCGGCAGGACTCATGTTATATACTAGTTGCAGGTCAGGGATGTTACAATGTTTTGGTGTTTTGTGCATACTTACAGGAGAGTGATGTACTCACCACGGAGTTCACTAGAATGGACGGGGAGAGGGGTCGTTACGTTGTGCTGCTCAGCCTCATGCTGACCTTCATTTGCCACTCGTTTGTTCTTAGTTTCAGGTGACGTAGTTCATAGTGGTGTGTAGTGGGACGAACCTCAATTGATGTTGAGGAGTTGGAGGTCTCTTCTCTCTTTTCTTGGCTTTTTCTTGAGTTTTGCTTTTACTCTATTTGAAAGCTTTGTAAGACCTTAAGGCCAAGTATCTCATTTTCAGTACTTTTCATTCCTAGTAGTTGTGGACATTCGGGCCCCTTTGTTTTGGATTTTTGTTTAGCTTACGTTTTCGTTTACTCTGAGATGTGTTAATAAGTTTTCTTGTATCAATTATTAGCATTTTAAGTTTGTGGATTTTGTATGTCGTGGGGTCCCGGCCGGACCCATGCTATATACTATTTGTAGGTCAGGGATGTTATACAAATATTGTACCTTCCTTTTCTAGTACTTCTTTTTCTTATACCACATTTTAATTACTTATGCATATTGATACGGACTCTCCTTGTCTGCCTGAATAGCAGTTGAAGAGGTAAAATACTCACTGAGTCATGTTGTTTATGACTAAACCCATAGTTTTCACATTTTTGAGGAAGCAGAGGATTCCCCAGATATATCTAAAAAGGATCAAGCACAGAGTTGAGGAGTACAAAATTTGGGCTAAGCTAACCATTCTTGTTTTTGAATAATAATAGATAATAGTTTTATTATAACATGTTGTATATCTATTATGTATCCTTGTAATCAAAGCTTAATGAAATAAAAAAATTATTAAGTGATTTACTTTGTACTCAATGTGCATGCTTCCGCATTGTGCTGCAACTAATGAATTGAAAATGTGCCTAGATACAGAATTAATTGTGGGGACCTGGAGGGGGCCTCATAGTAGTTACTAGCACTACACGGCTACACCATTATTCTTATAAGAGGAGGCATGCGAGATGCAAAAAAATTGAAGTATCAAGCATGAGAAACCTAAATTTCCAAATTTGTACACCTTCAAACTTCTCAGGGTAAAGAGATATTCGAAGAGAGTATACAAGGAAACATATATAAAAAAAAGGGACTGGATTATTTTATAGCTGAAAGAAAGATAAGTGGCATGCCTTACATTCACAGGTATCATTACTGTGGAAGGGTCCGTGGATGATCTCAGCGAAACTCTACCAAAAGATGGAGAGAAGGGGACTAATAGAAAGCCCTCCACATGCCAAACAATTTTATTGTTCCCTCTCCGCTAGTTTCCCATTTATTCTTCCCCTTATTGAATACGAAAGAGGATTTATATAGCCAACAGGAATGAGTAGAAATGCGTCACGTATCCCTAGTTGTGGCCTGCACAACTGTTGGGTATCCATCAGGCGGGCATATGTGACAAGTCGATACCTAACATGTTGATATTTCTTGTTTAGAGTTGATTTGATTAGACAACCCGAGATTATTATATTTATGATCGGGAGAACTGGATTTGCTTATTATTTTCCTCAGAATTGGAGAATTATCTCCTAATTTATTATATCAAAGCAGATTTTAGATTTATATAATAATAATACGGAGATAGACACATATCGTGGATGTTATGACTTGGTCACAGTCCTAAGTCGAAACATCGAAGCTTGCCCAAGAAGTTGGACGTCTTGTTTGCAGCGACCTCTATTAATGTTGGGGAATCATCTCGCATCCATGATTCTACGCGCAAGGTATGCCTGACAACTTCTGAAAGTCTCTGACAATCTCTCCCTTATGTTAAATGCAGCAGGCCCCTTGATGCTACATGTCACCTGTTTAAGCTGCCTCGTGTAAAGGGGCCAAATCATATCAAGACAATTACTAAAGTGAGATATGTTTTAACAAAATAATAGATGGTCGAGGATATATCAAAAGCACCGTAATTTACAAAGATAGCGACACCAATCATAAACCCAAATGGAAAAGTACAAATGAGCATATGATCTGACAAGCAAAATCAAAAACAGGAACATCAAATGAAATCCAATTAGATAAAAATGACGCTTGTATTTGTCACATGAAATGCTAGAACACATAATGATGTAAACTGCCATCCATTAATACACAAGGTTCCACAAAACCGTCAATTATGCCAGTCATACAAAAGAGGATAGTGCCAATAGATGTTAAAGCAAAAAAGAGAACATATAATATTGAACAATTGGAAACATAGCGCAGAAGGGAAAAAAATACATTCTGTCAAAAAAAAGTAGTAAAGTCACCGCATAGTAAAATTGAAAATCTACTTACAGGTTGACGAAAATTGAGCATCAAAACTAAAGAGATTAAAAGATGGAAACACTGTTCATAAAAGATATTGATACTGTATTGTACGCCGAACAAGCTAAATCAAATTTTCACAGTGGTGGCAAGGAGATTCATTGATTTTAATGGTTAATGCAAAAATAGTATTTCATTTAAGCATTAGTTATATAAAACAACGGCAAATCATCCATTTATTTTTTTATTAGTCATCTATTATGATGTGACTATTAAGGAGCGACGAAAAAGATACTTTTATCAACTATACAATGAAGAAAAAAATAATTAACTGAACATGGAAGAGTTAAGTAAATCAGAGGAGTATAGAAACATAACTTTTTATCGTAAAATTCAAGCATCAGAGATAGATGACGCTCTGAAGAAGATGAAGAATGAAAAGGCGGTTGGGTCAGACGATATACTCATTGAAGTATGGTGATGCTTAGGGAGGGAAGGAATTTTATGGCTTACAAGTTTTTTCAATAAGATACTGAAGACAAAGAGGATGTCAAACCAATTGAGAGAGTATTTTGGTACCTTTGTATAAGAACAAAAGAGATATACAAAATTGTGTCAATTACAGGAAAATTAAATTAACGAGTCATACTATGAAATTATGGGAACGAGTAACAGAGAGAAGAGTTAGACGAGAGACTAACATCTCAGAGAATCAATTTGGATTCATGTCAGGGAGGTCAACCATGGAAGCTATACATCTCTTGAGAAGACTCATTGACAACTATCGGGAAAGACAAAAAGATTTGCATATGTTGTTTATCGATCTGGAGAAAGCTTATGATAGGGTTCCAAGAGAGCTCTTGTAGAGTGTCTTAGAAAAGAAAGGTGTAAATGTATCATACATTAATAAAAATTCAGTGACCAGGGTAAGGACATCTGGAGGATTAACACATAAATTACATATCGTTGTTGGCTTATATCAAGGGTCATCTTTAAGCTCTTATCTCTTTACCCTTATCTTAGATGAGCTCACCGGACATATCCAACAAGCAATACCTTGGTGTTTATTATTTGCAGATGATATTGTTTTGGTCGATGAGACACGCGAGGGTGTAAACGCGAAACATGAATCTTGGCGAGACACTTTAAAAAAGAAGGGTTTTAGGTTGAGCAGGACAAAGACGGAGTATATAGAGCTTAAATTTAGTAGTGCAAGAAGGTCGGATGACTCCATTAAATTGGGTGACCAAGATATTTCCCGCAGTGAGTGCTTTAAATATCAGGGATCGATAATTCAAAAAGATGAAGGTGTAGATATTGAGCACACAATAAATGAATAATACAAATCTATTGCCAATAAAGATACACATAATATGAGTAGAATTTCACTAGAAATAAAGATAAATACTAGTACAATTTAAAGAAATCTAAAATTGAAATATAACTCTCCAAATGACCGGGGTGAATGATGGACGGGTGTGGTAGAAGGATGTGGGTGGTAATCAGTGCGCGAGTGGGTTCGAATGTGCAGTTTTTGTGGCAGAGACAATAAGATTTCTAGGGATTGGTTGATTTGAGGTTTTTGATAGGAACGAGAATGGAGGCATAACAGAAGATGGCTGTAATGTGGAGGGGCTAGTGAGGCCCGATGATGGAGAGGTGATGTAATCTTTTTTTTTTATTTAAAAAAAAAATTCATGGATAACAACGGTGAAAAAAAACTAGCTTTAAACAATGTCTAATTTTCGGACGAATGTTCGTACTTCGGCCAAGAAATCGAAGCGTTTGTAAATTTTACTTAGACGATTAGCAAGTGACCAATGACAATAAACTTTAGCTAGATAAAGATGTGATACATAGAATCCAAGCAGGTTGGTTGAAGTGAAGAGGCGCGTCTGGGATCTTATGTGATCGTAAAGTACCATTAAAACTTAAAGACAAGTTTTACCGTACTGCAATTAGGCCAGCAATGCTCTACGGTTCTGATTGTTGGGCAGTGAATGGTGTACATGAGCAAAAAATGGGAGTTGTGGAGATGAGAATGCTTAGGTGGATGTGTGGTCACACGAGACTGGATAAAATTAGGAATGAATATATCAGGGATAAGACAGGAGTGGCGCCAATTGTAGAGAAGATGCGAGAAGCTCGTTTAAGATGGTTCGGGCATGTACATAGGAGACGATTAGAGGCACCTGTTAGGCGTTGAAAGAGTTTAGTCACTAGACATGTTAAACAGGGGAGGGGTAGACCAAAAAAGACTTGGAATGAAACTATAAGGAAAGATATGTTGTACTTAGGCATTAGTGAGGCTATGATTACAGATAGGGCGCAATGGCGACAAAGGATCCATATAGCCGACCCCGCTATGGTGGGACAAAGGCTTGAGTGTTGTTGTTGATCTATTATGAACTTGAGTCTATAAAGACTAGTTGTAACAAAAAATTATGCATCTTCAAAAAATGCTTGAAAACCAAGTTATTCTTGAAATTCAGTACACAAGGAGCAGCACTCAGATTTGAATCCTTCTGAGTCTCCAGGAAATTCTCATTCCTAGGTTCAGGCACACATGAACCCCAGTTTCATAACAATATGCATAAACTTCAGAACTTTTTGGAAAAAGAGGAATAAATTACAGAACCATGAATAGAATACAATAAAAGAAAACATGTATAATTCAAAAGGGTAAAATGATTTTGGAATTAATGTAAATCACTATTCAAACTATAAACTTATGTTAAGAGAGATTTATAAAGTAAACAAATCAAAACCAATAATTACTAAAAAAATAAAAAGCTACAAAAGAGAACAGAAATCTTGTAAGGATCTCAAGCTTACCAGGATAGTCAACGATGCAGATGTAACAGCAGACTCTACCTGCTTAACAAATGAATTCCACATTTCAGAAACCCCCTTTCTCCTGGCAGTATCCCTTTCTATCATGGACAGGTCTTTTTCAGGATTATCTTGTCTCTCAATGGCATTAGCACCAGTATTCTCATCAAGAGCCCATAAATCTATTCTAGGCATGTAGATTATGCACCCACCAACATCCAGACATTTCACTGAACAGCCAATAAAACAATCAAAGGTCTATAATTCTAGATTTACATTTAGTTGAAATGGAGGGGCACAATTGTATAAAACAGTAAAAAAATTCAAGTTTCTAGCCAGTAAACCAGAATGAAAATTGTAAGAATATAAACATGGACATACAATAAACATAATAATTAACCAAAAAATTTAGAAAGGTAAAGTTCCTCTCAAACCCAGAATATAGAAGAAACGATGGGCAATAATTTTAAGATATGGAATAGATATGAAATAATTTTAAGATATGACTGCACTATATGATGATCTTCGCACCCGCGTCGGTGCCATTAAAAATCAGCAAGAGCATTCCACTTCCCAAAGCAGGGATAACTCACCCACTCCACCCGATGTTCCATTTGAGGAAGAGCGGGTTGCCCTCCCACCACAAGATGTGCGTGTTAGAAATCAGCCACCATGAGGGCCGGTCCACTTCTAGAGCCTGCTCCACACCGGAGGAGACCTCTCGATTACGTTGGAATCCGTCAACCTGTAGCTGCTCCCCCACGGCGTCCGGCTCAACATGATAGAGCCCAGGACCGTTATGACTACGGGCCGGACGATTACTCGATGATTATCCTGAGCTACGCCGAGCGCCACACGCTGAGGACGATATTACCCGTCGCATACGCATTAATGCCGCCACCTTCGATGGTCAGCTTGACCCGAAGACTTTCAGTGATTGGCTTCAGGAGATGGACTACTACTTTGAGTGGTATGATATGAGCGACGAGCGCTGTGTTTGGTTTGCAAAAATGAAGTTGGTCGATCCAGCCAAGATTTTTTGGGTCAGCCTAGAGAGGTCTCTACAACGAGATGGGTACAGTCCTACTTTCCGTTGGGAAGACATGAAATGTTGATTAAAGGAGAAATACCTTCCCTCCTCCTATCGTGATTAGTTGTTAGATCAGTTTTTTGCGTTGCACCAGGGCACGCAATCTGTAGCGGAGCCTTGTGGATTGTATGTTTGTTGGATCAATGGGTATTAGATACCTGAATGATCATCTTTAGTGGGAGCCTTGTGGATTGTATATTTGTTGGTTGTTTATTCATTTGATGAATTGTGATTTGTACTATATATTTCATTCTATATTTATGACAAGTTCTTTTATTATGTCAACTGTTTCTATATGATAGATTAATTAACATAACGAATACCCTTAGGGTGCGTTCAGTTGCTGGGAATTGGAGGATAGGTTTTGGTTTTGGAATAATTAAAACAATTCAGGCGTTCGGTTCGGCGTCTTTGAGCCGTTTTTTGTTTTAGGATGAAAACCCGCGGTTTTAATAAAGAACTAAACCGAAAAAACCATGTGTTGAGAGAGTTTTTGCTGGTTTTAAAAGGCGCACGCGAGGAAGCCGATAGTTCCCTCTTCCGCCCTCGTCGCTGACCTCAGACGTCGGAGTTTCTGCCCGCTCGCCGATAATAATTTCTTTATTTTTCTTCCTCGTGGTTGTAGATCTGCCCGCTCGCCGATAATAATTTCTTTATTTTTCTTCCTCGTTATTTTTCTTTATTTTTCTTCCTCGCGGCTTTTTCTGTGCTTTGATTTCTTCTGGCTTTAGGGTTTCGGTCTGTAGATCGATGGTTTAGGACGACGTTGTAGATCGGTGGTTTTGGAAGACCGTAGCTTCTTCCTCCTTCTCTGCTCACGTAAATGTGCTCACATAGGGTTTAGGATTACCTGTAGCTTCTTCCTCCTTCCTCCTTCGTGGTTGAAGATCGGTGGTTTAGGACGGCAAGACAGCATTCACCTGTTGGATAGACGATCCGACCTGTAGCTATGTATTTCTATTCACTTATTTCTTGGTTCATAACTATGTTATATAGTTTTTTAAGAATAGAAAAAGGTTTAGGCTAATCATTTATCACATAGATTAGTAAATATTATTAGTTCACTAATTGGATGCTATTAAACTGTGCTTGCATTCATTGTGCTATATTACATAGATCATGACTAAATGAGTGCTATTAAACTGAGCTTGTGTAGATTTTTTTTATTCTGTTCATATAAATCAATGGTTGGTTAATTATAAATATGCTTGAAATACTGAAAGCGATTCATAACTTTACCCATTCACATGAGGACAGCGTGGCTTCGCTTGCAGTTTTATGGGGATAGATTTTGAAGTCAGTTTGGGCTGTTTATGTTTTGAAAACATTTTGTGATTTGGTGTTGTTCTATATTTGAACTTTTTCGTTTTTCCTTGTTGCTCTGAATTTGAATAATTTATGTTGTGTTTGTATTTCAAAAATCTTGTGTTACGTTGCTGTGGAAGACTCTAAAAAATTTGGCTTTAAAAAGCTTGGGTTTTCATTTTTTTAAACAATTCCTCGTTCAAAAACAAAATATGCATCCGAACAGCTGAATTGCCCAAAACCAATTCATGCAGCTCAAAACCTTATTGCAGCCGAACAACATAATTGGAATTCAGGCAAAACCAAAACCTGCAGGTTTTGGTTTTGACTGAATCTCAATTCTTCAAAACCAAAACCTGTGATCCGAACGGACCCTTAGAGTGTTTGCTTCCATAGGAATTCAAGTGCGTGACTTGAATGTGAGGGGCTATGTTTAAATGAAGCTTCATTCTTAAATGGTCCCTGGTCGAGGTATCATCCTAGAAATTAGGGCGAGGATGAGACCATAAGACTAGCATGTGCGTTGACTGATGACCGGTTCTCACAGGTCATGATATTATGATATCAAGTCAACACATGGGTACTTGTTAGGATCAAGTTGTACTAGACAGACCCACGGTGAGACTACTTTGTGGATTGTTATATGAATGTGTCGCAAGTAAGTCTCAAGTGACAATGGTGCTTGTGGTTTTTTGACCTGAAATCACAACATTCATCAAGTGAGGAAAAGCGTACTTTGATGTCATCTAAAGTTTTCCTTGACAAAGGTTGATGATAAGGGTGGTTATTGGGTATGTTACAAATCATTTGGGTGTTTGGGTGTGGACAAAAATAGAATTTGTCCTCCTATATAACAGGAGTTACATCCAAGGGCCCCTTGATGGAATGAGACCGAGAAATGCATGGTCATGCTGGGTTGAGCCAATATGTGATATTGAGTTTACCACTCTCTAAAGGTCTATTCTAAATCAAGAAAGCAAGGGTTGAACAATCATGAAGGTGGCACAGTCCATGCCTCTAGTTCAATCCGGATGTAAGGGACAAAGAGACGTGACAACACTGATACATTAATCACGAACAGGCTTGTTTGAGTTATGAACTCTTATTTCTTCGGTAGTAATGATGCATTGTCAGGTGCCGCTCATTGCTTGTGAGACTTTTGTTGATACCTTCTAGATCAAGTGGGAGACTGTTGGAGCTTATGCAGTGATCCGGAAGAAATCAAGCAGTTAGTCTCACTGCCAACGCGATATGAGCATATAGGGTCGCACATAAGAGCGCTTGAAGAAATTGGAGAAAATATTGTGTTCGTCTTGCTCATATTGGATATGGGTGAAGGACCAATCCTAAGACTAATTGGAGTATTGGTGGTTCGATTAATTGCTCCTAGATATAGTGTATATTGTATGGAGCATGTCGTCGGGATCACAAGGAGATATTGTGAATATCGACTTATGATCAGTGTCATAGAGATATCTCAACGATTTCGTCGAGAGTTATCGTGATGACTCGACGATTCGTCGAATGATATCGTGATAACTCGACGATTCGTCGTGATGTCTCGACGAATCCGTCGAAAGGGTTTCGACGAATTCGTCGTGACATTTCGAGTGATATCGAGATGTCTCGACAACCCGAAGTCGTTGAGTGTGACTCGACGATTCGGCGTGATGTCTTGACGAACCTGTATTCATCGAGTGGGACTCGATGATTCATCGTAATGTCTCGACGAATCCGTTGAAAGGGTTTCGACGAATTCGTCGTGACGTTTAGAGTGTTATCGTGATATCTCAACGAAGCTGTCGAAAGGGTTTCGACGAATTCGTCGTAATGTCTCGATAAATCTGTTCAAGCCAAATTTCTTTTTAACTCCTATTTTGGATCTGCGGATAGCAGAAACTTTATCTGCTTTATATCCATGGGTATAAATAGGCCAGATTTTAGTTTTTCTATAATCAGAGTAAGATTAGATCTTATTATTCAACCGAGACTTTGCGAAAAGGTTGGCGATCTTGAAAGAGACGGAAGTGTTCCGCTCCTTTCGGTTTCCGCCGCTCGACCGACTGCCGCCACAGCCTCTCCCGTGTACGGATCTGGTAATCCGTGGAGACGCAGTGGAATTTCTCCTTCTCCGACCTAGACCATGTGTGACAAGGTGCTAGGGATCTTCGGCACTTGTGTGGACTT
The DNA here is from genome assembly GCA_033032865.1 of Dactylorhiza incarnata. Classification (NCBI taxonomy): domain Eukaryota; kingdom Viridiplantae; phylum Streptophyta; class Magnoliopsida; order Asparagales; family Orchidaceae; genus Dactylorhiza; species Dactylorhiza incarnata. Next base: position 4,440,782 of record JAWHQI010000037.1, on the reverse strand, counting down.
CTATAGAGGTGTGGACTTATTTCTACACTAACTCCTAAGACGAGCAGTCCAATCTTGACAGAGCCGAAGGAAGCACAAGGGAAGGACTCGGAATAGGATTCCGATTCCTAGAAGAATTTTCTTGGAACATCCGATTGAGTATTGACTCAATTCCGCAGAGGTAATTTTATTATTGCTACACTTTCTTGATTCATGGTTTTAGCAAGATTCATATGTCTCTTTTGGGTTGTTCTTGTATATTTCGTTGCGCACATATGATGTAACTACCCCTAAGGAAAACCCAACACCTCCTGAGCCCACTGAGGGGTTTGACATTGTAGAAGGATATTTATATCGTGGGTATCGTCTCTGCATCCTCAAGACTTCTTTCGGGACTTCTTGATTTGGGAAATGCATGTTGGTGGCGCAGTGGGCCACTTTGGCAGAGATAAGACTATTGCTTTAGTTGAGGATCGCTTTTATTGGCCCTCCATGAAGAGGGATGTGGTGCGTGTTGTGCGACACTGCGGCACATTCAGACAGCGAAGGGTTTGAAACAAAATGTTGGACCTTTCTAGCACTCCGAGAAAGTACGATTATATTTTCGTAGTGGTAGACCGGTTTTCGAAGATGGCTCACTTTATTGCTTGTCGCAAGACCGCTAATGCGGCTCATGTGGCGGCCCTTTTCATGAGAGACATTTCTCTGTTATACGGATTACCCAAATCCATAGTGTCTGACCGTGACGTTCGATTTTTGAGTTATTTTTGGAGAATGTTATGGCATAAGACGGGTACGACTTTGAAGTTTTCTACCGCTTATCACCCATAGACTGAGGTCATTAATAGTTGCTTAGGGAATTTGTTACGATGTCTAGTTGGTGATCACCCGTCGGTTTGGGACTTTGGGTTACCCGTAGCCGAATTTGCATACAATAGTTACATCAATAGGTCTACTGACATAAGTCCATTCCATATAGTGTCACGTGATGAGCCTAGGAAGCCTATTAACCTTGCCCCTCTTCCCTTAGAGTCACGTCCTAGTGAGTCCGTCGAGTCTTTCATTCAGCACATACATGAACTGCCTAAATTGATAGAGAAGAAAATTGATAGCAGTAATGAATTATATAAAGCACAGACAGATAAGCACAAGCGTGAGCAGCAATTTCTGGTAGGCGAGCAAGTCATGATCCGACTTCGCATGGAGAGGCTCCCAAAAGGAGTCGCTAAGAAGCTACAACCAAAACAAATTGGCCCTTATGGATTATAAAGAAATTGGAACAAATACCTATGAGGTCAACCTCCCAGCAGATATAGGTATTCATTTTGTGTTTAATACTGAAGACTTAACACTGTACTTTGAGCCTCTCGAGCATAGGAATCCATATCTTGAGCCACTTCCTACACCTTCCCTGCTACAGCCTGACCCTTCCCCTGGCCACCTTGGACAAACACCTGCGGACTTGCCCGCACCACCTATGAGGAGGAGGGCTGAAGTGGGGAGTTCCTCGGCACATAATGATAAACAAGCAAAGACTGCAATGCTCACTTATGACAAGCCAGCTATACGTAGGCGCTACGTGCGCTTGCGTGACGAGGCCTTCGTGAACTACAGTCGCATCGACTGGGAAGTTCTGGAGAGCCTTGGCATCAAGGAGCAAGTAGCGTCTCTCACACGCTACAATGGGTGGAACGAACTCCTGAGCATTGCGGACCCTGGCTATTCAGAGTTGACTATGGAATTTCTCTGCTCGCTTTGCTTGGCTTCGACTATAGCAAAACAACCACACCACCCAACAATTTCATTATGTATAATGGGTGTTCCCTATAATCTAAGCCTAGCTATGTTCGTCGTTCATCTAGGCATATGCACTGTCGAGTTTACTAATGCCGCTAAATTTTTTGAGTTGTGGGATGGGTTCCCCCATAGTCTTTCATACCAGGACTACTAGTTCGAGATTATGGAAGGACGTGTGGCATATGAGGACCGTCGAGCCAAGGCTACTTACTTGGTGCGGCATAATCTTCGTTACGTTCATCACATCCTTAGCCATAGCATTGCAGCTTGCGGCCTGAGCACTCATATTTTGGGCCGACAGGAATTGTTGTACCTATACAGCATAGATCGTCATGTTCCCATAAATTTGTCGTTCATGGTGGCGCAGCTCCTCCTACATCAAGCGATGGATGGTCATGTAAAGAAGATCTCAGGTGCACAATTTATTACTCAGCTAGCTAGTTCGATGAATTTATGGGACACACTTCCTTTGATGTGTGAGGCATGCTCTTCTTCCCTGGTGAACTTTATTACTCTGGTAGCGACGAGGATAGCTCGTCACGGAAGACTTGAGAGCGCTATCGAATACGTTCTTATCAAAGAGCAGGCTGAGGCTGATGAGGACGAGGAGTTCCCTCGGCACACCCCGGAGCAGCATGTGGCGGCCATAGTCGAGGCAGCAAGAGAGGACAAAGCTGGTGTTGAGGAGGCCTTCTATGTTCGCAGATCTTTTGAGGAAGTATTCCCCGACGCTTCTCGGCGTATGAACCACCTATGGACACAGGTGGACATTTTTGCTGAGTACATACAGCGTCTTGGTGCCCACATGGGGATGCCTTCGGAAGATTCCTCTGGTGGGAATGCTCCTCCTGAAGATCTGTCTGGCGGTCAACCTCTTCACCCTTGGTGATTCGTGATACAGTTCAATCTCTGCTTTTCTCTTGTGGTCGTTGGTATAACCTTTATCAAATGATGATGATATGTCGGAGTTTATGTAAATGATGAATTTAACTCTTCTTTTGTTTGATACTACTTTAGTTTACTGTGTTATCTCTATTTTGTGATAACCCATATTTTATTTACTACGTGTTATTAATTCTTGAACTTGCATGAGACCAACTGGGGACTTTAAAAGCAACCTTGGTGAATTATTTGAGTGTGTTATGCATGATTATTCTTAATGCAATCCTTATGTTATGATGTCGGTTTGCTTTGTTTCATCCCTTTTGCAGGTATCTGTGAATTTTGGAAATCGGTTTGGGGTGAAGCTAGCAAACCTGGGTAACTTTGTTCCCCTCACCTTCCTCTTATTCATCTTTTGTTTTCATCATTGAGCATATTGAGCATTCTTAATTGTGGGGGAGGTGAGTTGTGTGTGCGTGTATGTTTTAAATGCTAGCATATGCTCACCCTTATTCTTTGTGTGTTTGTTCTATTTTTGAGTCAATGTTTTCGCTTTTGTGAATGATATCACGAAAGTGCAAGTGGATGTTATCAATCTCTTGTGACCTTGTATCTCTAGGTTTCATTTTAATGAAAATGGATTATAGGATTAATGTAGTAAGATAATCTTGGATTACACCCTTTTTATTCTCACGATTTGAAATACGATTGTGTATATTAGTGTGTGAAATTGTGTTAGAGATAAATTCTTTACTTACTTGAAATCGAGTGGTCTACTGTGTTACCTTGCATCTTTCTTATCATACTTTTTGAAGCGTTGCATAATAGAGATTGTTTAGAGGGATAAGGACCCAGGCCAATCCTTGGACCGTTTGAGCCATGCATCATGACTAATAGTTATTTGCCGTTGTTTATCCATGTTGAGCCTACACCCTCTTTTATTGCTAACGCCGCCACTCAAATTCACCACGGCCATAAAGCTTTCCCAACGCTACAGTTAAGTTTTGAGCTCGTAGTTGTATTATGCGCTCTGGTGGAGATCTTTGTTGGTGATTTGGGTGGGTGTTTTATTGTTTGGGATGAAAAGATATCTTACACTATATCCCCATTTTAGTGCAATTTAAAAGAAGTGCAATCTGTAAACAAAAAATTGGTGGCGAGGGGGGGGGTTAAATTCATCACCCCCTTTTTCAAAAAAAAAAATGATGAATGAATGATAAAATGAAAAGAAATCACAATGAATGTTTGTAATACTTTGTGGTTTGGAACACCCTTGTTGCGGTAATAGATTTTTTTTTGTGCTCACTCTTTCGCTTAGGTGCTGCCTAGCCTTCATGTTTATCATTGTTGACCTCACTTGTAGCCTAAGCCCTACTCGTTTTTCCCCAATGAAGTCCTGGTGATCCCCTTGCATGTTCTCGGTTATGTCTATGAAGAAAAGATAACAGATTTTTGGTGTTCACAATGGTGGATTCCATTGTGGATCACTCGGGTACTTGTAAGCTTAGAATCTTGATCTAATTGTCAATCTCGCTTTCTCTTTACGCATTCTATTTAGTTCGATCTATCGCTGCGGTGTTTATTCAAACTTTACTTCTCTATTGTGTATCTAGAAAGGGCATGTATGCCCTTCTTTTATCCTAATGCAGTTTTCCTACTCAATTTTTCGTTCTTATGACTCAAGAATATACTTGGGCACCATTTGTTGATTTCATTGCTTGTTTTAGTCGTTGATATCCTCATGTGGTTAAAATGGTTTGCTTGCGACAAGAAAACGTTCAAGTGTGGGGGGGTGATACGTGTTTTTATCCTGTTTTTCACCCTAATAATCATATTGAAATCATCCTACTTTGCTTGGTAATTGCACCAATTCTAAATGTTTTTGCTCTTTTCTGTAAATTACCTTAGATCTGGAATGCTTGGGATGATTTTGTACAGGTGTAGACTTGTGTGCGTGTCCAAGGAAACTCTGTCAAAATTCCTTCATGCGTGTGCGTCTTGATGCGCACGCGTGTGCGGGTTCTGTTCCCTGAGCGCTCGTGTTATAGGTTTTCCTGAAGCAGGTTGTTTGCGCGTGCACGTTCTTCGCGCACGTGCGTGCAGTTATTGTACATTAGGTGTGCGCAGTCAATGCCTGATTTTGTCCCAAAAAACGAGCTCCCTGGAAATGTGAGTGTGTTTGCTTCGCGCACATGCGTGCGGCTACTGTTCATTGAGCGTGCGTGACCAAAGGTTGTTTTCTGCACTGGGCCGAATTTCTTCACACACGCGGGTGCGTCTTAATGTGCACGTGCGTGCGCTCTTTGTTTACAGTGCATATAAATACGCATTATTAGGGCTTTTCCCTGGAGATTCATCTGACACCCGCAGTTTTTCTTCTTCCTGCAGGTCGCGGGCTCCTGTTGAGGGTGAAAACCCCTCTTTCACTCCATCATTTGTTTGATTGAGAGAGATCTAAGGAAGGTGGAGGCTATTTGAGGAACCGGTGCTTGAGTCGTGGCATTTTGGTGCGGTGTGAAGAGAAGACGGGCTAATAGGAGGTCTGTGACAGCACCTCCCCTACCCCGGACGCGTCCAAGGTGTACTTTTAGAGGATGGAGGACCAATCCACACCTCTCTTGAGAAGTCGAGGAGTAGTCTCTTCGTTCCCATCGTAGCTTCGGTGCTATCTTCCTCAAAACCCTTCTTCTTACTCTATTCCTATATTCTTTATGATAGGCATGTCTACTTTTAATGCTATTGATTTGATAATCTTGTCTCTCTATGTGTAATTTTAACATGTATTGGATTTGATTTCATTTTCATATATTATATTGTGGAAGTGGTTTGCCCTAGATTTGGTGTGATGTTTGGTGATTTGCTCATTGTTTGGTGATTGCTTGTGATCGTGTTAGGTTAATTGTTAATTGAATTAGAAAATCACTTTTATGATTGTTGCTTAGCTAGCCCAAGATCTAGGAAATCTTTGTATCTTCACCCGCTCTACACGTGATTCGATATTCGGTAGGAAAACTCATCATTTTATATTGCTTCGACCGGTGCACTGCAGACGTTATTCCGCCAGGATAACGATCATTGTAGTTTAGCAGTCACTAATCCTTCCTATGTTTTCTGCATGAGCCATATAGCTGCCATGGGAGACTATTTAATAGGTACGAAATTAGAACTTTCTTATTATCTTTCCAAATTTTAAAATATGATATATATAATTGAATTAGTTCGTTATTAATTTTAAGCAACAAATTTTAATTTCTTGCCTTCTATTCCTAACTTACCTAAAATTGTTGGACCCTGCTATTTAGGGTCTTATTGGTTAGTGAAGCTTTTGTCAAAATAAAAAACAGGCGCACCGAAGTTTGCGATGTGGCTAATAAAACAGGTGGGAAATAAAATATGCAAAAAATAAACTGATGAAACAAAATATGTTAAAAATGTGACAATGCGAAAAATGAAATAAAGTGAACAGCACCAAGATGTGTCAGTGCTTTCTGATGCAGATTGCATCGGCTCCCCCAAAGTTAAAAAGGCATGATTCCGCCGAGGACTCGGAATAACAGACAATCGAAAGATCTAGACGTCGACATTGTAATTATGTTATGTTGATCAACGCGAACTGTTTGAAATATCTCTTCCTTGCTATTGATAAAAGTTACAATGCTATTTTGAGTTCTTATTCTACTTTATACCCTGAAGTTGTCTCTTATATATGTAAAACATGGATTGATCCTTTAAAGGAGTATTTTGTATGTGCTTGGATTGATAAGTATCTACATCTAGGCAACTCAACAACAAATCGGGTAGAAGGGGGTCTGTTACGGACCGACTCGGGGGTCGCCGGAAGAGCAGCCGGAGGCGGAGATACTACGGAGCCTTGACCGCGGCTGCCTATGTGAGGCGTGCTCGAGGGATAGAGAGCTTCCAAGATCTCTTTAGGGTTTGGGAAATAGACTTTATTTCTTGCATACCGATACAGGACACATTATGTCCTTTAAATAGGACTTACAATCGACATCAAAAAGGAAATAACACTAAAGGAAATAAAGAAAAACTTGGACACACGACTAAAAAGGACACGACACAAATCATGCGTCATATAAGGACGCGACTCTTATAACATAATAAATGCATATATGGAAAATAATAATAATAATAATAATAATAAGACCCATAACATCTCTCCCGGCCTTCAAATTGAGTTTGTCCTCAAGCTCGAGGGAAATCAATGATGTCCGCGTCAGTCGACGCCCTCATCATCAGAGTCCTCGACCTGTAGATAGAAAAGTCGTTTGCACTTGTGGCCTCGAGTGTACTGTTCGTCGCAGTTGTAACATAAGCCTTGCGCGCGTCGCTTCATCATATCGGCTTGAGATAGTCGACGAACTGGAGGGGCTGAATGACCCTCGATGTGTTCTTGCTGAATGCCCATGTTGGTGGGAGGATGTCTCCTGTGCCAGTTGGAGGCGACGATCACATAGCCTGGCCAGACTCATAGCAGTCTGGAGGAGCCTCAAATTCAACATCGAGTCGCAGGCGATCGCGAAGTCCGGAGGTGAAGATGACGACCTGCATCTCTGGGGAAAGCGTGACGTGCGCCAGAAGAAGTTGGAACTGGTCCAGATAGTCGTCCACGGAGCCTGTCTGGCGTAGTGTTGTGAGAGCACCCAGGGGGTTGCTGCGGATGGGAGGGCCGAAGCGCAGGTTGCACATCTCTGGGGAAAGCGTGACGTGCGCCAGAAGAAGTTGGAACTGGTCCAGATAGTCGTCCACGGAGCCTGTCTGGCGCAGTGTTGTGAGGGCACCCAGGGGGTTGCTGCGGATGGGAGGGCCGAAGCGCAGGTTGCAAAATCGCTTGAAGTCATCCCACAATAGGCCCAGCTGATCAGTAAGGAGACGAGTGGCCCAAAGCAAGGCCGAGTCGAGAAGGTGGAAGGAGGCCAAAGGGAGTCGTTCAGCTGCCGGAGTTTGTTGATGGCCAAAGAATTGTTCGCACCTGGTGAGTCAGCCCAAGGGATCAGTTTTCCCATCGTATGTGGGAAATTCCAAACGGGTATAACGTGGCAGAATAGCAGCTTCAGGGCGTAAAAGAGTCTGTGTTGGTGGCTCATGACGAATGAGCGGCAAGAACGGAACTTGACTGTTGTTGGCGTGATCCGTGGGTGGGGTGGTAACCACTGGAGGTGCTGTTGTTAGTCCGTTAAGCTTAGTGGTGAGGATTGTCATGTCGTTCTGATATCGTGCGTCGGCGTCCCGAAAGCGTGTCTCCACGTCGCGAAGGCGTGCATCTATGGCGAATATAACTGTGTGGAGCTGGTTCATAGCTTCCAAGAAGTCGGTCGACTCTACCATATTGTGGATGGAGGTAGCACGAGATAAGGAGCGGGTGACGGGACGGCTAGATTGCTCGGAGGCGGCAGTTTGTGAGGTGCCACGAGATCCACGTCATTTTCCAATGATAGAAAATAAATATTCCCCCAGAATAATGCCCTTGATTAATTCCTATGTGCAAGGTTCGATAAGAAAAAGGGGTGTGGTGGCTTGAGGGATGCGGCGGACGCAGCTTTGTTGCATTCGATTTGCATGGGGCTCGAGGAGGCGTGGAGCGCAGAGTCGCGCAGGGCTCGAAGCCGGGGAGAACAGAGGTGTGGGAAGCTCTGTCGAGGGCTCGATGCAGGCGGAATGGAGGCTGCTGTGCGGGTGACAAAGGCGTTGACGCTCGACGAGCAGAAGGGTGCAGAAGGCACGGCGTTGACGCGTCGGGATGGCTTCGACGATCTTCGATGGCTGTACTGGGGGTTGCACCGGCGAGTGCCAGGAGGCGGTGGAGATGCGCAGGGAGAAGGAGATGCGCAGGGAGAAGGATCGATCGACCGAACGTTCGAATAGACTCGGGATCGAACGGCTGATTGGACTGGATGCCGATGTTCGCGTGCGTAGGCGGAACCTACCTCTGATACCAAGTTGTTACGGACCGACTCGGGGGTCGCCGGAAGAGTAGCTAGAGGGGGAGATGACGGAGGCGGAGATACTACGGAGCCTTGACCGCGGCTGCCTATGCGGGGCGTGCTCGAGGGAGAGAGAGCTTCCAAGATCTCTTTAGGGTTTGGGAAATAGACTTTATTTCTTGCATACCGATACAGGACACATTATGTCATTTAAATAGGACTTACAATCGACATCAAAAAGGAAATAACACTAAAGGAAATAAAGACAAACTTGGACACACGACTAAAAAGGACACGACACAAATCATGCGTCATATAAGGACGCGACTCTTATGACATAATAAATGCATATATGGAAAATAATAATAATAGTAGGACTCATAACATGGTCATAGCAAGTTGAAGAAATTTTTAGAAGTTTCAATTGGGAATTTGGCAACCATTTAGAAGGCATTTGATCAAATGTTAAATCTACAACATACAGAGATAAAAAGATCATTTGGTCATAGCTCCATTCAAGTTAGTCAAGAATTTAAGGGCTCATTGTATTCCGACCTCCTCGGACGTGTCTCATTACATGCATTGCAGTTGATAATAGTAGAAGAAGACAACTACCGTAAGACTAAAGATGTTGGTGTAGATTGTCCACGCTTGGGTTACCATGTGCTCATGAGTTAGCAAAATGTCTCACAAAATAAAGCTTGTCTGATATGGTTAGTTCACAAACATTGGAAGCAATTATCTTTTTCCATGGAGGGCGCTGAAATACCACAAGCACAAGAATCTGTCAGCTTGGGTGACATTGATATATCTTTTGAGTTGGAGGGGATCATAGAAAGGTATAAAAACACAAATGAGCATCAACAAAAAGAGATAAAAAATAAATTGTGTGAAATCATGGATCCAACATCTAGTGGAACGAAAGAGCCACGCTTGCCAACAAAATTAAAAGGAAGACCAAAGGGATGTTTGAAAAAGTTCAAGGATGACAACAATAGTACAAAACGAAATCCATCACTATTCGAACATGTTTTGTTGGACGGTCAACTTTCATAAGGAAAAATGTCAAAGTTATCAAAGGAACAAAGTAAGAATAAGAATAAATTATATGATAGAGTCCGTCGCCAACTACCATCTTATATTTCAGATCAATTGGTTGATGTGTTTGATGTGCCCGCGGATGACCATTGTGGATTTCGTGTCATTAGTGAATCACTGAACATGGGTAATAATTGGCAACAAGTTAGAGAAGACTTAATGAATGAATTGGTGAAGAGAGAAATATTGTATGATGCACTTTTGGGAGGTCCTAGAAGATTGAAATTAATCAACAATCTTGAATGCAAATGCTCGCCCGCACCATTTGAAAAATGTGTGTCCAAGCCAGATATGGGTTTAATTATTTCATCTTGCTACAACATTGGCATGGCTCTAATTTCACATAATCAAAGTATGATGTTTCTACCATTGGACTCGCCGCTTCCTCGCATCCCAAAAATAATTTTCATCGGCTTTGTAAATGGTAATCATTTTGTCGGACTCTGCATGAAAGAAGGATGCTCATTACCGCAACTATACTCCCCATGGAGAAGGTATCATACACACATGGCAAGTTCATGGGAATGCATCCTCAACTACAAATAATGAAGGGTAAGTATAAATTTTGATTTCAATTTTTTTAGCCTGTTAATTTACATAAAAAAATGTACTAACAATGCTTCATTTTATTGCAGAGATTTTTGTGAGCTATTGAAAACAATCATATTTTTTATTATCCTTTTTGTAGCAAGTTCGTGGAATGCAACCTCAACTACAAATCATGAAAGGTATAAATTTTATTTACAATTTTTCAATCTACTAATTTGCATGAAAAATGTACTAAGAATGTTTAATTTTATTATTGCAGAGATTTTTGGGAGCTATTGAAGTTTTCAATAAACAATTATTTTTGTAGCAAAGAAAACATGATAACTAGTCCAATTTTGTAATGCTAAATGATATAGTATATTACAAACAATTATTTTGTTAGTACAAACACTTGCATTTTTTTTTATTTTTTTGAGTGGTCTGCTAGTAACCATTTGGTTTTCAAATAGCCATTTTCAGATTTTATGGTTTGCTAAAAGCTAAAATGGGTTTGTTAATAACAGCACCCATTTTAAAATATGCTATATATAATTGAATTAGTTCGTTATTAATTTTAAGAAACAAATTTTAATTTCTTGCCTTCTATTCCTAACTTACCTAAAATTGTTGGACCCTGCTATTTAGGGTCTTATTGGTTAGTGAAGCTTTTGTCAAAAAATAAAAAACAGGCGCACCGAAGTTTGCGATGTGGCTAATAAAACAGGTGGGAAACAAAATATGCAAAAAATAAACTGATGAAACAAAATATGTTAAAATTGTGACAATGCGAAAAATGAAATAAAGTGAACAACACCAAGATGTGTCAGTGCTTTCTGATGCAGATTGCATCGGCTCCCCCAAAGTTGAAAAGGCATGATTCCGCAGAGGACTCGGAATAACAGACAATCGAAAGATCTAGACGTCGACATTGTAATTATGTTATGTTGATCAACGCGAACTGTTTGAAATATCTCTTCCTTGCTAGGAAATTAAGCAACGTTGTTATGTTCCCTGGCGAGTATGGAACTTTCTAATGCCAAGCACCTGATCAATCTCCTTTGTAGTAGGTATGGCCACGGGCTCAAAGTTGAGAAGTACGTCTGGAGATGTTGCAGGTGGAGTGCGGTCGATAGAGGGATGTTCTTCATAATATGGGATCAGATCAGCCACATTGAATATCAGAGAGATGTTGAATTCAACAAGCAAATCTAAAAGGTAGATAGATGTTCTCACCTAACCGCTTCCAAACCTGAAACAGTACAAATTTCCTTTCTTGCGGTTTATGAAAGTATATAGAGCAACTCTCTGCTTCCTAAAATAAGTAAACACTCAATCTCCTTCGAAATAGTATAACTCTCAGCGATGAATATCGGCCAAAATTTATAATTTTAAGAAGTTGTTGGAAATTTATTCGCAATATTATTATGCAATTCGTTCAGATAAGCAACATGTGACTGAGCATCAAAAGACGTGTGTTATGAGCAGGCAAAGAATGTCGGACAAATGTGGTACGGGAAAGCCATATACAATTTTAAAGGGGGATTTATTAGTGGATCTATTTTTAGAACTAGTAAATGTCATGTCAAATTACTATATTTCATTGTTTCTAATTTTCCGCAGTCAAACACCTAACAAAATCTCTCGCACTCTGATTAATAACCTCAGTCTATCCATCCATCTTAGGATAATATGCGCTACTAAAACTCGATTTGGTCCCAAGTCTTCCGCATAGTTTCTTCCAAAAATATCTTATAAAATGTGTTTCTTTCTGAAGTGATTGACCTAGGAAGTATGTGCAGTCCTACAACCTCCGTAACAAATAACTCAGCTACATGTATGGCGTTAGAGGCCTTCCTATAGAGGATGAAACGCACCTTCTTAGAATAACAATCTACTACGATAAAGATAAAGACTACCTTCCTTTTAGTCATGGAAGGCCTACGACAAAGTCCATAGATGTCATCCCAAGACCTCTAAGGGATCGACACAAGGGGCATACAGTTCCATATTATGTGCATGCCCTTCATAGATCTGGCATGTGGTGCAATGCTTAATAAGGTCAATAACGTCATGCTTAATCTGTGGCCCAACATATCTAATATTCACGAGATGTAATAGCTTGGACTTGCCTATGTGTCCTAACCCTGACGAATTAAGCTCTCTAAGTAATGTTTCCATAAGGGGTCCTTCACATATGCAAAGGCGGGTCCCTCTAAATAAAGAACCCATGGTCATAATATATTGAATAGTCGGATCAGAGTCCAATAGGCTAACAAAAGGTCCAAATAGTTTCGAAGAATGGATTAGTGGAATATAAATCTCTCTAGGAGTCTACGTCCAAGATACGCGGCTAAAGGGCGACTAGCAAAGGGGAGCGTCGATAAAGAGTGCCAACTACTTGAATCATGACATCAGGTTTGTGCATGAGATGAAATGTGAACTTCTGAAGAAATTTTACAAGACATTGTGGGTGGTCGGAATCATCATATTACTAGTGATCCACGAAAGAGTGTTGGGCTTCCCTAAAGGTTGTGTCCTAAGCTTTAATTTCCCTTATGATGCAGGACAGGCCCGGCCCCCTGGCGCACCAGGGGCTGGCAGCCCTTCTACCTAGCCGGCTCACCTGCAACCCTAGCGCGCCAAGGGGCCCACTTGAATCCACTAGGGGCTTTCATCAGGGATGCATCCCATACACTCCAACCCGTCTCCGCACCTAGTATCAATGCGGCGGATTGTTGAGGCAGGGGTGGCTTCGAACACCCGACCTCCTTGATGAGAAGCCTGAAACACGGCTTTCATCACCAACTGAGCTGCATGCTGAGAAAAAAATTTCTTCCTACAATTGTTATTGATAATGATGGAATAAAACTATCCATGGATCCGAGAGGCCATACGAAAGATATTGTTTCTCAACCACTCATTGTCAGCAGGAGCCCTAGGGGTCAACAAACTATGATGGAGAACGCAGACTAATTGATCGGGTAATTCTCCTTCGACCTCTAACTCACTCTCTAATTCAAGTTTAGGCTCAGGTTAGAACACTAAGAAGACACTGTACTTGGGCTCTCGTCTGTCCTCAGACTCGAAGATGACGGCAAAGTGGTACCGCGGGTACCTAGATGACTTGTCACATGGCTCCAAACACTTGAGGCATCTAAAAATGATGGAGTTGGATCTGGTCACTACAACCTCCTTGACACGGGTGGGAGGGGTAGGATGTGGTGTAGTGCTCATGAGAACGGTCGAACAAGGGGGTGTTATGGCCTATGGGTCTAGGAGAGGGGGAAATTGTAGAAGTGGATGTGGGTCTATGAGTAGTCCTCATCCCGAAAGATCTCTTCTGCAAGACTTCTACTTTACGAGCTCGACCGGAGACTTCTCTTAAATCCATATAGTCATGCAACTATAATTGGTCCCTAATAGAATATTGTAGTCCATTCAGATAATGAGAAATTTTCATATCATCATCCTCACAGATATCGAGGCGGGTTGGAGAACGAAGAACGTGTTTGTTTACTTGTCCACAGGTACTAGTCTTATCGTAGATTATGGAATCTACGATAGAGCGTTTGTATATAATCTGAGGGTACATAACGCTTATGAAATTCTCTTAAAGTCTTCTGAGGTAATGATATAGGGCATGCCTAAATTAAATCTAGAGCGCTCTAATTGTCCCCATCAAACTAAAGTAGGGCTCTTCAGCCTTAGGGTGGCGTACTCTACTTGCCAATTCAGAGACATCGTGTTCTAGAACATATCGATTTTCATCTTGTCACATCAATCTAGACAAAGCTTGGGTTCTAGCTTACCTTCGAAATCGCCCACATCTAACTCGATGTTTATGTCCCAACGAAGTTGAATCTTAGGATCGTGATTTCACTGTTCAAAGGGCATATGACATCCTTGCACTAGTTAATTAGGGTTCGGGTTGTGTTCTATAGAAGATTACGCTCTCAACCTAAATGGATGTTGGTCTCTATTGTGTTCACATTAGTGCGCAAAGTATCCATAACCTGACGTATATATCCCAGATTCTCATTTAGATTTTCTACAAGTTGCATAGGGTTTCACATCCGTTGTGTCAACTCATCCATACTGCCCTTTAACTTAACTATACAAGTATTCATGTGTGGGTGTATGGGATAAATAAAAATCAGTAAAGTTTAATTTTGATGGGAGGAACTTTGATTAATTCACGGTGGAAGTGAGTTAACCGATCTCTGATAACAAAATGATATAGACCCGAATCAAAATCTAATTTCGGTGACTTGTGATTAACTCAACTTTATTTCTGACATTCAACTTCATAAAGTAGAACTAACAAAAAATCAAAATTAAAGAGCTATTCTTAAATGCTCGCAAGTCAAACCTAATATCATTACAATATTTCCAAATGAAAATAAACATAAAATAGTATATGATTTAATAACGACAAGATCAAATAGTTAGGGATTCCTGGCAAGGTCAACACATTAATGTTCCAAACATCGCATAAAATTTATTCTAATAAATTAAGCTTGAAATTTACTCTAATAATATCGTGCATCGAAAATTTGACCGGAAGAAGACTCGGTGGCAGCACTAGAAAGAACAGACGACATCAAGAGTGATTTTGGCTTCAATCCTAAGAGTGGTGAGAGGGAGGCCTATCGGGTAAGAGATTGAGGGTGAGATAGGGAGCACTGGACTATAATCGGTATGAGGGAGTGGAGAAAGCAGGGTGGGGTTTGGGTCTCAAAATTCGGGATAGAGGTTAGGAGGCAGAAACATGAAGGCAGGGTACAGTCGAAAGAGGAAACACGGGAAGAAATTGGACATGGATCAGTCAGAGGAGAAATATTGGGCATGGGCTTCTTCGGAGGAAGAACAGTAGAGCTAGCCTGGAACAGCAAGGCGGATGTCACGTGTGGAGACAAGGGGTAACAGACAGCAGGAGTGGGGATTTCTTGGTTTGTTTGAGCATTATCGCAGTATCGAGAACTATGAGATCATAGTGGCTGCACTCACCAATCTCTTAAAAGAAAAAGGTCATTCCACTGGACTTCTGAGGCAGAATATGCTCCATAACACTCAAGGGAGCTCTCTCTGCAACACTGGGATTCCAGTTACCCGACTTCACGCAGGAGATTTCTTTGTAGTGTGATGCATCGGGCAAGGAATTGGGACAGTTCTTCAATAAATGGGTACTTAGTACCTTTAGTCGCAAGCTCGCGGTCCATCGCATGAAGGTACCGAAAGCGGGTATTCCTCTGCCAGTGTCCTTGTTAGTGCCATTGATTGTCAACACCATTCATAACACGACGACGAAGGGGTCAAAAGCTCATCTCATGACTGCGGGCCGGAAATATCATTCATAACAATAAATTTGATTTTCATTACTATAGAAAATTCAACTTTGTTAATATTATCCATTAAAAGTTAATCTCAGGCCGTGACGTCCTCCAAAATGTATATATATATATATCTTTAACTACTAAATGCAAGAAGTTGCCTTTGGTGCAACATTCAAAATTTTCAAATATAACCTCATTCTTTTACTCCAATGACTTAACATATATGATGAAAAAAATGGAAATTCATAAAATATAAGGGTTATTTGTGTAATAACACTATATCTCAACAATAAAAATAATTATGAAAATTCATAAAATCCAAAAGTTTTTACTAGACCTCCTAAACCTACTATGATAGCTTATCATTAGACCTACTAAAATCTATTTTAAAATGATTTTTTGTTAAAATATATATTTTCTTTTTTTTTTGAAAAAAAAAATTATAAAAGAGTAATTAAAAATTTTTTACGGTCATTTTGAGTACTCATATGTATATGTTGTGGGCGCAGCCGGCTGAGACGAAGCCTATCCGCACCCCAGCCTGCCAGTCCAACCGACGAAGCACCCCAGCCTGCCAGTCCAACCGCTGAGACGTGGTTGGGTCCCAGCGGTTGGGGCTGGACTTCGTATCAGCGGTTGGGCTGACACGGCGTCATCTTGAAACCGCTGAGACGAAGTCCAGCCCCAACCGTGTGTCAGCGGTTGGGTCTCAGCGGTTGGGGCTGGACTTCGTCCCAGCGGTTGGGTCTCAGCAGTTGGGGCTGGACTTCGTCCCAGCGGTTGGGACTGGACCGCTAAGACGTGGTTGGGTCTCAGAGGTTGGCTGTAGGGTCTCAGCGAGGGGTGGGCTCCGGGCGGGCTTTGCGGGCCGCTTCTACTGCTTGGCGTAGCCTGTGCGGAAGAGGCCGAAGGCCGCCGTCGGGGCGGCCGCAGGCCGCCTTCGCGGCGGCCGAAGGCGGCCGCAGGCCGCCGTCGCGGCGGCCGAGGGCCGTCGAGGAGCAGCGAGCAGTGAAAGAACAGAGCCTAAGGTTGAAATACAAAAAACAAACTATTAGGATATTACATGGGTCCTTTAAAGAACACGTAGAGATTATTATTAGTAGTATTCTTTCATGTAAGGTGGTTTAGTCTCACATTGTCTATCCGTTGTTAGGTCTCTCTTGTAACTCTTTATATAAACCCGCTATGGATGAATAATAAGTATGAATCTTTTTTTCCTTTCAACATGGTATCAGAGTCGTAGGGTTTCTCCCATAGGCTCTCGTTTCCGATCAGCCATCTCCTCACGCTTTCGCTGTCGTCGTCGATCTCTCACAGCAACAGCAAGCGTCCATCCAGCGAGAGCCACAGCGAGCGTCTTCTGCCATCCGTCCTTATCGATCGTTTGTCCTAGTCGATCGTCGACCGCCCGCGCCAACCAGCATCTTCCGCGCAGCACTTCCTTCCGCCAGCACATGCGCGTCAGCCGCAGTCCTTCTGCCAGCCCGCGTGCGTCAGCGTCTCCCTCCACCAGCCGCAGCGCTTCCTTCCTCCAGTCGCAGTCCTTCTGCCAACTGCAGTCCTTCCGCCAACCGCAGCACTCCCTTCCGCCAGCACATGCGCGTCAGCCGCAGTCCTTCTGCCAGCCCGCGCGCATCAGCATCTCCCTCCACCAGCCGCAGCGCTTCCTTCCTCCAATCGCAGTCCTTCTGCCAACTGCAGTCCTTCCGCCAACCGCAGCACTCCCTTCCGCCAGCATCAGGCGCTCCTATTGGCACCGGAAATGCGGCTCTAATCTGATGGCATTTTCGATGTCGCCCTGTCTTGGAAGCTCCTGCATGACCTTGGTGTCGCTCCTCACTCCATGAGGCAACCCTAATTTCTATCTAGGTGTTTGTCGTGTTCCTTCCTTGGCTCCTTGATTTCTATTCTTGGACCATCATGTCGGGGACGGGCGACTCTACATCTCTCCCTTCCGATGCCGGCGTTTCCTCAGCCACTGTGATGTCTAGTGGCTCCACTCGGACCGGTCATGACCACAATACTCCTCAAATCACGACAATACGTTTGGACGGCTCAAATTTTCTTCTGTGGTCTCGGGCTATTACTCTAGCCTTGAAGAGTCAGCGGTTGTTCAGTTATGTTCAGGGCACGATTTCGGCACCTACCCCGGGTTCTTCTGACTGGGCCCAGTGGGAATCTGAGAATTCCCTCGTTATGTCTTGGCTTACTAACTCCATGATTGACTCTATTGCCCAGAATTATCTCTTTTTAGAGACCTCCGCAGATATTTGGAAGAGGGTCGAGGCCACTTACTCCTGTCGGGGCAACGCTGCCCAGATTTATCAGCTACGGCGAAAGATTTTTCTCCTTCGTCAGGGTGATCGCCCTCCCTCTGTCTACTACCTGGAGTTCACTCAGTTGTATCAAGAGTATGATCACTTCGACCATCTCACTCCTGTGTCTCCTGCGGATGAGCTTCTTGTCCGAGCTCGTGAAGACAGGAACCGCGTTTTTGAGTTTCTTCATGGTCTGCATCGGGATTTTGATCAAATCAATGTTCAGATCCTTGGGCGCACTCCTCTGCCCTCTCTTCCGAAGGTTTTCAGACTTGTTCAGCAAGAAGTTGATAGGCGGCAAACATGGACTCCTGAAATTGCTCTGGAAGGTTCTTCCCTGGCTGTTCAGTTTGACAGTAGAGCTCCTCAAGATTCCAAGCCCAAGTCCCTTGACAAAGATCATTTGCTCTGTGATTAATGCGGGAAGTCTCGTCATACCCGGGCCACCTGTTTTCGTCTCCATGGCTTTCCCACGCCCCGTGGGGGTTCTCTACCGCGTGGCGGTCATGGGTCTGGTCGCTCTACTCAGTCCTTCTCTGCCCACCTGTCTGATGCATCGGAGGAGACACCACCTCTCCCTGTCCAGCCTGTACCTCCTCTGGCTCTATCTGCTGATGAGATCCATGCCTTCCGCCGCATGATCCAGGGCCGGTCTCTGGAGTCTTCTGTGTCCTCTTCTCTGTATGCTCATCAGGGGCTTTCAAGTGCTCATAATGCATCTCCTCGTCCCTCTACTCACTGGATTATTGATTCTGGAGCCACGGATCATATGATCGGCTCTCCTACAGGTTTTGTGTCTTACCTTCCTTTGTCTGGTAGGGACAAAGTGAGCATTGCGGATGGTTCATTATCTCCGATTGCTGGGAAAGGAACCATCTCCTGCTCCTCTCTCACTCTTTCTTTTGTCCTTCATGTACCCAAATTTACTCGCAATCTTCTCTCCATTAGTCATTTGACCAACTCTATGAATTGCTCTGTGACATTTTTTCCCTCATCCTGTGTTTTCCAGAACCTGAAGACGGGAACGGTGATTGGCTCTGGTAGTCTGGTGGATGGGCTCTACATGTTTGATTCTTCCACTCCGGCTTCCCCTCCGCAGGCTCTTCATGTTGATCAGGCTGTCACTTTGAACTATTGGCATTGTCTCCTTGGACATCCTTCTATTATGTCTATGAAACGTTTATTCCCTACATTACCTATTGTCTTAGTTGATATTTTCATTGTGATGTTTGTGAACTTGGGAAACATCATCGTACTTCTTTTAATCATGTTTCTTCTCCTAGTTTTGCACCTTTTCATCTTATACATAGTGATGTTTGGGGACCTTGCCCTGTTGCTTTTATTTCTGGTTGTCGTTGGTTTGTAACTTTTATTGACTGTTTCTCCCGCACAACATGGGTATACCTAATAAAGACTAAAGATGAAGTTTCCCCTCTATTTTAGCGTTTTCATAAAATGGTTTATACGCAATCTGATGCCTCTATCAAAATTCTTCAGACTGATAATGGTCGCGAGTATATTGAGTCTCAATTTGAGCATTATCTTGCTCATCATGGCATTATCCACCAAACATCTTGCGTTTACTCCCCTCCTCAAAATAGGGTGGTTGAACGCAAAAAACGCCACCTTTTGGAAGTTGTCCGGTGTCTTCTTCTTCAAATACACCTTCCCAAGTATTATTGGGTGCCGCCTACCTTATTATTCGTATGCCCTCCCATGTCCTCGGGTATAATAATCCCCTTCACACTCTTCGGGTGTCTCCTACAAATCTGCAACCTCGAGTTTTCGGTTGTGTTCGTTTTGTCCATATTTATCACAGGTCTAACCTTGATTTTCGTGCGCACAAGTGTCTTTATCGTCTATTCTCCTACCCAAAAGGGTTACAAAATTTTTGGCCATGTTCACAGGAAGGTTTTCGTAACTAAAGATGTCACGTTCCTTGAATTTGAGAGCTATTACGGGCCCTCACTTCAAGGGGGGGACTTCTCCTACGTGGGAAGTGAGCTCTGTTCCTTCCACTGATTCTCTCTCGACTCCGTCTACCACCTTGTTACCCATTCCTCCATTATTTCCTTTTCACTCAACCCCGTCTCCCATGCCTCATGTGCCTACCCTTACTGCTCCTCTGGTCAAACCCCATACTGCTCCTCTGGCCGAACCCCTACGGGTTTACTCTCGTCGTTCTACTGGAACAAATACACGGGCTCCTATCAGAATCCTAGAGCCGGTCGCTGATCTGTCGTCAGGGTCTACTCAACACCAGTTAACCCAGTTCGTCTCTTATTCGTCTCTAACGACTTCTCATAGAGCTTTTGTCTCTTCTTTGTCTGCTACTTCCACTCCTACATCGTGGCAGGATGCCCTTTCTGATGACAGATGGAAGGCGGCTATGCTTGAAGAAATGCATGCCCTTAATAAAAATCACACATGGGACTTAGTACTGCTGCCCAAAGGGAAAACAGTCGTGGGATGTAAGTGGGTATTTTTTGTCAAGCAGAACACCCTGGGTTTCGTGGAGAGATACAAGGCAAGGTTGGTCGCAAGGGGTTACACGCAAATGGCAGGAATTGATTACCAGGAAACCTTTGCTCCAGTCGCCAAGATGAATTCTACAAGGGTTCTTCTACCCCGTGCGGCTTGTAAGGGATGGAATCTTAGCCAACTTGATGTTAAGAATGTGTTTCTTCATGGTGATCTGGAGGAAGAAATATATATGACCCTACGTCTTGATCTTTCTCCTAAAGGATCTGAAGGTAAGGTGTGCAAGCTGAAAAAGACATTATATGGCCTGAAACAATCTCCTCGAGCTTGGTTTGGTAGATTCCACAAAGCCATGACATGCTTTGGGTACTCCCAGAGTAATGCGAATCATACCCTCTTCATCAAACACACTAAAGGGAAGTTGACAGCTCTGATAGTTTATGTGAATGACATCATTATCACTGGAGATGATCAAGATAAGATTCGGATTCTAAAAGAGAAGTTGACGAAGGAATTAGAAGTAAAAGACTTGGGGAATCTCAAGTATTTTTTATGTATTGAGGTTGCGAGGTCCAGATATGGGATTTTCATATCGCAGAGATAATATATACTTGATCTCCTAGAAGCTTCAGGAATGAGTGGGTGTAGACCGGCTGACACCCCGATTAAAGCCAACCACAGACTTGGAAGAGATGATGGTGAAACGGTTGAAGACATTCCCAGTTTTTAGAGGCTTGTAGGAAAACTGATCTACTTGTCGCATACTCGCCCGGACATCTCCTATGCGGTGGGAGTGCTCAGTCAATATATGCACTCTCCAAAGACACGTCATGTTGATGCTGCTCATTGGATCCTCAGATACCTCAAGTCCTCACCTGGGAAGGGTATCCTTTTTTCACCAAATAAAGAGCAGACTGTTGAGGTTTACACTAACGCAGATTGGGCCGGATCAATTGAGGATCGACGATCCACATCAGGATATTGCACTATGTTGGGTGGAAATTTGGTTACCTGGAGGAGCAAAAAACAGCATGTGGAGGCCAGATCCAGTGCTGAGGCAAAGTTCAGGGTCATGGATCATGGGATCTGTGAAGGGCTATGGATCATAACCATCATGAAAGATCTTGGCCTTAAAAGAAGCGAGCCTATCAAACTGTACTGTGATAACAAGGCTGCCATCAACATTGCTCACAACCCAGTGCAACACGACCGAACAAAACACATTGAGATCGATAGACACTTCATCAAGGAAAATATAGTCAGGGGCATTGTGGTCACTCCGTTCGTGCCATCCGAACAACAATTGGCAGACATCCTCACCAAGGGATTATGTACAAGTGTCTTTAGAGAGCTTGTTGGCAATTTAGGCATGGTCGACATCACACGCCCAACTTGAGGGGGTGTAGAGATTATTATTAGTAGTAGTAGTAGTAGTAGTATTTCCTGTAATTTGGTTTAGTCCCACATTGCCTATCCGTTGTTAGGTCTCTCTCGTTACTCTTTATATAAACCCGCTATGGATGAATAATAAGAATGAATCCTTTTTCCTTTCAACAAACCACAATATGGACATATGCATGTACAGCATTGTTCATTACACAAGGCAACATATTAAATATGCACATAAAAGGAGGAATAAGAGAGATAAGCATACATAGAATTTGGGTCAGTCCATAGATCATATCGCCATGTCCCTCTAGCGAAATAGTAGCCAAACTAACCATCCGAATCTCTTCATGATCCATGAACCCTTGAAGAAGACAACTTGCAAGATGGCGTTGGCCAGATCTTCGAGCACCAGATATCAGAGTCCGAAATCCTATGCCTTTTCCAACTTGAAGAGGATAATTTTTCATCAACCTCTTATGCATATAAACAGTAGAAGGATTAATTCCAGAAGAATCAAAGTTCTCATTTTCAATAGATTCATCATCCAACTGATCCAACACAACTGGATGACTGGATCCTAATGAACCAATTATAAGACCACAGTGAGCAAACATGCTTCTAATTTTTGCAGCAATAAAAGGCTCTCGGATTAAATAATGGAGATGCGACCACCAAAAATCCACGGGCAAACCTTTTTGCTCCAAAGTTAAAACTAAAATTTTTTTAACAGACCTAGAAGCCTTAAAAAGTATAGGAGATAGCCAGATTCTTTCATCAATATATAGCGACACAAGCAACAGTGATAATGGTAGTAGAAAACAAGGAATTAGATGGGCAGGGAGAGGTGACGCAACTATATCATTAACAGCTATTCCTGCTTCTCTTCTAGAACATGGAGGCGGCGCCAATGATAGAACTGCCAACCAGTCCTTTTCCTCCACCTTAAATGATGGTAGACAAGGAAGCTTCCCTTGAACTGCACCTTTCGCAGCAGAAGATAGTAGTTGTTGCAAAGCACATTTCCTTTTTAAAGCATGTATGGCGGCTTGTGCACAAAGAGCTTGCAGATCTGCACCAGCATAACCAACGGTTGTATTTGCAATCCACGATAGTAGAGATCCTGATAAAGGTTTTGGCCAGCTCCTAGTATGAAGTGACAGAATAGAAGATCTATCCTTCTTTGAGGGCAGTGGAAAATATATCTCACGGTCGAATCTTCCAGGTCTTCTTAGTGCGGGATCAACAGCATCAGGGCGATTTGTAGCCCCTATCACAATAACTGAACCACGAGATTTCAAACCATCAAGCAAGGAAAGCAATGTTGACACAACTGAACTATGTGTCTGATCTTGCTGCCTAGACCGGCGTGGAGCTAAACCATCAATCTCATCAAAAAATATTATAGATGGTTGAGAACGTTCAGCCACCTGAAATAGTAGTCTTAGTTGTCGCTCAGCATCACCCACATACTTCCCCAAACAATCAGCACCTTTACGAGCAAAATATGCTATTTTTTTATCACCACGCGAACATGCCCCAATTAAAGCACGTACCACATGAGTCTTCCCGGTACCAGGATAACCATGCAAAAGAACTCCTCTTGGAGGAGTAAGACCAAGATTAGCGAAGAACTCTGGATATAAAAGAGGTAATAGAACTACTTCCTTCATGCATTGAATGACATGTTCTAACCCCGCTAATGAGTCCCATCCCTGATACAAATGTTCACTTTCGGAAGACCCACCAATGTAGATAGGTGCAATTCGTAAGATATCTCGATGAAGCCTTCTTCCCTCCCTTTTCAAGAACTCTTCATCTTCTCCCCAATTCTCTAACCACTTCTCTTCAGATTCTAAGTCCTTCCGACTGGCTTCATTTGCAACCTTACGCAAATCCAACCTCAATTTTTTAGCTTTCATTTTCCTTATTCGAATAGTACGATTATTTCCGTGTGGCTGGAAGAAACGCCTATGATCGCTGCAAGCTATCAGAAACTTACAATGATCGAATATGCAACCCTCTATACGGCTGCATGGCTGCAATAAGAAAGCTAAAATGTTAGCACACAAAAGCTGAAAAAAGGAAATGTCAATTATCTGTATATAGGAACTAGAAACAACCAAATGGTAAGTTTTGGGGCACCGATCAACACGACAGCCAATGGTAGCTCCGGGTCTTCCACAACGACTACATTTTAATGCCCTACCCCTGCACAGTGCTGCTCTAACATTCTTCAAGCATCCCAAGTTAGCAAAGTAGACCTAAAATGCAACAAGATGCACAAAATATAATTAGTATACCCACCATCTCAAATGTAGCTCGGAAGTTACTGACCTACAACCATTCAAGCAAAATGAATAAAATTTGACCTGACAATTATTGAGAGACTATTGGGAAGAAGCTTACTACATCACTTAAAATGAGAAAATGAACATAATGTAAATTGTATGTCAAAAGGGACCAAAGGAAATCAATTGCAGACCGTGGGTACAAAAGTTATTGCTACACCTTTTGTCATTTGGCACCAACTAATAAACAAAAGAAAGAGAACTGCGTTGGATGTTTTAGTAGTAGAACATATCCCTGTTAAGTAAGTTGAAAATAGTGAATTTGAATCTCATGCAAATTACATCTATTGATTGCAACATCATGATAATTGAATTTGGTAAGTACCAAATGGTGTGCAGTACAATAACAAAAAAACATAAATAGATGGAAATAGCTCTACAACAACAACAACAACAACACTCAAGCCTTTATCCCAGTATAGTGGGGTCGGCTATGGATCCTTTGTCGCCATTGTGCCCTATCTTTAGTCATAATCTCAGTAATGCCCAAGTACATCATGTCTTTCCTTATAGTTTCATTCCAAGTTTTTATTGGTCTACCCATCCCCCGTTTAACATGTCTACTGACTAAACTCTCACAACGCCTAACAGATGCCTCTAATGGTCTCCTTTGTACGTGCCTGAACCATCTTAGTCAAGCTTCTCGCAACTTCTCTACAATTGATGTCACTCATGTAATATCCCTGATACATTCATTCCTAATTTTATCTGGTCGCGTGTGTCCACACATTCACCTAATCATTCTCATCTCCACAACTACCATTTTTTGCTCATGTACACAATTCACTACCCAACACTCAGAACTGTAGAGCATCGTTGGTCTAATTGCAGTACGGTAAAACTTGCCTTTAAGTTTTAATGGTACTTTACGATCACATAAGATCCCTGGCGCGCCTCTCCACTTCAACCAACCTGCTTGGATTCTATGTATCACATTTTTACCTACACCTCCATAATTTTGAACTATCGATCCCAGATATTTAAAGCACTCACTGCGTGAAATATCTTGATCACCCAACTTAATAACGGAGTCATCCATCCTTCTTGCACTGCTAAATTTAAGCTCCATATACTCCGTTTTTGCCCTGCTCAACCTAAAACCCTTCTTTTCTAAAGTGTCTCGCCTAGATTCAAGTTTCGCGTTTACACCCTTACGCGTCTCATCGACCAAAACAATATCATCCGCAAACAATAAACATCAAGGTATTGCTTATTAAATATGGCCGGTGAGCTCATCTAAGATAAGAGTAAAGAGATAGGGGCTTAAAGCTGACCCTTGATGTAAGCCAACAGTGATAGAGAATTCTTGTGTTAATCCTCTAGAAGTCCTCACCCTCGTCACTGAATTTGTATACATATCTTTGATTATATCAATGTATGATTCATTTACACCTTTCTTTTCTAAGACTCTCCATAAGACCTCTCTTGGAACCCTCTTCTTTTCTAAGACTATGTTATTAAGTTGGGTGATAAAGATATTTCAAGCAATGAGTACTTTCTCTCAAGGTCGATAAACAGTATATGCAGATCTTGTCTTCTTTCCCGATAGTTGGCAATGAGTCTCCTCAAGAGATGTATAGCTTCTAAGGTAGACTGCCCTGGCATGAATCCAAATTGGTTCTCCGAGATACTAGTCTCTCGTCAACATTTCTTTTTATTACTCATTCTCATAGTTTCATGGTATGACTCATTAATTTAATTCCTCTGTAATTGACATAATTTTGTATATCTTCTTTGTTCTTATACAAAGGTACCAAGATATTTTCTCTCCATTAGTCTGGCATCCTCTTTTTCTTCAGTATCTTATTGAAGAAACATGTAAGCTACAAAATTCTTTCTTTCTCTAGGCATTTTCTATACTCCTCCGATTTACTTAACTCTTCTAAGCTCAGTTCATTGTCTTTTGTTTCATTGTAGAGTTGATAAAAGTATCTTTTCCATTGCTCTTTAATAGCAACATCATCCGTCAAAACCTAATTTGTTTCATCATTTATGCATTTAACTTGGCTTAAATCTCTTGTCTTCCTCTCTCTAGCTCGAGCAATTTTATATATGTCACGCTCTCCATCTTTAGTATCCAGTCGCTTATAAAATTCTTCATAAACTTGACTTCTTGCTTTACTTACTGCATGTTTAGCTCTATTTTGGCGACTTTATACTTTGTCAAGTTTTCATCATTCCTGCAAACATAGAGTGTTTTATAGCAGGCCCTTTTTGCCCACATTTTGTCTTGCACTTCCTCGTTCCACCACCAAGATTCTTTATTTTGGGGCGCACGAAATTTAACTCTCCAAGTACGTTCTTTCCACTTATCTTTAAATGTGAAGACATAACTTCTCATGAGACACTAAGATCAACATAAGGGTCATCAATTAGTTGTTCCATAATTGATGTCTTGAAAGCAACCTGTTTTTTCGTATTCAAGTTACCACCGAATTTTTGGCAACACTTTTGTCTGTCTTAAATTTATTATATTTAATTTGCACGTCCAACACCATTAGCATGTATTGTGTCATTAAACTTATCCTGGTATGACTCCCCGCTACCGCTCGTTCTCGCCTCGCCGCTCGACGCTCGGCCCGCTCCTCGTCGCACGTTCACGCCTCGCCGCTCGACGCTCAGCCCGCTCCATTCCATGCGGCCTCCGGGCGGTATCTTCGCCGCCGCCGGTTACTGAGAGGGTCGTCGCCGCCGCCCCTCGATGAAGCTGTCGGTTCATCACCTCTTCGTTCTTCCTTCTTCTTGCTCAATGTTGTGACCTCTCCATCGATCTTTGTTGCTGCGATCTTTGCCCGTTGCTCTTCCCTGCTCAGATCTGGACCCGTCTCTGACGTTTCTTCCTCTTCTTGTTGATCTACTCCAAACAGTCCAAGCTGCCGACTGCCCTCTGTGTGTGTTTCTAATGTCGATTATCACTGACAGCATGTTTGTTTGTACCCATATTGCTCCTCCTGTTTGAGCCTTCATCGTCCTCTTTACCGATATGGGTGACCCTGATTCTTCTGCATCTTCTCTGAGAGTGATCTATTCAGATGAGTGACCCTCAGCGGCCTCATAGCCACTCCGGCTCCTTGAAGATTACCACGGTCCCCTTCAATGACACAAATTATCTTGAATGGCCACACGCTGCACAACACGTCATTCGCAGCCAATAGATGTTTGGATATATCGATGTGACGATTAAGGAGCCACCCAAGACAGATCCCTCCTGGAAGCATTGGGATTCTGACAACTCTCTAGTTATTTCCTGGCTCCTACACTCGATGTATCATAAGGTCTACCGGAGCTATATGTTGATGGACTCAGCATCTGAGATCTGGATCCGTGCCCGCGAAACGTATTCTCAATTTGGTAGTTAAACCCAGGTTTATGAGCTCACTCGCCGCATTTTGGAGTTGCGACAGGGATCGATGACTGATGTAGACCACGACTCCAGGGTTTTGTAATTGAATTTTATTAATAAAATCGAGATCAAATTAAAGCAAGGAGCACGCGCTCAAATCCGTGAGTAAATGAATCAGGTGATTAATCTAACTCAACATAACGCTCACAAGTAATCAACAATCATGCGATGGACGTCATAAAAATTAGAATTCACAGGCTATGCAAGATGAGATGTCTGTCTTGGACAAAAAATCACACATCTATTGGCTATCTCCAAGTTTTATAAATTGATGTTTTCTCTCTCGTTTTGGCCATCCATCCCTGAGAGAATACAAATGCCAAAATTCCATTGTTGTTATGTTGCCGAAGATGGATCTCCCACAAAAAGCTTAAGGAGAATTCTGGAGGAGGACTACGTCACGCTACATCCGAAGGACGATCGCGTCGACCTCGCTCATACTACAGCGATCCTTTATCTCCAACTTCAGAAGATCTCATATAGGGAGTTTTTATTGTTGTTATCATTATTTCTATTTCATTCCATTTTTGTAACCGTATAGAGAATTCGTCGTGTGTTGGCGACTAGGTCCTTGCGCGGCTTAGGGGGTAATTCGCCGCGTGAGTTGGCGACTGGGTCTAGGAGATTAGATCTAGGGGGTGCTCAAGGTCATATCCGGGGAAGGATTGGCTAGAGCGGCTTGAGGCCATATCCGGGAAAGAATAGGCTAAAGCCAACCGGTTCGTGGGGATACGAGTCGGTATAGAAAAGGAAAAATTATTTACATATTTGTCGCCTCCGATTTCTAGCGTTATTGAAATCAAGTATTTGTAAACACTTTTAAATATATATAATCATGTCACTATTTGTATTTACTTGATTTCTCTCTTTTGGCATAATCTCTACTATATTGGTTACTAAGCTTTCAATTCGAATCACTTTATCTAAATTGTTTATTTTAATCTCTTTCATCATAAAATAATTTAACACTTGTTTCTAAATTCTAAAATTGCAAATTACAATATTCTCTTCCTTTAACTAAACTGTTATTTCGCTCTCGTTTATTTTAAAACAATTTAGTAATTTGCCTAAACTTATAAAAAGAATTTTTATTCCCTTATTCACCCCCCCCCCCCTCTAAGGGCGTCTATCGATCCAACAAGTGGTATCAGAGCGAGGTTATTTCAAATCGATTTAAAAACCAGGAATAATGGCGCTTCATGATCTCGCATCCACTAGAAGGGGAAGTTTTTATGAAAATGAAAAATCCTTATGTCCACCATTATTTATGGGTGAAAATTATAATGGGTGGAAAATTCTTATGAAAAATTTTCTTAAATCTTTGGATATTGAAGTTTGAAATATTACAATTAAAATGCCCCCAAGTATTTTAAATAAAAATGAAATGTTTTTAAATGTCAAATCAATGAATTATTATATTGTGCACTAGATCAAAATATTTTCAAATTTATTTATACACTTCCTATTGCTTATGAAGTTTAGAAATTTCTTAAGAATTCTTATAGTCTTCCTTCCACAGATGATGAACAAGAGCAATTCCTTATGGATCCAAGAGAAGAAACCGATGAGGACTTATGCTTTGAGGAAGATTTATCTAAGAAAGAAGAATGTAACGTCATAATATTAGACTCAAATGATGGCAACACATCATGCAAAAGAGAAGACGAAAATTCAGCTATGAAAGAGGAATGCGAAGAAGATGTCAAAGGAACCATTGGTTCAAATCTTGCATCATCTCATAGTAATGTAAGAAATTCAAAAACTTCTCTATTTGTAACAAATTCTATTTCTACATCTCCTATGCTTAAAATTGCTAAACGTAAAATTTTAAAGTTGAAAATTTCTAATTCCAAATTACGTTTAGAAAATAAATCTTTAAAAGTAAACGATAAAGTAGAATCAAATATTGATGTGTTAAATTCTCTTTCATGCTCTTTGATTAAAATTCTTACTCTTTGTTTAGATTGCAAACTATTAAAAAAATCAATGAAATTTAAAAAGGACTCTTAATTTCTAAAAGGCATAATAAAATCTTTTGTTGAAAAAGTTCTAATTTCTAGTAATGGCATTCATCATAAGATTTTGAATAACAAAAATAAATTAACTTACAAAATCATTTCTAAAAAGGACCATTTTCACACATCAACTCAAAAGGAGTTTAGTTTTGAAAAGAATTATGATCCTCGCAAAATTCTTAAGAGTCACTATTATAAGTATCAATATATTTTCAATCATGACTCAAATTTAAAAACTCATTTTCATGAAAATAAAATTATAAAATATTTTTCTTCACATTATAATGGTATGTCTATAAGAAAGAGTGGAAGTGAAAATCATCAAAATAAGAACCAATCATTTAACATATATTGTAAGTCACTCTATCAACAATCATATATAAAAAAAGACAATCACTTTTATAAACTTTCAATGAATCCATATAATAAAATTCATTATAATTATCAATATCAATATATTTTGAAAAATAATTTGAACAAATATAAATCTCAAATGAATTATTTTTCAAACAACTATAATCATATAAAGATGTCACATAATCATTATATGAATTTGAGTGATAAACAATCAAGGTATGAATGGAGACCCATAAAAAAAATGACACATAAACTTTAATTGAAATGTCTCATTCATCCTTGTCTCACCAAAAGCCAACACGATGTATTTGGGTACCCAAAGGAACCATCTCACTTGGTCCCCTTTGGATACCTAATGATCTCTCATTCATTAGTATCCAATCATTTGCATGAAGTATAAACAATTAGAAATGAAAAATCATTTCTCTACTTCATGATTTGCTTAATTTCTTTTTCTTTGTTGCTTTTTATTATTTATTTTTACTTAAGCTAACATGCCTTAGTCACCTCATAAATATTTAAAATATGACTTTATCATTTAAAGCTTTATAATGTATAAATCAAATTGAACAAAATTGAATAAAAAGTCATATGTGCTTAAAAGTGACCTATCTCTCATCTTTTTAGTTTTTATCCTTTTAAATCCTTTACCCATAAATGTCTTGAATTTTCATTATAAATTGAATATTGAAATGATTATCAAGACAAATGAAATTATTTTAAAGAATGGATTTAAATGATTTATTTATGGGTCTTAGGCTAAAAATATTAAATGCACAACTTATTGTATATTTGTCTAATTTCTTTGTTGCATATGATAGCCCCTATATTAAAAAATCATTATCGAGAAAAATCGGAATCAAATAATATAAAAGAAACCATGTGTTTTTAAATCACAAATTGTAACTCAAAATTGTAAATCAAAAACCATGAGTTGCTAACGCCGGCGGTAGCCTATTTTCCTAAAAAATTCTGATTTCTCTACCTATTATTTGCTGAAAAAATATTTTACTATGTTAAGTATCGTTATCTTCTAATCTCAGATACATTGTATTTGATTTTGTCTAATTTCTACAAATTAAAATCAAAAAGGAAATTTACAAAATAATTCAAAATAACCAAAACATTTTTTTTTGTCCTTTTATATATATATATAGTATAATATTCACTTTACAGGCAGTCACTAGATATTAAAAAGGATGAATATGAACTATACAATCACCATCATGATCTATTGATATCATATGCTAAAATTCACTATAATCATATATCATAATTCATGATCTAACAAGAATTATCTTAAATCAACTAATTATATCAACCTTAGGAATTATGAAATATGTGATGGTTATTGGTATTATAGTTTCATATCTTGTTTTGTGTGTAATATGTATCTCTATTGTTTGCATGTATCTCATTATATTTAGATCTAAGAATTAACTTGATATCAACAAGATGAAATCAAATAGAATAATCATTTCATTCTAGGTCTAAAGAAAATTAATTTGAAATCTTCTCATATTACATGTAACATTATCTCCATTAATCATATATAATAACATTGCATTCAAACTCATTATCCTAGCATCACTTCTTAGTTTATGCTTAAATTTATATGCTAGGTATAACATATAAAATGTTATTCAAATTTTTTATAACTATATGATTTGAAATTATAATAAAATACTAAAATTCCAACAGACACATCGTTTATGGATTAATCATTAGAATATATATGAATATTGTATCATGAATCATATATTATTATGTAAAACCAAAGATCAATAAATTCAATTATTGAATGCAATTTTACTATAAATTTCAAAATTTTATATATGTGATCTTTGTCTTTAATACGATTGCATGATCATCATTTCCTAGACATACAAATCAAACTTGCTCATTAAAAAGAAAATCACCAAATCATATTGTCATAAGTCTAGAAGGAATAGAATTCACATACATCATGATGATCTAACATATATTCTATGCAAAATTCTCTATAATCATAAATCATAATTCATGTTCTATCAAGAAATATCCCAAATCAATAATGTGTATCACCTAGGAATTATGAATCTTATGATAAAAATATGAATTATGTTTTTCTTTTCATTATTTGGTGTATTGATATGTTTTGTTATTGATTGCATGTATCTCACATATATGTAAACTCTAGAATTAACTTTGTAATAATAAGAATAAATCAAACTAAATCATCACTTTATTCTAGATCTATAATTTGAAACTCTATTTTGGAATACATGCAATATTAATGTTAATCTTATGACGTGACATTAAACTCAAAACTCATCATACTAGCATTATCACTTATTGAATATTAGTAATTGTGCTAGTTATCTCATATCGTTATCTCATATCGTTATCTCATATCGTCATCTCATAAAAGTAGAGAAACTATGCGGCTTTATATTTTTCTTCACATTAAACAAAAACCATGGTTTATAAATCAACTCATAGTTTAAAAGCATAGGTTGTCCAAAGATTATTCACTTATGACTTCATATCTTACAATAGCAGGGGTGTAGGATTGTATGCATTAAAGACCTAACATCTAAGTCATGTCTTGTCCTTAACTGGGTAGGGTACCAGTGGGGCCTTGTGAGGCACTGGGGGGAAAGAGTGATAGGTTGAGCGTTCTCTAGTGTGTGCATATGGGATTAACACTCCAACCTACGGCATGTGTGCAGCTCATCATGCTCATCTGTCACTTAGTACGGGGCTAGGGTGTAGACATTTAGTCCGGGTAGTTTTTAATCTTAGGACATGCTTATATTACTCATTGCATGAATATTTTCTTTTACGTATCACTTAAATCATGCGTATTTGGGTTGTTCAAAAATGTCTTCTTGTGTTTGCATAATTTATCTTTTTATGCTTAAATGATTATGTAAAACACAATTATTTGAAAATCGCTAAAGTTTTATGCAAATTAAGCAATCAAGGCATCTCCAAAAATTACAAAATTTTAGCATAAGACTACTCTAAGGACTCTGAATCAAGATCAAAAAATGAAAATTTAAAATTCTCAAAAAATCACTTACTGTTTTTCGCGCTAGCACTAGCGCCGGCGCTAGCGTGGGTGTTCATTTTTTCTGTTTTTTTTTTTTCTAAAAATCTATAAAAATATGTTAGTTTATGTGTACTACTTAGGTTGTGTTTCTGACTTTTGTTATTTTTGTTTTATTTATATTATGAAAAATCAACTACAAAACTTCAAAATTCAAAAATACAAAAATATGTTTTTGTGGTTTTCTGTTTTTTCTTTCATTAAAAATTTTCAAAACAACAAAAAACTATATGATCTTTATTGTTAATATCAAGCATGTATGAATTCTATTATTTAGAATTATTTACAATGTTAAAACTTATTTCTTCAAATTGCTATGAACATTGTTTTATTTATCACGGTTTGATTTATCTAATTAAGTGCATCAATTGTATTGAAAAATATGTGTAGAACCAAGCTTAGCATGCCTCTAAGTATGAGTAAATGAGTTGTGATTGATAATGATACATTTCACTCACTTATTTTGAAAATCTACATGTGTGTTTAAATCTAAAATGTTTTCTTGTGTATTGTAATTGTACAATGAATTAAAACTTGCATAAGTTTATTACCTACACTACATTTGAATTGCACTTAAGAAATTAATAAAAGTGATTGAGTTTAAAAATTGTGTTAGGTTTGCAAAACAAGTGTATTCGGAGAATGTTGTCTCACAAAAGTGAACAAAATAAAAATATGACAAATATAACTCCACCAACACTACTTGAACCTCCTGATAAGTCTTCATAAGCATTGTGAGGTTGAGCACCTTGGAAAGAATAGTAAGGTGTCTTGTGCAAACCTTGGTTAGTACACCACTTCTTCTAAAAATATTGTGCATTAAAGTGTATGAAAGTTAATATACTTGTGTTTTATTGTGCACTTTACTCTACATATGTCTTGTATTTTGTGATTTAAATCATTTGTTAACATTGCTCAAAATACACTTATGTGCACTTCATTATCTTTCATAACACTTCTTCTCATGAGTATTGGATTCTAATGTTTTATCTATACTACTCTTTATATAAGAAATGCACTAGATAATCTAGCATGATCTCTACAATATTTTTGGTATCTCTTACACTTGAAATTAAGTAACATTGTAGTATATTCTTTTTTTAAAATGTTCATTTCATGCTTGGTAATTTTATGTAAAATTATGAGATTTCAAAAAGGTTTAAACATCTTTACATTTTGAACTTAAACTAAGATTTATACTTATGTTTTTCGTGCTTACAAAAAGATGTTTCTTATAATCTTCCGCTTGCTTACAACTCTTATCTTTTTATTTGAAATCTCTTCAACACTATGTTTAAACTCTTTATCAATTTTTCTATATTACAAAAGCTCGATCATGATTTAACATTTATAAAGAATGTCTCATAACTACTCTCACCCCATCTTCTTTTGATAATACCAAAAGGGAGAGATTAATTGAAGAAATCTAGAGGAGAAATCTAGAAGATTAAGGGGAAACTATTTCTTGTAATTTAGGGGGAGTAAAACATAAATTGCATTTATGTAGGGGGAGCATTAAGATAGGGGGAGTATGCACTATTCCCATGCTTATCATATACTATAGTTGCATTTTTATCTCGCTTATCATATACCATAAACACCTTTGTTGATTTCTTGATAAGAGGATTTGTTATTATCAAAAGGGGGAGATTGTTGGACATGTGTGTCACATCCCTTTGTTTGAGAATAACAAATCCCCTATTGTATTTGATCTTGCTTGTCGTGTGTTTATAGTGTGCAGGAACTATAGGTGCAATACTCCACAGGTAGAAAGCAGCTTCAAGTCAAATTCTCTGAAGGAGGGATACCGCCAGTGCTAGCGATACCGCATGGCGCTAGCTCGAGTTCGTGCCACATCGCCACGCCGCGACGGTTTCGTAACCGCTTCTACACAAACGCTACCGCAAGCGCTAGGAGCTACCGCAGGCGCTATCTCCAAGTTTTATAAATTGATGCTTTCTCCCTCGTTTTGACCATCCATCCCTGAGAGAATACAAGTGCCAAAATTTCATTGTTGTTATGCTGCCGAAGATGGATCTCCCACAAAAAGCTTAAGGAGAATTCTGAAGGAGGACTACGTCACACTACATCCGAAGGACGATCGTTTCGACCTCACTCATACTACAACGATCCTTCTATCTCCAACTTCAGAAGATCTCATATAGGGAGTTTTTATTGTTGTTATCATTATTTCTATTTCATTCCATTTTTGTAACCGTATAGAGAATTCGACTTGTGTTGGCGACTAGGTCCTTGCGCGGCTTAGGGGGTAATTCGCCGCGTGAGTTGGCGACTAGGTCTAGGAGATTAGATCTAGGAGGTGCTCGAGGCCATATCCGGGGAAGGATTGGCTAGAGCGACTTGAGGCCATATCCGGGGAAGGATTGGCTAAAGCCAACCGGTTCGTGGGGATACGCGAGTCGGTATAGAAAAGGAAAAATTATTTACATATTTGTCGCCTCCGATTTCTAGCGTTATTGAAATCAAGTATTTGTAAACACTTTTAAATATAAATTATCATGTCTCTATTTGTGTTTACTTGATTTATCTCTTTTGGCATACTCTCTACTATATTGGTTACTAAGCTTTCAATTCGAATCACTTTATCTAAATTGTTTATTTTAATCTCTTTCATCATAAAACAATTTAACACTTGTTTCTAAATTCTAAAATTGCAAATTACAATATTCTCTTCATTTAATTAAATTGTTATTTCGCTCTCGTTTATTTCAAAACAATTTAGTAATTTGCCTACACTTATAAAAAGAATTTTTATTCCCTTATTCACCCCCCCCCCCCCCCCTCTAAGGGCGTCTATCGATCCAACAAGAACTTTGTCTGAAAGTTGGAGTTGAAGGAGAATAAATGGAGAAATCTGTCTTCCACTATTGTTGTCCTCCAGCAATCCCTGGGGACTTGGTTTTTTTAAGCATTGTGTGGATAGAGAGAAGTACCGGTAGATTTTTCTTAATAAATCAGATTTAATAGGAAGAAGGTTGAATCTGTTTGTGAGATTGTATTTGTTGAAACCTCTGAAATTTCTTTTATATGAACAGTCTTTTGATCAAGAGAAGATGATCCTTGATGACTGTTGTTCGTGTCCTCAAAACTTGCAGGAAGGTGAGAAGAAGAAAGAATTAGATCAGATCAAGAGAGAGCGAAAGAGAACGAGATCACGTATCATTCCTTTTTGCACAATTAATTTGCTATATTTTGTCACACTTATCTCAGAATAAAAATGTCTATATATAGATACAAATTGTTGACAATGATCCATTGACAGATTTGCTTCAAAGAGAATAATAGTCTTTCATACTCAAAATATCAACGACTATAATTAGACCTGATTTACTATCTTGATTTGTTTATACTCAATTCGAATTTGCTCTTCATGGATGTCGACTCAAGACTTCTTGAACTCTGACTTGGAAGTAAAAGTATATTGAGATGGAGTGGACAAGAGAATATCTCAATATATACTTGCGCTCTGACTTCTTTGGAACTCGAGCTCTAAGTATTAATATCATAGTCAAGACATAATTCTGACCTTCTCAACGTACGTTGACTTCTGTCTTTATTACTTGTCAACGTAAGTCGACATCTTCTAGAAATAAACTTCTTCAATTAGCCATACTCTGAGATCTCCCAAGGCTTAAGTTCACTTCTTTGTCATTCTGAATGACTCTGAATTTCGGGCTATATATAATATGTCATTTATACAAAAGAGGTATCTTCTTATATCACTTTGATAATCTGATATATCAAATCATGAAGGGATTTTTCCCAACATAAAACTTGTGATCAGTGTTGAAGAAGAAGTATATGATCAAAGTTGGAGAAGGAATTGAGATCAATGCTTGAGAAGAGTATTGATCCATGCTCAAGAAGAAGACTAATGATCGATACTAAAGAAGAACAATATTGATCAAATGCAAAAGCCATGTAACTACCTTTAATACCATTAAAGTAAAAATTGTGTTGTGTTATTTTTTCATAGACGCATCTTCTGTGCATGTAAAGAGGAATAACCAAAAATTACATAATCCAACATATTAGAACTATTATATTATCATTTTTGGCTAACAGAAATAAGCCTATAACTACAAAATCATAAAGTATGCTTTGTGATAGGCTGCTTTAATAGTCACAAAATCCTTATTTAACATGGAAAACACATTTCTAAAATAACTCTGACATTTGAGTTATAATTCTTTGATTCTTATTTTAGACATAATCAAACTTTACATGGACAACAAATCATGTGGGTTGGCACTTATAAATCTCGCAATCAAGTTCACCGTACAAAAAAGAGGATTTGGCATCCATAGGTCAAACAATTATCCTTAATCCTCAATTGAGGTGATTTCCTATTATAAAATATTAAATAACCTATATATTGGTGTTTAAACACACACTTCAATTATATTGTATATTTATATCTTATTAGTAATTGTTATTTATATGTTTATTTTAATTTGATTTCCCATTTCCGCTCCTAGCGATCATTGGCTGGGATGAGAGTGGTTGATGATTGATTTTACATTGATAGTCAATTGCAAAACCCACATCAAAGCAAAACATAAGAATCAAACTTTGAATTTCACGAGGGCATTCCTCATAAGCGATGCTCCATGACCTAACTCGATTATGATGAAAAGTTGACAAAGGTAAATTGGATCTTGGGACATCAGCCTTACGTGGCACATAACTTACCCTGATTGTGGTGAAGATGTGTAATTGTTGGTTAGCGTGTCACCCCTAATTTCCTAAGTGATTCTCCACAAAATTATGTGATTGTGGTGAAAAATAAGCATGGATCATCTAGGTTTAATATTACGATTAGATATGCTACATGACATTTGGGAATTCAAAAGAAGATATGAGATAATTGGTCGACATAGTGATTAAAATAATAAATCTTTCTTGTTTACAAGAAACTGAGTAGGGGGAAGCCCGGTGACAAAGCATCCCCGCGCAGTGAGGGTCCGGGGAAGGGTCTCACCACAAGGATGAAATGTAGGCACACCTTACCCTGCATTTTTGCAAGAGGCTGCTTCCAGGACTCGAACCCGTGACCTCAAGGTCACACGGCGACACCTTAACCGGTGCGCCAAGGCTCCCCTTCTTTACAAGAAACAGAGTAAAAAATAAAATTTTCAAGAATATTGGGATATAAATTATTGTGTCAAAAAATTCAATAATAAGAATAGATATTCTACATGTATGGCTTTTCCATAATGGAACATACACTCTCTCCTCTATGGTTGGCATTGGTTATTGTTTACTCCAAATCATGTAGATCTCGGTGTCTTCTAGTAGCGCTTTAACTTTTTGTTACCAATTTGTGTGGTCTCCATATTGTCTTCCACTAGGCACTTTGCATACAAGTAGCTAGGTATTTTTCCTAACTTCTAAACCTTTTCACCATCAGGCTTTCAAGAGACCTCAAAAGCATAATTCCGGTAATTAGAACTATTACTTCAAGAGACCTCAAAAGCATAATTCCGGTAATCAAGGATATTGATTATCTTCTTTGTACTAAGATATATCATACCAATTTATTTATTTATTTTTATATGTTGGTCTGCCCTCTATATATCCTGCCTATTAGTCCAATAAAACCTTGAAAAGGATGCAGCCTCAATATTCATGCACAAAGTGAACACATTGGACAAACTCATAAGTAAAGAAATGGAATGAATACTCAAACCAAAAAATTGTCATTGATCATTGTATGTGAATAGGAATATATAATAGCTGCATGAACCAAAGAATGACAGCCTCTGAAATAAACAGGATACCTCTGGACTCCAAACAGCACAATGTTGGTGAACCCAAACACGAGCAATGCCAAAACGATCGTGCATTGGACCCAAAAGTCTACCAAGCCATCCAGGTTCACCTCCAAACCCATCCCAAATATTGTAGTTTGGTTCCTCTGAAGCCGTAGATCCATCATACGCCTCATTTTCACTATCAAAAGATTCATGAACCAGCTTTTTTGGAGGTCTCCCGTCACTCCCACACCCACATAGACCACACCTCCGTCCTTCCTTTATTCTGAATCCTGCAATCTTCTCACCGGACACAGAAACTCTCTGGTGATTACCTTTCAAACTATGCACTGTCTCTTGGATTCTATCCTTCAAAATACCCTCTCTCTCCATGGCAATAGTAACATGAGACTCAGGATGCTTGCTAGACTTATTAGATCCATGATCTTCGGAACCATGCTCCTCTGCTACCTGGGAACAAGGAGGAAGAGTAATATCCTCTATAACCGTATGATGAGTTACTCCATCACGGGTACTTGGATTTACAAAACCAGCCTCCTCTATAAATCCTGCAAATTTCTCAAGACTCTCCAGCAACTTGGCTTGCTCGCTATCAAGTTGACCATCAGCTGTCACTCTGGATACATCTAGTTGAGAACTTCTCTCGTCGAGTAGAGCATTGTTGTAATTTTTGTCAATCAATGGCGACATTTTGTCTTTGTTACCAGTTTTGGTGGCATCATGAATTGAAATTTCCTCCTGTATCCATCTTCTTCTGGAAGACAAAGTACCCACTCCAATATTTTTCTCACGGAGAAGCGAAGGAATCGATTTTCTTAAACCCCCATGGGACTCGGTAAATGTAGATGACAGCTTTACCCTGTTCTTCCCAGCCCTGGTACGCAGCCTCGACTTCCAATCACGTTCTTCCCTCAGATAAAAATCCATCTGGGAAACAGGCTCTCCCTTCTCCAGGACATTGCTGCCGCCTGACACCTCCTTATCCTTCCCCGTGCACTTTCCCTTTTTTTTCCCACCGATATCGCCTGCCGTATCAAGGTTGTTAACATTATTTATGGGGGTAGATGTGGCAGGGGAGGAATCGAGCAGATCAGGGGCGCGACGGATACGGGAGCTGCGACGGAGGACAGGACCATCATCGTCGGCCAGTATGCGGTCGGCGAGGTAAGACGCAGAAGGTTCGTCCCAGATGGCATCGAGCCGCTTGTGCTTCTTCCGGGCCCTCGTTCGATGCCGCAGCTCCCTTCGCCTCTTCGCCGGAGAAACGACTGTATCCCGTGGACTAGACAGCATCGGGAGGGAGTGAAAAACCGAGGTTCTCCAGTAGAAAACCCTAGAGAGAGAGAGGGGACCGGACTACGGGAGCTGGTAGGCAGCGCAGGGGCCGGCGTGTGTGGATTCTGGTCCTCGTGTTATTTTGGTTGGTCCAATATTCCAATTCTAAGTTGCATTACAGACTACAGTTGGTACGATATATTTGAAGGTAGTCTTGCAAATAAGGCTCGCCGGCCGGATTCTCCTCCGGCCCCGACTTTATTTTTGTCGGCCCTAAGCCAACCGGGGCCCCTCTTTTAAAAGGGGGTCATTGCTGGGCCCAAAAATCGGGAAGGCATTGCTCGGTCCTAATCGGGATTACATTAGGCTTGGGCCGGCCCCGCCCGCCCTAATTATTAGGGAAATATATATAATTTGAAAAGCACAAATGGCCTGTTTGGGAGAGCAGTGGCCGTGGAAAAATGAGTGATAGTAAAATGAGAATAGGAAAAGATGTTATTGGAAAAGATTTATTGCAAATAAAAATCTGTTTTGGTGAATTCCATTTCCAGAGCTTCTCAGATGAAAAAAACAGATTATAAATTGTTTGGCAAAACTATGTTAAGGTATATTTAGCATTGTATCGGGTATTTAATGGAACCCTAACGGGTCCGTTAACGGGTCATCGGGGATTTAGGGCTACGCCTATAAATACCCCGCTGGGGGCAACGGGTAGTTCATTCCAAACTTGATGTTCACTCGGATGCTTCGAGCACTCGTTCTATCATTCTCGAAGTTTCTCTCGTGAGCGCCTGAAGCCCCCTCTCTCGTTCGTGCGTTTTGCGTAACCGCTGCTGCGGTTCCCGTCGATCGAAGGAGAACGACGCTCCCTGTTCGTGGGTTGCGAAGGACATCGCCGTTGCTTCTTCTTCCCGCTTGCGTAACCGCTGCCAGGAGAAAAACCTCCTCGTCGATCTCTCTGTGCGAGAGATAGCCCGCAAGGAAGAAGCCCGCGCCCTAGCCGATCCCGACGCCGCTCGCCAGCGTCCTTCTCGCGTGAAGGTAGGAAGGAGACGAAGGCCCTAACTGTTGCTGTCGTTCTCGTACGTGAAGGAGAAGCCGCTCGAGTTCGTGATCCAGTTTCGCTTGGATCGTTTTGCCCGTCGCTCTCCCTCTGTTGACGCCGATCGCAGAAGACGAAGGAGACGCCGCCCCTTCTTCTCGATTTCTCTCCCGTGCGGTGACAAGAGGTCGTCGCCGCTCAGCCCCTGTTCACCATCCAGCGATCCTGATTCCTATCGTTCCAGTGCACTCCTCTGCCGCTCGCAGAAGTTGAAGTAGAAGCCGCCTGTGTGATTCCTGTGTCGATCGTCTTTGTTCCTGTGTAATTCCTGCCAGTGCCGTGAAGTGGGCTGCTCTACTCCCGTCACTACACTTGTGCAGTGAACGGCATTGCCTCCTGTTGCCGCACTCGTGCATACTTTTACCGACGAATTCTGCCCGATCTCTACCGCTCGACGCTCTCTGCAACAGTCCTGTTTGTTAGAGAAGTGATCTAATACAGTTCCTGTTTGTTGGTGAAGATCCAGTGCAGTACAGCGCTCCAGTACAGTGCAGTGCTTGAGGGGTTTGATCCGTCTACTACCGATGGCTTCTCTTAAGAAGAACAGTTCTCTCTCCTCTCCTGTGCCGCTGATAAAGCTAGAGAAGTTCTCTCATTCGGAGTTCAGTGTCTGGAAGCGGAATACGCAGTTTGGTATGAAATTCTTAAATATTTTTTATACCCTGCAGACTGATTTCGCAGACTTCCAAGGAGGCCCCGATGAAGCACAGTGGATCAGCGATGAAGACTTCTGTCGCGATTATCTTCTCAACTGTCTCTCCAATTCACTGGCCGAGACGTTTGGAAAGTTGAAGACAGCGAAAGAGATCTGGAATACGCTGGAAGATCAGTTTAAAGAGGAGGAGAACATGTCCAAGACGCATCTGGTGGACAAGTTCATGGGATTCACATTCTCTGAGGACAGAGAAATCCTTCCCCAGATTGCAGACCTGGAAAATTTGGTGGCCAAGCTCAACATTGAAACTGTCCCTCTGCCATATGGGTTTGTTGCTGGTGCCATCATCTACAAGCTCCCCTCACCGTGGTACTCTTTCAAGACGGAGATGTATCGGAAGAAGACTCAGGTCAGTCTGAAAGAACTCAAGCGGTTTATCTGCAATGAGGATGAGAATCGGACAAGGCATGTAAAGGAGGTGGTGAGCAAGCAGCAATCTGCTGCTAATATGATCACACACCCGAAGAGGAAGCCTAGATCTGCTCGGACTCGACCTCCCTCCAGTGCACCCGCAGTAGTAGACACCAGCAAGAAGATCAAGAAGTTCAAAGGCAAGTACTACAACTGCAACAAGTGGGGTCACTGCGCTTCTAACTGCAGGCAACCAAAGAAGCCCGATGCTAGCCCACCAAAGCCTGATAACAGAGCTCATATGCTCAATCAGACTGCGTGTCACAACCCGCATTTTCCCAACATTTAATATGCTATCAGAGTAGGGAAAGCTACGCATTGTGATGCCACGTCACATAGGGGACGCCTACTGACGTTAAGGCAATTCATCCTTCTTTGCCGTCAAGCAATTATTATCATTAACTCAAAGAGATTTAAATATAATTTATGCAAAAAGATTAACAAGCCGCGTCCCTCGGCTAGGTGGATCAACTAGTCCACGCTTTAAAAAAATATAGTTTTACGCAGCGAAAAAATATTTGATTTAATTACTTAGTGGCCTAAGTGAACATGAAGACCTAGTGAGGTGCGCCATGCAAGATCGAATGTGTGGATTTACTATATATAAAAGTAGATTTATCACGCGCAGAAAGTAGTGAGATTAACATTTCAAATCATGCTATGCAATGCAACAATTACCTTAACATATCTAACAAGGGTCATGAAGTCAACCAATATCTAACCATTCCAGAACAAGTGTTCAAAAGTGAACCACAAGTAACAAAAGCAGTGAAACAAAATCTAACTAAACGGCACCACGGGCGTCAACACCTGACACGAACCCATGGGCCAACAAGACCACAGAATACTCTACCTCAAGAGAGTCAGAAGACGGCAATTAAAGAAGCTCCGCACTAACACCTGCTACTGTCCAGAACCTGAGGCATTCAAAGAAAGAACACCTCAGAAGCAAGTACAAGTGGTGCAAAAAATAAGAAAGTAAGCAAACCTCCGCGAGACCGGAGGGAAACAGAAGCTGCAAGGGTCAGTGATGACAAAGCTAGCAGCTAATAATCAACAGGAAAAGAAATAGCAGAAGTATCTAATCATCAGCAGAAAAAGAAATAGCAGAACGACTAAAAAATCAGCAGAATAAGCTCACCAGACAAAGGTGAGAACACAGGCGATGACAAAACTCGCCATAAGCAAAAGAAAAGAACCATCAACTTTTAAATTATTAATCATGTTACTCTTGTTCAGAATTATAGAGACTGATCAGCTCATCAGACAGACAAACAGAAAAAAGGAGAAGCCGTGCGGGGATAAATCCATATCGCATCGTCACGACCCTCAGAGCACCGCACCGGTGGCACTGCCAACATCGTGTACGACCTTCAACAGAATTTATTAAATTAAAAGAGCATCGCACCAGTGGCACTGCCAACATCATGTACGACCTCCAACAGATTTAATCATGGTTCTTTCAAGGAGTAATGGGCGAGGCCCAACAGATCATATCATACTAAATTGCAAGCAGAAATGGAAAATACAAGGAGATGTAATGCTGACAAAAGTCTTTTCATTAACTGGCAAAATGTCCAGTTATTAGCAGCAATAATTAGAGGATAAAAGAATGGAGATATGACACAGTTAGATCAAGAGCACCGGCTTGGAGCGGTTATATGGCAAAGAGAAAGAGCAAGGGCAAGAACACCACTTGCCTTAGGTTATGCTGGAAAAACTCTCCGAATCGCTCCCCGTTGTAGATCGGGTTACGAGAAGGCGAGAGGAGTCAAGATCTACAAGAGATCGGGCTAGAAAAGATTAGGGTACAAAAGACCTAACGAAAAAGTTTCACGAAGCAGAAGGAAATTACCACGAGGACGAAGCTCTCGTCGAGAGCTTTCCGAATCTATGCTCGGCTCGCGATTTCGACCACCAGAGCTCCGTCGGCGGCGTCCGGAAGATTCGAGAAATCGCCGTCCCCGTCGCTCGATTATACTCTCTGGTTCGGACAGAATGAAGAAGGAGAAGAGGACTGGGCTCGTTTTCTTTTATGCAACATAACATAATTTTAATAATAATAATATCATTATTATTATTATTATTAATAGTAGCAGGAGCTGAAGTTGTCGACGCAAGGAGCTGAAGTTGTCGACGCAAGGCAGTCGACGCAAGGCTGCTGGGGAAAGTCGACGCATGGCAGTCGACGCATGCTGGAGGTGAAGTCGACGCAGGCTGGAAGAAGAAATCGACGCATAAGGCTGGAGAAGTCGACGCATGCTGCAAATATATATATATATATATTGAGATCGACGCAAGCATGCAGGATAAATCGACGCATGAGGGGATAAATCGACGCATGAGGGAGGGGAGGAATCGACGCAGCTTTGAATGAACCGTATATATTTATATACATTCATAATTTTTTTATAATAATAATATTATTATTATTATTATCAAAAAAATAACGAACGCCGAATCCAACGAAAATTCCTCCTTAGGTGAACGGCGGCGCTACAAATCCAACGGCGAAGTTGGAATCAAAATCCGACGTGCCGTTTTCGAGA
The DNA here is from genome assembly GCA_033032865.1 of Dactylorhiza incarnata. Lineage (NCBI taxonomy): Eukaryota > Viridiplantae > Streptophyta > Magnoliopsida > Asparagales > Orchidaceae > Dactylorhiza > Dactylorhiza incarnata. Next base: position 4,395,974 of record JAWHQI010000037.1, on the reverse strand, counting down.
TATGAATGACGGAAGTTACGGCGAGCTTTAAATATATGCAAAACTCCTAAAATGCGCCGAGGCTCCAAAATGGCTCGGACCGCGACGAAACTTGATAGACAAGTCTAAAATTAAATAATCTAATTTCCTAACGTAAAATTTTCCAATTCCGGGTCGACACAAAATTTGGTCGACTTGACCCAAACGGACGCGAAAACGCGCAAACGGCAACACGCCGCTAACTCGATGTTAAAAGTAACGCCCCGACGTCATTAACACGCCATTACTGAATTAAACAAACACCGTAAAAAATCAGGGGCGTTACAGCCACTCCTCCTAAAAGAAAGTTTCATCCCGAAACTTGACATAGAGCAGAAAATGAGATTTATCATCACATTAAAAAAAAATAGACACATGGTGCAGGAAAGGAAGTCTAGGATAGATAATCAAATGGTGCATGACAAGGAATGAAGATTTTTACCTGAGCCATTAAAATAAGAGGTGCGGATGAGATTCCCGCATAGCCGATTCCAGCTCCCATGTTGCGCTCTCGACGTCATGATTCCGCCAAAGAACTTTTACCATGGGGATGGATTTCCTACGCAACACCCGCTCTTGGGTTTCCAAAATCCGAACAGGCTCCTCAACATAAGATAAATTGGGCTGAATCTGAGGCACCGAATCGAGGACTTGACGATTGCTGCGGACACACTTCCTTAACTGACTCAACTAGATACGCGACACAAAAACAAATCCTGGGGTTTCGATCTGACTCCAAACTTAAAGGTATATTTTATCCATTTTCTCTGGCGCAGAAACAACTCCTTCTGAGCGAAGATATGCTTTAATTCTTATGGTCCGTAAACCTTACATAATACGTCATACCAAAATAATCTCCAAGCCTCAATGCCTAGATTATTGGGGTAATTCCAAATCATGCGCACGATAATCCTCGTCATGAATCTTCAATTGACTCGAATCGTGTGCGATCACATTTTTTTGAGACATACCTGGGCTCAACGTACAACTTATCTACATAAATAGTACACCACTCCTTCGGTAGGTATGATCCAAAGCTGGAGCAGTGCTTATCTTCTATTCAATTCCTGAAAGGCTCCTTCGCACTAGTCACCCCAAACAAAATTTGGATTCTCCTACATAAACCTAACCAAGGACGCAATTAATCACACGAATCATTACACAAGCCTTCTATATCATCTTGCCAACCCTACAAAATTCCCTATTTCCTCGGATGTTGTAAATCTCTTCCAATTCAATCGCTCAACGATCTATACTGGGTCCGTCGAAAACTCATCCTCATTAATAACATGGCCCAAATAGATAAGTAAAGACATCCAAATCTTGTACTTGCTTATCTTGGCAAACAAACTTACGCTCTCACAACGTAGACCGCACCCAATCACAAATGCTCAGCACGCTCCTCTGTGCCCTTAGAGTGTATCAAACATCATTTCTAAGGATGGTCACAAGGTTGGTCCGGAAATTTTCTTAACACTCAATTCATCGAATTCATGAAGGCAGAGGAGACATTAGCTAAATCAAAGGTCGTCACCTAAATCTCAAATAAAGCCCACAACGGGAACGAACAGGCAGTCCGTGGAACATCCAACTCACGAATCCTTCACAGATAAAAATCCAAACAAAGGCCAATCTCCGAGAATACTGATCTATCTCGCAACTGATCAAGCAAATCATCTATTCGAGGTGATGAACATTTACCTTGATAGTCACCTCATTCAACTCTGTACAATTTGTTCACAATCTTTTAGAAACATTCTTCTAGCTCACGCAGGACCATGCGGCAAGGTGCCCTCGCAAAAAGACAAGTATCTGGCTCAAGACCTAAAACAAACTCCACCTCTTTCTCAAGGGGAAGACCGAGAAGACTAGCCGGAGAAACATTTGAAACTCTCACACAACAGAACATGCGGCACAATGAGAGCAATCTCCAGAACATAACAGAAATGAGAAAAGACTCGCTGCCAGACTCTAAGGATGGACGAGTACGAACTGCATAAATAACCAGAGAGTCTGAACACACTCAAGGGTTGGTTAATATCCAACGAGAAGACTATGCTCTTATCCTCACACTTGATCACGACATCATACCTGGAAAGTCAGTCCATTCCAAGAATCACATCGAAATCTGCCAGATCTAGCATCTTCAAATCCGCTAGAACCTGGACACCACCCAAAGAAATGGGGCACTCCCGGATACCCCGATCTGACGCAACCTGGTATACAGATGGAAACTTAACGTACAAGGCATCATCAAACCGATCAATAGACCATCGGTGCTTATCAACAAAACTCCTAGCGATAAAAGAGTGAGACGCTCCCGAATCAAACAGGACACGCGCCCACCTATTCTTCACCTTGAATTCACCTAACAAGCATACATCACTAGACAACTAGTAAGCTAAGTCTAGAAGAAAGAGAACAAGTTAGGAGGGAAGAATCTAACCGGATATCACGCGCGCTGAGGTTTGAGCTTCCTCTCTAGTCAGCACATTGAGCTTGCCTTTAGCCTTGCTCACGGACTGAGGGGGCGGTGGCAAGGTCTGCAGAGGAACTGCTGAGGTCATGGTCTGAGATTTCGGGCAGTCGGCCTTACGATGTCCCTTTTGTCCACACAGGAAACAACACCCAGACTTCTTGAAACACCGGGCCACCTCATGCCCGGGCTTAGAGCAGAAAGAGCACACTGGGACCGCCTTGGGTGCGTCTTGAATTGTACTAATCTTTAATGGCTCCAGCACCTCGAGCCTCTTGAAACACCTCTCGAACGGGTGGCCCCGCTTGCCACAAAAGCTACAGTGTCCCACACCCCTCTTCTTTGAGTCCGAGTGAGATGCCTTGGAACCCTCCCGATCGTCCAACTTTCTCTTATCACTCTTCGCCTGCTGCCCACGACTCTTTGCCTTTTCAATTGACTCGGCCTTCAATGCGGCCTCCACCGCTTCAGCATAAATCGCTGACCCATAGGCGCTAGCCCACTGCTGGGCATCGCTAGTGAGGCCACCCAAAAACTGCTTCACCCTTCCTTCCTCCGAGGCGACGAAGTCTGCCCTACCACCATTGGTAGGAGGTCCCAAACGCTGAAAGTGCAAAACGAAGTTCATCTCCGGTGGCAATGCCACTGGAGGCACTAGGGGAGCAGGAACGGCTGGACTCACCACCGGTTCTTGCACAACAGGCTGCTGCACCAAGGCAGTAGACACCAAAGACTGAATCTGGGCCTGCATCGCAACCAACTATCTAGTCAAAGCCTCGTTGCTCTGTCGCAGGCTTTCGATCACAGACTCACTCTGACCACCAGAAGACTCTCCCTCAGGCAGGGGAGTCGATCGTGTCACTCTCCTACGAGACATGTCTACAAGAAGGATGGACATTCAATCAGAAACAGGCTTACAAAGCTTAAGCCAACCAGACTCGGAAAGAATCACGGATCGATTCGGAACAGGAAAGAAAACAACCTGCTATTGTTGTTACCTTGTTCTGGAATTTCATGAAATGATGCCATGATTAACTTAGGATGATGCACCATCATCCTATTGACTCTTGTGCTATGACATGAGTGCATGAACATTTAATTTTTTTTTCAAATCATGTGTGTACATATGTCATCTGGTATGTCTTTAACTTGGCACGCGTGCTTATGCGATGATATGAATGTATGCAGTGCTATGCATTCTAGAAAGATGCCTTAATGCATGTTATGAGCGGCGTACACATGTAATGTTATGCATCCCATACTACATAATATTACATGTAACGAAAAAGAAAACGTGCTAATGGGCATCCATGTAATGGTGGTTATGCATCCCATACTACATAACCGTCACATGTTGCCACCTATGGTGGATCCATATACAAACACATATTATGCATCCCATACTACATAATATGCCCCGTATACTTCTTATCATGCTATGAGTGTTGTGACTATGCTTCGGTCAAGACATATTGATGACATATCGGTGTGTGTATACAATGAAATGATTTTATGAGGTTCTGCTTAGGATAGCGGTCGTTTGGCTCACACGCCAAACCACCCAACTACCTTTTTCACAGAACCTATCTCTGATACCAACTGTCACAACCCGCATTTTCCCAACATTTAATATGCTATCAGAGTAGGGAAAGCTACGCATTGTGATGCCACGTCACGTAGGGGATGCCTACTGACGTTAAGGCAATTCATCCTTCTTCGCCGTCAATCAATTATTATCATTAACTCAAAGAGATTTAAATATAATTTATGCAAAAAGATTAACAAGCCGCGTCCCTCGGCTAGGTGGATCAACTAGTCCACGCTTTAAAAAAATATAGTTTTACGCAGCGGAAAAATACTTGATTTAATTACTTAGTGGCCTAAGTGAACATGAAAACCTAGTGAGGTGTGCCATGCAAGATCGAATGTGTGGATTTACTATATATAAAAGTAGATTTATCACGCGCGGAAAGTAGTGAGATTAACATTTCAAATCATGCTATGCAATGCAACAATTACCTTAACATATCTAACAAGGGCCATGAAGCCAACCAATATCTAACCATTCCAGAACAAGTGTTCAAAAGTGAACCACAAGTAACAAAAGCAGTGAAACAAAATCTAACTAAACGGCACCACGGGCGTCAACACCTGACACGAACCCATGGGCCGACAAGTCCACAGAATACTCTACCTCAAGAGAGTCAGAAGACGGCAACTAAAGAAGCTCCGCACTAACACCTGCTACTGTCCAGAACCTGAGGCATTCAAAGAAAGAACACCTCAGAAGCAAGTACAAGTGGTGCAGAAAATAAGAAAGTAAGCAAACCTCCGCGAGACCGGAGGGAAACAGAAGCTGCAAGGGTCAGTGATGACAAAGCTAGCAGCTAATAATCAACAGGAAAAGAAATAGCAGAAGTATCTAATCATCAGCAGAAAAAGAAACAGCAGAACGACTAAAAAATCAGCAGAATAAGCTCACCAGACAAAGGTGAGAACACAGGCGATGACAAAACTCGCCATAAGCAAAAGAAAAGAACCATCAACTTTCAAATTATTAATCATGTTACTCTTGTTCAGAATTATAGAGACTGATCAGCTCATCAGACAGACAAACAGAAAAAAGGAGAAGCCGTGCGGGGATAAATCCCTATCGCATCGTCACGACCCTCAGAGCACCGCACCGGTGGCACTGCCAACATCGTGTACGACCTTCAACAGAATTTATTAAATTAAAAGAGCATCGCACCGGTGGCACTGCCAACATCGTGTACGACCTCCAACAGATTTAATCATGGTTCTTTCAAGGAGTAATGGGCGAGGCCCAACAGATCATATCATACTAAATTGCAAGCAGAAATGGAAAATACAAGGAGATGTAATGCTGACAAAAGTCTTTTCATTAACTGGCAAAATGTCCAGTTATTAGCAGCAATAATTAGAGGATTAAAGAATGGAGATATGACACAGTTAGATCAAGAGCACCGGCTTGGAGCGGTTATATGGCAAAGAGAAAGAGCAAGGGCAAGAACACCACTTGCCTTAGGTTTTGCTGGAAAAACTCTCCGAATCGCTCCCCGTTGTAGATCGGGTTACGAGAAGGCGAGAGGAGTCAAGATTTACAAGAGATCGAGCTAGAAAAGGTTAGGGTACAAAAGAACTAACGAAAAAGTTTTACGAAGCAGAAGGAAATTACCACGAGGACGAAGCTCTCGTCGAGAGCTTTCCGAATCTATGCTCGGCTCGCGATTTCGACCACCAGAGCTCCGTCGGCGGCGTCCGGAAGACTCGAGAAATCGTCGTCCCCGTTGCTCGATTCTACTCTCTGGTTCGGACAGAATGAAGAAGGAGAAGAGGACTGGGCTCGTTTTCTTTTATGCAACATAACATAATTTTAATAATAATAATAATATCATTATTATTATTATTATTAATAGTAGCAGGAGCTGAAGTTGTCGACGCAAGGAGCTGAAGTTGTCGACGCAAGGCAGTCGACGCAAGGCTGCTGGGGAAAGTCGACGCATGGCAGTCGACGCATGCTGGAGGTGAAGTCGACGCAGGCTGGAAGAAGAAATCGACGCATAAGGCTGGAGAAGTCGACACATGCTGCAAATATATATATATATATATATATATATATATATATATATTGAGATCGACGCAAGCATGCAGGATAAATCGACGCATGAGGGGATAAATCGACGCATGAGGGAGGGGAGGAATCGACGCAGCTTTGAATGAACCGTATATATTTATATACATTCATAATTTTTTTATAATAATAATAATAATAATATTATTATTATTATTATTATTTTATCAAAAAAATAACGAACGCCGAATCCAACGAAAATTCCTCCTTAGGTGAACGACGGCGCTACGAATCCAACTACGAAGTTGGAATCAAAATCCGACGTGCCGTTTTCGAGATATGAATGACGGAAGTTACGACGAGCTTTAAATATATACAAAACTCCTAAAATGCGCCGAGGCTCCAAAATGGCTCGGACCGCGACGAAACTTGATAGACAAGTCTAAAATTAAATAATCTAATTTCCTAACGTAAAATTTTCCAATTCCGGGTCGACACAAAATTTGGTCGACTTGACCCAAACGGACGTGAAAACGCGCAAACGGCAACGCGCCGCTAACTCGACGTTAAAAGTAACGCCCCGACGTCATTAACACGCCATTACTGAATTAAACAAACACCGTAAAAAATCAGGGGCGTTACACTGCGCCCTCCCACTTTGTTGCCAAGGTTGGGAACGTTCAGGCTAGTACTGACTGGTGGTTGGATTCGGGGGCGACTTGCCACGTCTGCAACAACTCCGCTCTTCTGCAGGATGCCACTCCAGCCTCTGAGACAGTTACAGTGGCAAATGGAGCCACTGCTGAGGTACTCCAGACCGGGACCGTGGATCTGCTACTCTTGTCAGGTACGCATTTAATTTTGAACGATGTTAAATACATTCCTACATTAGCTGCTAATTTAATATCGATTACTCTGTTAAGCGATGCGGGTATGTCCTTTAACATTAGTGGTGGTAGGGTGACCTTGATGGTTAACTCACATTATTTTGGTTGTGCGTACGTAGTCAACGGAATGTATCGTTTGAGTCTAGCAAACGAAGTAGTCAATCAGGTTAATTCTACTTTGATAGATCCTAAGACTTTACACGCAAGACTAGGACATGTCAATTATAGAAAACTACTCCTGCTAGCTAGAACTCATAACATCCCCTTAGACACAAAAACCAAATTTGACAAATGTGAGATATGTGCTCAAACTAAGATAACTAGAACACCATTCAATCAGGTGTCTAGGAGTACACGTTTACTAGATTTGATACACTCCGACATTTGTGACTATAAGAGTTTTGTCACACGTGGTGGTCGGAAGTACCTGATAACTTTTATCGACGACTTCTCTAGATATACTCACATTTATCTCTTAAAATCAAAAGATGAAGCGTTTGAAAAATTTCAAATTTCAAAAAAAGGGTTGAGAACCAATTGGATTTAAAAATTAAGAGACTTAGGAGTGATCGAGGAGGCGAGTACGTCTCGGGTGAGTTTAGGGATTTTCTTGCCAGCAACGGCATAATACCTGAAACCACTACCCCTTATTCGCCCCAGTCAAACGGTATTGCCGAGCGGAAAAATAGAACTTTAACAGAAATGTTGAATTCTATGTTGTTGACTGCCGGTATGCCTGCCGCTTATTGGGGAGAAGCAGCCCTCGCGTCGAATTACATCCTAAATATGGTTCCTCATGCTAAATTGAAGCAAACCCCGTATGAGCTTTGGTTTAAGAGACCGCCCAGATTTGATCACCTCAAAACCTGGGGTTGTATCGCCTATGTTAGGATACCTGACATAAGGAGATCTAAGTTAGGACCTAAGACGAACACTTGTGTCTACTTAGGATGTGCGGTGGATAGTGCTGCAGACCGATTTCTAGATCTCTCTACCAACACGGTTATTGAGTCTAGAGATGCTGTGTTCTTTGAGGACAAGTTTCTTAGAGATAAGAACTTGACTCTTCCAGGTCTGCCAGACACCAGTTCTGATACCCTCATTGGGACGGAACTATGACTCCCTGACACTGAGCCGGTTCACACTAGTGCCCTAGAGTCCACTAGGCTATCTAATAGGGAACGTGTTCCTAAAAGCTTCGGTACAGATTTTGTGACTTACCACGTTGAAGTTGATCCATCCACCTATCAGGAAGCGATGCGATCCAGGGATTCCCTGTTATGGAAAGAAGCCATTGATGATGAGATGCACTCTCTCATGGAGAACCACACTTGGACATTAGTTGACCTACCCAAAGGAGCTAAAACCATTGGGAGCAAGTGGGTTCTAAAGAAGAAACTAAATCCAGATGGGAGTATAGCTAAGTACAAAGCTCGTATAGTTGCGAAAGGCTTCACTCAAGTGAGTGGAGTTGACTACTTTGATACATACTCACCTGTTTGTCACATTGCAACGATCAGGGTTCTTCTCGCTATCGCATCTATTGAACGTTTCGTCGTTCATCAGATGGACGTTAAGACTGCATTTTTAAATGGAGATCTAACAGAAGAGATCTACATGCGTCAACCTGAAGGGTTTGTCGTAAAAGGTCTCGACACCAAGGTCTGTAAGTTGATTAAGTCACTCTAGGGATTGAAGCAAGCATCAAAGCTATGGCACGAGAAGTTTGACACTTGCGTAAAAGGCCTGAATTTTCAATCCAGCCTTTCAGATAAATGTCTGTACATACGGACAAGTCCTCACTCTGTCTCTATAATCTGCTTGTATGTTGATGACATGCTAATTCTGGGCACCGATCAGTCTGAGGTGGAAGACGTTAAGGTTACCTTGCAGTCAAAATTTAGCATGACTGACTTAGGTGTGGTGAAGACCATCCTAGGCATGAAAGTGAACTTTACGGATAAGGGTATCACCCTCAGCCAGAGTCACTACATCAGAACTCTACTAGAGAAGTGGGGTTATGATAAGTGCAGGAACATTGAGACTCCATACGACTATACTAATAGACTGAAACCTCATGACGGTTCACCGATTCGACAGTTGGATTACTCCAAACTCATTGGCAGTCTCATGTATGCTACGACCTGCACTAGACCCGACATAGCCTTTACGGTCGGCATGTTGAGTAGATTCACTAGTAACCCTGGAAAGGACCACTGGGACGCCTTGGAAAGGCTAATGCGATACTTAAAGTATACTGCGCAGTATGCTTTATGTTATAGTGGACACCCTCCTGTGCTTGAAGGGTACTCTGATGCCTCCTTGTGCTCAGACGTTGGTGATAGTAGGTCCACTAGTGGTTATGTGTTTACCCTAGGAGGAGCCGCAGTAGCTTGGAAATCTAAGAGGCAAACGTGTATAGCACTATCCTCTATGGAATCCGAACTCTATGCTCTTGCTTCAGCTGCCGAAGAAGCAGAGTGGGTCAGAGATTTGGTTATGGATATTCCAATGACGAGTCTGAAAATGAACTCTATCTCGATATTTTGTGACAATCAAGCCACAAAAACCATTGCAACTAATTCACTGTTCAATGGTAAGCGAAGGCAACTACGGATGAAACAGGCCTGGTTGACCTATCTCACCAGTCAAGGGATCATTTCCCTCTTGGACGTGAGATCAAAAGATAATGTAGCAGATGTCCTTACCAAGGGCTTATGCAAGGTTCTTACATCTAAAACATCGGGGGATATGGGATTAAAGTCTATTTAGTGGGACTTAATACCTATGTTTGTTTAAGATTTTAGAATCGAGTCTGCCTACATTTACGCATCTATACTGAGTACACTGAAGTATTCCAGATGTTACTTGATGAAAGCCTGAGATTATTTAGTTGCTAGTCATTCCAAACTTGATGACTTACACAACTATTTCTTTTCAAAGGCTGAATTGGGTATCATTCCAAAAATGAATACTAAAGTTGCTGATATGCGTCCTGATATTACGATCATTACTTATATCATTCCAAACTTGATGATATATTAGTCACAGCTTGTTGTATCATTCCAAACATGATGATAATACAATTGTGAAACGTTTGGTAATAATCTTAATAATCGAAGGAACATAGCTTGGTTCTATGAAACCAAATTTCTAATTTTGTGTAAATTAGATAGAGATGCGGACCTGTGAGTCTTTCTTCCTAGTTAGAGTATTATGTTCTAAATTGTAAGAACTAATCACTTTACTTTTGATATGCATATGTATGGATTCATTGAGTTTGTTCTCATGACATTCAAATGTTTAAATGCAGATCAATTGAAGTCTGGAGGAGAGAAAGTGGATTTCGACATGGATGCAGATGATCTACTGTCTGAGTAGACCGTTCTGTTATTAGTTTGAGTTTTGTTTTCAGATTACTGTTCTTGCTTCTGCTTTTTGCTTTTGCATGTTCGGAACCTGTTTGAGTTTAGATGTTTGATCTAAAACTCTTGTTGTTTTTAATCTGAAACTCATTCTGTCGTTATCTAACTTATATGCTTTGTTTAACCCGTTATGTGATATAATTGCTACAATATAGGAGGAGAATGTTAAGGTATATTTAGGGTTGTATCGGGTATTTAACGGAACCCTAACGGGTCCGTTAATGGGTCGTCGGGGATTTAGGGCTACGCCTATAAATACCCCGCTGGGGGCAACGGGTAGTTCATTCCAAACTTGATGTTCACTCGGATGCTTCGAGCACTCGTTCTATCAAACTAGATATAAACAAATAAAATAAATTCATAAATGAGCGCCCAGGCCAAAAATGCGCGCCCGGGACAAAAATGTGCGTCGTGGCCGAAAATGCGCGTCGGGCGAAAAAATGCTCGTCGAGCGAAAAAATGCGCGCCCAGGCCGAAAAATGCGCGCCTAAGAGAAAATGTGCGCTCAGGCCGAAATTGCGCGCCCGGGCCGAAAATGCTCGCCCTGGCCGAAAATGCTCGCCCGGGCCGAAAATTGCGCTCACAGGCCAAAATTGCGCGCCCGGGCCGAAATTGCGCGCCCGGGCGAAAAAATGCGCACCCGGGCCGAAAATGTGTGTCTTGGCCGAAAATGCGCGACGGGGACAGAAATGCGTGCATGGACGGAAAATGCGCTTCAGGGCTGGAAAATGCGCGCCCGAGCGAAAAAATTCGCACACCAGCGGAAATGCGCTCTCGGGCGGAAAAATGCGTGTCTGCACTAATGATGTGTGCCCGTGCTAAAAATGTGCGTCCGCGCAGAAAATGAGAGCTCCGGCAGAAAAATGCACATACGGGCCGAAAATGCGCGCCCGGGCCAAAAATAGATCATCGGGATAACTGGATCGTTGAAAGAAAGGCTAGGGTTTCCGCAGTATTGTCGAACTGGATCGGGAGTAGGAAAACATTTCCGCAGAGAAAATGGATGAAAAGTAAGAGCCCATGAGGAAATGCTTTCTGAAAAGGTCTAAAAGTAGGAGGTCAGTGACTTCTCAAAAAGAGGAGAAAAGAGAGTTTTAGGCGGTAGCTTTTCCAACCGTTAGACTTTCCAATTTCCAAACAATTTGTAAAATGCGGTAGCATTTTTTAGAAAATAAATTGAAGCTAAAAAGCCCTCCCAAACAGACCCTTAATTCTTAATTAAGGTTTTCAAAATTCAGAGTTATTGAAATTTATTAAAATTGTTCTTAGTACATCATATTAGTTTGTATTTTATTGTAATGTTCATATTATGTGTGGTATTCCACATTTTAGATATTTTCTAATTGTGATAATGATGAATTCAGAGCAAGGGTTATTGAAATATGAATAGTCAAATGATATTGCATATATAGATGTTGGATATGAATTCAACACTTATGTTGTTTTTTCAAGCAAAGAAAATTTAGTTAAATGGTCTCGCAACATTGCAAGAGGTTTAGGGTTTGTAATTATGATTCAAATGGGTGATAAGATTACCTCTCAACCTTTGCAGCAATCATTCTGATGCTTCTATCATGGCCCACATCTTTCAGACCGTTCTCCAACGACCTAATAATTGCCTGAAGTAGAAGGAAGCATTAAAGAAGGAGATAAAGACTTTCTTGGAAGTATACACCTCCTGGGTGGACGGGTCGAGAAGTAATAAAGGAATGAAAGAGAATGTCTATCAATGATATCTTTTTAGGTCTTACCTAACAAGGAAACAAATTCAAATTAAAGACAGACTATATAAGGATAGAGAAGAAAGAGAAGAGTAAGGCAATTAACACATCCTCTCAGCCGTCTTCTTCAACATTAGGGTTTCTCTTCTTCTTCCTCCTCTTTTCAGAAACCCTAACATAGAACGGAGAAGAAAAGAGAATGACAACTTGATGCAGGCTACGCTCTCCGACACGATCGCTACGAACAAACACGCGTTCCCTCTCAACGCTCCCAAATTTTACGTTCGCACAAAAATACTCGCAGCGTACACGCAATGCAATAATTATCAATTAGATGCTAATGCACGGGTAGCCACGCCGTTAGAGGTCGAATAGATGGCTATATGCCAATATTCTTCCCGACTAAAAGGACCCACCCGGTCCGAACGAGCTTGAGTTGTACCAAAAGAGATCCACCAAAAATTACGATTTCAAAAGGGTAGATCTCTCCCAACAAAAAGTTGAGGTTCGCCAATCCTCTTCGAAAATTAATAGAAATAAGAAGAGCGCACAAATCGATCGAAGAAAACCACGATTATCCAAGTGATTCGAAGATCACGCCAAAATTTACCACCACAAGAAATAACAAGAGGGAAATCTCACGAGTAGAAATTTCGTTACCCCGCTTGAGATGGGATTATCGTCAAGCATGCACTCGCCCAAATCGTTCTTCAACAGATCCACCGGAGCCGCGTCGAATGGAGAGGAACTCATTCGCCTTCGTCGCTTCACGCCGGATTTGATTCCACGAACCCACGGCCCTTTTCTTCTTCTTTCTTAACCTTGGCCGAAATCTTCCCAAGAGGAGGAAGAATAGGAGAGGGAGAGGGGAGATGGCCGAAACTTGCCACAGAGGGGGAGGAGGAAGAGGTTGGCCGGTGGCCAAGCGGAAAGAGGAAAGGGGGAGGGGCAGCCAAGAAAGAGGAGGGCCGAAATTCTTAGAGGGAAAGAGAGAGAGGGGAAACCAAAAGAGGGGATTCAAATTTTAGGATTCAATTTTTTTATCATTCAATAATCATCTCATTACAATATATGACCTATTTATAGGCTACACCACTAAATCTCCTCCAAGATATAATTCTAAAATTAGATGGCTCAAAAATAGTCCATCATGAATGCAGAATAACTTATGGCTACATACAGCCCAAATCAAATAACGAAAATAAGGAAATATATAATCCCTAATTAAACAAAATAAACCTCACTAAATGCAGACCAAAATATAAATAAACATGATAATGATAATTAATAATTATAATAGAATAATTATAATTATAATTTATCTAAATACAGACCAAAATAAAAATAAACATGATAATGATATTTAATAATTTATAATTGAATAATTATAACTTAAAATTCCTTGCGGTGATGGCGTTCTTCAAAAGGGGCGGCGATGGCGTGTACCATATTTATCGTCGCGGCATCGACCATCATAATCTTGAAATGTGATGTTGCGGCATCGTCCATCCGAGTCTTCAAATGTAGTGTTGCGGCAGCGATCAAAATAATGCGTCAAGTCGGCGTCATCAAGGAACTGGTCACGAACATATGGAGGGGCGTCGTCGCCATCAATCCTCCTCCACTCAAAATCACTCATCACCGATGAGTGGGACATCAATAAACACCTGTCAGACAAAGCAAAGGTCTGTGGAACCCTTGGAAATGCGTTAGGCAAATAAGGAGAAGTTTCATCATCAACATTAGACGTACCTCCAGTAGGAACCGAAGAAGAGAGCGAACCGGGCACAAGCTCACCCCCCAACCCATTAGAAAATGTAGTGGAACCAAACGGACAGTCGGTTAATTCAAGTGGTGGAGAAATATATGGCGTTAAATCCGAAACATTGAAAATAGGGGAGATTCCCCAATCAGTGGGTAACTCCAAAAGAAAAGCATTATCTCCTAATCGCTTTAAGATTCGAAAAGGACCCGCTCGCCGATTTTCTAACATTTTTTATGGTGCCCGAAGGCAACCGTTCAGGGATGAGACATACCATAACCAAATCGCCAACTTTCAAGTGATACGCTCTCTTATGTACGTTAGCATAAGATTGATAATATGCGTATTGAGTAGCTAGCGTGTCCTTAATATGCTTGTGTAAATTATGAACGTGAGAGGCAAAGTCTTGTGCAAATTGACTTGACTTATAAGATGAAGGTAACAGAATCAAGTCAAGTGGCACTGGTGCCTTATAACCGTGCACGATTTCATTCGGCGCTAGACTGGTAAATCGATTTGGTGGTTCATTAGAAACGCGTGGACATGTGAGATCAGAGGGGAGATCCTCATCAATATCAGAATCAACAGACAATTTTAAAATTGGATCAGAGGGGAGATCCTCATCCATATCACTAGGGTAACCTACCTCCTCATCATCGCTATGATCTTCCTGAATAATGACATCGCCGTCAGCGGTCGGCGCAATCAACAACACTAACTCAAAATTTTCAGAAAAGTCAACAACTAGATCAGAGTATTTTGGAGGAGACTATACTAAGACCGAGGTCGCTGACGGAGCAGGGCACTCGACAGTATGGAGGTCAGACATGCCCCCACATCATGTATAACATTTGTGGGATGAACCTCACAGACCAGAATACTCTCACCGCGCGGGTTCATGGCATCCCTAACTGTGATGGCTACCGAGTTCGAGTCAGCGGACCGGAACGTGTCCTTATCTCTCAGGGGTAAAGAGGGGGAAGGTCCTAAGATGGCCTTTCCCTTCTCAAATGAACGAGTCCTAGACTTGTGAGCTAGGTGCTTCTCAATTTCCAACGCGACGTTATAGCAAGTGTCTAGGTCAGTGTGACAGTAGCGGAGGAGTTTACCTTGAATGTCGGGATTGAGCCCTACGAAACCGTGAGAGGGTTATCTCAGGCATGTCCCTAATATCACACCTAACCATCATGTCCTCAAAAAGGCACATGTATTCAGCAACTGAACGATTCCTTTGTCTAAGGGAAACATTCACGTCAGAGGCCATACTCGTAGTGAGGCGAGTGACAATACGAGTCTAAGTGCACAAATGTTCTAACTAGAACATTGAAATTTTTTTTTCAAATTTTGAATTTTGAATTTCCATAAATATTTGATTTTCAAAAATTTGAATTTTGAATATAAAAAAGTTGAATTTTGAATGTGAATTTCAAAAATTTGAAATTTGAATTTGAATTTTGAATTTCAAAAATTTGAAATTTGAATTTAAAAAATTTGAATTTGGAATTTTGGATTTGAATTTCAAAATTTTGAATTTGAATTTCAAAAATTTGAATTTGACTTTCCAGAATTAAAATTTTTTTTTTCGCAGAAAAAAATAAGTTTAGACCCCCATTCGCAGACTAGAAATTTTAAACAGGTCAAAATTTTACGAAAGATAATTTTATTCCCGCTTAACAACTAAGGTAAGTAAAATATTTTTTTGATTTTCTTGTAGAAAATAATATGCAGATTTTCCAAAATTTTGTTTTTTTTTATTTTTGCTGAAAAATGACAATTTTTGGTCGCTAATCGCAGACCAGAAATTTTAAAAAATTTTATGAAATCTAATTTTATTCTCGCCTAATAACTAGGGAAATGAAAATATTTTTTTGATTTTCTTACTGATAAAAATATGTAGAATTCCGAGAAATTTGTTTTTTCGATTTTCGCAGAGAAATAAAAGTTTTAGGCCGCTATTCGCAGACCAGAAATTAAAAATTTTGAAAATTTGAAATTTTGAACACGAAATCGTGTGAAGATTATGTGTGCCGGCGTTCTAAGAAAATTTTAGGAATGCGTCAATTAAGAAATTGACACGAACCTATCTCTGATACCAAATTGATGTAGGCTACGCTCTCTGACACGATCGCTACGAACAAACACGCGTTCCCTCTCAACGCTCCCAAATTTTACGTTCGCACAAAAATACTCGCAGCGTACACGCAATGCAATAATTATCAATTAGATGCTATCGTACGGGTAGTAACGCCGTTAGAGGTCGAATAGATGGCTATATGCCAATATTCTTCCCGACTAAAAGGACCCACCCGGTCCGAACGAGCTTGAGTTGTACCAAAAGAGATCCACCCAAAATTACGATTTCAAAAGGGTAGATCTCTCCCAATAAAAAGTCGAGGTTCGTCAATCCTCTTCGAAAATTAAATAAAATAAGAAGAGCGCACAAATCGATCGAAGAAAACCACGATTATCCAAGTGATTCGAAGATCACACCAAAATTTACCACCACAAGAAATTAACAAGAGAGAAATCTCACAAGTAGAAATTTCGTTACCCCGCTTGAGATGGGATTATCCTCAAGCATGCACTCGCCCAAATCGTTCTTCAACGGATCCACGGATTCACGCCGGATTGATTCACGTCGGCCCTTTTCTTCTTCTTCGCTTTCGTCGCCTTCGTCACTTCACGCCGGATTTGATTCCACGAACCCACGACCCTTTTCTTCTTCTTTCTTCACCTTGGCCGAAATCTTCCCAAGAGGAGGAAGAATAGGAGAGGGAGGGAGAGGGGAGATGGCCGAAACTTGCCACAGAGGGGGAGGAGGAAGAGGTTGGCCGACGGCCAAGCGGAAAGAGGCAAGGGGGAGGGGCGGCCAAGAAAGAGGAGGGCCGAAATTCTTAGAGGGAAAGAGAGAGAGAGGGGGAAACCAAAAGAGGGGATTCAAATTTTAGAATTCAATTTTTTTATCATTCAATAATCATCTCATTACAATATATGACCTATTTATAGGCTACACCACTCAATCTCCTCCAAGATATAATTCTAAAATTAGATGGCTCAAAAATAGTCCATCATGAATGCAGAATAACTTATGGCTACATACAGCCCAAATCAAATAACGAAAATAAGGAAATATATAATCCCTAATTAAACAAAATAAACCTCACTAAATGCATACCAAAATATAAATAAACATGATAATGATAATTAATAATTATAATAGAATAATTATAATTATTATTTATCTAAATACAGACCAAAATAAAAATAAACATGATAATGATATTTAATAATTTATAATTGAATAGTTATAACTTAAAATTCCTTGCGGCGATGGCGTTCTTCAAAAGGGGCGGCGATGGCGTGCACCATATATGTCGTCGCGGCATCGACCATCCTAATCTTGAAATGTGATGTTGCGGCATCGTCCATCCGAGTCTTCAAATGTAGTGTTGCGACAGCGATCAAAATAATGCGTCAAGTCGGCGTCGTCAAGGAACTGGTCACGAACATATGGAGGGGCGTTGTCGCCATCACAACTGGTTTTCATCTAATAGACCAGAAGATCCAACAACTGCTTCTCATCACCAACATATAGCAGCAAGATCTGAAGTGGGAGAATTCAAAAAGAATCTGACAAACAAAGTCTCTGCATATCATCACCATCAAAAGCAGGGGCTAATCAAGAGCAGATTCTGTGGGGGCTTTACATTGGTTGTTCTTCAATCAGCCATCACAAGAATTCTGAGAATAAAATTCATACAACATTCTTTCTTCTCCTTTTCTTTCTCATTCTGTAAAAGAGTTTTATTAATCCCTCTTCAAAGGATTCAGTGGTTCAAGATCTCCTTATCAAAAGATCTGGTGGTTCAAGATCTCCTTATGAAAAGAACCGGTGGTTCATGATCTCCTTATCAAAAGATCGTTGGTTCTAAGAGTCTCCTGATCAAAAGACTCAGGCACAGGTGGTGCATTCCTACCAGGTGGTTGAAGAGAGGACTACCCATATTTTGGGGAACCTCGATAAATTTTATTGTGTCTGTGCTGTGATTTTCTGTGTTGTCCAACTTTCTTATTCTGCACTTTATTTCCTGCATTCTTTATTCTGCCTGGATTGTTAAGCATAACTCTTTAGAGTAATTTATTGTTAAACACAGTTAGGATAGAAATAATTTTAAAACTCTATTCACCTCCCCTCTAGAGGAATCTTAGAGGCACACTGTGCACTTTCAATTGGTATCAGAGGGAGGTTGATCAATAAAAGGGGTAACACCTTGATCAAAAAGATCTCCCACTCTCATTTTCCTTTATAAAAAATTTATTACATAAAGAAAATGAGCTCTAAGGATTATGCTTCAACAAGACCTCCAGTGTGTAATCTAAATAAGTGTACACTTTGGAAGGCTATAATAAAGCTATATATGAACTCTATTGATGAGGAAATTTTCAATGTCATCCTCACAGGTCCCCCAGCCCCAATAAGGAAAGACTCCACTGGGAAGGTCATACAAACCTCAGTTCCCAGAGCTGAATGGACTGAGGATGAGAAGAAGGTCAAGGCATGTGATGCCAATGCCATGAACATATTGGTCTCAACTATGTCTGATGACATATTTCAGAAATTTGCTGATTACAACTCTGCAAAGGAGATCTAGGAATCTCTCTCCAGACTAGTTGAAGGAAGTGCTTATGAAAGAAAGGACAAAAATGTCCCTTCTCATATCCCAGTATGAGAACTTTCAAAAGAAGGCAGAAGAATCTGTGGCCAATATGTATGACAGATTCAGTCTTATCATTAATGATCTCAGAGGCTTAGACAAGGAGATATCCTTGACTGAAATTAATGATAAGATCCTCATGTGCTTCCCTAGATCATGGGATTCCAGAATCTGGGCAATCAGGGAATCCAGATGTCATAGGGAGATCTCTACTGAAGCTTTGCTTGGAAAGCTCAAGTCATATGAGATGCTCCTAAAGAACATGGCAGAATCAGAACAACAAGAGAAGACCCCAGCACCCATCCAAAGAAGCCTTGCCCTGAAAGTCTCTGAAGGGGAGCCTTCTACCCCAGAAGATAAGATGTTCAATCTCCTAGCAAGGAGATTCAAGAAGTGGGTCAAGACTGAAGACTCAAGGCCCAAGTATGATAAAACTCCAAAGAGGGAGGTTACATGCTTCTCCTGCAACAAACCAGGGCACTTTGTTTCTGAGTGCCCATAAGAGCAAAGGGGCAGGAAAAGCAACAATAGAAAAGAGAAGAAGAAGAAAAAGTCCTTCAGAGGAAAGGACAAGAAGAAAGGCAAGGGTTTCATTGCTGAAACCTGGAGTGACTCAGAAGCAGAGGAGAGCTCATCCTCATCTGAAAGTGAAGATGAAGCAGAAGCTGAAGCAGCCTGCATGATGGCACTGGGAATGCCATCAGGTGATGAAGAAGAAAAAGTATCATTTTTTGATGAATTTGATTTTTAATCAGAAGATTTTAAAACTTGCTTTAGAGAATTCTACATTGATCATATTAGGGTAGAAAAAGAACAAGACATTGTTAGGTTAGAACTAGATAACCTAAAGAAAGATGATGTATATGTCAGAAATCAAAACTTGATAAAAGAAATTGACAATAAGGAACTAGACTTGGTTAAAATTAGGAAAGAGAATCTAAGACTAAAAGAAGAGCTAACCAAGGCAAAGGCCTTTGAGGACTCACTCAATGGGAGGAGTTAAGAGCTCACAAACATCACTGAAAACCTCTCCATAAGGTTTAATCATCTAGGACTAGGGGCAGAACCCTCCACTAGCACAGATCCATCTAAGAAGCCTGCCTGGAAAAATCCAGTGGCTTTTGTTAGACCTAGTGATCATCTACCCAGTGAAAAGAATCCTCCATCTAAGAATAAGGATCACAATCATTCAGATAGAGTAGGTAAAACTAATAAGGTGAAACCCTTAGGTAAGAACAACATAGGAAAACAAAATAACAAAGAACAACAGGGTAAAGTAAAACCTAGGATAATAAGACACTATGCTGACTTGTTATTTGTTGATACATTCTATAGTCATTTCAAACATCAAAATAATAGGTTTGGGAGATCCATTCCTTATCATCCTAAAGGGTATCATGAAAGACCCTTCTATTCTTTCATTGAACCCTATAATGGTAAAAGCAAAGGACCCAAGGTAACCTGGGTTCCTTCTAATGTTTGAATTACTTGTGCAGGGTTAGGAAGAGTCCCACTCAGGA
Organism: Dactylorhiza incarnata; assembly: GCA_033032865.1. Taxonomy (NCBI): domain Eukaryota; kingdom Viridiplantae; phylum Streptophyta; class Magnoliopsida; order Asparagales; family Orchidaceae; genus Dactylorhiza; species Dactylorhiza incarnata. Next base: position 4,375,858 of record JAWHQI010000037.1, on the reverse strand, counting down.
GAGAATATAGTGGGAAGGAAGATGTAGGACAAAGATAAGGAACAAACTTCACACAAAGGAGTGAACTCTATCTTGTTTTGTCTCTATAGCTTATTAAATTAATAGTATAACTTATTTTCAATAAATATGATTGCTGGGAAAAATAGTAAGAGTCTTTCAAAGAAAATAGATCTAGTCATTTAGAGATGCGTGGAATAGAAGTCGACGTACCATCGACTTCTACTCGACGCTAGCATCTAGAAGCACCCAGAGTGAATAATTCGAAGAGATCTCGACGGAACGTCGATTTAATATCGACGTATGCGTCGTAATGATTGGACGCTCATTAAATTCAAAGTTGCATCGACAGCAAATCGACACAACGTCGATTAGACTACGTCAAATTAAAGATTGCTGAGCAATCTTCAGCAAGCGATTACGTCGACTGGATTATGTCGAATATAATTCGACGCAACGTCGAGTTGTCTGCGCGCTAAGAATGTCTTCTAGAAGCATTCTCTACTTATTTTTGCGCGCCAAACATTGATACATATCGATGGTGCGTCGACTTAAACCCTAAGCAACGACAAATCGTCTTCTTTTAAGCAACACCAGCGTCAAAATCAATCCGAATGGCTAAATCATCTCGAATACTTCCTTCATTCTCTTAAAACATTCCTATATATAGGAGTTACAAAATAGATCCAACCATCCAAGATTGAGATGATAATTTCATCAATCCGGATGGCTAATAACACACCAAAATGTCTAATATCACACCAAAAATAAAAAGCATAAAAATAAAATATTACAAGTCCCGCATTTAAAAGAAATAATTAAAAACTTAGAAATATGCTATTGAGATATCTTAAATAAGCTTTGCGCGCCGCGGACGGAGGTTGTAACGTTGCTTGCCGTTAGCGGCCATTGAGTCGTCATGCCGCTTGAAATCTTTATGTTGCAGCACATCCAGTTCAGGTCTATCATCCTCTGGTGGTGGAGGTGCCACAACATCAATCCTCCCCCGCTCAACTTCACGTATCACCGATGCGTGGTCCAGGAGATAGCGGTGGAGAAGGGAAGCATCCAAACATCGAAGCTCTGACTCGAGTACCCATGAGTCGTCGGAAGGAGGGCTATCTTGCTAACGGAAGAGAAAGCGGCGAGTAGTACCATCGTCAGTAGTAAGTGGCTCAGCGTCAAGTATCCTGTCAGGTATAAGAAAGGTTTTGGGAAACCTTGGAAACATGTTAGTAGTAAGAAAAGAATGCAACTTACAATCCGACGCTAAACCTGTGGAAAACATAAGAGAGAGATCATCCGTACCACCACTCCCCAACCCCTTAGAAATTTGAGTGGAAGGAGGAGACGACAAAGAAATCAACTCTTGTGGAGGCGAAACAAACATCGATAAATCCGAGACATTAAAAATGGGTGAAACACCCCAATCAACAGGCAAATCTAAGATAAAAGCGTTATCGCCTAGTTTCTTTATAATCAGGAAAGGGCCGGCTCACTTTGGCGCTAACTTCTTAACGGTGCCAGTTGGCATTCGCTCGTGAACTAGGCGGACTAAGACTTGATCGCCGACTTTATAGTGTGACGCTCTCCTATGTTGATTAGCATGTGTTTGATAGGATTCGTATTGGGAGGTCAAGGTTGCTCGGATACGTGCATGCAAATCATGAATTGGTTGGGAGAAGGATTGTGCAAATTGACTTGCTTTATATGTAGGTGGTAATGGAACCAAGTCAAGGGGCACCGAAGCCTTATACCCGTGAACAATCTCATTAGGGGACATACCCGTGGACCTATTATTAGAGTTATTGTATGCCAATTGGGCATGGGGAAGAAGTAGGTCCCATGTGCCCTTGTGATCGCTCACAAGACACCGAAGAAGGTTCCCCAAGCTCCGATTGACCACTTCCGTCTGCCCATCGGTTTGCGGATGATAAGCAGCTGTTGAAACCAAACGGTCTCCCCTTGGCGGTCTCAAGTCCGCGGTCTCAAACTCTGTCGAACAACGGTCTTGTATCTGCGGTCTCAGCGATCTCCGATTTGCGGTCATCCACTTCATCTCAGATGTGCCAGTCCGCTTCTAGTGAAGTTCAACGGTCTCTAGCTCCATCAAACAACAGATCGTTAACCTCGGTCTCTGCGGTCTCCCAGCAGCAGACCGCCACGTCTCCTCAAACGTACCAGATCGCTTCTTGGGATGATAAGCGATCTGGTAGCCTCGATCTCCCCTTTACGGGGGAGTGTTTATCGGCACGGTCTCGCGGTCAGCTTACTCACCACTAATGGAATTGTCTACTGGCGGTCTCATCTTTCACACGACCAACTTCCTGTTGTGTGACCGCTAGTCTTCGCTCTAGACCGGCAAGGTCGCTGCGGTCTGGTTCTTCGTGACCGCCTGACCGCCCAGTTTCTTATTGTATAGTATTTTTGTATTTAGTCCCACATTGTGTATTTGTATTTATCTCTTTCTCTCCTGGTCTATATAAAGGAGGCAATACTATTGTAATACTTAGTTTTTTGGAAATAAAAATTCTGTTATTTTCAAACTCTCACATGGTATCAGAGCCAGGTTCGGTCCTTTAGTTGTGAGCTCCTCCTCCTCGACTGGTCTACCTTTCTCCAGACCGCGCGATCTCCTTCTCTTTCCCTCTCTTTCGGTCTCGGTCCGTGAGACCGCGCGATCTGCCCCTTTTTCCTCCTGATTCTATATCATGGGTACACCGTCTGTAAGTGTCCCTGTCTCCACTCCTGTGGTTGTTTCTACCTCTACTTCTACCACTATTTCTGGCAACCTTGGCACTGCCTCCAAGCTCACTGGCCTGAATTATCCTGATTGGAGTGTCTCCTTCACCTTCCTCTTATGGTCTCAATGCAAACACCACCACCTCACCGATGACCCTCCTCCAAAAGGGTCTGCCACCTTTGATGATTGGGATGCTAGCGATGCTCTGGTTCGCACCTGGCTAGCTAATAGCCTCTCTGATGAGTGTCTTCCTATCATCCGTTATGATGAGACCGTTAAAGCTGCTTGGAACCATCTAACTGCCCTTTACTCCAAAGGTGACAAAACCTCCCACATCTACACCTTGTAAGCTGACTCTCCTACCCTTGATGCCACAAGTGCCCATGTCTCCGCAGTGTCATCTGTTGGATCGGTCGGCGCCCTTAGAGGGGGGGGGGGGGGGGGTGAATAAGAGTTTTCAAAAACTTAAGATTATATTTAGAAAACTTTGAAATATTGCAAGATTAATACAATGATAAATCAAGTAAAACAATAAAGAGAGAGAAGCTTTATTAATGATAAATAAGTTTTACAAAACTTGATCTCAATGACGGTAGAGATCGGGGGCGAATAATAAAAAAGCTCTTTTCGTTTTCTATCCCGACTCGCTTCCCCACGAACCGGTGGCCCTAGCCTTATCCTCCCCAGATTCTGCCTCAAGCCGCTCTAGCCAATCCTTCCCCGGATATGGCCTCGAGCACCCCCTATACCTAGCCTAGATCTAGTCGCCAACACGAGGCGAATTTCAGCCCTAAGTCCTACCCCAGACCTAGTCGCCAACACGAGGCGATTTCACTACCGTTTACAAAGAAAGATAAATAAAATAATAAAACTTCCCTTAAGATGAACTTCTGAAGTTGGAGACGAAGATCTGCTGTAGAATCAGCGTTTGTCAATGCAGAATTCGTCTGGATTCGGCGTGATGGAATTCTCCTTCAGAAATTGCAGAGCTTCGCTAGGACTTCGAGTTTTGGCCAAGATAGCCTATGGAGTTGTAGCACTACCTCTCTCTCTCTGATGTGTATGCAATAGGTGTGCGAAAACAAGAGGAGAGGGGGTCCTTTTATAGCCCAAGCGCTACCGCCGGCGCTAGCGCTACCGTTGGTGCTAGCCCGGATTAGGAAAGATTTTGCGCGGCAGGATCTCCCATCCGCGACAACGTTTTGCTCTATGCCTTTTGTGCGCCACGCTACCGCTAGCGTTATCTGCTACCGCCAGGCATTAGCGCCTTCTATAACAGCTCCCAGAATTGCGCTCTTCATCGCTAGCGCCCGGTGCTAGGTGCTACCGCCGGCGCTAGTGAGCCTGTTCGAATTTTGGTCTCAATTTTGGGGGCAGTCATCATGAGTACTCCTTGAGTCATATGAACTATGTTAACCTGCACACTTGAACACACAAGATCAAATACACATAGGATTTGTTATTCTCAAACCTAGGAGATGTGGAAGACCATGTTCCAACAAACTCCCCCTTTTGATAATAACAAATCCATTAATGATAAATCAAAGCATTAATAAATAAGCATGATGAAACTCTACTTGTGTGTGAGTGAGAGTGATGACTTAGGATAATTATTGATTTTAGCATTTAGAATTGCTCCCCCTAAATACATGCTCCCCCTAAGTGAGTGCTCCCCTAATATGTAAGCTATCATCTGAATTTGTCATGTTGGGTTTATGATAGCGGGTTATATTTGTCATGTTAAGTTCTCCCCCTTTGTTATTAGCAAAAGTGGGTAGGGAAACAAAGCTGCAACGAATTTGTAAATAGAAGAGAAGGCATGATCGAGCTTTTTAAGTAAATGATAAGGAGTTTTAGAATTGTTTTTCATTTAAATAGATCAGAGTTATAAGCATTACAAAATTTTTCATAGAAGGAAATCAAAGTTTTTAGCATAAAAAAGTAATGATTTTCCCTTTATATAAAAGTTTTAAGCATAAAAATAAGGATTTCCAAATAACCAATCTACTCAGATAATATGTCTACACCCTAGCCCCGTACTAAGTGACGGATGGGCATGAGGAGCTGCAAACATGCCGTAGGTTGGGGTGTTAGACCCATATGCAAACACTAGACAAAACTCAACCTAGCACTCTTTCCCCCCAGTGCCTCGCAAGGCCCCACTGGAACCCTCCCCGGTTAAGGATAAGACATGACTAAAGATAAGTCTATCTAATGTCTACAACCCTACGCCCCCGCTATGGTGAGATATGAAGTCACAGATAATAGTTTTTTGAAACATGAAGCTTTTAAATCTAATGGGAAGAATCATAATTGAATTTTTTTGAAATAAAACTTACTTAGCTATATTGAAATTCATGAATGTATCAGAGTTTTAGCATTGCGGAAGATTTCGAAAAAGAAACACTATAATACTTAATAAGAGTTTAAGTTTAATAAGAAGATGTTTTTGAGTTTCAAAACTAACTTTATAAAGATAAGAGTTAAAGCATTTTGGAAGAAAGAAACAACATCCTTTTAGCAATGTTTCACTTGTTGGAAGAGCATTTAGCATACATGTTTATATTGAAATAAATCAGAGTTTGTTACTATAAAAATGATATGCGTGTTAACCAATATAAATTCTACCAAGCAAGTCTACCACTTGTTTTTAAGAAAAGAAAATTGAGATTTAAGACTTGATATAAGCATGAAAGTGATGATGCGGAAGACTTGTAGAAATACATGAAACATCTTATTGTAATCAAGAATAATCCATAAAAAGATATATGAGTTTAATTTCAAAAAGAAGATGTTTATGTAAATCATGTTTCAATGAAAATCTTTTATGGTTGACAAAAATAACCAAGCATGAAATAATATTATCCAAAGAGATTACTACAATGTTATTTCAATTCACACTTTCAAAGCATACCAAACATTATAGAAAACATGCTAGGTTATCTAGTGCATTTCATAAGTAAAGAGTAATATAGACTTAACATTAGGATCCAATACTCATGAGAAGAAGTGTTATGGAAGATAATGATGTGCACATAAGTGTATTTTTGAGTAATGTAAACAATGTTTTAATCAAAAATACAAGAAATATGTAAAGTAATAGCACAATAAAACACAAATAAGATTACTTCCACACACATTAATGCACACAAAAAAAAGTACAACTACCAAGGTGCTCTGCACACACAATGCTCATTAAGACTTATCAGGGTGCAAAGTAGTGCTTGGGGGATCACATATTTTATTTTGAATTTTGAGACTAGTGATCCGGTGTACTTAAGAGTAAGTGGTTTTTCTTATTTTTGAAAGAAAGATTTGATTTGCACAAGACACTTTACTATTCTTTCCAAGGTGCTCAACCTCACAATGCTTATTAAGACTTTTCAGGAGGTTCAAGTAGTGCTTGGTGGAGTTATCTTTGTCATTTATTTTATAATTTTGTTTTGTACAAAGTTCTCCGAATACACTTGTTTTGCAAATCAATAGAATTTATGAAAAACATAACCACTTTTCTTAATTTTTAAGAGTGCAAAATAAGGAGTGTAGGTAAGATACTTGTGCAATTTTAATCCATTGTACTAATACAAAACATACACAAGTATTCTTAGATTAAACTCATATGTAGACAATGCCAAAAAGGGTGAGTGAATAAATATCATTATCAAACATAAAACATTTACTCATACTTAGATGCATGCTAAGCTTAGTTCTACACAACCTTTAAAATATAATTGATGCACATATTAATAGATATATCAAAGCATGATGAAAACAATGTTCAACGTAGTTTGAAGAGATAAATTGCAACATTGTAGAATTTCTAAATAATAGACTAAATCATGTTTGATTATCACAGGAAAGTCCATACAGTATTTTTGATAGTTTTAGTGTTTTATATTTTTGTATTTTGATTTTTCAAAAATAAAATAGAATCAGACGTGCAAAACTAAATAGTACATATAGATCAAAATATTTTTAGAAAATTTTCAAAATTTTAAAATTACAGAAATTTGAACATGGACGCTAGCGCCTGCGGTAGCGCTAGCGCGGGAGACAGTGAACGATTTTCTAGGATTTTGGAAATTGTAATTTTGGATCTTGATTAAGTGTCCCAATAGTAGTTCCATGCTGAAGTTGCAGATTTTTAGGAGATGTTTTGGATGGTTAAAAATGAAGAAAATTGCGTTTTTGAATTTGTTTAAATTTGAAAGATCTTGGACACCTAACTCAAGTCTTAGCAATTGATTTATAAACTATGACATCATTTAAGTTTTATAACAAATTCAGACTCACATAGTTTTTCTACCTTTTGATTTAGCATGACATTCTAAGTGATATATCTATTATGAGCACCAAAAGAAAAACTTATACTAGGAAGTAATGCTGAGATAATGAGATTTGGTGCAAATTTATAACGATATAGATCAATTTGATAGATGCTAGTATTGCATGTACTCAAAGAGGAATTTCAATTTGATTTTCTTTGGACCTAGAACGAAATGATGAACCTTTATATGAACAAGGTCTAAAACAAATGTACATGCAATATAATCACATCAACGGCAAAGATCACAAAATAAAGTTTTGAAATAATATCATTGTTTTTATTACTTGAATTTATTGATCTTTGGTTTTGCATGATAATATATACGTTCAAGATATATGTTCTAATGATTAATTCATAAACTATGTGTTTGAAGGAATTTTAGTGTTCTATTATGATTTCAGATCACATAGTTGTCATAAAATTTGAATAACATCATAAATGTTGTACCTAGCATAGATATATAAGCATAAACCAAAAAGTGATGCTAGGATGATGAGTTTGGATGCAATGTTATACATAGGATTAATCATGCAATTTGTGAAAAATATTTTTCTTTATTATAAGGGCTATCATCAACAAGATCAATACATTTCGCATTTTAATTTTTAGCCTAAGCCCTTTAATAAACCATTTAAATCCATTCTCTAAAATAATATCATTAGTCTTGATAATAATTTCAATAATCAATTTATAATGATAGTTCAAGACATTTTAAAGGTAATAGATTTAGAAAGGTAATAATAAAAAGGATAAGTAGATCACTTAAAGGAAATGATATGACTTTTATTTAATTTTATTCAATTTGATTCATTTATGAATTGTGGTTTTAATTTATGAAAGTCATATCACAAGATATATAAAGTGATCATATCATGATGGTTTAAAAGAAAATAAAAAAAGGAGTTTAAGCAAATCATGAAGTAGAACAATGATATTTCATTTTTAGTTGGTTTCTACTTCATGCAAATGATGGGATACTAATGAATGAGAGATTTAGGTATCCAAAGAGGACCGGGTGTGACGGTTCCTTTGGGTACCCAAATAAATCGTGTTTGCTTTTGGGGAGATAGAGATGAGTGGACCCTTTCTTTTGACATTAGTGTGTTATTCTTAAGAATGGGTCTCCATTCATACCTTGGACAAATACTATTTTTATTTTTCAAATTTCCATAGTCCTTTTCTTGTATGTTTGGATAAAAATGACTTTTGAATTTATCATTTAAAGGAAATTTGTTTGCGTTTAATTTTAAGTTGGGAGAAGATTGATATTGTAAATGATGATGATGATAGGGTTTTGGAATTTCATTTACAATCTTTTGATGTTTTTTATTTCCATAGTTTAGCTTATTCACGTTTTGAGAAATCATATTCAACTTGCTTTTGAATTTTGCTTTATATTGAGAATGTATGTTTTGAGAATTTTTCTTTATGATTTCCTTAAGCAAGTTGACTTTAGCTTCTAATTCATTATTCTTAATCTTAAAATTATGTCTAGCTTTATTATAAGCGATTGTGCTATTTTTAAGAGTGGAAACAATTGAATCTATATGATTTTGATAGTTATTTCTATATTCATCAAATGTTTCATCCATCTCTTTAATTTCAATTTTATAACTTTTACACTTAGCACAATCATTTATCAAAGATGAGTTTTCTAAAGATAATTTTTCATTTTGTTCTTTTAGAATTAATAGCTCTTTTTCAAGTCCCTTGTATTTTTCTTTTAAATTATTAAATTCTAAACAAGGTGTAATAGTTTCATTTAAGGAGACATGGGTAAGACTAGATGAATTAGCATTTGATTCTATTTTAACTTTTGCTTTTAAACTTTTATTTTCTAAGCACAATTTGCAATTTGCATTTTTCAATTTCTTAATTTTGCGCTTAGTAATTTGTAGTAATTGTAAAGTAGAAATCGAAATACAAACAATAAGAGAATTTGATTTCCTTACAGTGCAATCAGAAGAGGCGGGATTTGAACAAATAGCTCCTTTGACATCCTTTTGGCACTCCTCTTCCATTGATGCATTTTCATCTTCTCTTTCTCTTAATGTATTGCTCTCTTTTTCTAAGTTGATTTCCATGATCTCCATGGTTTTGCTATGAGAGAGATCTTCTTGAATAACGGTGGATGCTTGTATGTCCTCTCCTCCTGTGTTTGTTCTATACCTGCGAGAGGAAAATAATACATTTCTTCAAGAAATTGCCAAACTTTGTATGCACTAGAAAAGCAATATATTAATTTGAAAATTTCATTTGATAGAGCACAAAATAAATAATGTTTGGCTTTTGCATTTAGTTGACGTTCCTTTTTATTTGACTCATCCGCAGGTCTTATAATGGCTAAATTCCATACTTCAATATCTAAAGTCTTAATAAATTTTTCCATTAATAATTTCCACCCTTTATAATTTCTCCCTTCGAATAAAGGTGGTTTAGGAGATTTTTCTTCTTCATAAAAATTTACCCCACTAGTAGAAGCGAGATCATGAGACGCCATTATTCCCGGTTGTTAAGCCGATTTGGAATAACCTGGCTGACTTGCTTCCCCACGAACCAGTGGCCCTAGCCTTATCCTCCCCGGATTCGGCCTCAAGCCGCTCTAGCCAATCCTTCCCCGGATGTGGCCTCGAGCACCCCCTAGACCTAGCCTAGATCTAGTCGCCAACACGAGGCAAATTTCAGCCCTAAGTCCTACCCCAGACCTAGTCGCCAACACGAGGCGATTTCACTACCGTTTACAAAGAAAGATAAATAAAATAATAAAACTTCCCTTAAGATGAACTTATGAAGTTGGAGACGAAGATCCGCTGTAGAATCAGCGTTTGTCGAAGCGGACTTCGTCTTGATTCGGCGTGATGGAATTCTCCTTCAGAAATTGCAGAGCTTCTCTAGGACTTCGAGTTTCGGCCAAGATAGCCTCTGGAGTTATAGCACTACCTCTCTCTCTCTCTGATGTGTATGCAATAGGTGTGCGAAAACAAGAGGAGAGGGGGTCCTTTTATAGCCCAAGCGCTACCGCCGGCGCTAGCCTGGATTAGGAAAGATTTTGCGCGGCAGGATCTCCCATCCTCGGCAATGTTTTGCTCTATGCCTTTTGTGCGCCACGCTACCGCCAGCGTTATCTGCTACAGCCAGGCGTTAGCGCCTTCTATAACAGCTCCCGAAATTGCGCTCTTCATCGCTAGCGCCCGGCGCTAGGTGCTACCGCCGGCGCTAGTGAGCCTGTTCGAATTTTGGTCTCAATTTTGAGGGCAGTCATCATGAGTACTCTTTGAGTCATATGGACTATGTTAACCTGCACACTTGAACACACAAGATCAAATACACATAGGATTTGTTATTCTCAAACTTAGGAGATGCGGAAGACCATGTTCCAACATCATCTCTTCTCCAACGACCACTGTTGTCTCCTCCTCCTCCAGAAAGCTTTGCTCACCGAGCTGATCGTGGTCAAATAGGTGGCCGTGGTGGATCTCTTGGTGGCCGAGGACCTCCCCGGTACATCTGTTCTCATTGTGGTCGAAAGGGTCACAACATTGATCACTGCTATCTCAAACATCCTCACCTTCGCCCGCTGGCTGCTACTACACCACCGTCTGCCTCCGTTGCTACCTCCGCAGGTAGTGTATACTTGGTTACTGAAGGTAAGTGGCTTATTGATTCCGGCGCAACCAGTCATATGACAGGAAACCCAAAACTTTTCTCAAAGTTACTAGAGCACAAGAATTCTCCTCCGGTCCTGACAGCTGATGGTTTTCCCTCACATGTGTGTGGGACTGGGGTAGTTCAAGTCACTCCAACTATCTCTCTGGAGAACACTCTTTATGTGCCAGCTTTTCCTTGCAACTTACTCTCTGTCAAGGCACTCTCTCAACAGTTACAATGTTCTATTATGTTTACTCCGACTAATTGTTATTTTCAGGATCTTCACACGAAGGAGATGGTTGCTACTGGGACTGAGAGTGGAGGCCTCTACTTCCTTGACACTCTTGCTGCTCATTCTGCTTCCACAACATCTGATTCTCTCCATAAATGGCACCTACGGCTTGGTCAACCACCACCTCGACTGCTCTATCAACTCTTACCGCACCTCTCCACAGATACCTCTCCTCTCAACTGTGAAGCCTGTCAATTGGGAAAGCATCATCGAGCTTCCTATCCTGCCAAGCATGGTCGCAGCTCCACCAGTCTTTTTGATCTTGTTCACTCTGATGTCTGGGGACCTTCTCCTACCAAGACTGTTGGTGGGAGTAGTTTGTATTTTGTTACTTTCATTGATGACTTTTCTAGATGTACGCGGGTGTATCTTTTAAAAGAACGCTCTGAACTTTTTTTCTGTTTTTTCAACCTTCTATAATGAGATTTATACTCAGTTTGGAGTGTCTATCAAAGCTATTCGCACTGATAATGCTAAAGAATATGTTTCTTATCAGTTTTCTGAGTTTTGCATGAATCATGGTCTTGTACATCAAACTAGTTGTCCTTACACCTCTCAACAAAATGGAATAGCTGAACGTAAGAATCGCCATCTCCTCGACATGGCTCGCACCTTACTCTTCCAGATGAATATGCCTAAAACCTATTGGGGTCATGCCGTCCTCATCTCCTGCCATCTCATCAACCGCATTCCCTCCACCATCCTTCACGGCTCCACACCATTCTCTCTCCTATACCCAACCTCAAAACCTTTCTCCCTACCTCCCAAGGTCTTCGGTTGTACTGCCTTTGTCCATACTCCTTCACCAGGTTGGGACAAACTCTCACCTATGGCAGTTAAGTGTATCTTCATTGGTTACTCTCCAACTTAGAAAGGTTACAGGTGTTATGATCCTCTTCTTCGCAAACAATATGTCTCAGCTGATGTCACCTTCTTTGAGACAGTTCTATATTTCTCTAACTCCTCCAATTCTCTGACTCCTGAACCTCAATCTTCACCACCTATCATTTTTGCCCCCCCACCTCCACCAACCTCTACTATAACTCACCTACCCACCCAACCTCCTCCTCCTCTTCCGTTATCTCCACCACCTACAGAATCTCCTACCACCTCTCCTCCTACTCCGGGGCCTCTTCTCCCAGCTCTTGGGCCAGCTCTATCTTCTTCAGATGTGGAATCTCCTGCAAATACAGACACCACAGATGATCTCCCTATTGCCCTTCGAAAGGGAGTTCGCTCTTGTACCCAACACTCTATTCATGATGTTGTGACCTATGGTCAACTCACTCCTTCTGCTAGGGCTTTTGCTATTGCTATTTCAGATACAGTCACTCCAGCTAATTATCAGGAAGCTCTTACTATACCTCAGTGGAAGGCTGCCATGGATGAAGAAATATCCACCCTTCAAGAACGTGGCACTTGGACTCTTGTTCCTCCTCCTCTTGGAATAGATGTTGTTGGATGTAGGTGGGTCTTTGTGATCAAATACAATGTTGATAGATCTATCGACCGCTATAAAGCTCGCTTAGTTGCCAAAGGATTTACTCCGACATATGGAGTTGACTTCATTGACACTTTCTCACCTGTTGCTCGTCTTACCACCATCCGAGTTCTTCTCTCTGTAGCTAAATAAAGGTTGGCAACTTTCTCAATTAGACGTCAAGAATGCCTTCCTCTATGGTGACCTTCAAGAGGTTGTTTTCATGGAGCAACCTCCAGGGTATGTTGCTCCGGGGGAGACTCGTGTATGTAAGCTAAAGAAGGCTATTTATGGTCTCAAACAAAGTCCTCATGCATGGTTTGAAAAGTTTAACGAAGTAATCAAGATCATTGGCTTCATCCGCAGCTCTGCAGATCACTCTCTGTTCATACGCAAGACTCCTCATGGAATGGTGGTTCTGGCTGTCTATGTTGATGACATCCTTCTCACTGGTGATGATATTGAAGGTATCACCCTTACAAAGAAACATTTTCTTCAACACTTTGTGACCAAAGATATGGGAACTCCCAAGTACTTTCTGGGCATTGAGATCTCAAGGAAACATAACTCCATGGTTCTCTCACAACGTAAGTATGCCATTGACATTCTGAAGGAAACAGGTCTTCTTGGTGCTAAACCTGCTAAGTACCCAATGAAAGCAGGAGATGACAAACTCTGGAATGACAACTCCCCTCCTCTGTCTGATAGTACTAGATATCATCGTCTTGTAGGCAAGCTCATCTACCTAACTGTAATAAGACCTGACATTTGCTATGCGGTTGGAAAGGTTAGCCAATTCATGCAAGATCCAAGGGAATGTCATCTTCATGCTGCTCTAAAAATATTGGAATACATTAAGGGGTCCCCAGGGAAGGGACTTCTATTCCAAAGAAACAATCATCTCAACATAGAAGCCTATTCAGATGCTAGCTATGCTGATGATAAAGGAGATATGAAGCCTACATCTGGCTTTTGTAGCTTCGTGGGATTAAATCTGGTGAGCTGGAAGAGCAAGAAACAAGCAGTGGTATCTAGATCAAGTGCGGAGGCCGAGTACAGAAGCATGGCCCAAACTACATGTGAATTAAAGTGGTTACGAACTCTCCTACTAGACTTAGGAGAAGTTTACAACCATCCCTTACCAATGTTCTGTGACAACAAAGCTGTAATATACATATCTCAAAATCCAGTCTTTCATGAGAGAACCAAACACATTGAAGTGGACTGTCACTTCATCAGGGAAGAAATCTTGAAGAAACAAATCTGTACTCCCTTCATGACTTCTGACAAAGAGCTGGCTGATATCTTCACCAAACCCATGTCCTCATTCTTCTCCGATGTGTGTAACAAGCTAGGCATGATTGGTATATATGCTCCAGCTTGCGGGGGAGTGTTGAAACCAAGCGGTCTCCCCTTGGCGGTCTCAAGTCCGCGGTCTCTGCGGTCTCAAACTTTGTCGAACATCGGTCTTATATCTGCGGTCTCAGCGATCTCCGATTTGCGGTCATCCACTTCATCTCAGATATGCCATTCCGCTTCTAGTGAAGTTCAGCGGTCTCTTGCTCCATCAAACAACAGATCGTTAACCTCAGTCTCTGCGGTCTCCCAATAGCAGACCGCCATGTCTCCTCAAACGTACCAGATCGCTTTTTGGGATGATAAGCGATCTTGTAGCCTCGATCTCCCCTTTACGGGGGAGTGTTCGCCGGCACGGTCTCGCGGTCAGCTTACTCACCACCAATGAAATTGTCTACTGGCGGTCTCATCTTTCACACGACCAACTTCCTGTTGTGTGACCGCTAGTCTCCGCTCCAGACCGGCGAGGTCGCTGCGGTCTGGTTCTTCGTGACTGCCTGACCGCCCAGTTTCTTATTGTATAGTATTTTTGTATTTAGTCCCACATTGTGTATTTGTATTTATCTCTTTCTCTCCTGGTTTATATAAAGGAGGCAATACTATTGTCATACTTAGTTTTTTGGAAATAAAAATTCTATTATGTTCAAATTCTCACAGCAGCGGAGAATAATAATTTCGTCCCCATTAAGATCCATAAAGTCTTCCAAAAGTAGCTAGTGAATTTCACATCCTTATCCGAGACAATTGTCTTCACCACTCCGCGATGGCTAACGACCTCTTTAAAATATAATTTTGCTACGTGAGATGCGTCGTTGGTCTTGCTACACGGGATAAAGTATGCCATTTTGGAAAACCTATCCACAACTATGAGGATAGAATCGTGACGTCGAAGGGTGGGGGGAGGCCTAATATGAAATCCATGCTCACGTCTTCCCATGGTATGGAAGGAATAGGTAGAGGGGTGTATAACCCAACATTAGATTTTGTGCCTTTCGAGACTTGACATGTACGACAACTACTCACTACCCTCCCAACCATCGCCTTAAGTTTAGGCCAGTAAAATTTCTCCTCAACGAGAGTAATGGTCTTATCCCGCCCAAAATGTCCACCCAAGCCTCCGCTATGTAACTCCCAAATAATCTGGAGCCGTAGAGAGGACCGCGGAATACATAGCTACCCGTGCCTAAAGAGATAACTGCCCCTAAGGGTAAAGGCCAAAATAGTCGTGGGAGAGCTGTCCTAGGCAGATAAATACACCTCTTGAAAATATGGGCATGTGGCGTACTCGTCCTTAATGCGCTCGAACTCTACAACGTGGACTTGCATGGTGGATAACAATAGGGTGAGGCGACTAAGTGCATCGGCAACTCGATTATCAGAACCCTTAAGGTGCTTAAGATTAAATGTGTATCCTTGCAAGAAGGCTACCCACTTAGAGTGACGCGGGATGATTTTGTGCTGACCGTTTATAAATCGCAAAGCATCATGATCAGAGAGGATCACAAATTCTTTGGAGGGGAGATAGTGCCTCCAATGATGCAAGCACCTAACAACCGCATAGAACTCCCGATCATAATTTGAATAATTTAACTTGGCGCCCGCTAACTTCTCACTAAAATAACTGACCGGGTGACCTTCCTGACTTAAGACACCTCCTATTCCCACCCCAGATGCATCACAGGTAAGCTCAAAGACTTTGGTGAAGTCAGGTAAATGTAACACCGGTGCCTCGGTCATAAGCTCCCTAATACGTTGGAAGGCAAAGGTGGCGGACTTCATCCATGAGAACTCACCCTTATGCATTCACTAATAGGTGCCATAGTGCTACTAAAGTCTCGTATGAAACGGCGATAGAAGGTAGCTAATCCGTGGAAACTACGCACCTCTCGTAGACTAGTTGGTTCAGGCCAGTCCCTTATCACTTGAACCTTTCCGGGGTCAACTCATATACCCTCAGACCCGACTAAATAACCTAAGAACTCTACCTCGGGGACATAGAAAGTACACTTCTTAAAGTTTAGGAATAATGTTTCCTTCCTCAAGGTGGAAAGAATCACTCTCATGTGGGAGATGTGCTCAGCAGTGGTGGTGCTATAGACTAAGATGTCATCGAAGTAAACTACCACAAATTTCCCCATATAAGGCTGGAAGACATGAGTCATCATCTGAGAGAAGGTGCTGGGGGCATTGGATAACCCAAAGGGCATCACAAGCCACTCATATAGCCCATCCTTAGACTTAAACGTAGTCTTCCACTCATCTCCCTCACGGATCCAAATCTGGTGATAGCCACTCCGCAAATCTAACTTCGAAAAGATAGTGGCGCCAGATAAGACATCTAAGAGGTCATCTAATCGTGGGATAGGAAACCTATACTTAATAGTAATCTTGTTGATAACACAACTATCAACACACATCCACCATGTTCCATCCTTCTTGGGGGAAAGCAGGGCTGGAACAGCACATGGACTCATACTCATCTGAATGAACTCGTTCTTCAATAGGTCCTCAATCTGGATCTGTAACTCCTTATGGGCAGCGGGATGAAGTCTATAATGGGGCTGGTTGGGGAGGGACGAATCGGGGATAAGGTCTATCACATGCTGAATATCCCTAAGCGGTGGTAAAGTCGAGGGCAGCTCATCCGGGTAAACGATTGTATTCTTCCAACAACACCCGTAGCTCTCTAGGTAAGTCATCCAACACTCCCGAATCAGTCTTAGCACTCATAAGAACTAGGGCGTACATCATACCATCAAGAATCGGATCCTTCACAAACTCCTTCCTATCAACTAGACTCAACGCCCTCCTCTCCGCTGGGACAGTGGTGTCCTTAGCCATAACTACCGGCTCCTTCGGGAGGGTCGGCCTCAAGGTGATGGTTTTGCCATTGAACTTAAATTCATACGTATTGGCCCTACCAAAGTGCGTCACATCACGATCGTAGAGCCAAGGGCGGCCTAATAACATGTGGCAAGCGTCCATCAGTAGGACATCACACCAAACCTCATCAGTATAGGATTTGAATAAGAGGGGGACCAGACACCGCTTGGTGATCGGGACGATGATCTTGTTGATCCAAGCTACCTGATATGGGGTCGGGTGTGGTTCTGTGGTCAAGTTCATACGTGTGACAACGCTCTCAGAAATGACATTCACACAACTACCACTATCGATAATCAGCTTGCAGAGTTTCTCACCACTCTTAAAAATCAAAGAAAATATGCTCGTCCTCTTCCAATCATCTAGCGGACGAGGAGTGGTCAAGATACAACGCATCACCATGAGGTGGTGATCGTCCTCTAAATCACTTGGGACCCCTTCTGGGTCACTCTCCTCAGCAGCCTCATATACGTAATTAGAAAGGTCGGTAGTCGACTCCAACAGGGCTATGGACTTAGTCTTCGTCGGACATTCAAAGGCATAGTGACCTTGAATGCCGCAAGAGTAACACGTGGCATTGGACTTGCTAACCTTCCCTATGGGGATATTCTCACTCGCGGGATTCCTAGCATTCCTACTAGTGATCACTACCGACTTCGACTCGGTGGACCTGAACCTCCCCTTATCCGGATATGTGGAGGAAGACGCTCCAACGGAGGACTTATTCTTCGTGTGAGAATAATCGGAGTGGGCCTTTGAGGCTAGATGTTTTTCAATGTCAAGGGCGGCATTGAATGTCATGTTCAGGTCCGTATGACCATAGCAGAGGAGCTCCCTTTGAATATCAGGGTGAAGTCCCTTATGAAACCTAGATAAGGTGACCTCAGGAATCTCCCTAAGATCACAACGCACCATGCAGTCCTTCATCTCTCCCATATATTCAGCTACTGAATTTGAGCCCTGCCGCAGAGTGGCAAGCTCATCTAATATCTGTGTCCGGTGGTATGCAGGGACGTACTAATCAGATAGCAAATTCTTCATCATCGGCCAACCTATAAGTGGGACTCCGTGCCCAGTTCCTAATCTCCGCTCCTCATTGAGCCAAAAGTTTTCGCTCGACCCGTTAACTTCATCCTGACAACTTGGACCTTTTAAGGGTCCGTAAGGTTGTGCCATTCGTAGTAGCATTCCATGTCCACTACCCAGTTAAGGAAGATTTGGGGATCTCCCAAGCCATCATAGGTGGGGGCATTCATCTTAATGGACCTAGTGATATCGAAGCCACGCTCAGGCCGGTGTTCTCGAGGAGGCACTCGGTGAGAGTTCCCATCGGAGTCCGAATCATGGACCTGTTGGTGCCGGTTGGCCTGCCCAACATTAACGGGTGGTGGTGGCGGCCCTCTTTTTCCTTATAATTGTTTCTTTGTTTTTGCTAACGCACGTAGTCGCTTAAATATCATCGTCATCGCTCTTTTAACTTTATAAAATTAATCACTTCGTTTCATCGATAAAATAATAGCGCGTTCTCAAAGTAAAAATAATCAACACGTTCTTGGAAAAATACGACCTTGATAATTTTCTAAAAAATTATCCTATACTATGCGCGATAAGGTATACTTGCCTTTTCGAATGATTAGTTAGGATAATAACGATACAAATACTTGCAAAACTCTCTCCTTTCTATTTACATATTTAGAGAATTCGGCGCCTTAGCCGGGGCGTAATCGTTGATATTTGAAAGAAGAAAAGACCGTTACTTCTATTCCTCGAAATAGGATAACAGTTAGTTTCTCGAAGAAGGAGTACTCGCGAAACTCCTCGAAAATGCCCGCCTAATTCTAATCACATCACAAGAGAGGTTTTGCAAAGCTCTCAATCTAAATTCTACCCATCAAGTTTTTGGCGCTGTTGCCGGGGACTTGTTGTTATTTTGAAAAAAGAATCGCTATTAATTTTATCTTTTACTTCTTCCTCCCCCTTTTTCTCCCGTACATAAATTTCTAAACAAAAAAGCAAAAATAGAAAAAGTTAAAAAAACTAAACAAAAAAATTTCAAAACACGAATCATCTATATATATATTTTCATCTAAAAAAATAAAAAAAAATTTATTTAAAAAAGCTCTTTCTTTCTTTTACTTAAATTATCATAAAAAAGTTTTCAAAAAAAAAAAAAATAATAAAAAAAAAATTTTTACTTATAAAAAAGAATTTTTTTCTTATATAAAAGTATATGACCCGGGGAAGCTCTTCGGATAATACAAAAAATTGCTTTTGATCCCAAAATCGAGCGCACTTTTCACGAGCGCAATCGGTCTCGTGACCAAAATCAAACCTTAAATCTCGAAGAGTTAGCCGGCGATACTATATCGGATAATATGGCAGATCCCAATCCAAATGCGGCCCACAACGGACCATGGCCTACTATTCCAGGGCGAATTTGGAAGATACCGGGTCAAGTGTCACTCGCCCCGTGATGGCTAATAATAATTTTGAAATAAAATCCAGTATAATCCAAATGGTACAACAGTCGATTCAGTTCGACGGTTTGCCAGATGAGGACCCAAACCAACACCTTTCAAACTTTTAGAAATTTGCGACACCTTCAAAATTAATGGCGTCAGCGATAACGCCATTCGCTTGCGCTTATTTCCCTTTTCCCTGCGGACAAAGGCTAAATCGTGGTTGACTTCTCTTCCGAGAGGGTCCATAACCACGTGGGCCGAATTGACGAAAAATTTTCTAACTAAATATTTTCCTCCGTCAAAAACTGCTAAATTACGCACCAATATCGCATCCTTTATACAATTCGATCCCGAGTCTCTTTACGAGACTTGGGATTGTTTTAAAGAATATTTGCGTAGGTGTCCCTCATCACACGCTACCAACTTGGCTATAGGTACAAATGTTCTACAATGGCTTGAATTTATCATCGCGTCAGATGATCGACGCAGCCGCCGGGGGAACGTTAAACAACAAAACCCCGGAGGCTGCTCAATCTCTGATCGAAGAAATGGCCATGAACGCGTACCAATAGAACGTGCCAGGGTCGCGTCCTAATAAACCCGGCTGGTCTTTTTGAAGTGGATGCCACTACTTACTTAACCTCGCAGGTAGAGCGGCTAAACAAGCAAGTGGCGGAGATGTCTGCTTCCTCCTCCACTCCGGCGTGAGCGAATGCTAATAATAATAATAATAATATTAATAATAGTATTAATAATAATAATAATAATAACTTAATTGAAGAGACGGTGGATTACCTCGGTAATCCGGTTCGGCCCCCCTTCAATCCTAATAATAATCCTTATAGTAATAATTTTAATCCGGGTTGGAGGAACCACCCTAATTTCTCCTGGAGTAATCCAAATAATGCGCAGCGGCCCCTAAATGCGAATCCGCAAGGATTTTCGCTCCGGTTCCATCAGGGATATCCGCCGCCTCCTTCAAAACCTTCTCCGCTCGAGGAAGTTTTCGCTAAATACGTCGCGTCTAACGAAACAAATATCCGGAATATTACCGGATTGCTAAAAAATCTTGGAATGCAGGTTGGACAGCTTGCGAAAATAATCTCCGAGCGGCCTCACGGAGCTCTGCCAGGGAATATCGAGCCGAATCCTCACCAAAATGCCCATGCTATAACCCTTCGAAGCGGCAAGGAGGTCGTCTCCCCATTGTGCGTTGAGCCTACGGTATGCATTTCGCCTCCGCCCCCTCCACCCTCTTCTTCAATTTTAGTTGCTCCGAATTTTCTAAATGCGCCAAGCGTTTCGAGCCCGTAAATTCTTTATCCATCGAAAATTAATAAAGAGAAGGAGGACGAACATTATCAAAAATTTTTAAAATTTTTAAAACAAATCCAGATTAACGTCCCCTTCTGCGAGGCACTCTCTCAGATGCCGAAATACACGAAATACCCCAAGGAGCTCCTTTCTAATAAGAAGAAGCTCGAGGGTATTTCGCGTGTTTCACTAAATGCGGAATGCTCGGCGGTCCTTCTTAATAAATTGCCGCCCAAATTAAATGACCCGGGAAGGTTCTCCATCCCGTGCCTTTTCAACAATTTATTAATAAAATACGCCCTAGCGGACCTAGGAGCGAGCATCAATTTGATGCCCTTCTCCCTCTTTAAAAAATTAGAATTGGGCACTCCAAGCCCAACAAAAATGAGCATCCAACTCGCGGATTGCTCGATAAAGTATCCCATCGGGGTTGTGGAGGACGTCCTGGTCAAGGTTGACAAGTTTATCTTCCTGATAGACTTCTTCATCCTCGACATCGAGGAGGACGCCGAGGTACCAATCATCCTCGGTTGCCCATTCCTTGTGACCTCCCGAGCATTAATCGATGTAAGTAACGGTCGCCTCCTCCTTCGGGTAGGAGATGAGGAAGTTACACTTCTGATTAATCCCTTAATGCAGAACACTTTATCGAATGATGATTCCTGTTTTAATTTGGAATCCGCGTTCGAGGATGAGTGTTCTTCGCTTTTAAAATTGCTCTCTTTAACAGTAGCCGAATCGGATCTGGCGAATCTCCCTCCTTTAGACGAATTGCCGCCAGATTCGCCTTTCGAGCCTTTTGATTCAAAAGGTTTAAAAATCACCACCTCTTACGAAGAACCCCCGGTCCTGGAGCTCAAACAACTCCCCGACCATTTATAGTACACTTTTCTCGCACCAAATTCAAAAATTCCCATTATCATTTCTTCCACTTTAACCAATTCAGAAACTTTCGAATTGATTGATGTTCTGTCTAAGCATCGCCGTGCAATTGCATGGCAGATTTCAGATATTAGGGGGATAAATCCCTCTTTTTGCACGCACAAAATATTTTTAGAAGATAATTCCCGCAAAACCATCCAACCTCAACGACGACTTAACCCAAATATGCGAGAAGTCGTTAAGGCTGAAGTTATAAAACTTTTGGATGAGGGGGTTATCTATCCAATTTCGGACAGTATGTGGGTTAGTCCCGTACATGTCGTGCCAAAAAAGGGCGGTTTAACGGTAGTGGCCAATCAAAACAATGAATTAATCCCAACTCGTACTATTACGGGTTGGTAGGTGTGCATCGACTACCGAAAGTTAAATGATGCCACCCGGAAGGACCACTTTCCGTTGCCGTTTATCGATCAGATTCTGGAGCGACTTTCGGGTCATCCATATTATTGTTTTCTCGATGGTGTTTCGGGATTTTCCCAAATTCCAATCTCCCCTGAAGACCAGGAGAAAATGACTTTCACGTGCCCTTTCGGCACCTTCGCATACCGAAGGATGCCTTTCGGCCTCTGCAATGCGCCAGCTACATTCCAAAGATGTATGCTGGCGATCTTTGGAGAGCTCGTAGAGGACATAATGGAAGTCTTTATGGATGACTTCTCCGTATTCGGTAGGTCCTTTTCCAACTGCTTATATAATCTAGATCGAGTCCTCCAACGATGCGAAGACACAAACCTAGTTTTAAACTGGGAGAATGTAATTTTATGGTCTGGGAAGGTTTAGTTCTCGGAGACAAGATTTTCGCAAGAGGGATGGATGTAGACAAGGCTAAGGTCGAAATCATAGAAAAACTCCCCGCTTCTTCAAATATAAAATCAATTAGGAGTTTTCTTGGCCACACGAGTTTTACAGGCGGTTTATTCAAAATTTTTCCAAAATAACGAAACCGCTAACCCACCTCCTGGAGAAGGAATCTCCTTTTATTTTCGAGTCCGCCTGCGTAGAGGCATTTAATATTATTTGAGAAAAGCTTATCAATTCTCCAAATCTGGTGGCGCCAGATTGGTCCCTTCCGTTTGAGATTATGTGCGATGCGAGCGATATCGCGGTGGGAGCCGTCCTTGGTCAATGTGTTAATAATTATTTTCATCCCATCTACTACGCATCTCGAACGCTCACAGCCGCACAGGCTAATTACACTACGACGGAAAAGGAACTTCTCGCCGTCGTCTTTTTAATCGATAAGTTTAGGCCCTACGTAACACTTTCAAAAATTATCGTTTTTACCGACCACTCCGCCTTCAAATATTTATTAGCTAAGGTGGATGCCAAACCCCGCTTGCTTCGATGGATCCTCTTATTGCAGGAGTTCGATCTAGAGATCCGGGACAAGCGGGGGGCTGAAAATTTAGCTGCCGACCACCTCTCTCATTTAGAGCGCCAAATCGCGGAAGCGCTCGTCAAGCCTGATATAGACGATAGATTTCCCGAGGAGCGCCTCTTAGCTCTTTCTAATTTTAAAACTTCTCCCATTCTTTTGTTCGCAGACTACGCAAACTATTGCGCGGGTCCTTCCGAAAGACATTTCAAAACAGCAAAAGAAGAAATTCTTTTCTGATTTGAAAAATTACTTTTGGGAAGACCCATTTCTCTTTCACGTTTGCGCGGACCAAGTGGTGCGGAGATGTGTTTCATGCGAGGAAGGTGCGCAAATATTGCATCACTCCCACGAAGGGCCGACCGGGGGGCATTATCAAGCCAATCGGACCGTGCGGAAAGTGCTAGAGGCGGGCTTTTATTGGCCCACTCTCTTTAAAAATGCTCACGAGTATGTGAGCAAATGCAATAACTGCCAGCGGTCGGGTAACATCTCTCATCGTGACGAGATGCCCCAAAATTTTTATTTAGAATGCGAAATCTTCGATTTATGGGGCATAGACTTCGTAGGCCCCTTACCTCCCTTTTATACAAATCGATATCTTTTAGTGGCGGTCGACTACGTTTCTAGGTGGGCGAAAGCGCAAGCTCTCCCCACCAACGATGCGAGAGTCGTTGTCAAATTTCTCAAAAAAATATTTTCTCGCTTCGGAACGCCATGCGCTAAAGTAGAGGTAGTTAATCGCGAGATTAAGCGTAAATTAGAAAAAACCATTTCGACGAATAGGAAAGATTGGTCTTTAAAACTCGATGACACGCTGTGGGCGTATCGTACGACATACAAGACCACAATCGGGTGTACGCCCTATCGATTAGTCTACGGCAAGGCGTGCCATTTGCCCGTAGAGTTAGAGCACCGCGCTTTTTGGGCCTTAAAATTTTTAAACCTCGATCCGAACTTAGCGGCCGAATCCAGAAAATTCCAATTAAAAGAGCTCGATGAATGGCGTGCAAACGCTTACGAGAGTAATAAATTTTATAAAGAGCGCTCTAAGTTCTATCACGATCGAAAAATTAAATTTCCAAAAACATTTACGCCGGACGATCTTGTCCTTCTTTTTAATTCATGCCTTCGCCTTTTTATGGGTAAGCTAAAATCCAGGTGGTCTGGCCCCTTTGAAGTCAAAGAGGTCTAGCCATATGGCACCGTTCTTATTTCCCACCCTGAAAAAGGCGAGTTTAAAGTCAACGGTCATCGTTTAAAACTTTATTTGGCGGGCGATTCGACGGACGGTAAAATCGAATCATTACCCCTCCCCAACATCTAAAAAATGCTAAACTAGTCAAGCTACGCGACGGTAAACAAAGCGCTCGTGGGAGGCACCCCATATTTATCTAATATTTTTACCTTTGTCTACTTTATTTTTGCAGGGTTTTTCTTGCATTTTCTCGTCTTTAATTTTTTACAAACTGCATCTTCCTCTTTTTACTTCTTCATACTTTAATTACAACATTGGGGACAATGTTGGGTTTTAAGTATGGGGGTCTCTTTTCCGTTCTTCAAACTTTGTAAATATTTAGAAAAATCCAAAAAAAATCTAAAAACCACAAAAATAAAAAAAAGTATATCATACTTTGTAAATATTTAGAAAAATCCAAAAAAATTCTAAAAACCACAAAAAAAAAATTATATCATACTTTGTAAATATTTAGAAAAATCCAAAAAATTTTCTAAAAACCACAAAATTTTTTTTCATACTTTGTAAATATTTAGAAAAATCCAAAAAATTTCCAAAACCCAAAAAAAAAATGATAAAATCCCCAAAATATAATAAAACCCCTATTTAGCTTTGTATTTATCAAAATTAGTTTGAGTTTATTTATAAGCATTTTTCATTATTTTTGATTTGCCAAAACCCTTATTCGTATCATGGTTTGTAAGATTTAGATTCATGAAATTTTAGTTGTAAATAATATATTGTGTTTTTAATTTAATTTGAGAACAAACTTTTTAGCACTACTTCAAGTTTACCCTAAATAGCTTCTTGTTGTATTATTTTGGCAGACCATCTTTAGACTTTAATTATTCCTACTCCAAACTTGTGAAACTTTAGGAATGTTTTAAACCTGCTAAAATTTGCTCTCAAAAATTTTCTTAATTTATAAAATCTAGAAATTTCTAAACCTTTACCTATTAACCAAATTCCTTGGTAATTTTGTTTAAAAGAAATCCTATGTCAATGAGAATAAGATTTCGTTCCATAAACATAGGCACCCAATTAATTAAAGAAAAAGATCTTCTGTCAATGGGAATAAGATTTCGTTCTGTAAACATAGGCATTGGGTATTTTTGAAGAGAAAAAAAACATATATGGGAATAAGATTTGGTTCCCTTCTCTATCCAAAAGAAAATAATTTGAGTGGGGTGAGAGGATAAAATTCATCACCCCCAATTCAAAAATCTCTTCTCCTACCAAGCTCTCCTACCCCCCAGCCAATCAAATTGAAAACTAGATATAAATGAAAAAATTGAGAGAGCATAATTAGTAAGTTTTAATTATTCTAAAAAATTTCTTTAAAAAGTTAAAGTTCTTATAATTATATTCTAATCACGGTGCTAATTATTACAATTATTTAGGTCGCTACTTAGCTAACTTTAGAAGTCTTGTTGGCTAAAACTTTTTTGCTCTTTTTAAATCATCATCACAATGTTGGGCTTACCTCTTTTAATCTCCTAAATTTATTTTAAGCTTACTTTCGATTAAATAAAATTTTGGTAAATTAGAAATTCTATTAATGTCTTATGGGTCTTTCTTACTTTTGCCTTGGAATAGCAAAAGCTTAAGTATGGGGGTATTTGATGAATAACAAATTATACATATCTTTTGTATAATTTTTAGCATAATTTTGGGTAGTTTTGTGCATATTGCATATAAATTCTTGAAATAATCTCTTGTTTTATATATGTATATAACTATACATCTTTTTGAAAAAAACTTGAGTTATTTAAGTATGAAACAACTTGTAAATATATGTAAATATAATAAGTATAATAAATAATGATATATTTATATGTACATATGATTTTTAAAAATATAATAATACATATATATATAATATAGTAATATAGTATAATAATAATATTGTAATAATAATAATGTATATAAATATAATGAAATATATATATATGTATAATAAATGTTAAATAATAATAATATATAATAAATAATAACAGTATAAATATATTAAATCTAATCATAAATAAAAAGAAAATTAAATTAAATAATAATAATAATAATATAAAAAATATAAAAAATCTGTGCTATATATATATAATGCGTTCGACGAACTCAAACCTCTCTGCGTTCGACGATCGATAAAAATTATATATATAGTATTAATAATACATATAAGTAAATATATATATGGCTGCTGGAATTCGTCGAACGTTGCCCTACGTTCGACGAACGCTCAGCGCTCTGCATTCGATGAACGTGCAATGCCCTGCGTTCGACGAACGCGCAGCGCCCTGCGTTCGACGAACGTGCAGCGCCCTACGTTCGACGAACGACGCCAGTCGTTCGACGATCTCATAACTATTATATATATTATATATATATACATTTATTCCTGCCGTTCGACGAACTCTCTGTGTTCGATGATTCCCTCCCAGTTTGACGAATCTTCCCCGCGCTCTATGAATCTCAATCCAGAACCCGCCAGCTTCTAGATGCTATTCGCACCCCACCAGCGCTCAAGTCAAACACGCCTCTTCCCTTCTAGAAGCAGCCAGCTGCTTCCTACTGGGTCCTAACTATCTATTTCTTTTGCTAATTGCAGCCCATTTTTGCATATAAATATGGTGGGCTTTCCCTTGTTTTAAAGGTTCATAAAAATTAGAACCTAAGTAAAGTTTGCGAGTTTTTCTTGAGTGTTCCCGTGAGCTTTATTTTGTGAGTGTTTGTGAGTTTTATTTTATGTATTTCCTTGCTCTTGTTTGAGCTCCCCAAGTTTAGACTTTCTTCAAAAAGTTGTAATATGAATATATATATAAATTTTGTTTTTGTTCTACTTGTTCTTATTGTTCTTGGCGTTCTTCTTATTTTTCTCGTTTTTCTTTTCTTATTATTGAGTGTGTGAGTGTAAATTTTATTGCTTTTGTTTTTAATTTAGCTTTTCATTTATTGTAAGTGTGTGTGTGTGTAGGTGGATAAATTTTGTTTTTGTTAACTTAGATTCTAATTTAATAGCATAGTTTTTATTATTGTCTTGCATTTATTTCCCCTTTACCCGTTCGGGTAGAGATTGCTTTTATTTTCCGTCTACCCGTTTGGGTAGAACTTGCACCGCATTTATTTCCCCTTTACCCGTTCGGGTAGAGATTGCAATTTCTGTCCTTTAATTTCTGTCATGTCAATTCCGTCGAGTGCGTGTGTTTTTAATTTAGTGTGCACCTCTTTTTCCTTATAATTGTTTCTTTGTTTTCGCTAACGCACGTAGTCGCTTAAATATCATCGTCATCGCTCTTTTAACTTTATAAAATTAATCACTCATTTCATCGATAAAATAATAGCGCGTTCTCAAAGTAAAAATAATCAACATGTTCTTGGAAAAATACGACCTTGATAATTTTCTAAAAAATTGTCCTATACTATACGCGATAAGGTATACTTGCATTTTCGAATGATTAGTTAGGATAATATGGATACAAAAACTTGCAAAACTCTCTCCTTTTCTATTTACATATTTAGATAATTCGGCGCCGTAGCCGGGGCGTAATCGTTGTTATTTCGAAAGAAGAAAAGACCGTTACTTCTATTCCTCGAAATAGGATAACGGTTAGTTTCTCGAAGAAGGAGTACTCGCGAAACTCCTCGAAAATGCCCGCCTAATTCTAATCACATCACAAGAGAGGTTTTGCAAATCCCAATTTTACCCATCACTCTTCAAGTGGCATAAAGAAAAATTCCAAAGGTGTTCTCAAGGAAAAGAAAGACTCCTGAGAAGAACTCTTAATTAAGAGGTATTATGTGCATAATATTATTCCTATGAAGACAAGTATATATACTGAGAAGAACAGTGATATAATTCTTATTGCTTGACAACTGAATGGAAGTATTCATAACTTTTAGTCTGCATTATCTTGTGTCTGTTCTACATTGTATGTAGTGTTGATTATAAAATTATATAAAATCACTCAGAACAAAATGAAAAATTTGATAAGATAAATAGGGGGAGATTATTGGGAAAACCCTTGATTTAACTTAACAAATTAATTAGAAGTGATTTTATCCACTAGGATTTATGTTAACCATTGTATAGAGAGGGTAATTTGGTAATTAGATGTCTTAGGATGTCATACTCAACCTAGAGTGTCAAGACCAGTTCAAGGGCTGCAAATTTGGGCATAAGTTAATAATTGCGTCAAATAGAATTCGACGCAACATCAAGTCTATATCGACACTGCTCTGACTAGAAGTCCAAGTGGTTCAAACACTCTGTCGAAGTAACTCAAGTCGACGTAACGTCGAAAAGATGTCGAAGCAGAGGTCATGGACTTATCCGGGCACTTGAAGAAGTCGACACAGCTTCTATTTCAACTCGACGCAGAAGGAAATATCTACCGAAGCCATATAAAGTCGACGCAACGTCAACTTCAACTCGACGCAGAAGAGGCTATCCAAGCCATCTAAAGTCGACGCAACATCGACTTCATCTCGATGCAGATAATGAAAGTCAGAGTGGATGCTGTTCAACTCGACGGGTGCATCGATAAGGAATCGACGCAACGCTGACTAGCTGAGTTCAGTCAGAGTACAGAAGAAATCGAAGCAACTTTTAGAATGAACTCGAAGCAGCATCGATAAGAGAGGAAATTAATTCGACGCTACGTCGAATACAGTCTGTGAAAGTTCAACCTTTGCAGCAATCATTCTGATGCTTCTATCATGGCCCACATCTTTCAGACCGTTCTCCAACGGCCTAATAATTGCCTGAAGTAGAAGGAAGCATTAAAGAAGGAGATAAAGACTTTCTTGGAAGTATACACCTCCTGGGTGGATGGTTCGAGAAGTAATAAAGGAATGAAAGAGAATGTCTATCAATGATATCTTTTTAGGTCTTACCTAACAAGGAAACAAATTTAAATTAAAGACATACTATATAAGGATAGAGATGAAAGAGAAGAGTAAGGCAATTAACACATCCTCTCAGCCATCTTCTTCAACATTAGGGTTTCTCTTCTTCTTCCTCCTCTTTTCAGAAAACCTAACAAAGAATAGAGAAGAAAAGAGAATGACAATTGGTCTTCATCTAATAGACCAGAAGATCCAACAGCTGCTTCTCATCACCAACATATAGCAACAGGATCTGAAGTGGGAGAAGTAAAAAAGAATCTGACAAACAAAGTCTCTGCATATCATCACCATCAAAAGAGAGGCTAATCAAGTGCAGATTCTGTGGGGGCTTTACATTGGTTGTTATTCAATCATCCATCACAAGAATTTTGAGAACAGAATTCATACAACATTCTTTCTTCTCCTTTTCTTTCTCATTCTGTAAAAGAGTTTTATTAATCCCTCTTCAAAGGATTCAGTGGTTCAAGATCTCCTTATCAAAAGATCTGGTGGTTCAAGATCTCCTTATCAAAATATCTGGTGGTTCATGATCTCCTTATCAAAAGATCATTGGTTATAAGAGTCTCCTGATCAAAAGACTCAGACACATGTGGTGCATTCCTACCAGGTGGTAGAAGAGAGGACTACCCACATTTTGGGGAACCTCTATAAAATTCATTGTGTCTGTGCTGCGATTTTCTGTGCTGTCCAACTTTCTTATTCTGCACTTTATTTCCTGCATTCTTTATTATACCTAGATTGTAAAGCATAACTCTTTAGAGTAATTTATTGTTAAACACAGTTAGGATGAAATAATTTTAAAACTCTATTCACCCCCCTCTAGAGGAATCTTAGAGGCACACTGTGCACTTTCAAAGGCATTTGATGAGATGCAGGTGGAGGCACGAAGGGTGTTGGCCTCGGATGGCCTATTGTTTGGATTCTCCGGGGAGAGGAAGGAGGTAGAGGGGGGAGTGAGACTCCATGTAGTCCTGGGGGGCAGTCCAGGAATTGCCGTTTTATCATAGTGGATGCCCCCAGCAGCTACATCGCCATCTTTAGATGGCCGCTCATCAGCGCATTCCGCTGCATCCCCTCCACCTTTCATCAGTGCCTTAAGTTCAACGCGGGAGGTGTCCAAGTCCAGATAAGGGGAGATCCGAAGGTGGCCCGACAGTGCTATGTGACTGCCGTGAACACCATCTCCTGGATGGCCGAGGCTGAAGAGTGGGATCGGTAGATGGGGGAGCCGGCGAGGCTCGAAGATGGAGGAGAGGAGGAAAGAGAAGAGGAAGGGGAGGCCAAGGAAGAAGGGGCGGAAGAGCTGATGGAGGTTCGGGAAGGGACAAAGGAGGAGGAGGCCAAAGTGCTAGCTCACGACGAGGAGAAAGAGGGTGATTGGGGGGAGCAGTCCCAGCTGGAGGCCATGGATGAGCTTGTGGAGCTCAAAGTCACCACCCAAGCGGGGGTGGTAGAGAAAGTCAAGATTAGTGGAGAACTCAACCCGGAGGAGCAGAAGAAAATCCTGGCCTGTGTATAGGAGAATGTGGATGTCTTCGCCTGGAGCGTGTTATAGATGCCCGGGATCGATGCAGATGTGGCTTGAGTTGTACCAAAAGAGATCCACCCAAAATTACGATTTCAAAAGGGTAGATCTCTCCCAATAAAAAGTCGAGGTTCGTCAATCCTCTTCGAAAATTAAATAAAATAAGAAGAGCGCACAAATCGATCGAAGAAAACCACGATTATCCAAGTGATTCGAAGATCACACCAAAATTTACCACCACAAGAAATTAACAAGAGAGAAATCTCACAAGTAGAAATTTCGTTACCCCGCTTGAGATGGGATTATCCTCAAGCATGCACTCGCCCAAATCGTTCTTCAACGGATCCACGGATTCACGCCGGATTGATTCACGCCGGCCCTTTTCTTCTTCTTCGCTTTCGTCGCCTTCGTCACTTCACGCCGGATTTGATTCCACGAACCCACGACCCTTTTCTTCTTCTTTCTTCACCTTGGCCGAAATCTTCCCAAGAGGAGGAAGAATAGGAGAGGGAGGGAGAGGGGAGATGGCCGAAACTTGCCACAGAGGTGGAGGAGGAAGAGGTTGGCCGACGGCCAAGCGGAAAGAGGCAAGGGGGATGGGCGGCCAAGAAAGAGGAGGGCCGAAATTCTTAGAGGGAAAGAGAGAGAGGGGGAAACCAAAAGAGGGGATTCAAATTTTAGGATTCAATTTTTTTATCATTCAATAATCATCTCATTACAATATATGACCTATTTATAGGCTACACCACTCAATCTCCTCCAAGATATAATTCTAAAATTAGATGGCTCAAAAATAGTCCATCATGAATGCAGAATAACTTATGGCTACATACAGCCCAAATCAAATAACGAAAATAAGGAAATATATAATCCCTAATTAAACAAAATAAACCTCACTAAATGCATACCAAAATATAAATAAACATGATAATGATAATTAATAATTATAATAGAATAATTATAATTATTATTTATCTAAATACAGACCAAAATAAAAATAAACATGATAATGATATTTAATAATTTATAATTGAATAGTTATAACTTAAAATTCCTTGCGGCGATGGCGTTCTTCAAAAGGGGCGGCGATGGCGTGCACCATATATGTCGTCGCGGCATCGACCATCCTAATCTTGAAATGTGATGTCGCGGCATCGTCCATCCGAGTCTTCAAATGTAGTGTTGCGACAGCGATCAAAATAATGCGTCAAGTCGGCGTCGTCAAGGAACTGGTCACGAACATATGGAGGGGCGTTGTCGCCATCACAACTGGTCTTCATCTAATAGACCAGAAGATCCAACAACTGCTTCTCATCACCAACATATAGCAGCAAGATCTGAAGTGGGAGAAGTCAAAAAGAATCTGACAAACAAAGTCTCTGCATATCATCACCATCAAAAGCAGGGGCTAATCAAGAGCAGATTCTGTGGGGGCTTTACATTGGTTGTTCTTCAATCAGCCATCACAAGAATTCTGAGAATAAAATTCATACAACATTCTTTCTTCTCCTTTTCTTTCTCATTCTGTAAAAGAGTTTTATTAATCCCTCTTCAAAGGATTCAGTGGTTCAAGATCTCCTTATCAAAAGATCTGGTGGTTCAAGATCTCCTTATGAAAAGAACCGGTGGTTCATGATCTCCTTATCAAAAGATCGTTGGTTCTAAGAGTCTCCTGATCAAAAGACTCAGGCACAGGTGGTGCATTCCTACCAGGTGGTTGAAGAGAGGACTACCCAAATTTTGGGGAACCTCGATAAATTTTATTGTGTCTGTGCTGTGATTTTCTGTGTTGTCCAACTTTCTTATTCTGCACTTTATTTCCTGCATTCTTTATTCTGCCTGGATTGTTAAGCATAACTCTTTAGAGTAATTTATTGTTAAACACAGTTAGGATAGAAATAATTTTAAAACTCTATTCACCTCCCCTCTAGAGGAATCTTAGAGGCACACTGTGCACTTTCAATTGGTATCAGAGGGAGGTTGATCAATAAAAGGGGTAACACCTTGATCAAAAAGATCTCCCACTCTCATTTTCCTTTATAACAAATTTATTACATAAAGAAAATGAGCTCTAAGGATTATGCTTCAACAAGACCTCCAGTGTGTAATCTAAATAAGTGTACACTTTGGAAGGCTATAATAAAGCTATATATGAACTCTATTGATGAGGAACTTTTCAATGTCATCCTCACAGGTCCCCCAACCCCAATAAGGAAAGACTCCACTGGGAAGGTCATACAAACCTCAGTTCCCAGAGCTGAATGGACTGAGGATGAGAAGAAGGTCAAGGCATGTGATGCCAATGCCATGAACATATTGGTCTCAACTATGTCTGATGACATATTTCAGAAATTTGCTGATTACAACTCTGCAAAGGAGATCTGGGAATCTCTCTCCAGACTAGTTGAAAGAAGTGCTTATGAAAGAAAGGACAAAAATGTCCCTTCTCATATCCCAGTATGAGAACTTTCAAAAGAAGGCAGAAGAATCTGTGGCCAATATGTATGACAGATTCAGTCTTATCATTAATGAGCTCAGAGGCTTAGACAAGGAGATATCCTTGACTGAAATTAATGATAAGATCCTCATGTGCTTCCCTAGATCATGGGATTCCAGAATCTGGGCAATCAGGGAATCCAGATGTCATAGGGAGATCTCTACTGAAGCTTTGCTTGGAAAGCTCAAGTCATATGAGATGCTCCTAAAGAACATGGCAGAATCAGAACAACAAGAGAAGACCCCAGCACCCATCCAAAGAAGCCTTGCCCTGAAAGTCTCTGAAGGGGAGCCTTCTACCCCAGAAGATAAGATGTTCAATCTCCTAGCAAGGAGATTCAAGAAGTGGGTCAAGACTGAAGACTCAAGGCCCAAGTATGATAAAACTCCAAAGAGGGAGGTTACATGCTTCTCCTGCAACAAACCAGGGCACTTTGTTTCTGAGTGCCCATAAGAGCAAAGGGGCAGGAAAAGCAACAATAGAAAAGAGAAGAAGAAGAAAAAGTCCTTCAGAGGAAAGGACAAGAAGAAAGGCAAGGGTTTCATTGCTGAAACCTGGAGTGACTCAGAAGCAGAGGAGAGCTCATCCTCATCTGAAAGTGAAGATGAAGCAGAAGCTGAAGCAGCCTGCATGATGGCACTGGGAATGCCATCAGGTGATGAAGAAGAAAAAGTATCATTTTTTGATGAATTTGATTTTTAATCAAAAGATTTTAAAACTTGCTTTAGAGAATTCTATATTGATTATATTAGGGTAGAAAAAGAACAAGACATTGTTAGGTTAGAACTAGATAACCTAAAGAAAGATGATGTATATGTCAGAAATCAAAACTTGATAAAAGAAATTGACAATAAGGAACTAGACTTGGTTAAAATTAGGAAAGAGAATCTAAGACTAAAAGAAGAGCTAACCAAGGCAAAGGCCTTTGAGGACTCACTCAATGGGAGGAGTTAAGAGCTCACAAACATCACTGAAAACCTCTCCATAAGGTTTAATCATCTAGGACTAGGGGCAGAACCCTCCACTAGCACAGATCCATCTAAGAAGCCTGCCTGGAAAAATCCAGTGGCTTTTGTTAGACCCAGTGATCATCTACCCAGTGAAAAGAATCCTCCATCTAAGAATAAGGATCACAATCATTCAGATAGAGTAGGTAAAACTAATAAGGTGAAACCCTTAGGTAAGAACAACATAGGAAAACAAAATAACAAAGAACAACAGGGTAAAGTAAAACCTAGGATAATAAGACACTATGCTGACTTGTTATTTGTTGATACATTCTATAGTCATTTCAAACATCAAAATAATAGGTTTGGGAGATCCATTCCTTATCATCCTAAAGGGTATCATGAAAGACCCTTCTATTCTTTCATTGAACCCTATAATGGTAAAAGCAAAGGACCCAAGGTAACCTGGGTTCCTTCTAATGTTTGAATTACTTGTGCAGGGTTAGGAAGAGTTCCACTCAGGAGAGAATATAGTGGGAAGGAAGATGTAGGACAAAGATAAGGAACAAACTTCACACAAAGGAGTGAACTCTATCTTGATTTGTCTCTATAGCTTATTAAATTAATAGTATAACTTATTTTCAATAAATATGATTGCTGGGAAAAATAGTAAGAGTCTTTCAAAGAAAATAGATCTAGTCATTTAGAGATGCGTGGAATAGAAGTCGACGTACCATCGACTTCTACTCGACGCTAGCATCTAGAAGCACCCAGAGTGAATAATTCGAAGAGATCTCAACGGAACGTCAATTTAATATCGACGTATGCGTCGTAATGATTGGACGCTCATTAAATTCAAAGTTGCATCGACAGCAAATCGACACAACGTCGATTAGACTACGTCAAATTAAAGATTGCTGAGCAATCTTCAGCAAGCGATTACGTCGACTGGATTATGTCGAATATAATTCGACGCAACGTCGAGTTGTCTGCGCGCTAAGAATGTCTTCTAGAAGTATTCTCTACTTATTTTTGCGCGCCAAACATTGATACATATCGATGGTGCGTCGACTTAAACCCTAAGCAGCGACAAATCGTCTTCTTTTAAGCAACACCAGCGTCAAAATCAATTCGAATGGCTAAATCATCTTCAATACTTCCTTCATTCTCTTAAAACATTCCTATATATAGGAGTTACAAAATAGATCCAACCATCCAAGATTGAGATGATAATTTCATCAATCCGGATGGCTAATAACACACCAAAATGTCTAATATCACACCAAAAATAAAAAGCATAAAAATAAAATATTACAAGTCCCGCATTTAAAAGAAATAATTAAAAACTTAGAAATATGCTATTGAGATATCTTAAATAAGCTTTGCGCGCCGCGGACGGAGGTTGTAACGTTGCTTGCCGTTAGCGGCCATTGAGTCGTCATGCCGCTTGAAATCTTTATGTTGCAGCACATCCAGTTCAGGTCTATCATCCTCTGGTGGTGGAGGTGCCACGACATCAATCCTCCCCCGCTCAACTTCACGTATCACCGATGCGTGGTCCAGGAGATAGCGGTGGAGAAGGGAAGCATCCAAACATCGAAGCTCTGACTCGAGTACCCATGAGTCGTCGGAAGGAGGGCTATCTTGCTAACGGAAGAGAAAGCGGCGAGTAGTACCATCGTCAGTAGTAAGTGGCTCAGCGTCAAGTATCCTGTCAGGTATAAGAAAGGTTTTGGGAAACCTTGGAAACATGTTAGTAGTAAGAAAAGAATGCAACTTACAATCCGACGCTAAACCTGTGGAAAACATAAGAGAGAGATCATCCGTACCACCACTCCCCAACCCCTTAGAAATTTGAGTGGAAGGAGGTGACGACAAAGAAATCAACTCTTGTGGAGGCGAAACAAACATCGATAAATCCGAGACATTAAAAATGGGTGAAACACCCCAATCAACAGGCAAATCTAAGATAAAAGCGTTATCGCCTAGTTTCTTTATAATCAGGAAAGGGCCGGCTCACTTTGGCGCTAACTTCTTAACGGTGCCAGTTGGCATTCACTCGTGAACTAGGCGGACTAAGACTTGATCGCCGACTTTATAGTGTGACGCTCTCCTATGTTGATTAGCATGTGTTTGATATGATTCGTATTGGGAGGTCAAGGTTGCTCGGATACGTGCATGCAAATCATGAATTGGT
Source organism: Dactylorhiza incarnata (assembly GCA_033032865.1). Classification (NCBI taxonomy): domain Eukaryota; kingdom Viridiplantae; phylum Streptophyta; class Magnoliopsida; order Asparagales; family Orchidaceae; genus Dactylorhiza; species Dactylorhiza incarnata. The sequence goes on along the minus strand of JAWHQI010000037.1, from coordinate 4,339,737 downwards.
TGGGAGAAGGATTGTGCAAATTGACTTGCTTTATATGTAGGTGGTAATGGAACCAAGTCAAGGGGCACCGGAGCCTTATACCCGTGAACAATCTCATTAGGGGACATACCCGTGGACCTATTATTAGAGTTATTGTATGCCAATTGGGCATGGGGAAGAAGTAGGTCCCATGTGCCCTTGTGATCGCTCACAAGACACCGAAGAAGGTTCCCCAAGCTCCGATTGACCACTTCCGTCTGCCCATCGGTTTGCGGATGATAAGCAGCTGTTGAAACCAAACGGTCTCCCCTTGGCGGTCTCAAGTCCGCGGTCTCAAACTCTGTCGAACAACGGTCTTGTATCTGCGGTCTCAGCGATCTCCGATTTGCGGTCATCCACTTCATCTCAGATATGCCAGTCCGCTTCTAGTGAAGTTCAACGGTCTCTAGCTCCATCAAACAACAGATCGTTAACCTCGGTCTCTGCGGTCTCCCAGCAGCAGACCGCCACGTCTCCTCAAACGTACCAGATCGCTTCTTGGGATGATAAGCGATCTGGTAGCCTCGATCTCCCCTTTACGGGGGAGTGTTTACCGGCACGGTCTCGCGGTCAGCTTACTCACCACTAATGGAATTGTCTACTGGCGGTCTCATCTTTCACACGACCAACTTCCTGTTGTGTGACCGCTAGTCTTCGCTCCAGACCGGCAAGGTCGCTGCGGTCTGGTTCTTCGTGACCGCCTGACCGCCCAGTTTTTTATTGTATAGTATTTTTGTATTTAGTCCCACATTGTGTATTTGTATTTATCTCTTTCTCTCCTGGTCTATATAAAGGAGGCAATACTATTGTAATACTTAGTTTTTTGGAAATAAAAATTCTGTTATTTTCAAACTCTCACATGGTATCAGAGCCAGGTTCGGTCCTTTAGTTGTGAGCTCCTCCTCCTCGACTGGTCTACCTTTCTCCAGACCGCGCGATCTCCTTCTCTTTCCCTCTCTTTCGGTCTCGGTCCGTGAGACCGCGCGATCTGCCCCTTTTCCCTCCTGATTCTATATCATGGGTACACCGTCTGTAAGTGTCCCTGTCTCCACTCCTGTGGTTGTTTCTACCTCTACTTCTACCACTATTTCTTGCAACCTTGGCACTGCCTCCAAGCTCACTGGCCTGAATTATCCTGATTGGAGTGTCTCCTTCACCTTCCTCTTATGGTCTCAATGCAAACGCCACCACCTCACCGATGACCCTCCTCCAAAAGGGTCTGCCACCTTTGATGATTGGGATGCTAGCGATGCTCTGGTTCGCACCTGGCTAGCTAATAGCCTCTCTGATGAGTGTCTTCCTATCATCCGTCATGATGAGACCGTTAAAGCTGCTTGGAACCATCTAACTGCCCTTTACTCCAAAGGTGACAAAACCTCCCACATCTACACCTTGTAAGCTGACTCTCCTACCCTTGATGCTACAAGTGCCCATGTCTCCGCAGTGTCATCTGTTGGATCGGTCGGCGCCCTTAGAGGGGGGGGGGGGGGTGAATAAGAGTTTTCAAAAACTTAAGATTATATTTAGAAAACTTTGAAATATTGCAAGATTAATACAATGATAAATCAAGTAAAACAATAAAGAGAGATAAGATTTATTAATGATAAATAAGTTTTACAAAACTTGATCTCAATGACGGTTGAGATCGGGGGCGAATAATAAAAAAGCTCTTTTCGTTTTCTATCCCGACTCGCTTCCCCATGAACCGGTGGCCCTAGCCTTATCCTCCCCAGATTCTGCCTCAAGCCGCTCTAGCCAATCCTTCCCCGGATATGGCCTCGAGCACCCCCTAGACCTAGCCTAGATCTAGTCGCCAACACGAGGCGAATTTCAGCCCTAAGTCCTACCCCAGACCTAGTCGCCAACACGAGGCGATTTCACTACCGTTTACAAAGAAAGATAAATAAAATAATAAAACTTCCCTTAAGATGAACTTCTGAAGTTGGAGACGAAGATCTGCTGTAGAATCAACGTTTGTCGATGCAGAATTCGTCTGGATTCGGCGTGATGGAATTCTCCTTCAGAAATTGAAGAGCTTCGCTAGGACTTCGAGTTTTGGCCAAGATAGCCTATGGAGTTGTAGCACTACCTCTCTCTCTCTGATGTGTATGCAATAGGTGTGCGAAAACAAGAGGAGAGGGGGTCCTTTTATAGCCCAAGCGCTACCGCCGGCGCTAGCGCTACCGTTGGTGCTAGCCCGGATTAGGAAAGATTTTGCGCGGCAGGATCTCCCATCCGCGACAACGTTTTGCTCTATGCCTTTTGTGCGCCACGCTACCGCTAGCGTTATCTGCTACCGCCAGGCATTAGCGCCTTCTATAACAGCTCCCAGAATTGCGCTCTTCATCGCTAGCGCCCGGTGCTAGGTGCTACCGCCGGCGCTAGTGAGCCTGTTCGAATTTTGGTCTCAATTTTGGGGGCAGTCATCATGAGTACTCCTTGAGTCATATGAACTATGTTAACCTGCACACTTGAACACACAAGATCAAATACACATAGGATTTGTTATTCTCAAACCTAGGAGATGTGGAAGACCATGTTCCAACAAACTCCTCCTTTTGATAATAACAAATCCATTAATGATAAATCAAAGCATTAATAAATAAGCATGATGAAACTCTACTTGTGTGTGAGTGAGAGTGATGACTTAGGATAATTATTGATTTTAGCATTTAGAATTGCTCCCCCTAAATACATGCTCCCCCTAAGTGAGTGCTCCCCTAATATGTAAGCTATCATCTGAATTTGTCATGTTGGGTTTATGATAGCGGGTTATATTTGTCATGTTAAGTTCTCCCCCTTTGTTATTAGCAAAAGTGGGTAGGGAAACAAAGCTGCAACGAATTTGTAAATAGAAGAGAAGGCATGATCGAGCTTTTTAAGTAAATGATAAGGAGTGTTAGAATTGTTTTTCATTTAAATAGATCAGAGTTATAAGCATTACAAAATTTTTCATAGAAGGAAATCAGAGTTTTTAGCATAAAAAAGTAATGATTTTCCCTTTATATAAAAGTTTTAAGCATAAAAATAAGGATTTCCAAATAACCAATCTACTCAGATAATATGTCTACACCCTATCCCCGTACTAAGTGACGGATGGGCATGAGGAGCTGTAAACATGCCGTAGGTTGGGGTGTTAGTCCCATATGCAAACACTAGACAAAACTCAACCTAGCACTCTTTCCCCCCAGTGCCTCGCAAGGCCCCACTGGAACCCTCCCCGGTTAAGGATAAGACATGACTAAAGATAAGTCTATCTAATGTCTACAACCCTACGCCCCCGCTATGGTGAGATATGAAGTCACAGATAATAGTTTTTTGAAACATGAAGCTTTTAAATCTAATGGGAAGAATCATAATTGAATTTTTTTGAAATAAAACTTACTTAGCTATATTGAAATTCATGAATGTATCAGAGTTTTAGCATTGCGAAAGATTTCGAAAAAGAAACACTATAATACTTAATAAGAGTTTAAGTTTAAAAAGAAGATGTTTTTGAGTTTCAAAACTAACTTTATAAAGATAAGAGTTAAAGCATTTTGGAAGAAAGAAACAACATCCTTTTAGCAATGTTTCACTTGTTGGAAGAGCGTTTAGCATACATGTTTATATTGAAATAAATCAGAGTTTGTTACTATAAAAATGATATGCGTGTTAACCAATATAAATTCTACCAAGCAAGTCTACCACTTGTTTTTAAGAAAAGAAAATTGAGATTTAAGACTTGATATAAGCATGAAAGTGATGATGCGGAAGACTTGTAGAAATACATGAAACATCTTATTGTAATCAAGAATAATCCATAAAAAGATATATGAGTTTAATTTCAAAAAGAAGATGTTTATGTAAATCATGTTTCAATGAAAATCTTTTATGGTTGACAAAAATAACCAAGCATGAAATAATATTATCCAAAGAGATTACTACAATGTTATTTCAATTCACACTTTCAAATCATACCAAACATTATAGAAAACATGCTAGGTTATCTAGTGCATTTCATAAGTAAAGAGTAATATAGACTTAACATTAGGATCCAATACTCATGAGAAGAAGTGTTATGGAAGATAATGATGTGCACATAAGTGTATTTTTGAGTAATGTAAACAATGTTTTAATCAAAAATACAAGAAATATGTAAAGTAATAGCACAATAAAACACAAATAAGATTACTTCCACACACATTAATGCACACAAAAAAAAAGTACAACTACCAAGGTGCTCTGCACACACAATGCTCATTAAGACTTATCAGGGTGCAAAGTAGTGCTTGGGGGATCACATATTTTATTTTGAATTTTGAGACTAGTGATCCGGTGTACTTAAGAGTAAGTGGTTTTTCTTATTTTTGTAAGAAAGATTTGATTTGCACAAGACACTTTACTATTCTTTCCAAGGTGCTCAACCTCACAATGCTTATTAAGACTTTTCAGGAGGTTCAAGTAGTGCTTGGTGGAGTTATCTTTGTCATTTATTTTATAATTTTGTTTTGTACAAAGTTCTCCGAATACACTTGTTTTGCAAATCAATAGAATTTATGAAAAACATAACCACTTTTCTTAATTTTTAAGAGTGCAAAATAAGGAGTGTAGGTAAGATACTTGTGCAATTTTAATCCATTGTACTAATACAAAACATACACAAGTATTCTTAGATTAAACTCATATGTAGACAATGCCAAAAAGGGTGAGTGAATAAATATCATTATCAAACATAAAACATTTACTCATACTTAGATGCATGCTAAGCTTAGTTCTACACAACCTTTAAAATATAATTGATGCACATATTAATAGATATATCAAAGCATGATGAAAACAATGTTCAACGTAGTTTGAAGAGATAAATTGCAACATTGTAGAATTTCTAAATAATAGACTAAATCATGTTTGATTATCACAGGAAAGTCCATACAGTATTTTTGATAGTTTTAGTGTTTTATATTTTTGTATTTTGATTTTTCAAAAATAAAATAGAATCAGACGTGCAAAACTAAATAGTACATATAGATCAAAATATTTTTAGAAAATTTTCAAAATTTTAAAATTACAGAAATTTGAACATGGACGCTAGCGCCTGCGGTAGCGCTAGCGCGGGAGACAGTGAGCGATTTTCTAGGATTTTGGAAATTGTAATTTTGGATCTTGATTAAGTGTCCCAATAGTAGTTCCATGCTGAAGTTGCAGATTTTTAGGAGATGTTTTGGATGGTTAAAAATGAAGAAAATTGCGTTTTTGAATTTGTTTAAATTTGAAAGATCTTGGACACCTAACTCAAGTCTTAGCAATTGATTTATAAACTATGACATCATTTAAGTTTTATAACAAATTCAGACTCACATAGTTTTTCTACCTTTTGATTTAGCATGACATTATAAGTGATATATCTATTATGAGCACCAAAAGAAAAACTTATACTAGGAAGTAATGCTGAGATAATGAGATTTGGTGCAAATTTATAACGATATAGATCAATTTGATAGATGCTAGTATTGCATGTACTCAAAGAGGAATTTCAATTTGATTTTCTTTGGACCTAGAACGAAATGATGAACCTTTATATGAACAAGGTCTAAAACAAATGTGCATGCAATATAATCACATCAACGACAAAGATCACATAAATAAAGTTTTGAAATAATATCATTGGTTTTATTACTTGAATTTATTGATCTTTGGTTTTGCATGATAATATATACGTTCAAGATATATGTTCTAATGATTAATTCATAAACTATGTGTTTGAAGGAATTTTAGTGTTCTATTATGATTTCAGATCACATAGTTGTCATAAAATTTGAATAACATCATAAATGTTGTACCTAGCATAGATATATAAGCATAAACCAAAAAGTGATGCTAGGATGATGAGTTTGGATGCAATGTTATACATAGGATTAATCATGCAATTTGTGAAAAATATTTTTCTTTATTATAAGGGCTATCATCAACAAGATCAATACATTTCGCATTTTAATTTTTAGCCTAAGCCCTTTAATAAACCATTTAAATCCATTCTCTAAAATAATATCATTAGTCTTGATAATAATTTCAATAATCAATTTATAATGATAGTTCAAGACATTTTAAAGGTAATAGATTTAGAAAGGTAATAATAAAAAGGATAAGTAGATCACTTAAAGGAAATGATATGACTTTTATTTAATTTTATTCAATTTGATTCATTTATGAATTGTGGTTTTAATTTATGAAAGTCATATCACAAGATATATAAAGTGATCATATCATGATGGTTTAAAAGAAAATAAAAAAAGGAGTTTAAGCAAATCATGAAGTAGAACAATGATATTTCATTTTTAGTTGGTTTCTACTTCATGCAAATGATGGGATACTAATGAATGAGAGATTTAGGTATCCAAAGAGGACCGGGTGTGACGGTTCCTTTGGGTACCCAAATAAATCGTGCTTGCTTTTGGGGAGATAGAGATGAGTGGACCCTTTCTTTTGACATTAGTGTGTTATTCTTAAGAATGGGTCTCCATTCATACCTTGGACAAATACTATTTTTATTTTTCAAATTTCCATAGTCCTTTTCTTGTATGTTTGGATAAAAATGACTTTTGAATTTATCATTTAAAGGAAATTTGTTTGCGTTTAATTTTAAGTTGGGAGAAGATTGATATTGTAAATGATGATGATGATAGGGTTTTGGAATTTCATTTACAATCTTTTGATGTTTTTTATTTCCATAGTTTAGCTTATTCACGTTTTGAGAAATCATATTCAACTTGCTTTTGAATTTTGCTTTATATTGAGAATGTATGTTTTGAGAATTTTTCTTTATGATTTCCTTAAGCAAGTTGACTTTAGCTTCTAATTCATTATTCTTAATCTTAAAATTATGTTTAGCTTTATTATAAGCGATTGTGCTATTTTTAAGAGTGGAAACAATTGAATCTATATGATTTTGATAGTTATTTCTATATTCATCAAATGTTTCATCCATCTCTTTAATTTCAATTTTATAACTTTTACACTTAGCACAATCATTTATCAAAGATGAGTTTTCTAAAGATAATTTTTCATTTTGTTCTTTTAGAATTAATAGCTCTTTTTCAAGTCCCTTGTATTTTTCTTTTAAATTATTAAATTCTAAACAAGGTGTAATAGTTTCATTTAAGGAGACATGGGTAAGACTAGATGAATTAGCATTTGATTCTATTTTAACTTTTGCTTTTAAACTTTTATTTTCTAAGCACAATTTGCAATTTGCATTTTTCAATTTCTTAATTTTGCGCTTAGTAATTTGTAGTAATTGTAAAGTAGAAATCGAAATACAAACAATAAGAGAATTTGATTTCCTTACAGTGCAATCAGAAGAGGCGGGATTTGAACAAATAGCTCCTTTGACATCCTTTTGGCACTCCTCTTCCATTGATGCATTTTCATCTTCTCTTTCTCTTAATGTATTGCTCTCTTTTTCTAAGTTGATTTCCATGATCTCCATGGTTTTGCTATGAGAGAGATCTTCTTGAATAACGGTGGATGCTTGTATGTCCTCTCCTCCTGTGTTTGTTCTATACCTGCGAGAGGAAAATAATACATTTCTTCAAGAAATTGCCAAACTTTGTATGCACTAGAAAAGCAATATATTAATTTGAAAATTTCATTTGATAGAGCACAAAATAAATAATGTTTGGCTTTTGCATTTAGTTGACGTTCCTTTTTATTTGACTCATCCGCAGGTCTTATAATGGCTAAATTCCATACTTCAATATCTAAAGTCTTAATAAAATTTTCCATTAATAATTTCCACCCTTTATAATTTCTCCCTTCGAATAAAGGTGGTTTAGGAGATTTTTCTTCTTCATAAAAATTTACCCCACTAGTAGAAGCGAGATCATGAGACGCCATTATTCCCGGTTGTTAAGCCGATTTGGAATAACCTGGCTCTGATACCACTTGTTGGATCGGTCGGCGCCCTTAGAGGGGGGGGGGGTGAATAAGAGTTTTCAAAAACTTAAGATTATATTTAGAAAACTTTGAAATATTGCAAGATTAATACAATGAGAAATCAAGTAAAACAATAAAGAGAGACAAGATTTATTAATGATAAATAAGTTTTACAAAACTTGATCTCAATGACGCTAGTGATCGGGGGCGAATAATAAAAAAGCTCTTTTCATTTTCTATCCCGACTTGCTTCCCCACGAACCAGTGGCCCTAGCCTTATCCTCCCTGGATTCGGCCTCAAGCCGCCCTAGCCAATCCTTCCCCGGATGTGGCCTCGAGCACCCCCTAGACCTAGCCTAGATCTAGTCGCCAACACGAGGCGAATTTCAGCCCTAAGTCCTACCCCAGACCTAGTCGCCAACACGAGGCGATTTCACTACCGTTTACAAAGAAAGATAAATAAAATAATAAAACTTCCCTTAAGATGAACTTATGAAGTTGGAGACGAAGATCCGCTGTAGAATCAGCGTTTGTCGAAGCGGACTTCGTCTTGATTCGACGTGATGGAATTCTCCTTCAGAAATTGCAGAGCTTCTCTAGGACTTCGAGTTTCGGCCAAGATAGCCTCTGGAGTTATAGCACTACCTCTCTCTCTCTCTGATGTGTATGCAATAGGTGTGCGAAAACAAGAGGAGAGGGGGTCCTTTTATAGCCCAAGCGCTACCGTCGGCGCTAGCCTGGATTAGGAAAGATTTTGCGCGGCAGGATCTCCCATCCTCGGCAATGTTTTGCTCTATGCCTTTTGTGCGCCACGCTACCGCCAGCGTTATCTGCTACAGCCAGGCGTTAGCGCCTTCTATAACAGCTCCCGAAATTGCGCTCTTCATCGCTAGCGCCCGGCGCTAGGTGCTACCGCCGGCGCTAGTGAGTCTGTTCGAATTTTGGTCTCAATTTTGAGGGCAGTCATCATGAGTACTCTTTGAGTCATATGGACTATGTTAACCTGCACACTTGAACACACAAGATCAAATACACATAGGATTTATTATTCTCAAACTTAGGAGATGCGGAAGACCATGTTCTAACATCATCTCTTCTCCAACGACCACTGTTGTCTCCTCCTCCTCCAGAAAGCTTTGCTCACCGAGCTGATCGTGGTCAAATAGGTGGCCGTGGTGGATCTCTTGGTGGCCGAGGACCTCCCCGGTACATCTGTTCTCACTGTGGTCGAAAGGGTCACAACATTGATCACTGCTATCTCAAACATCCTCACCTTCGCCCGCTGGCTGCTACTACACCACCGTCTGCCTCCGTTGCTACCTCCGCAGGTAGTGTGTACTTGGTTACTGAAGGTAAGTGGCTTATTGATTCCGGCGCAACCAGTCATATGACAGGAAACCCAAAACTTTTCTCAAAGTTACTAGAGCACAAGAATTCTCCTCCGGTCCTGACAGCTGATGGTTTTCCCTCACATGTGTGTGGGACTGGGGTAGTTCAAGTCACTCCAACTATCTCTCTGGAGAACACTCTTTATGTGCCAGCTTTTCCTTGCAACTTACTCTCTGTCAAGGCACTCTCTCAACAGTTACAATGTTCTATTATGTTTACTCCGACTAATTGTTATTTTCAGGATCTTCACACGAAGGAGATGGTTGCTACTGGGACTGAGAGTGGAGGCCTCTACTTCCTTGACACTCTTGCTGCTCATTCTGCTTCCACAACATCTGATTCTCTCCATAAATGGCACCTACGGCTTGGTCAACAACCACCTCGACTGCTCTATCAACTCCTACCGCACCTCTCCACAGATACCTCTCCTCTCAACTGTGAAGCCTGTCAATTGGGAAAGCATCATCGAGCTTCCTATCCTGCCAAGCATGGTCGCAGCTCCACCAGTCTTTTTGATCTTGTTCACTCTGATGTCTGGGGACCTTCTCCTACCAAGACTGTTGGTGGGAGTAGTTTGTATTTTGTTACTTTCATTGATGACTTTTCTAGATGTACGCGGGTGTATCTTTTAAAAGAACGCTCTGAACTTTTTTTCTGTTTTTTCAACCTTCTATAATGAGATTTATACTCAGTTTGGAGTGTCTATCAAAGCTATTCGCACTGATAATGCTAAAGAATATGTTTCTTATCAGTTTTCTGAGTTTTGCATGAATTATGGTCTTGTACATCAAACTAGTTGTCCTTACACCTCTCAACAAAATGGAATAGCTGAACGTAAGAATCGCCATCTCCTCGACATGGCTCGCACCTTACTCTTCCAGATGAATATGCCTAAAACCTATTGGGGTCATGCCGTCCTCATCTCCTGCCATCTCATCAACCGCATTCCCTCCACCATCCTTCACGGCTCCACACCATTCTCTCTCCTATACCCAACCTCAAAACCTTTCTCCCTACCTCCCAAGGTCTTCAGTTGTACTGCCTTTGTCCATACTCCTTCACCAGGTTGGGACAAACTCTCACCTATGGCAGTTAAGTGTATCTTCATTGGTTACTCTCCAACTTAGAAAGGTTACAGGTGTTATGATCCTATTCTTCACAAACAATATGTCTCAGCTGATGTCACCTTCTTTGAGACAGTTCTATATTTCTCTAACTCCTCCAATTCTCTGACTCCTGAACCTCAATCTTCACCACCTATCATTTTTGCCCCCCCACCTCCACCAACCTCTACTATAACTCACCTACCCACCCAACCTCCTCCTCCTCTTCCGTTATCTCCACCACCTACAGAATCTCCTACCACCTCTCCTCCTACTCCGGGGCCTCTTCTCCCAGCTCTTGGGCCAGCTCTATCTTCTTCAGATGTGGAATCTCCTGCAAATACAGACACCACAGATGATCTCCCTATTGCCCTTCGAAAGGGAGTTCGCTCTTGTACCCAACACTCTATTCATGATGTTGTGACCTATGGTCAACTCACTCCTTCTGCTAGGGCTTTTGCTATTGCTATTTCAGATACAGTCACTCCAGCTAATTATCAGGAAGCTCTTACTATACCTCAGTGGAAGGCTGCCATGGATGAAGAAATATCCACCCTTCAAGAACGTGGCACTTGGACTCTTGTTCCTCCTCCTCTTGGAATAGATGTTGTTGGATGTAGGTGGGTCTTTGTGATCAAATACAATGTTGATAGATCTATCGACCACTATAAAGCTCGCTTAGTTGCCAAAGGATTTACTCCGACATATGGAGTTGACTTCTTTGACACTTTCTCACCTGTTGCTCGTCTTACCACCATCCGAGTTCTTCTCTCTGTAGCAATCAATAAAGGTTGGCAACTTTCTCAATTAGACGTCAAGAATGCCTTCCTCTATGGTGACCTTCAAGAGGCTGTTTTCATGGAGCAACCTCCAGGGTATGTTGCTCCGGGGGAGACTCATTTATGTAAGCTAAAGAAGGCTATTTATGGTCTCAAACAAAGTCCTCATGCATGGTTTGAAAAGTTTAACGAAGTAATCAAGATCATTGGCTTCATCCGCAGCTCTGCAGATCACTCTCTGTTCATACGCAAGACTCCTCATGGAATGGTGGTTCTGGCTGTCTATGTTGATGACATCCTTCTCACTGGTGATGATATTGAAGGTATCACCCTTACAAAGAAAAATTTTCTTCAACACTTTGTGACCAAAGATATGGGAACTCCCAAGTACTTTCTGGGCATTGAGATCTCAAGGAAACATAACTCCATGGTTCTCTCACAACGTAAGTATGCCATTGACATTCTGAAGGAAACAGGTCTTCTTGGTGCTAAACCTGCTAAGTACCCAATGAAAGCAGGAGATGACAAACTCTGGAATGACAACTCCCCTCCTCTGTCTGATAGTACTAGATATCATCGTCTTGTAGGCAAGCTCATCTACCTAACTGTAATAAGACCTGACATTTGCTATGCGGTTGGAAAGGTTAGCCAATTCATGCAAGATCCAAGGGAATGTCATCTTCATGCTGCTCTAAAAATATTGGAATACATTAAGGGGTCCCCAGGGAAGGGACTTCTATTCCAAAGAAACAATCATCTCAACATAGAAGCCTATTCAGATGCTAGCTATGCTGATGATAAAGGAGATAGGAAGCCCACATCTGGCTTTTGTAGCTTCGTGGGATTAAATCTGGTGAGCTGGAAGAGCAAGAAACAAGCAGTGGTATCTAGATCAAGTGCGGAGGCCGAGTACAGAAGCATGGCCCAAACTACATGTGAATTAAAGTGGTTACGAACTCTCCTACTAGACTTAGGAGAAGTTTACAACCATCCCTTACCAATGTTCTATGACAACAAAGCTGCAATATACATATCTCAAAATCCAGTCTTTCATGAGAGAACCAAACACATTGAAGTGGACTGTCACTTCATCAGGGAAGAAATCTTGAAGAAACAAATCTGTACTCCCTTCATGACTTCTGACAAAGAGCTGGCAGATATCTTCACCAAACCCATGTCCTCATTCTTCTCGGATGTGTGTAACAAGCTAGACATGATTGGTATATATGCTCCAGCTTGCGGGGGAGTGTTGAAACCAAGCGGTCTCCCCTTGGCGGTCTCAAGTCCGCGGTCTCTGCGGTCTCAAACTTTGTCGAACATCGGTCTTATATCTGCGGTCTCAGCGATCTCCGATTTACGGTCATCCACTTCATCTCAGATATGCCATTCCGCTTCTAGTGAAGTTCAGCGGTCTCTAGCTCCATCAAACAACAGATCGTTAACCTCGGTCTCTGCGGTCTCCCAATAGCAGACCGCCACGTCTCCTCAAACGTACCAGATCGCTTTTTGGGATGATAAGCGATCTTGTAGCCTCGATCTCCCCTTTACGGGGGAGTGTTCACCGGCACGGTCTCGCGGTCAGCTTACTCACCACCAATGAAATTGTCTACTGGCGGTCTCATCTTTCACACGACCAACTTCCTGTTGTGTGACCGCTAGTCTCCGCTCCAGACCGGCGAGGTCGCTGCGGTCTGGTTCTTCGTGACTGCCTGACCGCCCAGTTTCTTATTGTATAGTATTTTTGTATTTAGTCCCACATTGTGTATTTGTATTTATCTCTTTCTCTCCTGGTTTATATAAAGGAGGCAATACTATTGTCATACTTAGTTTTTTGGAAATAAAAATTCTATTATTTTCAAATTCTCACAGCAGCGGAGAATAATAATTTCGTCCCCATTAAGATCCATAAAGTCTTCCAAAAGTAGCTAGTGAATTTCACATCCTTATCCGAGACAATTGTCTTCACCACTCCGCGATGGCTAACGACCTCTTTAAAATATAATTTTGCTACGTGAGATGCGTCGTTGGTCTTGCTACACGGGATAAAGTATGCCATTTTGGAAAACCTATCCACAACTATGAGGATAGAATCGTGACGTCGAAGGGTGGGGGGAGGCCTAATATGAAATCCATGCTCACGTCTTCCCATGGTATGGAAGGAATAGGTAGAGGGGTGTATAACCCAACATTAGATTTTGTGCCTTTCGAGACTTGACATGTACGACAACTACTCACTACCCTCCCAACCATCGCCTTAAGTTTAGGCCAGTAAAATTTCTCCTCAACGAGAGTAATGGTCTTATCCCGCCCAAAATGTCCACCCAAGCCTCCGCTATGTAACTCCCAAATAATCTGGAGCCGTAGAGAGGACCGCGGAATACATAGCTACCCGTGCCTAAAGAGATAACTGTCCCTAAGGGTAAAGGCCAAAATAGTCGTGGGAGAGCTGTCCTAGGCAGATAAATACACCTCTTGAAAATATGGGCATGTGGCGTACTCGTCCTTAATGCGCTCGAACTCTACAACGTGGACTTGCATGGTGGATAGCAATAGGGTGAGGCGACTAAGTGCATCGGCAACTCGATTATCAGAACCCTTAAGGTGCTTAAGATTAATTGTGTATCCTTGCAAGAAGGCTACCCACTTAGAGTGACGCGGGATGATTTTGTGCTGACCGTTTATAAATCGCAAAGCATCATGATCGGAGAGGATCACAAATTCTTTGGAGGGGAGATAGTGCCTCCAATGATGCAAGCACCTAACAACCGCATAGAACTCCCGATCATAATTTGAATAATTTAACTTGGCGCCCGCTAACTTCTCACTAAAATAACTAACCGAGTGACCTTCCTGACTTAAGACACCTCCTATTCCCTCCCCAGATGCATCACAGGTAAGCTCAAAGACTTTGGTGAAGTCAGGTAAATGTAACACCGGTGCCTCGGTCATAAGCTCCCTAATACGTTGGAAGGCAAAGGTGGCAGACTTCATCCATGAGAACTCACCCTTATGCATTCACTAATAGGTGCCATAGTGCTACTAAAGTCTCGTATGAAACGGCGATAGAAGGTAGCTAATCCGTGGAAACTACGCACCTCTCGTAGACTAGTTGGTTCAGGCCAGTCCCTTATCACTTGAACCTTTCCGGGGTCAACTCATATACCCTCAGACCCGACTAAATAACCCAAGAACTCTACCTCGGGGACATAGAAAGTACACTTCTTAAAGTTTAGGAATAATGTTTCCTTCCTCAAGGTGGAAAGAATCACTCTCATGTGGGAGATGTGCTCAGCAGTGGTGGTGCTATAGACTAAGATGTCATCGAAGTAAACTACCACAAATTTCCCCATATAAGGCTGGAAGACATGAGTCATCATCTGGGAGAAGGTGCTGGGGGCATTGGATAACCCAAAGGGCATCACAAGCCACTCATATAGCCCATCCTTAGACTTAAACGTAGTCTTCCACTCATCTCCCTCACGGATCCAAATCTGGTGATAGCCACTCCGCAAATCTAACTTCGAAAAGATAGTGGCGCCAGATAAGACATCTAAGAGGTCATCTAATCGTGGGATAGGAAACCTATACTTAATAGTAATCTTGTTGATAACACAACTATCAACACACATCCACCATGTTCCATCCTTCTTGGGGGAAAGCAGGGCTGGAACAGCACATGGACTCATACTCGTCTGAATGAACTCGTTCTTCAATAGGTCCTCAATCTGGATCTGTAACTCCTTATGGGCAGCGGGATGAAGTCTATAATGGGGCTGGTTGGGGAGGGACGAATCGGGGATAAGGTCTATCACATGCTGAATATCCCTAAGCGGTGGTAAAGTCGAGGGCAGCTCATCCGGGTAAACGATTGTATTCTTCCAACAACACCCGTAGCTCTCTAGGTAAGTCATCCAACACTCCCGAATCAGTCTTAGCACTCATAAGAACTAGGGCGTACATCATACCATCAAGAATCGGATCCTTCACAAACTCCTTCCTATCAACTAGACTCAACGCCCTCCTCTCCGCTGGGACAGTGGTGTCCTTAGCCATAACTACCGGCTCCTTCGGGAGGGTCGGCCTCAAGGTGATGGTTTTGCCATTGAACTTAAATTCATACGTATTGGCCCTACCAAAGTGCGTCACATCACGATCGTAGAGCCAAGGGCGGCCTAATAACATGTGGCAAGCGTCCATCGGTAGGACATCACACCAAACCTCATCAGTATAGGATTTGAATAAGAGGGGGACCAGACACCGCTTGGTGATCGGGACGATGATCTTGTTGATCCAAGCTACCTGATATGGGGTCGGGTGTGGTTCTGTGGTCAAGTTCATACGTGTGACAACGCTCTCAGAAATGACATTCACACAACTACCACTATCGATAATCAGCTTGCAGAGTTTCTCACCACTCTTAAAAATCAAAGAAAATATGCTCGTCCTCTTCCAATCATCTAGCGGACGAGGAGTGGTCAAGATACAACGCATCACCATGAGGTGGTGATCGTCCTCTAAATCACTTGGGACCCCTTCTGGGTCACTCTCCTCAGCAGCCTCATATACGTAATTAGAAAGGTCGGTAGTCGACTCCAACAGGGCTATGGCCTTAGTCTTCGTCGGACATTCAAAGGCATAGTGACCTTGAATGCCGCAAGAGTAACACGTGGCATTGGACTTGCTAACCTTCCCTATGGGGATATTCTCACTCGCGGGATTCCTAGCATTCCTACTAGTGATCACTACCGACTTCGACTCGGTGGACCTGAACTTCCCCTTATCCGGATATGTGGAGGAAGACGCTCCAACGGAGGACTTATTCTTCGTGTGAGAATAACCGGAGTGGGCCTTTGAGGCTAGATGTTTTTCAATGTCAAGGGCGGCATTGAATGTCGTGTTCAGGTCCGTATGACCATAGCAGAGGAGCTCCCTTTGAATATCAGGGTGAAGTCCCTTACGAAACCTAGATAAGGTGACCTCAGGAATCTCCCTAAGATCACAACGCACCATGCAGTCCTTCATCTCTCCCATATATTCAGCTACTGAATTTGAGCCCTGCCGCAGAGTGGCAAGCTCATCTAACATCTGTGTCCGGTGGTATGCAGGGACGTACTAATCAGATAGCAAATTCTTCATCATCGGCCAACCTATAAGTGGGACTCCGTGCCCAGTTCCTAATCTCCGCTCCTCGTTGAGCCAAAAGTTTTCGCTCGACCCGTTAACTTCATCCTGACAACTTGGACCTTTTAAGGGTCCGTAAGGTTGTGCCATTCGTAGTAGCATTCCATGTCCACTACCCAGTTAAGGAAGATTTGGGGATCTCCCAAGCCATCATAGGTGGGGGCATTCATCTTAATGGACCTAGTGATATCGAAGCCACGCTCAGGCCGGTGTTCTCGAGGAGGCACTCGGTGAGAGTTCCCATCGGAGTCCGAATCATGGACCTGTTGGTGCCGGTTGGCCTGCCCAACATTAACGGGTGGTGGTGGCGGCCCTCCTTGATTCAGTAGGATTTGTGCTAACATGGTCCTAAGCTCAGTCATATCGTTACGTAGGCCCTCTGTGGCCTTAGCGTTGGGATCCCCGTGCTCATTCGCAGTCATCCTAGGTGATGACGGTGTATTGTACTCCGATCCTAGTCTTGCACACATGCAAGTTTTGGACAAAATTATGATGAGTGAATTTTGTAGTGTCGGATAAAATTAATTTTTTTGGCAGAAAAATATTTTCGGGATGTGACTAAAAAGGAGAACCTCCAGAATTTTTTTTTGATTTTTTTGACGAAAAATAAAGATTTTAGCCTGCTATTCATAGACCACCGATTTTTTTTGATTAGTTTGCGCCACGGAAATGAGTATCGAGGTTGTATCAGTTGAGAAATTGATACGACCGGCTTTGATACCAAATTGATGCAGTGTACGTTGCTAAGGAGACCACCACAAGTAAACTTGATTTCGCCTAACAACGCACTCTTGATCAGCCACACCTACACAAGCATCTATCGCCCACAAATACGCTATTCTCTTGCACACAGATACCAATCCAATCAGAGAAGTGTTGACTCTAAAACAACGATCAGAAATGAGTCAACATATTCCCAAAATTAACTCAAAGGTTGCCAATCCTTTTTGAGAGCAAGATCAAGGCTATAGGCCAAAATCCGCTCAAGCAAAGTGGACCTACCCGATCCGGAAATAGAAAGCGATAGCGATTTAAAGCCACAAAGAACACGATGGTTCAACCTCCACAATTCTAAAGAAAGAATCACTAGAAGATGGGGAAGATTTTACCCAACCGTTTGAGGAAAGCACACTTAATAACTTGTGGGTGAATCACTCTCTACACAATTTCCACTAGCGTTGCACCGAATGGTCCACCGACATCGCACCAAGTGGGGTTGCCGTCCTTCTTCCTTGGAGTTGCACCAAGAAACCACGTCGGAATCTCCACAAGAGGGGAGGCCGAAATAGGAGAAGAGGGAGACAAGGGGGTGGGCGGCTTCTCACAAGCTTGGCCGAAATTCTCAAGAGAGAGGGGGGGGGGGGTGGTTTTAGGGTTTTCAATACTTCCTTCATTCTCTTAAAAACACTCCTATATAGGAGTTACAAAATAGATCCAACCATCCAAGATTGAGATGATAATTTCATCAATCCGGATGGCTAAAAACACCAAAATGTCTAATAGCACACCAAAAATAAAAAGCATAAAAATAAAATATTACAAGTCCCGCATTTAAAAGAAATAATTAAAAACTTAGAAATATGCTATTGAGATATCTTAAATAAGCTTTGCGCGCCGCGGACGGAGGTTGTAATGTTGCTTGCCGTTAGCGGCCATTGAGTCGTCATGCAGCCTAAAATCTTTATGTTGCAGCACATCTAGTTCTGGTCTATCATCCTCTGGTCGTGGAGGTGCCGCGACATCATTACGCTTTTGAACTCTCTTGCTCTCTCGTGCCTCTTTCTCTCTCGTTCTCTTTGTGTTTGCAGGTATAATCAAAATCAAATGGCTCCACCAAAGGTGAACTCAGGATTCAATATAGACATTGACTCTTTTAGTGCTGCCGCAGAAAGCTTCAAAGCCATCCTTGGTCTGTTCCAAGATGCTGGCTTGACCAAGCTGATCTCCACCAAGTGCAAAATCCTTGATACTGAGCTAACTGAGTTCAAGGACAGTATTCAGATAGGAGAGGATGGTTCCCTGAAAGGGAAGATATATGACACAAATGTGTTGATCATAGAGGAATTGCTGAACCAAACATTTGACCTCAAGACAGGGGATGAGTCAGATGAACTCACATGGGATGAGCTTAAAAGGTCCTTGGAACTGATGAAATTTAAAAAGGACAAGCCTATCAATCTAAAAAAGATGTACCTTGGTGAAGAGCACAAGTTTCTAGCTAATATAGTGAAGAAAGTACTATTGTGTAAAATCTTTGCACATGATGCCATTCCCAGGCAACAACTACAGATAATGGGGGCACTAGTACTTAAGAAGAAGATAAACTGGGGAAGACTGCTCCTAAAGATGATTGGGCATAAGTATGCCCACAAGGAGAATGTTTTCATGAGGGTAATGAGCCAGGTTCTCTTCCAGCACTTCCCTAGTGTCTGCAAGTCAAGAGGAGTGCCCATTCCTCCTAGTAAAAGAATAAACATAGGAATATTCTCAAAATGGACCAGGCAGAACTTGAAGCCTAGTCAAGCTGCATCTTCTCATCCTCCATCCCCTCCTCCTCTAGAGTCAAATAGGGAGATTCCAGATCCCCCAAGGGATGATCTTTCCCCAATGGACACTGTTCCAGAGCCCCATCAAGAAGATACACCAGCCTCACTTCAACAACATAACAACTTCATCAAACACTGCAACAACAACAACAACAACAGATCCCTTCCACTTATCCACCTGAACCATTTCCTTTACAAACCCATCTACTTCCATCCATACCACCTCCACCTCCAATCCATTTCTCACCTGAGGTCTACCATCCTCTCTCTTCCATTCCAAAAGACTTCCCTTCATCACCGCCTATATCTACCTCTCATATACCTACCATTGACATTGAGCAAATCATCTCTAAGGCAGTTGGCATTGCCTCTTCCACATTTGCTGACCTGGTGGCTTTCCAAGCAAAGAAATTTGACAGGAAATACTCCCAAATGGAGGCTGAACTGTTAAACTCAAAAAGAGCCTTCCAGGGTCTAAAGGATTTTGTGTCTTCCTCCATGGTCACAAAGGAATTCTTAACCTCACTGGCCAGCAAGTTTAAGAAGGGGAGAACATTTTGGAGGAAGAAAGACCTGTTATAGAGTTGGGTGGACAAAAAAAAGGTGATGCCAATGAAGCTCCTGACAGAACTACTATAATCCAGCAAGTACAGATCTAGGGGGAGCCTGGAGATCAGGGGGAGCTTGCTCCAGAAATGTTGAATGTGAAAGTAGATGCAGTAGTTCAGGGGGAGATACCAGACATTTAGGGGGAGTCTGCTCTAAGCATTAAAAGGAATCTGGAAGCTGAAATGGCAGCTGTAGGACAGCTGATCAGGAGAAACTTCAGATTGAAATAGAGCTAGATCAAGTAGTCAAGATTGCTCTGGAAGTTGCCCAAGAAATTGAACAAAATGCACACACTCAGGAGGAGTTTTTCAAGGAAGATAATGCTGAAGAAGCAGATGATGATGAGCCTCTTTGATGAATTGCAAATTATACATATCTTTTGTATAATTTTTAGCATAATTTTGGGTAGTTTTGTGCATATTGCATATAAATTCTTGAAATAATCTCTTATTTTATATATGTATATAGCTATACATTTTTTTGAAAAAAACTTGAGTTATTTAAGTATGAAACAACTTGTAAATATATGTAAATATAATAAGTATAATAAATAATGATATATTTATATGTAAATATGTTTTTTAAAAATATAACAATACATATATACATATATAATATAGTAATATAGTATAATAATAATATTGTAATAATAATAATGTATATAAATATAATGAAATATATATATATGTATAATAAATGTAAAATAATAATAATATATATAATAAGTAATAACAGTACAAATATATTAAATATAATCATAAATAAAAAGAAAATAAAATAAAATAATAATAATAATAATATATAAAATATAAAAAATCTGTGCTATATATATAATGCGTTCGACGAACTCAAACCTCTCTGCGTTCGACGATCGGTAAAAATTATATATATATAGTATTAATAATACATATAAGTAAATATATATATGGCTGCTGGAATTCGTCGAACGCTGCCCTGCATTCGACGAACGCTCAGCGCTCTGCATTCGATGAACGTGCAGCGCCCTGCGTTCGACGAATGCGCAGCACCCTGCGTTCGACGAACGTGCAGCGCCCTGCGTTCGACGAACGGCGCCAGGCGTTCGACGATCTCATAACTATTATATATATTATATATATACATATATTCCCGCCGTTCGACGAACTCTCTGCGTTCGACGATTCCCTCCCAGTTCGACGAATCTTCCCTGCGCTCGACGAATCTCAATCCAGAACCCGCCAGCTTCCAGCTGCTATTCGCACCCCACCAGCGCTCAAGTCAAACACGCCTTTTCCCTTCTAGAAGCAGCCATCTGCTTCCCACTAGGTCCTAAATATTTATTTCTTTTGCAAATTGCAGCCCATTTTTTGCCTATAAATAAGGTGGGCTTTCCCTTGTTTTAAAGGTTCATAAAAATTAGAACCTAAGTAAAGTTTGTGAGTTTTTCTTGAGTGTTCCCGTGAGCATTATTTTTTGAGTGTTTGTGAGTTTTATTTTATGTATTTTCTTGCTCTTGTTTGAGCTCCCCAAGTTTAGACTTTCTTCAAAAAGTTATAATATGAATATATATATATATATATATAAATTTTGTTTTTGTTCTACTTGTTCTTATTGTTCTTGGTGTTCTTCTTATTTTTCTCATTTTTCTTTTCTTATTGTTGAGTGTGTGAGTGCATGAGTGTAAATTTTATTGCTTTTGTTTTTAATTTAGATTTTCATTTATTGTAAGTGTGTGTGTAGGTGGATAAATTTTGTTTTTGTTAACTTAGATTCTAATTTAATAGCGTAGTTTTTATTATTGTCCTGCATTTATTTCACCTTTACCGTTCGGGTAGAGATTGCATTTATTTCCCGTCTACCCGTTTGGGTAGAACTTGCACCACATTTATTTTCCCTTTACCGTTCGGGTAGAGATTGCAATTTCTGTCCTTTAATTTCTATCATTTCAATTCCGTCGAGTGCGTGTGTTTTTAATTTAGTGTGCACCTCTTTTTCCTTATAATTGTTTCTTTGTTTTTGCTAACGCACGTAGTCGCTTAAATATCATCGTCATCGCTCTTTTAACTTTATAAAATTAATCACTCGTTTCATCGATAAAATAATAGCGCGTTCTCAAAGTAAAAATAATCAACACGTTCTTGGAAAAATACGACCTTGATAATTTTCTAAAAAATTATCCTATACTATGCGCGATAAGGTATACTTGCCTTTTCGAATGATTAGTTAGGATAATAACGATACAAAAACTTGCAAAACTCTCTCCTTTCTATTTACATATTTAGAGAATTCGGCGCCTTAGCCGGGGCGTAATCGTTGATATTTTGAAAGAAGAAAAGACCGTTACTTCTAGTCCTCGAAATAGGATAACGGTTAGTTTCTCGAAGAAGGAGTACTCGCGAAACTCCTCGAAAATGCCCGCCTAATTCTAATCACATCACAAGAGAGGTTTTGCAAAGCTCTCAATCTAAATTCTACCCATCAAGTTTTTGGCGCTGTTGCCGGGGACTTGTTGTTATTTTGAAAAAAGAATCGCTATTAATTTTATCTTTTACTTCTTCCTCCCCCTTTTTCTCCCGTACATAAATTTCTAAACAAAAAAAGCAAAAAATAGAAAAAGTTAAAAAAACTAAACAAAAAAATTTCAAAACACGAATCATCTATATATATATTTTCATCTAAAAAAATAAAAAAAATTTATTTAAAAAAGCTCTTTCTTTCTTTTACTTAAATTATCATAAAAAATTTTTCAAAAAAAAAAAAATAATAAAAAAAAAATTTTTACTTATAAAAAAGAATTTTTTTCTTATATAAAAGTATATGACCCGGGGAAGCTCTTCGGATAATACAAAAATTGCTTTTGATCCCAAAATTGAGCGCACTTTTCACGAGCGCAATCGGTCTCGTGACCAAAATCAAACCTTAAATCTCGAAGAGTTAGCCGGCGATACTATATCGGATAATATGGCAGATCCCAATCCAAATGCGGCCCCACAACGGACCATGGCCTACTATTCCAGGGCGAATTTGGAAGATACCGGGTCAAGTGTCACTCGCCCCGTGATGGCTAATAATAATTTTGAAATAAAATCCAGTATAATCCAAATGGTACAACAGTCGATTCAGTTCGACGGTTTGCCAGATGAGGACCCAAACCAACACCTTTCAAACTTATAGAAATTTGCGACACCTTCAAAATTAATGGCGTCAGCGATAACGCCATTCGCTTGTGCTTATTTCCCTTTTCCCTGCGGACAAAGGCTAAATCGTGGTTGACTTCTCTTCCGAGAGGGTCCATAACCACGTGGGCCGAATTGACGAAAAATTTTCTAACTAAATATTTTCCTCCGTCAAAAACTGCTAAATTACGCACCAATATCGCATCCTTTATACAATTCGATCCCGAGTCTCTTTACGAGACTTGGGATTGTTTTAAAGAATATTTGCGTAGGTGTCCTCATCACACGCTACCAACTTGGCTATAGGTACAAATGTTCTACAATGGCTTGAATTTATCATCGCGTCAGATGATCGACGCAGCCGCCGGGGGAACGTTAAACAACAAAACCCCGGAGGCTGCTCAATCTCTGATCGAAGAAATGGCCATGAACGCGTACCAATAGAACGTGCCAGGGTCGCGTCCTAATAAACCGGCTGGTCTTTTTGAAGTGGATGCCACTACTTACTTAACCTCGCAGGTAGAGCGGCTAAACAAGCAAGTGGCGGAGATGTCTGCTTCCTCCTCCACTCCGGCGTGAGCGAATGCTAATAATAATGATAATATTAATAATAGTATTAATAATAATAATAATAATAATAACTTAATTGAAGAGACGGTAGATTACCTCGGTAATCCGGTTCGGCCCCCCTTCAATCCTAATAATAATCCTTATAGTAATAATTTTAATCCGGGTTGGAGGAACCACCCTAATTTCTCCTGGAGTAATCCAAATAATGCGCAGCGGCCCCTAAATGCGAATCCGCAAGGATTTTTGCTCCGGTTCCATCAGGGATATCAGCCGCCTCCTTCAAAACCTTCTCCGCTCGAGGAAGTTTTCGCTAAATACGTCGCGTCTAACGAAACAAATATCCGGAATATTACCGGATTGCTAAAAAATCTTGGAATGCAGGTTGGACAGCTTGCGAAAATAATCTCCGAGCGGCCTCACGGAGCTCTGCCAGGGAATATCAAGTCGAATCCTCGCCAAAATGCCCATGCTATAACCCTTCGAAGCGGCAAGGAGGTCGTCTCCCCATTGTGCGTTGAGCCTACAGTATGCATTTCGCCTCCGCCCCCTCCACCCTCTTCTTCAATTTTAGTTGCTCCGAATTTTCTAAATGCGCCAAGCGTTTCGAGCCCGTAAATTCTTTATCCATCGAAAATTAATAAAGAGAAGGAGGACGAACATTATCAAATTTTTTAAAATTTTTAAAACAAATCCAGATTAACGTCCCCTTCTGCGAGGCACTCTCTCAGATGCCGAAATACACGAAATACCCCAAGGAGCTCCTTTCTAATAAGAAGAAGCTCGAGGGTATTTCGCGTGTTTCACTAAATGCGGAATGCTCGGCGGTCCTTCTTAATAAATTGCCGCCCAAATTAAACGACCCGGGAAGGTTCTCCATCACGTGCCTTTTCGACAATTTATTAATAAAATACGCCCTAGCGGATTTAGGAGCGAGCATCAATTTGATGCCCTTCTCCCTCTTTAAAAAATTAGAATTGGGCACTCCAAGCCCAACAAAAATGAGCATCCAACTCGCTGGATCGCTCGATAAAGTATCCCATCGGGGTTGTGGAGGACGTCCTGGTCAAGGTTGACAAGTTTATCTTCCTGATAGACTTCTTCATCCTCGACATCGAGGAGGACGCTGAGGTACCAATCATCCTCGGTTGCCCATTCCTTGTGACCTCCCGAGCATTAATCGATGTAAGTAACGGTCGCCTACTCCTTCGGGTAGGAGATGAGGAAGTTACACTTCTGATTAATCCCTTAATGCAGAACACTTTATCGAATGATGATTCCTGTTTTAATTTGGAATCCGCGTTCGAGGATGAGTGTTCTTCGCTTTTAAAATTGCTCTCTTTAACAGTAGCCGAATCAGATCTGGCGAATCTCCCTCCTTTAGACGAATTGCCGCCAGATTCGCCTTTCGAGCCTTTTGATTCAAAAGGTTTAAAAATCACCACCTCTTACGAAGAACCCCCGGTCCTGGAGCTCAAACAACTCCCCGACCATTTATAGTACACTTTTCTCGCACCAAATTCAAAAATTCCCATTATCATTTCTTCCACTTTAACCAATTCAGAAACTTCCGAATTGATTGATGTTCTGTCTAAGCATCGCCGTGCAATTGCATGGCAGATTTCAGATATTAGGGGGATAAATCCCTCTTTTTGCACGCACAAAATATTTTTAGAAGATAATTCCCGCAAAACCATCCAACCTCAACGACAACTTAACCCAAATATGCGAGAAGTCGTTAAGGCTGAAGTTATAAAACTTTTGGATGAGGGGATTATCTATCCAATTTCGGACAGTACGTGGGTTAGTCCCGTACATGTCGTGCCAAAAAAGGGCGGTTTAACGGTAGTGGCCAATCAAAACAATGAATTAATCCCAACTCGTACTGTTACGGGTTGGTAGGTGTGCATCGACTACCGAAAGTTAAATGATGCCACCCGGAAGGACCACTTTCCGTTGCCATTTATCGATCAGATTCTGGAGCGACTTTCGGGTCATCCATATTATTGTTTTCTCGATGGTCTTTCGGGATTTTTCCAAATTCCAATCTCCCCTGAAGACCAGGAGAAAATGACTTTCACGTGCCCTTTCGACACCTTCGCATACCGAAGGATGCCTTTCGGCCTCTGCAATGCGCCAGCTACATTCCAAAGATGTATGCTGGCGATCTTTGGAGAGCTCGTAGAGGACATAATGGAAGTCTTTATGGATGACTTCTCCGTATTCGGTAGGTCCTTTTCCAACTGCTTATATAATCTAGATCGAGTCCTCCAACGATGCGAAGACACAAACCTAGTTTTAAACTGGGAGAATGTAATTTTATGGTCTGGGAAGGTTTAGTTCTCGGACACAAGATTTCCGCAAGAGGGATGGATGTAGACAAGGCTAAGGTCGAAATCATAGAAAAACTCCCCGCTTCTTCAAATATAAAATCAATTAGGAGTTTTCTTGGCCACACGAGTTTTTACAGGCGGTTTATTCAAAATTTTTCCAAAATAACGAAACCACTAACCCACCTCCTGGAGAAGGAATCTCCTTTTATTTTCGATTCCGCCTGCGTAGAGGCATTTAATATTATTTGAGAAAAGCTTATCAATTCTCCAAATCTGGTGGCGCCAGATTGGTCCCTTCCGTTTGAGATTATGTGCGATGCGAGCGATATCGCGGTGGGAGCCGTCCTTGGCCAATGTGTTAATAATTATTTTCATCCCATCTATTACGCATCTCGAACGCTCACAGCCGCACAGGCTAATTACACTACGACGGAAAAGGAACTTCTCGCCGTCGTCTTTTTAATCGATAAGTTTAGGCCCTACGTAACACTTTCAAAAATTATCGTTTTTACCGACCACTCCGCCTTCAAATATTTATTAGCAAAGGTGGATGCCAAACCCCGCTTGCTTCGATGGATCCTCTTATTGCAGGAGTTCGATCTAGAGATCCGGGACAAGCGAGGGGGCTGAAAATTTAGCTGCCGACCACCTCTCTCGTTTAGAGCGCCAAATCGCGGAAGCGCTCGTCAAGCCTGATATTGACGATAGATTTCCCGAGGAGCGCCTCTTAGCTCTTTCTAATTTTAAAACTTCTCCCATTCTTTGGTTCGCAGACTACGCAAACTATTTAGTTGCGCGGGTCCTTCCGAAAGACATTTCAAAACAGCAAAAGAAGAAATTCTTTTCTGATTTGAAAAATTACTTTTGGGAAGACCCATTTCTCTTTCGCGTCTGCGCGGACCAAGTGGTGCGGAGATGTGTTTCATGCGAGGAAGGTGCGCAAATATTGCATCACTCCCACGAAGGGCCGGCCGGGGGGCATTATCAAGCTAATCAGACCGTGCGGAAAGCGCTAGAGGCGGGCTTTTATTGGCCCACTCTCTTTAAAGATGCTCACGAGTATGTGAGCAAATGCAATAACTGCCAGCGGTCGGGTAACATCTCTCATCGTGACGAGATGCCCCAAAATTTTTATTTAGAATGCGAAATCTTCGATTTATGGGGCATAGACTTCGTAGGCCCCTTACCTCCCTTTTATACAAATCGATATCTTTTAGTGGCGGTCGACTACGTTTCTAGGTGGGCGAAAGCGCAAGCTCTCCCCACCAACGATGCGAGAGTCGTTGTCAAATTTCTCAAAAAAATATTGTCTCGCTTCGGAACGCCATGCGCTAAAGTAGAGGTAGTTAATCGCGAGATTAAGCGTAAATTAGAAAAAACCATTTCGACGAATAGGAAAGATTGGTCTTTAAAACTCGATGACACGCTGTGGGCGTATCGTACGACATACAAGACCACAATCGGGTGTACGCCCTATCGATTAGTCTACGGCAAGACGTGCCATTTGCCCGTAGAGTTAGAGCACCGCGCTTTTTGGGCCTTAAAATTTTTAAACCTCGATCCGAACTTAGCGGCCGAATCCAGAAAATTCCAATTAAAAGAGCTCGATGAATGGCGTGCAAACGCTTACGAGAGTAATAAATTTTATAAAGAGCGCTCTAAGTTCTATCACGATCGAAAAATTAAATTTCCAAAAACATTTGCGCCGGACGATCTTGTCCTTCTTTTTAATTCATGCCTTCGCCTTTTTACGGGTAAGCTAAAATCCAGGTGGTCTGGCCCCTTTGAAGTCAAAGAGGTCTAGCCATATGGCACCGTTCTTATTTCCCACCCTGAAAAAGACGAGTTTAAAGTCAACGGTCATCGTTTAAAACTTTATTTGGCGGGCGATTCGACGGACGGTAAAATCGAATCATTACCCCTCCCCAACATCTAAAAAATGCTAAACTAGTCAAGCTACGCGACGGTAAACAAAGCGCTCGTGGGAGGCACCCCATATTTATCTAATATTTTTACCTTTGTCTACTTTATTTTTGCAGGGTTTTTCTTGCATTTTCTCGTCTTTAATTTTTTACAAACTGCATCTTCCTCTTTTTACTTCTTCATACTTTAATTACAACATTGGGGACAATGTTGGGTTTTAAGTATGGGGGTCTCTTTTCCGTTCTTCAAACTTTGTAAATATTTAGAAAAATCCAAAAAAAATCTAAAAACCACAAAAATAAAAAAAAGTATATCATACTTTGTAAATATTTAGAAAAATCCAAAAAAATTCTAAAAACCACAAAAAAAAAAATTATATCATACTTTGTAAATATTTAGAAAAATCCAAAAAAATTTCTAAAAACCACAAAATTTTTTTTCATACTTTGTAAATATTTAGAAAAATCCAAAAAATTTCCAAAACCCAAAAAAAAAAATGATAAAATCCCCAAAATATAATAAAAACCCCTATTTAGCTTTGTATTTATCAAAATTAGTTTGAGTTTATTTATAAGCATTTTTCATTATTTTTGATTTGCCAAAACCCTTATTCGTATCATGGTTTGTAAGATTTAGATTCATGAAATTTTAGTTGTAAATAATATATTGTGTTTTTAATTTAATTTGAGAACAAACTTTTTAGCACTACTTCAAGTTTACCCTAAATAGCTTCTTGTTGTATTATTTTGGCAGACCATCTTTAGACTTTAATTATTCCTACTCCAAACTTGTGAAACTTTAGGAATGTTTTAAACCTGCTAAAATTTGCTCTCAAAAATTTTCTTAATTTATAAAATCTAGAAATTTCTAAACCTTTACTTATTAACCAAATTCCTTGGTAATTTTGTTTAAAAGAAATCCTATGTCAATGGGAATAAGATTTCGTTCCATAAACATAGGCACCCAATTAATTAAAGAAAAAGATCTTCTGTCAATGGGAATAAGATTTCGTTCTGTAAACATAGGCATTGGGTATTTTTGAAGAGAAAAAAAACATATATGGGAATAAGATTTGGTTCCCCTCTCTATCCAAAAGAAAATAATTTGAGTGGGGTGAGAGGATAAAATTCATCACCCCTAATTCAAAAATCTCTTCTCCTACCAAGCTCTCCTACCCCCCAGCCAATCAAATTGAAAACTAGATATAAATGAAAAAATTGAGAGAGCATAATTAGTAAGTTTTAATTATTCTAAAAAATTTCTTTAAAACGTTAAAGTTCTTATAATTATATTCTAATCACGGTGCTAATTATTACAATTATTTAGGTCGCTACTTAGCTAACTTTAGAAGTCTTGTTGGCTAAAACTTTTTTGCTCTTTTTAAATCATCATCACAATGTTGGGCTTACCTCTTTTAATCTCCTAAATTTATTTCAAGCTTACTTTCGATTAAATAAAATTTTGGTAAATTAGAAATTCTATTAATGTCTTATGGGTCTTTCTTACTTTTGCCTTGGAATAGCAAAAGCTTAAGTATGGGGGTATTTGATGAATAGCAAATTATACATATCTTTTGTATAATTTTTATCATAATTTTGGGTAGTTTTGTGCATATTGCATATAAATTCTTGAAATAATCTCTTGTTTTATATATGTATATAACTATACATCTTTTTGAAAAAAACTTGAGTTATTTAAGTATGAAACAACTTGTAAATATATGTAAATATAATAAGTATAATAAATAATGATATATTTATATGTAAATATGATTTTTAAAAATATAATAATACATATATATATATATAATATAGTAATATAGTATAATAATAATATTGCAATAATAATAATGTATATAAATATAATGATATATATATATATGTATAATAAATGTTAAATAATAATAATAATATATAATAAATAATAACAGTATAAATATATTAAATCTAATCATAAATAAAAAGAAAATTAAATTAAATAATAATAATAATAATATAAAAAATATAAAAAATCTGTGCTATATATATATATAATGCGTTCGACGAACTCAAACCTCTCTGCGTTCGACGATCGATAAAAATTATATATATAGTATTAATAATACATATAAGTAAATATATATATGGCTGCTGGAATTCGTCGAACGTTGCCCTACGTTCGACGAACGCTCAGCGCTCTGCGTTCGATGAACGTGCAATGCCCTGCGTTCGACGAACGCGCAGCGCCCTGCGTTCGACGAACGTGCAGCGCCCTGCGTTCGACGAACGACGCCAGTCGTTCGACGATCTCATAACTATTATATATTATATATATATATACATTTATTCCTGCCGTTCGACGAACTCTCTGTGTTCGACGATTCCCTCCCAGTTTGACGAATCTTCCCCGCGCTCTATGAATCTCAATCCAGAACCCGCCAGCTTCTAGATGCTATTCGCACCCCACCAGCGCTCAAGTCAAACACGCCTCTTCCCTTCTAGAAGCAGCCAGCTGCTTCCTACTGGGTCCTAAATATCTATTTCTTTTGCTAATTGCAGCCCATTTTTGCATATAAATATGGTGGGCTTTCCCTTGTTTTAAAGGTTCATAAAAATTAGAACCTAAGTAAAGTTTGCGAGTTTTTCTTGAGTGTTCCCGTGAGCTTTATTTTGTGAGTGTTTGTGAGTTTTATTTTATGTATTTCCTTGCTCTTGTTTGAGCTCCCCAAGTTTAGACTTTCTTCAAAAAGTTGTAATATGAATATATATATAAATTTTGTTTTTGTTCTACTTGTTCTTATTGTTCTTGGCGTTCTTCTTATTTTTCTCGTTTTTCTTTTCTTATTATTGAGTGTGTGAGTGTAAATTTTATTGCTTTTGTTTTTAATTTAGCTTTTCATTTATTGTAAGTGTGTGTGTGTGTAGGTGGATAAATTTTGTTTTTGTTAACTTAGATTCTAATTTAATAGCATAGTTTTTATTATTGTCTTGCATTTATTTCCCCTTTACCCGTTCGGGTAGAGATTGCTTTTATTTTCCGTCTACCCGTTTGGGTAGAACTTGCACCGCATTTATTTCCCCTTTACCCGTTCGGGTAGAGATTGCAATTTCTGTCCTTTAATTTCTGTCATGTCAATTCCGTCGAGTGCGTGTGTTTTTAATTTAGTGTGCACCTCTTTTTCCTTATAATTGTTTCTTTGTTTTCGCTAACGCACGTAGTCGCTTAAATATCATCGTCATCGCTCTTTTAACTTTATAAAATTAATCACTCATTTCATCGATAAAATAATAGCGCGTTCTCAAAGTAAAAATAATCAACATGTTCTTGGAAAAATACGACCTTGATAATTTTCTAAAAAATTGTCCTATACTATACGCGATAAGGTATACTTGCATTTTCGAATGATTAGTTAGGATAATATGGATACAAAAACTTGCAAAACTCTCTCCTTTTCTATTTACATATTTAGATAATTCGGCGCCGTAGCCGGGGCGTAATCGTTGATATTTCGAAAGAAGAAAAGACCGTTACTTCTATTCCTCGAAATAGGATAACGGTTAGTTTCTCGAAGAAGGAGTACTCGCGAAACTCCTCGAAAATGCCCGCCTAATTCTAATCACATCACAAGAGAGGTTTTGTAAATCCCAATTTTACCCATCACTCTTCAAGTGGCATAAAGAAAAATTCCAAAGGTGTTCTCAAGGAAAAGAAAGACTCCTGAGAAGAACTCTTAATTAAGAGGTATTATGTGCACAATATTATTCCTATGAAGACAAGTATATATACTGAGAAGAACAGTGATATAATTCTTATTGCTTGACAACTGAATGGAAGTATTCATAACTTTTAGTCTGCATTATCTTGTGTCTGTTCTACATTGTATGTAGTGTTGATTATAAAATTATATAAAATCACTCAGAACAAAATGTAAAATTTGATAAGATAAATAGGGGGAGATTATTGGGAAAACCCTTGATTTAACTTAACAAATTAATTAGAAGTGATTTTATCCACTAGGATTTATGTTAACCATTGTATAGAGAGGGTAATTTGGTAATTAGATGTCTTAGGATGTCATACTCAACCTAGAGTGTCAAGACCAGTTCAAGGGCTGCAAATTTGGGCATAAGTTAATAATTGCGTCAAATAGAATTCGACGCAACATCGAGTCTATATCGACACTGCTCTGACTAGAAGTCCAAGTGGTTTAAACACTCTGTCGAAGTAACTCAAGTCGACGTAACGTCGAAAAGATGTCGACGCAGAGGTCATGGACTTGTCCGGGCACTTGAAGAAGTCGACACAGCTTCTATTTCAACTCGACGCAGAAGGAAATATCTACCGAAGCCATATAAAGTCGACGCAACGTCAACTTCAACTCGACGCAGAAGAGGCTATCCAAGCCATCTAAAGTCGACGCAACATCGACTTCATCTCGATGCAGATAATGAAAGTCAGAGTGGATGCTGTTCAACTCGACGGGTGCATCGATAAGGAATCGACGCAACGCTGACTAGCTGAGTTCAGTCAGAGTACAGAAGAAATCGAAGCAACTTTTAGAATGAACTCGAAGCAGCATCGATAAGAGAGGAAATTAATTCGACGCTACGTCGAATACAGTCTGTGAAAGTTCAACCTTTGCAGCAATCATTCTGATGCTTCTATCATGGCCCACATCTTTCAGACCGTTCTCCAACGGCCTAATAATTGCCTGAAGTAGAAGGAAGCATTAAAGAAGGAGATAAAGACTTTCTTGGAAGTATACACCTCCTGGGTGGATGGTTCGAGAAGTAATAAAGGAATGAAAGAGAATGTCTATCAATGATATCTTTTTAGGTCTTACCTAACAAGGAAACAAATTTAAATTAAAGACATACTATATAAGGATAGAGATGAAAGAGAAGAGTAAGGCAATTAACACATCCTCTCAGCCATCTTCTTCAACATTAGGGTTTCTCTTCTTCTTCCTCCTCTTTTCAGAAAACCTAACAAAGAATAGAGAAGAAAAGAGAATGACAATTGGTCTTCATCTAATAGACCAGAAGATCCAACAGCTGCTTCTCATCACCAACATATAGCAACAGGATCTGAAGTGGGAGAAGTAAAAAAGAATCTGACAAACAAAGTCTCTGCATATCATCACCATCAAAAGAGAGGCTAATCAAGTGCAGATTCTGTGGGGGCTTTACATTGGTTGTTATTCAATCATCCATCGCAAGAATTTTGAGAACAGAATTCATACAACATTCTTTCTTCTCCTTTTCTTTCTCATTCTGTAAAAGAGTTTTATTAATCCCTCTTCAAAGGATTCAGTGGTTCAAGATCTCCTTATCAAAAGATCTGGTGGTTCAAGATCTCCTTATCAAAATATCTGGTGGTTCATGATCTCCTTATCAAAAGATCATTGGTTATAAGAGTCTCCTGATCAAAAGACTCAAACACATGTGGTGCATTCCTACCAGGTGGTAGAAGAGAGGACTACCCACATTTTGGGGAACCTCTATAAAATTCATTGTGTCTGTGCTGCGATTTTCTGTGCTGTCCAACTTTCTTATTCTGCACTTTATTTCCTGCATTCTTTATTATACCTAGATTGTAAAGCATAACTCTTTAGAGTAATTTATTGTTAAACACAGTTAGGATGAAATAATTTTAAAACTCTATTCACCCCCTCTAGAGGAATCTTAGAGGCACACTGTGCACTTTCAAAGGCATTTGATGAGATGCAGGTGGAGGCACGAAGGGTGTTGGCCTCGGATGGCCTATTGTTTGGATTCTCCGGGGAGAGGAAGGAGGTAGAGGGGGGAGTGAGACTCCATGTAGTCCTGGGGGGCAGTCCAGGAATTGCCATTTTGTCATAGTGGATGCCCCCAGCAGCTACATCGCCATCTTTAGATGGCCGCTCATCAGCACATTCCGCTGCATCCCCTCCACCTTTCATCAGTGCCTTAAGTTCAACGCGGGAGGTGTCCAAGTCCAGATAAGGGGAGATCCGAAGGTGGCCCGACAGTGCTATGTGACTGCCGTGAACACCATCTCCTGGATGGCCGAGGCTGAAGAGTGGGATCGGTAGATGGGGGAGCCGGCGAGGCTCGAAGATGGAGGAGAGGAGGAAAGAGAAGAGGAAGGGGAGGCCAAGGAAGAAGGGGCGGAAGAGCTGATGGAGGTTCGGGAAGGGACAAAGGAGGAGGAGGCCAAAGTGCTAGCTCACGACGAGGAGAAAGAGGGTGATTGGGGGGAGCAGTCCCAGCTGGAGGCCATGGATGAGCTTGTGGAGCTCAAAGTCACCACCCAAGCGGGGGTGGTAGAGAAAGTCAAGATTAGTGGAGAACTCAACCCGGTGGAGCAGAAGAAAATCCTGGCCTGTGTATAGGAGAATGTGGATGTCTTCGCCTGGAGCGTGTTATAGATGCCCGGGATCGATGCAGATGTGGCTTGCCATCACCTCAACCTCAATCCCGGAACCTGACCCATCCGACAAAAGAAGAGGGCCATTGCTGACAAGCTGTATGGGCCCATCCGAAAGGAGGTGGGCAAGCTCCTCCAAGCAGGGTTTGTATCGGAGATCCAGTACCCAGGCTGGGTCTCCAATGTGGTTATGGTAAAGAAGGGGGGAGGTAAGTGGAGAATGTGCATTAACTTTTCTTTACTTAATAAATCATGCCCCAAGGACTGTTACCTCTTGCCCCAAATCGACGCGCTGGTTGACTCAGCCGTCGGTTTCTCTGTGATGTCTTTTTTAGATGCTTTTTCAGGTTATCATCAAATCCGCAAGCACCCTCCCGACATCAAGGATGTCTCTTTCATCACGGGGGATGGGTGCTATTGTTACAAAATGATGCCCTTCGGGTTGAAAAATATAGGGGCGACTTACCAACGGATGATGGATAGGGTTTTTCGAGAACAGAGGGGGAGGAACCTGGAGGTCTATGTTGATGAACTCATGATATAGAGCCGAGACCTCGAGTCCCACCTTCGGGACCTTGAAGAGACATTCGGGACTCTGCGGAAGTTCAAAATGAAACTCAACCCCCAGAAGTGCGTCTTCGGGGCTAGTCGGGGGATGTTTCTCGGCCACTTGCTCACCCCAGCGGGAGTGGAGCCTAATCCGGACAAGGTAAAGGCGATCATAGAGTTGGGGTCACCGAGGAATGCGAAGGAGGATCAGCGTCTCACGGGGAAGTTGGTCGGGCTTAGTAGGTTCCTCTCTAGGGAGGGAGAGAAGTGTGCACCTTTCTTCAAGGTGTTGTGGGGAAGCCAAAAGTTTGAGTGGACCCCCGAATGTGAAAGGGCCTTTCAAGCGCTAAAAGGGCAATTAACCCAAGCTCCTTTGTTGCAAGGGTCGAGACAGGGAGAGGACTTATCCCTATACCTGAGTGTAGGACCTGAGGCAGTGAGCTCAGTGCTTCTCCGGGAAGCGGGCAGAAGGCAACTCCCAATCTACTATGTTAGCCGAGTGCTGAGGAAGGCAGAGCTTCGGTACCCCATCCTGGAGAAGTTGGCCTTCGCCTTAGTGGTGTCGGCCCGGAAGCTCCAACCTTATTTCCAAGCACATCTAATCAAGGTGGTGACTGACCACCCCCTTCGCAACATCATGGAAGGGGTAGAGCATTCCGGAAGGCTGGCCAATTGGTCAGTGGAGTTGAGTGAGTTTGATATTTTATATGTCCCCAGGTTGTCCTTCAAGGCCCAAGCGGTGGCGGACTTTTTGGCTGACTATGTAACCGAGGTGGAAGAGTCTGAGCTGCCTAGCTCGGTGGCCTAGAGGATGTTGGTGTACGGGGCCTTGGGAAAGAATTCCTTAGGGGGAGGGGTGGTTTTGGTAAGCCCCCAAGTAACGAGGATCGAGCAGGCAATCAATATTCATTTTCCCCTCACCAACAACCAGACCGAGTACGAGGCGGTGGTAGTGGGCCTGCGGCTGGCCCTAGAGTTGGGAGTGCAAGATGTGGAGGTCTCGAAGGACTCCATGGTGGTGGCTTGCCAAGTTAGGGGGGAGTTCGAGGTAAAGGAGTCTACTCTACATCGATACTTGGAAAAGGTCAAGGGACTCATAGGGAAGTTCCGGACCTTCTCGATCCATCATGTGCCAAGGGAGGAGAGTGCCACGGCGGACCTCCTGGCCAAGATCGGTCCCAGGGCAGGGCGGACGGTATCAGACCTCTTTCGACCATCCATCAAAGAAGGGGAGCTGATGGAGGTGGACCAACGGGCATCATGGATGGACCCTTCATCACTTTCTTGACATCAGGAAGGTTCCCCGAGGGGGATGTGGACAAGCGGTGGTTCAGGTATAAGTCTGCGTATTATTCCTTGCATGCTGGAGGACTTTATAGGAAAATGCTCTCGGGGCTCCTATCCCGTTGTGTAGCGGAGGAGGAAGTCCCGAGGGTCCTGGAGGAAATCCACTCGGGAGAGTGTGGCAGCCACTCCGTGAGCCGAACCTTGGAAGGGAGAGTGTTGAGGCAAGGTTACTTTTGGCCTACCCTCAGCAAGGATGCGGCGGAGTTCACAAGGAAGTGCTCAAAGTGTCAACTGTTCACTCCTCTCCAGCTCTTGCCAGCCCAAAGACTCCAAACCATCACAGCTCCTTGGCCCTTTGCTATATGGGGTTTGGATCTGGTGGGTCCTTTCCCGCAAGCAAGTGGCCAAAGAAGGTTCTTATTGGTGATGATTGATTATTTCTCCAAGTGGCTGGAGGTCAAGGCGCTGGCCAAGGTAACGTCTCAAGTAGTTAGAAATTTCATATGGGGTGAGATAATATGCAAACATGGGCGCCCGCTAGCCATAGTTACAGACAATGGGCCGCAGTTTTCCAGTGATGAGTTCGTCAGCTTCTGCACCCAGCTTGGCATAGACCTTCGATTTGTGTCAGTCCACCACCAGAGGAGCAATGGGCAAGTGGAGGTGGCAAACAAGATTATCGTGAA
The DNA here is from genome assembly GCA_033032865.1 of Dactylorhiza incarnata. Lineage (NCBI taxonomy): Eukaryota > Viridiplantae > Streptophyta > Magnoliopsida > Asparagales > Orchidaceae > Dactylorhiza > Dactylorhiza incarnata. Next base: position 4,303,311 of record JAWHQI010000037.1, on the reverse strand, counting down.
CCTGCTGAAGAAGAAGGTCGAGAACCTCCGGGGGAACTGGGTTGAGCAGTTACCCTCGGTCCTCTGGGCCCTGAGGACCACTCCGAACACGGTCACGGGTGAGACTCCATTCAAGCTCTCCCACGGGTCCGAAGTTGTCCTCCCAATAAAGTTCAAAGTGAAATCCTCCAGGGTGGTCTCCGCGGGCGAGGGGGATGAAGAATGGCTGGTGGAGAATGGGGAAGAGCAAATACTATCTCTGGACCTGGTGTAAGAGCTCCAGGACTTAGCCATCGTCCGGCAAGAAGAGGTCAAACGGCGGACGGCTCGGTACTTCGACAAGCATATCTGAATAAAATAGTTCCAGAAAGAAGACCTAGTACTAAAAAAGGCTGATGCGGCCGGGAGGGGAGCCGTGGTAGGAAAGCTTAATCCCAACTGGGAGGGGCCGTATATTGTAGACGAGGTGCTCAGGTCAGGAGGGTATCACCTCCGAGATGTGGATGGGGTACTCCTCATCCTGACTAGTAGAGGGGATGACCTGAAACGATTCTATCCTTGAAGCTCTTTATAATTGATTTGTTATCTGTTTGACTCTCCATATATTGGTTCTGAAGTTTTTTCTAAGCAGGAGTCCACAAACTGTTTCATACTAGAGTGCCCGAGATCGATTCCGCTGCCGGGCTCTCAAAGACGGTGGGTAAGGTTGATCTTTGGAGAGGCTGGCAAGGTAGCAAGTGTTTCATGCTGGAGTGCCCCAGATCGATTCCACCGCCGAGCTCTAATAGATGGTGGGTCAGGTTGATCTCTGGAGAGGCTGGCAAGGTAGCAAGTTTTTCATGCTGGAGTGCTCCAGATCGATTCCGCTGCCAGGCTCTCATAGATGGTGGGTCAGGTTGATCTCTGGAGAGGCTGGCAAGGTAGCAAGTTTTTTATGCCGGAGTGCCCCAGATCGATTCCGTTGTCGGGCTATCATTGATGGTGGGTCAGGTTGATCTCTGGAGAGGCTGGCAAGGTGGAAAGTTCTTTGTGTTGGAGTGCCCCAGATCGATTCCGCTGCCGAGCTCTCATAGACGGTGGGTCAGGTTGATCTCTGGAGAGGCTGGCAAGGTAGCAAGTCTGGATTGCCCCGGATGATTCCGATGCCGGGCTCTCACCATTCGGTGGGTCAGGAAGATCTCGTGGAGAGGCTGGCAAGTAAGTTATTCATGATTAATGGGCTCGGTTCGCCAAATCTCTCAAGGCCTGAACAAGGCAAGCCCGGGGGCTCACTCGTGGGAAATAAACAACATCAATTAAGGCAAAACACCAAGTCCAATGACAACAACGAAATGACTGGATACGGTGGTCGCATGACTCGTCGGGTCGGGCCCTGGCTCGTGAACATACTTGGAGAATTTATACGCGATGCCTAAAACCAACGAGTCAGGGAGGTCCGCCGACATAGTGGTTCACAAACAACACTGGTCGCACGCAGGAGTTGAGCGAGCGGGGCAGGACCACGTCGACCCTGCTCGCAAGGGCCACCGCTGGGCGAGCCAGAGGTGCGAAGAGGCCCAGGCTTCACCCAGGAGCGAAGGTAAAATGGGCTTATCTAACGAAGCTTCTAAGCTGGAGAAGCTACGCGAATGCTTTATTGGCTGTGTACGAGGAGTAGTGGCAAGATGAAATGGAAGTATGATAAAATGGCTAACCTTATAACCATCGCCAATAAGAAGTGTGCGAGCGCGAGCCTGACTAATCGCAGGAATGCGGGCATGGTCAAGCGTTGAGATGCGAGCACGCGCATAAATGAAAGCATTGAGATGCGAACGTATTAGCACAAGCATAGCAAGGTACATCTGCGTGAGCATAAATGAAAGCGCGAGTGCGAGCAAAATAAAATGACATTTTAAAGATAGAAAAAGAAAATGTTTGTCATTTCTCAAAAGCGCATTACAAGTAACGACGAACTCGTCAGTCAAAATAAAATATTTACATTGAAGAACAGAAAGATCAAGACTGGTCGCCTGATAGCTCCTCCTCGCTCCCGCGATCTTCAGGCTCAGGGATCGATGCAAACAGGTCTGGGACGATGTCCTCGATGCTGTGCTCCAAGGCATCCGGAGAAAGCAAGCCCGCCCCTTTGAGGGTCTCGAAGACGAGGTCGGCGATGCCCATTGAACTCTTACGGGACGCCTCCTTCTCGTCTCGCGATTGTTGGCGAGCCCCGGCTTGTGGAGGGGGCGGCGAGAGCACTACTCTGGTCAGTTCGCGGACTTGCGCCTTAAGGAATGAGACCTCCTTCTCCAAGTCAGCGTTCTGCGATAGAAGTTGACTCCCCGTTTCAGCATCCTGTAAAAGAAGAGGTTAAGTCAGGTAAAGGAAAATATGGTGAGCGAGATAAAGTTGTATGAAGGGCTTACCATTCCACCTTGGAGGCTGGCGAAAAGACATTCCGAGATGGCCTCCTTCCCCTTGAGGCGCGCGACCTCATCTGAAGCTGACTTGAGATCGCGCTGGAGCTCTCTGGAATCCCTTTCTGCGGTAAGATACCGCCGAGCCACCATATGTCTGAGCTCCATGGACCCGAAGTGGGATCGCATGGCCTCGTTAACGAGGAGCCGGGATCGCAGGGAGACAAAATGGGCGGTTTCCTCGCGGCCATACAGCCCGAAGGCGAGGGAGAACGCCTCACCTCCAACCTTATCGCTCTCAACCCAGGAGGGGAGGAGCGAAGAGCAAGAGATCCGGTTGAGGTCAGGATCCCACGCGAGCACCGGCTCGCCGATGGCGTCGGGGAGCTTCGCGCCCAGGCCAAAGTTCTTGTGGCTGGCTGGCTTGGGCCCGCCGAGAGCATCCCTCGGCTCGCTGTCGTCCTCAACGACCTTCTAGCTCACGGGCGGGGGGAGTGGAACCTCGGCCTCAATTAGGTCCACGTACTCCTTCCCCTTGGTGGTAGAGGGAGTCTCCTTGTTCCTTTTGTTCACGGGGGGGGGGGGGGGGGGGGGGGGGGGTTGCGGCGAGCTGGCTCGCAGGCGGAGGCCGTTTCTTACCAGAAGCCGAGCCGAGATGTTCTCGGCATGCATCGGCGTCCGCAATGGCGACAGAGCTAGAGGAGTGGGCTGTGCTCCTCGCATGCAGGGGATGGATGGGAATATCCCGCTCACTTGCAAAGGCAATGAAAGAGTTAGCGTTCAGAGTAAGAAAAATTACAGGAGCTTGTGAGTGCGAGCCGAACCTTCCCCTTGCGGGACCGGCAGCAGCGAGTCCACCTTCTGCCGGAGATAGATGACCTCGAAGTTCTTTCCATCCAAATACTGGTAGAGCCTCGCGTCGTCACCGCCGAGCGAGGCAGGAGGGCGGTATGTTGCATCATCCCGTTGGAGGGGGAGAAGGGGATATTGCCGAACTATCCTTTTACTAGGACGTATTTCTGGTGCCAGTAGCGGGTTTTGTTCACCGTCTCGCAGACGGTGACATGCTGGCTCGCGATGTGGGTTGTCCCGTCCTTGTAAGTGCGAAAGGAGAAGACCTTACGAAAGATGAGCAGGCTGAACTCAATCTTCTCCTCCGGCAAGTAGCAAGCGAACGCGACTACCACGACGATCACGTTCGCCGTCAACTGGCTCAATAAAACACCGTAGTACTTGAGTACCTAAAAAGTTCACCAAAGTAAGGTTAGCACGCTCCTGCCGAGGCGAGTAAGAAATGCGAGTGTCGAGTAGAGTACCTGGCGTATTTCCGGCCAGAGTGGGAGCCGCAACCCATTCTTGAAATGAGCAATGGGGATGGCGATCTCTTCGGTGGACGGATCATTGATGGTGGCAGTGCTCAACGGGTGGTGAGCTACATACTCCGAAGGGATGTACTTATCCACTATGGCGAGAAACTTGTCACCAGTGAGCGAGGCGCAGAAGAACGGGTGTTCGCGAAAGGCCCCGACACACCTGGCTCGCCCCTCGGATTCTCCCTCAACAACTATTGTTTTACTGTCAGCGTGTTGGGAGAGGAGCGAGTGCGAGCTGATATATGCGAGAGAGCCTGGGAGGGAGAAGAAACGATGAGGAATAGTTAATGTTGTGGTTAGAAAGTGAAAGCCGTCAGTTATTTATAGAAATGAAAAGGGCTGGAAGAATTCGAAGCGCTGGAGGTGCCGATAGCGGAACCACGCGGTGATTTCTCAGCTTCTTGGGGCCTCATCCGCTCCAAGTGGGTTGGCGTCCTGGAGAAATCCTCTGATTCGCCTTTGGCAAGCCAAAACCGCAGAAAGAAAAGGGAAAAGTCGTGAGAGCGGAACAGTACCTCGCGAGCCCGGCATATCAAATGAAAAGCAAGCTATGCGCGAGCACAATTAACATAACGATAGAAATAATGCAAAGCGAAAGAGAAAGCTCACGAGCGGGAATATCCTTATTACAAATTCACGAATTGTTCGAAACCCCCAGAAGAGTGGGAAATAGTAACAAGAGCGAGCAACGAATAACAATAAAAGATAGCTGTTCAGTAATTGAGCCTTTTCCAGTGGCCGCGGGCTCACACCCGAGCACAGAGGGATTCTCCGGTAGTGATACTCGCAGACTGACTGGACCTCGCATTGCATTAGGCGCATGTAGTCCTCGATTCGCGCGAGGTGCACCCCGGGGGTGGTGACCTCATCGTGAGCGACCTGCTGTACCTCGGCGAGGACGCGCACGTTCGCATCCTCCATGGAGGCAAAGCTCTCCTCGTAAGAGGCCCTGTTCATCCGGTCCTGGTCATATAGCTCTCGCAACATTAGGGTATGCTTCTGAAATATCTCGGCAACTCACCTTTTCATCTGTTCCGGGTTGCCGGGGTCCCCCAAGAAAACTGCGACCTGGCTTGGCGAGGGCGGGTGGCGACATCTCCAGCTCCCCGTGCTCTGACTCGGTAGGCGGGGTCGGGGGAACACCTGTGAAAGAAAGAAAATCAGCATAAGAGGCAACGAAAGAGATAGTCGACAAAAATTATTTAACTTGGCGAGATGAGAATGGTACGGGGTCGCAGGCGAGAAGAGCTTGGCTGACCCTTGAAAGCCTCAGTGAAGGCCGAGGTGATGGATTTTCCTAGGCAAGGGGGTGCATCGTCTTGTCTGCGACCCGAGGTTCGACAAGTAGTGAGCCACCCGGGCTCCGTCGGCCCTGAGTGCCGAATCCAGGCATGATGATGTTCATTTTTGGTGGGGCCGGTGAGCCCACCGGAGTGGGGACTTGCCTCTCCGAAGTCACGAGGGGGGGGGGGGGGGGGGGGGGGGGGGGCTCTGCAAAAGGAATGAGGCGGGTCAGCGGTCAATGAAAAGTGAGAGATGGCAAGGCGAACGACTTACCAGGGCGCAAATGTGAGGCTCGCAGGTCAGAGGTCCTCACATCAGGGGGGGGGACTGTCCTCCCGGGGGATGTGGGGCGAGACCCCGTTGGCGATGGCCTAGTAAGACTTTCCTTGGTCGGAGGGTCCCGCGAGTAAGGAAATAGAGTTAAGCGAATACTATTTGAAGTATCGAGTCCTTCTTTAGTAGAACCTGTGAGGCGAGCTCGTGGCGGTGAGAGGGAGATATTGGTGACGACTCATCCTCCCTAGACAGCCTTCGGATGGTCTTAGCCCTCTTAACCTGAGGCGGGGGCGGAGCAGGTTGCGAAGAGATCCAGCGGCGAGCTCGGCAGATTTGGCCTTCTGGACCGCCCGCGAGGCCTTGAGGTGAGCAAGTATCTCCTCCTTCTTGGACATCTCGCAGAAAACAATAGTGAGCAGCGGAAGGAGGGGGAGGGAAGAAAAAGTTCATGCACCAGCTGGAAGGAATGGTATTTATAGGAGTGGGCATGGGTCCCACCAAAATATTCTCACCATGTCATCAAAGGGCCGTCGAAAACCAGGGGTTGGATGTTTCTTCGTGAGACTAGAGTAGCCTCGTGAAGAGCGGAGATTGTGTACAACCTCGGTATTCGTCAGAAGGTGAGCAGAGACTAAGGAATCAGCAGGCGAGGGGAGTGAGAAGGAGGGCAAATTAGGAAAGCGGGCGAGCTGGGCTCTCACCGGCTGCTCACAGGGAGAGGGCGAGCTGGACTCTCGTCGGCTGCTCGCTGGGAGCGGGCGAGTCGGGCTCTCGCGGGCCGCCAGCAGGAAAGCGGGCGAGCCAGGTCCTCCTAGGTCGCGAGAGGAGCCCCTGTGGGTGGCTCGCCCAGTAAAGGCCCATGTGTGTTTTTACATAGAAGCCCCTGGTGGTATGCAGTTAGCCTCTCCAAACAGTGGAGTTTGGCTATTGGCAGACCATTTTGGGCTGCGTATAGTAAAAGTGTAAGGCGGAATCCCGCTATTAGCAGACCGAACTAGAAAAAAGGGAACCTTTGGAGGGGATTCCAATCTCAGTATTCTGAGCTTCTTCCACCCTAGGTTATCTTGGCTTAGCTCTCAGGCTCTCCAAGGTGCCCAGTCTCAGCTTTGGCTTGGGAGGGGAAGCGCTCAAAGATCTTCCGGGTGTGTGGTGGGACCTCCTCGCTGCGACCAAAGGTCTGTGTCTAGTTCCAAGTCTCTGGTCCATCCCTTTTGAGGAATCAGTAAGTGCTAGTGCCCCTCTTCTTTGAGGGCCCGAGCTCCACAAGAGACCAAGTCTTGGTTTCAATAATATATATATATATATATATATTGTACAACCCAGTGTTCACCGACTCGTGGAGGAATCAACCACAAGTAATTCAGGGAGTGCTCGCAGACTCGCAGCGAGTACCTTGCCAGGGCAGGGCGAGGTGAGCCAGAGAAGCGAGCCAGGGATCCCACTCGCGAGTAGCGAGAGGCAATAACATGAGTGTTTTGAAGACCACTCAGAGGGGGCATTTAGCCACGATGAGTCAGATAAGGTCTCGCAGCGATAGGCCCCCTCCACTCGCAGGAGGGGATCTCGCGAGCCCAGCTCGCAGAGTGAATGGCGAGTGGCACCTTCATGGGCCACTCGCCCACCAGGGGGTGTAGGTGAATTTACATTAGCACCCTTGGTGGGCTGCCAATAGCCCTCTAGAACATCGGAGTTTGGCCGTTGGCAGACCAGTTTGGGGTGCGTATAGTAAAACCAAAAGGCAGAATCTCACTATTGGCAGACCAGACTAAAAAATCTATAAATAGACCCTTTGGGTCACCTTGAGAGGGCATTATAGATCTTTGCTTCTCCTCAAGAGTCCTTTGGTTAGCTCCTCCAGCTCTCTAAGGTGCCCAGCTTCAGCTTTGGATTGGGAGGGGAAGCGCTCTAAGATCTTCCGGGTGTGTGGTGGGACCTCCATGCTGTAGCCAAGGGTCCGTGTTAAGCTCTTAGTCCCCGATCTGTTGCTTCTGCGGGATCAGTAGGTATTACCTTCCCCCTCTAAGGGGTCAGATTTCCTCGTTGGGGCCAAGTCCTAGTTTCAACATTTTTGATGCGGTGAGCGTGGAGAGCAGATAGTACAAGAAAGTTCCAAGCAAGAGACATGGCTGGAGAGGACGAGCGAGAGGCAGGCTTTGGTAGTTCGCCACCACCCAGCGCTCTAGAGACGGTAGAGACGCGGGCAGACCTTAGAAGGGACCTGCTCGGGGCTTTTCAGTGCGCTCTCGCCATAGCACTTGGGGGTCTCGCAACCCCTGCGCCCTAGGTGGCCCCTCTAGCTGGAGTTGGCGAGAACGCCCCAGGGCAGAGGGCATGAAATTAAAGGAGGTGACGTCCCATGCGCCAGAGTGAGATCTCATAGGGCGAGAGCTTTTCCCCATCCCATCGAGTGCGAGCGGGGTCTTGGCGAGTGCTGTCCCGGCAGGCGGGATCCTGGCCAGTGGGGTCCCATCGAGTGGCCCCTCGTTGAGTGCAAGATTGGTATGTGTCGGGTCGCCCGGGGAGATCGCGGGCCAAGTGGAGTAGGTCAGGGGGGTTGTTGAAGTGTTGAGACCGGGCAGTCTGTCTGGAGACCGGGCGGTCTGTCTGGAGACCGTGCGGTCTGTCTGGAGACCGGGCGGTCTGGTTGGTGACCGGGCGGTCTGGCTTCCTTTCTCTCTAGGGATCTGTTTGTTTTAGATCGTGCCCTCTCTGAGGCTTGTCGAGTTGATGATGAAGACAGGCGGTCTTGCCCTGCTTCCTATGGTTTGCCCATTATAGACCGCTTGTTCTCTAGAGGGTTCGAGAGTGAGGTCTATTATCTCAGACTGAGCGGTCTCATCGGTCTCAGCGGTCTCGGCGGTCTCCCCATGTCTGACCGCCCAGTTCTATATTTTGTCCTGTATAGTGTTTAGTCCCACATTATTTATTTGTAATCTCCTCTCTCTCCTCCATTCTATATAAAGGAGGTTATACCTTTGTAAGAAGTCAAGTTGCTTGGAAATAAAGATATTTTTTCTCCAATTTCCGGTCTCTTCTTTTTTTGTTCGCACATGGTATCAAAGCAAGCTTACTGGTTGTGATAACTCGCGATTTTCTTCTCTGTTCGCGCGGTCTCCTTTGGCGACCTCTTCTGCTCGCGCGACCTCTTTTGGTCCTAGTCTTCCCTTTTCTCCTCTCTTTGTTCGCGCGGCCTCTTTTGCTCAAGCGGTCTCCTGTGCCCGCGCGGTCTCCCTTCTCTTCTCGTGCGGTCTCCTCTGTTCGCGCGGTCTCCTTCTGCTATGGCGGTTTCTGATGACTCTACCACCACCACCACTACCACCACACCTTTGGCTGTTTCCCACCACTCTCCTCCCATTCCTTCGGGCAATCTTGGTACGGTCTCCAAACTTGTTGGTCCCAACTATCCAGACTGGAGTGTCTCTTTCACCTTCCTTCTCCGCTCACAACGCAAGCGTCATCATCTTATCGATGACCCTCCTCCTCGCTCCTCTGCTACCTTTAATGATTGGGATGCTAGTGACGCCCTCGTTCGCACCTGGCTTGCTAATCGTCTCTCAGATGAGTGCCTCCCTATCATCAGGCATGCTGAAACTGTAAAAGCTATTTGGCTCCATCTTGCTTCCCTTTACTCAAAGGGAGCTCAAACATCTCGCATATATACCCTATATGCAGACTTGTTTGCTCGTCCCTCCATGACTCCTGCCGCTGCTTACCAACAAGTTCAGGCTCTTGGGGCTGAAATTCTTCAGAATAGACCCTTCTCCGCTGATCTGGCCGACCAACACAAACACTTCCAGGAACTTCTGGTCGTGTGTTATCTTCCGCGCCTCCCAGAATCATATGACATGATCCGTCAATAGATTCTTGGAGAGGCTGAATCTCCCACTTTGGATGCTACTGCTGCCCGCATTGCCGCTGTTACCACTCTTCTCCAACGACCTCTGTTGGTCTCACCGTCTCTACCTGACAACTATGCTCATCAGACTCAGAGGGGTAACACTGGAGGTCGGAACAACCATCCTGAAGGATGTGCACCTTCCAAGTATCTTTGCTCTCACTGCGGGAGGATAGGCCACTCTGTTGCTCGATTTTGGCTCAAGCATCCCCACCTTCTCCCTACCGGTGACTCTTTCTCCTCTACCTCCAAGCAATCAGCCTCGGTGGTTACTTCCTCAGGTAGTGCCCATGTAGTCACTCAAGGTAAATGGCTGATTGAGTTCGGTGCTACAAATCATATGACTGGTAATCCTCAATGTTTCTCTCTCTTGGAGAAACATGATCGGCTGCCCCCGATGTTAATTGCGGATGGATCTCCTTCTCTAGTAAATGGTATGGGTATCGTCCAGGTCACTCCGTCTCTTCGCCTGGAAGATACTCTATATGTGCCCAAATTCCCATGCAACTTACTATTTGTTACTTCTCTCTGCAAGCAGCTACATTTCTCTGTAACATTCACCCCTACTACTTGTTCTTTTCAGGATCCTTGCTCCAAGCGGATGATTGCTACTGGGACTGAGAGCGGCGACCTCTACTTCTTGGACAATGTATCAGCTCTCTCTACTTCCTCTTCGTCTTCCAACAGTCTTCTGTAATGACATCTTCATCTTGGTCATCCTCCTGAATGGCTTCTTCGTCAAATTCTACCTCATCTACCTAAGCATGCTCCTACCCTCAACTGTTAAGCATGTCAGATTGGAAAGCATCATCGCTCGTCTTTCCTAGCTAAATAAGGATGTCGATCTTCTAGTCTTTTTAATCTTGTTCACTCCGACATCTGGGGTCCTTCCCCTACTCCCACTATTGGGAGGGGTAGCTCTTATTTTGTAACCTTTATTGATGATTTCTCTAGATGTACTTGGGTATATCTTTTAAAAGATCGCTCTGAATTATTCTCTGTATGGACTACTTTTTATGAAATGATCAAAACTCAGTTTGGGGTCTCTATCAAAATTCTTCATTCTGATAATGCAAAAGAATATATTAGTAATGATTTCTCTGTCTTTTGTATGCACAATGATATTATACATAAAACAAGTTGTGTCTATACTTCTCAGCAGAACGACGTGGCTGAACGCAAGAACCGTCACCTCCTCGATGTAGCTCGCACTCTTCTATCTCAAATGAATGTTCCTCGCTGATATTGGGGATATGCCATTCTCATTTCTTGTCACCTCATCAATCGTATCCCATCTTCCATTCTTCATAGTCAAACCCCGTTCTCTGTACTATATCCGGGCAAGGATGCTTTCCCTCTTCCATCGCGTATATTTGGTTGTATGGCGTTTGTTCATTCTCCATCTACTACTCGCGACAAGCTTTCTCCGCGTGCCACAAAGTGTGTCTTTCTGGGCTACTCTTCTTCTCAAAAGGGTTATTGCTGTTTTGACCCCATTCTTCGCAAACAAGTGGTTTCTGCTGATGTTACATTCTTTAAAGATGTATCTTATTTCTCCAAAGACTCACTTATGGCTATGTCTGATCTTCCTCCTATTCTCCCCATACTAGCTGTCCCCATTGACAATAACCCGTTACCTCCGACACCACCCCCGACCCCATCTACTCCCCTCGAATCTCCCACTTCCCCTCTAAGGTAGCCTCTCCCAGCTCTCGGGCAAGCACTCTCTGCAACGGATGCACCAGATGTTGATGAATAAGCCGATTTAGATGTTCCTATTACCCTTCGCAAAGGAGTTCAGACATGTACGCAACATTCGATAAATGATGCGGTTTCCTATGCTCGTCTTACGCCCTCTTGCAGGAATTTTGCCTTGGATCTCTTTGCCACTGCCACTCCATGCTCTTACCAAGAAGTTCAGACAAGTTCGTCTATCCTGAGTTCGACGAACGGCGTACTTCAGGTCGACGAATCAAGTTTATTTCTCAGTTCGACGAACTTCACATTGAGTTCGACGAACTTCTTTCTGTGTTCGACGAAATAGCTTCTCAGCTTGACGAACTCAGATCTTCAAGCCAGATTCAGCAGATTATCTTTCAGTTCGACGAACTCCAACTTGAGCTCGATGAACTCCAGACTGTGCTCGATGAATCAGTAACAGATGTTCAGTTTGACGAACTCCAACTTCAGTTCGACGAACTCAACCTTCAGATCGACGAACTCTTATCTCAGCTCGACGAATTTTCTAGACAGATCAGTTATATATTATTCTCTGAAATCAGATCAACTAAATCAGCAACGGATTTATTCTATCATTTATTCCAAATAAATCAAGGATTTTATCCTTCCTTTTATTTATTCCTTTCCATTGTCTTCTCTCGAGAAAGTAGTCGTTTGGCTTATTTGAAAAGGATACATTTATTAAAAAGGAAAAGGAATTAAAGATTTGCTTGCAGTTCCAAGAAACAATCCTCCTGATTATTATATTCCTTATTCAGAGGATTTGAAATTAAAATCAGAGATATATTCTCTAAGAAAAAGTAAGACCAGGAAGAAGAAGGATCACAACAAGCGACTAACACTGAGAAGATACATTCTAGAGAAACATACAGAAAGTAAAAAAGAAAGATCATCTTCCTCAAGCAGCACCCTTTCATTCTCTGAGAACATCAATAAGATCATTCTCTCAGTTTTCAGCTGCAAGTTCTAATCTTCAAAGAGCAACAACAAATCTGAGAAACTTTGTCTCTCAGATTCATCAGCTATCAAGGAAGATATCTCTTTCAAGTGAAAGCTCCATCCTCCTACTGTCAACCATTTCTATCAGACAGGGGGAGCTTTACATAAAACAATCCACTAGTCTTCTCTCAGCTTGTGGACAGAGAAGAACTTCATAAACTCTATTTATCCCATCTTGTACAGGGTTCTAACTCCCTTCAAAAGTTAACCCTTTGGTGGCAGAGCACCTGATCAAAAACCTGTGGTTGGTGGCAGGGCACCTGATCAAAAACCTATGGTTGGTGTTTGGGCACCTGATCAAAAACCCATTGGTGATAGGGCACCTGATAAAAAACCTAGTGGATTCCTACCAAGGGTGGTAGAAGAGTAGATGTACCCAGGTTGATGGGGGAACTACTATAGATCCTTGTGTCTTCTGTATTTGTGTTTATTTTCTGTACTGTGCTGTTGTTGGAGTTGCCATTGTGATCTAGAAGTGGTCAAACATGTAATCTCACTGCCAACGCGATATGAGCCTGCAGGGTCGCACATAAGAGCATGTGGAGAAGTTGGTAGATTGACTGTGTTGGTAAATGTTACCAATCACCATATATAGAATGGGGAAATCCAGCAGGTTGTTGCTGTCTGAATTCGTCGGGTTTACACGGATAGAATTCGTCGGATTCGTCGGGATTCGTCGGATTGTCCTGTGAACACTCGACGAATTATTACAGAAACCCTTCAGTCGGCAAAATGTTGTCGTCTGTCTGGATTCGTCGGGATTCGTCGGGTTGTCCCGTGAAGACTCGACGAATTGTTACAGAGATCATTTTCTCGGCAAATGTTGTCGTCTGATCTGATTCGTCGGATTCATCGGATTGTCCCGTGAAATCTCGACGAATGATCTTCCGTGGAATTCCGACGAATTGTAACAGAAGCCCTTATTCTGCTGTGTGGTCTGCGGATAGCGATTCTTCTAGAAGCTGTTTATCCTTTGGGTATAAATAGGACTTCGTTTTAGGGTTCTTAGAACTAACGACAAGTTGAGCCGACGGAAGTGTTCCGCTCTCGCCTCACGAACCCTAGCCGACGGAAGTGTTCCGCCGTCTCTGAATCGCGTCCGCTGACCTCCTCTCCGGCGATCGTCGTCGTGTGTGTTCTTCCTGGAGCGAACCTAGCAGTTCGTGGAAGTGCAAAGGTGCAGTTGTTCTTCTCCCGGCTCGTGTGGATCACTGTAGAGACGTAGAAATTATTCTACGTGAGGACTCGCATAGCCGACGACAGGAATCAACTCGTGGAGCATCTAGGTTGGATTTGATCCAATCCCGCAAAGGTAATTTCATACCTAGCATTTTGATTAACTTCTTGATTCAACATTCATGGCTGATCCAAAGTCTTTTTGGGTTGTTTCTCTTCATTTCCGCTGCGCCTACATTTGATGTATGGTTCTAGAAAAACCCAACAGTGGTATCAGAGGGAGGTTGTGGTCATGAATTTTGTTTCAGAAGTTTGGTTATTCCAGTACGTGCAAATCTAGGTATTTGGAAGCGTTCTAAATGTCAAGATTTCTTCTTGGAATATCACATTTGATGTGATTTTGTGTGGGTTGTTTCTTCTTGGAATATCTCATATGGTTTTTTGGCGAGACCACCGCCAGGGGCGCTGCCCCTTGGACCCCGTTAGGGGCTCTGCCCCTAAGACCCCGCCAGGGGCGCGGCCCCTTGGAACCCCGCCAGGAACGTCTGGGATTTTGTAGTAATTTCTAATTGTTAGAAATTGTTGTCTCCTTAGCAGTAACCGTCCCTCAAGTGGTTAATGAACCCTTGTATTGTTTTGGATTTTGAATCCAACAATGAGAGACGAGCTTGTCTACTGCTTTAAGTCGAGTTGTCTTTGCCTTTGTCCAATGCATGTAAATCTGAAGATTTGGAAGAGTTCTAAATGTCCAGATTTAGCCTTTTCGTCTATCAAAGGTTGATAGTCTTATGTTGTGCACATAAGGGATGCATGTGGATTTAAGAAAGCTTGTTTTTCTGTGGATGTGCACTTTGATCAAATGTTGATCATGGTTAAGTGTTAACCTATTATTAAAATTAAAATCCCTTCATCAAATATTAAGTGTTCGGATGCCTTCCGATGGATGACACTCTTCCTGCCTCGATCGATGAAGTGTGGGCTTGCCAAAGCAAGGTGCATTAATCTATCTTGGTAAGGGTGCGAGCGGATAATTGTGATATCCCACTGTCGACATCGGGTCTAACTTAACTAGGTGACCTCAAAGGTTGAGTGCCTAGAGGCATAGGGTTGGCATGCACCATATGATGGATGCGAATAAGGAGTTATTCACCAGCCATACAAGAATTGCATGAGGATGCAATTGGCAAGCGTTGCCTACCTAAATAACCGCATTATGAGAGGAACGCCAAAGCGGACTCGTGGTGTTGGTGAAATATGGATCTTGTCCACTAAGAGAGTAGCTCGCATGGACTCTCCGAATTGATAGTGAGGGCTATCAATTTGAATAAAATAGTGGGAGTATTTAATTGAAGTCCAAATTAAAAATAAATTGTATTTTGAAATTAAGGTACTAATTAGATTCTGCATGAATTCTTGTAGAATTCCATGGCAAGTGGTTCACATTCCACCTTGTCCCTGAGAGCTATCCTTGAGAAGGACAAGCTTAGTGGGACGAATTACATGGACTGGTATAGGAACTTGAGAATTGTTCTCAGGCAAGAGCGAAAGCTCTACGTCTTGGAAGAAGAAGCCCCCGAGGTGCCGACCGGGAACTCGTCCCGTGTTGATAAGGATGCTTATAAGAAGTATACCGATGACGCCTTAGACGTCGAGTGCCTTATGCTTGCCACCATGAACTCTGAGCTTCAGAAGCAACACGAGAACATGGGGTGCAAGGAGATTGACGAGCACCTAAAGAAAATGTTTCAAGGGCAAGCTCGTCAAGAGAGGTTCGATGTCACGAAGGCATTATTTCAGTGCAAAATGGGAGCTCGAGACTCAGTTGGTACTCACGTACTCAAGATGATTGGGTATATAGAGAACCTGGAGAGACTGGGTTTTCCTCTGGGTCAAGAGTTGGCCACAGATCTTATCCTGCAATCGTTGCCGGATAGTTATGAGCAGTTTGTCTTGAACTACAACATGAATGAAATAGACAAGACACTGCCCGAGCTCCTAGACATGTTGCGAACTGCCGAGATAAACATGAAGAAGGCCAAGCCTGCTAGTCCCATATTGATGGTACATAAAGGCAAGGGTAAGGCCAAGGGCTTCAAGAAGACGAAGGTGGGACCTAAGTCACATCTTGAGCCCAAATCTTCTGCGCTGAAAAAGAAGAGCACCGTGAAGGAAGGAAAATGCCACCACTGTGGCAAGGCTGGTCATTGGAGGAGGAATTGTCCTTCGTACATTGAGGGTCTGCAGAAAATGAAGGGAGGTATGACTTCCTCTTCGGATATTTACGTTATAGAGATAAACCTTTCTGCTCCTTCATCTTGGGTATTGGATACCGGATGTGGTTCTCACATTTGTACAAATGTGCAGGAACTAGGAAGGAGGAGATTGCTGAGTAAAGGAGAGGTGGACCTACGTGTCGGCAATGGAGCAAGAGTTGCTGCTGTAGCCGTAGGGGTTTACCGTCTTTCTTTGCCCAGTGGGCTTGTAATAGAACTTGATAATTGTTATTATGTTCCGGCCATAACTAGAAACATTATATCCATTTCATGCTTAGACATGATTGGATTTTCTTTTATAATTAAGAACAATTGTTGTTCTATATTTAAGAATGATGTTTGTTATGCTGTAGCTCAATTGTTTAATGGTCTTTATGTTTTGAACCTGGACCATCCGATCTATAATGTAGATAATAATAAAAGACTAAGAACAAATGACTCAAATCCTACATATCTCTGGCATTGTCGTTTGGGCCATATAAATGAGAAGCGCATATCCAAGCTCCATAAAGATGGACTATTGGACTCATTTGATTATGAATCATTTGAGCGATGTGAGTCTTGTTTATTAGGCAAGATGACTAAAGCCCCTTTCACTGGTTATACTGAGAGGGCTGAGGATCTCTTGGGTGTTGTACATAGTGATGTATGCGGACCCATGAGTTCTATGGCTAGAGGTGGGTATTTCTACTTCGTTACATTTACTGATGATTTCAGTAGATACGGATACGTGTATCTTATGAAGTGCAAATCCGAAACCTTTGAAAAGTTCAAAGAGTTTAAGAATGAAGTGGAGAACCAATTGGGTAAAAAGGTTAAAGCACTCCGATCTGATCGAGGTGGCGAATACCTGAGTCATGAGTTCCGTGATCATCTGAAAGAGTGTGGTATTGTATCACAGCTCACTCCACCTAGGACACCGCAGCATAATGGTGTGTCTGAGAGGAGAAATCGTACTCTGTTAGACATGGTACGGTCGATGATGAGTCATGCAGACTTGCCTGTTTCCTTTTGGGGTTTTGCTTTAGAGACTGCTGCAATGACACTGAATCGCGCTCCGACGAAAACGGTTCTAAAGACACCATATGAGATATGGACTGGGAAGCGTCCTAGTATGTCGTTCATTAAAATTTGGGGCTGTGAGGCATACGTACGACGTCAAATGCCTGACAAGCTGGAACCCAAATCAGATAAGTGTTATCTGGTGGGATATCCTAAGGAAACGAAGGGATATTACTTTTACCTACCGTCTGAGGGCAAAGTGTTTGTCGCAAGGACGGGTGTCTTCTTGGAGAAAGAGTTCTTATCAAGAAAGACGCAAAAGGTAGAACTTGAAGAAGTTCAAGAACCACAAATAGTGAATGAACCAGAGTTGGATTCTGAGCCAGGACTACAAGATGTTGTAGCTAGAGAACCTGCTCACGAAACACAAGTCCTACGTAGATCTGGTAGACCAAGATTTGAGCCTGAGAGATATGGATTTCTCGTGTCTCAAATAGGTAATGTGTTGCTTATGGATCATGATGATGAACCAGCAACCTACCAAGATGCTATGAATGGACCGGACTCCGACAAATGGCTTGAGGCTATGAAATCCGAAATGGACTCCATGTATATAAACCAAGTTTGGAACTTGGTGGAACCACCTGAAGGGGTACGACCCATAGGGTGCAAATGGGTCTTCAAGAAAAAGACCGACATGGATGGGAATGTACAGACATTCAAAGGGCGACTGGTGGCTAAGGGTTTCAAGCAAATTCATGGTGTTGACTATGATGAGACCTTTTCCCCTGTTGCCATGGTAAAGTCCATTAGGATATTGCTTGCTATTGCTGCGTATTATGACTACGAGATCTGGCAGATGGATGTCAAAACGGCTTTCCTAAATGGAAACCTCCTTGAGGAAGTGTACATGACACAACCCGAGGGTTTTGTATCCCCAAATGAAGCCACTAAAATATGCAAGCTGAATAAGTCCATCTATGGATTGAAACAAGCCTCTAGAAGTTGGAATCTTCGTTTTGATGAGAAGATCAAAGAGTTTGGTTTTGTCAAGAATGAAGATGAACCGTGTGTTTACAAGCGAATCAGTGGGAGCATTGTTGTCTTCCTGATATTGTATGTAGATGACATACTGCTGATCGGGAATGACATACCTACCCTGAAAGTTGTTAAGAACAACCTAGGGAACTGCTTTTCTATGAAGGACTTGGGTGAAGCGACTTACATACTCGGTATTAAGATCTATAGAGATAGATCGAAGAAGTTGCTGGGTTTGACCCAGAGTACGTACATTGACAAGGTGTTGAAGCGGTTCAACATGCTTGAGTCCAAGAAAGGATTTTTGCCCATGTCTCATGGTGTGAATCTCTCTAAGGACCAGTGTCCAAAATCTTGCGAAGATAAGGACCGCATGAAGTCGATCCCATATGCTTCGGCAATTGGGTCAATCATGTATGCAATGTTATGTACTCGACCTGATGTCTCATTTGCTTTGAGCATGACTAGCAGGTATCAGTCTGATCCCGGTGAATGTCACTGGATAGCCGTAAAGAATATCCTGAAGTACTTGAGAAGGACTAAGGATGTATTCTTGGTGTATGGTGGAAAGGAAGAGCTCGTTGTAAGTGGTTACACGGATGCCAGCTTCCAAACTGATAGGGATGATTCAAAGTCTCAGTCAGGGTTTGTGTTTTGCCTGAATGGAGGAGCTGTGAGCTGGAAGAGTTCCAAGCAAGAGACAGTTGCTGATTCTACAACTGAGGCCGAGTATATCGCTGCAGCTAATGCAGCGAAGGAGGCTGTATGGATTAGGAAATTCATCGGCGAGCTAGATGTAGTTCCTAGCATTGTTGGTCCCGTAGTTCTCTACTGTGATAACAATGGTGCAATTGCACAATCTAAGGAACCTAGATCCCATCAGCGCTCCAAGCACATACTTCGGCGGTTCCATCTTATTCGTGAGATTGTCGAACGAGGAGATGTGAACATTTGCAGAGTGCCGACTGAGGAGAATATTGCAGATCCACTGACAAAGCCTCTCGCGCAGAGAAAGCATGATGGTCATACTAGATCAATGGGTATACGATACCTGAATGATCAACTCTAGTGGGAGTCTTGTGGGTTGCATGTAAAATAAATATTCTGTTGGCTGTTTAAAATTTATTCATATGATGAATTGTGTACCAATTATTTCTTTTTACGATTAATGGCAAGTTCTTTTATTACGATATACTGTTTCTATATGATAGAATAAAATTCGTGATAAATACCCTTAGAATGTTCGCTTCCATAGGACATCAAGTACGAGACTTGAATGTGAGAGCCTATGATTTCGAAGCTTCATTCTTAAAAGGTCCCTGGTCGAGGTATCATCGTAGAAGCTAAGGGTGATGATGATACATTAAGACTAGCATGTGTGTTGACTGATGACCGGTTCTCACAGGTCATGATATTGTGATATCAAGTCATCACGTGGGTACTTGTTAGTGAACAAGTTGTACTGGACAGACCCAACCTGAGACTACTTTGTGGATTGTTAATTAAAAGTGTCACAAGTAGGTCTCATTTGACAATGGTGTTGTGGTCCTTTGACCTGAAGTCACAACATTCATCGAGTGAGGAAGAGCGTGCTTTGATGTCATCTAAAGTCTTCCTTGAAGAAGGTTGATGATAAGGGTGGTCGTTGGGTACGTTACGAATCATTTGGGTGTTTGGGTGTGAGCAGATATGGGATTTGTCCTCCTATCTAACAGGAGTTGCATCCATGGGCCCCTTGATGGAATTGGACTGAGAAATGCATGGCCATGCTTGGTTGAGCCAATATGTGATATTGGGCTCACCATTCTCTGGAAGTCCGTTCTAGATCAAGAAACTTGGATTGAGCTATTATGAGGGTGACACAGTCCATGCCTCTAGTTCTTTCCGGATGTAAGGGACAAAGGGACAAAGACAACGCTGGAACATTGGTCATAAAGGCTTATGAGTTATGAACTCTTATTGCTTGGGGAGCAATGATGCATTGCTAGATGCCGCTCATTGTTTGTGAGGTTTTTGGTTTGATACTTTCAAGATCAAGTGGGAGACTGTTGGAGTTGCCATTGTGATCTAGAAGTGGTCAAACATGTAATCTCACTGCCAACGCGATATGAGCCTGCAGGGTCGCACATAAGAGCATGTGGAGAAGTTGGTAGATTGACTGTGTTGGTAAATGTTACCAATCACCATATATAGAATGGGGAAATCCAGCAGGTTGTTGCTGTCTGAATTCGTCGGGTTTACACGGATAGAATTCGTCGGATTCGTCGGGATTCGTCGGATTGTCCCGTGAACACTCGACGAATTATTACAGAAACCCTTCAGTCGGCAAAATGTTGTCGTCTGTCTGGATTCGTCGGGATTCGTCGGGTTGTCCCGTGAAGACTCGACGAATTGTTACAGAGATCATTTTCTCGGCAAATGTTGTCGTCTGATCTGATTCGTCGGATTCATCGGATTGTCCCGTGAAATCTCGACGAATGATCTTCCGTGGAATTCCGATGAATTGTAACAGAAGCCCTTATTCTGCTGTGTGGTCTGCGGATAGCGATTCTTCTAGAAGCTGTTTATCCTTTGGGTATAAATAGGACTTCGTTTTAGGGTTCTTAGAACTAACGACAAGTTGAGCCGACGGAAGTGTTCCGCTCTCGCCTCACGAACCCTAGCCGACGGAAGTGTTCCGCCGTCTCTGAATCGCGTCCGCTGACCTCCTCTCCGGCGATCGTCGTCGTGTGTGTTCTTCCTGGAGCGAACCTAGCAGTTCGTGGAAGTGCAAAGGTGCAGTCGTTCTTCTCCCGGCTCGTGTGGATCACTGTAGAGACGTAGACATTATTCTACGTGAGGACTCGCATAGCCGACGACAGGAATCAACTCGTGGAGCATCTAGGTTGGATTTGATCCAATCCCGCAAAGGTAATTTCATACCTAGCATTTTGATTAACTTCTTGATTCAACATTCATGGCCGATCCAAAGTCTTTTTGGGTTGTTTCTCTTCATTTCCGCTGCGCCTACATTTGATGTATGGTTCTAGAAAAACCCAACAGCTGTATGATTTTGTTTTGTTTTTACACTCACTCTATTATACATATACATAGCAGTATTTTAATTCCGCTATAAAAATAAGTTAAAAACTTTTAATACTCTATTCACCCCCCTCCCTCTAGAGTAAATCTAAGATCTAACCTCACTTTCAATAAGTATCAGAGGAACTTGCATAGCCTCTCTATAGATCAACCTGACCCACCGTCTATGAGAGCCCGACAGCGGAATCGATCTGGGGCACTCCAGCGCAAACTTTCCTCAGCCTGCCTCTCTAGAGATTAACATGTCCCACCGTCTATGAGAGCCCGACAGCAGAATTGATCTGGGGCACTCCAGCTCAAAACACACAAGGGCACATGGTTAGAATAGGCATTGAAGTCAGCGCACAATGAGTCATTCATATAACAAATCATCCTAAAAATTTTTAAGGATAGAAATGTTTTAGATCATCCCCGCTTCGAGCTCGGCCGAGAGGTGCCCCTTACACATCCCGAAGGTGGTACCCTCCCGACTTGAGCACTTCATCTAAAATATAAGGCCGCTTCTAGTTGCGATCGAGCTTTCCCACCGTGGCTCCTCTCCCGGTCGCGTCAACCTTCTTCAAGACTAGATCCCCCTTCTCGAACTATTTTACTCGAATGTGCTTGTCGAAATACCGAGCCATCCACCGCTTGACCTCCTCCTGCCGGATGGTGGCTAGGTCCCAATGCTCTTCTTCCAAATCCAAAGATAGACGTTGTTCTTCCACGTTCTCCAGTCTCCACTCTTCATCTCCTTCCCCTGCGGTCACCACCCTGGGTGACTTTACCTCGAATTCTATAGGAAGCACGGCCTCGGACCCATGGGAGAGATTGAATGGGGTCTCCCTGGTCCTCAAGGCCTAAAGGACCGAGGGCAGCTGTTCTACCCAGTTGCCTCTCATATTTTCAACCTTCTTTTTTAGCAAATTCATAATGATTTTGTTTGCCGCCTCCACTTGCTCATTGTTCCTTGGGTGGTGGACTAACGCAAACCGAAGATCTATGCTGAGTTGGGTGCAAAGCTGATGAACTCGTCGCTGGCAAACTGCTGCCCGTTGTATGTGACTATGGCTAGCGGAATCCCATGCCTGCAAATTATTTTCCCCCATATGAAATGTCTCACCACCTGAGAGGTTACCTTAGCCAGCGCTTTTACCTCCAGCCACTTGGAGAAGTAATCGATCATTACTAGCAGGAACTTTCTTTGGCCACTTGCCTGGGGGAAGGGACCCACCAGGTCTAATCCCCATATTGTGAAGGGCCATGGAACCGTGATGGTCCGGAGCCTCTGAGCTGGTAGGAGCTGGAGGGGAGCGTACAACTGGCACTTGGAGCATTTCTTGGCAAATTCTATCGCATCCTTGTTGAGGGTAGGCCATAAGTAGCCTTGCCTCAACACTCTTCCTTCCAAGGTTCTGCTCCCTGAGTTGCTGCCGCACTCCCCCGAGTGAATTTCCTCCAAGACCCTTGGAACCTCCTCCTCCAAGAAGCAACGAGCTAGGAGTCCCAAGAGGGTTTTTCGTTACAGTTCACCTGCATGTAAGGAATAATATGCTGCTTTGTACCTGAGCCGCTCTTATCCGCATCCCCCTCTGAGAATTTCCCCGATGTTAAGAAAATGATGATAGGATCCATCCACGACGCCTGCCGGTCTACCTCCATTAACTCCCCTTCCTCGATGGAGGTCCGGAAGAGTTCTGACACCGTCCCTCCTGCTCGGGGACCGAACTTGGCCAGGAGGTCGGCTGGGATGCTCTCCTTCCTTTGCACATGCTGGATGGAGAAGGTGCAGAATTGCCCGATGATCCCCTTGACCTTCTCTAGATATCGCTGGAGGGTGGGATCCTTTGCCTCAAACTCCCCCTTGACCTGACATGCCACTACCACGGAGTCCATCGAGACCTCCACGTCTTGCAATCCCCACTCCCGGGCCAGCCGTAGGCCTGCTATTACTGCCTCATACTCGGCCTGGTTATTGGTGATAAGGAAGTGGATTTTGATGGCTTGCTCTATCCTTGTTCCCTGGGGGCTTACTAGAATTACTCCTCCCCCAAAAGAATGCCTCCCCGATGCTCCGTCGACCAACATCTTCCAAGCTGCCAGCACGGGCTGGCTCGGGCTCTTCTACCTCGGTCACATAATCGGCTAGGAAGCCTGTCATTACTTGCGCCTTTATCGAGAGTCTGGGAACGAAAGAGATATCAAATCCACTTAGCTCCACCGACCACTTAGCTAACCTTCCTGAGTGTTCCACTCCTTCCATGATGCTGTGAAGGGGGTGGTCGGTTACCACCTCGATGGAGTGCGCCTGAAAGTAGGGTCGGAGCTTCCGGGCTGACACCACGAGATCGAAGGCCAGCTTTTCCAAAATGGGATACCTAAGCTCGGCCTTCCTCAAGACTCGGCTGACGTAGTAGATCGGGAGTTGTTTCTTCCCTTCTTCCCGCACCAACACGGAGATCACCGCTTCGTACCTTACCCCATGTAAAGGGATATGTCCTCTCCCTGCCTCGGTCCCTGGAGTAAAGGGGGCATGGGTCAGCTGCCTCTTCAATGCTTGAAAGGCCTCCTCACACTCCAGGGTCCACTCAAACTTCTGGTTCCCCCTTAGCATTTTGAAGAACGAAGCACACTTCTCCCCGGCCCTGGAGAGAAATCTACTTAGCCCAGCTAGCTTCCCGGTGAGGCGCTGGACCTCCTTCGCGTTCCTCGGCGATCCCAGCTCTAAGATTGCTTTCACTTTGTCAGGGTTAGGCTCCACCCCGACAGGGGTGAGCAAGTGGCCTAGGAACTTCTCTCGGCTAGCCCCGAAGACACAATTATGGGGGTTGAGTTTCATCTTGAACTTGCGCAAGGTCCCAAAAGTCTCTTTGAGGTCCTGGAGGTGGGACTCGAGGTTCCGACTCTTGATCATGAGATCGTCCACGTATACCTCCAGATTCCTCCCCTTCTGTTCTCAGAAAACCCTATCCATCATCCACTATATGTTTTCCCTGTGTTTTTTTTAGCCCAAAGGGCATCAACTTGTAGCAGTAGCACCCATCCCCCGTGATGAAAGAGGCATCCTTGACATCGGGAGGGTGCATGCGGATCTGATGGTAACCTGAGAAAGCATCTAGAAAACTCATTAGGGAAAAACCGATGGCTGAGTCAACCAACACGTCGATTCAAGGCAAGGGTTAACAATCGTTGGGGCACGATTTATTTAATAAAGAAAAGTCCACACACATTCTCCACTTACCGTCTCCCTTTTTTACCATTACTACGTTGGAGACCCAGCCTGGGTACTGGATCTCCAATACAAATCCTTCCTTGAGGAGCTTGTTCACTTCCTCCCGGATGGGCGCCTCCAGCTTGTTCGCGATGGACCTCTTCTTCTGGCAGATGGGGCGAGTACTGGGGTCGAGGTTGATGCGATGGCATGCCACATTCGCATTGATCCCAGGCATCTCCGCGGCACTCCAGGCGAAGACGTCCGCGTTCTCTTGGATGCAAGCCGAGATCTTCCTCCGGTCCTTGGGGCTGAGCTCCCCACTGATCTTTACCTTCTTGATCACCCCTGCCCTGGAGGCGACCTCCAGCTCTACCACCTCCTCCACGGCCTCTAGCCTTGACTACTCCGCCCAGTCACTCTCCTTCCTCTCACTATAAACAAGCGCTTCGGCTCCTCCCTCTTTCCTTCCTTCTTCTCCTGCCTCTTCTGGCATCGCTGGCTCACCCATCTCCCTATCCCACTCCTCAGCTTCCGCCATCCAGGTGATGGTGTTCACGACAGTCATATAGCACTACCTTTCCACCTTAGGGTCTCCCCTTACCCGGACCTGGACTCCTCCTGAGTTGAACTTGAGGCATTGGTGAAAAGTGGAGGGGATGCATCAGAATGCGCTAATGAGGGGTCGTCCGAAGATGGCATTGTAGCTGCTGGGGCAATCCACTATAACAAAGCGGCAGTTTCGGGACTGCCCCCCCCCCCCCCCCCCCCAAGAGCACATGGAGTCCCACTCCTCCTTCCACCTCCTTTCTTTCCCCCGAGAATCCAAAGAACGGGCCGTCTGAGGCCAACACCCTTCTAGCCGCCACCTTCATCTCATCAAATGCCTTTTTGAAGATGACATTGACCGAGCTCCCATTATCCACGAGGATCCAGGAAACGATGAAGTTCTCGATGGTCATCTAGATGACCGGCGCATCGCAGAACGGGTCCTCCTAGCCCAGCATATCTTTCTGGGAAAACGTGATCTTTTCTACTGGGGGTGAGGCTTGGGATGTCGAAGCCATGTTATGACGATAAATGGTATGGTGGCTCGCCCTCCTGGTCGACTCGATCCCTACCCCCCTATGGATCACTCTAATCCCTTCTCGGGTCCCCGCGTCAACCCTATCCTCGCACCTCTCTTCCTCCTCCTCCTAAGGCAGGACCTCCTCAATCCTCACCGGACGCTGCTCCCGCTACACCGACACTCTGGCCCCCCTCATCTCCATGAACTCTGGGCAGGTGGCCGTCACGTGATCTTCCTCCTGATGGAAGTCACAATAGGGCAACGCCACCACCTCCCCTCGGCCACTGCACCTCTGTTTCTCCTTCTGAGCCTATATCCTCCGGCTCCCGCATATCTTCCTCTTCCTTCTCTTCCTCTCTCGACCGCCATCGCTAGCTGAGGCGGGGGAGTAGGTGACCTCGGGCCCTGCCTCCATCCTAGCTGATGAGGTCTTCCTTGTCCTCCTTGGAAGTTGCCTCTCCCTGGTGGAAACCCCTTCCTGGGTTCTTCAACCCTCCTCCTTGCTGCCTCCACCCCAACTTCGGGGCTCTTGCCTATTCTCTCCTTCTCGCCTCTGGTTGCCTAACCTCTGGCTCACTCAGCCATGCCAACCGCTTCGAGAACTCAGGATTGGCAGTCTCCCCCTATATCTCCTCCGCCGCTCTCTCCATCAACTTATCAAAAGATAATGGAGCCCTCCTCTTGAGGTCCATCTTAAAAAAACCTCCCACAGCCCTACTATGAAGGCAAGATGAAGGGTGAACCCTGACACCTCCTGGATGAGGAGGACCTTCTCCTGAAATCGATCCACATAGCGGGCTAGCGACTCCCCCGACCTCTGCTTGATGTTGAAGAGCGCCTCAGGGTCCTTCTTCCTGTTCTTCGAGGTTGAGAAGAGCAGCAGGAAGCCGCGATGTAGATCCTCGAAAGCGTAGATCGACCCCGAGGGTAACTGGTGGAACCAGTCCCTTGCCTTTTCCTTCAGGGTGGTGGCGAATAGTCGGCACTTGAAGGCGTCCAACATAGGTCTGATAGAGACCATGTCCTCGAACCACTGCAGGTGTTGAATGGGGTCATCCTTGCCGGTATACAGCATCATGGCCGGCTCCCTGAACCCCTCGGGACATGGTGCCGAGAGCACCAACTCACAGAATGGGCTTCCCCCTTCACCCCTGTGCGAACATAAAAAGAAGAGACCAGAAATTGGAGAAAAAATATCTTTATTTCCAGAAAACTTGACTTCTTACAAAGGTATAACCTCCTTTATATTGAATGGAGGAGAGAGAGAGGAGATTACAAATAAACAATGTGGGACTAAACACTATACAGGACAAAATACAGAACTGGGCGGTCAGACATGGGGAGACCGCCGAGATCGCTGAGGCCGCTCGGTCTGAGATAACAGACCTCGCTTCTAAACCCTCTAGAGAACAAGCGGTCTGTAAAGGATAGGCCACAGGAAGCAGGGCAAGACCGCCTATCTTCATCTTCAACTCGCCAAGCCTTAGAGAGCGCACAATCTAAAACAAACAGATCGCTAGAGAGAAAGGAAGCTAGACCGCCCGGTCACCAACCAGACCGCCCGGCCTCCAGACAGACCGCCCGGTCTCCAGACAGACCACCCGGTCTCCAGACAGACCTCCCGGTCTCCAGACAGACCGCCCGGTCTCAACAGTTCAACACTCCTCCTCAAGCTGGAGCATATATGTCAATCATGCCCAGCTTGTCGCAAATGTTCGAAAAAGAAGTAGACACGGGCTTGGTGAAAATATCTGCTAGTTCATTGTCCGAAGTGACGGAAGGAGTACAAATTTGTTTCTTCAGTACTTCTTCTCTGATAAAATGGCAATCGACTTCAATGTGTTTTATCCTCTCGTAGAACACCGGATTCTTAGATATGTATATGACAGCTTTGTTGTCACAGAACATCGGCAGTGGATGGTTATAGACTTCTCCTAAGTCTAGCATGAGAGCTCTTAACCACTTAAGTTCACAAGTTGTTGACGCCATACTTCGATACTCAGCTTCAGCACTGGACCTTGAGACAATTGATTGTTTCTTGCTCTTCCAGCTTACAAGATTTCCCCCAACAAAGGTGCATAATCCAGAAGTAGATTTGCGATCATCTTTATCATCTGCATAACTAGAATCTGTGTAGGCCTCAATCTTTAGATGATTGTTGTTCTGAAAAAGTAATCTCTTTCCTTGATCTCCTTTAACATACTCTAATATCCTTAGAGCAGATTGTAGATGACATTCTCTAGGATCTTGCATGAACTGACTAACATTTCCTACAACATATGAGATGTCTGGTCTGGTTACTGTAAGATAGATAAGTTTGCCTACAAGACGTATGTACCGTGTAACATCTGTCAGAGGTGGTGAATCATCTTGCCATGTTTTGTCTTCACCAACGGCCATGGGACATCGAGCGGGTTTAGCCCCAGTCAAACCGGTTTCTTGCAGACGGTCAAGTGCATACTTGCATTGTGAGAGAACCACTGAGTTGTGTTTCCGTAAAATCTCTATTCCCAGAAAATATTTTGGAGAGCCCATATCTTTGGTAACAAAGTGTTGACCGAGATGTTTCTTGTTTAACGCAATTCCAGTTTGATCGTCACCTGTGAGAAGAATGTCATCAACATAAACAGCAAGAACAACCAGACCCTGGGAGGTCTTGCGAATGAATAGAGAATGGTCTGCAAAACTTCTTGCAAAGCCAATGAATTCAACAATGCTACTGAACTTTTCAAACCATGCCTGAGGACTTTGTTTTAGTCCATGGATAGCTTTCCGCAACTTGCATACATGTGTCTCCCCCTGAGCAACATACCCAGGATGTTTCTCCATATACACATCTTCTTGAAGATCGCCATAGAGGAAAGCATTTTTGATGTCGAGTTGAGACATAGACCAACCCCTGTTGACGGCTACCGAGAAGAGGACCTGGATAATGCTGATGCAAGCTATGGGAGAGAATGTATCAAAACAGTCTACACCATAAGTCTGAGTGTAGCCTTTGGCGACAAGGCGAGCCTTGTAGCAATCCACACTACCATCAGGATGGAACTTCATAACAAAGACCCAGCGACAGCCAACGACATCCATTCCTAGAGGAACCGGAACAAGAGTCCAAGTATCTCTCTCAATGAGGGTTGCCATTTCTTCATCCATAACGGCCTTCCATTGAGGAATGGTAAGAGCTTCTTGGTAAGAGCGTGGAGTGGCAGTGGCAAAGAGATCCAAGGCAAAATTCCTGCAAGAGGGCGTAAGACGAGCATAGGAAACCGCATCATTTATCGAATGTTGCGTACATGTCCGAACTCCTTTGCGAAGGGTAATAGGAACATCTAATCGGCTTATTCATCAACATCCGGTGCATCCGTTGCAGAGAGTGCTGGCCCGAGAGCTGGGAGAGGCTACCTTAGAGGGGAAGTAGGAGATTCGAGGGGAGTAGACGGGGCCGGGGGTGGTGGCGGAGGTAACGGGTTATTGTCAGTGGGGACAGCTAGTATGGGGAGAATAGGAGGAAGATCAGACAGAGCCATAAGTGAGTCTTTGGAGAAATAAGATACATCTTCAAAGAACGTAACATCAGCAGAAACCATTGTTTGCGAAGAATGGGGTCAAAACAGCAATAACCCTTTTGAGAAGAAGAGTAGCCCAGAAAGACACACTTTGTGGCACGCGGAGAAAGCTTGTTGCGAGTAGTAGATGGAGAATGAACAAACGCCGTACAACCAAAAATACGCGATGGAAGAGGGAAAGCTTCCTTGCCCGGATATAGGACAGAGAGCGGGGTTTGACTATGAAGAATGGAAGAGGGGATACGATTGATGAGGTGACAAGAAATGAGAATGGCATATCCCCAATATGAGCGAGGAACATTCATTTGAGATAGAAGAGTGCGAGCTACATCGAGGAGGTGACGGTTCTTGCGTTCAGCCACGTCGTTCTGCTGAGAAGTATAGACACAACTTGTTTGATGAATAATACCATTGTGCATACAAAAGACAGAGAAATCATTACTAATATATTCTTTTGCATTATCAGAATGAAGAATTTTGATAGAGACCCCAAACTGAGTTTTGATCATTTCATAAAAAGTAGTCCATACAGAGAATAATTCAGAGCGATCTTTTAAAAGATATACCCAATTACATATAGAGAAATCATCAATAATGGTTACAAAATAAGAGCTACCCCTCCCAATAGTGGGAGTAGGGGAAGGACCCCAGATGTCGGAGTGAACAAGATTAAAAAGACTAGAAGATCCACGTCCTTGTTTAGCTGGGAAAGTCGAGCGATGATGCTTTCCAATCTGACATGCTTAACAGTTGAGGGGAGGAGCATGCTTAGGTAGATGAGGTAGAATTTGACGAAGAAGCCATTCAGGAGGATGACCAAGATGAAGATGCCATTGCAGAAGACTGTTGGAAGACGAAGAGGAAGTAGAGAGAGCTGATACATTGTCCAAGAATTAGAGGCCGCCGCTCTCAGTCCCAGTAGCAATCATCCGCTTAGAGCAAGGATCCTAAAAAGAATAAGTAGTAGGGGTGAATGTTACAGAGCACTGTAGCTGCTTGCAGAGAGAAGTAACAGATAGTAAGTTGCACGCGAATTTGGGCACATATAGAGTATCTTCTAGGCGAAGAGACGGAGTGACCTGGACGATACCCATACCATTTACTGGAGAAGGAGATCCATCCGCAATTAACACCGGGGGCAGCCGATGTTTTAATAGAGTATCTTCCACTCATCCGCAATTAACACCTACTCCCACTATTAATAGAGTATCTTCCACTCATTTAGAAAGAGATGTTTTAATTTTTAGAAAAACTATTTTTGGGTCCCAATGCTCTTCGACATCATGCGCTAAAGGAAAATAGCCACTCATCGGAATGGGGACGGCATAATTAAGAAAATATATGTTTAATAATTTAAGCGGATATAAGCGGATAAAAAGAGAAATAAAAAGACTTATATAAGAGCAGTAATAGTATCCGTCCCAACCATCTTAAACAAGCGCTAAAAAGTTCTTAGCCTCTTATCCAGAACGGGGGTGGTATAGAAATGAAATACTCATAAAGGTGCAGAAATAATATCCGTCCCAACCGTCTTACATAAGTGCTAAAGGAAATTAGCCTCTTATTCAAGATGGGGGTAGTATAAAAAGTTATATAAAGACTTGAAATAAAGCTAAGTTACAAAAAAGAAAAACATTATCTCATATACGCACGCACTCTACTTGTAAAAAAAACTAAATCGAAAGAAAGCCTTTAAACGAAAGCGATAAATAAAGAGTTAAAGAAAGCGAAAAAATATTTTTATGAAAGCAATAAACCTAAATTATGAAAGCAATAAACTAAGTTATGAAAGCAATAAACTATTCTCATACACACACACACACTAACATAAATAAAAAAGGAAGATGATCCAAATGAGAAAACAACATTTTATTTCTAAAAGGCGAAAATTACAAACGAACATAAACTAATTGCATAAACAAAAACTCACAATCACTCGAAAGAACTCAGAAAAACATTACAAACACTCAAAATTTGGATGAGATTTCCTTCAGCCGAGCCCCTCTATTTATAGGAAAATTTTCATTTTTACACGCCCTAGGTCACGGGCGTGACTTGGATGTCACGGCCGTGACTTAGGGCGTGACATTTGCTCGG
This sequence comes from Dactylorhiza incarnata, assembly GCA_033032865.1. NCBI lineage: Eukaryota > Viridiplantae > Streptophyta > Magnoliopsida > Asparagales > Orchidaceae > Dactylorhiza > Dactylorhiza incarnata. The sequence goes on along the minus strand of JAWHQI010000037.1, from coordinate 4,272,877 downwards.
CTGTATTCGCCGACTTCTCGAAGGTTCCGCCGTCAAATTAGGCTGCACACGGGCGTGACTTGGTGTGTCACGGGCGTGACTTGTAGAGTCATGGGCGTGACTTGTAGAGTCATGGGCGTGACTATGGGCGGCATACGTCAACAGCATGGGCGCAACTTTGGGTCATGACGCACTGACGGCTCACGGGCGGGACTTTGCTGGAGCACGGGCGGGACTTTTAGAGTCACGTGCGTGACTTGGTCTACTGGAGTGAGCTGGAAGAGGGTTCGTCAGACGCGGAGCTGTAAATTTACACACCCTTGGTCACGGGCGTGACCGAGGGCGTGACTTGCCCTTCGTCGAACTCAGCTCGCCTTTCGTCGACCTCAGCTCGGGATTCGTCGAAATTTGAACTTTAAATTTACACGCCCTGACCTGAGAAAATTTTGTCAAAAATCTGAAAAAAAGAAATAAAGCTAAGTTAGTAACAAAAATAATAAAACAGGTAATTATTCATTAATTTACATAGAAAATTTACAATATTAATTAAAACCATACTAATAAATATACTAAAAATACGTATATTTTACTACTTATCAAATGCATTAGGTCAGAAAACCTTTTGCATAGATTTGAATCAGTAGAGCCAAATATAATATCATCTACATAAATTTGAACTAGTAATTTTTGATTTTTATGTATCCTGAAAAATAAGGTTTTATCAACAATGCGTCTACAGAATTTGTTCTCCAAAAGAAAATTAGCTAAGGTCTCATACCATGCTTTGGGAGCATGCTTGAGACCATAGAGAGATTTATTAAGCTTAAATACATTAGAAGAGTGAGTTGGAGAGATAAAACCTGGTGGTTGTTCCACATAAACTTCTTCTTTGATATCTTCATTTGAGAATGCACTCTACACATCCATCTGATATACTTTGAACTTCTTGAATGCAACAAAGACAAGAAATATCCTTATAGCTTCAAGTCTAGCAACGAGAGAAAAGGTTTGATCATAATCAATTCCTTCTTCCTGAGAGTATCCTTGGGCTACCAATCTTGCTTTATTTCTGATTATTATGCCTTGATCATCTAGATTGTTCCTGAAGACCCATTTAGTGCCAATGACTGGATGGACCTTTGGTCTTGGAACCAAATCCCAAACCTTGTTCCTTTCAAATTGGTTGAGTTTCTCTTGCATTGCAAGAATCCAGTTTCGATCTTGTTCTGCATCTTTTATGGATTGAGGTTCAACTTGTGATAGGAAACAAGTATGCATCTGATTTTGGTATAGTTGATGCCTTGTTTGAACACCTGCTGAGATATCTCCAATGACTTGAGATATTGGATGATCTCTAACTGTGATGTGATCAACAGTTGGAGTGGGTTCAGCAATAGTTTCCTCTCGAGAGATTTGTTCAGCTGTAACTTGATCTGAATTATCAGCAAGATCTGGATTATCCTCTTCTTCACTGTCTTCAATAATTTCATTTGATGGAAGTAGAGAATCTTTACTCTGTAGATCTAATCCATTGAGCTCTTCACATAGAGCTGGTACCTGCAAAGTATCTTTGGTAAAGGTGGTGTTCCTCTCCTCATTTAACATATTAGTTTCATCACAAGATACATGCATGGACTCTTCTATCTTAAGAGTTGATTTGTTGTAAACTCTATATGCTTTACTAGAAAGAGAATATCCAAGAAATATACCTTCAGCAGCTTTTGCTTCAAATTTCCTTAGATATTTCTTATCATTGTTATGCACATAGCATTTACAGCCAAAAATCTTAAAATAGTTAACCTTAGGTTTTTTTTTTCTTAAGTAATTCATAGGGAGTTTTACCCTTGAGTTTATGTATCAGACTTATGTTCAACACATAATTTGCTGTGTTCACTGCCTCTGCCCAAAAAGAGAGTGGCAAGTGAGCATCAGCAAGCAATGTAGTTGCTGATTCAATTAGTGTTTTATTTTTCCTTTCAGCTACCCCATTTTGTTGAGGTGTTCTAGGAGCAGAGAAACATTGCCTGATCCCTTCTTTTTCACATAATTCTATCATCAGAAGAGATTCAAACTCAGTGCCATGATCACTTCTGATCAATGCAACTAGAGTAGAGTACTCAATCTTGATGGACCTGAGAAAGTTTGTCAGAACACTGAAGGTGTCAGACTTGTTCTTAAGAAAGAACACCCAAGTGAATCTTGAGAAGTCATCTACAATAACTAAAGTGTAATGCTTCCCTCGTAGACTCTGTATTACAATGGGTCCAAAAAGATCCAAATGCAGTAAGTACAGAATCCTAGGTGAATCACTCTTGGATAAAGATTTAAAACTACTCTTGGTTTGCTTTCCTAGTTGACAAGCCCTGCAGAGTCCTTCCTTCTTGTATGAACCAGAAGATAGTCCTCTAACAAGATTGTCCTTAGAAAGCTTAGATATAGTTCTAAGGTTAATATGTCCTAGCCTTTTATGCCATAATTCATTTGTTTTACTTATTGAATTAAATAAACAAATATCTGAATTGGCAGAGTCAAACTTGATTAAATAAATGTTTCTATGTCTAATACCAGATAACACATTAATGTTTTTATTATTGGTAATATGACATAAGGAATGGTTAAAAGTTACCTGATAACCTTCATCACATAATTGGCTTATGCTGATGAGGTTGTGCTTGAGACCCTTGACATATGCTACCTTTTTGAAGGTAACAGCTCCAACCTTGATTCTTCCATATCCTTTGGTTTGTCTACAGTTGGAGGCTCCAAAAATCACTTTGGGTCCAAGCCTTGCCTTGTAATTGCTTAAGTTGGCCTTGTTTCCTGTCATGTGCTTAGAGCACCCACTATCCAAATACCACTGTTCTTTTATGTTTGGATAGCCTTGTACCTGCAAGACAGAAAATAAACTAGTTGTTTTTGACACAGACTACCTTGGGTCCTTTTGTCTTTCCACAAAAAATCAGAAATGTAAGATATCTCAGGCTGATCTTTATAGCCTTGTGGATGATATCTCCTTGGAGGAATTATCCTCTCAGTGAAAGGATTTTTTGTATATTGAGAATAAGAATTCTTTTGAAATTCAGTATATTTTCGTTCGACGAACTTGGCTGAGTTCGTCGATCGCCGTTCGACGAATTGAAGTAATTTTGTCGAGCGCCGTTCGCATAATAACTATACTGAAAGTCTGCCTTCAGAGTTCGTCGATCTCCGTTCGACGAATTCTTGTGATTTCGTCGAGCACCGTTCGATGGATAGTTATACTGAAATTCTGAGCACAGCTTTCGTCGATCGCCGTTCGACGAATTCATGTGATTTCGTAGGTCCCTCATTTCTCTAGAGTGTTGGTATTTATAGCACCGGGGTGGGACCCACCAAAGATTCGTGCCAGCTCATCCTCGTCTGGCGAACACAAAGGGTTGGATGTTTCTTCACAAGATTAGCATAATCTCGCGAAGAGCAGGGATTGTGCATAACCCAATGTTCACCGACTCATGGAGGAATCAACCATTGGTAATTCAGGGAGTGCTCACAGACTCGCGATGAGTACCTTGCCAGGACAGGGCAAGGCGAGCCAGAGAAGCGAGCCAGGGATCCCACTCGCGAGTAGCGAGAGGCGATAACATGAGTGTTTTGAAGACCGCTCTGGGGGTGCATTTAGCCAGGGCGAGTCAGATAAGGTCTCGCAGCGATAGGCCCCCATCCACTCGCAGGAGGGGATCTCGCGAGCCCAGCTCGCAGAGTGACTGGCGAGTGGCGCCTTCATGGGCCACTCGCCCACCAGGGGGTGCAGGTGAATTTACCCTGGTACCCCTGGTGGGCTGCCAAAAGCCCCCAGAATAGCAGAGTTTGGCTGTTCGCAGACCAGTTTGGGGTGCGTGTAGTAAAACCAAAAGGAGGAATCCCACTATTGGCAGACCAGACTAAAAAATGCTATAAATAGACCCTTTGGGGCACCTTGAGAGGGCATTCTAGATCTTTGCTTCTACTCAAGAGTCCTTTAGTTAGCTTCTCCAGCTCTCCAAGGTGCCCAGCTCCAGCTTTGGCTTGGGAGGAGAAGCGCTCAAAGATCTTCCGGGTATGTGTGGGACCTCCATGCTGTAGCCAAGGGTTTGTGTTAATCTCTTAGTCCCCAGTCTGTTGCTTCCGTGGGATCAGTAGGTGCTACCTGCCCCCTCTAAGGGGTCCGATCTCCTCGTTGGGGCCAAGTCTTGGTTTCAACATATATATATATATATATATATATCCTTAACTACTATATACAAGAAGTTGTCTTTGGTGCAACATTCAAAATTGTCAAATATAGCCTCATTCTTTTACTCCAATGACTTAACATATATTATGAAAAAAATGGAAATTTATAAAATATAAAGGCTATTTGTGTAATTACACTATATCCCTATAATAAAAATAATGGTGAAAATTCTTAAAATCCAAAAGTTTTTAGTAGACCTCTTACACCTACTATGGTAGGTAATCATTAAACCTCATATACCTACTTTAAAATAATTTTTTGTTAAAATATAAATGTTTTTGAAAAAATATTAATTAAAATTTTTGTGCGGTCATTTTGAGTACTCATATGTATATGTTGTGGGCGTAACCGACTTGATGCAGGCGCAGCGCGGTGCATCATGGCCATAGCCCGGTGGGGGCGGGCGAAGCTCGGCTTCGTGGGCCGGGTACTATCATGCTTGGCCGGGGGCGGGCGAAGCCCGCCCGCGCGAAGTTCGCTGGGTGCGGGCGAAGCCCGCCGTTGCCAATTGGGTACTATAGCGCTTGGCAGTAGGGGTGGAGCCCCGTGCCTGTCACTCGTGTGTGTGTATATATATATAATTGTTAGCATAAAACAACACATTCACAAGAAGTAAACTACACATCACAACACAAATAACAATAAGTAAAAAGAAAGAGTTAAAAATAATAAATAGTCACACACAATAATGTCTAAACTGACGACGCACAAGTCGCCTCCTGGCAAACGTCACAGGAAAGCTGAAATAAAGTTATTACAGACTTAAAAAAAAACGAAAAAATTCTACAAATAAACTAGAAGCAACACAAGTCCAACTAAAGCGCTGGGACAACAGTCACTCATCCTCAAGCGGAGAAGAGGGCGGAGCACAAGAATGACAGACAGGTGGAGGTGGGTACTCCAGACCCTATCTCAATGCCTGCTGGTAGATGAGTTCCTGAGTCCAGAAAGTTGCTTCTCTAAGGTCCTCTAAGCGCTGATTTAGGAATGAGAGGGGTGCATGATGCTCAGGAGCGGGCAGGAAAGCAGTTTGTTATAGTGCAGGTGGGGCATCTCTCTGATCGCGCATGGTCCGACGCGGTGCCTAAGGCCCAACACTTTCCTCTATAGAACGGTCAACCCTGACATCAGCCTCGGGATTGATAACCTCCAAGCTCTTATTAGCCTTCCTCACTACTACATGCAGCAATCAGAAATGCACCGTAGTGGTGAGTGAAATCCCCGAGCCCTCGGTCACCTGGTCCATCGGAGGCAACTGGACACAAAAGCTCATCCTCTTTATGATCAGGGTGATAAATTGTGCACCCCTAATCACTCCAAGGAGGGTATAAGAGGCATGATGCATCAGATATTGGGCCAAGATGTGACCAAAGTGAAGGGGAACCCGCTTGCTCATACTATATAAATATTGGAGGTCACACCATGCTACCACATTTTGGCTCAGTGCACAAGCCGCAATGGAGTGACCGATCAGGTGCATTCCATAGTGGAGAGCGGGGAGCGGATCAATGCGGACTTTGCCACACAGGAGTCATAATACTCATCAGGGCTATTAAAGGAGTATCAAACTTCATGAGTCTGCACCCCCTCGAGGAAATCGGGCGGGAGGTCATCAACATTGGATGTGGTCGTGGACTAGTGATTGTGGGCGTGTAATAGAAGCCATCATATATTATGAACTCAGCAATGGAGCATCTATGGTTAATACCCATGATGCGGAACTCAACATTGGATGGCTGGCCCATTATGGTGGCATAGCTCATCGTGAGAGTGCATATGAACTCAAGGTGAGTTCCCAGAATCCATCTTCATGGCTATCAAAAATAGAGCTCCAATTTCTAGAGCTCAAAATGTGGTGGACAACCTCCGCAAGCCTACCACCAACCACACGAACAACATCCAACTTGATATACCTTTGCAAAAACATAGGGATTGCTCTTCAAGCGGGCGAACCGCTCCATGTGCATTGGATTTCGGAACTCTAGCATTTGCTCTTGAGGTGTGGAAGAGGAAGTTGCTCCTAGGCACCCGCTCCGCTTGTACGCCAACATTTTCTTCCTCGATCCTTTGAAGGGATCCATGAAGTGGAGAATGAAGGAGGATGGCTAGTGGAGGTGGAAGGAGGGTGTGATTTGAGATGGAGAAAGTGGGAGGATCACCAAAATTGCCAGACGAGGGAGAGGAGCGAACACACAAAGATGAGCGGCTAGAGTTTGTGCAGAATGATTCTCACGATCCGGTACCAGCTTTTGTTAACCAAGTTAAATTTGTTTTCAATGCACATGAAAAGTAGTACAACTACCAAGGTGCTTTGCACACACAATGCTTATTAAGATTTATCAGGGTGCAAAGTAGTGCTTCGGGGATCACATATATTATGTTTTCTTTGATTTAGTTGTGATCTGGTATACAAGAATTAGTGTATAAAAAAGTTTGCACAAGGCACTTTACAATTCTCTTCAAGGTGCTCAACCTCACAATGCTCATTAAGACTTATCAGGAGGGTGAGTAGTGCTTGGTGGAGTTATCTTTGTCATTTATTCATTTGAATTTTGGTTTGGTGACAAAGTTATCCGAATTCACTTATTTTTGCAAACATGGAGTATTTTGAAAGAACAAAGTTCATCAAATATTGGTGCATGAAAGAGTTTTTTATTGTGTTGTAGGTAAACTATTCACACATCTAACAATGTTAAGTTGTTACACTACACAATCATGCAAGAGTACGATTAAAGTCATATGTAGGTTATCAATGATGTGAGTGTGTATATCATTATCAAACATAAAATATTACTCATACTTAGAAGCATGCTAAGCAATCCTACACATGATTTCTATAATCAATTTCATTGAACATTACAAGATAATGTTCAAGGCATGACACAAAACAATGTTTTAAGATACTTGAAATTGTAATTGAACATTGTATTTTAATCTTGAAGAGATAAACCTAATCATCCTTGAAACATTTCAATAAATAACAATCAGTTTTTATATTTTTTGTTTTTTCATAACAAATAAAAAATAATAAACACACATAAAAATAATTAGAAAAGCATGTTCTTGTTCTTTGAAATTGTTTTGAAATTTTGTATTTGATTTTTAAATATTTTTAGAAAATAGTTTTCTGAAAAACATAGAAGACTTTATCAAATCTATCAGTAAATGTTATTCTATGCTAGATAAACTACAAAGAAAAAAGGGAAAATATCGAATTTATGCTACCGCCAACGCTAGTTCTATCGCATGGCGCTAACAACAGAGATTTAGTATTTTGCTTAGAAAACATGATTTTTGATAATTTTTTGTTTTGATTTTTCTTGATTCTTGTTTTCTAAGATAAGAGACACTAAGTACCGCAAAGAGTTTTGAATAATAGTGTGAAAAATGTTGATGAAACATTTTGGGCCTAAGGTGTCAAACTACTCTTTCAAAATACTTATGTTTTTCAAAATTATAAAATTCCAAGAGTATATAGTATGAAAAACATAAGATAGCGTGTTTGAACAAAATATGCATTAGTGAAATGATCATAAAGAGTGAAATAATATTCATGCTATGTATATAATATGATTATGTGTAAGATTAAGATACCCTAACTACATGTCTACACTCTAGCCGTGTACTAAGTGAGGGATGTGCATGAGGAGATGCACACATGCCATAGGTTGGGATGTTAATCTCATAGGCATACAAAATATGATGCTCAACCTAGCACTTTTTCCCTCAGTGCCTCGCAAGGCCTCACTAGAACACTTCCCCAATTAAGGACAAGACATGACTTAGAGGTTAGGTCTCTAATGCACACAATCCTACGCCCTCTCTATTGTGAGACACATAATTTGGGTGAATGATCGTGGACATACAAAGCGTTTAGTCCTAAATACCAATTTATAGACCATGACTTTATTTTTAGGAATTTTTGTAATGAGGATAGTTGATTTAAAGCCAAAAATAATTTTCATTACTTTAAAATTTCATTATTCTATTTTACTTTATCATAGCATGACATGATATAACTAGCATAGACATTGATTTCTACTTATAGTAAGAGATGATGCTAGAATGATGAGTTATGATAATAAGGTGCAATGTTATGTAAAGATTATAAATATATAATTGATTTTCATGCATTCAACATGGAGTTTCAATATAAATGTTCATAGACCTAGAGTGACATGATTTAGCTTTGTGAGTTATTTTCAATAAGTAAAAGGTTGATACTAAGGTCTAAACAAAAGAGTGAGCTACATGCAAACCGGAGTGAAGCACATCACACACAAAATACACTAAACAATATAAGAAACTATAATTCCAATAACCATCATATCATTTATAATTCCAAGTGTAATAGAAATATGCAATGTGGGATTAATTAATGATGACTAATGATATATGATTAGAGCATAAAATATCATAATAGATCATCGTGGTGTATGTGAAGTTCATATTTATCCTTATTAATTTATGAAATCTTTTATATGAATATATTTTGGTGGTTTTTGAATTGTTTTGTAAATTTATTTATTTTTATTCTAGAAATTAGTCAACACATATAAACACTTTTTTCTGAAAGCAAGACAGTGATAATTAATGTAGCAAAATAATCTTTCAGAGATTGAACATTTACAGATATCAGATTTTTCAGGAAATTGTGCTACCATCGGCGTTAGAAACTAACGTTAGGTACTAGCAACAAAGTTAAGATTTTTTGTTTAAGACACATGATTTTTGCAATTTTTCGATTCTGATTTTTCATGATTATTATTAAACATGATAGGGGCTATCAAATAACACAAACATATTAAATAAAATAAGCAAAAACTTGCGCTTTTTATACTTTAGCCTAAGACCCCTAATACTCCATTTAATTTCATTTTTGACAGTTATTTCATTAGTCTTGATAATATCATATAAAAATTTAGTATTCAATTTATAATGATAATATAAGACTTTTATATGTAATGGATTTAGGAGGATAAACAAAAAAATAGACCACTTGAAATATGATATGACTTTTTATTCAATTTCATTTGATTTGATTTATTATAGAATTTAGGCTTAATGTTTGAAAGTCATATCACAAGCTATATAGACTGACCATAGCAAGTTTGCTCAAGAAAAGACAAAAACACCCCCAAAAGAAGAAATTATGCATAGCATGAAGTAGAGAATTGGTTTTTCATTTTGATATCATTCAACTTCATGCAAATTTATTATACCTAATGAATAAGAGGTTAAGGTATCCAAAGAAGACTGGGTATGGCGGTTCCTTTGGGTACCCAAATACATCGTGTTGGCTTTTGGGGAGATAGTGATGAATGAGCCCTTTTGAGTGGAGTTAATGTTTCATCTTTAACTTTGGGTCTCCATTCAAACTTTTGTTTAATATTATTTTTATGCATCAAATTTCCATTGTGATTATTTTTATTTGAGTATTTTAATTGTAATGATTATTGAAAATATTTTTCATAGAAAATTTGTGTAAATCTAATGTTAAGTGAGGAGAAAAAATATTTTGTAAATGATAGTGATTAGGATTTTGATTTACAAATGTTATGTTTTTTACTCCCAATATATGGTTTAGTCAAGATATTCATATTCAACTTGCTTTTAGATTTTTCTTGATATTATGGATTTATGTGTTGTGAGTTTTTATTCATAATTTCCTTAAGCAAGTTGATTTTTATTTTTAATTCATTATTCTTGATCTTGAGATTATGTCTAACTTTATTATAAGTGATTGTGCTATTTTTAAGAATGGTAATAATAGAATCAATATGAGTTTTATAATTATTTCTTAATTCTTCAAATGTTTCATACATCTCTTTAAGTTCAATTTTATAATGTTTGCACATAGTACATTCACTTTTAAAAGATTAACTTTCTAAGCATAATCTTTCATTTTATTCTTTTACAAAAATAAGCTCCTTTTCAAGTTTCTTGAGTTTTTCTTCAAATATATTGCAATCAATACAAGGTGTAGTAATTTTACTTGAAGAGCATAAGATGGAACTAGATGTGTCAAAATTTGATTTTACAATAAATTATGCTTTTAAATTTTTATTTTCTAATCGAAATTTTGAATTAATAATTTTAATTTTTTCCATATCTATTACATGCAATGTAGAACTAGAAGTTGAAACATGAAGTGAGGAATTTGCTTTGCTTACAATGCTATCGGATGGGGCAAGGTTTGAACATAAACTTCCTTTGATAACTTCTTCTTCTTGGCATTCCTTTTCCAATGATGATTTGTCACCTTCCCTTCCGCTTGATGTGCATTTCATTGATCCATCAAGAGATGAGCTTTCTTAAATATTAATGCAAGCTAGCATATTCTCCAGTTCTTGTGATTTTTCCATACCTATAGAAGGAGAATCATACGTTTTTCAAGAAAATTCTAAATCTCATAAGGAGTAGGTAAAGTAAAAGTAAGTTTGAAAATATTTTGATCTAGCATACAAAATAAACTATTTAATGATTTTGCATTTAAAATCATTTCATTTCTATTTAATACGCTTGATGGATTTTCAATAGTAATATTCCAAAAAAATTCATCTACATATTTAAGAAATTTTTCCAATAATATTTTCCACCTTTTATAATTTTCACCATAAATAATGGTGGTGCTAATGATTTTTAATTTAATATAATTTCATCCCCTGTAGTAGAAGCGAGATGAACTTTCTAAGCATAATCTTTCATTTTATTCTTTTACAAAAATAAGCTCCTTTTCAAGTTTCTTGAGTTTTTCTTCAAATATATTGCAATCAATACAAGGTGTAGTAATTTTATTTGAAGAGCATGAGATGTAACTAGACGTGTCAAAATTTGATTTTACAATAAGTTGCGCTTTTAAATTTTTATTTTCTAAATGAAATTTTGAATTAATATTTTTTATTTTTTTACATATCTATCATATGCAATGTAGAACTAGACATTGAAACATGTAGAGAGGAATTTGCTTTGCTTACAATGCTATCGGATGGGGCAAGGTTTGAACATAAACTTCCTTTGATAACTTCTTCTTCTTGGCATTCCTTTTCCAATGATGATTTGTCATCTTCCCCTCCGTTTGATGTGCATTTCATTGATCCATCAAGAGAGGAGCTTTCTTAAAAATTAATGCAAGCTAGCATATTCTCCAGTTCCTGCAATTTTTCCATACCTATAGAAGGAGAATCATACGTTTTTTTTCAAGAAAGTTCTAAATCTCATAAGGAGTAAGTAAAGTATAAATAAATTTGAAAATATTTTGATTTAGCATACAAAATAAACTATTTACTAATTTTGCATTTAAAATCATTTCATTTCTATTTAATACGCTTGATGGCTTTTCAATAGTAATATTCCAAAAAATTTCATCTAAAGATTTAAGAAAATTTTCCAATAATATTTTCCACCTTTTATAATTTTTCACCATAAATAAAGGTGGTGCTAATGATTTTTCATTTAATATAATTTCATCCCCTCTAGTAGAAGCGAGATCATGAAGCGCCATTATTCCCGATTGTGATGTTATTTTGGAATAACCTGGCTCTGATACCACTTATTGTATCGGTAGGTGCCCTTAGAGTGGGGGTGAATAAGTGTTTTATGAAATTTAATATTTAATAGAACTATTGTTGTTAATAAAAGAAGTTTTCGAATATTTTATAGAAGAATGTATTTTAATATCTCATAAATGATTGTATTGAAGAGTACTTGTAAAAGAGATAGGATATTAGTCTTTCTTCACTATCGCTGGTGGTAGAAACTACCGCTCGGCGTTAACTACGAAAATTGAATTTAAGAGTTTCTTTCTTATGAAAATGAACCTTCCAATATATTTTGCGTTAAAGCTTTTGAAGAATGATATTCAAAAACATTTTAGTGCATGGAAATAAAATCTTGATAATTAGACAAACAGAAATTTGATTTTACTTTAGAGATTGAATACAAAAATGTTTGATTTCAATGACGCTAGAAATCAAGGCAAATAGAAAAATGCTTTTCGTTTTCTATACCAACCCTTCTCCCAAGGACCGATTGGTACTAGCATATCTCTCTCCAGATAAGGCCTCAAACCGCCCCTAGATCTAACATAGACCTTGTTGCCACAACTCGAGGCGAATTCCCCCTAAGTCTCGCAAGACTTAGTCACCAACCACCTGACGAATTTCTCTACCGATAATAAAGAAGAATATAAGATTAGATAAAACAAAAACTCCCCTCTAAATAGAACCCTTGATGCAGATGTCATTTTGCTTGCAAAGGTTCAATCTTTGAAGTTTGAGAGTCTTCCTCTTTGATGTTCTTTAGATCCTTGGATGTATCCAATTAATTAGAATTTTTTGCAGCAAGAACACTCCATGTGTATGTTAAGAGAAAGCTTCTTGATCGCCGTTTTGATAGCTTTCAATCCTAACGCATGAATTACTTTTTAATCTTCTCTGAAGAATTCTCTCTTTAGATGAGTGGGAAACACACCTGAATTTTCTCTAGATGGCTAGGGCTTTCAGAACTCGAAAATTTCATCAAAAACCATGAAGGAAAACTCATTTTTGGGCTTTTTTAAATAGAGGTTGTTGTGTAGGAAGTTACCACCGGCGGTAGCGGGGCAGTAATGCACAGTCTTCAATTTCCTTCCTTATATTCTCTTTGATTTCGTGGATTTAGCTTTTATCTTGGAAATAAATTATTCCTCACAAAAATTTGATATATTCTTGCCTCCACAATGATATTGGACGGTCCTTTTGGTTTCTTAATCAAATCATGATTGATTGGGGTTTCCTAAAGCTACCGCTCGGCGAGAGAGTTAACGCGCCGCAGTAGAACTTGTTATATATGAGTCCCATCGATTTTCCATTCTCGCTGATAATTCCATCTTGACGATATTTCCAATTAAGTCATCGCTACTGCCAGCAGTAGCGTTAATGCGCCATGTTAGCAACGGAGCATCGTAATTATAGAGAATTGTCTTCTTTCTTTTTTGTACTCATAGGGGCTTGAATGCTGAAGTTCCTGCACACTGTAAACACATGGTATGTATGATCAAATACAATGGGATTTGTTATTCTCAAACCAAAAGATATGGAAAGCATGTTCCAACAGTACCTATTCAACTTGCCTCCTTCGAGGATAGAGTCTGGTGTGACATCATCCCTATGGACATCACACATATTTTACTAGGCAAGCCCTGGATTTATAATAGTGATGTGACTTGTTATGGAAGGTCCAATACTTTCCTATTCTTTGATAAGGGAAGCAAGATCACATTATCCCAAACCCAACTCAGGGATTCCCCGAAGGGGGGGTCGAGCCTTCAGTCACCACAGGTGCCCGGAGACCTGCCCATATCCAACATTGTCATGAGTTCACTTGGGAGAGTCATGATACCGATGTAGTGATGTTCGACATCTCCTAGACTAATACAGTGACATCATGCCAGAGGAGCTCCCCGACGAGCTACCCCCACTACGGGATATACGACACATGATTGATTTCATACTAGGTTCTTCTCTCCCAAATCTCCCACATTATCGAATGAACCCCAACGAGCATGAAGATCTCCAGACTCAGATAGCCGACCACTTGCAAAAGCAATTTATTAGAGAGAGCGTGAGTCCTTATCTCGAGCCTTCCCTTCTTACCCCTAAGAAGGATGGTAACTAGCAAATCTGCATAGATAGTTGTGCTATTAATATGATCACTATCAAGTATCGATTTCCCATTCCTCGACTTGAGGCCTCCATGACACCATGTCATGTGCCCAGATCTTTTCCAAGCTTGATCTTTGGAGAGGGTACGACCAGATCAGGGTTAGAGAGGGTGATCAATGGAAGACCAAATTTAAGATGAAGGATGGGCTATACGAGTGGTTGTTTATGCCCTTTGGGATATCCAATGCCCCTAGTACATTCATGCGCGTGATAACTCAGATTTTGCGCCTATATATAGCAAGTTCCTCGTAGTCTATTTTTAATTTTTGATGATATCCTAGTTTATAGTCAGACTTATGGAGAGCACCTAACACACATGTTTTTCTCTTCCATATCCTCTAAAAGGATCACTGTTATATCCATCTGAAAAAGTACACCTTTTATCCGAGTTTGTACACTTCCCAGGGTTCATCACTTCTGCCTCAGGCATGTCCGTAGTTCCTAATAACGTCAAGTCCATTTGAGACTGGCCAATTCCCACAAATATCCATGAAGCTCGAAGCTTCTATGGGTTGGCCACATTTTATAGACGCTTTGTCAGAGGATTCAACACTATCATGGCTCCTTACACGAGCTGCCTTCTTAAAGGAGATTTTCAGTGGACACCTGCCGCCAATTAGGTATTCGAGGACATCAAGGAAAAATTGACCACTGCTCTGGTACTCTGATTACTTGATTTTAACCGAGCCTTCAAGGTAGAATGTGACGCCTCCATCGTACTATCGGGAGTTTTACGCGATTGTGGTGTCTTTGAGGCATTGGAGACACTACCTCCTCCCTCGAGAGTTTGTGTTATATTCGGACCACTAAGCCTTACGTTATTTAGACTCTCAAAAGAAGTTGAGTCATCCTCATGCCAAATGGATATAGTATATATAGTGTGATAACTTGAAAATAACATGCAAGAAATTGACAATAACTCGCGAGAAATTGAAAATAATTGAATTTTATTTCCAAAAAATCTGAATATTACAAGGGTGCACCTTCCTTTATATAAAATGGTGGAGGTGAGAGAATTTACAATTACATAATGTGGGAATAATTACAAAAATCTTTTGGAATCTACAGAAGTGCGAGAAGAGTGGTCACTGTGGTCATACATTAGTTGACTGCATTAGAATGTGTGGTTACACAAGGGTAACCGCCCATTACTATTAGCTTCAGTGAGCAGGCACCAAGGATGAATCCGCCAGTCTTCATCAGTAAGGCTTGTGATCAACCCATTTTCACCACGATTACCACAAGGTGTGGTTACACACTGGTAACTACCCATATGTCTATCAATCTGTATAACTTGCGGTTAGCCAAGCTTAATCGCGATAACATTAAGGTGCGGTTAGATAAGGTTAACCGCGCATACATCTCTTTGTTCTAACACTCCCCCTCAAGCTGGAGAATTTATGCGGTCATGCCTAGCTTGTCATATATTTCTAAAAATGATGAGGATATTGGTTTGGTAAATATATCAGCTAATTCTTTATCGGATGTGATGAACAGAGTGCAGATTTGTTTCTTCAAGATTTCTTCTCTGATGAAGTGACAGTAAACTTCAATATGTTTTGTCCTCTCATTAAAGACTGGATTCTTTGATATGTAGATGACGACTTTGTTATCACAGAATATTGGTAAGGGATAGTTTTAGATTTCCCCGAAGTCTAATAGAAGTGTTTCTAACTGTAAGACCCCATTTTTTTTCAAAACCCGGTATTATGCCCAGAACTGCCGCTTTGCGGTGACACCTTCACTCGGGAAGATCGCGACTACAAAATGCTGATCGTGCCGGCCATATCGATCACAGAAGAAGAAAAGTATTAACGAACAAAAAGAAGTTCAAGTCCACAATCACATGCTATATATAATAAATGTCCACATGTATAACTGAAATAACAAAGGTTACAATAATAAAGGGTTCATGCCCTATACATCATGTCCTCACTACAAGATCACTCGCAGAAGCTAACTACTAATCCCTTACTGATCCTGAATCTGGTGCTCCTGTACTGGATTGGCCCGCCTCCATCTGCACCGACCTCTGGTGTTGCTGCGTCTCCTCGATCCCCTAAAATGATATGGTACACCGGCCGTTAGTCAAAAAGACAAAGCCTTATGTTCCCAACCCCTCCCCCAATGGCTCCTAGGCACCGAGCCGGAGGATGAAGCGGAGGACAGCAAGGGGTATAAAACAAAGCAGATGATGGCAGATCTAGTTTACAGGAAATATCTACCACTACTCAAGTATATATATACATTTGAAGCAATAAATAAAGCATGGTAAGGAGCAATTAAAGAGCAGTAAATAAAGACAAGTATATAATATAAAAGTAACCATTGATTTATAGGAATGCCCATACAAACCTATAGACCAAGGGGTCATTTAGCAAGGCCTATCGTATAAAGAGTCTCATAACCAATTTATACGATAGGGGTAGGGGTTGAAATGCAATGTTTATGCCATGACATGCAGAGTTATGCAGTTTATGCTAAGTTCATTCAAGTGCAACTCACACACTTCGACTCTATGCGCACAGACCTTTAGTTCCCCCTTTTTGGAGCTAGCAAGACTCCCAGGATACTCCCGTAGTGGCAAACGAAAGCGGTGGGTTGGGCCTCTCCCACCTCTAGGTTGGTATTCACACTACCTAACCTTGACCTATCATACGCCTCAACGCAAAACCGCAGAGCATCTGCTTACTCTTACTGGATGGACCACCAGACTTTTATGGCTAAGTGCAAATTCCACACTTGCCGAGTCAACGTATTGACGTCGGTGTGAACGATCGTCCAATACCGAAGACCCACCACCTTCATGCACATGCAAATATGTTCTACTATATCCTGAGCCATAAACTCCCTGGCCTAACCTGCCCGTCATCATAACCTTCCGGGCCAATGGCTCGCCGGACCAACTCGTCCGTGCCAACAAGCACTACTGAGTCACAAGCTCACCGTACTAACTAGTCCGCTACGTCAACCACCGAGCCTACTGCTCGTACAACCAAACCAACCAACCTCCCGTAACTATGGGGTATGGGTGTGCATATTATTAAGTTAATCTTGTACATCAACTTATCCCTACAATTTATGGTAAATCATGGACTTTCCGAGGATTACCCTGTTAGGGGCTCGCTACGGTACTAGGAGCTATAATGGGATGACACCCCAAAGTTCCCTTTCTCAAGACACTTAATGTTGTTGGTATCTACCCATAAGATTACCCCTCTTAACACTTCACTTGAATTAACCCTAAGCATTTTATGACCCGCTAAGGGAAAGACGATATTTCATCAATCCCGAGCACAACTTTACCCTTAACTCGCCAAGCACACTCTCACCACCTAAACTCCTTTTGGTGACCTCCAATCTCTTCAACATGACCATGTATTCCAGTTAAACTCCATTTCCTCTTAGTAGACCACTAGTTACCCAAGTTTTACCATTTTACTATACGCAGACCAAACGAACTATATGAACCACATAAGTGGAAGTACTCCAAATACTCATCCTCATGAGACAAGATTATTACGGGAGGACTATCATGGCATCATAAGACTAAATCCAGAGATTCATATTTTCCTTAACATTTTAGCATTTATGTTAATTTTTCCAATATTTACCAAGTATGAATATGAGCATGAAGTGTAAGGTATTCTTATGATATGGCTCCCATAAAATTATGATAAATCTATCATGACAAAATAACCATAAGTATAGAATGTCACAATTTTAAAATCAGGAATTGTCCTCTAATTATAATATTTAACATATTTCCAAAGTAGGAGGTTAATGAAGGAACCATCAAAAATACTTATCCAAAAATTATGGAAAAATTACTAGACTTTCATATTAGTCAGAAAAGTCTACTGGCCAAATTTCAGAATTTATAAAGGCAAATTAATCACATAAATGAATATTCCAAAGAAACCCTTACTAGGGAAAATTGTGAAGGAACCTACTGTTAAATAATTCCAAAAATTATGAAAGAAATAATGGATCTCCAATATGATCATAAAGGCTTGCTGTCTGAGTTTCACAATTTATGGAAATCATTTTCTCACCTAAATAAATATTCCAAATAGATCCTAATATGAACATGTTGTGAAGTAGCCTACTGATAACCATCTCCAAAAATTATATAAAAAATTGTAGAGCTTCATAGTACGCTGAAATGTCCTATCACCAAGTTTCACTTTTTTCCAGAGAGTATTGGACCCTCAATTATATTTCTTAAGGTTAAGGTAAAATAAGTGCCTTGTGAATGAAGTGCTGGTTAAATCATTTAATTAATTACACAAAAAATACCAGAGGTCCTTCATGTGATATTAAAGGAACTACCAAGGTTTCACCATCATCCAAGGCCATTTGGGCATGTAAATTTCCTTTACAAGAAAAAGCCCTACAGAGGTTATAATCTAATTTAGGGGGAATAAATACTCCTAAAATTCTCTTAAAATTCCCTAGGGCATTATTACACCACGTGAACATATCTACTAAGTCCCATGACCACTCTAGGACTTTTGACCACATGACCTTCACAAGGTTCTATATGCACCCCTAGGGATAAAGCTAGGGTCCTAGGGCATATCCACCTCCACACCACCCCAAATCACTCATGGGGGTGTTTTAGGTGATCCTAAACTAGTGGCAAAGGTTTCACATCATGTTGATGAGTTTTGACCACCATACCCCAAGATAAACACCATACCTTGTTTTGACCTAGTTTGACCAAACTTGGGATAACAATTTTCCTAACCAAATCAGTCCCAACTGGGCTGAAATTTTTACCAGGGTCATATAATAACCCTAAGAGGAACCAACCAAAATTTGGAGGGGATTAGAGGTCATTTGACCCAATAATTAAATAGTATATGAATTATGAAATTATTTCAAAAACCTTAGAAAAATGTTCTCCTAAAATTGCAATCTTTAAATATATTATGGGTGTAGGTACAAATGGCCTAGGTTTCAATTTTCAAGTCAATCACATAATCCAATCAAAAGTTATTCAAGAAATGGTGGTTGTCCTACACTAGGGACTAGTCCCACCAAAATGGACCTACAGGAAGCTACAGAACTCCTTTTGGGCCGAAATAAATTTTAAAATAAGTAGACCCCAAGGTCTATAACTTTGGTGTTGATCACTTTTCTGTATAGGGCCCTAAGTATTTTCTATAATCATTTCTAACTATAGCCAGAAAATAAAACAGAATAATAATCATTATTATAAAAATCTGTACAAGAAAGCAATCAAGGGCCATGATTGCGTCTTCCTCCTTGAGCCAACAGCCGAGATTGACCCATACTAAAGCTTTTCTAGCCCCATTTCCCGGCCACCCGGCCACCTCCCTGGTCGGACACCACCACCACCACCTTTATTGAGGTGGTGGCTAACGCCGGGCGGCGGCACGGCCGCCGGAGGTGCGGTTTCCGGGGAACCCGACCGAGATATTTTCATGGAATTTTAGATTTTTTCTCACTTGGATCGGGCTCAATTGAGCCCGATTTCTCACCTATTTTGATCTAAGATATATCCATAGAGAGAGAGGAGGAGAACCAGACCTCCAATCGGGCTCGAGGGTGGTTGTTTCCCGGATTTGCCATGGCCTCCCCCTTCAAGTTGTGCTCCTTGCTGATCTCTTGATTCTCCACCAAATGCAATGATCTAAGACTCGATTTCAACTGATATCTCCCTTCTGAAGGTGATGGAAGGGTCAATTTGAGGAGGGGAGGCTTAATGGTGGAGTGCCATTAATGGCCATTTCTGTTTCTCTTGAAAATTCTTGAATCCTCCACCAGATGGCATGGGAAAGCCTGTAAAACGTCTTAGAATTCAATGGGGAGATGAATGGGGGGGGGGTCAATTTGCCTTGAATGCCATGAATTCACCTTGAATGTCCACTTTCTCTCTCTTCAAATTGGGGGAAACTCCTAATTTCTCTCTCCTAGTCACCCCCTCCAGAAACTGGATGGCATTCCATGTAATTTCAGCCTCATGAGGCTAGAGTTTCACTTCAATTGGGCCTACCCCAAGTGGATTGAGCTTGAGTTAGCCTTTTCCCCTCTTTTTGGGTAAGGTTGACCAAGTGTTGACTTGAGGTGTTGACTTGGTCAATTGATGGGTTGACTGGTCCAAGTGGTGTGTCTTGAGTCCTTGACATCACCCAAAGTTGGTTGAGTCATGGTGGTGCCCCAATTGGGCAAATTTATCCATAAGGTGTTAGTATGACCAAAACAGGGCTAGAGTTGACTTGGGTCAAATTGGCCAAATTGGTGGCCCCATGTTGGGTTTTTAGTCTATTGGGTCTCTAATATCCTTATAAGGGTTGGGGCAAGGTCAATTTGGCATGGTGGAGGCCAATTGACCCTAATTAGGCTACTTGGACAAATTTAAGGTCGGAGTTGACTTTGGTCTACTTGACCTATTTGGTTGACCCCAAAGGGTCCTTGGTGCTCTAAGGGGACCCCTAAAGGGTTAGGTATGTTATGGTGGGGTCAAAGGGTCAAGGTGAGGCCCTAAAGTCCAACCCTAGGCTTGTTAACTAGAAACTGCTATTTGCAGACCATTGTGGTTTTCCTCCTTCTTGCCTACGTTCACATGGTCTTTTGTGCTTCCTAGGGTTTTGTCTTGACCTAGTTATGAAAAAATTACTCTAGGGGTCTAGTTGTTTAGGGGATGTTACAGTAACCACTTTAATTCACAAGTGGTTTGAGTCATGCTTCTATACTCAACCTCAACACTTTTATCAGGATGCTACATTTTGTTTCTTACTCTTCCAGCAAATAAGATTTTCTCCCACAAAAGTACAAAATCCAGATTTTGACTTCATATCTCCTTTATCATGAGATTGAGAACCACTCAGTCGGGACCCCCCTCCCCCTCCTGCGTCCTGGTCCACGACCACGGCTGGGTCCTAGTGGAGAAAGGTGAGGATGGAGTTTGAAGCAGACATCCTGAGTGTGGCATGTACTTCCATAGTAATTTCAAGTATGAACAGTGTTGGTGGGGTTAGCGCTACCCCGACCAACACTAGTAAAGGCAGAGAAATAAGGAGGAGCAGTCATGCCGAGGGACCTACGACGATCTTCATCGCCTAGAACCACACTGAATGCCTCCCGAAGAGATGAGAGAGAGGAGCAGTGAAGAATATTAGTCCAAATTGTATCAAATTCCATGTTCAGACCCATTAGAAAAACATGTAGACGAAATCTTTCGTCCTTTTTCTGCAACAAGTCTGCATCGCAGTACAGACGAGGGTAAACTGTTCAAAGTAATCCAATTCTCGAGAGAGATGTTTGAACTCAGAGAAGTAAGTGGACACCGTCATGGATCCCTGACACAACTCCAAAATATGACACGTAAGCTCATAAATCTGGGTGGAATTTCTGATCTGAGAGTATGTTTCACGTGCCCGAGTCCAGATCTCATGGGCAGAGCCCATCAACATATAACTTTGGTATACCGTAGGAGACATGGAATGGAGGAGCCACGAGACAACAAGGGAATTTTCTTAATACCAACTGATGGAGCCAACCCAGTACCGCTTGGTGAACCGGATTCTTTTGAAGGTCCAAGCTGCTACAATCTTTGCCCTCGAACCCAGAAGAATAATTAGTTCCACTTTATTCAATGGTTCTTTTTGGATAATTATCTAGTTTAAAACTTTTGTGTTGTTTGTTATGTTTAGACCATTTTTATTTGGGTTGAACCAATTTGGACAAGCCATAAGCCCTCTTGGTTCAAGTTGGTTTGAGTCTTTTATTTTAATTCATGCACTTTATATTTGGCCAAAGATGTTGAATGGCCGAGATTTTATCCCTAGGATGAATGGTTGTGAGAGATTATTGTAACTCTATTTATATATCTTTTTAAAGATGAAAACCTAATGAGAATATTTTTGAGAACTTCAAATCAGCCCTCCTTCGGATGTGCCGCTCCCTCCCTCTCTCCCAGAGGAAATTTTCGTCCCTCCTCTCTTGGAGGAGAGATCGTCTTCTCCGGTGTTACTCCGGTAGAATCTGTGGTAGTGTGATGCTCCGCAACCCCTTTGTGAGACTCATTGGGTAACTTGTTTCTATCTCCCTTCCTTGGTGTGTGATTCTTCTAACTCTTCTTCTTGCTAGTAATTTTGGTGGAGTGAAAGTTTGGTGTTGCCTACGAAATTTTTGAATTAATCGCTTGCAATTCGAACATGTGAATGTTAATTTTATTTTATAGATTTTAAAACGCGATTTGACTCCTTCTGTTCTCTTCTTGTTGGGGTATCGTTTTACTAGATCTGAATCTTACATTTTAAAAGGGGCTCTTCTCTTGCAAATTTTCATCTATTTAAAGGTCATGTTTTTGATAGCGATGTTATTTAAATGTGAAGATGTTGATCATATTTCTTGTTGAGAAAATCCGAATTTTGTATTATTCGAAATCATTGGGAAAAGATTTAGATCTACATCACCAACGCTTCTAAGTGGAATAGTCCTTAGGAGGTTCCACGACCATCACATCTATATATCTAGACATTTGATGACTGCAAATAACATGTTGATGTTGGGTTTTCTCTAAACATGAGTGCACCATCACATCATATGTGCGAAGCCGAAAAATAAATAAGAACAGCCCTAAACAGTTATAGAATCTTGCGATTTCATCAATCAAGAAATAAATAAAGCAAAACATTGCAATATACCTGCGAGGGATTGAGATAATACTCAACCAAGGTGCTCCAAAATCTGATCCAGAAACAAGTGGTTGAGTTCCAAGAACAGAAAGTATATATGCGCCTCAATAGAAGTTCACACGAGCGAAGGAGAACCCCAAGCATCTTGTCCAACAAGATCTGGGTCGGAGAAGGAGTGCCTTCAGCGTTTCCCATAGATTGCTAGATCCTTCCAAGGGAGAGGCTGCGATGGCGGCGATAGCCGGACGGGGTCTCGCAGAGATCTTGCGGAATGGTTCCATTTCAATCTCAGAAAAAAGGAACAGGGAAAACCTAATCGCTTCCCTATTTATACCCAGGGCATAAAATTAGATATCCATAGACCCGAGTCTTTATAGGAGTATATAGTAAGTATCATCGTGATCACTAAAACATCGTCGAGATGATCTCGACGATATCATCGTGAAGATCTATACTGTCGAGATGATCTCGACGATATCACTGTGAAGATCTATATCGTCAAGACGATCTCGACGATGTCTTCGTGATGACTGAAATATCGTCGTGATAATCACGACGATATCGTACAACACTCAATGATACAATAAAGGTTTATAGTCGGTCATATCATCATGACCACTCGGCGATAATCACAATATCGTCGTGATGATCTCGACGGTACACGCAATGTCATCTTGAATAGAAGACAGCATGCTACATAAAATATTCATAATATCTATGGAACATTTAGCCGACTCAACCCAACTCCAATGAGTCATAGGATTGGTCCTTCACCCATATCCAATATGAGTAAGGCCAACATAATCCTTCCTCCAACTTCTCCAAATGCTCTTATGTTCGATCCTATTGGCTCATATCGCGTTGGCAGTAAGACTAACTGCTTGATTGCTTTGAGATCACCTTGGAAATACCAACAGTTGAGCTGCACGAGATCATTCAAAGTAATTTGTCCCATCTAGAGGCATAGTTGTGATCTTCAAAAAGCCAGTGTGGCCATGATTCATCTGATGGTCACTCATTAGGGGCGTCACAACACTTGGCGATAAGGCAGAAGAATCAACCATGATGAAATATAAGAAGCCTCCTAGAGCTAGAAGAAATCAACAAGATCTATATCGGCAAGAAATGTCGGAGGACATAGTGGCAATAGCCATGGTTGGATGCTTCCTGGTGCAAGAAGAAATCGTACATGTATAAGCTATCGGCTCTGTAGAAGTAGTCGATATCTGGATCTGGAAGCAGTCGGCATCTATGGAAGACAAAGAGCTGGAGGCGACGAATTGTCGAGAGTTGCGTCTACTTCTGGAAGACAGAGAGCTGGAGACAGAGAAGTGAAGACAAATCATCGAAGAAGACAACGAAGTAGGTGAGAGATGCGTTGACGAATCAAGCAAATATGAACGTTGAAGATGACAAGAAACACACTGACGCAGGCAGCAGAATGATGGATTGTCGACATCGACACAATCACAAGGAGGGGTGATGGTCTCCTTCAGTGCACGCAACCACTGATGTGAGAGCAGCATGGATTAGCATTATGAGGACCTCAAACCAGCGAATGAGAGGAATGGAGGCAGGGAGGTGAGAGAGAGTGGAGAGAGAGCGAAGGATAGGTTTCAGTGGCGAGAGATTAGGGTTATACCTCTGATACCAAGTTGAAAGAGGAATAATAATGTAGTAAATGTAAAGAACCTTTTACTCTTACATATATCTGAGTAAGGGAGGACAGAAGGACATAAATTACCCTGAATGGGTAATACACCATAAACTATGACATGACGGAACAATATTAATTACAACTAGAGACTCATAGGCAAAGGATGTTTTTGTAAGGAGCTTCAGATTAATGAGCAATGGTGTCCTAAAATCTGATGATTAGATTGGAATTCTTGAAATTGGGATCTTGGGGATTGACTTGAAGGACGTACATCACTACATTATTCTATTCATACCAGTGCCATTAAGATGTATTCTCTATCTGAAGAAAATATTTGTAATGGTCTAGAATGAAAGGAATGTTATGAAGTTCGTGCAATAATGTATACCTTGTCTATAAGTCAAGGCCAAGCATAAACATCTGAGACGTACTTTGCAACCTTTCCTCACACAAGAATGGAAATAAGAGAATGTACCGATGAATTTTGTTATTGGGTTATCTCAATCTCCTTAAGCACATGATGTTATTTGGGTAATTGTCGATTGAATGACTTGTAATCATCCTGTATGAGTCAGTGCTATCAATAAATTGGGTTAACAAAATATATTAATGAGCTAGTTAAATTGCGGTGTTCCTGTTATCATTGTATTTTATTGAGACCTAATGTTAGCTTCAAAATTTTGGAAAGCCCTTCACCTATGTTTGGGGATGTGTCTAGAATTTAGCTTTTTTTATCACTCATAAGCTGATGGGCACTCAGAACTTACTAGGAGGAGCATGCTTGATGGCGTGGACGAGTTCGAGAGAAGCATCTAAACAATGAGGTGGCGCATATAGTATATGTGTTGAATTTTTTTAATATTTATGTCCGCGCGTGTCGGAATCGACTCGGTAGCCTTAAAGGGTTTTGTATCATTCTAGGGCCCTGCTCTAAGCTGGAGATACTATATAAACCCATTCCAAACTTGATAGGGTTACGTATAATATCCTGAGCGAGAGCATCCCCAACATTTTCAAGATACCCTTTGAGTTTTACCGCTCTCGCTCATTCTCTGTTCTCCGTTGTCGCTCGCGATTTCGGCCGCTCATACTGTTTTCCCGCCGCATTTGTGGATCCATAAGAAGTTCAATCCAATAACTATTTTCGATCTCTATCGCTCCTTGATCACGAAGGAGGAAGTAAACGACGCTCTCGTCATTTGTTGTTTAATGGGTGTCAACTTATCACCTAGAGGGGGGGGGGGGTGAATAGGTTTTTCAAATTATTTTATCCCCTTTAGGTGTCCTTGATTTCTGATTAGTAGATCTATAAATTATAAAGCACAATACAGAAAAGCACACAAGAACTTATAGAGGTTCCTCAAGACAGGGTGTCTTGAGTAGTCCTCTTTCCCTCTGCGCCTACCTAGCAGTGTGCTAGGCTCGGCAAACTCCGCCAAATCTTCAGGCCCTCAAGCCTTACAACACGGACCCGCAAGTCCTACAGCCTAGGCCCGCAAGCCCCTACTACACCCGAGCCCGCAAGCTCGACACTCAGGCCCTCAAGCCCTACACAACACAGACCTGCAAGTCATGTGCCTACAGCCTAAGCCCGCAAGCCCTTACTAAATCCAATCCCTCAAGCTCGACAAAATTAGACCCGCAAGTCCACAGCCCTGTCCCTCAAGCCTCACATCTCTCCAGCCCTCAAGCTAGACGGTGTCGGACCCGCAAGTCCACTTCCCTGGCCCTCAAGCCTCACATCTCTCCAGCCCTCAAGCTAGACGGTGTCGGACCTGCAAGTCCACTGCCCTGTCCCTCAAGCCTCACAACTCTCCAGCCCTCAAGCTAGACACTTAGGCCCTCAAGCCTTACAATAATTAAGGTTTTATAGTAATAAAACTGATTCTTCTGCCTGATGAAGATTGGCAACTTAGCTTGATGGAGATCGGCTTCTTAGACTTGAAGAAGATGCTTCTTGATTTGTAGCTTTTAGCAATGGATCTTCTTCAGTCTCCTCTTCTTTTGCGTGATGTTGATTGGCTTCTTATCAGTCAATGAAGATGACTGATTCTTCTGAGAACACTTGATTCGTGTTCTCTACTTGTTCTTCTTCTTCTCCGCTAAATGTACTGTTGTATTGAGAAGCAACGACGAGATTCTTTTTTGTTCTTGTTTTTCTCTCGAAGATTACATTTTCCAGGGCATCACTGATCCCTTTTATAGGATGGAAGAGTCGCTTAATGGTCACATATAATGTCCTTTAATGTCAGACGCCATTCCTTAAGAGCATGCACTGATTGGACAATCAGGCGGCGACATTAATTGCTGACAGCGCATCTGCAATATTTGAATTCCATCTCGACGATATTTCCAGCTTTATGATGATACTGAAAGCTTTACGATGATATGGATAATATCTCGACGACAGGACTTTGTCGAGGCCTTAGGCCTTGGAAGATCTTCAAGTCTTATAGCTTCTGCCTTTGACATTGATATCTCGACGATATGAGATATTCTAGCATTTCTGCATATACGGCGATATGTTATCTCTGACTATGTCATCGTGATCTTCTTTCTTGTAGATTATCATTGTAATCACTTTGTTCTTTCGACGACATGAGTGATATCATGTCGACAGACTCTTCTTTAGCAACTGCTTGTCTTCAGCTGACCTTCTTCAGTCTTCTCGATGCCACGCCTTCTTTACGACGATATCTATTCTTCTCGACGACAAGGCTACTTTGATAATGTCGACGATACTGCATCTTCTCGACGACATTCCTTCCTCTTGAATCTGTCTCAGTGGTTGGGCTTAGATGGCTTCCTCCTCTCAGCAGATTCTGTCAATCTGTAGAGAAGATTCTGCGTTCGACAAACTGCATTCTTCATTCGACAAACAGCATTTTGCATTTGACGAACAACATTCTCTGCGTCCGACAAACTCCATTCTTCGGTTCCGTCTCTGCATTCGACGAACTTCATTCTTCATTTGACGAACAACATTCTGCGTTCGACGAACTCGCCAAGTCTCAATGTTTGCTTCTGTCCTATCTTTGCGTTCGACGAACTTCATTCTTTGTTCGACAAACAACATTCTGCGTTCGATGAACTTGCCAAGTCTCAGCTTTTGCTTTGCTCATCATCATGACGACAAGCATACTTTGTCGATGGCATCTCCTATTCTTCTCGACGATATAGTACTTAGTGAAATAACTAAAGTACATGTCATATTGTCAATTTCTGCAAGCATGAACTAGATGCAACATTAAATACAACTTGCACTTATCATTGAGTTGAGCACTTCTTCAAATTAGGAACACTGTTGGGCACTGTTCCCAATAATCTCCTCCTATTTGAAGAAGCCCTAACTTACCTCAATGATAAATGCCACTCATGAAAAGATTTATCATTTCAGATCAAAGCATCACACATAAAGCAGCAATCACATAAATAGAATAAATGTTCTTCACAATAAATGCCAAGCAAATAAATAGAATAGATGTTCATGAATAAACATTAGCATTCATTTGCCCCAGCAGAATAATTAAGATTTTAATTTGGTGCCCCATCAGCGTCTGCTGCTGCTTGCCCCTTTGGTTTTCTTCCTTTTCCTCTGATGGTAGTTGATGGGCAGGGGAATCTTCTTAGGAGAGGGAGGAGGACCTTGTGGGAATGCTAGCTTGTGATTCTTCCTCCTCTCCAGCTGATTTAGATGTTTCTTCCATTCAGCTGACTGGTATACCCTCAGATAGTCCTCCTGAGGATATCCAAAATGAATCCATGATTCTGTTATTATTTCTCTTGAGACAGGACTCCACCTTCCTGACTGTGGATCCAGCTCAATTTCCCTCAGTCTCTTTTGCCGATATTGGCTGCTCTGAATTCTCTTTCTTTTCCTGGAGGTTACTGATTCTCTGAATTCTATTCCATACTCAGCTGATTCACTGCTTGCAGAAGGATTGGCAGCCTCATATAATGATGGGGGTTTTTGTAATGTCTGCTTTATTTGATTTGTTATCCACATCGCTTGATGTGAACTGGCGTTTATTATTTCATTCTCCCCCTTTAGGGCTTGTTCAATCACCCTTTCCTCTAGTCCTTCTCTGACAAGATTCAGCTGTTCATGCATGTGTTGTTCAGTCACTTCCAAATTGTTGTTTATTTCAAGCAGATGGGTATCTAAGGTATGAGCATTCTCATTGACCCTATTCAGAATTTGATTTTTGTTATTTGTAGCATCTTTTTCTATCTGCTCAAAACCATAGTACACATTGTTTGAGAATGTTTCTTGCTCTTTCAGGATTGTGTGGGTTTGATGTCCTACTTTGTTGATTTCCTCGCTCATCTTCTCTATGGCCAAAGCTGCCAAAGTGTAGAAGTGAGCGCACTGAGTGTTGAGATGGAGTATGTCTTTCTTCATTTCCTGGATCTCCCCCTTCACCTCTTTTCTTAGATTATCCACAGTCTTTACTATAAACTGTTCCAGTTGTTTGCGCTGAGCTGTTAGTAGAGCTGACATCGTGTGGAAAAGAGAACCTGACAGAGCCGAAGATGGCTCAGCAGCTTGTTTGTCTTCCTCTTCTCTTTCTTGCAGAATTTCTTCAGAGATATTTGCAGATGATTCTTCACTGATATGTGATGTTACCTTAGCCTTCCCCTTGACATTTTCTAGTGCTGTCTCACCAGGGCATGTAAGCATAATCTTACTTGTTGCTACTAATTCTCGGCAGTCTGAGAGACTGATGTCTTCCATGGGCCCATTTCCTTGATCTTCTAGGGCTGAGTACCCCAGTTGGGTCTCCCCCTCAACTTGTGCATTACCTTGGACTGAGCCTCTTGCTGGGAGATCCCCATCTATCGTCTCTGCGTCTTGGCATGAGCTCCCAAGTTGGGACTCCCCCTCTGCGGGAACACTCCCCAAGTTGGGGTTTCTACATTCTTCAATAACCTCTGTGGGAGCAGGTTCTGGTACTATTCCTGGAACATCCCTTGGGGTGAAAGTCTCCCCCTCAGCCGTACCAGGGATTTGTGGGGGTGGAGGTATGTCATCAAAACTGCTTGATGAACCTTCTTCTTCCGAGGGATCTATTGGGGATGCTTGTTCCTTTTGTTTCTTTGGAGCAGGCTGGGCATCAGATGATGGTTTAGGGATAGACCTATCCCATCGATCTAGCATCTTCGCATCCAGTCTCTTGGAGTAATATATGGGAACTACCATTTTCTTATTCAGTACTTCACCCTGGGTGTTTAGGAGGTAGAGGGACAGTATTCTTCCGTAGGAAGGAGACTTCAAGGTGTTCTTCATTCTCTGGAAGAGGAACTCACTCCAGTTCGTCTTCTTAGAATGGATTATCCAGGCCATGACAGAGAACATGTCTTTAGATATTCGGTCATGGGACCCAGGCTTGCACAATAGAACTTTGCCAAGAATATCGGCCAGCAGCTTCCCCTTCTGATTGAATTCCTCTCTCATAATGGACCTGTAGGTCTACCCTGTGTGGCCGCACCAGGTATAGCTTGCGGACACATTCTCTGAAGTCAGATCATCTTCTTCCTCCCCCCCTTGGGTCCTTGGCTTTTCCTAGGCTTTTTGCAGATATTTTAACTTTCTTACCCCCCACCGTGGACTTGATCTGTGATTTAGTGTGGTTGATTCATGCTTCGGCGAAGAATTCTGCTAATTCACGGTGGGGAAGAACTGAGGGTTTGCATAGAAGATATTCCAGCCCAGATGCCTCCACCAACCCTATTACTGACCTAATCTCATCCGAGCAGGCATTGAAACCCCCTTGCTGGAGTTCACAACCGGAGATCACCTCTTCTTTCTTGGGAGCCATTGATTCAGAGTAAGAGTGAAGGCAGTACGTCGGAGACAAAGCGGGGGTTTGTCGACGGAATAGCTTAGGGTAAATGATAACATAGTTTTTATTCTTGAGCATTCACTCTATTTATAGTGTCGGTAGGTGAAGAGGCGCGTACCTTAATTTGAAGGAAAGAGCGATCAGACGGCTCCGATGGATCGATCTAATCCCGTGATAAATAGCTCGATTGTATTTTGATGATATGCATCCTCCCAACTTGATCCTTTGTCGTCGTAATGTCTATTGTGTCATCGTAATATATCGACGATTATAGATTCCAAGACTTATTCAGCTAACGTCAGCTTTTTAGGCCCCTTTTGGTAGGATGACCTGCACTAAATTTGTTAGTAAATAGACTCTGGTGTTCTACCAGTGGGTCAGAACAGACACCTTGTCTAAGGCCCAGATTTGCTTCTGGTGGGCTCTTGGACTACCTGCAAAATGAGATTACACGCCCTTAGGTACCCAAGTAAATTTGGGTCCTAGGAAATTGTTAGCTTTAACAGCCATACTGGATTTAACTACTCCAGGGTATGCATAGTGATAATGAACAAATCGATTTGTAGGTTTAATATTCGTTACCCTTGGAGCAGTTGGATTGTACCAACAATCAATTGCAAAGTGCCCGGCCTTTCCACATCACCAACATTCATACCTGTTGTATCTTCTTTTCTGGCTAGCTGTGTGAGCCTGAGTCCTTTGAGTCTGAACGTAGGGATATTTGAAGGGAACTGATCTGTACTGATTGTGAGTGTGATTTTGAGAATCATCACCCACAACTTTCCATATGGAGTCAGTCTTCTTTAGTGATTTCTTTGCTTCTGTATACCCAATGACTTCATGCCTCCTTGTGGCCATCCTTACATGAGGTACCCTTGAGATTTTTGGCATGTTCTTTGCTCCACTTGTGGAGCTTCCATTCTTGAGATACCCAAGATTGGATTGCCCGACATTCTTGTTGGAGGATGAGATTACCTTCCTCAAGCTAGTCTTCATCCCATAGGGTATGCCTGATCTGTCTTCCTGGAAGCATCCTTGCTCCCTTCTTTGAGTGGAGCAACAACCATTTACCAATGGAGGAGAGGTCTCTGGTTTGGAGGAGCTTGCCACAGGCTTCACTACAAAGGGGAGTTTATCCTCCACCCTTCTGATGTTGTCATTCTTAGATTTTAGGATTTTGGGCTAAATTTTTGTCTTTCTTCAGAAGAACCACTTCTCTGGTTAGTGAGCAGCACAACTCCTTGCTCTCAATCAATGCCTTCAGATTTTTCCCAAATTTGCTTGTCAAGTCAAGGTTGGAGCTTGCCTTGAATTCCTTTTTGAGTTGATAAAACTCTGCATTCTCCAGAGTTAGTTTTTCTGCTTTCTCTGAGAGATCAAGATTTCTTTCTTGAAGATAGGAGATCTTTGCATCCTGCTCCTTGCACAACATCTTGAGCATCTTGACATCTTCTAGAAGATCATTGTATGACTTGGACCAGTCATCATTTCTAGATGAGCTTATCTCCGATTCTGAGTCTGAGGTAGATAGAGGAGCCCTTATGCATACCTGTTCAGGTGAGACTTCATCCTGGATTTCTTCGTCTGACTCAGATAAGACAGTCAGCCCAAACCGAGATTTCTCTTCTTAGTCTGAACAGCTTGAGTCACTGTCACTCAGTGTTCTGACTTTCTTCTTAGCTGCTTTGCTTCTTTCTTCTTTTGATCCTTCCATAAGGACCATTAGAGAGTCCCACATCTCTTTTGCTGTTATGCAGTGAGCCAGTTTCTGAAATGTTGAGAAGTCAACTGCACCAGCTACAATGTCTTTGGCTTCCTTGTCCAAGTTGACTAGGATGATCTCATCTTCAGTCATTTTCTTGGACACAGTCTTGGAGACATACGGCCCTTCTTGAACAATTTGGAATATTCTAGGGTCCATAGCCTCCATGTATATTCTTGCTCTAACTTTCCAATGGGCAAAGTTCTCCTTAGAGCAAAAAGCTATTTTTGATTCCATAGCTATGATGAATGAACACCCAATGGCAGATCTGTTCAAGCTGTAAGCTTTTCTTTGAACAACCTAGCTATGATACCACTTGTTGTTTATTGGGTGTCAACTTATCACCTAGAGGGGGGGTGAATAGGTTTTTCAAATTATTTTATCCCCTTTAGGTGTCCTTGATTTCTGATTAGTAGATCTATAAATTATTAAGCACAACACAGAAAAGCACACAAGAACTTATAGAGGTTCCTCAAGATAGGGTGTCTTGAGTATTCCTATTTCCCTCTGCGCCTACCTAGCAGTGTGCTAGGCTCGGCAAACTCCGCCAAATCTTCAGACCCTCAAGCCTTACAACACGGACCCGCAAGTCCTACAGCCTAGGCCCGCAAGCCCCTACTGCACCGTAGCCCACAAGCTCAACACTCAGGCCCTCAAGCCCTACACAACACAGACCCGCAAGTCCCATGCCTACAACCTAAGCCCGCAAGCCCTTACTGCACCCAAGCCCTCAAGCTCGACAAAATCAGACCCGCAAGTCCACTGCCCTGGCCCTCAAGCCTCACAACTCTCCATCCCTCAAGCTAGACGGTGTCGGACCCGCAAGTCCACTGCCCTGGCCCTCAAGCCTCACAGCTCTCCAACCCTCTAGCTAGACAGCGTCAGACCCGCAAGTCCACTGCCCTGGACCTCAAGCCTCACAGCTCTCCAGCCCTCAAGCTAGACACTTAGGCCCTCAAGACTTACAACAATAAAGGTTTTACAGTAATAAAACTGATTCTTCTGCCTGATGAAGATCGACAACTTAGCCTGATGGAGATCGGCTTCTTAGACTTGAAGAAGATGCTTCTTGATTTGTAGCTTTTAGCACTGGATCTTCTTCAGCCTCCTCTTCTTTTGCCTGAGGTTGATTGGCTTCTTATCAGTCAATGGAGATGACTGATTCTTCTGAGAACACTTGATTCTTGTTCTCTACTTGTTCTTCTTCTTCTCCGCTAAATGTACTATTGTATTGAGAGGCAACGATGGGATTCTTTTTCGTTCTTATTTTTCTCTTGAAGATTTCTTTTTCTAGGGCATCATTGTTCCCTTTTATAAGACGGAAGAGCCGCTTAACGGTCACATATAATGTCCTTTAATGTCAGACGCCCATTCCTTAAGAGCATGCGCTGATTGGACAATCTGGCGGTGACAGCGCGTCCGCAATATTTGAATTCTGTCTCGATAATATTTCCAGCTTTATGACGATACTGATAGCTTTACGACGATATGGATAATATCTCGATGATAGGACTTTGTCGATGCCTTAGGCCTTGGAAGATCTTCAAGTCTTCTAGCTTTTGCCTCTGACATTGATATCTCGACGATACAAGATATTTTGGCATTTCTGCATATACGGCGATATGCTATCTCTGACTATGTCATCGTGATCTTCTTTCTTGTAGACTGTCGTCGTAATCACTTTGTTCTTTCGACGACATGAGTGATATCATGTCGACAGACTCTTCTTTAGCAACTTCTTGTCTTCATCTGACCTTCTTCAGTCTTCTCGACGCCACGCCTTCTTTACGACGATATCTGTTCTTCTCGACGACAAGGCTACTTTGATGATGTCGATGATACTGCATCTTCTCGATGACATTCCTTCCTCTTGAATCTGTCTCAGCGGTTGGGCTGAGATGGCTTACTCTTCTCAGCGGATTCTGTCAATCTGTAGAGAAGATTCCGCGTTTGACAAACTGCATTCTTCGTTCGACAAACAGCATTCTGCGTTCGACCAACAGCATTCTCTGCGTCCGACGAACTCCATTCTTCGGTTCCGTCTCTGCGTTCGACGAACTTCATTCTTCGTTCGACGAACATCATTCTGCGTTCGACGAATTCGCCAAGTCTCAGCGTTTGCTTCTGTCCTATCTTTGCGTTCGACGAACTTCATTCTTCGTTCGACGAACAACATTCTGCATTCCACGAACAACATTCTGTGTTCGACGAACTTGCCAAGTCTCAGCTTTTGCTTTGCTCATCATCATGACGACAAGCATACTTTGTAGACGACATCTCCTATTCTTCTCGACGATATAGTACTTAGTGAAATAACTAAATTACATGTCATATTATCAATTTCTGCAAGCATGAACTAGATGCAACATTAAATACAACTTGCACTTATCATTTAGCTGAGCACTTCTTCAAATCAGGAACACTGCTGGGCACTATTCCCAACATCATTGTTCTATTCGCCGCCTGTCAGAAAGGATCTCGGTCGCAAGGTTTTCCTATCGCTGGAGTTTTTTGCCGATGTTTCCTATAACGCCCCTGAATTTTTAGGAATTATTTTATCCTTCTTTGACGTCATTTTTTTACGTAAGGGCGTTACGTTAGTGCGAAGTTAGCGGTGCATCGTCGTTTGCGCATTTTTGCATTCATTCAGACAAGTCGACCAAATTTTGGAGTGTGCTGGAGTTGGAAGATTTTGCGTTAGAAAGTTAAATTAATTAATTTTAGAAAGGCTCATCGAAGTTCATTGCGATCCGAGCAATATTAGAGCCCCGGTGATTTTCCAAAGATTTGTATAATTATCGTCCGTCGTAAGCTTTGAAAATTTATATCTTGAGATTGGCTCGTCGAATTTTGATTTCGAATTCTCTGTTGGATTCGTAGCGCCGACTTTTGTCATCGGTGCGAATTTCGTTAGAATCGGCGACCTTTGGTTCGGCCCTTCCTTTCTTCTTCTTCTTCTTATTATTATTATTATTATAACAACTTTGGTTGTCATCCACCATCTGTTTATATATATAAATATATATATTACTATTCTTCTTCTCCATATCTTCTTCCTCCCTGGATTATCGAGCCAGAAGTTTCGAGATAGAGAAAGAGGGAAAGAATGGGGTTTTCCTGAGCTTCAGACCGCCGCCGGCGGAGCTCCGGTGCTCTAAATCTTTGTCGGAGCAAAGATTTGGAAACTCTCGTCGTGCTCATCGCGTGCGTGATAAGTTTTGTCTGTTTCGTAGGTTTTTGGTGCTACGGTTGAAGGCCCTAACCCTCTTTTGTCCAAATCTTCATAGATTCTTCATGCTTAGGCCGTGTTTGAGCCGAACCTTGGTGTGGAGAGCTTGAGAGGGCATTTTTCGGTGGTTCAAGATTTAGGCAAGTGGTATTTTGCTTTCTCCCTCCCTGGCTTTTGTTTTTCTCGAGGATTCTTTCTAATCCTCTTTATATTTGGTAATTAGTGTTGTTGATTTACTTTGCTCCTAATTGAAATATTTTTAGTTGAGGTTTGTGCTGGTAGTCCAGGTTTAGGCCTTGATAGAAGAAGGTTAAGTTAGTTTAGGAAATTTTTGTTTTAGAAAATTGTCTGTTAAGGTCAGAATCGACGGGACATCCCGTCGATCGACGGGACCTCCCATCGATAAATGAGACCATCCCGTCGATCGGGGGATTCAGCTTGGGAAATTGTTTCCCCGAGCCTATAAGTCTAAATCGACGGGGCTTCCTGTGGATCAACGGGACCACCTGTCGATCGACGGGAGCACTCACCGATTTTTCCCCCTTAGTGCTGTTTTTTTGTTGGTTCTTCTCTTATTTCTCTCCCTTTAATGATTGTTTCTCCACCTTTTATGTTTGTTTCTCTCCCTTTAAGCTATGAGGATCTAGTTGTCTCCCTCTTTGTTCTCTGGTGTGGGTTTTTTTCTCAGGTAGTTTTCTTAGTGAGGAGTATTACTTCTTCCTCACTGTTTTTAGCAATCTTGCTGGATGTAAGTTTTTCTTAGTGGTTATGGGCTACAAGTAGCAGTATTTCACCTTGATGGCCTTTTTTCCTGAAGTTTAGTTTTGCTACTCTCTCTTGTTAGCTGTGTTCTTCAAGTAGTAGTAGTCCTCCTTGGCTTGTTTTGCTGTGTGACTGAAAGTCCTTCTTTTCAGTCCTCTCCTTCTTTCTTGCATGCATAGCCGGTTGAGTTTAGGCCAGTGGTTAGAAGGTTTTGGTGGTTAGAAGGAATTTTGTAAAATCCTAAGTTAAAATTGGGCTCCCGTCCCGTCGATCGACCTCCAATCCCATCGATCGATGAGAGAGAGCAGGGAAGTCAAATTTATGATCTTCTAAGTAAGAATCGACGGGACCTCCCGTCGATCGTGCTCCTGTCATGTCGATCGGGCTCCTGTCCCGTCGATCGGGCCCTCTTCTAGCCAATTTTCCTTGAAGCTTCCCTTAGACTTTTGTTAAGTCTTCCTGTCGACTTTTGATAGGTCTTTCTGTCAATTTCATCGCCTATCCCAAATTGTTTCATCAATAATTTGAGTCCTTTTTGCCAAGGAATTCTCGGTTATCTTTAAGTATGATGTCGAGCGTTTTGGGCTCATTTGTTGAGACTTTAAATGAAGTTATGTTTCATTCGTCGGGATCATCCCAATACTCGACTAGACCATCTTGATCCAGTTTCTTTAGGCTCCAGTTAGCATTTTGAGCCTCCCAGCCATTTCTATTGTGACTAATAGGATTGTTTCCTCATATAATCCAAGGTAATTTTCCTTTGTCTTGTGCATGGTATATGGTTGATCATGTGGTTATTGTTTGAATGGTTAAGATAAGTGAAAGCATGGGTTTCTTTCTTTTGGAATTTGATTCCTTCATGATTCGTGTATAACCTTCCTTGAATGCCAAACCAAGTATGTTGCTGATAAGCATAAATTGGATTAAATTTTTTTATACTGGAGTGTGGGTGGATATATCAGGCCCCCACCACAGTGGTTTCTTTTATACTGGTGTGTGAGTGGATTTATCAAACCCCCACCAAAGTGGCCTTATATACTGGAGTGTGGGTGGTATTTCAGGCCCCCCACTATAGTGGCTTCTTTTTAGACTGGAGTGTGGGTGGATATTGATGGATTTGTTTTGAATTCGAAGGATGGGTATTGGGAACAATGTGGTCCTCCATCATAGTTCTTTTAGTTGTGGTTGGTAGGACAATGAGGCCACAACCACGGCGCCTTTTTTATACTTTTGGGCTGCGAAGTCCCTTATACGACAACTTTCCTTGCTTGATGCCCCCGTTTATGGGCTTGTTTTTCTGTGAACTTGTGTACTTGTTCAAGCTGATTATGCTAAATCTATGCTTACTCTTGGCTAGTATTTATTCATGTTGCGTAATAGATTTCATTCTTATACTTGCTGTTACTTGCTCCCTTTTGGGCTGAGGCATTCGTTTCTTTTGAGTGCCCCAGGTTCAGGTTCAGGTCAGTAGTTGTGGCAAGCGGTAGAGCTGCGATGAGTTACAGTTGTTCGTTGCCTCCACACTGTTGTGAGGTAGTTATTTCTTTGCTTCAGTTGTAGTTTTCTAGTGTTAGACTACTTGCTAGTTTTTCTGTTGTTACTTGCTGGTAATTTCTCTTACTTGCTCTTTGGGAAGTTTTATGTAAGGCTGCATAAGTTATTTTATGTATAGAAAATGACATTTTTGCATAGCATGATTTTATGTAAATGTCACATACTTTGAAGATCATAGCAAAATCCTTCTTTACTTATACTAAACCTAGAGATGTGCATATAATTGCTGAGATGTTCGATCTTCATGCTCATGTAGGATAAAATGAAACTATCTTGTCGCTGCAGTATAGATTTCTACTCGTGGACTAGTTGATCCACTGGACCGAGGGACACGGTCTTAAGCTAAAAATGTAAATTTTCTATTTAACTCAAACAGATTTATGTCTTTTTATAAATTTTAGTGAGTAGTGGCTTCCTGAGCATCTATAGCTATCCCCAGCAGGATGTGGCATCATAATGCGTATTTTCCCCTTGCTCTGGTAATATTTATTGAATTTGTGGGAAAATATGGGTTGTGGCAGTTGGTATCAGTGGGAGGTTAGTCGGGTTCCTGGGAAAGTCTGGTTGGCCCGGTTAACCACCTGGTGAGAAGCGTTATTCATTGCATACACCCACCGATGGGTCATCAGTAGATCTCGGCTGAAGCATGGGCACTACACTCATAATTATGAAAGAAGTATACAAGGCATATTATGTAGTATGGGATGCATAATATGTTTCTGTATATCGATTATCATTGGTGACAACATGCGACTGTTATGTAGTATGGGATGCATAACGTAGGTCGCATGCATGTCAATTAGATTTTCTTCTTCGTTACATGCGATAATATGTAGTATGGGATGCATAAGATCACATGTGTATGCCACTCATAGCATGCATTAAGGCCTTTCTTAGACTGCATAACACTGCATGCATTGCATAACATTGTATAACCACACTTGCCAAGCTGGAGATCTACATGATGACACATGTACACTCATGGTTTTAAAAGAAAGATGTTCAGCCTTCATGCATACGGGAGAGGTGCACGGGGGATTTAGGGGTGATGATTTATCATCCTGAGTATAGCGAAATATCATATATAAAACTTTTCCCAGATCAAGGTAACATCAAGAGTAAGTATCTATTCTTTTTTGATCTGCATCGAGTTAAGAAATTCTAGTTTCCTAGCTGTTATGTCTTAAGCTAGGTGTTGATGAGCGGTTCGTTCGTAATTGCTATAGATGACTCCAGAGCGTAGTGTGTCGGAGTCGGCTCTCCGGTCGGAGGAGGAATCCCTAGGTGCGTGTAGTGATGCAGCGATTGAGGAGTTGTGTCAGAGTATCGAGGCGTTGTCGAGGCAAATGGTTGTGGTTCAAGCGCAGATTCATGTTGGATCGGTAGGCGCCCTTAGAGGGGGGTGAATAAGGGTTTTAAAACTTTTGTTATATTTTGATAAACTTGAAAAGTAAGTAGATTAAAATAGTGATTTAGAATGAAGATCTAAATTGTTTTATAATGAAAGAGTAAGAAATAAACAATTTAGAGAAATGAAGAGTAAATCAATTTCATTACAAAAAGAGACATGATTATTATTGATAAAAATTAATTGCAAAACTAGATTTCTATAACGCTAGAAATCAAAGGCAAATAAATAAAAATCCCTTTTGTTTTCTATCCCGACTCGTATCCCTGCGAACCGGTGGCTTTAGCCTATCCTTCCCGAGATATGGCCTCAAGTCGCTCTAGACAATCTTTCCCCGGATATGGCCTCGAGCACCCCTAGATCTACACCCTATACCTAGTCGCCAACATGAGGCGAATTTCTTCCCTAAGTCCTACCCAGACCTAGTCGCAAACACGAGGCGAATTTACTACACGATTTAAAAAGAGATGAAACAAATAACAACAATATATAAACTCCCTATATGGATCTCTTGGAGAAGTAAACGAAGACCCGCAGAGTATGATCGTAGTCGATGCAGTCTTTCTTCATAACGATGAAGCTTGTTGAAATCTTCTCCAATGATATCCTTAAGCCTTCATAGATTTGTGGAAGTCCCTCTCTGAATCTTCCTCTATATGTTGTGACACAAAGCTCTGGAATTTAGGATCATAAAAGAATGAAGAAGACGGATCCAAGGGGTCCTTTTTATATCCTTGGAGCTAACGCCTGCGCTATCGCTACCGACGGCGCTATCCCGGTTTAATAAATATTCTCCGCATGAGAATCTTTCATTCTAAGCAAGTCGACTGCCTTCCTTTATTGCCTTGCGCTACCACCTGCGCTACCTGATATCACCTGCGCTAGCTGCTACCGCCTGTGTTAGATGCTATCGCCTGGCGCTAGCACCTTCTATAATTGCTTCCCGAAATTACTCTAATCAGAGCTAGCGCCTGCGCTAGGTGCTACCGCCGATGCTAGTGGACATGTT
This sequence comes from Dactylorhiza incarnata, assembly GCA_033032865.1. Lineage (NCBI taxonomy): Eukaryota > Viridiplantae > Streptophyta > Magnoliopsida > Asparagales > Orchidaceae > Dactylorhiza > Dactylorhiza incarnata. The sequence goes on along the minus strand of JAWHQI010000037.1, from coordinate 4,233,049 downwards.
GGAATTCTGGCATCAAACTTGGGGGCAACCTTCATAAGTTATCCTTGAGTCATATGGCTTTGTTTCCTGGACACTTAAACACATAAGATCAAATATACATAGGATTTGTTATTCTCAAACCTAGGAGATGCGGAAGACCATATTCCAACAAACTCCCCCTTTTGATAATATCAAATCCATTAATGATAAATCAGAGAATTAATACATATAGCATGATAAATCCTACTTGTGTGCGTGTGAGAGTGATGAATTAGGATAATTGTCAGTGTAGGTATTTAGAATTGCTCCCCATAAATACATGCCCCCCTATGTGAATGCTCCCCTAATATGTAAGTTATCATCTTAATCTTTAAATATGTTATTTTTCCAGTTTGATATCATTTATTATTTATCATGTTAGTTCTCCCCCTTTTGTTATTAGCAAAAGTGGGTAAGGAAGCAAGAGACATAAAAAGAGGATTTTTGATAAAAAAAATATAGGGCGTGATCGAGCTTTTTAGAGGAAATTAAATGATAAGGAGTTTTAAGCATAATAAGGTAATGATTTCCAAGTAACCAATCTACCCAGACAATATGTCTACACCCTAGCCCCATACTAAGTGACGGATGGTCATGAGGAGATGCATACATGCTGTAGGTTGTGTTGGAACATGCTTTCTGCATCTCTTGGTTTGACAATAACAAATCCTATTGTATTTGATCATACTTGCATTGTGTTTATAGTGTGCAGGATCTTCAACATTCAATCCCCAAAGGAGTGTGAAAATGAAAGATGTCGAAGCGACATCAGGATGATGGTCTGTTGATACCGCTGTGCAGTAACACTACCGCTGGCGATAACGGTCCGACAAAATGAAAAAGTCGTTCGACGAAATTGAATTCGACGAAATGAAAGCAGCGTTCAATGAAATTGCGTTCGATGAATTGCATGCTCTACCGCGGCGATCGACGAACTGCATGCTCTATCGCGGAGCATTAGCACTACCACTGGCGCTAGCAAATCGATGAAATGGTGTTCGACGAAAGTAGCTGCCGTTCGACGAAAATGCCATTCGACGAAATGAAAACGACGTTTGACGAAATTGAGGTCGACGAAATGAAAACGGCGTTCGACGAAATGCATACTCTATCGCGGCGCTCGACGAAATGCATGCTCTACCGCAGAGTGTTAGCACTACTACTGGCGCTAGCATAAATGGAAACAATTGACGAGAAGGAAACAGTGGAGAAAAAGGAATGTCGACGGGGCGCTATTGTTAAAAATGTTGAAGTGGAAGTTTGTGAAGTTGGCGGTCTGGGGGGAGACTACGCGGTCTTGTCTGACCGCTCGATCTTGCGGTCTCCTCTGGCAGTCTGACCTCTCTGGTCTAGCCGCGGGCTTCTCAGCGTGACCGCCGTTCTTCTGTCCAATGGTGCAGAGGTGTGGCCGAGCGGTCTGGTCGTGTGACCGTGTGGCGGAGCAGGTTTCTGCCTAGTAAGGGCGACGCGCTGTCTGGTGCTTGTGACCGCGTGGTGCGGGCAGCCCGGTCTGGAGGCTATCCAGGTTTTTTGGTGCGCGCGGACTAAAGTCTTCTTAGTCGCGTGGTCTCCGGTTTGTGTTCGCATGGCTGGTCTTTCAGCAATCAGCTAGTATATGCGGTCACAGGTGTTTGATTGACTTGGCGGGTTGTGCCCTAGTCAGTCTGGTGTGTTCGCAGTCTCTGGAGGAGATCGGGTGGCGAACACAGGTGGTGAGCGACATGACCGGGCGAGTTGTCATGATCGCGCAGATTCTGTTGAAGTCGGAGATCTTACTAAGCAGGAGGATCTTTTGCTGGTTGCGCGGGTTGACCGGTCTGGTCGCGCAGTCAAGGGGCGGTGACTCTATCTCATAGGGCGGTGACTGGATCAGGTCGCCCGCCTATAAATAGGAGTCACTATAGCAACAAAATCATCGCACTAAGTGTAAGCTGAGCTCGCGTCCTGTTCTTGCGATCTGTTTTTTGTGATCGGCCGGTTAGCTGATCGAACTTGTTTTGTGCAGCTCCTGCGGATTGTGCGGGTAGCTGCGGTCACCTCCTCTTCTGAAGGTGTTCGGGCGGTCTCGCGGCTTGCAGTGTGGGTTGCTGGAGTTCTGGAGGACCAGTGGAGTTCGGGAGTTTGCGAGGTTCTCAGTTGGTGCTGTTCAAGGCGCAGGCAGGCAGTTTGGGCGGTCTTGTTTTCTAGTCGGGCGGACTGTCAGGTCGAGCGGTTAGGCGGTCTCAGTTGGCAGATCGCTGGTTTTCCTTTCATCTATTTTCTCTTCTGTTTTTGTGTACTGGTGAAATCATGTCTCGCCATGTATACCTCACCCTGTAATGATGAACTTTGCTTGATCAATAAAGATTGTATTTGTTTCATGTGCTTCTAGTTGATTGGCTTGAACTTTTAGCTATACAATTCCTGCTCACTCCTAGATATACGGAAAATTTAACATGGTATTAGAGAAAGGTTGGAGTGGATAGAGCAGTGAATATCTAAAAGTTTCCATGGCCTTTGTGAAGAAGGAACCAGTGGTAGAGCCATGGAAGCAAGGGGTCTTGGAATTGAGATGCTTACATCGACTAACTTTAAGAAGTGGAAGTCGTGTATGCAAAGTTATCTTCTGGGTGAGGACCTCTGGGAGGTGGTTGGAGGAGAGAGCACGGAGGCAGTTATCCTGATTGGGGACAATGGTCACGAGGTGAGGAACTGGAGGCAGATTAATGCCAAAGTGGAGTTCACCCTGAAAGGGGCAATATCACCTGACCTGTTTGATCACATCTTGGGGTGTGGATCAGCTGCAGAGATCTGGAGAGCCCTGGATGGGCTGTTTAACAAGAAGAATGTTGCAAGACTTCAATTTCTGGAGAATGAGCTGGCAAGATTGGCTCAAGGTGATCTTCCTATCTCTACGTTCTTCTTGAAGATGAAGAATTTGTCCGCCGAGATTTCAGCGCTGGATCCTGATGAGCAAATTTCTGAGGCGAAGCTGAAGAAGCACATCATCCGTGGCTTGCGGAAGGAATATGTTGCCTTTGTGACGTCGGTGCAGGGCTGGGCAAATCAGCCGTCTCTGCTGGAGCTGGAAAATCTGCTTGCTTCGCAGGAGAGTCTGGCAAGGCAGATGGCGGGGGTGTCAGTGTCTGGGGGAGATGGCGAAGTTCTCTTCGCGGGTAAGAAGAAGAAGTGGGATAAGAAGAAGACCGCTGGAGGAGGGAATGGGCCTTCAACTTCTGGGCAGCAGGATAGGGGCTATGATCCTAAGGCTGAAGGGAAGAAGAAGGGAGAAGGACCCAAGTGCTTCAGATGCGGGAAGCCTGGTCATATCAGGAAAGATTGCCGGGTGAATCTTCAGTCGGGGCATGCTGCTGCAGGAAAGGAGGAAGCTGAGGCCAGACAGACTGATGGAGGATGGGGAGGAGCCTTCTCGGCTTCTGTTCGAGCTACGACTCCTATCAACTATCAGGAGGACTGGATCGTGGACTCAGGGTGTGGTCATCACCTCACCGGGGATGAGTCGAAGCTTTCTTCAGCTTAGCCGTACTCAGGTAATGATGCCATTATTACTGCTGACAATACCGTGCATGTTGTTGAGAAGGTGGGGGTTGTTTCCTTGGGCAGTGATAAGGGGCTGCTAACTTTGAAGAGTATCTATCATGTGCCTGGTATGAGGAAAAACCTCTTCTCCGTGACCAACGCTGTTGACGCTGGGTATCACGTTCTGTTTGGCCCAACAGAAGTGAGGTTTCTTCGGAATGTTGAAGCAGTGAATGTGGAGGTCGTTCATGTGGGGAGGAGAGCTAAAGACTTGTTCGTTTTATCGACAAGTTCTTATATTGACAAGATGCGGACGAATGATAGTGCTGTCATATGGCACGAGAGTTTGGGGCATGTATGGATGGACAAGCTGACACCTATGGCGGTGAAAGGTCTGGTCAAGGGCCTGCCTAGTCTATCTTCCTACGGAGACAGTCATGTGTGCGCGGGATGTCAGTTCAGCAAGTCTCATCGACTACCGTTTGACAAGTCGCAGACAAGGAGTAGTGTGTTGTTGGAGTGCATCCACGGTGACTTGATGGGACCGACTGCTACCCCAAGCCTCGGAGGCAGCAGATATATGCTGGTGCTGATCGATGATTACACCAGATATGTCTGGGTATATTTCTTGAAGGAGAAGGCGGAGGCATTTTCCAAGTTCATGGAGTTCAAGGAGCTTGTGGAGGGTCGGCTTGGCCTGCGGGTTAAGAAGCTGAGGACTGAAAATGGCGGGGAGTTCACCTCTAGTGAGTTCTCTACTTTTTGCAGGAAGGCAGGCATCCAGAGGGAGATTACTTGTGCGCATACTCCACGGTAAAACGGAGTTGCAGAGCGGAAGATCCATCATTTGACGGAGAACTTCAAATGTTGGCTGCATGCCAAGAGTATCCCAAAGTCCTTCTGGGCGGAGGGGATGTCTTTTGCTGCCTACGTCATCAACAGAATGCCTCTTAGTCACATCAATATGAAGACCCCGCATGAATTGATGTTCAAGGAAAAGCCAAGCGTGGCGCACCTTCGGGTGTTTGGTTCCACCTGCTATGTGCACGTTCCAGATGCACTTCGGGCGAAGCTAGACGCGAAAGCAAGGAAGCTAGTCTTCGTGGGTTATGATGATCAGAAGAAGGGCTGGAAGTGCATGGACCCGGAGACGCGGAGATTTGTTGTATCTCGCGACGTCGTGTTCGACGAGGTGACGTCTTACAAGGGAAGTTCTGGTGTTGAGCTACCAGAAAGCAGGGTGGAGGAGCCGGAGAGAGCCGTGGAAAATATTCAGGTGGAGCTGCCTGTGTCACCAGGTGGTCCATCAATATCTAGTTCTGAGGAGGAGGCTTCTGTATCAGGAAGCAGGGGGAGCGATGCTCCGAGTACGTCTGGAAGGGGAGCTAGAGAAGAAGCAGCTGAAGATACTGCGAGTCAGGGGAAGGCATTGCGGAGATCGAAGCGAACAATCATTGCCCCTGATCGCTATACAGGAGGAAACATGGTGAGCTTTGTCTCGTGTTTCTTTGCTGGTCCCTTGGATGAGAGGGTGCCGTCGAACATTGAAAATGCCAAAGGTGTGGAACAGTGGGATTCAGCTATGCAGGAACAGATGAGTGCTCTTGAGAAGAATGAGACTTGGTCTCTGGTGCCCAAGCCCAAGGGTATCACCCCTGTAACATGCAAGTGAGTCTACAAGCTCAAGAAGAAGGCAGTATCGAGCGATACAAGGATCGCCTTATGGCTTGGGGATTCTCGCAGCAATACGGTGAAGACTATGAAGAGACATTCAGTCCGGTGGCAAAAATGACTTCAGTTCAGGTTGTGATTGCCTTGGCGGCATGTTGGGGGTGGGAGATTTGGCAGCTCAACGTAAAGAATGCGTTCTTGTACGACGAGATTGACAAGGACATCTTCATGGTCCAGCCGCCAGGCTTCGTATCTGAATATTTTCCGGACTATATTTGCAAGTTGAAGAAGGCCCTGTACGGGTTGAAGCAAGCGCCGAGGGCGTGGTATGGAAAGATTGCAGAATATCTCTTATTCTGTGGATTTGGTGCTTCAGACTCAGATTCAAGCTTGTTTGTCAAGAAGAGCGGGGAGCTTCAAGTCATCGTGCTGCTTTACGTCGACGATATGATCGTGACAGGGAATTCAAAGGAGGAGGTAGCAAGGCTTCGGGCTGAGCTATCTATCAGGTTTGAGATGAAGGACTTAGGTGAGCTTCACCATTTCCTTGGACTCGAAGTGCAGAGGAAGGGAACTGGAGTACTAGTGTCCCAGGCTGGATATGTGGAGCTAATCGTGGAGCGTTTCGGCATGAAGGAAGGGAAGTGCATTTCCACACCTCTAGAGAAGGCCATGAAACTTTACAAGGATGAGGGGAGGTTTCTGGAAGATCCGCAGGTGTTCCGGGCTCTGGTTCGGAGCTTGATCTATCTAACGATTACCAGGCTGGATATTACATATGCAGTTGGCAGGGTGAGCCATTATATGGCGGAACCACGGATGCCTCATCTACTAGCGGCCAAGAATATACTGAAGTATGTCAAGGCGACTTCGGATATGGGTCTTCTTTACAGAAGGGATGCGGGCTTCGAGGTGCATGAGTACATGGATGCTGAATACGGGGGAGATTCGGATGATCGGAAGTCGACGTCTGGATACGTATTCATGGCGGGCACCACGGCTATATCATGGTGCAGTAAGAAGCAGGATTCCGTATCTGTCTCAACCAAGGAAGTGGAATACAAGGCTTCAGCCTTGGCAGCTCAAGAAGCCATCTAGCTTATGAGGTTGGTTGGAGACGTTCATAAGGAGGTTCGGGGTCCGACTCTGCTCCGCGGCGACAATGAGAGTGCTCTCAAACTGGTTACTAATCCAGTTTGTCACGCGAGGACCAAGCATATCGAGATCGAGCATCATTTCATTCGTGAGAAGGTGCTGGAGGGGTCTCTTTCGGTCGAGCATGTTCGGAGTCAGGACAACATTGCTGACATATTCACAAAGGCGCTGGCGAAGGGGCCGTTCACTCGGCTTATGAGTTTACTTTGGCTGTTTTCAACTTCCCACTTCAAGGGGGAGTGTTGAAAATGTTGAAGTGGAAGTTTGTGAAGTTGGCGGTATGGGGGAAGACCGCGCGGTCTGGTCTGACCGCTCGGCCTTGCTGTCTCCTCTGGCGGTCTGACCTCTCTGGTCTAGCCGCGGGCTTCTCGGCGTGACCGTCATTCTTCTGTCCAAGGGTGCCGAGGTGTGGCCGCGCGGTCTAGTCGTGTGACCGCGCGACGGAGCAGGTTTCTGCCTGGTAAGGGCGGCGCGCGGTTTAATGCTTGTGACCGCATGTTGCGGGCAGCCCGGTCTGGACGCTGTCTAGGTTCTTTGTGGTGCGCGCGGACTAAAGTCTTCTTAGTCGCGCGGTCTCCAGTTTGTGTTTGCATGGCTGGTCTTTCGGCGATCAGCTGGTATATGCGGTCACAGGTGTTTGATCGACTTGGCGGGCTGTGCCCTAGTCGGGTTGGTGTGTTCGCGGTCTTTGGAGGAGATCGGGTGGCGAACACAGGTGGTGAGCAACATGACCGGGCGAGTTGTCATGATCGCGCGGCTTCTGTTGAAGTCGGCGAGCTCACTAAGCAGGAGGATCTTTTGCTGGTTGCGCGTGTTGACCAGTCTAGTCGCGCGTTCAAGGGGCGGTGACTCTATCTCATAGGGCGGTGACTGGATCAGGTCGCACTCCTATAAATAGGAGTCACTGTAGAAGAAAATCATCGCACCAATTGTAAGCTGAGCTCGCATCCTGTTCTTGCGGTCTATTTTTTGTGACCGGCCGGTTAGCTGATCGAACTTGTTTTGTGCAGCTTCTACGGATTATGCGGGTAGCTGCGGTCACCTCCTCTTCTAAAGTTGTTCGGGCGGTCTCGTGGCTTGCAGTGCGGGTTGCTGGAGTTCGGGAGGATCAGTGGAGTTTGGGAGTTCGCGAGGTTCTCAGTTGGTGATGTTCAAGGGGCAGGCATGCAGTTCGGGCGGTCTTGTTTTCTAGCCGGGTGGACTGTCAGGTCGAGCGGTCAGGCGGTCTCAGTTGGCAGACCGCTGGTTTTCCTTTCAGTTGTTTTTCTCTTCTGTTTTTGTGTACTGGCGAAATCATGTCTCGCCATGTATACCTCGCCCTGTAATGATGAACTTTTCTTGATCAATAAAGATTGTGTTTGTTTCATGTGCTTCTGGTTGATTAGCTTGAACTTTTAGCTATACAATTCCTGCTCACTCCTAGATCTACGGAAAATTTAACATCTATTTTGGCAAGTACTATCGCGGCGCGGTAGAGACTACCGCCCGGCGGTAGCTTTTTTGAAACTTCCCGTCTGCAGTTGATTAAGGAGCTGATTTGGAAGGAGATAGTGGCTGAAGGAAGGATATCTCGTTATCGCGGGGCGTTAGCATTACCGCGGCGCGCTAGTGTTTGGCGCTCGAATGTTGCCTAAACTACCATGATCCGTGTGCTTCATTGCCTAATGTGAATACCGCGGGGCGGTAGCACTATCGCAGGCGGTAGTGGCTGATTCTATAAAAAGACACGCGCCTCCTCCGTTGTTGCTTGCTGTTATAAAAGGAATTGAAGCCATATATTCAGAGCACTGGTGAGAGCCTTCTCCAAGCAGCCTGAAGAACTCCGTCAACGTTCGTGAACGCAAAGAACTTGAAGACCAATACGATCGCATCTACATCGACGTCAAGTTCTACTTTTGAGGGAGTCTTTAGTTTGAGTTTTGCTTTATTTTCTAATTGTAACATTTATATCTTTTGTTCGGTAGTGGAATTCGCCACACGACGACTAGGGCCTTGCGGGGACTAGGGGGAATTCCCCGCACGGTGACTAGGTCTGGGTAGGACTTAGGGAGTAATTCACCTCGTGTTGGCGAGTAGGTCTAGGGAGTAGAACTAGGGGTGCTCGAGGCCTTTCTAGGGATAGGAAGGCTAGAGCGGCTTAAGGCCGTATCTGGGGAGAGATCGGCTAAAGCCAACCGGTTCATGGGGATACGAGTCGGTATAGAAAACGAAAAGAATATTCATTGGTCGCCTCATTCCAAGCGTCATTGGGAAAAGTTTCTATAATCATAACTATTTCAATTTAATATTAATGAAAATATTTTTGTTTCTTCATCTCTGATTCGTGCTCTCTGATTTTCATTGGTTTAACCTAAACGTATTTTCTCTGTCACTAACGCAGAGCGGTAACACTGCCGTTGGCAGTAGCAACAGAGAATAATTTTCTTTAATAATCATAAAAAGTTTAAAACCCTTATTCACCCCCCCCTAAGGTTGCCTACAGATCCAACAAGTGGTATCAGAGGTAGGTTATTCCAAATCGGCTTAACAACCCGGAATAATGGCGTCTTTTGATCATGATCTCGCTTTTATGAGTGGGGAAAATTTTAATGTAAATGAAAAAGGATTATCACCACCTTTATTTATGGGCAAAAATTATAAAGGGTGGAAAACATTAATGAAAAATTTTCTTAAGGCCTTAGATGAAAAAGTTTGGAATATTACTATTGAAAAGCCACATAGCGTGCTAGCTAGAAACGAAATTGTTTTAAATGCAAAATCTATGAATAGTATATTTTGTGCGTTAGACCAAAATATTTTCAAACTTATTTATACGTTACCTACCGCATATGAGATTTAGAATTTTCTTGAAAGAACTTATGATTCTCCTTCTACAGGTATGGAACAATCGCAAGAACTGGAGAATATGCAATCTTGCACAAGTCTTCAAGAATGCTCCTCTCATGACGGATCCATGGAGTGCACATCAAGTGGAAGAGAAGAAGATATACTATCTTCAGAAGAGGAGTGTCAAAAAGATGTCAAAGAAACTATATGTTCAAAACGTGCCTCTCCCGAAAGTAATGTAAGGAAATCAAATCCCATTTTTTGTACTTCTATTTCTACATTACAATTGCTTCAAACTACAAAGCGCAAAATTAAGAAATTAAAAAATGCTAATAAACATTTGCGCTTAGAAAATAAAAATTTAAAGGCAAAAATTAATGAAGAATCAAATTCTAATTTATCTAGTTCTATCCATGGCTCCTTAGTTGAAAACATTACACCTTGTATAGAATTTAATGATTTAAAAGAAAAATGCAAGGAACTTGAAAAGGAACTTCTTTTTTTTAAAGAACAAAATGAAAGATTATGTTTAGAAAATTCTTCCTTGAAAAATGATTGTGCTAAGTGTAAAGACTATAAAATTGAAATTAAAGAGATGGATAAAACATTTGATGAATATAGAAACAACTATCAAAATCATATTGATTCAATTGTTTCCATTCTTAAAAATAGCACAATCGCTTATAATAAAGCTAGACATAATATTAAAGTTAAGAATGATGAATTAAAATCAAAAATAAACTTGCTTATGAAAATGGTAAATACAAATTCACAATATCAAACTATATCTAAAAACAAGTTGAATATGAATATGAACATCTTAACTAAGTTTAATAATGGGAGTAAGAAACATAAAGGATTTGTAAATCAAAATCAAAATCACCATTATTTACAAAATCATGTTTCTCCCAACCTAAAATTTAATGCAAACAAATTTCCTCCAAATTATAAATTCAAAAATCATTTTAATCCAAATATTCAAGTAAATGATTATGGAAATTTGAAAACTAAAAATAATGTTTGTCCAAGGTTTGAATGGAGGCCCAAAGTTAAAGATGAAATACTAACTCCACTCAAAAGGGCTCATTCATCACTATCTCCCCAAAGGCAAACACGATATATTTGGGTACCCAAAGGAACCTCCACACCCGGTCCTCTTTGGATACCTAAATCTCTTATTCAATAGTATCCTATCATTTGCATGAAGTAGAAATCAATTAAAAATTAAATATCAATTCTCTACTTCATGATATGCTTTATTTCCTTTTTGTTTTTGCTTTTATTTCTTTGAGCCATCATGATAAGATCACTTTATATAACTTGTGATATGATTTTCACATATTAAACCTAAATTAATTAATAAATCAAATTGAACACAATTGAATAAAAAGTCATATTATTTTCAAGTGATATAATTATCTTTTATTTTTTATCCTTCTAGATCCATTTCCTAAAAGTCTTATAAAATTTTAAAAACTAAATTTGTCATATGATATTATTAAGACTAAATGAAATAAGTGTCAAAATGGATTTAAAAGGTATTTTAGGGGTATTAGGCTAAATTTATAAAATGCGCAGGTTTTGCTTAGGTATTTAATATATTTGCATCATTTTTTATTACCCCTAGTATGTTAAATCATAATCATGTCAAACCGGAATTGAAAAATTGCATGAATATTATTTCACTTATTTATGATCATTTCACTCATGCATATGTTGTGCAAAACTCAAGAATTAAGGTTTAATGAATATGGAGCTTTAATGAATATGAAACCCATGTACTAAAATTTTAACTTCCGTAACTTTTTGCGATTTTTTCTCGTCTCTTCACTTCATTAGACAGGCCTTACATTGCACAAACATAATTAAGAAAAATTGGAAGCAAAATCGAAGAAAATCTAGGCTATATGATTAAAATAAGCACTCTCTGTGAGCTAACGCAGGCGCTAGTACCTAACGCCGGCGCTAGTTCAAGTATCTGATTTTTTGTAATTTTAAAATTCTGAAAAATCACTAAAAATATATTATTTTATATGTACTACTCATTTTTGCAATTCTGCCTGTAATTGTTTTTTGAAAAATTAAAATACAAAATTACAAAAGCCAAATTACAAAAAATATTTTTTTCCTTTCTTTGGTTATTTGTTTGAATTCTATTCCTATATGCAAAAATCAAATACAAAAATATAAAACAAAAATAAGTATCAAAATTTATTATTTTGAACATAACTTTTCTATTTACATGTATCTTGTGAAAGGGTGATTTGGGCTATCATCCAATCACATCACCTAGTACCGGGCGAACCTCTCACATGGTAGACCTCGGGAAGTCCAAGATCAAATTATAAGAGTTCAAAAACTTCTTATCTTCTATAAAAAGATGTTTTCTTATATTTCTATAAGTCTTCCGCATCATTACCATATATTTTTACCTTGCGCTTTCATGCTTATATAATAGTCTTAAATATCAAAATTCATTTTTTCAATAAATGGTAGACTTGCTTGGTAGATTTTATATTGGTTGCTCTAAACATGAAAATATTGAAATAAAACTCTGATTTATTAATGGATTTCAAATTAGCTCTGTGACTTTCTTTTAATATTCAAATAAAAATATAAACCCATTGGCTATGAAATTCTAATTAGATTTAAAACGTTTAAATGTTTCCAATAATTATTATCCATGACTTCATATCTCACCATAGCGGGGGCGTAGGGTTGTAGACATTAGATAACCTAATCTCTAAGTCATTTCTTGTCCTTAACCGGGGAGGGTTCCAGTAGGGCCTTGCGAGGCACTGGGGGGAAAGAGTGCTAGGGTGAGTTTTGTCTAGTGTTTGCAAATGGGACTAACACCCCAACCTACGGCATGTATGCAGCTCCTCATGCCCATCCGTCACTTAGTACAGGGCTAGGGTGTAGACATATTGTCTGGGTAGATTAGTTCTTGGAAATCATTACCTTGTTTATGCTTAAAACTTTTATATGAAGGGGAAGAACTAACATGATAATATTACTTGGCAAATGTTATATTGTTTCATCTTTAAGCTAAAAACTATAATATATTTCTATGAAAATACTTATGCTAAGAACTCCGATTTATTTCTATGGAGATTATTCTAAAAACTTCTTATCGTTTCCTTCTCTCTCTAACGCCATGTGTACTCTTTATTATTTCCTTTTCAAAACAAGTGTATGGTTATGTTGCAACTGAAATCATTTTGTTCTTAAATTGCTACAACATCTATTTTTTGGGTCTAAAACTCTTAATCATCTACTATGCTTCACCATTCTTATATAGATGTTCACTTCAAAAATATATTTCATGTTTTCCACCTCTTTACTACTTGTACGCTCGATCATGAATACGTCTTTTCAACAAGTGGTTTTCTTATGACTATTTCTCCACATTCTTTATTCACTCCTATATTTGTTTTCCTAAGCATATATCACTTTATCTTGTTCATTCCCTCTCTACACATTTATTGCACACTGACTTTCTCTCCACCCTCTTTTGATAATACCAAAAGGGGGAGAATAAATTTGAAAGGAATTAACATGTTTGGGGAGTCAAGTTCATAGGATGTTTTGTTGTAGGGGGAACATTCACTTAGGGGGAGCATTCATTTAGGGGGAGCATATGCACATGTCTTAAATTTCATGCTTATCCTTTTTAATAAACACAAATCCTATCTTTTGAACTATTTCTTTCTAAAGGGATTTGTTATTATCAAAAGGGGGAGTTTGTTGGAACATGCTTTCCGCATCTCTTGGTTTAACAATAACAAATCCTATTGTATTTGATCATACTTGCATTGTGTTTATAGTGTGCAGGATCTTCAACATTCAATCCCCAAAGGAGTGTGAAAAAAAAAATACGTCGAAGTGATATCAGGATGTTGATCTGTTGATACCACAACGCGGTAACACTACCGCTGGCGCTAGCGGTCCGACAAAATGAAAAAGCTGTTCGATGAAATTGAGTTCGACGAAATGAAAGCAGCGTTCGACAAAATTGCGTTCGATGAACTGCATGCTCTACAGCGGCAATCGACGAACTGCATGCTCTACCGCAGAGCGTTAGCACTACCGCTGGCGCTAGCGAATCGATGAATGGTGTTCGACGAAAGTAGCTATCGTTCGACGAAAATTCCGTTCGACGAAAATGCCATTCAACGAAATGAAAGCGACGTTCGACGAAATTGAGGTCGACGAAATGAAAACGACGTTCGACAAAATACATGCTCAACCGCGACGCTCGACGAAATGCATGCTCTACCGCAGAGCGTTAGCACTACCGCTAGCGCTAGCATAAATGGAAATAATTGACGAGAAGGAAACAGTAGAGAAAAAGGAATGTCGACCGGGCGCTATTTTGGCAAGTACTATCGCGACGCGTTACGGACTACTGCCCGGCCGTAGCTTTTTGGAAACTTCCCGTCTGCAGTTGATTAAGGAGCAGTTTTGGAAGGAGATAGTGGCTGAAGGAAGGATATCTCGCTATCACGGGGTGTTAGCGTTACCGCAGTGCGCTAGTGTTTGGCACTCGAATGTTGCCTAAATTACCACAATCCGTGTGCTTCATTGCCTAATGTGAATACCGTGGGGCGGTAGTACTACCGCAGGCGGTAGTGGCTAATCCTATTAGAAGATGCGCGCCTCCTCCGTTATTGCTTGCAGTTACAGAAGGAATTGAAGCCATATATTTAAAGCACTCGTGAGAGCCTTCTCCAAGCAGCCTGAAGAACTCCATCAACGTTCATGAACACAAAGAACTTGAAGACCAATACGATCGCATCTACATCGACATCAAGTTCTACTTTTGAGGGAGTCTTTAGTTTGAGTTTTGCTTTATTTTCTAATTGTAACCTTAATATCTTTTGTTCGCTAGTGTAACTCGCCACACGGCGACTAGGGCCTTGTGGGGACTAGGGGGAATTCTCCATACGGCGACTAGGTCTGTGTAGAACTTAGGGAGTAATTCGCCTCGTGTTGGCGACTAGGTCTAGGGAGTAGAACTAGGGGGTGCTCGAGGTCTTTCTGGGGATAGGAAGGCTAGAGCGGCTTGAATCCGTATCTGGGGAGAGATCGGCTAAAGCCAACCGGTTCGTGGGGATACGAGTCGGTATAGAAAATGAAAAGAATATTCATTGGTCGCCTCTTTCCAAACGTCATTGGGAAAAGTTTCTGTAATCATAACTATTTCAATTTAATATTAATGAAAATATGTTTGTTTCTTCATCTCTGATTCGTGCTCTCTGATTTTCATTGGTTTAACCTAAACGTATTTTCTCTGTCACTAACGCAGAGCGGTAACACTACCGTTGGCGGTAGCAACAGAGAATAATTTTCTTTAATAATCTAAAAAAGTTTAAAACCCTTATTCACCCCCCCCCCCCTCTAAGGGCGCCTACAAATCCAATAGGTTGGGGTGTTAGTCCCATATGCAAACACTAGAAAATACTCAACCTAGCACTCTTTCCCCACAGTGCCTCGCAAGGCCCCACTGGAACCCTCCCCGGTTAAGGACAAGACATGACTTAGAGGTTATGATATTTAATATATACAACCCTACACCCCCGCTATGGTGAGATATGTAATCATTAGATAATAATCATTGGAAACATTAAGCATTTAAATCTAATGATAAGTTCATAGCTTATGGGTTTATATTTTTATTTGAATTTTTAAAAAAAACTCACATAGCTATATTGAAAACCATTAATGGATCAGAGTTTTTAGCATAAAAATGATAATCGTGTTAGAATAACCAATATAAATTCTACCAAGCAAATCTACCATTTGTTGAAAAAGGAATTTTGAGATTTAAGACTTTGATATAAGCATGAAAGCACAAGGTAAAAAAATATATGGTGATGATGCGGAAGACTTATAGAAATACAAGAAACATCATCATGACTATTCATAAGAAAATATGAGTTAAATTCAAAAGGAGAAGATGTTTTTTTGTAAATCATGTTCTTGTAAAATCTTTAAGTTTGACAATAAAGTAACCAAGCATGGAAGAAGGATTTCAAAAAGAAATTACTACAATGTTATTATAATTCACAAATTCAAAGCATACCAAACATTGTAGAGAGCATGCTAGGTTATCTAGTGCATTTTATATATAAAGAGAGTATAGAATTAGCATTAGGATCCAATTCTCATGAGAAAAAGTGTTATGGAAGATAATGATGTGCACATAAGTGTATTTTGAAGGGAGTAAACAAATGATTTAATCAAAAATACAAGACATATGTAAAGTAAAGTGCACAATAAAACACAAATAATTTTACTTCCACACGCTTCACTGCACAAAAAAATGTACAACTACCAAGGTGCTTTGCACACACAATGCTCATTAAGACTTATCAGGGTGAAAAGCAGTGCTTAGGGGATCATATACTTTAATTTTTTAATATTGATTTTTGTGATCCAGTGTACGTTAAGAATAAGTGGTTTTTAAAAAACATGATGGTTTGCACAAGACACTTTACTATTCTTTCCAAGGTGCTCAACCTCACAACGCTTATTAATACTTATCAGGAGGTTCAAGTAGTGCTTGGTGGAGTTATCTTTGTCAATTTATTTCATAATTTTTTTGTTTTGTACAAAGATCTCGGAATACACTTGTTTTGCAAACCAATGTAATTTGAAAGGGCAACCACTTTTCTTAATTTTTAGGAGTGCAAATAAATGTAGTGTAGTTAAGATACTTGTGCAAATTTAATTCATTGTACAATTACAATACATATGCAAGCATTCTTAGATTAAAAGCATATGTAGACTTTGCCAAAATAAGTGAGTGAATAAATATCATTATCAATCATAAAATATTTACTCACACTTAGATGCATGCTAAGCTTGATTCTACACAATTTTTTCATTTCAATTGGTGCACCTATGAGTAGATATATCAAAGCATGATAAAAACAATATTAAAAGTAGTTTGAAAAGATAAATTGCAACATTGTAGGAGTTCTAAATGATAGATTAAATCATGCTTGATATGAACAATAAAACCATATAGTTTTTTTGATATTTTGAAAAATAATTTTTGTTTTAAAATTTGAACTTTTAGAATTGATCTTGGACTTCCCGAGGTCTACCATGTGAGGGGTTTTCCCGGTACTAGGAGATGTGATGGGATGATAGCCCAAATCTCCCTTTCGCAAGATACATGTAAATAGAAAAGTTAAGTTCACAAAAATAATTTTTGATACTTGTTTTTGTTTTATATTTTTGTATTTGATTTTTGCATATAGAAGTAGAAATAAAACAAATAACCAAAGAACGGAAGTAAGAAAAATATTTTTTTGTAATTTGGCTTTTGTAAATTTGTATTTTAATTTTTCAAAAAAATCAATTATAGGCAGAAATGCAAAAACAAGTAGTACATACAAAATAACATATTTTTAGTGATTTCTTAAAATTTTAAAAATACAGAAAATTGGACACTCGATCTAGCGCTAGCGCAGCAAACAATACACTATTTTTCAAGATTTTGAAAATTCTAATTATTGATCTTGATTAAGTGTCCCAAGAGTAGTTTCATACAAAAATTTCAGAATTTTTGGGGATGTCTAGATAGGGCAAATTACATGAAACATTATCGATTTCTAATACGAATTGACAACGCATGATATATATTTTCTTATATCTTCATTTTTATTTTTCTAAGTCTTATATTTATCAATATAATGTAAGTTGAAAATGATATAAAATATAAGCACAAGATATCATGTTCGAATAAGCCAAATAAGCATGATTTAAATGATTAGTATGAAATGATGTTTATGCAAAGAATAACATAGATATGACCTAGATAAGAATACTCAGCTTGTATATCTTGGTAAACATATAAAACCTAACATAGATACTGATATTCTTTAGGTGACAATGTTTGTATGATAAATTTGAGATTAATGTTATGCCAAAGTATGATAGTGTTTCAATTTATAGACCTAGAATGAAGTGAAGATTCTATTTGATTTGATCTTATTGATATCAAGATGATTCTAAGGTCTAAACTTGAAATAAATCACAATACACGCATAATACACCAACCATGGTATGCAATTATAATATCAATTGTCATCATATAAATGTGATAGAAAAAGTTGTAGTTAGAAGACTTTTGATATGACTTACGATATATGATTTTAGATAGGTGAACAATAGTGATGGTTTAGATCATGTTTGACATCAAGGAGTGAACACAATACAATTTTTGTTTGAAAAGGAAAAAGAACATATTGAAAATTGAACTTTCTTTTAGATCTTGAACTTTCTTTTAGATCATGTTATTTCTCTAATTTTGTTGATGAAGGCTAAAGTGCTTAATAGCCTAATAACTTGATTTAATTAAAATATCTTATAGCAAATTTATAGTTCAACTTATATGAATACTATATGATATATACAGGCAATGATTTTAATAATAGAAGATTGGTCATTTATAAATGAAAGAGAACAGACTTTTACTTTTGATTTAGTTTGATTTGTAAACTTCCTTTAGGCTTTAAAAGTCAAATTTCAAATATTCTATTAGGTGACCATGGCATGATGGCTTAAGCAAAAAAAAGGAAAATAAAAAGGAACATTATGCAAATCATGAAGTAGAGTATTTTGTAATTCATTTTGATTTATTTCTACTTCATGCAAATGAATGATACTAGCAGATAAGAGATTTAGATATCCAAAGTTGCCCATGTGAGATGGTTCCTTTGGGTACCCAAATATAACATGTTGGCTTGTGGGGAGATAATGATGAATGAGCCCTTTCAAGTGAGGGTAGTGTGTTCTTTTTAATTGTGGGTTTCCATTCATATTTTGGTTTGATATTATTATAATTCACATTTCCATGATGATTTTTAAAAGTATTACTAGTAGGAAATTTGTGAACATTCATGTTAAAGTTGGGAGATACCAAATGAGGATCAACATTCATCATGTTTTTATTATTAAATATTCTACTAGATGTATGTTTTATGAAATTTGAAAAACAAGTAGATGATTTACATAATTTTGAGGATAAAGTAGAGATAAGGTATTTAAAATTATTTAATCCTTTTTGAAAGAGTGATTTTAAAGATTCTAGTTTATGATATAAAATATTATTTTCTTTTATCAATTTTTCGTTATGCTCTTTTGAAATTAAAAGTTCTTTTTCAAAATCCTTAAATTTTTCTTTAATATCACTATAATCAAAACAAGGTTTAGAGTTTTCAAATGAAGAGCATGATGGAGATTCAAACACATCATTTTTGGATTCTACGTTCACATTTGCTTTAAAAGTTTTATTTTCTAAACGTAATATTTTATTAGCAATTTTCAATTTCTTGATTTTACGTTTTAGCCATTTTTAGTATATAAAAAGTAGAAATAGAAGTTATCACACAAGAAGAAGAATTAGACTTTCTTATAGCGCTATCGGAAGAGGCAAGATGTGAACATGAAGTTCCTTTTTCGTCTTCTAGGCCTTCCTCCTTTATAGATGAATTTTCATCTTCTCTTGATGAATTGTTCTCTTCGTCTATGTCAATTTCCATGATTTCCATGGTTTTGCTATGAGAGAGATCCTCTTGAATAATAGTGGATGCTTGTATGTCCTTCTCCTCCCGTGTTTGTTCCATATGTACGAGAGGAAGATTATACATTTATTCAAGAAATTTCCATATTTTGTATGCACTAGAAAAACAATATATTAATTTGAAAACTTCATTTGATAGACCACAAAATAAATAGTGTTTGGCTTATGCATTTAGATGACATTCTTTTTTATTTGATTCTTCCGCTGGTCTTACTATTGCTAAATTCCATGCTTTGATATCTAAAGTTTTAATAAAATTTTCAATTAAAATTTTCCATCCTTTATAATTTGTCCCTTTAAATAAAGGTGGTGCTAGTGATTTTTCTTCTTCATAAAAATTTACTCCACTAATAGAAGCGTGATCATGAGACGCCATATATTCTCTGTTGTTAAGCCGATTTGGAATAACCTCCTCTGATACCACTTGTTGGATCGGCAGGCGCCCTTAGAGGGGGTGAATAAGGGTTGTAAAACTTTTGTTATATTTTGATAAACTTGAAAAGTAAGTAGATTAAAATAGTGATTTAGAATGAAGATCTAAATTGTTTTATAATGAAAGAGTAAGAAATAAACATTTAGAGAAATGAAGAGTAAATCAATTTCATTACAAAAAGAGACATGATTATTATTGATAAAAATTGATTACAAAACTAGATTTCTATGATGCTAGAAATCAAAGGCGAATAAGTAAAAATCCATTTTTGTTTTCTATCCCGACTCGTATCCCCACGAACTGGTGGCCTTAGCTTATCCTTTCCCGGATACGGCCTCAAGCCGCTCTAGCCAATACTTCTCCGGATATGGCCTCGAGCACCCCCTAGATCTACACCCTACACCTAGTCACCAACACGAGGTGAATTTCTGCCCTATGTCCTACCCAAACCTAGTCGCCAACACGAGGCGAATTTCTACTCGATTTAAAAGAGATGAAACAAATAACAACAATATAAAAACTCCATATATGGATCTCTTGGAGAAGTAGATGAAGACCCGCAGAGTAGATCGTAGTCGATGCGGTCTTTTGTCATAACAATGAAGCGTGTTGAAATCTTCTCCAATGATATCCTTAAGCCTTTATGGATTTGTGGGAGTCTGTCTCCGAATCTTCCTCTATATGTTGTGGCACGAAGCTTTGGAATTTAGGATCATAAAAGAATGAAGAAGACAGATCCAAGGGGTCCTTTTTATAGCCTTAGAGCTAGCGCCCGAGCTATCGCTACCGTCGGCTCTATCCCGGTTTAGGAAATATTAACTGCGTGAGAATCTTTCATTTTAAGCAAGTCGTTCGCCTTCCTATATTGCTTTGCGCTACCTCATGTGCTACCCGATTCCGTCTGTGCTAGCACCTTCTATTATTGCTTCCCAAAATTACTTTAATTAGAGTTAGCGACTGCGCTAGGTACTACCGCTGGCGCTAGTGGACATGTTGGAATTCGGGCTTCAAACTTGGGGGCAACCTTCATATATTATCCTTGAGTCATATGGCTTTGTTTCCTGCACACTTAAACACACAAGATCAAATAAATATAAGATTTGTTATTCTCAAACCTAGGAGATGCGGAAGACCATGTTCCAACAATTTAGACTTGGATGGCGTCTACATTTGGGCAGTAGCCTAGTGCAGAACCCTGTTGTGGGTCAGGTTGTGGTGTCGAGGAAGGAAAAGAGGAAAGATACTGATAGTGGTAGCCCTTCCCCGAGTAAGAAGGGAAAGCATGTGTGTAGTATTTCTGGCTGTGTGGGCCACCCGTTTGAGAAATACTTCAAGAGGTTGGGCGGGTAGAAGCGGTCTCAGGACCTTGCGATCCAGGGTGCACCTAAGGGAGATCTTGCTTGCACCCTTTTCCAGAAGAAGGAGCATGAGGTTGCCTTCTGCTGAGAGAAGGTTAGGTCTTGTTTCCAATGCGGCCAGAGAGGGCATATAAAGGCTAATTGCCCGCAGTACTAGTTCCCGTTGCAGGTGGTTCCCTTGCAGACTCTACTGCTATAGCCGCAGCAACTCGGCAAGGAAGAGGTAGAGCTAGTTGTGCTGACCAAGGAAGAATACCGATTTTCTGCTTAGGTATTTTTAGGTTAGGTTTTGACCTTATTTATTTGTTGGCTTGCGGTTGTGGATTTAGACTTTCGTTATTTCGATTATGTGAAAGTTAAGGTAGAGGAAGATGAGTGTGCATTCACTTCGATTCAAGTTTTACTTGATCTCTTGGCTAGAGAGCTTCATAGACGGTCATCGTTTGGTCGTCTTTTCTGTAGATTCTTCCTCCTCGTGTCTTTTTTTGGACCGATCTACGACGAGGAGTTGTTCAGAGGACATTTCCAGTGAAAACTAGGCAAGTTTTATGGCTTTCCTTCTTTCCCCTTCATTGTGAATGTGGTATAATTTTTCTATACCGTATTAATTCTCTTTTACTCGAGATTTGCCAGGCGTAAGTCGTGTTTATGAAGGTTCTCACCACTTGATTTTCATTGGCCGTTTCATTTTGCCCAAGTCCGACCTATTTGTGTGTGTGAGAAGATATCCACTTGTTCTTCCCACCCGTCGAGTCGAGGTATTGAGGTTTTGACTTATTAATGTTAAATCAGTCGTGTAACCTTGCCAAAGTTTGTGTTATGCTTCATTGATCGAGTTCCGCTCGTTGAATTAGTCCTTTCGTATTCGTTGTATAAATCTTTAAAATCCGATGATTTAGTCCTTGAATCCGTCAAAGAAGTTGATCACTCTCCGAGTGGGCCTCAGTTTAGTCGGGTTTGTGCGACGAGTTTGTTTGACGAATCTAGTTGGTTGCTTGACAAGGCATGATTGCCTTGGTGAGTTCAGTGCTTTAAGATTAGTGGTATCTAGTCTGGTCAGTCGTTCCATTCTCGAGTTATAGGAGTTGATTTGGGGTTGTGGGTGTTAGTTGATTAACCCACCTCCACAATGCCCTGTATTTTGAGATTTGATACCCTGTGGGATTTTTCCCCGAGCTTGTTGGTTTACTGTTGGTGTGCTGGTGGAGGTATCTCCCACCGCAATCGCTGGATACTTCTAGTTTGGGTGATCTATTTTGAGTGCTGAGAAGAGATCTTATCTGCATCTGTTCTCCTAGCCCTCTTTGGTTAGCATTTCTACCCAGCGAGTGTGAGCTTTTCTCCCCCTTTGACTTTTTTCATTCGTTTGTATTCTAAGTTTCAGTTTTTAGTTTCGGGACGAAACTTTCTTGAAAGTGCACAGTTAACCTCACTAGATTTCTCTAGAGGGGGGGTGAATAGAGATTTGAAATATTTTGTGCAAAGTTAATATATATATATATGTATGATCACTGATTAGAGCTTCCCACACACACCAACAAGAATTAAAACAATAAAGCAAATGTAAGAAAGAAAATCCACAGCACAACACAAGAAAATATAGTGGTTCCCCAAACTTTGGGTAGTCCACTCTTCTACCCCCTTGGTAGGAATTCACTAACTTGCACTGAGTCTTTTGATAAGGAGACTCTTAGAACCACCCTGAGTCTTTTGATAAGGAGACTCTTAGAACCAATACACTGAATTTTTTGAAGAGAGATTCTAAAAACTCTTTTACAATAGTGAATAAGAATGAAAAAGAAAGAATGGAATAAAGCCAATAATGAATCTTCTTCCTAGCAAGAAGATTTGAAGCACAAGTTAAGAATTGAATCTTTCTTCTATAGAGAGAAGAAGATTTGTAGCCTTTCTCTCTTTTAGTGAGAGCAATCAGATTTTGCAGCAGTGATCAGTGAGCAGAAGCAGAAGTGGAAATGGATGGAGGTTGCTGCAGAGCTTTTTCTCAATGTCTCTCTTTTCTTTTGGGAGCTTTTCCTCTATATCATAAATGTGTGGTGGATCACTCTTCTGCTGTTTCCTGTCGACTTGCTCTTTATTTTATAGCTCTGTGTAATAAGATAGTACTATAGGAGAGGAATCAATTAGCAGCCAGAGATTTAGGTAGAGAGAAATATTTCCATAGCAGATTTAATCATAAATGGAAAATGTTAATTTAGATTTCAAATAATATCCAAAACAGATTTCATCAATTCAGCCAAGAATCAAATAGAAGGAAAGAATGATTCAGAACGGCTATAAAATATTAACATCATTCTATATAAATCAGATCTTCAGAAAAGAAGGAAAGAGATCTGGCGCAGATTTAAATCTGTCAAACAAATCGACGTGCGTCGATTACTATTCGACGTAAGCGTCGAATTTATCTTAGCCCAACGTCGAGAGAGATATAAGGAATGTGCGTCGACAAAGGTGCGTCGACTTCTTTGTATGCGTCGACTAGAAATCAGAGTAGCGTCGACAGGACCTACGTCGAAATCTTCCTAAAGTTACTTCGACATATCCTGAAGAAGACGTCGACTCTATTTCGACGTAGCGTCGAATACCATTCGACGCATATTTACTTTGTCTTTGTTATTCATTCATAAAACTCTTTCTTTAACTCATTTCTAGGGGTTAAGAGAAATCATTTTCCCAACAATCTCCCCCTATTTGTCTTAACCCTTTTTAAGGAGAAATTGTCTTAGCATAAAATCAACTCAGCATATAATTTGAAAAGATAAGAAGTATGTCACTTAATCAAAAGTGAAATTTAGAGAGGGAGATCATATAAGCAGATATTCCAGAATCATATAGACAAATTTCATATTTATACCAGTTCTTTTTCAATAAAATATATCAGCATTGTTCTCAAAAACTACTCAGGTGGTGTAGGAGGAGTCTTTCTTTTTCTTTTGAAGACCTTGGTGGGTTGCTCATCAGCAGTTAGTATTCTCAGCTCCCCCTGAGTTACAGCAGTTGGCTCCCCCTGAGTCCCAGCTTCAGTTAACACAACTTCTTGCTGCTCTTTTTCATTTGCAGCTGTATTCACAAACTCAGCTCCCAGTTCCTTGGTTTGTTCATCAGTTAGTATAGCTTCCAGCTCCCCCTGAAGTTCACCATCTTTCCTTGCAGCCTCATTTTCTACTCTGTTATCCTCCCCTTGTAGTATTATCACTTGTTCTGCAACCTCTCTTGCTATGCTGAGTACCTCTATTGTTTGTTCATAATTAAGAGGCTCAGGTACTGTCTCATTCCCAAGGATCTTGTCAGAATTTTGAGGAGAGGACTTGTGAGAGAGAGATTTAGGATTGGAAGGTTGCTCTTCATCTAGATTCTCCCCCTTCTTGACCTTCTTGGCTAGGGAGGTTAAGAAAGACTTAGTCACTCTAGAGGAAGAGAGAGATGACTTTAGAACTTGCACAGAGGCACTGACCCCATCTATTTGGGTGTGCATGTGAAGGATGGAGGAATGAAGTTGGGAACAGTGCTCATCTAGCATTGCTTGGAATTTTTCAGCTGCTGATTTTATGCACTGAGTGATGAGAGCCTCAGTGGATGTAGATGATTCTTGGTGTGAAGGGTGTGAAGGAGATGGAGGAGGAGTAGATAATGAGTGTGGAGAGGTGAATCTATCATCTGGAGGAGGTAGAGGAATAGAAGAATGCTGAGCAAGGGATTGAGGTGGTATTTGTGTGGATGATGATGGGAGAGAGGAGAGATTTGTTTGAGGAGGAGAAGGAGTCCTTTCAGGAATGGAACCAGGCTTAGGGATTTGCCTGGCCCATTTAGAAAATAGGGCTATGGACATCCTTTTTCCTGGAGGGATGGGAATTCCTTTTGACCTGCAGAGGTCAGGGAAGGAATGGAAGAGAACCTGACTCATGATTCTCATATAAGCATTTTCCTTGTGGGAATATTTGGAGGCTATCATTTTGAGAAGACAGCTGGCCCAATCCACCTTCTTCTTCAGCACAAGAGCCCCCATGATGTTCAGCTGCTGTTTGGGCACTGCATCATGGGCTGAGATCTTGCACAGTAGAACTTTCCCTACTATATCAGCCAACAGCCTATATTCATCAGAGAAGTCTATCTTTTTCAGATGGATTGGTCTTTCTTTTGAGAATTTCATGGTGATGAGTAATTGCTTGACTTCATCAGGTGTGAGCTCAATGGATTCATCACCTAATAGGGGAATAATTTTATACTGGTTGAGTCATTTATAAAAAGCTTATTTTCTTTTCCTATTTTATTGAAATGAGGGTGACATTAGGATATACCTGATGGGAGGTCAAAGGTGGCCCTAATGTGGTCTGCAGAAATGGAGACTGGAGTCTCATAGAGGGTTCCTTGGATTTCTCCTTGTTCGGAAACCTGAACATGAGTTATGAGCTCAGTGAGCTCAATTTCCAGGAGCTTGCACCTAGTGGAGATGAGCTTGTTCAGTCCTGCTTCAGTGAAGAGAGAAATGATGCTTTTATAGTTCTCTGCTGCTGCTTGGAAGGATTCGAGGTCGATGTCGAAACCCGAGTTGATTTTGGGAGCCATTGAAGATTAGAGAAGTAAGAAGGATTGGGTAGACAACGGAGCACGGAGGATAAGAGATGCAGAGAAGAGGAGGTTTCTGAAGAGTCTTTTTAAGTCAGGTGAAGCGTCGAGACAGGGCTCAATTCGAGGCTTTTTCGGTATTCCAGTGGATGTGACCAAAAAATATTCTAAAGTTGCCGCTCTTTATCATAAAGTCGACGTTACGTCGAGTTGAATTCGACGTCGGGTTTAGGGTTTTCCATCGACGTATGCGTTGATTTTAATCGATTTTGGTTGTCGACGGTGCGTCGATTAGAAGTGACCAAAAGAAATTTTTATTTCTCTTTATTTCTTTCTTGGCCTAATGTTTTCTAAGATAGTTTTGAACTAGATTTTATAGAGAGTTTGATTAATTGTACCAGCATTGCTTGGTAGTGTGGCCAGCTTTGTTACATACATAGCACTTGATTATCCTAGTATTAAGGGAATTTAAATTTAGAGTATGATAAATGTTTTGGTTAGGATAAAGGTGTTGATTTGAATATAGATGGGATTTTTGGTTAAGATTAATATTTTGTTTGGGATTGAAATGTTTATTTGGATAAAATTCATGATTAGGATGACTGGTTCCTGAATGAGGGTTAGGATGAAAGACTTTTGGAGAGAATGTATTGGTGCGTCGATAACTATTCGACGTATGTTGATAATTGCGTTGATTTGTTATCGACGTATTCCTCAGATTGCGTTGATCTGGTGTCGACGCATGAGGAAAGTTGCGTCGAATTGATGTCGACTTGTCTTTATTCAAGCGTTGAGTAGAGGTCGAGGCATCCGAGAGGTTACGTCGAGAATAAGTCGACGCATTATCATGCATGCGTCGATATGAAGTCGACGTATCTGTGTCTTCACAAATTTTCATTTTGCCTTTCTCTATTTTTGCTCCTTTATGTGTTGTTCTTCTTGGATTGATTGTTTCTTCAGATGAAGTATGTGAATCATCAGCTGAATAGTAAGATGTTTCATCAACTTCCTTGGTTTCTTTTTCTCCCTTATCCTGTGGGTCTTTTTCTTGGTTTAACAAATTTACAGGTTTAGTGAATTTTACAGGGCTCATCCAAGCAGGTTTGTTGGATGAAGTTAGGCTGATTGAAGGATCAGCCCCTAGCCCAAGATGTTTGGGTCTTAGTGTTTGTTTTTCAGTAATTTCCTTAAGAGTTTGGCTTCTTATTTTTATTGACTCTTCAAAAGCTTTTGCCTGGGATATTTTATTCTTAAGGAACTGATTTTCTATATTAGCCCTTTCTGTTTCCTTCTTTATTCTGCTAGCTATTGATTCATAATCTTTAGAGGAGTTAATTTCTATGTTTTTCTGATTTTTAGCTACAATGATTTGTTCTTTTAGATCCTCAATTTCTTGATTTGTTTTTAGGTGATCTAGGTACATTTTCATAAAATCATTTTTAAAGCTATCACTTTGAAAGTCAATATCATCAAACATACTTACCTCATCCTCATTCTCAGATTCCTCAATGAGAATGAGGTTCTTTTCTTTTTCATCATCAGAGGATAGATCTTCTTCTGATCCTGTTTCACTCCATGATTTATCATCAATCTTTGTATTTTCAAAGGCCATCAAGCAGATGTCTTCTTGTCTGGATCCTTCATTGTCACTTTTAGAGGATGAACTATCCTCAGAGTTTGTTTCACTCCAGGCTTCAGCAATGAAGCCTCTTTCTTTCTTCTTTCCCTTTTTCTTCAGATCTTTCTTTTTCAGATCCTTCTCTGTTTCAGCATTCTCTGGACATTCTGGGGCAATGTGTCCAGGTTTTCTGCAGGAATAGCAAATTATTTCTTTAGTGGGTGTTTTGTCATACCTTGGTCTTGACTCCCTCCTTTTTGGTCCATCTTTCTTGACCCATTTCTTAAACCTTCTGGCCAAGAAACTGAATAATTCTTCTTCAGTGACAGGGGTTCCTTCTTCTGTTGCCTTTAGAGCAATGTTCCTGCTTTTTGAGGAACTTGGGGTGTTTTCTCTTCTCTCCTTCTCCTCTCTAGTTTTCAGCAACTGCTCATAGGATCTGAGTTTTCCTAAGAGAGCATCTGTTGAGATCTCTTTTTGTCCTCTTGTATCTCTTATTGCCCAAATTCTTGAGTCCCATGAACTAGGGAGACTCATCAGTAATTTGTCATTTATCTCAGTGAGAGAGATTTCTCTATCCAAGTCTCTGAGTTGATTGATGATCAGACTGAATCTGTCATACATTTCAGAGATGCTTTCTTCAGCCTTCTTTTGAAAGTTCTCATATTGAGAGATCAATAGGGCCTTCTTGTCTTTCTTTTCATCAGCACTTCCTTCCACCATCTTTGTGAGGGCATCCCAAATTTCCTTGGATGATTCACAGTCGACAACCTTTTGAAAGATATCATCTGAGAGAGTTGAGACAAGTATGTTCATGGCCTTTAGATCATGAGTTCTTGCCTTCTTCTCATCTTCTGTCCATTCAGATCTTGGAACAAGTGTTTGTGTGATGTTGCCATTTGCATCCTTTCTATAGGGCTTTGGTGGACCTGTTACAGTAATATTGAACAAGTCAGTGTCAATGGAGTTCATATAGATTCTGATTCTTGTTTTCCAAATTGCAAACTTTTCAAGATTGCACATTGGTGGTCTGGTGGAAGCATAATCTTTGATTTGTGCCATGTGAAAAATAGTTTTGAAAAATATATATATATGGGGTAGGATCTTTTTGATCAAGGAGTTATCCTTTTTAGATCAACCTCCCTCTGATACCAATTGAAAGTGCACAGTTAACCTCACTAGATTTCTCTAGAGGGGGGGGTGAATAGAGATTTGAAATATTTTGTGCAAAGTTAATATATATATATATGTATGATCACTGATTAGAGCTTCCCACACACACCAACAAGAATTAAAACAATAAAGCAAATGTAAGAAAGAAAATCCACAGCACAACACAAGAAAATATAGTGGTTCCCCAAACTTTGGGTAGTCCACTCTTCTACCCCCTTGGTAGGAATTCACTAACTTGCACTGAGTCTTTTGATAAGGAGACTCTTAGAACCACCCTGAGTCTTTTGATAAGGAGACTCTTAGAACCAATACACTGAATTTTTTGAAGAGAGATTCTAAAAACTCTTTTACAATAGTGAATAAGAATGAAAAAGAAAGAATGGAATAAAGCCAATAATGAATCTTCTTCCTAGCAAGAAGATTTGAAGCACAAGTTAAGAATTGAATCTTTCTTCTATAGAGAGAAGAAGATTTGTAGCCTTTCTCTCTTTTAGTGAGAGCAATCAGATTTTGCAGCAGTGATCAGTGAGCAGAAGCAGAAGTGGAAATGGATGGAGGTTGCTGCAGAGCTTTTTCTCAATGTCTCTCTTTTCTTTTGGGAGCTTTTCCTCTATATCATAAATGTGTGGTGGATCACTCTTCTGCTGTTTCCTGTCGACTTGCTCTTTATTTTATAGCTCTGTGTAATAAGATAGTACTATAGGAGAGGAATCAATTAGCAGCCAGAGATTTAGGTAGAGAGAAATATTTCCATAGCAGATTTAATCATAAATGGAAAATGTTAATTTAGATTTCAAATAATATCCAAAACAGATTTCATCAATTCAGCCAAGAATCAAATAGAAGGAAAGAATGATTCAGAACGGCTATAAAATATTAACATCATTCTATATAAATCAGATCTTCAGAAAAGAAGGAAAGAGATCTGGCGCAGATTTAAATCTGTCAAACAAATCGACGTGCGTCGATTACTATTCGACGTAAGCGTCGAATTTATCTTAGCCCAACGTCGAGAGAGATATAAGGAATGTGCGTCGACAAAGGTGCGTCGACTTCTTTGTATGCGTCGACTAGAAATCAGAGTAGCGTCGACAGGACCTACGTCGAAATCTTCCTAAAGTTACTTCGACATATCCTGAAGAAGACGTCGACTCTATTTCGACGTAGCGTCGAATACCATTCGACGCATATTTACTTTGTCTTTGTTATTCATTCATAAAACTCTTTCTTTAACTCATTTCTAGGGGTTAAGAGAAATCATTTTCCCAACATTTCTTTTTGGTGGGGTGACTGTAACGCCCATGAATTTTCAGGAATTATTTTATCCTTCTTTGACGTCATTTTTTGACGTAAGGACGTTACGTTAGTGCAGAGTTAGCGGTGCACCGTCGTTTGCGCATTTCCACATTCGTTCAGACAAGTCGACCAAATTTTGGAGTGTGCTGGAGTTGGAAGATTTTGCGTTAGAAAATTAAATTAATTAATTTTAGAAAGGCTCATCGAAGTTCGTTGCGATCCGAGCAATATTAGAGCCCGGGTGATTTTCCAAAGATTTGTATAATTATCGTCCGTCGTAAGCTTCGAAAATTTATATCTTGAGATTGGCTCTTCGGATTTTGATTTCGACTTCTCCGTTGGATTCGTAGTGCCGACTTTTATCTCCGGTGCGAATTTCTTTGGAATCGACGACCTTTGGTTCAGCCCTTCCTTTCTTCTTCTTCTTCTTCTTCTTCTTCTTCTTCTTCTTCTTCTGCTTATTATTATTATTATTATTATTACAGCTTTGGCTGTCATCCACCATCTGTTTATATATATATATAATAATAATAATATATATATTATTAATATATATATTACTATTCTTCTTCTCCATCTCTTCTTCTTCCCTGGATTATCAAGCCAGAAGTTTCGAGAGAGAGAAAGAGGGAGACAATGGGGTTTTCCTGAGCTTCAGACCGCCGCTGGTGCTCGAAATCTTCGTCGGAGCAAAGATTTGGAAAGATCTCGCCATGCTCGTCGCGTGCGTGGTAAGTTTTGTCCGTTTCGTAGGTTTTTGGCGCTAGAGTTAGTGGACCAAACCCTCTTTTTGTCCAAAACTGTGTAGATTCTTCGTGCTTAGGCCGTGTTTGAGCCGATCCTAGGTGTGGAGGACTTGAGAGGCCATTTTTCGTTGGTTCGAGATTTAGTCAAGTGGTGGTTTGCTTTCTCCCCCCTTGGCTTGTGTTTTTCTCCAGGATTCTTTATAATCCTCTTTATATTTGGTAATTAGTGTTGTTGATTTACTTTGCTCCTAATTGAAATGTTTTTGGTTGAAGTTTGTGCTGGTAATCCAGGTTTAGGCCTTGATAGAAGAAGGTTTGGTTAGTTTAGGAAATTTCTTTTTTAGAAAATTATCTTTTAAGGTCAGAATCGACGCGACATCCTGTCGATCGACAAGACCATCCTGTCGATCGGCGGCTTCAGCTGGGGAAATTATTTCCCCAAGCCTCTAAGTCCAAATCGACAGGGCTTCCCGTCGATCGACGGGACCACCTGTCGATCGACGGGACCACCTGTCGATCGACGGGACCACCCGCCGATTTTTCCCGCTGAGTGCTATTTTTTTCTTCTCTTATTTCTCTCCCTTTAATGCTTGTTTCTCCCCCTTTTATGCTTGTTTCTCTCCCTTTAAGCTATGAGCATCTAGTTGTCTCCCTCTTTGTTCTCTAGTGTGGGTTATTTGCTTAGGTAGTTTTATTAGTGAGGAGTATTGCTTCTTCCTCACTGTTTTTTAGCAATCTTGCTGGATGTAAGATTTTCTTTGTGGTTATGGGCTGCATGTAGCAGTTTTTCCCTTTGATGACCCTTTTTCCTGAAGTTTAGTTATGCTAGTCTCTCTTGTTAGTTGTGTTCTTCAAGTAGTAGTAGTCCTCCTTGGCTTGTTTTGCTGTGTGAATGAAAGTCCTTCTTTTCAGTCCTCTCCTTCTTTCTTGTATGCATAGCCTATTGAGTTTAGGCTAGTGTCTATTGTTTTTCCCTTTGGATCTTATTTGGTTTTCTTGATTCCAGCTAAAGTCTTAACTTGTATGGCTAATAATTTTCTCATTATGTGCTTAAATTCTTATGTTAAGAGGTTGTAATCCTCCTTATCTAAAATTACTCCCTTTGATGTCTGTTTCCCCTGATTGTTAAGATGCATGCTTGGTATGCAAGCTTTATGCCAAAAATCTTGAGCTTACTTGTATATTTCTCATTTTCGTTCACCCGCACAAATAATCTTTCATACCCTCTTAAACTTTAATTATGCTAAATGCTTATTGTTCATGCAAAAATCTGCATTCCCTTGGTTTAGAAAAGATTACTCTTCTTAAGAGTGTTTGTTTATTTCTTCTGAAGCTTTTTCATGTGTTCTGGAGTTGAGTTTGAACTATGGTAGAATGTTTTGGTGGTTAGAAGGAATTTTGTAAAATCTTATGTTAAAATCGGGCTCCCGTACCATCGATCAACTTCCAGTCCCGTCGATCGACGAGAGAGAGCAGGGAAGTCAAATTGTTGATCTTCTAAGTAAGAATCGACGTATGGGACCTCCCGCCGATCGGGCTCCCGTCCCGTCGATCGGGCTCCCGTCCCGTTGATCGGGCTCCCGTCCCATCGATCGGGCCCTCTTCCAGCCTATTTTCCTCGAAGCTTCCCGTCGACTTTTGTTAAGTCTTCGCGTCGACTTTTGATAGGTCTTTCTGTCGATTTCATCGCCTATCCTGAATTGTTTCATCAATAATTTGAGTCCTTTTTGCCAAGGCATTCTCGGTTATCTTAAAGTATGATGTCAAGCGTTTTGGGCTCATTTGTTGAGACTTTAAATAAAGTTATGTTTTATTCGTCGGGATCATCCCAATACTCGATTGGATCATCTTGATCCAGTTTCTTTAGGTTCCAGTTAGAATTTTGAGCCTCCCAGCCATTTCTATTGTGATTAATAGGATTGTTTCCACATGTAATCCAAGGTAATTTTACCTTATCTTGTGCATGGTATATGGTTGATCATGTGGTTATTGTCTGAATGGTTAAGATAAGTGAAAGCATGGGTTTCTTTCTCTTGGAATTTGATTCCTTCATGATTCATGTAATACCCTCCTTGAATGCCAAACCAAGTATGTTGCTGATAAGTATAAATTAGATTAATTTCTTTTATACTTGAGTGTGGGTGGTATTTCAGGCCCCCATCACAGTGGTTTCTTATATACTGGAGTGTGGGTGGGTTTATCAGGCCCCCACCACAGTGGTTTCTTTTATACTGGAGTGTGGGTGGATTTATCTGGCCCCCACCACGGTGGCCTTATATATTGGAATGTGGGTTGTATTTTAGGCCCCCACCACAGTGGCTTCTTTCTAGACTGGAGTGTGGATGGATATGCCAGGCCCCCGCCATAGTGGATATTGATGGATTTTTTTTTGGACTGGAAGGATGGGTATTTGGAACAATGGTGGTCCTCCATCACAGTTCTTTTAGTAGTGGTTGGTAGGACAATGAGGCCACCACCACAGCGCCTTTTTTTTTTACTTTTGGGCTGCGAAGTCCCTTATACAGCAACTTTACTTGCTTGATGCCCCTATTTATGGGCTTGTTTTTCTGTGAACTTGTGTACTTGTTCAAGCTGATTATGTTAAATTTGTGCTTACTCTTGGCTAGTATTTATTCATGTTGTGTAATAGCTTTCATTCTTATACTTGTTGTTACTTGCTCCCTTTTGGGCTGAGGCATTCTTTTCTTTTGAGTGCCCCAGGTTCAGGTTAAGGTCAGTAGCTGTGGCAAGCGGTAGAGCTATGATGAGTTGTAGTTGTCCGTTGCCTCCACACTATTGTGAGGTAGTTGTTCTTTTGCTTCAGTTGTAGTTCTCCAGTGTTAGATTACTTGTTATCTTTTCTATTGTTACTTGCTCGTTATTTCTCTTACTTTCTCCCTAGGAAGTTTTATGATAGGTTGCATGAGTTATTTTATGTATAGCAAATGGCATTCTTGCATAGCATGATTTTATGTAAACGTCACCTACTTTGAAGATCGTAGCAAAATCCTTCTTTACTTATACTAAACTAGAGATGTGCATATCATTGCTGAGATGTTCGATCTTTATGCTCATGTAGGATAAAATGAAACTATCTTTTCGCTGCGTAAGTATAGATGACTCGTTGATCCACTAGACCGAGGGACACGGTCTTAAGCTAAAAAAATGTAAATTTTTTATTTAACTCAAATAGATTTATGTCTTTTTATAAATTTTCGTGAGTAGTGGCTGCATGAGCGTCTGTAGTTGTCCCTTGCAGGACGTAGCATCATAACGCATATTTTCCCCTTGCTCAGATAATATTTATTAAATTTGTGGGAAAATGCGGGTTGTGACATTTCTGTTCGTGGAGGAGTTTCTTTCGAGATTGCGGCTAAATGAGTTTTTTTCCTTGTAAGAGTTGTCACCACCGTCGTCGCTGCTGGTGGAGGAGATGAATTTTTGACCAAATCCCGTCGTTAGCCTACTCGACGCTGTAAGACCCTCTTGTTTTGCTTATTAATCGAGTCTTATGCCCAGAACTGCCACCTTGCGGTGACACCATCACTCGGGAAGGTCGCCACTATAAAACGTTGATTCTGTAGGTAAATCCAACATCCATGCCAACCATTTAACACAGAGAAATTCAAGAAGAATATATATAAGACTAAGTCCACAATCACAATATGATATATAAAATATCATCAAGAGTCCACATAAAGAAAAGTTGAATATAAAAAGGGCTCCTTCCAGTACATAGAATCCTCACTACAAAACACTCGCGGAAGAAATAACTACTAGTCACTCACAGAACCCATGGTTGTTGCTGCTACCGAGCTAGGCTGCCTAACCTCTTCCTGCATTGTACTCTTATTGCGCATGATCTACCGGGGCAGCTCCCTGTCTCCCAACCGGAGCCCATGTGGTGTTTGGTCACAACCGACCGTTAGTCAAAAGACTAAGCCTAGGCACCGGGCAGAAGGAATGAAGAGGAACTCCCTCCCTTGGTGACTCCTAGGAACCGGGTGGAAGGAATGAAGAGCAACTCCCTCCCCTGGTGACTCCTAGGAACCGGGAAGAAGGAATGAAGAGGAAGGATATCAAAGCTGAAAGTACAAGCAGATGATGGTGGACTTAACTATCAGGTAACATAAACTAAAACAATCTATCACAGGGCCTACTTACACAATTATAATATAAATAGCAGTAAAGGTAGTAGTTATAAGGAAAACAACTAATATGTAATTAGTAAACATCCAACCACTATCACAGAGAATGGTAACCTTAACTTATAAGAATGCCCATACAAACTTATAAGTTAAGGGGTCATTTTGCAAGGCCCGTCGTATAAAAGATCACATACTACTTTATACGATGGGGGTAAAGGTTTTATGCAATGATATGAATGATATGTTATGCAATGTTTAATGAATATGTCTCACACCATAGCAACTCACCCACACATCTCTGTTTGCACAGATCTTTAGTTCCCCGATTTGGAGTTAACTAAACTCTCAGGTACCTTTCGTAGTGGAAAATGGAGGAAGTGGGTTGGGCCACCCCACTCCTAGGCCAGTATTCACACTACCTAACCTAGACCATACGTACTACTCGATACACCTAGCCAGGTGTTATGGAGCATCTTGTACTAATGTTGGCATCCCACTAGTCTTTTCTTGGCCAAGTGAATACCCACACTTGCTGAGCCAACGTACTAACGTTGGTGTGAATGAATGTCTCGTACCGAGGACCCGCCACTTATATGCACAAGTACATATGCTACACTTGAATTCCTGAGTCACTGTCTCACCGACTAACCAGTCCATTCTAAAAACACCAAGCCACAACTTGCAGTACATTCCATCATTAAATTCACACCGAGCTCACTGCTCGGAGGATTAGACCAACCTTACAAACCAAAACTATCCTCCCATAATAAAGGGGGGTGTGTGTATGTGTACTTTGATAGCTTATTATTGGATTAATCTTTCATAGTTACACGCTCTTAACAGTTTAAAGGTTAGTCTTGGACTTCCCGAGAACTACCATGCGAGGGGCTCGCACCGATACTAGGAGGTACGATGGGATGACACTCCAAACCTCCCTTTCACAATACACTTAGTTTTATTGGTGACTACCCAACACCCACTCTCTTATGTTACTCTAGTATCCTAGGATGGATTAAGATTCACCAGAAGAATTAATGTTATCTTGAACATGAACACTTCACTTAAGAGTATACTACCCATACAACTCAAACCCACAACTAGGAGATTTCTTGAAGGGGCATTTGCCCTTCCCACCATAGAATTGACCTACATAACCTCTCACTACAGAATCACTACCCAGGAACTCATAGAAAGACCCCAAACCACTAAACGCATTTTCGGCTATCCGCAGACCACTTCAATCCTAAGGGGAAAGTTTTGATATTTATGAAGGTCCCATATGTCCCCAATGTTTTCATTTGATGAACCATACATATAGAAGTTGTTTATGATCTATATTGATGAAATATAAGTAATTTATATTTTTCTCCCTGATTATTTCCATGGAAATCATTATATGAATAATTAAGACATAATCCAAATTTGTGAAGGAACTTCAGCTTCCTCTTACCCAAATGACATGAATCAATTTCCAGGGGTTCTAATACGCCTAAATTGTCCTTTAACAGAGATTGACTATTTTTTCAAGATCATGTGCCTATATAATTTAAATAAATCACAAACGCTACTTTTATCAATGTATGAACTAAGTATAGTAAATAGTAGTCCAAAAATTACATTAAAATTACCAGAGCACCATATTGAAAAGAGAGTCTCATTGGCCTAATTTCATATTTTTCTAATTTCATTTAGCTACATAATTAATTATTTCAAGAGAACTGAATTTAGGTAATTTGTGAATGAACCACTATATAATCTCATCCAATAATTATAACAAAACTTGCATATCTTCACGATGACCTAAAAGGTTTATTGACCATGTATCATATTTTTTCATAAATCATTTGGTCATATAATTAATTAGTTCAAGAGAACTAAATTAATCAATTTGTGAAAGAATCACTTTATAACCTCTTCCAATAATTATAATAAAAATTGTAGAGCACCATAGTAACCACCTATTTAATTTAATTTATGATGACTGAATATAGGCACATTGTGAAGGGACTACCAAAAATCCTTATCCAACAATTATAATAAAATTTCCAGAGACTCGTAGCATCATAAAAAGTTCACTATCCAAGTTTCATAATTTTCCTAAATCGTATGGCCATATATATTGCACTTGAAATGAAAGTTCTCAATTTAAATATTAAATGTTCAGTGGGTGATAATGTCTCTAAAAACTCCAACAAAATTACCCAGGGTGTATATTCATCCTATAAAACTATCTACAAAGTTTCAAGCCCACCCGTGGAGATATGACCCCATTTCCTTCATTAACCCTAATATGTATCCCTAGGGTTTGAACTGTGTTTCATAGGTATACCAACCCTAAACCCTCTAAAATTACTGGTGGGGGTGTTTCATATGATAAAAAGTGGTGACTTAAGTTTCATCTCGTTTGGTTGAGGGATGGTCACTCAAATCGATAAAGTGCACTTTTGGTGAACTAGGATTAACCTTCCCTAGGTGACCAAGATTGGATACTAATTTACCAAGTCTAATCAAACCTTAATGGGCTGAGATTTTTATCATGGCCATATAATGACCCCACAGGCCATCCACCAGAGATTTGAAGGATTTGGAGGTCCATAGACCCTCTATTTAACCCATGTATGATTTATTAAATTATTACAAAATCTATAGAAAAATTATCTCCAAAAATTCTTATTTTTGGATATGATGGGAGTAATGGCTAAACTAGCCTATGGTTAAATTTTCAGGCTATTTGACTTAGTGGATCAATAGGGGAAACCAATTTAATTTATGTTTAACCCTAAGGACACCTTGTACCAAAAAGGGTGTTGAGGGAGATCCTGGAAATCAAATTGCATGAAACCAAATTTAAAATTAAGTTGACCTCATGGGTCACCTTTTTCATGCTGACCATTTTTACAGATGAAACCTCTAAGTATTTTTAATAAATAAATATATTCACAGCATAATATGTGACAAAATTAATTAAAATATATAACTTTAAATCCTTAAAATCACTTGATCTGTGAATATGAGATCACGCCAATCCGACGGCTCATGGCCTTCATCTCTAATGAATGAACGGACCACGACCTCCCGTCCTGGGAGAGTTTGGGCTCTACTTGTCAGCCACCCACGCACCTCCCCAGTCGGCATTTGCTGCCACCACCTTCATCGAGGTGGGGCCCGGCTATTGGGAGTGGTTTGCCTGCCGGAGTTGGCCGAAATAGGGTTTTCTGGTATGGTAAGAGGCTCAAAAATGAGCCCCTTGGGGAGCTTGATCCGAGCCCAATTTGGCTCGAATCAAGGCCCAAATAGATTCGATACTATGCACTGAGGGAGGAAGAGGGGATCAGACCTGAGTGGTGGCCAATTGTCTGGTCAAACGCCGATTCACCATGGGAGCTTGGGAAGGTTTCGGGGCCATGTCAATCTCCTGCTTAGAGTGCATGATTTCTTCTAAAAACTCGGGGATTTCACTTCTCTCAGATCTCTGAAGATGATAGGCGTTTCAATTTGAGGTTGGGAGGCATTATTCCAAAAGGCCACTTAAGGCCATTATGCCGATTTCTGCCAAGGTGTAACCCCCTCGAAATTGGCCTCCATCTGGCATGGAATTAGCTGGGTTCTCCTCATAACTGATAGAGGGGATGAATTTCATCAATTGAAAGGGGATCGAAGGGTTAATTGCATTCAAAACCATGAATGCCCTCTTGATTCCACTCTTAAAATTGAGGAAACTACCATTTTCTCTCTCCCAGTCATCCCCTCGAGAATTTGAATGGTATTTCATGTGAGTCATGATGGATTTAGTGGATCACCATAATTGGGCCTAACCCAATTGGATTGAGCCTTGGCTTGATTTCTTCAAATTTGGGCCTAATTAATCTAAGTTGGTTTAGCCTAACCCTAGGTCAATTTAAGTGGTGTGACTGACCCAAATGGGTGTTCATGGGTCCCTTGACACCACCCAAGGTCAATTGTGACTTGGTGTGATCTATTTGGGTCAAATTGAGCCACTTTGACTTGACTAGGTCAAATTGGGCCTATTGGGTCCAAATGTTGGTTTTGGCCCAATTCATGGAATTGATTTGTGACCACAATGGGTTGTTAGTGACCCATTGACCTCCCTTAAGGGTTAGTAAGGTTTGGGTGAGGTCAATTTGACCAATTGGAGACTAGTTGGTCCTTAATAGGCTATTTTGACCTATCTAGGGTTAGAGTTGACTGGTCAAATTGACCACTTTGGTTGACCCCAATGAGCCCTAAGTGACCCAAGGGACCCCCTATGGGGTTAGGGGTGTCATGGTGGGGTTAGGTGGTCAACTTGAGGCCTAAAAGTCCAACCATAAGCAAGGTAACCAGTAGTTGCTATCTGCATACCAAGGTGATTCCACCTGCTTCCCTAGGTTCCTAATCCTCTCTTGGTCTTCCTAGGGATTTTTCATGACCTAGTCATGACAAAAACCCTCTTAGGGGTTTAGTAGTTTGAGGGATGTTATAGATGCAGTCCTACTCGAAGTAGTCTGGTCGATGTGAGTTTTTTCGATGTAGGTCTACTCGACGCAGACTTTTCGACGCAAGTTCAGTCAATGCCGCTCCTTTCGATGATTTTCTAGTCGACGCTTCTCTATCCGACGCAAGTCTAATCAACGCCTCTCTACTCAACGCAGACCTATTCGACACAGGTCTTGTCGATGCTTCTAGTCGATGCAACCAATGCTTCTAGTCGATTTCAGCCAAGCTTCTTGACAAGTGCTTGCTCTCAGCCAGCCGAAGGATCAGACGTGACTCTGAATTAGATTTGTAGTAGTTTTTCTCGTCTCTACTCAGATCAGGTGACACCCTTTTCAATTTCTGTGTTTTCTATTTCCGAAGCACATGCAAGATATCGAAGTGCAGCACCCACGATATTGTAAAGTTGCAGTCGTTTGATGCCACAGACATCCATGTGTGGAAGATCCATGTCCAATTGGGCATGAAAGAGCGGGAAATTTTCTACACGGTTGTCACAACCCGCATTTTCTCCGAATTTACGAATATCAGAGTAAGTGAAAATACGCATCATGATGCCACGTCATGCAGGAGACAACTGCAGACGCTCAGGCGGAAACATATTACTTAATTAATCAAAACATAATTATATGATAAATCATCATTTGAAATCATTTATTAGGGTTTGGGGTAAGAACTGTGTCTCTCAGTTCTTGGATTAACTAGTCCACCGAGAAGATATATGTAATTGCAGCGGAAAGTACTTGATTTAGTTCACTTAAAGTCCTAAATGTACGAGATAACAGGACATAAGGTAAATGATATGCACATATCTAGGCGTAGTATAAGTATAGAAAATATCTTTAGGCAACTTTTAAGGTAAGGATTTTAGTTTAAAAGAATGCAATGAGGTTGAAAGAAAGTCATTTTATAACTATAGTGCACTTAGACATAAAACATTCCCAGAGAGCAAGATACACAAGATCTAAAAGTAGTGTCATTTAATTGGCAAATACACTATAAAGTATAAAAAGGGCACAATGGGCGTCAACAACATGACACTAACCCATTGGCTCCAACTAGTATGTCTGAACGCAAGAAGAGAACTAATAACAACTACCTCGCAGCAGCGGGGTAAACAACACTAAAACTCGGAAACTCTGGCTACACATCTAGCCGCTACGGGACCTGAGGCATTCAATAAAACAAAGAACGCCTCAGCAAGGAATTACAAGTGGCAGAAAAACAAGCAGGAAAGTAAACAAGACATAAGGGATACCAACCCAAGCCAGATTTACCGAAAGAAAAGCTCCAAACAAAGAACTAAACAAAGCACCAAGTGCACCAAAAATGTCATAAAAAGGAACAAACAAGGTTCATTTATCTTGTTACATTATTTAAAGAGACTGATCATCTCCAATTAAATGGGTGGCGGCCCTTTATCCTCTGCCAACCCAAAAGGCCAAAAAAATACACGGGTGGTGGTACTTTATCCACTGCCACCCAAAAAGCCAATACCAGGTGGTGGTACTTTATCCACTGTCACCCAAATATAATTAAATTAATATTTAGTTAGGGAACGGGACGTAACCCGAGATATCAGCACCATAACACCTTAAGAATAGGGTTACAATGATGCAAACACTACCCAACAATTCATAAGGGAAGACATAAGTTAATTAACCGCAACAGGTACGATATTTCAAAGAGGAGAAGAAATCGGAGGCATGACTCGAGTACTAAGAAGTACAGAGCAATTCTTGAGAACCCAACGGTCAAAATACAAGGGTTTCAAGAGAAGTCAAAGACAAAGAACAAGAGGTTCTAGAGAGATCCAAGGGCAGGGACAATAATTTCTCGAGAGATTAAAAGTCAAGGGAGAGTTGATATCGAGAAACTAAATCAAGGGAAAAGTTTCCCGAGAGAATCAAGCAGGTCTAAGCTTCTCGGGTTAAAAGTTCTCGAGAACCTAAATGCAGGAAGGCTGCTCTCGAGAACTTGAAGCACGAAGAAAGAAAACGAAGGACAGGCTCTCGAGAAGTCAAAGGCAAGGTCGACCAGTTCTCGAGGAATTAAAGGCTAAGATCAGCACCTCTCGAGAGATAAAAGGAGAGCAGGCATGCACTTCTCGAGAAAAATACAGGAAGAAGGCATAAATGACAATTTCAGAGAGGTATTATGCATTTCCCGAGAGAAATCAACAGCAGGGAGAATTACTACAGAAGGCTTCTCGAGAAGTGAAGGCAGGAAGCAGCAGAAAACAACTCCAAGGGGAACTCCAGACCTGATACTATCATACATGCTCAAGGTAAAAGACAGCCAGAATCCACAAACAAGGAAAACAGTGCTTCAAGCAAACAAGAAAAGAAGGAGGAGAAAGCCACTTGCCTCAAAACTTGCAAAAACTAAACTTCACCGCTCTGAACGCTAAGGATCCGCCAAGAAATCACTCGAGCACGAAACCTGGAACCTTTCAGATAAAAAGGAGGAGTTAGGTCACTACCTCGAACCCTAAAAATCCAAGAATAGGGAGAAGCTTACCTCTAAAGCGAAGATCTCGCCGAGAGCTTTGCAAATCTTCTCTCCAAACGCGATTCCGACTACCACAGCCCTAGAAATCGCCGGAAACTACTAGACTGGCCGCTCTCGCTTTCTCACCCGCAAGAACCCTAGGTGGCCGACAGGGAAAGGAGATGAAAGAAATAAACCTAAACTTAAAGTATATATACTAAGCCTCCAGGAAAAACGTCGAACCCAGCCAACAGTTCGTCGAACGAACTCAGCCAGCAGATCGACGAACGCAGCAAGCCCGCAGTTCGTCAAACACAGACTGCCTGCAGTTCGCCGAACGCAGACTGCCTGCAGTTTGTCGAACGCAGGATGCCTGCCGTTCGTCGAACGCAGACTGCCTGCAGTTTGTCGAATGCAGGCTGCCTGCCGTTCGTCGAATGCAGGCTGCCTGACGTTCGTCGAACACAGGCTGCCCGACGTTCGTCGAATGCAGACAGGGAAATACAAAAACCACCTCCCCTTCTACTTAAACTTGGACGACGACTAAAACACCTCAGACTTCTACGAAACTCGCCCCTAAACTGAAATTCAACGCTACGAATCCAACGGCGAAGTCAGAATTTAATTCCAACGAGCCAAACTCGGGGTAAAGCTTCCCGAAGCTAAGATCTCAATAACTACACAAAATCTCGCACGCTCGATCTAATTTACATACTTTAACTAAGCTAATGCTCAAACCTAAACCTGACGAGCTGACGTAACGCCTTTACGCCAAAATTATGCCACAGCGGTCACGTAAATAATTAATGAAAATCAGGGACGTTACAGTCACTCCCCCTAAAAAAAAGTTTCGTCCCGAAACTTGAAATCTAAAGATTAAGAAAGATACTGAATCAAA
Organism: Dactylorhiza incarnata; assembly: GCA_033032865.1. NCBI lineage: Eukaryota > Viridiplantae > Streptophyta > Magnoliopsida > Asparagales > Orchidaceae > Dactylorhiza > Dactylorhiza incarnata. The sequence continues at coordinate 4,191,027 of JAWHQI010000037.1, read as the reverse complement.
TCCAAAGGTTACCGGACAGAAGAACTATCTGAAATCTAAGAGAATAGGCTAGGATGAGGCTCTCTCATGGCAGACTCTAGCTCCCATGTTGCGCTTTCGACACCCTGATTCTTCCAAAGAACCTTAACCATCGGAATCGTCTTCCTCCGTAATACACGCTCTTGAGTCTCCAAGATTCGGACAGGCTCTTCAACATACGAAAGATTGGGCTGCAAAACGGGCACCGAATCAAGAACAAGCCGATCACTACGCAAACACTTCCTCAACTGGCTCACATGAAACACATCATGAACATTAGGGAAGGAAATGGGCAAATCCAATCTATAAGCTGACGCTCTTGTGCGCTCAACAATCTTGAAAGGTCCCACATACCGGGGGTCCAACTTGTGCTTCCTTCCAAATCTCTTAACGCCCGGCATCGGAGAGACCTTCAAGAACACTAAGTCTCCAACGGCAAACTCAAGATCCACCCTTCTCCGATTAGCATACTTCTCATACCACTCCTGAGCAATACGAAGCTTCTCGTGGATATGAGTCACATCAATGCTCATCTCTTCCAAAGCTTCTGGGCCTAACAATGGGCTCTCACCAACCTCAGCCCAAAACAAGGGAGTTTGACAATGCCTCCCATACAAAGCCTCAAAGGGGGCCATTTGCAAGCTTTCCTGATAACTGTTATTGTAGGCAAATTCCATCAACCCAAGACGCTTATCCCAAGCTCCTCCATGATCTAAAATATAACACCTGATCATATCCTCCAAAATTTGATTTACTCTTTCAGTCTGACCATTGGTCTGAGGATGATAAGCGGTAGAGTATCTGAGGTCAGTGCCCAAAGCTCCCTGCAAACTCTGTCAGAAATGAGACATATACCTGGAATCCCGATCAAGAACAATACTCACGGGCACGCCGTATAATCTGATGACTTCACCCAAGTAAAGCTCTGTTATTTTCTCCATTTAAAAACCGGTCTTAAAAGGTACAAAGTGGGCACACTTTGTCAATCTGTCAACTATGACCCATACCAAATCGTGCCCTGCGGGAGATCTCGGCAAACCGGTAATGAAGTCCATTGAAATACTCTCCCACTTCCAGGTTGGAATATCCAAAGGGTTCAATTTACCACCAGGGCTCTTATGATCTTCCTTAACACGCTGACAGGTTAAACATTCAGAAACATACCTTGCTATATCACTTTTCATACCTGACCACCAAACAATCTGCTTTAGGTCTTTATACATCTTTGTGGAGACAGGATGATATGAAACACTAGAATCATGCGCTTCACTGCAGATTTTTGTTCGAATATCCTTAAATGCGGGAATACAATATCTACCTCGATACTTCAAAGTATCATTATCATCAATGGAAAAATCTGGTAGCTCACCTTTTTCAGTTCTATTCCGGATATGTTGCAAATCAGGATCTTCCTTCTAATGTAGTCTGGTGAGGGTGATCCAAGAGGGCTCTTCAGCTTCTAAACTCGAAGGCGCGGTACTACTACCGACAGAGATATCCATCAACATAAACTCCTCTACTAAGGACTGCACAGAGAGATTGAAGATATGCGCGGTCTTTCTGCTCGGGGCATCGGCCACCATATTAGCCTTACCCGGATGATAGAGGATATCAACTTCGTAATCCGCCACATACTCCAACCACCTGCGCTGGCGCAAATTCAGCTCCTTCTGGGTAAAAACATATTTCAAACTCTTGTGATCCGTATAAATTTTGCATGACACTCCATAAAGAAGGTGTCTCCAAAGCTTTAACGCATAAATCACTTCCGCAAACTCTAAGACACGCGTAGGGTAATTTCTTTCATGAACTTTCAGTTGTCTGGATCCATATGCGATCACCTTTCCTTCTTGTATCAAAACACAACCAAGACCAACGTGAGATGCATCTACATAAACGTCATATTCAACTCCCTTGGTCGGTAAAGCCAAACAGGAGCACTGCACAAATGCCTCTTTAATTCTTGAAAAGCTCCTTCACAGGAATCGCTCCAAACAAAAGTTGCATTCTTCTGGGTAAGCTTAGTCAGAGGTGCTGACAGCACAAAAAATCCTTGCACAAATCTCCTATAATAACCTGCCAACCCTAAGAAGCTCCATATCTCCTTAGGCATTGTAGGCGTCTTCCAATCCAAGACAGCAGAGATCTTTGCCGGGTCTACATAAATTCCATCCTTGTCCACTACATGACCCAGGAAAGACACTTGCGAAAGCCAGAATTCGCACTTACTCAGTTTCGCATACAACTTGTGCTCTCTCAAGGTAGACAATACTAAGCGCAAATGCGTAGCATGCTCATCAGCACTTCTTGAGTATACCAACACATCATCGATGAAAATCACTACAAAATGATCCAGGAAGTCTTTGAACACTCGGTTCATCATATCCATAAACGCAGAGGGTGCATTAGTCAAACCAAATGACATCACCAGAAATTCAAAATGACCATATCTGGAACGAAAGGCAGTCTGAGGGACGTCCGACTCATGGATCCTCAACTGATGGTAACCTGAACGAAGATCGATCTTTGAAAACACCGAACTACCACGCAACTTATCAAACAAATCAACGATTCACGACAACGGATATATGTTCTTTATGGTTACCTTATTCAGCTCCCTATAGTCTATGCACAACCTCATAGAACCATCCTTCTTTTTCACGAACAACACTGGAGCACCCCAGGGCGAAGAACTTGGCCTAATGAATCCGCACTGCAACAGTTCATCTAACTGGGTACGCAACTCTTCTAGCTCGCGCGGGGCCATACGGTATGGTGCCTTAGCAATAGGATGAGTACCAGGCTCTAGATCAATAACAAATTCCACATCTCCCTCAGGCGGAAGAGCAGGAAGACTAACCGGGAAAACATCAGGAAAATCACACACCACAGGAACACCCTCGATACATGGCAAACCGCTAACAGTTTCTAACACAGAAACAAAGTAAGCAAAACAACCGGAATCTAAGAGTTTCCGAGCACATACCGCAGAAATAATTGAGGAATCCTGGCGTGGGAAACCATACACACTCATGGGTTGACCGTTGTCCATCTTGAAGTCCAAATGTTTAGCCTTGCATTGGATAACCACATCATATCTGGACAACCAGTCCACGCCCATAATCACATTGAAATCTTCCAGGTCTAGCACTTTTAAATCCGCAAAAGCTAAGAAGTCACCTAAGAGGATAGGACAATTCTGGATACCCTGGTCCGACACCACAGAGTCGCCAAAAGGAAACTTAATGCAAAACGCATCGCCAATCTGATCGAGGATCAAACGATGACGCTCTACAAAAGCCCTAGCCACGAACGAGTGGGTAGCACCAGAATCGAAAAGGACACGCGCCCAACGGTTCTTTACCTTAAATTCTCCTATAGCAATAGGATACATTACTAGCCGAACAGAAATTGAAACTAAGGATAAAGGCTGAGAGTTAAATTAAGGTCTAACCTGAAAGAACTTGGGTGGAATTCTGAGCTTCTCCCATAGTCACCACATTCAACTTGTCGTTTCCTCTATCTTGATGTTGCGGTTGCGGCAAGACTTGAAGCCGAACTGGATGCAACGGAGGTTGAACTCGTAGGCATTGAAACTTCATGTGCCCCTTCTGTCCGCACTGGAAGCAGACTTTATCTTTGGTCCAACACAGGCCGTATCATGCCCCTCTGCTTGCAAAATGGGCAGAGCACCTCACCCTTCGGAGCACCCTGGATTGCCAGCACTCGCTGCTTCTTCTGAACTCCTTTCCTCTTGAAACACTTCTCAACTGGATGGCCTGGGCGTCAACAGAAACTGCAGACCTCACCACCTCCTTTCTTCAAGACCAAGGCAGGTGCACCAGAGTTTCTTTCTTCTCCAGCCTTTCTCTTTCTCTTCTTCATCAATCGTTCTTGCTCTACTGACGGTAGAAACTTTCTTAACAACACCGCCTTAAACAACTCCCACGAACACCCCTCTACGAGGTTCTCCCTTTCCTTGATCTACCGGCTCTTAGCAAGTCCCTTCAGCTGGTAAGCGACAACTAACCAGTCATCCAAAGCCAAGAAATCAGCTCTTCTGCCAAACGTAGGGGGTCCTAATCGCTGAAAGTGCGATAAGAGATTCACTTCCGGAGGTATCGCTACAGGGGGTACTAAGGGAGCAGGAGGAGTAGGTACTATCTGTCCTACTACGGGGGCTGCACTATGGGTTGCTGCCTAACACCGGCAGACAACAATGCCTCAACTTGCGATTGCATCGCAACCATCTGCCTAGTCAGAGCCTCAGTGCTCTGGCGCAGACTCTCGATCAAAGCTTCTCTCTGCGCTCCGAATGACTCGCCCTCCGACTGAGGAGTCGACCTAGTCATGACTCGCTCATGCACCATCTCTGCTAGTATGCATAAACCTATAATTAAAACTTAACCTTACACTAGAACTACACTGCTTGGTTAAGAACATACATTTACAGATACTTGCCATTTCCACTACCTTTCTCTGGGATATTTTCATGATGATATGATAAATTCGGGAATGATACTACATCGTCCCTCTTGACTCCTGTGCAAAGGGCATGAATGCATGAATTTTTCTGTTCGCTTTGAAATCATGTGTGTACGTGTGTCATCATATAAGTCTTTAACTTCGCACGTGTGCTTATGCAATGCTATGTAAGGTATGGTGTGCTATGCATTCTGATAAAGGCCTTAATGCATGTTATGAGAGGCGCACACATGTAATATTATGCATCCCATACTACATAATATTGCATGTAACGAAAGAGAAAACGTGCTAATGGGCATCTATATGATGATGGTTATGCATCCCATACTACATAACCGTCACATATTGCCACCTATGGCGGATCCAAATAAAAACACATATTATGCATCCCAGATTACATAATATGCCCCGTATACTTCTTACCATGCTATGAGTGTAGTGTTCATGCTTCGACGAAGACGTACTGATGACACATCGGTGTGTGTATGCAATGATACCAAACAACTATACTATATCAGAATTTGTTGCTCGACCGACTTATCGAAAAACCTATCTATGATACCAACTGTCACAACCCGCATTTTCTCCGAATTTACGAATATCAGAGTACGAGAAAATACGTGTCATGATGCCACATCATGCAGGAGACAACTGCAGACTCTCAGGCGGAAACCTATTACTTAATTAATCAAAGCATGATTATATGACAAATCATCATTTGAAATCATTTATTAGGGTTTGGGGTAAGAACTGTGTCTCTCAGTTCGTGGATCAACTAGTCCACCGAGAAGATATTTGTAATTGCAGCGGAAAGTACTTGATTTAGTTCACTTAAAGTCCTAAATGCACGAGATGACAGGACATAAGGTAAATGATATGCACAAATCTAGGCGTAGTATAAGTATATAAAATATCTTTAGGCAACTTTTAAGGTAAGGATTTTAGTTTAAAAGAATGCAATGAGGATGAAAGAAAGCCATTTTATAACTATAGTGCACCTAGACATAAAACATTCCCAGAGAGCAAGATACATAAGATCTAAAAGTAGTGACATTTAATTGGCAAATAAACTATAAAGTATAAAAAGGGCACAATGGGCGTCAAAAACATGACACTAACCCATTGGCTCCAACTAGTATGTCTGAACGCAAGAAGAGAACTAATAATAACTACCTCGCAGCAGCGGGGTAAACAACACTAAAACTCTGAAACTCCGGGCTACACCTCTAGCCGCTACGGCTCTGAACCTGAGGCATTCAATAAAACAAAGAACGCCTCAGCAAGGAATTACAAGTGGCAGAAAAACAAGCAGGAAATTAAACAAGGCATAAGGGGTACCAACCCAAGCCAAATTTACTGAAAGAAAAGCTCCAGACAAAGAACTAAACAAAGCACCAAGTGCACAAAAAATGCCATAAAGAGGAACAAACAAGGTTCATTTATCTTGTTACATTATTTAAAGAGACTGATCAGCTCCAATTAAATGGGTGGCGGTCCTTTATCCTCTGCCAACCCAAAAGGCCAAAAAAAATACACGGGTGGTGGTACTTTATCCACTGCCACCCAAAAAGCCAAAACCAGGTGGTGGTACTTTATCCACTGCCACCCAAATATAATTAAATTAAGATTTAGTTAGGGCACGGGACGTAACCCGAGATATCAGCACCATAACACCTTAAGAATAGGGTTACAATGATACAAACACTACCCAACAATTCATAAGGGAAGACATAAGTTAATTAACCGCAACAGGTACAATATTTCAAAGAGGAGAAGAAATCTGAGGCATGATTCGAGTACTAAGAAGTAGAGAGCAATTCTTGAGAACCCAATGGTCAAAATACAAGGGTTTCAAGAGAAGTCAAAGACAAAGAACAAGAGGTTCTAGAGAGATCCAAGGGCAGGGACAATAATTTCTCGAGAGATTACAAGTCAAGGGAGAGTTGATCTCGAGAAACTAAATCAAGGGAAAAGTTTCCCGAGAGAATCAAGCAGGTCTAAGCTTCTCGGCTTAAAAGTTCTCGAGAACTTAAATGCAGGAAGGCTGCTCTCGAGAACTTAAAGCAGGAAGAAAGAAAATGAAGGACAGGCTCTCGAGAAGTCAAAGGCAAGGTCGACCAGTTCTCGAGGAATTAAAGGCTAAGATCAGCAACTCTCGAGAGATAAAAGGAGAGCAGGCATGAACTTCTCGAGAAAAATAAAGGAAGCAGGCATAAATGACAATTTTTGAGTGGTATTAAGCATTTCCCGAGAGAAATCAACAGCAGGGAGAATTACTACAGAAGGCTTCTCGAGAAATGAAGGCAGGAAGCAGCAGAAAACAACTCCAAGGGGAACTCCAGACCTGATACTATCATACATGCTCAAGGTAAAAGACAGCCCATATCCACAAACAAGGAAAACAGTGCTTCAAGCAAACAAGAAAAGAAGGAGGAGAAAGCCACTTGCCTCGAAACTTGCAAAAACTAAACTTCACCGCTCTGAACGGTAAGGATCCGCTAAGAAATCACTCGAGCACGAAACCTGGAACCTTTCGGATAAAAAGGAGGAGTTAGGTCACTACCTCGAACCCCAAAAATCCAAGAATAGGGAGAAGCTTACCTCTAAAGCTAAGATCTCGCCGAGAGCTTTCCAAATCTTCTCTCCAAACGCGATTCCGACTACCACAGCCCTAGAAATCGCCGAAAACTACTCGACTGGCCGCTCTCGCTTTCTCGCCCGTAAGAACCCTAGGTCGGACGACAGGGAAATGAGATGAAAGAAATAAACCTAAACTTAAAGTATATATACTAAGCCTCCAGGAAAAACATCGAACCCAGCCAGCAGTTCGTCGAACGAACTCAGCCAGCAGATCGCCGTAAGCAGCAAGCCCACAGTTCGTCGCACGCAAACTGTCGTTCGTTCGTCGAACGCAGACTACCTGCAGTTCGTCGAACGCAGGCTGCCTGCCGTTCGTTCGAACGTAGACTGCCTGCAGTTCATCGAACGCAGGCTGCCTGCCGTTCGTTGAACGCAGGCTGCCTGCCGTTCGTCGAACGCAGGTCGTCCGACGTTCGTCGAATGCAGACAGGGAAATACAAAAACCACCTCCCCTTCTACTTAAACTAGGACGGCAACTAAAACACCTCAAACTTCTACGAAACTCACCCCTAAACTGAAATTCAGCGCTACGAATCCAACAGCGAAGTCAGAATTTAATTCCAATGAGCCAAACTCGGGGTAAAGCTTCCCAAAGCTAAGATCTCAATAACTACACAAAATCTCGCACGCTCGATCTAATTTACATACTTTAACTAAGCCAAGGCTCAAAACTAAACCTGACGAGCTGATGTAACACCCTTACACCAAAATTATGCCACAACGATCACGTAAATAATTAACGAAAATCAGGGACGTTAAAACGGTTCTCAGCAATTTCGCCACTATACGTGAGGATGTGGACGAATATCAGTGGAGCAAGGATGAGGATTTATGCAGGGACTACCTCCTGAACTCCAGGAACCCTCATCTCTCCATGTCGTACAGAGCGTATAAGATCACCAAAGAAATCTGGGACCGTCTGAGTGTACACTTCCAAAAAGAAGAGGAAGTGTCGAAAACCCTACTGGGAGAGAAATTTTTTAATTTCAAACTCAATACGAATTCTTCAACCACCTCTTAACTGATATACCTGGAAAACATATCTTAAGTTGGAAGAGGAACACTCTGAAATGTCATACAACCTCTTTGGGTACCTAATTCTGAGCAAGCAGCCTCCTGTGTATAACTCCTTTAAGATTGGTATACACAGACTAAAGGAGAGGATCACGTTGGATAAACTCAAAAGGTTCACAGATTGAAGATCAGAACATTGCCGGTAAAATCTTGGAGCAAGTTGGTCAACCCTCACAGGTTGTCAACTTCGTTTCACTATCCAGCAAGCCTAATTAGAAGCCCCCGAAACCTAAAGGTGAAGCCTCTAGGCAGCTATCAGCCAAGAAGCCTTCTTTCAAAAGGAAGAAGGGAAAGTGCCATAACTGCAGCAAGTGGGGTCACTGGGCCGGTGAATTCAAGGATCCGAAGAAGAAAAAGGAGGAAGCTCTATAGAATGCAATGGACATGTTGGTTGATATTTCCGATCCAAAGTCCTTTGTGGCTATGATTGGGAGCAGTCACCGCAGCACGTCTTCAGAGTGGTGGTTGGACAGCGGTGCTACCTGTCATGTTACAAATGATAAAGCTCTACTGAGGTCAGAGACAAAGTGGAAAACTGCAATGGAGGAGAGACCAAAGTTACGCATGCGGGGACAACACAGCTGGTCCTCTCGTTAGGTAAAACTCTAACTTTACAACATGTTAGAGTAGTTCCAAGTTTAACTAAGAATTTGATTTCAATGATTTTGTTAGATACAACATGAATGTCTTTTACAACCTCTAATGGTAGAATAACCCTAACAGTTAATTCTCATTACTTTGGTTTGGCATATTTAATCAACGAAATGTATAGACTTAGCCTTAATAATGATAGCATAATACAAATTAGTTCAACTCTAATAGATCCTATGATGTTACATAACAGATTAGGACATGTGAACTACAGTAAAGTGCAAGAACTAGCTAAGGTTCATAACATCCTTGTATATCTATCTATTCAATTTGATAAGTGTGAGGTGTATGCACAAACCAAGATCACTAGAAAACCTTTAAGTCAGTTTCTAGAAGAACCCAACTTCTTGAATTGATACATTTTAACCTTTGTGATTTTCGTAGTCATGTCACTAGAGGGGGAAGGAAGTATCTCATTACTTTCATCGATGAATATTCTAGATATTATCGAAAGATGAAATCAAAAGATCTTCAAATCTCGGGTAGAAAATCAATTAAACTTAAAGATTAAAAGATTTAGAAGTGATCAAGGAGGAGAGTATACTGTAGCAGGGTTTAAGGAATTATGCGCATCTGAGGATATAATCCTTGAAATCACTACTCCTTACTCACCCCAATCAAATGGTATCGCTGAGCAGAAGAATAAAACTTTAACAGAAATGTTGAACTCTATGCTACTCACGGCTGGCATGACTAATTCCTATTGGGGAGAAGCAATCCTAACTGCAAATCATATTCTGAATAGATTTCCTCATGCTAAGCTCACTTCCACTCCATTTGAGTTGTGACATGGTCATCCTTATAGATATGGTAATCTAAAGGCTTGGGACTGTATTGTTTATGTTAGAATACAAGACCTTAAGAGACCTAAGGTGGGACCTAAAACAATAATTTGTGTCTATCTAGGTAGTGCAAAAGATTGTGCGGCTGATAGTTTCTGGATATATCTACTAACTCAGTGGTAGAATCTAGAGATGTTATATTCTTTGAAAATAAATTTGTCAAGATCATGGCTTAACCGTCTCCGGCTCTACTAACATGATTTCAGAATCTACTATAGAACCTAAAGTTGGCCCGTTTGGCACTGCTCCCCAACCTTTAGAGGTTGAACCTGTTCCAATTAGAGCATCTACAAGAGATAGAATCCCTAAGAAATTTGGTGAGAACTTTATTACCTATCACTTACAGGATGATTCATTCTCCTATCAGGAAGTAATGCGATCTAGAGACATGTTGATGTGGTCAAAAGCCATTGATGACGAAATGAACTCGCTGCTACGAAACAACACCTGTCATCTAGTGGACCTCCCTAAAGAAGCTAAAGTCCTTAGATACAGGTGGGTGCTGAAGAAGAAATTACATAGTGATGGGTCTGTAGATAGATAGAAAGTGTGAGACCCACCTCCCCTAACCGCAACCGGGTCGGGTTGGAGACGGGCCTTACCGCCCAAGATGGCCACCCTATGCTTTCTGAGTGGAAACATACCCACTCTCCAAGCGTAGAATGATCTCCTTGTCAGGTTTTGGTCATTCATTACAAGATATCAGCAATGCAAAAGCAAATCAGAAACCAATATATTTATATATATAACAAAAGTCGTAGTCATAAGTTTATACATACGTCCCATTGGGCTTAAAGAAAACTACAACACCCTCTCTCTACTTCTACCAAGCTAAGGGCTCACATCTCTAAGGACCGGAGACGAGACTGTTGTGTCTGCTCGTACGGGCTCAAAGGCAGGTATACTCTTACATGCTAACTGAACTTCGCGTTGCTCCATCTCCTGTGAATGGTTATTCAATAATAGTTAGTCACGGACTAAGTGGATTCACACCTCCTATCCAAGATCCCTGAATTTGGGGATGAGAGTGAACCTCAATACTAGCAACATTAGCCGAAGCAAAAGAGAGTTAGCAGTATCATATTTATATATTTGCATTTTTAAGAAATAAAGTAGAAGCATTAGGCTGAACAAACGCAACAATATATAACTGTAAAGTTGTAGTATAACGTCAGTTATCTCACAAGAGCTCAACTAGCATTTACACAATCATGCAGGGGTTCATAACCTACAACTACACCGCAGGTGTTCATAACCTGCCATCATACCCTATGTCAACATAGTTTGGACCACTTCTCTTCCAGCAGGGTAGCGAACCCTGCGGGCCTCACCGTTGTGTCCGTCAGGGATAGTGGCCAGTCCTGCTACTTCTGGGTGTGGACTTACTGCACTACCCAAGCCCCAACGTACAATCTGGTGTACTCTTTGAGATAGGAGATGTCTGGTAATAGCTGAATTTGGCCAACCAGCGGAGGAACCCAGAGGGGCATATAAGACACAACCGAGCTTCCGAGGTGCATATCTCCTTGTCGTCTAGAGTCGTCAACCTTCCTGCACCGGTACGTACGGTCTACGGGCATGACTGACCAGCCACTTTTTTCCCGCATGCAATTTACAATACAAGCACTTTATAAATCAGATAATAGGCACTCTCAAGTCCACGATGGATTGCCTTACTCGACATGAAACTATTCGAGCAGGCGACCGCACAATATCATCGTGCAGCTCAACTTTAGGCATGAAGCACGACAAACACGTGTGTGCATTATTTGGGGCTAACTTGGGAAGATTAACTCAACTTGTGACTATCCCCAACTAATGCACCAATAGAAAGCCAAATTCTCGTTAGAGCAGGGCCCGAGCTTAAGGATGTAGAATGAGTAAATTGCAATAAATAAGTGCGGTAAAAGAATGCTGCTAAATAAACTGCAAAATTTAAATACTGAAATAAGGTACTGGAATAAACTGCAGCAAGTAAATACTGAACTGAAATGCTGAAATAAAGTGTTGAAAGGAACTAGACCGGTACTGAACTAGAGTAAAAGAAATACTGAAGGAAAGTGTCAAATCTGAAATAAAAGAAATGAATGTTAGTAGTCCTTCAGTTCCATCTCCATCACCGAAGGCAAGTTCAGTTCTTCTCTCCGTTCCAAGGAGGCTTCTCCATTCCAAGAAGGCAACTCCATTTATAGGAGGCTTCTCGTTCCAAGGAGGCAAGTTCACATTTCTGCGGCGAGTTCTTAGTATTTTACCGTGTTAGGGTCCGCCGGTTTGATTGCATATGATTATTACTTTTTGTTGCCCCGTTTTGGGGGAATCATCGATTTACAAGATTTCGATCGAGCCTTATCATAATATCAAACCTCTTTATTATACACACTCGATTTAATCATTGGGACTCCAATATTCATAAGAGGTTTAATACAAGCCCTTTTAACCTCAATTGCTTGTACCGGGGCGAATCAAGTTCTTGTATTACTACTGATATTAATTCTTCGGATTTAAACCTCTTTTATTCAACAAATACCAGAGAGAGCCAGAAATTTAAGAAACTTGAACCAAGGATTGGATTTGCCCTAACAGAATCGCCATAATTTGCTCAAATTATTTTAAGCTTGTTTTGGCCTCCGATAAATTATTCGCCTCGAATAAACCCTTATATTAAAATGCCAAAAATACTTTTATTAATCCAAAAATTGCAAAATTTTGAACGAGGTTTTATACTAAAACAAGGAGGCTCCCATGATTTTAATAAGACTCATTTCACCAAGTAGGAGCTCTCTGAAATATTTAAAATAATAAAGAGAAGTCAATTTAATTTCTCAAAATAGATAACCTTTCAATAAATCACCAAACTTTTCTAGTGGGTAAACACCACATCCAATATCATCTAGAGATTTTTCACAGATTTTTATACCAAAGTTAAAAGCCTCTGATATTATTAAACTAGTAATTTCTATCTCATTTAAATATTTAAAAATATCAGAAATACATAATAAAATTTGATTATTTTTCAGGGGCTATGTCATCCTCTAATAATCACCATATAAAAATTACAGCAGTTTTAATCCAGCAGATATTCCCCTAGAATCTTTAAAATGAAGGGAACTATATTAATTAAATCACAAAAATGCCACATAATTGCTAAAAAATCTCAAATAATTACAGAGTATAAAATTAAAACTTGGTAATTACTTCAATTTTTCCAGATTTTTTTTGTCTGAATTAAAAGTCTTTGTTAATTCAATAACCTCAATTATCACTGTATTTTAATTATTAAAAATACTAAATTATGACCTAAAAATCTCAAAAAAAATCTGGAGATGCTCCTCACTAATATGCATAACTTTTATGTTTAAATTTTTTGCATTTGGCTTCCTATGAGGCCCAAAAAAATAAAAGTGTTATAATAAATAATATTATAAAATTTTATAAAAAAGAACAGAAGGAGGTCGATTTCCTGTAGCCTTACAGGCCTTCCCCGTCGGCGTCCGGCCATCGGCCGGCAGTGTATCTGCCCCCTGCCGACTCACTGGGGGCGGGCGCTCCCTCCGGCGGTGGTCCGGTGGCCTGCCGTCGCCGGCCACCACCGGAGCTATCCTTGTTTTAAACGGAGGAGAGGGGGGAAACGACGACGGCGCTCCGGCCGCCGGAGTACACATGCGACGCGTCCAAAAGGTAGGGAGGAAGGAGAGGAGGTTCCACTCTGGTTGGGGTCCTCCGGGAGCCCTCTGACGAAGTTTTTAAGGGAGGGTGGTGGAGGTGGAGGAGCTTGGCTTCTCTTTCTCCGGCGAGGTGGAGCTCCGACAGGGGGTGGCTTGGGCTTGACTTGAGCTGGGCAGAGGGGTGGTGCAGATGGGGGAGAGCAAGTGTTATAAAGACGGAGGGGAGAGCCCCTCCCTCTTCTCTTCCTTCTCAGTCAATGCAAAAAACCATGGTTTATCCAACCATGATTTGATCAAGGAGGAGCTGGAAGAGCCTTAGAGGTTGAGCCTGGGTTAGCCAATCAGATCTCACCCCTTGGATTGTGTTTTTTCTTGGTTTGAGTGGGGGATGAGGGAGGAAGGTTTTGGCTAAGCTTAGGTTAGCCTTGATCCTAACCCTCCCTCTGCCTAGGGATGAGTGCATGGCTCCTGTTCAGCCAATTAGGAAGGAGAATGAGGATTGTGGTCTTGATGAGTGGGGAAATGAGTGACATAAGTGGAAATCTTAAAATTTCACTTTTAGGGTGCTTTGACAAAAGTCAACCCGAAGTGGGTCCCTCGTGCATGTCAAAGTCAACATGGGTCCGCATCATCGAGTGTCGGGTCATCATTGATGTGATGGGGTTAAATCAAGCATTCACGTATCTCAAAACTTCGGATAATTTTTACGAGCATTATTTTTATTTACTTGAATAAACGACGTTGGAAAATAGCGAAATGAATTTTGTTGCATATTGGCTATACGAGTCCAATGCAACTGACAGAATTCAATTCGGAGCTCATTTGCTCACTGAGCTATTTTAGCGTTGTTGTGACACCCCGCGTTACTCAAAATAGTCATTTTCTCCAAATCACCACGGATTAGAACGAAACGAATTCTGTTGCAGTCGTATCGACCATATGAGTCTATTGCAAGTGATGGAAGTCGATTCGAAGCTCGTATGCTCAATATATTAACACAGTGTCGTTGCGACATGCAATGATACTCAAAATGGTCGCTTTCACAAATGACCTCGGATCAGAATGAAACGAGTCCATTGTACTCGTATCGACCAAACGAGTCTAACTCAACTGACGGAAGTCAATTCGGAGCATGTATGCGTAATATACTAAAACAGTGTCGTCATGAAGCGTTATAGTACTCAAAATGGTCACATTCACCAATGACCTCATATTGGAATGAAATGAGTTTCATTGCACTCGTATCGACCATACGAGTCTAACGCAACTGACGGAAGTTGATTCGGAGCACGTATGCTTAATATACTAAAACAACGTCGTCGTGACACGCTACGATATTCAAACTGGTCACTTTCACCAAAGAACCTCAGATTGGAACGAAATGAGTTCCATTACACTCGTATCGAGCATACGAGTCTAACGCAACTGACGGAAGTTGATTCGGAGCCCGTATGCTCAATATACTAAAATAACATCGTCGTGGCGCGCTACAGTACTCAAAATGGTCACTTTCACCAAATGACCTCCGATTGGAACGAAATGAGTTTCATTGCACTCGTATCGGCTATACGAGTCTAACATAATTGATAGAACTCAATTTGGAGCACGTATGATCAAAATACCACATGGGTCACCTTCTAGCTTTGTGTGTACTATACATGTGGTTGGGTCACATTTATTGGGTCATTTAGGGTCCTAGTGGCCCAATAAAAGTAAAGATGTTACACAGAGCATATCTAGTCGCTAAACTTTATAAGCAACAGGGGGAAATGACTACTTTGACGTTTATTCACCTGTGTGCCCCCTATCCACTATTAGGATTCTTCTCGCCTTGGTATCTATCGAGAATTTTAAAGTTCATCAGATAGATGTAAAAGCAGCCTTCTTAAATGGAGAGTTTGATGAAGAGATCTACATGACATAACCTAAAGGTTATGTACATGAATATCTAAAAGATAATGTGTGCAAATTAGAGAAATCAATCTATAGGCTTAAACAAACGCCTAAGATGTGGCACATGAAATCTGAACAAGGGGTAAAGAGCTTTGGATTTCAGTTCAGTCTCTCTGATAAATACATTTATCACCGCTCAATGTTAAATAAGACAGTCATCATATATCTATATGCGGATGACATGATTATTATGGAATCAGATCTTGTTGTAGTGGAGGATATTAAATCCACGCTCGCACAAGCATTTGACATGAAGTACCACGGTTCTGTTGATACCATGTTAGGTGTGAAAGTTAGAATTGACAAGGGTTGTGTTACTCTTAGCCAGACTCATTATGTATATCAACTTCTTTCTACTTTAGGATATAAAGACTGTAGGTCAGTAGAGACACCAAATGATCACAACGTTAAGTTGAGTCCTAATGTAGGGACCAACGTCGATCAAGTCAATTATTCTCGGATAATTGGTAGTCTCATGTACGCCACAAGTTGTGCACGAAAAGACATTGCCTTCTCTATTGGCATATTGAGCCACTTTACCAGTATTCCAAGCAAAGAGCATTGGGATGCCCTTGACAGGATGATGAGATACCTAAGAGGTACTACATGTCACGCTCTGTGTTAACATTAGTTACCTCCTGCTGTGGATGGATACTCTGACGCATTATAGCATTCAGAAGTTGGTAACAATAAGTCTACTTGTGGATATATATTCATTTTAGGTGGAGTTGTCATCACTTGGAAATCCAAAAGACAGACGTTTATAGCTTTGTCATCTATGGAAGCTGAGTTGTTTGACCTACCTTTGGCTATTAAAGTGGCAGACTGAGCAGTAATCTGATACTAGATATTTCATTGTCAATGTTATAAGTCAATTCTTTGAGCTTGTATTGCGATAATCAAGCAACAGCTCAAGTCATTAAGAATGTTCTTTATAATACTAAGAGGAGACATGTACGATTGAGACACTCTCTGCTGAATTATCTGAAGGAACAAAGAATCATCTCTTTGATCGATGTGCGATCAAAAGATAATCTAGCTAAACCATTGACGATAGGATTGCCCAAAGACCGACTTATCAAAACAACGGGGAAAATGAGACTGAAGGCGATTTAGATCAGCTTAGTACAAAAACCAATGTTTTGATTTTTTCTGTTTTTCTTTGTCAAAGCAAGCTGATGTGCTCCGTTGATGCTCTTGGTTGCTGAGCACGAATCTAGTGAGTTATTTCATTTCAAATCTAATGTTAATAACTTCACCTGGATTCATCTTTCTTATCTTGGAGGAGAGTGTTATTCCAAACATAATAACATGATCTAACTCGCTTTGATTCTTCTTCCGTTAATTGGTTTCATTCCAAACTTGATGATTTCTAGTTAACTTTAGAAGAACAGTAACCGTGACATTCTATATACACGGGTATAGCTGCAGTGTCCAAAAGTCCGTAAATCATTTCTTTGGAAACTGATAATGGATTCTGAGGTAGAACCTATAATAACTCTGTGTAGGTGTCCTCTTAGCTATTTTAAAAGTACTACGTTCTTATTATAGAACTAGATATATGTACATTTTCAAATGTTTTGAGTTCATTCTAAATGAAATTCTCTGTTGAAAATTACAGGAGTTGCAGTTGATGGAGGAGCATTTGCAGACTGGGATCCTGACAAGGATGACCTGCTGGATGACATCTAGAGTGTTATTGAACTTCTTTTGTTTGTTATCTCTACTATGAGCATGGTTTAGCTTTTTGTTTATACTTGTTGATTGGACTGTATTTGGCTCTTTATTGATCCTGCCACTAGGCATGCTCGACCTGTGCTCTGATTTAACTTTAGACTATCTATGGTCCTGTTGAGTTTATGTTTATTCTTATGCGTGCATACAATATTTCTTTTTAGGTCTAATATGTTTAACAAGTGTTTGGACACGTTTGTGAATAATTCACGGTTGGTTGAATATTACACAAACCACCCTAACCGACGTCGGGTTTACCTCGGACATAGGAGGAGATTGTTGAATATTTTAATATTATGTCTGCGCGTGTCGGAATCGACTCGGTAGCCTTAACGCATTTCGTGTCATTCTAGGGCCCTGCTCTAAGCTGGAGATACTATATAAACATATATATTCCAAACTTGATAGGGTTACGTATAATATCTTGAGCGAGAGCACCCCAACAATAAGCACATGTGTGTTGGAAAATGCAACACCCCAAGAAGTGGCTTAGGAGGTTATGCATGCATAGGAGGATGTACAGGAACAAAAGCATCTGGGTATTGCACTAGGTGCGGGCGAACATGTGCACGAGGTGCATGCATGCACTGGTGTTTGCAATCAGCCTGATCCTTCGTATGTGGTATGTGGATTTTGACTCTAGTCACTATTAGTATTTCGAGCTAGCGATTTAAGGAAAAAAAAGTTTTTGTCTAGGTGTCTATTTTGAGAAAAAAAAGCTATGTAGCATGTTCGGATGGCATCATTTTGTCTTGGGATCAAAGAAGAAGAGAACATGGTGCATTTTCCAATCAGCAATAGAAGAGAAAAAAAGCACCGGAGATCTTCCCAGGTGCATGGGAAGAGGGTTCCTGTTGACCGTGGACGGTGAATGACACTAACCGTGTCATTTCCTGAATTGTTTAAAGCAGGAATACACTTATGATATTTATTTTTTCATGTTTAAAGCCGTAACTATTTTTTGTAATATGAGTGTCGGACATGGGGCTCCGCCGCTACGGCCAAGCGCGACAGTACCCGGCTGGTGATGGCGGGCTTTACCCACCCCTGACGCGATGCTGTCGGGCGGTCTTCGCCCACCTCTGCACGGGCTTTGCCCGTGCTCGATGCGTCTGCGGGTTGCACCCGTAACATCGACATATGAGTACTCGAAATGACCGTAAAAAATTATACATCAATATTACAATATTTATTTTGTAAAAAAAACGTATATACTTAAAAAAATTATTTTTCTCTCCCTCCCTCTCTCTTTCCCTTTAAGCCGCACTCTCACCCCCTCTCTCCTCTCTCTATCTCTCTCTCCTCTCTTTCAAAATAATATTTTTTTATTGAAAGGATAATTTAGGAAGTCCTAATGTTTAATCAAATACATCTTTTTCCTTTTAATATAGTATACATATAAACATGTATAACAGTGGTAGATGTGCAATTTTGCATTTTCTTCTCTTATTAGAGACGTACGAGAACTTTAGGTGGAGATCGTGGATTTGATGCAAGGAGTCAATTGCTCCTTTAGAGGATGAATTTTTCCTTTACTCTTATTATCGCTTGATGTTCTCCCTCAGGCAGTGCGACCATGGCATTATTTTGCGATGGTGTGCATGTTGATGAAAAAATTTAAGTGTCTTGCAATGGAATTTGTATTATCGAAAAATTAAAATTTGTATTATCAAAAAATTAAGAATAATTATAAAACGAATGTAACGACGCCGAATGTAGATTGTCTTATTCAAATACTACTAATCTTTATTGGAGTGTTATGCAAGATTAGCTTTTCTAAATAATTAATGAAATCAAGAGCACGTAAATATTTAAGAGAAACAAACAACTATACTACTTAAAAGAAGAACTTAATGTATATCCGTTTTAGCATCAATCTCGTGCTTCATCTTGGCTGCTATCCTCAAAATACATGATGTAATGATCTTCCTTATGATGTCCGCGGTACTAGCGGATCCCGCTAATATACAAAGAAATCTAAAACTTGAGGTTCCACAACAAGGGGAGATTAGTACGATACATATACGTAAACAAATTGAGAAATCTCAATTTAAATGCATGCATGTGTGTGTGATCCTCTAGATCCAAAAATGGAACGACGATTAAAATAGATCTAGATGGCCAACACCACACAGTAATATATGCTTTATTTTATTTTCTTCTATATATTTATATTTCGTGCGAGGTATGTTAATAAACCTTTAGGTGCGTCACTACAAAATTGTGTTATCGAAAATTTATGACAACACAAAACACTAAATGGAACGACAATTAAATGCATGATCGTCTTATTCAAACTACTGATCTCAATTGGTATAAGTTTTCTAATTGAGCAAATATTGAGAACACACCAAAACATAAGACTGAAAGAATGAAAATAATACTGAAGTGCGGAAGCCTTAATTTACCAAAATGTTAATACATATAATAAATGTGAAACCTTAGATCAGTATCATAACACGCCTGTGCTTATAACCTGAATCCGAAATGAGAAAAGAGATCCCAACATATTAAGTTGTGCAGATAGAGCATATCAGATCTATAATAAATCAGGTAAAAGCAATTGTGGTTCTATATAACCAAATTGGATCCAACCTCATTCTCAGATAGCAAATAAACAATGAGTATGATATGTTTCTATCAATTATGTGGCTATAATTATTATACCTGAATGCGCGAACTAAAGAGAAAATGAAATTGGTTGCTATAGATGGTGATTCAAATTTCATTCAAATTTGCTCCAAGATCTGCATTGGGTATGCAAAGAGAATCCTCTCTTCTGTCTTCCTCCAGAAATCCAGCCAAAAGGAACCTTGAAATGCAGTTCACTAAAAAATAGATGATTTGAAAACATGGAAGAAATGCAAACCCGGATTCCCACGAAGCAATCTCGATTTCTCCATGATGTAAGTACACAAAACTGTTTCTTTTCTATAGATATGAAAAATGAAGGAGTCGGCAAGAGAGATCTGAAGGTGTTGCAGCCCTATTCCTCTCGATATCTTGATCTAACTTTCCCAGAACTGAAAAGGAATCGTCACCTCTGCTACTAGATCGAATCCCTCAAAATCTGGAGTCATCGTCGGCCTTGATGCAAGTAGGATCCGGGGATGAAAAGGACAGAGGAAAAATAATGTTGCTCCTCTCCAGGAAAACGAAGAAGATGATATTTCCTTCTATAAAAAAAATTCTGGATTTGGAGACCGGCAACAATATTTCTCCATCGAACGAAGAGGTGGAAAAATGTGCGGCGCAGTAGTTTTGTGAATGAAGGAGGAGACTCACCGTTCAGCCCTAGTTCACGGCTATTCAAGAAAAGAATAGTACACTATAACATAACTTTTTTTGGTCCGGTTATCGGACCCTAAAAACGGTCCGAGTATAAATATATTTTCTTACTGCTGGGCCCACTATCATTTGCTTCCCCGAAACTGCCTTTCGAATTCAAATCTGCTCGCTCCGCTCAAACCCTCGCTGGGAACACCTTTCGCCGGAGAAAGCTCGGGCCCTAACTCTTCAGCCACGCGAGCGTAGAGGAGGTAGAGGAAAATATTCCGTCACTCGACGGCGACGCCGAGCTCGACGGTGATGCAGAGCAGTGAGGGGCAGTTCGTGGACTAGGGTTTTCAGACATACTACAACTTGCAGAGGCCGATCGTTCCGACTAGGTATGAATTTCCGATTAAAAATGTGGTAGCACATAGACATACTACAATATTTTCGATTTCATGAAGAAAAATTTCTATTTTGTTCTAACATGAACTTGGTTAGAAAAATTGAGTACTGAATTTGAGCTTTCATAGAAATTTCGGTTTTCATCTAACATGAACTTAGGTTAGAAGTTGAGTACTGCTTTCATAGAAATTTCTGTTTTCATCTAACATGAACTTAGGTTAGGAGTTGAGTACTGAATTTCGAGGCCATATTTGTAGAACCGATTGTGTAGTGAATTTGAGAATTTAGGTGTTTATTGTAAGATCTGCCCTGGTTTTTTTGCTGCTTATGTTTTGGGTGTATTTTTTTTGGCCTACATTTTTGCATATCCGGCCGGATCTATCCAGTATCACATCAGAACATTACACTTGTTTGGATTTAGGGTATTTCTGGCTGGATTAATCCCGGATCACACCATTGTTTATGTATTTGTATATGCAGATGGATGGCCAAGCAGCAGTTATATGCCTGAATAGTAGATGCGCAATTTCCACATTTAAGAAACATGCAGAATCCTTGTTGGATGTTCTTACAGAGGGCTCAAGGAATATCTTAATTAACTCTTCTGTGATGCATTTCTTCACCCTACCCGACCTACCACAGAATATTCCGCTGCTCTACAGACTCATTAGGTTGTATAGGTCGGATAAGGGTGCATTTCTATTAGGCCAATATTACATTAGAATGACTGTTAATGAGGTAGCCCTGATACTTGGCCTACCCAATAGAGGACATGATTATGAGTTTAAGAGATTACCGTTATCAAATGTGACACAATCGGACCTAGTAACCCATCTCAATGAATTAGCTAATATATATGCGTCTCTAATGAAAAGGAAATGGAAAGAGTTGATGCACTAGTGAAGTACGTACTTTGCAGGTTTTTATTTCCCTTGAAGTCTCTTAGACTTCCATTATGCCTGGAAAAGTTTTGTGGATTAGATGATTTTAGAAAATATAATTGGCCGAAGGCCGTGCATACATTTCTGCATAAGCAAATTGAGGATCTACATACACTGAGCTGCTCCCGAAAAGAACATGCCAGTCTGGGCTACCTCGAAGGCTGCTCCATTATTCTTGTGGGGAGTTCATAATATGTTTAATACTGAATATGTTGATGCAGTACTATTGAGGTTCTATTGAATATTCTTTTGGTTTAGTATCTTGTAGGTTTGGTTTTTCGAACACACCAACTTACAGGTGCCGGTGGATGCGATGGCTAAGCCACGTTTATGTCAATGGGCCGCCAAAGGTGGTTTTAGTTATAAGTTCTGTGAAGATCTGCCCAGACTGTTATTTCCAAAGAAAGAGGTAGCTTCATGTTCTATAATAGTTTTGGTTCTTCTTGTTAATTGTGTTCTCCTTACTACTTGATGATGTTCACAACTTCTCTTATGTGTAGGTAAGACCAAGTTTTGTTTGCTTAAGTACAGAGGAGCAAGATGTACTCGGTCCTGAGGAGTCAGACTCCTCTTTCGAGGAGGTTCTAAAGTTGAGGCCGGCGAAGAAAATAGTTGGAAAAGTTAAGAAAGTGGCTGAGGAGTCGATGGATAGGGAGAAGGCTAAAAGATTGTTGGAGAAGAGCAAGAAAGAGAAGGAGAAGAAGAAAAAAGAAAAGGATTTGAAGAAGTTAATTAAAAGACAGATTAATCAATCCGAAGAAAAAATTCTGACCGAGGTCCGTGAACTGCGAAGCTATTGCCAAGAGAGATTTGATTCTCTTATGGCCCTGATTAAGAAGGAGTCAGCAGTCCACACACCATCTTCACCCATTGTTATGTTAGTTACTCCCACACAAAATAAATCATTAAAGGAAACAATTAGTGTTAGTGAGTCCACACTCGATTCGAAAAGCCTCAAAAGAACACATCTATCTACCAAATCGACCGGGAAAGAAGAAATCCAATTCCCGGGACGATCGCATTTGACAGTGGCAGCAAGAGAAGTCGTAGACTCAACATTGAGTCGGTATGGCGAGAGGTAATTGTGATTGTCTTCGACTATGCGTATTTTATTTTTGTAGAGCTTGTTCTATGCGTATTTAATATTCTGGCACTTTCATCTACATGAGCATTTCATTATTACTTCTGATTATTAATACAAATAAACTTATGGCACTTAAACTTCTGATTATTAATACAAATATCATTGTTACTTTATATACAATACAAGGATTTATGCTAGATGGTACAACATGAGCATTTCATTATGTTGCGACTCATTTTTTCTCTCTATATATTATAGGGACCGTTTATTCGATTGTGGCAACAAAACATTAACTAGAGCGGGTATGGAGGATTTATTGTGGCAAGGATGGCTAATGGATAGCCATCTAGATGGCTTTGCCGTTGTGTTGGATATTCGGAGGAGCAAATCCCCGAAGGCATGGAGAAACTTTATATATGTCTCTCCAAATTATGCAGTAAGAGTTATAATTTAAATTTTTATATTATTTGTTATCTAGTGATATTATGTTAAAATATTATATATATGCAGTATTATAAGAGTTGCGGTGCCGACTACGATCGATTACTGACCCACATAACCCCAAGAAATGTCGAAGCGGTCGATATTATTTTGATGCCAGTGCACTTGCCGGGCCACTGGGCATTGTTAACTTGTAGTTTAGAAGAATAGTTGTGGTACTTCTATGATTCAATGCCCAACCCGATGCATAATTCTACATTGCCCTCATTGGTATATTCTGTTTGTTTATTTTTGGGTTGTGTTTTCGAATGTTTTTTTCCTAATGTGTTATTTTTCCCCAGATATCCAACTTGGAGCAGGATACAAGCAAGTCACTGCCACCTGGGATAAAGAATTGGGACATCATAACATTGGCGTAGGCACCTACGTAAGAAGGAGGGAATGACTGTGGGATCTTTGTGTTGAAGTACATGGAGGCGATAGCTAGCTCAAAATCGGTATCTTGGGCTTCATTTAAAGGCTGGCAGAAGAAGATGTCTAAATTCAGGGCTAAAATTGCGGTCGAAATGATTGAACTTTTTTGCTCAAAGAAA
Organism: Dactylorhiza incarnata; assembly: GCA_033032865.1. Taxonomy (NCBI): domain Eukaryota; kingdom Viridiplantae; phylum Streptophyta; class Magnoliopsida; order Asparagales; family Orchidaceae; genus Dactylorhiza; species Dactylorhiza incarnata. The sequence goes on along the minus strand of JAWHQI010000037.1, from coordinate 4,167,231 downwards.
TAGTTAAATATCGAACATTATGGTTTAAATATCGAACATTATGGTTTAAATATCGAACAATATGGTTTAAATATCTAACATGGAGTTAATGAACTGTTAATGAAGGCATTACAGTTAATGATTGCAGTTTTTTCTAGTTTACAGTTCTTCCTAACAACACAATATTAGTATATTTTTGAGCTTCTCCTACAAGATATTTTATGATATATTTACCAATTGAAAAATATATTTTGTGTTTAATCTTATATAACCGTCTCCTTCACTTGGGAAAAGTTTTGTATATGCTGAAGATATGGAGATTATGAGAGATTTAAAAATCTGAAGGTTCTGTGGTGGTTTAGGAGATTATGTGTCGGGGAAAAGTTTTGTATATCCAGCAGTTCGACGAGCGCCAGTCGTTCGACGAACGGCCAGGCCGTTCGACGAACTGGCCTGGCCGTTCGTCGAACTGGCCTGGCCATTCGCCTGGTCGTTCGTTCGCCGAACTGGCCTGGCCGTTCGACGAACGGCCAGGCCGTTCGATGAACGGTCAGGACAGTTCGTCGAACGGCCAGGCCAATCCGTCGAACGACCTGGCCGTTCGGCGAATGGCTGGCGCTCGCCGAGCGGTTTGTGTGTGCGTGTTTATATGTGTGTTTATATGTATATGTGTATTTATATGTGTGTGTGTGTGTGTTTGTGTAAACATAACATTTTTTTGGCACAACACAGTTCAATCCCGACATGATCCAAAAAGCATCAAAGCATTATATTTTTTCCCAGGCACAGCACAATACCATAACATTAAACTGAATCCGCTCAGAATTTCATAGAATAAAAACATTACAAAGCATATGGAGGTTATGTTGAATACAAAAGCGTTACCAACATATAAAAATCTATGAATGTTCACCAAAGAAGCACATCAGGGACACTACAAAAATTGAAGGGCTCAGATAAAGATGCTTCATCAATCGCATCACTGAAAACATTGGGGGATACATTGTCGGGGCTTTTCTCGAAGTTGCCACTTCCTATAAAGTCGAACTCCTTTGGTTCTTCATCTAATCTTCCTGTGGTAGATTTAGACTTCTTTTTCCTCCCTATATAGTTTGTACACTATTAAAATTAAACGTAGTTGCAAGCATATGGAAAGTAATTTTACAAATCAAATATAAAAAATGCAAACTTACATTGCTTCTTTGCCGGTTTTTCAAAAAAACTCTTTAATCGTGCATTTGACACTCCTTTACGACGTGATCCTTTTGGATCCTTCAGTCCGCTTGTACTTTGAAAATTTTCTTTAGTAAATCTTTTCTTCACCCCCTCTTCTCTGTCTATAATATCTTCCGTGCTTCTCCTTAATTCAGTCAAGGCAGCCAAGACATGATGATGGGCCGGATGACACGTATCAACTATTTGGGCTAAGTCGTAAGTGAACCGTAGAAGATGGTTTCTAAATACCAAGCTGGGTTGGACTTCTTTCATGAAAGTGCTCTTTGAAAGGTTCAATTCTTTCTTGGCCGCAAGAGTGAATCTCTTTAGTATGTAACAAGAATTTATTTGTTTTATATTCTTCGATCTGTATACGCATAAGATGTGTTTGCACAACATTCCTCTAGTTTCAAAACCCTTGCATGAACACATAACATCAAATGTGTTCGAGTTAACTTTAACAACTCATTGTTTGTCGTCCACAAAAGCATCACAATGTCTAGTGACATATAAAATATGATCATCCTCATATCTAACTTCCTCACAAATGCACATACTAATATATCCATCCATAAAAATTTGTTCGAAAATGGAGAACATTTTTCTTGTGTATACTTTGGGAGCTTGATTTAATAAAGGGTAATTTTTAAATTTCAAAGTGATGGTACCATGCTTACACTTGAAATCTTCATCATGTTCAGATCTACGCCAAGATGAAATCATCTTCTCCATCCCGGTATAACACTCAACAAGGGAACTTGTTGGTTTTGTGCAGCCGTGTAAAACATTGTTTGCTGATTCGCTTCTCTGAGTAGATAGAATGCCAAGGTCTAGAATGTCCTTATTAAACGCAGTAGACCATCTATTTCCAATTTTGTGCAGATCAGAGAGCCATCTGTTGTCTTTCAAGTTGCCTCTTGAAATCATCCCACTCCAATGTGAATCAAACTCAGCCGGGACGTCGTATTTGCTCATGCAGTGGTAGAATAAAACTATGACACTCTTATCACTATTAAAGGATGGAACCTTTGAAGGAGCTTTCTTCGAAATATGCCACTGACAAAGGCGATGTCGAGTGCTTGTAAAAAACCTTGCAATTGCATCGGCCATCGCCTAATCCTGATCTGTAAAAATAGTGCTTGGTTGCTTTCCACCGACAAATCTTAAAAATGTATCAAAAACCCAACAGAAAGATTCAATGGTTTCCTCTGCAACGAACGCGCCACCTACAAAGACATTTTATCAGTGATGATTTATCCTAATAAACAGAGAGCAAGCCAAGTTATATTTATTCAACCGATAGGTGGTATCAAAAATAATAACATCCCCGAAAGTATCATAATCAATCTTGTTATGACCATCCATCAACCAAAAACTAGTTAGACGTCCTAACTCGTCCGTTTGGACATCGTAGGAGAACATGCTATCTACCATTTGTCTTTCCTTAAATATTTTTAGCAAACTCATGGCATCACCGCTTTCTATTAGTGCTCTTCGTTCTCGTTGTACGTAATTGTACGCATTTGTTTTACAAAAAACGATGTTTTCGTAATTGTACGCATCTGTTTTCGTATCAGAGGAAACCATTGAAACAACGTCATTCTCCTACGGATTAAAACGAGTCATTAGTCTAAGAAAAAACTGTTGGATCGGTAGGCGCCCTTAGAGGGGGGGGGGGTGAATAAGGGTTTTAAAAATTTATATTATATTTTGAATAACTTTGAAAAAGCTTTGATTATTAAACTAGAGAAGATCAAGACAAATCAAGTGAAGTAAAAGTAAAGACATGATTTGATTAACTTGAGAAGCATGATTACAAAACTTGATATCTTATCGAAGCTAGAAATCAAAGCTAATAGAAAGACTCTTTTTGTTTTCTATACCGACTCGTATCCCCACGAACCGGTTGGCTTTAGCCGATCCTTCCCCGGATACGGCCTCAAGCCGCTATAGCTAACCCTTCCCCGGATATGGACTCGAGCACCCCCTAGACCTACACCCGAGACCTAGTTGCCAACACGAGGCGAATTTCTCCCCTAAGTCCTACCCAGACCTAGTCGTCAACACGAGGCGAATTCACTAAACGATTACAGAAAAGATTTGAAATAAAAAGACAATAATATAAAAACTCCCTCTATGAGGATCTCTTGGAGAAGTAGACGAAGACACAGAGTATGATCGTATTCGATGCGGTATTTCGTCACGATGATGACGCGTGTTGAAATCTTCTCCATGGATCTCCTTTAGTCTTTATGGATTTGTGGGAGTATATATCTGAACATTCCTCTCTCTGTTGTGGCACGAAGCTCTGGAATTCTAGATCTCTAGAGGCTTGAGAAGTCGGAGCTAAGATGTCCTTTTTATAGACTTAGTGCTAGCGCCTGCGCTAGTGGTACCGCCGGCGCTATCCCATATTAGGACACATTCTGCGCGGCAGAATCTTCAATCCGAGGAAACAATTCTCCCTTGCCAACTGTGCTCCTCGCTATCGCCTGCGCTATCGGATACCGCCTGGCACTATCTCCTTCTATAAGTTCTCCCGGCAATTGCACTTAATCCAATATTTCATCGAACGAGAATTCATCGAACGCCGCTAAGAGTTTGTCGAACAAAAATTTCGTCGAACGAGATTTCGTCGAACGTCGCTAGGAGTTTGTCGAACGAAATTTTTGTCGAACGCCGTTATGAGCATTTCGTCGAGCACCGCTAACAGTTCGTCGAACAACAGATAGCGCCTGCGCTAGTACTACCGCCAGCGCTAGTATGTGTTTTGGATTTGATGGCTCAACTTTGGGGGCAACCTTCTTATGTAATCCTTGAGTCACGTGGACTTTGTTATCCTGCACACTTAACCACACAAGATCAAATACACATAGGATTTGTTATTCTCAAACCTAGGAGATGCGGAAGACCATGTTCCAACAAACTCCCCCTTTTGATAATAACAAATCCATTAATGATAAATTAGAGCATTAATATATAAGCATGAAGAAACATAGTTGTGTGTGTGTGAGAGTGATGACTTAGGATAATTTACGATTTTAGCATTTAGAATTGCTCCCCCTAAATACATGCTCCCCCTAAGTGAATGCTCTTCTAATATGTAAGCTATCATCTTAATTAAGCATTATATTTTGATAGCAGAATAATATTTATCATGTTAGTTCTCCCCCTTTTGTTATTAGCAAAAGCGGGTAAGGAGACACCACTTAAAAATTGATAATAAGATAAAAGCATGATCGAGCTTGTAGAGAATGAAATGATAAGGAGTTTTAGAATATTTTTTATTTAAATAGATCAGAGTTTGAGTATTACAACATTTTCATAAATCAGAGTTTGTAGCATAAACAAAATGTAATGATTTCCAAGTAACTAAACTACCCTGACAATATGTCTACACCCTAGCCCCGTACTAAGTGACAGATGGGCATGAGGAGCTGCAAACATGCCGTAGGTTGGGGTGTTAGTCCCATATGCAAACACTAGACACAACTCAACCTAGCACTCTTTCCCCCCAGTGCCTCGCAAGGCCCCACTGGAACCCTCCCCGGTTAAGGACAAGACATGACTAGAGATAAATGTTATCTAATGTCTACAACCCTACGCCCCCGCTATGGTGAGAAATGAAGTCATGGATAATAATTATTGGAAACATTAAGCATTTAAATTTAGTGATAAGTTCATAGCATATGGGTTTATATTTTTATTTGAATTTATGAAAACACTCACATAGCTATTTTGAAGTCCATTAATAAATCAGAGTTTTTAACGTAATAATATTTTCATAGAAATAAATCAGAGTTTTATAGCAAAAAAATTCATGTTAAAAGCAACCAATATAAAGTTTAACAAGCAAGTCTACCACTTGTTGCAAGAAAGGAATTTGAAGATTCAAGTGATGATGCACACAAAATAAAAGACTTTAAATAAGCATGAAAGCGCAAGGTAAAACAATTATATGGTTATGATGCAGAAGACTTATTGAAATACAAGAAACATCTTATTGTAATCAATGATTATCCATAGAAGATATATGAGTTAAATTTTAAAAAGAAGATGTTTTTGTAAATCATTTTTCAATTAAAATTTAAAGTTTGACAATAAAGTCGCCAAGCATGAAATAATGTTATCAAAAAGAGATTACTACAATGTTACTTTAATGCACAATTTCAAAACATACCAAACATTGTAGAAAGCGTGCTAGGTTATCTAGTGCATTTCATAAGTAAAGAGTAGTATAGAATTAACATTAGGATCCAATACTCATGAGAAGAAGTGTTATGGAAGATAATGATGTGCACATAAGTGTATTTTTGAGTAGAGTAAACAAATGTCTTAATCAAAAATACAAGAAATATGTAAAGTAACGAGCACAATAAAACACAAATGATTTTACTTCCACACTTTAATGCACAAAAAATGTACAACTACCAAGGTGCTTTGCACACACAATGCTCATTAAGACTTATCAGGGTGCAAAGTAGTGCTTGGGGGATCAAATAATTTTATTCTTCAATATTGATTTTTATTGTGATCTGGTGTACTTAAGAATAAGTGGTTTTTATTTTGAAAAAAAGTTATGGTTTGCACAAGATACTTTACTATTCTTTCCAAGGTGCTCAACCTCACAACGCTTATTAAGACTTATCAGGAGGTTCAAGTAGTGCTTGGTGGAGTTATCTTTGTCACTTTATTTTATGATTTTTGTTTTGTACAAAGTTCTCCGAATACACTTGTTTTGCAAACCAATAAATTTTATGAAATCATAACCACTTTTCTTAACTTTAAAAAGTGCAAATAAAAGTAGTTTAAGTAAGATACTTATGCAATTTTAATTCACTGTACTATTACAAAACATACACAAGCATTTTTAGATTAAACACATAAGTAGACAATGCCAAAATATGTGAGTGAATAGCGATCATTATCAAACATAAAACATTTACTCATACTTAGAGGCATGCTACGTATAGTTCTACACAACTTTCAATATAATTGATGCACATATTAATAGATATATCAAAGCATGATGAAAGCAATGTTCAAAGTAGTTTGAAAAGATAAATTGCAACATTATAGAAGTTCTAAATAATAGACTAAATCATGCTTGATTTTCTCAATGATGTCCATACAGTATTTTTGATATTTTTGAAGAATAATTTTTATTTAAAGTTTGAACTCATAAGATTGAACTTGGAATTCCTGAGGACTACCTTGTGAGAGGTTCACCCGGTACTAGGTGATATGATGGGATGATAGCCCAAATCACCCTTTCACAAGATACTTGTAAATAGAAAAGTTAAGTTCAAAAATAATAATTTTTGATACTTGTTTTTGTTTATATTTTTGTATTTGATTTTTGCATATAGGAATAGAAATCAAATAAATAACCAAAGTCAAAACAAAATATTTTTTTGTAATTTGGCTTTTGTAATTTTGTATTTTAATTTTTCAAAAACAAGTACAGGCAGAATTGCAAAAAATTAGTAGTACATATAAAATAATATATTTTTATTGATTTTTTAGAATTTTAAAATATTAGAAAATCGGAGACTCGAGCTAGCGCCGGCGTTAGGTCTTAGCGCCTGCGTTAGCTCACAGAGAGTGCTTATTTTGATCGTATAGCCTTGATTTTCTTCGATTTTGCTTCCGATTTTTCTTAATTATGTTTTTGCAATGTAAGGCATGTCTAATGAAGTGATGAGACGAGAAGAAATCACAAAAAGTTGCGGAAGTTAAAATTAGTACATGAGTTTCATATTCATTAGAGTTTCATATTTATTATACCTTAATTATTGAGTTTTGTACAACATATGCATGAGTGAAATGATCATAAATAAGTGAAATAATATTCATGCAATTTTTCAATTCCGATTTAAACATGATTATGATCAAACATACTTGGGGTAATTGAAAATGACGCAAATATATTAACTACCTAAGCAAAACTTGCGCATTTTATAAATTTAGATTAATACCCCTAAAATACACCTTTTAAATCCATTTTGACACTTATTTCATTTAGTTTTAATAATATCATATAACAAATTTAGTTTTTCAAATTTTATAAGACTTTTTAGGAAATGGATTTAGAAGGATAAAAAGGATAAGTAGATCACTTGAAAAATGACATGACTATTTATTCAATTTTATTCAATTTGATTTATTTATGAATTTTGGTTTAATATGAGAAAGTCATATCACAGGTCATATAAAGTGATCATATCATGATGGTTCAAAAAAAACAAAAAACAAAAAAGAAATTAAGCATAACATGAAGTAGATAATTGATATTTTATTTTTTAGTTGATTTCTACTTCATGCAAATAATTGGATACTAATGAATGAGAGATTTAGGTATCCAAAGAGGACCAGGTGTGACGGTTCCTTTGGGTACCCAAATTCATCGTGTTTGCTTTTGAGGAGATGGAAGTGAATGAGCCCTTTTGAGTGGTGTTTGTGTTTCATCTTTAACATTGGGTCTCCATTCAAATCTTGGTTTTACATTATTTTTAGTTTTCAAATTTCCATAATCATTTACTTGAACATTTGGATCAAAAAGGTTTCTGAATTTATAATTTGAAGGAAATTTGTTTGCATTTAATTTTAGGTTGGGAGAAACATGATTTTGTAAATTATGGTGATTTTGATTTTGATTTACAAATCCTTTATGTTCCTTACTCCCATTTTTAAACTTAGGTAAGATGTTCATATTCATATTCAACTTGTTTTTAGATATAGTTTGATATTGTGAATTTGTATTTACAGTTTTCATAAGCAAGTTGATTTTAGATTTTAATTCATCATTCTTAATCTTTAAATTATGTCTAGCTTTATTATAGGCGATTGTGTTATTTTTAAGAGTTGAAATAATTCAATCTATTTGATCTTGATAGTTATTTCTATATTCATCAAATGTTTCATCCATCTCATTAATTTCAATTTTATAGTCTTTGCACTTAGCACAATCATTTATTAAAGATGAATTTTCTAAACATAATTTTTCATTTTGTTCTTTTACTAAAATAAAATCCTTTTCAAGTTTCTTGTGCTTTTCTTTTAATTCATTATATTCTACACAAGTTGTGGTGTTTTTAGCTAAGGAGCCATGCGTAGAACTAGATAAATTAGAATTTGATTCTTTATTAATTTTTGCCTTTAAATTTTTATTTTCTAAGCACAAATGTTTATTAGCATTTTTTAATTTCTTAATTTTGCGCTTTGTAGTTTGAAGCATTTGTAATGTAGAAATAGAAGTACAGAAAATGGGATTTGATTTCCTTAAATTGCTTTCGGGAGAGGCACAATTTGAGCATATCATTTCTTTTACATCTTTTTGGCACTCCTCTTTCGAAGACAGTACTTCTTCTTCTTTTCCATTTGATGTGTGCTCCATTGATACATCATGAGAGGAGCATTCTTGAAGACTTGTGCAAGCTTGCATATTCTCCGGTTCTTGCGATTGTTCCATACCTGTAGAAGGAGAATCATACATTTCTTCAAGAAATTTCCATACTTTGTATGCACTAGAAAAATAATATATTAATTTGAAAATTTCATTTGATAGGGCACAAAATAAATAATGTTTGGCTTTTGCATTTAGATGACGCTCTTGTTTATTTGATTCGTCCGCTGGTCTAACTATTGTTATATCCCATGCATTGATATCTAAACTTTTAATAAATTTTTCCATTAATAATTTCCACCCTTTATAATTCCTCCTTTCAAATAAAGGTGGTTTAGGAGATTTTTCTTCCTCATAAAAATTTACCCCACTAGTAGAAGCGAGATCATGAGACGCCATTATTCCCGGTTGTTAAGCCGATTTGGAATAACCTACCTCTGAAACCACTTGTTGGATCGGTAGGCTCCCTTAGAGGGGGGGGGGGGGGGGTGAATAAGGGTTTTAAAAACTTATATTATATTTTGAATAACTTTGAAAAAGCTTTGATTATTAAACTAGAGAAGATCAAGACAAATCAAGTGAAGTAAAAGTAAAGACATGATTTTATTAACTTGAGAATCATGATTACAAAACATGATCTCTTATCGAAGCTAGAAATCAAAGCTAATAGAATGACTCTTTTTGTTTTCTATACCGACTTGTATCCCCACGAACTGGTTGGCTTTAGCCGATCCTTCCCCGGATACGGCCTCAAGCCGCTCTAGCCAACCCTTCCCCGGATATGGCCTCGAGCACCCCCTAGATCTACACCCGAGACCTAGTCGCCAACACGAGGCGAATTCACTAAACGATTACAGAAAAGATGTGAAATAAAAAGACAATAATATAAAAACTCCCTCAATGAGGATCTCTTGGAGAAGTAGACGAAGACACAGAGTATGATCGTAGTCGATGCGGTCTTTCGTCACGATGATGACGCGTGTTGAAATCTTCTCCACGGATCTCCTTTAGTCTTTATGGATTTGTGGGAGTATATCTCTGAACCTTCCTCTCTCTGTTGTGGCACGAAGCTCTGGAATTATAGATCTCTAGAGGCTTGAGAAGTCGGAGCCAAGATGTCCTTTTTATTGACTTTGTGCTAGCGCCTGCGCTAGTGGTACCACCAGCGCTATCCCATATTAGGACACATTCTGCGCGGCAGAATCTTCAATCCGAGGAAACAATTCTCCCTTGCCAACTGTGCTCCTCGCTATCGTCTGCACTATCGGATACCGCCTGGTGCTATCTCCTTCTATAAGTTCTCCCAGCAATTGTGCTTAATCCAATATTTCGTCGAACGAGAATTCGTCGAACGCCACTAAGAGTTTATCGAACGAAAACTTTGTCGAACGAGATTTCGTCGAACGCCGCTAGGAGTTTTTCGAACGAAATTTTCGTCGAACACCGTTATGAGCATTTCGTCGAGCGCCGCTAACAGTTCGTCGAACGACAGCTAGCGCCTGCGCTAGTACTACCGCCAGCGCTAGTACGTGTTTTGGATTTGATGGCTCAACTTTGGGGGCAATCTTCTTATGTAATCCTTGAGTCACGTGGACTTTGTTATCCTGCACACTTAAACACACAAGATCAAATACACATAGGATTTGTTATTCTCAAACCTAGGAGATGCGGAAGACCATGTTCCAACAAAAACGACCTTGAATTGCAAAACAGGTATACTCCGACCGGAGAATAATCCAGTAAGAGTACAAATAAACAAATTCCGACTGGATTTTACCCAATCAACATAAATAAACACATTGCAAAACCCTACAATCACACCTCTAACAGCATCAAACTTACAACCAGAACTACAGAAAATACAGAGATACGAGGACGATCGCTTACATTGATTGCCGGAATGTTCTTCTCTAAAGTTTCTCCAGATTTCTCCATGGTGGCGGAGCTGATCGGCACTTCTCGTTGGAAGATACATCGACTGTGGCTTGGACAAAGTTTGCGAGGACGACAGCGCCGGTTGTCTCCGGTAGCAAGGAAGTAAGGAGAAAGGTTTGCTGCTCGCCGGAAAAAAGGAGAATAAAGAGCGAGGCGCAGCTCGCCGAAAGAAAGCAGAAGAACAGATGCAGCTCCCGGAAGAAAGAAGAAGAAGTGATGCAGCTCGACGGAAAAAATGAGAAGGGGGAACTTGAGCAGCAGGCTGGAAGAGTAGAGGGAGAAGACGCGGTAATTTGGGAGGGAAAATCCATTTTCGCGAAATGAAGTATGGGTATTTATACTCGGACCATTTTTATGGTCCGATAACCGGACCAAAAAATTTTCCAATAGGGAGAGCCACGATGGAAGTTACATAATATGATTCAATAAATCCAATAAAAACTTCCAACAAAATTAAATATGAAAATCCATCAATAAATTGGATTTTACATTTATTCCAAAACCGTGCCTAGGGTGAGACCGAATTACGAGACGATTTGGCCCACTTATCACAGGCATCGACCGTTCATGCGACTGAATTATCGCACGCTCGTGGGAGTCCGAATAAATCTTCATTTTCACGTTGGACTCTATCAAGACGTCTCGATGAATCAAGTCTACTAAATGGAAAATTTCCAACATTCTCCCACTTGGACTTGTTTTCAACGTAATTTATGACAATCTGATAAAATCTTCGCTAAACTTAAGGGTACCATTAGCAAACGCGATATTAAAAGTCTACTCACACGTTGATCTGGTCCAACCAAATCATTCACCCCGAATCATGGCAGCAATCGCATCATTGAGCGACACGGGACCTTCCATGGTCACAGTAGCTTACAGATTCACTTGACATGGACAAAGCGCGGTTAGTATTTTAGAACAACATAATGAAAAAGTGTGTTCACATGTATTTGTTGTCCTAACTTGGCGGTCAACCGATTTCTCTAATGAATGCACTAAAACATGCTATGAGAAATCATTAAGTGTTCACAAGAACATGTATGTCATTATCTTAGGAATTTTACTAATGTGTCAAATAGACATACCAAGGCTTTACGAAATAAAATGAATTGCCCGAAGCCTTATGCTCAGGCTAACACTAATCTGAGTCTTGTAAATAAAGTGTGATATATCACATAAACTTTATAAATATCGAAACTTAATGATATTCAACATGAATATCCACTTAATGTTTGATCTCAAACTATTATTCATGAATATATAAAAAGAGTTTAATTAATTAACAGATGAATGAATTGGAGATTTATGTAGTCTCCCACTAATCAAGCATATCAGTCGACTCCATAAGCCCCATACTATAGGCATGCTTTTGAAATGTATTGGGCGAAGTCCTTTAGTGAGGGGATCGACTGTACAACCCCGATATTCGCCAGGCAAGGAGACGCGGTTTAAAGAAGGCAGTGGGAGGGAGGTAATACGGGAATACTCCCTCTCGGAGGGCTCGCTGAAGAGCGAGCGAGAAGGGTCAGCGAGATAAGCGCTCGCGGGTGTGTTTGACGAACTCCCCAGTGTTCGTCGTGCTCCCCCGGCTTCGTTGACCATATCCCCGTTCAGCGAAATCATCTGAAGTCGACGAAATATTCTAAGCTCACTAAAACCAAAAGGATGATCTCGCAAGAGGAGTCGCGAGATCCAGATCTCGGCAGATACCGCCAAAATGGGCCAGCGAGGTCCTCGCAAGGCGATCGCCTAGAAGAGGCGTCGCGAGCGGGGTTCGCGAGAAGGCCCGTGAGAGCTTCAGCAGTAAGGTTCCCACAATTCCTTGTACATGGGGTGATAGGACCAATTTACCCTTTTCCCCTTGGCGGTCTGCCTTTAGCCTCTCCAAACAGCGGAGTTTGGCTGTTTGCAGACCCATTTGGTGTGCGGATAGTAAAATCAAAAGGCTGAATCCTGCTATTTGCAGGACAGACTAGAAAATCTATAAATAGGACCTTAAGGGCACCTTTGGAGAGGACTTCACTTCAGCTTCTCTCTCCTCAGAACTTCTTTGGTTAGCATTTCCAGAGATCTCCAAGGTGCCCGAGTCTCAGCTTTGGCTTGGGAGGGGAAGCGCTCAACGATCTTCCGGGTTAGGGAGGGACCTCCTCGCTGTGACTAAGGTCTTAGTCAATCTTCCAAGTTTCCAGTCTACCTTCTCTAAGGGATCAGTAAGGGCTAGCCGCCCCTCATCTCGGTGAGGGCCCCGAACTCCACAGAGACCGAGAAATCGGTTTCAATATTTTGGTGGGGTGAGCGTGGAGCGTGGCTGGTCCAAGAATGTTCCAAGGAGCAAGCATGACGGGAGGCGAGGATCAAGGCGAGGTGTTCAGCGAGTCACCACAGGTGGTGACGCCGAGGATGTTTGCGGATTTCAGGAGGGAGATGCTTGACACTTCCGGACTCACGGTCGCGGCGCTGAGGAGTGAGTTCGCGACCCCAACACCTTAAGCGACCCCTCCCCCAGCGGCGGTCGGCAAGAATGCCCCGGGTGGAAGAGCTGGAAAAGAAATCGCCGGAAGTTCAGTCCAGGACTTGGAGGGGCGAGTGCTGTTCGCCAGCCCGGCGAGCACTGTGTCGGCGAGCTCTGTGCCGGCGAGCGCGGCGCGGGAGAGCGAGCGTCCAGAGGATGCAGTGACTGTGGGAGTGGTCCAGGCGAATGCTGTTCTCGCGAGCGCAGTCCCCGCGAGCTCGAGTCTGGCGAGAGATCTTGAGGGGCGAGCGGAGCGAGAAAGGGTGGTAGAAGGGGGAAGCCCCTTCTGCGAGTTGGTACTTTCTGCACCTGTCCCGGCAGGGTTCGGAGAGTGGGACAGGTTGTACTACAATGGCACGGATGACCCTGTCCAACATCTCCAGTCTTTTGAAGACTCGATCACCATCAGGCCGATGTCGGATGCTTTCCAGTGTCGGCTCTTTGCCGTCACTCTCAAAGAAAAGGCCAGGGACTGGTTCCATCATCTCCCTGCAGGGTCGATCTACGCCTTCGAGGATTTGTGCAGGAGCTTCTTGTTGCGATTCTCAACTGCAAAGAAGAGGAAGAAGGACATCGAGTCTCTCTTTAAAGTGAAGCAGGAGCCAAAAGAGTCGTTGGCTCACTACGCGGATCGGTTCCAGGAAGAAGTGCTACTCACCCAGGAGATGCCCGGGTTTGCACTCCAACTCGCCTTCACGGTCGGGCTGAGGGAAAGTTTCTTTAAGATGGCGTTGAAGAGGAAAGCCCCCGTCTCCTACGAGGAGTTGATGGAGAGGGTGGCGGAGGAGATTGAGAGTGAGGAGGACAATCCGGAGCTCACCAAGAGGCTAGCAAAGCTCAGTGAGCCGGAGGTCAGGCAGCAAGAGGTAAGGAGAAGGGAAGAGCCCAGGGCCCCGGAGGGGGAGTGGAGGCAGCGTGCCGAAGGAATGCAAGGTCAGGGAAGAGGTTACAGCCCGGGGAGGGGTAACTTCTATGGGGTCAAGGAAGACCCCATCAGCTGGGATGGAGGCAGGGACCGAGGCCATTGCCTCCCCCACCTCAGCAAGCCATGGCGATCAGGCGGGGAAGAGGAGGAAGAGGAAGGAGAGAAGAGGCGAGAGAAGAAGCGGGAGCAAGAAGGAGGAGGAATAGGGTGGCGGAAGGCGAGCCAGGGGAGGTTACGTTGCCGTATTGCGACTTCCACGATGAGGAAGGTCACGCGACGACCACCTGCCCAGAGTTCCTGGAAACAAAAAGGGGCCGAATGCCCGCACCGAGGCAGCAGGTGAGAATTGAGGAGGTCGAGCCTCAAAGGGAGGAGGAAGAAAAGTGCGAAGACAGAGTCGATATGGGGAGTAGAGGGGGGATCTGGGTGATCCATGGGGGGTAGGGGTGGAGACAACCCGCAAGGCTAGCCTCCATACCATCTATCGGCGGAGCTTGGCCTCAACATCCACTGCTCCACCCCCGGCAGAGAGAATAACTTTCTCCCAGAAGGACATGCCAAGCTATGAAGACCCGTTATGCGATGCGCTGGTCATCCAGACCGCCATCAAGAACTTCACAGTCTCGCGGATTCTAGTCGATAATGGGAGCTCGGTCAACGTCGTCTTCAAGAAGGCGTTTGACGAGATGAAGGTGGAGGCCAAGAGGGTATTGGCCTCGGATGGCCCCCTATTCGGCTTTTCGGGAGAAAGGATGGAGGTAGAGGGTGGAGTGGGGCTCCATGTGACCCTCGGGGGGCAGTCCCGGAACTGCCGCTTCGTGATAGTGGACGCCCCGAGCAGCTACAACGCCATCTTCGGACGACCTCTCATCCGCGCATTCAGATGCGTCCCTTCCACCTTCCACCAGTGTCTCAAGTTCAACGCGGGTGGAGTCCAGGTCCGAATCCGAGGAGACCCCAAGATGGCGAGACAGTGTTATGTGACGGCTGTCAACACCGTCACCTGGATGGGAGAAGCATAAGAGTTCGATAAAATGATGGAGGAGGCGGCAGAATCCGGAGGAGAGAATGGAGATGAGAAAGGAGGAGAGGAAGAGAAAGGAGAAGGTGCCCGGGAAGGAAGGGCGGAAGAGTTGATGATGGTAAAAGAGGTAGAGGCGGAGGAAGGAGCCCAAGCGCTCGCTTGCGGTGGAGAGAAGGGAAATGCTTGGGGAGAGCAATCTAGGCTGGAGGCCGTAGAAGAGGTCGTGGAGCTTGAAGTCACCACTCGGCTTGGGGTGGTGGAAAAGGTCCGAGTCAGCGGAGAGCTCAGTTCGGAGGAGCAGGCCGAGATCCTGGCCTGCGTGTAGAAGAATGTGGACGTCTTTGCTTGGAACGCCGCAGAGATGCCCGGGATCGATGCCGATGTGGCTTGCCACCACCTCAACCTCGACCCCGGCACCCGCCCCATCCGTCAAAAGAGGAGGGCCGTAGCAGACAAGTTGGAAGAACCCATCCGAGAGGAGGTGGGTAAACTCCTGCAGGCAGGTTTTGTGTCAGAGATCCAGTATCATGGCTGGGTCTCCAATGTAGTCATGGTGAAAAAAGGGAGAGGTAAGTGGCGCATGTGTATCGACTTTTCACTTCTTAATAAATCATGCCCGAAAGATTGCTACCCCCTGCCTAGAATCGACGCGCTGGTTGACTCAGCCGTTGGTTTCTCTATAATGTCTTTCTTAGATGCTTTTTCAGGTTATCATCAAATCCGCATGCACCCCCAAGACATCAAAGATGTCTCCTTCATCACGGGGGACGGATGCTACTGTTATAAGATGATGCCCTTTGGGCTCAAGAATGCAGGTGCCACCTATCAAACGATGATGGATCGGG
Source organism: Dactylorhiza incarnata (assembly GCA_033032865.1). Taxonomy (NCBI): domain Eukaryota; kingdom Viridiplantae; phylum Streptophyta; class Magnoliopsida; order Asparagales; family Orchidaceae; genus Dactylorhiza; species Dactylorhiza incarnata. The sequence continues at coordinate 4,151,388 of JAWHQI010000037.1, read as the reverse complement.
TCTTTCGCGAACAAAGGGGAAGAAACTTGGAGGTCTATGTTGATGATCTCATGGTAAAGAGCCGGGACCTTGGGTCTCATCTCCGAGACCTTGAGGAGACGTTTGGGACCCTATGGAAGTATAAGATGAAACTCAACCCCTTGAAGTGTGTCTTCGGGGCTAGCCGAGGGAAGTTCCTAGGCCACTTACTCACCCCGGCAGGAGTGGAACCTAACCCAGACAAGGTCAAGGCGATAATGGAGTTGGGGTCGCCGAGAAGTCCGAAGGAGGTTCAAAGCCTCATGAGGAAGCTGGTCGCACTTATCAGGTTCCTCTCCAAGGCGGGAGAAAAGTGTGCGCCCTTCTTCAAGGTGCTGAGGGGCAATAAGAAATTCGAATGGACCCCAGAGTGTGAGGAAGCTTTTCAAGCCTTGAAAGGGCAACTCACCCAAACCCCCCTGCTTCAAGGGCCGAGACCGGGAGAAGATCTATCCCTATACTTGAGGGTGGGACTCGAAGCGGTAAGTTCGGTATTGATCCGAGAGGAAGGAAGAAAGCAGTTCCCTATCTACTATGTCAGCCGAGTGCTGAAAAAGGCGGAGCTCCGGTACCCAATCTTGGAGAAGTTGGCTTTTGCATTGGTGGTGGCAGCTCGGAGACTCCGACCCTACTTCCAGGCACATTCAATCAAAGTGATAGCAGATCACCCGCTTCGCAAAATCATGGAAGGGGTGGAACACTCGGGAAGACTGGCGAAGTGGTCCGTAGACCTGAGCGAGTTCGATATTATGTTCGTACCCAGGACATCAATCAGGGCCCAAGCGGTGGCGGACTTCATGGCCGACTACGCGACCGAGGTGGGGGAACATGAACCACCTCCCCCAGCGGCATGGAGGATGTTAGTGGATGGTGCCTCAGGAAAGCACTCCTATAGAGGGGGAATCATCCTAATGAGTCCCCAAGGGACAAAGATCGAGCAAGCCTTGAACATTCATTTTCCGATTACCAACAACCAAGCGGAGTACGAGGCGGTGATAGCGGGCCTACGGTTAGCTCGAGAACTGGGAGTGCGAGATGTGGAGGTCTCGATGGACTCCATGGTGGTAGCATGCCAAGTTAAGGGAGAGTTTGAGGCAAAGGACCCGACCCTCCTGCGATACTTGGAAAAGGTCAAGGGAGTCATCGGGCAATTCCACACTTTCTCCATCAAACATGTGCCCAGGGAAGAAAGCACCCCCGCAGACCTCCTAGCCAAGTTCGGTCCCCGAGTAGGAGGAACTATTTCAGAACTCTTCCGACCCTCCATCGAGGAAGGGGAACTGATGGAGGTGGATCAGCGGGTCTCGTGGATGGATCCCTTCATCTCCTTCTTGTCATCAGGGAAGTCCATAGACAGGCGATGCTTCAGGTATAAGTCAGCTTATTACTCTTTGCATGCAGGAGGGATGTACAGGAAGACTCTCCCGGGACTCCTGGCCCGTTGCGTCTCAGAGGAGGAGGTTCCGAGAGTCCTAGAAGAAATTCACTCCGGGTAGTGTGGAAGTCACTCCGGGAGCCGAACTATGGAAGGGAGGGTGTTGAGACAAGGCTATTTCTGGCCCACCCTCAGCAAGGATGCGGAGGAGTTCGCAAGGAGGTTTTCAAAGTGCCAGCTCTATGCTCCGCTCCAACTCCTCCCAGCTCAGAGGCTCCTAACCATCACTGCCCCCCTAGCCCTTCGCCATATGGGGGTTGGACCTATTGGGCCCTTTCCCTAAAGCTAGCGGCCAAAGAAGGTTCTTACTGGTCATGATCGATTATTTCTCTAAATGGGTAGAAGTGAAGGTGCTCGCCAAGGTAACATCTCAAGTTGTGAGGAATTTTGTATGGGGAGAAATCATTTGCAGGCACGGCCTCCCCCTGGCTATAGTGACGGACAATGGGCCGCAATTTGCTAGCGAAGAATTCGTTAGCTTCTGCACCCATCTTGGCATCGACCTCAGGTTTGCATCGGTTCACCACCCAAGAAGCAACGACCATGTGGAAGCGGTAAACAAAGTAATCGTCAACTTACTGAAGAAGAAGGTGGAAAACCTCCGAGGGAACTGGGTAGAACAACTACCGTCCGTTCTTTGGGCCCTGAGGACTACCCCTAACACCGCCACTGGGGAGTCCCCGTTCAAACTTTCTCATGGGTCCGAAGCAGTCCTCCCCATTGAGTTCGAAGTAAAGACCCCCAGGGTGATCGCCGCAGGTGAAGGGGATGAAGAGTGGCTGGTGGCCAACGATGAAGAACAAAGGCTATCCCTAGACCTGGTGGAGGAACTCCGGGACCAGGCCACCATCAGGCAGGAGGAAATCAAGCGGCGAATGGCCCGATATTTTGACAAGCACATCCGAATAAAACACTTTCAAAAAGGGGACCTGGTCTTGAAGAAGGTCGACGCGGCCGGGAGAGGGGCCACGGTAGGTAAGATCAACCCCAATTGGGAGGGTTCGTACATTGTAAGTGAAGCGCTTAAGACAGGGGGTATCATCTCCAAGATGTGGAAGGGGTAACCCTCGGCCGAGCTAGAAGTGGAGACGATTTGAAGCGATTCTATCCTTGAAAATTTTATTATGATGTTAGTTGAATATTTTATCTCACTTGATAGCTACAACTACTATGCGAAGGCAAGCAAAGTGACACGTTTTTATGCTGGAATGCCACAGATCGATTCCGCTCCCGGGCTCTCACTAGACGGGGGGTTAAGGTTGATCTCTGGAGAGGCTGGCGAGGTAACAAGTATTGGTGCTGGAATGCCCCAGATCGATTCCGCTCCCGGGCTCTCACTAGACGGGGGGTTCAGGTTGATATCTGGAGAGGCTGGCAAGGTGACAAGTTTTTATGCTGGAATACCCCAGATCGATTCCGCTCCCGGGCTCTCACTAGACGGGGGGTTCAGGTTGATCTCTGGAGAGGCTGGCAAGGTGATAAGTTTTTATGCTGGAATGCCCCAGATCGATTCCGCTCCCGGGCTCTCATTAGACGGGGGGTTCAGGTTGATCTCTGGAGAGGCTGACAAGGTGACAAGTTTTTATGCTAGAATGCCCCAGATCGATTCCGCTCCCGGGCTCTCACTAGACGGGGGGTTCAGGTTGATCTCTGGAGAGGCTGGCAAGGTGACAAGTTTTTATGCTGGAATGCCCCAGATCGATTCCGCTCCCGGGCTCTCATTAGACGGGGGGTTCAGGTTGATCTCTGGAGAGGCTGGCAAGGTGACAAGTTTTTATGCTGGAATGCCTCAGATCGATTCCGCTCCCGGGCTCTCACTAGACGGGGGGTTCAGGTTGATCTCTGGAGAGGCTGGCGAGGTAACAAGTATTGGTGCTGGAATGCCCCAGATCGATTCCGCTCCCGGGCTCTCACTAGACGGGGGGTTCAGGTTGATCTCTGGAGAGGCTGGCAAGGTAACAAGTATTGGTGCTGGAATGCCCCAGATCGATTCTGGTCCCGGGCTCTCACTGGACGGGGTGTTCAGGTTGATCTCTGGAGAGGCTGGCAAGGTGATCACTGGAGCAGTTGGCAAGAAGATGAACTCTTCATAAGGTCAGGATGATGTCTCAGGTTGGCGAGCCCTCAGCGCTGATCCGGGTCTTCTCGCTCGGCGAGCTTGCTCGCCCGGCGGGAAGAAAGATTTCGCACGATGGAATGCGAGTGACGAGAATCGACCCCAAGCACCCTGGGGTATCCGGTGCTTGGTAGAAAGGTCGTCGGCATAAGGTAAGAGATGAGTTCTCGCTGAGAAGGAAAGTACCCTGCGAAACCTAGAGAAAAATGCATACCTAAAAGGGTAATAATCCTAAGGCAAATGGCGAGAGGCCCGAGCAATCAAAGCGTCCTATGCCTATCTATTCGATAACGTGAGGTGCGAGAACAACCATCGCGAGAATAACCTTTGCGAAGGCGGATATCGAGATAAGCGAGAACGAGATGTTCAACACACGAAAATAATAAAACAGAAAGGGGAAAGCACAATGAACAAAGAAAAATTTGCATTTACATTTCAAAGTTCGATTACAATCTTTGGCGATCTCGCCGATCAAAAGTTACAAAAAAAGGGGAATGTCGGCGAGCTTCAGGAATCGCTCGCGAACCCTTCCTCGTCATCACTGTTCTTCACTGGAGGAAGCGGGATGAAGAGCTCCGGGATGACGTCTTCTAGAGTCATGTCGGCCGCATCGTCAGCCAGGAGGTCGGCCGCATCGTCAGCCAGGAGGTCGGCCGCCTTCATCATCTGAAAGATGTAGCAGGCTGACTCGGTGGACTCCAAGAGGATATCCTCGTCTCGAGCTCGCCGCTCATCCTTCAGATGGCGGGGGGAAGGGGGAACAACGGCACGGGAGGGCTCACAATTTAGAGCCTTCACCCCGGCCACCTCCCCCTCTAGGTTCTGGATGCGAGCGTTGGCTCTTCCGGCGGCATCGACATCCTGTAGAAAAGATAAATTTAGAGAACGAAATGGCGAAAGGGAAGGAGGGCGACGAGGTCTAGGTAACTCACCACACTGCTCTCGGCAGCGAGCAGCTTCTCCTTCAGCTGCGCGTTCTCAGCGAGAAGCCCCTGATAGGCTCTCGCGAGCTCCACGTTCTGAATCTCCAGTTGCAGGCAGCGCCTCCCCGTCATGTGGGCAAGCTTGGCAGATCGCAACTGAGACCTCGCGCTCTCGAAAGCGAGAGTCCTCGCGGTCTCATCTTTGTAGGCCCCCGCGTCCTCGCGCCCATAAAGGACGAACGAGAAATCGAAGGCGTGACCGCTGACGGTCTCCTTCTCCACCCAGGTAGGGAGGATGGTGGAGATGTCCGCCCGGTTCGTCTCTGGCTTCCAGTTTACCAAGAGCTCGCCGGTCTCGTCTCGACGCCTCTAGCCGAGACCGAAATTGTAGTGGTTGACGGGGATGGGCGGAGCAGAGGTTCTGGCAGCCTCCTGGAGGGGCTCATCATCCTCACCTCCCGCGGAGAGGCCGGTGAGGACGAACTCGTCGAAGGAGGCCTCGCGAGGCTCCTTCCCCTTCAAGGAGGCGAGCGAGACCCTGCTCTTTTTACTCTTTTTTTTCGGTGGGGACTTTGCCGGAGGGGGATGGCTGCTAGAAGCCCCCGGTATCTTGCGAGAGGAGGGCTCATCTGGTGGGACGGCGCCTCAGCAAGCCTCCGCCCCCATGTTCGCGAGAGCCAGGGTAGCGTCGGTCTTCCGATTACTCACGTAGGGGGGGATGGATGGGAAGATCCTGCTCGCCTAAATAAGCATTGAAATCTCAATAAGTACGGTATGGCATGGAATAAAATTGTAGTTGTTGAGCGAGATCTTTACCTTCCCCAGTGAGAACTGGAGGCAGCGAATCGAGGTTGCGGCGGAGGTAAACGACCTCAACGTTCTTCTTACAGAAGAACTGATAGAGGAGGCGTCGTGGCCGCCGAGGGCAGTAGGCCGGTAGGTGGTCTCGCTGTGTTGAACTGGCGAGAGGGGGATATTGCCGAAGTTCCCCTTGACGACGAGGAACTTTTGGGCCCAGAAGTGGGCCTTGTTGACGGTCTTGTCAACCTTAGGACCCGAGCCCACGAAGTAGGCCGTCCCATCCTTGTAGGCACAGAACGAGAACAGCTTCTGAAAGGCCAGGAGGCTGAACTCGATGCGCTCCTCGCGAAGGTAGCAGGCGAAGGCTGTGACCACCGCCATGGCGTTGGGGGTAAGCTGGCCCAGAACAACGCCATAGTGCTTGAGCACCTGGCGAGCAGCAAGAACATGATTAATTCACATGACGAGCGAGACTTGAACTGCAGAGAATAAGAAGCGAGCGAGAGCGATTATTACCTGACGAACTTCCGGCCACAGGGGGAGGTGCAAGCCGACTGCGAAATGAGCGGTGGGGATGGCCAGCTCATCGACAAGCGGCGCGTTGATCACGTCGTTCCCGCTGGGACGGCATGCCTCGAACGGGGGGGGGGGGGGGTGACATATTCGGCGACCGCGCTAAAGTACTCCTCATCGGTCAGATTGCAATGGAAGAAGATGTGCTCGGCGAAAGCCTTAGCGATCTTTCGCCGACCCTCCGACTCATTAGCGTCGCCGCCCATTTCAGCAACCTGTGAGAAAGAAAGTAGAGCGAGAACGAGAAGTATCGAGAGATCTGAAGCGGAGGAAGAAGAAGGATAACAGTAAATGCGGTGGTTGACTCAGTTATGGCCGCCTATTTATTGCCGAATTAAAAGGGCGGGAAGAAGTCCAAGCGCCGGCGGGCGCGGGTAGCAGCAAAAAACATCACATCATGACCGCGGGCGAGACAGACCTGCGGGGTTAATACAAGCAACATTTCCGCGAGATATATTTAGCAAGGACAGAGGGTCCTCGCGAGCACAACCCAACATGAGAATGAAGCAAACCTGTTAGCAGCGAGCGAGAACTAATGAGAGGTTAGCAATAATAATTATAAATGAAATAAAGCCAATATACGAATGGCAAATATACGAGTCGCAAGCTAATGCGAGATTGTCCAGAATAAGGGCGCTCATTAACAAGTAATAATAGTTTGCGACAACGTAAGAGTTAGCGAGAGTCGTGGGGCAACCATTTCCATCTACCCCCACCTCTCGACCCGGATCGCGGCGGTATCCTAGAAATATAGTAATCTTCGACCGCGCGGCCCTCCCGTTCAATGAGGAAGGCGTAATCCCTCATTCTCGCTATATGCGCCTCCGGCGTCGTGACGTTCTCATCATGATCGCGTTGTCTTACGGCCCGGAGCCTCGCACATTCTTCCATCAAAACAGCATGCCTGTCCTCGGCGGCTTCTCTGTCCCGTCTCGCTTGCATGTTAAGGTCCATCAGCATCCGACCATGCTTTCTCAGCAACTCTGCGGCTCGTTGTTTCATCATCTCCGGATCTCGCGGATCACCTAAGAAGTCTTCCACTTGGTTGGGAAGGGGGGACATCACGCCATCGCCCAACTCGGAATCGGTGGGAGGTATTTCATTATTCTCTGCGAAACATTACGAAAAATTTAGATGGCGCGCATGAAGTTCGCGCAAGGAAGCGGGGCCGTCAGAAGGCTTACCCAGAGGAGGGCGAGAGGTATCAGGGAGACCATGGAAGATGTTACCATAGTGGGGGTAGAGAGATTTACCCCATCCAGGAGGGCAGGCTTCGCTATTAGTCGGAGGGACCTTTGGCGGCACGGAGCCGTCGGTCTCCTCGCTCGTCAGAAGTCTGAACCCTGACTTGTCTATAATGTTTTTGGGAGGAGGTGGAGACGGAGGCCGTAGTGCCTATCGGGCCGGAGACTTCAGGGGCGAGACTGTAAGAAGCAGGGAATGAAGGTCGGTTAACAGAAGGAGAATCAGTATGCGAGATTAAGGGCATACCCACGATATCTTTCCCAGCGAGATCCATATCCGCCGGCGAACTTTTTTGGGACCCACCAAGAGGTTTGCCAGCGTCCTCGTTCGGCAAGGAATCCTGCGAGTAGGCGTGAATCACAGGCAAACTCATTAACTTAAGCTAGAGGGGTAGTTCATACCTTCTCATGGGGGCGGCTGTCCGGGGAGGAGTCCAGCAGCACGGACCCATCCCCAGTTCGGCAGACCGCCTTTGCTTTTTTAGTCTTCGGCGACGGAGCGGGAGGCGGCCGATTCATCCAGGCGGGGACCCTGGTCGTGGAAGGTAGCCCTCAGGCGAGCCTCGGCTTCTTCGGAAAGAGGCATCTCCAGGCAGCTACAGTATCAGGCAAAGGGAAAGGAAAAGAAGTGGCGCCGCACGCCACTGGGGACTCGGGACGATATTTATATCCCACAGGGTGGGTCCCACCAAAGATTCCTGACAGATCACCAAGGAGCTGGCGAATACCAAGGGTTGGATGTTTCTTCGCGAGCATAAATATCCTCGCGAAGAGCGGGGATTATGTACAACCCCGATATTCGCCAGGCAAGACATGGTTTAAAGAAGGCAGTGGGAGGGAGGCAATACGGGAATCCTCCCTCTCGGAGGGCTCGCTAAAGAGCTAGCGAAAAGGGTTGGCGAGATAAGTGCTCGCGGGTGTGTTCGACGAACTCCCCAGTGTTCGTCGAGCTCCCCCGGCTTCGTCGACCATATCCCAGTTCGGCGAAATCATCTGAAGTCGATGAAATATTCTAAGCTCACTAAAACCAAAAGGATGATCTCGCAAAAGGAGTCGCGAGATCCAGATCTTGGCAGATACCGCCAAAATGGGCCAGCAAGGTCCTCGCAAGGCGATCGCCTCGAAGAGGCGTCGCGAGCGGGGTTCGCGAGAAGGCCCGCGAGAGCTTCGGCAGTAAGGTTCCCGCAATTCCTTGTACATGGGGTGATAGGACCAATTTACCCTTTTACCCTTGGTGGTCTGCCTTTAGCCTCTCCAAACAGCGGAGTTTGGCTGTTTGCAGACCCATTTGGGGTGCGGATAGTAAAATCAAAAGGCGGAATCCTGCTATTTGCAGGCCAAACTAGAAAATCTATAAATAGGACCTTAAGGGCACCTTTGGAGAGGACTTCACTTCAGCTTCTCTCTCCTCAGGACTTCTTTGGTTAGCATTTCCAGAGCTCTCCAAGGTGCCCGAGTCTCAGCTTTGGCTTGGGAGGGGAAGCGCTCAACGATCTTCCGGGTTAGTGGAGGGACCTCCTCGCGATGACTAAGGTCTTAGTCAATCTTCCAAGTTTCCGGTCTAGCTTCTCTAAGGGATCAGTAAGGGCTAGCCGCCCCTCATCTTGGTGAGGGCCCCGAACTCCACAGAGACCGAGAAATCGGTTTCAACATCGACTACTATATCATATGTTCTGATATACTTCACTATAATGTCACCTTTCTTAACCAACTCCTTAACGGTTAAGAACTTAATTTAATGTTCATATGTTTGGATCCTGTGATACTTTTATTGTCTATCAAGTACATAACTGCAGAAATATTATCACAGTACAACTGAATGGGTCCAGCTATAGAATCGACGACCATCAACTTTGTAATGAAGTTCTTAAGGCACACCGCGTGAGTAGAAGCTCCAAGAGAGCTACAAACTCCGCATGCATAGTGGATGATGTAATGAGTGTCTCTTTGACTCTCTTCCACGAAAATGCTCCACTAGCAAACTTAAATATATAACCCAAAGTAGACTTCCTATTATCCTCACATCCGGCAAAGTCATAGTTTGTATACCCTACCAATTCGAGATTTTAAACTTTATGGTAGACCAACTTTAAGTCTTTTGTTCCATTCAAGTACCTTAAGAACTTCTTGGCAGCCACCCAATGAGCTGCTCCTAGGCTCGACAAATATTTGCCTAGAAGTCCTACTGCGAAGGCAATGTCCAATCTGGTATAGACTTGTGCATACATCAAGCTGCCTACCACACTAGCATAAGTTATATGCTTCATGCACTCTCTCTATGTATCATTCACGGGACATTGTGACAAGCTTAGCTTATCACCCTTAATCGCAGGTACATCTCCAGGTTTACATTTGAGCATGCTAAACCTATCAAGTACATGCTCTATATAGGCTTTCTGAGAGAGTGCCAATGTATGATGAGATCGATCCCTAATTATTTCAATCCCTAGAACAAAAGATGCTTCTCCAAGATCTTTTATATCAAATTGCTTTGACAAAAATTGCTTAGATTCATGCAATAGTGTCAAATCACTATTCACAAACAAAATATCATCTACATATAAAATTAAGAAGATGAATTTTCTCTCACTGATCATGAGATATATGCAACAATCTACATTATTTTCCTCGAAACCAAATGAAGTGACTACCTCGTCGAATTTTAAATACCACTGTCGCATTAAGCTTACATACAAGTTGGTCAGTATGACTGGACTTGAACCCCTCGGGCTGTACAAAATAGAATTCTTCAGCAAGATCACCATTCAAGAATGCGGTCTTAACATCCATTTGGTGTAACTCCAAATCATAATGAGCTACAAGCGTCATTATTACTCTAAGAGAGTCTTTTGTGGAAACAAGAGAAAATGTCTTGTTATAATCGATACCTTCTCTCTGTGTAAATCTCTTGGCTACCAGTTTTGCTTTAAACCGCTCGACCTTCACTTTAGAGTCCTTTTAGTCTTAAACACCCATTTAGAACCAATGGGTTTTCAACCCTTAGGTAACTCAACTGACTTTCAAACTTTATTCTGCCTCATAGACTCTATCTCATCTTTCATTGCCTCCCACCACAGATCAATTTGAGGTCCAGAAACAGCCTCCTCAAAAGTCATTGGTTCAACTATATGACCAATGTCAAAATTACTCTCGCCTAGATAAACTTCATAGTATGAGGAAATCGTTGGCCTCCTCTACCTAATGGATCTCCTAACGAGTGGTCGATCCTCCTGAATCTGTGGAGGAATCTCAATTAGAATTGTCGTCAAAGCTGGTTCCACTTCCTCTACAAGTTCTATCATAGGTTCATGCACCGCAGGATTCTCCAATAAGGGCACAGTCAAATTAATAGGCACGACCTCCTAGACTTCACTAATATGGTGAGAGCAACTTGGTTCGTCAACAATGTCTAATTCTAAGAACTTGGTTGTTTGTGATTCCACTATTTTGAGCCCTCCTAAAGGGGAATAGAACCTAAATCCATTAGAATGATCTGGGTAGCCTATGAAATAGCAGCGATAAGATCTAGGGGAAATTTTACTCTCTGATGGGTTATATAAATGGACTTCTACAGGGCAACCCCAAATGCGTAAATGATTAAGGCTGGGTCGTCTACTAGTCCACAATTCCAAAGGTGTTTTGGATACTGACTTTGAAGGTACTTTATTAAGGATATACAACGCAGTCTTAAGTGCCTCACCCCACAAAAACTTAGGAATATTAGTCCTACTCATCAGACTCCTCATCATTTCCTTAAGGGCGCGATTACGCCTTTCGTCCACACCATTTTGCTCATGACTACCCGACATGTAGTATTGAGCAACAATGTCGCAACTCTTTAAGTATCTGGCAAACATACCATTATATTGCCCAAAGGCATCATGCATACCAAAATACTCGCCACCTCTGTCAAACCTAACAATCTTGATGACTTTTCTTATTTGTTTCTCAACTTCAGTCTTGAAAATCTTGAATTTGTCAAGAGATTCAAACTTATCCTTAATTAAGTACAAATACCCGAAATGGGAGTAGTCATCTATGAAAGTAATGAAGTAAGTGTTCTTACATAGGGTAGTGGAATTAGGATCACTAATGTCTGTATGAATAACCTCTAATAAATCAAGACTAAGTGTGGAGCCCTTCTTCTTGATCTTGGACATCTTGCCTCTAAAACAATCGACGCATGACTCTAGGTCGCTGAAGTCAAGAGTAGGGAGAATATTCTCCTTCATTAATCTCTCCACTCTCTCCCTAGAAATGTGGCCCAAACATTTATGCCACAACATGAACAATTTTTCCTTAAGTAGTGGTATTTACTGGCAGTGCACTCTACATTAAAGGAGGTTGCATAAATGTTTGTAGGAGGTAGACATACACTATACAATCCGCCAGATAATGAACATTGACCTATAACTTATGATTCAAAAGAAATATTAATTGAACCACCAAGAATGTTAAAGCCATAATTAAGTTTATCTAATGCGGAGACTGAAATCAAGTTCCTTCTAAATGCAGGAATATATAAAATGTCTCTTAAATATAGATCATAACCAAAAGCTAGAACTAAACATAAGTCTCCTATAAACTACACCTCTACTTCAGCGTTGTTGCATACCATGAGTCTGCACTCACCCTTATTTGGCCTCCTCCTTCTAATGAATTCATGCAATGTGAAATCAACGTGATTTGTTGCTCCACAATCAAGCTACCAGGAACTATATGGGGCTTCAATTAAATTGGATTCTCAAAGGACTAATGCTAAAGGGCTAACTTTAAGAGTGAAACCACGCCGCTCAATCCAAGCTTTAAACTTTATGAACTCTATTTTCATGTGTCCCTTCTTCTTACAGAAGATGCAAGTGAGAGGCTTCTTTACAGTAGTGTCCTTAGTATCTGAACTGTATCCCTCATGAGCTCTATATGGAGTTTTGGTCTTCTTCTTAAATGAGGGCTTAATTATATGTATTGCGGTGTGAGTCTCATTGTTCTTTAATTTCTCTTTATTAGCAACACATCGTGTAATGAGATCATAGCGATCTTTATCAGCTTGAGTGACGGTCGTTGTAAGAGTTGGGTGTTGGTTGGTATTCATGGTCATTTATGTATCTACCTTATGTGGTGCAAACTTACTGTCGAATTTAGAATTTTTGATGTTCGACTCAATGAATTATTTAATGGTCATTTAAAATTTTTATGGACGAGGAAGGTGACTAAAAAGAGAGAAAATAAAAATGTATTAGACAAATGGAGCAATAGTGGCTAAAAACCCTAAATAGCACACTGAATGGAGAATCCCGATGCGTCAACGGGCAACACCTTTGGGCAGACTACGCGTCACACAATTAATAATTCTCCACACACTAACGAGCAACAATTACACTTGAGCTTTTCGTAAATTTACCACATTTGGGCGAATAGATTACTAGAGCCCCGCACTACCGTCCAAATATCTGAGTGTATCCCTCTGAACCTATTGCGCAAGCACCACCTTTGGGTGAATGATTGCGCACTAATTTTAGAGAAATCCCTAAAACATGTGAAACTGTAATCTCATAGGATGACTCGAAACGACCACTTTGGTGGCTACAGATCTTATCAACCTATAAGATCCTTTCACACCGGGATATCTGAAAATTGCTCTAAGACTAATGTCGTGTTTTTTTATTAATGACGTGTGGGCACTTAATCGCCTCAAAGAGACACTACGACTGTCTTGAACAGTTTCAATGAATGCACTTTTGGAAACAATTCCATATTTTATTTTTCTCAGTGTATCTGAATGGGTTTTCTTATTTTGGTGTTCTTTATGAAGTTAATTAGAAAATTAACAACTCCAATTAATGAATGACACGAATAGATTTGAAATAACCTAGCTCTGATACCAACTGTTAATAAAACTTTAGGTGCGTCACTACAAAATTGTGTTATCGAAAATTTATGACAACACAAAACACTAAATGCAATGACGATTAAATGCATGATCGTCTTATTCAAACACTACCGATCTCATTTGGTATAAGTTTTCTAATTGAGCAAATATAGAGAACGCACCAAAACATAAGACTGAAAGTTGTAAGATCCCCATTGTAAGACCCCCCCCCCCCCCTCGGGATGTTACACCCATCCTCCTTACCGGAGAGTTCCCGGATGTAACACCCTGCAAGTACAAATAATATAACAGTATGTCCGATCGGGACCCCACGCCATACTATACACACTAGCTAGGCATTATAAGGTGATAATCAGGAAAAGAGCTACACTACACGAGAGCACATAATGCGTAAGCAGAAGCATTTGATTTAAAGCATCTTTTAGAACTATCCACTATCCCAGGAATGAAACAATAGATAGAGTTACGGCCTTAAGGCCTTACATTTAAACAAATGTACCAAACTCAAAACAAACATACATCGACACGCAGGCCGAAAGTATAAGGAAAGTAGAAAAAGGGAGGTTAACATTCAAGGGCCAACACAGCAAAAGGGGCACCGCCCGCTACTTTCCACTTGGCTCACTAGAACCTGCACCAACATCAAATAAGAGGTAAACGAGGGTCAGCTTTGAGCTGACAACAAACCGTGTAACAATCCCCCCCCCCGGCCATCTAGTCGGCTCAGGGGCGTGTCACCACTAACATGCAAGCAAGTCGTACATGCAACATGTAATCATAACAGAAAGTGTAACTACCACTACACATGGTGAGGTTTCAAGCGCAATCAATCTTCTAGGTTATGCATCAAAGTAAGGGAAACCTAGGTATGCACATTATGTTGGTTGGGTTCACCTGGAGGATTCCCGCAACCGCCTAAGCAACCGCACGAGGCTAACATAACATCAATTCATCAACATCAACACCACCCTAAGGAACACCACCTTAGGTGGGAAAAGAGCATTTGGCCGGTCTAGGTAAAACACCTTCTACGGCCTCTCCCATGATCACACGACTTACAAGAGGAGGGACCTCTCACCGATCTGCATGAAAACGGGTTCAGTTCAGCTTTGCTCGTCCTCTAATCGTCGTGATCTATCGCACGACGCGAGTACGGCTTCGCCTCGGCCCGTAAGGGTTTAGCACAACAAGTGCCCACAATATTGAGTTACACACCTAATCCTTTCACGAGGATCTAGGCTTCACAAAACTAAGGAGGTATAAGACAACTCCTCTTCAAAACCCGTGGTGAATGTTTGCCTTCCACCACTCTCCAAGCATGGGACTTCCGTTAGGCTCTTTGAAAGACATCTAACGCACAAGTCCCGTAACGAAATGACAAATCTCACTGAGTCATTCTCCGACACACATTCTAGGCTTAACCTAAATGCAACGTCATAATTCAAGCATCACCGATACGGGCTCACAGCCACAAATAGGATTCACACAAAATGCCTAAATCCGTACGTCTACCGGATCTCTATATGCAATATGTCGGGGACGAACACAATCAACCCGGAGTTCAGAAGAACTTGAGGAAATCCTACACTTCACCCATTTGGTGGAATGGATAACTCATGCAAGCATAGAAAAAGGAATGAGAGGACAAAAACACATCCTAAGACCGGGAGGAAGGATTGTTACCCTTGGATCTTTCCTCGGCACCATAGATTTGAGATTCCAATCGGATAGAAGGAACTGCACCGGGATGCTCTCAACAGATCTGGAAACGCCTCACTATTCGGAGCTTCGAAGCTCCGTTAATGGCCGAAAGAGCTTCTTCTTCCTCCTTGCCTCTCTTCCTCCTCAAGCTTGGGGGAGAGAGAATAGATAAAGTTATGAGGGGAAATATCCTTATGCCAAGACCTAATAGTCCCCAACAACAACTCTCAACCGTTGGATCAAGATCTAAAGGATTCGACCGCTCCGATCACCGATTCAGCTTTTCAATACAGAGCAGAACAAACATGGCGCACGATCAGTGGTGCACGACCAGTGGTCGTGGGAGAAGGAATTCTCCTGATCGTGCGAGAGCAACCTATAGAAGAATAGCAAGCCAAAAATAGCACACGACTAGTGGTCGTGCGAGAACAAAGCATGTGACTGTACGAACCACTCGGGTAAGAAAATGGGCAATGCGCATGACCAGTGGTCGTATGCCTGATCGTTCGAGAACAATCACGCACGACCAGTGGCCTTTTGGGCTAAAATCAATGGACCGACCCCCCGCTCCGAGTGTAGCATTGCCACGTCGTGTTAGCTCGCAGAATAGTAAAATTTGGGGTGTTACACTGGATCTTATGCCCAAAACCGCCGTCTTATGGTGACCCGAACTCACGGGTTAGTTGTCACCATTCAACGCCGATCCGTCCAGCTAAATTGATCATATCACAAGCCAATTTCAAGAAGTAATAAGTACAAATAAGATCAGTCCACAACCACAACACACATATATGTATATATGTAAGAGAGTGCAAATAGTCCACAATGAAAACAAACTAATGAGAGTGCAAGGGCTTAAGCCTGATACATATCCAAAAAGTAACTAATAAGAGTAAATCACACTCTCACTATACACTATGCGGAAGCAACATAAAATACCCTCCAACCTGTTGCAGTGTGGAAGTAGTAATGCGGGGCATCTGCTCCTCAGGGTCTGACGTCACGTCCTGTCTGACGTACTGCGACTCCTGCTCCTTGATCTCCTAGTGTTACAGCCACAACCGACCGTTAGTCAAAAAGACTAAGCTATTTTGTCCTCACATCCCCCATGACTCCTACATACCGAGCGGGAGGACGAAGCGGAGGACAGCAAGGGGTAAAAGAAGGTACATATGACATGGATTATACTAGCAGTATAATGAATAAGTGAGCAGTAAGAATAACAGTAAATAGAACAACAATAGTAGGTAAATAACGAGTAGTAAGTAAGTAAGAACAGAGCAAGTGAAGTAATAAGGAAGACTACCACACTATCATCTAGAGTACCTTAACTTATATGAATTCTCATACAAACTTATAAGTTAAGATTTCCGGAATTATAGCTTATCATATAAAAGAGCCCATACTAATTTATATGATAAGGGTCTGCAAATGTATATGTCATTATGAGGTATGAATGTTATGATATGCTATGTTCATACAGTGCAACTCACTCGCACAACTCTACGCGTACAGACCTTTAGTTCCTGCTTTTCGGAGGTAGCAGGACTTTCAGGTACTTTCTCGTGGCAACGGAATCAGTGGATCAGGCACTCCACTTCTAGGTGGGTATACACACTACCATACCTAGACCTTACGTACGCTGATGTACATGTCCTAGGTGCACTTTTGTGATCTTTTGGGTACTCGTGCTGGCATCCCACCAGACTTTTATGGTCGGGGGTGGGTTACTAGGGATTGTCTGCTAGACCGCAGTAAAGTAACATATTGGCCCTCTAACTCACCACACCCCGCCAAGGTCAACGTACCGCTATTGGTGTGACAAATGGACTCGTACCGAAGACCTGCCACTAGTTTATGCACATGCAAGATTTATCACATCACCTGAGCCTTCATATCGCAGGACTAACTACTCTTGAACCATTTCGTACTCTCTAATAGGAGGAGGTTAAGATTTCTCAACTTGTCTCATTTAGGGTTACTCTTGTTTGTTATTTAGACGACCATAACAATTTAAGGTGAATTCTGGACTTCCCGAGGTCTACCTGGTGAAGAGCTCGCAGCGGTATTAGATGGTATTCTAGGGTGACATCCCAGACCTTCCTTTCTTAGAATATTTACTTTTATTGGTAACTACCCTTTTAAGGCTACCCTCATGGTTGCTCTAGATTACTTAAGTTTGACTTAGACTTCTTTTAGGTAACTTGATGAAATCTTGAAGATGAGTGGTACAAATTCTTAGATGCTCACCTATATGCTCATCACTAACCTTGAGTGCATCATGATCACCTTAACACTCTAAGTGTCACTATAAGTGCCACGGATAGGAAACTCCCAAGGATACTTCAATTGTTCACCGAAGCGTGCTTCTCATTTACTATTCTCTATAGGGTAGAAGTCCTCCAATTAGACAACTTGTGTGGACTGTAGTTATGTATGCCCTAATATTGTGTTCCAAATTTCATTCCATTCTTACATGTTCTGGCTAGCCTAAACACTACCCAAAGTTTCTATTATTCGCAGACCAACTCAACATTGAACTAAATTGATCTCTATGATGTGAACTTCACTACAACTTGTCCAAATGCCCTAAACTTTTTACCATATGTTAACCATGACCTAATTATAAGATGGTCAGAAATTCATAATTTTCCCATTTATTTTAGCCATTTATAAAAAATACTTTAATGACAATGTACCCCTCACTTTACACATGATGTATAACTTTCTGAAGTCGAAATGCTCCAAATAAGTTATTATTGACTTGTAATATATAATCATGATGGCTAACTGAATTTCTAAATTTTGCATAATGATTATGACCACCATTTAAATATTTAAACATTTATGTCAATTGGAGACATTACACAATAAGTACCAAAATAACTGATTCAAAAATTCTAAAAAAATTACCATAGACTTATAATGATCAAAATAAAGTCTAGACAAAGTTTCAGAATTTTCCAGATAATATTGACCATAAAAATTCCATTAATACATAAGTGTGACAAAGAGCATTTTTAGTAATTTTCAGTGTGAATGACTTCCAAAAATTCTACCAAAATTTCCAGAGATTTTTAACTAGATCCCAAATGTGTTTCCAGAGTTTCAAAAATTTTCAACTCTTTTTCCTTAATAAAATTTCAATTATTTTGAAATGTGACAAATGATGATTTTGATATTATTTAAGGATAGAAATTTTCAAAGGTTCCCATTGATATTACAAATGATTCCTCAAATTTTCAAAATTTTCCAAAATGTTTTAACCACAAACATTTCATTAATACTTGAAGGTGACATAAATAAATCAATTAATTAGGATTTTTAATCCCAAAAATTCTAATTTCCACTCAAATGATGCATTATGCCATAATAAAGATGTGCCAAAATACCAGAGGCTAGTATCAAGCCATATGTGTCAAATACACAAATTTCGCTTTTTGGCTATTTGCACCCCATGCCACATATCATGCAAAGACATGCAAGTGGAATACCCCAACATGTAATGGTCCAATTGCTCTCATATTTTAACTAGGGTCAGGTAGTGACCTAATAAGCATGTCACCCAAATTTGGTTTTATTTGGTGTTATATAACTCCTTCAATGTCATTAATTTGATAAATCAAATAATGGACAAAACCATGGAGAAATGTTTTCCCAAAAATCTGATTTTTGGGCATAAGCTAGTGCATGGCCCAAGTTTCAGGTCCATTGGACTTACCATTTAAAAGATATTCACAGTCTAATTTCTGATTTACACTAGGACCAATCTCACTAAAATTGATGCTAAGGGTGCTACAGCGCTCCAAATGAGCTGATTCAAGTTACTAATTAAAGTAGACACATTGATCTACAAATGTTGTCTCTTGTCACTTTACATGAAATGGAATCTAAGTAGCCTAAATATTTATTCTAAATTCTGAATATAGTGTGACAAATAATTTCATTTATATTAGAGTTGTCTGCGGGTAGAGATCTCAGCCAGATCGGACGGCTCTGGCTCCTCATCCCCGATAGGCTGATGGCCAGGATTCCACCCTCCTGTATCTTTTCTCTTGGCAATTCCCGACCACCTAAGGGCCACCATTGCCGGCCACAGCCACCACCACCTCCGTCGAGGTGGTGGCTGTCGATTGGCGGAGACACGACCACCGGAGGAGGTGTCTCCGGCGATCCCAAGCGAGGAGCTCAGCAAAAGCTCACACATCTCACATGGATCGTGGCTCAATTGAGCCCGATTTCTCAGCCTAGTAATTTAGAGATCTAGCACGGAGGAAGGGGAGGAGAAACAGACCTCAATTGTGGCTCGGAGGCGGGTGCTCCGACGAGCGGCCATGGATCTTGCCGTCTCCGGTGAGCTTGCTCGATCCGTCGATTCTCCACTAAAAGCATTCCTCCACGAGGCTAGCTCTACTCCTTAGGACCTTCTGAAGATGATGGAAGGGCCAAATGAGGGAGAGGGTGGCTGTATAGAGAGAATGGGGAGTGGGGTGTTCGACCATGGCTTGTACATCCTCCACCCTACTGTTTGAGTGGTTGCCATGCCTGAAATGACTGTTCATGGCCCGAGGAAGTTGGCTGGTGGGCTTGGGCAGAGGTGGTGGGGCCATGGAAGCTCCTTTACTCCAAAAGTTTCTTTCCCTTTAAGCTTCTTGGGGAAAAATGTCTTTTTGCCCCATACTCACCTTCTCTCTCCAAATTCAAATGTGGGGTGCTAATAGGTTTGTGTCATGTTGGTTAGGCATGGGGTGGGGTCTTGGTTCACTTGGTCTTTCAATTTCTCCCTTAAGGCCTTATGTTGACCATGGTTTACTTTTGGGTTGACTTGATCAAATTGATGGGTGGGTTAGCCACTTAATGGGGCTTTTGGGTCCATTAGATTCCTAATGGGGTAATAAGGTTAGGGGTTAAGTCAATTTGCTAAATTGAAGGCCAATTGGTCCTTGATTGGGTTGATTTGGGCTATGTTGACTAAAAGTTGACTTTGGTCAATACCTTGAAATTGGGTGAGACCAATTAGTGATTATTGACCTAATGACCTTCCTTAGTGGTTAGGGTAACCTAGGTAAGGTCAATTTAAGGTATTGAAGGTCAATTGAGTCTAATTGTGTTGAATAAGGCTATGTTGACCTAGGTTTGACTTTGGTCAATTTGTCCTATTTGGTTGACCAATTGTTGGGGTTCTTGGTCAAATGAGTCTCCCCTAGGGTTAGGAACATAGTGGTGAGGTCCATTAGTGTTTGTGAGTTCAATTTAGTTAACCTGACCTAAGTTGTCTTGTGCTCACTGGTGAGCACTATGTGAGTTCACCCAAATTTAGTGAACTACAATGCCATCTCTTGCCTCCACTCACTCTTCTCTCCTCATGTCATGCATTAACACCTCCATGGAGTCTAGTAGGATTTGGAATGTTACAGAAAGAACAGAAATAATACTGAAGTGCGGAAGCCTTAATTTATAACGTTTTTTTATTCAAGTTCGTGCTTACAACTTGTATGCTACAAAGAGAGAGAGAGAGAGAGAGAGTCTGTACAACCCCATATTTGTCGAGTGGGGCCTCCAGAATAGGATGGGTAGGAGAGAAAGCCAGAAGGGCATTCACATAGGTCACAAGAGGCAGAGGGGTCTCAGAGCGAGTGCGGATTTCATCTCCAGGGAATTCGCCCATTCAGAAGCACGAGTGCATGGGGACTAGACGAGTACGAGCGGAGTCCCACTCGCCAAGAAGGCCAGGTATTAGGCGAGTGGTGGCTCCACGGACCACTCGCCCGGTGGGATCTAGTGTGCGAGAAGCCTGGCGAGTGGTGCCTTCACGGACCACTCACCTAGAAGGCTTTCAGGGGGGAATTACCTTAATACTCTTCGTGGGCTGCCAATAGCCCTTCAGAACAGCGGAGTTAGGCTATTGGCATACCAATTTGGGGTGCTATTAGTAAAACCAAAAGGCGGATTAATGCTATTTGCAGACCAGACTAGAAAATTTATAAATAGACCCATAATGGCACCTTGGAGGAGACCGGATCTTTTGGGCTCTCTCCTCCTAGGCAAGTTTTGGTTGTCTGCTAGTGCCCTCCAAGGTAACCGGCTGAGTATTGGTTTGGGAGGGGAAGCTCTCTAAGATCTTCCGGGTGTGTGGCGGGACCTCCTCGCTACAGCCTTAGGTCAGTTCCAGATTTTCCATCCACAGTCAAGAGAGTTTAGTGAGGGAGAAGTAAGCGCGAAATACACCCCCCCCCCACCCCCGTGGGTCCAAACTCAAGAGACCGGTTGCTGGTTTCAAAATTTATGGTGCGGTGAGAGTGGACCGTAGCCTGTGCAAGAAAATCTCAAGCTGAGCTTAATGGCTGGAGATGGAGGAGAAAAATCTGACCCAGGCCACTCGCAACCACTCGCCAGTGGGGTGACGATAGGAATATTTGAAGATTTCAAGCGAGAGGTCCTGCAGACCTTGCATTTTGCATTTGCCACCAGAAGCTAGTTCTAGACACCCGCGGTCCCAACGGTGGCTTCCCAGCTATTAGGAGGGAACGCACCAGGCCAGCGACCCGGGAAGGAGGCGGTGGAGGAAGGAAATGGGCGAGATGTGCCCGGGCGACGAATTCCCCAGCCCGGCGAGTGCTGGGTGTGCGAGTGGACTCCGCGAGATCATAGCACTTGCCGAATGGGAGAGAGAATTTTTTTTGTGAGATGCAAGGCTACTTTGCTCAGGTTTGTTTTCAAACTTTGTTTTTCTTTTATGAACGGTTGGTGCTTAGAATGTGAAAAAGAATAGTGTTGGAACATGCTTTCCGCATCTCTTGGTTTGACAATAACAAATCCTATTGTATTTGATCAAACTTGTTTTGTGTTTATAGTATGTAGGATTTTGTGATTTCATATCACCATGGTGCTGTGTTGTTGTTGCTACCGCGTCGCGGTAACTCTACCGCTGGTGCTAGCATTAACGAACCGCTGAGAAGAAACCGCTGAGAAAGGAAACCACTGAGATGCAAGCTGGCGTTCGACGAAATGGAAGTTGGGTTCGACGAACTGGAGCTCGATGAAATGAAAACTGCGTTCGACGAAATGCATGCTTTACCGTGGCACGCTAGAACTACCGCTAGGGCTAGCGATCGACGAAATGGAGGTCGACGAAATGAAGGCGGCGTTTGACAAAGTGCTCTACCGCAGTGCGTTACAACTACCGCTCGCGCTAGTTTCGTTCGACAAAATGAAGGCGACGTTTGACGAAGATGCGCCGATGAAGTGCTCTACCGTGGTGCGTTACAACTACCGCTCGCGCTAGTTTCATTCGACGAAATAAATGCTGCGCTCGACGAAATGTGAGGCCAGCTCGACGAAGCTGCGCCCGACGAAATGATCTACCGCGGAGCGCTAGCACTGACGCTGGCATTAGCATATATGGAAACTATTGATAGAAAGGAAACAGTGGAGAAAAAGGAATGTTGACATATCGCTATGTTTGGCAAGTACTATCGCGGCGCGTTAGGTCTAACGCTCGGCGGTAGCTTTTGGAAACATCCCGACAGTAGTTGATTGAGGAGCAGATTTGGAAGAAGATTGTGGCTTAAGGACGGAAATCTCGTTAACGCGGGGTGTGAGCGTTACCGCAGAATGTTAGTCGGTGCTCTATGTTTGGCAGTCAAAATTTGCCTAATCTGCCACAATCCGTGCTTGATCATTTGCCTAATATGACTACCATGGGACTGTAGTACTATCGCAGGCAGTAGTGGCTGATTATATAAAAAGACACGCGCCGCCTCCGTTGCTGCTTGCTGATATGAAAGGAATTGAAGCCAGATATTCAGAGCTCTCGTAAGAGCCTTCTTCAAGCAGCCCGAAGAACTCCATCAACGTTCGTGAATGCAAAGAACTTGAAGACCAATACGATCGCATCTACATCGACATCAAGTTCTACTTTTGAGGGAGTTTCTAGTTTGTGTCTTGTTTTATTTTTCAAATTGTAATCTTTATGTTATGTGTTCGGTGGAGGAACTCGCCACACGGCGACTGGAGACTTGCTGGGACTAGGGGGAATTCGCCACACGGCGACTAGGTCTAGGTAGGACTTAGGGAGGAATTCGCCACATGGCGACTAGGTCTAGGGAGTAGATCTAGGGGGTGCTCGAGGCCTTACTGGGGATAGGAAGGCTAGAGTGGCATGAGTCCGTATCTGGGGAGAGATCGGCTAAAGCCAACCGGTTTATGGGGATACGAGTCGGTATAGAAAACAAAAAGGGTTTTTCATATTATTCGCTTTGATTTCTAGCGTCATTGAAATTAGATTTTGTAATCAATTTTATAAATGATAATCATGTATTTTCTTGTTTAATAAAATTGATTTCATTTTTAATTCCATTATCTCTTTACTTTTGATTTAACTTACTTCGAACAAAATATCAAAAGTTTTCTATTAAAGTTTAAAGTTTTTAAAACCCTTATTCACCCCCCCCCTCTAAGGGCGCCTACAGATCCAATAAGTGGTATCAGGGCTAGGTTATTCCAAATCGGCTTAACAACCGGGAATAATGGCGTCTCTTATTCATGATCTCGCTTCTACGAGTGGGGAAAGGATTAATGTAAATGAAAAAGGTTTATCACCACCTTTATTTATGGGCAAAAATTATAAAGGGTGGAAAGTATTAATGAAAAATTTCTCAAGGGCTTAGATGAAAAAGTTTGGAATATTACTATTGAAAAGCCATCTAGCGTACTAACTAGAAACGAAATTATTTTAAATGCAAAATCTATGAATAGTATATTTTGTGCGTTAGACCAAAATATTTTCAAACTTATTTATACTTTACCTACCGCATATGAAATTTGGAGTTTTCTTGAAAGAACTTATGATTCTCCTTCTACAGGTACGGAACATTCACAAGAACCGGAGAATATGCAATCCTACACAAATATTCAAGAAAGCTACACAAAGGATGGATCCATAAAATGCTCATCAAGCGGAAAGGATGATGGAAACTCTTGTTTGGAAGAGGAAGATGAAGAAGACAAAGGAACATTATGTTCAAATCTTGCCTCATCCACGAGCGCTGTAAGGAAATCAAAATCTCCTATTTTTTGTACGTCTATTTCTACACTACAATTGCTACAAAATACTAAACGTAAGATTAAGAAACTAAAAATGGCTAATGCAAAACTACGTTTAGAAAATAAAACTTTGAAAGCAATTGTGAATGTAGAATCCAAAAATGAAATGTTTGTATCTCCTGCATGCTCTTCATTTGAAAACTCTATATCTTGTTTTGATTGTAATAATATTAAAGAAAATTCAAGGAACTTGAAAAAGAGTTTACTTTCATAAAAGAACAAAATGAAAAATTATGTTTAGAAAACTCTTCTCTAAAAAATGATTGTGCTAAGTATAATGACTATAAAACTGAAATTAAAGAGATAGATGAAACATTTGACGAATATAGAAATAATTATCAAAAGCATATTGAGTCTATTGTATCCACTCTTTAAAATAGCAAAATAGCCTATAATAAAGATAGACATAATCTTAAAGTTAAGAATTATGAATTGAAAACTAAAGACAACTTGCTTATGGAAATTATAAAGAATAACTCTCAACACATAAATCAACAATTTCAAGCAAATTCCAAAAGCAAGTTAAATGTAAATTTTCATAATATGTCTAAGCCTAACCATGGAAATAAAAAACATCAAAAGATTGTAAATGAAATTTCAAAACACTATCATCATCATCATTTACAATATCAATCTTCTCCCAACTTAAAATTAAACGCAAACAAATTTCCTTTAAAAAATAAATTCAAAAGTCATTGTTATCCAAACATTCAAGAAAATGACTATGGAAATTTGAAAAATAAAAATAACATTTTTCCAAGGTTTGAATGGAGACCCAAAGCTAAAGAAGAAACACACGCTCCACTCAAAAGGGCCCATTCATCACCATCTCCCCAAAAGCTAACACGTTGTATTTGGGTACCCAAATTAACCGTCACACCCGGTCCTCTTTGAATACCTAAATCTCCCATTCATTAGTATTTAATCCTTTGCATGAAGTAGAAATCAATTAAAAATGAATTATCAATTCTCTACTTCATGATATGCTTTATTTCCTTTTTGTTTTTGCTTTTGTTTTTTGAGCCATCATGATATGATCACTTTATATAACTTGTGATATGACTTTCACATATTAAAACCAAAATTCATAAATAAATGAAATTGAATAAAGTTGAATAATAAGTCATGTCATTTTTCAAGTGATCTATTTATCCTTATTATTTTTGTCCTTCTAAACCCATTTCCTAATAGTCTTATAAAAATTGAAAAACTAAATTTATCATATGATATTATTAAGACTAAATGAAATAAGTGTCAAAATGGATTTAAAAGATGTATTTTAGGGGTATTAGGCTAAATTTATAAAATGCGCAAGTTTTGCCTAGGTATTTAATATATTTGCGTCATTTTTAATACCCCTAGTATGTTAAATCATAATCATGTCAAACCGAAATTGAAAAATTGCATGAATATTATTACACTTATTTATGATCATTTCACTCATGCATTTGTTGTGCAAAACTCAAGAATTAAGCTTTAATGAATGTGAAACCCATGTACTAAAATTTTAACTTCCGCAACTTTTTGCGATTTCTTCTCGTCTCTTCACTTCATTAGACAGGCCTTACATTGCACAAACATAATTAAGAAAAATCGGAAGCAAAATCAAAGAAAATCTAGGCTATCTGATTAAAACAAGCACTCTCTGTGAGCTAACGCAGGCGCTAGTACCTAACGCTGTCGCTAGCTCAAGTCTCCGATTTTCTGTAATTTTTAAATTCTGAAAAATCACTAAAAATATATTATTTTATACGTATTACTCATTTTTGCATTTCTCCATATAATTGATTTTTGAAAAATTAAAATACAAAATTACAAAAGCCAAATTACAAAAAAAAAATATTTTCTTACTTCTTTTCTTTGGCTAGTTGTTTGATTTCTATTTCTATATGCAAAAATACAAAACAAAAACAAGTATGAACAAGTATTTTTTTGAACTTACATTTTCTATTTACGTGTACCTTGCGAAAGGGAGATTTGGGCTATCATCCCAACACATCTCCTAGTACCGGGCGAACCCCTCACAGGGTTGTCCTTGGGAAGTCCAAGATCAAATTATATGAGTTCAAACTTAAATTAAAAATATTTTTCCAAAAAATATCAAAAATACTGTATGGACTTCAGTGAAAATCAAGCATGATTTAACCCATCTTTTAGACCTTCTACAATGTTACAATTCATTCCTTCAAACTAAGTTGAACATTGTTTTTATCATGCTTTGATATATCTAATCATTTGTGCATAAAATTGTATTGTAAAATTTGTGTAGAACTAAACTTAGCACGCCTCTAAGTATGAGTAAATATTTTATGTTTGATAATGATATTAATTCACTCACTTATTTTGGCATTGTCTACATATGTTTCTTAATCTAAGAATGCTTGTGTATGTGTTTGTAATAGTACAATGAATTAAAATTGCACAAGTATCTTACCCACACTACCTTTATTTGCTGTAACACCCCCATCCGTTAAGAAGCATATAGCAGAAGGTCTGGTCAGGGCCCCACGCCATATACGACAAACAAACGGGAACGTCACTTAATTGAATAATCAACGACATTATACCACGGAGCCTAACTCAGAGCATTCTATGCGGAAGTAAAAGAGAGAGACAGAATTATAAACCACAAGACCCGAACTCGGGTATGTCCACTTCTATTATCTTGGAATAAAATGTTTTACAACACACAAAAGAGGCACGGCGGCCTTACAGTTTACCAACATCGGCGCGCAGGCCGGCCATACATGAAAACAGAAGAAAGGACAAAAGGCCTTCAAGGGCCGCAGCAGCGCAGGGGCTTCAGCCCGCCAAGTTCCCGCTCGGTCCAGCTCCTGTAGAACAAGCCCACCAAAGACGGTGGCAAAACAGGGCAACGGTCAGCTAAAGCTGACCAAATTACAACGACCCCACCCCTTCGAGGGGGTGGCAGCTCTAACCGTCCCTGCAAAACAGTCTCAACAGCATATATATATATAAAAGAGTGCGACTAGCAAAGTCCACCGCAGCTCGTACATATGCAACATCACAAACGTGGGAAAGGCCTCCACGTCTCGTGCTCTCAGGCACTCTTTGGTGTACTACGCCTTCCACCACCATCCACTCTTGATGGCTTTGCCCTTCGAGGCTAAATTCGGCGGCCCGAATACCAGGGTCCTCCGTGCTTTAATTGTGAACATAACGTAGCCCGAAGACTCTGTCCCATTGCCTCCCGACATGCTGTCCGAGGCTTACTAATCAGGTGCTGCAATGGTGCGGTTTCAGGTTCGCCAAATGCATGTTGTTCACAGCTCTCGTTGTACAACACGAAGAGCGGGTATGGCGTCCCCTCAGCCCAGGTATTCTCAATTAGCCGGCTCCACAGGCCGCTAAGTCAACCACCAGAAAACCCCCATAGGTCGGGTACACCGGCCTCAGGTCCCCTAAACAGGTGGGCACAACAACATCACCAGAACTCAGTCTGGGAAGCTGTCGCCCAGGCGACATTCACTGTCGCCTGCGACAGTGCAGAAAACCCTAATTTGGCTTCTAGCTGTGGGTGCTTCCCGGGGCACACCCCCAGGCATTGCTGCACGTGCAGTGGCACTCCCACTGCCTTAGAACACCCAAATTCACCAGAACCCAATTCTGGGGAGCTGTCGCCCAGGCGACATTCACTGTCGCGCCAGCGACAGCTAGACAGAAATCCATTTCTGCCTTTTAACTTCGGGTGCTCCCCGGGGCACACCCCCGGGCGTTGCTGCGCATGCAGTAGCACCCTCTAGCCCTACGAGGCAAGTATAACAACACGGGGTTTTTCCCCGGCACGCACAATACCAAAAAGTATCACCAATCCGGACGAACCGTCACGGATGGGCTTCACACAGCGCGCCTACGTCCATCTCACGCGTGGACTCTACATGAATGCAAGCTTTCACGGGGATAGCACAAATCGACCCGTCGGAGGCCACGACCTCACCCTTTTGGGTAGGGGCCTCAACGATGCATGGGAAAGGACTAGAACATGTCCAAAAGGGGTTAGAAGAGTTCGT
This sequence comes from Dactylorhiza incarnata, assembly GCA_033032865.1. Classification (NCBI taxonomy): domain Eukaryota; kingdom Viridiplantae; phylum Streptophyta; class Magnoliopsida; order Asparagales; family Orchidaceae; genus Dactylorhiza; species Dactylorhiza incarnata. The sequence goes on along the minus strand of JAWHQI010000037.1, from coordinate 4,123,551 downwards.
TACACTTAAACGCCGCTTTGAGCCCATGACTCGACTTTTTGAATGGATGGAAAGGAGCGTCTTGCCCTCCCCTATGCGTAGCCACCAACGATGAAGGGATTGGATGAGTGTAGCTCCTCCAAACCCAAGCTCCAAGCTAGGGTTTACTATTTCTCCTTCTTCTCCAAGCTCTTCTCTCTCTCTCTCTTAAGAACCCTTAAGGAAATAATGAGAAAGAAGGGGATTTCGGCCTTCTATGCTGCCACCGAGCCTCCCAAGCCAAAACCAGCCCCCAAAGTCAAAGTGCAATCAATGCCCTTGATTTCGGCCACAAAGTCCAACTTTGAGCTGTCGCCCGGCGACAGCCGCTCTCGCCCTGGCGACAGCGATACAAACCGACATTGACCAGTCAACGCCGTCCGATAGCTCACGGCAGAACCTTCTCAACAAAGCGCTATCGCCCGAGCGACAGCCACTGTCGCCGGCGACAGCTCTGGATTCTAGAATTCTGAATTTTCTGATTTGGGGTCTTACAACCCTCCCCTCCTTACAAAAATTTCGTCCCGAAATTTGCAAAAACACGCATATATATAAATATCAAAAAGTCTTTACACAAAGGGGAAAAAGAGATAAGCGTCACTGAAACAGCTCGGGGAACTCCTCCATCATGGTCTGCTCACGCTCCCATGAGAGCTCCTCGCGACCGCAGTTGTCCCAACGGACCTTTACCATACGGATCGCCCTGTTCCGCAATTGACGCACCTCAGCATCCTCGATGCTAACGGGCCTGACCGCCGTCTTAAGCCCACTATCCACGGGAACCTGATCCTCCGCGACCACCTGTGTAGGCTCTTGCACTGCCTTCCGCAATACGGAGATGTGGAATACATATTGTAGCCCGCTCAGTTCTGCTGATATTGCAAGCCTATAAGCCGCCTCGCCGACGCGCTCGATGATCTCAAAAGGTCCAACGTATCTCGGACTCAGCTTTTTCAAGCGCCGAATCCTGGACATGCCCTTGAATGGCCTGATCTTCAAGTAAACCCAATCGCCAACGGCGAACTGGACGTCGCGGTGCTTCGCATTATAGTACTTCGCCTGCCTATCCTGCGCAACCAAAAGCCTCTCCCGGATCAAACGCACTATCGAAGTCGCCTCTTCAACGTCTTTCCTCTTGAAGAGCTTCGTCTCGCCCGTTTCCGCCCAAGCTAAGGGAGTGCCGCACTTCCTGCCATAGAGGGCCTCGAAAGGCGCCATCTGAATACTCGCCTGATAGCTGTTGTTGTACGCGAACTCAACAAGAAAGAGGTGATCTTCCCACCCCTTGCCAAAATCCAAGACGCACATCCGGAGCATGTCTTCCATCGTCCTGTTGGTACGCTCAGTTTGGCCATCCGTCTGAGGATGAAAGGCCGTGCTAAACTGCAGCTTCGTACCCAAAAGGCAGTTGACTAGCCTCTAGTCGCTCGAAGTAAAGCGTCCATCACGATCACTGACGATGCTACGGGGCACACCGTGCAGTCGCACTATAGTATCAACATATAACTTTGCCAATTTCTCCACCGAGTCATCCCTTCGGTTGGGGATAAAGTGCGCCACCTTCGTCAGCCGGTCTACAACTACCCAGATGGCATCGTTCCCGCACTGCGATCTCGGCAACGAAATCCATGGAAATGTCATCAAACTTCCACTCCGGAACAGGCAATGACTGCAAAAAGCCACCGGGCTTCTGACATTCCGCCTTCACTAGCGCACAAATGTGGCACTTGGCCACATAGTGAGCGATGTCCCTCTTCATACCTGGCCACCAGAAAAGGACCTTCATGTCCTTGAACATCTTCGTGCTCCCCGGATGAACTGAATACCTGGTATGATGCGCCTCGTACATCAACTCATCGCGCAGCTCACCCGCCTTGGGGACGCACAAACGGTCGCCTCTCCACAGCAATCCGTCTCGAACCTGAAACTGGGCATCCGGCCCACCACCAACATCCTCCGCGTAGCGCTTCAAACTCGGATCGAGTTCAAAAACCTGGCGGACCCTATCTGCGAGGTCGTACTGCACCTCAGTCCAACTCAAATAGGCACCGGCACTACTCCTCTTCTCTACGCAAGAAATACCCAAGGCCTCCAGGTCACGTATCAGGTGCTCATCATGCATCTGAATCCAGTTGGCCTGCGCTGGAGCCCTGCGACTGAGTGCATCCGCAACAACATTCCCCTTCCCGGGAGTGTAGTGGATCTCGAAGGTGAAGTCCCCTAGGAACTCCATCCACCTATGCTGCCACATATTCAGCCCTTTCTACGTCAGAAGGTACTTCAGGCTCTTATGGTCCGTGAAGATGTCGATCTTCAAGCCATACACATAATGCCGCCATAGCTTCAGGGCAAATATCACGGCCGCCAACTCCAAGTCGTGAACCGGATAATTCCGCTCATGCACCTTCAGCTAGCGAGAGCCATACGCTATAACCTTGCCATGCTGCTGCAGAACGCAGCCAAGGCCGCTCCCAGAAGCGTCGGTGTAGATCTCGTAGCCCTCCGTGCCGCAAGGCAAACATAAGATCGGAGCCGTCGTAAGCCGCCGCTTCAACTCCTCAAAAGCCTGCGCACACGCGGGCGTCCAAATGAACTCCTGCATCTTCCGTGTCAGCGTCGTAAGAGGCAGCGCGATCCGGGAGAAATTCTCCACGAAGCGCCTGTAATAACCGGCCAGCCCGAGAAAGCTGCGGACCTCCGCTACAGAAGAAAGGACAGGCCACTCCCTGATGGACGAAACCTTCACCGGATCAACCGCCACACCCGAACCACTAAACACATGGCCCAAGAACGCCACAGAAGGAAGCCAGAACTCGCACTTCGAGAACTTGGCATACAACTGGTTCCTCCTCAGAACCTCCAAAACTACTCGCAGGTGATCACTCTGCTCCTCCTCGGACTGAGAGTAGACTAGTATGTCATCCAGGAAGACGACCACGAACCGGTCGAGGTACTCTCGGAAAGTCCGGTGCATCAAGTCCATAAACACCGAAGGCGCATTAGACAGCCCAAACGGCATCACGGTGAACTCATACTGCCCGTACCACGTACTGAAGGCAGTCTTCGGAATATCGCACTCCCTGATCCGCACCTGATAATAGCCGGACTTCAAGTCCAGCTTCGAGTATACTGTCGAACCAACGAGCTGGTCGAACAAATCATCTATCCTCGGAAGAGGATACTTGTTCTTCTCCGTCAGCTTGTTCAGCTCCCAATAGTCGATGCAAAGCCGCAGGCTGCCGTCCTTCTTTTTGACAAAGAGGACCGGTGCACTCCAAGGTGAGGAACTCGGACGCACGTAGCCCTGCTCAAGCAGCTCCTGCAACTGCAGCTTCAATTCCGCCAACTCTTTCGGAGCCATACGATACGGCGAGCGGGCCACAGGCTTAGCGCCTGGCACCAACTCAATCATGAAATCTATCTCCCTCTGCGGGGGAGCACCGCGGAGCTCGCTCGGGAACACATCGGGGAACTCTGCTACTACCGGAACATCCGCTAGGCTGGGCTTCGGCGTTGAAGCCTCCACAAGAGCAAAGAATAACTCTGCTCCCTGTCGCACTGCCTTGGACACCTGGAGAGCAGACATCAGCATCTTGCTCGATCCACGCATGCCCGCAAAGACCGTGTCAAGATCGGCACCTTGCCCAAACCTCACCTCCTTGGTGGTGCAATCGATGCACGCACGCTGTTCTGACAGCCAGTCCATACCGAAGATAACATCGAACTCAACCAGGGGGAGTAACGATGTCTTCAGGTCATACTCCCGACTACCAACTAGAACCTTTACGCAGCAACTCCTCTCCACACGCATCGAATATCCATTCGGCAGTAGGACCTCCAGTCCATCTGCAGAAGCAATCAACGGCGCATCAATACGTTGGACGAAGTCCGACGATAAGAAGGAGTGCGAAGCTCCAGTATCGAAAAGCGCTCTCGCAGGAACGCCTAAAACATGCACATAGCCTATGCCGCCAAACATGTTAGCATGAACATTAAAACAGGTATATAAAACAGTAAAGACTGTATCTTAAATTGTACCTGTCACGACGTCCTTGGCTTTGATAGCCTCCTGCTGATCGAGACTAAAGACTCTGGGCTGCGGGGGAGCCATACGGGAGGCCGTGGACTCGACCGCCTTTGCCTTCTCAGAATAAGGTGACCCAGTCTTCTTCTCTGGCCTAGGAAGCCCACTGCGGCAATCCCGAGAGAAATGGCCAGGCTTGCCACAAGTGAAACAAATAAGAGGGCCACGTCCAGATGACGCGCCCGAAGCAGAGGGAGCTGGCCCAGATACTCGAGCCTTCCTCCAGCGACTCAACCTCCGCAACTTCGTCGCACTCGGCGCTTTGCCCTCCGGGACTGCCTCGACCACAACCGCCTTGCCCTTCTCCCTGAGCATGTCCTGCTCAAGGGCTCGGGCTGAACCAACGAGGGTCGTGAAACCCTGCGCCAACGGCCCTGCCAGAAGATGCCGCAACTCAGTACGCAGACCACCATAAAACCTGTTCACCCTTCTCTCCTCATCATCGAAAGAAGTTCCAGCATAGCGCCCGAGGCGGGTGAACTCATGCAAGTAGTCATCAACCAGCCTACCACCCTGTGTTAGAGCCAAGAACTGGTTCTCCATCGCAATCTGCTGCGACTGAGGCACATACCTTGCAAGGAAGATTCTCGAGAACTCTTCTATCGTCACATCAACCAGTTGCCTTCCCGCAAACTGGCGCCTCTCAACCTCATCCCACCACCGCCTAGCTTCCTTTTCTAGCAAGTAAGAAGCAAAGGTCACCTTCTGCGCTTCCTCCGACTGTGTCGCTGTCAGAATTCGCTTTACATGCGACAACCAGTCTTCGACCTCAGCTGGGGATTCAACCCCGGTAAACGGAGGAGGTCGGAATCCCAGAAAGTGCTTCAGCTGCTGCTCAGGAGCACGCCTCACGGGGACTTGCTCCACTCTTAGTGGCTCTGGGGCCACTTCCTGCATCGGCGGTTGGCCTTGCCTTTCAGGCTGGCCATTCAACGCAGCTAGAACGGCTTCAGTAACTAGCCGAACCAACTCAGCAGACGGAGCTGTAGGGGCCTCAGCAGACCCACTACTCTCATGCACATCACTGGGACGCGACGGTCCCGCTGCACTTCGAGTGCCCTACACAAGTGCAAAACACAGTTAGGCGACAGCACAGTCGCAACTAACAACAAAAAGAACACTCAGGTTCCAAAATCATGCAATTACTGTTGGTTTGTTGTTATATTTTATTCTTAAGTGGACATTTTTGGGTTTATTTTACGTCTCAACGGTAGCGCACACACGTGCTCACCACCCCTTAAAAGAATTCGCCCACGAATTCCTTAGAAGGATACGGAACCTTAGAAGCTGATACCAATTTGTAACACCCCCATCCGTTAAGAAGCATATAGCAGAAGGTCCGGTCGGGGCCCCACGCCATATACGACAAACAAACGGGAACGTCACTTAATTGAATAATCAACGACACTATACCACGGAGCCTAACTCAGAGCATTCTATGCGGAAGTAAAAGAGAGAGACAGAATTATAAACCACAAGACCCGAACTCGGGTATGTCCACTTCTATTATCTTGGAATAAAATGTTTTACAACACACAAAAGAGGCACGACGGCCTTACAGTTTACCAACATCGGCGCGCAGGCCGACCATACATGAAAACAGAAGAAAGGACAAAAGGCCTTCAAGGGCCGCAGCAGCGCAGGGGCTTCAACCCGCCAAGTTCCCGCTCGGTCCAGCTCCTGTAGAACAAGCCCACCAAAGACGGTGGCAAAACAGGGCAACGGTCAGCTAAAGCTGACCAAATTACAACGACCCCACCCCTTCGAGGGGGTGGCAGCTCTAACCGTCCCTGCAAAACAGTCTCAACAACATATATATATAAAAGAGTGCGACTAGCAAAGTCCACCGCAGCTCGTACATATGCAACATCACAAACGTGGGAAAGGCCTCCACGTCTCGTGCTCTCAGGCACTCTTTGGTGTACTACGCCTTCCACCACCATCCACTCTTAATGGCTTTGCCCTTCGAGGCTAAAGTCGGCGACCCGAATACCAGGGTCCTCTGTGCTTTAATTGTGAACATAACGTAGTCCGAAGACTCTGTCCCATTGCCTCCCGACATGCTGTCTGAGGCTTAGTAATCAGGTGCTGCAATGGTGCGGTTTCAGGTTCGCCAAATGCCCGTTGTTCACAGCTCTCGTTGTACAACACGAAGAGCGGGTATGGCGTCCCCTCAGCCCAGGTATTCTCAATTAGCCGGCTCCACAGGCCGCTAAGTCATCCACCAGGACACCCCCACAGGTCGGGTACACCGGCCTCAGGTCCCCTCAAATGGTGGGCACAACAACATCACCAGAACTCAGTCTGGGAAGCTGTCGCCCAGGCGACATTCACTGTCGCCTGCGACAGTGCACAAAACCCTAATTTGGCTTCTAGCTGTGGGTGCTTCCCGGGGCACACCCCCAGGAATTACTGCACGTGCAGTAGCACTCCCACTGCCTCAGAACACCCAAATTCACCAGAACCCAATTCTGGGGAGCTGTCGCCCAGGCGACATTCACTGTCGCGCCAGCGACAGCTAGACAGAAATCCATTTCTGCCTTTTAACTTCAGGTGCTCCCCGGGGCACACCCCCGGGCGTTGCTGCGCATGCAGTAGCACCCTCTAGCCCTACGAGGCAAGTATAACAACACGGGGTTTTTCCCTGGCACGCACAATACCAAAAAGTATCACCAATCTGGACGAACCGTCACGGATGGGCTTCACACAGCGCGCCTACGTCCATCTCATGCGTGGACTCTACATGAATGCAAGCTTTGACGGGGATAACACAAATCGACCCGTCGGAGGCCACGACCTCACCCTTTTGGGTAGGGGCCTCAACGATGCATGGGAAAGGACTAGAACATGTCCAAAAGGGGTTAGAAGAGTTCGTAACCCTTAAACGCCGCTTTGAGCCCATGGCTCGACTTTTGGCATGGATGGAAAGGAGCGCATTTCCCTCCCCTACGCGTAGCCACCAACGATGAAGGGATTGGATGAGTGTAGCTCCTCCAAACCCAAGCTCCAAGCTAGGGTTTACTATTTCTCCTTCTTCTCCAAGCTCTTCTCTCTCTCTCTCTTAAGAACCCTTAAGGAAATAATGAGAAAGAAGGGGATTTCGGCCTTCTATGCTGCCACCGAGCCTCCCAAGCCAAAACCAGCCCCCAAAGTCAAAGTGCAATCAATGCCCTTGATTTCGGCCACAAAGTCCAACTTTGAGCTGTCGCCCGGCGACAGCCGCTGTCGCCCTGGCGACAGCGATACGAACCGACATTGACCAGTCAACGCCGTCCGACAGCTCACGACAGAACCTTCTCAACAAAGCGCTATCGCCCGGGCGACAGCCACTGTCGCCGGCGACAGCTCTGGATTCCAGAATTCTGAATTTTCTGATTTGGGGTCTTACATTTGCACTTTTAAAAAGTTAAGAAAAGTGGTTACGTTTTCATAAATTATATTGGTTTGCAAAACAAGTGTATTCGGAGAACTTTGTACAAAACAAAAATCATAAAATAAAGTGGCAAAGATAACTCCACCAAGCACTACTTGAACCTACTGATAAGTCTTAATAAGCGTTGTGAGGTTGAGCACCTTGGAAAGAATAGTAAAGTATCTTGTGCAAACCATATCTTTCTTTCAAAATAAAAACCACTTACTCTTAAGTACACCGGATCACTAGTCTCAACATTAAAATAAAATAAAATATGTGATCCCCCAAGCATTACTTTGCACCCTGATAAGTCTTAATGAGCATTGTGTGTGCAAAGCATCTTGGTAGTTGTACATTTTTTTTGTGCATTGAAGTGTGTGGAAGTAAAATTATTTGTGTTTTATTGTGCTCTTTACCTTACATATTTCTTGTATTTTTGATTAAAATATTTGTTTACTCTACTCAAAATACACTTATGTGCACATCATTATCTTCCATAACACCTATTCTCATGAGTATTGGATCCTAATGCAAATTCTACACTACTCATTATTTATGAAATGCACTAGATAACCTAGCATGATCTCTACAATATTTTGTATGTTTTGAATTTGTAAATTAATATAACGTTGTAGTAATTTCTCATTTAAAACATTATTTCATGCTTGGTTACTTTATTGTCAAAATTAAAGATATTAAATGCAAAATGATTTACAAAAACATCTTCTTTTTTGAATTTAACTCATATATCTTCTTATGAATCGTCATGTTTATAAAAAGATGTTTTATTGTATTTCTATAAGTCTTCCGCATCATCATCACCATATATTTTTAACTTGCGCTTTCATGCTTATATCAAAGTCTTAAATATCAAAATTCCTTTTTTTTACAAATGGTAGACTTGCTTGGTAAAATTAATATTGGTTGCTCTCAACATGAAAATATTGTAATGCTAAAACTCTGATTCATTAAGGGATTTCAAAATAGCTATGTGAGTTGTTTGTTTACTAAATTCAGATAAAAATATAAATTCATAAGCTATGAACTCATCATTAGATTTAAAATTCTTAAATGTTTCCAATAATTATTATCCATGACTTCATATCTCACCATAGCGGGGGCGTATGGTTGTAGATATTAGATAACCTTATCTCTAGTCATGTCTTGTCCTTAACCGGGGAGGGTTCCAGTGGGGCCTTGCGAGGCACTGGGGGGGAAGAGTGCTAGGTTAAGTTTTGTCTAGTGTTTGCATATGAGACTAACACACCAACCTACGGCATGTATGCAACTCCTCATGCCCATCCGTCACTTAGTACGGGGATAGGGTGTAGACATATTGTCTGGGTAGATTGGTTACTTGGAAATCATTACTTTTTATGCTTAAAATGTTTATAAAGCAAAATCCTTTGTGTACTTAAAATGCTACATCTATTTTGTTATGTCTAAAATTCTTAATCATTTACTATGCTTCACAATTCCTATATAGATGTTCACTTCTAAAAATATTTCGTCATGCTTTCCACATCTTTACTACGTGTACGCTCGATCATGAATACGTTTTCCCAACAAGTGGTTTCTTTATGACTATTTCTTCACATTCCTTTTTTTCTCTCTCGTATCTATTATATTTTTTTGCGTTTCACTCTTTATCATGATCATTCCCTCTCTACACAGTTATTGCACTTTTTGTTGGACTACCTCTCCACCCTCTTTTGATAATACCAAAAGGGGGAGAATAAATTTGAAAGAAATTAACATGTTTTGGGGAGTTAAGTTCATAGGAAGTTTTGTTGTAGGGGGAGCATTCACTTTGGGGGAGAATTCATTTAGGGGGAGCATATGCACATGTCTCAAATTTCATGCTTATCAATTGCATTATTTCTTTCTAAGAGGATTTGTTATTATCAAAAGGGGGAGTTTGTTGGAACATGCTTTCCGCATCTCTTGGTTTGACAATAACAAATTCTATTGTATTTGATCATACTTGTTTTGTGTTTATAGTATGCAGGATTCTATGCTTTCATATCACCATTGTGCTGTGTTGTTGCTACCGCGTCGCGGTAACTCTACCGCTGGCGCTAGCATTAACGAACCACTGAGAAGAAATCGCTGAGAAGGGAAACTGCTGAGATGCAAGCTGGCATTCGACGAAATGGAAGTTGCGTTCGACGAACTGGAGCTCGACGAAATGAAAACTGCGTTCGACGAAATGCATGCTTTACCGTGGCGCGCTAGAACTACAGCTGGCACTAGCGATCGACGACATGGAGGTCAACGAACTGAAGGCGGCGTTCGTCGAAGATTCCCCCGACAAAGTGCTCTACCGCGGTGCGTTACAACTACCGCTCGAGCTAGTTTCGTTCGATGAAATGAAGGCGGCGTTCGACGAAGATGCGCCCGACGAAGTGCTCTACCGCGGTACGTTACAACTACCGCTCAATGCTGCGCTCGACGAAATGTGAGGCCAGCTCGACGAAGATGCGCCCGATGAAATGATCTACCACAGAGCGCTAGCACTAACGCTGGTGTTAGCATATATGGAAACTATTGACATAAAGGAGACAGTGGAGAAAAAGGAATGTTGACGGGTCGCTATGTTTGGCAAGTACTATCGCGGCGCGTTAGGTCTAACGCCCATCGGTAGCTTTTGGAAACATCCTGACAGCAGTTGATTGAGGAGCATATTTGGAAGAAGATTGTGGTTGAAGGAAGGAAATCTCATTAACGCGGGGCGTTAGCGTTACCGCGACATGTTAGTCGGAGCTCTATGTTTGGCAGTCAAAAGTTGCCTAATCTGCCACAATCCGTGCCTGATCATTTGCCTAATATGGCGACCGCGGGGCGGTAGTACTACCGCAGGCGGTAGTGGCTGATTATATATAAAGACGCGCGCCGCCTCCGTTCCTGTTTGCTGATACGAAAGGAATTGAAGCCAGATATTCAGAGCTCTCGTAAGAGCCTTCTTCAAGCAGCCCGAAGAACTCCGTCAACATTCGTGAACGCAAAGAACTTGAAGACCAATACGATCGCATCTACATCGACATCAAGTTCTACTTTTGAGGGAGTTTCTAGTTTGCGTCTTGTTTTATTTTTCAAATTGTAATCTTTATGTTTTGTGTTCGGTAGAGGAACTCGCCACATGGCGACTAGGGCCTTGCGGGGACTAGGGGGAATTCGCCACACGACGACTAGGTCTGGGTAGGACTTAGGGAGGAATTCGTCACACAACGACTAGGTCTAGGGAGTAGGTCTTGGGGGTGCTCGAGGCCTTACTGGGGATAGGAAGGCTAGAGCGGCTTGAGGCCGTATCTGGGGAGAGATCGGCAAAAGCCAACCGGTTCGTGGGGATACGAGTCGGTATAGAAAACAAAAAAGGGTTTTTCATATTATTCGCTTTGATTTCTAGCGTCATTGAAATCAGATTTTCTAATCAATTTTATAAATGATAATCATGTCTTTTCTTGTTTAATAAAATTGATTTCATTTCTAATTCCATTATCTCTTTACTTTTGATTTAACTTACTTCGAACAAAATATCAAAAGTTTTCTATAAAAGTTTAAAGTTTTTAAAACCCTTATTAACCCCCCCCCCCCCCCCCCCCCCCCCCCCCCCCCCCTCTAAGGGCGCCTACAGATCCAACAAATAGCCCCGAGCAGACCTGCTGACCAGACTCGCACCTAGCTGGCAGGGCCGTAGGCTCAATCGTTGGCAGGTTTCAAAGACAGTTAGCCTCGAGCAGACCCGCTGACCAGGCTTTCACCTAGCTGGCATGGCCGTAGGCTTACTCGGTGGCAGGTTTCAAAGGAAGTTAGCCCCGAGCAGACCCGTTGACCGGACACTCACCTAGCTGGCAGGGCCGTAGGCTTACTCGGTGGCAGGTTTCAAAGGCAGTTAGCTCCGAGCAGACCCGCTGACCAGGCTCTCACCTAGCTGGCAGGACCATAGGCTCACTCAGTGGCAAGTTTCAAAGGAGGTTAGCCCCGAGCAGACCCACTGACCAGGCTCTCACCTAGCTGGCAGGGTCGTAGGCTCACTCGGTGGCAGGTTTCAAAGGCAGTTAGCCACGAGCAGACCCGCTGAACAGGCTCTCACCTAGCTGGCAGGGCCGTAAGCTCACTCGGTGGCAGGTTCTAAAGGTTCAAAAGGTTGGCCCCGAGCAGACCCGCTGACCAGACTCTCATCTAGCTGGCAGGGTCGTAGGCTCACTCGCTGGCAGGTTCTAAGGATTCAAAAGGTTGGCCCTTAGCAAACCCGCTGACCAGGCTCTCATCTAGCTGGCAGGGCCGTAGGCTCAATCGGTGGCAGGTTCTAAAGATTCAAAAGGTTGTCCCCGAGCAGACCCGCTGACCAGACTCTCACCTAGCTGGCAGGGTCGTAGGCTCACTCGGTGGCAGGTTCCAAAGATTCGAAGGTTGGCCCCGAGCAGACCCGCTGACTAGGCTCTCATCTAGCTGGTGTGAATTTTTCCGAAGATCTAAGAGTGAGCAGGAATTGAACAACTCAAAGCTATAGACAACAACCAGAAGCACATGAAGCAACACAATCTTTATTGATGATAGCAAAAGTCTTCATTACAGTGCGAGGTATACATGCGAGACATGATTTCGCCAGTACACAAAACCAAAGAGAAATTACAAAGCTGAAGGAAAGATAACCAACGGTCTGAACACTGAGACCGCCTGACCGCCCGACCTGCGTGTTCGCGCGACTAGAAACGAGACCGCCCGAACAGCCTTCCTGCGACTTGAACAACACCAACCTAGAACTCTGCAACCTCCCGAACTCCACTAATTCTTCCGAACTCCAGCAACCCGCACTGCAAGCCGCGAGACCGCCCGAACACCTTAGAAGAAGAAGTGACCGCTGCTGCCCGCACAATCCGCAGAAGCTGCACAAGGAAATTCAATCAGCTAACCGACCAGTCACAAAAAGGAGACTGCAAGAATTAGGCGCAAGCTCAGCTTACACTTGGTGCGATTGATTTTGCTGCTACAGTGACTCCTATTTATAGGCGTGCAACCTGATCCAGTCACCACCCTATGAGATAGAGTCACCGCCCCTGATCGCGCGACCAAGACCGGTCAACCCGCGCGATCAGTAGAAGATCGCTCTGCGCCTTGTGAGCTCACCGACTTCAACGACCAGGTGATTGCCACTCCTCCAAGAAGCCGCGCGATCTTAACAACCCGCCCGGTCATGACGCCCACCACCAGTGTTCTCCTAAACAAGACCTCCTCCAGAGACTGCGAACACTGCCTGGTCGACTAGGGCAACAGCCCGCCAAGCCGACGAAACACCAGTGACCGCATATATCAGCAGGTCCCCAACGGACCAGCTATACGAACACAAACCGGAGACCGCGCAACTAAGAATACCTTAGTACGCGCGCACCACCAAGAACCCGGACAGCCACCAGACCGGACTGCCCCTTCCAGAACAAACACCATGTGCGGTCAACAGCTTAACCCGCACAGTTCAGAATTGCTCACCACGCGGTCTCACAGACCGCGCGGCCTCACCTCGACAACCTTGGACAAAGAACGACGGTCAGACCGAATGAGCCAGCAGCTAGAACGAATAGATCAGACCACAGAGGGAGACCGCAATCTCACGCGGTTAGACCAGACCGCGCGGTCTCCTCCCAGACCGCCAACTTCCACTTCAACATTTTCAACACTCCCCTTGAAGTGGGATGTTGAAAACAGCCCAAGTAAACTCCTTAGCCGAGTGAACGGCCCCTTCGCCAGCGCCTTTATTAATATGTCAGCAACGTTGTCCTGACTCCGAACATGCTCGACCGAAAGAGACCCCTCCAGCACCTTCTCACGAATGAAATGATGCTCGATCTCGATATGTTTGGTCCTCGCGTGACACACTGGATTAGTAACCAGTTTGAGTGCACTCTCATTGTCGCCGTGGAGCAGAGTTGGACCCCAAACCTCCTTATGGACGTTTCCCACCAACCTCCTAAGCCAGATGGCTTCTTGAGTCACCAAGGCCGAAGCCTTGTATTTCACATCCGTGGTAGAGATAGACACAGAATCCTGCTTCTTGCTGCACCATGATATAGTCGTAGGGCCCTCCATGAAGACAAATCCAGAAGTCGAATTCCGATCATCCGAATCTCCCCCGTAATCAGCATCCATGTACCCATGCACCTCAAAGCCCGCATCTCTCCTGTATAGAAGACCCATATCTGAAGTTTCCTTGACATACTTTAAAATATTCTTGGCCGCTAGTAGATGAGGCATCCGTGGTTCCGCCATATAATGACTCACCCTGCCAACTGCATATGCAATATCCAGCCTAGTGATCGTCAGATAAATCAAGCTCCCAACCAGAGCTCGGAATATAAGCGGATCTTCCAGAATCCTCCCTTCATCCTTCTGAAGTTTTATGGCCTTCTCTAGAGGTGTAGAAATGCACTTCCCTTCCTTCATGCTGAATCGCTCCGCATATCCATCCTGGGACACCAGCACTCCACTTTCCTTCCTCTGCACTACGAGTCCAAGGAAATGGTGAAGCTCACCCAAGTCCTTCATCTCAAATCTGATAGATAGCTCACCCTAAAGCTTTGTTACCTCCTCCTTCAAATTCCCCGCCACGATCATATCGTCGACGTAAAGCAGCACAATGCCTTGAAGCTCCCCGCTCTACTTGACAAACAAGCTTGAGTCAGAGTCTGAAGCACCGAATCCACAGAAGAGGAGATATTCTGAAATCTTTTTGTACCACGCCCTCGGCGCTTGCTTCAACCCATACAGGGCCTTCTTCAGCTTACAGACATAGTCAGAAAAATCTTTAGATACAAAACCTGGTGGCTGGACCATGAAGATGTCCTTGTCAATCTCATCGTACAAGAAGGCATTCTTTACGTCGAGCTGCAAAATCTCCCACCCCCAAAACACCGCCAAGGCAATCACAAACCGAACTGAAGTCATCTTTGCCACCAGACTGAATGTCTCTTCATAATCTTCACTGTATTGCTGTGAGAATCCCCGAGCCATAAGGCGAGCCTTGTATCGCTCGATACTGCCGTCTGCCTTCTTTTTGAGCTTATAGACCCACTTGAATGTCACAGGGGTGATACCCTTAGACTTGGGCACCAGAGACCAAGTCTCATTCTTCTCAAGAGATGCCATCTCTTCTTCCATAGCCGAATCCCACTGCTTCATTCCTTTGGCCTTCTCAAAGCTCACTGGTTCCCGCTCATTGATGAGTCCAAATTATATAGGGTTTTTTGGACTCATCTGGGCTCATTTTCACGCACTTGCACTTCACTTTTAGTTCATTAATGCTTATGTTTCACATCTTCACTCTTCTCACACGAAGTGCTCATTTTGGCCCATTGTGGTATGCAATTGCTCACTATTTTGTTGGGGGCAAGCACATTGTGCTCCCCATTCTTTTTCTGTTATTATACTTGTGTTGGAGGTGTATTCCCAGCATGTGGATTCGTTGTGCAGGTGGGCAGATCATCCATACTGCCCAGAAATCACCCTGGATGAATCGCACGGTCGTGCGTTCACTTGGTGCACGTTCGTGCGAAATGATCGGCTGGTCAATATGGTGATCTGCCCCGCTCGTGTGTTTTCTTCACGCACGGTTGGCCTCAACCGTGCGTGAACAAAACGCACGGTCTCCTGTTGTTTGCCGGATTTCAAGGTTTCTGAATTTGCCCGTGCGTTTTTACGCACGGTCGGCTTCGACCGTGCGTGAGCAAAATGCACGGGCGTAGCTGCTTCGTCTTCCTGGCCTTTGTTCTCGATTAATATCGCACGATTCACGCATGGTCGTGCGTTCGACCGTGCGTGACCAAATTTTTGATTATTTTCTATAAAAGCGCAGATTTCCGCCCTAATTGGGGGACCTTCTTTCTCGCGCCCAGAGCTCTAGTTCCGCGCCATTTTTGCCGCTCCATCACCACCACCTTCGGGAGGAGCTCCGACCGCCATTCTCTTGCAAATCTCAAGTCGGAGCGTCCTCTAGGCCTCCTCCATTGTTCATGCACCTCCAAAGCTCCATTTTGAGGGATTTTTTGCTGCATATATGAAGTTCTCCTGTGAGATCATGGCCAAAGAAGATTGACGGAGAAGACGGGTATAATAGAAGAAGGTGACAGCTCTTCCGGACCCCGGGCTGTAGTTGGAGCCCGAGATCGGACAAGGATTGACAACCCTAGATTCCGACCGTGAACCTCCGATGAGTCTCCGTGCTTTGGTTGTAATCTCAACCTCCTTTACATTGTAGTGTGTTATTCCATAATTATTTGGGTGTATGAACAATGTTTGCTAAACCTTGTTTTGTCATTTAATATTTCATGTCTATGTGAAATCGTTATGTGTGGTTTATGCAAGTGAGAAGCGCCTCATTCCATCCTCCATCCCGCCATCATGTTCGTGTGCCGCACTAGCAATTGCTAGTGGCATGCTTGTTGACGAGGTGCTTGCGACCCTCATTCCGCCGGTGTGACCCACTCCATCCATAAGCCTACTCTTCCATCCACCTAGCGAAGCGTGGCATAACGGCCTGCGTAATCCATTCGCCTAACGAAGCAGCGCGCTCAAGGACTGCATAGTTCGATTCCGCTTGCCTACTCGTCCATCTGCCCTTGCGAAGCAGCGCGCTCAAGGCCTGCCTAGTCTCCATCCCGCCAAGCGAAGCACTGCATAGCGGCATTGCATAGGATTAGTTTTAGTATTTTCTTTTATTTCCACAAACCAATATCCCCCCTTTCGCAGCCGTCTGACATAAAGGACTTCGATCTCAAGTCCCTACTCAATAGTTAACTCCATCTTACTGTGTTCCTTCGAGATTCGATACTCGGGATTCACTCCTCGTTTTATAATACTTGAACAATCGGTACACTCCATTTTGTACCGCAGTCTTGCTACCGCCTATAGCGGTGTGCTAAGATTTGCGCATCAAGTTTTTAGCGCCGTTGCCGGGGAGCACAGTCGTGTGAGTTCTCTGGAGAGGGAGACAAGAGATAAAAACCCTTTCCCCCTTGTTTTTACCATTTTATGTATTTTTATATATAAGTAGCATCTTTAAATTTCTTTGTTTCTAATCTTTATTTGCAATTTTTCAAAAGCAGGTTTTCAATTTTATTGTTTGTGTATAGTCAATTCTTGCATAGAATATTTCTGTTTGGTGAAATCTTCCTTTGCACCATGTTTTCTCATCTGAATATACGTTGCAAATGGTGTGGGAATGCTAGGCATTATAGTGATGAGTGCCCCACTGAAGATGGTGGGCATAACTCTCGTGGTTCAGTGCATGGAGCATCATCTTCCTACAACACTTCATACACTGTACCCAAGTCTTATGGTCACTCTTCTTCGCCACTTCCATCATTTTTATATTCCTCACCGGTCCCGCAAGGACTGGCGAGGAATAGAAAATTATGTTTGTGTTGTCGTAGCACCGAGCATGCGTTGAAAGACTGTGCAGAATTCCAGCGCCAGATGGAGATGGATGACGAACCGGATGTCCGTGTTATTCCATCCACCTCTCATTTGGTCGCCCCTTTTGATTCTGATGATGAGTTCGCAGTACCACCTTGTCTATGGGGGACTTCTGCGGATATTCCCATCAGACTTTCGACTGCTCAGTGTGATGACGTGGTGGAGATTCCTCTCCCTTTGCTTCCATCTCCACTTTTGGATTCACCCCCGGAGGAACCTGTTTATATTTTCTCTGATGATGTTATTACTATTGTTCCTCCGCCTTCTTTGCAAGAATTTTCTACTCATATTCTTTGTGAGTTGGTTGATGATGTTGTGCAGGAGGTTCATTTTGAGGCTGAGGTTGCGTCAAAGTGGGACGAGGATGTTATTCTCTCCAATGGGGAGTGTGACTTCTTGGAACACGATGATGCGCCGAGGTGGGATGAGGAGGATTCCTTTCCTGATGAGGAGGTTTGCACTTCCTTATTGGACGAGGAGGTCCACCTCACCACTGAGGACCTTGAACCCCCGGATTTCCCTCGCTATGATTCATATGATACCGACAGTGATCTATATTTGGATCCTGCTGGGAGTGAGACCGGGACCACTCCACCGATTTTTGATTATTTAAGTCATTCCTCTCTTTTATTTCTTGAACCCCCTTCTTCATCTGAGCCTGTGCAGGTTGAATCTTCACAGGCACTTCAGGAGGACTTGGAGCATTTTTCTCAAGTTAATGAGGAGCGTAACCTCATATGTGAGGAGGTTGACCCCTCCTCCATAGTGGAAACCCCACTCATTACCTTTTCCTCCCGCCGCCTCCCTGAAGACGCCACCTTGCTGGGCAAGGATGTTTTTGGTGAGATTTGTGAGGAGTACCCCTCCTCCTTTTCTTACATTCTCTACCCTCTACCTGTGAGGAGCAGGTATTATTATTATTTAGGTAGAGGGGTGACTGTTCTATCTCCGTATCGGTACCCACTACCGACACGGATATTAGGCCAGTTGCTTGTCCACTTCTCCTTTCATACTCCAATTAGCTAGATATTTTCAGGTTTGAATAAGTCGTGCTGGGATGAAAATAACCTCAGTAGTTATCTTTCTTTTCTGCAATTTCTTTTCATCTCGTTGATGAGTCCCAATTATATACACATATATGGACTCATCTGCGCCGTTTATCTAGTCATTCCACTGCACTTTAGCCTTGTTTTAGCTCATATTTGTCATTCTATGCTAGGTGCACTTCTTGGCCTAATTTGGTGTGTTTTTATGTTTATTCTCTTTTGATAGCCTTATCGTATTGTTGAGTGCCACTTTCAGTGGTCTGATTAGCATTTCTGTAGGAACAGGAGTTGTGCAGGTGTTCCCGGTACAATTCTGTACAGGAACACTGCGCACGATCACTGGTTCTATTGCGCACGACCACTGGTCGTGCGCCGCTGATCGTGCGCACTTAACCCCCATTTTATGAGTTCTGTCTCGACCAGTGCGCACGACCACTTACGATAGTGCGCACGACCACTGGTCGTGCACCACTGTTCGTGCGAACATTATATTTTATAAATTTCTTACATTGCAGGCTCCGCCTAGGCAGGCGCACGATCACAGGATTCTAGTGCGCACGACCACTGGTCGTGCGCCACCGATCGTGCACACTGTTTATTCCAGCGCCTATAAATTGACCTGCTCGCGAATTAGGTCGGCATCCATCATCCGACTCCGCCCAGCTCCGCCGTTTTCCGCCCTTTTTGCAGGGTTTCGCCTCCTTCTTCACCGCCCACCTTAGGGAGGAGCTCCGGGCAAACTTTCAACGCCAAATCCTCGCCGGAGCTTCCTCTCGGCCATCTCCTTCATCCAAGAGCTTCAAGAAGGGAATCAACCTAGCCTTATTCTTCAAGATCGGAGCAGCTTGTGTGATCACTCCACCGATTCATGACACGAAGAAGACGGGTCCATTGGAGAGTAGTGACAGCTCTCTCTACCCCGGACGCAGTTGAAGACCGATCTTGGACGCGGATTGACAACCCGACGATTCCTTCCGTGAACCCTCAACAAGACTTCGGAGTCGATCGATTTCGCACACTCACCTCCCCTTGTAGTGATAGCTTAGTTGGATTTCTTATATGTTTGATGAAGTGTGTTTTGATTATTAGCATTTATACTTGATTATGTCTATGTGATTTGGGTATTCTTGCTTATCATTTTGAGGTGTGCCTTGTGGTGTGGATTGTTGGTTATGTTGTGCCGCCCTAACAATTGTTAGTGGTGTGCTTTGCGAAGAGGTGCTTGCGACCCTCATTCCGCCGTTCTCTCCATTCCATCTGTATGCCTACTCTTCCATCCGCCTAGCGAAGCGTGGCATAGCGGCCCGTGTAATCCATTCCGACTGCGCCGGTGCGAACCATTCCATCCGCTTGCCTACTCTTCCATCCGCCTAGCGAAGCGTGGCATAGCGGCCCGCGTAATCCATTCGCCCTACGAAGCAGTGCGCTCAAGGCCTACACAGTTCACTCTGCTTGCCTACTCGTCCATCCGCCCTTGCGACGCAGCGCGCTCAAGGCCTGCCTAGTCTCCATCCCGCCAAGCGAAGCATTGCATAGCGGCATTGCATAGGAGTAGTTGTAGTTGTTTTCTTTTATTTTCCAAAAGACAAACCAACTCTCCCGCATTCCATCTGACCTTTAGGACTTCGATCTCAAGTCCTTCCTTGAAAGTTAACTCCACCTTACTGTGTTCCTTTGAGATCGATACTTGGGGATTCATTCCCATTTTATATTACTTGAACGATCGGTACACTGCCGTTTCGTGCCGCAGTCTTGCTACCGCCTATAGCGGTGTGCTAAGATTTGCGCCATCAAGTTTTTGGCGTCGTTGCCGGGGAACACAGACGTGTGAGTTTTCTGGAGAGGGAGAGCTGTAAGATAGAAGCTCTTTTCCCTTTGTTTATACCATTTCTTTTGTTTATTTTAGTGTTAAAATTTGATATTTCTATTTCATTTCCTCCTTTATCTAGTTTCGGCTCTTCTATAACAGGTGTTCATTTAATTCTAGTTGCGTGTAATTTTATTTTGCAAGGAATTGTTTATTTTTTTTATCCACATATTTCTGTGATGTATTCTGAAGCCGAGTGTCGCCTCTATGACACTTTGCGTCGATACATCGACGTCATAGCTGCTTTAAACGATGAGCATTGTATTAGGTGCTTGTTATGTCAAGGTTTAGGTCATATGGTGAAGGATTGCCCTCGTCTGTGCGATCCTTCCCCCTCTGAGGACGTGTACGCAGCATCCCCCCGTTTACGGGAGACTACTGCGGACAGGCCCACCAGAGTGTTGCCTGGCCCCTACACTGACATCGCACATCATGCTCGATCTTTGCTCTTGGAGATTACTGAGGAATCTCTCGCCGCGTACAACTCTTTCATGGGTCCCTCAATCCCCTTTTATGAGCTTCCCTTGAGTGACGATGTGCACTCATTCGATGGTCAACAGGGACAGGATTGGGAACTCATGGATGCACCAGTATGGTGTGCAGATTCTGGTTCTTCCTGCGGGGAGGCGTCTGTGGACATTTTCGCGGAGGCGACTGCTCATTTATTTTCTGATCATGAGAGCAGTCCGGTTCCTCCGCATTCCTTGCAAAATTCATCTACTTCTATCTTTAGTGAGTCGGCTGATGATGTCGTGCGGGTGGTTTATTCGGCGCCTGAGGTTGCGCCAAGGTGGGACGAGGATTTCATTCTCTCTAATGGGGAGTGTGATACCTTTGAACACGATGACGCACCGCGGTGGGATGAGGAGGATTCTCTTTCCGAGGAGGAGGTATTTACTTACTTCTTGGATGGGGACATCCAGCTCACCACCGAGGACCCCGAGCTCCTAGGTTCCCCTCATTACGACTCATATGATACCGACAGTGATCTGTGCTTGGATCCTGCCAGGAGTGAAACCGGGATCACTCCTCCTTTGTTTGATTCTTTTAGTTCTTCATCTAGTTTATTTCCTAATCCTCTTTCTTTTAGTGATTATGCTGATAAGTTCATCCTTCCTGCTTCCCCTCTTGCATTAATGTCTGTTATTTCATTTATCCCTCTGCAGGCGCTTGAATTTATAGACCCATTCTTGGGTAATTTTGAGAGGCAGTCTTGGCAGGGAAAGCAGTTGGCAATGATGAATTCAATCGTCTATTCCACTTCATCATCATTGCCTGCTTTTTCCTTGAAAGACTGGGTGCAGGGTGGAAAGCGCTACTTCATCCATGACCGCCGATGGGAGGAGAGGAAGAGGATGAAGAAAGATGAAATATGGAGATGGAAAGCTCCTGATCGTCTGGACTGCTGCTGTTGGGTCTTCAGACCCATTTCTTTTATCTCTAGTTACTACTTTAAATCAACGTACAGTTGATCTTTTTGGCATGCTTGTAATAATTAGGATATTTAGCTTTTTCTTTTATGCTTAGACTTTTACTAAAACCGCTTAATACAGGTATTAAGTCCAGCTTAAGGACGGTAAACAAAAGCGCTGCTGGGAGACAACCCAAGTTTTTGTTGCTAACCCTTTAATAGTTTAGTGTTATATATTTTTTGCTTGGAGCCTTTTTTCCTGCAGGTGTGCGGCAATTTCTTTTGGTGGCGGACTTGGACTTCCATCGCAGTATTAACGCCAATCTTCTGGTATGCTCATATCTGAGCATAGGTACCCTCTTCCTTAGCATCTCTTTATTCTCATTGTCATAATTCATGTGATTGTCCAATTCAAGTCTGGGGGGAGTGTACCAAGTGTTCACTACACGTGTACACGTTTTTGCATACCAGAAGTATATTTTTATTTATGTCATATTATAGCATACACCACTGCACCCATTATGCACGCACTTACTTGCGAGTGCTACCGTGCCAAATTTCCTTTTGGAATGGAGCCGGGAAGTCAATTGTGTTAGCTAGGAATTGTGGTTTGGAGTACGATGTCGACTCCAGTAGTGTTCTAATCGAATACTCATGTTTTGCATAGAATTTTGCGTAGAAGCTATTTCTATTTTCATGCTTTGTATATTTATTCTTATCTAATATAGTAATTAGAGTTTTATTTTACTCAAAGCATGAACCTGTGCCGATCTACCGGTAGTGTAGGTGAGTCTGTAGCGAACGCTAGATTCGTATTTCTCGAGTCGGGAGAAAGAGTTATCTTTCTCGGTGGCTAAGAACTTGCCCCTAGCGACTCTCGAAACATAGGCACCGGGTAGTTCTAATGCATTAGCATGATGTAGGCAATTCTTTGGACCGTTTGAGCTTTGAGCCAAAACCAGAGATTTATCCTTGCTAACCAATTTTGAGCCTATCCCACCTTTTCTCTTTAGCTCCACCGCTCTCGCTTAAGCCAAGATCATCAAACCTGTATACGCACGTGTTTTGAGCTTTATAGTATAACTAATTATTGTGATGTGCTGTTTTTGGCTAAGTTGAAAAAAAAAGTATTAGTGAGCTAAAAATTGAAAAGATCAGCGTTCCAAAAGAAAAAAAAAAATCCGAGTTCTTTATATTCTAACTCAGAAATTCTGAATTGTTTGAGAGGAATTGCTTTATATTGGGTGTTGGCAATGAAAACATCAGCTTTATTTGTTGTCGGGGTTTACAAAGTGTATTGCTCAAATGTGTTAGGTGCGTTAGCCTCCGAATTTATCATTGTATATCATACCGCAACCTAAGCCACATATTTACCTGAAAGCCCTATTGACTAGTGTGTAGTTTTACCTAATGCTGTGGAGAGAGTGCGAAAGTGCGAGCTTATGGCTCCTGACACCGATGGATTTCGGTGGAGTTAGTTCCGTATCCCGTATTTTGCGAAATACTCATCTGAGCGCGTCTCTACATTCTCCCTACACATGACTGGCAGATCACACTTGGTTCAGCTTTTGAGTAAACTAATCTCTTATTTACTATTTTAGATATTTGTAGATTACTTTGCATAATAGAAATTTCTTCTACGAGAATTTTATGCACATGATTATTTGATTTCGCATATTACTCCTAGCCATAATCACCTCTCTAACCCTTGTTTTTCCCGTCCGCCGAGAGTTGTTTGCTCGGGACGCGCAAATAGGTAAGTCTGGGGGGTGTAATGAGTCACAATTATATACACATATATGGACTCATCTGGGCCGTTTATCTAGTCATTCCACTGCACTTTAGCCTTGTTTTAGCTCATATTTGTCATTCTATGCTAGGTGCACTTCTTGGCCTAATTTGGTGTGTTTTTATGTTTATTCTCTTTTGATAGCATTATCGTATTGTTGAGTGCCACTTTCAGTGGCCTGATTAGCATTTCTGTAGGAACAGGAGTCGTGCAGGTGTTCCCGGTACAATTCTGTACAGGAACACTGTGCACGATCACTGGTTCTATTGCGCACGACCACTGGTCGTGCGCCGCTGATCGTGCGCACTTAACCCACATTTTATGAGTTCTGTCTCGACCAGCGCGCACGACCACTTACGATAGTGCGTACGACCACTGGTCGTGCGCCACTGGTCGTGCGAACATTATATTTTATAAATTTCTTACATTGCAGGCTCCGCCCAGGCAGGCGCACAATCACAGAATTCTAGTGCGCACAACCACTGGTCGTGCGCCACCGATCGTGCGCACTGTTTATTCCAGCGCCTATAAATTGACCTGCTCGCGAATTAGGTCGGCATCCATCATCCGACTCCGCCCAGCTCCGCCGTTTTCCGCCCTTTTTGCAAGGTTTCGCCTCCTTCTTCACCGCCCACCTTAGGGAGGAGCTCCGGGCAAACTTTCAACGCCAAATCCTCGCCGGAGCTTCCTCTCGGCCATCTCCTTCATCCAAGAGCTTCAAGAAGGGAATCAACCTAGCCTTATTCTTCAAGATCGGAGCAGCTTGTGTGATCATTCCACCGTTCGTGACATGAAGAAGACGGGTCCATTGGAGAGTAGTGACAGCTCTCTCTACCCCGGACGCAGTTGAGGACCGAGCTTGGACGCGGATTGACAACCCGACGATTCCTTCCGTGAACCCTCAACAAGACTTCGGAGTCGGTCGATTTCGCACACTCACCTCCCCTTGTAGTGATAGCTTAGTTGGATTTCTTATATGTTTGATGAAGTGTGTTTTGATTATTAGCATTTATACTTGATTATGTCTATGTGATTTGGGTATTCTTGCTTATCATTTTGAGGTGTGCCTTGTGGTGTGGATTGTTGGTTGTGTTGTGCCGCCCTAACAATTGTTAGTGGTGGGCTTTGCGAAGAGGTGTTTGTGACCCTCATTCTGCCGTTCTCTCCATTCCATCCGTATGCCTACTCTTCCATCCGCCTAGCGAAGCGTGGCATAGCGGCCCGTGTAATCCATTCCGACTCCGCCGGTGCGAACCATTCCATCCGCTTGCCTACTCTTCCATCCGCCTAGCAAAGAGTGGCATAGCGGCCCGTGTAATCCATTCGCCCTACGAAGCAGTGCGCTCAAGGCCTGCACAGTTCACTCTGCTTGCCTACTCGTCCATCCGCCCTTGCGACGCAGCGCGCTCAAGGCCTGCCTAGTCTCCATCCCGCCAAGCGAAGCATTGCATAGCGGCATTGCATAGGAGTAGTTGTAGTTGTTTTCTTTTATTTTCCAAAAGCCAAACCAACTCTCCCGCATTCCATCCGACCTTTAGGACTTCGATCTCAAGTCCTTCCTTGAAAGTTAATTCCACCTTACTGTGTTCCTTTAAGATCGATACTTGGGGATTCATTCCCATTTTATATTACTTGAACGATCGGTACACTGCCGTTTCGTGTCGCAGTCTTGCTACCGCCTATAGCGGTGTGCTAAGATTTGCGCCATCACTCGTCCATTCAGTTAGCTGTATTGTATTTTGTTTTTATACATTTTCTTTTGTTTTTGCAGAGCTTACCCCTGCAGGTCCTTCTTCTGGATGGCGGATGCTGCAGCTTTTTCTTGGTATACACGCCAATCTTCTGGTATGCTCATTACTGAGCAATTGGTACTCTCTTCCCCTAGCTCTTTTCTGAATTTCATAGATATATATTGCGTGTATTGTCTAGTTTAAGTCTGGGGGAAGTGTACCGAGTGTTCACTACACGTGTACATGTTTTAGCAGACCAGAAGTATATTTTTATTTATTTCATATTATAGCATACACCAGTTCACCCACATAGGCGCGCACTCACTTGTTTGAGTGCTTCCGTTCACGCCTATTTTGGTTGGGATTTTGAAATAGGATGTTAGTTTAGGTATTGCAAGTCGGAGTGTGATGTTGACTCCAGTAGTGTTCTAGTCACATATTCGTGCTTGCATAGAAATTTCAGTAAAATTAGATTATCTCTATGCTTTTAATTTACAATTAGTGTTTTTGCGTAGTTTTTGATTTATTTTACTCATTTGGTGAATGTGTCTGAAATTTGTGGTAGCATGGTGTTATGTGTAAGCGAGCGCTAGTTGTGTGTTGCTCGAGTCGGAAGGAAGGTTTATCTTTCTCGTGGGCTAAGAACTTGCCCCTAGAGACTCTTGAAGCATGGGTGAGAGCGACTCACAAAGTTGAGCGTGATGTAGGCCATCTAGTTGGCTAGTTTGAGCTTTGATTTCCATGACCTACACGCTTACCTTTGCAAGCCAATTTGTGCCTACCCCTCCTTTGTTTCAGCTCTTCTTTCAATCACCAAAACCTGAAGCTTATCCTATTATCGCAACCAAGTAGTGAGTTAACCGAAATTATATTTCTTGTTTGGGTGTGATGTATGAAATTATTGTGATGTGAAAAAATTATATTGTGTGCTGAATACATTCTTGAAAACCAATTGGGGGATAATATAATTAAAAAAAATGAAGTTAGAAGCAATATCTGAAAAAATGAAATGAAAAGAAATCCCCTTATGCGTAATAGAAAAATTCAGTTGGTATTTGTTTGGAGTGGGATGTGTGCACACCCAGTTTTCAAGCTAAGTCTAGGGGTGTGACACACTAGCATTATTCTTGGGCTTGTTCAGGTGTAGCATTGTCTTTCAGCTAATTTGGGTTGCGTAGCCGTCATGTTTATCATTGTAAATCATTCTGTAACCTAAGCCTCGTAAAAACCCGAAAGCCTTACTGATTCACCTTTTGAGTTTGCTAGCACCGTGGAGAGAGTGTGACCGGGCAAGCTTATGGCTCACAACATTGATGGATTTCAGCGGAGTTACCCCTGAATTCCGGTCTTTAGCAACACCCTCCTGAGTGGATTGTCTACTTTCACACCGGGGCATGATTGCAAAATTCTTCATGATTCACCATCTGAGTAAACTTAAATCTTTATTTACTCATTTATACTATTATAAATTAGTTAGTATAGTTAGAATCTTCTTTTACTGAATTTCTATTTGCATGAGTATGATACTTCGCATCCTACTCTTTCTTTGCAATTCTCTACGCTAACTACCATTTTCTTATCCCGCCAGATTTGTTTGCTCGGGGCGCGCAAATAGGTAAGTCTGGGGGTGTGATGAGTCCAATTTATATAGGGTTTTTCGGACTCATCTGGGCTTATTTTCACGCACTTGCACTTCACTTTTAGTTCATTAATGCTTATATTTCACTTGTTCACTCTTCTCACACGAAGTGCTCATTTTGGCCCATTGTGGTGTGCAATTGCTCACTATTTTGTTGGGGGCAAGCACATTGTGCTCCCCATTCTTTTTCTGTTATTATACTTGTGCTGGAGGTGTATTCCCAACATGTGGATTCGTTGTGCAGGTGGGCAGATCATCCATATTGCCCAGAATTCACCCTGGATTAATCGCACGGTCGTGCGTTCACTTGGCGCACGGTTGTGCGAAATGATTGGCTGGTCAATATGGTGATCTGCCCCGCTCGTGCATTTTCTTCACGCACTGTTGGCCTCAACCGTGCGCGAACAAAACGCACGACCTCCTGTTGTTTGCTGGATTTTGAGGTTTCTGAATTTGCCCATGCGTTTTTTATGCACGGTCGGCTTCAACGATGCGTGAGCAAAATGCACGGGCGCGACTGCTTCGTCTTCCTGGCCTTTGTTCTCGATTAATATTGCACGGTCCACGCACGGTCGTGCGTTCGACCGTGCGTGACGAAATTTCTGATTATTTTCTATAAATGCGCAGATTTCCGCCCTAATTGGGGGGACCTTCTTTCTCGCGCCCAGAGCTCTAGTTCCGCGCCATTTTCGCCGCTCCATCACCGCCACCTTCGGGAGGAGCTCCGGCCGCCATTCTCTTGCAAATCTCAAGTCGGAGCGTCCTCTAGGCCTCCTCCATTGTTCGTGCACCTCCAAAGCTCCATTTTGAGGGATTTTTTGCTGCATATATGAAGTTCTCCGGTGAGATCATGGCCAAAGAAGATTGACGGAGAAGACGGGTATAATAGAAGAAGGTGACAGCTCTTCCGGACCCCGGACGGCAATTAGAGCCCGAGCTCGGACAAGGATTGACAACCCTAGATTCCGGCCATGAACCTCCGATGAGTCTCCGTGCTTTGGTTGTAATCTCAACCTCCTTTACATTGTAGTGTGTTATTCCATAATTATTTGGGTGTATAAACAATGTTTGCTAAACCTTGTTTTGTCATTTAATATTTCATGTCTATGTGAAATCGTTATGTGTGGTTTATGCAAGTGAGAAGCGCCCCATTCCATCCTCCATCCCGCCGTCATGTTAGTGTGTTGCACTAGCAATTGCTAGTGGCGTGCTTGTTGACGAGGTGCTTGCGACCCTCATTCCGCCGGTGTGACCCACTCCATCCGCAAGCCTACTCTTCAATCCACCTAGCGAAGCGTGGCATAGCGGCCCATGTAATCCATTCGCCTAACAATGCAGCGCGGTCAAGGCCTGCACAGTTCGATTTCGCTTGCCTACTCGTCCCTCCGCCCTTGCGAAGCAGCACGCTCAAGGCCTGCCTAGTCTCCATCCCGCCAAGCGAAGAAGTGCATAGCGACATTGCATAGGAGTAGTTGTAGTATTTTCTTTTATTTCCACAAACCAAAATCCCCCCTTTCGCACCCATCCGACCTAAAGGACTTTGATCTCAAGTCCCTCCTCAATAGTTAACTCCACCTTACTGTGTTCTTTCGAGATTTGATACTTGGTGATTCACTCCTTGTTTTATATTACTTGAACAATCGGTACACCGCTGTTTCGTGCCGCAGTCTTGCTACTGCCTATAGCGGTGTGCTAAGATTTGCGCATCACTCATCCATGGGACCAGCAAAGAAACATGAGACAAAGTTCACCATGTTTTCTCCTTTATAGCGATCAGGGGCAATGATCGTTCGCTTCGATCTCCTCATCTCCTTCCCCTGACTCGCAACATCCTCAGCTGCTTCTTCCCTATCTCCCCTTCCAGACGTACTAGGAGCATCGCTCCCCCTACTTCCTGATCCAGAAGCCTCCGTCACAGAACTAGAAATGGATGGACCACCTGGTGACAAAGGCATCTCCACCTGAAGATTTTCCACAGCTCTTTCCGGCTCCTCCACCCTGCTTTCTGGTAACTCAACACCAGAACTTCCCTTGTAGGATGTCACCTCGTCAAACACAACGTCGTGAGATACAACAAATCTCCGCGTCTCTGGGTCCATGCACTTCCATCCCTTCTTCTGATCATCATATCCCACAAAGACTAGCTTCCTAGCTTTTGCATCTAGCTTCGTCCAAAGCGCATCTGGAACGTGCACATAGCAGGTGGAACCAAACACACGAAGGTGTGCCACGCTTGGCTTTTCTTTGAACATCATCTCATGTGGGGTCAACATGTTGATGGGACTGAGAGGCATCTTGTTGATGACATACGCGGCACAAGACATTCCCTCCGCCCAGAAGGACCTTGGGATACTCTTGGCATGCAACCAACACTTGCAGGTCTCCATCAGATGACGGATCTTCCGCTCTGCCACTCTGTTTTGTTGTGGATTATGCACATAAGTAAGCTCCCTCCGGATGCCCGCCTTCCTGCAAAAGCTAGAGAACTCACCAAAGGTAAACTCCCCCCGTTGTCAGTTCTCAGCTTCTTAACCCGCAGGCCTAGCCGACCCTCCACTAGCTCCTTGAACTCCACAAACTTGGCAAACGCCTCTGCCTTCTCCTTCAGGAAATAAACCCAGACATATCTGGTGTAATCGTCGATCAACACCAGCATATACCTGCTACCTCCGAGGCTTGGGGTAGCAGTTGGTCCCATCAAGTCACCGTGGATGAACTCCAATGGCACACAACTCCGTGTTAGCGACTTATCAAACGATAGTCGATGAGACTTGCCGAACTGACATCCCGCGCAAACATGACCATCACCATAGGAAGATAGACTAGGCAGGCCCTTGACTAGACCTTTTACCACCATAGCGTTTAGCTTGTCCATCCCTACAGGCCCCAACCTCTTGTGCCATATGACAGCACTATCATTTGTCCTCATCTTGTCACATAAGAACTTGTCGATAAAACGAATAAGTATTTTTCCCTTCTCCCGACATGAACGACGTCGGCCTTTACCACCTCAACGTTTCGAAGAAACCTCACTTCTGTTGGGACGAATAGAACGTGATACCCAGCGTCTACAGCGTTGGTCATGGAGAAGAGGTTTTTCCTCATTCCGGGCACATGATAGACACTCTTCAAAGTTAGTGGCCCTCTATCACTGCCCAAGGAAACAACCCCCACCTTATCGACACTATGCACAGTATTATCAGCAGTTATGATGGCATCATTACATGAGTAAGGATGCGCTGAAGTAAGCTTCGACTCGTCCCTTGTGAGGTGATGACCACACCCCGAGTCCACGATCCAGTCCTCCTGATAGTTGATAGGAGCCGCAGCTCCAACAGAAGTATGCCCCGGCTGAAGATTCACCCGGCAATCCTTCCTGATGTGACCAAGCTTCCCGCACCTGAAGCACTTGGGTCCTTCTCCCTTCTTCTTCCCTTCAGCCTTGGGAGCATAGCCCCTCTCCTGCTGTTCAGAAGTTGAAGGCCCATTGCCTCCAGCGGTCTTCTTCTTCTTATCCCATTTCTTCTTCTTCCCTGTGAAGAGAACCTCGCCATCTCCCCCAGACACTAACACCCCCGCCATCTGCCTTGCTAAGCTCTCCTGTGACGCAAGCAATTTCTCCAGCTCCAGCAGATACGGCTGATTTGCCCAACCCTGCACCGACATCACAAAGGCCACATACTCCTTCCGCAAGCCACAGATGATGTGCCTCTTCAGCCTTGCCTCAGAAATTGGCTCATCAGGATCCAATGCTGAAATCTCAGCGCACAGGTTCTTCATCTTCAGGAAGAACGTAGAGATAGAAAGATCACCCTGAGCCGACCTAGCCAGCTCATTTTCCAGAAACTGTAGCCTCGCTACATTCTTCTTGTTAAACAACCCATCCATGGCTCTCCAGATCTCCGCAGCTGATCCACACCCCAAGATGTGATCAAATAGGTCAGGTGATATTGCCCTCTTTAGAGTGAATTCTGCTTTCGCATTAATCCTTCTCCAGTTCCTCACCTCATGACCATTATCCCCAACTGGGACAACTTCCTCCGTACTGTCTCCTCCAACAACCTCCCAGAGGTCCTCGCCCAAAAGATAACTCTGCATACACGACTTCCACTTCTTGAAGTTAGTCGAGGTATGCATCTCAATTCCAAGACCTCTTGCTTACATGGCTCTACCACTGGTTCCTTCTTCACAAATGTGATGGAAACTTTGAGTTATTCACTACTCTATCCACTCCAACCGATCTGTGATACCATGTGAATTTTTCCGAAGATCTAGGAGTGAGCAGGAATTGAACAACTCAAAGTTATAGCCAACAACCAGAAGCACATGAAGCAACACAATCTTTATTGATGATAACAAAAGTCTTCATTACAGTGCGAGGTATACATGGCGAGACATGATTTCGCCAGTACACAAAACCAAAGAGAAATTACAAAGCTGAAGGAAAGATAACTAGCGGTCTAAACGCTGAGACAGCCTGACCGCCCGACCTGCGTGTTCGCGCGACTAGAAACAAGACCGCCCGAACAACCTGCTTGCGACTTGAACAACACCAACCGAGAACTCTGCAAACTCCCGAACTCCACTAATTCTTCCGAACTCCAGCAACCCGCACTGCAAGCCGTGAGACCGCCCGAACACCATAGAAGAAGAGGTGACTGCTGCTGCCCGCTGATGAGTCCTGATCATATACACATTTATGGACTCATCCGGGCCGCTATTCAGTCATTTCACCGCACTTTAGCCCTGTTATAGGTTATATTTGATAATTCATGCTAGGTGCACTTCTGGGGCCACTTTGGTGTGATTTCGTGCTTATCGTCATCAGTAGTTTTCATGCGCTGTTAAGTGCCACCTTCAGTGGCTGGATTTGTGGTTGTGCCGGAATAGGAGTCGTGTAGGTGTTTCCGGTGCAATTCTGCACAGGAACACTGCGCACGATCACTTGTTCTATTGCGCACGACCACTGGTCGTGCGCCACTGATCGTGTGCACTTAACCCTTTTTTCATGAGTTCTGTTTGGTGTAGTGCGCACGACCATCAACGCCAGTGCGCACGACCACCGGTCGTGCGCCACTGTTCGTGCGCACTTATTATTAAATTTCTGAGTTCTGTTTCGTCTAATGCGCACGACCACCGACGATAGTGCGCACGACCACCGACGATAGTGCGCACGACCACCGGTCGTGCGCCACTGGTCGTGCGAACATTTTATTTTATAAATTTCGTGTCTTGCAGGTTCCACCCAGGCAGTGCGCACGATCGCAGAATTCCAGTGCGCACGACCACTGGTCGTGCGCCAATGATCGTGCGCAGTATTTATTCCAGCGCCTATTTAAACGCCTGTTCCGATTTTACGGCGAGATATCTGATTCCGGGAGCGGAGTTCCTGTTCCGTACGCCGCCGACCACCACCTTGGGACGCCTCCACTGCATCTCCCACGCAAGGGGAAGCCTCCGCCATCCATTCCAAGACTTCCTCCATTGTCCGTGAGTGTTCTCCACCATCCGCAAGCCTCCAAGCAGCCATTCTCTCATTTCGCCCGGCGAGAAGAAGAAGAAACCTGAAGTCGAAGACGACGGAGCTACGTAGGGAGATTGTGACAGCTCTCTACGCTGGAAGCATAGTCCGCCCGAGTCCGGAGGTAGCCCGACAACCTACCATTGCGGCCGTGAACGGCCGCTAGTCTTCACCATCGGTTATTTCTTTCCTCTTTCCTTCATTGTACTCGTTGAGCCGTGTAAACTTGAATATTGTGATGTTGTTTGTTGAAATGAATGTTTCCTTGTTGTTCTTCATGGTTTGCTTGTGATTCACTCCGTTTTCCACTCACTCACTCACGCACGCACGCAAGGTGTTTGTTCCGCGTTAGCAAGAGCTAACGGCGGTTGTGAAGAGGTGTCTGCGACCCTCACCTTCTCGCACTTGAGCACGCTCCATCCACCTCTCGAAGCACGGCATCGTGGCCGTTGCATCCATCTCACCTTGCGAAGCGGTGCTTTCGACCCACATTTCTTTTGCTGTCGTTAAGACTAGGAAAACCAACCAAAAACCCCCTCTTTGTGTTTGTTAAACGCTTGTGTAACAATAGTCACTGCGCGATTCGTTCACCCAACCTGCATTCCTCAAGAGACCGACATCCGGGGATTCCATTCTCCACAATTATTACTTGACAGCGACCGGTGCACTTGCCGACACGCATCAAGTTTTTGGCGCCGTTGCCGGGGAATGCAGGCGTGTAACGTCCCGTGTTGTGACTTTCGTTATACGAGCTTGTTTTTGATTTTCTTTGTTTTTCTTTTTGTTTGTGACAGTGCATGCAGAGACAAGCCGCAGGGGAACTCGTACCCTTCGATCCTGAAATTGAACGGACCGTTCGCGCAAGAAGGCGCGCTGCAGCCGCACAGGCGGCAATGGGTGATCAGGTAGACCCAAATGATGTTGATCCGAGAATGCCCGACGTGGGGCAACATCAGCCTGGAGATGAGCAGGAGGCGGCTAGGCCTCGGCCCCGCACGATGAGGGACTACACCACTCCAACCGCTGGGAGTGTGTATCCGGGGTTCGGACCCAATATTATGAATAATCAGTTTGAGATCAAGCCAGCGATCTTAAACATCATCCGGAACAACGCTCAGTTCTCGGGGTTGGCCAGCGAAGATCCGCATCTGCATCTGGCGGAGTTTTCTGATATTTGCGGAACCTTCCGCTACGCAGGGATTGCTGACGACACGGTCAAGCTTAGACTGTTTCCCTTTTCACTCCGCGACAAAGCAAAGGTGTGGCTCCATTCCATTCCGCCAGGGACTGCTGCAACTTGGGATGCTCTCGCATCCAAGTTCCTTGCTAAATTCCATCCTATGGATAAGATCGTGAGCTTGCGGCGGGAGATCGCCACATTTCGCCAATTTGACCAAGAGACCCTTGCTGAAGCATGGGAGCGCCTCAACGATCTCCTTCGTCGTTGTCCTGGCCACGAGCTCCAACCATGGAATGTGGTCGAATTGTTCTACTTTGCGATCGAGCCCAACTACAGGGCAATGATCGATGCTGCGGCGGGTGGTACCTTGATGAACCACACTCCTGAGGAAGCCCTTCGAATTCTGCGCGACACTGCCTCCCACAGTACATTCTGGACTGCAGGGAGAAATGCTCCAAGAAGCGGCCGAGGTCTCTTCATGGTCGACTCACTCCCCTCTCCATCCGTGCCTGCTGCTGTCATTACCTGCGAGGGATGTGGAGGCGGAGGCCACCACTCGTATGAATGTTCGGGGAACCACGTGGCAGGTGACTTCGCACACTTGAACTTGAACGAATCTGTTAATTATGTAGGAAATCAGCCTAGGGGGGCGCCTTTCAATAATGCTTATAATCCGGGAGCGAGAAGTCACCCGAACTTCTCGTGGAATCCAAACACACCTGGCCAACGATGGGCACCGGGGCAGCATCAAAACGATGCTTACGCCTCCGGGAGCCAACCGAGGCCACCACACCCGGATTATAACCAAGCACCCCCCACCCAAAAAAAGAGTAATCTAGAAGAGATGATGGAGAAATTCATGCAAGTAGCTAATTCGAATATGGTGAATCAAACTGCATCCATGCGAAACTTGGAAAGGCAGTTGGGCCAATTGGCCCAAGTGCTAACCGAGCGATCGCAGGGGACCCTTCCCAGCAACACGGAAAAGAACCCAATTGATCAAGGGAAGAGTCTTGGGGATGTGGTAGAGGCTGATCCGAGTGAGCTGGTAATTTCTTGTTCCATCAACAATTTTGAAACGAAAGCTTTGTGTGATTCTGGTTCATCTCGCAACGTCATTGCGTTGCAAGATGTAGCTAAATTACAACTGGAAATGAACACGGAGGAAAGGAAATCCCTTGTGCTTGCCAATGGGACTGTTATTCAATCCGAGGGGGAAGTGAAGAATGTGGAGGTGACAGTTGAGGGGACAATTGTTGTTGCTGATTTTCAGGTTTTGGGCCCGCAGGAAAATCATTCTATTCCTATCTTGGGCGTGCCGTTCTTGAAAGAGAGCGGTGCCACCCTTGATTTTGCTACGGGATGCATTGTCCTAACCAATAAGGTGCAGCAGCCCACTTGCTCCGAAGCCACAGCTGAAACATTCACTCCGCCCCCTCCTTTTAATTTTGATGAATCGTTGAGCTGTGCAGGGCATGAAGAAGTCAAAGAATCAAGTGAAGGGAAAAAGGAGGAGTACCTGTCTAGTGAAGAAGAAGAAGTTGATCTTCGGCGAGAGTTTGGTTCCGAGACGGAAGAAGACTGCAATTCAAAAAACTCTGACGTGAATTTGGTTCGGGACAATGTCCCATTACCCTCTTATTTTGATTCATGTAATAAACTATCTAAGCGCTCCATCTCCTGGGCCGATCTGGTGGTCACCGTGACACCGGAAGTGACGCCACCCACCGCTAAGGTGGAAAAATCTGAGAACTCTCAACGGTGGCAGTCTCCGACTATCACCAAACTTAAAAAGGAAAAACTTCTGCGCGACGCTCGTGCTGCCGCTCTCCGCGGCAAGGTGGCGGAGGTTAGGGGAGCATTGGGTAACACCAGTGCTGGCCCTAAAGCCTTCACCTCCCGCCTACGTGCTACGGGAGACGCGCACCATAAGAGCGCTTTCAGCTGATCTGTGTTTTATTTGATGTGGTGAACTGTTTCTGAGTATCTCTTTTTAATTCCTGCACTTTATAAACAATGCTAATACAGGTATTTGGTCCAGCTTAAGGACGTTAAATGAAAGCGCTACTGGGAGACAACCCAGATTTCCTGATTTCGTATTTCTTTTTATCTAACTTCTTTTAGTTCAGCTTTTGCATATGCTTTTGTTGTTTTGAGTTTTGTGCTTGCAGGTTTTGTGTTCGATGGTGCGGATGTTGCGGACTGCTTTTGATCGTAAACGCCAATCGTCTGGTATGCTCAATTCTGAGCATTGGGTAACACTTTCTCCCCTCTTTTAGCTTCAAATTTCTAGATATATTGTTTAGCTTAAGTCTGGGGGAGCGGTTGTTGTTATCCACTGTGCACGAGTTGCACTGCATACTAGAAGTTTGCTTTTTATTTATCCTTATCATTATCATTGTTGCATTCTTCACACACCACTTCACCCACTTGAGTGCGCGCTTATCTTTTTGTTGTTGCTCCGTTTAGACTATTTTGGTTGGAATGTGAAATAGGTTGTTAACGTAGGAACTATTATTTGGAGTGCGATGTTGACTCACGTAGTGTTCTAGTCACTTCGCATGTTATGGTGGAATTTGAGTAGAACTAGATTTTCTCTATGCATCTAATTTATGTTTAGTATTTCTGCGTAAATTTAGATTTATTATACTCAAGTGGTGAATTTGAATGAAATTGACGATAGCCCGGTGTTGTGTGTGTACGAGTGCTAGTCGTATGTTGCTCGAGTCGGGAGGAAGGTTTACCTTTCTCGTGGGCTAAGAACTTGCTCCAAGCGACTCTCGAAGCATGGGTGAGAGCTACTCGTCGAGTTAAACATGATGTAGGCCACCTTTTGGCTAGTTTGAGCTTTGCTATTCCTTGTCCTTTTCGCTCACCTTTGCAAGCCATATTTTGTGCCTTCCATCCCTCTGTTCAGCTCCTCTTCATCCACCAAAGCCCGAAGCTTATCCTACGCCCGCAACCAAATTGTTTTTAACTGCGCTCATAATTCTCAACTTGTGTGGTGTGTGGAATCATTGTGTTATGAAGGGAAAATAAAGTCCATCTGCTGATTTTGAACCAACCGGAGGATACATAAAAGAAGTAAAATATGTTAAACAAGAAAAAAGGAAAAAGAAAAAAAGAGCATCTTTTGAAATGAGATCCTTCCGAGCTAAACAGAAAATCTGTTGGTATTTGTGAAGTAGGCCGTGTGCACACCTGGTTTTCATGATAAGTCTGGGGGTGTGTCACACGAGCATAGTTTGTTGGTCTTGTGGGGTGCAGCGTTCCGTTAGCTCACTTGGGTTGCGTAGCCATCGTGTTTAACTTTGAATATCCTACCGTGACCTAAGCCCCATTTTAATCCTAAAAGTCCTACTGATTTGATTTGCGAGTTTGCTAGCGCCGTGGAGAGAGTGTGACCGGGCAAGCGTATGGTTCACGACGTTGATGGATTTCAGCGGAGTTATTCCTAAGCCCCGATCTTTTGCAACACCCGCCTCAGTGTCTCGTCACGTTCATACCGGGCATGATCGTTCAAATTCCTCATAATTCACCAACTGAGTATAACTAAATCTTTACTTACGCTTTAATACTTCTGTAAATTAGTTAGCATAGTTAGAATCTTCTTCTACTAGAATCTCTACTCGCATGCGTATGTTACTTCGCACCGTACTCCTTTGTGTAATTCTCTATGTTAATTATCGTTTTCACACTCCGCCGGATTCGTTTGCTCGGGACGCGCAAACAGTTAAGTCTGGGGGTGTGATGAGTCCTGATCATATACACATTTATGGACTCATCCGGGCCGCTATTCAGTCATTTCACCGCACTTTAGCCCTGTTATAGGTTATATTTGATAATCCATGCTAGGTGCACTTCTGGGGCCACTTTGGTGTGATTTCGTGCTTATCGTCATCAGTAGTTTTCATGCGTTGTTAAGTGCCACCTTCAGTGGCTGGATTTGTGGTTGTGCCGGAATAGGAGTCGTGTAGGTGTTTCCGGTGCAATTCTGCACAGGAACACTGCGCACGATCACTTGTTCTATTGCGCACGACCACTAGTCGTGCGCCACTGATCGTGTGCACTTAACCCTTTTTTCATGAGTTCTGTTTGGTGTAGTGCGCACGACCATCAACGCCAGTGCGGACGACCACCGGTCGTGCGCCACTGTTCGTGCGCACTTATCATTAAATTTCTGAGTTTTTTTCGTCTAATGCGCACGACCACCGACGATAGTGCGCACGACCACCGGTCGTGCGCCACTGGTCGTGCGAACATTTTATTTTATAAATTTCGTGTCTTGCAGGTTCCACCCAGGCAGTGCGCACGATCGCAGAATTTCAGTGCGCACGACCACTGGTCGTGCGCCAATGATCGTGCGCAGTATTTATTCCAGCGCCTATTTAAACGCCTGTTCCGATTTTAGGGCGAGATATCTGATTCCGGGAGCGGAGTTCCTGTTCCGTACGCCGCCGACCACCACCTTGGGACGCCTCCACTGCATCTCCCACGCAAGGGGAAGCCTCCGCCATCCATTCCAAGACTTCCTCCATTGTCCGTGAGTGTTCTCCACCATCCGCAAGCCTCCAAGCAGCCATTCTCTCATTTCGCCCGGCGAGAAGAAGAAGAAACCTGAAGTCGAAGACGACGGAGCTACGTAGGGAGATTGTGACAGCTCTCTACGCCGGAAGCATAGTCCGCCCGAGTCCGGAGGTAGCCCGACAACCTACCATTCCGGCCGTGAACGGCCGCTAGTCTTCACCATCGGTTATTTCTTTCCTCTTTCCTTCATTGTACTCGTTGAGCCGTGTAAACTTGAATATTGTGATGTTGTTTGTTGAAATGAATATTTCCTTGTTGTTCTTCATGGTTTGCTTGTGATTCACTCCGTTTTCCACTCACTCACTCACGCACGCACGCAAGGTGTTTGTTCCGCGTTAGCAAGAGCTAACGGCGGTTGTGAAGAGGTGTCTGCGACCCTCACCTTCTCGCACTTGAGCACGGTCCATCCACCTCTCGAAGCACGGCATCGCGGCCGTTGCATCCATCTCACCTTGCGAAGCGGTGCTTTCGAACCGCATTTCTTTTGCTGTCGTTAAGACTAGGAAAACCAACCAAAAACCCCCTCTTTGTGTTTGTTAAACGCTTGTGTAACAATAGTCACTGCGCGATTCGTTCACCCAACCTGCATTCCTCAAGAGACCGACATCCGGGGATTCCATTCTCCACAATTATTACTTGACAGCGACCGGTGCACTTGCCGACACGCATCACCCGCACAATCCGCAGAAGCTGCACAAGGAAATTCAATCAGCTAACCGGCCGGTCACAAAAAGGAGACCGCAAGAATTAGGCGCGAGCTCAACTTACACTCGGTGCGATTGATTTTGCTGCTACAGTGATTCCTATTTATAGGTGTGCGACCTGATCCAGTCACCACCCTATAAGATAGAGTCACCGCCCCTGATCGCGCGACCAAGACCGGTTAACCCGCGCGATCAGTAGAAGACCGCTTTGCGCCTTGTGAGCTCGCCGACTTCAACGACCAGGAGATTGCCACTCCTCCAAGAAGCCGCGC
This sequence comes from Dactylorhiza incarnata, assembly GCA_033032865.1. Lineage (NCBI taxonomy): Eukaryota > Viridiplantae > Streptophyta > Magnoliopsida > Asparagales > Orchidaceae > Dactylorhiza > Dactylorhiza incarnata. The sequence goes on along the minus strand of JAWHQI010000037.1, from coordinate 4,084,823 downwards.
GATCATGACAACCCGCCCGGTCATGACGCCCACCACCAGTGTTCGCCTAAACAAGACCTCCTCCAGAGACCGCAAACACTGCCAGGTCGACTAGGGCAACAGCCCGCCAAGCCGACTAAACACCAGTGACCGCATATACCAGCAGGTCGCCAATGGACCAGCTATGCGAACACAAACCGGAGACCGCCCAACTAAGAATACCTTAGTCCGCGCACACCACCAAGAACCCGGACAGCCACCAGACCGGACTACCCTTCTAGAACAAACACCCTGTGCAGTCAACAGCTTAACCCGCACAGTTCAGAACAGCTCGCCACGCGGTCTCACAGACCGCGCGGCCTCACTACCGCAACCTTGGACAAAGAACGGCGGTCAGACCGAATGAGCCAGCGGCTAGACCGAATAGATCAGACCGCAGAGGGAGACCACAAGCTTGCGCGGTTAGACCAAACCGCGCGGTCTCCTCCCAGACCGCCAACTTCCACTTCAACATTTTCAACAGATGGCATGGTCGTAGGCTCACTCGGTGGCAGGTTCTAAAGATTCAAAAGGTTGGCCCCGAGCAGACCAGCTGACCAGGCTCTCATCTAGCTGGCAGGGCCATAGGCTCACTCGGTGGCAGGTTCTAAAGATTCAAAAGGTTGTCCCCGAGCAGACCCGCTGACCAGGCTCTCATCTAGCTGGCAGGGCCGTACGCTCACTCGGTGGCAGGTTCTAAAGATTCAAAGGATGGCCCCGAGCAGACCCGCTGACCAGGCTCTCATTTAGCTGGCAGGGTCATAGGCTCACTCGGTGGCAGGTTCCGAAGATTCAAAGGTTGGCCCCGAGTAGACCCGCTGACCAGGCTCTCATCTAGCTGGCAGGGTCGTAGGCTCACTTGGTGGTAGGTTCCAAAGATTCAAAGGTTGGCCCTGAGCAGACCCGCCGACCAGGCTCTCATCTAGCTGGCAGGGCCATAGGTCCACTCAGTGGCAACTTATGGGAAAGACAAAGTAGGAAAGAAATTCAAGATGAAGAATTAACAAAGGGTAAGATCCCGGCATAAAGTCGGCGAGTGATACCCTCACAAAGAACATTGGCGGCGAATGATGTTGCCTCAGAAAGACACTCGCCAGGCGAATGCGCGGTGGATCATTTGCTAGACCCATGGGCCGCGAGAATTTTGCGGGACGAGGTGGGTTCTCGGAACAGCTCCGTTCCCGCCAGAAAATCAACAAAACTTCCTAAAGTCTTAAAAAGACTACGGCGAGCGTGAGAGAGTCGCAACCGCGTGACGCCCCCGCACGACAAAAATATCTCGGTCATGACCTCAACTAAGGGTTAGCGGCGCTGAAAGCAAACCAATAAATAGTTAAGCATGCACGCGCGAAAGTGCGAAAGCACGTAAAATGGCACACGAATGAGCGAGCTAGCGGCTGATAATAGCGAGAGGTGCGAAAAGGAAATATTCGACACGGCGCAAGAGACAATGCTCATTTTCATTACAAAAAAGAATTACATAACGGTTCTCGCATTACATCAAAAAAGAGAAAGAAAGGGGAGTCTTCATGGGATGTCAGCTTCATCATCGGAATATCCGCTGCTCGCGCCCGGAGAATGGAGGTCGTCGTGCTCCCGCCCATCGCCAGCTTCGTCCGCAGAGTCAACCTGGGCGAAGAGTTCTGGAAGCACGTGGTGAGAGAGAATCCTCTCGCCCTCTTCTTTCAAAAGGCCGGCCATCCGCAGCACCTCCAGCGTGTGCTTAGCTGCTCCTTGGGTGGATCTCTGCATCAGCCCCTCGAACTCGGCGTTAGAGTAGAGGTGCCGAATGTCTCGCTCCATAGGACGTGGACGAGGAGCAGCATCTCTCAGCCTTTGGTTCTCGGCCTCTAGCTCCTTTACTCGCTCGTCAAGGATGCACGCCCGTACGAGTAAGGTATCATAGTTGGATATGTCCTGCAAGAAAAAGAAGAACATTAGCACGAGAAAAAAGGGAAACGCGAGAACTTGAGTAACTACGAAGAGACGTGCTCACCTCTCGGGCTGGGCGGCTGGTGAGAAGGGTCTCGGCGGTCGCCAGTTGCTTCTTCACGGCCAGAAGCTCGGCGGAGACGCCGGCGCGGGTCTTCTCGACCTCAACAATATTCTGCGTGAGAGTCATGCTTCTGCGAGAAGATATATGAGTCCACTCGAGAGCACGCATCATGGCTCGCGCAGCCTCGTGCGCGAGAGTCTGAGTAGACTCGGAATCATAGATGGATGCACCCTCGCGGCTATAGAGCGCGTAGGAAAGACCATAAGCATGACCGTTGGTGGTCTCCTTCTCCCTCCAGGATGGAAGGAGGCGGGAGATGGAGACCCGATTCCCCCCATCCCAGTGAAGCAAGGGCTCCCCGGCCGCATCCGCATACCACTCGCCGAGAGGGAAATTTTGATGACCCCTCGGTGTCGGCTTCAGAGAGGGCTCCGCCGGCACAGCGGCGATCTGAACCACTGAGTCTGCTGCGAGAGCTGAGTCCTCAGCTGCAGGAGCACTCGAGCCAGGGGTCTCGTCCGCGATCGCCTTCCCCTTAACGGTTGCGGAAGATTTCACCCTCTTGGGAGGGGAGCGGGTGGCCTTGTCGGGCTTCCGCTTTTGCCCGCTGGACTTTGCGGGAGGCAGATCATTGCGGCAAGCCGCGACGGCAGACTGCGCACGGGCAAGGGCGTCGTCGGGAGCGACCTCCACGATCGCATTCAGCGGATGGAGGGGAAGACTCCGGACCCATGTGTCAAGGAAAATAAGTTACAAGAAGCGAAAACGAGTGAAGGAAGAGCGGTAGCCGGGGGCGAGATGGTTTAGCTTATCCTCTCTCGGCGGAATCGGCGGTAGCGAGCTGACGTGCTTCCACAGATGCACGACATCCATTCCATGCTTCTGAATGAAGGCATGGAGCTTGGCCTCATAACCCCCAGCATTGGAGGCCTGAAGGTTGACTCATCCTCCTAAATCGTTGCGAGGAGAGTGTTACCGAAACTCCCGGTCACGAAGACGAACCGCCGAGTCCACTCGTGGACCTTGTTGGCTATACCGGTGACCTTAAGCGGGTTTTGGCCGGAGAAGAAGGCCACCCCGCTCTTCGCTCTGAAATTGAAGAGCTTAATGAAGACAGGGAGGGAGAACTCTATTCCCTCCTCTCGCAAGTAGCAGGAGAATGCTACTAGCATTGCGATCGAATTTGGGTTCAACTGAGCGGAAAACACGCTGAAATAGCGGAACGCGTGGCGCAATTCGGGCCAGAGGGGGAGCCGGAGTCCCACCTCGAATTGATCCAGAGGGATGGAGAGAGCGTCAGGCGAGATCTGGTTGATGCGATTGCGATGCCCAGCGCGCGGTGAAGCCCATAGGGATATAGTCGGCAACAGTCCCGACGAAATCTTCCTCAGACAGGTCGCATGTATCAAAGTCGTGGTGAACGACTGAGCACACCTGCTCCTGCCATCAGGTTCGGGAGCCATCTCGCGAGAAGAAGAGAGAACGAAGTCTAGAGAGAAGCGCGAGTGCTGGTGCAAGAAAAAGAGTAGAAAGAGAATGAAACATAATAAAGGTGGTAGGTGGGCTGACTATTTATAGAAAAAGTGGGAAATGAAGGAGATTCTCTACGCACGGGGTGCGGATAGCGGTCGCGCTATCCTGGAACCTCGTAGTCCGAGCCAGCCTATCTAAACCTAGTCGTCGGCGGAAGGCGAGAGTGGCGCGCGAGACGCTTCAGGCAAGTGCAATTAAAAGTGCGGTAAAAATGAAAGCATCCGCAAAAAGCATTCGAAAAAATGATGAAAGAACAAATAACATGCAGACTGAAAATTGTTCCCGAGATACAGCAGGTCTCGTCTTAGTTCAGCGCGGAAAGAAAAGAAAAGAAAGAGAAATATAAAAGGTGCGGGAGAATGCGGGGGGGGGGGGGGGGGGGGGGGGGGGGGGGCGAGAGACGGTAGGCTTAATATTGTATCCACTACCATCGACCCCAGCCTCGCCTCTCTGTCCTCGGAGGCACGCGCGGGTAATGAAACGCACTCAATGCGGTGAGTTCTTGGTGAACCAAGCGCATTTGGTCCCTAACCCGCGCGATATGCCTCCTAGGCGAGGTCTCCTCGCACCCGCTTCCCTGACGCTCCATCTCCCTGATAAGATGCGTGTAATCTCGCTCGATGACACTTATCCGACGCTCAAAGGCTGCCCGGTGCTCCTCCGTCTGGTTGGCTAGGTCTCGCTGCATCCAGATCAGCTTGCAGAAGAGCTCCGTCATCCGCTCCTTCAGGCCCCCCGCGCATCTTCGTGATCACCAAGAAAATCTGAGACGTCACAGGGATAGGGAGGTGGCAAGACCAGCCCCTCCTCCTCTTGGGAGCCCCCTGGCGGGATCTAACGAAAGCCTGCGAGAGCGAAAATTAGCCCTTCATACAAATTTTAAGTCTAGTATAGGGGTAACTAACCAGGTACATAAAGTTCGACGGGAGATTGGCGAGAGGTCCCAGGCTGCCCGGCGAATGGTTGGTACGGGGGGGTGGAGCGATTTCCCCTTCCCAGGGCGATGCACCGGTCAGTGGCACCTTGAGTAGTGGCCATGTCCGCGGTGAGAGAGTGGTCCTCAAGACCTTTGTCAGACGGATGTTCCTGCTCTAGAGCTAGGGAGTAGGTAACAGTCTCGGGAGCAGGTGGGTTGCGCAAGATAGGGGGCAACTCGGTGGTCCCGAAGGTGAGTGCTGTGCAGACCCGAGTCAGAAAAAGGGGTGGTTAAAAATTAGGCGAGAAGGTAATACAATGCTTACCCGGCGTGGGCGGGTTCCCGCCAGAAGTAACAAGATGGCGGACTCCCGGGCCGGGAGGACGCCTCCGGGAGCGGGTGGGGGAAGATCGACATTTGTCTGGTTAGCCCCAGGGCCACCCTCCAACGCCTGCAGGTTCTGTGAGTGGTTTAAATTGTTGAGGTATCTCGTCACTAAGGTTAGCCCTAAAGACGAGAGGAATTATATTACCTTGGCGAGGTCGCCAAGAGGAATGCTAGGAGGGGGAGTCTCGGGCGCTGACTCTACCACCGTAAGATCTCGCCGGGCTGCCCTGGCTTTCTTCAACCGGTAAGGCTTGGAAGTTTCCCTCGTTGACGAGAGACAGGAGGCATACCGAATGGACTTAGAAGGGATATCCCCCTGCGCTGCCGCAAGGCGGTCCATCAGCCCTTGCTAAAGCGGTTTCAGCGTCGGCCTCATGAATGACATCGGAATAGTGAGAGCTTCTTGGTAGTTTCAGAACATTGATTGGAGGACAGACACTCTGAAGGCAGCAACTGAGGACATATTTATAGCAAAGTGGAGGGCCCCACCAGAAAGATTCCACCAACGTCAGCATGAGCTCACCAAATACGCGGGGTTGGACGTTCTTTCCGAGAGAGTGCCTCACTCGAAAAGAGCGGGGATTGTGTACAACCCCATATTTGTCGAGTGGGGCCCCCGGAATAGGATGGGTAGGAGAGCAAGCCAGAAGGGAATTCACATAGGTCAGAAGAGGCAGAGGGGTCTCAGAGCGAGTGCAGATCTCATCTCTAGGTCATTCACCCATTCAGAAGCACTAGTGTGTGAGGGGATAGACGAGTACGGGTGGAGTCCCACTCGTCAAGCAGGCCAGGTATTAGGCGAGTGGTGCCTCCATAGACCACTTGCCAAGTGGGATCTAGTGTGCGAGAAGCCTGGCGAGTGGTGTCTTCACGGACCACTCGCCTAGAGGGCTTTCAGGGGGAAATTACCTTAATACCCTTCGTGGGCTGCCAACAGCCCTTCAGAACAACGGAGTTAGGTTGTTGGCAGACCAATTTGGGGTGCGATTAGTAAAACCAAAAGGCAGATTCATGTTATTTGTAGACCAGGCTAGAAAATCTATAAATAGACCCTTAAGGGCACCTTGGAGGAGACCGGATCTTCTGGGCTCTCTCCTCCTATGCAAATTTTGGTTGGCTGCTAGTGCCCTCCAAGTTGCCCGGCTGAGTATTGGTTTGGGAGGGGAAGCTCTCTAAGATCTTTCGGGCGTGTGGCGGGACCTCCTCGCTTCAGCCTTGGGTCAGTTCCAGATTTTCCATCCACAGTCCAGAGAGTTTCGTGAGGGAGAAGTAAGCACGGGTTACACCCCCCTATGGGTCCGAACTCAAGAGACCGGTTGTCGGTTTCAACAGAGTCAACACCAAAATGTTCATACATATAATAACTATGAAACCTTAGATCAGTATCATAACACGCCTGTGCTTATAACTTGAATCCGAAATGAGAAAAGGGATCCCAACATATTAAGTTGTGCTGATAGAGCATATCACATCTATAATAAATCAGGTAAATGCAATTGTGGTTCTATATAACCAAATTGGATCCAACCTCATTCTCAGATAGCAAATAAACAATGGGTATGATATGTTTCTATCAATTAAGTGGCTATAATTATTATACCCGAATGCGTGAACTAAAGGGAAAATGAAATTGGTTGCTATAGATGGTGATTCCAATTCCATTCGGATTTGCTCCTAGATCTGCATTGGGTATGCAAAGAGAATCCTCTCTTCTGTCTTCATCCAGAAATCCAGCCAAAAGGAACCTAGAAATGTAGTTCACTAAAAAGAGATGATCCGAAAACATGGAAGAAATGCAAACCCGGATTCCCACGAAGCAGTCTTGATTTCTCCATGCTGTAAGTACACAAAACTATTTCTTTTCTGTAGATCTGAAAAATGGAGGAGCTGGCAAGAGAGATCTGAAGGTGTTGCAGCCCTATTCCTCTCAATATCTAGATCTAACTTTCCCATAACTGAAAAAGAATCGTCACCTCTGCTACTAGATCGAATCCCTCAAAATCTAGAGTCGTCGTCGGCCTTGATGTAGGCAAGTAGGATCCGGGGATGAAAAGGACAGAGGAAAAATAGGGCTGCTCCTCTCCAGGAAAATGAAGAAGATGATGTTTCCTCCTATAAAAAATTCTGGATCTGGAGACCGGCAACAATATTTCTCGATCGAACGAAGAGGAGGAAAAATGTGCGGAGCGACAGTTTTGTGAATGAAGGAGACTCACCGTTTCAGCCCTAGTTCACGGCTATTCAAGAATAGAATAGTACACTATGACATAACATAATTTGTGCTTTAATAGGAAGAGCCACGACGAAAGTTACACAATATGATTCAATAAATCCAATAAAAACTTTCAACAAAATTAAATATGAAAATCCATCAATAAATTGGATTTTATATTTATGCCAAAATCGTGCCTAGGGTGAGACCGATCCCGCGGCATGAATTACGAGATGATCTGACTCATCTATCACAGGCTTCGACCGTTCGCGCGACTAAATTAACGCACGCCGTGGGAGTACGAATAGATCTTAATTTTCACGTACGACTATATTAAGACATCTCGTTGAATCAAGTCCACTAAATGAAAATTTTCCATCAAGATAATCTAAGCACTTATACTTGATTCAAACCATAAGCAATACACCCAAAATAAATAATAAATAATAATAAATTTAGATTTCATGTAAAATAAAGGGTATTGTACCTTTGGGTGCAATGGAGCTGTGAATTTAAAATGAATATGAAAACCTCAATGTTCACCTGTGCATTTCTGAGCCTTGGATTATCCTTGCCAGTAGATGTGAGACTTCAAGGTGCAGGCAATCATAATTGTTGCGGGTCGCTCGGGTGCTCTGGTAGACCGATTGAATTGAACCATCTTAGCTCGGAAGCGAACCGAGCGCGCAAACAGTCAATTAGAGATTCGTTGAGTACACTGAGACTTTTTTACGTGGAAAACCCGGAAAGGGTAAAAAACCACGCGGCCGGAGCTGTGCCTACCAAACTTCACTATCTTCTGAGAGGTTGCAGTTGGGTACTTAGAAGTCGAGCGCGACAGGTCGCCGCTCGTTACAATAATAGAGAGAGAGGGAGAGAGTTCCGAGGGTGACAGGTCACCTCTCGGAAAACTAAGTCTTATTCCTTCTGAGAACTGTGGGGAACAAAAGTGAGAATGCTCCGGGGAATGAAAGTGAGAATGCTGAGTCGCCTTTCGGGATGGAGGAAATCTTCAAGTCCACGAAGGAGATCTTCAAGCACCGAAGGAGAATTCCGTGAAAATCTTCAAGGAGCTCTCCCGGGTGCAGAAGGCAAGGTCCCTTCAAATGAAGGCTCTGGGCTCCTTTTATAGCTTTGGTCGAGGGTAGCCCGGTAATTTCGCCGTTGTAACCACCGTAACCACCTGGCGGACGAATCACGTTTTCCGGTTCGGAGCACACTGATTGCCATTTTTTGTAAATGACTGTCTCGTCCTCGGGCAGTTCGGGCAGTTCGGGCAGCTTTGTTGAAAGCAAAAAAGGCGACAAGCTGTTCCTGTAATCTGAGAAATTAGAAAGACAAAAAGTGAGCGTGCACGAAATGTGAAAGTGCTCTGAGCGCGCTCAGAAGTGTTATGAGCGCATAACGAACGGGGAAGCGTTCTTGGCGGAAACCGGAACCCGAAGAGCGGGCGGCGAATCAGAAAAGGGGAGACTCACCCCAACCTTGCTACGGGGGAGAGTGGCTCGGCCGCACCCAAAGGGGGGCGCGGCATGGCCGCACCCAAGTGGGAGGGCGCGGCTTTGCTTGGCCGCACCCTAGGGGGTGCGGCTTGGCTTGGCTGCACCCGAAGGGGTTGCGGCCGGGTCGCACCCAAGGGGGTGCGTCTTGGCCGCACCCCACATGAGGTGCGGCACTGACGCACCCCAAGGGGGTGCGGCCTGGCCATACCCCAAGGGAGTGCGGCCTAGCCGCACCTCACTAGGGGTGCGGCTTGGCCGCACCACACTAGAGGTGCGGCTTGGATGCACCCCACTAAGGGTGCGGCTTGGCCGCACCCCACTAAAGGTGTGGTTAGGCGAGAGCGGTTGGTTACGACATGGTTGGTTACGGCGCGGTTGTGGAGTTGCGGTCCGGCGAGAGCGGTTGGTTACTGAGGAAGTGGGCTTGCCCGCTTCCCCACTCTCCCCTCATCATGCTAGTGGCTTTGGGGAGTAACCACCTCTTCTTATGCATATAAGTTAATGGGAGTCTTGTATGAATACGCATCATAAGCCCCCCAAACCTTCGGAGTCCAAGTTTTTGTGCGTAGGAGTGCAAAGGTTTTCCTCTTGCTCGCGGCGATTCCGATTTGTTGAGCGGTGCGTTGGATCATGGAGGAGGTGAGTTCTCTTTTCATTTTGTAGGAACAAAGAAAGAGAGCGGAGGAGTGCGCCCACGGGGGTGGTTCCGTCCGAGGGAGCGAGCGTCCGGAGGCTGCGTGCATGCCCGCGCGTGGGTGGTGCCGACTGCGGGAGCAAGCCGCCGCCGGGCGTGTTGTGTCCGCGCGCGGGTGTTACCGGCCACGGGAGCAGACCGCCGGGGAGGGAGCTGCGCGGTCCGTGCCGGGCGAACCATGCGCGCGGCGGTTGCGCTCTCGGCCGGCGCGCGGGCTACCGCGCGCGCAGTGCTGCCATGCGCGCGCGGGCTGCCGAGCGAGCACGGTGCTGCCGAGTGCGCGCGCGCGGCTTGCTATTTGTGCGGGTTGCTGCGCGCGCGTGGCTTGTTGTGGGCGTGGCTTGATGTGCGTGCGCGGTTAGGTGTGCACGCGGCTTGATTCGTGTGCGTGATTAGTTACTTAATATACGCCTCTCTTATTTTTTATATATTATTTTTGTTGCTTTCAGGCTTCGAAACGGGGTGGCCAGTCAAGGCCTATGCGCCTGCGTTCCACTCTTGATGTTGCGCGGATTGATATATGGCGAAAGCAGTTTGTGTTGCCTTCTGACATTGAGGTGAACATTCTACGGGTGGAGGAGCGCGCTCAAAATCCACCAACCGGTTCCATGACCCTTTCTGAGAGCTGTCTGAAATCCGGGTTTCGCCTTCCTCCCTCTGAGGAGGTTGTTGAGATACTCCGGTTCTGCGGTGTTTTGATTACCCAGTTTACCCTTGCCGGGATGGCAAACATCATGGGGACGGTGGTGTTTTTTCGGGATCATAGCGCGCGCTTTTCGCTCGAGATTTTTAAGGATTGGTGTAAGTTTTTACCGACTCAGGTGGTCGTATTGAAGTCCGAAGCAACAAGTGTTGGTTTCACTTTGGGAAGAAGACTGATTACCGCCACGGGAACACTCTTTATGGGTATGTTCAGAATCGGTGGGAGTTGCCGGAGCTATGGAGAGCACTTCCTGGACGCTGCCACCGACAGACTGGACAAGAGGATGAGTTCCTTCCTATCCCTGGTTTCCCTGGCCGAGAAGGGCTTTCGAAGGCCCTGTTCTGTATTTCCAGTTGCGTGGAGGAAAGTCGACTGCTCTCGGTGGGGCTTTCCTGGGACGCCGAGCGGGCGGCCGCTGTTCCCCTAGACGTGGGAAGAGGAGGAGAATTGTTGTCAAGAACGGTTTTTCTAGCTCGTGTTCTATCCCACCGGCGCCCAGGAGCCATGATCATGAGGCCGGCCCGAGCCGCCGCAGGGGGGAGCGGATTCCGTCTGATGCGGAGGTTGAGATCTTGGGGTCTCCTGTTGCTGACCGGGTCCCACATGGAGACTTGTCGCCGCCTCCCCCCTTGCCGCCGACGAGGCGAGTTTCTTCCTCTCTTCAGGCGATGGCTTCGGCGGTAAGCAAAGTTCTCTTTTTCTAGCCTTGAATACCTTTTCCCCATCGTTACTTTGGTATGTTGACTGTTTGTCATTTGTATGCAGGCCGATGTTCTAACCAGTGTTGCTCTTACATGGAATGATTGTTACGTGGGCCTCAAGGATAGCTACTTCGCACTTCAGGAGGAGCTGCGCGTGGTGAGGAGCAATATGTCCATTTTGCAGAAGAAGAGAGATCGCGACTTGTCTCACCTCAGGCAGTTGGAGGCCGATATCTCTTCTTCCCGATCCGAGGTCGAGAAGCTGCGGGCGGAGTATGGTGGTGACAAGGCACTTGCCGAGGATGCCCTTCGTCGGTTATCGGAAGCTCAGGGGGAGATGTTTTGCCTAGAGGGGGAGTTGGGCTTTCTGAGGAGCGAGGTGGACCGGTTGTCGTCGATCAAGCGCAACCTCGGGGAGGCCAAGGTGGCTGGAGTGACCGAGTACAAAGATTCTCTTACTTTTGTAGAAGAGCGATTCCAGATGGCGGAGGAGATTCACGTCGAGGTTATGACGAAGGAGGTTGAGCCCTTGATAGCGGATGAGCGCAAAGTTGCCTTTCAGAGAGGCATTCAGAAGACTCTCCGTATGATGGGGAAGAAGTTCGGGTGCGACACCGCTGGCCTCGGAGTTGGGGACCTTTCAGGGGATGATTACTCGGATGTAGCCGAGGACTGATGTTGGTTATTTTTCTCTTTCCTGCTTTCAGTATTGTCATTTGTTTACTCGCAGCTTTTACATAATAGAAAATTAGTTTGCGCATGTCTGAGCTCGCGGCTTTTACATAATAGAAAATTAGTTTGCGCGAGTCTGAGCTCGCGGCTTTTAAATAATAGAAAATTAGTTTGCGCGAGTCTGAGCTCGCGGCTTTTACATAATAAAAAATTAGTTTGCGCGAGTCCGAGATCGCGGCTTTTACATAATATAGGTTTGGCCGGTGAATAGCGGGTGTATTCAAACCGGGGGCGAACGTAAGGGGGCAGGCCCCAACGATGTCGGGACTTGACGGTGGAGGAGAAGGGCGAACCTTCAATCGACGGCGGTGCAAAATCCCCGGAGCAGGGCCCCAAAGTGGCCGGTGAATAGCAGGTGTATTCAAATCGAGGGCGAACATAAGGGGGCATGCCCCTACGACGCTGGGACTTGACGGCGGAGGAGAGGGCGAACCTTCAATCGACGGCGGTGCAAAATCCCCGGGGCAGGGCCCCAAAGTGGCCGATGTATAGCGGGTGTATTCAAACTGAGGGCGAACGTAAGGGGGGCAGACCCCTACGATGCCGGGACTTGACGGCAGAGGAGAAGGGCGAACCTTCAATCGAGGGCGGTGCAAAATCCCCGGGGAAGGGCCCTAAAGAGGCCGGTGAATAGCGGGTGTATTCAAACCGAGGGCGAACGTAATGCGGGAAGGCCCCTACGACGCCGGGACTTGACGGCAGAGGAGAAGGGTGAACCTTCAATCGACGGCGGTGCAAAATCCCCAGGGCAGGGCCCCAAAGTGGGTTCCTGCAGTAGAATAGCTCAGGACAGGTAAAACATAATTAGAAAATGAACATTAATACGTGCGCAAGTGCAATCTTGCGGCGATTCTCTCGATAGGCCACAATTATCGCGCCTTCAAACAATACGGAATTGCATTTGTTTAGAATGCGCGCTTCAAAGATCTTGCAGGATCTCAAGCCGAAGGGACTGCAAATCGCTCAGCAAGGAAACTGAAAAAGAGGATACAAGTTTGACGAGAGAGGAGGTAACATCGTGCTCCCTTTACGGTGCGCTTGCTCGAGCTCTTTTGGTCGTTCATCGTAGTGGGCGGCAGTGACCCGGCGTCCGGCCCTCGGTGGCATCCTTCTGCGCTTCTTCGCGGAAAGCCTCAAGGTGTCCTGACTGGACAAGGCGTTCAATTTCTTCTTTCAACCTTGCACAGTGCTCCGTATGGTGTCCTCGTGTTAGTTTATAAGTTTGTAGTCTAAATCACCTAGAGGGGGGTGAATAGGTCCCTTTGATTTTTCCTCTAAGTACCCTAGCTGATTTCTGTATTAGTTTAAGCAAATCAACAAACACAGAAAGCACACAAGAATTTATAGTGGTTCCCCAAAGACAGTGTCTTTAGGTAGTCCACTTTCCCCCTTCACCCTTCTAACAGTGTGTTAGACAGGGCCAACTCCTCCAACTCAGCTCCAAGAGCTTACAACTCAGATCCCTCAGGATCTCTCAGGTTTTTCCAAACCCTACCTCAGGCTAAACAGACCTACCTCAGATCAGCCCCTGATCCCACAGCTCAGACCTCAGCAGGTCCTACAACTCAGGATAAATAGCCCTTCAACTCTGGCTCAGCAGCCCTACCTCAGATCAGCTCCTGATCCTACAACTTAGACCCCTTCCAGGTAATACAACTCAGAGGAATCCTCCTCCTACAGCTCAGGCCTTCAACCCTACAACTCAGGCTGTTAAGCCCTACAACTCAGAACCCTCAGGTTCCTACAACTCAGGGGAATCCTCCTCCTACAGCTCAGGCCTTCACCCCTACAACTCAGGCTGTTAAGCCCTACAACTCAGAACCCTCAAGTTCCTACAACTCAGACCAAATGGTCCTACAACTCAGGCTGTTAAGCCCTACAGATAAATGAGTTTAAATCTTACTACAGCAGACAGCAGTTGAAGTCCCCTGTAGTTCCAGCACACCTGGTGCTTCCTTGTAGCTGCAGAGGTTGATGTTAGCTAATATCTGATCTTACCCTTCAGATGAAGGTTGGAAGATCTCCTTGCTCCTTCTGGTAAAGGAGCTAACTTTCTCTCTCAGTATCTTCTTTCTTGTTCAGTGAGCAAGAGGAGAGTGAGGAGAACACTGGCCGTCAATGGAACAGTCTCCTGTTTGTTTTGCACGTGGCCGACCCTATCAGAGTTGCCCTAACTTCTTCTTGTATACATCTCTGATCTTCAACGGCTCTTAACTGACTTTCTGACAAGCATGGGAGAGACTGGTGGACCCCACACAGCTTTTCTGCAACTTGCGCCACGGGCAGAACACGCAATCTGCATTCGACGAACACGCTGCACTGTGTTCGACAAACTTGCCAAACTCTGCGTTCGACGATCTTGCCAAACTCTGCGTTTGACGAACTTGTCAAACTCTGCGTTCGACGAACTTGCCAAACTCCGTGTTCGACGAACTTGCCAAACTCTACGTTCAACGATAGGCACTCTGTGTTCGACGAACTTGCCAAACTCTGCGTTCGACGATTTGCCTTGTCTCTGCGTTCGACCATCTGCCTTGTCTCTGCGTTCGACGATCTGCCTTGTCTCTGCGTTCGACGATCTACCTTGTCTCTGCGTTCGACGATTTGCCTTGTCTCTGAGTTCGACGAACATGCCAACTCTCAACTGTTTCTTCATTTCTGTCTGAGTTCGACGAACACGCCAGATCTCAGCTGATTCTTCTATCTCGTCTCAGCGTTCGACGAACTGTGTTCTGCGTTCGACGAATGGATCTCTGCGTCAGGCCCAGTGTGCCTTCTCAGCGGCTCCTTATCTGGTCTCGTCTCAGTGGTCCACGAACTGAGTTCTGCGTTCGACGAACGGCTCTCTGCATTTGACGAACACGCCATTCTTTCCAATCTGCACGCTGCTCCTTTCCCGTCTCAGCGGATCTGCTGAGACAGCGATCTCGTCTCAGCGGATTCTTTGCTATCTGTAGCTCAGCTTGCTTATAAGCTTTCTCAGCGGCTCCTGTTCTGGTCTCAGCGGTTCCGTTGAGACAGTGGGCTCGTCTCAGCGGTTTTGACCCTTCGTCTCAGCGGTTCTGCTGAGACAATACTTCATCTCCTAGGAGATGAATTGTCCTCATCTAAGGGCATGTTTGGCCCTTCCTCTTGAGTCACCTGTGCATGTATATCCTACACAAGTATAGCTTTATCAAATACAATATGTCCTTAGCATTGTGAGTGATGCCTCTTCAAATCAAGGTAATATTGAGGGCAAGATTCCCAACAATCTCCCCCTATTTGAAGAAGGCAGGACATTCCCAATGTTAAGGTACATGGCCAACAAAAACATTTCACAATAATGATCTATTTAGTATGGGCCCTAACACCCTAAGCATTGGCCCTATCTAGCATGGGCCCTAACACCCTAAGCATTGGCCCTATCTCCCCCTTTCTGGTTTCTTCAACTATTTATCCCTCTCTGGATTGGGAGGCAACATCTATAGATCCCTTTGGATCAACTTATAGGTCAACCTATATACTCTTAGCATTTTCTATCTCCCACTCAACCTGAGCAGGGATTTTGCTCCCCCTCAATTAGAGAGCTATTTTCTGTAATAGCTGATCTTGTTCAATTTGAACAACCCTTTTTAGCTCCCCCTCATTTGGAGCATATCTATTGATCTTGTGGTTTAGGGGAGACCTAAAGCTCATCTGAACCAGATTTTTCTAATTAAGCTGACCAGCTTTCTTTAAAATCAATAGGAGTAGAGATACTTACCTTGAGGAGGTAGTCCTCAATTGATGTTGAGTTCACAATGGTTGTGCACAACAGTTGTGGCCACCTCTTTCTCCATTCTGAGATTTTGCTCTTCCAGCAACTGGGATGTGCTCCCCCTCACTAGCATACCCATCTTCTTCTCCATAGAGAGAGCAAAGCTCCCCTTCACTTAGGGCATACATATGTGGAGAAATCTGCAGCAATGAATTCTGACTCAGCTGTGGATATGGCCACACAGGTCTTCTTATTGCTGCACCATGATGTCAACCTCCTTCCTGTCATGTGCCTTTAGCACCCACTGTCCAAGTACCAAATTTGGTTGAGGTTGGTACTTGGACTAACCTGCAAGAAGTTTAGTTATCCTTAGGAGACCAATTAGCTTTGGGTCCTAGGAACATGTTAGCATGATGAAATGGCCTTACTCTAGCTGCACCCTTGGCAGGAAGGCTCTTCTTTGCTTTAGATACATTGGGATTGTACCAACAATCTATGGCAAAGTGTCCCACTTTACCACAGCACCAACATTCATGAATGTTATATCTCCTCTTCTCAACATGTCCTAAGAAATTAGCATTACTTTGACTGTGTTCAAGAGGGGAGACAGCTGCATTCTTCCTATTTCTCTCAGCAATGATTTGACTGAAAGTCAATTTAGGTGTTGTCTTGATGCTCTTTGTCCTGATGTCATCAGCTCGCTTTGGCTTGGCAACCATACAAGATCTGATAGCATCAGACACTGAGCAACAAGCCTTGTCAACAGATTTGACATCAGTTATGCTCTTTGCTGAAGCAGATTTGGAAGAGCTTGCACCCTTATTCTTGACTGGAGGGGCTGAAGTACCAAATACAAATGGTCCAGGTTGGGCCAATTGAATTTCCTCATGGGGAGCCTTCATGGCACTCAATCCCATTCCCTTTCTTCCACTATGGGAAGGAGTATTTTCCTTCCTATAGAAACTCCCATTCTTTCAGTGACCATGAATGCTTTCATGATCATACCTGTTGGAAGGAAGTATCACCTTTTGAAAGGTGGTTTGAGGCTTAGCCTTCCTCTTGCTCTTCTCTCCACTCCCTTCTCCTACTTCCATTTTATTGAATCCTAGTCCTCTCCTATTGGTTTGAGAGGAGAAGGTGTCAATAATAGGAAGCACAGATTTGGGCTTGGAGAATTGAGCCACCAGGCTCTTCTCCTTCACAAGCTTCTCCTCAAGGTCCTTGACGACCTTATTCTTCAGGGAAATAGTGCTTAATTGCACAATTGTTAACCCCTGTAAATGGCTAATCTGTCTACTCATCTGATCCACCAGGGTGGTAGGTTCAGTGTAGTCATTCTTAGTCATCTTGAGGGAAATAATTTCCTGGGCTTGCCTCTTGGCAAGCTTCTTGCTCTTCTTCAGACCCTCCAAAAGAACACCATATTTGTCAATCAATTGATTGAGTTCTTCCTCAACTTCCTCGCCCCTTCCATCAATTGATGAAGGTGCATCAGATTCTAGACATGCATCATGATCAGAAAGAGAAATGGAGGAAATTAATACCTGATCTTTGTCAGAACTATTCTGACTGACTTCTTCATCAGAGAAGGCCATAAGGCCTAGCTGAACACAGTCTTCTTCATCCTCCTCTTCATCACTATCTGAGTGTGAAAGAGGGGCCCTAATTCCAACCTTGGCAGCTGGGTAATCATCATCTTCTTCTGCAGCAATCAGCCCAATAAGGGCTTCTTCCTTTTCAGATTCTGATGGACTGGAGTCTGATTCACTCCAGCTCCTTTCATTCTTAGCTAGAAGGGATTTTTCTCCTTTCTTGCCTCTTGTCTGATGAGCCTTCTTCCCATCCTTCTCTTTTCTCTTGACTGGGCAATCAGTACTGACATGCCCTGGCTTGCTGCAGCAATACTAGACAACTTTAGAGGAATTAAATTTAGAGTTGGATCCATACCTGTCAGTCCTGGAGTGATGCTTTGACTCCTTGTTGTCCTCCCTTTTGTGATATGAGGAAGAGGGCTTGTTCTTCCATTGCCTCCTCTTCATCATCTTCTTGAATTGCCTCAAAAAGGCAGAAAACTCTTCATCAGAGGAAGAACTATCTGAGGTGCTGGTTTCTGATTCAGCACTTCTCCTTTGAGGAGACACCATCCTGCTCTTGCTTCTCTTGGAGCTGTCAGCTTTGAGAGCTACATAATTCTCCCTTGATTGAGCCCTTATAGAGGTGTCCTCTTCCTTCCTTACAGACAGTTGCATCTCATAGGAGAGCAGTTTTCCAAACACTGTGTGAGTTGGGGTCTCACCAAGCTTGGCCACTTCCCTGATGGCACAGATTTTTGTGTCCCAGTCTCTTGTTAGAGATCTAAGGAAATTATCATTCAACTCATAATGAGTGAAGGTCCTTTCATAGGTCCTCAACTCATTAACTATTCTGAAAAATCTTTCATAGTAGTTGTTAAATTTTTTGATTTGAATCATTTAGGAGTAAGCAGGAGTTGCATCAACTGAGTTATAGCCAAACAACCACAATGCCACACAGCAACACAAGAAACTTTATTGAATCACAAACTTCATTTACAGTGCGAGACATACATGGCGAGACATGATTAATAAGAATCACGAAGGAGAGAAGAACAAAACACACCAAAACAAATATGGCGGCTAGACCAGCAGAACGCCAGAACAGACCGGCAGAGCCAGACCGGCAGAATACAAATACAGACCGCGCGGTCTCGGCGGTCACCCAAAAACAGACCGCCCGGTCACCTCCACTTCACTTCAAAATTTCAACACTCCCCCTTGAAGTGGGAAGTGGAGACTAGCCCGAGTAAACTCCGCAACCGTGTAAACGGTCCCTTCGCCAGCGGCTTTGTGAAGATGTCTGCGACATTGTCCGCACTCCGAACATGCTCGACCATAATAGATCCTCTCAACACCTTTTCACGAATGAAATGGTGCTCAATCTCAATATGCTTGGTCCTCACGTGACAGACTGGATTATTAACCAGCTTGAGAGCACTCTCATTGTCCCCGCGTAGCATAGTGGGACCTCGAGCCTCCTCATGAATGTCCTCCACCAACCTCCTGAGCCAAACGGCTTCCTGAGCTGCCAAGGCCGAAGCCTTGTATTCCGCTTCTGTGGTAGATACGGACACCGAGTCCTGCTTTTTGCTGCACCAAGAGATAGCTATGGGGCCCGTCATAAAGACATAACCAGACGTTGATCTCCGATCATCCACGTCTCCCCCGTAATCAGCATCCATGTATCCATGCAACTCCAAGCTTGACCCTCTCCTAAATAGGAGACCCAAATCAGAGGTCGACTTCACATATTTCAGAATCCCTTTTGCCGCTAGAAGATGAGGCTTTCGTGGCTCCGCCATGTACCGACTCACTTTTCCAACTGCATAAGCAATATCAGGCCTCGTGATGATCAAGTAAATCAAGCTCCCAACCAGAGCTCGGAACACCAACGGATCAGATAGAACTCTTCCCTCATCCTTCCGAAGTTTATGATGCTGTTCCAGAGGTATAGAGCTGCTCTTCCCTTCTTCCATGCCGAATCGTTGAACGATCCGCTCCGCATATCCTTCCTAAGAAACAAGCACTCCGCTCTCCCGCCTCTGAACCTCGAGTCCAAGTAAATGGTGAAGCTCACCCAGATCCTTCATCTCAAATCTGATAGCAAGCTCGGCTCTCAGCCTTGCTACTGCCTCCTTCGAGTTCCCGGTGACAATCATGTCATCCACATACAGCAAGACAATGACCCAAAGTGCCCCCTCCTTCTTGACAAATAAGCTAGAGTCAGAGTCCGAAGCAAAGAACCCGCAGAATAGAAGATACTCAGCGATCTTTCCATACCACGCCCGAGGCGCTTGCTTCAAACCATACAGGGCTTTCTTCAGTTTGCAGACGTAGTCCGGACACTCCTTCGAAATGAAGCCCGGCAGCTGGATCATGAAGATATCCTTGTCAATCTCTCCGTATAAGAAAGCATTCTTTATATCGAGCTGCCAAATCTCCCATCCACAAGATGCCGCCAAAGCAATAACAAATCGGACCGAAGTCATCTTTTCCACTGGACTAAACGTCTCATCATAATCTTCACCATACTGCTGTGAGAACCCGCGAGCTACAAGGCGAGCCTTGTATCGCTCGATCGTACCGTCAGCTTTCTTCTTGAGTTTATAAACCCATTTGCATGTCACAGGGGTAATGCCCTTGGGCCTGGGCACTAGAGACCAAGTCTCATTCTTTTATAGAGCATCCATCTCCTCTTGCATAGAAATATCCCACTGCTTCACGCCTTTGGCTTTCTCAAAGCTCGACGGCTCCCTCTCATCCAAGGGACCAACAAAGAAACATGAGACGAAGCTCACCATGTTTCCTCCTGTGTATCGATCTGGTGGCTTGATAGTCCTCTTCGACCTCCTAAGAGGTTGCTCCTGACTAACCACCTCCTCAGCTGCTTCTTCTGTGCTAGCTCCTCTTCCAGATGAACTTGGAGCATCACTCCCCCTGCTTCCAGAACCTGAAGCTTCCATCTCAGAGCTCGACACAACAGGATCTCCTGGTGAAACAGGCAACTCCACTTGAAGATTTTCAGCATTCTTCCCTTCTTCATCAACCCTGTTCTCCTGCAGTTCAACTCCTGAACTCCCCTTGTAGGAAGTCACCTCATCGAACACCACATCCCGAGATACAAAAGATCTTCGAGTGTCAGGATCCATGCATCTCCATCCCTTCTTCCGCTCATCATATCCAACAAAGACTAGCTTCCTTGCTTTCGCATCTAGCTTTGAACGAAGAGTATCAGGAATATGCACATAACAGGTTGACCCGAACACCCAAAGGTGTGCAACACTTGGTTTCTCCTTGAACATCAGTTCGTGAGGGGTCTTCATGTTGATAGGACTTAGAGGCATCCTGTTGATGACGTAAGCCGCACAAGACATTCCCTCCGCCCAGAAGGACTTTGGGATACTATTGGCATGAAGCCAACATTTACAAGTTTCCGTCAGATGATGGATCTTCCGTTCTGCAACGCCATTTTGCTGTGGAGTATGGGCACAAGTGAGCTCTCTCCGAACGCCGTGTTTCCTGCAAAAACTTGAGAACTCACCAGAGGTGAACTCCCCACCATTGTCAATTCTCAAATTTTTCACCCACAGGCCTAACCGACCTTCAACCAGCTCCTTGAACTCCATGAATCTCGCAAAAGCTTTCAACTTCTCTTTCAAAAAATACACCCAGACATATCTGGTGTAATCGTCAATCAACACCAACATATATCTGTTGCCTCCAAGGCTTGGGGTGGCAGTTGGTCCCATCAAATCACCGTGAATGCACTCCAACGGCGCTTTGCATCTTGTTTGTGATTTATCAAATGGAAGTCGATGAGACTTACCAAACTGACATCCCACACAAACATGACCGTCTTAAAAGGAGGACAAGCTAGACAAGCCCTTGACAAGGCCCCTTACCGCCATAGCCTTCAATTTGTCCGTGCCTACATGCCCCAACCTTTCATGCCAGATAGCCGCGCTATCATTGGTCGTCATTTTATCAACATAGGTACTTGTCGATAACACGAACAAGTCCTTCACCCTCTTTCCAACATGGATAACATCTCCCTTTATCTCCGGTTGAGTTTTAAGAAACTTCACTTCTGTTGGGCCAAACAGAACGTGATAACCGACATCAACCGCATTGGTCACAGAGAAGAGATTCTTCTTCATACCAGGCACATGATAAACACTCATCAAGGTGAGTGGACCCTTATCACTGCTCAGAGAGACAACTCCTTCTTGTTCTACTGAATGAACAGAATTATCAGCCGTTATGATAGCATCGTTACCCGAGTAAGGCGCCAAAGAAGAGAACTTTGATTCATCCCCGGTGAGATGATGTCCACACCCTGAATCAACAATCCAATCCTCTTCGAAGTTGATGGCAGCCAAGGCCTTAACAAGCATAGCCATCATATTAACCGCAAAGGCTCCTCCCCATCCAGCTTCATACTTTGGCTTCTCCTTCTCCGATGCATGTCCCGGCTGAAGATTAACCCAACAATCCTTCTTGAAGTGGCCGTTCTTATTGCACCTGAAGCACCTTGGTCCATATCCCTTCTTCTTCCCATCAGACTTAGGAGCATAACCCCTATCCTGCTGACCTGAAGTAGAGGGTCCATCATAACCCGACTTCTTCTTCTCCCACTTCTTCTTCTTCCCAGAGAACAACACATCACTATCTCCCCCAGAGATAGAAGTCCCCGCCATCTGTCTTGCCAAACTTTATTGCGAAGCAAGTAAGTTCTCCAGCTCCAAAAGAGATGGTTGATTTGCCCAACTCTGAACTGAAGTCACAAAGGCAAGATACTCCTTCCGCAACCCGCGGATGATATGCCTCTTCAGTTTTGCCTCCGAGATGGGCTCATCAGGGTCCAATGCAGAAATCTCTGCTGTGAGGTTCTTCATCTTGAGAAAAAAGGTAGAAATAGAAAGATCACCTTGAGAGGCTTTCGCCAACTCATTTTCAAGAAACTATAGCCGAGCTACATTCTTCTTATTGAACAACCCGTCCAAAGACGTCCAGATCTCAGTAGCAGATTTACATCCAATGATGTGATCAAACAGCTCTGGCGAGATAGCCCTCTTGAGAGTGAACTCTGCCTTAGCATTAGTCCTCCTCCAAAGTCTCACCTCTGCCATATTATCTCCTGCTAGAAACACCTCTTGTGTGTCTTCTCCTCCAACTATCTCCCAAAGATCCTCGCCAAGTAAGTAACTCTCCATACATGACCTCCATTTCTTATAGTTAGTCGATGTAAGGAGTTCAATACCAAGCCCTCTTGCATATCCACCTTCCATGGCAATCTATGTGATCTCTTCTTAACAAAGACGATGGCAACTCAAGTTGATCACTGCTTATCCACTCCAACAACCTCCCTCTGATACCATGTTAAAATTTTTGATTTGAATCGTTTAGGAGTAAGCAGGAGTTGCATCAACTGAGATATAGCCAAACAACCACAATGCCACACAGCAACACAAGAAACTTTATTGAATCACAAACTTCATTTACAGTGCGAGACATACATGGCGAGACATGATTCATAAGAATCACGAAGGAGAGAAGAACAAAACACACCAAAAAAAATGTGGAGGCTAGACAAGCTGAGACCACACAGACCGCTCGACTCTAGAGGTCGCCCGGCTTGTCCTGAGACCGCGCGAACAGAAAACAGACAGATCGCCTGCACTGCAAGACTGCCACCTCAGGCCGCACGAACGGGAGCTTTATTGGAATGAAGAACAGAAGCTGTCGCCAGACTGCAACTCAGATCGCCTAACCGCTGAAGGTCGTTTGATCGCTGAGCTCGCTGCGAACAGCACAAGAACGAACATAAACCAGTTCGCAGACAGACCGCTGCCGAACTGTTTATTCAAGTTGCTGGGAATCACCAAGGAAGGAGACCGCAACCTGCTGACCGCAAACCTGCGAACACAACAAACAGTCAACTCGGTTCCGAGACTGCCCGAATTCAAATTTGAACCGCACGAATTAACCCAGGCTCTAGTTCTTGCAGTTCTCGTTATGAATGACAGGCCATGCACCCCTATTTATAGGCGGGTAGACGGATGTTGTCACCGCACAAACTGGGATACAGTCACGACCCGTCAGATCGCCAGCGGTCTCATAAGGCAGACCGCGCGATCAGACCACTTGGACAACCTTCCGTCCAAGACCGCAGAACAGCAGGCAGATCGCGCACAAGTCGCGTGAACATGAGACCACGCACAAGCCACGCGGACACAAGTGTACTCCTTCCTTAGACCACCAGGAGCAAACCAGAACCATCTGGACGACTTCAGACAAGTCGCCAGATCGCCAAGCACAAACTGCCCGGACAGGCGGTCACATAAGAACAGACCACCCGGTCTTCCAACAAAGAAGACAGGCCAACCAGCTGACCAACTCGGGAATAGACCGCAGCAATCAAGAACAGACCGGCTGAACCAGCAGGCCGACAGAACAGACCGGCAGAGCTAGACCGGCAGAATACAAACACAGACCGCGCGGTCTCGGCGGTCACCCAAAAACAGGCCGCCCGGTCACCTCCACTTCACTTCAAAATTTCAACAGTAGTCAGCTATGCATTCCTGATTTAGTTGCCTAAAGGCTTCATACTCTTGATTGAGGAGGGATTTCCTATCATTCCTCACATCTTCAATTCCTTCCATATACACAATCAGTGTATCTCACATCTCCTTTGCAGTCTCATAGTGCACTAAATTCTGGAAGGTTGAATCATCAATAGCATTGACAATAATATTTTGAGCCCTTTTATCCATTGTAACCAATGTTATATCATCCCTTGTCATTTCAGTGTAAGATTTCCCAACCTGCCTAGTTGGATCAATGGTGGAGGGCTTTGTGATAAGGAAGGGGCCTTCCTGAACAGTGATAAAGATTCTGGGGTCAGATGCTTCCATGAACAATCTGACCCTCTGTTTCCATATGCCAAAGTTGGATTTGTTGCATATGAGCAATTTCATGGAGCCCATCTCCTTCTCCATTCCACTAGAGGACGCCATTGAGATTTGATTTGACTAATCCTTTTAGGATCTGGTCAGACTGTTAAGTCCTTCTTGACCAACCTACCTCTGTACCACTTGTTAGTTTATAAGTTTGTAGTCTAAATCATCTAGATGGGGCGGGGGGGGGGGGGGGGGGTGAATAGGTCCCTTTGATTTTTCCTCTAAGTACCCTAGCTGATTTCTGAGTTAGTTTAAGCAAATCAGCAAACATAGAAAGCATACAAGAATTTATAGTGGTTCCCCAAAGACAGTGTGTCTTTGGGTAGTCCACTTTCCCCCTTCACCCTTCTAACAGTGTGTTAGACAGGGCCAACTCCTCCAACTCAGCTCCAAGAGCTTACAACTCAGATCCCTCAGGATCTCTCAGGTTTTTCCAAACCCCACCTCAGGCTAAACAGCCCTACCTAAGATCAGCCACTGATCCTACAGCTCAGACCTCAGCAGGTCCTACAACTCAGGCTAAACAACCCTACAACTCAGGCTCAGCAGCCCTACCTCAGATCATCTCCTGATCCTACAGCTCAGACCCCTTCTAGGTCCTACAACTCAGATGAATCCTCCTCCTACAGCTCAGGGATTCTGCCCTACAACTCAGGCTGTTAAGCCCTACAACTCAGAACCCTCAGGTTCCTACAACTCAGAGGAATCCTCCTCCTATGGCTCAGGCCTTCAGCCCTACAACTCAGGCTGTTAAGCCCTATAACTCAGAACCCTCAGGTTCCTACAACTCATACCAAATGGTCTTACAACTCAGGCTGTTAAGCCCTACAGATAAATGAGTTTAAATCTTACTACAACAGACAGCAGTTGAAGTCCCCTGTAGTTCCTGCACACCCGGTCCTTCCTTGTAGCTGGAGATGTTGATGTCAGCTACTATCTGATCTTCCCCTTCAGATGAAGGTTGGAAGATCACCTTGCTCCTTCTTGTAAAGGAGCTAACTTTCTCTCTCAGTATCTTCTTTCTTGTTCAGTGAGCAAGAGGAGAGTGAGGAGAACACTGGCCGTCAATGGAACAGTCTACTGTTTGTTTTGCACGCGGCCGGCTCTATCAAAGTTGCCCTAACTTCTTCTTTTATACATCTCTGATCCTCAACGGCTCTTAGCCGACCTTCTGACAAGCATAGG
The DNA here is from genome assembly GCA_033032865.1 of Dactylorhiza incarnata. Taxonomy (NCBI): domain Eukaryota; kingdom Viridiplantae; phylum Streptophyta; class Magnoliopsida; order Asparagales; family Orchidaceae; genus Dactylorhiza; species Dactylorhiza incarnata. The sequence goes on along the minus strand of JAWHQI010000037.1, from coordinate 4,059,972 downwards.
AGAGACTGGTGGACCCCACACAGCATTTCTGCAACTTGCGCCGCGGGCAGAACATACAATCTGCGTTCGACGAACACGCTGTACTGTGTTCGACGTACTTGCCAAACTCTGCATTCGACGATCTTGCCAAACTCTGCGTTCGACAAACTTGCCAAACTCTGCGTTCGACGAACTTTCCAAACTCTGTGTTCAACGAACTTGCCAAACTCTGCGTTCAACGATCGGCACTCTGTGTTTGACGAACTTGCCAAACTCTGCGTTCGACGATCTACCTTGTCTCTGTGTTCGACGATCTGCCTTGTCTCTGCGTTCGACGATCTGCCTTGTCTCTGCGTTGGATGATCTGCCTTGTCTCTGCGTTCGATGATCTGCCTTCTGAGTTCGATGAACATGCCAACTCTCAGCTGTTTCTTCCTTTCTGTCTGCGTTCGACGAACTGCCTTCTGAGTTCGACGAACACGCCAGATCTCAGCTGATTCTTCTATCCCGTCTCAGCGTTCGATGAACTGTGTTCTGCGTTCGATGAACGGATCTCTGCGTTTGACGAACACGCCCTTTGTGCCTTCTCAGCGGCTCCTTCTCTGGTCACATCTCAGCGGTCGATGAACTAAGTTCTGCGTTCGACGAACGGCTCTCTGCGTTTGACGAATACGCCATTCTTTCAAATCTGCACGCTGCTCCTTTCCCGTCTCAGCGGATCCGCTGAGACAGCGATCTCGTCTCAGTGGATTCTTGGCTATCTGTAGCTCAGCTTGCTTATAAGCTTTCTCAGCGGCTCCTGTTCTGGTCTCAGCGGTTCCGTTGAGACAGTGGGCCCGTCTCAGCGGTTTTGACCCTTCGTCTCAACGGTTCTGCTGAGACAATACTTCATCTCCTAGGAGATGAATTCTCCTCATCTAAGGGCATGTTTGGCCCTTCCTCTTGAGTCACCTGTGCCTGTATATCCTACACAAGTATAGCTTTATCAAATACAATATGTCCTTAGCATTATGAGTGATGCCTCTTCAAATCAAGGTAATATTGAGGGCAATATTCCCAACACCTCGGCCTTTGCGGAAATTGCAAAACTGGGATTAATCTCCGCTGTGCTGGGAGAGCACTCTGGGACAGTTGATGATTTTGCTGTTGTAGATTATGGACAGTATTTGCTCGCGAGGGGCATTTAACGGGGTGTAGATCCGGGAGCTTTGATTTTTTAGCCCTCGGGAGCGGTCTGCTCGGTTCTGAATGGGCAGTTCGGCCTTCTCGAACTGTTGTTGCTGTCCCTTTCTCTTGCTATTCGTATCTCCAAATCGTAGTGAGTTTGCTGGTGACGGAAGATCAACTTTTTCTGCCAATGCGGGAGTTTCGCCGCACTCTCGCACGCCTTGCTTCTCAGAATTTGGTTTTGGCGACGGGTCATAGTTGATCCAAGGGAGCCCGGCTGCGGCTGTTTCGAAACCACGAATTGTATCCCTGAGGATTCTCCCTTTGTTGGCCATGCGTCCTGGCATAGAAACGTCGTGGTCCAGGGCGTCGAGTAGGAGGCTCCCAAATATTGCGTCGTAGGGGGAGTCTGCCTCTGCGATGATGAACTGAACATCGTATTGGACTAGTTTCGAGTGCATCCCTACTTGGACGGGGAGGGCGACGACTCCTATGGTGGGTACCATAGTTCCATCTGGGAGCTCTGCGTCGCTGGCCCTGAGCTTGAGGTTCCCGCTTAGGAGTTTGAGCCGCACCACGGCTGACACGAACAGAATATTGAATGAGATGCGATGGGTTATCAACGCCCTTCTTAGCTCACAGGATAGATTTCCTATGCTTGCGTCTAAGGCTAAGTCCAACCATCCACGGGGACGCTCTTGGGGAAAGCTTGTGTAGATCTTCTCGTGCTGCTTGCTCCACTCCGCTTCCCTTAGGCGGGGCGACTCGTCCGTATCGGGCTCTTCTCATTCTTCTTCTTGGATCCTTGGCGCGCGCGCTTCGTGCCGTTCAACGAACAATTGGGACAACTTAGTGAAGTTGTGAATCGCTCCATTTGGGATGGATTGATACCAGCGGAGGGCGTCTCCGCGCAGTGTCTTGGTGAAATTTTTGCAGCTGATCTGGTCGGGAAGTCCGAACGTCCGCACCGTTATCAAGAAGTGATTAATGTGCCCGTACGGGTCCTCTGCTCCGTGGAACTCCTTGAAGTGCGGGAGCTTTAGCCATGACGGAACTGGGTATGCCAAAATTGACTTTGACGGGGGGGGGGGGGGGGGGGGGGATCGCCTTTGCTGGTGCGTGACATCGTTCGGATCCTGCCCCGCTGTGAGATAGGACGGCTTGCTAGTTAATCCAATCCACTGGGGTTGGATGGGTGCAGCGGTGAGCGCTCTTTTCGCCGAGCCTTCAGGAATCGAGGAACTGCATGCGTCGGATAGTTCGGGGAAGGTGTCCACTCTTGCAGGTTCCATGAACTCGGGCGCTACGTTCGGAAATCCTTTGCTCGGCATTTGGGAATCGATTCCCACAGACCGGTCGAATTGAACCACCTTAGCTCGGAAGCGAACCGAGCGCGCAAACAGTCAATTAGAGATTCGTTGAGTACACTGAGACTTTTTAACATGGAAAACCCGGAAAGGGTAAAAAATCACGCGGCTGGAGCTGTGTCGACCAAACTTCACTATCTTCTGAGAGGTTACAGTTGAGTACTTAGAAGTCGAGCGCGACAGGCCTCCCCTCGTTACAACAATAAAGAGAGAGGGAGAGAGTTCCGAGGGTGACAGGCCACCTCTCAGAAAACTAAGTCTTTTTCCTTCTGAGAACTATGGGGAACAAAAGTGAGAATGCTCCGGGGAACGAAAGTGAGAATGCTGAGTTGCCTTTTGGGATGGAGGAAATCTTCAAGTCCATGAAGAATATCTTCAAGCGCCGAAGGAGAATTTCGTAAAAATCTTCAAGGAACTCTCCCGAGTGCAGAAGGTAAGGTCCCCTCAAATGAAGGCTCTGGGCTCCTTTTATAGCTTTGGCCGGGGGTAGCCCGGTAATGTCGCCGTTGTAACAACCGTAACCACATGGAAGACGAATCACATTTTCCAGTTCGGAGCACACGGATCGCCATTTTTTGTAAATGACTGTCTCGCCCTCGGGCAGTTCGGGCAGCTTCGTTGAAGGCAAAAAAGGTGACAAGCCGTTCCTGCAATCTGAGAAATTAGAAAGACAAAAAGTGAGCGTGCCCGAAATGTGAAAGTGCTCTGAGCACGCTCAGAAGTGTTCTGAGTGCGTAACGAACGGGGAAGCGTTCTTGGTGGAAACCGGAACCCGAAGAGCGGGCGGCGAGTCAGAAGAGGGGAGACTCACCCCAACCTTACTATGGGGGAGAGTTGCTCGGCCGCACTCAAAGGGGGCGTGGAATGGCCACACCCGAGAGGAGGGCGCGACTTTGCTTGGCCGCACCCCAAGGAGGTATGGCCGGGCCGCACCCTAGGGGGTGCGGCTTGGCTTGGCTGCACCCCAAGGGGGTGCGGCCGGGCTGCACCCAAGGGGATGCAACTTGGCCGCACCCCACATGGGGTGCGGCATGGCCGCACCCCAAAAGGGTGCGGTCTGGCCGCAACCAAGGGGGTGCGGCCTGGCCGCACCCCAAGGGAGTGCGGCTTGGCCGTGTGAAATTTTTCGAATCTTTATGAAGTGAGCAGGAATCATTCAACTTAGAATTCACAAGCCAAACAACCAGAAGCAAATGGAGGCAAACAAGTGATCTTTATTGATAGCAACTTCAAATTACAAGGCAAGGCATGCTTGGCGAGACATGATTTCGCCAGCACAAACACCAAAGGGAAAAACAGAAATTGAAGATAACTTGAGACCGCACGGTCTCCCTTGCGACCTCAGCAATTCACCAAACCGCAACCCGCTGCCGAACTCCTGATTCTCCCGAACTCCAGCAACACAACTCCAAGCCACAGACCACCCGAACACTTTCAGAGGAAAAGGTGATCGCTGCTGCTCGCACTATCCGCAGAAGCTGCACAAGAAGAGTTCAATCAGCAGACCGCCCGGTCAGACAAATAGAGACCGCAGGAAAGAAGAGAACTCGGCTTACACTTGGTGTGTCTATTTTTATTGCTGCCGATGTGTCCTATTTATAGGCGTGAGACCTGATCCAATCACCACCCTATGAGATAGGATCACCACCCTCCAGACCACGCGACATACCGGTCACACCGCGCGATCAGCAATAGTTCTCCTGCTTCATTTTAGGTGAGCTCGCCAGCTTCAACCAAACCATGAGAGACCGCCACTCTCATAGTAAGATCGCGACTCCACAAGGAGATCGCCAGACCGCCACAAAGTTGCTCACCACCTGTGTTCGCCAGAGACCGCGAACACAACCAGTTCGCCATCAGACCGCGAAATCCTGTCCGCATGCCGGTCTCCTCCTGAGACCGCGAGCAGCGTCCAGCTAGCATACCAGTCTCCTCTTGAGACCGCGAACTGAGACCACGCGACTAAGTCCCTTAGTCCGCGAATACCACCAGAAAGCCCAGTAATCTACCAGACCGCATTCTGGAAAACCTGGATCAAGCTGTGCGGTCACACCAGACCGCCACAGCCTTGAGGAAGACAACCCACCACGCGATCACGAACAAACCGCACACACCAAAAGACGAACAACCCGCCACGCGGTTAGAGACAGACCGCGCGGCCTTCACCTTCAGCCGCCTTGGACCCATACCAGCGATCAAGCGAGGAGACTGCAGCTAGGCTTAGACAAGCCAGACCGTAGAGGCAGACCGCCAGGTCGTGCGGTCACGCCAGACCGCCCGACCGCCCGACCTCCTCCCAGACCGCCCAGGTCCAAAAGCCCTCTAACTTCCACTTCAACAATTTCAATAGGCTGCACCCCACTAGGGGTGCGGCTTGGCCGCACCCCACTAAGGGTGTGGCTTGGCCACACCCCACTAAAGGTGCGGTTAGGCGAGAGCGGTTGGTTACGGAGTGGTTGGTTACGACGCGGTTGTGGGCGTTGCGGTCCAGCGAGAGCGGTTGGTTACGGAGGAAGTGGGCTTGCCCGCTTTACCACTCTCCCCTCATCATGCTAGTGACTTTGGGGAGTAACCACCTCTTCTTATGCATATAAGTTAATGGGAGTCTTGTATGAGTACGCATCAATAATAATTCCAAGAATTAAAAGTCCTGTCAAATGTGAATCAACCCTGAAGGTCTCGGTTAATGCATGCAAGGATGGATGCTCTGTTGACATTTCCTGTTTAGCTTCTTCCTGCAGGTTAGAAAAGAACAAGAGAAAAAAGGAGAGAGCAAGATGAAGCAAATAAAGAAGAAAGGCAGCGGCTAACTCATCCCAACAGGAGATAGCCAAACTAAATAGAAGAAAACAACAGCAGGCATGGGTCTGACATGATGCAGACCGCACAGACCAAGTCCCCAGGAACAAATATTACAATACTAAACAAAGTTTTAGATAAAGGCGAGAACGAGGATTAAGGATAAGATAAATATGTATGATTAACACCCCCCTTAATCTAGGTCTTGTCGTTCTTCCTGTCGAGCTCCTCGATACTACCCATACTGATGGATTTGCGAAAGCTTATGAACTTTTCAGCCGATAGAGCCTTTGTTAGACCATCCGCCAATTGCTCCTTTGTGTTGCAGTAGGACAAGCTGATTTCCTTCTCTTCAACCAAATCCCTTACGAAATGATGCTTAATTTGAATGTGTTTCGTGCGATTGTGGAAGACGGGATTTTTGCTTATGGATATTGCAGAGGTGCTGTCCATCATGAGCTTGAGAGTATGCATTTCTTCTTGCTTAAGAGTTGAGAGAAGTCGATTAAGCCATAAGCCCTCTTTTACCGCCTCTCCCACGGCCATGTATTCCGCTTCTGCTGATGATAGGGCAATGCTGCTTTGTTTTCTGGAGTTCCAGGAAATGGTTTTCTCACCAAGCTGGAAAAGATATCCGCTGGTGCTCTTCCGGTCTTCTGAGCTTCCTGCCCAGTCACTATCTGAGTAGCCTGTGAGATGTTCTCCCTCCTGTTCCTGTCTGGTAAATAACACGCCAAGACCTTTAGTTCCTTGTAGGTATCTCAATATGCGTTTCACTGCCCTCATATGAACAATGCTGTGCTCACATGCAAACCTGGACACAATCCCCACAGAGTGTTCTATGTCCGGTCTGCTATTGGTTAAATAAATCAGGGCACCAACCATGCTGCGTTATTCTCCCTCATTCACCTTCTCTTCCCCATCTCCCATTTTCAGCTTGTCACCTGTACCCATTGGAGTGGAGGTGGGTTTGCAGTCATGCATATTGAAGCGATGTGGAAGCTCTGATATGTATTTCTGTTGATGCACAAAGATCCTGCCAGGATGTTGAATGATCTGAAAACCTAGAAAGTACTTCATAATTCCAAGATCACTCATCTCAAATTCATTTTTCATAACGTCCTTGAATTCCTCCACCAACTGAGGGCGTGACCCTGTGATGAGGAGGTCGTCGACGCAGAGGCAGACAATGACAAATTAAGAGTCTGAGGTGTGCTTGATGTACAGGGTGGCCTCATACAAATTCTTTGTGTATCCATGTTGCTTCAGATAACTGTTGATCCGCTCATTCCACGCCCGGGGGGGGGGGGGGGGGGGGGCTTGTCTTAGACCATAAAGAGACTTCTTTAATTTATAGACTTTCTCTTCTTCCCCATTCACGACATATCCCTCTGGGTGCTGTACAAACACATCCTCCTGAAGTTTACCATTAAGAAACGCGGATTTAACATCCAGTTGATGTATTTTCAGGCTTCGTTGGGCTGCAAAAGCGATAATCATTCTGATTGTCTCCATCCGAACCACCGGAGCAAAGGTTTCAGTGAAGTCACGACCAGGTTTTTGAGAGTAACCTTTTGCCACCAATCGAGCCTTGAATTTCTCCACCTCCCCTTTCTCATTCAGCTTCATTTTGTACACCCATTTTAGCCCTATAATGTATTTATTTGGAGGCTTGACTACCAGCTCCCATGTGTCATTCTTGTGTATCATGGCAAGTTCGTCATCCATGGCTTTGACCCAATGGGGTTGACAGGCAGCCTCAGAGAACTTGACAGGTTCCTTGCACAGCATTGCTATGTTACAAGATTCATATATATCAGAGAGAGATTTAAACTTACCGGGATGTGATGAATCGTTTGAGTCCAAAGGTGATTCCTCTAGGAACTCTTTTGATGCTCTTGGACTGGGCAGTTGTGGATTGAGGTCAGCTGATAATCCTTCCACAACATCCTCCATAGCAAATGAGAAGACTGGACCTTGATTCTGATCCTGATGTTGGCCCCAATTTTCCCAGCATCCTTGTTCATCGAATACAACATCAAGGCTTATGATAAGTTTGTTATGCACAGGATTAAAAAGTCTATAACCTTTCGATTCCATGCTGTAGCCGACAAAAACATGTTTTTCTCCCTTTGCTTCTAATTTGTCTCTGTTGTCATTAGCTGGAATAGAGTAAGCAAGGCAACCAAATATCTTCAGGTGCTGAATGGACGACTTTTGGTGGTACCACTGCTCATATGGTGTAGATTTAGTGAAAGCTCTTGTTGGTGCTCTGTTAAGAATGTAGACAGACGTGCTCATGGCCTCTCCCCAAAAGATCTTGGGAAGTTGCTTATAGTGCAGCATGCTCCGACCCATCTTAACCACCGTTCTGTTTTTTCGTTCAACTACCCCGTTCTGCTGAGGACTATGAATGACTGTGAGCTGGTGTTTGATACCTTGAGTCTCACAGTATGAATGGAATTCATTACTGGTGAATCCACATCATACGGCTATAGTCATCTACAAAGAGGAGGTAATACTTTTTGCTCCCCCATGTGGCTGTAGATGCAGGCCCCCATATATCTGCATGAATTAGCTCCAGGTGGGTTGTAGCTCTTGATTTGCTTTGTTGAGGAAAAGGAGTCATGTGGATTTTGGTAAGAGCACACACCTCACAGAATTGTGCATCATGAATGGTTCCTTGCACGCCTGTTGCCAGCCCTGCACATTTTTTGTAAATCTGACATGTTCAAATGTCCACACCTGCAATGCCACAACATTGAGTTCTCCATACGTATGGCATCATTGGCACGGTCGAGATGTTCATTGTCGTTCATCACCATTTATAGTGGAAAAATCTGATTCTTGGACATCTTGACTGTGGTGACAATCTGTCTTGTATGAATGTCAAGGATGGTACATTCTTAATTTTCAAAAACGAGTTTATATCCCTTTCTCAATAGTTTCCCCAGGCTGAGGAAGTTTTGTGATAGGCTGGGAACATACTGCACCTCATGGATATGTTTCACAGCTCCAGTCTTTAATTTTACTGACACCACTCCTTTCCCTTCAACAGTTTTAACATTGCCATCTCCCATCAATACCTCTGATTTGGCAGATTCATCTAATTGAACAAATGCCTTCCTATTGTTTGACATGTGGTTGGAGCATCCACTATCAAGGAACCATACCTCTGATTCAGCATTTTCTGGGTGTAAGCATGAGTAAAAGGGAGTCTCAGGTGGATCCATAGGGGGATTATTGGTGAAGGGAGCTTCTTCCTTGGATCTATGTTCCTGATGCCAATAATCCTTTTGCAGATGATTTGGATTCTTACACCTTTTGCACTTGGAGAAACAATCTTTGGTGAAGTGTGTGGTTTTGTTGCATAGTTTACAATAAGGTTTCTGAGTCCTGTCATCCATGCCTTTATCTTTAAAGTTCTGATTCCATGAGTTAGATGCAGGTTTCTGAGATGAAATGGTCAGACGACTCTGATAAGCCTATTCCATTTGTATGCTTTTACACTTCATTCGTGCTTCATGACCCTGCAGTGAGCCCATGAGCTCAGACACTGTCATCTTGCTGATGATTTTAGCTTCCTGAATGGCTGCTACAACATGCTCATAGCGAGAGCCCAGGCTGCCAAGGATGTGGGAGACCACGTTTCTCAGGTAAATCATCACTGAACGTTCTGATTTTGTTCACGATCAGGGAGAGATGGGAGATATATTGTTGTACAGATTCATTGTCTCTCATGACAAAGGTATTAAATTCTCTCCATAAAATGGTTCATTTGATGCCAATAACATGCTCATTTCCCCTGTATTCTTCTTTTAATATTCCCCATGCTTCTTTTGCTGTTTCAGCATCGATGATGAGAGGTAAGATGGATCTGCCTACTCGTTGTTGGATACAGAGGACAGCATTGGCGTCCCTTCTCTGATTTTCCATGGTGAGCATGGTAGTGTCCACTTCTTCTTCCTTCACATCTTTTGCTTTTGCCGTTTCTTTCTTGCTAGGTCCAGCTGTTGAGGGTCCCTCTTCAATAAGATCCCACAACCCCTGGGAGATGAAGAATATCTTCATCTGTTTACTCTAGTAATCATATGATTCCCCTTCAAAAATGGGAATACCGGTTTGGTTGTACAAAAAAGTTTGTAATCCAGTAGAGGCTGCCATATGATGAAGTAAGCTGAAAACACGAATCCAATGGTGATTCGAGATACTGCACCGGATCTTCTGATGGCGCAAGCCGTTAGCTCTGATACCATGTTGACATTTCCTGTTTAGCTTCTTCCTGCAGGTTAGAAAAGAACAAGAGAAAAAGGAGAGAGCAAGATGAAGCAGAGAAAGAAGAAAGGCAGCGGCTAACTCATCCCAACAGGAGATAGCCAAACTAAATAGAACAAAACAACAGCAGGCGTGGGTCTGACATGATGCAGACCGCACAGACCAAGTCACCAGGAACAAATAATACAATACTAAACAGAGTTTTAGATAAAGGCGAGAACGAGGATTAAGGATAAGATAAATATGTATGATTAACAGGCTCTCCTGGTAGCTTTTGGTCAAAGCTTAGAGGAAACGGTCAAAGCACGTTGAAATGGTGGCTCTCTTAAAACCTGCGACTGCGGATCTTTTGCAAATGGAGGACAAAAAATCAATGGCCTCTCTTTCGTGAGATCTACCGTGTTCCTTCTCCAAATGAGACAGTCCTGTTTCTTCTCTACAGGAAGTGAAATCTGAGAGAAGTAGAAGAACTGCAAATTGATCTATAGCAATCCAAGCATGAAAGGCCGGGTTGATTGCAGCAAAGATGAGCTAGCCGGCGATGGAGATATCTCAAGCCTCACGAGTCTGCAACGACAATTTTGCAAAACGAATGGCAGAAATGAACACTATTAATTTTGCCGGCGACGGCGAGATAGTTTGTCGGCGATAGTATCTCGACTATGAAAATATTCCGACCGCGATAGGCACCGGGCTTTACCCCTATGCCATATCAATTAATTGATGTAGTTTAATATATACATTATTAATTAATTAATGAGAAAAATAGTTATGTATTATTTTTTAATTTTTGTTAAAAAAAATTTATGATTATTCATAAATTATTAATCTTTTATCATTTCAAATTAAATTGATTGGTTTATATCGTTACTTTTCAAATCAACTTTAATAAAATTTACATGTCTAATGATAGCCTATCCATGTAGCTGTAGATAGTGACGGACGCAGGATAAATTTTCTTTGTGGGCGGACTACTAATTTATTTAAAAAATTTATTTAGTAAATATAGAAAAAAATATGTTTATAACATAATAATGTTAACTTTTTTATATTATATTCATAATTTGAATGATTTTTTTTATAGAATTTGTGTAAATATAGAGAGCCCGATTAATCTCGTTTAGGTTAATCTCTCCTCACGTTTCTTCAATCCCGTTTATGTTAATCTCTCCTCACGTTTCTTCAATCCCGTTTAGGCTAATCTCTCCTCACATTTCTTCAATCCCGTTTAGGCAAACTGAATATTGAATTATGCTTGCTTTATTTCCGAATTAGTGATCTTCTTCCTAACGTTTATTTTATGAATGTTTATAGGAATTAGGAAACAGTGAATCTTAGACTGCATATATTCTTATGTTGCTCATTAGCATATTATCTGAAATAAACAAATTGATCATTGAGTTTATGTTTTACTTATTTCTCATAAGAACAAAGAATCATTGATTGAGTTTATGTTTTACTTATTCAGCTTATATAGTTATGTTTAACTTATTTATGAATTCTTATAAGAATAGTGAATCTGATCTCACTTAGGTTAATCTCTGTAGAATTGAGCAAATATGAAATAATATTAGTTACTTATGTCTAAACGGTTGAACCCGATTCAACCGATCCAACTGATTTAACCATGAACCTCTCCTAAGACCGTCTCCATCTCCGGTCCGGTTTTTATAACCTTGGAGAAAGTATGTTTATATTTCTTAAAGATTTTTTTTACAATGTCTAAATATAGAAAAAAATCTACTTTTTAATGATTTTTTAAATATATTTAATTATTGAAAATATATCTACTTTTTTAAAGATCTTTGTTGTCTAAATATTATATTTTAACAAAAATATTTAAATATTGGTGTTATGAGAATTTGAACTCAAGACCTCTACAAAAAATATAACTTAACATGAATTCAATAACCACAATGCCAAACCAAATTAATTCTTTAGTTTTGAATAGATATTCTATATAATATCTATAACTATAAGAACAAAAATAATTTGTATAATATTTTTAGTGATTTTTTTTAAAATTTAGTGTGTGTGGCCACCCACACTCGGCCTCATGTAGGTCCGCCAATGAGTATAGGAGCTCTACTAAAAAGTTTTTCAATTCTATGAATTTTGATTATTTCTTTTAATTTGAGAATATGGTGTAATAACTTCAATGAACATTGTATTTTATTTTTTAAAATAAATTTTAATATATATTAAGTCATTAGATAAAAACAATGAAGCTATACTTGCCAATTTTGAATGTTTCACCAAAGGCAATTTTTCCTTTTTAATATATTATATATATAATCATCTCTAATGCCATAATACGCAATTAAGACTTAATAGGAGAGGCCTTTGAGAGTTACAATATAATGGCCAATTAATACCATTAACCTTAAATTAAAATGAAGAATATGAAACCCTTAAAATAAATGAGATTTCATATCATGCCAAAATTCTTGCCAAAACTGGTGTCAAGGGTTAGATCGGGTTCGCAACATGAAATTACGAGACTGTCTAACCCACCTATCACAGGTTTCGATCATTTGTGCAACTAAATTATCACACACTCGTAGGAGTCTGAATAGACTCAAATATTCACCCACGACTTCACTGTCAGCCTCGATGAATCGAGTTCATCCATTCTTTCCTTGGTTTTCTCCCCAATTTCTATGTTTGTTTTCCGAAATTATAAAGTTACAGTTTTGGACTAATTTGATTGGTTATGTCTTGATTATGAAGACTAAAACATCTATATTATCATGTGTTGAAGTTGTGATGTTTTTGGGATTGACTCTCCTACATGATTGCACTGTTTATGCCCGTCTTACTGTTTTCTTGCTGTCCAAAAGTTGTATTGTTCTCGTAGGAATAGTGGACTGGTTTTGAGCATTGATTACTGTTTCTGAAGGTGAGTTTGCCGTCCAGATTATATGAATTACTGTTTGGAGTCTATTGGTGACTATTTAATGATAATATAAATGTTGCGCTCGAGGCTCCTTAAACTGGTCGAAAATTGACCGTCTTAGCCCGGGAGTGGATGAGCGCGCAAACAGTCACAGAGAAGCGAGACGGTTGGCAAGAGATTTTTTTATTGTGGAAAACCCCAGAAAGGGATGAAAACCCACGTAGCCGGGACGGTGCCGACTAAACTTTACTATTTGTTGGCTCCTTTACATGGCTTGCTTGAGAGAGCGAGACTGACATGCCGCTCCTCATTACAACATGGGGGGAGAGAGAGAAGTGTTCGGAGGATGACAGACCACCACTCTCAAAGCTTAGCCTTCTTCTTTGTAGTGGTGGGGAGCACCGTGCTATGGAACTTGAACGTACTTTAGAACTTGGACGCACTCTGGAACTTGGGCGCGCAACCTGCTGGACGGCCTTCGGAGCGCTCAAAGGAGGATGAAGATCTTCGATCGTCTTCAAAGTGCCAGAAAATTCCTTCAAGGGCGACTTCGAAGAGGAGGGAAATCTTCAAGAGAGTTCTCTCTCTCCCTCTCTTGAACTTATGAGTAAGGAGGAAGAGAAAAAGATGGAGGAAAGTGAAGTCTTGGGGTTCTATTTATAAGCCCCAGGGGTGGTTAAGGTGGTTACTGCGGATGATCGCAGACCGTAACCACCACAAATAATAAACGCAGACCGATTTTATAAGTTTCATAACGCGTATTAATTTGGAATTATTCTAAATGCAAACCAATATCCTTTTGGATTTTCGCACCCACTCATGACGGGTGGTTATACAAGCGGTTACGCAGGTGGTTATTCGTGCATCGAACGGTGGAGAGATCGCGGCAGGGGCGCTCGGACGGTGGAGGAGGAAGGGATCGACGACGGGGGTGCTGCCCGTCGGCAGAAACCACCCGGCGAGGAGGGGCGGCCAGTGAGGAAGGGCGGCCGGCCGGGTGGCCCATGCGACAGCTGGCGCACGACCACAGGCGGCCGGTGGGGGGCCGACCAAACACGGTCGGCGGGGGGGCAGGCCACGAGGCCATGCGCCGGCCAGGAGCACGTCCGCGGGCGGCCGGCGATGATGCCACACGTTGCTCGGCCGGCACGGCTGCCCCATGCGTCGAGGGCGTGTGGCCAAGCGGGCCCAGCCGGTTGGCCGGCGAAGCAGCCAGGCCGCGCGCCCGTGGCTGCTCGGCCACGAGCGTCTAGACTACGGTAGTGGGCGCTCGGACATGGGCGGCCGGCGTCCAATCCGCGCTAGGGCGGGCCGGTCGCACGTGCCGCGGTCATGCGGCCTCCCGCCAAGCCAAGCATCGGCCTGCCACTCGCGCCGAAGGAGCGCGGTTAAGGGCCACCGGCCGGGTGGCTGGCCGCGCGGCTAGGTCGTGCGACATGAGCGCACGGCCACGGCCGGCCGCGCGCCACGGGTGCGCGGCCGAGGCCGACCGGTCGGGCAGCCGGTTGTGGAAGCGAGCGGGGGTTGGCCGTGAGCGATGCGGCGACGGTTGGAGCGCGGATCGCGCGTGTGATCGGGTGTGGTGATCGTATGCATGGCAGTTTTCCTTCTAACTCCCTACTAAGGGAGTGGGGTCATGTGATTCCGGCTATTCGCAGCCCAAAATTCTTATAAATTGAGGGTGACCCATCAGTTGCCCTTCAAAGTTCCCGGAGTCCAGAGCAAGAGCGAGCGAGGCACATGAACTTTTTTGTGTGGAGGAGTTGTGGTGATTATGGCAGAGCCGAGCAGCATGACGCGGAAGGAGTTGCGCGAGAGGTCTCGAAAAGAGGTACGTGAGAGAGAGTGATGCGAGGAAGGGTGCTCGAATGCGGCGCGTGCGTGTGAAGTGCGCTGCGCGCGCATCCGGGCCCGTGTGCTCTTTTGTGCCCACGCACGGTCCGCACGGACAACGCGCCCGGGTGTTTTGGGCTCATGGGTAGTGCTCCCATGCGTGGTGCGCGCACGGGAAGTGCGTCCGAGTGTTGGCTACTCGCTAGCGCATAGTGGGTGCGTGCCCGCATGCACGAGTAGTGCTCCCACTCGTGGTGCGCGCACGAGGCAGTGCGCCCATGTGATGGCAGCATGCCCGCGCACAGTGGGCGCGTGCCTGCGGGACTTGGCGCGCGCCTGCGTGGGCTGGGAGCGCGCCTGCGCGGGCTGGTCAATGTGCGAGCACGGGTTGCGCGCCCGCGTGTAACGAGCGTGCGGGCTGCGCACGGGAAATATGCACGCGACCCTTGCGCCTGCTCACGGGTTGTGCGCCCGCACGTGGGCTGTGCGCCATGGGCCTGCGCGTCGTGCATGCGTGGGCCATGTACTTGTGTGCTGTGAGGGCCCGAGGTTTGTTTATGTGTGAATTAGTTTGTGTTTGTTGCACTTTTGATTACTTACTTAATTTTTCCTTGTAGGCTACGAGGCGGTGTGCGCAAGGTAGACCGATGTGGTTGCGCTCTTCTTTATCCTCTGAACATATTAGCTGAAAGTGCACAGTGTGCCTCTGAGAATTCTCTAGAGGGGGTGGGTGAATAGAGATTTAAATTTATTTCTATTCTATTTGTGCAAGTACAATAAAACCTAAGTATTTTGCTTCACCAAGATAAATCCCAGAATAAATAAATGCAGTTAAGTAATGAAAGAAAAAGCAGCAAATGAAATCTAAGCTATGAGGGATAACATAGAAATTGACAATCCATAAGACACAGAATTTTTTATAGAGGTTCCCCAAAATGTGGGTACTCCCCTCTTCTACCACCTGGTAGGGATGCACCACTGTGCCTGAGTCTTTTGGTAAGGAGACTCTTAGAACCACTGATCTTTTGACAAGGAGATCATGAACCACCAGATCTTTTAATAAGAGGATCTTAAACCACTAGATCTTTTGGTAAGGAGATCTTGAACCACTGAATCCTTTGAAGATGGATTAATAAAACTCTTTTACAGAAAGAGATTAGAAGGAGAAAGTAATAAGAGAAGGGTTGTTGGAATTCTGTTTTCAGAATTCTTTTGAAAGGCTGTATGAAGAACAATCTCTTGAGTCTTTCACTGGATCTGCTCTTGATTAACTCCTGCTTATAATAGTGATGGATTGCAGGAGCTCTAGTTGTCAGATCCTTGTTCTTCTCTTCCTATTGAACTCTGGCTGCTATATGATATTGTTGAGAAGCAGCCTTCAGTTGTTCTGTTGTTCAGGAGAGAGCAGTTCTTTCTTCTCTTTTTTGTTCATTGTTAGGGTTCCTGAGAGAGGAAGAAGAAGAGAGAACAATAGAGAGAAGATGATGGACGATTGTAGTAACTACACTTTGTCTCTGTCTTCTCTGCCTTTATATTGTCTCTCTTCAATTTGAATTCCTTTCCAATTCTGGTAAGTCCTGAAAAGGTTTTTTCTTTTCAATTTCTCTTTCTTCCTATTCTTTATTCTCGACCCGTCTCCCAACTGTAAGCTAGTTTCCAAGAAAGCTTTCCTGCCCTCTATTAATGCTTCCTTCTATTTCAGGCAATAATTAAGCCGTTGGAGAATGGTCTTGAGAGACGTGGACCATGAGAGAGAGTCTAGAAAGACAGTTGGGTATCCTTTTCAGACTGTATTCGACGTAGCGTCGAGTTTACTTCCTCTCTTATCGACGCAACTTCGAGTTTGTATAGGAGCAGCTTCAATTTCATCCTTTCTCTGATTGAACTCTGCTAGTCGACGTAGAGTCGGTAACTTATCGACGTAACCATCGAGTTGAAAGGCATGGCTCTTAACTTCATTATACGCGTCGAGATGAAGTCGATGTTGCGTCGACTTTAGATGACTTCGACATATATTTCATTCTGCATTGAATTGAAGTAGAAGCTGCGTCGACTTCACACGGTACTTCGACAGGTCTATGGCCTCTACGTCGATATCTATTCGACGTAACGTCGCCTTGATCTACTCCTACAGAAAGAGTATGTTGCTTGGACTTCTTGTTAGAGTAGCGTCGACATTCATTCGATGTTGCGTCGATTTCTATTCGACGCAAATATTAACTTCACCAAATTTGTGCTTCTCTTGATATGGTCTTGACACTCTAGGTTGAGTGTGACATCCTAAGACATCTAATGACCAGATTATCCTCACTATACAATGGGTAATTCAATCCTATGGGATAAAATCACATTTAAGTAATTTGTTAAGTTAAATCAAAGGGTTTTCCCAACAATCTCCCCCAATTTATCTTAACAAATTTTACAGTTTGTTCAAAGTGATTTTGCACATTCCTTTATATAAATACACATACATTTAAGACAGTATAGTCATATGAAAGAATAAGCTAGATGACCTGATAATAGAAAAGGTATCAGATTAATGATAATCAGAAGTTTATCATAGTTTACCCAAAAAGAGTATCAGTTCTTTTTCTTGAGAAAGAAGGACAAGTCCTCATAAACACTCCTGTATTTCCTTTCCACATATCTGAAATTTGCAGGAGTGGCTTTTTTCTGGATTCTTCTGTATCCTTCCATGACCTTTGAAGAGCTTCTCTAGGTCCACTTCAGTGTTAGGATGAACATCCTTGAGTGTGAAACCTATACCAAAGACTTTGCATGGCTGTAATCAGAATTATGAGTTCTAAATTTAGATCATCTGACTCAAGACTGTTCTCTGATTTTGATTCAACAACCAATGCTTGTGATTCACCAACTGTTGCTTGTTCCTTCCCAGAAGTTGAGGCTTTTAAAAACATGATCTTCTTTTTCTTCTTTTCCTCTTCAGATGACTTTTCCCTTTTCTTTCTTTTCTGTGTAAACTGTACTACCTCCTCAGGATTGCATCCAATACCTCTTTTGTGGAGTTGTCCTACTCCTTCTAGCATTTTGGATTGAGGGTTCTTGGTAGTGTACTTTGTATGATCAAACAAAGTAGACTTAATAGGAATTGCCTTGGCCAATTCTTCCTTTTCAACCACCTCTTTTCCTCTTTTTAGAATATCAATGAATCTGTTATTCTTTTCTTGAAGCTCCTTTTCTGCTACCTCATATTCACATCTTTCTCTGTCACCAATATCCTCTAACACTTTATCAAGTTCTGGATTAGTGTAGGTTTGCATTGTGTTCTCTAGGAATTCACCCTTTTCAAATTTCATGTAATAAGATTTATTCTTGTTGTATTCCTTCCTCTGTTCTTTTGTATACTTCTCCCAAATAGGTATCCTTCCACTTCCCCTTCTTCCTCTTCCTCTACCTTGATAAGGAGGTCTTCCTCTGAAGACAGGTGTTGGAATTATGGGTTCAGTTGTTTGTCTAGGAGCAGGTGGTGGAGAAGGAGGCTGAGATGGTGTTGAGATCTGATCTGTGGCAGGATGATTTAGGGAAAACTCAACTGAATCAAATTATTGATCAACACCCTTGGCAGGAGAAGGTGCTGTAGAAGAATCTCCAGAGGACACCCTGAATTGAAGAGGATCAGGACTGGGTGTCTCAGTGTTATCAATGTATTCTTGAGTGCTCATGACATAGATTTGATTATCTGAAAATAAAGGATTCTCCCCCCCCTGTGTTGAAGTCTCCCCCTATATTGAGGGCAGGAATCTTGGAGGTGATGGCTCCCCCTTAGTGGCTGCATCTGTAAGCTGTAATTTAGATGAAACAGCAGGCTCTCCTTCAGAGATGAAGGAGAGAGGGATTGATGTTGTATAGACAGAGTCTTGAGGAGGTTGTTGCCTGATAGAACAGTTCTCCCCCTACTTTATATTATTGAAGAAAGATATAAAGCCTTCAGCAGGCATGGCTTCCGATCGCACTTCCCTATCAAAAGTCGTGAGTTCAGATGTAAGGTCTTGCAGCCTTTTGTGTCGGCGGCATAGTTTGCGATAACAATCCGTTGAGAAGTCAAGATAAAGTGAGCCGAACTTGGATAACACAGTCTTGAGGGCAAGATCGATGACCTCAATAATATCTTGCTGAATTGATGGAGATGCCATTGAGATGCTGTGAGAACCTGCACTGAAACAAAGAAAAGAGACGAAGAGAGGGAAGAAGGAAGAGAGCAGGAGGGAGAGAGTTTGAATAGCACAATGGAATTAAACGCAATAGTTGCTTTGAGTAGATGAATCATCACAACTTAGGGTTTTATTCAAAGCAACGTCGAGAAGGGCTGAATTCAGCGCGCCAAAATATGTCAAGGCACGCAATTTATCAAGTCGACGGAGTGTCGAGTTGATGTTGACGTGGCTTCGAAATATAGGCATCGATGATGCTGTCTACGTAAGCATCGACATGTATTCGACGTTATGTCGAGTGGTATTCGAAGGATCCGTCCCAAAGAGCTCTTGAAGCTAACGTCGATTAAAAGTCGATGGTACGTCGATTTGATTTCGACGCAGCTCTGATTAAACAGTTATGATTTTCTTTAAGATTTTGCTGTTTTTCCCAGCAATAATTTTCTATAGAAAATAGATCTTTATACATAATAAAAGGGGACCTACAAAGCTCCATCAAGCATCCCCAGTGCATTGATGAAGAACTTGTGCTTACTTTCATCAATAGGTTTAGTGAAGATGTCAGCCCTTTGAGTGTCAGTAGATCTGTATTGAAGGTTGATCTTACCCTTTTCTATATTGTCTTTGAGAAAGTGGTGCCTTATCTCTATGTGCTTAGTTCTGCTGTGAAGAACAAGATTGGAAGCAATTGAAATTGCACTAGAGCTGTCACAATAGATTGTGAAATTGGCAAGGGAAAAGTTGTAGTCTAATAACTGATTTTGCATCCACAAAATTTGTGAGCAGCAACTTCTTGCATCTATATAATCAGCTTCAGCTGTAGAATTGGAGATTGTGGTTTGCTTCTTGCTAAACCATGACATTAGTCTAGCACCTAGGAACTGACATGTTCCTGAAGTGCTTTTTCAATCAAGCGTGCATTCAGTATAGTTTGCATCCGACTATCCAATTAATTCAAATCGAGATTCAGCTGGATACCATAAGCCAAGCTCAGGAGTGCCCTTCAGATATCTGAGAATTCTTTTGACAAAACTCATGTGGGATTTCTTTGGGTCAACCTGAAATCTTGCACAAGTACAGGTAGCAAACATTATATCAGATCTGCTAGTTGTTAGGTAGAGAAGAGAGGCAAAGGCTACTCTGTAAGTCTTCTGATCAAATAACTTACCTTGTTCATCTCGATCTAAAACAACATTAGTAGCCATAAGGGTTTGCATAATAGATGCATTCTCCATCCCAAACCTTTTAATGAGTTATTTGGTATATTTGGATTGGGATATGAAAATGCCATCTGGATTTTGTCTAACTTGGAGACCAAGGAAATAGGATAATTCCCCCATGCTACTCATCTCAAATCTAGACTGCATTAGGTAAGCAAACCTTTTGCATAAAGATTGATCTGTAGATCCAAATATAATATCATCTACATATATTTGCACAAGTAGTAGATGATTCTTATGTGCTCTTGTGAAAAGGGTTTTATCCACCTTTCCTCTTTCAAATTTGTGTTCCAGAAGAAAGGTGGATAAGGACTCATACCAAGCTCTTGGAGCTTGCTTTAGACCATATAGTGCGTTATCTAATCTATATACAGAAGAGGGAAAAGTTGGATTGACAAAAACTGGTGGCTGCTCCACATACACCTCTTCTTGTAGTTTCCCATTGCGAAATGCACTATTGACATCCATCTGGTATACCTTAATCTTCATGTGGGCAGCATATGCCAGGAATATTCTGATTGCCTCCAGCCTTGCTACTGGGGCAAATGTTTGGTTGAAGTCAATGCCTTCCTCTTGCCTGTACCCTTGAGCCACAAGTCTAGCTTTGTTTCTGATTATGACTTTAGTTGAGTCCATTTTATTTTTGAACACCCATTTGGTGCCAATCACTGGGTAATTCTTTGGTCTTTCAACCAAAGTCCAGACCTTGTTCCTTTCAAAATGGGTCAGTTCCTCTTGCATAACAGATATCCAGTGAGGGTCACTGTCTGCTTCTTCAAACTTATTTGGTTCATACTGTGACAGGAAGCACTACATCATTGTCTCACTTGTGAGTTGGTTTCTTGTTTTGACTCCTGCTGTCAAGTTTCCAATTACTTGAGTTGGAGGATAATCTTTTTGAGTCATCGTGGATCTTGTTGAGTGATCTAGGATCTGCTCTTCTTCCCGAGCTATCACTCGCTCAATGACAGTGGGAACTTCAGCAATGTCTATGGCTAGTGGTCCAGATGCTGCTGTTTCCTCCTCATCTGCTGTAGATTCCTCACCAGAGTCAGTGTCAATATCTTGTTGTCCTTTTTCCTGACACACAGATGGATGGTTCACTATGCTCATCCTTTCAACTTGTTCAGCAAGTTGATCTTCTTCCTGCAGAATAGAACTGGTGGAAGTTTCCTTCTCCTTGTAAACCATGTTAATTTCATCAAAGACTATATGCATAGACTCCTCAATTTTGAGAGAGCTTTTATTGAAGCACCTATAGGCCTTGCTTGATGAGGAATATCCTAAGAATATCCCATCACCAGCCTTCTTGTCAAATTTGGCAAGATGACTTTTCCCATTATTGAGGATAAACCAAGGACACCCAAAAATTCTAAAATAAGTGACTATAGGTGCCTTTCCCTTCAACAACTCATAGGGAGTCTTCAACTTAGTCTTGTGGATGAGACTCCTATTCAGAACATAATTTATAGTATTTACTGCCTCGGCCCAAAAGGACTTTGGCAAGTTAGATTCAGCTAATAATGTCCTTCCTGATTCAATTAGGGTTCTATTTTTCCTTTCAGCCACCCCATTTTATTGGTGGGGTGGGGGGGGGGGGGGGGGGGGTTCTAGGAGCTGAGAAGCTTTGCCTGATACCTTCATCCTCACAGAATCTACATATTAACTGATTCTCAAATTCAGTGCCAAAATCAATTTTGATCACAGCAACCTGTGGGTTGAGTTCAGATTGAATCTGTCTGATGTTGAGAGGATCTTGAAGGTGTCTGACTTAGCTGTTAGAAAGAACACCCAGGTGAACCTAGAGAAATCAACTACAATGACTAAGGAGTAGGACTTTCCTGCTAAGCTTTGAGTGGAGATAGGGCCAAACAGGTCCATGTGCAGCATGAAAAGGATTCTAGGAGAATCATTCTTACCAATTGGTTTGAATGAAGCTTTGATCTGCTTACCTAGTTGGCAGGCTCTACAGGGGTGGTCTTTATTGAATTTACCAGTTGGTAAACCTCTAATTAGGTTGAGTTTGGAGAGTTTGGCTATGGTCTTAAAGTTAAGGTGACTATGTCTCCTATGCCATAGCTCACTATTTTCTAACTGTGAGTTAAATAAGCAGATCTCAGACTTTGTGTACTCAAAGTCTACAACATATACCTACCTTTTCTGAGACCAGTCAAAACTGTTTGATTAGTCTTAGAGCTAAATATATGAAACAAAGACTTAGTGAATACAACTTTGTATTCATCATCACACAGCTGACTAATGCAGATCAGATTATGTTAAAGTCCTTCAACATAAGCTACTTTAGAAAAGGAGATTTCTCTAATCCTGAGCAAACCATATCCTTTGGTTTGACCAGAGTGGGAGTTCCCAAAAATTACCTTGGGCCCTTCCTTGGCCTTGAAATTTTCCAGCAAATCTTTTGCTCTAGTCATAAGCATGGAGCAGCCTGTTGAAATTGTTGAAGTGAAGTGGAAGGGAGTCCGGCCGGTCTGAAGGCTGGAGACCGCAGAGACCGCGCGGCTTGCGCTGGTGCTCTGGCGGTTTGATTCTGCGATCTCTCCCTGCTGTTCTGGAGATTTCTTGTGATTGGCCAGTTTGCTTCTTGGTTTGGTCATTGGTTCTGGCGACCTGTTGCGAGTTCTTCCGGTCTTGTTCTGGGCGGCCTGTTCTTGGTTGACCGCAGTGACCGGGCGGCTTGTTTGGGCTGTTCTGGCAACTTGGTTCAAGTCGGCCAGATGTTTGTCTCTGCTTAGGCGATCTCAGGAAGGGTGGTCGCTGTGTCCGCGTGGCTTGTAAGCGGGCTGCTGCTGTCTTGCGGACTTGTGCTGGATCTTGTCCAACTGTTGTGTCCGCGGTCTGGGATTACGGTCTGGCAGTGCAGGTTGTCTGCTTCTGTTCGCACGGTCTCAAGGTGTTTCTGCGGTCTGACTGTGCAAGCGGTCTGGGAGTACAGCAGAGCAAGCCGGGCGACCTGAGCCTTTTTGCAGTCTGTGCGGTCTCTGCTTTGGCAGACTGCCAGTTTTAGTTTTGGTGTGTTTTTTGTTCTTCTCATCTCCATGATTCTTATGAATCATGTCTCGCCATGTATACCTCGAAGTGTAAAGCAGTTCTGTTTCAATAAAGATTTCTTGTGTTGCTGTTTTGGCATTGTGGTTGTTTGGCTATAACTCTTGTTGATACAACTCCTGCTTACTCCTAAACGGTCTTTCAAAAATTTTAATATGGTATCAGAGGGAGGTTTCTGGAGTGGATAAGCAGTGATCAACTAGAGTTGCCATCGTCTTTGTGAAGAAGAGACCACATAGATTGCCATGGAAGGTGGATACGCAAGAGGTCTTGGTATTGAACTCCTCACATCGACTAACTTTAAAAAGTGGAAGTCGTGTATGGAGAGTTACTTGCTTGGCGAGGATCTATGGGAGGTAGTTGGAGGAGAAGACACACAAGAGATGTTTCTAGGAGGAGATAATATGGCAGAGGTGAGACTTTGGAGGAGGACGAATGCTAAGGCAGAGTTCACTCTCAAAAGGGCTATCTCACCGGAGCTGTTTGATGACATCATTGGATGTAAATCTGCTGCTGAGATTTGGACATCCTTGGATGGGTTGTTCAATAAGAAGAATGTAGCGAGGCTACAATATCTTGAAAATGAGTTGGCGAAAGCCTCTCAAGGTGATCTTTCTATTTCCACCTTCTTTCTCAAAATGAAGAACCTCACAACAGAGATTTCTGCGTTGGACCCTGATGAGCCTATCTCTGAGGCAAAACTGAAGAGGCATATCATCCGCGGGTTACGGAAGGAGTATCTTGCCTTTGTGACTTCAGTTCAGGGTTGGGCAAATCAACCGTCATTGTTGGAGCTGGAGAACCTTCTTGCTTCGCAAGAAAGTTTAGCAAGACAGATGGCGGGGGTTTCTATCTCCGGGGGAGAAAGTGATGTGATGTTCTCTGGGAAGAAGAAGAAGAAATGAGAGAAGAAGAAGCTGGGTCATGATGGACCCTCCACTTCAGGTCAGCAAGATAGAGGTTATGCCCCTAAGTCTGATGGGAAGAAGAAAGGAGAGGGACCGAGGTGGTTTAGATGCAATAAGACCGGGCACTTCAAGAAAGATTGCCGGGTGAATCTTCAGCCGGGACATGCAGTGGAGAAGGAGATGCCAAAGTCTGATGAAGTTGGATGGGGAGGAGCCTTTGTGTCTAATATAACGGCGATGCCCGTTAAGGCCTTGGCTTCCATCAACTATGATGAGGACTGGATTGTTGATTCAGGGTGTGGGCATCACCTCACCGGGGATGGATCAAAGTTCTCTTCTTTGGTGCCTTACTCAGGTAACAATGCTATCATTACGGCTGATAATTCTATTCATCCAGTAGAACACGAAGGTGTTGTCTCTCTGAGCAGTGATAAGGGTCCACTCACGTTGAGGAGTGTTTATCACGTGCCTGGTATGAAGAAAAATCTCTTCTCTGTGACCAATGCTGTCGATGCCGGTTATCACGTTCTGTTTGGCCCAACAGAAGTGAAGTTTCTTAAAATTCAACTGGAGATAAAGGGAGATGCTATTCATGTCGGCAAGAGGGTGAAGGACTTGTTTGTTTTATCGACAAGTACCTATGTTGATAAGATGATGACCAATGATGGCGTGGCCATCTGGCATGAAAGGTTGGGGCATGTAGGCATGGACAAATTGAAGGCTTTGGCGGTAAGGGGCCTTGTCAATGGCTTGCCTAGCTTGTCCTCCTATGGAGACGGTCATGTCTACGAAGGATGTCAGTTTGGTAAGTCTCATCGACTTCCATTTGACAAATCGCAAACAAGGTGCAAAGCACCGTTGGAGTGCATCCACCGTGATTTGATGGGACCGACTGCCACCCCAAGCCTTGGAGGCAACAGATACATGTTGGTGTTGATTGACAATTACACCAGATATGTCTGGGTGTATTTTTTGAAGGAGAAGTCGGACGCATTTGCAAAATTTGTGGAGTTCAAGGAGCTGGTTGAAGGCCGGCTAGGCCCGCGGGTTAAAAAACTTAGAACTGACAATGGTGGGGAGTTCACCTCTGGTGAGATCTCAAGTTTTTGCAGGAAGCATGGCATCCGGAGAGAGCTCACTTGTGCCCATACACCACAACAGAATGGCGTTGGCGAGAGGAAGATCTGTCATCTGACGGAAACTTGCAAATGCTGGCTTTATGCCAAGAATATCCCAAAGTCCTTCTGGGCGGAAGGAATGTCTTATGCAGCTTATGTCATCAACAGATTGCCTCTGAGTCCTATCAACATGAATACCCCTCACGAACTAATGTTTAAGGAGAAGCCGAGTGTTGTACACCTTCAGGTGTTTGGATCAACCTGCTATGTGCATATTCCTGATGCTCTTCGGACAAAGCTAGATGCGAAAGCAAGGAAGCTAGTCTTTGTTGGGTATGATGAGCGGAAGAAAGGATGGAGATGCATGGATCCTGAGACACGGAGGTCAATTGTTTCTCGGGATGTGGTGTTCGATGAAGTGACTTCCTACAAGGGGAGTTCAGGAGTTGAATTACCGAAAAGCAGGGTTGATATAAGAGGGAAGGCTGCTGAAGATCTTCAAGTGGAGTTTCCTGTTCCACCAGGAGCTCCAGCTGTGTCTAGCTCAGAGGTGAAAGCTTCAGGTTCTGGAAGCAGGGGGAGCGATGCTCCAAATTTGCCTGGAAGAGGAGCTAGTTCTGAAGAAGCAGCTGAGGAGGTGGTTAGTTAGGGGCAACCTCTTAGGAGGTCGAAGAGGACTATTCAACCACCAGATCGATACACAGGAGGAAACATGGTGAACTTTGTTTCATGTTTCTTTGCTGGTCCCTTGGATGAAAGGGAGCCGTCGAGCTTTGAAAAAGCCAGAGGCATGAAGGAGTGGGACATTGCTATGCAAGAAGAGATGACAGCTCTCGAGAAGAATGAGACCTGGTCTCTTGTGCCCAAACCCAAGGGCACCACTCCTGTGACATGCAAATGGGTCTTCAAGCTGAAAAAGAAAGCTGACGGCAGTACCGAGCAGTACAAGGCTCGCCTTGTAGCTCGCGGGTTCTCACAACAGTACGGAGAAAATTATGATGAGACATTCAGTCCAGTGGCAAAGATGACTTCAGTTCGATTTGTTATTGCCTTGGCGGCTTCAAGTGGTTGGGAGATTTGGCAACTTGACGTGAAGAATGCCTTCTTATACGGTGAGATTGACAAGGATATCTTCATGATCCAACCGCAAGGCTTCATCTCGAAGGAGTATTCAGACTACGTTTGTAAGTTGAAGAAGGCCCTGTATGGGTTGAAGCAAGCGCCTCGGCCGTGGTACGGGAAGATTGCAGAGTATCTCTTATTCTGCGGATTCTTTGCTTCAGACTCTGATTCTAGCTTGTTCATCAAGAAGGAGGGGGTGCTTCGGGTGATTGTGCTGCTGTATGTGGATGACATGATTGTCACTGGTGTTTACCCAGAAAGCCCGCGACCTCCTCTTACTGGCCAATTTCTTCAGTTGCAGCGGTCTCAGTTTGTGTGATCGCCCAGACCGCCAGCTACCTTCTCAACCAGGATTTTCTAAATTCCAAGCGGTCAGGACAGTGGAGACCGTCAGTTTAAGCGGTCTGATCGTTTTTCCTTATCTTTGTTATTTGCACCTCTTCTCCCTGCCCGGCTCTCCTGTATCCCGGGCAGCCCGTAGTTTATCATTCTGCCCGTTTGGGCAACCCCCTCGTCTATAAATAGAGGGGTAGGGGTACCAGAAAGAGGACTGGATTCGGAGGCTCCAGCTTACAACCTGTGTAAGCGGTCTCATTTTTTCGTGATCGCCATTTTACGATCGCCTTCTCTTTTTTCCAGCATCTTCTGTCTTAGTAACCTGCACTTCACAGTTTTCTCCCGTCCCCTTTAGTGTGAATTTTGGAGGTACCATTTTTGGCACCAACAGAACGAACACGCGACCTTCAGATTCGAAGTGTCAGGTGAATTTTAGACTTCCAAGATGGCTGATCGCTGTAGAGGTCATCCCCTGCGATCTCCTAGCGTTCCCCCTTCCGATCACAACCCGTTAGAAGCGCTTGAGCGCCACTTCGAGCTTCGTGTTGAGCAGGCTCTCCGCGAGGCCGCCCGAGCTAGGCAGGAGACCGCTTCTGTTCAGCAGGAGATCGCGCGGTCTCAGCAAGAGGCCGCTCGAGATCGGCAAGAAGTCATCCGGACTCAGCAGGAGTCCGCAAAGCAAATTGAGGCTATGAACCAGGTTCTAGCCGCGATATCCCAGAAAATCCTTCCTCAAGCCTCTCAGATCGCTACTCCTGACCGAGTGGCAAGCGGTCACCCTAGCGATCATCCCGTCTTCCAGCCCGCCGCTCCTCAGTGATCTCAGCATGAGGAGTTCGCCGCTCGTCATAATTCCTTTCGAGCCCCAGCCCAGGGGCCTCCGGCTCAGACCCTGAACTTTGAAGAAGGGTTTGCTTACCCTCAAGCTCCTCCTACTTCCTTTTTTCCTCCTCTGGGGCCTTCTGAATTAGGGGAGCCCTCCCCCTTTACCGATGAAATTCATCGGGATCCTATTCCTCATGGGTTTAGAGAACCTCGACTCCCTGTGTATACGGGAGAGACCGACCCCATGTGTCATCTTCAAGCCTTCGAGTCTGCTGTGGCTCTCAGGAACATTTCAGATGGAGTGAGGTGCAAGCTGATGGTCACCTCCTTCGATGGGTCAGCCATGGAATGGTTCTATAAGCTGCCTTGTCAGTCTATCCCAAGCTTTGCTGCCCTAAGGCAAGAGCTCCTCCTGAGGTTCGCCACTGCAAAGAAAAGGAAGAGTGGTCCTGCGACCCTCTTCAAGATCAGGCAAGGGGACAACGAAACTGCAGCGCATTTCGTTGACCGTTTTCAGAAAGAGATCCTGGGAGTCAGAGACATGGATCCCAAGCTCTATATGGTAGCTTTGATCAGCGGCCTACAGGAGGGTCCTCTGAAGTTCAAAGTCACAACCAAAGAGCCTGGCTCCTATCAGGAGCTGATCAGCATTGCCAATCGCTATATAGAAGGGGAGATCAACAACCCCACCTATGTGAGCAATCTGACCAACAGAGCCACTCAGAAAAGCTCTGCGGGATTCTATCCTGCTCCATCTTCCTCGAAAACTAGACAAGAGCTTCCACCTCCAGTTCTGAGAGGTAAGAATTACCGCAACAACCGCTTCAACCGAGGTAATCAATTTTTCCCACCTCAAAATTCTTTTCTTCAAACTCCTGCTACTCCTGCTCCGCAAGTCACCCCCATCCACCAGATCCAGTATACTCAACCTCCTCTTCTACCCATTCCTTCACTTTATAATGAATCCCAAGAGTCTTTCACGGACTTTGGTGTTTCTATGAATGAAGTGCTACAAGTCCTTCAGAAACAGCCCTTTTTTAAGAGGCCAGCTCCGCTGAATTCTGACCCGAAAACCAGAAACCCAACCCTCTACTAGGAGTATCACAGAGATAGAGGGCATTTGACAGAGGATTGTAGAGCTCTCCGCCTATTTTTAGAGAAACTATTAAAGGAGGGAAAGCTCCGCGATCTCATTCAAAAGAATGACTCTGCCAAAGCTTCAACCTCCAAGGCCAAGGAGGTAGCAGAAGTTCACTGGGAGTGCGAGGAACTAGATGATGTTGGCCATCTGGGCAACATCGGTTTTCCCAGCGAATGTGTGGACGCTAATGATGAGGGTGCCTTGGGCAACCTTTTCTGCATCCATGGGGGTGCACGCCCGGAGTCCTCGAGAAAGGCAAGTCTGAAGAGAGTTTATCAGTCAGAGGTTGCCGCTACTTCTTCGGCTTCGATTCGAGGGACGGTCACTTTTGGAGATGAAGATCTTCCTCAGACCACGAATCCCTTTGATGATGCAGTCATCATCAAAGCTGTGATCGAAAACTATACGGTGGAAAAAATTCTAATAGATACGGGGAGCTCAGTCAATGTGCTTTTCAAGCCTGCCATTGAGGCGTTAAAGACAGGTAAACCCCTCCTATCAACTGAAGGACCTCTTTATGGTTTTTCAGGAGAAAAGAAAGAAGTTGAAGGGCTCGTCACCCTCTCCGTGATTCTTGGAGGAATAGTAAGGCTGGTCAAATTTATAGTCGTTGATGCTCCCAGTAGCTACAACGCAATTTTCGGGAGACCTTTCCTGAACGGGTATCAAGCCATTGTCTCCACTTATCATCAAGCGGTGAAGTTCGCCTTGAATGGAAAACAACATCGAATCAGGAGCGACCCCAAGAAAGCTAGAGAATGCTATGTAAAGACAGTCAACATGATCATGTCTTCTCCACCCCAGGAAGTTATGATGACTGAATCCATTGAAGTTCCTGAACAAGTTCAAGTTGCAGAAGAAGTGGAGGATGTGAGAGATGGAGTCCGCTTAGAACCTGCCCAAGCAACTCAAAATGTTCAGATCAGCGAGGAAGATGAGAGCAAGAGCCTCTCCATCAACGCTGAATTATCTGAAGCCGACAAGAGTCAGCTCATCTCTTGTCTCCTGCAAAATTTAGATGTCTTCGCTTGGTCGGCAGACGACATGCCTGGAGTGAATCCGGATGTTGCTTGCCATCACCTCAACATTAGTCCAAACGTCATTCCGGTCCAGCAGAAGAAGAGAACTGTTGCAACTACTCTGGCTCAACCTATCCGTGAAGAAGTAGAGAAGCTTCTGAAGGCAAAGTTCATTCAACCAATCCAATATCCGGAGTGGGTGTCAAACGTTGTAATGGTAACCAAGCCGGGTGGAAAGTGGAGGATGTGTGTCGATTTTACCAAACTCAATAAAGCTTGCCCCAAGGATTGCTATCCCTTGCCTCAGATAGATTCTTTAGTGGATTCTGCGGTAGGTTATTCTTTTATGAGTTTTTTAGATGCTTTTTCAGGTTATCACCAAATCAGGATGCATAAACCGGATATACCGCATACTTCGTTTATCACAAATGATGGTTGCTTCTATTATCTTGTGATGCCTTTTGGGTTGAAAAATGCTGGAGCAACTTACCAAAAAATGATGGATACAGTTTTCAAAAGTCAGAAGGCAAGAAACCTTGAGGTGTATGTCGATGACCTCTTGGTGAAAAGCAAATCCTTCTCCTCTCATCTCGAAGATCTCTCGGAAACTTTTGCAACCCTACGAACCTTCAATATGAGGTTGAATCCATTGAAGTGTGTTTTCGGAGCAAACAAAGGTAAATTTTTGGGTCATCTCCTCACTCCAGAAGGGTTAGAACCCAATCCAGACAAGGTAAAAGCTATTTTGGAAATGCCACCTCCCAAAACTCCAAAAGAAGTTCAACGGTTAGGAGGAAGAATGGCAGGCTTGAGTCAATTCATCTCCCGGTCAGGGGATAAAAGTGCACCTTTCTTTAAGACCCTCCGGGGAGGGGCCAAGTTTGAATGGACTCAAGAGTGTGATGATGCTTTCAATCAGCTTAAAAAGCAGTTAACTTCAATTCCTCTACTCCAAAGCCCGCGAGAAGGGGAAGATCTTTTTCTATATTTGGGAATTGGCGCCGATGCTATAAGCTCTGTTTTGGTCCGAGAAGAGAAAAAGAAACAATTTCCAGTTTACTATGTAAGCCGAATTCTGAAGAATGCAGAGACTCGATATCCAATCCTAGAGAAGCTAGCCTTAATGCTCGTAATTTCAGCAAGAAGACTATGACCGTATTTTCAAGCTCATTCAATTTTAGTCGTCACTGACCTTCCATTGAAAAATGTCTTCGAAAAACCAGAACATTCAGGGAGGTTGGCAAAGTGGGCAATAGAGCTTAGTGAATTTGATATATCCTATGTTCCAAGGGTGGCAATCAAAGCTCAAGTTTTAGCAGACTTCATGGTGGATGCCAAAGAAGCTGAGTCTCAGAAGAAGGTCGGGGTCCCCCTAGCCCGGAAAATCTTCTTTGATGGAGCCTCCCGGAAAAATTCTTCCGGAGCCGGAGTTGTCTTAATCAATCCAAACGGAGTAAGATTGGATCAGGCCCTGAAGTTCTACTTTCAAGTAACAAATAATCAGGCAGAATATGAAGCTTTGTTAGCCGGTCTTAAGTTTGCAAGAGAGCTGGGAATTGATGATGTCAAAGTCTTCACAGATTCTTTGGTGATGGCTTCTCAAGTAAATGGAGCTTTCGAAACTAGAGATAGCATTTTAAAGCGGTATCTAACTCTGGTAAAAATCGAGGTAGGAAAATTCAAAAGTTTTGCTATCGAGCATATTTCAAGAGGTGAGAACGTGAAAGCAGATGAGTTGGCAAAGTTTGGACTCCCCTCGGGAGGAACAACTTCAGAATTGTTCCGCCCAGCAATCGAAGAAGGAGAGGTTATGGAAATTGATCAGCATCCGTCTTGGATGGATCCATTTGTTCAATATCTTTCGACTGGAGATTTCCATTCAACAATAAAAGATAGAAAAAGGTTTAAGCGGAAAGCAGCTAACTATTATCTTGTTGCAGGAGTACTTTATAGGAGAACTTTCCTATCACCATTAGCACGGTGTGTTTCGGAAGGAGAGTTTCCAGCGATCCTTCAGGAGGTCCATTCTGGAGAATGTGGAAGTCACTCTGGAGCTAGAACTTTGGAGAAAAGAATTCTGAGGCAAGACTATTTTTGGCCCCAGATAAGGAAGGATGCGGAAAAGTTTGCTAAGAAATGTGTAAAGTGCCAGAAGTTTGCTCCTCTCCAAAATCAGCCGGCTCAACAACTCAAGTTAATAGCAACTCCATGGCCATTTGCAGTTTGGGGAATGGATTTGATTGGGCCCTTCCCTATGACAAGTGGGCAGCGATGATATATTATAGTCATGATTGACTATTTCAGCAAATGGATAGAGGCAAAAGCATTGGCCAAAATTACCACTCAAGCCGTGAAAAATTTTATTTGGGGAGAGATAGTGTGTCGACATGGGATTCCAATGGCAATCATCACGGATAATGGTTCTCAGTTCAATAATTCGACTCTTATTAATTTCTGTAAGCAAATTGGCATCGAACTACGTTTCGCTTCCGTACATCACCCTAGAAGCAATGGGCAGGTAGAAGCCGCCAACAAACTCATCATAAATCTCTTGAAAAAGAAAGTAGAAAATGTCAGGGGCAACTGGGCAGAACAATTACCTTCCGTCTTATGGGCCTTGAGGACAACTCCAAGTTCTGCTACTGGAGAAACTCCGTTCAAACTGTCACACGGTTCCGAAGCACTTATTCCGGTGGAGTTTGAAGTAAAAAGCCCAAGAGTGTTATTGGCACAACAAAATCAAATTGATTGGATGGAAGGAAACGATGAAGAGCTAAAATGCAGCCTTGATTTAATTGAAGAATTGAGAGATACGACAATCATCAGACAAGAAGAGGTGAAAAGAAGGATGGCGAGGCTGTTCAATAAAAACGTAAGAACCAAAGAATTTGCTGTTGGAGATCTAGTCTTGAAGAAGGTAGATGCAGCAGCAAGAGCCGGTTCGGTTGGAAAGCTTAACCCAAACTGGGCAGGGCCGTTCGTGGTGAAGAATGTGCTTAAAAATGGTGCTTACCATCTCCAAACTTATGAAGGAAAAGAGCTGCCTCATTCATGGAGCGGAGATGATCTCAAGCTTTTCTTCTCTTAAGTGTTCGTATCTGATTCATTCATTTCTTTTTCCTCACTTAAAACATCACGCAGGTATTATCAAAGCATTCGCAATACGAGTGATGGGTTGCAAGTCTTAAAAATAAGTTGATTTTTGAAAAAAGCTAAAAAACCTGTCAAGTGAGATATCGACGGATCCTACTATCTCCCCCCTCGACTTGTCAGCTCGACGTGTAATTCTGCCAGGACCACAGATGTCGGGGAGATTTCGAATCTGTGTAGCAGTAGCTCGCCAAGCTCGAGCGGTGGAAGTTTAGGATATCGGGTTCTTGCTGACATCTGACACACCTCAGCATTTCAAGGAGGTCTAGGTGGCTGGCTCAGCTCTGTCATGCATTGAAAAGGACATTGTTACAATCTTAATGATCTTCCAGGGAAAGCAATGTCGGTGTAGCCTCCGCGGCATGACCACACCTGCCCTACCGATCATTTTGGTCTGTAACTCTCGAATACTCGTTGAAGCGTGGTTAGGTAAGGGATGGCAAGAAACATCTATGACCGTCACCTGAACCTTAGATTGGCAAGTTTACAGCAAACTCAGTAATCCTTTAAGAAAAGCAATGTCATTATAACCTCCGCGGCATGACCACCCCATCCCTTTGGGTCGTTTTCAAGATCCTTATTTGAATTTTCTTACCACAAAGATCTTATTCATCCCTTTTTTACTGAGATCGGGCGGTCAGCAGTTTATGAGACCGCCTATTCTTCTTTCCTACAAAGAGTGATGTCGCTTATGATCGTCAGATGAAATTTTTTCCAGGATAATTGAGGTCGCTATTCAGGAATCTTCTATGCCAGCCCGATAGAGGTCGGCCCGGTCTCAGTAAGAACGAGATTCCGATATTCCCTGTTATTCAAAGTTACACGAAATAATCATGATGTTCTGTTTCTTATCAAGAGAAAGTTGGGTTTTTTCTTCAAGGGCGGTCTGAATATAATGAGATCGCTGAACTGAATTCATGAAGAGTTATTTCCTTTTTTCAAGTAATAACCTTGACTATCAAGGGATCTTTATCAGACGGATTTCCTGAAAGTCATTTGGGCGCCGATCACCCAGAGTTCAATGAGTTCAAATCTTCAAGTTAGTTTCTTTGTATCGCGATCTGTGTAATATGAGACCGCATGACTGTTGCAAATAAATTGGTTATTTTTCTGATCACAGTTAAATTACTAAATATTCTTTCAGTGGTTTGATTATCTCAAGACCGCAGAGTAGTTCTATCTACGCAAAAGTATCAGTTTTTCCTTCAAAGTCCTTGATGTCTTTTTTAAGAGATCGCCATCTGTAGTTCTTTAATGTTGATATAAAAATTACGTGATAAACCTAAGGCATTGAGATCGAATGCCGATTTTTGAACTCAGAAGAACAAATAAATGTACATCAAAAACAAGTTCACCCAGAATCTAACAAAAATCCAATTTTCATATATACTCTAAAATATCTGTTACAACGAGACCGCTCGGTCTCCAAAAAAAAAATATATCACTACAATTCATTCCTTCTTTGATCTCTTCGGAGATCGCTCATCTGAAGAAGTGGAGTCAGTGTCTGCAGAAGATTCTTCCGATTTACTAAGAGGAATTCTTGATCCAGAGCTAGAACCCGAGCTTGAGTCCCGGCCTTGAGTGTAGCGGCTTCCGCTTTCTTCATCTTCGATCACCACGTCTTCATCTTGACTCACGGTCTCATCAACAAAATCTGCGGTCTCTTCAGCAGTTGTAGATTGCTCTTCAATCCTCTGAGCCGCATCAGGGAAGAGATCGGAAAATGTAATGTCCTTATACTCTTCAGTAAAACCACCTCGACCTCGAACCTCATTCAGCACTTGGTCGGCGGTCTCCTTAATGTGATGCATCATAGCCCTCTGAAAAGCCGGATTTTCAGGGTCATAAGCTGCATTTTCAGATTGCTGCAAAAGAGACATATGTTAGACCGCGCGATCATAGGTAACGCATTCATAAAACAGTAAAATTCTCACTTTTCTTTCTTCTTGCAAGGCAGCTATTTCGTCCAGAGCGCTGCGAAGAGACCGCCCCATATGGTGATTTAAGATCGCACTCCTAGCGGTCACCTGGGCACAGAGGTCGGGGAGAGCATCGGTCTCTATATTCAATATTTCGTTTGAATTCTTTTTTCCATACAGAGCCGAAGTGACCGCATATGCGTGGCGGGTCACTTTTCCACTCCATAAAGGAAGATCGGTGGAAACCTTCACAGATCTTCCTTTGGCCGCCCACTTGAGGAGAGGTTTTCCTTTAATATCTTTCATTTTTCTTTTGAAACCAATCAATGGAAAATCTCGCTCGGCGGTCTCAGAGGTGGTGCCAAACACATCGGCTTCGCGCTTCAGCCTTCTCTCCCGCTGAGTGAGAGTTTCTGCTGCTGGGGAGATAGGATTTTGTGTAGGGACCGCAAAGGTCGCTAGTAGTAAAAAAAAGAGTTAGGAAATGCATTCAGAAGGCATGAAAGGAAATTGTTCGAGACCGCAAGAAAAATTTACTTTCAGCAGGGACGATCTCGGCGACCTCGGGCCAGATCGCTAAATAATGAACAAGATCGATCCTCTTGCCCGCCAAGAAAGCCAAAATTTTCAGGTCCTCTTCTGAGACCGCTTTTATCTTCTTAAAGATGCTGTCAGGTCGCGGAGAGGGAGAGCCCCTGAGACCGCCAAGGTCACCTTCAAAGACAAGAAATCTCTCCGTCCAGAAAGAAATTTTGTTAGGAAGATTAAGAATTTTTATTCCTTCTGCTGAGAAGTACATCAGCCCTTTAAACTCTTCCTTCTTCTTGCCTTCCTTCAGAACTTTTGCAGTAAAAGTTGCGCGGAACAGGTTCATCGTAAATGTCACTTTTGCCGATCTCAAATAATTTATGAAGACATTAACCAGACCGATCGAGTTTGGAGGCAACTGAGCGAGCACAAAGCCATAGTACTCCAAGATCTCTAGCCATTCCCAGGGGAGGGGAATTCTCAACCCTAGGTCAAAGTGATCGATAGGGATGATAATTTTTCTTTCCTCTCCAAAGTTCAGCCTTTCATGTTCAGCTGGCGGTCTTACAACTATCTGTGTCTGAATCATGTGCTTCTTAATGAAATCAATATACTCGTCCTTTGATAAGTGGCTTTGCTTATGATCGGCGTTCAAGAAAGTATTAGCAGAAGAGGCACGAGCGGACACCATTTTGCGTGGTCGCTGAGATCGGTGTTTAGCGCGCATACAAAAGAATATGAAATGAAGAATATGAAGACAGCTATTTATAGAAGCCGAAGGGTCATTTTGTAATCATTACCTTCTGCAGATCGCCCAGCAAAAGCCTCTCAGACCGCTCGATCTATGCAAGGCTAAGTGAGGGTATTCCATTTTGGCGATCTCAAGTAAATAAAATATAAACGCAGTGACAGGCAGTCCATGCATAAAGAGATTGAAATCAAAGAAATAAAGACCGCACAAGACATAAAATTGAAAAGGTCACAAAAATAGATGGAACATTAATAGCGAAAATATTACAAGGCAAAATGTTTAAAATTCAGAGACCGCTCGGTCTCAAAACAAATGATCATCTCCTAGAAGGCCTGTTTCTTCCAACATGAGCTGCGACATCTTGCATATCATTCACTGCGGCCATAACTGACACCAAGCTGTGATTAGCCAGCATCGCAGACCGGTGAATTTTTGACATTTCCTTGTCCACCTGCTCCATAGGAATCAGCACAATTTCAGGCTGCGATCTCTCCGCTGGATGATCGCTGGAGGTGCCCGGTCGCATCAGCATTTTTCCATGACCGCCCCTCAGCTTCTCATTCTCCGCAGACAGCGCCGCAGCCTTCCCCTTATAGTACTCAGTCTCCTTTTCGGCTTTCTTGAGAGCTCGAGCGATCTCTGCAACTCTCAGATCGCATTCTTCACGAATCCGCTTCTCATTACTGCGCAATTTTTCTTCGAGATTACGGATCTGATCGTTCTGAGTCCGCTCCCTCATCAGCATAGAACGAACATCCTCGAACATGGGGTTGAGGATGTTGGTTAACTGAGGGGAGATCTCAATATGCCGAGGAAGTTCTCCCTCCTCGATCTCAACATTTTCATTATCTGCGGTCACAAGAGATGGGTTATTTCAATCATGAGCATGCAATCAAATAAGCTCTTTAAATGAACAGAAAGACTACTTGGAAAGAAGTTAAGACCGCAGTCACGTAAAGCTCTTCTGGTATCTTTAGTGACCGCGGGATCGGCGGTCAGAGAAAGGCGATCTGATCCCCTTAAGCGCTCCAGATCCATTCTTTCCAAATCTCTTTTCTGCGATTTTTCTCCCTCTTTTCTTCTCCTTTTTAATTCTTCATTACTTAAGAGGATGTCATCGGTCTCAATAAAAACGATCTCATGTTTTCTTTCAGGAGAAGCAGAGCGAACTATAGGTAATGAAAGGAACTCGACCGGCTGAGGAATCATTTTATACTTACCAGCTCGCAAAATCGAGACCGCCGCCGCACGATCTGCTGCAGCCTTGTTCAAACGGTCTCCCTAAACAGAATCATTTGGGAGACCGCTAGAAAGCGCAGCTTTCTCCTTGGCGATCTGCAACCTCTCCGCGATCTCCTCCTCAGTATTTTTATTTTCTGCGGTCTGCAAGATCGCAGCCTTTTCCCTCTCTTCAGCGATCAAGGCCGCCTTTTCCTCAGCAATCCTGACCGTTTCCTTCCTCCTCTCCTCAGTGATTAGAGCTGCCTTCTCCTCAGCAGCCCTGAGCACCTCTTTCTCCCGTTCCTCCTCGGCGATCTTAGCTGCTTCTTTCTTCTTTTCTTCCTCTTCTTTCTCCTTTTTTCTTCTTTTCTCCCTCTCCTTATCCTTCCTCTTCTTCTCATCAACCTTTTTCTTCATCTCTTCTTTCTCTTTCCTTTCTTTCTCCCCTTTTTCTCTTTTCTCTTCCTTCTCTTTCTTCTTCCGTCCTCCTCCTTCGCCTTGATCACCGTATCAACGATCTCCTTTTCCCTGTCAGCGATCTCCTTCTCCCTGTTAGCGATCTCCTTCTCAACAGCGGCATTTCTAAGAGCAGAAGCTTCAAGGGGATCCAACACCTGCAACGATGAAAAAGACGAATTGTTAGAAGAAGCTTCATCAAGATAGGCGATTAATTCAGAATCATCCTCTCTTGATAAAACTGAGATCGCAGGAGGGAAGGAGGGATCGCCCTTAACGCTCACCTTAGAAGTTTCCACGATAATCTCCGGATCGGTAGATTCAGACAGTGTGATCGCCCCAGAAGCGATCATGTCTTTTTCTTCCTCATTTTTTCTGCTTCTTTTATAAGTTAAACTGGAAGGGCTTGAATCTTTTCTCTTCTTGCTCTCAGCAGCTTCCACGCGATCAGCAATCTTTTGCCTTAGAGATTCTGCCTCGGCCTGTTTCTGACGCAGACCGGCCAAAATGGTTTCGGTAGAAGCGGTCTCGGGTGGCTTGGAAATTGTTTGATCTAGCATTTCCAGGGTTTTCTGACAGTCAAAGGAAATGGAAAAGTCAGATAATTTCAATACAGGATCTGAAGAAGCATTAGATGGCTCAGGAATAACAGAGACCGGCACAATTGAACTCTCAGGAAGCTCAGATTTCTTCGGAGATCGGGCGGTCCCCTTTGAAGCGCTCGCTTTCGTCAAAATTTTTGGTGCCCTCTTCCCTTTCTTTGAGCTAACATTTTCCTTTTTCCCAGGAGAGTTCGTTTTTGATGGAAGAACTTTTAAGAGGTCAAGCATCGTCATCTTTGTAGAAGATCGCGCCTAGCAACTCTTCAGTGACCGTCGAGGATTGGGTTTTCACAATATCTCGGAATATGAAGATATCAACCGGCATTTATAGATCAAGACGCATTTATGACGGTCGCGGTCTCCGCGGTCAGAGTTAACATTTTCGAAGTTCCAGGCGCAACTTAAAAATGTGCGGGGATTATGTTTACCCAGAAAGCCCGCGACCTCCTCTTACTGGCCAATTTCTTCAGTTGCAGTGGTCTCAGTTTGTGTGATCGCCCAGACCGCCAGCTACCTTCTCAACCAGGATTTTCTAAATTCCAAGCGGTCAGGACAGTGGAGACCGTCAGTTTAAGCGGTCTGATCGTTTTTCCTTATCTTTGTTATTTGCACCTCTTCTCCCTGCCCGGCTCTCCTGTATCCCGGGCAGCCCGTAGTTTATCATTCTGCCCGTTTGGGCAACCCCCTCGTCTATAAATAGAGGGGTAGTGGTACCAGAAAGAGGACTGGATTCGGAGGCTCCAGCTTACAACCTGTGTAAGCGGTCTCATTTTTTCGTGATCGCCATTTTACGATCGCCTTCTCTTTTTTCCAGCATCTTCTGTCTTAGTAACCTGCACTTCGCAGTTTTCTCCCGTCCCCTTTAGTGTGAATTTTGGAGGTACCATTTTTGGCACCAACAACCGGGAACTCAAAGGAAGCTGTTGCAAGACTCAGGGCTGAGCTTGCTATCAGATTCAAGATGAAGGATTTGGGGGAGCTTCACCATTTCCTTGGACTCGAGGTGCAGAGGCGGGAGAGCGGAATGCTCATTTCTCAGACTGGCTATGCGGAACAGATTGTTCAGCGATTCGGCATGGAGGAAGGGAAGAGCAGCTCTATACCTCTAAAACATCATCATAAACTTCGGAAGGTTGAGGGAAGAGTTCTATCTGATCCGTTGGTATTCCGAGCTCTGGTTGGGAGCTTGATTTACTTGACCATCACGAGGCCTAATATTGCTTATGCAGTTGGCAAAGTGAGTCGGTACATGGCGGAACCACGAAAACCTCATCTTCTGGCGGCAAAAGGCATCTTGAAGTATGTGAAGTCGACCTCTGATTTGGGTCTTCTATATAGGAGAGGGTCAAGCTTGGAGTTGCATGGTTTCATGGATGCTGATTATGGGGGAGACGTGGATGATCGGAGATCAACGTCTGGTTATGTCTTTATGACGGGCCCCACAGCTATCTCTTGGTGCAGCAAGAAGCAAGACTCGGTGTCTGTATCTACCACGGAAGCAGAGTACAAGGCTTCGACATTGGCAGCTCAGGAAGTCGTTTGGCTCAGGAGGTTGGTGGAGGACGTTCATCAGGAGGTTCGAGGTCCCACCTTGCTACGCGGGGACAATGAGAGTGCTCTCAAGCTGGTTAACAATCTAGTCTGTCACGCGAGGACCACACATATAGAGATTGAGCACCATTTCATTCGTGAAAAGGTGTTGGGAGGATCTCTTATGGTCGAGCATGTTCGGAGTGCGGAAAATGTCGCAGACATCTTCACAAAGCCGCTGGCGAAGGGACCGTTTACACGGTTAAGGGAGTTGCTCGGGCTAGTTTCCACTTCCCACTTCAAGGGGGAGTGTTGAAATTGTTGAGGTGAAGTGGAAGGGAGTCCGGCCGGTCTGAAGGCTGGAGACCGCAGAGACCGCGCGGCCTGCACTGGTGCTCTGGCGGTTTGGTTCTGCGAACTCTCCCTGCTGTTCTGGCGATCTGCTGTGATCGGCCAGTTTGCTTCTTGGTTTGGTCGTTGGTTCTGGCGACCTGTTGCGAGTTCTTCCGGTCTTGTTCTGGGCGGCCTGTTCTTGGTTGACCGTAGTGACCGGGCGGCTTGTTTGGGCTGTTCTGGCGACTTGGTTAAAGTCGGCCAGATGTTTGACTCTGCTTAGGCGATCTCAGGAAGGGTGGTCGCTGTGTCCGCACGGCTTGTGCGCGAGCTGCTGCTGTCTTGCAGACTTATGCTGGATCTTGTCCAAGTGTTGTGTCCGCGCGGTCTGTTTTATAAGACCGCTTGCGATCTGATGGGCGGTTATTGTATCTCGGTTTGTGCGGTGACGACATTCGTCTATCCGCCTATAAATAGGGGTGCAGGGCCCGTCATTCCTAACAAGAACTGTAAGAACAAGAGCCCGGATTGTTTCTTATGGACTCAAGTTTTGAGGTCGCGCGACTTGGATGCGAGTTAACCGTTATTGTGTTCGCAGGTTTGCGGTCAGCAGGGTGCGGTCTCCTTCCTTAGTGATTTCCGGTGGCTTGAATAAAAAGTTCGTCTGCGGTCTGTCAGCGAACTGGTTTATTGTGTTCTTGTGCTGTTCGCAGCGAGCTCAGCGATCAGGCGACCTTCAGCGGTTAGGCGATCAGAGTTGCGGTCTGGCGACAGCTTCAGTTCTTTGAAGTTCAATAGAGCTTCAGTTCACGCGGTCTGGGATTACGGTCTGGCAGTGCAGGTTGTCTGCTTCTGTTCGCACGGTCTCAAGGTGTTTCTGCGGTCTGACTGTGCAAGCGGTCTGGGAGTACAGCAGAGCAAGCCGGGCGACATGAGCCTTTTTGCGGTCTGTGCGGTCTCTGCTTTGGCAGACCACCAGTTTCAGTTTTGGTGTGTTTTTTGTTCTTCTCATCTCTGTGATTCTTATGAATCATGTCTCGCCATGTATACCTCGAAGTGTAAAGCAAGTCTGTTTCAATAAAGATTTCTTGTGTTGCTATTTTGGCATTGTGGTTGTTTGGCTATAACTCTTGTTGATACAACTCCTGCTTACTCCTAAACGGTCTTTCAAAAATTTTAACACAGCCACTGTCCAAATACCACTGCTGGTTTGTGGTTGAACATCCTTCTCTCTGCACATTAAATTAAACATTAGTATAGACCCTCTCATGCTAGGGTCTCTTTCTTCTATCATCATATGGAGACATGAAAGAGTGAGATGATCTTCCATTGTTCCCCCTTAGGTGAAGAAGTGCTGCAATATTATGCCAGCAATGCTTGGCAATATGTCCTATTTTAGAACAGCAAAAAGATCTAGGTAAGGAAGTAGAAAAAGGTTTTGATGTTTGGTTATTTTGTGCAGAAAGTATGCGTTGAGAAGAAATCGACGCAATTCTAGACGTACCTGTACAGTCCCGTCGATAACCATTCGAAGTATAGTATTGGTTGCATTGAGTGGAATTCGACGCACCCATATAGTTGCTTCGAGATGATGTCAATGCATATGATGGATTCTGTCGAGATGCATTCGACGCATTCTTAAAATTGCATCGAGTTCTATTCGACGTATAATTCATATCAATCAGTGTTTGTGAATTTGTATTTATAATCTTCTTAAGCAAGTTGATTTCTGATTTTAATTTATCATTTTTGATCATTAAATCATGTCTAGCTTTATTATAGGCATTTGTGCTATTTTTAAGAGTGGAAATGACAGAGTTAATATGAGCTTGGTAATCATTTCTATACTCCTCAAAAGTTTCATCCATCTCTTCTATTTCAATTTTATAACTTCTGCATGTAACACACTCATTCACCAAATCTGAATTTTCTAAGGGTTATTTGCCTAGGATTCCTGGTTCATCACTGGCGTTTACCCTATTAAATGTGGTGAGTTTATTAGGGTTATTTTTCTAATGTTCTTCATATGATTCTGAAACATTATTAGGTCTAGATCTAAAATATGCTACAGGTTTATCACAGGCATGTTTTCCAGTGAGTGATTGTGATTCCTGATCAAGATGATCAAATCTCTTGGAGAGATTTCGTGAGATATCTTTTATCTTTTGTCTCCTTCCATTGAGGGAGTCTTCAAAGGCTTTTGGCTTTGAGAGTTCTTTCCTTAGGTCTGAATTTTCATTATCTATGGAATTTATTTATTTTTCTTTCTTAAACAGTTCACATTTCAGATCATAGTTAGCTGAGGATAAAAGATCTTTACTAAGAACTTCTAATTCAGATTTAATTATCTCAAGTTCCTTTTGATTGTTAATGTAATCTTGGCAAAATTCCTTGAAGCATCTTTTAAAATCTTTTGAAGAAAAATCAAAGTCTTCAAAGATGCTTACCTCAGTTTCATTAGTGGAATCTTCCAAAGTCATTAAGC
Source organism: Dactylorhiza incarnata (assembly GCA_033032865.1). Taxonomy (NCBI): domain Eukaryota; kingdom Viridiplantae; phylum Streptophyta; class Magnoliopsida; order Asparagales; family Orchidaceae; genus Dactylorhiza; species Dactylorhiza incarnata. Next base: position 4,017,751 of record JAWHQI010000037.1, on the reverse strand, counting down.
AGGCTTCTTCTGGTCCACCATCTTTATCATCATCAGATGAGGATGAGCTTGATTCTGAATCTAAATCACTCCAGGTCTCAGCTATGAAACCTCTCTCTCCTTTCTTATCCTTTCTCATGAAGGATTTCTTCCTGTGCTCCCTCCTCTGCTTATTTTTCTTGTTCTTTTCTTCCTCACGACATTCAGTAGAAATGTGTCCTGGCTTTCTGTAACACCTCAATTTCCAGTGCAATTTCTCTAGAAATTAAAAGCAGAAGAATACATTTCTCGAGAAATAGAAAGGGCAGGAAATGCCAGTTCTCGAGAAAAAGAAAGGGCCAGGCAGTTCGTCGAACGCCATTGGTGAACGCCAAATCGGGCCGTTCGACGAACACTAGGCCGTTCGTCGAATGCCAGGCAGTTCGTCGAACGCCGATTGACGATCGAGATATCGGGCCGTTCAATGAACGCAGCCTTCAGGCCGTTCGTCGAACGCAGCCTTCAGGCCGTTCGTCGAACGCATCCTTCAGGCCGTTCGTCGAACGCAGCCTTCAGGCCGTTCGTCGAACGCAGCCTTCAGGTCGTTCGTCGAATGCAGCCTTCACGCCGTTCGTTGAACGCAGCTTCGACGAGTTCGTCGAACGCAGCTTCAAAGAGTTCGTCGAACGCAGCTTCAAAGAGTTCGTCGAACGCCGTCAAGCCTTAAATGGCTATGGATAAATTTTGCCACCGCCTTAGCTAAGTCAATATATAGGCAGCCAAATTGCAGTTTCCCTTCTAAATTTCTGATTCCAAGCTCATTCCAAAGGCAGAGAAATCATGATTTCTGAAGGAGGTCTCTTTGGGCTAGCCTTTTGTTGTGTTGAGGGCAAATCCGTGCAGGAGATTGCTAGTGTTTTTGTGCCATCATCGATTCACTGGGGAAAGAAACTGTTTCAAGAGAGTTCAACCGAGTTCCTCTCAGATCTATGGCACCAAAACGAGCGCCGAGGGTAACGATTCTCCTCCCTTCATCGTTGGACATGTGCGTCTTTTTATTTGCATGCTTAGGAAGATTTCTATTAATTAGTAGATGGGTTCTTCCTGTGGATTGATATTATCCCCACAAAATTTGTATATAGAGTCCGGAATGGTAGTTCGGACATATGCATGCTGTGTGAAGCCCGTTCGGATTGGCGATGTTTATTGCTTGTAGCGTGCCGGAGAAGACTCCGTGTATTGGATGTGTTTCAGGTTCTTTGTGCTGTGTTGTATAGAAAAGTGGGTTCTGTAGGTGTTTCCCAGATAATACCCGAAAAGTGGTAGTAGAACGGAGTTCTGTTACTAACGCTGGGTGTTAGAGTTAACGCCGGCGGTAGCTCCAAGTGAGCAGATTGTGTGACCCCATGTGTTTACAGTTAGACAGGCACAAGGGGAAGACAAACCCGTGTTAGGCATAGTTGAATACTGACATTTATGAGCGCGGGCACAAGCTGAACCGAACCCGTTCCATAGCCATTCAGTGATGAGGTCGCTCCTCCGTGTTCACCGAGGGAATTTTGGATTAGAAACCGTAAGGTAGTGCTAGCCTTGACGGTCGCGGCTCATAGTATAAACCCAAGTTGAAAAAGGACTTGTGGTTGTGCCGGAACTTCGTGTGTACGACCTAGCTCAAATTGGTTGTCTAAGTTGAAATAAGACTTAGCTTGGAGGCGTAACTCGGGGAGTATGCCAAAGTGTGCCTTGAGAGCACGAAGCAGATGGCTATGGATGCCTTCGTTGGTGTTGTTTGCGGTTATATATATGTTATATGTTGCTGACTCTTGCTTGCAGGGATGGAGCACCACCGCCCCAACCATGGGGTGGGGTCGTTATAAGTCTGGGTTAGCTAAAGCTGACCGGTTACTTGTTTTCCCACCGCTTGGTGGATTTGTTTGTACAGGTCCTAGCGAGGCTAGCGGGAAATAGCGGGCTGAAGCCCCTGCTGCTGTGTTGTGCTGTACTGAGCTGGCCCTTGAAGGCCGAGTTCTTTTGTTTACTACTTTTATGTGTGGCTGGCCTGCGTGCCGATGTTTGGAAACCACCTTCATTATGTGAACAAACTTTGTAAAGAACTTGTTGTATTTCATTCCTAGAGGTTAATGTGGACATTGTATAAACATGTTTATTTGAAATTAAATGCTTCCGTTGTGTGACTCTGTGTGCTGAGATGGTTATGTTATTAACTGTTTAATGCTAATTAAGTAACACACTCTTCTGTTCGTTTCATATGGCGTAGGGTCCCGGCCTGACTTACTGCTATATGCTATGTAACAGGGAGGGTGTTACACTTTCTGCAAGAAAAACAAATAATCTCCTATTTAGGAGTTTTATCATACCTTGCCTTGCTTGAGCTCCTCTCTCTCCTCCTGGAATCTTCTGTTCTGACCCACTTTTTGAATCTCTTAGCCAAGAGATTGAACATTTCTTCTTCAGTGGTGGAGGACTCTACTTCTGTAGTCTTTAAAACAAGAGTCCTCTGTTTAGGGGTTGTTGTCCTTTCATGGGATTCTGACTCAGCCCTGCTTTTAAGTAGAAGCTCATAGGACTTGAGCTTTCCAAGAAGAGCATCAGTAGATATCTCTCTGAGGAATCTAGAATCTCTGATAGCCCAGATTCTAGAGTCCCATGTGCTTGGAAAGCACATGATGAGCTTGTCATTAATTTCTGTCAGAGAAATTTCCTTGTCAAGCCCTCTTAGCTCATTTATGATGAGGCTGAATCTGTCATACATTTCTGTAATGCTTTCATCAGCCTTTTTCTTAAAATTCTCATATTGATATATGAGAAGAGCCGTTTTGTCTTTTCTCTCATCAGAGCTTCCTTAAACTAGTCTGGAGAGAGATTCCCAATTCTCTTTTGCAGAGTTGCAATCAACAACTTTCTAGAATATGTCATTATACATAGTTCAGACCAGTATGTTCATGGCCTTGACATCACATGCCTTGACCTTCTTCTCATCATCAGTCCATTCTGCTCTGGGGACTGAGGTTTGTATAACCTTTCCTGTGGAGTCTTTCCTTATTGGGGCTGGAGGACCTGTGAGGATAACATTGAAAATTTCCTCATCAATATAATTCATATATAGTTTTATTCAGATTACACACTGGAGGTCTTGTAGAAGCATAATCTTTAGAACTCATTTTATTAGAAAATATTTGTAATTAAGAAATAAGAGTAGGAGGTCTTTTTGATCAAGGTGTTAACCTTTTAATGATCAACCTCCCTCTGATACCAATTAAAAGTGCACAGTGTGCCTCTGAGAATCCTATAGGGGGGGGGGGGGGGGGTGAATAGAGATTTAAATTTATTTCTATTCTATTTGTGCAAGTACAATAAAACCTAAGTATTATGCTTCACCAAGATAAATCACAGAATAAATAACTGCAGTTAAGTAATGAAAGAAAAAGCAGCAAATGAAATTTAAGCTATGAGGGACAGCCAGAAAATTGACAATCCAGAAGACACAAATTTTTTTATAGAGGTTCCGCAAAATATGGGTACTCCCCTCTTCTACCACCTGGTAGGGATACACCACTGTGCCTGAGTCTTATGGTAAGGAGACTCTTAGAACCACTAATATTTTGACAAGAAGATCATGAACCACCAGATCTTTTGATAAGGAGATCTTGAACCACTGAATCCTTTAAAGAGGGATTAATAAAACTTATTTACAGAAAGGGATTAGAAGGAGAAAGTAATAAGAGAAGGGTTGTTGGAATTTTGTTTTTAGAATTCTTATGAAAGGCTGTATGAAGAACATCCTCTTATGTCTTTCACTGGATCTGCTCTTGATTAACTACTGCTTATAATAGTGATGGATTGCAGGAGCTCTAGTTGTCAGATCCATGTTCTTCTATTCCTATTGAACTCTAGCTGCTATATGATAATGTTGAGAAGCAGCCTTCAGTTGTTCCGTTGTTCAACAGAGAGCAGTTCTTTCTTCTCTTTTCTGTTCACTGTTAGGGTTCCTGAGAGAGGAAGAAAAAGAGAGAACACTAGAGAGAAGATGATGGCCGATTGTAATAACTACACTTTGTCTCTGTCTTCTTTGCCTTTATATTATCTCTCTTCAATTTGAATTCCTTTCCAATTCTGGTAAGCCCTGAAAAGGTATTTTCTTTTCAATTTCTCTTTCTTCCTATTCTTGATTCTCGACCCGTCTCCCAACTATAAACTAGTTTCCAAGAAAGCTTTCCTATCCTCTATTAATACTTCCTTCTATTTTAGGCAATAATTAAGCCGTTGGAGAACGGTCTTGAGAGATGTGGGCCATGAGAGAGAGCCCAAAAAGACAGCTGAAAAGGTTTCCTTTTCAGACTGTATTCAACGTAGCGTCCAGTTCACTTCCTCTCTTATCGACGCAACTTCGAGTTCTTATAGGAGCAGCTTCGATTTCATCCTTGCTCTGATTGAACTATTCTAGTCGACGTTGCATTGGTAACTTATCGATGTAACCATCGAGTTGAAAGGCATGGCTCTGAACTTCATTATCTGCGTCGAGATGAAGTCGACGTTGCGTCGACTTTAGATGACTTCGACATATATTTTCTTCTGCGTTGAATTGAAGTAGAAGCCGCGTCGACTTAAGACAGTACTTCGACAGGTCCATGGCCTCTACGTCTATATCTATTCGACGTAACGTCAACTTGATCTACTCTGACAGAAAGAGTATGTTACTTGGAATTTTTGTTAGAGTAGCGTCGACATTCATTCGATGTTGCGTCGATTTCTATTCGACGCAAATATTAAATTCACCAAATTTGTGCTTCTCTTGATATGGTCTTGACACCCTAGGTTGAGTATGACATCCTAAGACATCTAATGACCAGATTACCCTCACTATACAATGGGTAATTCAATCCTAGGGGCTAAAATCACTTTTAATTAATTAGTTAAGTTAAATCAAAGGTAAAAACTTTTTGTAAGGAAATGCTTGAAATCTTGAAGAATTGTGGCGTGCCAGTGTCCCAATTTACTCCTGCTGGGATGACGCAAATTGTGGGCCTGATCCCCTTCTTTAGAGAGCACAGATCGAGATTCACCTTAGATCTCTTCAGGCAATAGTGCGACGTGCGCTCGGACGGAGGCGAACCGATTGAAGTTTTCAGCAACAAGCAATGGCTCGAGTTTAAGAACCGAGTGGACCGTTGCCATGGGAATACTTTATTTGGCTATGTCAGGAATGCTTGAGGCTTGCCAGAGCTTTGGAAGTCGCTTCCATATCGTTGTCGCCGTTTGAAGGGTCATGAGCGAGAATTTGTCCCGGGGTTGGGGTTCGTCGAGCCTTATGCTTTGGCGAACCCTTTGTTTTCCATTTCTATGTTTGTTGAGGAGATGCGTCTCCTACTGTGCGGTCATTATACCGATGTAGAGCATTCTACGATCGTTCCACTAGATCGAGGCCGAAAGAGGAAATTGATTTTCAGGAATGATAGTTCGGAATCGGCGCCTCGTCGTTCCTGTCGGCTGGAGGGGCATATTGACGAGGTGGCCCCGTGTTGCTCGAGAGTTGATGATGTTCCCATCAATCTTGATGTGGAAGTACTTGACTCCATTGCACCCCAGGTTCCCTCTGCCCCTAGGCTCCCGAGGATGCTTATGTTCCGCCGCCGATAAAGGCGAGGCGGGTTTCTTATTCTCTTGAGGCCATGAATGCCGCAGTAAGATCTGTGATTTCATCTTTTTTTGTTGTTTGTCTTGTGAATAGCCTGATTTCCCCATATTTTTCCAGATTGGAGTTCATACCAGCATTGCGCTTACGTGGAATGACTCCTACGTATGCCTGAAAGATGGTTATCTCATTCTACAAGAGGAGCTTCGTGATGCGCGGAGTTCCTTTTCTGACTTGAAAGGGCGACGTGATCGCGATGTGTCCCGCTTTTGGCAGATTGAGGTTGGGTTGCAAATGGAGCTAGATGAGTCCCGTGCTGAAGTTCGGAAGTAGAAGGCTCTCGTGGAGAGCACGATCCGTATGGCGGAGGATGTAAGACCCCATTTTTTGTTACAAAACCGGGTCTTATTCCCAGAACCGCCGCTTTGTGGTGACACCAACACTGAGGAAGGTCGCCACTACAAAACGCCGATCCTGCAGGCCATATCGATCATAGAAGAAGAGTTCAATTGAACCAAAAAATTTCAAGTCCACATCACATAATACATAAACCATAATGAAAGATGTCCACAAATAATAACTGAATAAAAGAGGTAGCAATAAGAAGGGCTCATGCCCAGTAACATCATAGCCTCTCTACAAAATCCTTCACGTAAGCAAATCTACTAATAATCACACACTGATCCAGAAACTGTGCTCCTGTGCTAGACTGGCCCGCCTCCATATGCACCGGCCTCTGGTGGTGCTGCGTCTCCTCGGTCCCCTAAAATGATATGGTCCACCGATCGTTAGTCAAAAAGACAACCTCGTTTCCCACCATCCATCCCCTAGTGGCTCCTAGGCACCGTGTGGGAGGATGAAGCGTAGGACAACAAGGGCTATATATCAAAATAGATGACATGGCATAGCTATAAGAATATCTACCACTACACAGGTGTATATATATGTATATATATAAAGAACAGTAAATAAAGTAATGTGAAGAACAAGTAAAGTAAGTAAGTAAAGACAAGTATATAATAGAAAAGTAACCATTGATTTATAGGAATGCCCATACAGACCTATAAACCAAGGGGTCGTTTAGCAAGACTTATCATATAAAAAGTATCATAACCAATTTATACGATAGGGGTAGGGGTTGAAATGCAATATGCTGGGTAATGTTATGATCACACAAGTGCAACTCACACACTTCGACTCTATGCGCACAGACCTTTAGTTCCCCCTTTTTGGAGCTAGCAAAACTCCTAGGATACCCCCGTAGTGGAAAATGGAAGTGGTGGGTTGGGCCTCGCCCACCTCTAGGTTGGTATTCACACTACCTAACCTATACCTATCGTACGGCTCAACGCGAAGAACACAACCGTGGAGCGCCTGCGTACTTTTACTGGATGGACCACCAAACTTTCCTTGGCCAAGTGCAAATCAACACTTACCGAGTCAGCGTATCGACGTCGGTGTGAATGACCATCAATATCGAAGACCCACCACCTTTATGAACATGCAATTATGATTACTATATCTCCGATCCATATGCTCCCCGGGCTAACCTGCCCGTCACCATAACCTTCCGAGCCACCGGCTAGCCGAACTAACACATCTGTACCTACAACAACCGAGCCTACCGCTCGTAAGGCCAAACCAACTAACCACCTATAGCAACGGGGTGCGAGTGAGTGTATTATTGAGCTAATCTTGCATAACAAATTATTCCTATAGTTTTGGGTTAACCATGGACTTCCCGAGGACTATCCTGTGAGGGGCTCGTAGCAGTACTAGGAGCTATGATGGGCTGAACCCCAAAGATCCCTTTCCAAGGCACTTATTCTTATTGGTGTCTACCCTTGACCTGACCACTATTAATTTTACACTTACTAACGCTAAGTGTATTTTACTTCACTCCAAGGAAATGTCAATCTTTCGTCGATCCCAACCACACTCTTGCCTCATAGCCAACCAGACATCTTACTCCTACATTCCTTTGGTGACCCATTCCAAAACCAATCAGTCTGGGTGCACCAACTTCCTTAATTTTCCATGTAAATCCTACATGTTTATCCTTATTCAGTCTTTTTACTATACGCAGACCACTTGAACTATATGATGTATAAAAAGAGAAAGACTCCCAATGCTCATCAAAATGACCCAAGATTATTATTGGTGGTGTGTTATGGCATTTTAAGACTATCTCCAGAAATTCATAATTTTTCTAATTTATTTGTCATTTATTATAATTTCCTCAAAGTCAGGGAACCTTTGACGTTGAACACCATGTATGGTTTTCTGATACGCTATGGCCTTAATAAAATTTGTACAACTATATATCATCAAAATAATAGAGACATATATAACTTATAAATTTCTAGAAAGGTTTTGACCTCCAAATAAAATATTGACTAATTTATCAAAATCAAGGATTTAAAAAGAAAGTACCAAAAATCCTCATTCAAAAATTACAAGAAAATTAACAAATGTCTAGGGTGATCAGAAAAGTTCACTGGTTGAGTTTCATAATTTTCACAAATCACTTGACCATATAAATCCTTTATTTAAATCAACAAATCATAGGGCACTTTGTAAAGAGAACCATATAAAAACTCCTCCAAAGATTATGCTAAAATTAACAGATCATATTCTTGCCCTAAAAAGTCCTCTGACCAAGTTTAATGATTTTCCAGTGAGTATTAAATCCATAATTAATTTTCTTACAACTAGGAAAAATATTGGGGTTATGAATTAAGTACTATATATATCAATCCTAAATTCATAACAAAATTATTAGAGAATAATATCACTAGTACCAGCTCTCTGCGAAAATTTCATGAACATCCAAGGTTATGTAAACGTGGAAATTCTTCTTATAAGGAGACATACTAATTGGTTCTTAATTATTTCAGATGGGATAAATGTGTCTAAAAATTCTAGATAAATTATCCAAGGCATAATACCTCCCTATGAACCTCTCTACCAAGTTTCAAGTCAATCCAATGACATATGACCCTATGTCCATCAATAGGTTCAATATACAACCCAACGATTTGAACCGGGGTTCTGGGGCACATCCACCTCAAACCACCCAAAACCACTTGTGGGGGTATTTTATGTGACATCAAGTCAGTGGTCGAAGTTTCACAACATTTGGATGAGGGTTGATCTCCCAAATCCATCAAGCGCACTTTTGATCTAATATACCATAGTTTGACTAATTTGGGTTACTTAATTACCCTACCAATTCAATCCCAAATGGGATGAAATTTTTACTAGAGTCATTTCATGACCCTAAGGACCACGCACCAAAATTTGGAAGGGTATAGAGGTCTATAGACCCTAAAATTAAATCACAAACATTTTATTAAATTTCTATAGAAACTATAGAAAAAGATTCTCCAAAAATTCCCATTTTTGGATATGTTGAGGGTAAGGGTAATTCAAGCATATGCTCCAAATTTCAAAGCATTTCGATGAGTAGTGTAGTAGGGGCACTCAAATCAATCTCTAGTCAACCCTATATACAGGTTGTACCATTTTGAGTGCTGGAGTCAAACCAGTGGGCCAAATAAACTCAAGTCAATTTTACAATAACCTAGACATAAAGACCTACAACTTTTGTCTCTGTCCATTTTTCCTAAAATGGATTTAATGAGTTCAAATTTCAGTTTCAAAAACATGCATTTCGAGGGAAAAATATGACATTAATTAATCGTAAAATTAATAATCTGTCTAAATGGAGGGCATCGGTTCATCTTCTCCAATCAGCCAACGACCATGATTGGCCCATCCTGTACCAACTTGGGAGGTGATTTCTCGGCCACTTAAACCCTATACCGGCCGGCCAATGCCACCACCACCTCCGTTGAGGTGGCGGCCGGCGATGGACCGTGGTTGGCCTGCCGGAGGCGGCCGGAATCGGGGATCTAAACAAGAAAGGTAAAGCTTGAACACAAGCTTTCGGCCATGCCGATCCAAGACCAATTGTCCCCAAATATTGCGGCCAAAATGATAAGATCTACCCACTGAGAAATAGATAAGAGGAGAGGACATAAGTGGTGGCTTGTAGCCGTGCCGATCACCGGTCAGCCATGGTTGGTCGAGTGCTCTTGGGTGCCATGCTGATAGGTGCTTAGATGGTAGAATTCTCCTGAAACGTGGGGGAAACTCCTTCCATTCACCCCATTGAGGCCTTTTATAGAGCTAATTTTGAGAGGGGAGGAGGTGAAGCTTGGGATTCCTCCATTAACACCATTCATGGCAAAAATTTCGGCCATCCTGAAAGGTCACCAAATTCATCCTCCTTAAGAGTTGGAAAACCTCTTAATCTTCTCCTAATTGATAGGAGGAATGAATCCCCATCAATTGGGAGGACTTTTTCTCTCCCTTGGCCATGAATTTCACCACCAAAATGAGTCTCGTCCACATCTCGTCGGTTGCGCTACCGCCTGCGCTAGATCTTGATGGTGTAACACTCCTCGGTCTGGGAACTACCAAGCGCTAGCGCCAGCGGTTCGTCTAAACTGCCAGCTCTTCTCAGCGGTTCGTCTAAACCACCACTACCTCCAGCGCTAGCCCCTAGCACCGACGCTAGCTCAGAATTCAAACCACCTTTCTTTCTACGATTGGACAATTGGGGTGTTACAAAGGGACCCCTTAATGGCTTAGGCATGTTATGATGGGGTCGTGGGTCATGGTGACGCCCCTAAAGCCAACCCTAGGCTTGGTAACTAGAAATTACTACCCGCAGACCAATGCGGCCTTCATCCATTTTCCTAAGGTCTCATGTTCTCTTCGCGCATCCTAGGATTTTGTCATGACCTAGTCATGACAAAACCATCTTAGGGGTCTAGTTGTTTGGGGGATGTTACAAATCTTAATAAATCAAAAAATAATTTTGTCCCCAAAATTCAAGTTAGGCTTGCGGGGTTTCTACCGAAGGTAACTAAATGTAGCATCCCCTATGAATTGAAGTTATACCTGACGCGAAGAGGACCGGCCACCTCTGCTGCATTAGTTCTAGTGGTTCCCAAATAAGCTCCTCCTGTCCATGATTTTACCACATGACATTACCTACGGAACCTTCTTGCGTCGTAAGACCCGCATTTCTGTGTCATCTATCCTGACTGGCTCCAAGCGAACTGATTGGTCAGAAGCTACCGGGCCATATTAAGAGAGGAGACGTGGAAGACATCATGTAAACCCACTAACTCCGGCAGTAGCTCCAGTCTATAAGCCAATGGGCCGATCCAATCCAGGATCCTGTAGAGCCCCATTTATCTCGGACCGAGCTTCTTCCGTGCGCATACCCACGAGACTCCATGCATCATATGTATCTTCAGGAACACCCGGTCTCCAACCTAGATATCTACCTGACGCTACCACGCCTCATAATACTTGGCCTGTCTGCTCTGGGCCTCCAACTTCCTAACTCGAATTTGTCGTACCTGGGCATCTGTGTTCTCCACAAATTCTAAGCCGAGTGCCTTTAAATCCTCATCCTGGATCCAAGATAGTGGAGTCCTGTGCCTCCGTCTCTCTGAGGGTGGAAAGCTGTGCTGAATGTCAACAAGAGCCCAGATAAGCCTGGACTGATCTTCACTTCTTGGACGTAACCCGTCCATCCAAATCCGACACGATCATCCCAGGCACACTACATTAATAGACAAGCTGCTCAACAAATCCCATCAAACACCAAAGGGAGTGTCCTTCCGGCCCAGGGTGACCCTAGCTACCTTATCAATCTATCTACGATGTTCCAAATGAACTTGTTCTCGGAGTGGGGATGTGGTAACCTGTATATGAATCCTAATAATATCCTGAAGCTTCCACTTTAAGATGGGCAGTGACTTTGGTAGTTCCACAAAGACTCTTGCACTTGGCCTTCACCAGTCGACAGAGATCACCGTGCATCACCAAACCTATGACGTCTTTCTTTATTCCGGGGAAATACACGCACCAGAATACACCATTTTTCCGGTGACTACAGATCTTGTTTGTATGGGTAGACAATGCCTCTATAAAGTTTTATCTACAAGTTTAGATTCTTATTCCTCCACATATGTCCGAGTAATTAATCAACTCAACTCTACAACTTATCCAGTTCTTACCATTGATGGAACTGATCAGATCATCAAGCGTCTCAATTATCCTCAAAATTTACGGGGGTGTACTCGTGAACCTTTATGAGTATATGATAATCAATCATTATTATTGTAGTTAAAATTTTCTACCATGACAGGGCAGGATTTTTTAACAAATCATAAGTTAGTCACTTCCGAAAGCCCCAAACCACAAGAACTTTCAAATATAACTATAACTTGCAAGCCTTAATTTCAGTTCCCAACTTCCAGAAGTGCATCTGCATCCCTAAGTGACTAAACCTGGCAACTTTACATTTCTAATGCTTCAACTAAGGTCAAGCCGTTGTTCGATCAACGATGTCTATCCATTGTCATGGTAATACTACATGTCACCATTCCAAACGTGTTTTTAAGGAATCCCATCTTCTCCCAAGTAACATTGGATAAGATCACCTTCAAAATCACTATGTTCACGATGCAACACTTTATACCTTAGGTCTAAGGGAAACCCAAGTCAGTAACTAATTTGCTCAATAAACAAAAGGTAAGCTCCAATAAACAAAAGATAAGCCACTATCTATTTTGGGCTAAGTATCCTCGATATCACCATGTTATATTCATCCCATGTATGCAAACAATCCTTAGGGCACACAACCTTAGACTTGGGGTTCTATCTTGAGACTTGTTGGTACACTCCATACTTTAGACTCTTCAAGGTACCTTCTACGACAACCTTATCAGGGTCAACATGTGTCCCAATCCCAACTGGTCTCTTGAGAACTTGAATTCTTATCCGACCCTCAGTATTTGTCATGTTGGTTGTCTCAATGTAAATATGTCACCGGTATGAGGGTTGAGCCTACGAGTCTCCTACCATTCCGCTTTTGTGTCAATATCCTTAAGGCGGTCCTATCAGTTTGGATAATCCTTGGTATATGAAGTAGGGACATCAGAGTATATGTCTTAGGTGGTTGTTCCCGCATTAAAATCCTCCTCAAACCTCTTTGGGGTATCCTCGTACCTCAATCAAATTAATACATACGGTCTATTTCAGACTAGGGCATGGTATAAATTATCATGGTAAGTCATGTGTCCTAATGGGGTTGAGTCTAACTCATTGATTAAAGGACTATCTAAAGAGATCTTTGCAGCTGGAGGTATTCCCCGATGGGGGGAGGGATTCTACGCAGGCTACAAAAGAAACTTTGTCACTCGTAAGGAGATTTGGGTAAAAAGATTCAGTTAAAAGTGGATTTTTGTATGTGATTCCCCATATGGGCACACCATTGCTTCCGCTGCTTAGTTTGTCCTCAAACTAAGCTCGCGCGGGGTGGCCCAGAGTTTGTGGAATTCTTTTCTTCAGATCGAGGTTTGCTTTGATACCAGTTTGTAAGACCCCATTTAAGGGTGATCTCCCAAATCCATCAAGTGTACTTTTGATCTAATATACCATAGTTTGACCAATTTGGCTTACTTAATTACCCTACCAATTCAATCCCAAATGGGATGAAATTTTTACCAGAGTCATTTCATGACCCTAAGGACCACCCACCGAAATTGGGAAGGGTTTAGAGGTCTCTAGATCTTCAAATTAAATCACAAATGTTTTATTAAATTTTTACAGAAACTATAGAAAAAGGATCTCCAAAAATTCCCATTTTTGGATATGTTGAGGGTAATGGTAATTCTAATCTATGTTCCAAATTTCAAAGCATTTGGATGAGTAGTGTAGTGAAGGAACTCAAATCAATCTCTGGTCAACCCTATGTATAGGTTGTACCATTTTGAGTGCTGCAGCCAAACCAGTGGGCCAAATCGGCTCAAATCAATTTTCAAATAAACTAGATATAAAGACCTACATCTTTTGTCTCTGGCCATTTTTCCTAAACCGGCTTCTAAGGGGTTCAAATTTCAATTTCAAAAATATACATTTTCATGGGAAAATATATGACTTTAATTAATCATAAAATTAATAATCTGTCTAAATGGAGGGCATCGGTTCATCTTCTCCAATCAGCAAACGACCATGATTTGCCCATCCTGTACCAACTTGGTAGGTGATTTCTCGGCCACCTAGACCCTCTCCAGGTCGGCCAATGCCACCACCACCTCCATTGAGGTTGCGGCCGACGATGGACGGTGGTTGGTCGGCCGGAGGCGGCCAGAATCGGGGATCTAAATAAGAAAGGTAAAGCTTGAAAACACAATTTTGTCCATGCTGATCCAAGACCAATTGGCCCCAAATCTAGCGGCCAAAATGATAATATCTACCCACTGAGAAATAGATGAGAGGAGAGGACCTGAGTGGTGGCTTGTAGTCGTGCTGATCGCCGGTCCGCCATGGTTGGTCGAGAGCTCTTAGGTGACATGCTGATAGGTGCTTAGATGGTAGAATTCTCCTGAAAAGTGGATGAAACTCCTTCCATTCACCCCTTGAGGCCTTTTATAGAGCCAATTCAGGGATGGGAGGAGGTGAAGCTTGGGACTCCTCCATTAACACCATTCATGGTGAAACTTTCGGCCATCCCCAAAGGTCACCAAATTCATCCTCCTTAAGACTTGGAAAACCTCTTAATCTTCTCCTAATTGATAGGGGGAATGAATACCCATCAATTGGGAGGACTTTTGGCCTCCTTTGGCCATGAATTTCAGCACCAAAATGAGGCTCGTCCGCATCCCATCGGCTGCGCTAGCGCTATCGTCTCGACAGCATAATGCTCCTTGGTCCGGCCACTACCAGGCGCTAGCGCTACTGCCAGTGCTAGCGCTAGTTCTTATGCTTGCACCCGCGGTTCGTCTAAACCGACAGCTCTTTTTCAGTGGTTAGTCTAAACCACCACTACCGCTAGCGCTAGCCCCTAGTGCCAGCGATAGCTCAGAATTCAAACCACCTTTCTTTCTACGACTGGACAATTGTGGTGTTACAAAGGGACCCCTTAATGGCTTAGCAAGTTATGATGGGGTCATGGGTCATGGTGACACCCTAAAGCCAACCTTAGGCTTGGTAACTGGAAATTACTACCCGCAGACCAATGCGGCCTTCATCCATTTGCCTAAGGTCTCATGTTCTCTTCGCGCATCCTAGGGATTTTTTCATGACCTAGTCATGACAAAACCATCTTAGGGGTCTAGTTATTTGGGGGATGTTACAGAGGATTCATAGGCCACGATGGTTCGTCTGGAATTTGAGTTGTTGCCTTTGAAGATGGAGCGCCTCTCTTCGTCGGAGTGGACCGCTGAGTTGAAAGCTGCTGGAGTTGCTGAGTACAATGCCTCTATAGATTATGCAAAGGACCATTCTCATATTTCGGAGGAAGTTCGTGAGGAGATCTAGAGCAAGGAGGTAGAGCCTCAGGTTGAGGACGAGCGCGAGGTGGCTTTTACGCGTGGGATGGGGATAGCCCTCCGCTTGGTTGTGCGTACACGAAGTTGCGATGTGTCCGGATTGGGTATCTGAGATCTTTCCAAAGACATGTGCTCTGCCTCCGATGGTGAGGAGTAGTTTTTACTTGTATTTTGTATGCTTTTGCATTTTCCTGTATCTTGCATGTGCGATGATAAATTTTCATCTCTGTATTTGTGGAATGTTATTTGTTGATTGTTTAGCAGTCGACGAATTGCGTCGCATGTGTAACTGTTCTTTCTTTAAGCTCCTCACTTGTATTGGTGGAGTTTCTGGGGCGTTTGAGCCGCCGTTTTGCGTGACAAACTATGCTTTGCTTCTTGATGTTGGATTTTTAAAGGACGAGACCAGGTGGTGTTGGGACATTCTACCTGGGCGAAGGGCGGACGCTTCAAGCCAAGTAGTGAGAGGTCCGCATTAACGACTCGGGGGATGTCGTTGATAGGTGCGGTGAAGAGCGGACGCTTCGAATCGTTTGCGAGCGCGAGAGGGCAGGCCCTGGCGACGCGAGTTAGAGGATGAGACCTAGATGGTGTTGGGACCTACAACGTGCGCGAAGGGCAGACAATTCAAGCCGAGTAGTGTGAGGTCCACGTTACCGACCCGGGGGATGTCGTTGATAATGTTAGTTATGGGACTATCACCTAGAGGGGGGGGGGGGATAGATGATATGACTATTTTTGATTTTATGCAAAAGAACTAAATAACTTAATCACAGCACAACAAAAAATCACAAAAACACAACACACAAGAACACCAGATATATAGTGGTTCCTCAAGACAGGGTGTCTTGAGTAGTCCACTGTCCCTCTACGCCTTTCTAGCAGTGTGCTAGGGTCGGCAAAATCCGCCAAAAACTTAGGCATGCATGCCCTACAATCTCAGGCCCTCAAGCCCTACAACTCAGGCCCTCAAGCTCTACAAAGCTCAGGCCCTCAAGCCCTACAAACTCAGGCCCTTAAGCCCTACAATTTAGGCCCTCAAGCCCTACAAAATTAGGCCCTAAAGCCCTATATTCAAGCCCTCAAGCCCTACAATCTCATATCTGAAACATATCCTACAAGCTCAGGCCCGCAATCCCTACAGAAAAAGATTTGAGAATAACTTCTTAGCCGGATGAAGATTGACTTCTTGGACTTGAAAAGAATGTTTTTGATGTTATCTTGGATGGCACAAATTTCTCTTAAATCCCTTCTTCAATCTGGAACACTTCTTCGATATGGAACAAAACTTATTAGTCCATGTTGCTGGACTAAAGCTTGGAGAACACTTGATGAAGAATTTTAGGTCTTAGGTTCTTGTTCCTTCTCTACGCATCCGGTTACTGTTAGATTGAATCTTGTGTATTCTCTACATTCTTACTTCTACTTGATTGAAGTAATTTATTAGGGCAGACACTTATCTCTTTTATAAGACTGAGGAGCCGGCTAACGGTCTCCTATAATGTCCTTTAAGTGTCAGGAGCACATTCCTTAACGGTACGCGCTGATTAGGCCACCACGCGGTGACATTAAATGCAGATAGCGCGATTTGAAATGTCTTGATTTGTCTCGACGATATTTGCAACGTCTCAATGATATTTAAAATGTCTCGATGATATTTGCTACGTCTGGCGACATTGCTTGCTATTACGACGATCCATCTTAGACTTGGGCAAATGTTCAAGCCTTCTTCAAACTTCTTTAGAGAATGATATCTCGATGAAACAAGATATCACAGTTGCACTTACACTTACGACGATATGAAGATGTCATTATAGTCTTGTTGATGACTTGAGGTCTTCTTGACGACGTTGTTGAAACCATATTGTCTTCTTGACGATGTCGTTGAGACCATTCTGTCTTCTCGACGATGTCGTCGAAACCATTTTGTCTTCTCTACGACGTCGTCAAATCCATTTTGTCTTCTCGACGAGGTCATCGAAACCATAATATATTATCTACAATATTGTCTTGAATATCTTGACGACAAGTGATTCTTCTTCCATAAGTTGTCTTCACGAGAACTCCCTTAGCCTTCTCGATGACAAGGCTTCTTTACGATGATGTCGTCGACATAGGCAAGCACTTTTACTTAGGTCTTTAGAGAGCTTCCTTTCTTGTCTCGATGATAAGATCTCTTTACGACGATGTCGTTGACATTGCCGAATACTTTGACTTAACTCTTCTTAGACCTTACAATGATATCGTCGTGTGATTCCAATTGACACAACGATGCTGAACTTTGATCGATTCTTCTTGCTCTTACGACGATATCGTCGATGTACTTTGATGTCACAACGATGTCATCAGAATGTCCATATTATCTCAATGATAACTGATATGAACCTTCTGCTTACCTCTGAGTGTTATCTCGATGATGTTGAGTGCTTGACGATTTTAGACTTAGTGAAATTGGAGAAGTACCGGACATATGATTTATTATCTGCAAGCATAATCTAAGCAAACCATCAAATACATAGTGCTTTTATCATTGACCTGAGCATTTCTTCAAATCAGGAACATTGTTGGACACTATTCCCAATAATCTCCCACTATTTGAAGAAGTTCTAACTCACCTCAATGATAAATGCCACACATAGAAAGAATCAACATTCAGGCAAATAAAATTGATTCAACTACCAACCTTGACTGGCAGTCTACATAGCTTGATGTGAGCCTGCATTTATGATTGTCTTCTCCCCCTTTATGACTTCTTCAATTAATCGATCATCCAGGTTTTCTTGCAATGAGATCAGCCTTTCATTTCTTTCTTCTGTGATGACTTCCAGCTGGAGAAGATTTTCCTGAGCTTCTAGGGCAGAGCACCCCATATGGGTCTCTCCCTCAATCATTGTAGTATCTTAGGCTGAGCTCCCAGGTTGGAACTCCCTCTCAACTGGATCACTGTCCAGGATTGGACTTCTCCTATCTTCACCCACCTCTCTGTTAGAAGGTACAACTTCTGGATCTGGGATATCTTGAGGTAAACACATCTCCCCCAAAATCTGACCAGAGTACTGTTGGGATGGGGATCTTCCTTCCTTAGAGCTACTGGAGGGCTCCTCCTCCTCTAAGGCCACTGCCTTGACAACCTTCTTTGACTTCTTCTTGAGAGCCTCCTTCAGCACTTAACCTGACCTTCTCTTAAGCAACAAATAATTAGCAATAATAGTAAAATGTGTTGAAATTACCCTAAGTTTAACATTCCCAATTAGAATTTGAAAAAGTTAATGTTGGATCGGTAGGCGCCCTTAGATGGGGGGGGGGGGGGGGTGAATAAAGGTTTTAGAACTTTTGGTGTATTTTAAAATACTTGAAATATTAGGAAATTGAAATAGTGCAAAACAAAGACAAATTAAGTAAAATAAAGTAGAGACCTGTTTTTATTAATATGAAATGTAGGATTACAAAACTTTACTTCTTATAATGCTAGAAATTGAAGGCGAATAGTAAAAGTCTTTTTCATTTTCTATCCCGACTCGTATCTCCACGAGACGGTGGCTTTAGCCTATCCTTCCCAGATACGGCCTCAAGCCGCTCTAGACAATCCTCCCTCGGACACGACCTCAAGCACCCCTTAGATCTACACCCTAGACTTAGTCGCCAACACGAGGCAAATTCCTCGCTAAGTCCTACCCAGACCTAGTCGCCAACACGAGGCAAATTCACTAAATGATTACAAGAATAAAGATATGAAATATGCAACAATAATATAAAACTCCATCTTGAAGAACTTCTGAAGTTGGAGATGAAAAACCACTATAGAATAATCGTTGTTGAAGCGATCGTTGTTCGGATCCAGCGTGAAGAAATCCTCCTTCAGAAATTCGCAGAACTTTGGTGGGAGATCACTTTTCGGCAGAATAAGTCTCTGGAATTTTAGCACTCAACCTCTATCAAACTTGTGTGTTGAAAATGAGAGGAGAGGGGTCCTTTTTATAGCCTTGGAGCTAGCGCCGGAACTATCCTAGATTAGAAAACATTCTCTGCGTGCGTATCTTCAATCCAAGAAAAGCCTCCCGATATTCCTCAAGTGCTCCGAGATAGCGCCTGCGCTATCCGCAAGCGCCTGGCGCTAGCGCATTCTAAAACAACTCCCGAAATTGCTCAAATTAGAGCTAGCGCCTGCGCTAGGTGCTACCGCCGGCTCTAATGATCATGTTGGAATTCTAGCTTCAAATTTGGGGGAAACCTTCTTGTGCTATCCTTGAGACATATGGACTTGTTTCCTGCATACTTAAACACACAAGATCAAATACATGTAGGATTTGTTATTCTCAAACCTATGAGATGCAAAAGACCATGTTCCAATAAACTCCCCCTTTTGATAATAACAAATCCATTAATGATAAATTAGAGCACTAATATATAAGCATGATGAAACCTACTTGTGTGTGTGAGAGAGTGATGACTTATGATAATTATCATTTTAGGTATTTAGAATATCTCCCCCTAAATACATGCTCCCCCTATGTGAATGCTCCCCTTATATGTAAGCTATCTTCTTAATCTTTAATCTTATTAGTTTTCCAATTTGATAGCGTTTATTATTTAGGCTTCGTTTGGTTCGGCGGCGGCGGATCCATCCGGCGGATGGAAACGGAGAAGCCGAACTGGAGGGGGGAGGTGGCTGCTCCAAAAGGAGCTTTTGGGGGCGTTTCTCAAGGCGGGTGGGTGGAAATGGAGCAAACGCCGCCGGAGGGGCATTTGTTTTGCCGCCTTCCGGCGGCATTTGCCCCAAACGGGGCGGCAAAACGCCGCCCCAAACGAAGCCTTATTATGTTAGTTCTCCCCCCATTTGTTATTAACAAAAGTGGGTAAGGAAGCAAGAGACATAAAAAAGGATTTTTGATAAAAAGATAAGGCATGATCGAGCTTTTAGAGGAAATTATAAAGAGTTTTGAGCATAAAAAGGTAATGATTTCCAAGTAACCAATCTACCCAAACAATATGTGTACACCCTAGCCCCGTACTAAGTGACGGATGGTCATGAGGAGCTGCATACATGCCATTGGTTGGAGTTTTAGTCACATATGAAAACACTAGAAACTACTCAACCTAGCACTCTTTCCCCCCAGTGCCTCGCAAGGCCCCACTAGAACCCTCCCCAGTTAAGGACAAGACATGACTTAGAGGTTAGGTTATCTAATGCCTACAACCCTACGCCCTCGCTATGGTGAGATATGTAATCATGGGATAATAATCATTGGAAACATTAAGCATTTAAATCTAATGATAAGTTCATAGCCTATGGGTTTATATATTTAGTTGAATTTTAAAAAAAAACTCACATAGTTATTTTGAAATCCATTAATGAATCAGAGTTTTTAACATAAAGATGATATTCGTGTTAGAACAACCAATATAAATTCTACCAAGCAAGTTTAGCACTTGTTGAAAAAGGGATTTTGAGATTTAAGACTTTGATATAAGCATGAAAGTGCAAGGAAAAAAATATGGTGATGATGCAGAAGACTTATAGAAATACAAGAAACATCTTTTTGTAATTATGACTATTCATAAGAAGAAAATATGAGTTAAATTCCAAAATGAGAAGATGTTTTTGTAAATCATTTTTATTTTAAAATTTTTAAGGTTTACAATAAAGTAACGAAGCATGAAAGAAATATATCAAAAAGATACCACTACAATGTTGTTGTAATTCACAAATTCAAGACATACCAAACATTGTAGAGAGCATGCTAGGTTTTCTAGTGCATTTATATATAAAGAGTAGTATATAATTAGCATTAGAATCTAATACTCATGAGAAGAAGTCTTATGGAAGATAATGATGTGCACATAAGTGTATTTTGAATAGAGTAAACAAATGATTAAATAAAAAATACAAGACATATGTAGAGTAAAGTGCATAATAAAACAAAAATAATTTTACTTCCACACACTTCAATGCAAAAAAAGTACAACTACCAAGGTACTCTGCACACACAATGCTCATTAAGACTTATCAGGGTGCAAAGTAGTGCTTGGGGGATCACACACTTTAATTTTCAATATTGATTTTTTTGTGATCCGGTGTACTTTAGAATATGTGGTGTAAAAAAGCTTATAGTTTGTACAAGACACTTTACTATTATTTCCAAGGTGCTCAACCTCACAATGCTCATTAAGACTTATCAAGAGGTTCAAGTAGTGTTTGGTGGAGTTATCTTTGTCAATTTATTTCATGATTTTTTGTTTTGTACAAAGTTCTCCGAATACACTTGTTTTGCAAACCAATTGAATTTTGAAAACACAACCACTTTTCTTAATATTAAGAGTGCAAATAAAAGTAGTGTAGGTTTAATTCATTATACAATTACAATACACAAGAAAGCATTCTTAGATTAAAGGCACATGTAGACTTTGCCAAAATAAGTGAGTGAATAAATATCATTATCAATCATAAAACATTTAGTCATACTTAGAGGCATGCTAAGCTTGGTTCTACACAACTTTTACATTACCATTGATGCACATGTGAGTAGATATATCAAAGCATGATAAAAGCAATGTTCAAAGTAGTTTGATAAGATGAATTGTAACATTGTGGAAGGTCTATATGATAGTTTGAACCATGCTTGATATTAACAATAAAGTCCATATAGTTTTTATTGTATTTTGAAAAATAATTTTGATTTACAAGTTTGAACTCTTAAAATTGATCTTGGACTTCCCGAGGTCTACCCTGTGAGGGGTTCGCACCGGTACTAGGATATGTGATGGGGTTACATCCCAAATCTCCCTTTCGCAAGATACATGTGAATAGTAAAGTTAAGTTCAAAAAATATTTTTTGATAATTCTTTGTTTTATATTTTTGTATTTGATTTTGCATATAGAATTAGTAATCAAGCAAATAAACAAAGAAAGGAAGTGAATAAAAATATTTTTTTGTAATTTGGCCTTTGTAATTTTGTATTTTAATTTTTCAAAAATTGAATAAAGGCAGAAATGCAAAAATATGTAGTACATATGAAAGAACATATTTTAGTGATTTTTTGAAATTTTAAAAATACAGAAAATTTGACACTCGAGCTAGCGTCGACGCTAGTGCTAGCGCGGGCAATAGTGAGCAAAATATTGAAATTTTGAAAATTTTGTTGTATGATTTTGATGAAGTGTTCAAAGATTAGTTTCATGTAGAGATTTCAAAATTTTTGGAGATGTCTAGATAGAGCAAATTGCATGAAAACAATAGCATTTTTTATATGACTAAACATCGCATGAGATATACTTTCTCAAATCTTCATTTTGACTTTTCTAAGGTTTGTGTTTATCAAAATATTGTAACCTACAAAAGTAGGAACTGTAAACACAAGATATCATTTGAATAAGCCAAATAAGCATGATTTAAATGATTATAATGTGAAATTATGTTCATGCAAAGTGTAAAATAGGTATGGCCTAGATAAAAATACCCAGCCTGTATATTTTGGCAAACATATAAAACCTAACATTTATACTAATATTCTTTAGGTGACAATGTTAGTATGATAAGTTTGAGATTAATGTTATGCCAAAGTATGATAGTGTTTCAATTTATAGGCCTAGGCAGAAGTGAAGATTCTATTTGATTTGATCTTATTGATATCAAGATAATTCTAAGGTCTAAACTTGAAATAAATCACAATGCACATATAATACACCAACCATGGTATGTAATTATAATACCAATTGCCATAATATAATAAATATAAATGTGATAGAAATAATTATTTTTAGATAATTCTTGAAATGAATTATGATACATGATTTTAGCGAATTTTAGTAAAGGACATCAATAGATCATGGTGGTGCATGTGAATTCAATATTCATTATGATGGTAAATTATTTCAATACATTTTAGTGATTTTCTTTTTAATTACGATTTTGAATATATATGTGATTTTTGATAGGTGAACATTAATGATGGTTTAGATCATGTTTGACATCAAGAGGTGAACACCATACAATTTTTGTTTTGAAAAGAAAAAGGAACATATTGACAATTGAACTTTCTTTTAGATCTTGAACTTTCTTCTAGATCATGTTATTTATGTTTTGGACTTACCGAAACTTATGTTTTGAGTAAAACATATTCGTGTGCGATGAGTTCAAAAAATTAATCAAGACACAAAACAAATCAGAAATACAGAAATGATTAGAAAACATAGATTTTCAGATTTTTATAGAAATTTTGAAATTTTAAAATCAATAGACTATTGAGTTAATATTTAGTTCCGGTGCTAAGGGCTAGCGCTGGCGTTAGCTCATAGAGAGTGCCAATCGTGAGTATTTGGACTGGATTTCCTTCGATTTCATTTCCGATTTCACTTAATTATGATTGAGCAATATAAGACCTATCTAATGCACTGAAATTTTTTGAATGAAATGCAAAAAGTTATGGAAGTTAAATTTTAACTCATGAGGCTAAAACCCAAATTATGATTCGTGTGTTGTAAAGAGTTCTTGAGAGGATGTCCACACGTTGTCACATGTTAATTCTCCAATTTTTTTGAAGAAGGCTAAAGTTCTTAATAGCCTAATAACTTGATTTAATTAAAATATCTTATAGCAAATTTATAGTTCAATTTATATGAATACTATATGATATTTATAGGCAGTGGTTTTAATAATAATAGATTGGCCATTTATAAATGAAAACCTGACTTTTACTTTTGAGTTAATTTGATTTGTAAACTTCATTTAGGCTTTAAGGGACAAAGTCAAATTTCAAATATTATATTAGGTGACCATGGCAAGATAGCTTAAAAAGAAAACCAAAAGAAAAATAAAGAGACATTAAAGCATATCATGAAGTAGAAATTTGTATATTTCATTTTGAAAAGATTCTACTTCATGCATTTGTTGATACCTTAATGAATAAGAGTTTTAGGTATCCAAAGGGGACCAAGTGTGGTGGTTCCTTTGGGTACCCAAATATAATGTGTTGGTTTGTGTGTAGATAGTGATGAATGGGTCCTTTCTTGTGAAGTTAATGTTTCATTTTTAATTTTGGGCCTCCATTCAAACATTGGTTTAATGTTATTCTTATGTATCAAATTTCCATTGTGATTATCTTTATTTTGAAAATTATAATCTGAAGTATCGATCATAGGAAATTTGTGTAATTTTAATTTTATGTTTGGAGAGACATGATTTTATAAATAATGGTGATTTTGATTTTGATTTACAAAAACTTTGTGTTTCTTACACCCATTATTAGGTTTAGTTAATATATTCATATTCATATTCAACTTGCTTTTAGATATTGCTTGATATTGTGAATTTGTATTTATAATTTACATAAGCAAGTTGATTTATGATTTTAATTTATCATTTTTGATCATGAGATTATGTCTAGCTTTATTATAAGCAATAGTGCTATTTTTAAGAGTGGAAACAATAGAGTCAATATGAGTTTGGTAGTTATTTCTAAATTCCTCAAATGTTTCGTCCATCTCCTTGATTTCAATTTTATACTTTTGGCACGTAGCACAATTACTTTTCAAAGATGAATTTTTCATTATGTTCTGTTACAAAAATAAGTTCTTTTTCAAGTTCCTTGAATTTTTCTTTAACATCAAAATAAGGTTTTATATTTTCATGGGAAAAACTAGATAAATAAGAATTTGATTCTACTTTAACTTTTGCTTTTAAACTTTTGTTTTCTAAGCGCAATTTGTCATTAGTGATTTTCAATTTCTTAATTTTACGTTTAGCACTTTATAGTGTATGTAATGCATAAATGGAGTTTGTAACAAAAAAGAAGAATTTGATTTCCTTACATTGCTATCGGAAGAGGCAAGATTTGAACAAATAGTTCCTTTGACATTTTTTGCAATCCTTTTCCAAAGATAAGATTTCTTCTTCTCTTCCACTTGATGTGCACTCCATTGATTCATCAGGAGAGGAGCTTTCTTGAATATCTTTGCAAGCTTGTATGTTCTCCAATTCTTGAGTTTGTTCCATACCTGTGAGAGGAAAACAATACATTTCTTCAAGAAATTTCCATACTTTGTATGCACTAGAAAAACAATATATCAATTTGAAAATTTCTTGAGATAAAGCATAAGAAATACTATTCAAAGCCTTTGCATTTAGGCGACATTCCTTTTTATTTGTTTCATCCACTGGTCTTATAATTGCAATATTCCAGGCTTCGATATCTAAAGTTTTATTAAACCTTTCCATTAAAAATTTCCACCATTTATAATTTTTCCCTTCAAATAAAGGCGGTGCAAGAGATTTTTCTTTATTATAAAATTTTCCCCACTAGTAAAAGAGAGATCATGAGACGCCATTATTCCTTGTTGTTAGACCGTTTGGAATAAAATCCTTCTGATACTACTTGTTGGATCGGTAGGCGCCCTTAGAGGGGGGGGGGGGGGGGGGCGGGGGTGAATAAGGGTTTTAAAACTTTTGGTGTATTTTAAAATTCTTGAAATATTAGGAAATTGAAATAGTGCAAAACAAAGACAAATTAAGTAAAATAAAGTAGAGACATGATTTTATTAATATGAAATGTAGGAATACAAAACATGACTTCTTATAACGCTAGAAATTGAAGGCGAATAGTAAAAGTCTTTTTCATTTTCTATCCCGACTCATATCTCATGAACTGGTGGCTTTAGCCTATCCTTCCTGGATACGGTCTCAAGCCGCTCTAGCCAATCCTCCCTCGGACACGGCCTCGAGCACCCCTAAGATCTACGCCCTAGACCTAGTCGCCAACACGAGGCGAATTCCTCCCTAAGTCCTACCCAGACTTATTCGCCAACACGAGGCGAATTCATTTAACGATTACAAGAATAAAGATGTGAAATATGGAACAATAATATTAAAACTCCCTATTGAAGAACTTCTAATGTTGGAGACGAAGAACCGCTGTAGAATAAGCGTTGTTGAAGTGATCGTCGTTCGGATCCCGCGTGAAGAAATCCTCCTTCAGAAATTCGCAGAACAATGGTGGGAGATCACTTTTCGGCAGAATAAGGCTCTGGAATTTTAGCACTCAACCTCTCTCAAACTTGTGTGTTGAAAATGGGAGGAGAGGGGTCACTTTTATGGCCTTGGAGCTAGTGCATGTGCTAGCGCTACTGTCGGCGCTATCTTGGATTAGGAAACACTCTCTGCGTGCGTATCTTCAATCCAAGGAAAGCCTCCCGACCTTCCTCAAGTGCTCTGAGATAGCACCTGCGCTATTCGCTACCGCCTGGCGCTATTGCCTTCTAAAATAGCTCCCGAAATTGGTCTAATTAGAGCTAGCGCCTACATTAGGTGTTAACCTCGACGCTAGTGATCATGTAGGAATTCTGGCTTCAAATTTGGGGGCAACCTTCTTATGCTATCCTTGAGTCATATAGACTTGTTTCCTGCACACTTAAATACATAAAATCAAATACACGTTGGATTTGTTATTCTCAAACCTAGGAGATGTGGAAGACCAAGTTCCAATAGTTAAACTTAGCTTCTTCTAGGGGCTTTGTGAATATATCGGCCACTTGTTTGTATGTGGGGACAAACTCAAGAGTGATATCTTCATTCTCCACATGCTCCCTAATGAAGTGATACCTGATCTCAATATGCTTAATCCTTCTGTGTGAGACAGGGTTCTTAACAATTGAGATAGCACTTGAAGAATCACAAAACATGGGTGTTTTGGTCATCTTTAAATTGTAGTCTTCAAGCTAATGCTGGATCCATAACAGCTAAGCACAGCAACTCCCTGCAGATATGTATTCTGATTCTACTATGGAAATTTCTACACTTGTCTGCTTTTTGCTGCTCCATGAGATCAGTCTTCCTCCAAGGAATTGGCAAGTCCATGAAGTGCTCTTTCTATCTTCTTTGCATCCTGCATAGTCTGCATCTGAATAGCATGTTAGTTCACACTCATTGTTCCTAGGGTACCATAGACCAAGATTAGGTGTACCGTTCAGGTATCTTATGATCCTCTTCACAGAGGTGTGATGAGATTCCTTGGGGTTCACCTGATATCTAACACAAACACATGTGGCAAACATTATGTCAGGCCTACTAGCAGTTAGGTAAAGCAATGACCCAATTATGCATCTGTAGAGCCAAAGATAATGCCATCCACATAGATCTGCACTAGCAAGATCTTACCCTTCACTTCCCTTAGGAATAATGTCTTATCAATCTTTCCCCTTAAAACATGTTCTCAATGAGAAATCTTGACAAGGTCTCATACCATGCTCTAGGAGCATGCTTCAAGCAATATAGGGCCTTTCCAAGAAAGTAAACAAAGTCAGGGTGAGTAGAATCAAAAAAACCTGATGATTGTTCTACATACACTTCTTCCTTGAGGTCACCATTCAGAAAGGCTGACTTCACATCCATTTGGTAAACTTTGAATCCTTTATGAGCTGCATAGGCCAGGAACAATCTAATGGCTTCTAATCTTGCAACAGGGGAAAAGGTGTGATCAAAATCAATGCCCTCTTCTTGTCTATAGCCCTTTGCTACTAGCCTTGCCTTATTCTTTGTAATGACCCCATTCTCATCCAATTTGTTTCTGTAGACCTACTTGGTTCCAATAATGTACTGCCCTTGGGGTCTGCGAACTAATCTCCATACTTTGCATATCTTAAATTGGTTTAGTTCCTCTTGCATTGCAACAATCCATAAAGGATCCTGATTTGCTTCCTCAAATTTCTTGGGTTCAATTTGAGAAAGAAAACTAAGGTACAATGCTTCATTTAAAGCCCTGCTCCTTGTTAGCACTCCTTGACTGACATCTCTTATGATTTGTTCTTAAGGATGATGTTTGACTTGTCTAAGTGCAACAAGCAGTCTTCTAGGGATCTCTTCTATGCCAGGTTCTTCAGATTGTACTTCTTTAGTTGTTTCTAATCCTTCTACATCATCTTCTTCCAATTCATCTGTTATTGAATGATCTTTGTCTCTTCTTGAAATTTCAGCCTTGTCTTCAATGGATAGCTTTTCCAATCTGTCTACTGTGCCTGCATCCACCAAAGTGCTAGACTAGACTCTATGAATTATGCTAGTCTCATCAAATATAATATGTACAGATTCTTCTACTGCTTGGGTATTGATGTTGTACACCCTATATGTTTTGCTATAGGAGCTGTATCCAAAAAAAATACCTTCACTGCTTTTCTCAGCAAACCTAGTTAGCTTAGATTTCCCAATGTTAAGTACATAACATTTGCTCCCAAAGATTTTGAAGTAGGATAATGTGGGTTTTCTGCCTTTCATCAGCTCATAAGGAGTTTTCTTGTGGTCTTTGATGATGGAGACCCTATTTGTCAGATGATAAGCTGTATTGGCAGCCTCTGCCCAGAAGTATTCTGGTAGAGAGGAGTCACTCAACATTGTCTTACTAGCCTCTATTAAGGTTCTATTTTTCCTCTCTGCACCTCTATTTTGTTGAGGAGTTCTAGGTGAGGAAAATTCTTGGGAGATACCCAGCTCTTGGCAGAATTATGTCATGGCCCCTGACTGAAATTTTGTACCATGGTCACTTCTGAACTTGACCACAGTGCAGCTCATCTCATTCTGGATCTGCCTGACAAAATTCTTAAAGATATCTAAGGTATCTGACTTCTTTTTAAGGAAGAATACCCAAGTGAACCTTGAATAGTCATCAACTACAATAAGGGTATAAGCCTTCCCTCCTATTCTGAGAATTGACATAGGACCAAACAAATCCATGTGCAACAAAAATAGGCACCTTTAGGAATCTTTGTTAGAGATGCTCTTAAAGCTGGTCCTAGTTTGCTTGCCAAGTTGGCATGCCTAACAAGGACCTTCCTTAATGAACTTAATATTGGGTCCATTTCTAATTAGGTCTAAAGAGAAAATCTTACTTATGGTTTTGTAATTAATGTGTGCAAGTCTCTTGTGCCATTGAACACATAGAGCCTCTTTCTCATTAGCCACAAAACACACAGGCATGGAAGAATTTGAGTGAAAGAAATTTAAACAACAAAAATTTCCACTATTAGTTCCAGTTAAGGTAGCCTCAGAGTCTAAGGACTTCTTAACTAAGCACTTATCCTTATGGAAAATAATAACATAACCTAGATCATAAAGATGACTTATGCTTATGATATTGTGGTTCAATCCCTCCACATAAGCACCTTTGTGATTGTAACTAAGCCATTAGAAATATTACCATAGCCTTTGGTCACCCCTTTTTCTGAACCTCCAAATATGACTGTTGGTCCATTCACCACAGAGGTGAAGTTTCTTAGATAGCTCCTTACTCAGTCATGTGTCTGGAGCATCCACTGTCCAAATAACAAATGGGAGATTTATTGGCATTTGGACATACCTGCATGTAAATTACTTACCATTAGGCACCCAATTTGATTTGGGTCCTTGGTTTCTGTTAGGGGGATAAACTGGGACACCACACCTCTGAGTGGTCTGCATTCTCTTTGCACTAGGCCATGTTGGGTTGAACCAATTGTCCAGGGCAAAGTGACCCACTTTCCCATAACACCAACACTCATACCTGTTGTATCTTCTCTTCTACCTCACCATCTGAGTAGGAAGGCAATGTTGGTGGGAAGGAGTGAAGACACCTGGCATAACAGGTCTTGGGTGAACCTCATAAGTGTGAGTATGAAGTGGAGATGGTCTCACCACCTTTTGGTTCACCTTCTTGGGAACATGCTTGGTAAGAGTAGCCTTTCCCTGAGTAGCCTTTCCCTTGCTTTTGAGTGTTGTGGCTCCAGGTTCATGTGCAAAGACACCTGGATTCTTCATCTGAATCTCCTCATGGGGTGCTTTAAAAGCACTTAGCTCAAAGCCTGCCCTTCTATTTAGGATAGAGGGCTTACTGCCACTTGCTGAGCAGGCATTGGTCAGATGACCATATGAAGATTCCTGGTCAAAGGGGTTTGATGCCAGCAACACCTTCTTAAAAGAGGGTAGCTCTTTAGAGGCTTTACCCTTGACTATCTCACTATTTAATCCTATACAGTTATGAATGGTGCAGAATAGCTGTCAATAATAGGAAGGACAGTCTTGGGTTTTGAATAGCTGGCAACAATCTTCTTTTCAGCCAGTAGCATTTACTCAAGGTCGTTGATGACCTTGTTCTTCTGAGCCAGTTCAGCATTTTTGAGCTTTGTGGCTTCCTTGAATCTGTCCACTTCCTTGCTCATAGCAGCCAGCTTCTCAGCTGTCTCCTAGAGCTCAGAGTGGGTAGTTCTTAAGGAATCCAACTCCTTAGTCTGAACTTTGAGGAGTTTCTTGCTTTTCTTGAAAGCCTTCCACAAAGTTTTATATTGCTGTATCAGCTCAGATTCAACCTTATTGGAGGATCTTGAGGATGTGCTATTGGCAGCAGTCTCACCCTCATCATCATGCACGAAATCTGCTACTGATCCAGAATCGGAAGCAGATAGGGGAGCTCTGATTTGTACCTTCCCAGGAGAGTAATTGTCATCCTAGATTTCTTCATTTATGTCCATAAGGGAAATAAGTGCTTCCTCTTTAGTTTCTGAAGAGCTTGAATCAGAATCACTCAGGGTTTTGATCTTCTTTTCTATAAGCCATTTGTCAGGTTTCTTCTTGTCCCTTGAACTTCTCTTGTCTTCTTGGATCTTTGATTCCCTCTTCTTGGCAGTGCAATCAGCAATCATGTAACCTGCTTTATTGCAGGAATATTAAACAATGTTAGTTAAATTAAATTTACTAGGTTTTGATTTGTACATGTCCTCCCTTGAGGATTTAGTTCTGTCAGATCTTCTGGAGCTTGATGAAGATGGTTTGTAGTTGTCTCTTCTCCTTCCATAGATCAGTTTTTTGAACTGCTTAGTTAGGAGGGCCATCTCTTTGTCAGTGATGTCAGATTCTGATGTGCTGGCATCAGAAGCTCAACTGCTTTCAGATCTATCCTGATATGCAAGAGTCTTGCCCTTGGATCTCCTCATGCTCTCAGCCTTGAGGGTTAATGATCTTTCTCTGGTGCTGCCCCTTAAGCTTTCTTCTTCAGCTTTTTTGGTGTTAAGCTGAAGCTCATGGGAGAGCATCTTCCCACATAGGTTCTTTGGCTCCATGTTGCCTAGTTGACCCATTTCTCTAATTGCACAAATTTTAATGTCCTATTCCTTAGTGAGGGTTCTAAGGAACTTATCAATAAGATATGAATTTATGAACTCTCTTCCATAATTCTTCAGCCCATTGACTATCTTGAAAAATCTCACATAGCAGCCATAAATATTTTCATTCTTGCCTTGCTTGAAGGCCTCATAATCCTGATTCAGAAGGGATTTCCTGTCATCCCTTACTTCCTCAGTCCCCTCCATGTAAACAACCAGGGAGTCTCACATCTCCTTGGCAGTTTTGTAGTGAATAAGATTTTGGAGGGTTGAGTCATCAATTGCACTTACAATAATGTTTTGTGCTCTCTTATTTAGGCTTACCATTGCAAGCTCATCTGTACTCATATCAACATATTTCTTTAGCACTCTTTGACTAGGATCAATTATATATGCAGTCATGGGGATGAAGGGACCCTCTTGAATAGCTATAAATACCATGGGATCAGCAGCTTCCATAAAGAGTCTTACCCTTTCTTTCCAAACAGGAAAGTTCTCTTTAGTGCAGGTTGGGAGCTTCATGGATCTCATTTCTCTGTGCTGATCACCTACAACCATGATGAATAGTTCTTGATCTAGATCTGACTGTTAAGTAACTTTTTGATCAACCTCCCTCTGATACCACTATTTAGTTATGGAATTATCACCTAGAGGGGAGGGGGGAGAGAATATGTGATATGGCTGTTTTTGATTTTATGCACTAGAACTAAATAACTTAATCACATCACATGAACAAATCGCAGAAACACAACACACAAGAACACCATATATATAGTGGTTCCTCAAGACAAGGTGTCTTGAGTAGTCTACTGTCCCTCTGCTCCTTTCTAGCAATGTGCTAGGGTCGACAAACTCTGCCAAAAACTCAGGCCTGCAAGCCATACAATCTCAGGCCCTCAAGCCCTACAACTCATACCCTCAAGCCCTACAAAACTCAGGCCCTCAATCCCTACGCTCTCTTTTATATTCTTTCTGTTTGAATTTAGCTCTTTTTCTATTACGATAATATGGTTCCCTCCCTTTTTGGTGCCGGGAGGAACCCTCTTTCTGCAATAGAAGAGCTAATACTTTATCAGAAAGAGGAAAAGAAAAAATATTGTATATGATAGTGAACGTCGTCACGCTCGCAACCGCCAGACGGAAAATGGGACAACACGGCTAGATCGAAACTGTCCTCCCTTCTGGGATAAAAGCGAACTTGAGCCAGGGTTCGTGGGCAGGTGGCTTTTCAGGGTCGGGGATTTCATGATCTCGCAAGAGCGGGCAGATTCGAACTGCTGTTCTCCTCAGCCCTTCTTCCTTTCAGCATCCTCGAGATACGTATTAACATATGGAAAAACTGAAGGAATAGATGAAAAGCACAGGTGTGACGACACAAGAAGGCTCTATCGCACTAGCGTTTTAGGAAGAGTGCTACCAGAAGGGTGCTGAAGACCTCAACAAACAGCCTAACGGGCTGGCCCAGGAACCGCACTCAGGACGTGAAGCCCTACAGCTCAGGCCCTCAAGCCCTACAATCTCAGATCTGAAAAAGATCCTACAAGCTCAGGCCCGCAAGCCCCACAGAAAAAGATTTGAGAAAAACTTCTTAGCCGGATGAAGATTGGCTTCTTTGACTTGAACATAATGCTTTTGATGTTATCTTGGATGGCACAAATTTCTCTTCAATCCCTTCTTCAATCTGGAACACTTCTTCAATCTGGAACAATATTTATCATTCGATGTGGCCGGACTAAAAATTGGAGAACACTTGATGAAGAATTTTAGTTGTCAGGTTCTTGTTCCTTCTCTACGCAGCCGGTTACTGTTTGATTGAATCTTGCATATTCTCTACGTTCTTACTTATGCTTGATTGATGTAATTTATTAGGGAAGACATTTATCTCTTTTATAAGACAGAGGAGCTGACTAACAATCTCCTAGATTGTCCTTTAAGTGTCAGGAGCCCATTCCTTAATAGCACGCGCTGATTGGGCCACCATACGGTGACATTAAATGCAGACAGTGCGATTTGAAATGTCTTGATCTGTCTCGATGATATTTGCAACGACTTGACGATATTTGCAACGTCTCGATGATATTTGCAATGTCTTGATGACATAGCTTGCCGTTACGACGATCCATCTTGGACTTGGACTTCAAGTCTTCTTCAAACTTCTTTAGAGAATGGTATCTCGATGAAATAAGATATCACAGCTGCACTTGCACTTAGGATGATATGACGATGTCATCATAGTCGTGTTGATGACTTGAGGTCTTATTGAAGATGTCATTGAAACCATACTGTCTTCTCGACGATGTCACTGAGACCATTCCGTCTTCTCGACGTTGTCGTCAAAACCATTCTGTCTTCTCTATGATGTCGTCGAAACTATTCTATCTTCTCGATGAGCTCAACGAAACCATAATATCTTATCGATGATATTGTCTTGAGCATCTTAACGATAAGTGATTCTTCTTCCATAAGCTATTTTCTTGAGAACACCCTTAGCCTTCTCGACGACAAGGATTCTTTACGACGTTGTCATCGACAGAGCCGAGCAATTTTACTTAGGTCTTCAGAGAGCTTCCTTTCTTGTCTCGATGACAAGATCTCTTTACGGCGATGTCGTCGACATTGCAGAATACTTTGACTTAACTTTTCTTAGACCTTACATTAATATCATCGTGTGATTCTGATTGACACGATGATGCTGGACTTTGATCGATTCTTCTTGATCTTACGATGATATCGTAGGAGTACTTTGATGTCATAATGATATCATTGAAATGTCCATATTATCTCAATGATAACTGATATGAACCTTATGCTTAACTCTGAGTATCATCTTGACGATGTTGAGTGCTTATTCGATGATATGTCCAGTCCTTCTCGATGATTTTAGACATAGTGAAATTGGAGAAGTACTGGACATATTATTTATTCTCTGCAAGCATGAACTAAGCAAACCATCAAATACATAATGCTTTTATCATTGACCTGAGCACTTCTTCAAATCAGGAACATTGATGGTTCCTAACAGATAGGAGCGGTGAAGGGAGGCCTCTTCGAACCGTTTGTGAGCGCGAGGGCGGCAAGCCCTGACAATGCGATTTAGAGGATGAGACTCAGATGGTGTTGGGACCTACTATGTGGGCAAAGTGCGGATGCTTCGAGCTGAGTAGTGTGAGGTCTGTGTTACCAACCCAGGGGATGTCATTGATAGGAGGAGTGAAGGACATATGCTTCAAACCATTTGCGAGCGCAAAGGGGATAGGCCCTGGCGATGCAATTTAGAGGATGAGACCCAGATGGTGCTGGGACCTACTACGTGGGCGAAGGGCTGATGCTTTAAGACGAGTAGTGTGAGGTCTGCTTTACCGAACCAGGGGATGTCGTTGATATGAGCGGTGAAGGGCGGACGCTTCGCACTATTTACGAGCGTGAAGGGTGTAGGCCCTAGAAATACAGTGACCTACTGTGGGAGCAAATGGAAATCCTTCGAGTTGTGGCAATAAGGTCGTTGTATTGGGGGCTGTCCATGACCGAGAAGGTCGTTTCTTGATGTGTTCCTGAGATAATATGGTTATGAGCAGTAAAATATGCCTAACTGATAGTTAATAAGGTAGTAGTCCAATTCACCTAGCGAGGGGGGGGGGGGGGGTGAATAGGACTCTTTAAATTTTCTTATTTGTAGCCAGTTGCTGTTAGATAATCAGTAAAGTAAAGGCACACACAAAAAGAACACAACCTTTTATAGTGGTTCCCCAAGACATTGTGTCTATGGGTAGTCCACTTTCCCTCTACACCTTTCTAACAGTGTGTTAGACAAGGCAACCTCCTCCAAACTCAGCTCCAAGATCTTATAAGATCCCTCAGGATCTCTCAAGTTTGCTCCAAACCTTACCTCATACCCAAACAACCCTACCTCTCAGAGTGCTCCAACTCCGACAACTCAGAAATCCACTAATTTCCTACCTCAGGCCTATCAAGAATCACTACCTCAGATCTCCACAGAGAGCCTACACCTCAAGCTAGGAGTACAACTCTACTAGTTCAGGCTTAACAACCCTTCACACTCAGGCTCTACAGCCTGACAGCTCAGGATCAACAACCCTACAACTCAGGCAAAATGCCCTATAACTCAGAACACTAATATTCTTACAGAGGTTATAATTTATTCTTACAACAGAGGAGAGTAAAGTTGTATCCTTCAGCTTTTGTCATCTGTTGTTGGTTCACTGCTGGTGTTGTCTTGAAGTAGGGCTGAAAGGCAATAGCTTCAGACCTTGCTCCTATCTGATCTTTCTATTCAGCAGATGAGGAAAAATCAACTTGCTCTTCTTGAGTGAATCGGAAAGAGCTATCTTCTCTCCTTATATCTGCCTCTAGGTTCAGGAAGTAGGAAGAGATCACTTGAGGAAGCCGTCAATAGAACAATGCTCTCTATCAGATTTGCTTTCCACTTTTCAGCACCCCTTCTACAATGCCCTAACATGTTCTTTTATACCTTTTCCATCTGCAACGGCTCTAAGGAGGGCCCTGGCACAGTATGGAGGGGAATATAAAACTTTATCTTGCTTTACAGCCACTTGCACGAAAAGCAGATCCCGCCAATGCTTTATTCAGATTTGAATCTATCTCAATGGTTGGGCTGAGACAGTCTTCAGTCTTATCGGCTGAATCTGTCTTCGTCTCAGCGGATCCGCTGAGACAGATAGTCTTCTCAGCGGATTCTTTCTAAATGCAACTCAGTTGAGGCAGACCCATTTGTTGGATCGGTAGGCGCCCTTAGAGGGGGGGTGGGGGGGGGGGGTGAATAAGGTTTTTAAAATCTTATATTATATTTTGAAATACTGGCTTATGATAAGAGATCAAAATAGTGATTTTGAATAAAGATCTAAATTGTTTTATAATAAAGGAGAGGATAATAAACAATTTAGAGAAATGAACAACAAATCAATTTTATTACACAAAGAGAGACATGATTATTATTAATAAAATTGATTACAAAATTTTGATTTCAATGACGCTAAAAATCAAAGCGAAATATGAAAGACTCATTTTGTTTTCTATACCGACTCATATCCCCACGAACCGGTTGGCTTTAGCCGTTCCTTCCCCGGATACGGCCTCAAGCCACTCTTGCCAACCATGCCCCGGATATGGCCTCGAGCACCCCCTAGACCTAACCTAGATCTAGTCTCCAACACGAGGCAAATTTCTGCCCTAAGTCCTACCCAGACCTAGTCGCCAACACGAGGCGAATTCTCTAACGGTTACAAAAGATATGAAATACAATAACAACAACAATATTAAAAACTCCCTCTAAGAAACTTCTGAAGTCGGAGATGAATGATCGCTGTAGAATAAGCGAGGTTGAATCGATCCCTCTTCGGATGTAGCGTGACGATGTCCTCCTTCAGAAACACTCTAAGCGTTTGGTGGGAGATCAACTCTCGGCCATATAAGGATTTGGAACTCTGGCACAAGACCTCTCTCAGGAATCAGCTTCGCAAAACGAGAAGAGAAGGGTCCATTTTACAGCCTTAGCGCTAGCGCCTGCGCTAGTGCTACCGCCGGCGCTATCCCATTTTAGGACATATTCTGCGCGGCAGAATCTTCAATCCGAGGAAACATTTCTCTCTTGTCTTCTATGCTCCGCGCTACCGCCTGCGCTATCGGTTACCGCCATGCGCTCTCTCCTTCTATATATGCTCCCGGAATTGCGCTATTCATCACAAGCGCCAGGCGCTAGGTGCTACCGTCGGTGCTAGTGCGAATGTTAGATTTGATGGCTAAAATTCGGGGGCAACCTTTTTATGTAATCCTTGAGTCATATGGACTTTATTTTCCTGCACACTTAAACACACAAGATCAAATACACATAGGATTTGTTATTCTCAAACCTAGGAGATGCGGAAGACCATGTTCCAATAAACTCCCCCTTTTAATAATAACAAATCCATTAATGATAAATCAGAGCATTAATATATAAGCATGATGAAACTTACTTGTGTGTGTGTGTGTGTGAGTGATGACTTAGGATAATTATCGATTTTAGCATTTAGAATTGTTCCCCCTAAATACATGCTCCCCCTAAGTGAATGCTCCCCTAATATGTAAGCTATCATCTTTAATTAATCAAGTTAGTTTTTCATGTTAATAGCGGATTTTATTTATCATGGAAGATCTCCCCCTTTTGTTATTAGCAAAAGTGGGTAAGGAAGCAAAACACAGAAAAGTTTTGATTAGAAGATAAAGGCATGATCGAGCTTTTTAAAGAGAATGAAATGATAAGGAGTGTTAGTATAATTTTTATAGAGATAGATCAGAGTTTTTAGCTTAAAGATGAACAATATAACATTTGCCAAGTAATCCATATTATAATGTTAGTTTTCTCCTCTATATAAGAGTTTTAGGCATAAAAAGGTAATGATTTCCAAATAACCAATCTACCCAGACAATATATCTACACCCTAGCCCCGTACTAAGTGACGGATGGTCATGAGGAGCTGCATACATGCCGTAGGTTGGGGTGTTAGTCCCATATGCAAACATTAAAAAAAACTCAACTCAACACTATTTCCCTCCAGTGCCTCGCAAGGCCCCACTGGAACCCTCCCCGGTTAAGGACAAGACATGACTAGAGATAAGGTTATCTAATGTCTACAACCCTACGCCCCCCTATGGTGAGATATGTAATCATGAATAATAGTTATTGGAAACATTAATCATTTAATTCTAATGATACGTTCATAGTCTATGGGTTTATATTTTTATTTGAATTTTTTAAAAAAAGTCACAGAGCTAATTTGGAATCCATTAATAAATCAGAGTTTTAGTATTACAATATTTTCATAGAAATAAATTAGAGTTTTTAGCATAAAAATATTCTTGTTTACAGCAACCAATATAAAGTTTACCAAGCAAGTCTACCACTTGTTGAAAGAAAGGAATGTTAAGATTCAAGTGAGGATGCACACAAAATAAAAGACTTTAAATAAGCATGAAAGTGCAAGGTAAAACAATTATATGGTTATGATGCGGAAGGCTTATCGAAATACAAGAAACATCTTATTGTAATCA
Source organism: Dactylorhiza incarnata (assembly GCA_033032865.1). NCBI lineage: Eukaryota > Viridiplantae > Streptophyta > Magnoliopsida > Asparagales > Orchidaceae > Dactylorhiza > Dactylorhiza incarnata. The sequence continues at coordinate 3,979,539 of JAWHQI010000037.1, read as the reverse complement.
ATGAAGAACCATAAAAAGATATATGAGTTCATTTTCATAAAGAAGATGTTTTTGTAAATCATTGTTCAATTAAGATCTTGAAGTTTAACAATAAAGCAACCAAGCATGAAATAATATTAGCAAAAAGAGATTTCTACAATGTTATTTTAATTCACAATTTCAAAACATACCAAACATTGTAGAAAGTATGCTAGGTTATCTAGTGCATTTCATAAATAAAGAGTAGTATAGAATTAGCATTAGGATCCAATACTCATGAGAACAAGTGTTATGGAAGATAATGATGTGCACATAAGTGTATTTTTGAATAGAGTAAACCAATGTTTTAATCAAAAATACAAGAAATATGTAAAGTAAAGAGCACAATAAAACACAAGTAGTTTTACTTCCACAATCTTTAATGCACAAAAGAAAATGTACAACTACAAAGGTGCTTTGCACACACAATGCTCATTAAGACTTATCAGGGTACAAAGTAGTGCTTGGGGGATCACATATTTTATTTTATTTTAATGTTGAGACTAGTGATCCGGTGTACTTAAGAGTAAGTGGTTTTTATTTTGAACGAAAGATATGGTTTGCATAAGATACTTTACTATTCTTTCCAAGGTGCTCAACCTCACAACGCTTATTAAGACTTATCAGGAGGTTCAAGTAGTGCTTGGTGGAGTTATCTTTGTCACTATATTTTATGATTTTTATTTTGTACAAAGTTCTCCGAATACACTTGTTTTGCAAACCAATATAATTTATGAAAACATAACCACTTTTCTTAACTTTTAAAAGTGCAAACAAAGGTTGTGTAGGTAAGGTACTTGTGCAGTTTTAATTCATTGTACTAATACAAAACATACACAAGCATTTTTAGATTAAACACATATGTAGACAATGCCAAAATAAGTGAGTGAATCAATATCATTATCAAACATAAAACATTTACTCATACTTAAAGGCATGCTAAGCTTAGTTCTACACAAATTTTACAATACAATTTTATGCACAAATGAGTAGATATGTCAAATCATGATGAAAACAATGTTCAAAGTAGTTTGACAAGATAAATTGGAACACTGTTGAAGTTCTAAAGATAGTTTGAAAACATGCTTGATTATCAAAATAAATTCCTCACAATTTTTTTGTTGGTTTTTGTATTTTATATTTTTGTATTTGATTTTTGCTTTTAGAAATAGAATTTAAACAAATGACAAAAAACCAATAAAGGCAAAACATATTTTTTTTGTAATTTGGCTTTTGTATTTTTGTATTTGATTTTTCAAAAATGAAATAAAAGCAGAAGTGCAAAAATAAATAGTACACATAGATTAATATATTTTTAAGAATAATTCAAAATTTTAAAAATACAAAAAAACAAATAGGTGCGCTAGCACCGACGTTAGCGCTAGCACGGGAAATAGTACACGATTTTTGATGATTTTGAAATTTTTAATTGTTGATCTTGATTAAGTGTCCTAATAGTAATTTCATGCAGAAATTTTAGAATCTTAGGAGATGTCTAGATAGTGCAAATTGCATGAAACATTAGTGATTTTGTATATCACTTTACCAAATAAACTTTGCATGAAATATATTTTATTATATCTCCATTTTAATTTTTCTAAGGCTTATATTTATCAATATAATGTAGTTTGAAAATGATAGGAAATGTAAGCATGAGAAGACATGAATGAACAAATCAAATATGCATGATTTTAGTGATTAAAAATAATGTTCATGCATAAGAATATCATGGATAAGCCCTAGAAGAGAATTCCCAGCCTGTATATCTTGGTAAACATATAAATCCTAACATAGACACAAATATTCCTTAGGCGATAATGTTAGTATGATAGGTTTGAGATTAATGTTATATCAAGGTTTGATTGTGTTTCAACTTAGAGACCTAGAATGAAGTGATGATTTAATTTAATTTGATATCAAGATGATTCAAAGGTCTAAACTTGAAATAAATCACAATACACACATAATACACCAACCATGGTATGTAATTATAATATCAATTGTCATTAATTATTATATCAATTATAATTCACATAATTGTGATAGAAATAATTGTTTTTAGAAGACTTTTGATAAGACTTATGATATATGATGTTAGAGAATTTTAGCAAAGGACATCAATAGATCATGGTGGTGCTTGTGAATTCAATATTCATTATGAAGGTAATTTCTTACAATACATTTTAGTGATTTTCTTTTAATTATGAATTTTGAATATATATGTGATTTTTGAAAGGTGAATAATAGTGATGGTTAGATCATGTTTTGACATCAAGGAGTGAACACAATATAGTTTTTTGTTGTGAACAAAGACAACAATATTGAAAGTTGAGCTTTTATTTAAATCTTGAACTTTCTTTTAGATCATGTTATTTCTCTAAACCACTTGTTGGTGAAGGCTAAAAAGCTTAATAGCCTAATAACTGGATTTAATTTGAAATATCTTATAGCAAATTTATAGTTCAATTTATATGAATACTATGTGATATTTATGGGTAATGATTTTAATAGTAATAGATTGGTCATTTATAAATGAAAGAAAAATACTTGACTTTTACTTTTGATTTACTTTGATTTGCACACTTCATTTAGGCTTTAGGGGACAAAGTCAAAATTTCAAATATTATATTACCATGACATGATGTCATAAATAGAAAACAAAAAGAAAAATAAGAGACATTTAAAGCATATCATGAAGTAGAAAATGTGTATATTTTATTTTTGAAAATATTCTACTTCATACATTTGGTGATACTTAATGAATAAGTGATTTAGGTATCCAAAGGGGACCAAGTGTGGTGGTTCCTTTGGGTACCCAAATATAACGTGTAGGTTTGTGGGTAGTTAGTGATGAATGGGTCCTTTCATGTGAAGTTACTGTTTCATTTTTAATTTTGGGCCTCCATTCAAACTTTGGTTTAGTGTTATTCTTATATGTGAAATTTCCATTGTGATAATCTTTATATTGATGATTATGTTTGTAATGATTATTAAAAGTGTTGTTCATAGGAGATTTGTGTAGTTTTATTTTTAAGTTGGGAGAAACATGATTTTGTAAATAATGGTGATTTTGATTTTGATTTACGAATCCTTTTTGTTCCCTACTCCCATTATTAAACTTAGTTAAGATGTCCATATTCATTTAGATATAGTTTGATATTGTGAATTTGTATTTACAATTTTCATAGGCAAGTTGATTTTTGATTTTAATTCATCATTCTTGATATTTAGCTTATGCCTAGCTTTAGTTGATAAGCCGATTTGGAATAACCTGCTCTGATACCACTTGTTGGATCGGTAGGCGCCCTTAGAGGGTGGGTGAATAAGGGTTTTAAAAACTTATATTATATTTTGAAATACTTGCTTATGATAAGAGATCAAAATAGTGATTTTGAATAAAGATCAAAATTGTTTTATAATAAAGGAGAGGATAATAAACAATTTAGAGAAATGAAGAACAAATCAATTTTATTACACAAAGAGAGACATGATTATTATTAATAAAATTGATTACAAAATTTTGATTTCAATGACACTAGAAATCAAAGCGAAATATGAAAGACTCTTTTTGTTTTCTATACCGACTCATATCCCCACGAACCAGTTGGCTTTAGCAGTTCCTTCCCCGGAAACGGCCTCAAGCCGCTCTAGCCAAACCTTCCCTGGATATGGCCTCGAGCACCCCCTAGACCTAACCTAGATCTAGTCACCAAAACGAGGCAAATTTCTTCCCTAAGTCCTATCCAGACCTAGTCGCCAACACGAGGCGAATTCTCTAACGGTTATAAAAGATATGAAATAAAATAACAATAACAAAATTAAAAACTCCCTCTAAGAAACTTCTGAAGTCGGAGATGAACGATCACTGTAGAATAAGCGAGGTTGAAGAGATCCCTCTTCGGATGTAGCGTGACGAAGTCCTCCTTTAGAAACTCTCTAAGAGTTTGGTGGGAGATCAACTCTCGGCCATATAAAGATTTGGAACTCTAGCACAAGACCTCTCTCAGGAATCAACATCGCAAAACGAGAAGAGAAGGGTCCATTTTATAGCCTTAGTGCTAGCGCCTGCGCTAGTGCTACCGCTGACACTATCCCATTTTAGGACATATTCTGTGCGGCAGAATCTTCAATCTGAGGAAACATTTCTCTCTTGCCTTCTGTGCTCCGCGCTACCACCTGCGCTATCGGTTACCGCCAGGCGCTATCTCCTTCTATATGTGCTCCCGAAATTGCGCTATTCATCGCTAGCGCCAGGCGCTAGGTACTACCGTCAGTGCTATTGGGAATGTTGGATTTGATGGCTCAAATTAGGGGGCAACCTTCTTATGTAATCCTTGAGTCATATGGACTTTGTTTTCCCGCACACTTAAACACACAAGATCAAATACACATAGGATTTATTATTCTTAAACCTAGGAGATGAGGAAGACCATGTTCCAACACCCTTCTCAACAACTTCTGGCCTTGTCTCAGCGGTTCAGATGAGACAATGATGTCGTCTCAGCTATTTTGACAGTAAAGACACAAATTATTCCAATGATTGGAATAAACTAACCATGCATAGAACTGATGCAAAATAGTGTTTATCAAATACAATATGTACTTAGCATTAAGTGTGACGCCTCATCAAATCAAGGGAACATTGATGACAATATTCCCAACAATCTCTCCCTATTTGAAGAAGACAGAACATACACCTATGCTAAGATACATAACCACAAAAAGAACTATCATGACAATGTATGAGATAACAGTCATGATAACATAACAAATAATTGTTAACATAAAATTGGCATCATAGAAGATGGCATTACAGATTATGAATAATAGTCATGACCATATAACAATACCATTATTCAATACAACAATAATATTGTTAACTACATATTGGCACCAAGAAATATATATAAAGCATTAACATAGAACAATATTAAGCTTGACTAATGTTGTCCTATCAACACAAGCTATCATTTCAACATAATTATCAAAATCATTAATGACAAAATGTTAATACATGATTATTTTTACATTTGCTTTTTATGAAAATAACTAAATACATTTGTTCAAGTTTTTCTTTTCTTTGCTGAACTAGAGCATTCAACAACTTTAGCAGTAACCTCCTTTCCTGTAGTAGGAGCTTGCATTTTAGCTACTGTTTTACCCAGAAATCGGCGATCCCCTCGAGTTGGTTATCCAAGCCCTGGTGGTCTCCTATCACCTGGGTGGTCTTACTTTCGTGCCTCGCGTGACTCCTCCCTCGGGAGGTCGCCGCCGCCCTTCTTTTTGGGCGTCCTTGTCCTCGCCTGGAGGTCGTCCCTTGGCGACCTCCCCCGAGGGGAGATCGCCCAGCCCTGGCCGATCTCAGCCCGGAGGTCGCCCCTTGGCGACCTCCCCCGAGGGGAGATCGCCCAGCCCTGGGCGATCTCAGCCCGGAGGTCGCCCCTTGGCGACCCCCCCGAGGGGAGATCGCCCAGCCCTGGGCGATCTCAGCCCGGAGGTCGCCCGTTGGCGACCTCCCCCGAGGGGAGATCGCCCAGCCCTGGGCGATCTCAGCCCGGAGGTCGCCCGTTGGCGACCTCCCCCGAGGAGAGATCGCCCAGCCCTGGGCGATCTCAGCCCGGAGGTCGCCCCTTGGAGACCTCCCCCGAGGGGAGATCGCCCAGCCCTGGGCGATCTCAGCCCGGAGGTCGCCCCTTGGCGACCTCCCCCGAGGGGAGATCGCCCAACCCTGGGCGATCTCAGCCCGGAGGTCGCCCCTTGGCGACCTCCCCCGAGGGGAGATCGCCCATCCCTGGGCGATCTCAGCCCGGGGGTCGCCCCTTGGCGACCTCCCCTGTGGGAAGATCGTAAAGAGAGGAGATCGCCCCTTGGGCGATCTCGCCTTGTGAGGTCGCCCTTAGGCTGATTCTGTTGTGCTGTTTAGGTGATGCAGGTCCAGACGATCTCAGCGGTCTCAGCTGACGATCTCAGAAGGTCCATACAATCTCAACAGGTCCAGACAATCTCAGCAGGTCCAGACGATCTCAGTGGTCTCAGCTGTCGATCTCAGCAGGTCCAGACGATCTCAGCAGGTCCAGACGATCTCAGAAGGCTCAGACGATCTCAGCGATCTCAGTAGCGGTCTCAGGCGATCTCAGCAGTTTCGGGCAGCCCGTTACTTCCAAAGCTGCCCGTTCGGGCAGGCCCCTGCGTCTATAAATAGAGGGGTAGGGGTACCTGTAACACCCTGCCAGTACGAATAATATAATAGTAGGTCCGGCCGGGACCCCACGCCATACTAACCACACAAGCTAGGAGTTAAAAGGTGATAAACAGAAAGAAACTACAGCAGAGTATACTAAACACTAGCGGAAGCATAAAGATTTAACATTTCAATTAGAATTGTCCACTATCGTAGGAATGAAACCATGAAATAGAGTTATGGCCTTAAGGCCTTACATTCAACAAATGTACTAAAACTCCAAAACATACATCGGCACGCAGGCCGGCAATACATGAGAAAGCAAAAAAGGGAGGTTGGCCTTCAAGGGCCAACTCAGCAAAAGGGGCCACTGCCCGCTATTTCCCGCTAGGCTCACCTGCACCTGCATAAGAACATTCCACCAAGCGGTGGCAAACAAAGTAACGGTCAGCACAGCTGACCAAATTATAACGACCCCACCCCTTTCCCGGGGTGGCGGAGATTCTACCCTGTAAGCAAGCCATACTAACACAAGTACTAAATAAAGAAAGTGCAACTACACAAGGTGAGGTTTCAAGCACATTCAATCTTCTAGGTTGAGCATCAAAAAGGAGGGAATCTAAGTATGCACATGATGTTAGTTGGGTTCACCCGAAGGTTCCCCACAACCGCCTAAACAACCGCATGAGGCTAACAACATCAATTCCACAAACACTCCACCGTAAGGGCCATCGCCTTAGGTGGGAAAAAGAGCTTTTGGTCAGTCTAGGTAAAACACCTTCCACGACCTCTCCCATGATCGCACGGCTTACATGAGGTAGGGACCTATTTCCGATTTGCATGGAAACGGGTTCGGTTTAGCTTTGCCCGTGCTCTAATCGTCGCGATCTATCGCACGACGCGGGTACGGCTTCGCCTCGGCCCGTAAGGGTTTAGCACTTTCAAGTGCTACACAATTATAAGCTACGCACCTAATCCCTTCACAAGGATCTAGGCTTCACAAATACTCAAATAAGGGAGGTATAATACGCTCCGCATCAATTTCGCGGTGAAGGTTTGCCTTCATCCAATCTCAAAGCATGGGGCTTTCGTTAGGATCTTCACAAGACGCCTACACTTAGATCCCGCACTACTTTAGATGATTTCACGGAGTCATTCTCCGGTACGCATTCTAGGCTTAACCTAAATGCAACATCGCAATCCAAGCATCACCGATTCGGGCTCACGGCCACGAATAGGCTTCACACAAAATGCCTAAATCCGCACGACTACCGGATTTTCTACATGCAATATGCCGGGGACGGACACAATCGACCCGGAGTTCCGAAGAACTTGAGGGAATCCTACACTTCACCCATTTGGTGAAAGGGATCCCTCATGCAAGCATAGAGAACTGAAGGAGAGGACAAAAGACAAGTCCAAACAACGGGAGAAGGAATCGTTACCCTAGGAGCGTTCTTTTTCGCCATGGATCCGAGATTCTAGACGGAGGGAAATGACCGCACCGGGCTGCACTCTCCAGATCTAGAAACGGCTCGCGAAACGGAGCTCCGGAGCTCCATCGATGGCGGAATCTCACTTCTTCTTCCTTGCCTCCTTCTTCTTCCTCTAGGTTTGGAGAGAGAAAAGCCTCAAAAGAATGAGGGTTTAACTCCTCTCACAAGCCCTAAGACCCTCCAGCAACTAATCCTAGCCATTGGATCGAATTACAAAGGATTTGGACGGCCGGATCGTCTCCTCCGCTCAAAATCGCGGAGCAGATAAACAGCGCGCACGATCACAGGCGCACGATCACTGGTCGTGCGCGAAGAGGAGAATGGTCGTGCGATTAGCCGAGACAGAACTCCGATTCCTTGCGGGTTACGCACGATCATTGGCGCACGATCACTGGTCGTGCGCGAAGAGGACAATGGTCGTGCGCATTGACCTGATGTTGAATTTTTAGCCTATCTCGAGCGCAGCACTACCACTCCGCCTACCTCGCTGAACCACGATCTTTGGGGTGTTACAACTCCACCCCCCTTAAAAGAATTTCGTCCCGAAATTTCGAAAACAGTAATAGCAGGAATTTACAGTTTTTAAAGAAAATTTACCTGAGAGAAATAGCTCGGGGTACTCCGCAAGCATCACTTGCTCTCTCTCCCAAGATAGCTCCTCTCGGCCGCAATTATCCCACCGGACTTTTACCATCCGAATGGACTTGTTCCGCAACTGCTTTACCTCGGTATCCTCGATGCGTACGGGCTTGACTTTCGTCGACAACCCACTAACAACCGGCACTTTGCCAACCGCAACGATATGAGTAGGCTCTTGCACTGCCTTCCTCAGAACTGAAATGTTAAACACATCGTGCAGACCGCTCAGCTCTGCAGATAGTGCAAGCCGGTAAGCCGCATCACCAATACGTTCCACAATCTCAAACGGTCCTAAGTACCTTGGACTGAGCTTTTTCAAGCGTCGGATCCTTGATACCCCTTTGAACGGTTTGATCTTCAGGTAAACCCGGTCACCGACGGCGAACTCTAGGTTCCTATGCTTGGCGTTGTAATATTTTGCTTGCCTATCTTGGGCAATCAATAGCCTTTCACGAATAGTTCGGATCGTCGAAGTTGCTTCCTCAACATCCTTTCGCTTCAATAGCTTAGTATCGCCCGTTTCCGCCCAAGACACCGGCGTACGACACTTCTTACCATAGAGGGCCTCGAAGGGAGCCATCTTTATACTGGCTTGGTTGCTATTATTGTAGGCGAATTCGATCATATAGAGATGATCTTCCCACTTCTTTCCAAAATCTAGAGCGCACATTCGGAGCATATCCTCCATAGTCCTGTTGGTCCTCTCGGCCTGTCCATCCGTTTGCGGGTGGAAGGCCATGCTGAAATTCAATTTAGTGCCCAACAGTTCATGGATAAGCCTCCAATCTTTCGATGTGAAACGCCCGTCACGATCGCTGACGATGCTACGAGGGACACCGTGCAGCCGCACAATACTATCGACATAGAGCTTCGCTAGCTTTTCTACAGAATCATCCTTCCGGTTCGGAATAAAATGCGATACTTTTGTCAGTCTGTCCACGATCACCCAGATGGCGTCGTTTCCATGCTGAGATTTCGGCAATCCATGCACGAAATCCATCGAAATATCGTCAAACTTCCATTCCGGAATCGGAAAGGACTTCAAAAATCCACCGGGACGCTGACATTCCACCTTCACCAACGCGCAAGTGTTACACTTGGACACGTAGAGGGCAATGCCTTTCTTCATACCCGGCCACCAGAAAAGTTTCTTCATGTCCATGTACATTTTCGTGCTTCCCGGGTGGATAGAGTACTTGGTATGATGAGCCTCGTACATCAACTCCGCCCGTAGAGTACCAACATTTGGGACGCACAATCTGCCATTCTTCCACATAAGGCCATCTTCGAAAGAGAAATCAACGTTTAACCCGTCAACGGTTTCCGCTTTAAAGCGTTTCATGCTCTCATCCAGCTCCAATGCCTGTCGAACTCGGTCGGCAAGGTGGTATTGAACCTCCGTCCAGTTCAAGCATGCTGAAGTAGACGCTCTTCTATCAACGCAAATGATCTCCATTTCTTCCAGCTCACGGATTAGACGCTCATCGTGGATCAAAATCCAATTTGCTTGAGCGGGAGCCCGACCACTCAATGCATCCGCAACTACATTTCCCTTTCCAGGAGTATATTTGATGTCGAAGGTGTAGTCCCCAAGGAACTCCAACCACCTCCTTTGACGCATATTCAACTCCCTTTGATCCAGCAAGTACTTGAGGCTCTTGTGGTAGGTAAAGATGTCGATCTTCACGCCATACAAATAATGCCTCCAAAGCTTAAGAGCAAATACCACGGCCGCTAGCTCCAAATCATGGACTGGGTAATTCCTCTCATGAACCTTCAACTGCCGGGAGCCGTAGGCAATTACCTTACCGAACTGCACTAAGACACAACCCAAACCACTCCCTGAGGCATCGCTATAAATTTCATAGCCTTCCGTACCACATGGCGAGCATAGAATGGGCGCCGTGGTCAGACGGCTCTTCAGCTCTTCAAAAGCTCGTGCGCACTCGGGCGACCAAACGAACTTATGATCTTTCCTAGTCAATTTGGTGAGAGGAAGTGCAATCCTCGAGAAGTTTTCCACAAAGCGCCTATAATAGCCGGCAAGTCCTAAGAAACTTCGGACTTCCGCTACATTTTTCAACAAAGGCCAGGCTCGGATCGCTTCTATCTTCGACGGATCAACCGCAATTCCATCTCCACTAACGACGTGACCAAGGAATGCTACTGACGGTAGCCAAAACTCGCACTTGGAGAACTTGGCATATAGCTGACTCCTCCTCAAGGTGCTCAGAACGGCGTGCAGATGCCCTACATGCTCCTCTTCCGATTGAGAGTATACCAAAATGTCGTCGATAAAGACGATCACAAATTAATCCAAATACTCACGGAACGTCCTATTCATTAAGTCCATGAATACCGACGGTGCATTAGACAAACCGAACGGCATCACCGTGAACTCATAGTGCCCAAAGCGGGTACTAAACACTGTCTTTGGAATGTCACATTCCCTTATCCGCAGTTGGTAATAGCCAGACCTTAGGTCCAGTTTGGAGTATACCATCGACCCAACCATCTGGTCGAAAAGATCATCGATTCTTGGAATCGGATATCGGTTCTTCTCGGTCAACTTGTTTAGCTCTCGATAATCGATACATAGACGCAAACTCCCGTTCTTCTTTTTCACAAAGAGGACCGGTGCACTCCAAGGCGATGAACTTGGACGTACGTAGCCTTGCTCTAGCAGCTCTTGCAATTGGACCTTCAGCTCTGCCAATTCCTTCAGCGCTATCCGGTACGGTGAGCGGGCCACAGGTTTGGCACCTGGCACCAACTCGATACAGAAATCAATCTCCCGATGAGGCGGGGCCCCAGGGAGTTCGTTAGGAAACACGTCGGCGTACTCCGCTACGACTGGGACATCACATAACCTGGGCTTTGGCTCCGAAGTCTCCAACAAGGTGAAGAACAACTCGGCGCCTTTTCTCACTGCCTTGACCACTTGGAGAGCAGACATCAGCGTCTTGCTCGCTCCTCGCATACCGACAAACGTGATTTCTCCATCGGTGTTCCTTCCCAGAGTGATCTCCTTAGAATTGCAATCTATGCATGCACGCTGCTCCGAGAGCCAGTCCATGCCGAAGATCACATCGAATTCAGCTAACGGTAATAACGATGCTTCCAAATCGAAATCCTGATTTCCGATCCGCACCTTCACACGGCTCTTCCTATCCGCAGACATGCGAGATCCATTGGGTAGCATTACTTCTAATCTATCCTCTACGAAGGTAGATGGCACTCCGATTCGCACCACGAAGTCCTCGGACAGAAAAGAGTGCGATGCACCCGTATCAAAGAGAGCTCTCGCCGGATAGTTGAAAATTAGGACAAAGCCTAATTGCACACGAATAAAACATACAGTTGCACAACAGTATAATCACAAATAGATATGCAAAAGTTAATTTTTGATTCATACCTGTGACAACATCAGCTTGTCATATGGCTTCTTGCTGGCCAAGCGAGTAGACTCTCGGCTGAGTCGGAGTAATGTGCTGGGAAGCCGAAGACTCCGCAGCTTTACCCTTTTCCACAGCTCGAGCATAGTCCAATGCTCGATTTTCTGCCTTCGGGGGACCACTTCGACACACTGCGGCCTTGTGTCCCACCTTCCCACAGGTGAAACACGTGATAGGACTCCGCACAGTCGTTGCTCCCGAAACATTTGAGCGGTTTTGCTCCGCCGGTTTGAAGTTCCTTTTGTTCTTTCTGAACTCTGACTTGGACTGAGAGACCGGCACATGAAACTCAGGTTTCTTTGCCACAGCTTTTGCTTGTACCCTCTTCATGTCCAACTCTAGGGATCTGGCAGTTTGGACCATCACCTGGAAACCTAACGTCATAGGGCCTGCAAGGAGCAGCCTCAACTCGTCCCGAAGACCTTCATAGAACTTGTTCGTCTTTGTCTCTTCGTCTTCCATCATAGGCCCCGCATAACGACCCAGCTTTGTGAACTGCAGGTTCGATCACCGGGGCCGCATCTGTATTAGGCGTAGCAGGCTGTGCAAGCCTTTGCGGTTGAGCATTGATCATCGCGAAGACAGCTTCTGCGATTAACCTGATCATCTCAGCAGGAGGAGTGGTCGCTGGCACTTCAGCCGACCCACTACTTTCAGCAGTGTTACGGGGTTGAGACGGCCCCGCACCACTTTTAGTCGCCTATAATCGTGTAAGACACAATTTAGTGACTGAAAACATAGCAAACAGTAATCATGGAACGCTCAGGTTCCGCAAACAAGTATGTTTTCCCATTCCTAAGTGAACATTCTTATTAGTTTTTGTCGTTTTAGGTGAATGCACATCCCGTGCACACCACCCCTTAAAAGGAATTCGTCCCGAATTCGCTAAACTACGGATCGACGCCTTAAGTCCGATACCAAATTGTAACACCCTGCCAGTACGAATAATATAACAGTAGGTCCGGCCGGGACCCCACGCCATACTAACCACACAAGCTAGGAGTTAAAAGGTGATAAACAGAAAGAAACTACAGCAGAGTATACTAAACACTAGCGGAAGCATAAAGATTTAACATTTCAATTAGAATTGTCCACTATCGTAGGAATGAAACCATGAAATAGAGTTATGGCCTTAAGGCCTTACATTCAACAAATGTACTAAAACTCCAAAACATACATCGGCACACAGGCCGGCAATACATGAGAAAGCTAAAAAGGGAGGCTGGCCTTCAAGGGCCAACTCAGCAAAAGGGGCCACCGCCCGCTATTTCCCGCTAGGCTCACCTGCACCTGCATAAGAACATTCCACCAATCGGTGGCAAACAAAGTAACGGTCAGCACAGCTGACCAAATTATAACGACCCCACCCCTTTCCCGGGGTGGCGGAGATTCTACCCTGCAAGCAAGCCATACTAGCACAAGTACTAAATAAAGAAAGTGCAACTACACAAGGTGAGGTTTCAAGCACATTCAATCTTCTAGGTTGAGCATCAAAAAGGAGGGAACCTAGGTATGCACATGATGTTAGTTGGGTTCACCCGAAGGTTCCCCACAACTGCCTAAACAACCGCATGAGGCTAACAACATCAATTCCACAAACACTCCACCGTAAGGGCCATTGCCTTAGGTGGGAAAAAGAGCTTTTGGTCGGTCTAGGTAAAACACCTTCCACGACCTCTCCCATGATCGCACGGCTTACATGAGGTAGGGACCTATTGCCGATCTGCATGGAAACGGGTTCGGTTTAGCTTTGCCCGTGCTCTAATCGTCGCGATCTATCGCACGACGCGGGTACGGCTTCGCCTCGGTCCGTAAGGGTTTAGCACTTTCAAGTGCTACACAATTATAAGCTACGCACCTAATCCCTTCACAAGGATCTAGGCTTCACAAATACTCAAATAAGGGAGGTATAATATGCTCCGCATCAATTTCGCGGTGAAGGTTTGCCTTCATCCAATCTCAAAGCATGGGGCTTTCGTTAGGATCTTCACAAGACGCCTACACTTAGATCCCGCACTACTTTATACGATTTCATGGAGTCATTCTCCGGTACGCATTCTAGGCTTAACCTAAATGCAACGTCGCAATCCAAGCATCACCGATTCGGGCTCACGGCCACGAATAGGCTTCACACAAAATGCCTAAATCCGCACGACTACCGGATTTTCTACATGCAATATGCCGGGGATGGACACAATCGACCCGAAGTTCCGAAGAACTTGAGGGAATCCTACACTTCACCCATTTGGTGAAAGGGATCCCTCATGCAAGCATAGAGAAATGAAGGAGAGGACAAAAGACAAGTCCAAACAACGGGAGAAGGAATCGTTGCCCTAGGAGCGTTCTTTTTCGCCATGGATCCGAGATTCTAGACGGAGGGAAATGACCGCACCGGGCTGCACTCTCCAGATCTGGAAACGGCTCGCGAAACGGAGCTCCGGAGCTCCGTCAATGGCGGAATCTCACTTCTTCTTCCTTGCCTCCTTCTTCTTCCTCTAGGTTTGGAGAGAGAAAAGCCTCAAAAGAATGAGGGTTTAACTCCTCTCACAAGCCCTAAGACCCTCCAGCAACTAATCCTAGCCATTGGATCGAATTCCAAAGGATTTGGACGGCCGGATCGTCTCCTCCGCTCAAAATCGCGGAATAGATAAACAGCGCGTACGATCACAGGCGCACGATCACTGGTCGTGCGTGAAGAGGAGAATGGTCGTGCAATAAGCCGAGACAGAACTCCGATTCCTTGCGGGTTACGCACGATCATTGGCGCACGATCACTGGTCGTGCGCGAAGAGGACAATGGTCGTGCGCATTGACCTGATGTGGAATTTTTAGCCTATCCCGAGCGCAGCACTACCACTCCGCCTACCTCGCTGAACCACGATCTTTGGGGTGTTACAGTACCAGTTAGAGGACTTTTGGGAGAGCTTCTAGTTCCTGCAAGTGGGTTGAGCGGTCACAGTTTTGAGTGACCGCCGAGACCTCCGATCAGCCTTTTTGGAGACCTCTCCGTCTCCCCCCAGGCCCTTTTTCTTCAAGTCTTATGCTGTTTCTTTCATTCTTTCCTGTTGTAACCTCAGCTGTAACTCAAGCTTTATATCAATAAAATTGCCTTTCCTTCAGCTCAAAGTAACCAGCCATTCAACAATCTTACCCCCCATCCTTCAGTTTGAGCGATCGTGGAGTTGGTACCATTTTTGGCACCAACAGCTACCTTTCTCTTGTTCTCCTTCCTCTTGAAGTAGAGATATGGCTTAGGAATGTATCTTGAAGGCATCCTCTTTGGATTGTTCTTCCTTACATGATTTTCTTTGAAGACCCTTTCCCTCTTGGAATTCCTCTCAAGATGCTTTATCCATTCTTCTACAGGTTATATCCTGGCAATGTCTTTGTAGATTAGGCCATGGTTAAGCCAAGCATTCAGAATTATGCTTTTGGAGTCATCACTCCAATGCTCATAATTAGGGTCATTTTCATGCTTTTTTCTAGTCTTGGCCATGAACTCTTTTGCAATCATGACAGCTTCTCTTTTTCTTCTTCCTGCAAGCCTAGCATCTTATGCTATCTTAGCTTGATCTTCAAAATCAAAATCTTCTTTTCTGAAATTGTCCAGCAGAGGAAGTGATGAGTACTTTTTGTACTCATCCTTTATTATATTTCTATTGATATTTTATAATGAATTTGAATAATTAGCATGAATTATTTAATCGAATTCATTCCTTTTTATTTCTGTAACTAATATAAGCTTGTTTTATGTTTTTCCGGTTTCCTGGGCACTTTTGAGAAAAATTCCAAAGTACACGCCCATGGTCACGGGCGTGACCATGGGGCGTGACAGCCTAGATGTGTTCCAGAACCGTTTCCGCCACCCCGGGGTCATTCCGTGAAGATTCGCCAAGTATACGCCCCAGATCACGGGTGTGACCAAGGGCGTGACCCTGGCTGCTGCGTTCGACAAAAATTCAGGAGATCGACGAACAGGCGAGAGTTCGATGAATGTTCAAATTGTCAAGTACACGCCCCCGGTCACGGGCGTGACCAAGGGCGTGACATCCAAGTCACGGCTGTGAACCCCGCCACCAGCTGCCAGCATGCCTGCCACATTAATTAAAGTTACACGCCCATGGTCACGGGGGTGACCATGGGGCGTGACATCTAGTCACGGGCGTGACTCGCCCCACGCGCCTTCCCACCAAAGATTTCCCGCCAGCTGCACATTTAAAGATTACATGCCCCAGGTCACGGGCGTGACCTAGGACGTGACGTGCCCGAAATGCCTGCATTGAAGCCAGAACATGCCCTCTCCGCACCAGCACCGATCACGCCCCTTACACGCCCTTGGTCACGGGCGTGACCAAGGGCGTGTAACACCAAATTTCTGCCTATTTAAAGCCAGCTTCACCAGATGCTGGGAGGAAGTTTTGGAGACGAATTTTAGGACTTAGACTCTTCTTTTCATGTTTTATTTTCATGTTTTAGTAGTTCTTGTATGTTCTTTTTCTTATTAGCATTTGTAGTTTTCAATTCAATAGTTGTAACTTCCAATTCCTGTCTTGTAATTTTTCATTAGCAATTTAATAAATAGTTCTTGTCTTCTCTCATTTTCTCTCTCTTTTATGATGTACTCTTTTATTTTCGTTAATTCCTCCATCTCCATGAGTAGCTAAATTTCTATTAGTACTCGACCGAGATGATCCAAGGAAAATATAATTCATAATTTGGTTTAGAACTTCTTTTTCTATTATTTAGATCGCTTAAGATTTATCCTTGAATTTAAATTGATTGAGATTATATTATCGATATATAAATCTCATTCTTGTTTTCGTAGTCTAATAACCGAGATGTTTTGAGTTCGAATCGAACATTTCAAGGATAATGAGATTTGAATGCACTCCTCGAGAGAGGACGACATAAATATCCCGGATTGGAGTCATATCCAATAGAGGGGTTCACTTCGATAAGGTGAGTTTTAGGGGTTTCAATTCTTGAATGAGAGTTCGATTGATCAACCTAAACTCGGTTGAGGGTGTCCTTGAGAGAGGTACATTTATAATTCGGGAACCTCCACGGTCAAGCATTTCTTTTAAAGAGAATTAGAAGTTTTATTTCTTAGTTTATTTATTTTTCCAAGGTGATTCAAGATCGAGTGCTAGCCTTTTTACTCATCATTTTAATCTTATTTTTATTTCCTTTTCGCAGAACCAACCCTCAAGTTTTAATTGATAAAATAATAGAGACTTTCTTGAAGTAAGAGTACTCAACCGCCTCGAGTCTAATACGACCTTGGTTTTTATAACCTATACTAAATTCGACACGGTACACTTGCCGTTGTCGTTTGTAGATATAGTTTTGCGCATCAAGTTTTTGGCGTCGTTGCCGGGGATGCGGTTGATATTTTGAAAAAATAAATATTTATTAATTTTATCGTTCTCTTTCTTCTCCCCCTTCTCTTTAAATTTTTTGTTACAAATTTTTTTTATTAAAAAGCGTAATCTAAATTCTCGGAAAGGACGCTTTGGGCTTGAATTCCCATCATAGCCTCTAGTACCTTGCGAGCCCTTCACCGGGTTGACCTTGGGAAGTCAGGGACTAATTTAACCCGCTTTTTGAAAAAAAAAATATATAATAATAATATTTTTAAAATGCCATTCATTTAAGTGAAAGTTGTTTCCTTTTTTTATTCTTATTATGAAATTAGTAGAAGCGGTCGTTAAAATTATCGTGCTTCGAAACCAAATTGAACTCTTGCAAGCCGCACGAAGGCACCAGTTTAGTTGTTATTATTGTGGTGCGCCTCATCAAAGTGAGGAATGTTATTTACATTCATATTCTCAAAATAATTATTATGAAAATAATTATCCTCAATATTATGCATATAATTCTGATAATAATTATGATCATAATTTTTCATATTTTAATGAAAATAATTTTTCAAATCTTGATGAAAATAATTTTTCTAATTTTAATGAGAATAATTTTTCGGCATTTAATAATTGTTCTTCTAGCTCCGAAGTAGATTATTCCTCATGGCAAGCTCACCCGGATAGTTCTCAGAGCAATGAAGATAAATCTTTAGATCCAAATTTTTGTTTTTCTTCTTGTACACCGCAATTTTCGTTCTTTAATTTTGGGGAAATTTCGTAGATCCAAATAGATACTCCACCCCAAAATTTAGAGGAAAATATTATCTCGTCTAGTGTTTTTTCTAATTTTCATGAGAATAATTTTTTGTCTTCTAATAAATTTTCTTCTAGCCCCGAAGTAGATTATTCTTGGTGGCAAGGTCAACCGGATAGTTTTCGGGGCGATGAAGATAAATCTTTAGATCAGAATTTTTGTTCTTCTTCTTTTGCACCGCAATTTTCTTTCTCTAATTTTGGGGAATCTCCACCGAAACAATTTGATACTTCCACCCAAAATTTAGAGGAGAATTTTATTCCTTCTAATGTTTTTTCTCCATCTTCGGATAATTTAGTTATGGAGGAACATGTGGTTTCATGTAATCCCATAACTTCTTTTACCAAAGATGAAGAAAACTTATTATTCCAAGAATTTCTTAATGTTATGGGCACCCCGGATAAAATAGAAGAAGAACAAGTTTCTTCCCCTACTCTACCCGGGTCTTATTTATTTTGTCATGAAGTTTCACAAATTTCTTCTATCCAACCGAAAATTCATGAAAATTTTGTGTCCGAAAATTTTATTCCGCTTGGTAATGCATTAGATTTCTCTAAAGAAAATTTAATTTTAGAAAAGGAACAACCAGAGCTTAATCATTTATTTTCGCAAGCGCCTCCTCCTTGCAAAAAATTATCTGACACGTTTATTTGTGATTCTCTCTATACTAATAATTTTCAGGTTGAAGATGAGTCATTGCTACCCCCAATCAATTGATGATCCATATGTCGCCCATCTTTATAAATTCAAATCACCTCAGGTATGTATAGGTGATTTGGATTTGCAAA
Organism: Dactylorhiza incarnata; assembly: GCA_033032865.1. Classification (NCBI taxonomy): domain Eukaryota; kingdom Viridiplantae; phylum Streptophyta; class Magnoliopsida; order Asparagales; family Orchidaceae; genus Dactylorhiza; species Dactylorhiza incarnata. Next base: position 3,960,788 of record JAWHQI010000037.1, on the reverse strand, counting down.
TTCAAAATCATGGAAAAACGGAGAATCACATGTTAAGCGGAGGAGTAGCCGTGCGACTGACGCCGACACATTCACCTACGCGTGAATTAGGGGAGTTGCCTGTTCACTTCTCTTTTAATTTTCCATTTTCCTAACACTAACCGTCTAGCTTAAAGACGGGAAAAAGAAAGCGCTCTTGGGAGGCACCCCTTGCTTATCCTTAATTTTTAGTATTTTTCTTTTAAAGTTTGTTTTCTTTCAAATGTTCTTCATACTTAGTTTTAAACATTAGGGATAATGTTTAATTTTAAGTATGAGGGTGTAGCTTCGCATTCATTGTATCTTTATTTGTCAAAAAAAAAATATAAAAATCTAATTTCTTGGAAAGGGCGCTTTGGGCTTGAACTCCCATCACAGCTCCTAGTACCTTGTGAACCCTTCATCGGGTAGCCCTCAGGAAGTCCAAGAAATAATATTTATAAAAATAATAATAATAAATACGCCTAGCCTTGTTGTTTTTATTCTTCTAGAAATTTAGTTTGAGGTTTGATTATAAGTATTCTTACATTTTTGATTTAGCTAATATTTTATTTTATCAGAATTTGTTAAATTTAAATTTGAAGTAATTTGATTTTAAGAAATATTTTATGTTTTTAATTTGATTAGAGAATCTATTTAGCACCACTTCTCCTTTTAATTTTAAATAGCTTCACTTTGTGGTAGATTGCCTAAACATCTCCAGGTTTTTTTTATTATATTTGCTATTAACTTTAAGATCTTAGGAAATTTCATTCCACTAAAAAGTTGCTCTCAAAATAGTTTAATTTATAAACTAGAAGTATTTCTGTACCCTTCGAAAACATATGTATTTTTTCTTTTTCCCTATTGTTAGATCATATGTCATGGGAATAAGGAGATGTTAGTTCTTTATTCTCTGGTAAACATATGCAACCCAAAAATAAAAATGAAGAGAGAAAAAGTGTGTATATGTCGTGGAAATGATAGAATAATAGTCTATCATTCTCTGGTATTACATATACTAAAAAAGGGGGTTTAGAGGATAAAATTCATCACCCCAATCAAAAACCTCTTCATATCCTTTGTCTTCATTTTGCCATTATGTTTAAACCCATCCCTAGCCAATTTCGTTGTTTCTAGTCCTAAACTAAATTATTAAGAGAGCAATATTTTGGTAGGTGTTTTTTCCTTAAGATTCTTTTATGTTATAGTGTCTATAATTTCAATCTATTTTTGTTTGAAAATTTCTATAATTTCGGATGCTAAATAGTTATCTTGAGAAGTAGTTAGCTAAACAAATTTCTCTTTTTAAATTATCACCATAACTTATGGCTTAATTCTGGAATTCCTAGAATTTACTTTTAACTTACTCTTGGTTTAATGAAATTTTAGTTAATTAAAAATAATATCGATGTCTTGTAATTCTTTCCTCACTCTTTTGCTCTGGAATAGCAAAAGCTCAAGCATGGGGGTGTTTGATGAGTACTTTTTGTACTCATCCTTTATTATATTTCTATTGATATTTTATAATGAATTTGAATAAATAGCATGAATTATTTAATCGAATTCATTCCTTTTTATTTATTTAACTAATGTAAGCTTGTTTTATGTTTTTCAGGTTTCCTGGGCACTTTTGAGAAAAATTCCAAAGTACACGCCCATGGTCACGGGCGTGACCATGGGGCGTGATAGCCTAGATGTGTTCCAGACCCGTTTCCGCCACCCCGGGGTCATTCCATGAAGATTTGCCAAGTACACGCCCCAGGTCACGGGCGTGACCAAGGGCGTGACCCTGGCTGCTGTGTTCGACAAAAATTCAGGAGATCGACGAACAGGCGAGAGTTCGACGAATGTTCAAATTGTCAAGTACACACCCCAGGTCACGGGCGTGACCAAGGGCGTGACATCCAAGTCACGGCCGTGAACCCCGCCACCAGCTGCCAGTACGCCTGCCACATCAATTAAAGTTACACGCCCAAGGTCACGGGCGTGACCATGGGGCGTGACATCCAGTCACGGGCGTGACTCGCCCCGCGCGCCTTCCCGCCAAAGATTTCCCGCCAGCAGCACATTTAAATATTACAATCCCCAGGTCACGGGCGTGACCTAGGGCGTGATGTGCCCGAAATACCTGTATTGAAGCCAGAACTCGCCCTCTCCGCACCAGCACAGATCACGACCCTTACACGCCCTTGGTCATGGGCGTAACCAAGGGCCTATAACACCAAATTTCTACCTATTTAAAGCCAGCTTCACCAGATGCTGGGAGGAAGTTTTGGAGACAAATTTTAGGACTTAGACTCTTCTTTTCATGTTTTATTTTCATGTTTTAATAGTTCTTGTATGTTCTTTTTCTTATTAGCATTTGTAGTTTTCAATTAAATAGTTGTAACTTCCAATTCCTGTCTTGTAATTTTTCTTTAGCAATTTAATAAATAGTTCTTGTCTTCTCTCATTTTCTCTCTCTTTTATGATGTACTCTTTTATTTTCGTTAATTCCTCCATCTCCATGAGTAGCTAAATTTCTATTAGTACTCGGCCGAGATGATCCAAGGAAAATATAATTCATAATTTGGTTTAGAACTTCTTTTTCTCTTATTTAGATCGCTTAAGATTTATCCTTGAATTTAAATTGATTGAGATTATATTATCGATATATAAATCTCATTCTTGTTTTCGTAGTCTAAAAACCGAGAGGTTTTGAGTTTGAATCGATCATTTCAAGGATAAAGAGATTTGAATGCACTCCTCGAGAGAGGACGACATAAATCTCCCGGATTGGAGTCATATCCAATAGAGGGGTTCACTTCGATAAGGCGAGTTTTAGGGGTTTCGATTCTAGAATGAGAGTTCGATTGATCAACCTAAACTCAGTTGAGCTTATCCTTGAAAGAGGTACGTTTATAATTCGGGAACCTCCACGGTCAAGCATTTCTTTTAAAGAGAATTAGAAGTTTTATTTCATAATTTATTTATTTTTCCAAGGTGATTCAAGATCGAGTGCTAGCCTTTTTACTCATCATTTTAATCTTATTTTTATTTCCTTTTCGCAGAACCAACCCTCAAGTTTTAATTGATAAAATAATAGAGACTTTCTTGAAGTAAGAGTACTCAACCGCCCCGAGTCTAATACGACCTTGGTTTTTATAACCTATACTACATTAGACACGGTACACTTGCCGTTGTCGTTTGCGGATATAGTTTTGCGCATCAGGAAGGTTCAGCGCTATTCTTATTCCTTGTAGAACTTAGAGGGCCAACTCAGAATTGGTTTCAGCATTGGCCACCTCCGCCTTTCTGGCTTCTTCAACCACTTTTTGTTCCAAGTTTTGGGAGGCAGCAACAATAGACCCAGATAGGGTTTGGAAGGCATTTTCCAGATCTAATTTTAACTTATTCTTCATCTTTTCTACCTCTCCAATCATTGTTGTTGCAGTTGTCCATACATACTCTTAAATATGATTGGAAGCCTTCTCTATGACCTCATCAGTCTTACTCACATAGTTCTTGACATATCTTATGTCTTGCTCAGATAGTTGAAGTTACTTGTGTTGAATTTTTGAAGTGAAGTGGAGGTGACCGGGCGGTCTGTTTTTGGGTGATCGCCGAGATCAAAAATTTTAACATGGTATCAAAGCGAGGTTCTTGGAGTGGATAAGCAGTGATAAACTTGAGTTGCCATCGTCTTTGTGAAGAAGAGACCACATAGATTGCCATGGAAGGTGGATATGCACGAGGGCTTGGTATTGAACTCCTTACATCGACTAACTATAAGAAATGGAGGTCATGTATGGAGAGTTACTTACTTGGCGAGGATCTTTGGGAGATAGTTGGAGGAGAAGACACATAAGAGGTGTTTCTAGCAGGAGATAATATGGCAGAGGTGAGACTTTGGAGGAGGACTAATGCTAAGACAGAGTTCACTCTCAAGAGGGCTATCTCACCAGAGCTGTTTGATCACATCATTGGATGTAAATCTGCTGCTGTGATCTGGACGTCTTTGGATGGGTTGTTTAATAAGAAGAATGTAGATCGACTACAGTTTCTTGAGAATGAGTTGGCGAAAGCCTCTTAAGGTGATCTTTCTATTTTTACCTTCTTTCTCAAGATGAAGAACCTCACAGTAGAGATTTCTGCATTGGACCCTGATGAGCCCATCTCGGAGGCAAAACTGAAGAGGCATATCATCCGCAGGTTGCGGAAGGAGTATCTTGCATTTGTGACTTCAGTTCAGTGTTGGGCAAATCAACTATCTCTGTGGAGCTGGAGAACTTACTTGCTTCGCAAGAAAGTTTGGCAAGACAGATGGTGGGGACTTCTATCTCTAGGGGAGATAGTGATGTGTTGTTCTCTGGGAAGAAAAAGAAGAAGTGGGAGAAGAAGAAGTCGGGTTATGATGGACCCTCTACTTCAGGTCAGCAGGATAGGGGTTATGCTCCTAAGTCTGATGGGAAGAAGAAGGGAGATGGACCAAGGTTCTTCAGGTGTAATAAGACCGGCCACTTCAAGAAGGATTGCCGGGTTAATCTTCAGCCGGGACATGCAGCGGAGAAGGAGAAGCCAAAGTATGAAGCTGGATGGGAAGCAGCCTTTGCGGCTAATATGATGGCTATGCCCGTTAAGGCCTTGGCTACCATCAACTTCAAAGAGGATTGGATTGTTGATTCAGGGTGTGGACATCATCTCACCGGGGATGAATCAAAGTTCTCTTCTTTGGCGCCTTACTCAGGTAACGATGCTATCATAACGGCTGATAATTCTATTCATTCAGTAGAACAAGAAGGAGTTGTCTCTCTGAGCAGTGATAAGGGTCCACTCACCTTGAGGAGTGTTTATCACGAGCCTGGTATGAAGAAGAATCTCTTCTCTATGACCAATGCGGTCGATGCCGATTATCACATTCTGTTTGGCCCAACAGAAGTGAAGTTTCTTAAAACTCAACCGGAGATAAAGGGAGATGTTAACCATGTTGGAAAGAGGGTGAAGGACTTGTTCGTGTTATCGACAAGTACTTATATTGATAAAATGAAGACCAATGATAGCGCAGCTATCTGGCATGAAAGGTTGGGGCATGCAGGCATGGACAAATTGAAGGCTATGGCGGTAAGGGGCCTTGTCATCTTGCCTAGCTTGTCCTCCTATGGAGACGGTCATGTTTGTGCTGGATGTCAGTTTGGTAAGTCTCATCAACTTCCATTAGATAAATCACAAACAAGATGCAAAGCGCCGTTGGAGTACATTCACGGTGATTTGATGGGACCGACTGTCACCCCAAGCCTTGGAGGCAATAGATATATGTTGGTGTTGATTGACGATTACACTAGATATGTCTGGGTATATTTTCTGAAAGAGAAGTAGGAAGCCTTTCCGAAGTTTGTAGAGTTCAAGGAGCTGGTGGAAGGTCGGTTAGGCCTGCGGGTGAAAAAATTGAGAACTGACAATGGTGGGGAGTTCACCTCTGGTGAGTTCTCAAGTTTTTGCAGGAAACACGGCGTTCAGAGAGAGCTCACTTGTGTCCATACTCCACAGCAAAATGGCATTACGGAGAAGAAGATCCATCATCTTACGGAAACCTGCAAATGCTGGCTTCATGCCAAGAGTATCCCAAAGTCCTTCTGGGTGGAGGGAATGTCTTGTGCGGCTTACGTCATCAACAGGATGCCTCTAAGTCCTATCAACATGAAGACCCCTCACGAACTGATGTTCAAGGAGAAGCCGAGTGTTGCACACCTTTGGGTGTTCGGGTCAACCTGTTATGTGGATATTCCTGATGCTCTTCGGACAAAGCTAGATGCGAAAGCAAGGAAGCTTGTCTTTGTTGGATATGATGAGGGGAAGAAGGGATGGAGATGCATGGATCCTGAGACTCGAAGATCTTTTGTATCTCGGGATGTGGTGTTCGATGAGGTGACTTCCTACAAAGGGAGTTACGGAGTTGAAATGTCAGATAACAGGGTTGATAAAGAAGGGAAGGCTGCATAAGATCTTCAAGTGGAGTTGCCTGTTTCACCAGGAGCTCCTGTTGTGTCAAGCTCTGAGATGGAGGCTTCAGGTTCTGGAAGCAGGGGGAGCGATGCTCCAAGTTTATCTAGAAGAGGAGCTAACACAGAAGAAGCAGCTGAGGAGGTGGTTAGTCAGGAGTAACCTCTTAGGAGGTCGAAGAGGACTATCAAGCCACCAGATCAATACACATGAGGAAAATGGTGAGCTTCGTCTCATATTTCTTCGCTGGTCCCTTGGATGAGAGGGAGCCGTCGAGCTTTGAGAAAGCCAAAGGCGTGAAGCAGTAGGATATTGCTATGCAAGAGGAGATGGATGCTCTCAAGAAGAATGAGACTTGGTCTCTAGTGTCCAGACCCAAGGGCATTACCGCTGTGACATGAAAATGGGTTTATAAACTCAAGAAGAAAGCTGACGGTACGATCGAGCGATACAAGGCTCGCCTTGTAGGTCGCGGGTTCTCACAGCAGTATGGTGAAGATTATGATGAGACTTTTAGTCCAGTGGCAAAGATGACTTCAGTCTGATTTATTATTGCTTTGGCGGCATCTTGTGGATGGGAGATTTGGCAGCTCGATGTGAAGAGTGCTTTCTTATACGGAGAGATTGACAAGGATATCTTCATAATCCAGCCACTGGGTTTCATCTCGGAGGATTGTCCGGACTACGTCTGCAAACTGAAGAAAGCCCTGTATGGGTTGAAGTAAGCGCCTCGGGCGTGGTTTGGGAAGATGACGGAGTATCTTTTATTCTGCAGGTTCTTTGCTTCAGACTCTGATTCTAGCTTGTTCGTCAAGAAGGAGGGGTGCTTCGGGTCATTGTTCTGCTGTATGTGGATGACATGATTGTCACCGGGAACTCTAAGGAGGCGGTACAAAGGCTGAGAGCTGAGCTTGCTATCAGGTTCGAGATGAAGGATCTGGGGGAGCTTCACCATTTCCTTGGACTCGAGGTTCAGAGGCGGGAGAGCGGAGTGCTTGTTTCTTAGGAAGGATATGCGGAGCGGTTCGTTCAACGATTCGGCATGGAAGAAGGGAAGAGCAGCTCTATACCTCTGGAACAACATCATAAACTTCGGAAGGATTAGGCAAGAGTTCTATCTGATCTGTTGGTGTTCCGTGCTCTGGTTGGGAGCTTGATTTACGTGACCATCACGAGGCCTGATATTGCTTATGCAGTTGGCAAAGTGAGTCGATACATGGCGGAGCCACGGAAGCCTCATCTTCTGGCGGCAAAAGGAATTTTGAAATATGTGAAGTCGACCTCTGATTTAGGTCTCCTATTTAGGAGAGGGTCAAGCTTGGAGTTGCATGGATACATGGATGCTGATTACGGGGGAGACGTGGATGATAGGAGATCAACGTCTGGTTATGTCTTTATGACAGGCCCCACAGCTATCTCTTGGTGCAGCAAAAAGCAGGACTCGGTGTCCGTATCTACCACAGAAGCGGAATACAAGGCTTCGACCTTGGCAGCTCAGGAAGCCGTTTGGCTCAGGAGGTTGGTGAAGGATGTTCATGAGGAGGTTTGAGGTCCCACTATGCTACGTGGGGACAATGAGAGTGCTCTCAAGCTGGTTAATAATCCAGTCTGTCACGCGAGGACCAAGCATATTGAGATTGAGCACCATTTCATTCGTGAAAAAGTGTTGGGAGGATCTCTTATGGTCGAGCATGTTCGAAGTGCGGACAATGTCACAGACATCTTCACAAAGCCCCTGGCGAAGGGACCGTTTACATGGTTGCGGAGTTTACTCGGGCTAGTCTCCATTTCCCACTTCAAGGGGGAGTGTTGAATTTTTGAAGTGAAGTGGAGGTGACCAGGCGGTCTATTTATGGGTGACCGCCAAGACCGCGCGGTCTGTGTTTGTATTCTGCCAGTCTGGCTCTGCCAGTCTATTCTTGGTAGCTGTGGTCTGTTCCCGAGTTAGTCTGCTGGTTGGCCTGTCTTCTTTGTTGGAAGACCGTGCGGTCTGTTCTTATGTGACCGCCTGTCCGGGAGGTTTGTGCTTGGCGATCTGGCGAATTTGTTGAAGTCGGCCAGATGGTTCTGGTTTGCTCCTGGTGGGCTAAGGAAGGAGTACACTTGTGTCCGAGCAGCTTGTGCGCGGTCTCGTGTTCGCGCGACTTGTGCGCGATCTGCCTACTGTTCCGCGGTCTTGGAATGTGGTCGTCCAAGTGGTCTGATCGCGCGGTCTGCCTTATGAGACCGTTGGCGATCTGACGGGTGGTTACTGTATCCCAGTTTGTGCGGTGACGACATCCGTCCACTCGCCTATAAATAGGGGTGCATGGCCCGTCATATAAAAATAAGAAGTGTTATAGCTAATCCTGGGTTAATTCGTGCGGTCTCAACTTTGAGGTCGGGCGGTCTCGGAAGTGAGTTGACTGTTTGTTGTGTTCGCAGGTTTGCGGTCAGCAGGTTGCGGTCTCCTTCCTTGGTAATTTCCCAGCGGCTTGGATATCAGGTCGGCAGCGGCTTGTCTGTGATTTGGCTCTTGCGCTGTTTGCAGCAAACTCGGCGATCAGGCGACCTTCAGCGGTCAGGCGATCTAAGTTGCGGTCTGGAGACAACTTCAGTTCTTCGTTCCAATAAAGCTCCAGTTCGTGTGGCCTGAGGTGGCGGTCTTACAGTGCAGGCGGTCTGTCTATTTTCTGTTCGCGCGGTCTCAGGACAAGCCGGGCGACCTCTGGAGTTGAGAGGTCTGTGCAGTCTCAGCTTGTCTAGCCGCCATGTTTGTTTTGGTGTGTTTTGTTCTTCTCTCCTTCGTGATTCTTAATAATCATGTCTCTCCATGTATGTCTCGCACTGTAAATGAAGTTTGTGATTCAATAAAGTCTCTTGTGTTGCTGTGTGGCTTTGTGGTTGTTTGGCTATAACTCAATTGATGCAACTCCTGCTTACTCCTAAACGATTCAAATCAAAAAATTTAACATCTTGTCCATTGATCTCAGAATTGTGTTTTGAGCTACAACTGACTTTTTTGCTAGGTCAAACCACTTGGTCAACTGCTTATTAAGGTTAGAGGTTTCTTCCTTAATAACTTGAATTTCTATCATTACTTCATTTTTCACTGTGGAGACAGACTTATCAATATAATCCTTGATTGAAGTCATATAACCTTCAATAATTATACTTAATGAACTTAGGATAAGTTCATTTGATACTGCAAAAGTGGAGGAATGAACTTCAGGTACTACTGTTAATGTCTCCGCTGAATTTTCTTCATGCTCCCCCCATCCTGAGAAGGGATGTGCTCCTCCTGAAGTGCATCATCAGACTTGGCAGCATCCTTATCTTCTGCCTCCTCCCTTTCTTTTCTATTTGATCCTACTTGCTCCCACTCATTTGGAGCATCTTTATCTTCATCTTCAGATGATTCCTTCTACTGCTCCCCTTCAGATGGGGCACTCATTCCTTCTTGATCATCTCCCCAGAAGTCTGTTGGGTCATTTGGGATTAGTTTAATTTATCTTTCTAGATTTAATATTAATAAATCAATCTTACTTTGAAAGTCAGCAGTAGTGTCCAATTGTTCCTCTTTATGATCTTATGAAGATGAGGGCAAATTTAGTACATTGGCATCAACTACTTGAGACTTAGGAGCATCACTTTGAGTGTGATCTCCTCCTTGTTCATCTGACTTTTCTTCAGCATCAGCAACCTCCTCACTCTTCTCATGCTCTTCAGCATTAACATGATCTTCATGACCTTCAGTGTCATGATCTTCATGATCATCTCTGGCTAGACTACTGACATGACCTTGATTATCCACAGTAGGGATATTTCCTACAGCCTCTGACTCAGAATCAGAACAAACCATTCTAATCTTCTTCAGTCCTTTGACTAATTTCTTTTTCTTCTCCTTTAGCTTAGAGGGCTGACTCATTAGGAGCAACCTTAAGAACTTGTCCAATGTCTTGATGTCCATTCTTTTTAGGTAGTGAAGGTTTGATCCTTTTGACTTATCAAACTCTTCAGGATAGGTGTTCAGAAGATATAGTGAAAGAATTCTACCTAGGTTGGGGGCCTGCGGACATTCTTTTATTCTTTGGAAAATGACAGCAGCCCGGGAGGTCTTTTTCTTCAAGACCACTCTTGTCATCAATTCAAAAATGTGTTTGGATATTGTATCATATGACCTAGGCTTGCACAATAATGACTTGCCTACAATATCAAAAAGCAGCTTTCCTCTCTGATTGAAGAACTTTCTCTTCAGTGAGCTAGTTTTGGCATCACTGTACTCACACCATTTGAGGACCTTTTCTTTGTCCTTTTCAGATACACCATCCTCCTCATCACGACTGCATGATGGCAGTTGAAAAGCTTTCTCCATCTTTCTTGAAGATATCTTAACCTTCAAGCTTCCAATCTTGGACTTGATTGTGGAGTTTGAAGATGATAACTTTGCCTTGTTGTATAAGTCCAGAACTTCAGTTCTGAGAATTCTGAAGGCCCTGTCATCATTTATTCTAAACCTTGATCATCTAGAAGTTGAATCACTTCATTAATCCCAGTTTGGGCATGCTGGAATACATTTCTTTTGATTTCATATCCTTCTTGGAGATCCTTTGACATTTTTGGCGCCATTTCTTCAGAAAGATGAGTCGCTGAGATGGGAGGGAAGATGGTTCATCTCATCGGCTAGGGTGTAAGGGTTTATAAATTTATTTAATCAACATTGTTCTATTTATAGAGGATTGGTTTATGTTTAGATTTGCCTAATGATAGTGGTTGATTAGACTTATTAATTTACTTGATTGTTTATTACTGAACTTTTAATTAAGAAAATATTTAATTGAACCAGACCATCTCAACAGAACTGCTGAGACAGAGTGACAACCCGCTAGGACAAGGTATTATCAACCGTTGAGACAGTTTTAGCTGTCTTAGCTGTTCAGCTGAGACTTTCTCAGCTGTCTCAGCGGTTTAGCTGAAACTTTCTCAGATGATTCAGCTGACCTTATAGACAAATAGTGACTCATTCTAAATTGGATTATCCTTCCCCGTTATCATGTCACTAAATGTTCTAAGGAATTATTATTTTCTAGCAAAGCTTATAAAATAATACAACAAATATGATAGATAAAATGAAATGTTAAACACTGTTTTAAGTTCAACATTCCTAGCTTAATTTTGAAAGCATTAAATTTAGCCTCATCCAATGGCTTTGTAAAGATATCAGCTACTTGATTGTCAGTGGGGACAAATTCAAGGAAGATATCTTTACATTCAACATGCTCTCTATTAAAATGTTATCTTATCTCTATATGCCTGGTCCTACTATGAGAGATAGGATTCTTAGCAATAGAGATATCACTTAATGAGCCACAATACAATAGGAGTGACTTACCTTGAGGTTGTAATCCTATAGCTGATGTTGTATCCATAATAGTTGTGCACAACAGCTCCTTGCAGCTATATATTCAGACTCAGCAGTGGATATAACCACACTAGTCTGTTCTTGCTGCTCCATGAGATCAACCTACTTCCTAGGAATTGACAAGTCCCACTAGTACTTTTCCTATCTTCTTTGCATCTTGCAAAATCTGCATCTGAAAAACCAGTTAGTTCAAAATCATTATTCTTAGGGTACCAAAGGCCAAGATGTGGGCTGCCTTTAAGGTATCTCAAAATCCTCTTTGTAGTTGAGGAGTGAGATTTCTTTGGGCAAGATTGGTACCTAGCACAAACACATGCGGCATACATAATATTTGGTCTACTAGCAGTCAGATACAACAGGGATCCAATAATGCACTTGTACATGGATTCAAAGGGCTTACCCTTCTCATCCTTATCCAGAGAAATGTTGGACTCATGGGAGTCTTCATGGTGGAAGTTGATTCCATCCCAAACTTTTGATAAGCTCCCTAGTGTACTTGGTCTGAGAGATGAATATCCCCTCGTCAGACTGTTTCACTTGGAGGACTAAAAGTACTTGAGCTCTCCCATACTGCTCATCTCAAACTCCACCTGCATAAGGTTGGCAAACCTTTTGCAAAGGTTATCATCAGTAGACCCAAATATTATGTCATCAACATAAATTTAGACTAGGAGACATTTACCCTTTGTTTGCCTAAGAAACAATGTACTATCTATCTTTCCCCTCAAGAACTTGTTCTTGATGAGAAAGCAAGACAATGTCTCATACTAAGCCCTAAGGGCATGCTTTAGACCATATTATGCTTTCCTAAGTAAATACACAAGAGAAGATAGAGTTAGATGAACAAAATCTGAGGGATGCTCCACATATACCTCCTCCTTCAAATCTCCATTTATGGAGGCTGACTTGACATCCATCTAGTATACTTTGAACCCCTTGTGGACAGCATAGGCAAGAAATAGCCTTATTGCTTCTAACCTTGAAACTGGGGCAAAGGTTTGATCAAATTCAATACCTTCTTCTTTCCTGTATCCTTTGGCCACCAGTCTAACCTTATTCTTGATGATGATGCCATTCTCATCTAGCTTGTTTCTGTAGATCCATTTGGTGCCAATGATGTTGTGTCCTTGAGGTTTTGGTACCAACTTCCATACATTGCACCTTTTGAATTGTAGCAGCTCTTCTTGCATTGCTTGAATCCAGAAGGCGTCTTGACTTGCTTCTTCAAACTTCTTGGGCTCCATCTGTGACAAAAAGCTCAAGAATAGAGCTTCATTGTGAGCCCTACTTCTGGTGACCACCCTTTAGTTCTCATCTCCAATTATCTGGTCTCTTGGATGATCCCTCAGGTGCCTGTTTGTTGTAGGAAATCTGTCAGTAATCTGCAGCTCTTCTTTTGGAGCAGTAGGTTCTTCAGCAGCCTGCAAATCTTCATCATTAGGAACAACAACATCTGAATAGATTTTGCTGGTGCTGGGTATGTCTTGGAAAGACATGCCTTGCATCATCTGTTCATAACCTGAAAAATAGGAGAACTAGACCAACCCTTATAAAGTAGGTTGGTCTCATCAAATACAACATGCATAGACACTTGTACAACATGAGTCTTCTTGTTGAATACTCTATATGCTCTACTATGTGAGCTATATCCAACAAGAATCCCAACATTGCATTTTTCAGCAAACTTTGTTAATTGAGATTTTCTATTATTTAAAATATAACATTTGTAACCAAAGATTCTAAAGTATGAAATTATTGGTTGTTTGCCTTTCAGAATCTCATAGGGGGTTATGTTGGGTATTGTAGCCACAATAACCTTAATTTGAAGAAGTGTCCCTTGAACTAAGATGAATTGATATTGTATTTGATACTGTTTTCCAGTTATATGTATGCAGGATGCTCATTGCTAAGTATAAACCAAGGTCAGGTTTCAGTGAGTCATAAACACAGGCCTACGCAATGTAATCCCTTATTGTATAGACCAAGGTGTTGACTCATATGAAATCTCTCTCTTGGAATGTACTTTACACTCAATTACTAAGGAAAAGCTTAAAGTCAAAGGTTGTTGAAATCAGAAGTAGAAGATCTCTGTCTAAGTATTTTTGTCGAATAGCCTAAGATTATTCGACGAATTCGTCGAGACATTAACAGTTCTCGACGATATCACTCGAACAGCTATTCGGTTAGATTGTTTATTTTTGTTGACGAATGCCTAAGATTAGTCGATGAAGTCATCGAGGAAAATCTTTCATTCGACAAAATCGTCGAGAACAAGCGCGCCTGTCGACGAAATGTATAATCTCCTCATCTCTCAATCTCCAAGATATCTCTAAGTATTGTCGTCGAATAATTTCTTCCTTTCGATGAATTCGTCGAATCAATGGGTTCTCTCGACGAATGCCGACAGAGCGCGATTTCTGCCCGTCTGTCTGTTTAGGGCTTTCTTCCACGTGGTCATCTATCCTTAAGTCTTGCTTATAGCCGTTGAGGGAGAAGTCTATAAATACATAAGAGATGATTTCTTCTAACCCTAATCGTGCAAATCATTCATTCCAAAAAGAATCCTGTCGGCTCGTGCGCTCGTTCTCATAAAAGACGATCTACAGTCGCCGATCAGTTTTTTGCTTGATTCCCTTGCAAGTTCTCACTTAACAAGATCTATGTGCTTGGATTGATTCGATACTCCTATAGATTTTGTTGGGTGATTAAGAGATCAGATCAAAGCTTTCAAGAAACAAGGTGTTCCTCTTCCTTTCTCAAGTTCTGAAATTCATTTCACAAGGAAGAAGAAGATCCACTGATTCAAATATGAAGAAGTAGAATCTATAGGAGATTCTCAAAGATTGGATTCTATAATCCAAGTTATTTATATTATCTTTTACAAACACTGGTAGGAAGTTTATCTTCCGAGTTTGTGTAGATCCTAGGTTAAAAGGATTGAGTGTGTAGGAGAACTTGTTCTCCGAGTTTGTAGGAGTAGTTTGCTCCGAGCTTGTAGGAGTTGTGAACTCTGAGTTGTAAGATTTATATAATCTGAGATTGGTGAAGTAGCCGAATCTAGCCTTGGAGTGCTAGATAGGCGAGGCAGGAAAGTGGACTACCCAAATCGGGGAACCACTACAAATCTCTTATGTTGTGCTGTGTTTGCTTTTCTGTGCACTTTTATTTAAAATTTCAATTCCGCTTAAAGGCCATAGAATTCACCTATTCACCCCCTCTAGGTGATTTATGTAACAATTAGATACTTTTAATTGGTATCAGAGGGAGGTTGTTCGAAAAAAAATTAACACCTTGAACAAACTCCTCCATCTAGTTGTTAAAAGTCAACATGTCTGGAATGGAAAGAGCCATAGAATCCTCTGTGAAGCTGCCAGTCTGCACTAAAGAGAACTTTTCGATGTGGAAAGAAAGGGTAAGATTCTACATGGAAGCCGCAGACCCAAGAATCTTTCAGATTGTTAAAGAGGGCCCTCATGTCCCCATGAAACCTTCTTCAATAAATTCAAATAGCCAAGAAAATGCTGGAGTTGACCAAGGATGAGATTGGTCTCGTCGCCTTGGATAAATAGGCCAAGAACATAATTGTCGGTGCAGTGGATGATTCAATGTTGCAAATCTGATACACTCAAATCTGCCAAAGAGATGTGGGATTCTCTAGTGGTTCTCATGGAAGGTACAAAAGAAGTGCGAGATGATCGACGATCTTTGCTAAATCAAGAGTATGAAGCATTTAAGCAAGATCCAAGAGATTATATTTCTGACACCTATGAAAAATTCTTCAAGATAGTAAACGGTCTAAGAAATTATGACCGAGAATTCACCGTTGGCGAACTGAATGATAAGTTCTTGAGATCCCTGACGAAAGAATGGTATACCAAGGCGATTGCAATCAGGGAATTTGGAAAGTTGGCTACTATGGAGCCATAGATATTATTTGGAAAATTCTTACCATATGAGCTTAAGCTCAGCATCAGGAAAGCTGAGGAAGATGGCAACAGGACATCCGAAAAGGAAAGTTTCGTGGCTCTGAAAGCTGAAGGATCTAAGAAAAGCAAGGTCATGACACCAGTAAGAACTCGGTCATCAGAAGAGGATGCTGAGTCCGTGGCGGGCTCTTCAAGCTCAGACATGTCCGATGGAGAGTTCTCCCTTCTCTCCAAGCAATTCAAGAGGCTACTAAATAAAAGAAAGCAGAGGAGAGCCCAATCCTCTACTTCTGATCACAGAAGATCAAGACATGATGGTGAACATCACAAGAAGGATTACAATAATTATAGGTATAAGTCTAAACCAAACAAACATGTTTCTACTGACATTATTTGTTATTGTTGCAACAAGCCAGGACACGTGATAGCCGAGTGTCCGTACAAAAAGAAGGAAGAAAAGAGATCCTTCAAAGGAAAGAAGAAAAAAAAGAGCTTCATCGCTAAGAAGTCCAAGACTCTAAGTGACAGTGACTCGAATGAGTCAAGCACAGATGAAGACGCGTACTTCGGACTGACGGCACAGTCAGATGAGGACGTCAACGATTCCTCATATAAGGGGATGGTAAACTCTCATACTCCTCTTTCCGCCTCTGAGTATGATACTGCTTCCATAGCAAATGAAGGCTACTCGTCAGAGGAGGAATCGGAATTGATGACTCAGTATAAGGCCCTTTTGAAGGGATTCGACAAGTGCCGCAAGCTCGTCAAATCTCAGTCAAAATAAATTGCATCACTTAAGACGTTGGAATCGGAACTGAATGAGGAAATCGAAAGATTGACTCCCTTCAGAGATGAAGTCCAAATCTTAAAAGATGAACTAAATGGCTCCACTTAATTATTAACTCTGAAGGAGAAAATCATAAATGAATTAGAAGAAAAGCTAATGGTAGAAAGGAAGATAGTAGAAAGCTTCTCCAAGCCAAAAACAATTCTTCCAATCATTGACAGATTTTCTGCTCCTACGAAGGGTAATGGCCTTGGTTATGAGGCTGAAAGTAGTAAGGCTGCTAAGAGAAGAGCCGTGAAAGGAAAGGAGCGGCTGATCAAAGTCAACCTTCATTCAAGAAGGTGGTATTTTCGACAAACCCCTTTGACTTTGATGCATCCTATGGTCATCTTACTAGACCAACACATGTTGAATCTAGCAATAAATATCAGGGATAGAGCAGACCCCAGAACTTTGACACAACTCCAATTAAAGCACCTCATGAAGAAGTCACCCTCAAGAATCATGGTCCATTTGTACATGGATCAGCTGCCAAGAAAGCACCAAAGATCCAATCGACTGTTGCTAAACCCGTTGAGAAGAAGTTTGAGCCATGTGTGTGCTGTCACCATGAGGCCCCTACTTCTAAGAAAGCTATTTATAAGAAAGCTGCTCCGTTTATACCCCCAGTTCAAAAAGTAAAACAGGATACCAAAAGAAGGTACAATTGATTTGATTGTTGGTGTTGTGGCAAGGTTGGTCATTTTGCCATAGATTGCTGGTTTAATCCTAGAAATGTCAAGACTCCACGAGTTAACAATGCAAGAATGACCCCTCGCAATGTTAACATTCCTAGTGGTGGTCATCAAACAAGAAGCCAAGGACCCAAAGCGGTTTGGGTTCCTAAGAGCAATTGATTGTTGATTGTAGGTATGTCCAAAGGCCAATACAAATCCTATATGGTACTTGGATAGTGGATGTTCACGACACATGACCGGAACAAGAAGCCTATTACAAGATTATACCCTAGAGAAAGATGGTCCAAAAGTTATCTTTGGCGGATCTGATCGGGGAGTTACTAATGGCTACAGTATGATTACGAATGGTATAGTTTCTTTCACAGATGTGGCTTATGTTAAAGGATTACAACATAATCTCATTAGCATAAGTCAACTATATGACAAAGGCTATATGGTAGAATTCTACAAGGACAAGTGCTTGATAAAGTCGTCTGACACGTCAGAAACGATTTTAATAGGCACTCAGAGTAGAAATATTTTCTGCTTAAATTTTCTTTGTTTAGATTCATCTACACCAGTATGCTTTTTGGCAAAAGATAGTGCATCTCTATGCGATCAATGGCATAAGAGATTAGCATATATAAATTTCAAAACTATAAACATGTTATTTTCTCGCAACTTGGTTCGTAATGCCCCTGATGTTAAGTGCATTAAAGAGAGACCTTATCACGCATGCCAGATGGGCAAGCAGACTCAGGCTAACTTTAAGAGCATTATTGGCAACGATTCTTCCAGATGTTTATATCTGCTCCATATGGATCTATTTGGTCCCCTGACAGTTAGAAGCTTAGGAGGTAAAGCTTACACATTGGTTATTGTTGATGACTACTCACGTTTTGCATGGGTATTCTTTCTAAAACATAAGTCAGATACCTTTGACTCTTTCACCAATTTTGTCAGGCAAAATCAGAATGAATTAAACTGCTCTGTAGTCAAAATCAGAAGTGAAAATGGGACAGAATTCAAATCTGGGGCTCTGACTGAATTTTGTGAAAGCCTAGGTATCTTTCATGTGTTTTCATCTCCTCATACTCCACAACAAAATGGAGTTGCTGAGAGAATGAATAGAACACTCATAGAGGCAAGCAGAACAATGCTGAATGATTCTTCTCTCCGAGAATACTTCTGGGCAGAAGCAGTCAACACTGCCTGTCACATGCAAAATTGAGCATTAATCAACAAGAATCATCATAATACCCCTTATGAACTTCTAAAAGATAGGCAACTAAATATATCATATTTTATAATCTTTGGCAGTAAATGCTACGTTCTGAACAACGAGAAGTATTACAAAACTAAGTTTAGTGAAATTTTTTTTGAAGGTACTTTCGTAGGCTATAGTAGCCATTGTAAGGCATATAGGATTTTCAACAAAAAAACACTGGTTGTAGAAGAATCAATTAATATTATTTTTGATGAGATGAGTATGCTTCACATCAACTCCTCTAGTGTTAATGTTGAAGATGCAAATACTAGTATGAAACTAAAAGAACTGATCTTGGAAAAGACATTGAGGAAGATGTCACAGGAACAATTTCTGTTGGCGATACTAACACTCCTGAGGAAGAAGAGCTTCAAGAAGTGGAAGATATACCATAAGCAGATATACCTGTTGTCCATGAACATGGAAGAAACCTGGTGACTAGACAACAAAGGGATCATCCCATTGATCAAATCATCGGAGAAACACATGTTGGGGTTAGAACCAGAAAAGGTACTGCTAATCAAGTTTTGCACATGAGTTTTCTCTCTCAGGTTGAACCAAAGAAATTTAATGAAGCCAAAGAGGATGCGTCATGGATCATCGCAATGCAAGAGGAGCTCAATCAGTTCAAATGATGCAAAGTCTGGAAGTTGGAGCCAAGACCCAAAGGTCAAAACGTGATCAGAACTAAATGGGTTTACAGAAACAAGCTGGATGAAGACGGAGTAATCATTAAAAACAAAGCCAGACTTGTATCCCAAGGTTACCGACAAGAAGAAGGGATCAACTACGATCAAACCTGCACCAGTAGCAAGGCTCGAGGCAATCAGGTTGTTTCTAGCGTATGCGGCTCACAAAGGATTTAGAGTCTATCAAATGGACGTAAAGTCAACCTTCCTTAATGGTAACTTAAAGGAAGAAGTATACGTAGAACAACCCCTAGGTTTTGTTGACTCCTCTCTACCTGATTATGTTTACTTCCTTCGTAAAGCATTATATGGTCTCAAACAAGCTCCCCGAGCTTGGTATGAGACGCTCTCTACCTTTCTTCTTGAGAACAAGTTCACAAGAGGAAAGATAGATAAGACATTATTTCTTAGGGAAGTAAAAGGCAAGATTTTGCTAGTGCAAATTTATGTCGATGACATTTTTTTTGGTTCTACGGATGATAACCTTTGCAAAAAGTTTTCTAACTTAATGAAAGGGAAATTTGAAATGAGTAGTATGGGTGAGCTGAAATATTTCTTAGGACTTCAGGTAAAGCAATCTGAAGATGGAATTTTCATCTCTCAGACGAAGTTCACCAAAGAGTTAATTAAGAAATTCAGAATGGAGAATGCAACCTAGATGAGGACTCCAATGGGCTCAAGTATGAATCTGGACAAGGATGAGAAAGGGAAACCTTTTGATGAAACCAAATACAGAAGCATAATTGGGTCCTTGCTCTACCTCACTGATAGTAGACCAGATATAATGTTTTCCACATGCGTTTGTGCTAGATTTCAAGTGAACTCTAAGGAATCTCATTATTCCGCTGCAAAGAGGATTTTGAGATATCTTAAAGGCACACCAAATCTTGGTCTATGGTACCCAAGAAGTAATGACTTCAAGCTAACAGGTTTTTCAGATGCTGACTTTGTAGGTAGCAGGGATGACATGAAGAGCACTTTCGGGACATGCCAATTCCTTGGAATGAGGCTTGTCTCGTGGAGTAGTAAGAAACAGAATTGTGTAGCAATCTCAACAGCGTAATCAGAGTACATCTCCGCAGGCAGTTGCTGTGCACAACTTCTGTGGATCAGGAATCAGCTCGAAGACTACAACTTGAAGCTGATGGAGATTCCAATGTTCTGTGACTCATCAAGTGCAATTGCAATAGCCAATAATCCAGTATCTCACATCCGGACAAAGCACATAGAAATCCGTTATCATTTCATCCGGGAGAATGTGGAGAACATGGACATCAACCTTGGTTATGTCCCAACAGACAAACAAATTGCAGACATCTTCACAAAGCCGCTCGATGAATCCAAGTTCAACTACTTCAAGCTAGAACTTGGCATGCTGAACAAAGAATAATGATCAAGGCAGTATAATCAAAGACAACATGACATCTACCAAATTCACTTAAGAAGTCACTCAACGAATTCGTCGAATACAGACTCATCTTCTGACGAAAATGAATTTTCGTCGACTCATCTCGACGAATCGGAGCTTTATCACAAATTGTTTCATCGTCTGTCTATTCGCAGACCACTTTATAAATCTTCTTATTGGATCCGAAGAATCGTCTCTATGCAAAAGGTACATTTATATTCTTTTAATTCAAATCAAAACATTAACATATATATATATATATATATATGAATAAATGATTTCAAAGGTCACGCTTTCTCTCCCTCGCCGAACACCCCAGCGGTTCGTCTCCTCCCTTCGACTCGATTTCTCCCAACGACTCGCCTTCTCCCGACGATTCAACTCCACCTTCCAACTTCATCTCCTCCGCCGACTCCTCATTTCGACTTGCATTAACAAACCTCCCTCCATCGTCGACTTCAATCACTGATCTCAATCGCCAATTCATTCCATCCGACAACTGCAATGTCTCGCAAGTGTTCAAGGCTGCTGCAGGTAGGGGGAGAGTTAGTGCGCACTGGATTTGCCGACGCACCAGATGAGTTTCGAAACATCATTCTATGTCTAGAGGAAGCCAACCTATCCTTCATTCTTGAACATCCATGTCGTGTTCTTGAGAGGGATGTATTAGAATTTTTCAAGCATGCTAGTCTCCGACGAAGTGGAGACGTGATCAAGTCCAAAGTCAGAAATCAAATGATCAAATTAAAGCCATCAAGATTGACAAGATTCCTTCAACTGCCAGTCATTGAAGAAGAGGACCCCCTTCATGATGAAGATTATACAAGAGCTTTATTATTCTATGGTTTGCCTAGGGGAACAACTTTAATTAGGCGCAAGAATATGAATGGAGAAGGAAAGCTCCTCTCTGACATTCTGGGTAAGGTATTGCTCTGCAAGACAGGCTCACATGACTACATGTCTAGTGAAATGTTCCAATTAGCAGTAGCTATAAGCGGTAGAAAAAGAGTTGATTGGGGTCAACCTCAGTTTGACAAAATAAAAGCAAGCTTGGTGGCCCCAAATTTTGGTAGATTTATCAGTCTCTACATGAATCAGATGGATGGTGATCAGTTTGATATGAGGTCTGGTTATCCCATTCACCACCTCAAGAAGATAGATTATTCTATCATGGACAGATGTGAAAGGTTGATTATAAGGCTCGGTCTCAAGCAGCGTGTTGCTCCCGAACCCCCTCAAGGTGATCTAGTCAAAACTCCACCTCCAGCAAATACTCCACCACCAGTCAATACTCCACCACCAGTCAATACTCCACCTCCAGTAATCACTCCTCCTCCCCATCTAGAAATCACCATAGTGCAAGCCTCTGTAGTCCCATCTGCTGAGAAGGAAATCTCCCAGTCACCTGCAATACCCATTCAACAAGGACCACATTCATCATTATCATTTCAATCAATCATACAAAGCCAGTTTGCTGCTTGTGTCTTAGGTATCGAGAAGAGTCTCAACCTGATCCCTGACCATTACTCAGAAAAGATTCTTCCCAGAGGTCAAGAACAGTTGCTTAAGGTTGATGACAATGATGATAATGATGACAATGATGATGATCCAGATCCAGAGGGGGCTAGACTTAAATCTACACCAGAAAGGTTCTCCCCAGAAAGTTCTGAGGGTGAGATATTTAGAGAAAACATAGAAGCTCTAGCGGAGAAAGCTAAAGGACTGCCTTCTTCCCAAGCAAAAGAAGGTGTGCAGGCAAAAGATGAGTTACCTGACCAAGGGGGAGCTCAATCAAACGAGTTTATTTTCAATGATGAAAACTCTGGCACTGCTTCTCCTCAAAGTGTGCATGTGCCGGTGCCATCTAATTCCAACAGTGAGCTGCTCCAGACCATGGAGGCACTACTCAAGTCTCAAGAGGAACACTTTGAATTTTCTTTAAAGCAGGTCTTCAAGAAAGAAAAAGAAGTTGAAAAAGACGTGAATGACGGCATGGCAGCAATAAACCATAATATGTCTACAATGAAAACTGATTTAGACAAGTTCTTCTCAACTGGAGCTGATGTGGTGAAAACCACCAATGAAGGACTGCAGGCTGTCCATGAAAATTCCAATTATCTGTTTACATGCCAGGGCAAAATCTATGAACAGAGTGATAACATTCGAGATGATATAATCTCAGACATATCCAAATTCAAGAATGAAGTTCTCCAAAGTATATCTGCCTTCAAAGATGAAGTTCTCCAGACGTAACTGAAGAAGTCAGAAAGGGGGAGGAGAGAATACTAATTCAACTACATGATCAGCACAAAGAAATGGAAAGTAAGTTCACAGAGGCAAATATTGAACGTCATCAAGGCCTAACCTGGCTTTATGAAACATTTATAAGTGGTCCTCAACAGTTGTCTGCAGAGCAAGTGCCATCCTCAGATCAGTTCCCATCCTCCGATCAATTTCAGCCAGCTGTGGGTTCATATGAAGAGTTTCCTGTCAACCCTCCAACTCAATATACTCAGTTGTGGTCTGATGCTGATGATGTTTCTGAGCCTTTCGTGCCTGCTCCCAAGAAAAGAAAATTAGATGAAGGAACATCCTCTCGCAGAGCTGTAAATTCTTCAAGAAGAAATCCAAATATAGTGATCAGAGAGCCGGTAGTTGAAAGAAGGGCTGGTCAAGAAGTCTGGAGTCCAACTTCCAAAGCCATTATCCTGGACAACTACAATCTTCTGGAGATTGGAAATACCAATCCTCATGAATACTACAGCCAGAAAGAGTACAATATGTATAAAGCTGCCAAGCTCAAAAGAAAAATCCATTTCAGAATTAACGGTCACAACAATCCAACAACACCTCCTCCTCCCAGATATTATCCAAAGCCAAGGGAATATTTTGCTAGGCAAACTCAGAAGTCCAAGAAAGAAAAGGCTAAAATGCCTTAGTGTGTGTTGTGATCCTTCGAAATCTAAAATCATTTATATATATACATTTTAATATCTTGATGTTCTGATATTTCATTTCATCTCACTTATCATGTTATACCTTGCTGTACTTTCTTTCACATTTGTTGTCTGTGCAATTCATCTTATTATATAGGGTTCTGACTCCTTCAAATAGGGGGAGATTGTTGGGTATTGTAGCCACAATAACCTTAATTTGAAGAAGTGTCCCTTGAACTAAGATGAATTGACATTGTATTTGATACTGTTTTCCAGTTATATGTATGTAGGATGCTCATTGCTAAGTACAAACCAAGGTCAGGTTTCAGTGAGTCATAAACACAGGCCTACGCAATATAATCTCTCATTGTGTAGACCAGGGTGTTGACTCATATGAAATCTCTCTTGGAATGTAATTTACACTCAAGTACTAAGGAAAAGCTTAAAGTCAAAGGTTGCTGAAATCAGAAGTAGAAGATCTCTGTCTAAGTATTTTCGTCGAATAAGCCTAAGATTATTCGATGAATTCATTGAGACATTAGCAGGACTCAACGATATCACTCGAACAGATATTCAGTTAGATTGTTTATTTTCGTCGACGAATGTCTAAGATTAGTTGACGAAGCCGCCGAGGAAAATCTTTCATTCGACGAAATCATCGAGAACAAGCGCGCCTGTCGACGAAATGTATAATCTCCTCATCTCTCAGTCTCCAAGATATCTCTAAGTATTGTCGTCAAATAATTTCTTCCTTTCGATGAATTCGTCGAATCAATGGGTTTTCTCAACGAATGCCGACAGAGCGCGATTTCCGCCCGTCTGTCTGTTTAGGGCTTTCTTCCACGTGGTCATCTATCCTTAAGTCTAGCTTATAGTCGTTGAGGGAGAAGTCTATAAATACATAATAGATGATTTCTTCTAACCCTAATAGTGCAAATCATTCATTCCATAAAGAATCCCGTCAGCTCGTGCGCTCGTTCTCGTAAAAGATGATCTACAATCACCGATCAATTTTGTGCTCGATTCCCTTGCAAGTTCTCACTTAACAAGATTTCTGTGCTTGGATTGATTCGATACTCCTCTTGATCTTGTTGGGTGATTAAGAGATCAGATTAAAGCTTTCAAGAAACAAGGTGTTCCTCTTCCTTTCTCAAGTTCTGAAATTCATTTCTCAAGGAAGAAGAAGATCCACTGATTCAGATCTGAAGAAGTAGAATCTATAGGAGATTCTCAAAGATTGGATTCTATAATCCAAGTTGTTTATATTATCTTTTATAAACACTGGTAGGAAGTTTATCTTCCGAGTTTGTGTAGATCCTAGGTTAAAAGGATCGAGTGTGTAAGAGAACTTGTTCTCCGAGTTTGTAGGAGTAGTTTGCTCCAATATTGTAGGAGTTGTGAACTCCGAGTTGTAAGATTTGTATAATTTGATATTGGTGAAGTAGCCGAATCTAGCCTTTGGGTGCTAGATAGGTGTGGCGGGAAAGTGGACTACCCACATCGGGGAGCCACTATAAATCTCTTGTGTTATGTTGTGTTTGCTTTTCTGTGCGCTTTTATTTAAAATTTCAATTTCGCTTAAAAGCCATAGAATTCACCAATTCACCCCCCTCTAGGTGATTTAGGTAACAACTAGATACTTTCAAGTTATTCTAAGGGCCTTATTGATGGAAGCTCTGTTGAGAACATAACAAGCAATATTGGCTGCCTCAGCCCAGAAATATTCTAAAAGTGAGGAGTCACTAAGTAATGTTCTCCCAACTTCTATCAAGGTCCTATTCCTCCTCTCAGCCACACCATTTTGCTGTGGAGTCCTTAGGGAGGAGAATTCTTGTGTGATACCAAATTCTTGACAAAACTTTGTCATGGCCCCAGATTGAAATTTTGTACCATGGCCAGTTCTAGTCTTGACCACAGTATATTGTAGTTCATTCTGGATTGCCTTGACATGCTTTATGAAGATATCTAAGGTATCTGATTTCTTCTTAAGGAAGAATACCCATGTAAATTTTGAGTGGTCATCAACAATCACTAAAGTATACAATTTTCCAACTAGGCTCTTAATTGGCAAAGGACCAGAGTAGCTTCGAAATCCTTCTTAGCTTTGACTGAACTCTGATGTCAACCTAGCTTTGAATTGACTTCCTTCTTATCGACGCACCTCTGAGTTCTTATTGAAGTGGTTTCAAAATAGTTCTCAGCTCTGAATGAGCTCAAATGTCAACGTTACGTCGAATACTTCTCGATGTATCCATCGAGTTGAAAGCTTGAACTTGGACTTCATCTTCTACGTCGAGTTGAATTAGAAGTTGTGTCGACTTCACTGATGGCTTCGATAAGCTCTTCCTTCTATGTCGAGTCCATTTCAATGCTGCATCGACTTGACTTATACTTGGACATGCTGATTATGTTGCTTGGACTTCTAGTAAGTGTTGCGTCGACAGTAAGTCAAAGTTGCATCGACTTTCATTCAACGCAAGTCTTAACTTAACAGACTTTGTGATTATCTTGACCTGGTCTTGACACTCTAAGGTGAGTGAGACATCCTAAGACATCTAATGACCAATTTACCCTTTCTATACAATGTGGGTAATAATACTAGGAAGTACAACCACCTATAGATAATTTGTTAAGTTAAATCAAAAAGGAGTTTTTACCAACACATCTTCTCCATTATCCTCTCATGCTCATCCCGTGGTTCCTGTTGTGTCACTAAGAGTTGATGTTCCTATCTCCACAATTACTCCCATTGATACTCTTACTATTTTATCTACCTCTATATCTATTTACTCTTTAATGACAGCTGGGATAACATAGTTCTCTCAACAATTCTCTGCTAAGTGTCTAGTTCTTGATACAAAAATAACCTCTCTTTCAACCAAAGTGGATATTCTTTCTCAACATACAACTTTATCTCCTCTCACTAGGAAATTCTTGATTTCTCTAACAGATGAAATCAAGAAGGTGGAAAAGGTCTACACTTTTGGAAGGATTACTAATGAGACCACATACTCTTCTGATCATGGTGCTCCATGTAATGCCTTTCTAGATGATGTGCCTAATACACCTATTCTAACTGCTTTTCAGGTGTTGATGATATTCAAACTTTTGTTAATTCTGTAGTCAATATTGAGAATACTTCATCCCAGCAGGATGTCTCCTTGCCATATAATCAGGCGGAGTCATCAGATGTTGCATTAATAACCTTAACTGATGTTTCTCTTTCCCAAGAGCAATCACTATGTCAGGAAAATGTATGTCTTTCCACTGGAGTAGTATTCTAGGGGGATATTATGGGAATTTCTCAGGCCTGTGAGAATATGATCATAGCTATTGAGGCATCCGCTAAAGAACAATTAACTGATAGTAAAGACGCATGCTTTCCTATTGTGTCAACTAAGGCTGCTCATATTACTGATATATCTCTAATCGTCTCCCCTATCATGTTCTACAAGAGAAAATCTAGTAAAACATATTATTCATTATATTCCTCTTATTACTCATTCTATTCCTCTTATTCCAACACCTTCTTTCAAAGCTCCTAAGAAGAAGGTTGCTCTAAATGAAATGGATAATCTCAAGCTTTAAAAAGTCAAACACTTTATTGTTTCAAACTTAGTAGTCCCATTAATTGAAATGATGATTCACTAGCTTTATAGAAGAGGCTTCAGTCTTTCAGGTGTATATGACTCTACTTTAGAAGACTGGAGGAAGTTAATATCTGTGTCAAATTCCTTAAAAGACAATCCACGAAGAGAGCCATGAAAGTTTTGTAGGTACTGTGATAAGCTCAAATAAAATCTACATTTTCACATATATGCTTTTCTTGATAAAAAATCCCTTGTAAAATTAGAGCACAGATGAACTTACTTAGATATTCACTTCTTAAATGCATTTCTATCTCTGGATATTATATGTAAAGGATTTATGATGAAAATATTAAGGAATAAAATGGGGGGGGGGGGGGGGGGGGGGGTGCATAGATTCTCTTGTTTATCTATTCTCTACGTTTATTCTTGTACTCATTTAGATGTTTGTGATGTACGTTTTCTTTCTTTTTGAAATTACTTAACTTGTAAAATAAGATATATCAAATAAGGGAAGATTGTTATGGAAAATCCTTTTATTATTTAATATAGCCAGTTATCAAAGTGATATAGGAAAATGCCTTTGTTGTATAGATAGCATATTTCATATACTCTAGAATTTATAGTCATTTAGGATTGACAAGAAGTGAACTATAGCCATCAGAGATCTCAGACTATGGCTATGTAAAGGAGTTTACGTTGAGAAGATGTCAGCTTACGTCGATAAGTAATAAAGGCAAAATTCAACGTACGTTGATAAGTATGCATACCAATGTCAACGAACATTGAGAAGTTGAGTTTGTGCTTCGACACTAAGAAGTACTATGATCACTCTTCAATAGATTCTGTGGTTTTTGGTCCTCCTTATCAAAAGGATCTGAGAGTGGTTTTGATCCTCCTTATCAAAAGGATCATGGTTTGGTTTTAGCCACCTTATCAAAAGGGTTCTAGTTCTTAGTGTTGGGAACAGTGCACATCAATGTTCCTGATTTGAAGAAGTGCTCAGGTCAATGATAAGTTCAATTTGTATTTGATGTCAATTTGATGTGACATAAGCAGATTAGAACAACTTACACACTAAGCATAATGCATAAAGATCAAGCAAATAAATCTTATCTATGATTGCAAAGAAAAGACTGTATGTCTAGTACCTCTCTAAGTCCAGAATCATTGAGAAGGACTGGACGTATCATCGAAATGGTGCGTGTATCAATGAAATAGTATAGACTCTATGTACAGTACTTCTCTAATCTCTCAGTACAAACTCGTTGGGAAGGACTAGACATATCATCGAATAAGTATGTATATATCGCTGAGAATACTCGCAGAGATCCGCAGACGGATTATGTTAGTAATCATCGTGATAATATGGACAACACGATGATATCGTTGTGTCAACAAAGTACACATGATGATATCATTGTAAGAACAAGAAGAATCAACCAAGTCACAGTATCGTCCTGCTAACAAGGATCAAACAACGATATCGTTGAGAAGTCTGACATGATGAAGCTCTTCAGAAGATTTGAGTTAAGTAATATGGATAAGTCAACGTCATCATCGTAAAGAAGCCCTGTCAACGAGAAGACTAAGACAGATCTCATAGAGTCAGTTTGCAATTGAAGTGTTCCTTATCGTCTGGATGATCCCGATGATATCGACGTTAAGTCAGGCTGCTCACGACGATATCGACGAAAAGACCTCAAGTCAACAAGATGTTCATGACGACATCATTGAGATGACTTCATGTAGCTGTGACATCTCGTATCGTCGAGTTATCCTTCTCAAAAGAAGTTTTAAGAAGACTTGAAGAATTGTCCAAGTCCAACATGGATCGGCGTGACGACCAGCTCTGTCATCGAGATGTTGCTAATATCGTCGAGACAGACCAAGACATTTTGAAATGCGCTGTCTGCATTTAATACCACCGCTTGATGGTGCATTTAGCGTATGCCTTTTAGGAATGGGCATCTGACACTTAAGGACATCTGAGTAGACTGTTAGACGGTCCCTTAGTCACATAAAAACGTTAAGTGTCTGCCCTAATTTGAACACAGAGGATATACAAATCAATCTAATAGTAAAGATGGCATTGTGAAGATGTAACACCTCCCCTGCAATGACAATATAATATAGGTTCGGCCGGGACCCCACAACATATAATCACCACAACTTTAGTATTAAAAAGTAATATAGAAACTACCCAACTCAAAACTCAAAACACACACAACGGAAACATTTAAAAAGACACAGAAGTTTCCACATCTATATAAGAGTACCATGACCTTAAGGCCTTACAAAACCAATGCTCAAGTCATCAACCATAACACATATAATATCCAAAGGATAATAGCATTCCTATTCTACCTCGGCTTGCAAGACGGAACAAAATAAAGATAGCATCATCAGACATGAATACATGAGGAGGTACACTTCATGAGGCTTAGGCCATTTTGGTCGGCGAGCTGGGTCCAACCTGCGATCCTTGCCCTGCATCCAATACGCAAAGAGCGATATAACAAGGGATCAGCTTTAGCTGACCAACAACGGTGTAAAAACACCCCTCCTCCCTGCCATCCTAGCGGACCTCGAGAAACTACATCACCCTGCAAGTCAGCACTTCGTATACAAATGTCTTAAACAATAATAACATAAAAACAACATGTATGAGTGTCACAAGCATCATTCACATTTCTATGTTGAGCAATTAATGTAAGGGGCCTAACAATACAACATGTATGCAAACCTGGGTTTCACCCAAGGCACCATATGGCGTGTATGCTTCTAACATAACATCACACATCATCAATTCACCAAAACACAGGGGTGCTCATCATTTCCCCCAAGGGTATGCAAGCCCAAGGCCAAGAACTCCTACTGAGACCACAACCGCACATGGCCCTCAATGCAATTGGGCTTGCACATCAGCTCGCCCGTTCTTGCCAGAATCACCACACTGAGTACTACCAGTGCTAGAATCTCTTGCCTAGACCCCACCCGCACATGGCCCACAATGCCATCGGGCTTGTTCTTCAGCATAGACGTTCTCGTCAGCTTCAACACAACCAAAACAGAAGGGGATATGTCTTGCCGGGACACCATCCCCATATGACTTGCAACATCACGAGCTGGCCAGCCGACCACAAAGAAAAATCCTCGTCTTATCATACCAACCGGCATCACAAGCCCTTCATCACGCGCAAATCATCCCGCCTAAAACCAACGTTCATTCTCACATGAAACACAAAAGGGCATCACAATGACGTTTTCGCCACAATCAAATCTCTAGCAAAAATCCCTAAAATGCACGTTAAGCAACACCACCGAATCGAAAAACCGGTCACGATTTTGGCTTCACCCACAATGCCTAATCTGCTAACGGAGAGGATCTCTAATGCCAAATCATGTCGGGGACAGACTCAATCAACCTGATGGTTCTTCTTGAACCAAGCAACCCAAACACCCCTAATTTGAGAGATCTGATGCCAAAATTTCAGAAAGGAGAAAGGCAAAATAAGAGATGCCATGCACGCATCCTAAAACTAGGAGGTGAGATATAGTTACCCTAAGAGTTCTCTTCATATCCATGGATCAGTTGAAAGGCACAGATAGAAAAGAGCGCCTTCGAGTCCTCTCCACGGATCTAGTTTCAGATCGACGAACGGAGCTCTGATGCTCCAACAATGGCGAATCTTTCCCTTCTTCTTCCTCCAAACCCTTCCTCTTTCCTTAGCCTCCAAAAGCACAAATGACTTAATGAAATGAGAATTGAACTCCTCTGTCATATTTAGGGTTTTAGGACGCACTTATCTGAGCCTTTGGATCAAGATCTAAGAAGATCGAACGTCCAGAAAATGCTACTTACAGATCTGGATCCGTAAGCTACAATCTGCGCTAGCGTTACCGCCCGCGCTAGCCTCTCGATGAACCCATCTCTATGAATTCATTTCGACGTCCTGACGGAATTGTAGCATACGACGAAATCTTTCGCCCTGCGCTAGAACTACCACCCCCGCTATCCTCTCAACAAACTCCTTTCAATGAAAACGTCTCGATGGATCTATCTCTATGAAACCGCCGAGACAGCTAGTCTTCTCGACGTGGAAGCTAATGCCAGTGTTAGCACCTAGCGCCTGCGCTAGCTCCCAGATATAGAAAACCTGCACTTAGCCTTGGGCATTCCAACCTTCGCGCTCAGCAAAACCTGGGGTGTTACAAATCCACCCCCTTAAAAGAATTTCGTCCCCAAAATTTAAGACGTTAAAGAAGACATACTTAACAACAAACAGTTCTGGAAAGTCAACCCGCATTGTTTACTTGCGCTCCAACGAGAACTCGTCTCATTCGCAATTATTCCAATGCACTTTCACCAGCTTGACCTCTTTATTCCATAACCATCAGACTTCAGAATCCTCCACGCAAACTGGACGAACTATCGTCCTCAGATCTTCGGTTATGAGAACTATTGAAGACTCAACAACATCTTCCGGCTCCACCAACGCTTTCTTCAGCACCGAAGCATGGAAAACATCATTTAATCCACTTAGCTGGGCAGACAACGCTAACTGATAGGCCGCTTTGCATATGCACTTCGTAACCTCAAACAAACCCAAATACCTCAGACTCAACTTCTTGAGACGCTGAATTCACGAAAATGCCTTTGAACGGCTTGATCTTCAAGTAGACCTTGTCGCCCACTACAAATTCCACATTTCTGTGATGCGCATTAAAATACTATGCCTGCCGATCCTGAGCAATCTTCGTGCGCTCCTGGATCGTTTGCACCAACTCTGAAGCGTCTGCCACCACTTCTTTTCCGATAAGCTGAGTGTCTCCCACCTCTATCCAAGACATCGGCGTTTGACACCGCCTTCCATACAAAGCCTCGTATGGCACCATCTTGATACTCTCCTGGAAACTATTGTTATAAGCAAACTCCACCATGAAAAGGTGGTCTTCCCAACTCTTACCAAAATCGAGGGCACACATACTCAACATGTCCTCCAATGTACAGTTCGTTCTCTTTGTTTGACCATCGGTCTGCGGATGGAATGCAGTACTAAACTTTAACTTTGTGCCCAAACTTTTCTGCACCAACCTCCAGTCCTTGGATGCGAACCGCCCATCGCAATCACTAACAATTCTCTTTGGAATTCCTTGCAACCGCACAATATTACAAATATAAAGCTCCATAAGCTTCTTCACGCTATCGTCCTTTCGATTTGGAATGAATTGGGCCACCATGGTCAGACGATCCACAATCACCCAAATCGCATCGTTACCTTGCTGCGACATCGTTACCTTGCTGTCGTCAAATTTCCACTCGGGGATAGGAAGAGGTATCAAGACCCGACCTTTGGCACTCAGCCTTCAGTAAAGCACAAGTCTGACATCGACTTATGTACAAAGCTACATCCTGCTTCATCCCTGGCCACCAAAAGGATTTCTTCAAATCTAAGTACATCTTTGTACTTCCTGGATGAATGGAGTACTTCATGAAGTGAGCCTCAAATATCAACTCCGCACGAATTTTGCCAAAACAAGGGACACACACCCTTCCATTTCTCTTTAAAAGTCCACCGACCATCTCCAAAGCACTGCCTTCATTCTGCTGAGCTTCCAACGCCAAACAATGAAACTCTTCGTTTGCGCTGGTCGCCTCTCGAATTTGATCAGCTAAAACACACTGCATCTCGATCTAGTTCAACCGAGCTACGCTAGACTCACCTCAAGCCACACACAAAATGTCAAGAGTCTCGAACTCTCGCACCAAATGCTCTTCATGCGCTTCAATCCAATTAACTTGCCCGGAATACTTTCTATTCAGGGTGCCAGCCACCAATTTGGCCTTACCTGGCGAATACTTAATTGTTACGTCATACTCCCTAAGAAACTCGACTCACCTACGCTGCATCATATTAAGATCTTTCTGATCCAGAAGATACCTCAGGCTTTTGTGGTCCGTGAAGATTTGCACCTTCGCACCATACATGTAGTGTCGCCACAATTTAAACGCAAAAATCACCGCCGCCAACTCAAATTTGTGGACGGGATAATTTTTCTCGTGAGGCTTTAGCTGCCTCGACCCATAAGCTATCACACTGCCATGCTGCACTAACATGCAACCCAAACTACAACCTTATGCGTCGCTGAAAATCTGAAACCCTTCAGTCCCACTAAGAAGACATAGGATTGGAGCGGACATCAACCTTTCCTTCAAGGCCTCAAATGCACGTCACACTCCGGTGTCGACACATACTTTTGGTCCTTTAGAGTAAGAGAGGTGAGGGGCAAATCCATCTGCAAGAAGTTCATAACGAACCTTTTGTAATAACCGGCTATTCCAATGATACTCCGGACATCCGCCGCGGTTCTCTGTACAGGACAATCTCTAATTGCTTCAATATTCACTGGATCCACTGCTATCCCATCTCCACTGATCACGTGACCCAGAAATGCCACCTTCCCGATCCAGAACTCGCACTTTGAGAACTTCGTATAAAGCTGGTTCTCCCTCAGAGTCTGCACATTAATCTCAAATGAGACTCATGTTCTGCCTTCAACTTTGAATACACTAAGATGTCGTCCATGAACACCACCAAGAACGAATCTAGATATTGCCGAAACACTCTTCTTATTAAATCCATGAACACTGATGGCGCGTTCGTCAAACTGAACGACATCACCGAAAATCAAAATGACCATTTCTCGTGCCAAAAGCTGTCTTGGGAATATCCTCTTCTTGAATCCTCAACTGATAGTAACCTGACTTCAAATCCAACTTGGAGTACACCGCCGACCCGACCAGCTGATCGAACAAATTATCGATTCACGGAATCAGATACTTATTTTGATGTTCAACTTATTCAACTCACGGTAGTCTATGCACAACCGCATACTACCATCCTTTTTCTTTATGAATAACACTGGTGCACTCTACGACGAAGAACTGTGCCTAATGTACCCCTGCTCGAGCAACTCTTGAAACTGCACCTTTAGCTCGGCCAACTCCTTCGGTGCCATCCTAAATGGAGGATGCGACACCGACCTCGCACCTGGCACCAAATCTATTGAAAAATTGATTTCACGCTGAGGAGGCGCTTCCGGAAGCTCCTCGGGGAACACATCCTCAAATTCTTTCACCAATAGCACCTCTCTGATTGCCAACTTTATGGAGTGAGTCTCCAACAAAGCTATAAATGCCTCACCTCCTTGATTCATCGCTCACATCAACTGCATAACAAAAATCAGCGAACAAGCCACTCAGCCTAGGCCCTCGAACTTGACCTCCGCTCTACCTTCACTCCTTAGGTTCACCACCTTCAATAGGCAGTCAATACTAGCTCGTTGCTCTGCAAGACAGTCCATCCCCAGGATAAAGTCAAATTCGGCTAGTGGTAAAATCGATGCTACCAACTCGAAGACACACTCACAAATCCTCAAAACAATGCGCCCTTTCCTTCCGGTGGTCATGAAAGACCCATTCGGCATGCACACACTAAGCTCCACATTCGCCTCGATAGTCTCAACACTGATTCTCCAGACAAAGCTTTCTGCAAGAAAAAAGTGTGACGCTCCCGTGTCGATTAAAACTCTGGAGGGATAGCCAGAAACTAGCACGCAAACAACAAATACGAAAGGTCGCAACTATTTTAAGATACCGAATGAAGATCTAAAATTCTCATACCTGTCACCACATTGGGTTGACTAATCGCTTCCTGCTGCCCGAGGTTGTATGCTCTAGGCTGCACTGGAGGGAAACGTGAAGCACTGGGCTCCGCCGCTTTCCCTTTTTCCCCAGCACTAGGATCGAAATGCACTGACTGCTCTTGCCTCTACTCTTGCTCATTCCCACCCTCGGGAGAGATCCGAGCTGTGGCCCACCTTTCCCCACTTAAAGGACATCATGGGTCCCCTAGAATGGAACTCTTCGGAAGCTGCACCGCTTCTCTCACCAGTCTTAAAAGGACAGGGCTTTCTCTGCCATCGACTTCCCTCAGACTTCCCCTGAGACTAAGAAGGTTTACCTTCTCCTTGCTTAGTTGCAAAGCCCTTACGACGCTGGGTTCGCTCCATATCGCTCTCCAACGTTCGTGCAACTTCGACTAGCTCATTGTATCCCACATTCTTCAAGGCTATCAGAGGCTACCTTAGATTTTCACTCAGACCTTGATAGAAGAGATTATCTCTCTCCTAGTCATCTGTCATGGTCATCCCCATGTAACGACCTGACCGAGTAAACTCCTGCAGGTACTCATCTGCTGACTTCTAATGCTGCACCAAGTGCAAGAACTGCCTCTGAAGTGCTAACCTCATTGAAGAGGGGATATAATGCTTCAGGAAAGCAGTTCCGAACTCTTCCATGGATGGGGCATGTCCCGGGAAATGACGACCACTATGATTCACCCACCACAGCTTGGCATCTCCTTCTAACATAAACGTCGTGAACCGGGACCGCTTTTCCTCGGGATTCTCTGCCGCTTTCAGGAGTTCATGAATCGTTGCCAACCAATCCTCGGCATCCGTCGGAGTGCCAACTCCTTTGAATATCGGAGGATGGAAACACATAAAATACTTCATCTGACGATCTCCTTGCCCAACCGCTCTCTCAGCTAATGGCTCTAACTGCCTCACTCCCACCTCTGGTGTCACAGTAACTGGGGTAACAAGAGTTGTAGCCTGCACAATGGGCATCACAATCTGTGGCATCACCACAACTTGAGCCACCGCCATCGCCTCTGCTAACATACGATAGAAGTCTGCTGGGGACACACACATATTCATTAGGGCTGGGACAGTAGCACTGGTTGCGGAAGGATCCTCCTATCGCCTCGACATCCCCGCTTCATCATCACCATCCTAACATAAGCAAGGAATCAATGAATCAGACTCTATTCGCAAAACTCGAACACAAGGACACTCATTGTATCACAAAGTACTCCTATGTGGAGAACCTCTTTACGCGATCCGATTATGCTAAAACTCGACAAGAATGATAACCTCTCTCTGATATCAAATGGTAACACCTCCCGTGCAATGACTATATAATATAGGTCGAGATGGGACCCCATATCATATAATCGCCACAGCTTTAGTATTAAAAAGTGATATAGAAACTACCCAACTCAAAACTCAGAACAAACACATCAGAAACATTTAAAAAGACACAGAAGTTGTCCACATTTACATAAGAGTACCACGACCTTAAGACCTTACAAAACCAATGCTCAAGTCATCAACCACAACACATAAAATATTCAAAAGATAATAGCACTCCTATGCTACTTCAGCTTGCAAGCCGGAACAAAATAAAGACAACATGATCAGACATGAAAACAGGAGGAGGTACACTTCATGTGGCTTAGGCCTTTTTGGCCGGTGAGCTGGGTCTAACCAGCAATCCTTGCCCTGCATCCAATACACAAAGTGCGGTATAACGAGGGTCATCTTTGGCTGACCAACAACGGTGTAACAACAGCTCTCCTCCTGGCCATCCTAGCGGACCCCGGGGAACTACATCACCCTACAAGTTAGCACTTCATAAGAAAATGTCTTAAACAATAATAACATAAAAATAACAGGTATGAGTTTCACAAGCATCATCCACGCTTCTATGTTGAGCAATTAAAGTAAGGGGCCTAACAATGCAGCATGTATGCAAACTTGGGTTTCACCCAAGGCACCCTATGGCGTGTATGCTTCTGACATAACAACACACATCATCAATTCACCAAAACATAGGGGTACTCATCATTTCCCCTAACGGCATGCAAGCCCAAGGCCAAGAACTACTACTGAGACGCAACCCGCACATGGCCCTCAATGCCATCGGGCTTGTCCATCAGCTCGCCCATTCTTGCTAGAATCACCACACCGAGTATAACCGGTGCTAGAAGCTCTTGCCTAGACTCCACCCGCATATGGCTCACAATGCCATCAGGCTTATCCTTAAGCATATACATTCTCATAAGCTTCAACACAACTAAAACAGAAGGGGACATGTCTTGCCGGGACACCCACCCCACATGACGGGCAATGCCACGGGCTGGCCAGCCAACCACAAAGGCAAATCCTCGCCTTATCATACCAATAAGCATCACAAGCCCTTCATCATGTGCAAATCATCCCGCCCAACACTAATGTTCATTCTCATACGAAACACAAAAGGGCATCACAACGATGTTTTCGCCGCAATCAAATCTCTAGCAAAAATCCCTAAAATGCATGTTAAGCAACATCACCGAATCGGACAACCAGTAATGATTTTGGCTTCACCCACAATGCCTAATCCGCCAACGGAGCGGATCACTAATGCAAAATCATGCCGGAGATGGACTCAATCAATTTGATGGTTCTTCTTGAACCAAGGCGACCCAACCCCCCCCCCCCCCCCCCCCCCTCCCCCCCCCCCCCCCCCCCCCCCCCCTCATTTGATAGATCCGATGCCAAAATTTCAGAAAAGAGAAAGGCAAAATAAGAGATGCCATGCACGCATCCTAAAACTGAGAGGAGAGATGTCGTTACCCTAAGAATTATCTTCCTAGCCATGGATCGGTTGAAAGGCACAGATAGAATAGAGCGCCTTCGAGTCCTCTCCACAGATTTGGTTTCGGATCGAAGAACGGTGCACCGATGCTCCAACAATGGCGGATCTTGCCCTTCTTCTTCTTCTTCTTCCAAACCCTTCCTCTTTTCTTAGCCTCCAGAAGCACAAATGACTTAAAGAAAAGAGAATATAACTCCTCTTCCCTATTTAGGGATTTAGGACGCACTTATCTGAGCCTTTGGATCAATATCTATGAAGATCAGACGTCCAAAAAATGCTACTTATGGATTTGATTCCATAAGCTACCACCGGTGCTAGCATTACCGCCCGCGCTAGCCTCTCGACAAACCCCTCTCGATGAATCCATCTCGATATCCCGACAGAACTGCAACACCCGACTAAATCTACCGCCTATGCTAGCACTACAGCCCACACTAGCCTCTCGACAAACTCTTTTCGACGAAAATGTCTTGACAGATCTGTCTCGACGAAACCGTCAAGATAGCTAGTCTTCTCAATGGGGCAGCTAACGCCAGCGTTAGCACCTAATGTTGAATTTGTTAAAGTGGAAGAGGAAGTTGTTGGGCGGTTTAAAGAAGTCAGACCATGCAGTTTGCATAGATTTTCTAGCCCCCTTTGTCTTGGACGGCGAGTTGTCCAAGTTTTGGTGATCGGGTGGTCTGCCATGCTGAGACCGCATGCGATCTGGATGGGCGGTTATTGCACCTCCTTTTGGGTGGTGATGACATCCGTCTGTTTGCCTATAAATAGAGGTGCAGGGCCCATCATTCTAAATCGATAACTGTAAGAACTAGAGCTTGGGTTGTTTGTGCCAGTCTCATTTTTGAGGTCGCGCGTTCTGGAGGTTGTGTTGACCATTTGTTGTGTTCGCAGGTTAGCGGCCAGCAGTCAACAGTCTTCTTCCTTCCCAGCTTTGAATAACCAGTTCGCCAGCGGTCTCCTCTAGGCGATCTGTGTTTGTAGTTCTTAGGTTGTTCGCAATGAGTTCGGCGATCAAGTGACCTAGCCTTCAGGCGATCTGATTTGCAGTCAGGCGACATCTATTGCAGTTCTTGTTCTCTGTTTGTGGGTAGCTTCTGTGATTATGCAACCGTGCAGTCAGGTGATCAAGAAGTGCGGACATGTTATTCTTTCGGCAGTTCATTAGGTTAGTAGCTCGCGCGGTCTGAGTTGGCGGTCTGGCAGGTAGCGGGTTGGCGACTTGTGTTGTTCGTGTGATCTCAATGGTGCATGTGGTCTGACCTTTTCAGTGGTTGCTGGTGGTCTCCATATTGCTGATAGCCAGTTTTTTGTTGTCTCCCTTGTCTCCATGTTTTTTGATGAATCATGTCTCGCCATGTATACCTCGCATTGTAAAGAGACTGATTAATTAAAGATTGTTTTGCTCTTCTTTTGTTGCTGGTTACTTAGCTTGGTATGGTTATATTGTTCCTGCGCCTGGCTTCTAACTTTCTTACTTTTGGTATCTTAGTTGAAATTCATCACTAGATATCAAAATTAGAAAATTTTCAACATGGTATCAGAGGGACAGAAGGCTTGAGCAGTGATCAACCTCAGTATCTTGCTTAAGATTTCTGGAAGTTCAAGTTAACCAGTTGAATATCAATGGAAGGAAGTTATGCAAGAGGTCTTAGTATTGAGCTCCTTACGCCGACTAACTTTAAGAAGTGAAAGTCTTGCATGGAGAGCTATCATCTTGGTGATGTAGGCTACGACCCTTTGATGGCGACTCCTACAGACTATGCTTTAGCGGGCTCTCTCCGATTTAATTTAACATGTGAGCAAGTCATTTAACCATGCCTTCCAACGTCCTATCGCAGAAACTATGTGATTTATTTACTAATGATTTACGTAGCGATGGGTTGTTAGATCCGCGGAATGGTTAGATATAAGGCGATGAGCCAAAGTCCACCCAAAACAAAGGGGCCTACCCGACCCGGTCAAGCACGACGTTGTCAAACAAAAGAGATCCACCCAAATACAATTGATTAAAAGGGGGTTATATCTCTCCCAACGAGAATGAAATGAGGATCGCCAATCCCCTCGAACATATAGAAATTATCAAGAACACAAAAACCCGATGTAACAAACCACGAGATTCAAGAATATTGAAAAGCAACGCAAATAATTCCGTCCACCACAAGAATAACTAAGAGGGAAAATCTATGGAGGTGGAAATGTTCGTTACCCCGCTTGGGATCAGATAATCCCCAAGCAATCGCTCGCCGATTCACTACTTCCACGTCTCCACCGGATAGGCACCACAAGGTGGGGATCTACTTTGCCGTTGTTGCCTTCTGCCGTAACCAAGTCCCCGGTGAGCGATCTTGGATCTGAAGGGGGCTGATCTGTAGAGAGGGAAAGAGAGGGGAACGGAGGGGGCGGCCTCCTTGGCCAAATCCAGTAGAGAGGGAAAGGGAGGGGGCGGCCTCCTTAGCCGAATCCAGTAGAGGGGGAAAGGGATGTGGCGGACTCATTGGCCGATCATGAGGAAGAGAGGGAAGGGGAGGGGGTGGCCTCCTTGGCCGATCGTGGGAAAGAGAGGGAAGGGGAGGGGGCGGCCTCCTTGGCCGATCGTGAGGAAGAGAGGGAAGGTGAGGGGGCGGCCTCCTTCGGCGATCGTGGGAAAGAGAGGGAAGGGGAGGGGAGGCCTCCTTGGCCGATCGTGAGGAAGAGAGGAAAGGGAGGGGGGGCGGCCACACAAGAGAGAAAGAGGGAGATTCTTAGGGTTTTAATTTTTCTTTCATAATCTAAGCATAAAATAATACATCAAGGCCTTTTATAGGCTCACACACATACGACGGCTAAACGCAGCCCAACTAATAAAAATTCTAATGGATGACTAAATGCAGACCACTAAATAAATAGTCCCAAATTAAACATACAACAGAACATGACAAAATGAGCATATAAATAACTAAAAGGCTCCGGTAGGATCTATGGCGGATCCTCAACA
This sequence comes from Dactylorhiza incarnata, assembly GCA_033032865.1. Taxonomy (NCBI): domain Eukaryota; kingdom Viridiplantae; phylum Streptophyta; class Magnoliopsida; order Asparagales; family Orchidaceae; genus Dactylorhiza; species Dactylorhiza incarnata. The sequence goes on along the minus strand of JAWHQI010000037.1, from coordinate 3,920,569 downwards.
TCTTCAGCAGCATCTCTATCATCCTCGTCATATGGTGGTGGATCATCTTGATCATGCGGTGGCGGATCTGGCAGTGGTGGAGGGTCCACAACGGTGTCATCAACATTAGCATCATACGGTGGCGGATCTGGCAGTGGTGGAGGGTCCACAACAGTATCATGAACGTCAGCATCAACGTCCGCATCAACATCCACATCACTTGGCTAAGGTGTTTCATTTGCAACAAACCTGGTCATCTCAAGAGAGACTACAAAGTTAATCTTCATCCAGGTCATGCTGCTGGAAAGGAGGAGGCTGGTTCCAATACTGAAGGTAGTTGGGGTGGTGGAGGTGACTTTATGACAGGCACTTTTGTTTGAGCTTTGGCTTCCATCAACTATCAGGATGATTGGATAGTGGACTCGGGGTGTGGTCTTCACCTCACCGGGGATGAGTCCAAGTTCTCTTTTTTGCAGACATACTCAAGTAATGATGTTATTATTACAGCTGATGATACTGTTCATGTAGTCGAGAAAGAGGGTGTCGTTTCTTTAGGCAGTGATAGAGGTCCACTAACCTTAAGTAGTGTATATCATGTGTCGTGTTCGCCCGGAAAACCGCTTCTCGGTTTGAACCATTATCAGACCGCTCGGACTCCTGGGCTAAGCCGCTGGGTCCTGGAATCGGCGGTTCTCAGTTCAGGAAGGGCCAGGCCGGGCGGCCTGATGTCATTTCCGGATCGCCCCCAAAGGGATAAGATCGTCAAAGAGCCAAGGCAAGAAGTTCATCCGCGGTCTCGGCCAGAAGACCGCGCGGGTTGTCCCATAGACACTCGAAGTTCCAGCCCCGAAGAACAGGCCGGGGCTCCAGATCGAAGGCTATCCAAGTTACCTCTTGAAGATCGGCTAAGTCATGACCAGAAGGCAGACCGCGGCCTCAACCTCCAAACCGCGCGGTCTGCATTATTGACTTGGTCCCGGTGTCCTCAGCCGCAAGCAAGACAGGTCGGGAAGGCAGGCCGTCAGATCGCGCGGCCTCTTTCTTTTTCTTCTTTGTGTATCCCGTCACCGCCTGCCCGTTTCTCCTGTACCCGGGCAGGAGGTTATTTTATCCCTGCCCAATCGGGCAGGCCCCCAAGCCTATAAATAGGGGGCGGCACTGTTCACAAGACACGCACACTCGAATCCAAGAGCTCGCTTGTCTGAGCTCCGGTCTCGAGTTTCAGGTCTCGCGAACTGCTGACCGGCCGGCTTCTGCTTTCTCGCATTTGTAACCGCTACTTTTCAATAAAAGGAAAGCCCGTCGCAGGAGTGGCATTTGCCGCGACGGGCGAAGTCTGGCCTCGACCGCTGCTAGCGGTCTGAATTCTCTAACTAAATAGTAACTGATAGTCCGCAACCCTCGTTTTCCTTCGGAGGCGCACTTTTGAATCGAACAGAAACACGCGACCTTCAGATCGCAGACTGTCAGCGAAATCCTTGGTTCAGAATGTCAGACCGCCAGCTCCCTCCAAGAGACCGATCCGACCACAGTGAAGACTCTTTGTGGGAAGCTCTGGAGCAGACAAAGAGAGAGGCCGACCAGGCTCGGCAGGCGACTGATCAGCGTCTGGACGCGATCACTCAGGCCCTAACTCTACTAACCGAGCGGTTAGCCCCTCAGCAGGCCGCGGCTCACCAGGCGGTCACTCCTGTTTTACCTCCTCCACCTCCATACCCGTTCGCGCAAGTCGCTCATTCCCGACCACCACAAGAAGGTCCCGCGGACCGGCCGAATTTCTACCAAGAGGCCGCGCGATGTATGCCAGCTCGGGTCCTTGACTTTCAAGGGGCGACCTCTCAGGCCGCTCATTTTCCCTATCCGCCTGAGGTCGCCGCCTTCCAATCATATCCGGCTGGAGCACCTGCCCGCTCCTACCATGCGGCCTGTCCGCCAATGACCGCAGCCGAGATCCCTTATAACCCTGCTTTCCCTCTGTACGAGGATGCCGAGGAGAGTTCTCCCTTCACCGACGAAATCCGAGGAGAGCCGGCCCCAAACAACTTTCGAGAACCACGTATGTCAGCATATAGTGGGGAGTCCGATCCAGCAATACACCTCCAGGCATTTGAATCGGCTGTTGCTCTGAGGACCATCACTGATGCAACAAAGTGCAAGCTCCTGGTGACATCCTTTGATGGGCAGGCCAGAGAATGGTTCTATGGATTGCATCCTCGATCTATCAGATGTTTTGCGGAGTTGCGTAGAGAATTTCTGCTTCGATTCTCTACCTCTAAGAAAAGGAAGAATGGTCCGGCAGCCCTATTCGAGATACGACAGCAAGAAAACGAAACGTGGGCTCGTTTCGTCGATCGTTTCCAAAGGGAAATAATGGAAGTACAAAACGTCGATCCGGAGTTATATAGGGTCGCACTAATGCATGGCCTTAGGGAAGGGCCGCTGAAGTTTGAAGCCCAAATCAGGGAACCAAAGACATATCAAGAAATGATTAGTCTGGCAAACAAATTTATCAGGGGGGAAAAGACTAATCCGGGTTACGTTGCCAAGTTGCTCAGCGACAACGATCAGTTCAATTCTGCATCAACCCATCAGCAACGTTATAATCACTCGTCTCGGCCTGATTTCGAGCCTCGGGCTCAAAGGGGAAGGAATCTTAAGCCCAAGCAACCATTCATTGGCCATCAACGGTTTCAAGATCAGAAACCGCCGTTGGCCATCGCACCCACTCAACCCATGGGAGTTCCGCAAATCATGCCCGTATATCTGCCACAATACATCGCACAACCATCTCCACCTATCCCATCCATCCGATATGATGAATCACAAGATTCATTCACCCCACTCAACGTCACCATGAATGAGGTCGTGCAAATTCTTCAGAAGAGGCCTGACTTTAAAAGGCCCCCTCCTTTGAAATCAGAAGTTCGCAATCGGAACCCAAACCTTTATTGTGAATATCATAAAGAAGAGGGGCATCAGACTGAGGATTGCCGGGCCCTCCGGTGGTTGATAGAAAAACTCCTGAAAGAGGGAAAGCTTCGGGGGTTGATTCGGCAAGAAACTCCGGTTGAACCGCGAGCTGAGAAGAAGAAGGAGGCAGTCGAAGTAACATGGGAGTGTGCTGATGTAGAGGAGGCCGGTGGTTATGGGGATATACATCCCGCAGCCGAATGCATAGAGGTGAATGATGTTGGCTCTCTCGGCAACATCTATTGCATCCATGGTGGGGCAGGGATAGAATCCTCCCGAAAATCTAGCATCGGGAGAGTTACAAAGCAAGAAGTGGCAGTTGCCTCCACTTCTGCCCCGGAAAGGATGGTTGTTACGTTTGGCCAGGAAGATCTCTCCCCAAATGCAAATCCGTTCGATGACGCGGTGGTGATAAAGGCGGTTATTGAGAATTACGCAGTGCACAAAATTTTGATCGATACCGGCAGCTCGGTTAATCTCATCTTTCGCCAAACATTTGAGGCCCTCAAGACTGGAAAGGCCTTACTCTCCACAGAAGGCCCCCTCTATGGCTTCTCCGGAGAAAAGAAGGAAGTGGAGGGGTGCGTGAAGCTTCTGGTATCGCTGGGGGGCATCACGAAGTTGGTAAACTTCGTAGTGGTGGAAGCCCCAAGTAGCTACTGCGCAATTTTCGGAAGGCCAATCCTGAATGCTTACAGAGCGGTAGTATCTACTTTCCATTTGGCCTTGAAATTCGCTGCTGAGGGGCGTCAGTATCGGATCCGGAGCGATCCAAAGGTGGCACGCGAATGTTATGTGAAGACAGTTAATGTGATCACCGAGGCACCACTTCACAAGGCCCAGAATGACATCCAAGAGGTGTCCGAACTCCCTGAAGAAGCTGAGGAAAGCGCGGAACGGAAAGGGACTTACCTGGAACCTGCCCAGGAGACCCAAGAGATCCCCATTGTTGAAGGGGAAGGGAAGAAGCGGATCATCAACGCCGAGCTATCGGGAGAGGAAAAGCTCCAGTTAACCTCCTGCCTGCTGAATAACTTGGACATCTTCGCTTGGTCGGCGAAAGACATGCCAGGAATAGATCCAGATGTCGCGTGCCATCATCTCAACGTTTCTCCGGAGATCAAGCCAATCCAACAGAAGAAGAGGGAGGTAGCAACTAAGCTGGCGGTGCCTATCAAAGAAGAAGTTGCAAAGCTTCTTAAGGCCAATTTCATTTCTGAAATCCAGTACCCCACCTGGATGTCGAATGTAGTGATGGTGAAAAAATCTGGGGGGAAATGGCGTATGTGTGTTGATTTCACTAAACTCAATAAAGCATGCCCCAAGGATTGTTATCCCTTGCCTCGGATAGATGTTTTGGTAGATTCCGCGGTGGGATATAGTTTTATGAGTTTCTTAGATGCATTTTCTGGTTATCACCAGATTAAGATGCATAAGCCTGATATCCCGCATACATCCTTCATTACCAATGATGGATGTTATTGTTATCTCGTCATGCCTTTCGGCCTCAAAAATGCGGGGGCAACATATCAGAAGATGATGGACACAGTTTTTGAAAAACAAAAAGGGAGAAATCTGGAAGTATATGTTGATGATCTCCTTCTAAAAAGTAAAACTTTTTTAATCCATCTGGAAGACCTCGTAGAGACGTTCGCTACTCTACGGAGGTTCAAATTAAAATTAAACCCCTTGAAATGCGTGTTCGGGGCGAACAAGGGGAAATTTCTTGGACATCTTCTCACTCCTGACGGTCTCGCACCGAACCCAGATAAAGTAAAAGCCATCCTAGACATGACCCCTCCTCGTAATCCGAAAGAGGTACAGCAACTTGGTGGAAGGTTGGCAGGATTGAGCCGATTCATTTCCAAATCGGGAGATAAAAGCGCTCCGTTCTTTAAAACACTTAGGGGAGGATCTAAGTTTGAATGGAACGAGGAATGCAATAATGCTTTCGAACAATTGAAAAAGCAATTAACTTCAACCCCCCTTCTTCAAAGCCCTCGCGAAGGAGAAACGCTATTCTTGTACTTGGGGGTGGGCCCTGATGCGATAAGCTCTGTCCTGGTTCGGGAAGAGAAAAAGAAGCAGTTTCCGATATATTATGTCAGCCATATCCTTAAAGATGCGGAAACTAGATATTCAATCCTGGAGAAATTAGCCTTGGCTTTAGTCATGTCATCACGAAGGCTCCGCCCCTATTTTCAAGCTCATCCTATTCAGGTGGTTTCAGATCATCCACTGAGGAATATCTTGGAGAAGCCGGAACATTCAGGAAGGTTGGCCAAATGGGCAATCGAGCTAAGCGAGTTCGAAATGCTGTACACTCCCAGAACGGCAATAAAGGCACAAGTATTGGCGGATTTCTTGGTAGACACGATGGAGTCTAATCCAGAGCAGGTAGTGCAATCTCCTTTGGCTTGGATCATTTATGTGGATGGGGCTTCTGGCAGGAACTCCGTGGGAGCCGGAGTGGTTTTGATCAGTCCAAACGGCATCAGGCTGGAACAGGCTATTAGATTCTTCTTTTCAGTTACAAATAACCAGGCCGAATACGAAGCACTCTTGGCCGGCCTGAGACTCGCAAAGGAGCTTGGGATAGAACATGTTCATGTGAAAACTGATTCTCTTGTAATGGCCTCGCAGGTTCTGGGGAACTACGAGACAAGAGAACCGATGTTGAGAAAATACCTATTCCTAGCTAAGAAAGAAATCGGGAGATTCAAATCCTTCATCATCGAGCACATTCCGAGAACGCAGAATGAAGAGGCAGACGAGTTGTCAAAATTTGGTCTTCCATCAGGGGGAGTAACCTCAGAACTTTTTCATCCGGCAACAGAGGAGACAGAGGAAGAAGAGCTCATGCAGATCGATCAGCATCCTTCCTGGAAAGACCCCTACGAATTGTTTCTGACAAAAGGAGAATATCATCCATCAATCAAGGACAAAAATAGGTTCAGAAGAAAGGCGGCTTACTACTACTTGATAGCAGGAGTCTTGTACCGAAAAACTTTGATTTCTTCCTCGGCACGGTGCGTTTCAGAAGAGGAGATCCCGGTCATACTTCAGGAAGTTCATTCTGGGGAGTGTGGTAGCCATTCAGGGGCGAAAACCTTAGAAAAAAGGATCCTGCGGCAGGGATACTTCTGGCCAACCATGAGAAAGGATGCTGAAGCATTCGCCAAGCGATGTGTCCAGTGCCAAAAGTTCGCTCCTCTTCAACATTTGCCTGCTCAGTCACTCAGGTCAATAACTGCGCCATGGCCTTTTGCAGTATGGGGAATGGATCTTATGGGGCCTTTCCCAATGGCCAGCGGACAACGTCGCTTTATCCTGGTAATGATCGATTATTTCAGTAAGTGGATCGAAGCAAAAGCATTAGCAAGAACTACCACCCAAATTGTCAGAAACTTCGTCTGGGGAGAAATTATCTGCCGACATGGAATTCCGTTGGCAATCGTCACCGATAATGGCCCACAATTCAACAATCCGGAGATGATAGGCTTCTGTGATCAGATAGGAATTGATCTTCGGTTTGCCTCAGTACACCATCCAAGGACCAATGGTCAAGTGGAGGCGGCAAACAGGCAAATTCGGCAGCTTTTGATGAAAAGAGTCTTGAACCAGAAAGGGAATTGGGCGGACCAACTTCCTTCCATCCTGTGGACCCTTCGTACTACTCCGTCCTCAGCTACCGGGGAGACACCTTTCAAATTATCTCATGGCTCGGAAGCTGTTGTCCCTGTGGAATTCGAGGTGGTCACTCCGAGGGTTATTTACGCCAAAGAAGGAGGAGAATCCTGGATAGATGAAAATGGTGAGGCCCTCATGCATAATCTAGATCTAATCGAGGAACTTCAGGATGAAGCAACAATCAGGCAGGAAGAAGTTAAAAGGAGAATGGCAAAATATTTTGATAAGAATGTCAGAGTGAAGCAGTTTGTAGTCGGGGATTTGGTGTTAAAAAAGGTGGATGCCGCAGCAAGGTCTGGTAATGTTGGAAAGCTGGATCCTAATTGGGCAGGACCTTTCATCATCAAAGAAGTATCTAAGAATGGGGCCTACCGTCTCCAAACCAGCGAAGGAGAAAACATCCCACGCACGTGGAGCGGTGACGATCTCAAACGATTCTATCCTTGAAACTATTTTCTTTTATTCTTTACATCTCTTTTTTGAATGAAAAGCCCTATACTGACATTTCTTCTTGTCTGATGGTTCTCTGCATCATAAATACAAACACACATATCTCACTCCCCGAACCTCTGAGATATCGCCAAATTCTGCTCGAACCCCCTCGGATTGTAGTCGTAGCTTAAAACCCACCAAGACCATGTGATGCGGGGAGTTTTCGCACACATGTAGTGGTAGCTTGCCAATTCCGCTGCGGTGGTCTTCAGAACTTTGGATCCCGGCCGATATCTGACACACCCCTGCATCAAGGGAGGTCTAGGTGATTGTCAGCTCTATCATGCCCCGAAGGGATATAGTTACAGCTTTGATGATCTTTCTGAGGAAAGCAATGTTCGCCGCCGAGGCCCACCTGCCCAACTGATCATCATAGTCTGTGACCATCGAATACTCTTAGGTACTCTCGAAACGGTACCTAGTTGGGCCCACAACTGAGTTGATCTCTCTGAGGAAAGCAATGTTCGCCGCCGAGTCCCACCTGCCCAATTGATCAACTCGGCTTGTAACCCTAGGCAAGAGAGCGGATGAGTCGTTTACAGCTCTTATGACCACTTGAGGAAAGCAATGTTCGCCGCCAAGGCCCACCTGCCCACTTGGTCATCTGAGTCTGTACATATTTTTTCTTTTTCCCTACAGCTCTTATGACCACTTGAGGAAAGCAATGTTCGCCGCCGAGGCCCACCTGCCCACTTGGTCATTTGAGCCTGTAGGATTATTCTTCTTCCCTACAGGGAGGCATTCACTTCTGATGATTTTTATATGGACCACTCAAGGAAAATATTGTTAGAACAGGTGCAGGTGTTCGTCTACCCCAATAAAGGGGTTGTGATATTAAGACCGGACGGTCTGAGTTTTTCAGGCCGATCGGTCTGGTTGAACAGGTGCAGGTGTTCGTCTACCCCAATAAGGGGTTGTGGTATTAAGACCATGCGGTCTGAGTATTTCAGGCCGAGCGGTCTGGCCGAACATAAGTTAAGACATCTTTTGAAATTGATCATGTTATCACCAGGGTTATATTCAAACCGGGCGGGTATACCCGTCGTCTATTAAGGAAAGTGTTTCTGAATCTGATCGTATGATCGCCCGGGTTGCACTCTAACCGGGCGGATCCGACCGTTTATTTTCAAAATTCCAGAACTGATTATCTGATTACCCGGGTCGCATTCGAACCGGGCGGGTTCATCCATCCTTTATAAAATCGGATATTTTTTAAAACTAACTATATGATCGCTCGGGTTACATTTTTGATCGGATTGGATCTATCTATCTCTTCGTTCTATCAAGCTAGTATTTTCTGGATCTGGCTATGTAATCCGGGTTGAATTTTAAACCGGCCGGGCATTATCTATCCCTGAATGAATAGTCAGAATTGGATATCCCTGGATCTGAATACGTGATCGCTCGGATTGTGTTCTAACCGATCAGGTTAAGCTATTTCTTAGCAAAAGTTATCCTTAGACATGATGGATTATTCGCCAGAGCTGAATTCGAACCGCGTGAAAGATTGTGATTCATTACTTATAGCAGCAAGTATTTAATATCTAAAGAAGCCGCACGGTCCGAATTATGGTCGCATGAATCTATCTGTTATTAGAGATCGGATATCCTGAGATCCAAATATATAACCGCGCGGGTTGAACAAAGGATCGTCGAAGACAATCAATCATCACTTATGCTCAGGCCAAGATGTCCGCACGGTTAGATCACAAAGAGTAAAGAAAAGAGACAAAGAATCACAAGTAAGTAATGATAGAAGGACAATCAGACAGGTAAAAAACTTCTATTTCATTTCTCAAAATATGTTTACAAAATATTGACCGCCCGACCAACAAAAAGAGACCGGCGGTTACAAAAATTAAAGTTAAAAAACGAGGGCACTAGTCTGCCGATTTCTTCTTCTTCTTCTTGACAGGAGAAATGGGGTCTACGCCATCGATGTCGACCTCCGGCGAATAACCTTCACTTAGCGAAGAGGAGCCGGACGAACTACTGTCGCTAGACCGCCCGGTCTTGCTTGCAGAGCCGGAAGATCCAGAGGACAAACTATCCTCATCATCGAAGTCATCAGCATCTCCATCCGCGTCGACCTCTTCAGCGGCTTCATCACTTCCATCGCCTCCTTGATGGAGCACGATCTCCCTGCCCGCGTCGGCTTCGGCTTCCTCGCCCACCTTGGATTTTCCCTTCTTCCTGCGGCTGATTTCGTCAAGCTGCACCTCCAAGGCGGGGAAGAGGTCGGAGAAGGTGGTTCCGCCGAATCCTTCGGACAGACCGCCCCGGTCTCCCATGAGACCCAAGGCCTTGTTGATCCCTTGGGCCACATGGGGCAGCACCTCGTCCTGGAAGGACGGGTTGGTCATCTCATATTGCTTCTGCAAGAAAAAGGAAAAATAAATCAGGCCGCTCGGGCTGAACAAAAGGGACCGCATTGTCTTTCGAAAAACTCACCGCCACGACTTCTTGAAGCCGCGCGTTCTCTTCTCGAAGCCGCGTGTTCTCCGCGGCCTGTTCCTCGTATTTCCTCTCCAGATGTTTCTGAGCAGAAACTAGCCGCTTATACGACAAGGCCATAAAGTGGTTGGCCGAAAATCCCCAGGCGCCGGCTTGAGCCGCTAGCCGGGGGAGCTCTTCTTCTGGGGTTCTCATCAATTTCCTTAAGGTCTTTCGACCATACAAGGCGGCCCCGGCGGCTAGGGCATGGCGTTCAATTTTTTCGCTCCCCCAGGGAGGGAGAGCGGTGGATACCCGGATCCGACTTCCATCCCTGTGCCAAAGGACGGTCGGGTTGCCCTGCAGGTCGGGCGGGTTCCCACTTGAACGAAGGATTTCGTAGTCGTCAGAAGAGGTCGGGCCCTCTTCCTCCGAGGATGGCGACCTCTTTCGCCGCTGCCTCTTCTCCCTCTGGGTTAAAACTGGGCCGGCCGGTGTGACCGGCTTGTTCGCTGGAACGATATGGGCGGCTGCAAAATAAAATCAAGAGTATAAGTAAAGAAGGCCGCGCGGACATATAAAGGCGGTCTAGAAGAACTTACTATGTTCGGGGAGGATATTCTCAAGCTCCGAGAAAAGCGGGATGTAGTGGTTGATATCAAGCCGCTCCTTCTCAAGGAACGCGAAGGTTTCCGCCTCGATCTTGCCGACCTGGGGGATCTGGAAAACTTCTTCCCCCCGGACTTGCGGGTTGGTTTGTAACAGCCCGAAGTTACCTTCGAGCATTACAAATCGCTCCGACCAGTCGGAGACTTTGTTCGCCAGGTTAACAACCTTCAGCCCGAGGCAGCTGAAGTAGAGGTGCCCTCTGTAAGTCGAAGTCCCCGAGTCGGATACTGCCCGCACCGAAAAGAACTTCCTGAACAAGTCGATGGAGAACCTAGTTCGCTCGAACCGCAGATAGGAGATGAAGCTGTATATTGAAGCGATCGAGTTCGGCGGAAGCTGACCGGGCACAACCCCGTAGTGGTCGAAAATGGCTATGACTTCAAGCGGCAGTGGAAACTTGAAGCCATATTCGAAGTGGTCAACTGGGATGGCGATCTGGTGCGGACTGGAAGAGTTAATCCGCTCGTCGCGCAAAGGAAGCCGCGCGAGCAGATTGCTCCCTACCATGTGTCTGGCAATGAAATCATCTAGTTCGTTCTGAGTAAGCCGGCATTCCGGATGGTCCGCCGAATGGAATGCCAAGGCCGCGTCAGCTCGGACGGCCTTAACTTTAACAGGTCGCTGCGATTTGTTCTTGGATCGCGCCATCTGGAAATCGTGAGAATGACTTCGGCAAATTCTATACTTATAGATTTCTATGATCTGTGAATAGTAAAATCATATCACGGCTATACATTCTGACCGCGCGGTCAATGGCCTATGAGGTTAGATTCACCAGAAATATGAAAGAAGCAAAGGCATCCAGAAAAAACAGAAATAAGCATACATCACAGTTCGCCCGACCGGAAAACAGTTCGAATGAAACATAAGATTTAAACAAGGCATAAAGTACAGCGGTTAAAATAAGAGACCGCGCGAATTGTTCAAATAAAAGACAAGAATAGAGAAGAACATTGTCCAGATCAACAAGCCACATCCATAATACGAGTTATATTCAAATATTGGTCACGGCTGACGGCGCTCTGGGGAGGCATCCTCTCTATGAAGTCGTGCGACCTGGTCACTTGTGGTGTTCAGGAGAGAATAAATTTGGCTGGTATGATAATGGAGGTGGTTGATTGTACTATGAAGCCGCCCGGCATCCCTTTCAACCCGCGAAGCGGCAATCATACGGGGGACTGCAGCGGCCTCATCAACCATTGGATCAGCCGCCCGAACCGGGGGAGGATTCGAGCCCGCCCCAACAGTCGGGCGGCCAATAACCACCATCGCATCATTCATATTTCGCCGACTCGCAGCGACCTCTCTGGTTAATCGCAGGAACTTTTCCTGGTAATACTTTGAGTCGCCCTCAGATTTCGCGGACGCTCTCTTCTCTTTCTCCAGCTGGGCGGTCAGAGCAGCGACTTGTGCTACCTTGGCCCTCTTCTCGGCCTCCACTTCTACCCGCGCGGCCTCCAGCTGAGCCTTCAGCGCCTCTTCAGCCTTCATCCTCGCAACTCGCTCAGCCTCCAGAGCGGTCCGAGTAGCGGCCTCCCGGTCTTCGATCTCTTTCAAGCGGGCTCGCAGGGTGGCCAGATCCCCTTCGAGATGTTCGAAAAGTTGTGGCCCTTCCTGCGAAGTTGTTGCGCGGATCGATGCCAGGGGAACCAATGGAGGTAGGCTGGCCACAAGGTCGCCCGGCTTCACAGTCTGATCGTTGCTATCTGCAAAAGGCCGCGCGGTCATAAAAAATAAAAGCATGCAGGGTTGAATATATACAGCAATGGACATAAATAAAAGATCAGTGCCTAGGCGCGCAGGCCGCTTAGGCTGTTTTGGGTCTAACCGCCGTTGTAGCTCATGCAAGAATTTCTCCTTACTCTGCCTAGCGAAAGAAGACCAGGCCGCCATAGGGAAAAAAGCTCGTCGGCGGGGTCAATAACTTATTTCGAAGAGGCCGTGGAATGAAGAATCGGATAGATTTACGATCCGCGAGGCTCGTACCTGGCGCGAAGAGATCAGATCGCAGCGGCTTGTTTAAAGCCCGGTCCGCCTTTTCCTTCTTCACCACCACTATCTCCTCCCCGGTCATTGCCGGGGGAACCTTCTCCTGCGCCTTCAGCACCTCCCCAAGCTCCATCGCTTTCCGCTCAACCTCCAAGGCGGTCCGGGCAGCGGCTTCTCGCTCTTCGGCCTCGGTCTGATCGGTCTCGGCGGGACGGCCTGAGTTATCAGCAGTTCGGGCGGTTTGTTCTGGGGCCGGTGGGCTGTCAAGGAGCTGGTCCCTCTTCACCAGCTCATCCATATCTCTGAAAATCCCATTAAAGGATAGACTACTCGCCGAGTCCGGAATCAGTTCGCCCGGCTTCGTATCAGGGGTAGCCGATGGGTCATTCAACTTTTTGGGAGGAGGAGTCATGAGGCCCAATTCCTCCTTTAGTCGCGAGTTGGTCTGAAGGAGGGATTCGGTCGGTTTCTTAAGGGCCGCCCTTTCCTTAGCGGCTAGCCTCTTGACCTTCTTTGTTATCCGCTCGGTCACGGACCCGGTCTGCTTCCTCTTCCTTTCTCTCTTACCCGGAGCTGGGTGAACTTCTTTCAGGGGGCTGGGATAATCATCCACGGACAGAGGAGTATTCAGTTCGCCCGTCCTGGGGGAACTAACCGCCCCTTCCTCTAGATCCCTGACAAGCAGGTGAGGGTTCCCGGATGGGGTGATTTCCACTCCAAACGAGGCGGTTTCGCCGACCTTCTTCGAAGGGCTGTCTGAAACAACTTTCTCAGAAGTGGCGGCCACCTCTTTGCTCGGCAAGCTGGCGGTCTGTTGGTTGAGGTCGCTGGGAGGGATCGGCGAGACATCGGGGGAAGGCCCCGAGCTGTTCACCACGGGCTCTGCAGAAGTTTTGGGAGTTGATAAATCTACGACTGGCTTGAGGCTAGCCGCTGCGGCCTTCTCAGCCCGCTTCCTCTTCTTCCGATCTTTCCGGTCTTGCTTCTCTTTCTCCTTGTCCGACTTCTCCAACGGTTCGCGCCTCTTATCTTCCGCCCTCCTCTGGTCTCCGCTGGGATCCACGCGGTCTAGCACGGCGTCCAGGAAGTCCATTATTGAAGAATTGCCGGTCTTAAAAATTTTGACCGCAACCGGCGAGTAATATCCCGTGATTTCAGAAAAAGCAACGCAGAATGAATTCTCTGGCTCTCTTATAGAATTCAAGGCAAGTCGGATGCGGTCTCCCGGTCAAAGCTAATATTTTCGAAATCCTCTGAGATTTGAAAATATGCGGGGATTATGTTCGCCCGGAAAACCGCTTCTCGGTTTGAACCATTATCAGACCGCTCGGACTCCTGGGCTAAGCCGCTGGGTCCTGGAATCGGCGGTTCTCAGTTCAGGAAGGGCCAGGCCGGGCGGCCTGATGTCATTTCCGGATCGCCCCCAAAGGGATAAGATCGTCAAAGAGCCAAGGCAAGAAGTTCATCCGCGGTCTCGGCCAGAAGACCGCGCGGGTTGTCCCATAGACACTCGAAGTTCCAGCCCCGAAGAACAGGCCGGGGCTCCAGATCGAAGGCTATCCAAGTTACCTCTTGAAGATCGGCTAAGTCATGACTAGAAGGCAGACCGCGGCCTCAACCTCCAAACCGCGCGGTCTGCATTATTGACTTGGTCCCGGTGTCCTCAGCCGCAAGCAAGACAGGTCGGGAAGGCAGGCCGTCAGATCGCGCGGCCTCTTTCTTTTTCTTCTTTGTGTATCCCGTCACCGCCTGCCCGTTTCTCCTGTACCCGGGCAGGAGGTTATTTTATCCCTGCCCAATCGGGCAGGCCCCCAAGCCTATAAATAGGGGGCGGCACTGTTCACAAGACACGCACACTCGAATCCAAGAGCTTGCTTGTCTGAGCTCCGGTCTCGAGTTTCAGGTCTCGCGAACTGCTGACCGGCCGGCTTCTGCTTTCTCGCATTTGTAACCGCTACTTTTCAATAAAAGGAAAGCCCGTCGCAGGAGTGGCATTTGCCGCGACGGGCGAAGTCTGGCCTCGACCGCTGCTAGCGGTCTGAATTCTCTAACTAAATAGTAACTGATAGTCCGCAACCCTCGTTTTCCTTCGGAGGCGCACTTTTGAATCGAACATGTCGGGTATGAAGAAGAACCTCTTCTCCGTGACCAATGATGTAGATGAGGGATATCATGTTCGGTTTGGCCCAACATAAGTGAAGTTTCTCTGAAATGTGTCAAGCGTGAAAGATGATACAATTCATATAGGAAGGAGAGTGAAGGACTTGTTTGTTCTTTCAACAAGCTCCTATGTTGATAAGATGAGAGCTAACGATAGCGCTGCTATCTGGCATGAAAGACTTAGGCATGTTGGGATGGATAAGCTGAAGGCTATGTCAGGAAGAGGCTTGGTTAATGGCTTACCTAGTCTTTCAACTTTTGGAGATGGTCATGTTCTTGCTAGATGTCGGTTTGGTAAGGCTCATCACCTTTCATTTGACAAGTCACAAACCAAATGCTAAGCACCACTAGAGTGTATCCATGGTGATCTGTTTGGACCAACCGCAACTGCCAGTCTTGGAAGTAGCAGATACAGGCTGATCATGATTGATGACTTCACTAGGTATACTTGGGTATACTTTATGAAGGAGAAGTCTGAAATGTTCGGAATGTTTGTGGAGTGCAAGAAGCTTGTGGAAGGTCGGCATAATCTGCGGATCAAGAAGATTAGAACTGATAATGGAGGGGAGTTCACCTCAAATGAGTTCTTCAACTTCTGCAGGAAGCATGAAATCTGAAGAGAGCTCTCTTGTGCATATACTGCACAGCAGAACGAAGTTGCTAAGCGACAGATTCATCATCTGACAGAGACTTTCAAGTGTTGGCTTCATGCCAAAAGCATTCCTAAATCCTTCTGGTCAGAAGGAATGTCTTGTGCTGCTTATGTTATCAATCAGATGCCTCCTAGTCCTATCAACATGAAGACTCTACATGAGTTAATGTTCAAAGAGAAACCAAGCGTGGAACACTTTTGAGTGTTCGGATCTACCTGTTATGTGTATGTTCCTGATGCTCTTAGAACAAAGCTAGATGCGAAAGCAAGGAAGCTAGTCTTCATCGGTTATGATGATCGAAAGAAGGGTTGGAGGTGCATGGATCTCGAGACACAGAGATATGTGGTCTCAAGGGATGTGGTATTTGACGAACTAACATCATACTAGGGTAGCTCATCTGTGGAGCTACAAGAGAGTAGGTCAGATGGAGGGCAAGGAGAAGCTGCAAAGGAAGTTCTGGTAGAGTTTCCTGTTTCACCAGGTGCTCCAGTTAATACTAGCTCTGGGACAAATGCTTCAGGCTCTGGAAGCAGGGGGAGCGATGCTCCAAGTATGTCCGGAAGAAGAGCATGTCCAGAAGTTGCAGCAGAAGAGGTAGTTCAAGGTAAAGCCCTACGGAGGTCCAAGAGGACTATCATTCCACCAGCTAGGTATACAGGGGGGAATCTAGCGAGCTTTATCTCATGTTTCTTTGCTGCCCCCTAGGTGAGCGTGAGCCATCATGCTTTGAAAATGCCACTGGAGTCAAGGAGTGGGAAGTTGCTATTGATGAGGAGATGGCTGCCCTCAAGAAGAATGAGACTTGGGATCTTTTGCCCAAGGTCGATGGCATTACTCCTGTGACATGCAAGTGGGTTTACAAGTTTAAAAAGAAGGTTGATTGTAGTATTGAGCAATACAAGACTCGACTTGTAGCTCGAGGATTCTCTCAACAGTACGACGAAGACTATGAAGAAACAATTAGTCCTATTGCCAATATGACTTCATTTCGAGTGGTGATTGCTTTGGCAGCTTGCCAAGGTTGGAAGATTAGGCAACTTTATGTAAAGAATGCTTTTCTTTATGACGAGATTGATAAGGATATCTTCATGATGCAACCACCTGGTTATTGTTGAAATTATTGAAGTAAAGTGGAAGGTGGCCGGCGGTCTGATTATTAGAGACCGCAGAGACCACGCGGTCTCTATTCTGGTGCTCTGCCGGTCTATCTCTGGCGGTCTGGTGTGACCGGCCGGTCTGTTCTTGTTTGCTGCGGCCTGTTCCCGGGTTGTTCTTCTTAGTTGGCCTATCTTCTTTGTTGGAAGACCGGGCGGTCTATTCTTGTGTAACCGCTGTGACCGGGCGGCTTATGCAGGGTGGTCTGGAAACTTGTTTGAAGTCAGACAGATGTTCTTGGCTTGCTCTTGGTGATATAAGGAAGGAGTGGTCTTGTGTCCGCGCGACTTATGCGCGGTCTTGTGTTCGCGCGGCTTGTGCGTGGTCTGCTGCTGACTTGCGGTCTTGGACAGGCTATTGTCCAAGTGGTCTGATCACGCGGTTTACTTTATGAGACCGCTCACGATCTGACGGGTGGTGATTGTATCTCTCCTATGCGGTGACGACATCCGTCTACCCGCCTATAAATAGGGGTGCATGGCCCATCATTAACAACGAGAACTGTTTGCGGTCAGCAGGTTGCGGTCTCCTTCCTTGGTGATTTCCCAGCGGCTTGAATAAACAGTTCGGCAGTGGCTTGTCTGTGAACTGGTTTATGTTGTTCTTATGCTGTTCGCAGCGAGCTCGGTGATCAGGCGACCTTCAGCGGTTAGGCGATCTGAGTTGCGGTCTGGCGACATCTTCAGTTCTTTGTTCAATTCAATGAGCTCCAGTTCGGGCGGTCTGAGGTGGCAGTCTGGCAGTACAGGTCAAGCCGGGTAATCTGAGTTGCGGTCTTACCTATTTTCTGTTCGAGCGGTCTCAGGTCAAGCTGGGCGGGTTTTGGAGTCGAGCGGTCTGTGCGGTCTCTGCTTGTTAAGCCGCCAGTTTTGTTTTTGTTGTGTTTTGTTGCTCTCTCCTTCGTGATTCTTATGAATCATGTTTCTCCATGTATACCTCGCACTGTAATCAAGTATTGTGATTCAATAAATCTTTGTGTTGCTGTGTGGCATATTGTGGTTGTTTGGCTATAACTCAGATGATGCAACTCCTTCTTACTCCTAAATGATTCAAATCAAAAATTTTAACATGGTATCAAAACGAGGTTGTTGGAGTGGATAAGTAGTGATCAACTTGAGTTTCCATCGTCTTTGTGAAGAAGAGACCACATAGTTTGCCATGGAAGCTGGATACGCAAGATGGCTTGGTATTGAACTCCTCACATCGACTAACTACAAGAAGTGGAGGTCGTGTATGGAGAGTTACTTACTTGGCGAGGATCTATGGGAGATAGTTGGAGGAGAAGACACACAAGAAGTTTTTCTAGTAGGAGATAATATGGCAGAGGTGAGACTTTGGAGGAGGACTAATGCAAAGGCAAAGTTCACACTCAAGAGGGCTATCTCACCAGAGCTATTTGATCACATCATTGGATGTAAATCTGCTGTTGAGATTTGGACGTCTTTGGACGAGCTGTTTAATAAGAAGAATGTAGCTCGGCTATAGTTTCTTGAAAATGAGTTGGCGAAAGCCTCTCAAGGTGTTCTTTCTGTTTCTACCTTCTTTCTCAAGATGAAGAACCACACAGCAGAGATTTCTGCATTGGACCCTGATAAGCCCATCTCGGAGGCAAAACTGAAGAGGCATATTATCCGCGGGTTGCGGAAGGAGTATCTTGCCATTGTGACTTCAGTTCAGGGTTGGGCAAATCAACCATCTCTGTTGGAGCTGGAAAACTTACTTGCTTCGCAGGAAAGTTTGGCAAGACATATGGCGGGGACTTCTATCTCTGGGGGAGATAGTGATGTGTTGTTCTCTGGGAAGAAGAAGAAGTGGGAGAAGAAGAAGCCAGGTCAGGATGGACCCTCTACTTCAGGTCAACAAGATAGGGTTTATGCTCCTAAGTCTGATGGGAAGAAGAAGGGATAGGGACCAAGGTGCTTCAGGTGCAATAAGACAGGCCACTTCAAGAAGGATTGTCGGGTTAATTTTCAGCCGGGACATGCAGCAGAGAAGGAGAAGCCAAAATCTGATGAAGCTGGATGGGGAGGAGCCTTTGCGGCTAATATGATGGCGATGCCCGTTAAGGCCTTGGCTGCCATCAACTTCGAAGAGGATTGGATCATGGATTCAGGGTGTGGGCATCACCTCACCGGGGATGAATCAAAGTTCTCTTCTTTGGCACCTTACTCAGGTAACGATGCAATCATTACGGCTGATAATTTTGTTCATGTAGTAGAACAAGATGGTGTTGTCTCTCTAAGCAGTGATAAGGGTCCACTCAAATTGAGGAGTGTTTATCACGTGCCTGGTATGAAGAAGAATCTCTTCTTTGTGACCAATGCGGTCGATGCCGGTTATCACGTTCTGTTTGGCCCAACAGAAGTGAAATTTCTTAAAACTCAACCAGAGATAAAGGGAGATGTTATTCATGTTGGAAAGCGGGTAAAGGACTTGTTCGTTTTATCGACAAGTACTTGTGTTGATAAGATGAAGACCAACGATAGCGCAGCTATCTGTCATGAAAGATTGGGGCATGTAGGAATGGACAAATTGAAGGCTATGGCGGTAAGGGGCCTTGTCAAGGGCTTTCCTAGCTTGTCCTCCTATGGAGATGGTCATGTTTGTGCGGGATGTCAGTTTGGTAAGTCTCATCGACTTCCATTTGATAAATCACAAACAAGAAGCAAAGCGCCATTGGAGTGCATTCACGGTGATTTGATGGGACCGACTGCCACCCTAAGCCTTGGAGGCAACATATATATGTTGGTGTTGATTGACGATTACACCAGATATGTCTGGGTGTATTTTCTGAAAGAGAAGTCGGAAGCTTTTGCAAAGTTCGTGGAGTTCAAGGAGCTGGTGGAAGGTCGGTTAGGCCTGCGAGTGAAAAAATTGAGAACTGACAATGGTGGGGTGTTCACCTCTGGTGAGTTCTCAAGTTTTTGCAGGAAGCACGGCGTCCGGAGAGAGCTCACTTGTGCCCATACTCCACAGCAAAATGGCGTTGCGGAAAGGAAGATCCGTCATCTGACGGAAACTTGCAAATGCTGGCTTCATGCCAAGAGTATCCCAAAGTCCTTTTGGGCGGACAAAATGTCTTGTGCGGCTTACGTCATCAACAGGATGCCTCTAAGTCCTATCAACATGAAGAACCCTCATGAACTGATGTTCAAGGAGAAACCATGTGTTGCACACCTTAGGGTGTTCGGGTCAACCTGTTATGTGCATATTCCTGATGCTCTTCGGACAAAGCTAGATGTGAAAGCAAGGAAGCTAGTCTTTGTTGGATATGATGAGCGGAAGAAGGGATGGAGATGCATGGATCCTGAGACACGGAGATCAATTGTATCTCGGGATGTGGTGTTCGATGAGGTGACTTCCTACAAGGGGAGTTCAGGAGTTGAACTACCGGAGAGCAGGGTTGATGAAGAAGGAAAGGCTGCGGAAAATCTTTAAGTGGAGTTGCATGATTCACCAGGAGCTCCAGCTGTGTCAAGATCTGAGATGGAGGCTTCAGGTTCTAGAAGCAGGGGGAGCGATGCTCTAAGTTCGTCTGGAAGAGGAGCTAGCACAGAAGCAGCAGCTGAGGAGGTGGTTAGTCAGGAGCAACCTCTTAGGAGGTCGAAGAGGACTATCAAGCCACCTGATCGATACACAGGAGGAAACATGGTGAGCTTCATCTCATGTTTCTTTGCTGGTCCCTTGTGTTGGAACAACCCTATTACTGATTTGGGCTAGGATCACTGTGTTTTGACTAGGATCAAGTTGACCCCATTGTATAGTTTAAGGGTCAAGTCTTTATGATGTTAGATTAGCTAGAACTTAAGGAAATTTTAAGTTCCCATCGTTCGACAAATGGCTATCGGCGTTCGACAGATGGCTACCAGTGCTCGACAGATCTCAGCCAGCGCTCGACAGATTTCAGCCAGCGCTCGACAGATCTCAGCCAGCGCTCGACAGATTTCAGCCAGCGCTCGACAGATCTCAGCCATCGTTCGACAGTTTTCAGCCAGAGCTCGACAAATTCTTTATTGAAGCTCAGATCGACAAATACAAGTTCCAGATTATTTAATTCTTAAATATCAGTTATTTTTTAGTACTCTGAACACAGATCGACGACTTTAACTTACATATTCAATATATTTGGACGTATTCAAGTCAGTTAAGTAAGGATATTATATTCTTTGAATATATTCCTTTCTTTCCTTTATTCCAACTCAAAGATAGTCGTTGACATTTAATGCAAATGAGTATTTCACGGCTAAGGAATTAAAGGAC
Source organism: Dactylorhiza incarnata (assembly GCA_033032865.1). Taxonomy (NCBI): domain Eukaryota; kingdom Viridiplantae; phylum Streptophyta; class Magnoliopsida; order Asparagales; family Orchidaceae; genus Dactylorhiza; species Dactylorhiza incarnata. Next base: position 3,900,119 of record JAWHQI010000037.1, on the reverse strand, counting down.
CTGCAAAAGTCGTTTTGTCTTTGTTGTTACTCCAAGAAAGAATTAAAGTCTGATTATTCTATTTCCAAAAAGTGAATATATCAAAGACAGACTTTATTGTCTCATCCTCTCGACAGAATTAAAAATATATTCTTACAGAATACAGAAAAAAACAACAACAAGGATAGTGAAAGAAAAAGAAGAACACTCAGTCAAATATTCTCAGTCTTCTTCTTCCTCAAGCAGCAATCACCATTTCTCTGAGAACATCTTCTTCAAAGATCCATCTCCCAGATATCTGCTGCAAAGTTCAAGTCTTCTAAAAGAGCGCAAAGAATCTGAAGAACTTTTTCTTCCAGATCAATCTGCTACAGAAGATTTCTGCTTCAAGAGAAAGCCGCTCCACCATCTGTCAAATACTTCAATCAGATAGGAGGAGCTTTACAATAAGTCCACTAGAGTCTTCTCTCAGCATCTTGACAGAGAAGAGCACTATAACCTCTTTCTCACCTCTCTTGTACAGGGTTAATACTCCCTTCAAAAGTGTAACTCCCTGGTGGCAAGACACCTGATCAAAAAATCTAGTTGGTTTTGAGCACCTGAACAAAAGCTCTGTGGTGTGTGGACACCTGATCAAAATCACCTTGGTGATAGGGCACCTGATCAACCCTCCTAGTGGACTCCTACCAAGGGTGGTAGAAGAGTGGACTACCCAGATTCATTGGGGAACCACTATTAATTCCTTGTGTACTCTGTGTTTGTTTGTTTCTCTGTGCTGTGCTGTGTGCTTTTACTTATTTAGTTTTCTGCATATATATTTCTCACACTGTTTACACATATATATAACACTACTTTAATTCTGCTATAAAAACTAAGGAAAAGTTTTTACTCTATTCACCCCCCCCCCCCCCCCCCCCCCCCCTCTAGAGTAACTTAAGATCTAACCTCCACTTTCAATTGGTATCAGAGGAAGTTGATTCTTTACAGGCTAACACCTGAATCACAAAGATCAATTAGATCTTAAATTAATTTAGAGTCTTTATTTTATCTATTTTCTGTTAAAAACTCATGGCACAAAACAAGGAGTACTCAAGCACAAGACCTCCTATGTGCAATCTTGGCAAGTTTGCACTGTGGAAAGCAAGGATTAGGCTTTATATGAACTCTATTGATGAAGAGATTTCAATGTTATTCTGACAGGGCCTCCAGCACCTACAACATCAACAAGCACTGAAGCTACAGCAGACAACCATGCTGTCCCACCTCCCAAGTGGACAGAAACTCAAAAGAAGCAAAGAAGTGCAGATGCTAAAGCCATGAACATTCTTGCTCAAACTATGTCTGATGACATATTTCAAAAAGTGGTTGAATGTACTTCAGCTAGAGAGATTTGGATCTCACTAAATAATATGGTTGCAGGTTCTGCAGATGAAAGAAAAGACAGAAGATCACACTTGATCTCTCTGTATGAAATTTTCAAGAAAGGAGAAACAGAGACAGTTCAGACATGTATAACAGACTCAGTCTCATAATCAATGAGCTGAAATATCTAGGCAAAGTGATCTCTATCACTGAAGTCAGTGATAAGATCCTAATGTGTTTCCCCAGCACATGGGAATCTAGGATCTGGCCAATCAAGGAAGCCAAAAGCCTCAATGAGATTACCACTGAAGCTTTGTTGGGAAAACTCAAACCTTATGAGCAGCTCATCAAATCCAGGGAAGATGAATCATCCACTTCATCTCCAGCAACAAAGAAAGAAAAGAGCATAGCTTTCAAAGCAGCTGATGCAGAAGAAGAAAAGACTCCAAAAGATTAGGAGTTTATGAGTCTCATAGCCAAGAGATTTTACAAAATGGCTAAGAAGGACATCAGAAAGAAGGAGTCCAGATCAAGAGAAAAGCAAAGGTATGACAAATCAACTCCTAAAGAAGTTAGTTGTTATGGTTGCAGGAAACCTGGACACTACCTGACAGAATGTCCACAAAATCAAAAGAAAGAAAAGAAAAAGGAAAAAGAAGAGAAAATAGACTCCATCAAATCTTCCTCCCACAAGCACAAAAAGAAGGGAAGAGGATTTATAGCAGAATCATGGAGTGAAACTGAATCTGAGTCATCATCCAGTTCATCTGATGATGATGAAGAAAAATCAAAGGAATGTGACCAATGTCTGATGGCAATATATGACTCAGGCAGTGAGTCAGAATATGCTTCCTCATCCAGTTCCAATGATGATGAAGAAGAAAGAACCTTCTGCATGATGGCTATCAATGCCTCAGGACATAATTCTGAAGAAAAATCAGAATCAGAAGCAGAAGATGATGCAGATCAGGTATTATCTCACTTTGATTTTACTTCAGTTGAATTCAAAGCTGAATTCAAAGTTCTTTGCTTAGACTTACTAAAATTTGAGAAAGAAATAATCTCACTCAGAAGTAAGCTAGCTGAAATGAAAATTATAAGTGAAGAAAATATAAATCTTAAGAAAGATTTGGCTGCCTCCAGGGAACAGATTGTTCTCATTGAGAGAAAGTTGTCTGAAGCCAAAAAGTTTGAAAAATCCCTAAATGGGAGAAGCATCAAACTGATGGACATAACAAGCACAGTAAATGCTAGACTTAATAGCAAGCTTGGCTTGGGTGCCTCATCAAGTGAGCCACATCTGATTAAGAAGAATATATTATCTACACCCATAAAATTCATATCTGCTAAAAGCAAAGAGGCTGTAGAAGCAAATAAAGATATTTCAAGCAAGTCTGTTAAGAATAAAAGAATTCAGAAGAATTCGTCGAACGAAGCTCGACGAAAAGATTCCAATTTGTCGAACGGAGATCGACGAAAACTGAAAACAAATTTTCAGTATAGTTTTTACATGGACGGCATTCGACGAAATCATGTACATTCGTCGAACGGCGATCGACGAATTTACCCAAATTTGTCTAACAGATACTATACACAGAATTTCATGATTTCTAATTCTAAACACACTAAAAATCCTTTTACTTAATGGACAATACCTCCAAGGAGATATCAACCAAAAGGCTATAAGGATCAGCCTGAAATGTCCTTTATTTCTGAGTATTTTGGTAAGACAAAAGGACCCAAGGTAGTCTGGGTCAAAAATAACTAGTTTATTTTTCTGTCTTTGCAGGTACACAGCTATCCAAAGATAAAGGAATATTGGTACTTGGATTGTGGATGCTCAAAGCATATAACAGGAAACAAGGCCAACCTAAGCAATTATAAGGCAAAGCTTGGACCCAAAGTTGTCTTTGGAGACTCCAATTGTGGACAAACAAAAGGATATGGACAAGTCAAGGTTGGAGCAGTCACCTTCAAAGAAGTATCATATGTCAAAGGTCTCAAGCACAACCTCATCAGCATAAGCCAGTTATGTGATGAAGGTTATTAGGTAACCTTTAACACTTCCCAATGTCTAATTACCAATAATAAAAATATAAATGTATTATCTGGTATTAGACAAAGAAACATTTATCTAGTCAATTTTGACACTGCCAATACAGACATCTGTCTATTTAATTCAATAAGTAAGACAAACGAATTATGACATAAAAGGATTGGACACATTAACCTTAGAACTATCTCTAAGCTTTCTAAGGACAATCTTGTCAGAGGTCTGTCTTCTGGTTCATACAAGAAGGAATGACTTTGCAGGGCTTGTCAGTTAGGCAAGCAGACTAGAAGTAGTTTCAAATCTTTATCCAAGAGTGATTCACCTAGGATTCTGTATTTATTACATTTAGATCTTTTTGGACCTACTGCAATACAGAGCTTAGGAGGGAAGCATTATTCTCTAGTTATTGTAGATGACTTCTCAAGATTCACTTGGGTGTTCTTTCTTAGGAACAAGTCTGACACCTTCAAAGTTCTAACAGACTTTCTCAGGTCCATCAAGACTGGGCACTCTACTGTAGTTGCATTGATCAGAAGTGATCATGGCACTGAGTTTGAGTCTCTTCTGATGAGAGAATTCTATGGAAAAGAAGGGATCAGGCAGTGTTTCTCTGCTCCTAGAAGCACTCATCAAAATGGGGTAGCTGAAAGGAAAAATAGAACACTAATTGAATCAGCAACTACATTGCTTGCTGATGCTCATTTGCCACTCTCCTTTTGGGGAGAGGCAGTGAACACAACAAATTATGTGTTGAATAGAAGCCTGATACATAAAGTTAAGGGTAAGACTCCCTATGAACTACTCAAGAATAAAAAGCCTAAGGTTAGCTATTTTAAGATTTTTGGGTGTAAATGCTATGTGCATAACAATGATAAGAAATATCTAAGGAAGTTTGAAGCTAAGGCAGCTGAGGGCATATTCCTTGGATACTCTCTATCTAGTAAGGCATATAGAGTCTACGACAAATCTACTCTTAAGATAGAGGAGTCCATGCATGTTTCTTTTGATGAAACTAACCTGTTAAATGAGGAGAGGAATACCACCTCTACCATAAATACTTTGCAGGTATCAGATCTATGTGAAGAGCTAAGTGAGCTAAATCTAGAGAAGAGAGATTCTTTACTTCCAACAACTCAAACACTTGAAGATAGTGAAGAAGAAGATCATTCAGAAGATCTTGCTCACAAATCAATTCAAGTGACAACTGAACAAATTCCCTAAGAAAATACTATTGCTGAACCAGCTCCAACTGTTGACCACATCACAGTTAGAGATCATCCAATATCACAAATAATTGGAGATATTTTAGCAGGTGTTTAAACAAGGCATCAACTACACCAAAATTAGATGCATACTTGTTTCTTATCACAAGTTGAACCTCAAACTATAACAGATGCAGAATAAGATCCAAATTGGATTTTGCAATGCAAGAGGAGCTCAACCAATTTGAAAGGAACAAGGTTTGGGATTTGGTTCCAAGACCAAAAGGCCATCCAGTCATTGGCACTAAATGGGTCTTCAGGAACAAGCTAGATGAACAAAGCAATATTGTGAGAAATAAGGCAAGACTGGTAGCCCAAGGATATTCACAGGAAGAAGGGATTGATTATGATCAGACCTTTGCTCCTGTTGCAATACTTGAAGCAATCAGAATCTTTCTTGCATTTGCTGCATATAAAAAGTTTAAAGTATATCAAATGGATGTGAAGAGTGTATTCTTAAATGGAGAAATCAAAAAATAAGTCTATGTGGAACAACCACCGGGTTTCTTCTCTCCAACTCAACCCTCTTTTGTATTTAAGCTTAAGAAAGCTCTTTATGGTCTCAAACAAGCTCCTAGAGCATGGCATGAGACTTTAGCTAGATTTCTTTTGGAAAACAATTTCTGTAGAGGCATAGTAGATAAAACCTTATTTTTCAAGATACACAAAAATTAAACTTTGCTAGTTCAAATATATGTAGATGATATTATTTTTGGCTCTACTGATTCAAATTTGTGCAAAAGATTTTCTAATTTAATGCAATCTAAATTTGAAATGAGTAGTATGGGTGAGTTATCAAACTTCCTTGGTCTTCAAGTGAAGCAGACTCCAAATGGAATCTTCATATCCCAATCTAAGTATGCTAAGGAATTAGTGAAAAGATTTGGTATGTCTGATTCTTCCACCATGAAAACACCCATGCCCTCAAATGCTGTTGTTGATAATGATGAATCAGGGAAACCTATTGATTCAAAAGTATATAGAGCAATTGTTGGCTCACTACTTTATTTAACAGCAAGTAGGCCTGACCTGTATTTGTGCTAGGTTTCAAGTTAACCCCAAGGAATCTCAATTAATTTTATTAAAAAGGATTTTGAGATATATAAAGGGTTGCCCTAATCTAGGACTTTGGTATCCATCAGCATCTGAATTTGAATTAACTGGATTCTCAAATTCAGATTATGCTGGATGCAGAGTAGACAGGAAAAGCACATCAGGAACTTGTCAGTTTCTTGGTGATAGGCTTGTGTCTTGGTTTTATAAGAAGCAGACATCTGCGTCCAATCAACAGCTGAAGCTGAATACATGGCTGGTGGCAGTTGCTGCTCATAGATGTTGTGGATACAAAATCAGCTTCTAGACTATGGTGTCAAATTAAATAATTCAACTATATTTTGTGACAACACTAGTGCAATATCTATAGCACAAAATCCAGTTCTCCATAGTAGGACTAAACACATAGAAATTAGGCACCACTTCGTTAGGGATAATGTGGATAAAAATAAAATTTGCCTACAATTTATATCTACTGATTTACAAAGAGCTGACATTTTCACCAAGCCCTTGGATGAAAAGAAGAATATCTTCTTTATAAATCAAATAGGAATGATAGATGGAGACTCAATCTGTTAAAAATTAAAATTTCTATTTATCCCCTCAATTCTTCGAACGGAGGACGGCGGATTTGAATCATTTGTCAAACGACGGTCGACAAAACCTTTTAACTTCAGAATCGAAAAAGAAAATCTCACCTGTCAAACGGTGGTCGACGAAAAAGATATTTTTGTCGAACGCTGTCTGAAGGAGACCTAAAGTCTTTTCGACATCTATTTCTATTAGGTTTTTGCCGAACATCGCTCCACAAATGAGCCCCCTTCTCCGGTCTATATAATCTCTATTTTATTTCTTAATAGATTGCGCCTACAGAAATTGTTTCCCTCCAGTTCCCCTCTGCACTTGATCTTTTTCTCTTGCAGGTACTAATGGCAATTTCTCAAGCTGCGCTTTACTCCATGAAGTTCGACGCCGAATTTGACATTGATATGGAATCTTTCGCACAATCAGACCAAGTATTCAAAGATATTCTTCAACTTTTTGAAGAACAACAGTTGAAGAAGTTCACGAGCACTTGGATAAAGTTACATACTACAGAAATAAAAGAATGGTTTTACACGGCTAAGCCAGAGGATGAAAGTTTAGCTGGAACCATCTCAGGTCATCAGGTTTCCCTTACCCCAACCATTCTATCTGAAGTTTTTGGTTTTGTGAATGGTGATGATGATTTAGAGCTAAGCTATGTTGAATATGGTGAAGCCTTGATTAAAATGAGTCATTCAACTGGAAACCCAAATCATTTTCTCAAGAAAAACTTGTCCTTGGAATATAAGTTTTTATCTGATATTGTTGGAAAGGTTTTGTTAGGCAAGACAACAGGTCATGATTACATTAAAAGACACCAATTTCTTTTGATGGTGGCCTTGATGGAAAAGAAGAACGTTAATTGGGGATTAATTCTTTTTGGATTGATTAAGAAGAAAATTTCTAAGGATAATGTCTGTTTTGGAAGAGTTATTGGCATAGTTTTGCAGGAAAGGCACCAAGACCTTCTGGTCTCTCCCAAGGTAACAATAAATGCTAGCAAGAAGCTGAACTCAGCTCTCTTTGCCAAATGGGACAGGGTTATTCCAAAGAAGAAACCAGGAGCAGTTGCACCAAAGAAAGCTTCTGAAGGCACCAGGACTGATCCAGTCACTCCCTCAACCCTTCCAGAAGCTCCTCCTCTTGTTTCTTCTCCTCCTCTCCCATCTCCACCTCAGCATATTTCCCCTGCACAAACTCCACCTCCCAATTCTCCTTCACACATTGATGACATTCCACCTCCTTCATTTACCCTTCTACCTCCTCATCCTTCTCAACCTCCATCTCCCATGCATGATGACCATCAGTCACCCATCCACCATTCTTGCCCTATTCATTCAGACATCCCTACACAACATGCCAATGTTGCAAACGTCTTTGTACCAACTTCCATTCCATCCACTTCTCAATCATCTTCATCGCAGCCACCTGAATTCTTATTTCTAAATTTCCAATCTGTTGCTGATCAAATTCTTGATCACATTCTTCCCAAGCTAGATCAAATCCTGGATGCAAAACTTGCTCCAGTTCATCATATTTTTCTAATCTTGACTCCACCCTGGATGAAAAACTTGCTCCAATTCTTACAGCCATTTCTGAATTATCTTCTACAATATCTTCAATTCCTTCCTTTCTTTCTGTCCCTTTTTCTAGGGGCCTAGATTTAGGTTTCCCTGAAGCTAGGCAGGGGGAGATGCCTTATGAAGAAGCTCCAGAAGCTCCAGTTTTAGAGGCTCCAGTTTTTGTTGAAGATACAGTTCAAGTTTATGATTTAGAAATGCTTGATTTGTTTGAAGTATCTGAAATTCCAGTCATAGAAGAGATAAATAATATCTATATTCATCCCTCTCTAGATATTATTTCTTTGCTGTCTAAGTTTGATTCAATTTTCTCAAATCTGCCAAAATATCAAGTATCTTCTAGAGCAATTGTTAAATACACTGCTCCAATAGATAAAGTTTTGCTGAAAAAGATTATCAGAAGTTTTGAAGTTCAGATTGCAGATCCAGTTCCCATTTCAGTTCAAATTCAAAGTCAAGCAGAAGAATCAGTTGCACTTTCAGAGGAAATTATCAAAAGTTTTGATGCTCCAACTTTTGTTTTTGATGAATCCCCAATTTCTGATTTTGATGAAATCTGGAAAGCAGAAGATGAAGCTTTTGAAGTTGAAGAGCAAAAGATTAAAGCTCTTAAATTGGTCAATGCCTTATATGATGAACCAATTCCATCTTCTGATTCTAATGAAGATGATGACAGTGATTCTGAAGATTCATCATCAAAGAAAAAAAAAAGCAAAGTCAATGGATGTCCCCAAGCCTCCTAACCCAGATAGTGATATTCCCTATTACATTCTTCATAATATCCCTCTTGACAAAGATACCCCTCACTGGATGAAGTTCTATGAAAATAAGAGAAGAAAGAAGATGAGGAAAACTGGTTATTATTCTGACAAATCTGTCAAATATAATCATCCTCCTCCTCCTCCTCCTCCAGCAGCAGGTTCAGCAGCACCCTCTTCCTCCTCTCAGAAGTTCACTTCTCAGTAATAAAGTACACCAGCTAACACAAGTAGTTATCAGAGCTCTTGGTATTTAGGACTTTCTTCAACCTCTTCCAAGAATGTTTCTACAGAGTACAAGTATCCAATATCTGATGGATCCTTGCACAGGAAAAGAAATATTCCTTTTGAACAACCTTCATTGCAGGCCATTGATCCTGATGAAAGGCCTCTTTCCCTAGTTAATACAGAAGCTGAAGAAATAGCACAGATGGCTAGATTCAAGGAGACAATTGCCACAGCTCATATTAATAAGGCAAAAGATGAAGGAAAAGATTACTCTCAGTTTTCAACCATGTCAGAGTACAGAAGAAAGGAATTTGAAAAGTATAAATCAAAGAACCTTTTCAATGCTGAAGAATTTTTGATGCAGTACCCACAAGCAGTTGTTATTCAAGGAAAATCTCAAACTATTATTGGAGCTCTGGATCTCTATATAAGTAAGAAGAAATCTGAAGATCCTAACAGGGAAATCATCTTCAAGCCTTCATCAGCAAAGAAATGAAAAAGGTTCAGACTCTCTATTCTGTTCTTGTTTAACATTTTGGTTGTAATGGTCATAAACTCAGAGCACTATATTCTATTCTATCTGCTGAAATGAATTTATATTCTGTCAGATATATTTATTTGCTCTGCTGTTTGTTCTTTTGCTGTTTATAATTTGAATGATTGAAAAATAGTATCCTAACCCAAATAGGGGGAGATTGTTGGAACAACCATATTACTGATTTGGGCTAGGATCACTATGTTTTGACTAGGATCAATTTGACCCCATTGTATAGTTTAAGGGTCAAGTCTTTAGACTGTTAGATTAGCTAGAACATAAGGAAAATTTAAGTTCCTAGCGTTCGACAAATGGCTATCGGCGTTCGACAGATGGCTGCCAGCGCTCGACAGATCTCAACCAGCGCTTGACAAATTTCAACCAGCGCTCGACAGATCTGTAACATCCCCATCCGTTCGGGAGCATATAACAGAAGGTCCGGCCGGGGCCCCACGCCATATACTACAAAACAAACGGGATAGTCACTTAATTGAAATATCGAACGACCCTAAACAACGAACCTAACTCAGAGCATTCTATGCAGAAGCAAAATAGAGAGACAAGACATATAAACCACAAAACCCGAACCCGGGTATGTCCACTTCTATTACTTAGGAATAAATGTTTTACAACACAAAATTTAGGCACGACGGCCTTACAAATTACCAACATCGGCGCGCAGGCCGGCCATACATGAAAAGCAAAAGAACATCAAAAGGCCTTCAAGGGCCGCAGCAACGTAGGGGCTTCAGCCCGCTATGTTCCCGCTCGGTCCAGCACCTGTACAACAAGCCCACCAAAAATGGTGGCAAAACAGGGCAACGGTCAGCTACGACTGACCAAATTATAACGACCCCACCCCTTCACGGGGGTGGCAGTTTCTCGTCCCTGCAAGAGCATCACAGCATATATATATATATATATATATATATATATAGCAGAATGAGGCGGCTAACGCGGCCCAAAAGAATTCATACATATGCATCAATCACAAACGTGGGAATGGCCTCCACGTCTCGTGCTCTCAGGCACTCTTTGGTGTACTCCGCCTCCCACCACCATCCACTCTTGATGGCTTTGCCCTTTGAGGCTAAAGTCGGTGGCCCGAATACCAGGGCTCTCCCGTGCTTTAATTGTGAACATCCCGTAGTACGAAGACTCTTTCCCATTGCTTCCCGACTTGCTGTACGAGACTTACTAATCAGGTGCTACGATGGTGCGGTTTCAGGTTCGCCAAATTCCCGTTGTTCACAGCTCTCGTTGTACAACACGAAGAGCGGGTATGGCGTCCCCTCAGCCCAGGTATTCTCAAATAGCCGGCTCTACGGGCCGCTAAGTCATCCACCAGGACACCCTCACAGATCGGGCACACAGGCCTCAGGTCCTCTCAACAGGTGGGCACAACAACATCACCAAAACGTAGTCTGGGAGCTATCGCCGGCGTAAACGCTAACGCATGGCGATAGTGCACAGAAACCCTATTTTGGCTTCTAGCTGTGGGTGCTTCCCGGGGCACACCCCCAGGCATTGCTGCACATGTAGTAGCACTCCCACTGCCTCAGAACGCACAAATTCACCAGAACCAAGTCTGGGAGCTACCGCCCGACGATAACGCTAACGCCAGCGGTAGTGAACAGAAACTCCATTTCTGTTTCTAACTTCGGGTGTTCCCCGGGGCACACCCCCAGGCGTTGCTGCGCATGCAGTAGCACCCTCTAGTCCTATGAAGCAGGATATCAACACAGAGTTTTCCCCCGGCACGCATAATATCAAAAAGCATCACCAATCCGGACGAACCGTGTCGGATGGGCTTCACACAGCGCGCCTACGTCCATTTCATGCATGGACTCTACATGTATGCAAGATTTGACGGGGATAACACGAATCGACCCGTCGGAGGCCACGACCTCACCCTTTTGGGTTGGGGCCTCAACGATGCACGAAAAAGGACTAGGACACGTCCAAATGAGGGTAGAAGAGATCGTTACCCTTAAATTGCTCTTCTGAACCATGGAGCACGTTCAAGATGGTTGTCCTCTTTGCAGATCCGGACTCCACTCGACGCTTCGAGTCGCTAAACGACGCTCCAAGCTTACGCTGTGGCTTGCGGTCTCCCTTTGTAGCAGCCCTAAAGAGAGCTCAAAGGAGAGGGAGAGGGGAGGGATCGGCCTCCCTGTGCAAACGAGAGGGAGGGGGCTTTGCGGCTGGCAACGAGAGCGAGAGAAATAGAGGGGAGGTTGGGTGTTTAGGGTTGAGAGGGGGAGGAGGTTTTATAAAAACCTAAGCCTATACGCACCCCACTTTGCTATTCGCAGACCACACCCATACCCGCACCCCAAAATAATCTAAACGCACACCAAAATCCGAATTAAATCAATTCGGGGTGTTACAATTCTCTCCCCCTTAAAGAAATTTCATCCCGAAATTTAAAGCACAAACAACGAAATGAAAACTTGTCATACCTGAGTAAACAGATCAGGGTACTCCTCGCGCATGATCTCTTCTGGCTCCCAAGAGAGCTCTTCGCGGCCACAATTGTCCCAATGGACTCTCACCCTCTTGATGGCCTTTCTCCGCAACTGCCGAATATCAACATCAATAATGCAAACCGGAGTCACCTTGGTAGTTAGGCTACTCTCCACTGGCACACTAACGGCCTCCAACACAGAATCAGGCTCTCGCACCGCCTTCCTCAACACAGAGATATGGAAGACATCATGCAGCCCACTCAGCTCCGTCAACAAAACAAGTCGGTAAGCTGCTTGGCCGATGCGCTCGGTGATCTCGAATGGCCCTACATACCTCGGACTCAGCTTCTTCAAGCGTCGGATCCTCGACACTCCTTTGAAAGGCTTTATCTTCAAGTATACCCAATCGCCAACGGCGAACTGGACGTCGCGGTGCTTCGCATTATAGTACTTCGCCTGCATATCCTGCACAACCAAAAGCCTCTCCCGGATCATACGTACCGTTGAAGTCGCCTCTTCGACGTCTTTCCTCTTGAAGAGCTTCGTCTCGCCCGTTTCCGCCCAAGCTAAGGGAGTGCGGCACTTCCTGCCATAGAGGGCCTCGAAAGGCGCCATATGAATACTCGCCTGGTAGCTGTTGTTGTATGCGAACTCAACATGAAAGAGGTGATCTTCCCACCCCTTGCCGAAATCCAGGACGCACATCCGGAGCATGTCCTCCATCGTCCTATTGGTACACTCAGTTTGGCCATCCGTCTGAAGATGAAAGGTCGTGCTAAACTGCAGCTTCGTACCTAATAGACGGTTGACTAGCCTCCAGTCGCTCGAAGTAAAGCGTCCATCTTGATCACTGACGATGCTACCGGGCACACCGTGCAATCGTACTATTGTATCAACATACAGCTTCGCCAACTTCTCCACCGAGTCATCCCTCTGGTTGGGGATAAAGTGCGCCACCTTTGTTAGCCGGTCTACGACTACCCAGAAGGCATTGTTCCTGCGCTGCGATCTCGGCAGCCCATGCACGAAATCCATGGAAACTTCATCGAATTTCCACTCCGGAACCGGTAATGACTTCAAAAAGCCGCCGGGCTTCTGACATTCTGCCTTCACTAGCGCACAAGTGTGGCACTTGGCCACGTAGTGAGCGATGTCCCTCTTCATACCCGGCCACCAGAAAAGGACCTTCTTGTCCTTGTACATCTTCGTGCTCCCCGGATGAACTGAATACCTGGTACGATGCGCCTCGTACATCAACTCATCGCGCAGCTCACCCACCTTGGGGACGCACAAACGGTCGCCTCTCCACTGCAACCCATCACGCACCTGAAACTGGGCATCCGACCCACCACCAGCCTCCTCCGCGTAACGCTTTAAACTCGGATCGAGTTCTAAAGCCTGGCGGACTCTATCTGCGAGGTCGTACTGCACCTCAGTCCAACTCAAACAGGCACTGGCACTGCTCCTCTTCTCCATGCAAGAAATACCCAAGGCCTCCAGGTCACGTATCAGGTGCGCATCATGCATCTGAATCCAGTTGGCCTGCGCTGGAGCCCTGCGACTAAGCGCGTCCGCGACAACATTCCCCTTCCCGGGAGTGTAATGAATCTCGAAGGTGTAGTCCCCAAGGAACTCCATCCACCTTTGCTGTCGCATATTCAGCTCCTTCTGCGTCAGAAGGTACTTCAGGCTCTTATGGTCCGTGAAGATGTCGATCCTCACGCCATACACATAATGCCGCCAAAGCTTTAGGGCAAATATCATGGCCGCCAAATCCAAGTTGTGGACCGGATAGTTCCGCTCGTGCACCTTTAGCTGGCGAGAGCCGTACGCTACTACCTTGCCATGCTGCTGCAGAACATAGCCAAGGCCGCTCCCAGAAGCGTCAGTGTAGATCTCGTAGCCCTCCGTGACGCAAGGTAAACATAAGATCGGAGCCGTGGTAAGCCGCCACTTTAACTCCTCGAAAGCCTGCGCACACGCGGGCGTCCAAATAACCTCCTGCATCTTCCATGTCAGCGTCGTAAGAGGCAGCGCGATCCGTGAGAAGTTCTCCACGAAGCGCCTGTAATAGCCGGCCAGCCCGAGAAAGCTATGGACCTCCGCTACAGTAGAAAGAACAGGCCACTCCCTGATGGCCGCAACCTTCACCGGATCTACCGCCACACCCTCTCCACTAACCACATGGCCTAAGAATGCCACGGAAGGTAGCCAGAATTCGCACTTCGAGAACTTGGCATACAGATGGTTCCTCCTCAGAACCTCCAAGACTACTCGCAGGTGATCACCGTGCTCCTCCTCGGACTGAGAGTAGACCAGTATGTCGTCAAGGAAGACGACCACAAACCGGTTGAGGTACTCTCGGAAAGTCCGGTGCATCAAGTCCATAAACACCGAAGGCGCATTAGACAGCCCAAACGGCATCACGGTGAACTCATACTGCCCATACCTCGTACTGAAGGCAGTCTTCGAGATGTCGCACTCCCTGATCCGCACCTGATAATAGCCGGACTTCTAGTCCAGCTTCGAGTATACTGTCGACCCAACGAGCTGGTCGAACAAGTCGTCTATCCTCGGAAGAGGATACTTGTTCTTCTCGGTCAGCTTGTTCAGCTCCCGATAATCGATGCAAAGCCGCAGGCTACCGTCCTTCTTTTTGACAAAGAGGACCGGTGCACTCCAAGGTGAGGAACTCGGACGCACGTAGACCTGCTCAAGCAGCTCCTGCAACTGCAGCTTCAACTCCGCCAACTCCTTCGGAGCCATACGATATGGCGAGCGGGCCACAGGCTTAGCGCCTGGCACCAACTCAATCGTGAAATCTATCTCCCGCTGTGGTGGAGCACTGGGGAGATCACTCGGGAACACATCGGGGAACTCTGAAACTACCGGAACATCCACTCTGCTGGGCCTCGGCGTTGAAGCCTCCACTAGAGCAAAGAATAACTCTGCTCCCTGTCGCACTGCCTTGGACACCTAGAGAGCAGACATCAGCATCTTGCTCGATCCACGCATGCCCGCAAAGACCGTCTCACGATCGGCACATTGCCCAAACCTAACCTCCTTGGTGGTGCAATCGATGCACGCACGCTGTTCTGACAGCCAGTCCATGCCGAAGATTACATCGAACTCAACCAGGGGGAGTAACGATGCTTTCAGGTCATACTCCTGGCTTCCAACTAGAACCTTCATGCAGCAACTCCTCTCCACACGCATCGAATATCCATTCGGCAGTAGGACCTCCAGTCCATCTGCAGAAGCAATCGACGGCACACCAATACGTTGGACGAAGTCCGACGATAAGAAGGAGTGCGAAGCTCCAGTATCGAAAAGCGCTCTCGCAGGAACGCCTAAAAAATTTACAAAGCCTACGCCGCCAAACAAGGTTAGCATGAACACTAAAACAGGTATATAAAACAGTAAGGACTGTATCTTAAAATATACCTGTCGCGACGTTCTTGGCTTTGATAGCCTCCTGCTGACCAAGACTGAAGACTCTGGGCTGCGGGGGAGCCATACGGGAGGCAGTGGACTCAGCCGCCTTCCCCTTCTCAGAATAAGATGGCCCAGTCTTCTTCTCTGACCTTGGAAGCCCACTTCAGCAATCCCGAGAGAAATGGCCAGGCTTTCCACAAGTAAAACAAATAAGAGAGCCACGTCCAGACGATGCGCCCGAAGCAGAGGGAGCTGGCCCAGATAATCGAGCCTTCTTCCAGCGATTCAACCTCCGCAACTTTGCCGCACTCGGCGCCTTGCCCTCTGGCACTGCCTCGACCACAGGCACCTTGCCCTTCTCCCTGAGCATGTCCTACTCAAGCGCTCGGGCTGAACTAACGAGGGTCGTGAAACCCTGCGTCAACGTCCCTGTCAGAAGGTACCGCAACTCACTACGCAAGCCTCCGCAGAACCTGTTCACCCTTCTCCCCTCGTCATCGAAAGAAGTTCCAGCTTAACGCCAGAGGCGGGTGAACTCATACAGGTAGTCATCAACTAGTCTATCACCCTGCGTCAGAGCCAGGAACTGGTTCTCCATCGCGATCTGCTGCGACGGAGGCACAAACCTTGCCAGGAAGATTCTCGAGAACTCTTCCATCGGCACATCAACCAGTCGCCTTCCCGCAAACTGGCGCCTCTCTACCTCATCCCACCACCGCCTGGCTTCCTTTTCCAATAAGAAAGTAGCGAAGGTCACTTTCTGCGCTTCATCCGACTGTGTCGCTGTCAGAATTCGCTCCATATGCGACAGCCAGTCCTCGGCCTCAGCTGGGGATTCAACCCCGGTAAACAGAGGAGGTCGAAATCCCAGGAAGTGCTTCAGCTATTGCTCAGTAGCACACCTCACGGGGATTTGCTCCACTCTTAGTGGCTCTGGGCCACTTCCTGCACCGGCGGTTGACCTTGCCTTCCAGGCTGGCCATTCAATGCAGCTAGAACAGCTTCTGTAACTAGCCGAACCATCTCAGCAGACGGAGGTGTAGGAGCCTCAGCAGACCCGCTACTCTCAACCACGTCACAGGGACGCGACGGTCCTACTACACTTCGAGTGCCCTACACGAGTGCATCACACAGTTATGCGACAACACAGTCGCAATTAACAACAAAAGGAACACTCAGGTTCCAAAATCATGCAATAATTGTTGGTTTGTTGTTACATTTTATTCCTAAGTGGACATTTTTGGGTTTATTTTACGTCTCGACGGTAGCGCACACCCGTGCTCACCACCCCTTAAAAGAATTCGTCCACGAATTCCTTAGAAGGACACGGAACCCTAGAAGCTGATACCAATTTGTAACATCCTCATCCGTTCGGGAGCATATGACAGAAGGTCCTGCCGGGGCCCCACGCCATATACTACAAAACAAACGGGAACGTCACTTAATTGAAATATCGAACGACCCTAAACAACGAACCTAACTCAGAGCATTCTATGCGGAAGCAAAAGAGAGAGACAAGACATATAAACCATAAAACCCGAACCCGGGTATGTCCACTTCTATTACTTAGGAATAAATGTTTTACAACACAAAATTTAGGCACGACGGCCTTACAAATTACCAACATCGGCGCGCAGGCCGTCCATACATGAAAAGCAAAAGAACATCAAAAGGCCTTCAAGGGCCGCAGCAGCGCAGGGGCTTCAGCCCACTATGTTCCGGCTCGGTCCAGCACCTGTACAACAAGCCCACCAAAAACGGTGGCAAAACAGGGCAACGGTCAGCTATGGCTGACCAAATTATAACGACCCCACCCCTTCGAGGGGGTGGCAGTTTCTCATCCCTGCAAGAGCATCACAACATATATATATAGCAGAATGAGGCGGCTAACGCGGCCCAAAACAATTCATACATATGCATCAATCACAAACGTGGGAATGGCCTCCACGTCTCGTGCTCTCAGGCACTCTTTGGTGTACTCCGCCTTCCACCACCATCCACTCTTGATGGCTTTGCCCTTCGAGGCTAAAGTCGGTGGCCCGAATACCAGGGCTCTCCCATGCTTTAATTGTGAACATCCCGTAGTCCGAAGACTCTTTCCCATTGCTTCCCGACATGCTGTACGAGACTTACTAATCAGGTGCTGCGATGGTGCGGTTTCAGGTTCGCCAAATGCCCGTTGTTCACAGCTATCATTGTACAACACGAAGAGCGGTTATGGCGTCCCCTCAGCCCAGGTATTCTCAAATAGCCGGCTCTACGGTCCGCTAAGTCATCCACCAGGACACCCTCACAGGTCGGGCACACAGGCCTCAGGTCATCTCAACAGGTGGGCACAACAACATCACCAGAACTCAGTCTGGGAGCTATCGCCGGCGTTAACGCTAACGCCTGGCGATAACGCACAGAAACCCTATTTTGGCTTCTAGCTGTGGGTGCTTCCCGGGGCACACCCCCAGGCATTGCTGCACATGCAGTAGCACTCCCACTGCCTCAGAACGCATAAATTCACCAGAACCAAGTCTGGGAGCTACCGCTCGGCGATAACGCTAACGCCGACGGTAGTGAATAGAAACTCCATTTCTGTTTCTAACTTCGGGTGCTCCCCGGGGCAAACCCCCAGGCATTGCTGCGCATGCAGTAGCACCCTCTAGTCCTACGAAGCAGGATATCAACACGGAGTTTTCCCCCGGCACGCATAATATCAAAAAGCATCACCAATCCGGACGAACCGTCTCGGATGGGCTTCACACAGCGCACCTATGTCCATTTCACGCATGGACTCTACATGTATGCAAGATTTGACGGGGATAACACGAATCGACCCGTCGGAAGCCACGACCTCACCCTTTTGGGTAGGGGCCTCAACGATGCACGAAAAAGGACTAGGACACGTCCAAATGAGGGTAGAAGAGATCGTTACCCTTAAAGTGCGCCTCTGAACCATGGGGCACATTCAAGATGGCTGTCCTCTTTGCAGATCCGGCCTCCACTCGATGCTTCGAGTCGCTAAACGATGCTCCAAGCTTACGTTGCGGCTTGAGGTCTCCCTTTGTAGCAGCCCTAAAGAGAGCTCAAAGGAGAAGGAGAGGGGAGGGATCGGCCTCCCTGTGCAAATGAGAGGGAGGGGGCATTGCGGCTGGCAATGAGAGCGAGAGAAATAGAGGGGAGGTCGGGTGTTTAGGGTTGAGAGGGGGAGGAGGTTTTATAAAAACCTATGCCTATACACACCCCACTTTGCTATTCGCAGACCACACCCATACCCGCACCCCAAAATAATCTAAACGCACACCAAAATCCGAATTAAATCAATTCGGGGCGTTACAAGATCTCAGCCAGCGCTCGACAGATTTCAGCCATCGCTCGACAGATTTCAGCCAATGTTCGATAGTTTTCAGCCAGAGCTCGACAAATTCTTTATTGAAGCTCAGATCAACAAATACAAGTTCCAGATTATTTAATTCTTAAATATCAGTTATTTGTCAGTACTCTGAACACAGATCGACGACATTAACGGATATATTCAATATATTTGGACGTATTCAAGTCAGTTAAGTAAGGATATTATATTCTTTGAATATATTCCTTTCTTTCCTTTATTCCAAGGCAAAGATAGTCGTTGACACTTAATGCAAAGGTGTATTTCACGGCTAAGGAATTAAAGGACCTGCAAAAGTCGTTTTGTCTTTGTTGTTATTCCAAGAAAGAATTAAAGTCTGATTATTCTATTTCCAAAAAGAGAATATATCAAAGAGAGACTTTATTGTCTCATCCTCTCGACAGAATTAAAAATATATTCTTACAGAATACAGAAAAAACAACAACAACAAGGATAGGGAAAGAAAAAGAAGAACACTCAGTCAAATATTCTCAGTCTTATTCTTCCTCAAGCAGCAATCACCATTTCTCTGAGAACATCTTCTTCAAAGATCCATCTCCCAGATATCTGCTGCAAAGTTCAAGTCTTCTAAAAGAGCAACAAAGAATCTGAAGAACTTTTCCTTCCATATCAATCTGCTATAAAAGATTTCTGCTTCAAGAGAAAGCCTCTCCACCATCTATCAAATACTTCAATCAGACAAGGGGAGCTTTACACCAAGTCCACTAGAGTCTTCTCTCAGCATCTTGACAGATAAGAACACTATAACCTCTTTCTCACCTCTCTTGTACAGGGTTAATACTCCCTTCAAAAGTGTAACTCCCTGGTGGCAAGACACTTGATCAAAAAATCTAGTTGGTTTTGAGCACCTGAACAAAAGCTCTGTGGTGTGTGGACACCTGATCAAAATCACCTTGGTGATAGGGCACCTGATCAACCCTCCTAGTGGACTCCTACCAAGGGTGGTAGAAGAGTGGACTACCCAGATTCATTGGGGAACCACTATAAGTTCCTTGTGTCCTCTGTGTTTGTTTGTTTCTCTGTGCTGTGCTGTGTGCTTTTACTTATTTAGTTTTCTGCACATATATATTTCTCACACTCTGCTTACACATATATATAACACTACTTTAATTCTACTATAAAAACTATGGAAAAGTGTTTAATACTCTATTCACCCCCCCCCCCCTCTAGAGTAACTTAAGATCTGACCTCCACTTTCACCTTGGATGAGAGGGAGCCGTCAAGCTTTGAGAAGGCCAAAGGCGTGAAGCAGTGGGACATTGCTATGCAGGAGGAGATGGATGCTCTCAAGAAGAATGAGACTTGGTCTCTAGTGCCCAGGCCCAAGGGCATTACCCCTGTGACATGCAAATGGGTTTATAAGCTCAAAAAGAAAGCTGACGGCACGATCGAGCGATACAAGGCTCGCCTTGTGGCTCGCGGGTTCTCACAGCAGTATGGTGAAGATTATGACGAGACGTTCAGTCCAGTGGAAAAGATGACTTCGGTTCGATTTGTTATTGCTTTGGCGGCATCCATTGGATGAGAGATTTGGCAGCTCGACGTGAAGAATGCTTTTCTATACGAAGAGATTGACAAGGATATCTTCATGATCCAAATGCCGAGCTTCATCACGAAGGAGTGTCTGGACTACGTCTGTAAACTGAAGAAGGCCCTATATGGGTTGAAGCAAGTGCCTCGGGCGTGGTATGGAAAGATCGCGGAGTATCTTCTATTCTGCGGGTTCTTTGCTTCAGACTCTGATTCTAGCTTGTTCGTAAAGAAGGAGGGGGCGCTTCGGGTTATTGTTCTGCTGTATGTGGATGACATGATTGTCACCGGGAACTCGAAGGAGGTAGTAGCGAGGCTGAGAGTCGAGCTTGCTATCAGGTTTGAGATGAAGGATTTGGGTGAGCTTCACCATTTCCTTGGACTCGAGGTTCAGAGGCGGGAGAGCGGAGTGCTCGTTTCTCAGGCTGGATATGCAGAGCGGATCGTTCAACGATTCGGTATGGAGGAAGGGAAGAGCAGCTCTATACCTCTGGAACTGCATCATAAACTTCAGAAGGATGAGGGGAGAGTTCTATCTGATCCATTGGTGTTCCGAGCTCTGGTTGGGAGCTTGATCTACTTGACGATCACAAGGCCAGATATTGCTTATGCAGTTGGCAAGGTGAGTCGGCACATGGAGGAACCACGAAAGCCTTATCTTCTGGCGGCAAAAGGAATTTTGAAGTATGTGAAGTCGACCTCTGATCTGGGTCTCCTATATAGGAGAGGGTCAAGATTGGAGTTGCATGGATGCTGATTACGGGGGAGACGTGGATGATCGGAGATCAACGTCTGGTTATGTCTTTATGACGGTCCCCACAGCTATTTCTTGGTGCAACAAAAAGCAGGACTCGGTGTTTGTATCTACCATAGAAGCGAAATACAAGGCTTCGGCCTTGGCAGCTCAGGAATCCATTTGGCTCAGGAGGTTGGTGGAGGTCGTTCATGAGGAGGTTCGAGGTCCCACTTTGCTACGCGGGGACAATGAGAGTGCTCTCAAGCTGGTTAATAATCCAGTCTGTCACGCGAGGACCAAGCATATTGAGATTAAGCATCATTTCATTCGTGAAAAGGTGTTGTGAGGATCTCTTATGGTCGAGCATGTTCGGAGTGTGGACAATGTTGCAGACATTTTCACAAAGCCATTGGCGAAGGGACCATTTACTCGGTTGTGGAGTTTACTCGGGCTAGTTTCCACTTCCCACTTCAAGGGGAGTGTTGAAATTATTGAAGTAAAGTGGAAGGTGGCCGGCGGTCTGATTATTAGAGACCGCAGAGACCGTGCGGTCTCTATTCTGGTACTCTGCCGGTCTGGCTCTGCAGGTATGTCTTTGGCGGTCTAGTGTGACCGGCCGGTCTATTCTTGTTTGCTGCGGTCTGTTCCCGGGTTGTTCTGCTTGGTTGGCCTGTCTTCTTTGTTGGAAGACTAGGCGGTCTGTTCCTGTGTAACCGCTGTGACCGAGCGGCTTATGCAGGGTGGTCTGGCGACTTGTCTGAAGTCGGCCAGATGTTTTTGGTATGCTCTTGGTGATCTAAGGAAGGAGTGGTCGTGTGTCCGCGCGGCTTGTTCACGGTCTTGTGTTCGCGCGTCTTGTGCGTGGTCTGCTGCTGACTTGCGGTCTTGGACAGGCTGTTGTCCAAGTGGTCTGATCTCACAGCCTGCTTTGTGAGACCTCTTATGATATGATGGGTGGTGATTGTATCTCTCCTGTGCGGTGATGACATCCGTCTACCCGCCTATAAATAGGGGTGCATGGCCCATCATTAACAACGAGAACTGTTTGTGGTCAGCAGGTTGCGGTCTCCTTCCTTGGTGATTTCCCAGTGGCTTGAATAAATAGTTTGACAGTGGCTTGTCTGCGAACTGGTTTATGTTGTTCTTATGCTGTTCGCAGCGAGCTCAGTGATCAGGAGACCTTCAGCGGTTAGGCGATCTGAGTTGTGGTCAGGCGATAGCTTCAGTTCTTTGTTCAGTTCAATAAGCTCCAGTTCATGCAGTCTGAGGTGGTGGTCTGGAAGTACAGGTCAAGCCGGGTAATCTGAGTTGCGATCTTACCTGTTTTCTGTTTGAGCGGTCTCAGGTCAAGCCGGGCGGGTTCTGGAGTCGAGCGGTCTGTGCGGTCTCTGCTTGTCAAGCCGCCAGTTTTGTTTTTGGTGTGTTTTGTTTCTCTCTCCTTCGAGATTCTTATGAATCATGTCTCGCCATGTATACCTCGCACTGTAATCAAGTATTGTGATTCAATAAAGCTTTGTGTTGCTGTGTGGCATATTGTGGTTGTTTGGCTATAACTCAGTTGATGCAACTTCTGCTTACTCCTAAACGATTCAAATAGAAAAATTTAACAATTATGTTGATGAAGCTCATCCAGGATATGTTTGCAAGCTCAAGAAGGCTCTTTACGGCTTGAAGCAAGCGCCTCAGGCGTGGTATGGAAAGGTCACAGAATATCTTCAATTCTGCGGATACTTTGCTTCAGATTCTGATTCAAGCCTGTGTAAAGAAGACGGGGGAGCTGCAAGTCTTGGTGTTATTGTACATGGATGACATGATCATCATGGAGAACTCTGAGAAGGAGGTAGCTAGGCTCTGAGCTGAACTAGCTACCAGATTTGAGATGAAGGACATGGGTGAGCTCCACCATATCCTTGGTCTTGAGGTGGAGAGGAAAGAGAGCGGTGTACTCGTTTCCTAGAAGGTCTATGCGGATCGGATCATGAAATGATTCGGCATGGGAGAGGGAAAGAATAGCTCTACTCCACTGGAAGTTGGTTTGAAACTTCAACGTGATGAGAGAATGGTTCTTTCAGATCCTTTGGTTTTCCAGGCTTTGGTTGGAAGCTTGATTTATCTGACGATTACGAGGCCGAATATTGCTTATGTTGTGGGCCGAGTAAATCGATATATGACAGAGTTGCAGAAACCTCATTTTGTGGCGGCAAGGAGCATTTTGAAATATGTGAAGTCCACTTGTGATATGGGTCTCCTTTATGGGAGGGACTCGGGCTTCAATCAGCATGGTTACACGGATGCTGATTATGGAGGAGATTCAGATGATCAGTGTTGGTACAAAAAATGCACCTCGAGGACTCACACTAAAATAAAAGGGAAGGAACTGCGGAGGGCAGGTTACTTAGGACGAAGAAGGCCAGAGAAGAGATCACTGAGGGAAACTTCTTTGATTGATCTCAAAAAAGGATTACAAAGGGGGGTCTAAAACATGCCGGGGGAGAGGCAGAAAAACAACAGAATTTGAGACCGCTTACACAGGTTGTAAGCTGGAGGTTCGAAGCAAAAGTCTTTTTTCAGGTACCCCTACCCCTCTATTTATAGACGTGGAGGCTGCCCAAATGGACAGATCCAAAAATTATGGGCTGCCTGGGGTACAGGAGAGTCGGGGTAGAGGAAAGGGGTGCTAATAACAAAAAAGGAAAAAGAGAGCAGACCTCGCGGTCTGCCGGTCTGGCAGAAGCTTGACCTCCTGTGCCTTGGGAGAAAACACTGGAGTGAGAGCAGGCGATCTGGGGGTCTCTCAAATCTAAGACCGCTGGAAGGGCTCTTTCTGAATGGAGAAGAGGGGTCACGAATTTCTGTGCAAACATAATCCCCACACATTTTCAAGTTGTGATGGAACTTCAGAAATGTTCACTTTGACCGCTGAGTCCATGACTGCCATAAATGCGTTGGGCTCTATAAATATGGCTTCATGGCTTCAGAATTCATAACCTTCTGAAAGGAACAACGAGCTTGAACTTCAAGCGATCACCATAAATCATACAAAAAATGATCTTCGTAATGGTGTCTGTGCTATCTCTACTGAGTAAGCGATCGCTAGGAGCGACTTCTCCAAAGAAAAAGGAGACAGCCAGCCTGAAGAAGAAGACAAATAAGGGTCCTCAGACTCTAGATGAGGCGGGCACGTCGAAAGAGACTGCTCAATCTTCTCCGAAGAAACAGTCTGACTTGCCTGAGAGCACGGTTTTGCCGGTCTCTACTGTTGTTGATTTGTCGAGTAGTTCTTCGGGTCCTCCCATGCTGAAATTTCCTGATCTCTCTATTTCTTTTTATTGCCAGTAAATCATTGAGGTCCTTAACTAGACCACTGTCCAATTTGGCGAGAGCGCTTCAACCAAAGCTATTCTGGCTGGAATTTATGAGAAGAAGCTTGAGGCTGGGAGATTTAAGCAGAAGAACGCTAATTCTCATGAAGCTGCGAAAACGAAAAAGAGAAAGAACTCAAGTTCCTCTAATAAAAAGGCCAAGAAAAAGAAGAATGAAGAAAGTAAAGGTGTGACCTCTCCGGATGCGATCACTCTTTCTGAAAGCAGCGGTCTTAAATATCTTGAGGATGTTCCTGGGAAGACAAGTAGTGGGGTCGGTCTCTATCTCCCTTCTGCGATCTCAGCTTTTTCAAGAGAAGCGGACTCCGAGCTGATTGCTTAACTCGATGAAGAATCTTCTAATGATTTCTCTTGTTCGATCTTGCAGGTGTTGTACCCTTTTGAATATGAAAGTCTCCGGGCGGCCACTGCAGAGAAGGAGATCACCGAAAGGGAGAAGGAAACCGCTGCAGAGGCAATCAGATTAAAGGCAAAAGATGAGAAGGAAGAGAGGGAAAAGAAAGAGTGAGAAGAGGCGGAGAGGACAGCGCGAGTTGCTGAAAAGAAAAAAGAAGAAAAGAAAGCTGCTCTACTCATCGCAGAGAGGAAAAAAGAAGAAGAGATGAAGGTTGCTCTACTCTCCGCAGAGAGAAAGGAGGAAGAGAAAAAGACCGCTCTGCTCGCTGCAGAGAAAAATAAGTAAGAGGAGAGGAATGCTGCTCTGCTCGCCGCAGAGAAAGAAAAGAAAAAGACTTCTGATGAGGAGAGAGTTCGACTGATTGAAAAGGAGAAAATTGCACTTTCTTGCAGTCTGGCGAACCCCTCTACTGCTCAGGTTGACACAATAAACAAAGCGACGACAGATCGCGCATCGGCAGTCTCTGCCTTGCAGACTGGTAAGACAATGATGGCTACGAAATCATTGGAATTCCTTCCCTTGCCTGTTGTTCGACCTAGATCTCCAGAGAGAAGGCATGAGATCGTCATAATTGAAACGGATGACATTCTTATTTGCAATACAGAGTTAAAAAGGAGGAGAAAAGAGGGAGACAAATCACAAAAGAGGAAATTAGAAAGAATGGACCTTGAGCGCTTAAGGGGATCAGACCACCTTTTGCTTACCACAGAACCCGCGGTCGCAAAAGATATCGAAAGTACCTTACATGACTGCGGTCTTGAATTCTTTCCAAGTTTTTTCTTTACACGAAAAATTTTATCTTTGAACAGCTTGTAGTTGAGCTAACTGTCAAACTTTTCTGATCGCAGATAATGAGATCGCTGAAGTTTCTAAGGAAGGAGAGCTCCTTCTGCAAGAGATGGTGGTTCCACCCCAGCTTGCTGAAATCCTTAAGCCAATGTTTGAGGATGTCCGCTCCCTACTGATCCGGAAGCGATAGCAAAATGATGAACTGATGAGTCCTGATCATATACACATTTATGGACTCATCCGGGCCGATTTTCTAGTCTTTGCACGTCACTTTAGACATGTTTTCAATCCTATTTAACATTTTATGCTAGGTGCACGTCTTGGCTCGTTTTGGTGTTATTTCTAGTACATCTTCGTTACTAGTCGTCATGCAGTGTTAAGTGCCACCTTCAGTGGCAAGACTGGTGTCGTATGCTGGAACAGGAGTCGTGCAGGTGTTCCCGGTACAATTCTCTACAGGAACACTGCGCACGATCACTGGTTCTATCGCGCACGACCACCGGTCGTGCGCCACTGATCGTGCACACTAAACGCCCATTTTATGAGTTCTGTTTGGCTTATCGCATGACCATTTACGATAGTGCACACGACCACTGGTCGTGCGCCACTGGTCGTGCGAACATGTATTTTATAAATTTCTTCCATTTCAGGCTTCGCCCAAGCAGCGCGCACGATCGCAGAACTCCAGTGCGCACGACCACTGGTCGTGCGCCAATGACCGTGCGCAGTATTCATTCCAGCGCCTATATATATGCCTGTTCCGCTTTTAGGGTAAGATTCAGCCGCCGGGAGCGCGAGTGGCAGTCCGTACACCGGCGATTTCCATTCCTGGACACCTCCACTTCATCTCCTACGCAAGGGGAAGTCCTCTCCAACCATTCCAAGCATTTCTCCATTGTCCGGGAGCATTCTCCACCATCCGCAGGCCCTTAAGCAGCTGTTTTCCACTCCAATCCGGTGAGAAGAAGAGGAATCCGTAGGTAGAAGACGACAGAACCACGTAGAGAGATCGTGATAGTTTCTCTACACCGGAAGCACAGTCCGCCCGAGTCCGGAGGTAGCTTGACAAACTACCATTCCAGCCGTGAACGGCCACTAGTCTTCATCCATTGGTTATCTCTTTCCTCTCTCCTTCGTTGTAATCTTTGAATCTTTTAAACTTGAATATCATGATGTTTGGTTTAAATGAAATGAATGTTTCTTCTCTTTTCATCATTACTTGCTTGTGAATCGCTTCGCCTCCACTCATCCACTCACTCACTCACGCACTCAAGGTGCTCGATCCGCGTTAGCAAGAGCTAACGGCGCTTGTGAAGAGGTGTTTGCGACCCTCACCTTCTCGCACTAGAGCACGCTCCATCCGCCTCACGAAGCACGGCATCGCGGCCGTTGCATCCATCTCGCCTTGCGAAGCGGTGTGTTCGACCTGCATTTCATTCATTGTTGTTAAGAGTAGGAAAACCCAACCAAAACCCCCCCTTTGTGTGTTTGTTTACGCTCGTGTAACAATAGTCACACAACGTGTTTTGTACACCCAACCTGCATTCCTCAAGAGACCGACACTCTGGGATTTTATTCCCAAACTTTATTACTTGCGCGACCGGTGCACTTGCCGGAATAATCGCATCATGTTTTTGGCACCGTTGCCGGGGAATGTTCAGGCGTGTAACGTCTTGCGATGTGAACTTCTGTTACAAGAGCAGTTGTTTTTGATTTTCTTTGTTTTGTTTTCTTTTTGTTGTGACAGTGCATGCAGAGACAAGCCGCAGGGGAACTCGCACCCTTTGATCCCGAGATCGAACGGACGGCTCGCGCACGAAGGCGCGCTGCAGCCGTACAGGCGGCAATGGGTGACCACCTAGACCCAGACAATGTTGAACCAAGAGTGCCCGATGTGGAGCAATACCACCTTGGAGATGAGCAAGAGGTCGTGAGTCCTCGACCCAGAACGATGAGAGATTATACCACTCCGACAGCTGGGAGTGTATATCCTGGGTTCGGTCCTAACATCATGAACAACCAGTTCGAGATCAAATCTGCGATCTTGAACATCATCCGGAACAATGCTCAGTTCTCCGGGATGGCCAGTGAAGACCCGCACCTGCACTTGGCAGAGTTTTCTGATATCTGTGGAACTTTCCGCTACGCTGGGATTCCTGATGATACAATCAAGCTGCGACTGTTTCCATTCTCACTTCGTGACAAGGCCAAGGTGTGGCTTCATTCTATTCCTCCTGGGACCGCCGCGACTTGGGATGCTCTCGCATCCAAGTTCCTAGCCAAATTTCATCCTGTTGATAAAATTATGAGTCTGCGGCGGGAGATCGCCACTTTTTGCCAAGCTGATCAAGAGACCCTTGCCGAGGCGTGGGAGCGCCTCAACGATCTTCTCCGCCGTTGTCCGAGCCACGAGCTCCAACCGTGGAATATAGTAGAGACATTTTACTTTGCGATCGAGCCCAACTACCGGGCAATGATCGATGCTGCTGCGGGCGGTACTTTAATGAACCATACTCCAGAGGAGGCTCTTCGAATTCTGCGGGACACTGCCTCCCACAGCACATTTTGGACTGCCGGGAGAAATGCTCCAAGAAGTGGCCGTGGTCTCTTTATGGTCGACTCTCTTCCGCCTACATCCGCACCGGCTGCTGTTATTACGTGCGAGGGATGCGGAGGCGGTGGCCACCACGCATATGAATGCTCGGGCAGTGATTTATCAGGTAACTTCGCGCACCTCTCTTTAAACGAATCGGTTAATTTTGTTGGTAATCAATCAAAGGGGGTGCCATTCAATAACACATACCATCCGGGAGTGAGAAGTCACCCAAACTTCTCATGGAACTCTAGCGCGCCTGGCCAACGTTGGGCACCGGGGCAGCATCAGAACGATGCCTACGCCTCCGGGAGCCAACCAAGGCCACCTCATCCGGAATATAAACAAGGCCCCCCAGCTCCCAAAAAGAGTAACTTGGAGGAGATGATGGAAAAATTCATGCAAGTGGCTAACTCTAATATGGTTAACCAAACCGCGTCCATGCGAAACTTGGAAACGCAGTTGGGCCAATTGGCCCAAGTGCTAACCGAGCGGTCGCAAGGGACTCTCCCTAGTAACACTGAAAAAAATCCAATAGACCAGGGGAAGAGCCTTGGCGACGCGGAAGTGGATCATCCGCATGAGTTAGTGATTTCCTGTTCAATTAATAACATTGAAACTAAGGCTTTGTGTGATTCCGGTGCTTCCCGCAATGTCATTGCTTTGCAAGACGTTGATAAATTACAACTTGAAATTAACACGGAGGACCGGAAATCTCTTGTGCTCGCAAACGGTATTGTCATACAGTCGGAAGGGGAAGTTAAAAATGTTGAGGTCATAGTTGAGGGGACAGTGGTGGTTGCTGACTTTCAAGTGTTGGGACCCCGTGAAAATCATTCCATTCCTATCTTGGGTGTGCCATTTTTGAAAGAGAGTGGTGCCACCCTTGACTTTTCTGCGGGATGTGTCCTCCTACCCAAGAAGGCACCCTTGCCCACTTACCCCAAGACTATAACTAAAACATCCATTCGCTCCTCTCCTTATATTTTGATGAATTGCTAAGTTGTGCAGGGGATGATTTAGGAAATGGATCATCTGATGAGAAAAAGGAAGTGCACCAGTCAAGTGGAGAGGAAGAAGTAGATTCTCGGCGAGACGATGACTCCAAGAGGGAGGAGGACAGCTGTCCTAAACTTTTTGAGCTGAACGTGATTCGGGACGACGTCCCATTATTTTCTTGTATTAAATCTTGTAATAAACAAGTTAAGCGTTCCATCTCTTGGGCTGATCCGGTCGTCACTGCGGCGACGGAAGTGACGCCTTCTGCTTCTAAGATCGGAAATTCTGAAAGCGTTCAACGGTGGCAGTCTCTGACTGTCGCTAAACTTAAACTTGAGAAGCGTCTGTGTGATGCGCGCTCTGCCGCTCTCCGTGGCAAGTGGGCGGAGGTTAGGGGAACACTGGGTGACACTAGTGTTGGCCCTAAAGCCTTCACCTCCCGCTTACAAGCTGCAGGAGACGGGCATCATAAAAGCGCATACAGTTGATTTTCTTCTTCTCTCTTTTTGTGTGAAACTCTTTTTTTTTGTGCTCTTGCTTAATTTCTGCACTCCATAAACAATTTTAATACAGGTATTTGGTCCAGCTTAAGGACATAAAATAAAAGCGCTGCTGGGAGACAACCCCGATTTGCTGTTTTCTGTTTTTCTAACATGTTTCAATTCAGTTTTTATGTTTGTTTGCTGCTTTTAGTGTTTTGCTTGCAAGTATGCTTTGTACTTTGGGATGGCGGAAGCTGCGGATTGCTCACAAGTTTAACGCCAATCGTCTGGTATGCTCAATTCTGAGCATTGGGTAACATTTCTCCTCCCTAGCTTTCAGTTTATGTGACGCCATGTTTAGATTAAGTCTGGGGGAGAGGACGTGTTATCCACTATGCGCACATGTTGCACCGCATGCTAGAGGTTTATTCAGATTTTTCCATTGTCATCATATCTATTCCACGCTTCACACACCACCGCACTCGCATGAGCGCGCACTTATCTATTTGTTTAGTTCCGAATAAACTATTTTGGTTAGGAATGCGAATTGGGATGGTAGCTTAGGAATTACTATTTGGAGTGCGATGTTGACTCGAGCAGTGTTCTAGTCGCATCCGCATGCTACAATAGAATTTGAGTAAAATTAGATTATTTCTATGCATTTAATTATGATTAGTATTTGTGCGTAGTTTTAGATTTATTCTACTCAAGTGGTGAATGTGAATGAAATTGGTGATAACCCGGTGTTGTGTGTATACGAGCGCTAGTTGTGTGTTGCTCGAGTCGGGAGGAAGGTTTATCTTTCTCGTGGGCTAAGAACTTGCCCCAAGCGACTCTTGAAGCATGGGTGCGGGCGATTCGTTGAGTTAAATGTGATATAGGCCACCTTTTGGCTAGTTTGAGCCTTAGCTTTCCTTATCCTATTCGCTCACCTTTGCTACCCAACATTTGTGCCTACCACTCCCTTGTTCAGCTCCTCCTCCATTCACCAAGGCCTGAAGCTTATCCCACTGTCGCAACCAAGTATATGTTATATGCACTCATGTTCTAGAGTTGGTGTGATGTTTGGAATCGTTGTGATGTGAAGGGGAAATAAACTCTATTTGTTGATTTTGAACCAACCGGAGGATAAGAAAAAGAAAAAGAAAAATATGATAGTGAAATAAAAATCTGAGAAAA
Organism: Dactylorhiza incarnata; assembly: GCA_033032865.1. Classification (NCBI taxonomy): domain Eukaryota; kingdom Viridiplantae; phylum Streptophyta; class Magnoliopsida; order Asparagales; family Orchidaceae; genus Dactylorhiza; species Dactylorhiza incarnata. The sequence continues at coordinate 3,869,333 of JAWHQI010000037.1, read as the reverse complement.
AAAAAGTGTATTGTAATGGTTATCCTTCCGAGTGTATTACAAAATCTGTTGGTATTTGTGGAGTAGGCCGTGTGCACACCTAGTTTTCATAATAAGTCTGAGGGTGTGTTACACGAGCTTTGTTTTTGTTTTTGCTTGGTGCAGCGTCCCGTCGACTCAAGTTGGTTGCGTAGCCTTCGTTTTTACCCTTGATTATCATACCGCAACCTAAGCCCCAACTTAATCCTAAAGTCCTATTGATTTATCTCGTGCGTTTGCTAGCGCCGTGGAGAGAGTGTGACCGGGCAAGCGTATGGTTCCCGACGTTGATGGATTTCAGCGGAGTTATTCCTGAACCCGGATCTTGTGCAACAACCTCCTTAGTGGCTTGTTACTTTCACACCGGGCATGATCGTCAAATTCTTCATAATTCACCAACTGAGTATTAATAAATCTTTATTTACGCTCTAATACTCTCGTAAATTAGTTAGAATAGTTAGAATCTCTTTTTACTAAATTTCTACTCGCATGCTTTTCTTACTTCGCATTGTACTCTTTTGTGTAATTTTCTTTGTTAACTACCATTTTCACACTCCGCCGAATTCGTTTGCTCGGGACGCGCAAACAGGTAAGTCTGGGGGTGTGATGAGTCCTGATCATATACACATTTATGGACTCATCCGGGCCGATTTTCTAGTCTTTGCACGTCACTTTAGACATGTTTTCATTCCTATTTAACATTCTATGCTAGGTGCACGTCTTGGCTCGTTTTGGTGTTATTTCTTGTTCATCTTCGTTACTAATCGTCATGCAGTGTTAAGTGCCACCTTCAGTGGCAAGACTGGTGTCGTATGCTGGAACAGGAGTCATGCAGGTGTTCCCGGTACAATTCTGTACAGGAACACTGCGCACGATCACTGGTTCTATCGCGCACGACCACCGGTCGTGCGCCACAGATCGTGCGCACTTAACGCCCATTTTATGAGTTCTGTTTGGCTTATCGCACGACCATTTACGATAGTGCGCACGACCACTGGTCGTGCGCCACTGGTCGTGCGAACATGTATTTTATAAATTTCTTCCATTTCAGGCTCCGCCCAGGCAGCGCGCACGATCGTAGAACTCTAGTGCTCACGACCACTGGTCATGCGCCAATGACCGTGCGCAGTATTCATTCCAGCGCCAATATATATGCCAGTTCCGCTTTTAGGGTAAGATTCAGTCGCCGGGAGCGCGAGTGGCAGTCCGTACACCGGCGATTTCCATTCCTGGACACCTCCACTTCATCTCCTACGCAAGGGGAAGTCCTCTCCAACCATTCCAAGCATTTCTCCATTGTCCGGGAGCATTCTCCACCATCCGCAAGCCCTCAAGCAGCTGTTTTCCACTCCAATCCGGTGAGAAGAAGAGGAATCTGGAGGTAGAAGACGACGGAACCACGTAGAGAGATCGTGACAGTTTCTCTACACCGGAAGCACAGTCCGCCCGAGTACGGAGGTAGCTTGACAAACTACCATTCCGGCCGTGAACGGCCGCTAGTCTTCATCCATTGGTTATCTCTTTCCTCTCTCCTTCGTTGTAATCTTTGAATCTTTTAAACTTGAATATCATGATGTTTGGTTTAAATGAAATGAATGTTTCTTCTCTTTTCATCATTACTTGCTTGTGAATCGCTTCGCCTCCACTCATCCACTCACTCACTCACGCACTCAAGGTGCTCGATCCGCGTTAGCAAGAGCTAACGGCGCTTGTGAAGAGGTGTTTGCGACCCTCACCTTCTCGCACTAGAGCACGCTCCATCCGCCTCACGAAGCACGGCATCGCGGCCGTTGCATCCATCTCGCCTTGCGAAGCGGTGTGTTCGACCCGCATTTCTTTCATTGTTGTTAAGAGTAGGAAAACCCAACCAAAACCCCCCTTTGTGTGTTTGTTTACGCTCGTGTAACAATAGTCACACAACGTGATTCGTACACCCAACCTGCATTCCTCAAGAGACCGACACTCGGGGATTTTATTCCCAAACTTTATTACTTGCGCGACCGGTGCACTTGCCGAAATAATCGCATCATGTACTCCGTGCTCGAGATGATCAACTCTGGGTTCAGATCACCGACTTTGAAGAAAGGCTGCGAGCTAATGAAAAGCGAGTACGCGAGGTGTGCGATCTGAAGAATGCCGAGCTCTTTCGGGCGCTTCGGAAAGCTGAAAAGGATGCTAAATACTACAAGAGAAAAGCTGCAGCTCTGTCCGCTGAGGTTGCCATCCTGAGGGGTGGTCGTGCAAAAATGACAATGAGGCAGGGGACTTCTGGCGATCACGCGGTGGAGAGACCGACTTCAGAAATTATGGTCATCCCTATGGAGCAGGTGGATAGAGAGATGTCCAAAATTCATCGAGCTGCGATGTCCGCTAATCATAGACTGGTGTCTGTTCTGATCGTCGTGAATGAGATGCAAGACATTGCGGCTTTTGTAGGAAGAAACCGTCCGAATAGGAGATAAATTATTTCTTCACGTGGTCTTGAACTTTTGAAAACTTGAACAATTTGATCTGTTGTAATATATATGCTGACAATAATTTTTGTTTATATGCGATCTCCATGATGTTGTGATGTTGATCTCTTATTATTGTGTGCTGCTTATTTTACTTTTATTTACATACTTGTCATGCTCTGGGATTCTGCGGTCTCGCTTCAATGAGACCGAATGTATATCGATATTTCTAATCATATGCAGGTATACCATTGGTCTGAGCAATTTTACTGGGCGATCTCAGAAGAAGTCATCATTACGAAAATATCCTTGGATTTCTATAAATAGCTGGCCTTGGAATTTTCCTTTCACACTTTTCGAATGCGCCCTAAGCACGGTCTCAGCGAACTTTAATTATGGTGTCCGCGTGAGCTTCCTCTACCGAAGTCTTCATGGAGGCTGATCACAAACCCAACTGTCTTTCCAAGGATGAATACATGTCCTTTATTGCAAAACATATGGTCCAAAACCAGATCATGGTGAGACCGCCTAAAGAGGATGAAGGATTAAATTTTGGAGAGGAGAACAAGTTCATTATTCCCATCGATCACTTCGATTATGGGCTAAAACTTCCTCTTCCTTGGGAAATTCTCAAGGTGTTGGAATATTACAGATTTTTGCTCGCTCAGCTGCCTCCAAACTCGATCGGTCTCATCAATGTTTTTATCAATTACCTGAGGTCGGAAAGAATTAAGTTTACCATGGCACTCTTCCGCGCGACCTTTACTGCAAAAGTATTAAAAGAAAGACAAAAGAAAGAGGTGTTTAAGGGATTAATCTATTTTTCATGTGAAGGTGTAAAAATTTTGAATCTTCCCAATAAAGTTCCTTTCTGGACAGAAAGGTTCCTTATTTTTGAAGGCGACTTCGACGGTCTCAGCAGCTGACCATCTCCAAGAGCATAAGGCGTCTTCAAGAAACACAAGATGATCTCAGGAGAGGAGCTGAAAATTTTGGCCTTTTTAGTGGGAAAGCGACTGGATCTCCTTCATTATCTATCAATCTGGCCTGAGATCGCTTAGATTCCTCCGGAAGAAAGTGAGTATTTTCCCTGCGTTCTTATGTGTCCTTTCCATAGTTTCTTGATTTTTCTAACTCTTTCTTTTTCAGCGGCCTTTGCGATCCCTGCAGCCGACCCGGTGGCACCAGCTGAAGAGGTGCTCACTCAGAGGGAAAGAAGAAAAAATAGAGAAGAAGAGCGTGAGACAGCTAGAGTTGGTGATACATCTGAGACCGCCATCGACCAGTTTCCTATGGCCGGTTTCATAAAGAAACAAAAGGACATCAAGGTAAAATCCCTTCTCAAATGGGGTGCAAAAGGTAAGGTCGTGGAAGGTGTCCACCAATCTCCCTCTTCGGTGCGGAAAACTATCGCACTATGCTTTTGCGGTCACCTCGACCCTTTTTGGAAAGAAAAATCTCAAAGAAGCATATAATTTTGAGACCGAGATGCTTCCCAATGCCTGTGCTCAAGCGACCGCTAGGAGTACGGTTTTATATCACCACATGGGGCAGTCTCTGCGAAGGGCCCTAAAAGAAATTGAGATCTTGCACGAAGAGCGAAATGTAAAATAATTTTTCTTAAGGTATCTAGCTCTCTTTATGTGACCGCGCAATCTAATTATTTTCTTCTGCAGCATTCAAAAGAAGCAGCGTATGATCCAGACAATCTTAAATTCCAGAAAGCTCTAATGTAACACATAAAAGAGACCGCTGAGCAGGTGATCTCAAAACCTCACGACTGTGGCGATCTTACTGAGGAATTTAAATATATCAAATTTGTCGATCTTTTCCCCGATGCTACAAGGGTAATAGACGAACAGTCGATCATGGTTGGTGAGGTCGTTGTTGAGGGAGAAGAAGAGGAAGCCGATGTTGATATTGAAGGAAATGTTGACGAAGCGAGTGGAAGCCAGTATGTTGCTGGTAATGAAACATGTTCTGCCGCAGACTCAAGCTCTGGATCTAAAGTTTCTGCCAGAGACTCAGAAGAATCTTCAGACAAGACCGGCCCTTCTTCATCTGATGAGCGATCTCCCAAAAGTTCAAGAAGCAAGTAGATCTAATTGTAATCTTTACTTTTTGTGCATGCGGATTTCGTGACTGCTCGATCTGATGTAATGAATATTGAAATGGAAAAATAGACATTTGATATACCTGTCTCTTCTGCGAATGAATGTTTTTCTTGTATAATTCTTTAAATGTCGATTGTACTATTCACGACGCTGTTGTAATGAGATAGAAATGGCATTCAATCTCAATGCCTTATATGTTACCTAACTCGGGATAATTAACTTATACATTTTATATTGAGCGGTTCAATAAAGGCGACCTTGCATTTTCAGATCGTATTACTGGGAGGTTGAATACCAGCTTTAATTAAGAAAGAATGAAATCACGAGATAGCTAAAGATGGGCAAGATCTCTTAAGACTAGCGATCTCTGGCTATAATATACCTATATGAGACCGTTTATCTTATTTGTGGTCTACGACCTTTAAAATCTGCCAAGATAACAGCAATTCGTAGATATTGATTCTTAATAACTTCGAGCAGGAAAATAAGATATGATTTTCCATGGTTGAAACCGCTCCTTAAAAAATACAGCCCTTTCATAGTGGATAGTCCGCGTTCTTTAATTCTTCAGACCATTCCTTGGATATTTGGAAAAAATCTTTTTATGATAACCAGCGATCTCCCATATTTATAAGATATTTATAAATCGGAACCACGATCTTTATTTTTCCAGTCCGGTTGATATGAAGGTAGATAACAATTCTGGTTAAACAAGAATGAGATCATGAGATCGCTGAGGATGAACAAGATCGTTTATAACTGGCAGTCTTTGGCTATAATACATCTTTACGAGGCCGCTTATCACATTTGCAACCTCTAGCTTTGAACATTTGTCAAGTTAAAAAATGACAATTCGTAGATGTTGATTCTCAAACAAATAAATATAGGATGCGATCTTCAATATTTCACAGGATGCTTTAAAACGGGATATCTTGAATTTGTAAGATATTCAGAGATAAAAGGTCATAATCTACATGATTCCCGAATAGCCTCCAATAAGAGCAAGAACGACGATCTTTCAATGATTTAGAGTGCCTCTTAGATAGAAATGATCCTTTCAAAGAGGATCAGTGACCTTCTATTTTTCCAGATCGCTAATTTAGCCTGGCACCCATCTCACATTTCCAAGACCGCCCTTCAATAGCTATGAACATACTATAAATCTTGGCCATTCAAAAATTTTATAAGGTCTTGAGGGACTTCGAGGCGGCGGTCTCAATTGCTCTAGACCTCCCCATTTCTAAAACAATCTAATATCGATACCGGCGATCTTCAACAGCCTCAGACCGTCCATTCATGATAAGAGCTTGATGGATATAATTTATAATGATCTAAGGGCAGGTGCGGCCATGCCAGCATTGCTTTCCTCAAAAGACCATCACAATTCTAGTATCTTCAGAAAAAGAGAGCAAGAAAAAGAAATGACTAGCTCAGACTGATAAAAAAAGGGCAGGTGTGGTTATGCCACGGAGGCCATACCAACATTGCTTTCCCCAAGTGACTATTTAAAGTTATACCATACAACCAACCTCCTATTAGCTATCCTCATACTATTGAGCATTCGAGGGTCACAGAACCAGATGATCCATAGGGCAGGTGCGGTCATACCGCGGAGGTTACACCAACATTGCTTTCCCTGGAAAGACCATTAAGACTGTAATGATGTCCTTCTATAATGCATGACAGAGCTGAACATTCACCTCGATTTCCCTTGATGCAGAGGTGTGTCAGATGTCAGCCAGGACCCGACATCCCAAAGTTCCTCCGCACGAGCTTGGCGAGCTACTGCTACACAATGCGAAATCTCCCCACTACCTGTGGTGCTGGCAGATTTACTTCTCAAGCTTCAAGTCGAGGGGAATGAAGTAGGATCCGTCAATACCTCTCTTGGTATGACCTTAGCTATTAATAGTTAATTAATATATCTCAAAGTTTTCTTTATAATGTGCATGAAGCAAGAGTTTAGATCAACTTTATCATAACACTTGTAAAAAAGAAAGAAAGAAAGAGACAGAAAAAATACAAGTTTTAAGAAAAGAAACGCTTGAGGTCATCTCCACTCCAAGTGTGAGATAAATCTTCCCCTTCATAGGATTGGAGATGATATGCTCCATTCTTGAGTGCTTCCTTAACAATGAATGGTCCTGTCCAGTTTGGATTAAGCTTCCCAACTGAGCCAGATCTTGCTGTTGCGTCAACTTTCTTGAGGACTAGGTATCCAACAACAAATTCTTTAACTCTTACATTATTGTCAAAAAATCTGGCCATCCTCCTTTTTACTTCTTCTTGTCTAATAGTTGTCGTATCCCTTAGTTCTTCGATGAGATCAAGACTGCATTTCAACTCTTCATCATTTTCTTCCATCCAACCATTTTGATGTTGTTGGGATAATAATACTCTCGAACTATTAACATGAAATTCAACGGGAATGAGAGCTTCTGAACCATGAGATAATTTGAAAGGAGTCTCTCTAGTGGCCAAAGTTGGAGTTTTTCTTAAATCCCATGATACCGAAGATAGTTGTTATGCCCAATTACCTCTAAGATTTTCCACTTTCTTCTTCAAGAGGTTGATTATGAGTTTATTGGCAGCTTCTACTTAACCATTGCTCCGAGGGTGATGTACAAAGGAAAATCGCAACTCAGTGCCAATCTGATTGCAAAAAATTAAAAGACTTGAGTTGTTAAATTATGGACCGTTATCTATAATGATTGCCATGGGAATTCTATGTCTACAAACTATCTCCCCCCAGATGAAATTCCTCACTATCTGAGTAGTAGTCTTAGCTAACGCCTTTGCTTCAATCCATTTACTGAAATAATAAATCATGATTAAAACAAATTTGCGCTGCCCGCTTGGTAAGGGAAAAGGTCCAATCAAATCCATCCCCCAAACTGCAAATGGCCATGGGGTGGCTATAGACCTAAGCTGCTGAGCTGGCTGATGCTGAAGGGGGGAAAACTTCTGGCACTAAACACATTTCTTTGCGAATTTTTCTGCATCCTTCCTCATCTGGGGCCAGAAATATCATTGTCTTAGAATCCTCCTGTTGGGGAAATGATTTCTCTTAACCCCTAGAAATGAGTTAAAGTAAGAGTTTTATGAATGAAAAACAAGACTAAGTAAATATGCGTCGAATAGTATTTGACGCAACGTCGAAATAAAGTCGACGTTTTCTTCAGGATATGTCGAAGTAACTTTAGGAAGATTTCGACGTATGTGTTGTCGACGCTACTCTTATTTCTAGTCGACGCATATAAGGAAGTCGACGCACCTTAGTCGACGCACCTTCCTTATTCTTCTCTCGACGTCCAGCCAGGATGAATTCGACGCTTACGTCGAATAGTAATCGACGCACGTCGATTTATATGACAGATTTAAATATGCGCTAGATCTCTTTCCTTCTTTCAGTAGATCTAATTTATATGGAATAAAGTAAATATTTATAGCCGTTCTGAATCATTCTCCTTCTATTTGATTCTTGGCTAAAATGTGACTAACCCTATTTTGGATATTATTTGAAATCTGAATTAATATTCTCCATTTATGTTATATCTGCTATGGAAATATTTCTCTCCTCCTAAATCTCTGGCTGCTAATTAATTCCTCTCCTATAGTGCTATCTTATTACACAGAGCTATAAAATAAGGAGGAGGTCGGCAGGAAATGCAGTTGAGTGATCTACCACACATATTTGATATAGAGGAAAAGCTCCCAAAAGAAAAGAGAGATATTGAGAAAAAGCTCTGCAGCAATATTCAACCATTTCTTCTTCTGCTCACTGCTGCAAAATCTGATTGCTCTCACTAAAAGAGAGATAGGCTACAAATCTTCTTCTCTCTATAGAAGAAAGATTTAATTCACTTCTTGTGCTTCCAATCTTCTTGCTAGGAAGAAGATTCATTATTGTTTCTTACTCTCTTTCTTTCTTACTTATATATTGTAAAAGAGTTTTTAGAATCTCTCTTCAAAAAATTCAGTGTAAAGGTTCTAAGAGTCTCCTTGTCAAAAGACTCAGTTGGTTCTAAGAGTCTCCTTGTCAAAAGACTCAGGGTGGTTCTAAGAGTCTCCTTATCAAAAGACTCAGTACAAGATAGTGAATTCCTACCAAGGGGGTAGAAGAGTGGACTACCCAAAGTTTGGGGAACCACTATATTTTCTTGTGTTGTGCTGTGATTTTCTCTCTTGCATTTACTTTAGTTACTTGTCTAATTCTTGTTGGTGTGTGGGAAGCTCTAATCTGTGATCATACACATATATATATATTAACTTTGCACAATATATTTTAAATCTCTATTCACCCCCCCTCTAGAGAATTCTAGTGAGGTTAACTGTGCACTTTCACCTCCTTTCCAAGGTTCTAGTTCCCGAATGACTACCACATTCTCCCGAATGAACCTCTTGAAGGATAGTTGGAATTTCTTCTTCGGAAATACATCATGCAAGAGGCGAAAGAAAGGTTTTCCTGTAAAGAATTTCTGCAACAAGATAATAATGGGCTGCTTTAAGATTAAACCTTTTCCTATCCTTTACCGTTGAGTGAAAATCTCCAGTCGAGAGGTAAAGTATGAAAGGATACATCCAGGACGGGCATTGGTCTATCTGCATGACTTCTCCCTCCTCGATAGCTGGACGAAATTACTCTGAGGTAGTTCCTCCTAAAAGAAGACTGAATTTTGCTAACTCATCTGCCTCCTTAATCTCTTCTCTTGGGATATGTTGGATTGTAAAGCTCTTGAACCTGCTTATCTCAATTTTTACTAGAGCTTGATATTGCTTCAGAATGTGATCCCTGGTCTCGAAGTTTCCATTTACTTGAGATGCCATTACTAGAGAATCTGTTTTGACTTGAACGTCTTCGATTCCCAATTCTCTTGCGAAACTGATACCGGCGAGCAAAGCTTCAAATTCAGCTTGGTTGTTTGTTGTCGGGAAATAAAACTCTAAGGCTTGATCCTGTCTAACTCCATTTGGATTGATCAAAATAACTCCAGCTGCGGAAGAATTTTTTCCTGAAGCTCCATCAACAAAAATTGTCCAGGCGAGAGGAGCTTTGAGCTCCTTCTCCGAACTAGCCTCTTTAGCATCGATCATAAAATCTGCTAGTACCTGAGCTGTGATCGCTACTGTTGGGGAAATGATTTATCTTAACCCCTAGAATTGAGTAGAATATAAATTCTAAGAATAAAAAATTAGGCTAAGTAAATATGTGTCGAATAGTATTCGACGCAACGTCGAAATGTAGTCGGCGTTTCTCTCAGAATGAGTCAAAGTAACCCTAAGAAGAATTCGACGTAATCTTTGTCGACGTACCTCTGACTTCTAGTCGACGCATTTAATAAATTCGATGCACCTTAGTCGACGCATCTTCCTTATTCTCCTCTCAACGTTCAGCCAAGATGAAATCGACGTTCACGTCGAAAAGTAATCGACACACGTCGATTTCTATAAGAAATTCAAAAACACGCTAGATCTCTTTCCTTCTTTCTGTAGATCTGGTTTTTTTTGGAGTGATATTATTCTTTTATAGCCGTTCTGAATCAGTCTTTCCTTCTATTTGATTCCTGGCTAATTTGATTAAGTTTATTATGGATATTATTTGAAATCAAAAAGATCTCTTTCCTTCTACAGAAATATTGATTATGGAAACTTTTATCTCTTTATAATTCTCTGTCTGCTAATTGATTATTCTCCTTTAGCAATATCTTTTTAAACAGAGCTATAAATAAGAAGGAGGTCGGCAAAGAATAACAACTAGTGATCCGCCATATACATTTGAAAAAGAGGAAGATCTCCCAAGTGAAGAGTGAGAAAGCTGAGAAAAGAGATAGTGTGCTGCAGCAAAGAAAAACCCTTCATCTTCTCCTCCTTCTGAAGCCATTCTGCTGCAAATTCTGAGAGCTCTCACAAAAGAGAGAAAAGCTTACAATCTCCTTCTCACTATAGAAGAGAGATTACATTCACTATTGTTGTGCTTCTAATCTTCTTGCTAGGAAGAAGATTCTTTCTTGTCTTAATTGTTTCTTCTAATTCTTCTTCTCATTCTTATTTCAACTTCAATTGTGTAAAAGAGTTTTTAGAATCTCTCTTCAAAAAATCCAGTTGTACTGGTTCGAAGAGTCTCCTTATCAAAAGACTCAGTCTGGTTCTAAGAGTCTCCTTATCAAAAGACTCAGTGCAAGATAGTGAATTCCTACCAAGGGGGTAAAAGAGTGGACTACCCAACATTTGGGAAACCACTATATTTCTTTGTGTTGTGCTATGATTTTCATTTTGCTATTTCTTTCTTTATTTACTTAATTCTTGTTGGTGTGTGTGGGAAGCTTAATTCTGTGATTATTACACACATATATATATATTTGTTAACTTTGCACAAAATTTATTTAAATCTCTATTCACCCCCCCCTCTAGAGAATTCTAGTTGTGTTAACTGTGCACTTTCAATTGGTATCAGAGGGAGGTTGATCTAAAAAGGTTAACTCGTTGATCAAAAAGATCCTACCTCTTATATATATATATATATTTCTAAAAACTATTTTTCACATGGAACAAATCAAAGATTATCTTCCACGAGACCACCAATGTGGAACCTTGAAAAGTTTGCACTTTGGAAAACAAGAATTAGGATCTATATGAATTCTATTGATGAAGATTTGTTCAATGTTATTTTGACAGGTCCTCCTAAGCCCTATAGAAAGGACTCAAGTGGTAAAGTGACTCAAACACTTGTCCCAAGGGCTGAGTGGACAGTTGAAGAAAAGAAGGCAGGAACATGTGATGCAAAAGCTGTGAACATTCTTGTCTCAACCCTCTCAGATGAAATCTTTCAATAGGTTGTTGACTGTGAATCAGCCAAAGAAATCTGGGAGGCTCTTACCAAGATGGTAGAAGGAAGTGTTGATGAAAGGAAAGATAGAAAGGCTCTATTGATCTCCCAATATGAGAACTTTCAAAAGAAGCATGAAGAAAGCATATCTGAGATGTATGACAGATTCAGTCTGATCATCAATCAATTAAGGAGCCTGGATAGAGAGATCTCTCTCACAGAGATCAATGAAAAACTGTTAATGAGTCTCCCAAGTTTATGGGACTCAAGAATATGGGCAATAAGAGATACAAGAGGACAAAAGGAAATCTCAACAGATGCCCTCTTAGGAAAACTCAAATCCTATGAGCAACTGCTGAAAACCAGAGAAGAGAAGGAAAGAAGAGGAAGCACTTCAAGCTCCTCAAAAGATAGAAACATTGCTTTGAAAGCAACAGAAGAAGAGACCCCTGTCACTGAAGAAGAATTATTCAGCCTCCTGGCCAGAAGATTCAAGAAATTGGTCAGGACAGATGGGTCAGGAAGGAGAGAATCAAAACCAAGGTATGATAAAACTCCTACTAAAGAAATCATTTGTTATTTCTACAGGAAAACTGGACACATTGCACCAGAATGTCCAGAAAATACTGAGAAAAAGAAAGATCTGAAAAAGAAAGATCTCAAGAAAAAGGGGAAGAAGAAAGAAAGAGGCTTCATTGCAGAAGCTTGGAGTGAAATAGATTCTGAGGACAGCACGTCATCCAAAAGTGACAATGAAGAGTCTAAGCAAGAAGACCTATGCTTAATGGCTCTTGAAAGCTCAAAGGAAGAACATGATGCTAAATCATGGAGTGAGACAGAATCAGAAGGAAGCATCTCTTCTGAATATGATAAAGAAAATAGCCTTATTCTCATAGAGGAATCTGAGGATAAAAAAAAGGTAAGCATTTTTGATGACATAGATTTTCTGTGTGATGATTTCAAAAATGATTTTAAAGGATTATGTTTAGATCAACTAAAACCTAAACAAGAAATTAAGAATCTAAAAGAACAAATTAATGTCATTAAAAACCAGAAAAATATAGAGGAGACTTGTTCTAAAAATTATGAGTTAAGGGCTAACATCAGAGAAAAAGAAATAGAGAGGGCTAAAATAGAAAACCAGCTCCTTTAGAATAAGGTATCCCAAGCAAAAGCTTTTGAAGAATCAATAAAAATGAGAAGCCAAACACTTAAAGAAATCACAGAAAAACAAACAAGAAGACATAAAAATCTTGGGCTAGGAGCTGTGTAACGCCTAAATTTCAATAGGAGGACCCGAGATCTACCTCCCTCTCCTCTCTTCCCCGTCGACCAAGAGCAAGAGCAGCCGTCGTTGTGGGCTTTTGTGGTGGTTTAGGGTTCCAGATCTTCGAGTGGAAGCCGTATCCGTGTAGGAGCAGCCACTACTGTTGTGCTCCGTCAAGTTCGTGCGTGGACAGCCGCTACGATCGTGCTCCATGGTTTCAAAATGCGCGCCAAGGGTAACGATTCTCTTTACTCTCATTTGGACACGTTCTAGTCCGTTCCTTGCATCATTGAGGCCCTCCACCCAAAAGGGTGAGGTCGTGGCCTCCGACGGGTCGATTCGTGTTATCCCCGTCAAATCTTGCATACATGTAGAGTCCATACGTGAAATGGACGTAGGCGCACTGTGTGAAGCCCATCTGAGACGGTTCGTCCGGATTGGTGATGCTTTTGATATTATGCATGCCGGGGGAAAACCCCGTGTTGATATCCTGCTTTGTAGAACTAGAGGGTGCTACTGCATGCGCAGCAACGCCTGGGGGTGTGCCCCGGGGAGCACCCGAAATGAGAAACAGAAGGTGCTACTGCATGCGCAGCAACGCCTGGGGGTGTGCCCCGGGGAGAACCCGAAGTGAGAAACAGAAATGGGGTTTCTGTTCACTACCGTCGGCGTTAGCGTTATCGCCGCACGGTAGCTCCCAGACTGAGTTCTGGTGATGTTGTTGTGCCCACCTGTTGAGAGGACCTGAGGCCTTGTGCCCGACCCGTGAGGGTGTCCTGGTGGATGACTTAGCGGCCCGTAGAGCCGGCTAATTGAGAATACCTGGGCTGAGGGAACGCCATACCCGCTCTTCGTGTTGTACAACGAGAGCCGTGAACAACGGGCATTTGGCGAACCTGAAACCGCACCATTGCAGCACCTGATTAGTGAGTCTCGTACAGCATGTCGGGAGGCAATGGGAAAGAGTCTTCGGACTACGGTATGTTCATAATTAAAGCACGGGAGAGCCCCGGTATTCGGGCCACCGACTTTAGCCTCGAAGGGCAAAGCCATCAAGAGTGGATGGTGGTGGAAGGCGTAGTACACCAAAGAGTGCCTGAGAGCACGAGATGTGGAGGCCATTCCCACATTTGTGATTGTTGCATATGTATGAACTGCTGTGGGCTTTGCTAGTCGCACTCTTATATATATATATATATATATATATATATATATATATATATATATGCTGCTGAGTTTGTGTTGCAGGGATGATTAGAACTGCCACCCCCCTCGAAGGGGTGGGGTCGTTATATTTTAGTCAGCTTTAGCTGACCGTTGCCCTGTTTTGCCACCGTTTTTGGTGGGCTTGTTGTACAGGTGCTGGACCAAGCGGGAACATAGCGGGCTGATAGCGGGCTGAAGCCCTGGTGCTGCTGCGGCCCTTGGAGGCCTTTTTATGTTCTTTTGCTTTTCATGTATGGCCGGCCTGCGCGCCGATGTTGGTAAACTGTAAGGCCGTCGTGCCTCTTTTGTTGTGTAAACACATTTTATTCCTATTAGTAGAAGTGGACATACCCGGGTTCGGGTTTTGGTGGTTTATATATTTTGTCTCGCTCTTTTGCTTCCGCATAGAATGCTCTGAGTTAGGTTCATTGTTTAGAGTCGTTCGATATTTCAATTAAGTGACGTTCCCGTTTGTTTGGTAGTATATGGCGTGGGGCCCCGGCCGGACCTTCTGTCATATGCTTCTTAACGGATGGGGGTGTTACAAATTGGTATCAGCTTCTAAGGTTTCTGTATCCTTCTAAGGAATTCGTGGACGAATTCTTTTAAGGGGTGGTGAGCACGTGTGTGCACTACCGTCGAGACATAAAATAAACCCAAAAATGTCCACTTAGGAATAAAATGTAACAACAAACCAACAATTATTGCATGATTTTGGAACCCGAGTGTTCCTTTTGTTGTTAGTTGCGACTGTGCTGTCGCCTAACTGTGTGGTGCACTTGTGTAGGGCACTCGAAGTGCAGCGGGACCGTTGCGTCTCCGTGACGTGGTTGAGAGTAGCGGGTCTGCTGAGGCTCCTACACCTCCGTCTGCTGAGTTGGTTCGGCAAGTTACAGAAGCCGTTCTAGCTGCGTTGAATGGCCAGCCTGGAAGGCAAGGTCAACCGCTGGTGCAGGAAGTGGCCCCAGAGCCACTAAGAGCGGAGCAGGTCCCCGTAAGGCGTGCTGCTGACCAGCAACTGAAGCACTTCCTTGGATTTCGACCTCCTCCGTTTACCAGGGTTGAATCCCCAGCTTAGGCCGAGGACTGGCTGTCACATGTGGAGCGAATCCTGACAGCGACACAGTCGGACGAAGCGCAGAAAGTGACCTTCGCTACCTTCTTGTTGGAAAAGGAAGTCAGGCGGTGGTGGGATGAAGTTGAGAGGCGCCGGTTTGCGGGAAGGCAACTGGTTGATGTGTCGATGGAAGAGTTCTCGAGAATCTTTCTGGCAAGGTATGTGCCTCCGTCGCAGCAGATCGCGATGGAGAACCAGTTCTTGGCTCTGACGCAGGGTGATAGACTGGTTGATGACTACCTGTATGAGTTCACCCGCCTCGGGCGCTATGCTGGAACTTCTTTCGATGATGAGGAGAGAAGGGTGAACAGGTTTTATGGAGGTTTGCGTACTGAGTTGCGGCATCTTCTGACAGGGCCGTTGACGCAGGGTTTCACGACCCTCGTTGGTTCAGCCCGAGCCCTTGAGCAGGACATGCTCAGGGAAAAGGGCAAGGCGGTTGTGGTCGAGGCAGTGCCGGAGGGCAAAGCGCCGAGTGCGTCAAAGATGCGGAGGTTGAGTCGCTGGAAGAAGGCTCGAGTATCTGGTCCAGCTCCCTCTGCATCGGGCGCGTCGTCTGGACGCGGCCCGCTCACTTGTTTCACTTGTGGCAAGCCTGGCCATTTCTCTCGGGAGTGCCGCAGTGGGCTTCCAAGGCCAGAGAAGAAGGCGGGGCCAACTTATTCTGAGAAGGGGAAGGCAGCTGAGTCCACTACTTCCCGTATGGCTTCCCCGCAGCCCAGAGTCTTCAATCTTGGTCAGCAGGAGGCTATCAAAGCCAAAGACGTCGTGACAGGTATAATTTAAGATACAGTCCTTACTGTTTTATATACCTGTTTTAGTGTTCATGCTAACCTTGTTTGGGCGACGTAGGCTTTGTTTTTGTTTTAGGCGTTCCGGCAAGAGCGCTTTTCGATACTGGAGCTTCGCACTCCTTCTTATCGTCGGACTTCGTCCAACGTATTGGTGCGTCGTCGATTGCTTCTGCAGATGGACTGGAGGTCCTACTGCCGAATGGATATTCAATGCGTGTGGAGAGGAGTTGCTGCGTAAAGGTTCTAGTTGGTAGTCGGGAGTATGACCTGAAGGCATCGTTACTCCCCCTGGTTGAGTTCGATGTTATCTTCGGTATGGACTGGCTGTCGGAATAGCGTGCGTGCATCGATTGCACCACCAAGGAGGTGAGGTTTGGGCAAGGTGCCGATCGTGAGACGGTCTTTGCGGGCATGCGTGGATCGAGCAAGATGTTGATGTCTGCTCTCCAGGTGTCCAAGGCAGTGCGACAGGGAGCAGAGTTATTCTTTGCTCTTGTGGAGGCTTCAACGCCGATGCCCAGCCTAGCGGATGTTCCGGTAGTTTCAGAGTTCCCCGATGTGTTCCCGAGCGATCTCCCCGGTGCTCCACCACAGCGGGAGATAGATTTCACGATTGAGTTGGTGCCGGGCGCCAAGCCCGTGGCCCGCTCGCCGTATCGTATGGCTCCGAAGGAGTTGGCGGAGTTGAAGATGCAGTTGCAGGAGCTGCTTGAGCAGGGTTACGTGTGTCCGAGTTCCTCACCTTGGAGTGCGCCGGTCCTCTTTGTCAAAAAGAAGGACGGTAGCCTGCGGCTTTGCATCGACTATCGGGAGCTAAACAAGCTGACCGAGAAGAACAAGTATCCTCTTCCGAGGATAGACGACTTGTTCGACCAGCTCATTGGTTCGACAGTATACTCAAAGCTGGACTTAAAGTCCGGCTATTATCAGGTGCGGATCAGGGAATGCGACATCCCGAAGACTGCCTTCAGTACAAGGTACGGGCAGTATGAGTTCACCGTGATGCCGTGACTTGATGCACCGGACTTTCCGAGAGTACCTCGACAGGTTTGTGGTCGTCTTCCTTGACGACATATTGGTCTACTCTCAGTCCGAGGAGGAGCACGGTGATCACCTGCGAGTAGTCTTGGAGGTTCTGAGGAGGAACCAGCTGTATGCCAAGTTCTCGAAGTGCGAGTTCTGGCTTCCTTCCGTGGCGTTCTTAGGCCATGTGGTTAGTGGAGCAGGTGTAGCGGTAGATCCGGTGAAGGTTGCGGCCATCAGGGAGTGGCCTGTTCTTTCTACTGTAGCGGAAGTCCGTAGCTTTCTCGGGCTGGCCGGCTATTACAGGCGCTTCGTGGAGATCTTCTCAAGGATCGCGTTGCCTCTTACGACGCTGACACGGAAAGGCCAGAAGTTTATTTGGACGCCCGCGTGTGCGCAGGCTTTCGAGGAGTTGAAGCGGCGCCTTACCTCGGCCCCGATCTTATGTTTGCCTTGCGACACAGAGGGCTACGAGATCTACACTGACGCTTCTGGGAGCGGCCTTGGCTGTGTTTTGCAGCAGCATGGCAAGGTTATAGCGTATGGCTCTCGCCAGCTGAAGGTGCACGAGCGGAACTATCCGGTCCACGACTTGGAGTTGGCGGCCGTGATATTTGCCCTGAAGCTCTGGCGGCATTATTTGTATGGCTTGAAGATCGACATCTTCACGGACCATAAGAGCCTTAAGTACTTGTTGAATCAGAAGGAGTTGAACATGCGACAAAGAAGGTGGATGGAATTCCTCAGGGATTACACCTTCGAGATACACTACACACCCGGGAAGGGGAACGTAGTCGCTGATGCTTTGAGTCGCAGAACTCCAGCTCGAGCAAACTGGTTGCGCATTCATGATGAACGTTTAGTCCTTGAGTTGGAAGCCTTGGGTATTACCTGTGTTGACAGGAGTGCTAGTGCAAATGCATGCCTGAACTGGACGGAGGTGCAGTGTGACCTCGCGGACAGAGTTCGGAGAGCGTTGGAACTTGATGAGAGCATGAAGCGCTTTGCAGCGGAAGGGCCAAAGTTCTCGGTTGAAGACGGTCTTCTGCGGAAGGATGATCGTTTGTGCATCCCAAAATCCAGTACTTTACGGGAGGAGTTGATGTATGAGGCTCACAATACCAAGTACTCAATCCACCCAGGGAGCACAAAGATGTACAAGGACATGAAGATACTGTTCTGGTGGCCAGGCATGAAGAAGGACATAGCCCTCTACGTGGCAAAATGTCAAACGTGCGCGCTAGTGAAGGCCGAGTGCCAACGGCCAGGAGGTTTCTTGAAATCGTTGCCAATCCCGGAGTGGAAATTTGACGATATTTCCATGGATTTTGTGCACGGTTTGCCAAAGTCACTGCAGAAAAATGACTCTATCTGGGTTATTGTGGATCGGTTGACTAAAGTTGCACACTTTATCCCGAATCAGAAGAGCGATCCAGTGGAGAATCTAGCAAAGATGTATGTAGAGAACATCGTTCGATTACACGGCATCCCTCGCAGCATAGTTAGCGACCGTGATGGGCGGTTTACGTCCGGTGATTGGAGGTATGTCCATCGGTTATTGGGCACAAAGCTCAAGTTTAGCACAGCCTTCCATCCGCAAACGGATGGGCAGACCGAAAGGACAAATCGGACAATGGAGGATATGCTGCGAATGTGCGTTTTAGACTTCGGGCAGCATTGGGAAGATCACCTTTACATGGTAGAGTTTGCCTACAACAACAGTTACCAGGCGAGTATCCAGATGGCCCCGTACGAGGCATTATACGGCAGGAAGTGTCGTACTCCGTTAGCGTGGGCGGAGACCGGTGATACCAAGCTGCTAAAGCGTAAAGAAGTTGTCGATGCGAATGAGTCAATACGGACCATTCGGGAGCGGTTGTTAACCGCCCAAGACCGACAGGCGAAGTATTACAATGCCAAACACCGGAACGTGGAGTTCGCGGTTGGTGATTGGGTGTATTTGAAGTTAAAGCCTTTCAAAGGAGTGTCGAGGATCCGACGCTTGAAGAAGCTGAGTCCGAGGTATGTAGGGCCATTCGTGATCACCGAGCGCATCGGCCAAGCAGCTTACCGACTTGCCTTGTCGACGGAGCTGAGTGGGTTGCATGATGTCTTCCATATCTCTGTATTGAGGAAGGCGGTGCGAGAGCCCGATTCTGTGTTGGAGGCTGTAAGTGTGCCGGTGGAGAGTGGCCTAACTACTAAGGTGACTCCAGTTTGTATTATTGATGCTGATATTCGGCAGTTGCGGAGAAAGGCCATCAAGATGGTGAGAGTCCGTTGGGACAATTGTGGCCGCGAGGAGCTCTCTTGGGAGCCAGAAGAGATCATGCGCGAGGAGTACCCTGATTTGTTTACTCAGGTATGACGAATTTCATTTCGTTGTTTGTACTTTAAATTTTGGGACGAAATTTCCTTAAGGGGGAGAGAATTGTAACGCCTAAATTTCAATAAGATGAGTTTGGGGTGCGTTTAGCGGAGTTTGGGCTGCGGTTAGGAGTCTAGTGTGTGAATAGCCGAGTGGGGGTGCGGATAGCCTTTTTCCGTTTAGGGTTTTGATAAAACCCGACCCCCCCCCCCTCCCTCTTTCTCGTTCGCACAGGAGCAGCCGCAAGCCCTCTTCCCCGATCTCCCTCTCGTCGCACCGAGCCCCTCGCCTCCCTCCCGATCTCCTTCTCCCCCTGTCGCCCCTCTCTCCCGTCGCTCATCCCTCTCTCGCCGCCGGCCTGAGGCAAGGATAGCCCGAGCCGAGCCCTACCTCCTCCCTCCCCGTCGGCCTGGAGCAGGAAACGCCGCCCGAGAGCTTCCTTCTCCCTCTCTCCCCGTCGGTCTGGAGCAAGGAGGAGCAGCCCCCGAGCTCTCTTATCCTTCTCTCTCTCGTCGACCTGAAGGAGGACCCGAGATCTACCTCCCTCTCCTCTCTTCCCCGTCGACCAAGAGCAAGAGCAGCCGTCGTTGTGGGCTTTTGTGGTGGTTTAGGGTTCCAGATCTTCGAGTGGAAGCCGGATCCGTGTAGGAGCAGCCACTATTGTTGTGCTCCGTCAAGTTCGTGCGTGGACAGCCGCTACGATCGTGCTCCATGGTTTCGAAACGCGCGCCAAGGGTAACGATTCTCTTTACTCTCATTTGGACACGTTCTAGTCCGTTCCTTGCATCGTTGAGGCCCTCCACCCAAAAGGGTGAGGTCGTGGCCTCCGACGGGTCGATTCGTGTTATCCCCGTCAAATCTTGCATACATGTAGAGTCCATACGTGAAATGGACGTAGGCGCGCTGTGTGAAGCCCATCTGAGACGGTTCGTCCAGTTGGTGATGCTTTTGATATTATGCGTGCCGGGGGAAAACCCCGTGTTGATATCCTGCTTTGTAGGACTAGAGGGTGCTACTGCATGCGCAGCAACGCCTGGGGGTGTGCCCCGGGGAGCACCCGAAATGAGAAACAGAAGGTGCTACTGCATGCGCAGCAACGCCTGGGGGTGTGCCCCGGGGAGCACCCGAAGTGAGAAACAGAAATGGGGTTTCTGTTCACTACTGTCGGCGTTAGCGTTATCGCCGCACGGTAGCTCCCAGACTGAGTTCTGGTGATGTTGTTGTGCCCACCTGTTGAGAGGACCTGAGGCCTTGTGCCCGACCCGTGAGGGTGTCCTGGTGGATGACATAGCGGCCCGTAGAGCCGGCTAATTGAGAATACCTGGGCTGAGGGAACGCCATACCCGCTCTTCGTGTTGTACAACGAGAGCTGTGAACAACGGGCATTTGGCGAACCTGAAACTGCACCATTGCAGCACCTGATTAGTGAGTCTCGTACAGCATGTCGGGAGGCAATGGGAAAGAGTCTTCGGTCCACGGTATGTTCACAATTAAAGCACGGGAGAGCCCCGGTATTCGGGCCACCGACTTTAGCCTCGAAGGGCAAAGCCATCAAGAGTGGATGGTGGTGGAAGGCGTAGTACACCAAAGAGTGCCTGAGAGCACGAGATGTGGAGGCCATTCCCACGTTTGTGATTGTTGCATATGTATGAACTGCTGTGGGCTTTGCTAGTCGCACTCTTATATATATATATGCTGCTGAGTTTGTGTTGCAGGGATGATTAGAACTGCCACCCCCTCGAAGGGGTGGGGTCGTTATATTTTGGTCAGCTTTAGCTGACCGTTGCCCTGTTTTGCCACCGTTTTTGGTGGGCTTGTTGTACAGGTGCTGGACCAAGCGGGAACATAGCGGGCTAATAGCGGGCTGAAGCCCTGGTGTTGCTGCGGCCCTTGGAGTCCTTTTTATGTTCTTTTGCTTTTCATGTATGGCCGGCCTGCGCGCCGATGTTGGTAAACTGTAAGGCCGTCGTGCCTCTTTTGTTGTGTAAACACATTTTATTCCTATTAGTAGAAGTGTACATACCCGGGTTCGGGTTTTGGTGGTTTATATATTTTGTCTCGCTCTTTTGCTTCCGCATAGAATGCTCTGAGTTAGGTTCATTGTTTAGAGTCGTTCGATATTTCAATTAAGTGACGTTCCCGTTTGTTTGGTAGTATATGGCGTGGGGCCCCGGCCGGACCTTCTGTCATATGCTTCTTAACGGATGGGGGTGTTACAAGCTGATCCCTCAGCTAGTCTAATTCAATCCAACAAACCTGCTTGGATGAGCCCTGTTAAATTTACTAAACCCACTAAATCAATAAACTAAGAAGAAGACTCACAAAATAAGGAAGAAGACTCCCTCAATGAGTTAAACCATTTTGATGAAACATCATACTATACAGATGAAGACTCTCAAACTACTTCTAAGAAGGCAACTAAGCTAAAAGAAACAACTCATAAAGAAATAAAATCAGAAAAAGGGAAATATAAAATTTGTGAAAACACAATTGCGTCGACTTCATATCGACGCATGAATGATAGTGCGTCCAATTCTACTCGACGCAATCTCTTAGATGCTTCGACCTCAACTCGATGCTTGAATAAAAGTACGTCGACTTCCAATCGACGCAACTTCTTACATGCGACGATTGTAGATCAACACAATCTGGAGAAAGCGTCGAATATAAATTGACGCAACTATCAACATACGTCGAATAGATATCGACGCCTAAAAACTCAGAGCAACATAATTACAGGACATGCCTATTCTCCAAAACCTTTCCATCTTAACCCCCATTCAGGACCCATTCATCCTGATCATAATTTCTATCCTAATCAAAACTTTTATCCTAATCAAAATTTCTATCCTAATCAAAGCTTTTACCCTAATCAAAATTTTTATCCTAATCAACACTTCTATCCCTCTCAAAACTCAAATTCTCTTAATCTAAAGACAATTAGGTGTTATATCTGCAATAAAATTGGCCACACTGCCAAATAGTGTTGGCATAATCAATCAAATTGTTCATAAAATTAGTCCTAGGGTAACTTAGAAAACTTTAGGATTAGGAAGGAAGAATCCCTCAAGAAAAACCTGGAATCTTCAGACAGAGTAAAAGCGACGTCGATTTTTTAAATCGACGCATACGTCGATAGGAGACCCTATCTTCTCAACTCAAACTATATCAATGCTTACGTCGAATTCCACTCGACGTAACGTCGAATTCATGACAAAGAGCGGCAACACTAAAAATTTTTCGATCGCATCTACTAAAGTACCGAATAAACCTCGAATTGTGTCTCATTTCGACGTTTCACCTGACTTAAATAAACTCTTCCGTTAGAAATCTGCAAGCTCACTGCATCCTTCATCCTCTTTCCTCCTCAGTCCAGCCATCTCTTCCTCTCTCTCACTAACCTAAAATGGCTCCCAAGATAAACTCTGGTTTCGACATTGACCTCGAATCCTTCCAGGCCACCGCCGAAAATTATAAGAGCTTCATAGCTCTCTTCACTGAAGCTGGCCTAGATAAGCTCATCTCCACAAGATGCAAGCTCCTGGAGACAGAACTCACAGATCTAATGGCTCATGTTCAGATATCTGAACAAGGAGAAATCACTGGAACAATATATGAGACACCTGTCTCAATCTCTGCTGAACACATTAGGAACACCTTTGATCTTTCATCAGGTACATTCCAATATTATCCTTGTTCAAATCAAATAGGGAAAGCAAGTTATTTTCTAAAAGAGTAACTAAATAAATCTCCTTTGCCATTCCCTTATCAGGTGATGAACCTGTGGAACTCACCCCTGATGAAATCAAGAATTTACTAATCACAATGAAGTTCTCAAAAGATAGACCAATCCATCTTAAGAAAATAGATTTTTCTGATGAGTATAGGCTACTGGCAGACATAGTAGGAAAAGTACTACTATATAAGATCTCTGCCCATGATGCAGTGCCCAGGCAGCAACTGAATCTCATGGGGGCCCTTGTGCAGAAGAAGAAAGTAGACTAGGGCAGCAGCTTACTCAAAATGATAGGCTACACATATTCTCACAAAGAGAATGCCTACATGAGGATTATGAGTCAAGTCCTCTTCCACTCCTTCCCTGACCTATGCAGGTCAAAAGGAATTCCCATCCCTCCTGGCAAAAGGATGTCCATTGCTCTCTTCTCAAAATGGACCAGGCAAATCCCCAAGCCTGGTGCCATTCCTGAAAGGACTCCATCTCCTCCTAACTCTCCTGCTCATCCATCCTCACCTCCTCCTCCATTGTCTCCTCCTCCTCCAACACAATATGAACCATCTCCATCCACTGAAAACCTCATCACCCTGTGTATCCAATCAGCAGCACAAAAATTTCAGGACATGCTGGATGGACACTGCTCTCAAATTTACTCCTCCATCATGCACATGCAAACCCAAATAGATGGGGTCAATGCCTCTGTGCAAAGCTTGAAGACCTCTGTCTCTTCCTCTAAAGTGACCAAGTCTTTCTTAACCTCCTTGGCTAAGAAGGTCAAGAAGGGGGAGAAATTAGATGAAGAGCAGTCCTCAAGTCACAAATCTCTCTCTCAAAAGTCCCTTCCTACTTCAAAAGTTGATCTACTCAAGACCATTGGGAATGAAGTTGTACCTGAGCTATATACCGAAGAACAGATAACAGTTATACTCTCTATAGCAAGAGAAGCTGCCCAACAAGTAGTTCTCCTTCAAGGGGAGGCTAGCAGAGCAGAGAAAGAAGTTGAAAAGAAAACTGATGATGAAGAAGCTATAGGAGAGAAAGAAAAAGAAGTTGAAGCTCAGGGGGAGCCAAATACTGAAGCTGGAGCTGGGAAAGAAACTGAAAAGGTAAATGTAGAATAAAAGGAAGTTCCATTTCAGGGGGAGCAAACTGCTATGACTCAGGGGGAGCTGAGTAAACCACCTGTTACTGAGAAGGAGCAACCCACCTCTCCAAAAACAGTAGTATTCACTAGGAAAAGAAAAACTCCTCCTACCCCTCCTGAATGATGTGTTGAACAATATTGATACAATCTATATTTTTTTTTCTTTCCATGCTTAAATACTTATTATGAAGTCTGTTTATATGATTTCTCCCTTCTTCTGATTACTTAGCATATTTCTTCTCTATATAAATGCTTTCCTGTGTTGATTAAAAGCTGATATAATTTCTCTCTAAATAGGGTTAAGACAAATAGGGGGAGATTGTTGGGGAAATGATTTATCTTAACCCCTAGAATTGAGTAGAATATAAATTCTAAGAATGAAAAATTAGGCTAAGTAAATATGCTTCGAATAGTATTCGACGCAACGTCAAAATGTAGTCGACGTTTCTCTCAGAATGAATCGAAGTAACCCTAAGAAGAATTCGACGTAATCTTTGTCGACGTACCTCTAACTTCTAGTCGACGCATTTAATAAATCGACGCACCTTAGTCGACGCACCTTCCTTATTCTCCTCTCGACGTTCAGCCAGGATGAAATCGACGTTCACGTCGAATAGTAATCGACGCACGTCGATTTCTATAAGAAATTCAAAAACACGCCAGATCTCTTTCCTTCTTTCTGTAGATCTGATTTTTATGGAATGATATTATTCTTTTATAGCCGTTCTGAATCAGTCTTTCCTTCTATTTGATTCTTGGCTAATTTGATTAAGTTTATTATGGATATTATTTGAAATCAAAAAGATCTCTTTCCTTCTACAGAAATATTGATTATGGAAACTTTTATCTCTTTCTAATTCTCTGTCTGCTAATTGATTATTCTCCTTTAGCAATATCTTTTTAAACAGAGCTATAAATAAGAAGGAGGTCGGCAGAGAATAACAACTAGTGATCCACCATATACATTTGAAAAAGAGGAAGAGCTCCCAAGTGAAGAGTGAGAAAGCTGAGAAAATAGATAGTGTGCTGCAGCAAAGAAAAAGCCTTCATCTTCTCCTCCTTTTGAAGCCATTCTGCTGCAAATTCTGAAAGCTCTCACAAAAGAGAGAAAAGCTTACAATATCCTTCTCACTATAGAAGAGAGATTACATTCACTATTCTTGTGCTTCTAATCTTCTTGCTAGGAAGAAGATTCTTTCTTGTCTTAATTGTTTCTTCTAATTCTTCTTCTCATTCTTATTTCAACTTCAATTGTGTAAAAGAGTTTTTAGAATCTCTCTTCAAAAAATTCAGTTGTACTGGTTCTAAGAGTCTCCTTATCAAAAGACTCAGGCTGGTTCAAAGAATCTCCTTATCAAAAGACTCAGTGCAAGATAGTGAATTCCTACCAAGGGGGTAGAAGAGTGGACTACCCAAAGTTTGGGGAACCACTATATTTCTTTGTGTTGTGCTCTGATCTTCATTTTGCTGTTTCTTTCTTTATTTACTTAATTCATGTTGGTGTGTGTGGGAAACTTAATTCTGTGATTATTACACATATATATATTTGTTAACTTTGCACAAAATTTATTTAAATCTCTATTCACCCCCCCCCCCTCTAGAGAATTCTAGTGTGGTTAACTGTGCACTTTCAGCTACTCTAGGAATATAACAGATGTTGAATTTGCTGAGTTCTATTGACCACATTGCCAATCTACCTGAATGCTCCGGCTTCTCTAAGACACTTTTTAACAGAAGATTGGCGACATCTTGAATTGAATGGGCTTTGAAATAAGTTATCAACCTTTGTGCTAAAGTCACGAGCATCAGTGCTAACTTATCAAGGATTGGGTACCGGGTTTCTGCACTCTTCAAAATTTTGCTTACGTAATAAACTGGAAACTGCTTCTTCTTCTCTTCCCTGACTAAAACCGAACCGATGCCATCTGAGCCGACTCTGAGTCACAAAAAGAGGTTTTCTCCCTCTCTACGGCTCTTGAGCAAGGGAGTTAATGTTAATTACTTTTTGAGCTGATTGAAAGCATCATCACACTCCTTTGTCCATTCAAACATGGCCCCTCCTCGGAGAGTTTTGAAGAAAGGAGCACTCTTATCTCCGGAGCGGGAGATGAAACGTCTTAAACCTGCCATCCTCCCACCCAACTGCTGAACTTCCTTAGGGTTCTTGGGAGATGACATTTCTAATATAGCCTTCACCTTATCGGGATTTGGCTGCAGCCCTTCCGGAGTAAGGAGATGGCCAAGAAACATTCCCTTGCTAGCTCCGAAAACACATTTCGACGGGTTCAATCTCATATTGAAAGTTCGAAGGGTTGCAAATGTTTCATTTAGGTTGAGAGGACCCAGCGCAACCAACTACACCAAAAGCCCGGACTGTTGGTGAAGGCGCAACTTGATCTTTATATCAATGGAAGGGCGCTACGGGTCAAGTGAGGATACGCTGGACCCAACAATCCCCCCCCCCCCCCCCAGCGTCCAGCACGACCCGCAATTCAGAGGTGCTCCACATGGCCCGCAGGCTCAGAGGTGGATTGACACATGGCTGCGGCCGCCTGACCCAACGGGACCCACACAGGTAGAGAGAATTTCAGGAATTATCAGCCCCCCCCCCCCCCCCCCCCCCCCCGGTCTCGAACCCGCAACCTGCTTTGATACCAATTGAGAGGACCCAGCGCAACCAACTACACCAAAAGCCCGGACTGTTGGTGAAGGCGCAACTTGATCTTTATATAAATGGAAGGGCGATACGGGTCAAGTGAGGAGACGCTGGACCCAACATAGGTCGTTAAGGTGAGTTGAGAAAATATGCTTTTGATTAAGAGATCATCGACATAAACTTCTAGATTTCTCCCTTTCTCGGTTTTTAAAGTAGTGTCCATCATTTTCTGATAAGTTGCACTGGCATTTTTTAGCCCAAAAGGAATTACGAGATAATATAAGCATCTGTCATTTGTGAGGAATGAGGTGTGAGGAATGTCGGGCTTGTGCATTCTTATTTGATGATAGCCGGAGAACGCATCTAAAAAACTCATGCAAGAAAATCCCACAGCAGAGTCTACTAAAGAATCTATCTGATGCAAGGGGTAGCAATCTTTAGGGCAAGCTTTATTAAGTTTGGTGAAGTCTACACACATCCGCCATTTTCCACCAGCTTTTTTAACCATCACAACATTTGATAACCACTCAGGGTATTGAATCTCCTGAATAAATTTAGCCTTTAACAATTTCTCCACCTCCTCCCGGATCGGCTGAGCGTGAGTCTCTGCCACTGCTCTTTTATTTTGCTTGATTGGGGTGAAGTTAGGATCGATGTTGAGGTGGTGGTATGCAATATCTGGATCAACTCCTGGCATGTCATCCGCCGACCAGGCGAAGATATCCAAATTCTTTAGGAGGTAAGAAATAAGTTGATCCTTATCAGCTTTGCGCAATTCAGCGTTGATTGAAAGCTTCTTGCTCTTATCTTCTTCGCTGATTGGCACGGCTTGAATCGCTTGGGCAGGTTCCAACCGAGCTCCATGTCATGCATCTTCTTCTTCTATTTCTTCTGCCGCTTTGACTTGATCAAGAATTTGAGGTGTTGAGGAGATATTAATTACCTGTAGAGGAGATGATTCGATCACATTAACCGTCCTAACGTAACATTCTCTAGCCTTCCTCAGATCGCTCCTAATATGGTATTGTTTACCATTCAAAGCAAACTTCATGGCCTGATGATAGGTTGAAATTATTGCTTGGTACTCGTTCAGGACTGGCCTTCCAAAAATTGTGTTGTAGCTGCTCGGGGCTTCAACGACTATGAATTTTACCAATTTTACAATTCCTGCTAACGTCACTGAGAGGGTGGAAACTCCTTCCACCTCCTTTTTCTCTCCTGAGAAACCATAGAGCGGCCCTTCAGTTGGGAGAAGAACTTTCCCGATCTTCAGCGCCTCGAAAGAAGGTTTGAAGAGGACATTCACCGAGCTTCTGGTATCTACCAGTATCTTATCCACGGTATAATTTTCGATTACCGCCTTGATAACGACTGCGTTGTTGAAAGGGTTCGCGGCCAGTGAAAGGTCTTCTTGCCCGATGGTGACAGTTCCCCAAACTGGAGCAGAGGAAGAGGTGGATGCAACCTCGGATTGATAAACTCTTGCGAGGCTAGCTTTCCTAGAAGATTCAAGTCCAGCACCTCCATGTATGCAAAAGGGATTACCTAAAGTACCTTCATCATTTGCATCTATACATTCACCTGGGTATCTGATGTTGCCGAGAGAGCCAACATCGTCCACTTCTTCGCATTCCCAAAGAACTTCCGCTACCTTCTTGCACTTGGAGGTTGAAGCTTTGGAAGGATCCCCCTTCTAGAACAGATCTTTGAATTTTCCTTCCTTTAGGCGGTTTTCCACCAGCAAGCAGAGGGCTCTGCAATTCTCGGTCATATGGCCTCACTCACTATGATGTTCACAGTAGAGAGCCAAATTTCTGGTTCATGGGTCAGAGTTAATTGGGGTAGGCCTTTTGTAAAAGGGATGCTTTTGAAGAACCTGAATTACCTCACTCATAGAGATGCCGAGGTTAGTGAAGGATTCTTGAGAATCGTTGAAAAGAGGTTGGGGAGTTGGCAAATGTGGCTGAGGGTATTCGATCTGATGGACTGGTGTGGATTATTGACTCGGGGCTTCCATGGTTGGCAGCGAGGACCCTTCAGGCTTGAACTGCTGATTTCCCTAACGAGGGCGATAATGACGGGAATTCTTTCCTTTTTGATACGAAGGATGGAAATATTGGCGAGGCGGTTTGGACGATGTCTGTGCTGGATAAAAACCTGCTGAGCCTTTCTGGATGGCTTTACACGTCAGATTAGAAACATATATAGGGTTATTGAACTCCCCCTCTATATGGTGGTTGGCCATAATAATCAGCTCTTGATACGAGCTGGGCTCCCTGGTTGTGACCTTAAACTTGAGAGGTCCCTCTTGCAAGCCATTGATCAGAGCTACCATATATAGAGAGAGATCTACATCCCTTATTCCGAGAATATCATTCTGAAACCAATCAATAAAGCAAGCTAAAGTCTCGCCCTCTCCCTTTGATCTTGAAGAGGGTCGCAAGGCCACTCTTCCTCTTCTTAGAGGTTTCAAACCTCAGAAGAAGCTTGTGCCTCAGGACGACGAAGCTTGGGATGGATTTGGAAGGTAGCTTGTAGAACCATTTCTGGGCTTGCCCATCGAAGGAAGTGATAAACAACTTACACTTCACGACATCAGAGAGAGTCCTCAGAGCAACAATGGACTCGAATGCTTGGAGATGGGAAATTGGGTCATTCTCCCCTTTAAACATGGGCAGACGGGGTTCCCTGAAGCCGTTGGGAATTGACTCCCAACAAACTCTATCATTAAAGGGGGAAGCATCCTACGCTTCAACAACGTCGAAAGGAGCAGGAAAGGCAACAACAGGGGATGGAGGATAGGCACAATTCTCATAGAAATTCAGGGCCTGAGCAGGAGGTCCCTGAGCTGCTATTCTGAAGAAATTCTGGCGAGCTGCGAACTCTCTGGATTGAGGTCGCACAGGAGCTGCGGGCTGGGAGGTCACACGATCAAGAGGGTGACCGCCAACCAAGCGGTCAGGGGTAGCAGTCTGACTTGGTTGGGGAAGAAGCTTCTGAGAGATCATGGTCAGGGTTTGACTCAACACATTAAACTGCCTGGCAGACTCTTGCTAAGCCTGAGCGGTATCTCGGTGAGCTCAGGTGGCCTCTCGAAGAGCTTTCTCAACGCGAAGCTCAAAACGTCACTCCAAATCTTCTAAGGAGGTCGGGCTGTTCGAGGGGCAACTGCTGGGAGACCGGCGAGAACAATGCATGTGGTCTGACATATTGAAAGTCCACTGATTTCACCTAAACACTCAGAATCTGAAGGTCGCATGTTCGTTCTGTTAGTACAAAAAATGTACCTCCAGGGCTCACACTAAAAGAAAAGGGAAGGAACTGCGGAGTGCAAGTTACTTAGGATGAAGAATGCCATAGAAGAGATCTCTGAGGGAAACTTGTTTGATTGATCTCAAAAAAGGATTACAGAGGGGGGTCTAAAATAGGCTAGGGGGAGAGGTAGAAAAATGACAGAATTCAAGACTGCTTACACAGGTTGTAAGCTGTAGGCTCGAAGCAAAAGTATTTTTTTTTCAGGTACCCCTACCCCTCTATTTATAGACGCGGAGGCTGCCCAAATGGGCAGATCCAAAAATTACGGGCTGCCCGGGATACAGGAGAGCCAGGGCAGAGGAAAGGGTGCTAATAACATAAAAGGAAAAAGAGACCAAACCACGCGGCCTAGAGGTCTGGCAGAAGCTTGACCGCCTGTGCCTTGGGAGAAAACACTAGAGGGAGAGCAGGCAATCTGGGCAGTCTCCCAAATCTAAGACCGCTGGAAGGGCTCTTTCTGAATGGAGAAGAGAGGTCGCAAATTTCTGGGCAAACAATAGGAAGTCGACTTCTGTTTATGTCTTTATGACTGGCTCCGCAACTATCCGTGGTGCAACAAGAAGCACGATTCGGTATCTGTCTCCACTATAGAAGCGAAATACAAGGCTTTTGCCTTGGCAGCTTAGGAAGCCGCCTGACTTAGGAGGCTAGTGGGAGACGTCCATGAAGAGGTGCGAGGTCCTACTTTGCTTCAAGACGACAATGAGAGTGCTCTTAAACTGGCTAATTATCCAGTTTGTCATGCACGAACCAAGCACATAGAGATTGAGCATCACTTAGTTTAGGAGAAGGTGTTGGAGGGATCATTGATGGTTGAGTATGTGCGGATCAAGGAGGATGTCGCTACATTTTGACAAAGCCACTGTCGAAAGGACCTTTTGGTCAGTTGTGAAGTTTGCTTAGGCTGACTTCCACTTATCACTTCAAGGGGGAGTGTTGAATTTGTTGAAGTGGAAGAGAAAGTTGTTGGGTGGTCTGAAGAAGTCAGACCGCAAAGACTATGTGGTCTGCGTAGGTTTTCTGATCCCCTTTGTCTTGGATGGCGAGTTGTCCAAGTTTTGGTGATCGGGCAGTCTGCCCTGCTGAGACCGCATGGGATCTGGATGGGCTGTTATTGCACCTCCTTTTGGGCGGTGATGGCATCCGTCTGTTTGCCTATAAATAGAGGTGCAGAGCCTATAATTCTAAATCGAGAACTTTAAGAACTAGAGCTTGGGTTGTTTGTGCCGGTCTCATTTTTGAGGTCACGCGGTCTGGAGGCCAGCAGTCAGCAGTCTTCTTCCTTCCCAGCTTTGAATAACCAGTTTGCCAGCGGTCTCCTCTAGGCGATTTGTGTTTGTAGTTCTTAGGTTGTTCGTAGCGATCTCGGCGATCAAGTGACCTAGCGATCATGTGACAATTATTGCAGTTCTTGGTCTCTATTCTCGTGTAGCTTCTGTGATTATGCGACTGTGCGGTCATGCAATTAAGAAGTGCAGACAGGTTGTTCTTTCATTAGTTCAATAAGTTAACAACTCGCACGGTCTGAGTTGGCGGTCTGGCAGGTAATGGGTTGGAGACCTATGCTGTTCGTGCGAACTCAGTGGTGCATGCGGTCTGACCTTTTCAGTGGTTGCTGGTGGTTCCTATATTGTTGATCGCCAATTTTTTGTTGTCTCCCTTATTCTCCCTATTTTCTGATGAATCATGTCTCACCATGTATACCTCGCATTGTAAAGAGATAGATTAATTCAAGATTGTTTTGCTCTTCTACTGTTGAAAGTTACTTAGCTTGGTATGGTTGTAGTGTTCCTTCGTCTGGTTCCCGCTTCTAAGTTTCTTACTTTTGGTATCTGAGTTGAATTTCATCACTAGATATCAGAATTAGAAAATTTTCAACACCTAGCGCCGGCGCTAGCTCCCAGATATAGAAAACCTGCACTTATCCTTGGGGAGTCCAGCCTCCGCGCCTAGAGAAACCTGGGGTGTTACAGAAGAAGGAACAATCTCTCGAGATCAATACTCTCTCGATCTTCATTCTCCAAGTCTCAGTCAAGCAACATCGACTGATAAGCTGTGTTCCAGATTGAAGTAAGGATTGAAGAGAAGACTGTACTCTGCAAAATAAGATCTATATCATTTTCTCTTCAAGTCTAGAGGCTGTCAACATCTGGGCATCAGAAGGACTCCGCAGTACTTTCTATACTGTGTTAAGTGTTCTTCATTATTATATCTCATTCATTCTATGTAGGGCTTGAGGGATTGAGTTGTAGGGCTTGAGGGTCTGAGTTGTAGAGCTTGAGGACCTGAGCTGTAGGGTTCCTGAAACCTGAGGTAGGATCCTAGAAGGATCCGATTTGTAGGGCTTGAGGGCCTGAGCTATAGGGCATGTGTTTCTGAGTAATAAGATCTATGGAGTAGATCTGAGTTTTGGGGGAGTTTGCTGATTCCAGCATACTACTAGATAGACACAAAGGGACAGTGGAGTACTGTAGATGTATTATTTAAGGGAACCACTATAAATGACTGTGTTTTATGAGGTGTGCTTCAAGTATAATTATATCCCTAAGAAAGAATAGTAATTAAATAAAAAGAATACTACAATATTTGAAACACCTATTCACCCCCCCCCCCCCCCCCCTTCCCCTCTAAGTAATTAGACAACATCCTATACTAACAAGTGGTATCAAAGGTAGGTTGTTCAAAGAAAGCTTAACAACTTGAACAGATCTGCCCTTGGGTGTGTCAAGTTATCACAATAAAAAGTCAAAGCTCCATGAAGACTGCAAGAAGATCTAATGTCAAGGTGTTCAGATCTTTAAGTGAAAGCAGCTGTTCCTCCTCTTACTCTGAAGAAGAAACATTTATGGGGTATGTATAAAAGGGATCAGAGCACCCCTTACTCTCTCAGAGAGTGAATCTGAAGATGAAGACTGCTATGTGGCTAGAAGATGGATAAGAGCACCTCTCACTCTCTCTGAATGTGAATCTAAGGATGAGGAATTCTTTGGGCTTATTTCCCTATATAAGGAAGAAGGTCAGGATGGCTCACATCCTACCCAGGTATGCACCCCTCAAATATCTTCATTATCTGCTTTAATTGAAAAGACCAAGAGTGAACCAGATGATTGCTCATCATCTGATGATGATGCAGTAGACTGATCATCATGCAACAATGAGGACCATACTGATCTAATGGAATAATATGGTTTTCTCTTGGCAGCTCTTAAAAAGAGCAAGTAATTGGTCAAATCTCAGGCTGAGAAAATAAGGATCCTCAAGCCATTCAGATATCAAATAGAGGAGAAGACCAAGGAGGTGACTAAATTGTTCAATGATCTTATCCTACTTTAGAAGAAGTCTGAAGCTCGGGATAGGATAATTAAGTCTCTAAAGAACAAGCTTGTTGTAAAAAGAAAGCTTGTGGCTAGCTTCTCTAAGCCCAAAACTTTCCTTCCTATTATAGACAACTTCTTCACTCAATATAGAGGAGGATTTGGATATAATAAGGAAGTTGGAGAGACCTCCCAAGCTATAACTGTCTTCCAAAAGGTTGTCTCTCCACAAGCACCATCAACCAAAAAGAAGGAAAAAGCTTTACATCAAAAGCCTATTCCTAAAGTAAAATCATAAACTGTGCAACCAACTCCAAGATCTGTGTACAGTCACATGGTTAACTGAAATGCTTGTTGTAAAGCAGCCTGCTCTTGCAGTCACCTGCCATCCATCCAGAAGGTGACTCAGAAGATGAGGTATAATAGATTTGAATGTTGGTGTTGTGGCAAGGTTGGGCACTTTATTGTAGACTGGTGGTTCAACCCAACAGTGCCTAGTGCAAGGTATGAGAAACCAGACAGTAGTTTAGCTGCTAGAGTTCCAGTAGTTAGGGTTAACAAGAACCGAGGACCCAAATTCATTTGGGTTCCTAAGGAATATTAATTCTTATTTTGCAGGTTTGTCCAATGGCCAACCAAAATTAAATGTGGCTAATTGATAATAGAGGATTCATGCATAAGCCTGGATTAAGAAGAAATTCATCAAAGACATATATATTACACTCAAAAAATATATTGGATCTCACAATCACAGCCGTTGATTCTAATTCAATACAAGTAGTCCACCAACCTAGGTACGCGCCCCTTTATATTCTAAAGTAATACATATATTGTTGGGAAAATGATTTCTCTTAACCCCCAGAAATGAGTTAAAGAAAGAGTTTTTAACAATGAAAAATAAGACTAAGTAAATATGCGTCGAATAGTATTCGACGCAACGTCGAGCTGTAGTCGACGTTCCCTTCAGATTAAGTCAAAGTAACTTTAGGAAGATTTCGACGTATGTGTTGTCGATGCTACTCTGATTTCTAGTCGACGCATATAGAGAAGTCGACGCACCTTAGTCGACGCACCTTCCTTATTCTTCTCTCGACGTCCAGAAAGGATGCTCTCGACGCTTGCGTCGAATAGTAATCGACGCACGTCGATTTCCATGACAAAATTCAAATATGCGCCAGATCTCTTTCCTTCTTTCAATAGATCTGATTTATATGGAATAAGTGTCAATATTTTATAGCCGTTCTGAATCATTCTTTCCTTATATCTGATTCTTGGCTAATTTGATTTAACTTATTTGGATATTATTTGAAATCTGAATTGGTTCTTTCCTTCTACAGAAATAAATATTATGGAAACATTTTCATCTTTCTATTTTTCTGACTGCTAATTAATTATCCTCCTATAGCATTATTTTGAATACACAGAGCTATAAATAAAGAGGAGGTCGGCAGAAAATGACAGTTGAGTGATCCACCACATACATTTGAAATAGAGGAAAAGCTCCCAAGAGAATAGAGAGAAAAACTGAGAAAAGAGATAGTGTGCTGCAGAGAAAAAGCCTTCATCTTCTCCTTCTTCTTCAGAAGCCATTCTACTGCAAACTCCGAAAGTTCTCTCAAAAGAGAGAAAAGTTTTTACAATCTCCTTCTCACTATAGAAGAGAGATTTTCATTCACTACTTCTTGTGCTTCCAATCCTCTTGCTAGGAAGAAGATTCATTCTTGTTCTTATTTCTTTCTTTCTTTCTTTCATACTTATAACATTGTAAAAGAGTTTTTAGAATCTCTCTTCAAAAAATTCAGTGTATTGGTTCTAAGAGTCTCCTTGTCAAAAGACTCAGTTGGTTCTAAGAGTCTCCTTGTCAAAAGACTCAGGGTGGTTCTAAGAGTCTCCTTATCAAAAGACTCAGTACAAGATAGTGAATTCCTACCAAGGGGGTAGAAGAGTGGACTACCCAAAGTTTAGGGAACCACTATATTTTCTTGTGTTGTGCTGTGATTTCTTTTCTTGCATTTACTTTCTTTACTTGTTTAATTCTTGTTGATGTGTGGGAAGCTATAATCTGTGATCATACACATATATATTAACTTTGCACAAAATAATTTTTAATCTCTATTCACCCCCCCTCTAGAGAATTCTAGTGAGGTAAACTGTGTACTTTCAATTGGTATCAGAGGGAGGTTGATCTAAAAAGGATAACTCCTTGATCAAAAAGATCTTACCTCTCATATATATATATATATTTTAAAACTATTTTATCATATGGCACAAATCAAAGATTATGCTTCCTCCAGACCACCAGTTTGCAACCTGGAAAAGTTTGCACTTTGGAAAACAAGAATTAAAATTTATTTAAACTCTATTGATAATGAATTGTTTAATGTGATCTTGACAGGTCCCCCCAAGCCATTCAGGAAGGATTCAAGTGGAAAAGTGACTGAAACACTTGTTCCAAGAGCTGAATGGACTGAAGATGAGAAGAAAGCCCAAGGACATGATGCCAAGGCTATGAATATCCTAGTCTCAACCCTCTCAGATGAAATTTTCCAAAATATTGCTGATTGTGAGTCAGCTAAGGAAGTATGGGAAGCTCTCACCAAAATGGTAGAGGGAAGTGCTGATGAGAAAAAGGACAGAAAGGCACTACTGATCTCCCAATATGAAAACTTCCAAAAGAAAGAAAGTGAAAGTGTTGCTGACATGTATTCAAGATTCAGCCTCATAGTCAATGAATTGAGAACACTTGAGTAAGACATATCTCTCACTGAGATAAATGATAAATTGCTGACTTGCTTTCCCAGCTCTTGGGATTGAAGAATCTGGCCAATCAAAGACTCCAGAAGTCAAAAAGAAATATCAACAGATGTTCTCTTGGGTAAATTAAAATCCTATGAACAACTGTTGAAAACCAGAGCTGAGAAAGAAAAGGCATCTCCACTCTCAAAAGAAAAGAGTATTGCATTGAAGGCTGTTGAAGGTGAATCATCTACTGATGAAGAGGAACTAATCAGCTTGCTGGCTAGGAAGTTCAAGAGGTGGATCAAAACAGAAGGATCCAGAGGAAGAGACTCAAAAACCAGGTATAATAAAACTCCTACTAAAGAGATTATCTGTTACACTTGCAGGAAACCAGGACACATTGCTCCTGAATGTCCTAAGGAGAACAACAGCAAGAAAGATCTGAAAAGAACAGATCTAAAGAAGAAAAAGAAAGAAAAAGGATTCATTGCTCAAACCTGGAGTGATTCAGAATCTGAAGGAAGCACCTCATCAGATAATGATCAGGAAGAGGTCAAGCAAAAGGAAACATGTCTGATGGCCACTGAGAAGCTTGATGCACATCTATGGTAAATATACTTAATGATTTTTCCTCTACTGATTTCAAACAAAATTTCAAAGAACTATGTTTAGATATAATTAAATCTGAAAAAGAATTAAAAGGATTAAGAATTGAATTAGGAAATCTAAAACAGGTAAATACAAACCATAAAAATTATAAGCTCAATCTAGAACTCTCAGAAGAGAAATTAAACAAAATCTATTCGGACAATCTAACACTAAGAAAAGAGCTAGCAAAGGCTAAAGCCTTTGAGGACTCTCTAAATGGAAGAGGCCAGAAGCTCAAGAATATTTCTGAAAATCTCACTGATAGATTTAGACAACTAAAACTGAATACTAATGAAGCATCTAAATCTCAATCATCCAGCAAACCTGTCTGGAAACATCCCATTCACTTCACTAGGGAGAATCATCTAACAGGAGTAAGATCACAAGTAAGTCCAGAAATAACCACTGTTTTTAATAAACCAAATCCCATTACAAATAAAGGAATCTTAGGAAAATATCCTCACAAAGAATTTGAACATGCGTCGAATACTATTCGACGTGCGTCGAGTTCTAATCGACGCTTACACCAAAATGCGTCGACCTATACTCAACACAACCTCTCTCATACTTCGACTGAGAAAAGACTCAGAATGAAGAAAGCGTCGACTTCATATCGACGCAACCAGAAACCTACGTCGAATTTATATCGACGCAACCATAAGTATACGTCGAATCCCTATCGACGCAATGAATCAGACAGAAAATCTTCTGTTTCCAAACAGATCTCTCAATCCATGTCCTTCTATTATGAACATTATTTCTGTGATATCATCCAAGAAAATTGGTATGATAAGCCAGTACCCCATAAGAGGGAAGGATATCCTGAAAAACCCACTTATTCCTTTATTAAATCTTTTACTAATAAAAGAGAGGGACCCCAGCTCAGCAGGGCCTAAACCAATGATTAAACTTTTATGTGCAGATGTATCACATCTCCAGGATGGTGTGGTACTTGGACAGTGGATGCTCCATGCACATGACAGGTTGCAAAAACCTATTAATCAACTTTGAGGATAGACTTGGACCATCAGTAACCTTTGGAGACTCTAGCTGTGGCCAAACCAAGGGATTTGGAGATTTCAAAGAAGGGAAAGTCACCTTCAAGAATGTGGCAGTAGTCAAAGGACTAAAACACAATCTGATTAGTATAAGTCAGATATGTGAGAGTGGTAAGTATGAGGTAAAATTTACTACACTATTCTGCCATATTATAGATATCAAAACTGGTGCTATAGTACTAAATGGAATTAGAAAATGGAAAGTATATGTAGTGGAATTTAGCTCTTCACCCACAGAAGTTTGCTTATTCAACAATATTATTGATAAAAATGAATTATGGCATAGGAGACTAGGTCATCTAAACTACAAAACAATCAGTAAACTAGCTAAAAATAACCTAGTCAGAGGCTTACCAAAGGGTAGGTACTCTAAGGATTCTCCATGCAGACCTTGCCAACTAGGAAAGCAAACCAAATCATCCTTCAAACCCATTGGTAAGGATGACTCTCCCAGGTCTTTAAACTTACTACACATGGATCTCTTTGTTCCCATATCCACTCAAAGCTTAGGTGGAAAATCCTATACCTTGGTCATTGTTGATGATTATTCTAGGTTTAGCTGGGTATTCTTTCTAGGAGTTAAATCTGAAACAAAGCTTCTCAGCACCCAGAACTCCCCAACAAAATGGAGTTGCTGAGAGGAAGAATAGAACCTTAATAGAATCAGGTAGAACCCTGCTTGCAGAGTCAGGATTACCAAAAACCTTTTGGGCTGAAGCAGTTAACACTGCAAACTTTGTTCTAAATAGAAGCCTCATACACAAAACTAAATCAAAAACTCCATATGAGCTCCTGAAAAATAAAACACCCACTGTTAAATATTTTAAAATTTTTGGATGTACTTGCTTTATTCTAAACAATGGGAAAGATCATCTTGCCAAATTTGACAAGAAGTCTGATGATGGAATATTTCTGGGATATTCATCATCTAGCAAAGCCTACAGGTGTTACAATAGAAGAACTCTTAAGATTGAAGAATCCATGCACATTGTATTTGATGAATCTAACATGCTGCTTAAGGGGGAGGAAACTCCCACCAGTTCTGTTCCACAGGAAAACAACAGCATAGAAACCCAGCTTGAGCAACTAGCTCTAGAGAACACAGAAAATGGAAAGGAAAACCAGTTAGAGGAACCAAGTGAGGAGTCTGAACAAGAAACCTCAGAAAAGAGCACTCAAGACCCTCCTCTAAATCCTTCAATAACTTGGCCTAATATAAGGCTTACAAACATCCGGGCTATATGCAATCCAATTTAAATAAACTGAGCAAAAATGTCTAAACGCGGGCCATAAAGAAATACAGTCCCAAATTTTAAACAATACAAGAAAATAAATAAATATAAATAAACATTAAAAGTATTAAATATGAGTCTTGCACCGAGGGCGGAGGTTATAGTGTCGATCAAAAAGGTTGTCATGGCGCCGCAAGTCTTTGGATGGAGAGGGCAAAAGATCTTCCGTAAGCGTGCTGGCTCCATCATCATTAACATGTTGGGGGTCATCGTCTCCATCACCCCCCCCCTCTAAGGGCGCCTACAGATCCAACAAGTGGTATCAGAGCAGGTTATTCCAAATCGGCTTAACAACCGGGAAAAATGACGTCTCATGATCTCGCTTCTATTAGTGGGGAAAATTTTTATGAAGGAGGAAAATCACCAGCACCACCTTTAATTGAAGGGAGAAATTATAGAGGGTGGAAAATTTTAATGGAAAAGTATATTAAAACTTTATATATCGAAGCATGGAATATAACAATAGTAAGACCAGCGGGTGAATCAAATAAAAAAAGAATGTTACCTAAATGCAAAGGCTTTGAATAGTATTTTTTGTGCTTTATCTCAAGATGTTTTCAAATTGATATATTGTTTTTCTAGTGCATATAAAGTTTGGAAATTTCTTGATGAGATATATAATCTTCCGTGTACATGTATGGATGGAACACAAGAGGAGAATGACATACAAGCATCCACCAATATTCAAGGAGATCTCTCTCGTAGCAAAACCATAGAAAATGTGGAAATTGACTTAGACGAAGAGAGCAATTCATCAAAAGAAAATGAAGATGAAAATCTATCTATGAAGCAGGAAGGCCTTGAAGACAATAAAGAAACTTCATGTTCACATCTTGCCTCTTCCGATAGCGTTGTAAGAAAGTCTACTACTTCTTCTTGTGTGATAACTTCTATCTCTACTTTCCATATACTAAAAATGGCTAAACGTAAAATCAAGAAATTGAAAATTGCTAATAAAATTTTATGTTTAAAAAATAAAAGGTTAAAAGCTAATGTTAATTCAGAATCTAATTGTGATGTCGCTTCTCCATCTTGCTCTGTAATTAAAATCTCAAAGCCTTGTTATGATTGTAATGATATTAAAGAAAAATTCAAGGATTTTGAAAAAGAACTTTTAATTTCAATAGAGCATAATGAAAAATTGGTAAATGAAAATAAATTTTTTTTAATAAACTAGAATCATTAAAACTATTTGTACAAAAAAATTCAAGTAATAAAAAATCTTTTATTTCTAGTTTATCATCAAACATGTGTGAAAGTGCACAGTGTTCCTCTAAGAATCCTCTAGAGGGGGGTGAATAGAGATTTAAAAAATATTCCAATTCTAGTTGTGCAAACACAATAAACCTAAGTACTATGCTTCATAAGATATATCACAGAATAAAGTGGTTGCAGTTTATGTAATGAAATGAAAGACAGAAAAGGAAATCTAGTCTATGAAGGACAGCACAAAAAAGCAATCCAGATGACACACAGGATTTTTATATAGGTTCCCCAAAATGTGGGTACTCCTCTCTTCTACCACTTGGTAGGGATGCACCATTGTGCCCGAGTCTTTTGATAAGGAGACTCTTAGAACAACTGATCTTTTGACAAGGAGATCATGAACCACCAGATCTTTTGATAAGGAGATCTTGAACCACCAGATCTTTTGATAAGGAGATCTTGAACTATTGAATCCTTTGAGGAGGGATTAACAAAACTCTTTTACAGAAGGGAAGGAGAAAGAGAAAGAAGAAGGGTGTAGGAATTCTAGTTTCAAAATTCTTATGATGGCTATATGAAGAATAGCTTCTTGTATCTATTCACAGGATCTGCTCATGATGAACTTCTGCTTATGATGGTGATGATTTGCAGAAGCTATGATTGTCAGATCCGTTTATCTTCTTTCTGATTGAACTCTGGCTTCTATATGATTGTGTTGTTGAGCAGCCTTGTTCTGTTCTGTTCTTAGAGAGAAGAAGAGCAGCAGATATTCCTTCTCTGTATTTTCTTCTGTTAGGGTTCCTGTGAGAGAGGAAGAAGAAGGAGAACCCAATAGAACAGTATGGCCGATTTTGATAAGTGCCCTACTTTTCTCTTACTTTTGTTTCCTTTTATTGTACCACTATTAAATTTGAATTTCTTTCCCTTTCAGGTAAGTCCTGAAGGGTATATTTGTCTACACACTAAAACCTTCCTTCCTTAATTCCCGACCCGTCCACCAACATTTAAGCTTGTTTCCAAGAAAGTTTTTCTCTGACCTCAGTTAATTATTTATTCCATTTGAGGAAATTCAGAAGCCGTTGGAGAACGGTCTTGAGAGAGGAGGGCCATGAGAGAGGGCCCAAAATGACAGCTGAAAAGGTTTCCCTTTTCAAACTATATTCGACGTAGCGTCAAGTTCTCTACCTCTCTTATCGACGCACCTTCGAGTTCTTGAAGGAACAACTTCGACTTCATCCTTGCTCTGATTGAACTCTACTAGTCGACGTTGCATCGATACCCAATTGACATAACCGTCGAGTTGATGACTTGGCTATGAACTTCAGTATCTGCGTCGAGATGAAGTAGAAGCAGCGTCGACTTCCTTATGTGCTCCGACAGGGCCATGGCCTCTGCGTCGATATCTATTCGGCGTACCGTCGACTTAGAAAACTTTGACATAAGGGGGGACTACTTGGACTTCTAGTTAGAGTAGCGTCGACAATATCTTGACAGTGCGTCGAATTCTATCCGACGCAAGTGTTAACTTTGCCCAAATTTTGCTTCTCTTGACTTGGTCTTAACACCCTAGGTTGAGTGTGATATCCTAAGACATCTAATGACCAGATTACCCTCACTATACAATGGGTAATTTATTGCTAAGAGATAAAATCACTTTTAGGTAATTTGTTAAGTTAAATCAAAGAGGTTTTTCCCAACAATGTGTAAAACCTCTACTATTATTTTAAAATATATTTAACATGCACCTAGTAGAATGTTTATTCATACAAGCATAATGAATTCTAACCCATATTATGTATCTCCCAAATTAAATTCAAATGTGCAAAAAATTCCTATGAAAAATAGTTTCAAAAGTCATTATTATTTGAAGCCTAAGTTTAATGAAATATGGAAATTGTATACATAATTATAACTCTAAACCTAAGTATGAGTGGAGACCCAAAATTAAAGATGAAATATTAACTCCACTTGAAAGGGTTCATTCATTCTCATCTCCCCAAAAGTCATCTCGCTATATTTGGGTAGCCAAAGGAACCATTACACTTGGTTCCCTTTGGATACCTAAACCTCTTATTCATTAGGTATCATAAAATGCATGAAGTAGAATCTTTTCAAAATGAAATATACAAATTTCTACTTCATGATATGCTTTAATGTCTTTTTGTTTTCTTATTTTTTAAGCTATCATGTTATGGTCATCTTATATATTATTGGAAATATGATTTTATCTCTTAAAGCTTAATGAGTTTATAAATCAAATTGATCAAAATTCAAAGTCATATTTTATTTTGGTGACTTATCTATCTTTCTTAAATTCATTGCCTATAAATATTTTGTATTATCCATATAAATCAAATTCTATATTTGTTATGAGATATTTATCTAGATTAATGAAATCATGAACTTCAATTTTTCTCTTTCGGAAAACTTTGAGTCTATAAATTTTAAATATTAAGTATGGGTAGCAATCAATAACACTTAAATATCTTGAGAATGGGTGGTTTGGGATGTCACCCCATTGTACCTCCTAGTACCGCTGTGAGCCCTTCACGAGGTAGACCTCAGGAAGTCCAAGATCCACTCTAAATTGCTAAGTCCAACTAAAGTCTAGCAAAGATCAAATTAATTATAGACTCTTGTGTACTCTCGCAATGACCGAAAAAAAAACTATCATTATATTGTACTTTCAGAAAAATATATATATTCAAAATTCAAAATTAAAAAAATGGGAAATCACAAAAGACATTGAAAGAATTAATTATCATAACTCAAAAGAATGAATATTGAATTCACACACGCCACGATGATCTTGTGATATCCTATGCTAAAATTCTCTATAATCATAATTCATGATCTATCCAGAATTATCTTAAATCAACTACTTCTATCATACTTAGGAATTATGATTTACATGTTGGCTATTGGTATTATAACTTCATACCATGGTTGGTGCATTTTGTGTGAAATGTTGGCTCACTATATTTGGAATGTATCTTACTATATCTAGACCTTAGAATCACCTTGATATCAATAACATCAAATCATCACATAATTCTAGGTCTACAAATTGAATCTCTATCAATTTAAGAAACACGTATTATTCATATGGCATAATATTAACTCATCATACTAACATTGTATCCTAATGAATATTATTAGTTATCATGCTAATCTCATGCACTATTAGTTATCATATGTTTGTCAAGATATAAAAATAGAAAATTTGGAACTTAGAATTCATGATAATATGAGGTCCTATATTATCATTCTATAATTCAAACAAACTCATAGTTTATAAATCATTCATAAACCCAATTGCTTTGTATGCCCATGATCATATACCAATATTATATGTCTTACAATAGCAGGGGCGTTGGATTGGATGCATTAGAGACCTAACCTCTAAGTCATGTCTTGTCCTTAACCGGTGAGGGTTCTAGTGGGGCCTTGCGAGGCACTGGGGGAAAGAGTGCTAGGTTGAGAGTTCTCTAGTGTATGTATATGAGAGTAACACCCCAACCTACGGCATGTGTGTAGCTCCTCTTGCCCATCTTTCACTTAGTATGGGGCTAGTGTGTAGACTATATGGGAGTTCATTTTGGCTTATTCGAACATGATATCTTGTGTTTACATTTTCTATCATTTTCAGTTTACATTATTTTGATAAACACAAGCCTTAGAAAAATCAAAATGAAGATATAAGAAAATATATCTCATGCAATGTTTATTTAGTCAAGTCCTATAAGAAATCGCTAACGTTTCATGCAATTTACATTATCTAAAACCTCTCCAAAAATTCTGAAATTTCTGCATTAAACTTCTCTTTGGACACTTAATCAAGATCAAAACCCATAAATATTAAAATCTCAAAAATTTGCTCACTGGTTGCCGCGCCGGCGCTAGTTCGACTCTCCAATTTTCTGAGTTTTTAAAATTTTGAAAAATCTCTAAAAATATGTTCTTGTATATGTACTACCTATTTTTATCTTTATGTCACTATATGATTTTTTAAAAATCAAATACAAAATTCGAAAATTCGAAAATGTCTTTATTTATTTATTTGTTTTACTAATTTCAAATTTTTGAAAAGAAATTTTGTTACAAAATTTATGAAATTTGTTTTTCTTCAAAAAATCAAAATATAAAATGCAAAAATGCAAAAATAAAAAAATATATTTGGCTTATTATTATTTGTTTCTGCAAGGCTTCATTAAAATAACAAGATTTCTATGCTTCATTACTTTGACAAATATGACAAAACATGTTCTTTTAGATTTGGCTAAAAATATTTAATTTAAAATCTCAAGTTTTCTAAACATTATTTTGTCTTATCATGCTTAGATTTTAATCTTGTTATGTGCAATGAAGAAGTCTATGGTGAATTGTGTAGGATTGCTTTAGTATGCCTCTAAGTATGAGTAATGTGTTATGTTAGATAATGGTGATCTCTTTACACTCACACTTTTTGGTAGACTACATGTGCCAATAATTCCTAACCCAACATGAGTGTGTAGTGTAGTAGCTTACAATATTAAGATGTCTATCTCTGTTACCTACACATTATTCAAAAT
The DNA here is from genome assembly GCA_033032865.1 of Dactylorhiza incarnata. NCBI lineage: Eukaryota > Viridiplantae > Streptophyta > Magnoliopsida > Asparagales > Orchidaceae > Dactylorhiza > Dactylorhiza incarnata. Next base: position 3,824,468 of record JAWHQI010000037.1, on the reverse strand, counting down.
TTTGTTGCACATATAGAAGTGAAATTTCAAAAGTATAAGTGTTTGCAAAAACAAGTGAATTCGGAGAACTTTGTCTTACTCAAAAAATCAAAAATAAATTGACAAAGATAAATCCACTAAGCACTAATTAAACCTCCTGATAAGTCTTTATAAGCATTGTGAGGTTGAGCACCTTGGAAAGAATTGTAAAGTGTTTTGTGCAAACTACTTTGATACACTTTTATTTTGTACACCGGATCACAAAAAACTCTTATTGAAATAAAATATGTGATCCCCCAAGCACTACTTCACTACCTGATAAGTCTTGATGAGCATTGTGTGGGTGAAGCACCTTGGTAGTTGTACTTTTTATGTGCTTTGTATCAAATCTATAATTAATGTGTAGAAGTAGTTAAAAAGATTGCATGCTTAATAATATTTCTACTTCACTATATAAGTCATGTGTTTTCGATTATATCACTTGTATACTTTTATCAAAACACCTTTTATACACATCATTATCTCTCATAAAGCTTCTACTCATGAGAATTGGACTTTAATGCTTCTTTACATAAATTCTCTAGAAAGCTTAAGTAAAAGCACTAGATTGCAATGCATGATCTCTACAATGGTTCCATAACTTGAAATGCAAATTAATAAAATTGTAGTTACTATCTTCTAGAATATGTGTAATCATGCTTGCCTTTGTAGCTTTTGAAAAATTGAACTCCTTGCCTATTGTCATGCAAACATTATTGAAAACCTTACTTTCTTATGAAAAATATTATCTTAAACTTGCATATTTATATAAGATTGGTTTTATCCAAATAACATCACTATTATTGCATAACATCTCTTATTTATATCATGATCTTTGAACTTCCAAAATGATGTTTTTCTTTGGATAAAAATATTGTATAGCCTTCCGCTTGTGATAAAACTCTAATTTATCTTGTTTGTTATCTTTCAAAAATTATGTTATAACTCCTAAAATTTTGAACTCCAAAACATCTTCTTATGTTTGGACTTAAACTCATATTTACTCTTATGATTTTCATGCTCACAAAAAAGATGTTTTTCTATAATCTTCGGTACTATTGTCATATATTTTTAACTTGCGCTTTCAAGCTTATTACAAGTCTTATTTTTAGGTGTGAATCATCACTTGAATCTAAAAATTCCTTTTCTTCAACAAGTGGTAGACTAGCTAGCGTGGTAAACTTATATTGGCCGTTCCAACAAGCATATTATTTTTATGCAAACAACTCTGACCTATGTCTTTGAAAAATCATTTGCTATGCTAAAAACTCTGATTTTTTTTAAAAAAAATTATGCTAAGATCTCCTTGTCATTACATTTCTAATAAAAGCTCAATCATGCCTTACCTTTTAATCAAAAGCATCTTTCTATGTCTCTTACTTCCTTAACCCACTTTTGATAATAACAAAAGGGGGAGAACTAACATGATAAATAATAAATGCTATCAAATGGGGAGAACTAACATGATTAATGACTAAGAAGATTGCCTACATATAAGGGGAGCATTCATATAGGGGGAGCATGCATTTAGAGGGAGCACTTCTAAATACCAAAATCGACAATTATTTTAAGTCATCACTCACACTCACAGAAGTAGGTTCGTCATGCTTTATGTATTAATGCTCTGATTTATCATTAATTGATTTGTTAGTATCAAAAGGGGGAGTTTGTTGGAACATGGTCTTCTGCATCTCCTAGGTTTGAGAATAACAAATCCTATGTGTATTTGATCTTGTGTGTTTAAGTGTGCAGGAAACAATGACATATGACTTAAGAATAACATAAGAAGGTTACGCCCAAGTTTGAAGACAATACTTCGGCATGTCCACTAGCACCAGTGATAGTCACTAGCGCAGGCGCTAGACTTGATTAGAGCAATTTTGGGAAGCAGTTATAGAAGGAGATAGCGCAGGCAGTAATGTCTAGTGTAGGCGGTAGCTCGATGCACAAGAGGAATCTCGACTAGCTTTCCTTGGAATGAATATTCTCATACGCAGAATATTGCCTAAACTGGGATAGCGGTTGCGGTAGCGATAGCGTCGGTGGTAGCTCCAACTCTACAAAAAGGACCCTTTGGCTCCGTCTTCTTCATCCATTTACAACCCTAAATTCCAGAGCTTCGTGTCACGGCATATAGAGGAAGTTTCAGAAGGATACTCTCACAAATTCATGAAGGCTTAAGGAGATCATTAGAGAAGATTTCAACCCGCTTCATCATCGTGACAAAAGACGCATCGAAAATGATCATACTCAGCGGGACTTCGTCTACTTCTTCAAAAGATCCACATAGGGATTTTTTACATTGTTGTTGTTTCATTTCTTTACTCTTTTGTATTCATGCAGTGAATTTGCCTCGTGTTGGCGACTAGGTTTGGGTAGGACTTAGGCCAGAAATTCGTCTCGTATTGGCGACTAGGTCTAGGGTGTAGATCTAGGGAGTGCACGAGGCCGTATCCGGGGGAGGATTGGCTAGAGCAACTTGAGGCCAGATGTTGGTGCCAAAAATGGTACCAACTCCACACTCGCTCGAGCTGAAGGATGGGGGGTGAAACTATTGGGTGGCCGGTTACTTTAAGCTTGAGGAAAGACTATTTTATTGATATAAAGCTTGAGTTACAGCTGAGGTTACAACAGGAAAGAATGAAAGAAACAGCATAAAACATGAAGAAAAAGGGGCCTGAAGAGAGATCGGAGAGGTCTCAGCGGTCACTCAAAGTTGAGACCACTCAAACCACTGGCTGGGACTGGAAGCTCTCCAAAAGTCCTCCAACTGGTACCCCTACCCCTCTATTTATAGACGCGGGGGCCTGCCCAAACGGGCAGATCTAGAAGGTAACGGGCTGCCCGGAACTGCTGAGACCGCCTGAGACCGCTATTGAGACCGCTGAGATCGTCTGGACCTGCTGAGATCGTCAGCTGAGACCGCTGAGATCATCTGGACCTGCTGAGATCGTCTGGACCTGCTGAGATCATCTGGACCTGCTGAGATCGTCTGGACCTGCTGAGATCGTCTGGACCTGCTGAGATCGTCTGGACCTGGTGCACCTGAACATATCACACAAATAGGGATTTCAGAGGGGAGACTTCACAGGGGAGATCGCCCAAGGGTCGATCTCACGGGAGGAGATCGTCCAAGGGACGATCTCCTCCTCGCGGAGGCGAGGTCACCCAAGGGGGCGACCTCCTCATAGGGGAGATCGCCCAAAGGGCGATCTCACAGGGGGAGATCGCCCAAGGGGCGATCTCCTCCTCGCGGAGGCGAAGTCTCCCAAGGGGGCGACCTCCTCACAGGGGAGATCGCCCAAAGGGCGATCTCACAGGGGGAGATCGCCCAAGGGGCAATCTCCTCCTCGCGGAGGCGAGGTCGCCCAAGGGGGCGACCTCCTCACAGGGGAGATCGCCCAAAGGGCAATCTCATGGGGGGAGATCGCCCAAGGGGTGATCTCCTCCTTGCGGAGGCGAGGTCGCCCAAGGGGGCGACCTCCTCACAGGGGAGATCACCCAAGGGGCGATCTCACAGGGGGAGATCGCCCAAGGGGCGATCTCACAGGGGGAGATCGCCCAAGGGGCGATCTCCTCCTCGCGGAGGCGAGGTCGCCCAAGGGGGCGACCCTCCGGGGGAAAAGTCATGCGGGGCACGAAGCTCGACCTTTACGAGGAAAGAAAAAGCGAGACCACTCGGGCAATGGGGGACCGCCAGGGCTCGGACAGCTAATTTGAGATGATCGTCGATTTCTGGGTAAACACCAGACTTGGGGGAGGATAGGCTAAAGCCACCGGTTCATGGGGATACAAGTCGGGATAGAAAACCCAAGAGTCTTACTAGTCGCCTCCGATTTCTAGCGTTATAGAAATCTATTTTTGTAATCATTTTTATTATTAGTAATCATGTCTCTCTTTGTGTAATAAAATTTATTTGTTCTTTATTTCTTTAAATTGTTTATTATCCTCTCTTTCATTATAAAATAATTTAGATCTTTATTCAAAATCACTATTTTGATCTACTTAGTTTTCAAGTCATTTAAAATATACTAAAAGTTTTTTTTAAAACCCTTATTCACCTCCCCCCCCCCTCTAAGGGGGCTTATAGATCCAACAATTTCTTCTATGCCAATTTTTACCCTATTTATCCAATATCAATTGCTAATCCAAGATTGATATAAGAGAGCTTAGATAATATTTTGGAGTTTTCTAAAAAGTTTCTCATGAAGTCTAAAATTTCTATAATTTTAAGCTTAGATTGTTTTGTTTAATTCAATGCAAATTTTTATTTTGAAAATTTAGTTAGAGAATTTTGAAACTATTATTTATTCTACTCTATTCAATTTATGAATTATAAGTTCTTTCTTATTAGTCTAAATTTTATTTCTAACATGTTTTGATGTTAATCATATAATATTTAGAGTGCATGATTAGGAGTAATTCTTTTTGAAATGTCTTATAAATTCTACTCATACTAATAAATTGTTTTTGCTCTTGAATAGCAAAAGATTAAGTATTGGGTATTTGATAGTATATTATTTATAGTTATTTTTATATAATATTTTAATAATATTAATTTATTTTTATTTTGTTTTAGTTTAATTTATGACTAATTTACTTTTTTTGTATTTTCAGGTAATTTGGGGCTGTCAATAGCAAATTCAAGCCCACAGCCATGTTCAGGGGAAATACTGGAACAAATATGCAAAAATCCCAAGAACACGCCCTAAGACACGGGCGTGACCTGGTGCGTGACGGTCGTGCCCTGCCTTCAGCTCCCAGAAAACCTTGCCACAACAGATTAAAATTGCATGCCCTCTGTCACGGGCATGACAAAGGGTGTGACCTTCAGGTCACAGGCGTGACTCGCCCGATAAAGCCTTCAATGCAAGCAGTTTCCAAATCCCACCATTTCCAGCTTACAGACCCTCGGTTAAGGGCGTGACTGAGGTCGTGACCCTTCCCACAACTGCCAGATTAACTCTTGATCGTGTCGTTTCCCACTGTTTCAAGTCTCGGCCAAGACATGCTCTAGGTCACGGGCGTGACCCAGGCTGTGACCCACCAAGTAATTGATTTTTGGCAGTTTTCTCCCCAACGTTCCCGGGCTTTCAAGACAGTAGTTACGCACCTTACATGTCATTGGTCATAGGCATGACCAAGGCATGACTCTCCAATTTTCTGCATATAAGAGCCAGTTGCTGCCAAAGTGATCCTCATGCAGTCCACGCTTCGATTGGATCAACTTTAGCTTATTTTTTCTGCATTTTATTGTATTTTCCTTTTACACAATTTACTTTATGTCTTGCACTTTTCAATTCCTAATATATAATTTCATTTCTTGTAATTCGATCGGAAAAATTCTTGAGTTTCTTATTTTGTAATTTCTCATTTTTATAACTTTAGATTTTGAATTATTATGATTCACCTTTGATTTTAATCGTATTGATTTCATAGTGTCGACATATGCTTTTCAATTAGTGAACCCTATTTTAGTTGATCGAGAGATCCGTGAATACGAGAAGATCGATCATAGGTGAAAGGAGTTGCATGCACTCCTCGAGAGAGGATCACATAAATCTTCCAAATTGGAGTCAAATCCAATAGTGGGGTTCACCTCATAAAGCAAGCTTAGGTGTTTCCACTGGCCGAGGGGTCTTAATCGATCAACCTAAGGTTAGTTGGTTGCGTATTCTCGAGAGTGGTGCTTTCATAATTTGGGAACCTCCACGGTCGAATTATTCTACCATTTTTGTTATGAATTTAGATTTACGATTTATTTAACTTAAAAAGGATCTCCGATCAAATGCTCTCTTCTTCCATTTCTCTTTTATTAGTCCAAATATATTTTTATATTTTGATAAAATAATATTAATTTTTGTGAGTAGAAGTAATCAACAGTCCCGTGGAATATGACACTTGATATTTATTTTTAAATATCATTTACTATGAACGATAGGTGCTCTTGCCTAAAGTTTGAAGAATTTGGAGAATAATTATATCCTAAATTTTAGCTATCAAGACACATCAGGAATTATCCACAGGAGCAGATCATAGGATATGCCAGTCGAGGAGTGCTGACAAGGAGCATGGCCTTGAATGAAGCTATGTATCTAAGTTTTCTTTCTCAAGTTGAACCAAAGAAATTTGAGGAAGCAAATTCAGATCCATTCTAGATTGCAGCCATGCAGGAAAAATTAAATCGGTTCAAAATATGTAGAGTGTTGAACTTAGTTCCTACACCCCAAGGACATAATATCATAGGAACTAAGTGGGTCTGCAGGAACAAGTTGGATGAAAATGGAGTGATTACAAAGAACAAGGCTAGTCTAGTTGCAAAGGGATATAAACAAGAGGAGGGCATAGACTTTGACGAAACCTTTGCCTATGTTGCAAGATTGGAAGCCATCAGATTATTTCTGGCATATGTAGCCAATAGAGAATTCAAGGTCTACCAGATGGATGTGAAGTCAGCTTTTCTAAATGGTGACATCAAAGAAGAGGTGTATGTAGAGCAGCCCGTAGGTTTTGTTGATTATGAACACCCTGATTATGTTTATTTTCTTTAAAAGACTTTGTATGGGTTGAAACATGCTCCTAGAGCCTGGTAAGAAACCTTTTCAAACATTCTCATTAAGAACAAGTTCTCAAGGGGGAGATTGACAAGACAATGTTTCTAAGGCAAGTAAAGGTAAAGATTTGCTAGTGCAGATCTATGTGTATGACATAATATTTATCTCTACAGATGATCATCTCTGCAAGAAGTTTGCCAACTTAATGTAGTGAAAGTTTGAAATGAGCAGTATGGGAGAGCTCAAATACTTCATAGGTCTCCATATGAAACAGTCTGAAGAAGGCATATTTATCTCACAGACTAAGTTCACTAGAGAGCTAGTCAAGAAATTTGGATTGGAGAGTGATTCTTCCATGAAGACTCCCATGGGATCTAATGTGACACTGGACAAGGATAAAAAGAGAACACCCTTTGATGAAACCAAGTACAGATGAATGATTGGATCTTTGCTCTACCTAACTGCCCATAGGCCTGATATAATGTATACTACAAGCTTGTATGCTAAATATCAGGTGAACCCCAAGGAATCTCATCACTGTTAAGAGGATTTAAGATACCTCAAGGGTACTCCCAATCTTGGCCTATGGTACCCTAGGAATAATGATTGTGAGCTAACTGGTTATTCAGATGCAGATTATTCAGGGTGTAAGGAAGATAGGAAGTGCACTTCAGGGACTTACCAATTCCTTGGAGGAAGACTCATTTCATGGAGCAGCAAGAAACAAATAAGTGTGGCAATCTCTACAGCAGAATCAGAATATATATCTGCAGGGAGTTGTTGTGCTCAATTGATGTGGATCCAGCATCAACTCCAAGATAACAATCTGAAGATAACCAAAACACCCTTATTTTGTGACTCATCTAGTGCCATCTCAATTACTATGAACCATATCTCACATAGTAGGACTAAGCACATTGAGATTAGGTATCACTTCATTAGGGAGCATGTGGAGAATGAAGATATCATCCTTGAGTTTGTCCCTACAGACAATCAAGTGACTGATATATTCACAAAGCCCCTAGATGAAGCTAAGTTTAATTTCTTCAAGTTTCAATTGGGGATGTTAAACTTAGAATGAATTCTAACTCAATTTCAATTTGTCATCGTCTATTTATAGTCACTGAAAACATACATGTTGAGTGCTGCAGGTACCTCTCAAGAAGTGATGGAAATTCACTAAGTTTGGCAAATATCGGTGTCTTGTCTCAATGACATCGTTAGATGTCTCAACGACACTACAAGAATCTCAGCGACACAATGTGTATCATTATAACATAACTCGGCTATTTAAAACAATATTGGATCTTTCAATCTGAGTCATTCGATGATTGATTAATCAAATCAAATAGTGTGAACAGGTATGCGCCCCTTCATCTACCTCTAGTATAAATAGGATGAATGCTTAGGACAAACATACGCTGTCATTTTTCTTAAGTCCATTCTGTGACAAACTCCCATTCTGTTCTCGACACACATTAGTTCCCGTCAACCTGCTTCCATGGCTCCAAAGGACAAACAAAAGGAAGCGGCATCTGTGATTTCTGGATGTGAGCTGCTGCGAGGACATTTCAACAATTGTTCAGAAGAAATTCGGTCAGTGATAGGATTGCTTGAAGCGATAGTATTGGAATATATGTTAAGTGAATCATGCGTCCTCATGCACAGAGAGTTGTTGGAGTTCTATGAAGAAGATCAAATTAGTTGTTCTGGAACTTCAGTGAAATCGAAGGTGGATGGCAGGAAGGTGAAAGTGTCTGCTAAGAGCCTGGGGGAGGCATTGCAACTGCCACTATTGGAGGTAGGAGAACAAGATGAAGATATGTCAGGTGAAGACTACACTGCGGGTTACACCTGGTGTGGTCACAGCGGCAAGACCTATGGGTCAATTTAAAGGGATGAATTCAATCAGCGAAGGTAGCTATTGGCTGACGTAGTGGGAAAGGTAATGATTTGTAAGACATGTTCTCATGATAGAATCTCAAAAAAGATATTTGACATCATGTGCAGAATCATCAAGAGGACTGACTGGAGAAATCATATGTTTCAAAGAATCAAGGGGAATCTGAAGACCCCAAGTTTTGGAAGGATTCTGTCTCTTTTTCTTCTGAATTCTATTGGGGAGAACCTGAAGAGGAGGATGGGAGTATCACTTCACTACTCCAAGAAGCTGGACTCCAGGATGCTGGAGAGATGGGAAAGGGTGATTTCAAAATCCCCTAAAGCTAGCAAGGCAGTTCAGAAAGAAAAGTAGAAGGTCGTGCAGTCTGATGAATCTAAGGAGGAGGAAAGATCATCCAGCAGTTCTGAAGAAGAAGTAGCTTCAACTATCCCAAACCATGCTTTCATAGAGGGGGATATCAAGTTGAGTGGGAGTCCCTTCTTGGGAGCTCAACCCAAGACACTGTAGTTGTTGAGTGAGAAACCCATCTATGGTACTCTTCCCTGGATAATCTAGTAAACAGATTGGCTACTAACGACAGGAGTGGAAGTGTTGCTTCTAGAGAAGTTGGAACTTCTATAGAAGGTAGAGTTCAGGAAGTTAGTGCAAAAGAAGCTGAGAAGAGTGCTGGACATGAGACAGAAAAGGATGGTAAAGAAGGATCCAAGAAAACAAATGGGGAAGAGCCTAGAAATCACCAGAAAATAGTTCTCACTGGACTTTACCTTGTGTTATTCAAAGGCAAGGAAATTGTGTCAAATGAAGAGAAAATTCTAATAGATTCTCCTGGTTTCCAGTTTGTTGAGAGTGAGTCTGAATGTGTCTCTAGGATATTTTCTGCCCCTGAAGATGTTATTGTTGAACCATCCAATGCACAATGAGGATCCTTGTTTAACATGTTGACAGCATTACTAGATGTGCGAGGATAAAAATGGAAAAAATTGTTTTGAAGGTAGTTGAAGGGTTGAGGAAGGAGCTGAAGGATAAGCTCTAGGTTGTCAAAGATGATATGCATCATCTCAATACTTAGCAAGCTCACTTTCTTCACCTGGAAGCTCCAGCCATGGACACTATTGCTGATCAGTTGAATATAACTCATCAGACAATCCTCCAAGTTATTCAAAATCAGGTGGCCATGTCAGGAAATATGCAAGAAGCTTTTCAATAGGTCGCAAACTTTTTGGGTCGGGATAGACAGACTGTAGTTGATAAAATGGACCTTGATACACAAATGTTAGTTGATCATCTGCTATAAGTCAGAAATTCTCTTCTTCAGACTGAACAGGATCTTCATGAGAGAATTAACTTTGTTCAAGTTACCATAGATGATCACATTGCAGAAGAAGTCATAAAGGGGGAGAAGACTGTGATAAATGCAGGCTCCCATCAGGCAATGTGGGCAGTTGATCAAGTTGAGCAAGCCATGAAAATGCCCACCTCTATATATGATATGGAAGAACCTTCTGAGAGTATTGCTTAAGAAGAAAATATTGTTGAAATTGGAGACTCTTCAACCTTTAGGAAGAGGAAAAGAACAGAAGGCAGAGAGTACAGGAAAAGAAGACTGAGGGAAGTATAGCTGGACCCTCAGTTCAGCAGGTGGAGTCCTACTTCTAGAGATCTCATTACAAACGAATGGACTAAATTTGGATATCCCAAGGCTGGCTCAGAAAGAGTTTATTACTCTGGTGATTGGCAAATTCATATAAGACAAGAGGAGAAGAGGAGAAAACATACACTAGCTTTTCCTCAATGTCCTCCTCCTTCTCCTAAGAGGATCCCAAACCCAAAGAGTTTTTATGAAAGACAAATGAGGAAAGGAAAAGGCAGTAGCAGCAGAAGCTAGAAGGATCAGATATCTGAGGATGTTTGTCTTAAGATTGGAAAGGGCAAATGACTTTGTTAATTTTGTATAAGACAATATCCTTCATTTTTACAATGTTGGTGGTTGAATCTTTCTGTGTCTTATTTAATTTTCATTATTTGATTCTACTTGGCATTTATCATTGAGTTGAGTTATGACTTCTTCAAATATGGGGAGATTGTTGGAAACAGTGTCCAGCAATATTCTTGATTTGAAGAAGTGCTCAGGTCAATGATAAAAGCACTGTGTATTTGATGTTCTATCTTATTTATAAATGTAGTGTATAGTTAGTATGTCTAGTGCCTCTCAAATCTCTCTAAGTCCAAAATCGTTGGGAAGGACTGGACATGTTGTTGATATAGTATAAGGCTATCGTTAAAAAGATTGCTTTATAGAGAACTTCAGGAGTTAGAAGTAGAATTCAAACTAAGATAAATATCATCGTGTATATAACATTCACATGAAAATATCATCTTTATAACTCGCAGAAGGCAGCAGAAGAAGTCAGACAAGAATTGTCTTGACAATAAGAAGATCACAACAATATCGTCGTGTCAACAAGGTACATGCAACGATATCATTGTGAGGTCTCAAAAAAGTATGCAAGGAAAATATCATCGTGTCAACAAGGTACACACGATAATATCGTTGTGAGAACTCAATAAAGTCTGTTGAGGCATATATCATTGTGACAACAAGGTACACACAACGATATCATCGTAAAGACTCGAGAAGAATCAGCTATGTAATATATCATTGAGATACCTATTTAAAGTTAAGATTTCAGAGGAATTAAAGAGTTGTCTAAGTCTAAGATGGATCGTTGAAATGGCAAGTTATGTCGTCGAGATATTGTTCATATCGTCGAAACAAACCAAGATTTTTCGAAACACGCTGTCTGCATTTAATGCCTCTGTCTACAATTAGAGGATGTCATTTAGGAATGGGCTTCTGACATTCAAGCGACCTCAGAATAGATCGTTAGATATCCTTGTTATATATAATGATAAGTTGGATTCCCTAATCAACACAGAGTTAACGAATCAAAAGAAAGTAATGGCCATTAGTACTGCTAAAGGAACATTCTCGAGAACAAACTTCATGTGCTCTTAGTTCTCCAAGGTTCAGTAGGCATCGACTGATAAGTATTGTTCCAGATTAAAGAATTGGATCAAAGATAAGCTATTGTGCATCAAATTCAAGTCCTTCAAAGCCTTCTCTTCAAATTCAGAGGCTGTCTACTTCAGGCCTCAGAAGACTCTCCAGGCTATTTCTATCCTTTACATTGTGGAGTGTTCTTCTATGTTGTAAACTCTTTACATTCTCTATATGACTCTTTTGAATCTGAGTTGTAGGGTTCTGTGAGAACCTGAGGTAGGATATGTTGTAGATCTGAGTTGTAAGGTCTGTTGTGCCTGAGTTGTAGGGTTCCAGGAACCTGAGGTAGGATCCTAAGTGGATCTGAGTTGTAGGGCCTACTGTGCCTGAGATGTAGGGCCTGTTGTGCTTGAGTTGTAGGATCTGTGAAGGAGATATGAGAAATTGGAGGAGTCTTCCTAAGCTAGCTGCTTGCTAGATAGGTGTTGGGGGAAAGTGGATGTACCCATCTTTGGGAACCACTATATATCTGGTGTCTCTGTGTGCTGTGCTCTGTGACTGTGTTCTTTGCTGTGATTTATTTTAATTGCCATAAGCATAATTTTAAAAATAGTCACATCATTTATCCCCCCCCCTATAGGTGATAGTTCCAAAAATAACAATTTGATTAGGAATGATTTGGAGGAATTAGGTCAATTGAAACCTACATATATGCATTAATAAAGGGGTAGTCAATCGGCTTGCGGTTAATTTGAAGGTGTCAATTTATTTTAGTGGTTTAAATCAGCTTAGGTTGAATATTAGAACAAAATTCTTGATGATCGGTGAAAAAATTAGAAGCTTGGGCATATTTCTTGACTCTGATTATTTAAAGGCGCTTAAAGAGGAAGGAGAACTACAGTGCATAGTCCTCATTGACTTCCATTAGGCCAATTCTAATTAGTGCTTCTATAGATGGATTTGGAAGTGGGCTTATTTTAGGGCATTGCTGTATAATAGTAGGAAAATATGGGGGCAACATTTATAACACAAGGAATAATGTCGCAAATGTCTAGACATGAGTGCATGAGTATGTGGGCATTGTACATCCACCCTCCTAAGGACCTTAGGAATTTAAAACTCAAACAAATGTAACTCGCACGTAAGTGAAGAGAAATTTGGAAAAACAAAATGTATTATGTCTTAAATTCTAATATGCAATAATTTATATAGGGCATGGCGTTCCGCAGAGGAAGGGATGGTGATCCACCGAAGGACAAAGGAAAAGGAAAGATTATAGTGAGTTCTTACTTCTATATTTCTATTGAATTTTGCTTATGCATACTTATATTTTAATACTTGCATGTTTAGCCATGATAAAGGACGAAAATTGAAACCCTGAAGAGAACAAAAACGACAACGTAACATCCTAATCTTGAAAATAAATAAATGACTAAAATGTTAAACCTGAAAATGAAAAAAAATAAAAATTATATAAATGAAGCATCGATGTTAGGGCTTTATTGTTAACCCAACTCATGGAGGTGGGGTGTGAATGTCCTCCCATTATGAATGTTATTAGATTCAGGCATACTTATTGTACACCATGTTAGATGATAGCCCTGAATCTATAAGAATGTGAGCATGTTAAACAAAAAGCATGCAATAAATGAAATTTATTCTTAACATTGCCCAAATGAAGAAAGCCAAAAATACAATGAATGATGAAATGCATATAATGATGTTGACATGCATGCAATAAATGAAAATGCAATGAATGATGAAATTAATGTGAATGATAATATAATGAATGATGAAATGAATGATGATACAAGCTTATATAAATAAATGAAAATGATGTACTTTCCTTATTTATAAATGGATGATAACACTTTTGTAGGGAAGGTAAGAATTCACTTAGTCTTTGAGTAATTATTTAGATAACTAAAATAATATAGGTGAAGGATAATGTGACCCCCGACGTAGTTGAGAGGAAAAGATGTAAATAGAAAAGAAGTATCACATTTGGGTGGAGGTGAATGTAGTTGTGCTGAGCATACTAGATATGCATCAGGAGAGCTGCAAGGATTCAGATTTCCCTCAGGAGAATTTCAAGTTTTATTTTATGTAGATTAGTCGCATATTTGCGTGATATATATTTACACTAGATGTGGATAGTGTATTACAGTTGTTGCATTTTCTTTTAGAAAGCCCTAACTTGTGTATTATATGTAGGATTGGGTATGTATCATGTAAGAAGATGTTAATGAAATGAAATGATCTTATTTTTATGCAACACTTTCTTTTTGTACTCTCTTATGAAATGATATTTATTTAATGCACGCTAAATGTTATAATCTTGTGCCTCTGGTGATAATTAAAATAAAATGAAATGAAAAGTTTAAATCATAGTGATTTCCAATAAGTGGGGCTCGTTACGTCAGGTGTGCCCTGAGAAGCGATGGGGAATCCATTGTTGCCCCAAAATCCTAAAACCAACAATGGCTCGTCAAGAATGAAGCCCTAATCAAAGTGCAAGCATGCTCCTGAGGACCACACTAACCCTCCCCCAGACAAGTCTTTAACCTATGCAGCTACAGCTAGCGTGGTCACTCTCCCAATGATCGCGCTCTTTTGTCTATTTTTGTTATTTGCACACCATCTAACCTTTCATCCCATGTCCGGCTCTCTTGTAACTCGGGTAGCATGTATTCTACTAAGACTACCTATTATGGCAGCCTCCACTAGTATAATTAGGGGTGAGCAGTACCCTGATGAGGCAACCATTAGGATCTGAATCGAGCCTTAGTAACAAAGCACTTACCGTGACTTTAGATCCAGAGCCTCAAGATTTTATCTAGGACACTTTTTGGCCTCAATAGAATGAACACGCGACCTTCGGATTAGAGTTGGTTAAAGAAATAGTCCGGTCAACATGGGAGATCGTGATCTCCGTCATCAATCTAATGGGTCACTTTAAGGTATGGAGATCGCGACCTCTCTGGAATCACACAAGCTTAGGTTTGGGCAAGACTAAATGGATACCGCATAGAAGATGACTGCCATGATATAGGAAATCACTTAGCTGGCCTAGTAGCACGCTCCTCTGGTAGTAGTGCCCACAACTTCATCGGTCTGCCCTCAAGAACCCATGACTGCACCGCCCCTGCAACCGCTTGAAGAAGAGTTTGATGATGACTACCAAAACTATTTTTGAGAGTCCGCGAACTTCAGTTTGGCAAGAGAATTTATTTCCAGGGAGCTGATGTGCCTCCCCCGTCATCTGAAAAGGAAAAGTCTTCTCCGTTCGCTGAAAAAGACCACTGGGAAGTTGTCCCACAAAGGTTCAGATAGCCTTACCTCCCCCTCTTCTCGAGGAGCGCCATCTCCAAGATTTCGAATCTGCAATTTTCATGAGAACCATAACCAATGGGATTCGGTGACGGTTGATCACCACGTCTTTTGACGGTAAGGCAAGAGAGTGGTTATATAAGTTACCTTGATTCGGTTTCTTCTTTTGTTGATCTGCGCAAGAGGTCTTACTGAGGTTTGCAACCTTTAAGAAGCAAAAGAGCGGTCCCACGATTCTCTTCAAGATCTTTTAAGGCCTCAATGAAACTCTGACCCACTACATCAGCCTTTTTCATAAAAAATGTTTAGAATCCACAATATGGACCCCTCGATGTATCAAGTGGTGTTGCGTCCTCGAGCAAATCCTGTTCAAATTTAAAGTGGGAAGGGAGCCGCCCAACTCTTACAATGAGCTCATCAACATGGCCAACCACTTTATAGAAGGGGAGGCCATCACCCACGACATCATGTATTCCATCTCAGAAGCAGTCAAGGAGAAGAAAGGAACCACTTCTATTAGACCTTCTTCACCCCGGTGTCAATCGAATTGCCCTCGCAGAGATGTCCTTCACCCATCGGCGCAGCATGGAAGGAATTTTTTTTATCACTGTCCTCATCTTTCTCACCATCAGTTCCGCCAAATGAGACCTCAACATCTTCCCCCCCCCCAAAAAAAAAATAATAGGACCGCTCCTCTGCTACATGTCCCTCATCCCCTCCAACCTTCGACATATCAAGCTCCACCTTTGTCTTATCCTGCCCAAATTCTGTATGATCATTCGCAGGAGTCGTATATCGAACTGAATTTTTTCATGGGGGAGGACTTGAAGATGCTCCAAAGGTGACCTAATATAAGGAAGCCCCTCCCCCTCAAGTCTGTCCTGAGGAATCGTGATCTGAATCTGTATTGTGAGTACCATAGAGAGAAATATCATCATACCGATAACTGCCAATCCCTCTGCAACCTAATGGAGTAGATGCTTAAGGAAGGGAAATTGCAAGGGAATGTATCAAGGTAGATGATGAAGGCTCCTTTAGGAGAATCAATTGTGCAGATGAATGTGTTGAAGCAGATGACAAAGGACACCTGGGTCGAGTTAATTGTATTCATGGCGGGATTGGACTTGAGTCTTCTCGAAAGAGAAGTATAGCATAGCTCTGTCACCAAGAACTCGTTGTGACCTACTCTTCAGCTCCACTCCAAGGAGATGTCATCCTCAACCAAGATGATCTCCGCAAAACTGCCAACCCCATCAACGACGTCATCATCATCAAGGAAGTTTTAGAAAACAACATTGTGACAAAGATTCTGATAGACATCAGTAGTTTTGTAAATGTACTATTCAAGCCCGCTTTTGAAGCAATGAAGACAGGGAAAGTGCTCTGAGTAAGCGACGGACCACTCTACAGGTTCTCTGGGGAAAGAAAAGAGATCAATGGAAGTATTAATCTCTCAGTTACCAGGGGAGGGGTGACAAGGAAACTTTCATCGTGGTGGACGTGAAGAGTAGTTACGAAACCATATTTGGGTGGCTTCTTCTGAATGGCATCCAAGAGATACTCTTAACCTTCCATCATGCATTGAAGTTCTCCATGGAGGGCAAGCAATTTGGATCAGGAGAGACCCAAAGGGTATCGTGGCAATGCTATGTTAATTCTGTTAACACCATTTATTATTCTCCCCTGCATTCGAGATCGTACGAGAAGCCTTTTTGTCTCTCGTTACTGAAGAATGCAGTAAGATTGGAGAAGCTACGCATGTTGAAGAAGAAGAGCCCATAGTAGAAGAAGGTAGAGACAGAACCCGATTGGAGCCTACCCAAACCCTCCAAGGCTTTCCTATTGTTGGAGGAGACTAAGATAGGATGCTCTTTGTCAATGTTGAGATGAAAGAAGAGGAGAAAGCTATGCTAGTCACTTGTCTGCTCGAAACCTTAATGTTTTTTCCTGGTCGGCCGCCGACATGCCTGGGGTGGACCCCGGTGTCGCATGCCACCACCTCAACATTGACCCATTAGCTCAACCAATTAAGCAAAAGAAAAGAGCTATCGCCGCCACCCTCGAGGGGCCGATTTGGGGGGAAATATCCAAGCTGCTAGAGGCCAAGTTCATCAAAGAAATTCAATAGCCCGAGTGGGTTTCAAATATAGTGATGGACAAGAAATCCAGCAACAAATGGCGCATGTGTGTTGATTTTACTAGTCTGAATTAAGTTTTCCATAAATATTGATACCCCTTGCCTCGAATAGATTCTTTGGTTGATTCTGCGATGGGATTTTCATTTATGAATTTTTTAGAAGCATTTTCTGGTGGAATTTTCATTCAGCGATGGGATTTTCATTCATCAAATTAGAATACATAAGCCCGACATTCTGCATACTTTGTTTATCATGAACGGTGGTGTTGAACGCGGAAACTATGGTTCATCCTCTGAACCCGGAAACCACGGTTCGAGAGGAGTTTGGCCCGGTATAGCTTGTTTTTACTTCTCCTAAGTTAAATCACTGGGACAAGCACTCGGAGCAAAGAACCTCACTCAAAAAAGTGGAAAACCTAAAACAGACCCCACGAGCTACAGCGAAGAGGTCCCGCCATAAACCCCGAAGATCAAAGAGAATTTCCCCTCCTAAACCAATGTTGAGTCGGGCACCCTGGAGGGTACTGGAGAAAATCAGATTGTCAACCCAGAAACCACGGTAAACAGAGTTATAATGCTCTCTGAAATAGCCTGAGAAGAGAGAAAGCCAAGAAGAGGTCCTCTCCAAATGTGATATTGGGGGTCATTTTATAGTTTTATCAAAAAAGTCTACGGATAGTTGAATCCCTCTTTTTGGTTTCACTAAAAGCATCCCAAATTGGTCTGCTAGCAGTGAAATCCCGCTGAGTCTAACTGCAGACCAATACCAAATATCCTGGAAAAAGGATTCCCACTAGGGGTGAGCACAACCCACCCCAGGCGTGCTCGCCTGGGGCGGCGAATACTGATGAGAGAATTTCATTTAGTGTTTTAGGCTCTAGTCTAGCTTACTTTTCCTTTCCTTTCGCTCATCTATTTGTTGTTTTTATCATAAATTATTAATAATCTAAAAATATGTCATGTGAATGCATTTGAGCTAGATAGGGCATATTTTAGTTATTTCATGCATGAGGGAAACCCCTTCTCCCTCTCATTTCAATTATATATTTAGATGTTTTAGTTATGGTTGTGCGGATGTGTTTTTCTGGGATTTTTGAATGTTTTTCCTTCAGGTACAGTGGTTGTGGTATTGTCCCCACGCACCTCAGTCATTTTCTAAGGAGGAGGTCACTGGTCCTACATTTTCCTTTGCATACGAGTAGTGGCGCACTCTGTGCACGATCCCCTTCGATCGGCTTGGCATGTCCACTACACGTGTGTTTTTCCTTTATGCACAAGTAGTGGCACCTCGACGCACGACCACTGGTCGTGCGCAGCTATTTGCATAAAATGACCCGAGGATCGCATGAGTAAATGCACGAGGATAATAGCACGACCACTGGTCGTGCGCGTTCAACATATTTTCCCTCCAGGATGTCGGAGCCATCTCGATGATTTTTTTCCTTCATGCACTGCCACTGGTCATGCGTTATTTTTCCTTCACGCACGACCACTAGTCGTGCGTAATCTTTCTTCCAGTCGAGATAAGCCTCCTCCTCCTCCTCAAGACAACAAATTTTTAATCTCGACAATATTTTCCTTCACGCACGGACATAGGTCGTGCATGTTTTCCTTCATGCACTACCACTGTTCTGGCATGAAGGAAAATTTTGCGCGGCCTATAAATAGCCTGTTACGCAATTTCTTCCGCATGCTCCATTTTATTCCATATTTTTCATTGCCATTTTGTCCAGTTTCACCCCCTCCAAGCTAGGGTTCACCCGTAGTCTCCTCCCCATCACCCAAGTTTCGAAGATCATGACTTCCTCCAAGGATTCAAGCTCTATTGAAGGTGATTTTGTGGATTTCGACGTGTCGTTGCATAACCACTGAGAAAACGGGCAAGAGGTAATTGTACATCAATGTGTTTGTCTAGTGGGTTCCTCAAGCCATAAGGCGATATAGAGGGAGACGGAGCTATGATGAGTCAGTCGGGCGAGTGGTGGGTCTCAGCTCGCATTCGCCTCTAGCGGACACTCGCTCCCAGCTTGGTGCAAGTGGCGAGTCCCAGCTCTACCGGGCACTAGCCACTCAGGAGAGTCGGCTTGGAGTGGCCTGGACTGGCCTGTTAGGTTGGTGGTATGTTTTCCCATGGATGTCCATTTTGTCCTGCAGTTAGCCTTTCCAAACAGCGGGATTCTGATGTTGGCTGGCCAATTTGGGCTGCTTTTAGTAAAACTAAGATGCGGGATTCTGCTATCCGCAGACTGGTTTAAGAAAATTATAAATAGACCCCCAGGAGCACCTTTGGAGAGGATCTCTAACTTGTTTTATCTCTTCTCTGGTTAGCTTTGGTCGGTTATAGAGTTTTAGCTTGTAGTTCACTGTGGTTTCCGGGTGGGCATACAGGGGCTCTTTAGCACTCTCCAAGGTGCCCAGCTCAGCAAATTACTAGGGAGGGGAAGTTCTTTGAGATCTTCCGAGTTAGTGGCGGGACCTCCTCGCTATGGCTTTAGGGGTCTGTTTGTAGTTTTCCACATTGTGAGTGAGGTTTGTTGGGAAAAAACCTTCGATTCATCTTACAAATTATGTACAAGTGATTTCAATATCAAGTATTTATTACCCATGTTGTATAGAGAGGGTAATTTGGTCATTAGATGTCTTAAAATGTCACACTCTCATTAGGGTGTTAAAAACCAGTCCAAAAGAGTCAAAAATTCAGTTGAGTTAAATCTGTGTCAAATAGAAGTCGACGTAGCTCCGACTGCAAGTCGAAGTAACTTCAAATAGAAGTAAGAATAACTCAGACTATATTCGATGCATAACTTGAGGTTAACGCAATGTCGATGAGTACACAACACAGAAGACAGAGTCAGGCGATGCAGCATTTGAAGTCAACGCAACTTGGACTTATATTCGACGCATAAGGAAGAGATCTGAGTTCAAGATTTCATCTCGACGGATACGTCGATAAGTATTCGACGCAACGTCAACTGCAGAGTCCATTTCTAAACTAAGGAGGATTTCGAAGCAGCTTCCATTAGAACTCAGAGGTGCATCGATAAGAAGGCAAATGTATTTAACGCTACGTCGAATATAGACAAAATTAGAATACCTTCTTTATTCTTTTCTAAAGATGATTCAGAGGTTATACATGGAATTGATTTAATCTCTAACCGGTTATTTATAACCAAGAAAGGAAAGAAGGTCTCTAAAGAAACAATAAAGCTATTTCTGGAAGATATTTAAAAAGATATTGACGGGTAGTCCAGAAATAATAAGAGAATATTATTATCCCTTGTACATTCATATTAGGGATACAGCAGAAGAGGAATGGAATTCAAATACTATTCGACAGAAGAATAAGGACATTAAGGAAGATACAGAACACAATAATCTTATTATTTTTCCATCTTCTTCTTGTTGAAGCTCTCTCTCTCTCTCTCTCTCAGATAGTACATCAAATCCCTATACAAGAATTATTGATAGGCTTCTTCATCTTCTACTACTCTTGCAGTAAGAGGCCTACAGAAATACATAGATTATGTGGATCAAAGCTTGAACAGTCCTTGCATCTCTCTCTCTCTCAGCAAGCACTCATTTACTGGAATAGAGATCTGTCAACAACACTAAGTGCCTGAATCCACAATGATTACAGAAGGAGGATACAACCAGAAGATTCTTCTTCATCTTCCTCTTCTCTCTTTTACTCTTTCTTTCTTTATTGTAATCTGAGTAAAGAGACATTAGAATCCCTCTCCAAAGGATTCAGTTGGTTCAAGATCTCGTTACCAAAAGATCTAGTTTGGTTCTAAGAGTCTCCTTACCAAAAGACTTAGTGGTTCTAAGAGTCTCCTTACCAAAAGACTCAGTGGTTCTAAGAGTCTCCTTATCAAAAGACTTAGTTGTTGGTTCTAAGAATCTCCTTACCAAAAGACTCAATGGTTTTAAGAGTCTCCTTATCAAAAGACACAGGCACTGGATAGTGTATTCCTACCAAAGTGGTATAAGAGTGGAATACCCATATTTTGGGGAACAACTATAGCTCTTGTCTCATTTGTGCTATGATTTTTTGTATTGTTCATTTACTTAATTTATGCATTCTGTGATTGTTTTATTCTGCATTGGATAGTTGAATGCATGTTATTAGAAATATTTTTATTGTGTTGTGCATAATTAATTGAAAAAGTTTATAAACTCTATTCACCCCCCCTCTAGAGAATACTCAGATGTCTCACTGTGCACTTTCAATTGGTATCAGAGCGAGGATGATCATAAAAAGGTTAACACATTGATCAAAAAATCCTCCCACTCTAATTTTTATATTTTAAAATAATTTTCAAAAACTGAGTTCTAAGGACTATGCATCCACAAGACCACCAGTGTGTAATCTGAATAAGTTTACACTCTGGAAGGACAGAATAAAACTTTACATGAACTCTATTGATGAAGAGATTTTTGATGTTATTATTTCAAGTCCTCCAGTCCCAGTTAGAAAAGTTGCAAGTGGGACTGTGACACAAGAACTTGTCCCTAGAGCAGAGTGGACTGATGCTAAGATGATGCTGAAGGAATGTGATGGAAAGGCAATGAATATTTTTGTGTCAACTATGTCAGATGACATATTCCAGCAGGTGGCTTACTGCAACTCAGCAAGGGAAATCTGGGAATCCTTGACCAGATTAGTTAAGGGTAGCTCAGATGAAAGAAATGACAGAAAGTCCCTTCTCATATCCCAATATGAGAACTTTCAAAAGAAGGCTGAAGAAAATGTTGTTGAGATGTATGATAGATTCAGCATCATTATAAATGAGCTCAGGGGACTGGACAAGGAGATCTCATTAACTGAGATAAATGACAAGCTCCTCATATGCTTCCCAAGCTCATGGGACTCAAGGATCTGGGCCATCAGAGAGACCAGATTCCATGGGGAAATCTCCATAGATGCTCTGCTAGGCAAGCTCAAGTCCTATGAGCTATTACTAAAGAGCAGAGCTAAGATAGAAGCCAAGGAGAAAGTCCCAACTCCTAAAGAAAGAACTATTGCTCGGAAGGCTGCTGAAGGAGAGCCCTCCACTTCTGAAGAAGAGATTTTCAATCTCCTAGCTAGAAGATTCAATAGATGGTTCGAATGTGAAAACTCTAGAAAGAAAGAAAGGAGCTCAAGCAAACCCATGTTTGACAAGTCTCCAAATCAGGAGATAATCTCCTTCACATGTAGAAAACCAGAGCACATTTCTCTTGAATGTCCTGAAGAACAAATGGACAGAAGTAGCAACAAGAAGGAGCACAAGAAAAAGTACTTCAAAAAGAAGGATAAGAAGAAGGGAAAATGTTTCAGTGTTGAAACTTGGAGTGACTTAAAATCTGAGTCAAGCTCATCTTCATCTGACAGTGATGAAGAAGGTGTTGCTGAAGAAGCCTGCCCGATGGCTTTAGAAGACTCAACTGAAGAAGATCAGGTATCTTTATTTGAGGAATTTGATTTTTCATCAGAAGATTTTAAAAGTTGTTTGAAAGAATTTTGTCAAGATTATATTAATCTTCAAAAAGAAATAGAAATAGTTGGGGAAGAATTACAAGAATTAATGAAAGAGAACCTATACTCTGTTAAATATGACTTAAGAAATCAGATGTATAGGAAAGAAATAGAAATAGATAAACTAAATAATGGAAAATCAAACTTAAAAGAAGAGCTTACAAAGGCAAAAGCCTTTGTGGACCCACTCAATGGAAGGAGTGAAAAGCTCAAGGACATTACACAGAATCTCTCCATGAGATTCAAGCACCTTGGTTTAGGAGCAGATCTATTCACCAGTATAGTAATCTCTAGCAAACCTGCCAGGAAAAATATTGTAGTGTTTATTAGATCTAGTGAGAATCAATCTAATAACAACTTAGAATTTAGTGAATAATTGAATAACAACCCTAATAAGATCATTGTATTCAATAGAGTATTAATGTTGATCAAAAAGGAATTCTATGTAAGCACCCCTCAGAAAATTCAATCAAAGATTATCAAATTATTAATAAAAGGAATAATGCATCAAATAGAACTTGGCGTACTTTTAAAGATGTGTCGAATGCAACTCAACAGAGTTCTACATAAGCTTCATTATCAATTCAAAGCAATATGAAGGTGCGTTGAATTACAATCGACGTAACCACTACTCGACATCGACTTATTATTGATGCAACTATGCAGACACGTCGAATTACACTCAACGCAACTCTAGAAATGCATCGAATTCTTCTCGACGCATGTTTCCAACAAGAAATTATAAAACATATATACCTCTCTCTCCTATTTATCATTATAATTCAAGATGATTTTATTGTTCTAAATTTGGTCACAAGGCCAAACACTGCTGGTATAATAAACCAGCACTTCTACTACTTAAGGGGTATCATGAAAGACCAACCTATTCTTTCATGACCCCATATGATACTAGAAGTAAGGGACCCCAGCAAGTGAGGGTATATACTAATGTTTATATTTATGTGTAGAAAGGAGGTTATTCTACCACTAACCAGGAGTGGTACCTGGACAGTGGATGCTCTATGCATATGACTAGAGCAAAAGAGGTGCTGGAAAACTACAAGGCAAAGGAAGGCCCTAAGGTAATCTTTGGTAACTCCCACTCTGGGCAGACTAGAGGATATGGTGTGCTAAGAGTTGGAGAAATCTACTTTTCTAAGGTAGCTTATGTAGAAGGACTTCAACATAACCTAATTATTATTAGTCAATTATGTGACGGTGAATACAAAGTTGTATTCACTAAGTCATTATGTCATATAGTTAGATCTGCAACAACTAAATAGTATTAACAGGACTTAGAAAAGGTAAGGTATATGTAGTAGACTTTGACTACACTAAGTCTGAAGTTTGTCTGTTTAATTCAAACTTAGAAAATAATGAGTTAAGGCATAGGAGACTCAGTCACTTAAGCCTTAAAACAATAGTTAAATTATCCAAACATAATCTAGTAAGAGGCTTACCAATTGGTAAGTTTAAGAAAGAGCATCCCTGTAGAGCCTGCCAACTAGGAAAATAAACCAAATCATATTCAAACCAATTGGTAAGAATGATTCCCCTAGAACCCTTTATCTGTTACACATGGATCTATTTGGTCCTATCTCCACTCAAAGCTTAGCAGGCAAGTCTTATATATTAGTCATTGTAGATGACTTTTTTAGATACAACTGGGTGTTCTTTCTAAGAGCTAGGTCAGAAACCTTCAAGATCCTCTCATGGTTCATTAGACAGATTCAATCTGAATTCAATACTCAGGTTGCTGTGATCAGAAGTGCTCATGGTACTGAGTTTGAAAACCAGTTAATCAGTAGATTCTGTGAGGATGAAGGGATTAGACAAAGCTTTTCGGCTCCTAGAACCCCCCAACAAAATGGGGTGGCTGAAAGGAAAAATAGAAGTCTAATTGAATCAAGAAGGACATTATTAGTTGAATCCATTTGTCAAAGTCCTTCTAGGCTGAGGCAGTGAATACAGCTAACTATGTTCTGAATTGAAGTCTCATCCACAAAACTAAGTTAAAGACTCCTTATGAGTTATTGAAGGGAAAGACACCTATAGTCACATACTTCAGAATTTTTTGGTGTACTTGCTTCATTCTGAACAATATAATGAGCCAACTTGCCAAATTTGATAAGAAGGCTGATGATGGGATATTCTTGGGATACTCCTCATAAAGCAAGGTCAATATGTGTTATAATAAGAGCTCTCTCAAAATTGAGGAGTCAATGCATGTAGTGTTTGAAGAGACTAACAAGTTTTCCAAGGGGAAGGAAACTTCCACCAATGTCATATTGCAGGAAGAAGACTAGCTGAAAAATCAAGTTCAAAGGATCAGTATCTTAGATCACTCATCAGGTTGTCAGGACAAAAGCAAATAGCTAACTGATAATTAATCAGATGAAGACTCTGCTTTAGAAGATAATGACATTCAAGAACCTGCTCTGCCAGACACAGAAATTATTCTAGAGAATGAAAATGGTGCCCCCACAATCAATGAGGAAGAGGAAATCCATGAGGATGTTAATCCATTGAACAATTTATTAAGAAATAGGATGATCTTAAAAGATCACCCTCCAACTCAAGTTATAGGAGATATAATTGTGTGAGTGAAGACAAGAAACCAGATCACAAATGAAACTATATTGCAGTGCTTCCTCTCACAGTATGAGCCCAAGAAGTTTGAAGAAGCAGATAGTGATTCCCACTGGATAGTTGTCATGCAAGAGGAACTTGCACAGTATGAAAGAAACAAAGTCTGGTCTCTAGTTGAAAGACCAAGAAATTACCCAATCATAGGAACAAAGTGGGTATATAAAAATAAGATGGACTCAAATGGAGTCATAGTCAGGAACGAAACCAGACTTATTGCTCAAGGATACAGGCAAGAGGAGGTTATTGACTACAATCAGACAATTTCTCGAGTCGCTAGACTGGAAGCAATAAGTATGTTCTGTGGCTATGCTGCATATATGAAGATCAAGGTATATCAAATGGATGTGAAGAGTGCTTTCCTAAATGGCACTCTTCAATAAGAAGTATATGTGGAGCAACCCCCAGGTTTTGTCAATCCATCTCATCCCTCTTTTGTTTATATATTAGATAAAGCATTGTATAGTCTCAAGGAAGCTCCAAGAGCTTGGTATGAGACTTTTTCCACCTTTCTTCTAGAACACTCTTTTGCAAGAGGTAAGGTGGATAAAACACTTTTCACTAGAGCACATAAAAATCAGCTACTTCTATTACAGATCTATGTAGATGATATAATATTTGGCTCAACAGACCATAAACTTTGCAAAAGGTTTGCATGCCTAATGCAATCCAAGTTTGAAATGAGTAGCATGGGGGAACTGTCCTACTTTCTTGGCATCCAAGTAAAGCAAAATGCAGATGGCATAATCATATCTCAATCCAAGTATACCAACGAGCTTATCAAGAGGTTTGGGATGGAAAATGCCTCTATCATGAAAATCCCCATGGCTACCAATATTGTATTGGATAGAGACGAAAAGGATAATTCATTTGATCAAAAGACTTACAGAGCATCCATTGGCTCACTCCTCTATCTTATAACCAGTAGACCAGATATCATGTTTATTACATGTATATGGGCTAGATTTTAGGTTGACCCCAAAGAATCTCACATGAGTTCTGTAAAAAGAATACTTAGATATCTAAAGGGTACACCTGAACTTGGCTTATGGTATCCCACAGAATTTGATTTAGTAGGCTATTCAGATGCAAATTATGCTAGATGCAGGCCTGATAGAAAGAGCACCTCAGGAACTTGTCAATTCCTGGGTGCTAGACTGATCTCCTAGTTTAGCAAGAAGCAAACCTTAGTCTCTACTTCTATAGCTAAAGCTGAGTATATAGATGCAGGAAGCTACTGCTCACAAATATTATGGATGCAGAATCAGTTGTTAGATTACAACTTTAGTCTTGAGAACTCCACAATATTATGTGACAGTTCTAGTGATATTTTTATAACTTCCAATCATGTTCTCCACAGTAGAACAAAGCTCATAAAAATAAGGCACCACTTTCTCAGGGACAATATAAAGAAGGGTAAGATCAATCTTCAATACATTTCCACTGATAATCAAAGGGCTGACATATTCACTAAGCCACTTGATAAAAGCAATCACAATTTCTTCATCAATGCACTGGGTATACTTGATGGAGCACTTTAGGACATATTTATTATGTAATAAGATCTATTTTCTATAAAAGTTATTCCTGGAAAAAACAGCAAAATTTTTGAGAAAAACATAAATGTTTAATTAGAGCTGCGCCGAATACAAATCGATGCATCGTCGATATAATTCGAATGGAACTCGACGCAGCGTAAAATTAATTTTGACACTTACGTTGACATAAACATTGTTGCCTTCATTCGAAGCCACGTCAACTTCTACTCAATGCCACGTCGACTTTTCAAAGCGCGCACAAACTTTACTTCTAGAAGCTACTTGACAAGTTTTGGCGCACTGAATCCACTCCTTTTCGACGTTGCTTTGAATATAACCCTAAGTTGTGATGATTTTCCTTCTCAAAGCAACACAGTCATTAGACTTTATTGTGCATTTGAATTCTCTCCCTTTCGCTCTCCTTCTTTTCTACCTCTATCTCTTTCTTTTCCTTTCCTTGCATGTATACTACGATACTCAATGGATCCATCTAAAGATCAAAGAGACATTCTGGATGGAGTTGATTTGGAGTTAGAGACATTACTGTCTCAGTTCTCTTCCTTATATTTCTACTTCTCAGAAGAGTGTTGTCACAAATTATGTATTCAACATCAAAAGCTATGGAAACTCACTGTCTAGATGAAATCCATTGAAGAGGAGATAAGATTGTTAGTAATGCCTGCTGAGGTCTTTATATCCTTCTTCAATGATATAAAGCAGGGGGAGAAGTGCGACAGAAGGCCCCCTCTATATTTAGTGTACACTGCAAATCTTCCTTCTCTTTATGTTTCTGAAAGAGAACCAGCTATCACATCTAAGTTCTTTCTGACACCTCCACCATCCTCTCCCTTCAGAACCCTGCCTGCAATCCAGGGGAGTCATCAAAATAGGGGGAGCATGATTTGTTTTCCAGTGATGAAGATTATTGGAGAAGTCTAAAGGAGTTTTCAGAAAGGGTTGATTCACCCATTCCTGAGACAATATCCTCAGGCCTAATTCTGAAGATTCAACAACAGTACCACAAATAGTTCATGTTGCTCTTGCTTCTGAATCTATTCTTCCTTCTACTGACTGTACTCCAGCCCAGCTTCATCCTGCACCTATTACAATAATCCCAACACCAGCTCCTAGAGGAAGAAATACATTCAGAGGAAGGGGATATGGTAGAGATAACAGAGGAAGGGGATATCGAAGAGATAACAAAGGAAGGGGATATGCGAGAAACAAACCCATTTGGGAAAGATATACAAAGGAACAAAGAAAATAATTTAAGAAGGATAGGTCATACAACAAGACCTATGAGAAAATTGAAATGCCTGAAAATCAAATGAAATTATACACTGATCCCATTCTTGAGAAGGTCATTGAAGAGGTTAGAGAAAGAGAACAATATGAGTATGAGGCTGCTCAAAGAGAATTTGAAGAAAAGTGAAAGAAATTTATTGAAAGGCTGAAAAGGGTAAAGATGATGTGGAAGAAGTGAATTAAAAGAGACAATTCAAATTCCAAGCACTCTATTTGACTCTTCCAAATATGCTGCCACGAATCCTAAAGCAAAAGTCTTGATAAACAAAGGACAACTTAACAAAAGGGGTCTTGATGTAAACAAGATATGAAAGATCAGCCATACAAAATGAAGAAGAAGAAGATTATGGTCAAGACAGCTCCACTTTCTAGTAATCCACAATCAACATTCATAGTGCCAGACCTTGATTCCAAAGAGCTTGATCTGGTTGAACTAAATGAGATGACTGCAAAAATCATCAGCCTTGGATTCAAGATTTAAGGTGTCTATCCTGATGCAGAATCTGACTTGGAAAAATTATATAAAGGACATGACAAAATCTAGCAGAATCCTGAGAAGTCCAAACCAGCAAATTTCAAATATGTTGAAAGGAAGTTCAGGAAATTTTATGAAGCCCTGTCAATGTTTCTCAAAAAGAGAAAGTAGAACACCTCTTGGGCAACTAAATTCTGATAAAACTTCATTTATATTAATCAGATGTTTTAGTTTGGTGTCATTCTTGTTTATTGCATATTTGCTTGTACTCAACTTTATTATTCAGTATGATTGAAATCACTTAAAATATTTGTAAAATTTGTTAAGATAAATAGGGGGAGATTGTTTGGAAAAACACCATTTGATTTATCTTACAAATTATATACAAGTGATTTCATTATCTAGGATTTATTACCCATGTTGTATAGAGAGGGTAATTTGTTCATTAGATGTCTAGGATGTCACACTCTCATTAGGGTGTTAAAGACTAGTCAAAAAGAGTCCAAAATTCATTTGAGTTAAATCTGCATCGAATAGAAGTCAATGCAGCTTTGAATGCAACTCGAAGTACCTATGAATAGAAGTATGAATAACTCAAACTGTAGTCGATGTATAAGCTAAAGTCGTCGCAACGTCGACATATACTAGACGCAGAAGACAGAGTCAGTCGAAGCAGCATTTGAAGTCGACGCAACTTGGACTTATATTCGACGCAGAAGGAAGATGCATCTTGATGGATTTGTCGATAAGTATTCGACGCAACGTCGACCGCAGAGTCCATTTCTAAATTAAGGAGGATTTTGAAGCAGCTTCCATTAGAACTCAGAGGTGCGTTGATAAGAAGGCAAATGTATTTAACGCTACGTCGAATACAGATAGACTTAGAATACCATATTTATTCTTTTCTAAAGATGATTCAGAGGTTATACATGGAATTAATTTAATCTCTAACGGGTCGTTTATAACCAAGAATGGAAAGAAGGTCTCTATAGACACAATAATGCTATTTTTGGAAGATATTCAAAAAGAGATTGACGGGTAGTCAACAGAAATAGTATGAGAATATTATTATCCCTTGGACATTCCTATTAGGGATACAGCAGAAGAGGAAAGGAATTCAAATACTATTCGACATAAGAATAAGTACATCAAGGAAGATTCAGAACACATCAATCCTATTATTCTTCCATCTTCCTCTTGCTAAAGCTCTCTCTCTCTCTCAGACAGAACAACACATCTCTGTACATGAATTATTGAAAGGCTTCTTCATCTTCTGCTTATCTTACAGCAAGAGGCCTATAGAAATACAAAGGTTTTGTGGATCAAAGCTTGAACATTCCATGCATATCTCTCTCTCAGCAAGGACTCATTTACTAGAATAGAGATCTGTCAACAACACTAAGTGCCTGAATCCTCAGTGATTACTGAAAGAGAATTCAACCAGAAGATTCTTCTTCATCTTCTTCTTCTCTCTCTTACTCTTTCTTTCTTTATTGTAATATGAGAAAAGAGTCCTTTGAATCCCTCTCCAAAGGATTCAGTTGGTTCAAGATCTCCTTACCAAAAGATATAATTTGGTTCTAAGAGTATCCTTACCAAAACACTAAGTGGTTCTAAGAGTATCGTTATCAAAAGACTCAGTGGTTGGTTCTAAGAGTCTCCTTACCAAAAGACTCAGTGGTTCCAAAAGTCTCTTTATCAAAAGACTCAGGCACTGGATAGTGTATTCCTACCAAAGTGGTGGAAGAGTGGAGTACCCATATTTTGGGGAACCATTATAGCTCTTGCCTCATTTGTGTTGTGATTTTCTGTGCTGTCCATTTACATAATTTCTACATTCTGTGATTGTTTGATTCTATGTTGGATAGCTGAATGCATAGTTATTAGAAAAAAATTTATTGTGTTGTTCATAAAAAATAGAAAAAGTTTTTAAACTCTATTCACCCCCTCCCCCCTCTAGAGAATACTCAGAGGTCTCACTGTGCACTTTCAAGTTTCTTTGTCTTGAGTGCCCGGTCTAGTGATTGAATTCAGAAGAAGTAAGAGCAAGCTACACCAGTCTGAACTCCTCTCGAGCCGTGGTTTCTGGGCTCAGAGGTTGAACTGTGGTTTCCAGGTTCAACATTTTTGGTGCGGTGAGCATGGACCATAGCTTGTTCAGAAATCCTGAGTGAAATCCCATGGCTAGAAATGATGGGCAAGGAGGCAACCTTGGGGGATCGCCCTCTTTGGGCGTTAAGAAGTGCGACTTTGATGATTACAAGAAGTCAATTTTTGAAACCTTGTGAATCATCCTCTCGCCGCCGGGTGAGTGCTCAACTCCAGTAGTTCCAGTACTCACCCCACAAGCCGTGGGCGAGGATGCGCCCGGCAGGCGACTCGGGAAGGAGGCGCAAGAGGGAGAGGATGAGCGATCTATTCACGCATGGGTACTATTTCTCAGCTGGCCGAGTGCTCGCTACCTGGCAAGGAGACTGGGCGAGTGCCCCTGACTCGCCAAGTAGGATCAGGAAGTCCATTCTACGAGTTGATTCTCTCAGCTCCTGTTCTAGATGGATTCATGGAGCCCATCGTGTCCTACTGCACGGGCAAGGTTGATCCCCTCCCGCATCTCTGGTGGTTTGGAGATGTCGTCTCCATCAGGCAGATGAATGATGCCTTCAAGTGCAAACTATTCTCCATCTCCTTCACGGTAAAGGCAAGGGACTAGTTCCACCAACTCCCTTCCGGAACCATCTACAGTTTCGAAGACCTCCGCGGGAGTTTCTTGCTACAGTTTGCTACATCAAAGAAGAAGAAGAAGAAACGGTCTGAGGTCTTTTTCCTAATCCAGCAGAAGGTTGAGGATTCATTGGGGAACTACATGGACCGATTCTTGGAGGAGGATCTTTTGGTCTAGGAGGTGTCAAAGCACACCTTGCAACTCGCCTTCACCCTTGGATTGCGACAAGGGTTGTACAAAATGGGACTAGCCCGAGATCCCCCTGTCAAATAAGGAAATGATAGAGCGGGCAGGTCGAGAGATCGAGGGGGAAGCCACCAACAGCACCTTTATGGCAAAGTTTGCCAAGTCGGCCAAAGGAGAAGAGAAAGGGGGAGGAGGATCCCAGCAATAGGAGGTGAGAAGAAGGGAGTAGCCGAGGAGGCAGGGGCCCCAAGGACCCTCTAGGGGGAAGGATCCAGCGGAAGGTACCAACCACCCGACAATCAGCCAGTGTGGAAGCCACTGGGAGGATATCCTCAAGGTCACGGAAGAGGATTCGTCCAAGGTGGGGAACGTTTCCAAGGAGAAGGGGTACTTTTTGGGAGGATGGGGACGATTCAACCCTCCGGGGTGGCGATCGGGTCTAAGACCCTTCCAGCCCCCACCTCAATATGGCGATAGGCTAGGGAGAAAGAAGGGGAAGGAAGAATCGCCCAGGAGGGTTAGAAAGAGGGAAGGTGGAATTGGCATATTGTGACTTCCACCAAGAGGAAGGTCACGTAACGGCTACCTGTCCTGAGTTCTTAGAAATAAAAGGAGGGAGGAGAGCCCCGACGGGGATGCAACAACTTATGGGTATCGAATGAGGAGGCGAGGGAGAAGAGGCAGAGGATTGGTGCGAGGACTGGGTTGACATAGGAACCCAAGGAGGGATTGGGGTGATCCATGGGGGAGTAGGATTCGAGGCCACCCGGATCGGCAGTCTTCACGCCATTTACCGTCGAACTATCACTTCAACCTCCAGGACCCCCCCCCCCCCCCCCCCCCCCCCCGAGGAGAAATTCACCTTCACCAACAAGGACATACATGAGCACGAAGACCCATTCGGCGATGCGCTAGTAATCCAAACAGTGATCAAGAATTTCACGGTCTCCAGAATCTTCATGGAAAATGGGAATTCTGTCAACGTGATCTTCAAGAAAACCTTCGATGAGATGAAGGTGGATGTGAAGAGGGTACTCACCTTGGATGGACCCCTCTTTGGATTCTCCATAGAAAGGAAGGAAGTGGAGCGAGGAGTCGAGCTCCTCGTGAATCTGGAGGGAACATCCAAGAACTGTCGGTTCGTCATTGTGGATGCTCCGAGTAGCTATAATGTCATTTTCGGATGGCCCCTCATCCTCACATTCTGGTGCATGCCCTCCTCCTATCATCAATTCTTAAAGTATAGCATCGGGGGGTCCAGATCTGAGTCAGGGGAGACCCTTAGGTGGCTAGGCAGTGATACATCACGGTCGTCAACACCATCACCTGGAAAGAGGAAGCGGAGGAGATGGACAGGGCAATAGAAAGGCAAGTCAAGCTGGAGTCAGTGTATGAAGTCGGGATGAAGGAATTCATCACCCCGATGGGAGGCTGAAGAAAGTGTAGGTCAGCAGGAGGCTGAGCGAGGAGGAGCAGGAGAAGGTCCAGGAGTGCATCCAGTAGAATATTGATGTCTTCGTATGGAACGTTGTGGATATGCCAGGGATCGATGCGAACGTGGCATTCCATCGCCTCACCGCCAAAAGAAAAGGGTTGTGGCAACTACGCTGATCGAGCCCATCCAAGAACAAATAGGAAAATTGCTGAAGCGGGTTTTGTATCGGACACATAGTGCCCAGGCTAGGTCTCCAATGTTGTAGTGGTGAAGAAAGGAGACGGGAGGTGGAAAATGTTTATCGACTTTTCTTTATTGAATAAAGCATGCCCCAAGAATTGTTATCCTCTGCCTTGAATTGACATGTCGATGGACTCAGCCGTCGGTTTCCGTGTGATGAGTTTTTTAGATGCCTTTTCAAGATACCATCAGATCTGAATACATCCGTCGAATGTCAAGGATGTTTCCTTCATCGCGGACGATGGATGATATTGTTACAAAATGATGCTCTTCAGGTTTAGAAATGCAGGGGCCACATACAAAAGGATGATGGATCGAGTGTTCAGGGAGCAGAAGGGGAGGAAATTAGAGGTCTACGTGGATGACCTGATGGTGAAGAGCAGAGATATGGGGTCTCACCTCCAAGACCTAGCGGAGACCTTCGTCACCCTGTGGAAATTCAAGATGAGACTCAATCCTCTAAAATGCATCTTCGGGGTTTTAAGGGGGAAGTTTCTAGGTCACCTCCTAATGATTACTTTTTGTACTAATCCATTAATATAATTTTAATGATATTTCAATATGAATTTGTATAAATTGCATGAATTATCCCATCAAATTCATTTCTTTTTATTTCTATAAACTACCTTAAGCTTTTTCTGTGTTTTCAGGTTTTTTGGGCACTTTGAGCAAAAATGTCAAGTGCACGCCCAAGGTCACGGGCGTGACCAAGGGCATGACAGCCTAGATGTCTTCCAGACCCGATTCTGCCACCTCTGGCTCATTCCGTGAAGATTCACCAAGTACACGCCCCAGGTCATGGGCGTGACGACGGGCTTGACCCAATGTCACGGCTGCGACCCGCCGCCAGCAGCGAAAGCTCAATGCCACGTCATTTAAAGTTACATGCCCCCGGTCATGGGCGTGATTGGGCGTGTGACATCAAGTACATGGGCGTAACTTTCCCGCGCCACTTTCCCTCTGATGACTTCCCACTCGGCGCTATTTTGAAGATTATACGCCCTAGGTCACGGGCGTGACCTAGGGTGTGACACGCACGTAATGTTCGCATTGAAGCCAAAAGGCGTCCTCTCCACACCAGCACTGATCACGCCCCTTACACGCCCTTGGTCACGGGTGTGAAAAAGGGTGTGTAACCCCAATTGGAAGCCTATATAAAGCCAGCTCCACCAGAAGTTAAAGGACAAATTTTGGAGGCTCAATCCTTCATTTCTTGCTTTGTTTTCATATTTTTCTTGTAATTCTCTTTTTTCTTGCAATTGTAATTTCAATTAAATAGCTTGTAGCTTTCAATTCCGTAGTTTGTAATTCTCCCTTTCTATCAATAAAATAGTTCTTCTTATTCTCTTCTTCTTTCATAATGCACTCTTTTTATTTTTATCAATTCCTTTATCTGATGGCGACGGCCTGCGCGACAGCCAACTTGGTGGCGAAGATGACATACATGGTGCACTTGATGATGATGTTGAACCGCCGGCCAAAGACTTGCGGCGCCGTAGCGGTCACGACTACAATCTCCGCCCACGCAACCAGAAATTCATTTAGTTTATTTGCTAATTATTGGACTGCAATTATTTATTTATGTGGTTTGCTTTTAATTATTTAATTTTGTCAGTTTTTAATTATGGTGTGCGTTTAGCCATTGTTTGGGCTGTTTTTAGAACTATTGTTGTACGCCTTATATAAGGCCATGAACTCTACTTTTGGAGACAGATTTTGATGAAATAAAAATTTGATATCTTTCCCCCTAAAACTTATTCTCTCCTCTCCCTCTTCTCCTCTCATTGCCCCCCCCCCCTTGAGGGTTTCTTCCTTCCAAGGTTTCGGCCGCCCCTCTCAATCTCCTCTCCCTTCCTCCATCTTCTCTCCTCCTCACTATTCATCCACCACCTTTCATCTCTCTACTTCTCCCTTCATCCTCGGATCCAAAACTCTCTTGCAAGAAGGATAGACTTGGGTGATCTTCTACGGCGTGAAGCGGAGAAGACGGACGTGTTCTTCATCGTTGGTGCGCTTCCCGTGGTTTTCAAAGGAAGGAGATCGTTTCTTGTGGATCCAACATCTCGGATCTACTTTTCCGAGAGGGGTAACGAAAATTACTACTCAATAGATTTCTTTTCTTAGATAGTCTTGTGGTGGACGATTTTTGCGTTGATTCTCGAAGTTTTAAATTATCGCGGTAGTTTTAATATAGATCTGTGTTTATTTTGGTTTTCCGATAACTCTCGAGAGGATTGGCGATCCTCGTTCTTTTTTCTAGTTGGGATAGATCCTACCATTTTCGAATCGTGTTTTATTTTTGGTGGATCTGTTTTGGTACAACTCCAAGCTCGTCGGAATCAATATTATTCCTTTTAGCCGGAGCGGATTTTGACCCATAGTCATTCTCCGAACCAAGTGCGGTGTGGCTACCCGTACGTTAGCGCGAAATATAAATACAAATAATTGTAACGGCTGCGATTCGTTAGCGTGTGGTAAAGAGGGCGTAGAACGTAGCGAAAGACATTGTTGCGTCGTCCGTGTAGGATCGACTTGGTCGGCCTACATCAATTTAGTATCAGAGCTAGGTTCATGTCAATTTCTTAATTGACGCATTACTTAGGTTTTTCTTAGAACGCCGGCACTCACAATCGTTACACGATTTGGCATTCAAATTTAAAAAAAAATTTCGTCGGTCTGCGAATAGCGGCCTAAAATTCTCATTTTTTTAACGAAATTCAAAAAAAAATTCTGGATATTCTACTTAATATTTTCTGAAAGAAAATCGAAAAATATTTTTACTTACCTTAGTTATTAGGTGGGAATAAAATTATATTTCGTAAAATTTCTGTCTTGATCTAAAATTCTGGTCTGCATTTAGTAAAAAAACAAAACAATTTTTCAGCAAAAAAAAATTACAAAAAAACATTTGTCCCATTGTTTATGCCCACTAGGCGTGGTACGGAATATCTCCCAACCGCTTCCACCATGGCAGACGACCATGATGACGATCACGCTCCTGCAACGATTGCGGAGCTTCGAGATGAGTTTAATGTTAAGTTTGATGCACTCACACAGTTAATACAAGGGTTAGCATTCAATCAAGCGGCGCCTCGAAATCCCGTTGCCAACCAACGAGATGAGAGACCAAACCATCCCCGTAATCAGAATGATGAGCAAGCACCTCGAGCTCCTCATGAGTTCGATGTAACTAGAGTCGTGAAAATTGATCCACCGTCATACGATGGAATGGGTGAACCCCAAGTATTTTTAAACTGGATTATGGAGATCGAGTGTTACTTTGAGTGGAAGAATCTAACGGATGGTGAGAAGGTGCGGGTTGCACGGATGATGCTTTTGGGTAGAGCCAAAACATTCTGGTTGAA
Organism: Dactylorhiza incarnata; assembly: GCA_033032865.1. Lineage (NCBI taxonomy): Eukaryota > Viridiplantae > Streptophyta > Magnoliopsida > Asparagales > Orchidaceae > Dactylorhiza > Dactylorhiza incarnata. Next base: position 3,788,095 of record JAWHQI010000037.1, on the reverse strand, counting down.
CGAAGAGAGGCGTCTAGGTACCGTGAATGGGGCAAGCTTTTGCGTTATGGTCATACGGACCTTAACACGACATTCAATGCTGCTTTAGAAATAGAGAAGCACAACGCTTACAAGTCCAAGGGACGAGCATTCCAGAAGGGAAAATCCTTTTTAGGAGCCCCACCTTAGTCCTCCACGAGGGACAAAGGAAGATTTCGATCGACTGATTCGAATTCGGTAGTTATCACCGCTAGGAACACTAGGAATCCCACTGGCGAGAGAGTTCCGGTAGGACAGATTAATAAGACAAACGCCACATGTTATTCTTGCGGGATCCAAGGACATTACTCTAGTGAGTGCCCCACTAAGAGTAAACACATACCAGTTTAAGTTTAATGGTAAGACTATTGTATTGAAACCATCCCCGCCTAAGGATCCATCGATTGCCTCCAAAGACACAATTGTGCCTGCGGAAAAGAAAACAATTGGCTTGATAAGTAGGAAAGAGCTAGAGCATGAGACTTTCATGAATGGCGTCATCTATGCTTTAGTATGTCTACAAGCTAAGGACGATTCACCATCTTTAGAGAATCTACCGTTATCTCTGCGAACGATTTTGGAAGAATATAATGACGTCTATCCGGTGGACTTACCATCTAAGTTGCCAACCCATGAGAGAAATCCAGCACGAGATTGACTTTGTCCCGGGCTCGTCATTGCCTAATCTTCCCCATTATCGGCTCAATCCTTCCGCACATAATGAATTACAAACTTTAATTTCAGATTTATTAGCAAAGGGATATATCCGCCATAGTAAGAGTCCATGTGTCGTCCCTGCACTTTTGGTCCCAAAGAAAGATAAGTCTTGGAGGTTGTGTGTAGATTACCGGGCCATAAATAAAATCACTGTTAAATATAGGTTTCCCATCCCACGTTTGGACGATTTATTAGATATGCTATCTGGAGCCACCATATTTTCAAAGTTGGATCATAAAAGTGTTTACCACCAAATAAGGATACGGGAGGGAGACGAATGGAAAACGGCATTTAAGTCTAAGGATGGGCTCTATGAGTGGTTGGTGCTTGGAGAGGAGCTCACCAACGGACCGAGCACTTTCTCGCGGTTGATGACTCAAATATTTAAACCATATATGGGTAAATTGGTAGTGGTCTATTTCGATGACATTTTAGTATTTAGCCTCTCGTCGATGGACCATGAAGAACATTTGCGGACGATCCTTACAACATTGCGCCAAGAAACTTTATTTATTAATATTAAAAAGTGCGCTTTTGGTGTGACTTCCGTAGAGTTTCTAGGATACATAGTGAGTTCCGAAGGTATTCATGTTGACCCTAAAAAGGTCCAAGTTATTCGAGACTGGCCGGAACCGAAAAATATCCGGGAGGTTAGAAGTTTTCATGGATTGGCCACATTTTATCGAAGGTTTATTCGTAATTTTAGCAGTATCATGGCACCAATCACTGAATGCATGAAGAAGGGTGATTTTAAGTGGACTAAAGCAGCCACTACGACATTTCAAGCGATTAAGGAACGAATGTCTGAAGCACCACTACTACGGTTGCCGGATTTTAGCAAAGTGTTTGAATTATCATGTGACGCATCTGGGATAGGACTCGGAGGAGTGTTAAGTCAAGAGGGTCACCCGATAGGTTATTTTAGCGAGAAGCTTGCGGGACCGAAATTAAATTATTCCAATTATGATCGTGAGTTCTATGCCGTAATACGTTGTCTCCAACATTGGCGACACTATCTTATATCGAAAGAATTTGTAATCTTATCAGATCATGAGGCGCTAAAATATGTAAACTCCCAAAGTAAAATTAGCCCTCGACATGCCATATGGGTTTCGTACCTTCAAGAGTACACGTTCATTATCAAGCACCTTAAGGGTATATTAAATCGTGTGGCGGACGCTCTTAGTCGTGTCACCCTAATATTATCTGCAATGGAGGTAACGGTCATAGGATTTGAGAGAATTAAGGATGAATATGTGTTATGCCCGGATTTTAAGGATATATACCTAGCGGCTCAGGAAAATTCCCCGTCTACTATATCTGCATACTACATCCGTGATGGTTATCTATTTAGGCATAAGCAGTTATGTATTCCCCATTCCTCGCTATGCAATTTCATTGTATGGGAGTTACATAGCGGAGGGTTAGGTGGACATTTCGGTCGGGATAATACTATCACACTAGTCGAGGATAAATTCTTTTGGCCAGGCCTCAAACCAATGGTCAATAAAATCATTGGGAGTTGTCGTGTATGTCAATTAGTGAAAGGTAACAAGACCAATGCAGGTCTTTACACACCACTACCGATTCCGTCTGTCCCATGGGAGGACGTTAGCATGGACTTCATATTGGGTCTACCCCTGACATTTAGGCGTCACGATTCTATTCTGGTTGTGGTAGATCGGTTTTCTAAAATGGCATACTTTATCGCATGCAATAACACCAACAATGCATCTCATGTTGCTAAATTGTATTTTAAGGAGGTCGTGGCTCATCGGGGCGTCCCCAAAATGATAGTGACGGATAGGGACGTTAAATTTACTAGCTATTTCTGGAAAACACTTTGGAAGCTTATGGGAACTAGACTTATGTTTTCGTCAGCCTATCATCCCCAAACGGATGGGCAAACGGAAGTGGTAAACCGAAGTTTGGGTAGTTTACTTCGGTGTCTTGTGGGTGATCATAAAGGTACGTGGGACCTTATTCTTCCTCATGCTCAACTAGCTTATAATAATTCTAAGAATAGGTCCACTGGTTTATCACCAAATGAGATTGTACATGGATATAAGGCGCCCGTGCCTCTTGACTTGTTCCATTACCGCCATCTTTTAAATCCAGTCAATTTGCACAGGAATTTGCCTCGCACGTTCACACTCTCCATAAGCACATTAGCGAGACGTTAGCTAAGCAATATTCTATTTATCAATCGAATGCTAACGTACATAAGCGAGCAGTCTCCTTTAATATTGGTGATTTGGTAATGGTTCGTCTCATCCCAGAACGGATGCCTTCAGGTACCGTAAAGAAATTGGCGAATAGGAGGGCCGGTTTCACCTTTTTTTAACGTTTCGGATTTAACGCTTTATGTCGCTCCAACACTTGAACTGTCAGTCTCTCCGTTTAATATTTCTACTATATCTTCTAATGGGGTGGGGGGTGAGATTGTTTCTGGATCGCTCTCTCCTTCGGATTCTACGGGAGGTATGTTGCCTACTGGTGATAAAACATGTTTTTCTTCTTTGCCTAACGCCATTCCAAGGTTCCCCTGGACCGATTTCTTGCCCAACAGGATTTTGCAGGATGCAGTGTTTTCTACTCCCGATGGTGACATTCACAGGTTTTTGATCTAGTGGCGAGGTCGTCCCGCTTCAGACGACTTTTGGCTCTCCGCCTCGGAGGTGGATCTTCTGGACGCGGATCTCCTCCGCAGCTACCTACCAGCACACTCATCGGTGATGAGTCCTTTCGAGCGGGGGAGGATTGATGGCGATGGCCTCCGCGACGGCCAACTTGGTGGCGAAGATGACATACATGGTGCACTTGATGATGATGTTGAACCGCCGGCCAAAGACTTGCGGCGCCGTAGCGGTCACGACTACAATCTCCGCCCACGCAACCAGAAATTCATTTAGTTTATTTTCTAATTATTGGACTGCAATTATTTATTTATGTGGTTTGCTTTTAATTATTTAATTCTGACAGTTTTTAATTATGGTGTGCGTTTAGCCATTGTTTGGGCTGTTTTTAGAACTATTGTTGTACACCTTATATAAGGCCATGAACTCTACTTTTGGAGACAGATTTTGATGAAATAAAAATTTGATATCTTTCCCCCTAAAACTTATTCTCTCCTCTCCCTCTTCCTCTCTCATTGCCCCCCCCCCCCCTTAGGGTTTCTTCCTTCCAAGGTTTCGGCCGCCCCTCTCAATCTCCTCTCCCTTCCTCCATCTTCTCTCCTCCTCACCATTCATCCACCACCTTTCATCTCTCTACTTCTCCCTTCATCCTCGGTTCCAAAACTCTCTTGCAAGAAGGATAGACTTGGGTGATCTTCAACGGTGTGAAGCGGAGAAGACGGACGTGTTCTTCATCATTGGTGCGCTTCCCGTGGTTTTCAAAGAAAGGCGATCGTTTCTTGTGGATCCAACATCTCGGATCTACTTTTCCGAGAGGGGTAACGAAAATTACTACTCAAGAGATTTCTTTTCTTAGATAGTCTTGTGGTGGACGATTTTTGCGTTGATTCTCGAAGTTTTAAATTATCGCGGTAGTTTTAAAATAGATCTGTGTTTTCGTTTGGTTTCCGATAACTCTTGAGAGGATTGGCGATCCTCGTTCTTTTTTCTAGTTGGGATAGATCCTACCATTTTCAAATCGTGTTTTATTTTTGGTGGATCTGTTTTGGTACAACTCCAAGCTCGTCGGAATCAATATTCCTTTTAGCCGGAGCGGATTTTGACCCATAGTCATTCTCCGAAACAAGTGCGGTGTGGCTACCCGTACGTTAGCGCGAAAGATAAATACAAATAACTGTAACGACTGCGATTCGTTAGCGTATGGTAAAGAGGTCGTAGAACGTAGCGAGAGACATTGTTGCGTCGTCCGTGTAGGATCGATTTGGTCGGCCTACATCAATTTGGTATCAGAGCTAGGTTCGTGTCAATTTCTTAATTGACGCATTCCTTAGGTTTTTCTTAGAACGCCGGCACTCACAATCGTTACACGATTTGGCATTCAAATTTAAAAAAAAATTTCGTCGGTCTGCGAATAGCGGCCTAAAATTCTCATTTTTTAACGAAATTCAAAAAAAATTCTGGATATTCTACTTAATATTTTCTGAAAGAAAATCAAAAAATATTCTACTTAATATGTGTTGTGCCCGCGAGCTCTCATAGGCGAGTCCTGCAGGGTGGACTTCTCATAGTCCTCGGCCTACTCTCTTCCGTACAACCGGTAGGCTAGGGCGTAAGTGTGCTCGCCCACCTGGCCTTATTCAATCCAAGAGGGGAGGCGAGTAGAAATAGAGATCTTCTCCGCCGCACCCTCCCAAACAAGCATGGGCTCGCGCGCGCAATGTCGGGGCTTCTCCCCAAGACCGAAGTGGGGGTGCACCTTCTGCAGATCCCCCACCCCCACCCACTCATTCCCGCATCGGCAGGGGCCGCAGGATCTAGGCGACTCTCCGCGATGGTCTTTGTCTTGGAAGCCACAATCTTTGTCATTTTCTTCCGCGAGCCGGAAGGGGTCGTCTGGCGAGATCAACCACCATCCTTTTCCCTTAGATGTCGCTGGACTTGGGTTTCGCCAAGTTGCCAGCGCAGGCCTCTACTGCAGCCATCGCCATCTCAAGAGGATAAGTCAGCTTCGCACCACCCGCGTGAGACGGGTTCGCATGGCTCAGACGATCCCCTGCAAAGTGAAAACATGCCAAGTGAGGTGGGTGAACGAAGAAAAGGCGATCTTAAATATGTGAGTCAAAGCATACCTTCACCATGCGGTACTAGGGGAGTGATTTGAGGGGGCGCCGAATATAGGCAACCTCGAAATTCTTCTCGAGGAAGAACTTGTAGAGCTCCGCTGCATCTCCCTCCACGTGAGGAGCGTGGTAGACTGACTCCCTTCGCTGGATGGGAGCATAGGGAATGTCGCCAAAATTCCCCTAGATGAAGAGGAATCGGTCATTCCAGTGGTGCAATTTGTTGAGTGTCTTGCATACCTTAATCCATGAGCCGGTCAGAAAAGCTACCCCGTACGAGGTCACCCGGTAGGTGAACATCTTACGGAAGACGGAGAGGTCAAACTATATCCTCTCCTCGCGCATGTAACAGGTGAATGCCATAAGCATGGCAATCGCATTTGTGTTTATCTGCGCGGTCACCTCCCTGAAGTACTTCAGGAACTGCTTCACCTCGGTCCACAGGGGGATGCAAAGCCCAACTTCAAAATGAGAAGGGGGAATGCGAGCTCATCCTCACAGAAGGAGTTGATGGCCTCGCGCTCCCTCGGGCATCGATCTGAATATCGAATGTGATGTTACTACTCTGACACCTTCCCCTCAGGGAAGAGGTGGTCGGAGAAATTCACCACGCAGTTTCCTCGCCCATCGGTTAAATCAGAATCCTTGGCCATTTTTAGAGAGTCTGGCGAGTGGAACGAGTGATTCGAAGAAAAAACAAAGGCAAGGGGGCAATTAATGAGGTAGGTGAGTACAGAAATGCTAGGGGGTATTTATAGAAAAAGAAGGGTCAGATGGATTTCGTGACTGACAACGCGAGTACGCGACATGCTTAGCCAAAGCCCACTCACCCCTACCCATGTGCGATAGCCACTTAGTTCTATCTCGACAAGCACGCATGAGCACTCTTACCCTGCGAACCCTACCATCGGATAGCAATAAAAAACAAAATAGGTAACACAATGTGCAAGCCGCGCCAGATAAAGATAAAAACACAGATCCCCGCGAGAGGGGATTAGACAAAGAAATAATATCCATATAGAGAAACATCATTCTTAAAAATAAAAATACAAAGGGAACTCGAGGGTGTGCAGATCGAAGGCGCGGCTGGTTTCACATCTGGGGACCCTGACCGCTCATCTGCACACTCAGGCCTCGCCTCACGAAGGCGTACTTGTGAGCGGCAGCAATCTCCTTGTTGGAACAACCCAATTACTGATTTGGGCTAGGATCACTATCTGTTTATTAGGACGAAGTTGACCCCAATTGTATAGTCCAAGGGTCAAGGTTTTAGGCTGTTAGAACTAAGGAAAAGATAAGTTCTCTGCGTTCGATTAACTCCATCCTGCGTTTGACGAACGGCATGCTCCAGTTCGACGAACTTTGCCAAGGTTCTGCGTTCGACGAACTCCTCTCTGCGTTCGACGAACTTGCTCTCCAGCTCGATGCACTCAGTTTTCCAGCATCTCAGTGGTCGATGAACTTCAGTCTCAGCGGTTGACTAAGTCTCAGCGTTCGACGAACCTCCCAAGTCTCAGTGTTTGATGAACTCAGCTCTGCGTTGGAAGAATAAGTATCAGATGTTCAGATCGACGAAAGTTCTTCTCAGCTCAACGAATTCAATATTCCAGCTAGCTTATCAGATATTATCTTTCAGTTCGACGACCTCCAGCTTGAGATCGACGAACTCCAGATTGTGTTCGACGAATTTATTCAGATTGACGAAATTTCTATTCAGTTCAGTATTTTAGAAGGATTATTTTTATTCTATTCTCTGAACTTAGATTATCAGCAACGGCTCTATTTATTCCAGATACGTTAAGGATTATATCCTTCCTTTTTATTTTATTCCTTTCCATTCTCTTCCTGAGAAAATAGCCGTTCGGCGGAAAAGGATACATTAATTAAAAAGGAATATGAATTAAATATCAGTTTGCAGTTCCAAGGAAACATTCAATTCAGAATATTTTATTCCTTATTCAGAGATTTGAATTTCAAATCAGAGAGATATTATAAAGGGAATAAGGAAGAAGAAGATATACGTTATTATTTACAGTATAACAGTACAGAAAAGATAGAGAAGAAGAATACAGTCGAGAGAAAAGTAACAGGAAGAAAAGAAAGAAAGAAAGCATTCACAGATCATCTTCATCTTCCTCAAACAGCACCTTTCATTCTCCGAGAACATCAACACCTTCTCTCAGTTTCTGCTACTAGATCAGATCTTCAAGAGCAACAACAATCTGAGAAACCTTGGTCTCCCAGATTCATCAGCTATCAAGGAAGATATCTGTTTCAAGTGAAAGCTCCATCCTTAAACTGTCAAGAATTTCAATCAGACAGGGGGAGCCTTACAACATCAATATCCACTAGTCTTCTCTCAGATTATTTACAGAGAAGAACATCTAAACATCTTTATCCCATTCTTGTACAGGGTTACAACTCCCTTCAAAAGTTAACTCCTTAGTGGCAGGGCACCTGAACAAAAACCTGTAGTTTGGTTAGAGCACATGATCAAAAGCTCATTGGTGTTTGGACACCTGATCAAAAATCCATTGGTGATAGGGCACCTGATCAAAAACCTAGCGGAATCCTACCAAGGGTGGTAGAAGAGTAGATGTACCCAGGTTGATTGGGGAACAACTATAAACCCTTGTGTCCTCTGTGTTTGTGTGATTTTCTGTACTGTGTTGTGTGGTGTGTTTCTTTATTTTGTTTTATAACTCACTCTGCAATACACATATAAGTATCACTATTTTAATTCCGCAATAAAAAAGTGAAAAACTTTTTTATACTCTATTCACCCACCCCCCTCCCCCCCCCCCCCCCCCCCCCCCCCGCCCTCTAGAGTAAATCTAAGATCTAACCTCACTTTCAATTGGTATCAGAGGTTGGTTTATTGTATGCAGGCTAACACGTAACACCTGAATCAAAAGATCAATTAGATCTTAAATTTGTTTTAGAGTTTTCTTTTGCTTAAAAAGTCATGGCACGAAACAAAGAATATTCAAGCACAAGACCTCCTATGTGCAATCTAAATAAGTTTGCACTATGGAAGGCAAGGATCAGGTTATACCTGAATTCTATTGACGAAGAAATTTTCAATGTTATTTTGACAGGTCCTCCTACTCCTACAGCAACAACAAGTGTTGAAACAACAATAACAAACAATGATGTTCCACCTCCTGAGTGGACAGATGCTCAAAAGAAGCAGAGAAGTGCAGATGCCAAGGCAAAGAATATTTCAGCACAAACAATGTCAGATGACATTTTCCAAAAAGTTGTGGAATGCACTTCAGCAAGGGAAATCTAGATCTCACTCAACAACATGGTTGAAGGATCAGCAGATGAAAGAAAAGATAGAAGATCCCACCTTATTTCTCAGTATGAAAACTTCATGAAAGGAGAAACTGAGACAGTGGCTGATATGTACAATAGACTCAGTCTCATAATCAATGAGCTGAAATATTTAGACAAAGTGATCTCGATCACAAAAGTGAATGATAAGATCCTTATGTGCTTCCCCAGCACATGGGACTCTAGGATCTGGCCAATCAAGGAAGCCAGAAGCCTTAATGAGATCTCCACTGAAAGCTTGTTAGGCAAACTTAAATCCTATGAGCAGCTTATCAAAACTAGAGAAGCTGAACAATCTGCCTCATCTCCAGCATCCAAGAAGGAGAGAAGCATAGCTTTCCAAGCTACTGAAGAGGAAGAAAAATCTCCAAGAGATGTGGAGTTCATGAGCCTACTAGTAAAGAGATTCTATAAAATGGCTAAGAAGGACTTCAGAAAGAAGGATTCCAGATCAAGAGAAAAGCCAAGGTATGACAAATCTAATTCTAAAGAAATAATTTGTTTTGGCTGCAGGAAACCAGGACACATTCTACCTGAGTGTCCAAAGAATCAAAAGAAGGAAAAGAGAAAAGATAAAGAAGAAAAGAGGCACTCCAGCAAGCCTTCCTCCCACAAACACAAGCATAAGGGAAGAGGGTTTATAGATGAAACATGGAGTGAAACAGAATCAGAGTCTTCATCCAGCTCATCTGAAGATGAAGAAAAATCAAATGACAAGGACCAATGTTTGATGGCAATATATGACTCAAATAGTGAGTCAGAATATGCATCATCATCCAACTCCAGTGATGATGAAGAAGAAAGGAACTTCTGCATGATGGCTATCAATGCCTCAGGAAGTAATTCAGAAGAATCAGAATCAGAAGCTGATAGTGATCATGTAATATCTACTTTTGATTTCAATTCAAATGAATTCAAAGATGAATTCAGAACTCTTTGTATAGATTTAATCAAATCTGAGAAAGAGATAATCTCTCTCAGAAATCAGTTGGCTGAAATGAACCAACTAAGTGAAGGAAATGCTATTCTTAAGAAAGATTTGGCTGCCTCCAAAGAACACATTGTTCTCATTGAGAACAAGTTATCTGAGGCTAAGAAATTTGAAGAATCCCGAAATGGGAGAAGTATCAAACTGATGGACATCACAAGCACAGTGAATGCCATACATAGTGGCAAACTGGGCTTAGGTGCATCATCAAGTGAGCCACCTCTTATTAAGAAGAACATACTTTCTACACCAATAAAGTTCATCTCTACCAAGAGCAAAGAGGTAGTAGAAGTAGATAAGAATATTTCAAGCAAGAATGTTAAGAATAAAGGAATTCAGCAGAATTTGTCAAACGGAGCTCGACGAAATCAATTCATTTCGTCAAATGGAGATCGACGAACTCTGATGATAGAATTTTAGTATATTCATTATTCGAATGGTGCTCGACGAAAGCACTTCACTTCGTCGAACGGCGATCAACGAACTCACCTGAATTCGTCGAACGGAAAATATACAGAAAATCTGAAGAATTTTTATTTTTCACATACTAAGAATCCTTTCACTAAGTGGATAATTTCTCCAAGGAGATATCATCCACAAGGTTATAAGGATCAACCTGAGATGTCTTTCATTTCAGAATTTTGTGGAAAAATAAAAGGATCCAAGGTAGTCTGGGTCAAGAACAACTAGACTGTTTTCTATTTTTGCAGGTACACAACCATCCAAACATAAGAGAATATTGGTATCTGGATAGTGGCTGTTCAAAGCACATGACAGGAAACAAGGCCAATCTAACAAACTATAAGGCAAATCTTGGACCCAAAGTCATCTTTGGAGACTCCAACTATGGACAAACCAAAGGTTATGGTCAGATCAAAGTTGGAGCAGTCACCTTCAAAGAGGTAGCTTATGTCAAGGGTCTGAAGCTCAACCTCATCAGCATAAGCCAGTTATGTGATGAAGGTTATCAGGTAAATTTTAACCATTCCTTATGTCTTATTACCAATAATAAAAACATTAATGTGTTATCTGGTATTAGACATGGAAACATTTATTTAGTCAATTTTGACTCTGTCAATTCAGATATTTGCTTATTTAATTCTATAAGTAAAACAAATGAATTATGGCATAAAAGGCTTGGACATATTAACCTTAGAACTATATCTAAGCTTTCTAAGGACAATCTTATTAGAGTACTGCCTTCTGGTTCATACAAGAAGTAAGGACTCTACAGGGCTTGTCAATTAGGTAAGCAGACCAAGAGTAGTTTTAAATCTTTATCCAAGAGTGATTCACCTAGGATTTTGTACTTACTGCATTTGGATCTCTTTGGACCCACTAATAAAAGTCTAGGAGGGAAGCATTATTCTCTAGTTATTGTAGATGACTTCTCAAGATTCACTTGGGTGTTCTCTCTTAGGAACAAGTCTCACACCTTCAGTGTTCTGACAGACTTTCTCAGGTCCATCAAGATTGAGTACTCTACTCTAGTTGCATTAATCAGAAGTGACCATGACACTGAGTTTGAATCTCTTCTGATGAGAGAATTCTGTGGAAAAGAAGGGATCAGGCAGTGTTTCTCTGCTCCTAGAACTCCTCAACGAAATGGGGTAGCTGAAAGGAAAAATAGAACCTTAATTGAATCTGCAACTACATTGCTTGCTGATGCTCACTTGCCAACCTCCTTTTAGGCAGTGAACACAGCTAATTATGTGTTGAACAGAAGCCTGATACCTAAGCTTAAGGGTAAAACTCCCTATTAATTACTCAAGAATAAAAAGCCTAAGGTTAACTATTTTAAGATATTTGGCTGTAAATGCTATGTGCATAACAATGAAAAGAAGTTTCTAAGGAAATTTGAAGCAAAAGCTGTTGAAGGCATATTCATTGGATATTATCTTTCTAGTAAAGCATACAGAGTTTACAACAAATCTACTCTTAAAATAGAAGAGTCCATGCATGTATCTTTTGATGAGACTAACATGTTAATTGAGGACAGGAATACCACCTTTACCAAAATTACTTTGCAGGTACCAGCTCTATGTGAAGAGCTCAATGGACTAGATCTACAGAAAGAAGATTCTCTACTTCCATCAAATAAAATAATTGAAGACAGTGAAGAAGAGGATAATCCAGATCTTGCTGACAACTCAAATAAAGTGAAAGCTGATCAAGTCCCTCAAGAAGAAATTATTGCTGAACCAACTCCAATTGTTGATCACATCACAGTTAGAGATCATCCATTATCTCAAATCATTGGAGATATTTCAGTAGGTGTTCAAACAAGGCATCAACTACACCAAAATCAGATGCACACTTGTTTCCTATCACAAGTTGAACCTCAAACCATAAAAGATGCAGAACAAGATCCAAACTGGATTCTTGCAATGCAAGAGGAGCTCAACCAATTTTAAAGGAACAAGGTTTGGGATTTGGTTCCAAGACCAAAAGGCCATCCAGTCATTGACACCAAGTGGGTATTCAGGAACAAGCTAGATGATCAAGGCGACATAGTCAGAAACAAAGCAAGATTGGTAGCCCAAGGATATTCACCGAAAGAAGGAATTGACTATGATCCGACCTTTGCTCCTGTTGCAAGACTTGAAGCTATCAGGATTTTTCTGGCCTTTGCTGCATTCAAGAAATTCAAAGTATACCAGATGGATGTGAAGAGTGCATTCTTGAATGAAGACATAAAAGAAGAAGTCTTTGTGGAACAACCACCAGGTTTCATCTCTCCAACTCACTCTTCTTATGTATTTAAGCTTAATAAAGCTCTCTATGGTCTCAAACAAGCTCCCAGAGCATGGTATGAGATCTTAGCTAATTTTCTTTTGGAGAACAATTTCTGTAGAGGCATAGTTGATAAAACCCTATTTTTCAGGATACATAAAAATCAAACTTTACTAGCTCAAATATATGTAGATGATATCATATTTGGCTCTACTGATTCAAATCTATGCAAAAGGTTCTCTAACCTAATGCAATCTAAATTTGAAATGAGTAGTATGGGTGAGTTATCTTACTTCCTTGGTCTTCAAGTGAAGCAAACTCCAAATGGCATATTCATATCACAATCTAACTATGCTAAGGAATTAGTGAAAAGGTTTGGTATGTCTGATGCTTCCACCATGAAAACACCCATGCCCTCAAATGATGTTGTTGACACTGATGAATTAGGGAAACCTATTGATCAGAAAGTATATAGAGCAATTGTTGTCTCACTACTTTACTTAACATCTAGTAGACTCGATATAATGTTTGCTACATGTATTTGTGCTAGGTTCCAAGTTAACCCCAAAGAAACTCACCTAATTTTATTAAAAAGAATTTTGAGATATATAAAGGGTTGTCCAAATCTAGGACTCTAGTATCCAACAGCTTCAGAATTTGAATTAACTGGATTCTCATATTCTCATTATGCTGGATGCAGAGTAGACAGGAAAAGCATATCAGGAACTTGTCAGTTTCTTGGTGATAGGCTTGTGTCTTGGTTTTGTAAGAAACAAACATCTGTGTCTACATCAACAGTTGAAGCTGAATACATAGCTGTAGGAAGATGCTGCTCACAGATATTGTGGATACAAAACCAACTTCTAGATTATGGTATCAACTTAAATAATTCAATTATATTTTGTGACAATACTAGTGCAATATCTATAACACAAAATCCAGTACTCTATAGTAGGACCAAACTCATAGAAATTAGGCACCACTTTATCATAGATAATGTGGATAAAAATAAAATTTGCCTACAATTCATTTCTACTGATTTGCAAAAGGCTGATATTTTCACCAAACCCTTGGATGAAAAGAAACATATCTTCTTTATAAATCAGCTAGGAATGATAGATGGAGATTCAATCAATTGAAAAAATTAAATTTTCTACTTATCCCATCTCTTCATCGAACTAAGATCGACGAAATCTAGTCATTCGTCGAACGGAGATCGACGAAGTCATCTAGATCGTCGAACTGAGATCGACAAAAATCTATTTTTCGTCGAACGCAGTTTTGATGAAGCCTTTTTTCTGAATCTTTCCTTATAATCAAATCTTTTATTTTATTTTAACTGTATGCCTACATAGATTGCTTCTCTTTCCAATTCCTTTGCACTTGATCTCTATTTTATTTTGCAGGAACAATAGAAATATTTCTTGAAAAAGATTGCATCCTTCCCTACCTCCTATTCAACTGTCCCTTCTTCTAGGGGCCTAGCTCCAGGTCTTCCTGAAACTAGGCAGGGGGAGAAGTTTCATGAAGAAGCTCCTTTTGACAGGGAGGATGTTTTGAAGAAACTCCTTTTGTTAGGGGGAGATGCTCTCCTTTTTGATAGCGGGAGATGATTTTTTGTAGAAGCTCAAGTTTTAAGGGGAGATGTTGTATGAAGAAGCAAAAATCATTCAGTTGATAAAGAAGCCTCTTTATGATAGGTTTCAGTTCTTGATGAAGAAGCTTACAGAAGTTTTGATTCAGAAATTCAGATATGACAGATTCAAATGCATATTGGTAGCAAAGCAGATTAAGTTATTGCTACAGTTCGGATCAACAAAAGGTAAAGCTGAAACATGCAGATTCAGATTATAAAGCTTTTCAGTTTTAGTTCAGATAAACAAAGAAAAATGCTGAAGGCAAGGATTTCTAAGCAAGGCAAAAGATGCAGATTCAGAAAAATTGTCTGATATAGTAGATACAGCTCAGATAATCAAATTCAGAAAGCTGAAGGCAATGTCAGAATTCAGAAGACAAAAGGTTTTGATTATTTGTTTTTATTATTTCTGTTTTCAATGTAAAATTTCAAAACTTAGAGTATCATATTTTATATCTGCTGAAATATTTAAAATCTATCAGATATATATGCTCTGTTGTTTTGTTGTTTGTTTTATTATTCAATTGTGTCAAATAGTGTCCTAACCCAAATAGGGGGAGATTGTTGGAACAACCCTATTACTGATTTGGGCTAGGATCACTATCTATTTATTAGGACTAAGTTGACCCCAATTGTATAGTCTAAGGGTCAAGGTTTTAGGCTATTAGAACTAAGGAAAATATAAGTTTTCTGCGTTCGACGAACTCCATACTGCGTTTGACGAACTCCATCCTGCATTCGACGAACGGCATGCTCCAGTTCGATGAACTTTGCCATGGTTCTGCGTTCGATGAATTCTATTATGCATTAGATGAACTCCTCTCTGCGTTAGATGAACTTGCTCTCCAGCTTGATACACTCAGTTTTCCAGCGTCTCAGCGGTCGATGAACTTCAGTCTCAGCGTTTGACTAAGTCTCAGCGTTCGACGAACCTCCCAAGTCTCAGTGTTCGACGAACTCAGCTCTGCGTTTGAAGAATAAGTATCAGATGTTCAGATCGAAGAAAGTTCTTCTCAGCTCAACGAATTCAATATTCTAGCTAGCTTATCAGATATTATCTTTCAGTTCGACGACCTCCAGCTTGAGATCGATGAACTCCAAATTGTGTTCGACGAATTTATTCAGATCGACAAAATTTCTATTCAGTTCAGTATTTCAGAAGGATTATTTTTATTCTATTCTCTGAACTAAGATTATCAGCAACGGCTCTATTTATTCCAGATAAGTTAAGGATTATATCCTTCCTTTTTATTTTATTCCTTTCCATTCTCTTCTTGAGAAAATAGCTGTTTGGCGGAAAAGGATACATTAATTAAAAAGGAATAGGAATTAAATATTAGTTTACAGTTCCAAGGAAACATTTAATTCAGAATATTTTATTCCTTATTCAGAGATTTGAATTTCAAATCAGAGAGATATTGTAAAGGGAATAAGGAAGAAGAAGATATAAATTATTATTTACAGTACAGGAGTACAGAAAAGATAGAGAAGAAGAATACAGTCGAGAAAAAAGTTACAGGAAGAAAAGAAAGAAAGAAAGCATTCACAGATCATCTTCATCTTCCTCAAGCAGCACCTTTCATTCTTTGAGAACATCAACACCTTCTCTCAGTTTCTGCTACTAGATCAGATCTTCAAGAGCAACAACAATCTGAGAAAGCTCGGTCTCTCAGATTCATCAGCTATCAAGGAAGATATCTGTTTCAAGTGAAAGCTCCATCCTGAAACTGTCAAGAATTTCAATCAGACAGGGGGAGCCTTACAACATCAATATCCACTAGTCTTCTCTCAGATTATTTACAGAGAAGAACATCTAAACCTCTTTATCCCATTCTTGTACAGGGTTACAACTCCCTTCAAAAGTTAACTCCTTAGTGGCAGGGCACCTGAACAAAAACCTGTAGTTTGGTTAGAGCACATGATCAAAAGCTCATTGGTGTTTGGACACCTGATCAAAAATCCATTGGTGATAGGGCACCTGATCAAAAACCTAGCGGAATCCTACCAAGGGTGGTAGAAGAGTAGATGTACCCAGGTTGATTGGGGAACAACTATAAACCCTTGTGTCCTATGTGTTTGTGTGATTTTCTGTACTGTGTTGCGTGATGTGTTTCTTTATTTTGTTTTATAACTCACTCTGAAATACACATATAAGTATCACTATTTTAATTTCGCTATAAAAATAAGTGAAAAACTTTTTAATACTCTATTCACCCCCCCCCCCCTCTAGAGTAAATCTAAGATCTAACCTCACTTTCACTCCTGTTGGAGGGCGAGCGCGCACTCATTAATTCATCGAATGTGATCCTCCAGCGATATCGAAGCACCTCCTGTGAGTCGCTACACTTCTTCTGCGAGCAGAGTACAGTCCCCCTCAAGGGCCTTCACTCGTTATTCTAGGGCAAGGATGCGAGGGAAGGGGTCATTATCTGTCAAATCCCTCTCCTCCAGGAGCTCGCGGAGCATATATCCATGCTTTCGCAGGATGCCCGTCAGCCAACTTTTCATCTCAGCAGCATTGGAAGGATCGCCGAGGTACTTGCCGATCATGTATGGAGAAGGTGGGGCCGAATAGAGCGCTCGCTCGTTGGACTCGCTAGTCCGTTGAGTATCATATGTGTTGGAACATGGTCTTCAACAACTCCTAGGTTTGAGAATAACAAATCTTATGTGTATTTGATCTTGTGTGTCTAATTGTGCAGGAAACAAAGCCATATGACTCAAGGATAACATATGAAGGTTGCCCCCAAGTGTGTCTCTAAGTATTTTCTTTTATGTGCATCATCACTTGAATCTTTAAATTCCTTTCGTTCAACAAGTGGTTGACTTGCTTGGTAAACTTTATATTGGTTTGTGCTAAACATGAATATTATTTTTATGCCAAAAAACTCTGATTTATTTCTATAAAAATCTTATGCTAATAACTCCTTATCATTTCATTTCCTCTAAAAAGCTCGATCATGCCTTATCTTTTTATCAAAAATCCTCTTTTTATGTCTCTTGCTTCCTTACCCACTTTTTCTAATAACAAAAGGGGAAGAACTAACATGATAAATAATAATCGCTAGCAAATAGGAAAACTAACATGATTAATAATTAATAAGATAACTTACATATAAGGGGAGCATTCGCATAGGGGGAGCATGTATTTAGGGTAGCAATTCTAAATACCGAAATGACAATTATCCTAAGTCATCACTCTCACACTCACACAAGTAGGTTCCATCATGCCTTATGTATTAATGCTTTGATTTATCATTAATGGATTTGTTATTATCAAAAGGGAGAGTTTGTTGGAACATGGTCTTCCGCATCTCCTAGGTTTGAGAATAACAAATCCTATGTGTATTTGATCTTGTGTGTCTAAGTGTGCGGGAAACAAAGTCATATGACTCAAGGATAACATATGAAGGTTGCCGCCAAGTTAGAAGTCAAAATCCCATCATGTCAACTAGAACCGGCGGTAGCACCTAGCGCGGGCGCTAGCTCTGATAAGGCAAGTTCAGGCGACAAGTATATAAGGCGATAGCGCCAGGCGATAGCTGATAGCACTGGCGACAGGCAGATTTTTGGAAAGCTTTCCTTGGATTGAAGATACGCACGCGGAGAATGTTTCCTAATCTGAGATAGCTTTGGTGGTAGCTCTAGCGCAGGCACTAGCTCCAAGGCTATATAAAGGACCCCACTCCTCTCGTTTTCAATAGACATTCCAGAGAGAGGTTGAGTGCCAATATTTCAGAGCCTTATTCTGCTGAAGAGTGATCTCCCACCAAAGTTCTATGAATTTTTGAAAGAGAATTTCTTCATGACGGATCCGAACGACGATCGCTTCAACAACGCTTATTCTACAGTGGTCTTTCGTTTCCAACTTCAGAAGTTCTTCAAGAGGGAGTTTTTTAATATCATTATTGCTTATTTCACATCTTTATTCTTGTAATCATTTAGTGAATTCGCCTCGTGTTGGCGACTAGGTCTGGGTAGGACTTAGGGAATAAATTCACCTAGTGTTGGTGACTAGGTCTAGGGAGTAGATCTAGGGGGTGCTCGAGGTCATATCTGGGGGAGGATTGGCTAGAGTGTCTTGAGGCTGTATCCGGGGGAGGATTGGCTAAAGCCACAGGTTCATGGGGATACGAGTCGGGATAGAAAACAATAAGACTTTTTACCTCTTCGACTTCGATTTCTAGCTGCATAGAAATCTAGTTTTGTAATCAACTATATCAATAGTAATCATGTCTATTTTTGTGTAATGAAATTGGTTTGTTCTTCATTTCTCTAAATTGTTTATTTCTCTCTCTTTCATTATAAAACAATTTCGATCTTTATTCAAAATCACTATTTTGATCTTTTAGCTTTTCAAGTATTTCAAAATAACATAAAAGTTTTAAAACCCTTATTCACCCCACCCCACCCTCTAAGGGCACCTACAGATCCAACAATTGGTATCAGAGGGGTTTTATTCCAAAACGATCTAACAATTGGGGATAATGACGTCTCATGATCTCGCTTTTCCCGAGGGTCGGGGTGTTAGTAGACCATCTCTTTTTACTAGGTCAGATTTCAACAACTGGAAATCTAGGATGATGTGTTTTCTTATGACCATGGATATAGAAGTATGGAACATGGTAGAAGTTCGGTACTCTCCTCCTACAATTGTAGTAGGAGAGGCAACCTTAGAAAAACCAAAGTGAAAGTCCTCTGATATCAGATGAATCCTCTGATACCAATTGAAAGTGAGGTTAGATCTTAGATTTACTCTAGAGGTGCGGTGAATATAGTATTAAAATGTTTTTCACTTAAGTTTATAGCGGAATTAAAATAGTGATACTTATATGTGTATTGAGTGAGTAATAAAAACAAACACAAAGAGATCACACAGCACACAACACAGCAAGAAAAATAAACACAACACAGAGGACACAAGGATTTTATAGTAGTTACCCAATCAACCTGGGTACATCTACTCTTCTACCACCCTTGGTAGGATTCCACTAGGTTTTTGATCAGGTGCCCTATCACCAATGGATTTTTGATCAGGTGTCCAAACACCAATGAGCTTTTGATCAGGTGCTCAAACCAAACTATAGGTTTTTGTTCAGGTGCCCTGCCACCAAGGGGTTAACTTTTGAAGGGAGTTATAACCCTGTACAAGAGGGGATAAAGAGGGTTAAGATGTTCTTCTCTGTCAATAATCTGAGAGAAGACTAGTGGAATATGTAAAGCTCCCCCTATCTGATTGAAATTCTTGATAGTTTGAGGATGGAGCTTTCACTTGAATGTAGATCTTCCCGATAGCTGATGAATCTGGGAGACAGATGTTTCTCAGATTGTTTGCTTCTCTTTGAAGATCTAGAACTTGCAGCAGAGATTTGAGATAAGAATATTGATGTTGTTCTTAGAGAATAAGATGGTGCTGCTGTAGAAGATGAAGATCTGTGAAGCTTTTTCTTTTCTTCTTTCTGTATGTTTTCTCTCGACAGTATTCTTCTTCCTTTTCTTCCTGCTGTGTTGTTTTATAATAATGTCCTATATATCTTCTTCTTTTTCTCTTTGATAATATATCTCTTATTTGAATTTCGAATCTCTGAATAAGGAATAAAATATTTTGAATTGAATTTTTCCTTGGAACTGCAAATTGATATTTAATTCCTATTCCTTTTTAATTAATGTATCCTTTTCCGCCAAACGGCTATTTTCTCGGGAAGAGAATGGAAGGAATAAATTAAAAAGGAAAGATAATATCCTTGACTTATCTGGAATAAATAGAGCTGTTGCTGATAATCTGAGTTCAGAGAATAGAATAAAAATAATCTGTCTAAAATACTGAATTGAACACAAATTTCGTCGATCTGAATAAATTCCTCGAACACAATGGTGAGTTCATCGATCTCAAACATAAACTGCTTAAATCTGCCTGGAATAACTAAGTTCGTCGATCTGAGCATCTTGTTACTTATTCTTCGAGCGCAGAGCTGAGTTCGTCGAATGCTGAGACTGGGAGGTTCGTCGAACGCTGAGACTTGGTCAACCGCTGAGACTAAAGTTCATCAATCGCTGAGATGCTGGAAAACTGAGTGCGTCGAGCTGGAGAGCAAGTTCATCAAACGCAGAGAGGAGTTCGTCGAACGCAGATTAGAATTCGTCGAATGCAGAACCTTGGCAAAGTTCGTCGAACTGGAGCATGTCGTTCGTCGAACGTAGGATGGAGTTCGTCGACCGCAGTATGGAGTTCGTCGAACGTAGGATGGAGTTCGTCGACCGCAGTATGGAGTTCGTCGAACGCAAAAAAAAACTTATCTTTCCCTTAGTTCTAACAGCCTAAAACCTTGACCCTAAGGCTATACATTGGGGTCAACTTAGTCCTAATAAACAGATAGTGATCCTAGCCCAAATCAGTAATAGGGTTGTTCCAACACTCTCCTCCTATTTGGGTTAGGACACTATTTGACAAAAAATGAACAATAAAACAAACAACAAAACAACAGAGCATATATATATGATAGATTTTCAATATTTCAGCAGATATAAAATATGATACTCTGAGTTTTGAAATTTTTCATTGAAAACAGAAATAAAAACAAATAATCAAAACTTTTTGCTTTCTGAATTCTGACATTGCCTTCAGCTTTCTGAATTTGATTATCTGAGCTGTATTTGCTATATCAAACAATAGTTCAGAATCTGCATTTTTCAGCTTTCTGAATTTGTTGATCTGAATTGAATCTGCTCTAACAAAAATTATTTCTTAATCTGCTTTGCTACCAATCTGCATTTGAATCTGCTATATCTGAATCCGAAATAAAACTAAAACTGCAAACTGCTGTGAGCTTTATCAAGAACTGAAAACATGTTTCTTCATCAACTGAATGATTTTTCTTTTTCATACAGCATCTCTCCTTGAAACTTTGATCTTCTTCAAAAAACATCTCCCCCTATCAAAAAGGAAAGCATCTCCCCCTGACAAAAAGGAGTTTCTTCAAAACAACTCCCCCTTCCATAAAGGAGCTTCTTCATGAAACTTCTCCCCCTGCCTAGTTTCAGGAAGGCCTGAAGCTAGGCCCTAAGAAGAAGGGACAGATGAGGAGGTAGGGAAGAATGCAATCATTTTACAGAAATATTGTTATTGTTCCTGCAAAATAAAATAGAGATCAAGTGCAAAGGAACTGGAAAGAGAAGCAATTCTGTAGGCATACAGTTAAAAAGAAATAAATGATTTGATTATAAGGAAAGATTCAGAAACAAAATAAGCTTCATCAAAACTGCGTTCGACGAAAAATAATTTTCGTCGATCTCAGTTCAACGATCTAGATGACTTCGTCAATCTCCGTTCGACGAACGACTAGATTTCATCGATCTCAATTCGATGAAGAGATGGGATAAGTAGAAAATTTAATTTTTAATTGATTGAATCTTCATCTATCATTCCTAGCTGATTTATAAAGAAAATATGTTTCTTTTCATCCAATGGCTTGATGAAAATATCACCTCTTTGCAAATCAGTAGAAATGAATTGTAGGCAAATTTTATTTTTATCCACATTATCTCTGATAAAGTGCTGCCTAATTTCTATGTGTTTAGTCCTACTATGGAGTACTAGATTTTGTGCTATACATATTGCACTAGTATTGTCACAAAATATAATTGAATTATTTAGATTGATACCATAGTGCAAAGGCAATGAACGCTTTATATTGTGCTTTAAATCGAACTGAATTTAATCGAATTTCTGCATGTGTAACTGCTTATGATATTTGAAACCAATTAGAAGTTACTCATGAAGGTACATCGCAAGCAAACATAATATAACATTTATAAGGGAGGGGATATTTGGACTCTTATTGGGCCGAGGTAGTCTTTGCACGACCACCGCCTACGTACTTCGTATCATCCTGCATACGGTCTCAGACCCACATAGTTCTATAAGTTTCGCACGGGTTGCCCTCCCACACCGTCCGTCGTGCGGGTTGCCTTAGAGTAAAACTCAGCGGCCATCCAACATTCTCCCAAGGCACATTATATTCCCGTAAGAATATTTCTCGAGGGCACAACATATCCCCGTAGGAATATTTCTCGAAGGCACAATATATTCCCGTAGGAATATTTCTTCAAGGCACAATATATTCCCGTAGGAATATTTCTCGGAGACACAATATATTCCCGTAGGAATATTTCTCGAAGGCAACATTTCATTCCCGTAGGACTACTTCTCAAAGGCACAATATATTCCCGTAGGAATATTTTCTCATAAGCTCAATATATTCCCGTAGGAATATTCATTACTATCAATACAAGAATAGACTTCAAAACATTGATTCGACCGCGCTGCTGTACATGCGGCGGCCAGTTCAGCACTATTTAGAGTTGACTCTGAAAGTATGCCCCGTCTTCACGTCAACTCTAAATTTATAGGCAATACAGAAGGAAAAGCCAAAACTTCGATCTGTCCGCTCTGCTCTACAAGCGGCGGCCAGTTCAGCACTATTTAGAGTTGACTCTGAAAGCATGTCACGTCTTCATGTCAACTCTAAATTTATAGGCAATACAGAAGGAAAAGCCAAAACATCGATCTGTCCGCTCTGCTCTACAAGCGGCGGCCAGTTCGGCACTATTTAGAGTTGACTCTGAAGGTA
Organism: Dactylorhiza incarnata; assembly: GCA_033032865.1. Lineage (NCBI taxonomy): Eukaryota > Viridiplantae > Streptophyta > Magnoliopsida > Asparagales > Orchidaceae > Dactylorhiza > Dactylorhiza incarnata. The sequence goes on along the minus strand of JAWHQI010000037.1, from coordinate 3,765,281 downwards.
TGTCACGTCTTCACGTCAACTCTAAATTTATAGGCAATACAGAAGGAAAAGCCAAAACATCGATCTGTCCGCTCTGCTCTACAAGCGGCGGCCAGTTCGGCACTATTTAGAGTTGACTCTGAAAGTATGCCCCGTCTTCACGTCAACTCTAAGTTTATAGGCAATACAGAAGGAAAAGCCAAAACATCGATCTGTCCGCTCTGCTCTACAAGCGGCGCCCAGTTCGGCACTATTTAGAGTTGACTCTGAAAGCATGCCCCGTCTTCACGTCAACTCTAAATTTATAGGCAATACAGAAGGAAAAGCCAAAACATCGATCTGTCCGCTCTGCTCTACAAGCGGCGGCCAGTTCGGCACTATTTAGAGTTGCCTCTGAAAGCATGCCACATCTTCACGTCAACTCTAAATTTATAGGCAATACAGAAGGAAAAGCCAAAACATCGATCTGTCCGCTCTGCTCTACAAGCGGCGGCCAGTTCGACACTATTTAGAGTTGACTCTGAAGGTATGCCACATCTTCACGTCAACTCTAAATTTATAGGCAATACAGAATGAAAAGCCAAAACATCGATCTGTCCGCTCTGCTCTACAAGAGGCGGCCAGTTCGGCACTATTTAGAGTTGACTCTGAAAGCATGCCACGTCTTCACGTCAACTCTAAATTTATAGGCAATACAGAAGGAAAAGCCAAAACATCGATCTGTCCGCTCTGCTCTACAAGCGGCGGCCAGTTCGGCACTATTTAGAGTTGACTCTGAAAGTATGCCCCATCTTCACGTCAACTCTAAATTTATAGGCAATACAGAAGGAAAAGCCAAAACATCGATCTGTCTGCTCTGCTCTACAAGCGGCGGCCAGTTTGGCACTATTTAGGATTGACCCTGAAGGATTGACCCATCTTCAGGTCGACGCTAAATTAGTAGACAATAAATCATAAGCAGCAATAAAGGCCGGAAGCAGGGGGCCATAATATCAAGCAGTAAAATAGGCCGAAAGCAGAGGCCATAATATTAAACAGTATAATAGGTCGAAAGCAGAGGCCATGATATCAAGAGTACTATAATAGGCCGAAAGCAGAGGCCATAATATCAGGACCAGTGCGAGACTGGAGAATTGAAAGTACAGAAAGCAGTATATAAAGGACCAGTGCGAGACTGGATCACTGGAAATAAATGCAGAAAGTAACGCAGGACCAGTGCGAGAATGGAGAGCATAATAAATAAAAGGGTTAGTAGTCCAATCACTCCATAATCAGGAGGCTTCAGTTCCATCTCCGTTCATAGGAGGAAAGTTCTGTTCCATCTCCGTTCATAGGAGGAAATTCTGTTCCATCTCTGTTCATAGGAGAAAATTCTGTTCTTTCTCTGTTCATAGGAGCTTACTTATATTTTATGAGGTTCCTTATTTTCGTGTGCCTTGATTTCACATTTTTATTTATCTTGAGTTATTGAATTGAGGATGTCGCCTCGCGATTGCGACCTTAACTGCGCGTCGATCTTTTTACTTTTAAAACTACCCAAACTTTTTAGAGGGTGCAATCCGGCCTCCCAAGCTTCCCATAATTTTTTGGAGACATGTTGGAGGAGAGCGTAATTCATTATTAATTTATAACACAGATTTTTAGCATCTAAAAATAGTAAACCCATTCCAAAAATTCCAAAATAATTACAGTAGATGTCGGTCAGTATTAGGAAGCTTCCCAAATTTTCTCAAAATTTTCCATCACTGTTACGTCCCTCTGATAATTCAAAAACCCCAAAAATCATAGTATTTTAATTTCTAAAAATACTTAGCCTCCTCCAAAAATAATGAAATTTTTACAGCAGTTTCCCCTTGCCAAGATGAGCAACTTTCATGTTCAAAGTTTTTGCATTTGGGCTCTATATAAGACCCAAAAAAATCAAATGTTATAATAAATATAATAATAAAATTTTATAAAAATTTTATCAAAATTTTTTTGACAGAAGCCGTTGCTGTACGTATCGCCGCCCCTTGCGGGCCTCCTCCGCCGCCGGCAGGCCGCCGGCCGGCCATGGCTCCGCCCCCGGCCGACTCCTAGGGGGCGGGCGCTCCCTCCGGCGGTGGTCCGGTGGCCTGACGCCGCCGACCACCGCCGGAACTGTTCATCTTCTCATTTCGGACGGAGGAGAGGAGGAAGGCGGCGGCGGCGCTCCGTCTGCCGGAGTTCACGTGCGAGGCGTCCGGAAGCGAGGGAGGGAGGAGAGGAGAACGTCCCATCATGTTTGGGGCCCTCCGGGAGTCCTCCGGCGAAGCCGCCATGGGAGGGTGGTGGAGGTGGCGGTGGAGCTTGGCTTCGGTTTTCCGGCGAGGTGGGGCTCCGGCAGGGGGTGGGGATGGCTCCACTGAGCTTGGGGAAGAAGTCCCCAGTAAGGGGAAAGGGGGGTTGCTTTTATAGGGAGGGGGGAGGGGTTAGCCTTGGGTTAGGTTAGGGTCACCATTAGCTTAGGTTAAGTTTGAAAATATCTAAACCCACTTGGGTGTCTTGGGGTTGCTGCCAACCAATCCTATGAGGGCATGAGGATTGTGGTTTTGTTTTGGGGGGAGAGGAGAGTTTTACTTGGGCTAAGTGTAAGGTTAGTTTAGGTGGGGAGGGAGAGAGAGAGAGAGAGAGAGAGAGAGAGAGAGAGAGAGAGAGAGAGAGAGAGAGAGAGAGAGAGAGAATTTAGCTTAGATGTAGCTCTTGATCATCTAAACCCACTTGGATGTCATGAGGATTATGGTTATTCAGCCATTGGAGGAGGGAGAGTGGCTTGGGTGCACTTAGCTTATTTTGAGCTTACACCAATTTAAATTCATTTATAAGAAAGGTTTGACCAAAGTCAACCCAAAGTGGGTCCCCTACGCATGTCAACGTCAACATAGGTCTGCGTCGCCAAGTGTCGGCTCATCGGTGATGTGCCGGGGTTGAAATCAAGCGTTTACGTATCTCGAGATTCTTATAATTTTACGAGCAATATTTTTATTTAATTGACCAAACGACGTCGGAATCGAGCGAAACGAACTTTGTTGCACTCGTATCGAACATACGAGTCTAACACAACTGACAGAATTCAATTCGGAGCTCGTTTGCTTAACATTTGAAAATGGCGTTGTTGTGGCGCTCGATATTACTCAAAATATTCATTTTCTCCAAACGACCTCGGTTGGAATGAAACGAGTTCTGTTGCACTCGTATTGACCATACGAGTCTAACGCAACTGACAGAATTCAATTCGGAGTTCGTTTGCTTAACATTTGAAAATGGCGTTGTTGCGACGCTCGATATTACTTAAAATAGTCATTTTCTCGAAACGACCTCGGATTGGAACGAAACGAGTTCTGTTGCACTCGTATCGACCATATGAGTAACGCAACTGACAGAAGTCGATTCGGAGCACGTATGCTCCATATTCTAAAATTGCATCGTCGTGACGCGCTACGATACTTAAAATAGTCATATTCTACATATGACCTCGGATTGAAACGAAACGAGTTCTGTTGCACTCGTATCAACTATACGAGTCTAACGCAACTGTCGGAAGTCGATTCAGAGCACGTATGCTCCATATTCAAAAAGCGCGTCGTCATGACGCGCTACGATACTCAAAATAGTCATATTCTACATATGACCTCGGATCGAAACGAAACGAGTTCTGTTGCATTCGTATCAACTATTCGAGTCTAACGCAACTGACAGAATTCAATTCGGAGCATGTAGCTCAATAAATAATTTTTGACGTTGCGGCGAAGCACAATGCTACCCAAAACAGTTATTTCTCCAAATGACCACCATTAGGTGGTGAAGGTCGAGTCGTGGTTGTCCTATGACCCAGCCTAAGCTCTTCCAAGGGTTCAAACAAACCGGCTAGACCCTATTTTAAAGTTGGGATGTTACAAATCATCCCTACCTTAGATCACACACTAATCCTACCTCAGAGGAATCAACCTCCTACAACTCAGGCCAATCAACCTTACACACTCAGGCAATAAAGCCCTACAGACTCAGAACCCAAGGGCTCCTACAGATGATATAATAAGGATCACAAATAGAAGGAAGAAGAGGTCAAGCCTTGATCTTCTTCTTCTTCTTATCAGCTGTTGTTGCAGACTTGAACCAGGGAGGATAAGTGCAGCTCCAACTTGATTCTTCTTGATCAGCCCTTCAGATGATGGACTGGATCTACTTGGTAAGCCTTGTTCTTCTTGATCAGCCCTTCAGATGAAGGACTGGATCTACTTGCTCTATCTTGAGATGAATCAAGATGAGCTATCTCTTTTCTCCTTGCATCCTTGTGTTAGCTCAGTTCCTGGCTGCCGATAATGGAGCAGTAATGTTCTGCTTGCTTGCATGCTTGAGAGATAGATGAGTAGAAAAGCTTTTTCTCTCAACCCTAACTTATTCCTTTTATACACCACTGACCCTCAACGGCTCTCAACCGTCCTTCTGACAGATATGGGAGTGATTGGTGGACCCCACAATGCCTTTCTGTAGCTTGCGCCAAAAGCAAAACCCGCCAGATCACGTTTGAATCTATCTCAGCGGTTGGGCTAAGATGGTCAGCCGTCTCAGCGATTGCTTCTGTCCCGTCTCAGTGGATCCACTAAGACAGACAGTTGTCTCAGCGGTTTCTTCAATCTGCAGCTTAGCTTGCTCAGACACCTTCTCAGCAGCTCCTGGTCTTGTCTCAGCGGTTCAGGTGAGACAGAGAGCTTGTCTCAGCTGATCATACATTAAACCATGGTGTGTCCTTGTCCTGCATTGAGTGTGAGGTCTCTTCAAATCAAGGGAACATTGAGGGTCATTTTCCCAACAATCTCCCCCTATTTGAAGAAGGCAGAACACCCTCAAATGCTAGAGTACATTACTCATAAATTTTTGATATGTGTTATTGCAATAATGAATTCACATATCATGCTCATTGCATCAAAAAATTTATAACAGATAATGTTTATGAAAGTCAAATTACCACAGAGTTTAATCAGTCCATTAGTAAGATTTGATAAACATAACAATGCAACATAGATTGAATTATCCAATCATAAAGCTGAGTTCAACGAACACAAACTGAGTTCGTGGAACACAAAGCTGAGTTTCGTCGAACTCAAAGCTGAGTTCATCGAACTCAAACTGGAGTTTGTCGAACACAAAGCTGAATTCGTCGAACTCAACCTAGAGTTCGTTGAGCACAAGGCTGATTAACAATCCATCAATTTCAATCCAGATAGAATATCAATTCAAAGCTCAATTTGCATTCATATAATCATAAGTCATTATAGTTCAATATTAATTGAATACATAAACTGTTTCAATAGTCATTCAGATATTCATATGATATTTATGCATTCATTTAGAATTTTCTTTTCTTAGAAGAGGAGCACTCAGGAATATTAGCAGCTGCTTCTTTTCCTTTAGCTGAGACCAGTTGGTCTGCTGCAGCATCCATGTCTTCAGTAACCACTTCTTCTTGTGTTGGGAGCTCCTTATCTTTTGCATCTTTGTTTTTAGCAACCACTTCTTCTTGGACTGGAGGCTCCTTATCTTCAGCAGGTACAACCATGTCTTCAGGCAGATTTGTGGTTGTGTCCTTTTCAGCATTTGCTGCTTCAATATCAGCTATCTTCCTCTTGTTCTCTTGCCTTTGGAAATACATGAATGGTTTTGGGATGTATTTAGATGGCATCCTTCTTGGGTTATCTTTTCTTACAAGGGTTGCTTTGAATACTTTATCTCTTTTGGTGTTCCTCTCTAAATGCTTTATCCATTCCTCAGATGGATATAGCTTATCAATGTCTTTGCTTATTTGGCCATGGCTTAGCCAGGCATTTAGGATTATCTCTTTGGATTCATCACTCTAATATTCAAAATCAGGATCACTACTGTTTTCATCCCTTTGTTTGGCCATGAATTCCTCAGTGAGCAACACATGCTCTCTTTCTCTTTTCTTTTTCAATCTCTCCTTTTGTGCTATTGCCTCTTGATGAGGGAAATCCCAGTCTTCTGCCCTATTAACATCTAATATAGGAAGATTCAAAGCTATACTTGTACCTTGTAGGACTTTCAGTGTGAGGTCAGAATTGATGACTGCATTTGTATCCTCCCCTTTCTGGGTTCTTCATAGATCTGTTGATGGAGGTCTTGCTTAGCTGTTGTTATTGTGCCAGAGAGAGGTTGGAATACATTCTCAAGGTCAGCTTGAAGTACATCTATTAACTTGCCAACTTCTTCATTCAGATGGGAAGAGGTGGCTCTTGCAGCAATGATTTGAGAGACAGTTGCAATTTCTGCTCTCAACTCTTCCTTGTAACTGTCAGCTTCTTCATTTAACTGCATAGCAGTTGAATAGACATACTCTTGAAGATGATTGGTTGACTTCTCTATCACCTCATATGTCTTACTTACATAATTCTTGACATATCCCATGTCCTTTTCAGATAGCTGGAGATGTTTGTCCATGGATCTTAGAATGGTATTCTGAGAAATTACTGATTTTTCAGCAAGTTCAAACCACCTGGTCATCTATTTGGTGAGCATGTCAGTGTTTTCCTTTATTTCTTTGACCTCAGTCATGATCTCAGCTTTCACATTCAAGATGGACTGATCAATTTATCCCCTGATAGATGTAATTGATTGATCTACATGTGACTACATGGTGGTGAGATGGGACTGTAGTAGCAGGTTTATGGCACTGAGAAGAGCCTCATTGGGTGAGGTGGAGGAAGAGGCTTGTTGAATGTTGGTAACAGCAGTTGGGGCATCATCCTGCTCATCTTCAGTGTCAACATCTTGATGATCACTCAGATTGACATCACCAGCATTACCATCCTCCTCCCCCTCAGAGAGAGCATTCTTTGCTGCTGAGTCCAGGAATGCTGGGACAATGAGTTGGAATTAGATTGAACTACTTAGAGGTTCTAAGGATAATAATGTAAGATTTACCTAGAACTTCATCTTTCTCTACAGGAGGAGCATTCTGCACCTCCTCCTCAGATAAATTAACTTGAATGGATGAATCTAGAAATTCTAGAACAAGAATTGTAAAGTTAGATTTTATTATTCTGAATGTTTAGGCTGGGTTTTTGGGGCTTACCTATAACCTGATCTTTATCAGTTGATGGCTCTTGTGGCTGCTCCCCCTCAGATGGGGCATCAGATGAACTTTGTGAAGGTAATGACCACAGGGCTAGTGCATGTTCAGGAATGTTTCTTATTCTTTCTTCAAGATTGAGGATAATTGTGTCAATCTGACCTTGTAAATTTGGAGGTGATGGTCTTGTGTTCACATTATCATCATTGATTTTTGTAATATCAATGGGTGATGGTTCTTGTTGATACTTCCCCTCAGATGAAGCGCACATCGGTGCTTGAGGATCTGGGTTCCACATTAATTAAATGTCAGATTTGACTAACAATTGTTATTAGCTATGATTAATGAGTTAGGAGGAGTTAAATTAGTTACCAGAAGGTCTGACTTTGTCCAGCTGCTGTGGATGGACAGATTCATTTGGCAGGTCATTTGGTGTAACCCCAATGTCAGCACCAACATCTTCATCTTTGTCTGAATGATCAGACTCAGAACTGGACATGATCAGCCTTGTTTTCTTAGAAGATGAGGGGTTGGTCTTCTCTTTTCCTTTAGTTTCAGAGGGCTGACTCATAGGCAATACCCTGGTGAATCTTTCTAAAGTTTTGATGTCCATTCTCTTTAGATAGTGAAGATTTGCTCCTTTGGATGTGTTGAACTTGTCTGGGTGGGTTTGCAGGAGGTATAAGGAGAGAATTCTTCCCATATTGGGTGTCTGAAGGCATTCCTTTATTCTTTGAAAGATGACCTCTCCCCACGAGGTTTTCTTTTTCAGAATTATTCTTGTCATGAGGTCAAACATGTACTTTGAGATTGTATCATGGGACCCTGGCTTGCACAGAATGGCTTTTCCCACAATATCTGATAAAAGTTTTCCCTTTTGGTTGAAAAATTTCCTCTTCAATGAGCCAATTTTGGCATCATTGTACTCATTCCATTTTAGAGCCTTTTTCTTATCTTTTTCAGAGATGTTATCCTCCTCACTTGGACTGCATGATGGAAGATGTAATGCTTTTTGTAGTTTTGTTGGGGTTATCTTGATTCTATCTTCTCCAATCTTTGACTTGAGGGAGTATTTGGAGGTAGACAACTTGACATTACCAAACCATTCCAGAACTTCAGTTCTGAGAATGACACAGGGTTCAGATAGTGAAATTCCTGGCCTTGGTCTTCTAGGAGTTGAATCACTCCCTTAATTTCTTCTGGAGCATGGGCAAACCCATGCCTTACTATCTCATATCCTTCAAGAAGGTCTTTAGAGCTTTTGGGAGCCATTGCAGTGGTGGAAGAATGCGCTAGGATGGAAGAGTAGGTTTTTCATCTCGGCGGCTGGAACAGAAGGGTCGTGTGCTTTTCACTAATCAGATTGGCTATTTATATGGCTTAAGACTTAGGTAATATTAAACCTAGTAATTGGATTTGATTGCTCTTATAATTGTAAGTGAAAATGAAACGACATCAAATGGCTGAGTTCGATGAACACAAACTGAGTTCGTCGAACTCAAAGCTGAGTTCGTCGAACACAAAGCTGAGTTCGTCGAACTCAAACTGAGTTCGTCGAACTCAAACTAGAGTTCGTCGAACACAAAGCTGAGTTCATTTGAACTACATCATAAAGCTGAGTTCATCAAACTCAAAGCTGAGTTCGTCGAACGCAAACTGGAGTTCGTCGAACACAAAGCTGAGTTCATCTAAACTACATCATAAAGCTGAGTTCATCGAACTCAAACTGGAGTTCGTCGAACACAAAGCTGAGTTCATCTGAACTATATCATAAAGCTGAGTTCATCGAACTCAAAGCTGAGTTCGTCGAACTCAAACTGGGGTTCGTCGAACACAAAGCTGAGTTCATCTGTACTATATTAGAAAGCTGAGTTCGTCGAACACAAAGCTGAGTTCGTCGAACTCAAACTGGAGTTCATCGAACACAAAGCTGAGTTCATCTAAACTACATCATAAAGCTGAGTTTGTGGAACACAACGTTGAGTTCGTCGAACTCAAAGCTGAGTTCGTCGAACTCAAACTCGACATTTGTCGAACCCAGGAAAGAGTTTGTCAAACTGAGACTTTTCCTAGCTGTCTAAGTGCAACCTGAAGCTCAGCTGAAACAGATTGTTCTGGTTAAGAGGATCATACTACTTTAAAATCATTAGAGATAGGATTACTTGAATGCCTAATCATGTCTCTTATAGGGTTGATGTGTCAATATTTTAAGTTATATCAAATCAAGATTGGAAGAATGAAGTGTTTTACACTATTCTACATTTAACATTCCTAGTTCAATCTTGAAGGCATTAAACTTGGCCTCATCTAATGGCTTAGTGAAGATATCAGCCACTTGACTGTCAGTGGGGACGAATTCAAGGCAGATATCTTGAGATATTACATGTTCTCTTATAAAATGATATCTTATTTCTATATGCTTAGTCCTGCTGTGAGAGACAGGATTCTTAGCAATAGAGATAGCACTGGATGAGTCACAATAAAGAGGAGAGTTACTTACCTTGAGGTTGTAGTCCTCTAGCTGTTGTTGAATCCACAATAGTTGTGCACAACAGCTCCCTGCAGCAATATATTCAGACTCAATAGTGGAGATAGCCACACTGGTTTGCTTTTTTCTGCTCCATGATATCAACCTTCTTCCTAGGAATTGACAAGTGCTACTTGTGCTTTTCCTGTCTTCTTTGTAGCCTGTAAAATCTGCATCTCTTCCTTCAAGTCACCATTGAGGAAGGCTTATTTGACATCCATTTGATACACTTTGAACCCCTTGTGGGCAGCATAGGCAAGGAATAGCCTAATTACTTCCAACCTTGCAACAGGGGCAAAGGTTTGATCAAAGTCTATCCCTTCTTCCTGTCATGTCCTTGAGCACCCACTGTCCAAGTACCAAATTTGGTTGAGGCTGGTACTTGAACTATCCTGCAAGGAGTTTAGTTATCCTTAGGAGCCCAAATAGCTTTGGGTCCTAGGTACTTGTTAGCATGATGAAATGACCTTACACTAGCTGCACCCTTTGTAGGAAGGCTCATCTTTGCACATGGCACATTAGGATTGTGCCAACAATCTATGGAAAAGTGTCCTACTTTACCACAACACCAACATTCATGAATGTTGTATCTCCTCTTCTGAACATTTCTTGAGGAGTGTGCAGCACAGTCCACATGTTCAGGAGGAGAGACATCAGATTTTCTCTTGTTTCTTTCAGCAAGGATTTGGCTGAAAGACAATCTATGGATAGTCTTAGTGGTCTTTGTATTAATTGCATCAGCTTGCTTTGGCTTTTGGGCAATGCAAGTTTTGATGGCATTAGACACTGAGCAATTAGACATGTCCACTGATTTGGCAGCAGTCATATTCTTGGCAGAATCAACCTTAGAAGGGCTTGCTTTCTTATTCTTGAGTGAAGGGGCTGATGTACCAAATACAAATGGTCCAGGTTGGGCCATTTGAATTTTCTAATGGGGAGCCTTCATATCACTCAATCCCATTCCCTTTCTTCCACTATGGGAAGGAGTGTTTTCCTTCCTATAGGTACTTCCATTCTTCCAGTGACCATACATGCTGTCATGGTCATACATGTTGGAAGGGAGTAATACCTTTTGAAAGATGGTTTGAGGCTTAGCCTTACCCCTGCTCTTTTCTCCACTCCCTTCTCCTGCCTCCATTTTATTGAATCCTAGTCCTCTTTGTTAGAAATTGTAATCACAATTACCTTGATTTGTGAGAAGTCACCCTTAAACTAAGATTGAATTGCATTTGTATTTGATATGCTTTTCCAGTATTGTCCTGCAGATTATCATTGCTAAGTGTAACTCAATGTCAGGTCACAATGGGTCTGCAAACACAATTTCATACAATGTAATTCTTCATTATATGAAACATGGTGATGACTCATGTGTGATCTCTCTATTGGGGTACACTTCATTTTCAAGACTATTGAAGACTTTGGAGTGCGGTTGCAGCAAGTGTTCAAGAGAAGAAAAGAAAATTGTTGAAAACAATTTTCCTAAGGACATGTCTCGAGAGATCAAGTATGTCTCGAGAGTTCTGACATGTCTCGAGAGGCAAGTTCTTTGGATCTCGAGATATGGGTTCTTGATGTCTCGAGAGATCAAGCATGTCTCGAAAGACCTTATGTCCGAAATCCTTGTAATGTCTCGAGAGATCATCAAGTTCTCGAGACATCTCCTTCCTGCTCTCTTTGCTTCATATTTCGGGAGATCCCTCATATCTCGAGAAAACCCTTATGTCTCGAGAATTCTGTTCGAAATTTTATCTAATTTGTTTTCTCTGTTCTTGTCATTTCATAAACGCTCTCTCCCGATCCTAACGGCTATATGGAGTGCATTTAAGGTCTATTTAATCCTTAATTGCTTCCCTCTATATATAGGATCGCTCTTGAGTTATTATAACAAGTTTTCAAATCGTTCTCAAACCCTAATTTCTCTCCCGATCAAAAAGAATGTGAAAAGCGCCGCCTCGCCGTCGTCTACGATTGGAGATCGATCTACTCATTGGAGTTGCCGATTTCTATCAAGAAGGATTCGATTGATCCGTGTTCTGTTTCTACAATCTCTATTGGATCGTTTCGGATTGCCAAAGACAGATTTGAGGGATCGTTGTTCTTCCTCATCGTTCTCAAAAGCTATTCAAGAAGAAGGAAGAAAACGCCTCTGTTATTCAGATCTGGTATCTCTTTGTTCAAAACCTTTTATCATCTATTGTAGGAGTTGTTATCTCCGAGTTGTAGGAGAGGTTGTTCTCCGAGTTGTAGGAGAAGTTTTCTCCGAGTTGTAAGAGAGGTTCTCTCTGAGTTTGTAGGAGTTTGACTCCGAGACTGTAGGATCATTCTTGATCCGAGATTTAGTGAGTAGTCAAGTCTAGCTGTGGTGCTAGATTGGCGAGGCCGGCAGTGGAGTACCCAAGTACGGGGAACCACTATAAATTCCTGGTGTTATCTGTGGCTGTGATTTATTTTGTGTGCTGTGCTTTACTTTTAATTTTTAATTCCGCAAAAGACGTAGAGATCACCTATTCACCCCCCTCTAGGTGATTTAGGTAGGCAACTAGATACTTCAGTTGGTATCAGAGGGTCGTTGTTCGTTGCTAGGTTAACACCTTGAACAGGATCCATCCCTCTAGTTGCTAGCTAGCCATGGATAGAGTCAAGGAATCCTCTCTGAAATTGCCCATCTGCACTAAGGCCAACTTTCCTATGTGGAAGGAAAGAGTCCGTTTTTATATGGAAGCTGCAGATCCCAGAATCTTCCAAATCGTGGAAGAAGGTCCCCATGTGCCAATGACCGCTTCGTCTACAAATCCTACTGTTCAGATACCTAAGAAAATGATGGATTTGACCAAGGATGAGATAGCTCTTGTTGCTCTTGACAAGAAGGCTAAGAACATAATTGCTAGTGCAGTGGACGACTCCATGTTGCAAAACTTAATCCACTGCAAATCAGCCAAAGAGATGTGGACATCCTTAATTGTTCTAATGGAAGGTACTGACGAGGTAAGAGAAGATAGAAGGTCTCTACTCAATCAAGAGTACGAGGCGTTTAAGCAGAATAAGAAGGAGTGCATTGCTGATGCGTACGAGCGATTCTTCAAAATAGTCAATAGTCTGAGGAACTACGACAGAGAGTTCACAAACGGTGAACTAAATGACAAATTCTTGCGTTCCCTAACGAAAGACTGGGATAGCAAAATTGTTGCCATAAGAGAGTTTGGAAAACTGCCAAGTCTAGAACCTCAGAATCTGTTCGGAAAGCTGCTGTCTCATGAATTACAAATGAACATCCGAAAGTCTGAAGAGGATGTAAATCGAGCTTCAAGCAAAGAAAGAACCTTAGCTTTGAAGGCAGAGAATTCAAAGAAGAGCAAAGCAGTGACACCGATCAGAGAAAAGGAATCTGATAATGAAGAAGAATCGGAAGCCAGCTCCTCCTGTTCCGAACTGTCTGATGGGGAGTTCTCTTTAATTTCCCGTCAGGTTAAGAAACTGCTGAACAAGCGAAGGCACATGAACAACAAGCCGTCTTCCTCGAATCATAAATATTCTCGTCGTGATGGCGAATATCACAGGAAGGGCTCAAGCAATAATGACAGGTATAAATCCAAACAGAACAAACACATTTCTTCTGACATTATTTGCTACTGTTGTAATAAGCCAGGGCACATGATTGCTGAGTGTCCCTATAAGAAGAAAGAAGGTGGAAGGAAAGAAGACAAGAAATCCATCCACGGAAAGAAGAAATCAGATAGTAGCTTCGTCGCTAAGAAAGCCAAAACTCTGAGCGACAGTGACTCCGATGAGTCGAGTGATGAAGAAGAAGCTTACTTCGGTCTGATGGCCATGTCTGATGATGAAGAAGCACCCCCGTACACCGGAAAGGTAAATGATCACACTATCCTATCTGATTCTGATTATGCTTCGGCTGAACAAAAGGATAACCCCTCAGACGATGAATCTGAGCTCATGTCTCAATATACCAAAATGCTCCAAAGCTTTGACAAGTGCCGAAAGGTTGTCAAAACTCAGGGTAAGGAGATCATGGCTCTCAAGGAGGTGGAATCTAACTTGAGAAAAGAAGTTGAAGAACTTTCTTCTCTCAAAGAGGAAGTCCAAGCCTTGAAAGACAAGATCAAAAGCTCGGAAGAGACTCTTGCCCTGAGAGATCATTCGATAAATGTCTTGGAGGAACAGCTTGCGGCTGAGAAGAAGTTGGTTGAAGCATTCTCTCAACCCAAAACTATTCTGCCAATTATTGGTACTTTTACCACTAAGGTAAAAGGAAGCGGTATAGGGCATGAAGCTAGTACTAGCAATTCTTCAAAAAATACAATTGCTAAGAAGAATGGTTTGGTTGCTAAGAAAGCTACTACCAAAGAAAAAGGGAAAGCTCATCAAGAGCCTGTAGCATTCAAGAGAGTCATATTCCCTACGAATGCTTATGATATGGAGAGTTCCTATGGTCATTTCACACGACCAATTCCTTTTTCACCTGTGAATGATCATAAGGAATGGGCTCCTCCCCGAAACTTTGGTGATAGTGCTTTTCAAGCACCTTATCAAGAGATTAATCGGAAAGGGTACGGTCCGTTTGTTCATGGTCCGAGCGCTAAGAAAGCACCAAAAGTGAATACTGTTGCACCAAAGCCGAAGAAGACAATATCACCTTGTGTGTGTTTCCCCCATGAGGCATCCTCATCTAAAAGGGCTGCTCCTGCAAGAGCTAACGTTCAAAAAGTTAAGCAGGAGAGTGTAAAAAGAAGGTACAACAGATTCGACTGTTGGTGCTGCGGCAAAATTGGTCACTTTGCTGTTGATTGTTGGTTTAATACAACGTATACTAGGAGACCACAAGTAAACGTTGCAAGGCAGACCACTCGCAGTGTTAACATTCATCGTGGTGCTCAACTGACACAGGACCAAGGACCCAAATCTGTTTGGGCTCCTAAGGCGAAATGATTTGTTTTTTGCAGGTATGTCCAAAGGCCAATAAAAATCCTATCTGGTACTTGGACAGTGGATGCTCTCGACATATGACCGGGACAAGAAGCCTTTTGCAAAACTACATTCCAGTTGCGAACGGTCCAAAAGTTATTTTTGGCGGTTCAGACAGAGGAATAACTAAAGGCTATGGTATGATTTCTAATGGTAATGTATCGTTTTCCGATGTAGCTTATGTGGAAGGATTACAACATAATCTGATAAGCATAAGTCAACTTTGTGATAAAGGATACACTGTTGATTTTCATAAAGATAAGTGTTTGATAAAGTCGGCTGGAAATCATGAAACGATTTTATCAGGCATTCGCTGTAGAAACATATTTTGTTTAAATTTTCTGTGTATATCATCTTCTACACCAGTATGTCTTTTGGCAAAAGATAGTGCATCTCTTGTTGACCATTGGCACAAGAGATTAGCACATATAAATCTCAAAACTATTAATAAATTGTTTTCTCAAAACTTAGTGCGAGATGCACCAGATGTTAAGTGCATTAAAGATAGACCTTGTCATGCATGTGTAAAAGGCAAGCAAACAAGAGCTACCTTTAAGAGCATTATTGGCAAAGATTCAACCAGGTGTTTATACCTGCTCCATATGGATTTGTTTGGTCCTTTGCAAATTAGAAGTTTAGGAGGAAAGTCTTACACATTGGTTATTGTAGATGATTACTCTCGTTTTGCCTGGGTATTCTTTCTGAAACACAAGTCAGATACCTTTGACACTTTCACTAGTTTTGTCAGGCAAGTCCAGAATGAATTTAACTGTTCGGTGGTCAAAATCAGAAGTGACCATGGTACAGAATTTGAATCTGGAGCCATGACAGAATTCTGTGAAAGCCTCGGTATCTTTCATGAGTTTTCCTCTCCTCGAACTCCACAACAAAATGGAGTAGCTGAGAGAAAGAATAGAACACTTATTGAGGCTTGCAGAACCATGTTGAGTGACTCTTCACTACCTGAATATTTCTGGGCTGAAGCAGTCAATACTGCATGCCATGTGCAAAACCGAGCGCTCATAAACAAAAACCATGAAAAGACTCCTTATGAACTTCTAAAAGGCAAGAAACCGACCATTTCTTATTTTCGAATCTTTGGTAGTAAATGCTTTGTGCTAAATAATGGAAAGCATTACAAAACTAAGTTTAGTGAAAAGAGCTTTGAAGGTATTTTTGTAAGTTATAGTAGCCATAGTAGGGCATATAGAGTTTTTAACAAGAAAACCCTAGTGGTAGAAGAATCTATTAATGTTGTATTTGATGAGACGAGCATGCTACAAGGCAACTCCTCTAGCATTTCTTCTGTAGACACAGGTTCAAAGCTGCAGGACTTAAGCTTGGATCAGCCAGTTGTAGAAAATTCTCAACACTTCATCAAGATTCCCCCAATAACTACCTATGAAGAAGATCATCCTGATGAAGAGCCAATCCAAGTGGAGGAAGATTCTCCAATAGTAGAAGAAACTCCTATTGGTTCAAATCATGCAAGTTACCTCGGGCTACGACACATGAGGGATCATCCAGTTGATCAGATCATAGGAGATCCTCATGAAGGAATAAGAACAAGACGAGGTACCATTAACGAAAATATGCATTTAAGTTTTCTCTCGCAGGTCGAACCAAAGAAATTCCAAGAGGCAAATGAAGATCCATCTTGGATAATTGCTATGGAAGAAGAATTAAATCAGTTCAAACGCTGTAAGGTATGGACACTTGTTCCAAAACCCAAGGACAAAAATGTCATTGGAACAAAGTGGGTGTATAGAAACAAGCTGGATGAAGAAGGAACAATCATAAAGAACAAAGCCAGACTTGTAGCTAAAGGATACAGACAAGAGGAAGGCATCGACTTCGATCAGACGTACGCTCCAGTAGCAAGGCTCGAAGCGATCAGACTCTTCCTTGCTTATGCTGCTTTCAAGGGTTTCACCGTATATCAAATGGATGTCAAATCCGCTTTCCTAAACGGAGACATTAAAGAGGAAGTATACATTGAACAACCCCCAGGTTTTGTTAATCTTGAACATCCCAATCACGTTTATTTATTACAAAAAGCTTTATATGGTTTGAAACAAGCTCCTCGAGCTTGGTATGAGACGCTGTCTAACTTTCTTCTTGAGAACAAGTTCACAAGAGGAAAGATAGATAAGACATTATTTCTTAGGGAAGTAAAAGGCAAGATTTTGCTAGTGCAAATATATATCGATGACATCATATTTGGCTCTACGGACGATAACCTCTTCAAAAAGTTTTCTAAACTTATGCAAGGGAAATTTGAAATGAGCAGTATGGGTGAGCTGAAATATTTCTTAGGACTTCAAGGGAAACAGTCTGAAGATGGAATCTTCATTTCTCAGACGAAGTTCACTAAGGAGTTGATTAAGAAATTTGGAATGGAGAGTGCAACCTCTATGAGGACTCCAATGAGCTCAGCTACGTCTTTGGACAAGGATGAGAAAGGGAAACCTTTTGATGAAACCAAGTACAGAAGCATAATTGGCTCCTTGCTCTACCTTACTGCCAGTAGACCTGATATAATGTTTTCTACATGTGTATGTGCTAGATATTAGGTGAATTCTAAGGAATCCCACTATACTGCTGCAAAGCGAATTTTGAGATACCTTAAAGGCACACCAAATCTTGGCTTATGGTACCCAAGAAGTAATGATAGCGAACTAATTGGTTTTTCAGATGCAGACTTTGCAGGTAGCAAAGACGACAGGAAAAGCACTTCTGGGACGTGTCAATTCCTCGGAAGGAGACTTATTTCCTGGAGTAGCAAGAAGCAGAATTGTGTTGCAATATCAACCGCCGAGTCAGAATACATTTCTGCTGGCAGTTGTTGCGCACAACTTCTATGGATAAGAAATCAACTTCAAGACTACAACATGAAGATCAAAGACATTCCCATGTTTTGCGACTCTTCCAGTGCAATTGCTATCGCAAATAATCCAGTCTCTCACAGTCGGACAAAGCACATCGAGCTACGATATCACTTTATCCGGGAGCATGTGGAGATGGGTGATATAAATCTAAGTTATGTCTCCACGGATAAGCAAGTTGCTGACATATTCACGAAGCCACTGGATGAGACTAAGTTCTCCTTCTTCAAGACGGAACTTGGAATGCTCAACATGGAGTAATGATCAAGTCAAGCAAAACCATGAAGACATGAAGATTACAAAAATTCAGAACTTTTCCTGAAAACTTCAGGCATGTCTCGAGAACTACATGTTGTCTCGGGAACTATCTGTGTTCTCGACAACTCAAGTCACTTTAAAGTCTCGAAATCCAAAGAATTTCTGGGATTTCTCGAGACAAGCTAGTTCTCTCGAGACAAGTTCAAGATCTCGAGATATGGTGATGTCTCGAGATATGGGTCATCTCCCGAGACATCAATGAAGGAAATAACCTGTTGAAACTCCTGAGTTCTCGAGACATACCCGATGTCTCGAGACATAGTTTTCTTTAAGAATTCCAAACGTCAGGTACGCGCTATTTCCACTTTTAATTTTCTTCAAAATGTCATTTTAACGTCAAATCAAAATCATATACATATATAAGAAATCGAAAACTTGATGTTCACGAAATCAATTTCCGAGTTCTCCCCGACCTTTCGACTCTCTCTCGAGCGGCGACGGTTAGCGACTGGTCTCAGTGCTCTCGGTGGCTCTCGATTCTTCATCCTCTCCGTTCGACAGTTCTCCATATCTTGCTTCAATGGCTCCTTCTTCTCTTCCAAATATCGGCGTCGGTAGTGAAGTCATTCGCTCAGGAATCGCCGGTTTATCCGAGGATTTCAAAAATCTTTTCTGTATGCTTGATGCCGCTGGTCTTTCATTCATTCTGGAACATCCTTGCCACATGCTGTTTGATGAGGTGGAAGAATTCTTTATCAATGTGAAACCTATTAAGGAAGGAAGAATGTTGATCTCTTTTGTTAAGGGTATCAAAATCAAAGTCTCTCCAAAGACTCTTACTAAGTATTTGCAGATGTCTGAAATAGAAGCTGAAGAAGATCTAGATGACAATGACTGGTTGAGAACAGCAAGGTACTGTGGTCTGGACTCAGATTTTTCTGCAGTTAAGAGGCACAAGGTGAATGATGCAGGGAAGCTCCTGGTGGACATAATCTTAAAAGTTCTATTCTGCAAGACAGGCACACAAGGGCATGTGTCTGAAGAGACTTTTCTGTTGATGGCTGGAATCGTGTCAGGGAAAAAGAGAGATTGGGCCTCAATCTTATTCTCTAATATCATAGCCTGTATTAATTCTCCAAAATTTGCCCGGATCATCTCTTTGTTCCTGAATCAGTTTAATCCTGCTATTTTTGACATGTCTAAAGGTACAGTCATCCACCATCTCAAGAAGATCGATGTCATCTCCATGCAGAGATGGGACATTCGAATCAAGAAGCCAGGAATGGCTAGTGCTACTTCTGAGGGGGAGACTCATCAGTCTGCAGCTGCAAGTGAAATTCCTCCTCCTCGGATCCGTTCAAAAGCTTCAAGTCGTGCCAAGCTGCCAATCCGTTCTAAAGCAAAAGGTCAGCCCTCTTCAGCTCCAACAGAACTCATTCCATCAGTGACACAGTCAGATCCGACAGATACTATCCCATCACCCTCTCATGTTCACACTCAAGATTCAGTTCCACCACCACCTCCTTCTCCATCAGTCGTTGCAGCAGAAACTTCTTTAGCAAATGAGATAGTTTCAGCTGTTCTGAAGAATATTCAACAAGAAATATCTGAAGGGCACAGTCCCAGTGGCCAATAGGCAGGGTCTGGTGTTGATTATGTTTTTGAAGATGATGATGCTATGTCAGTTCATGAATTATCACCTCCCCTAGTACATGTTGAGGGGGAGTCAGAGTTTGACACAACCAAGAATGCTCCAGATGAGCTAGGTTGTGCAGAAGATAATAAGGTTTCTTCTCTTGAGATTGAAGAAATCTTTGATGATGCTCCTGGTGCTGCCCCTGCTGCTACTCTTCCATCCTTTCATCCTTCCCCTCCAATCCATGATGCAGATTTTCTTCTGGGCAAGATTGAAGCTATGCTCAAGAAGCAAAGTGAACAGTTTGAGAACTCCTTGACGACTGTTCACAGGAAGATTGCCTCAGTTGAAAGTGATCTTGGTAGGGAGTTAGCCAAAATCAAATCAAATTATGAAAATTTCTCTGATTTGATGAGTCTAGGGAGCAAGCAAATTGAACATGCAACTGAAGGTGTAGGCACAGTGTTGAAACAGACTGTAATAGTAACCCAACTTCAACAATCGATGAGTAATGATGCAGAGGCTAACACCTTCAGAGTTGTTGATGAGGTGGGCCATTTCAAAGATGATATTCTCCAAACCCTATCTGTAGAAGTCAGAAAGAGGGAGGAAAATATAGTAGCTCAAATGACAGACTTGATTGAAAGCTCCGTATCTGCTCTTCAAAGCTCATGGAATTCTCAGTTTGAGCAGTTCTCTTCCAGGATGCTGAAGCAAGTTGCTGATATTAATGCTTATTCCTTCAAAACAGCAACGTGGCTTCATAATTAGATTTTTCCTGAGTTGGCAATTGATCCAGATGTTCCTGTTCCTCAGTTTTCTCCAAGGCCAGAAGAACTACTTGGGAAGGCTCCTATTGTTGAAGATCAATCAGATAGGGCTGGGACCAAAAGAAAAAGAATGTTTAGTGAAGGTCCTTCTGCTAGTCGATCTGTTCCAAGTTCTAGCTCTACAGGTCAGTGCAAAGCTAAGGTTGAGAAGAGTTTTCCAGAAATCTGGAGCCCAGTCTCAAAAGACATTATTCTTGAAACCTATAAGTTAGTTCATGAAGGTAAAATGAATAGATCTGAATGCTACAGCTCTCAAGAATGGGAAAAACATGAGACAGCTCAAAGGAAGAGAAGGATTCATTTCAGGGCTTTTGGATATAATAATGCTGATGCTCCGGATCCACCTCCGTTTTACCATCCCAAGCCTTATGCTTATTTCTCCAGACAAGAAGAAAAGATGAAAAGAAGATCGTGAAGGATAGTGATGATGCTGTCAAGACATATTCTGTTTTGGTTCTGATTTTGTTGAACATCAAGTCTTCTTAACAATTCAATTTAGACATATATATATAACTGTTGATTTGATGTTCTCTACTTATTCATTTTCATATCTTTGTGTAGTGTAGCATATTTGTTCTATATTGTTGTAATTCAACTTAGTATATAGGGTTCTGACTTCTACAAATAGGGGGAGATTGTTGGAAATTGTAATCACAATTACCTTGATTTGTGAGAAGTCACCCTTAATCTAAGATTGAATTGCATTTGTATTTGATATGCTTTTCCAGTATTGTCCTGCAGATTATCATTGCTAAGTGTAACTCAATGTCAGGTCACAATGGGTCTGCAAACACAGTTTCATACAATGTAATTCTTCATTATATGAAACATGGTGATGACTCATGTGTGATCTCTCTATTGGGGTACACTTCATTTTCAAGACTATTGAAGACTTTGGAGTGCGGTTGCAGCAAGTGTTCAAGAGAAGAAAAGAAAATTGTTGAAAACAATTTTCCTAAGGACATGTCTCGAGAGATCAAGTATGTCTCGAGAGTTCTGACATGTCTCGAGAGGCAAGTTCTTTGGATCTCGAGATATGGGTTCTTGATGTCTCGAGAGATCAAGCATGTCTCGAAAGACCTTATGTCCGAAATCCTTGTAATGTCTCGAGAGATCATCAAGTTCTCGAGACATCTCCTTCCTGCTCTCTTTGCTTCATATTTCGGGAGATCCCTCATATCTCGAGAAAACCCTTATGTCTCGAGAATTCTGTTCGAAATTTTATCTAATTTGTTTTCTCTGTTCTTGTCGTTTCATAAACGCTCTCTCCCGATCCTAACGGCTATATGGAGTGCATTTAAGGTCGATTTAATCCTTAATTGCTTCCCTCTATATATAGGATCACTCTTGAGTTATTATAACAAGTTTTCAAATCGTTCTCAAACCCTAATTTCTCTCCCGATCAAAAAGAACGTGAAAAGCGCCGCCTCGCCGTCGTCTATGATTGGAGATCGATCTACTCATTGGAGTTGCCGATTTCTATCAAGAAGGATTCGATTGATCCGTGTTCTGTTTCTACAATCTCTATTGGATCGTTTCGGATTGCCAAAGACAGATTTGAAGGATCGTTGTTCTTCCTCATCGTTCTCAAAAGCTATTCAAGAAGAAGGAAGAAAACGCCTCTGTTATTCAGATCTGGTATCTCTTTGTTCAAAACCTTTTATCATCTATTGTAGGAGTTGTTATCTCCGAGTTGTAGGAGAGGTTGTTCTCCGAGTTGTAGGAGAAGTTTTCTCCGAGTTGTAAGAGAGGTTCTCTCTGAGTTTGTAGGAGTTTGACTCCGAGACTGTAGGATCATTCTTGATCCGAGATTTAGTGAGTAGTCAAGTCTAGCTGTGGTGCTAGATTGGCGAGGCCGGCAGTGGAGTACCCAAGTACGGGGAACCACTATAAATTCCTGGTGTTATCTGTGGCTGTGATTTATTTTGTGTGCTGTGCTTTACGTTTAATTTTTAATTCCGCAAAAGACGTAGAGATCACCTATTCACCCCCCTCTAGGTGATTTAGGTAGGCAACTAGATACTTCACTCTTCTATTGGATTGAGAAGAGAAGGAGTCCATAATAGGGAGCACAGATTTTGGCTTGGAGAATTGAGCCACTAGGCTTCTTTCTTTCACAAGCATCTCCTCAAGATCTTTGATGACCTTGTTCTTCAGGGATATGGTTCTCAGATGGTTGATAGTTATCCCCTTCAGATGGCTAATTTCCTTATACATCTGACTTAACTTGGTAGAAGATTCAGTGCATTCTTGTTTTTCCATCTTAAGGGAATCAATCTCTTGGGCTTGCCTCTTGGCTAGCTTTTTGCTCCTTTTCAGAGCTTCCAAGAGAGCATCATACCTGTCAATCAATTGATTGACATCTACCTCAGCTTCTGAATCACTTCCACCAATTGATGAAGGTGCTCCAGATTCTGGGCCAGTCTCATAATCAGAAGAGGATATGGAATGAATTAATACCTGTTCATTTTCAGAGATATTCTGACTGTCCTCCTCATCAGTGATGGCCATGAGGCCTAGCTGAACATTGTCCTCTTCATCCTCCTCTATATCACTATCTGATTGTGATAGAGGGGCCCTAACTCCAATTTTGGCAGCAGGATAATCTTCATCCTCTTCTGCTGCAAACAACCCTATGTAGTCTTCTTCTTCATTCTCTGAACCTGAAGTTGAGGATTCAGATTCACTCCAGATTTTTCCTTTCTTTGCTAGGAAGGATTTTTCACCCTTCCTATCCTTTTGGTGATGATGCTTCTTATCACCATTCTCCTTTCTTTTGGCTGTACAGTCAGCTACGACATGTCCAGGTTTGCTGCAGCGATAACAAATTATGTTATTTGAAACATGTTTACTAGATTTGGAATCATACCTGTCACCCTTTGGGTGCTGTCTTTCAGGTTTCATGTGGTCTTCTTGGAGTGTGATGAGGAGGAGGGCGTGTTCTTCCATTGCTTCCTCCTCATCATCTTCTTGAACTGCCTTGAGAAGGCTGCAAACTCTTCATCTGAGGAAGAGCTATCTGAGGTGCTTATTTCAGATTCAGCACTTCTCCTTGGAGGAGACACCATCCTGCCCTTGCTTTTCTTGGAGCTGTCAGCTTTGAGAGATACAGATTTCTCCTTTGCCTGAGCCCTTGTTGAGGTGTCCTCTTCCTTTCTTGCAGACAGCTGCATCTCATAAGAGAGCAGTTTTCCAAACAGTGTATGAGTGGGGGTCTCACCAAGCTTAGTCACTTCCCTGATAGCATAGATTTTTGAGTCCCAATCCCTAGTTAGAGATCTAAGGAACTTATCATTCAGCTCATAATCAGTGAACACTCTCTCATAGGTTCTCATCTCATTGACTATTCTGAAGAACCTCTCATAGCACATAGAGATGCTCTCTTGGCTGAGCTGCCTGAAGGCTTCATACTCTTGGTTGAGGAGTAACTTTCTATCATCCCTCACTTCAGATGTCCCTTTCATATATACTACTAATGTGTCCCACATTTCCTTGGCAATTGTGTAGTGTACCATGTTCTGAAATATAGAGTCATCAATAGCATTGACAATTATGTTTTGTGCCCTTTTATCCATAGTGAACAGTGCAACTTCATCCTTGGTTAAATCATTGAATGTCTTGGGCACTCTTCTTGTTGGATCTATGGTGGAGACAGTTTGAAAGGTGAAAGGCCCTTGCTTTATAGTTATGTAGATCCTAGGATCAGATGCTTCCATAAACAATCTAACCATTTGCTTCCATATGCCAAAGTTTTCTTTGTTGCCTATGGGCAACTTCATGGATCCCATCTCCTTCTGCAATCCAGAGGAAGCCATTGGATTGATAAGACTATTCCTTTATAGGATCTGGTCAGACAGTTATGTCCTTCTTGACCAACCTCGCTCTGATACCACTTGATAGTTTATGTAGGATGTAGTCTTAAACACCTAGAGGGGTGTGAATAGGTTTCTTTTAATTTAGGCTTAGTGTTTTCTAATTTTAGGTTAGTAAATTATCAAGCACATAAAGCACAAAGAGATTTATAGAGGTTCCTCAAGACAGGGTGTCTTGAGTAGTCCTCTTTCCCCCTTCACCTTTCTAACAATGAGTTAGACAAGGCCAACTTCTCCAAACTCAGCTCCAAGAGCTTACAACACA
Source organism: Dactylorhiza incarnata (assembly GCA_033032865.1). Classification (NCBI taxonomy): domain Eukaryota; kingdom Viridiplantae; phylum Streptophyta; class Magnoliopsida; order Asparagales; family Orchidaceae; genus Dactylorhiza; species Dactylorhiza incarnata. The sequence goes on along the minus strand of JAWHQI010000037.1, from coordinate 3,740,944 downwards.
GATCCCACAGGATCTCTCAGGTTTTCCCAAACCCTACCTCAGGCACAACAGCCCTACCTCAGAGGAGTCCACCTCCTACAACTCAGACCACCTCCTGGTCCTACCTCAAGCTGATCTCTCAGCTCTACAACTCAGGCCAATTAGCCCAACCTCAGATCACACACTGATCCTACCTCAGAGGAATCCACCTCCTACAACTCAGGCCAATCAGTCTTACACACTCAGGCAATAAAGCCCTACAGACTTAGAACCCAAAGGCTCCTACAGAAGATTCAATAAGGATTACAAATAGAAGGAAGAAGAGGTCAAGCCTTGTTCTTCTTCTTCTTATCAGCTGCTGTTGCAGACTTGGACCAGGGAGGAGAAGTGCAGCTCCAACTTGATTCTTCTTGATCAGCCTTTCAGATGATGGACTGGATCTACTTGTTAAGCCTTGTTCTTCTTGATCAGCCCTTCAGATGATGGACTGGATATATTTGCTCTATCTTGAGATAAATCAAGATGAGCTATCTCTTTTCTATTTGCAGCCTTGTGTTAGCTCAGTTCTTGGCTGCCAACAATGGAGCAGTAATGTTCTGCTTGCTTGCGTGCTTGAGAGATAGATGAGTAGCAAAGCTTTTTCTCTCAACCCTAACTTATTCCTTTTATACACCACTGACCCTCAACGGCTCTCAGCCATCCTTCTGACAGATATGGGAGTGATTGGTGGACCCCACAATGCCTTTCAGCAACTTGCGCCAAAAGCAGAACCCGCCAGATCACGTTTGAATCTGTCTTAGCGGTTGGGCTGAGATGGTCAGTCGTCTCAGCGGTTGCTTCTGTCCCGTTTCAGCGGATCCGCTGAGACAGACAGTTGTCTCAACGGTTTCTTCTATCAGTAACTCAGCTTGCCCAGACACCTTCTCAGCTGCTCCTGGTCTTGTCTCAGCGGTTCAGCTGAGACAAAGAGCATGTCTCAGCTGATCATACATTACACCATAGTGTGTCCTTATCCTGCATACTTATGAGATAGAAATTGGGCTTATCAAATACAACTTGTACTTAGCATTGAGTGTGAGGTCTCTTCAAATCAAGGGAACATTGTGGGTAATTTTCCCAACAAGGGGTATTCAAACCGTGGACGAACGTAAGAGAGGCAGGCCCTTAGGACGTCGGGACCTGACCACGTAGGAGAAGGGCAAACCTTCTATCAATGACAATGCAAAGTATCCTGGGGTACGGCCCCAAAGTGGATGATGAAAAGCGTTTGTGACGGTGAAGAAGGTAATAATAATTTTTCTTAATCAAACATAGGTGTCGGTGTCAAAACCAATTTTTCATAGCAGAGAGTCAGTTTGCATGTGGCTTTCATAATATAAGATAAATTTGTGTGAGTTTGAGCTCGCGGCTTTGTACATAATATAAGATAAGTTTGCACGAGTCTAAGCTCGCGGCTTTTTGCGTGATAGAAGATTTAAATTACTGATAAAAGTGGCGCAGGTTCTGGGCGTTCCAGGTGCGTGGTAGAGTCTTCCCTTCCGTTGTTCTGAGCCTATATGTTCCGGGCTTTACGGCGGTAGTGACAACATACGGACCTTCCCAAGTTGGTGAGAGTTTATCTCCTTGGGGGTCTTTATCGGCTGCCTCGATGCTGCGTAGGATGAGATCCCCTATGTTGATTGGCCTGGGCTTCACCCTTCTGTTGTAGAGCCGGTCTACGCGCCTTTGGTAGGTTGCTCCGGCGTTCTTGAGGCCAAAGAGCATAACTTTGTAGCAGTAAACTTCTTTGTCTGTTCGGAATGCGGTGTGCTCTTCATCTTCTGGGTTCATCCTGATTTGGTTGTAACCTGAGTATGCGTCCATGAAGCTGAGGAGTTCGTGCCCATCCGTCGCGTCGGCCAGCTGGTCAATTCTTGGAAGGGGGAAGCTATCTTTTGGGCAAGCCTGATTTAGATTGTTGTAGTCGACGCACATCCGCCACTTCCCCGAGGCCTTCTTCACCATAACCACATTGTCTAGCCATGTGGCGTATTTTGCTTCGCAGATGAACCGTACATCTAGGAGTTTCTCCACCTCCTCCTCGATCACCTTTAGCCGCTCTAGGGAGAAGTTCCACTTTTTCTGGATTACCGGCCTACAAGCAGGGTTTATATTCAAAGAGTGAAAGATGACCTGGGGATCTACCCCGGGCATATCTTCCGGACTCCATGCGAAGATATCCTTGTTGGCGCGGAGGAAGAGTGCATATTCCTCTCGCTCTTCCTTAGATAGGAGGGACCCGACTTGGACCATCCAGTTCGAATCCTGTTGGGAGATTGGTACTTTGATGAGTCCTTCGACGGGGGACCCGCGTTGTAGAGTGGTTTCATCCCGTAAGTCAAATTTGTCGATATTGAGAGCGGTTGCTTCTATTGGTCGTGCCTACTTTAAGAAGCACATTCGTGCTGCTTCTTGGTTCCCTCTTACGACCCCTATCCCTACGGCGGTCGGGAACTTCATAGCTAGATGCGGAATAGATGGGATTGCTCCACAGATGGATTGGAGCGGTCTCCCAAAGATGGCATTGTAGGCGGAGGTGGATTCCACCACCACGAACTGGATGTTGTACGTTGACTGTCTTGGAAACTCGCCCAATGTGACTGGGAGAGTGATCATGAATTGAACTGGAACAGGTCGATTGTCGAAGCCGTAGACGGGCCCGGCTACAGGGCTGAGCTGATCCTTTGTGAGCTTCATACTTTGCAAAGTGGAAAGGAACAGAACATCAACTGAGCTTCCGTTATCGACCAATATCCTTTTTACATTAAAGCAAGTGTCCACAATCCCTGCACTGATTACGAGGGGATCCTGATGCGGTAGCCGTAACCCTTGCAGGTCCTCTTCCCCAAAAGCAATCGTAATGTCCTGCTTGAGCTTCTTATCTTCGTGGTCTCTTGGGGGTTTTGCAATGAAGAGGATTTGCGTCGCTAGGACGGGAGGTCCGGCGATCGTTTCGATTTCTCCCACCATCGTCCTTCCTCCTCCCTTGCCTCGGGGAGCGAGAGGCTGCTGCTTCGCTTCCCTAGGCTGCTGAGGCTGATTGGGAACTTGTCCTTACAGGAATCTTCCCAGGAGTCCCTAGCAGACGAGGCGCTCGATCTGGTCATTATGTCTGGTACGCTCTTCAGTGGTATGGCCAGTTCCTCGATGGAACTCGCAATACCTAGATTGGTCATTCCTCGGGTTTGGGGCTGGCACCCGAGGCGTGCGGAGCTCTGGGTTGTTTTGAATGGCGTAGAGTACATTTGTTTTGGTGGTGTTCAATGGTGTGTATACCCTTGGCGGCTGTGGACCTAGGTCTCTTCGGTGATCGCGAAAACGTTCATCGTTGCGGTGCTCCTCACCGCATCGTTCTTCTCATCCACTAGGAGCTTGATCCGACCCCTCTTCTTTTTTTGGCTACCTTCGAACTTCTCACGGTGCGCTTTGATGGCCTCATTGGCAGCTATCTGAGCTTCAACTCGGTGAACGAGGTCAGGATAACTTGGCATGGTTTCTCTCATTAGAGCTAAGTAAAAGCCACTTGGGCGGAGGCCTCCAAGGAAAACCCCTCGCAAGAGCTCAGCGTCGACCCCCAGGATTTGTTGAGCCTCTGAAGTGAAGCATCGAAAAAAATCCTTGAGTGTCTCTCCGTCAATTTGGCGGATTTCTGAGATATGGGAGGGATCTCAGACAATCCTACGATTGGAGATGAACTGGTCCATGAACTGTTGTGCCATTTCTGCGAAGTTGCTGATGGCCCCATCCTACAGGGAGTGGAACCAAGTGCGTGTTTGTCCTTTCAAGGTTGCTGGGAACACTTGACAGAGGAGCTTTTTAGGGGCACTGTAAATTCTCATCATGGTGGTGAAGTGATTGACATGTTCCAATGGGTCATCCATCTCATCGAATGTTTCGATGTTGGGAAGCTTGAAACCGTTTGGAACCGGATGGGCCAAGACCTGAGGCGATATTGTAGAGCTGTGGTGCGCGGTACGGCGGGCGAGAGCTGCACGTCACCCTGCCTGGGTGTATTCTTTTGCTATCATATTGCGTATCTCCTCTTGAGTGGTTCTTTCTATTGCTCATCCAGGAACAGCTCTTCCCTGGCGATGGTGATGGTGGTCAGCTTCTGGTCCTCTGGCCGGCCGAGCAGGATGAGCAGACCCTGCGGCGTCGGAGAATTCTTATGAGGCTTCTTCTTCTCGAACGGCTTCCTCATTCGGAGCATGATTCGGAGCTGGGGGTAGCGGAACGTTCAATGTTGGAGGTTGAACGGGAGCTCAAGGAGCCCCAAGATTTCTTATGAGGGCCAACATCTCGGCTTGTTGTTCTTCCATTTTCTGCATGCGCCCTTGCAGTACTATCACGGGCACAAGCACTACCTCTTCTGTGAGAGGCGCATTGATAAGAGAGTGGGAGGGAGCTGGGTCGACGCGTCCCTCCAGGATTGATCCTTTTGTAGTGCGAGCACTTCTTCTTTCCATTGCAATCGTTGACAAGTACTACCTCCAGTGAGTCTTTGCAGAACTTTGGGATTAAGTTCCCACAGACGATGTCAAACTGTTGCGGGTCGCTTGGGTGCTTTTGGTAGACTGGTTGACTTGAACCATCTTAGCTCTGATGCAAGCCAAGCGCGCTAAGAATCAATTAGAGAATCATTAAGTACACTGGGAATTTTTAACGTGGGAAACTCAGAAAGGGTAAAAACCCACGTGGTTGGAGCTGGGCCGACCAAACTCCACTATCTTCTGGGGGATTACAATCAGATACTTAAAATTCGAGGACGATAGGTCGCCGCTTGTTACAATGATAGAGAGAGAGAGAGAGAGAGAGAGAGAGAGAGAGAGAGAGAGAGAGCTCCGAAGGTGACAGGCCACCCCTCGGATAACTGTGGTGAGAACAAAAGTGAGAATGCTGGTGAGACCAAAAGTGAGAATGTCGAGTCGCCTTTCAGGAGAAAGGAAATCTCCAAATTCACGAAGGAGATCTTCAATCCCCGAAGGAGATCTTCAAGCGTCGAAGGAGAATTCCAGAGAAATCTTCAAAGGAGCTCTCTCGGATGCGGAAGGCCAGGTCCCTTGAAATGAAGGCTCTGGGCTCCTTTTATAGCTTTGGCCGGGGGTAGCCCGGTAATTTCGCCGTCGTAACCACCGTAACCACCTGACAGGTGAATCACGTTGGTCGCTTTGGAGCACACGGATCGCCACTTTTTGTAAATGACTGTCTCACCCTTCGGGCAGTTCGGGCAATTCGGGCAGTTCGGGAAGCTTCGTTGAAGGCAAAAAGGCGATAAGCGAGTCCTGCAATCTGAGAAATTAAGAAATGTTAACTGCGCGCGTGTTCAAAATGTGGAAATGTTCTGAGTGCATTCAGAATGTGGAAATGTTCTTAGCGCGTGGGGGAGTTTTCTGATCGTGTAATGAACGGGGAAGCATTCTGAGCGTGCAAGTAGGCTGGAAACGGAAAGTCGTACCCCCAAAGAAGGGATGGGGTTTCGGTCGGACGCTCCGCAGGACCCCCTGCAGGAGAGGGGTGCGGTTTGGCTGCACCCGCAAAAGGTATGGCTTGGACGCACCCCCAGAGGGGTGCGACTTGGCCTCACCCCGAGAGGGGTGCGTCTTGGCCACACCCCGAGAGTGGTGTGTCTTGGCCACACCTCGAGAGGGGGGTGCGTCTTGGCCGCACCCCGAGAGGGGTGCGTCTTGGCCACACCCCAAAAGGGGTGCGTCTAGGCCGCACCCCAAGAGGGGTGCGGTGCGGTTAGGCCGCACCTCTCGAGGGTTGTTTGGCGTTACTGCGCGTGCTACCGTACAAGAGCGTCGCACGGTTTCGCCACGCGCGTTATGGCGGTAGCGCGCCTGCTACCGCGCTTGGTAGCACACGCGGTAGCTCATGCGGTTGGGCGCGGCACAGCCGCACGCGGTTGTGTGTGGCCCTGCGACGCATTCTACGCGCGTCTTTGTACTGGCTGTTGGCTGTAGAGATGGTGGGCTTGGCCCACTTTCCCACTCATCACCATAGTGGTAGAGTGGGGTTTACAAATAACCGCCAGCCAGTTTTGTATACATAGATGAGAACTCATAATATTAGTGCATAACAATTATAATAATAATACTAAAAATAAATAATAAATGAGGGGGGAAGCAAACAGTTTTGTCGAATGCATGCATGGGTTTCGTCGAATGCTTTCACCGAATCTGATGCATCGATAACATAAAATAAACTATTCATAATACTAATACCACAATATTATATATAATAATATTATTTTATTACCAAAAACTAAACGAACGCCAAAACCGACAAAAATCGCACCGAAGGCGAATGTCGGCGCTACGAATCCAACGGCGAAATCAAAACAAAAATCCAACCTGCCATTCTCGAGATATAAATTTCCAAAGCTTACGGAGAACAATAAATTCTACAAAACTTCGAAAATGCGTCGAGGCTCCAAAATGGCTCGGATCGCAACGAAACTTGACGAGCAAGTCTAAAATTACACAACATAATTTTCCAACATACAACTTTCCTCTTTCGACACAAATCCCAAAATCTTGTCGGCTAGACCTAACAGACGTGAAAATGCACTAACGGTGACGCGCCATCAACTTGACGTTAAGAGTAATGCCTTGACGTCATAAACACGTCATCACTGATTTAAATAATTACCGAAAAATCAGTGGCATTACAATCTATCCTCTGGCATTCTTCGACCCAAGTAACCTACACTCCGGTCTTCCCCCATCTCTTCTAAGTGTGTGTTTCGGAGGTACAATTTTTGTGCCAACAACAAATCAAAGTCTCTAGAAGAAATCAGCAGACATTCAAAATGTCAGACTGTGAGATTCAGCTTGGTCAGTTCGTCGGCGGTCTTCCGTCCTCAGGTGGCGTGAGCTCTTTGGAAGCCCTTGTCCTTCATTTCGAGCATCGCCTCGAGAAAACTCGCCGCGAAACCACCTGTCAGTTCGATTCAATGAATCAGATCCTTTCTTCGATCTCCCAGTGGCTTCTCCCTCAGACCGATCAGGTCGCCACGCCAGATCCTCTAGCTGGCGGTCACGCCCCTGACTGCGTGATCCCTCAGCCCGTTGCTCCCCTGCGGTCTCAAGGTGAATTGTTCGGAGCTCTCCATGCCTTCTTTAGAGCAGCAGCTCAGGGATCTCCAGCCCGAGCCCTGAATTTTTAGGAGGATTGCGTTTATCCTCCAGCTCCTGGTGCTGCACCTCCTGCTCCTTCTGGTGCTTTTGAAGCGGAGGAGCCTTACCCATGCTCTCATATTCAAGCTTTAGAGTTTGCAATCGCTCTGAGGTCTCTCTCAGATGCAATGAGGTGTAAGTTGTTAATCACCTCCTAAGATGGGCAAGCACGAGAGTGGTTTTACAAACTACCTCCCCAGTCTATCTCCTACTTTATCATCTTGAGGCAAGAGCTTCTTTTGAGGTTCACCACCTCAAAGAAGAAGAAGAGTGACCTTGCATCCCTCTTCAGGATTAAGCAAGGAGAAAGCGAGACTCTAGCTCGCTTTGTTGATCGTTTCCAAAGGGAAATTCTTGGAATAAGGGATTTAGATCCCTCGTTCTATATGGTGGCCATGGTAAATGGCATGCAAGAAGGTCCTCTCAAGTTTGAGGTCACCACCAAAGAGACGAGATCTTATCAAGAGCTAATAAGCATCGTGAATTGGTGAATAGAAGGGGAGATCAGCAACTCCAACTATATTTCTAATCTGACATGCAAAACCGTTCAAAAAAGCTTCGTTGCCTTCCTTCCAGCCCCACCATCAGCTAAAACTCTGCTTCAAGAGTTCCAACCTCCAGCTCAGAGGGGAAGGAACTCCCGCCATCATAATCCCTACCAGGGACATCAGCAGTTTCAGCCTAAAGGGACTCAGCTGCCAGTCTTGGCTACCCCATCTCCAAAACATATACCAGTCCATTAGTTCATTTCGTTCAGTCGCCTCTCCCCATTTCTTCTCAATTGTCATTTAATGACTCTCAAGAGTCTTTCACCGAGCTCAACATCTCAATGAGCGAGGTGGTTCATGTTCTTCAGAAGCAGCCCTTCTATAGGAGGCCATCCCCAATGCAATCGGATCTGAAGACGTGGAATCTCTCCTTTTACTGTGAGCATCACAGGGAGAGAGGTCATCTAACCGAAAATTGCAAATCTCTTCGCATGCTACTAGAGAAGATCATAAAAGAAGGAAAGCTGCAGGAGTTGGTTCAGAAAGGAGATCCTTCCCAGGCTTCAACCTCCAAGAGCAAGGAGGTAGTAGATGTTCATTGGGAGTGTGAGGAGGTGCCAACATTGACAATGACCGGTTCACTATTGTTTGCACCGCAGTCTCGCTCCCGCCTATGGCAGTGTGTCGGGATATCATGTCAAGTACCCATGGATGCTAGGAACTCGCGACTTGCTAGTGACAAGACAAATATCGACTAAAAGTGAGGCCAATATCGGTTAAAAGTGAGGCCAATATCGTTGGAAGCGAGGACAATATCGGCTAGAAGGCTGAATGGGAGGGCGAGTACACGACATGCTTGGGGTTCTCGTGACTCGTCCAAGATGGAGAGGGCGAGTGCAAGCTGCCAGGATGGAGTATTTGCGGCTCGCCCCTCTTCCTGAATGTCATCTTTTGCATACTCTTTGTTGGTCCACTCGACAAATATGGGGTTGTACATAATCCCCGCTCTTTGCGAGTTTGCCTCAAGCTTGGAAAGATAGTTCAACCCCGAGTGTTTTATGAGTGCCTTGAATTTGGAGAGAATCTTTTAATGGGCCCCACCGGGGGCTATAAATACAAAGAGGGAGGGGGAGGGCCCTTCCAAGAACCCCCCCTCACTTTTCTCTTCCCTCTGTTTCTCCTTGGCTGATCAATATTATGCCGCTCTCCCAAGAGCTCTGAGCTCTCCTCGCCATAGGTAAGAAGAAGGCCGAGGCAACCTCCGCTGGGCTGTTGGGACTCATCACCGAGCACTCCTCACGAACTACATTGAGGCACATAGAAAAATGGGTTGCCAAAAAAGTGAGGCGAGAATCCATGGGAGAGGGAACGACTTTACCTGAGCTCCCATCGCAACTCGAGTTTAGCCTGGGCCTCGGTGTTTCAGACCAGGTTCGAGCCTTCCCTTCCCTATACTCATCTATAAAACCTTTCACAATACTCTGTCAATCTTGGGCCATCCGTTTTGCAGATTAATGTTTCCACTGAGGGCGGTGCAGGAGACTAGCTAGTCAGCGAGCAGGAGGGTGCGAGTAACCAAGTCAACCCTAATATTCGCCCTTCGTTCCTCGCAATTTGCTCGCAACTTGTGATCATGAGTAACCATGTTTATTTTCGTAGTACCCAATTACATCAACCTCACACCGACCACTCTGCGACCGAAGTCGCCTACTAGAGACCTGACCCAGGAGTTTGCCAAAATGACCATTGCCCTTGTGAGCACTATTGTTGGCGTCGCCGCGATCCCTGATGCTCGGGGTCCTGACAAGGCTCCCCTGTGAGTGGGTTCGGGGAAGTCTCTGGTACTTCCTACCTCATTCCCCTTTGGTGGGAGGCCAAGTTTCTACACCCATCATGATAGCGAGCCCACCCTACGCCGCGAGGGGAAGTCCATCGAAGATTTGCTTGGTAAGGGAGTTCACTCACCTCTTTCTTTCTTCATTTTTCGACTTAGCTCTAACCTTTTGCCATTATCTCCAGATGCTGACAACCTGAACTCTGAAGAGTCAGATTATGCATTAATCAACTCGACACAGCCTTCTCCCAACATGATTGACGAGTACCTGGGTGACCCCTCCAATGTTGCTGATATAAAGAGTCGAGTGGTAGGGATCCCGTGGAAGTACGGGTATATGCTTCGCGAGCTCCATGAGAAGAGGGCTTCATCATATAATGACCCCTTCCCTCGCATCTTCACCCTAGAATGGCGAATGGAAGCTCTTGAGGGGGACTGCACTCTGCTCGTGGAGGAGGTGCAGTGACTCGCTGGAGGAGGCGCGATGTCATTGGAAGACAACTTCAGGTGAATTGAAGATTGCGTGCTCTCCCATCAACAAGAGTTCTCCATGGCCCTAGTGCATGCCCCTGGGAGGCGAGATCCCAGGATGCGAATGAGCGGTCGGGGTCCCCGGAGGTGAAATCCTCCACGCATTTGATTCGCTCGAATGCGAATGTTTTTTCTTTGAAATCAACTCGTTGTTCTTTTTTTTAATGTATGAACATTATTACTTCCTTGTTGTGCATAACCCTGCCTCGCGGGGATGTATGCTTTTCTTTTCATTTGTATGGCTCGCCTATTGTGTTATTTCCCTCGAGGATCTTTGATTTTGAAATTTGCAAAACCGTAGTACTCACGCTTGCTCGTGAAGGACGGGACGAGGAGACTTTGCGTGTAGGTAGGGGTGAGTGCATATAGGGTGAGTGGGTCGCGTCAATCATCGTGAACCCCCCCCCCCCCCCCCCCCCCCCCCCCCCCAACCCCCTTTTTCTATAATTCCCCCCACCCCTTTCAATACTCACCTACCACATTAATTATCCTCTCTTGCTCTCTCCTTTCGTCTTTGGCTTGCACATTCTAGTTGCCAACCCTTCTGAAAAATGGTCGGAGCTTCCGACCCTGTCGATGAGTGATGGAACTATGTCGCCAACTTCGCCGACCACCTCTTTCGTGAGAGAAAAGTGTTGGAGGAGGATCATCTCGCCTTCGAGGTCACTCTTCTGCCGGAGGGGCACTCGGCTCGCTACCCATGTAGCATCCCCTTTCCTCCTAGAACCCTAGGGTGAATTATGTCATGACCAGTGTCATGACATGAGTTCTAGGGCAAGAAGAATACCATGGAAGCCTAGGTGACTAGGTGAAATCAACTAAACCACCCTTGACCTAGCCAGGCCAACTAACAAAAGTTTGAACCAAATAGGCGCTAATGTGCCAAGGTAACCCCACCACAACACTCCTAACCACTCAAAAAGTTCAATAGGTCAATAAGGAACCATTGGGGTCACCTAAATTGCTCATGTTGACCAGAGTCAATTATAGCTCAAAATAAGTCAACCATCCCTATAAGGAACTATTATGTTTCAAATGACCAAGATTACACCACCACAACACTCTTAACCAATCAAGGAGTCCATTAGGTCAATGAGGAATCATTGGGGTCACCTAAATTGGTCATTTTGACTAGAGTCAACTCTAGCTTGAAATAAGTCAACTATCTCTATTAAGGGTCTATTCGGCTTCAAATGATCAAATTGATCTAACCCAAACTCTCCAAACCACTAAGAGAGGTCATTAGATCATTATTGACTAATTGGGTTCAACAAAATTCATGAAATTGACCAAAGTTAACTTTGTGTCAAACTAGCCCAAATTAGCCTAAATGGGTTCAATTAGCCCAATGCGGATCTCACCATGGCCCATTCAACATTGGATGGTGTCATGGACCCATGACCATCATATGGAGTCAACCCCACCCATGGCTGACCAAGCCAAGCCGAAAAGTCAGCATGGGTCAATTTGACCTAAAATTGGGATCTTTAATGCCAAGCCCAATTCCAATTAGCTAAAGCCCTCAATTCAGTCCCGTCCTGCAGCCCATTAGCCTAAATACAAGCAATGCTACCTAAAATTGACATGCATTGGCATGCACTAGATCAATTTGGGTTTTTCCCCCAATTTGGAAGAGACAAAAATGAGCCATTCATGGATTAAGTGTCAATTGGCACTCAATTCCTCCTCTCAAGCCTTCCTAATTACTCCTCTCAGACAGGCTAGCTGATTTGGAGCTTATGTGTTGCCAAATGGCATGTAGGAGGAGCTTCTTATGTGTTGGCCGACCACCCTCAATGGCATCTCCCTATACAGCCAATTTCAGCCCAAATTGAGGGTGTCATTAGCTTCAGAAGCTTGAGAGGAGTTCAAATCAAGCTTTAGATCACTGGATTTGGTGTAGAGGAGCAAATTTAGCAAGGGATCCAAGCTTGGTGGTCATCCATGGCAACTCACGAAAATGGCCAATCCAAAGCACCAATCAAGGTCGGTTTCTTCATCTCTCCTCCCTTGCTAGCATCCTAGGTCATTTAGGATGAAAAGCCCTCTTAATCGAGCCTGAATTGAGGCTTTGATTTCAAAGAAATCCCATGGCCGAATGGAAGAAATATCAATGCTAGAAATCTATATTTATGTCATCATTCGTCGTGATTCTTGTCCCAAACGATTCCTTGCTCCAAAACGAAGCTATATGAACTTATTTCATGAAGAAAGATGGACTGTGGAGGGAGTATTGGTGAAACAAGCTCAAAAATCTGCTTCCCGACGGCTAGAGGTAGAGGATGACCTCTAGACTATTAAATCTATGCTCGATTGATATTTGCAAGCCACATTAAAGATTGAAGAGATGCTATTCCATTAAGATAATATTGCAAGCATGATTTCATAATATCAAGAAAGATACACAAACTACAATGTAATAAAATTTGCATTTCAAGTAAACATAAACATTGTAGCGATCATGCTTTGTTATCTAGTGCATTTACTTATGTTTGTAGAGATTTGAGTAGATGAGCATTTGGATCCAATTCTCATGAGTAGAAGTTTTATGAAAAATAATGATATGTACAAATTAGTGTTTTGATAAAGTATACAAGTGAATCAATCAAAAACACATGACATATATAATGAAATAACACAACATTAAAATACACAAATACTATTACTTCCACAATATTTCAATGCACATGAATAAATAGTATTACTACTAAGGTGCTCTGCACACACAATGCGTATTAAGACTTATTATGGTGCAAAGTAGTGCTTGGGGGATCACTTTTATACTTTTTAGCTTTATTTTCAATTTTTTATGATCCGATGTACTAAGAGAAGTGTTGTACAAATGTTTGCTACAAGACACTTTACAATTCTTATCCAAGGTGCTCAACCTCACAATGCTCATTAAGACTTATCAGGAGGATGAGTAGTGCTTGATGGAGTTTTCCTTGTCATTTATTATTTTCTTTTTAGGTTAGTGACTAAGGACTCCGAATTCACTTGTTTTGCAAACATAGCATTTTTAATCCACATTTCTCTGAAGAATAAGTGCATGAAAGACAAAGAATTGTAATAACCAATTCAATGTTGTGTAGGTAATCTATTTATGCATTTTAATCATTTATGTTATTACACTACACCATCATGTAAGAATAAGATTGTAAACACATTGTAGGTTATCAAAAATAAGTGAGTGAATGAATCATTATCAAACATAATACATTACTCATACTTAGAGGCATGCTAAGCGTTTCTACACATATTTATCTACAATCAATTTCATTGCACATAACAAGATAATATTCAAGGCATGATAAATACAAAACAATGTCTTTTAAGAAGCTTGAAAGTTAAATTAAACATTGTATTTAATCTTTAATTGATATAATTAGTCATCCTTGACAATGGCAATGAATAACAATTAGTTTTTATAAATTTTCTTTTTTGAATTTTTTTTATTGCACAAAACAATAAACACACATAAAGAAAAACATTTTTTTGTTCTTTGAAATTGTTTTGAAATTTTGTATTTGTTTTTTTTTTATATATTCTCTAGAAAACATAGAAGTCTTTAATAGCCCTTTCAGTAAATGATATTCTATGCCAGAGAAAATAATGTATGAGAAAAATACATATAATTTTTTTTTAAAAAAATTGTTTTAAAGGACATAAATTTTTTTTTTTAAACAGAGAAATAAAACACACAAAAAATATTAAAATAATACCAGAAATTATTCAATACAAAAAAAATATATATTTTGGAGCAAAGGAGCTAACGCCAGGCGTTAACTTCTTAACGCCAAAACAGAACTGCATTTCTTGATTTTTTGAAAAATGTTTTTCAAAATTCATTTGTATTATTAAGAGGCCTTCCTTCAGTTGAAATTTCAGAGTATATTGATTATATTTGAAGGCTCTTTTAGCATGTTTTTGGTGATTTTTCAAGTACTTGTGTTTTGTAAAATCATTAAAGCTCAAAATAATAAAATATGCAAACACAAGATGTAATGTTAGAACAAAAACAAATATGCATGATTTATGTATAAAGAGTGAGATAATGTTCATGCAATGAATATAATATAAGTATATCTAAGATCAAGATACCTCAACAACATGACTACACTCTAGCCCCGTACTAAGTGATGGATGGGCATGAGGAGCTGCACACATATCGTAGGTTGGGGTGTTAATCCCATATGCATACAAAAGACGATGCTCAATTTAGCACTCTTTCCCCCCAGTGCCTCGCAAGGCCCCACTGGAACCCACCCCGGTTAAGGATAAGACATGACTTAGAGGTTAGGTCTCTAATGCACACAATCCTACACCCTCGCTATTGTGAGACACATGTCATAGGTTTATTGATTATGGACATACTAAGCGTGTAAGACTTAAATATATTAACTGTTTTATAACTGCATGATTAGTTTTGGATTTATAATTTTATCGAAGATTGTTGATTTTAAATCCATTTAGAAAAGTTGTATTCATGCAAATAACTACAAAGGAAAATATGATTTTCAGATTTTAATGATATAATTTACTTTAGCATTGCAAGATATAACTAGCATGGATATTGATTTCTTCCTATGGTAAGTGATAATGCTAGTGAGATGAGTTAGGACAACATGGTGCAAAGCTAAGTAAAATTGGACAAATATATAATTGAATTGCATGTATTCATACATAGAGTTTTGAATTTTCATAGACCTAGAAATAAGTGACAATTCTATCTGATTTCATCTTATTGATATCAAGTTAATTCTTAGGTCTAAAGATAATGTGATACATGCAAACAATAGAGATAAAAATTACACACACAAAATAAGATATGAAACTATAATACCAATAGCCATCATATATTTCATAATTCCTAAGGTTGATTTATGATAATTCTTGATAGATCATTAATTATGATATATGATAATAGTGAATTTTAGCATATGATATTAATAGGTCATGGTGGTGTGTGAATAGTTCATATTCATCCTTTTAATATGTAGTGACTGCTTGTAAAGTGAATATTATACTACATATGTATAAAGAGACAAAAAAATGTTTTGGTTATCTGAAAGTAGCAGATAATGATACTTAACATAGTAATATAATTTTTCAAAAAATAATAAATAGAGAAATCAGAATTTTTAGGAAAATATGCTACCGCGCCGACGTTAGTGATAACGCCTGGCGTTAGCAACATAGTTACTATATTTGATTTAAAACACATAGTTTTTGATATTATTTGATTCTGATTTTTCTCGATTATGATTTTCAATATAGGGGCTATTATATGCAGCAACGAAAAATAGACAAATATGCAATTAGTTGCGCATTTAATATTTTAGCCTAAGACCCCTAAAAGTCCATTTAAATCCAATTTTGAAAGTAATTGTACTAGTCTTGATAATATCATTTAGCAAATTTAGCATTCAATTTATAATGATAATATAAGACATTTATAGGCAATGGATTTAAAAAAGATAAAGCATAGAAAAAGAAAAGATAGATCGCATGAAAATTTTATGACTTTATATTTAGCTTAATTCAATTTTGATTTGATAAACATTAAGCTTAAAGTGTACAAGTCATATTTCATAATATATCTAAGTGACCTTAGCGTGTTGGCTCAAAAATAAAAAATAAACAAAAGAAAAAGCAATTAAGCATATCATGAAGTAGAGTAATGATATTTCATTTTTAATTTATTTCTACTTCATGCAATACAATGATTCCTAGTGAATGAGAGATTTAGGTATCCAAAGGGGACCAAGTGTGATGGTTCCTTTAGGTACCCAAATACATTGTGTAGGCTTTTGGAGAGATGTGATGAATGGGCCTTTATTAGTGGAGTTATTGTTTCATTTTTAATTTTGGGCCTCCATTCATACTTTGGTTGTTTATCGTTTAAATTCATATTATGATTATTTGACATCTTTTTGGAATGATAGTTGTTTGAAAAATAATTTATTTGTGATTTATGTTTATTCAAATTATTTTTCAAAATACATTGATGTTGATAATCATAATGAATTTTATTATATGGATTCTTTAAAAATTTATAAGAGTGATTGTCTTTCTTTAGAATTGAATGTTAAAAGAGTGGGTTACAATATGTTTTAAACCATTGGTTCTTATTTAGATGATTTTCATTTCCACTCTTTCTTATAGACATACTCTTATAATATGAAGTTAAGCTTTTAGGCTTTTGAAGAATTGATAAACTAGAAATAAGAGATTTTTTATTATATGAAAAATTTTGAATAAACATTTTTAATGATTCTAGTTTATCCTTTAAATTATCATTTTCTTTTATCAATTTTTCATTATGCTCTTTTGAAATTAAAAGTCCTTTTCCTAAAACCTTGAGTTCTTCTTTAAAATAATTATAATCAAAACAAGGTTTAACATTTTCAATTAAAGAGCATGATAGAGAATTTGACACATCAATATGAGATTCTACTTTAGCGTTTTCTTTTAAAGATTTATTTTCTAAACGTAGTTTGGAATTGGCATTTCTCAACTTTAAAATTTTACGTTTAGCAATTTCAAGCATACGAAATGTAGAAGTAGAATTTGATACAAAAAGAGAATGTTTTGATTTTCTTACCTTGCTATGGGATGAGGCAAGATTTGAACCAAGGGTTCCTTTGACATTTTCTACACATTCCTCTTCCATAGTTCAATTTCCATCTTCTCTTTTGCTTGATGTGTGGCCAACAAATGAGTCTAATATTGCGGCGTTGAATTCTTCTTCCTCCAAGCATAAGTCCTCATCGGTTTCTCCTCTTGGATCAATAAGGAATTGCTCTTGTTCATCATCTGTGGAAGGAAAATTATAAGTAGTCTCAAGAAATTTCCAAACTTCAAAAGCAGTAGGAAGCGTATAAAAAAGTTTGAAAATATTTTGATCTAGTGCACAATATAGACTATTCATAGATTTGGCATTTAAAAACTTTTCATTTTTATTTAGAATACTTGAGGGCATTTTAATTGTAATATTCCAAACTTCAATATCCAAAGTTTTAAAAAATATTTTCATAAGTGTTTTCCACCCATTATAATTTTCACCCATAAACAATGGTGGACATAATGATTTTTCATTTTCATAAAAATTATCCCCTCTAGAAGATGCGAGATCATAAAACGCCATTATTCCGGGTTGTGAAGCCGTATTGGAATAACCTACGCTTTGATACCATGTGATGGATCTTACGACGCCCTTAGAGGGGAGGTGAATAAGGGTTTTATGGAATTTAAATCTTAATTAAATTTATCAGAGATTGAGACTGAAGTTTTAGAATATTTTATAGAAAAATATATTTTAATATTCCAGATAGGATTGTGATGAAGATTCCTTTTTAAATATATGAAACAAAACTTTTTGTTGACTGTTGCTAACGCCTGGCATTAAGTCTTAACGCTGGGCGTTAGCTCTTTAGAGAATATTCCTCAGAACAAAAATATTGCCACAGTGATTTTACTTATGAAATCTTAAATGAAATACAATTCCAGAAAATCAGAGATAATGAAAATAATTATTGTATTTCAAAGATAATTATACAAATGTTAATTTTAATACTTTGATGAAAATAGAAATTAAAACATTCTTGAAGAGGAAATAAAATCAATTGAATAAAACATTAAAAGACATGATTTTATTTCATAATAAATTGAATACACAAATGTTTAATTTCTATAACGCTAGAAATCAAGGCGAAAATATGTAAAAACACTTTTTGTTGTTTCACCGGTCCTTCTCCCAAGGACCGGTTGGCTATAACCTATCTATCCCCAGATAAGGCCTCTAGCCACCCCCTAGATTTACCCTCGACCTAGTCGCCATGCACAAGGCGGCGAATTACCCCCTAAGCCTCACAAGGACCTAGTCGCCAACACAAGGCGAATTTACCCATGGAATCCTTCCCGGAATCCGACATTCTCACTGAACGATTTCTCCTCACAAAATACAAAAGGAAAAATAAAAGATTATAAGATAAGTAAAGAGAAACTCCCCAAGAAATTCTGAAGGTAAAGACGAAGTCGATGTAGATGTTGGCGTTCTTGAAACGATCGTCCTTCGTATGGAATATGCGTTGTAGACCTTCTCCTTCAAAATCTTCTTTAGATCTTCATGTTAGCCCAAGGGAGATCTCATAATTGATGTACCCGAACCTCTCTCCAAAGTATCAGAATTCTGGAATCATCTATGTTCAATTTGGAATGAGAGGGGCTGTACTTTAAATAGCCTCGGAAGCTAACGTGTGTGTTAACACTACAATAAACTGCACCTGTTGTAAGGACTGGAATGTAACTGAAACACAGTTTGTTACAAATAGTTATATTTAGTAACAAAGTTTTTTTGTTGTTACAAAAAAGTACTTTTTTGTAATGAATATTTTAAATTTTGTTACAATAATAATTAATTCGTTACTATAACTGTAAATATTTGTAACAATACTAATGTTACGTTACAAATAGAAAACTTTTCTCACAATAAGTATCAATTGTAACCACATCATGAAAGTTTTTTGTGACAAAGACATTGTCCTTACTAATAGTAATATTTTATTATTAAAGTTTTGTTACAAAAAATATATCATATTTTATTTTCAATTTTTGTACTATTTTATTATCAAAGTTTTGAATTATTTTTTTTTTTGAAAAAAAAAAATATTTTGTATGCACGCGACAGTACCCCGCCTCGATAGTGCTCTAACGCGACGACAATACTCCTACAACTCGCAAACATCCGTGCGCGGCTTTCGCAGATATGTGGTACTATTGCGACATGTATTTTTGCGCGTACGGGGGTTTTAATAAATCTTTAACTTTTTATAAAAGTTTTTCTGCCTCTCTCCCATGCAGCTCTATCTCTCTCTCACATGAATGAATGAAATGTACGGATGAAAATTTTCCTCCATAAAATTTTGAACAAAACAAGACTAAAAATTAAAAATATATTAAATGTAAAAATGAATGCAAATTAATATGACATTAATTTTTTAATATAATTTTGGAATTAAAATAAAATCACGCACAAACCCGTGTGCACGCAAATGCACTCTCGCGCGCACGCAAATGCACTCTCGCGCGCACGCAAATGCACTCTCACGCGCACGCAAAAGCACTCTCGTGCATGTAGTTTTCCTTTTTTTGCTTGAGAGCTAGCGCGTATTGCATGTGTCGGGGCTCAAACACAGACACATGCACACACACAGACACAGACAACCAAACACACAAACATCCATTTGCGAGCTGTATGTAGCAATGTCTTTCACGTACGGCCGTCGTCATTGTCTCCCCTCTCTTCGACGGTCGCCGCCGCCGTCACCTCTCTCTTTCACGGTCGCTGCCATCGTCGTTATCTTTCTCGGCCGTCGCTGCGCGCCGTTCTCTTCCTCTAGTTTATTAAGTTTTGTCTATTTCCTTCCCTCTCACAATAACGAAATATATGGAGGAAAATTTCCCTCCATAAAATTTTGCACAAAACAAATCAAAAAATTTAAAACATATTAACATAATTTTTGAATAAAAATAAAGATCGCGCACTGGCCCCGCATGCACGCATATTTTTTCATTGTGCGCAGGGGTGAAATAATTGTACACTTCGAGCGCCCATTTTTCGCTCAAGCACGTGCTTTTCACTCAGATGCGCGTTTTATTTCCCGAGCATGTTTTTTTTCAGTCGCGCGCATTGCACTAGCTCTATCTTTTTTGCTCGGGAGCATAAATAAATTTATCAGCGCACACGTTTTTTGCTCGGGAGCTAGCGTTTTAATGAAAATATATGTCATATATATATGGCAATGTTATAAGCACACCAGTTTTGGCTATTGGCACACCAATTTTTATGAGTTATTATGCGCCTTTTAAAAATATGTCTTATACATGCATTTTTAGGAGAAGTGTTCAACACGAAAATTGTAGATCTCGTCGAGATCTACAATTTTTGTGTTGAACATTTTTCCTAAAAATGCACGCACAAGACGTATTGCCGCCCTGATCGTAACTATAACGAATTTTTGGAAATTGGTGTGCGAATACCCCTTGTGCGTGCATTTTTAGGAAAAGTATTCAACACGAAAGTTGTAGATCTTGACGAGATCTACAATTTTTGTGTTGAACACTTTTCCTAAAAATACATGCACAAGGCGTATTTTCAAAAGGCGCGTAATAACTAATAGAAATTGGTGTGCCAATAGCCAAAACTGGTGTGCTTATAACATTGCAATTGTCCTATATATTGATTGATGGATGACAGGTGCTTTAATGAAAATAAATGTGTAATGAAATTCATAAATACATGTCAAATCAATTCATAAATACAACGCGTTGTTCAATAAAATTTACTTTTTAAATAAGATCTATGTTTTTTTTAAAATAAGAATTACCCCCGCTCAATTTTGTCCGCTCTCAGGAGCTCGATCAACTGACAGTGCAGATGAGGCCCATGTTCCCCGCTCGACAAATACCCCCGCCTCAACATTGCCTGACAGTGCACATGAGCTTTAAATAAGATTTATGTATTTTTAAATAAGGTTTATCCGTTTATGTATTTTTTAAAATTAAGAATTACCCCGCTCAATTTCGTCCGCTCTCAGGCGCTCGATCAACTGAATAAAAAATAATTGAATATTAATTTACTTTTCTCACCGAACACAAACACACACACACACAGACACATACAAACACAGACACGCAAACACAAGCACAGTCACAGACATTGATACAGACTGACATCGACACGGACATAGTCAAACACAAACACAAACACGCATAGACACGCAAGCAAAGACACAAACACACATAGACACAGACACAGACACACAATTAACACACATAGATATGCAAACACAGACACACACAAGCACAGACAAACATGCATAGACAGACAAACACTCACACACAACCCAAATACACAGTCACAGACAAGCACGTGTACATACAGACATAGATACATAGACACAAACACATGGACACAGACACAGACTTGTATAAATACATGGGCACATACACAGACACATGGACCGACACACATACGTACGTACACAGACACAGACACATACAGACACAAACACATAGACACAAACACATAGACACAAACACAGACACATGGACCGACACATATACATACATAGACACTCACAGACACAGACACAGACACAGACACAAACAGTCACAGACACACACACACACACACACGCGCACACAATAACGCCACACACACACACACACACAGTCACAGACAAGCACGTGTACATACAGACATAGACACATAGACACAAACACATGGACACAGACACAGACTTGTATAGATACATGGACACATACACAGACTTGTATAGATACATGGACACATACACAGACACATGGACCGACACACATACGTATGTACACAGACACAGACACATACAGACACAAACACATGGACACAAACACAGACACATGGACCGACACATATACGTACACAGACACTCACATACACAGACACAGACAGTCACAGTCACAGACACACACACACACACACACACGCACACACAATAACGCCACGACATACACACACAAACACCAAAGACAGACACACACACACAAACAAAGACACACACACACAGACACAAACACATGCAGATACACGTAAACACACAGACGCACATACATACAGATACAGACACACACATGCACAAGCAAATATAGATTATGCACAGACACAGACACAGACCCCATGCAACATGCACACACACACACACACACACATATGCACAATCTCGATTTTGAGTCGAGCTCGAGTTCAATGAGCTCAATCTCGAACTCGAGTTAAATGAGCTCAATCTCGATTTTGAGTCGAGCTCGAGTTCATTGAGCTGGAGCTCGATTACTACTCGAGCTTCAACTCAGATATTTTTGATCATGATGGTGCGCGAGTCATCTCTCGAGCTCAAGCAAAAAAATAAAGAATATTTCATGATATTGTGCATGATATTGTCATCTCTCTCGAGCTCGAGCAACTCAGATATTTCATGAAATTTTTGGCGGGAAATTTCCCTCCAATAAAAATTTCTCTCCAATAAAACAATTTTCAATAAAATTTAGTCCAATAAAATAAATTATTATATGACATTGATATGACCCCATGCCATATATCGATCAATCCATCCCGGCGTTGCTCGAGGAACCCTCGAAACCTTGCGACGTGCTTCTTCCTCCGGCGAATCGGCGCCACTCCTCTTGAGAGCGAAGGAAGACAACCTTTCCTCCTCCTCCACCGCCTACAAGGTTGTTCTCCTATTCTCCCGTAGTCAAGCCGCTTTTGCTCTGTTTCAGCCAAGCACTACAGTGGCGACCTAATCGAGCCAAGGGCTGCTCCTTCTACCTCCTCTCTATCGACATCAGCGAGGAACTTATTCCTCAATCGTCTACAAGGTATTCTTCCTCCTCTCATTGAGAGGCGATTTCGACCTAATGCCCTAATTCCGGAAAATTATGTGCATTTTTTCTCCAGATGCAGAGCCGCGTCGTGAGACCCCGCCCCTGCCGTGAGTCCCAGTACCGTAATTCCTTCCTTCGTTCCTTGATTCCTTTCTCCACGATGACTTCGACGAGCAGGCCAGCACAATAACACCCTCTATACGCGACTCTGCTAGTTCTTCGCCGTCGTTTTCCCTCCGTCTGGCACCCTTTCAGTTTTCCTTTCATGTTATCTCTTTGGTTTGAGTTGTAGTTGTTAAAAGGTGAATGTGAGTTGTGTGTATTCTTGTGGTATTGTGAAGCTCTTGATGTTTTAAAAATATTTTTGTTTTGCTTTGTGCAATAGATGGTTTAGAGTTTTTTTTTTGAATTTATATATGTAGATGTGTGTGTGTGTGTGTGTGTATGGTTGTGCATGTTTGTGGTTGTTATGTGTGTTTGCATGTGTGTGTTTGTGTGTGTTTATGTTTGTTTATATATATGTGTGTATGTGTGTTTATATATGTGTGTATGTGTGTCTGTATGTATAAGTGTCTGTGTATGTATAAGTGTGTGTGTGTATGGTTGTGCATGTGTGTGGTTGTTATGTGTGTTTCCATGTGTGTGTGTGTGTTGTGTTTGAATGTTTGTGTTTGTGTATGTTTATGTTTGTTTATATATATATGTGTGTATGTGTGTGTGTGTATGTATGTATAAGTGTGTGTGTGTGTGTGTGTGTGTGTATGCATAAGTGTGTGTGTGTATGTATGGTTGTGCATGTGTGTGGTCGTTATGTGTGTTTGCATGTGTGTGTGTTGCGTGTGAATGTTTGTGTGTGTGTTGCGTGTGAATGTTTGTGTATGTGTGTGTGTAGTGTGTGAATGTTTGTATTTGTGTGTGTTTATGTTTGTTTATATATATGTATGTATGTGTGTGTATGTCTTTGTATTTTTAAGTGTGTATGTGTATGTTTTTGTATTTGTAAGTGTGCTTATTCCATCCAAGCTTCTAAAACTGAGATCTCATCATATTTTGGTAAGGTCAACTTAAACCCTTTCTTTTATTTGCAATGTGAGGCTTTTGTGTGGTTTTGTGTGTGTGATTTTGTGTTTGTGTTGATGTGTATGAATGTGTGTATGTGTATGTGAATTTCTAAAACTTACTGCAAATTTCAACAAAATTCTTGATTTTTGCTTTATTATACTATCAAATTGTATATTTTTTAATTCTATTCAACGGTATCAAATAGTTGAAAAACTATTATTTGCATTCGCCTAGATTCACCCCGCAGATGGGTGGAGTGATTAGTGTTATCAGAAAGCTTTAATAGACTCACTTTTGGTTTTGTTTTCTTCACTCACTCAGAGTTCATTTGGGAAGCAGTTAGGTGGCTTTTCCTTTATATACATTGTCCCTATTTTTTCCGGTGGTTTTACAATCACTACTCCCGCCACATTTGTGCACTATTTTTAAGGCATTTCAGATTATCTACCCACAGATGTAGAACACAGAAGCAATGTGAACTGCTTATTACTTTTACAATATGCCCGTGCATTCAATGTGGAGTAATAAAGTGATTTCATCTCAGGGTGAGCATATGGTAATCAATGTGGAGTATAAAGTGATTTCATCATCTCTCTTGCAGTCAATGTGGAGTAAGTCAATCTTATTTTAGATTACGGGTTGTTTGTAATGAGCATAATCTTATTTTAGATTAATATTTTGGCCATTATGATACCATCCTCCCAAATACAGATTTTAATTTGCCAAAATAAACAAATGTGCCATTTTTGATACAATCTTAACAAAAAATCTGTATTCCGATTAAGATATAAAAAAATTTGATTCCTCGAAATCTGAATTTTATTAAGATTGGCTATGGGATTGAATGAGTTTATTCAAACTGGTTGCATCTAACGTTTTTAAAGATATTAAAGTTTAATCCATCATACGAGTTAAGTCCTTTTTCCATATTTTTCTTCACTTAGGTACATTAATCTCAGGATTTTTACTGAGTTCCAGGTATTTGGCCATTCCATGTTAACATTTTTGTTCAATGAGATTACACTTTTTTCATTTATTTCTAATCTGCTTTAAATTTTTTGTTGGTCATGAAGACAAAGGTCAAGGATAGAATTGTCTTCATTGCTTGCTCCAGGTAAATGAATGAAGTTTCTATAAATCCTCATCGAAACAATCACTATCATCCTATATTGCACTCATGAAAACCTGTCTTTCTGGCAGTTTACCATGGAAGAAGATATACTATAGACTAGTGTAATATATAGTATATTATTGCATATAATTTGACTAGCTTAAAATATAGACTATATTAGTATAGCATATAATATACTGTATGTAGCTTTAATTGGATCATATCCAAGAAAAAGTTCTTCCTGCCCGTTTACCATGGCAGAAGATAAGGTGCCAGGACGTGCCTCATAGTTCTATTTCTTTCCCTGGTCAGATTTTTTCAGTCATTAAGTGTCAGTTGGAGTCTTTACTAGAAACATTTAAACATTAGAAAGGTATGCTGATATTCATGTTGTAGAATTTCAATAATTTCTACCATTTTTGCATTTTTTAATTAAGCAGGGACATTGATTTATCATGAGTTTTCAATAATTTCTACCATTTTAGAATGAGAGAAATCAATGATAATTTTTTTATTGTGGTCTTCACCCTTGAAGACCACAAATTAGGTGCAGATTTGATGTATACAGAAAGCCAACTGTAAACGAAGAATATTAAGAGTGTTCTGGTAAAATAACTTGTTTGATTAAGATATAGTTCTAACAATTACTTGTACATTTTATTTAGCTCCCTATTTTTCCCAGAGAACTTCTAATTAGTTCCATGACACTTTAACATCAACAGACTAATATTAGACTAATCTTATGTTCAGTACATTTTTGTAAAATTCCGTGACACTTTAATATCAACAGATTCTGCATTCTGCATTTGCTGTGCGGGGATGCTTGTGCACTGATCTAATCCATTTTTGTATGTTCTTGCATCTCCGCCTGCTGTTTCCATGCTCTGTGTTTAAGAATAAACTATCAAATGTGTTTCTTTTGCACATATTTCCTGTTCTATTCCTTCAATAATTTTTTCTGTGATGCTAAATTATTTTGTATGTCAAATTTGTGCAGAACTTTTCATGTTTTCTTCGTTCTTTTATTTTTCTCAGAGTGATGAAGAAGGCTATGAAACAGATGGATCAGATTTGCACAGTTCTATGTCCATTCCAGGTTTCTTTCTTTATCTATTCATACATTTTATAGGTTTTGGTTTTTCTTGTATATTTTCTTCTGCACTTATATGTGTTCTAGTAGAAGACACGTGCTTATTTAATTAAACAATTATATACATGTGCCGGGCGCCTTTCATTAATTTATACACCAGAAGAACTTGATGACCCTTTTGGTTTTTCTGAGATTATTTTGTAAAGATTATATTGCGGTTTTCCCAAGATAATACTGTAGTTGATGAATATGTGCAGTTTGGGCAAACCGTAATGTGTAGTTTGCCCAAACTGCAGGTATGGGCAAACTGCAAGTGCAGGTATGGGCAAACTGCATGTGCAGGTATGGGCAAACTGCATGTGCAGGTATGGGCAAACTGCATGTGCAGGTATGGGCAAACTGCATGTGCAGTTTGGGCAAACTGCATGTGCAGTTTGGGCAAACTGCATGTGCAGTTTTGGAAAATTGCAGCTAAGTGTATGTGTCAGTGTGTGAGTGTGTGAAGTGTGTGTTGTTTTTAAGAGCTGTGTAGTAAAGGGAGTGAAATGTTAAGTGCAGTGAAG
Source organism: Dactylorhiza incarnata (assembly GCA_033032865.1). Lineage (NCBI taxonomy): Eukaryota > Viridiplantae > Streptophyta > Magnoliopsida > Asparagales > Orchidaceae > Dactylorhiza > Dactylorhiza incarnata. The sequence continues at coordinate 3,714,646 of JAWHQI010000037.1, read as the reverse complement.
TGTGTGTGTGTGGTGTTTTTAAGAGTTGTGTAGTGAAGTGTGTGTGATGTTAAGTGCAGTGTGTGTGCTGTTTTTTTGAGTTTTGTATGTGCGCGTGTGATGTTAAGTGCAGTGAAATGTGTGCATGTGTGTGCTGTTTTAAGAGTTGTGCAGTGAAGTGTGTGCGATCAATGTTAAGTGCAGTAAACTGTGTGCGTGCTGTACGTTTTAAAGAGTTGTGTAGTGAAGTGTAATTTTAAGTGCAGTGAAGTGTCATTAACAGGTGATCTTAATTTCAGAACATTACAACTAAACAGTGAACTCCCTCATGACCTTAATTTTAGTGTGAACTAAACAACGGGCGACAAGTGTGTGTTTTATTGTACGCTTGTTTAATGGGGTGTGTATGGATTATGTATGTATGGATGTGAGTTTGTATGGATGTTTCTGCTCTCATTTATTTGTAGGGTGATCTTAATTGCTCTCTTTTATTTGTAGGGTGCTCGAGCATTGACCGGCAAGTGACGAAAGATTCATTAGTCAGAAAGTGATGGACGATTCATTTTTCGAAAAATGACGGAAGATTTATTAGAAACATGTTGATCTTGTAATGTAATATTGTATTATTTTAGAAGAGATGATAATAGCTTGTACTCTATGTAATACTTTTTGGTGTGAATAAATACATGTTGATCTTGTTACCAAATATTAAATATATGTGTGTTTTCAAGATTATTATTTGTAATAAAATCTCAGGTACACAAAGAATAGAAATGAAATATTTTTGATATATAAATGAATTGGCTGTTGTAAGAAGAATGGAAAACAAATGTAACGATTTTTTCGTTACTATTGTTTAATCTATTGTAACGAAATAATGTTTATTATACTTTATTGTAACGAAGTTAGTTTATTTTTAGTGAGGAAAAATAAAACATTTGTAACGAAATAGTTTTAATCGTAACTGTTTTTTTGTGAGGAAAAAATAACATTCGTAACGAAATAATATTTATTGTGACCAATTTATTGTGAGGAAGAATCTCTTTTTGGTGAGAAAGTATCGTTTGTTACAATTACTTTATTTGTAACGAAATGCATACATTCGTTACAATAACCTTTAGCGTCGAGCTTTAGAGGAGGACCGTTACTTAAAGTTTTTTTCGTTACCAAAGAGTTTTTGTAACGAATTTTGGCACTTATTGTAACGAATTAGGTCCTTACTATAAGTGCAGTTTGTTGTAGTGTAAGGCTAACGCCCGGCGTTAGTGAATCATGTATGGCAGTTGCTGAGACAGTGCAAAACATCGGGATCGTGGCAGATCGTGGGCTCAACGCGAGCGTTAAGTGTCAACGCTGGCATTTTCTTTTGCTTCTCGACGGATTCCATCTCAACGGCTTTTCATCTCAGGGGTTTTCTTCTCAACAGCATTTCTTCTCGACAGATTCCTTCTCAGCGGAGGTTAACGTTGGGCATTAACAGCTAACGCGGGGCATTAGCTCTCTTTCCAGAGAGTCATCTCCATTCAGTATACAATTCAAGGAATGTGTACCTATAGTTCCTGTACAACCTGCACACTATAAACACTCAAAATACTAGATCAAATACAACACGGTATTTTTTATTCTCAAACCAAGAGATGCGGAACATAGGCTCCAACAGGAACGACTTTACCCGAGCTTCCATCGCAACCTGGGTTTAGCCAGGGCCTAGGTGTTTCAGACCAGGTGCGAGTCTTCCCTTCCCTATACTCATCTATAACAACTTTCATGATGCTTTGCCAATCTTAATCCATGTGTTTTGCAGATCAATGTGGCCACTAAGGGCGGTGCGGGAGACTAGCTAGTCAGCGAGTAGAATGGCGCGAGCAACCAGGTCAACCCTAATATTCGCCCTTCATTCCTGGTAAGCGGACGTTATTGTTACTCGCAATTTACTCGCGCCTCGTGAGCACGAGTAACCATGTTTATCCTTGTAGTACTCAATAACATCAACCTCACGCCAATCGCTCCACGCCTGAAGTCGCCTACTCGTGACTTAACCCAGGTGTTGACACCAAAAATGTACCAAGTCCACATTTGCTCAATGTTGAAGGATGAGGAGGGTATCTGTTGAGTAGCCTGTTACTCTGAGCCACAAGTGAAGGAGCGAGAGAGAAAGAAAAGAGATGGTCGCGAGCAAGCGGCGAGACCAGATCTACCCACCGCGGGAAATGCCTCTCTTGCAGCGGGCAATGCTATTGATTTAAAAACTATGTTACAGCTGAATTTACATACAGATGCATGAATAAAATATTACAAAGCTTGAAAAGAAGAGATGGTGATTAAGGAAGTGATCGCCAGGTTGCCGAGATCACTCAGATCGCGAGGTTGCTTGAGGTCGTCGCGGCCACAGAATTTTAGATTGCTCGGGTTGCTCAGATTACAGAGGTTGTCTGAGGTCGTCGCAGTCACAGAATTTGAGACCGCTCAGGCCATAAGCTAAAGGATAAAATTCCTCCAAAGGTACTTTCTGAGTACCCCCTCCCCTCTATTTATAGATGTGAGGGCCTGCCAAAACAGGAAGGTTTAAAACTAACGGGCTGCCTGGATTTGTTGAGATCGCATGTTGAGATCGTTGAGACCGATGGGGCCGCCGGGCAGGCAGAGACCGTCGGCTAGGCTGAGACCGCCAGGTAGGCTGAGACCGCTAGGCAGGCTGAGACCGCCTGGTAGGCTGATTCTGTCGGAGACCGTCGGAGACCGTCGGAGATTAAATTGAGCCCGTCTGGAAGGCTGAGACTGCCTAAGACTGTCTGGCAGGCTGAGACCGTCGGAGACCTCCTGTGTCACAACCCGCATTTTCCCACGAATTGATTAAGTATTATCAGAGCAAGGGAAAAATACGCGTCATGATGCCATGTCATGCATGGGACAACTACAGACGCTCAGGCAAACACTCCTTACGAACATTTATAAAAGACAATAATGTGATTGAGTTAAATAAGAAAAGAATTTATATTTTTAGTTTAAGACCATGTCCCTCGGTTCAGTGGATCAACTAATACACGAGTAGAAAACTATACATACGCAGCGGAAAAATAGGTTTATTTTAGCCTACACGAGCACGAAGATCAACATTCCAGAAATGATATGCACAAATCTAAATTTAGTATAAGTAAGGAAGGATTTTTCTACGATCTTCAAAGTATGTGATATTTACTTAAAATCATGTTATGCAAGAATGTCATGTTCTATACATAAAATAACTCATGCATCCTAACATAAAACTTCCCAGAGAGCAAGTATATAACTGACTAGCAAGTAACAGCAGAAAAGCTAGCAAGTAGTCTAACACTGAAAAACCAAAGCTACCACTGAAGCAAAGGAACAATTACCTCACAACAGTGAGGGGAGAATGAACAACTGCAACTAACTGCGGCTTCGAAGAGACCAACTCTACTACCCAAACCGCTACAGCTCCGAGCCTGAGACATTCAAAAGAAAAGAATGCCTCAGCAAGAAAGTGCAAGTGGCAGCAATAAAAACCAAGATTCTACATAAGTGTTGGCAGCAATCAAAATAATATATTGCAGAAAAGAGAACTAAAAAGATAAGCATTTATTGGCTTACAACAACCCGAGGCAGCTCAAACGGGTGCACTCGGTAAAAGAAATGCCTTCACCAAAGTAAGGAACAAACTAAACAAGCCAACCGCATGTCCGTCATTGCGGCTCATAGGTGATGATCAAACTGATCAAAGCCAACAACATGTCTGTCATTGCGGCTCAGAGGTAATGGTTAAACTGATCAAAGCCAACCACATGTCCATCATTGCGGCTCAGAGGTAATGGTCAAACTGATCAAAGCCAATCACATTTCCATCATTGCGGCTCAGAGGTGATGGGAAAACTAAACATCATAATACACGCACACACCCACATATGTGTAAGCATATATGTTTATAAGCACTTGAGACTGATCAGCTCAAGGAAAGGGCATAAATTAACATCGGGCAATACGAGCCTCAGGTGTATGATACCCAAGTAGGAGACACTGCGATGATGGTATATTCCACTAACGCTCATAGCCCAACCTACATAAAGGAGTGATGCGGCGGTGGCTCCAATCCACTCAAATCAACAGACCAAAAGAGGCACTGCGGTGGTGACTTTTAGCTCACACAACCAACAGACACCAATAGAGCATACCTAGCTCATAAATCCAACAGAGCAAACAGAGGAGTGCCAGGCAGGAAAACATGATTTCATATGGTTTTAACCACAACTCAAGACGAGAGACACAATAAGCACAAGATTCAACATTCAACTTAATAACAAGTTGGAAATTTCAGCAAGCCGACCATGCAAGGCTTGGTGTCGGAACAAGACAAAGATAAGCTTAACACGAAGGCCAAATACTAGAATAATAATCAACGGTTCATTAGAAAACAATTGGTGAGTCCAAACTTGACTCCTGACAAACTTCTCGTAACAACACGACGAAGAATGCATAACTTCACCTAAAGTCTCAACGAATGGACTTAAAATGCATGATAACATAGCTTAAGATACCCGAGAACACTCGACAAAAGAACATAAAAATATGCTGAACAATTCAGAATATGCGATGAAATCGACAGAAAATCTTATCAAAAGTTGACGGGAACACTTAACGAAAGTCGACAAGAAAGACATAACAAAAGTCGACGGAAAGGACTTATATCAAAGTCAACGGGAAAACTTATCTCAAGTCGACGGGAAGGTCAATAAAATCAACGGGAAAACTTTAAGAAAGTCAACAGGATAAGATGCCCAAAATCGACAGGAAAAGCTACCCATAATCGACAGGAAAAGCTCAAGAAAATAGACGGGAAAAGGCTTAGTCAAAATCAACTGGATGTCCCATCGATCGGTGGGAAGTCCTGTCGATCGGCAGGAAGACCTGCCGATTCTGACTTAAAGGGCAGAAGACAACAAAAACTCAGCTAAGGCCAAGGAAAAAATCGAAGGGAAGATTGTATAAAATCGACGGGAAATGTTAACTTATAATCAACGGAAAGATGGTATAAAATCGACGGGAAAGCTTAAGTCAAGGAAAAATCGACGGGAAAGACCGGAAGAGGGCCCGATCGACGGGATGGGAGCCCAATCGACGGGATGGTAGTTCGATCGACGGGTGTCCCGTCGATTCTTACTTATATACTAGACAAAACCTGATCTCCCTGCCCTCTCCCGTCGATGGACGGGACGGGGTGCCGATCGACGGGAAGGCTTAAAACAGAAAATTTTTAGGAAAAAGAACTAAGGCAAAATTGACTGGACAGACTCCTTAAATGGAAATCGACGGGACAGACCTTCTTCAAAGGAAAATTCCCGAAAAAACTAAGTAGAATAATTTGATAGGAAACATAAGCTTGAAATGAAACCATCCAGAACACTCAATTAACAACATTTTATGATAATGTAAACCATTCAACAATTATATACCAACATTCAACAGATAACACACAGAGGAGGAAAACTTGGAGAAACATTCCAAAGGGGAAAAGAAAATAAACCACCACTCGCCTTTACTCAAAACACCGAAAAACGACATCTCAAGCCCACCACACCAAGGATCGGCTTGACCACGCCCTACACACAAAGAATCTATGAAGATCGGACAAAAAGAGGGTCAGGGCCGCTAACCCTAGTGCCAAAAATCTATGAAACGAACAAAACTTACCACGCACGCGACGAGCACGATGAGAGCTTTCCAAATCTATGCTTCAGAGAAGATTTCGTGCACCGGAGCTCTGTCGGCGGCGGTCGGAAAGCTTAGAAAACCCTACTCTCTCCCTCTTTGTCTCTCGAAACGTCTGGTTCGGGAAATTAGGAAAGAAGAAGATGTTGGAACACGGTCTTCCGCATCTCCTAGGTTTGAGAATAACAAATCCTATGTGTGTATTTAATCTTGTGTGATCTATGTGTGCAGGATAACAGGTCAAAATGACTCAAGGTTTACATATGGTGGTTGCCCCCGAAATTGAGCCATCAACTCCAAACTGATCACTAGCGCATGCGATAGTGGATAGTGCCGGCGCTAGCTCGATGCACAGAAGGCATGCTGGAATTGTTGCCTCGGATTGAAGATTCTGACGCGCAAAAAGTCTCCTAATATGAGATAGCGCAGGCGATAGTAGATAGCGCCGGCGCTAGCTTGATACACAGAAGGCATGCTGGAATTGTTGCCTCGGATTGGAGATTCTGGCGCGTACAATGTTTCTTAATCCGGGCTAGCGCCGGCGGTAGCGTGAAGGCTATAAATTGGACCCCTTGCCTTCGTATTCTTTATCCTCTTTAGATCCCAAACTCCAGAGCCTCGTGCTACATCAGAGAGAGGAAGTTGTAGAGAGATACTCCCACAAATCTGAAAAGCTGAAGGAGATCCGTGGAGAAGATTTCAACACGCATCATCATCTTGATGAAAGACCGCATCGACTACGATCATACTCTGCGGGCCTTCGTCCACTTCTCCAGGAGATCCACATAGGGAGTTTTTATATTATTGTTTGTCTTTTTATTTCATTTCTTATTCTTGTAAACGGTTCGTTAATTCTCCTCGTGTTGGCGACTAGGTCTGGGTTAGACTTAGGGGGTAATTCGCCTCGTGTTGGCGACTAGGTCTAGGGAGTAGATCTAGGGGGTGCTCGAGGCCTTTCTGGGGATAGATTGGCTAGAGCGGCTTGAGGCCGTATCTGTGGAGAGATCGGCTAAAGCCAACCGGTTCGTGGGGATACGAGTCGGTATATAAAACGAAAAAGGATTTTAATATATTCGCCTCCGGATCTCTAGCGTCATAAGAGATCAAGTTTTGTAAAACTTATTCAATATTAATAAAAGCATGTCTCTTCATTTTGTTTTACATAACTTCTATTTGTGTTAAACATTTTAATATTGCATTACATCAAAGTTTTTAAAAATAATCTTAAGTTTTTGAAAACCCTTATTCACCCCCCCTCTAAGGGCGCCTACCGATCCAACAAGTGGTATCAGAGGTAGGTTTTATTCCAATCGGCTTAACAACCGGGAATAATGGCGTCTCATGATCTCGCTTCAACTAGTGGGGCAAACTTCTGTGAAGATGAAATATCACATAAACCACCTTTGTTTGAAGGAACAAATTATAAAGGATGGAAAATTTTAATGGAAAAATTTATTAAAACTTTAGACATCGAAGTATGGAACGTAGCAGTTATAAGACGTGCGGATGAATCAAATAAAAAAGAATGTCAGCTAAATGCCAAAGCCAAACACTATTTATTTTGTGCACTATCAAATGAAATTTTCAAATTTGTGTACTGCTTTTCTAATGCTTATAAAGTATGGAAATTTCTTGAAGAAATGTATGATTTTCCTCTCGCAGGTATGGAACAAACACAGGAGGAAAAGAACGTACAAGTATCCATTATCATTCAAAAGGATCTCTCTCGGAGCGAAGCCAAGGAGAATATTGAAATAGAAAAGGAGAACAATACACCAAGAGAAAAAGAAGAAGAAATCTTACTTTTGCAAGAGGAGTGCCTAGAAGAAGACAAAGGAACAATATGTTCAAATCCTCCCTCAACCAAAAGCGCTGTAAGAAAGTCAAAATCTTCTTCTTGTGTGATAACTTCCATTTCTAGTTTCAACATACTAAAAACTGCTAAACGTAAGATCAAGAAATTGAAAATCACTATTAAAAATTTACAGTTAGAAAATAAGAGATTAAAAGCTAATGTTAATTTAGGATCATGTTGTGATATGATTTCACCATCTTGTTCTTTACTTGAAAACACAAAACCTTGTTTTGATTGTGATATTATTAAGGAAAGACTTAAGGAACTTGAAAAAGAAATTATTTTTATAAGAGAACAAAATGAAAAATCATGTTTAGAAAATTCATCTTTAAAAAGTAATTGTGCTAAGTGTAAGGACTATGAAATTGAAATAAAAGAGATGGATGAAACATTTGATGAGTATAGGGATAAATATGAAAAACATATTGACTCAATTGTTACCACTCTTAAAAATAGCATAATAAATTATAATAAAGCTAGACATAATTTAAAAATCAAGAATGATGAACTAAAATAAAAAATCAACTTGCTTAAGGAAATCATTAAGAAAAACGCTCAAAACATTCATTCACAATCTCAAGGTATATCTAAAAGTAAGTTGAATATAATTTCTCAAAATGTTGATAAAACCAACAAAGGAAATAAAGAATATCAAATGCTTGAAAATAAAATTCCAAATCATTATCATTTACAAAATAACCACTCTCCTAACATAAACTTAAAGATAAACAAATTTCCTATAAAAAATGTTTTGCAAAATCATCATGGAAATTTGATAAATAAGAATAATATTAAACCAATGTTTGAATGGCGGCCAAAAGTTAAAGATGAAACACAAACTCAAATCAAAAGGGCTCATTCAAACATATCTCCCCAAAAGAAAACACGATGTATTTGGGTACCCAAAGGAACCGTCACTCCCGGTCCTCTTTGGATACCTAAATCTCTTATTCATTAGTATCCCATCATTTGCATGAAGTAGAAATCAATTAAAATGAAATACACAAATTTCTACTTCATGATGTGCTTTAATGTCTTTTCTATTTTTTTCTTTTTGTTTTTCTTTTGAACTATCATGTCATGGTCATCCTATACAATTTTGAAAATATGATCTTATCTCTTAAAAGCTCAATAATGTTTATAAAATCAAATTGATCAAAATTCCAAATCATATTTTATTTTGATGACCTATCTTTTATTATTATATTCAATACTTCTAAATATCATATATTATCCATATGAATCAAACTATAAATTTGCTATAAGATATTTCAAATTAAATCAGGTTATTTGGCTATTAAGATTCTTAGCCTTCACCAACAAGTGGTTTAATGAAATAACTTGATCTAAAAGAAAATTCAAGATTTAAATAAAAGCTCAACTTTCAATATGGGTGTCATTGTTCACAACAAAAAAAGTATATTGTGTTTCTCCTTAATATCAAACATGATCTAAATCATCACTATTGTTCACCTATCAAAAATCACATATATACATTCAAAATTCTTAATTAAAGGAAAATCACTAAAATGCATTGAAAGAAGTTATCTTCATAATGACTATGGAATTCACAAACACCACCATGATCTAGTGATATCCTTTGCTAAACATCTCTAAAATCATAATTCATATCAAGAATCATCTATAAACAACTATCATAAATTATATGATAACAATTGACATTATAATTGTTTATCATGGTTGGTGCTATGGTGTATTATGTGTGTATTGTGATATATATTTCTAGTTTAGACCTTTGAATCATCTTGATATCAAATCAAATAGAATCGTCACTCCATTCTAGGTCTATATGTTGAAACATTCTCAAACCTTGGAATAACATTAATCTCAACTTATCATTCTAACATTGCCACCTAAAGAATATTCGTGTCTATGTTAGGCTTTATAGGTTTACTAAGATATACAGGCTGGGTATTCTCATCCAGGGCTTATCCAAGATATTCTTGTGCATGAACATTATTTTTAATCATTAAAATCATGCATATTTGATTTGTTCATTCGTGTCTTCTCGTGCTTACACTTCCTATCATTGTCAAGCAACATTAGATTGATAAATACAAGCCTTAGAAAAATTAAAATGGAGATATAATAATTTATATCTCATGCTAAGTTTATTTGATAAAGTCATATACAAAATCACTAATGTTTCATGAAATTTGCACTATCCAAAACATTTCCAAAAATTCAGCAAATTCACCATGAAACTACTAATGGGACACCTAATCAGGTTCAAGCATCAAAATTTTCAAAACCCTAAAAAATCACTTACTGTTTCCCGCGCTAGCGCTAGCGCCGGCGCTAGTGTCGAGTTTCGAATTTTTGTGTTTTTAAAATTTTGAAAAATTTCTTAAAATATATAAATCTATATTTTCTACTTAGTTTTGCACTTCTGTGTTTCTTTATTTTTTGAAAAATCAAATACAAAACTACAAAAACCAAATTACAAAAAATATGTTTTGTTTTTTTTGCTTGTGTTGTTTCCTTTATTTAAAGTTCATCTTTATGCAAAAATCAAATATAAAAATTACAAAAGCAAAAAATACAAAAATATGCTTTTATTTGTAAAAATCAACTACAAAAATATAAAACAAAACAAAAATAAGTATCAAAATTATTCTTCTGAACTTAACTTTTCTATGTATCTTGCGAAAGGGTGATTTGGGCTATCATCCCATCATGTCTCCTAGTACCGGGCGAACCTCTCACAAGGTAGCCCTCGGGAAGTCCAAGATCAATTTTATAAGTTCAAACTTTAAATAAATATTATTTTTCAAAAATATTTGTATGGACTTTATTGTAAAAATCAAGCATGATTTAATCTATTATTTAGAACTTCTATAATGTTGCAATTTATCTTTTCAAACTACTTTGAACATTGCCTTCATCATGCTTTGATACATCTATTAATATGTGCATAATTTATATTGAAAAAGTTGTGTAGAACTATGCGTAGCATGCCTCTAAGTATGAGTAATGTTTTATGTTTGATAATGATCGCAATTCACTCACTTATTTTGGCATTGTCTACTTATGTGTTTAATCTAAGAATGTTTGTGTATGTTTTGTAATAGTACAATGAATTAAATTGCACAAGTATCTTACCTACACAAACTTTATTTGCACTTTTAAAAGTTAAGAAAAGTGGTTATCTTTTTCATAAATTATATTGGTTTGCAAAACAAGTGTATTCGGAGAACTTTGTACAAAACAAAATCATAAAATAAAGTGACAAAGATAACTCCACCAAGCACTACTTGAACCTCCTGATAAGTCTTAATAAGCGTTGTTAGGTTGAGCACCTTGGAAAGAATAATAAAATATCTTGTGCAAACCATAACTTTCTTTCAAAATAAAAACCACTTATTCTTAAGTACACCGGATCACAATAAAAAAAAACAAGAATAAAATTATGTGATCCCCCAAGCACTACTTTGCACCGTGATAAGTCTTAATGAGCATTGTGTGTGCAAAGTACCTTGGTAGTTGTACATTTTTTTGTGCATTAAAGTGAGTGGAAGTAAAACTGTTTGTGTTTTATTGTGCTCTTTACTTTACATATTACTTGTATTTTTGATTAAAACATTTGTCTACTCTATTCAAAATACACTTTTATGCACATCATTATCTTCCATAACACTTCTTCTCATGAGTATTGGATCCTAATGCTAATTCTATACTACTCTTTATTTATGAAATGCACTAGATAACCTAGCATGCTTTCTACAATGTTTGGTATGTTTTGAAATTGTGAATTAAAGTAACATTGTAGTAATCTCTTTTTGATAAGATTATTTCATGCTTGGTTACTGTATTGTCAAAACAAAAATTTTAAATGCAAAATGATTTACATAAACATCTTCTTTTTGAAATTAAACTTATATATTTTTTTTGGATGATCCTTGATTACGATAAGATGTTTTTTGTATTTCTATAACACTTCCGCATCATAACCATAAAATTGTTTTACCTTGCACTTTCATGCTTATTTAAAATCTTTCATCTTGTGTGCATCATCACTTGAATCTTCAAATTCCTTTGTTGCAACAAGTGGTAGACTTGCTTGGTAAACTTTATATTGGTTAATTTTTTTTGCTAAAAACTCTGATTTATTTCTCTGAAAACTTTCATGCTAAACACTCCTCAAACAAGTAAAATATTACTTATAAAAACATCCTCTTATTATTGAATTTCAAATCAAATTTTACCTCTTACTTCTAATTGCCAAAAGGATGTTATTTCTTTATTCAAAAATGTTTCAACTCTTATCTTTATAAAGTTCATTTTGAAACTCAAAAACATCTCCTTTTTGAACTTAAACTCTTATTTAGTATTATGATGTTTCTTTTTTCTTCCGCAATGCTCAAAACTCTGATCATTCATGAATTTCAATATAGCTAAGAGTATTTTTAAATAAAAATCCATATGCTATGAAATTTCCCATTAAGATTTAAATGCTTAATGTTTCCAATAATTATTATCCATGACTTCATTTCTCACAATAGCGGGGGCGTAGGGTTGTAGACATTAGATAACCTTATCTCTAGTCATGTCTTGTCCTTAACCGGGGAGGGTTCCAGTGGGGCCTTGCGAGGCAATGGGGGAAAGAGTGCTAGGTTAAGTTTTTTGTCTAGTGTTTGCATATGGGATTAACACCCCAACCTACGGCATGTTTGCAGCTCCTCATGCCCATCCGTCACTTAGTACGGGGCTAGGGTGTTGACATATTGTCTGGGTAGATCGGTTACTTGGACATCATGATTTTTTTTTGCTTAAAACTCTTATTTAAAGGAGAAATCATTATTTTTTTTTGCTAAACTCTGATTTATAAAAGGGGGATAACTACAAACAAAAGGGATAAAATAAATCATAACTCTAATCTAATTCAATGAAAAGAATTCTACAACTCCTTATCATTTCCTTCTCTCAAAGCTCGATCATGCCTATTAAACTTATTACAACAGCTTGAAGTGGTGTCTCCCTACCCGCTTTTGCTAATAACAAAGGGGGAGAACTAACATGATAACATATCTAACATGCTTAATTCAGTTAAGAACATATTAGGAGAGCATTCACTTAGGGGGAGCATGTATTTAGGTATTTAGGGGGAGCAATACTAAAATGCTATAATCATTATTTATCCTAAGTCATCCTTGTCACACACACACAAATATGCTTCTTCATGCTTATTTAGATTAATGCTCTGATTTATCATAAATGGATTTGTTATTATCAAAAGGGGGAGTTTGTTGGAACACGGTCTTCCGCATCTCCTAGGTTTGAGAATAAAAAATCCTATGTGTGTATTTAATCTTGTGTGATCTATGTGTGCAGGATAACAGGTCAAAATGACTCAAGGTTTACATATGGTGGTTGCCCCCGAAATTGAGCCATCAACTCCAAACTGATCACTAGCGCAAGCGATATTGGATAGCATCGGCGCTAGCTCGATGCACAGAAGGCATGCTGGAATTGTTGCCTCGGATTGAAGATTCTGCCGCGCAAAAAGTCTCCTAATATGAGATAGCGCAGGCGATAGTAGATAGCGCCGGCGCTAGCTTGATACACAGAAGGCATGCTGGAATTGTTGCCTCGGATTGGATATTCTGGCGCATACAATGTTTCTTAATCCGGGCTAGCGCCGGCGGTAGCGCTAGCGCCGGCGGTAGCGTGAAGGCTATAAATTGGACCCCTTGCCTTCGTATTCTTTATCCTCTTTAGATCCCAAACTCCAGAGCCTCGTGCTACATCAGAGAGAGGAAGTTGTAGAGAGATACTCCCACAAATCTGAAAAGCTGAAGGAGATCCGTGGAGATGATTTCAACACGCGTCATCATCTTGACGAAAGACCGCATCGACTACGATCATACTCTGCGGGCCTTCGTCCACTTCTCCAGGAGATCCACATAGGGAGTTTTTATATTATTGTTTGTCTTTTTATTTCATTTCTTATTCTTGTAAACGGTTCGTTAATTCGCCTCGTGTTGGCGACTAGGTCTGGGTTAGACTTAGGGGGTAATTCGCCTCGTGTTGGAGACTAGGTCTAGGGAGTAGATCTAGGGGGTGCTCGAAGCCTTTCTGGGGATAGATTGGCTAGAGCGGCTTGAGGCCGTATCTGGGGAGAGATCGGCTAAAGTCAACCGGTTCGTGGGGATACGAGTCGGTATAGAAAACGAAAAAGGATTTTAATATATTTGCCTCCAGATCTCTAGCGTCATAAGAGATCAAGTTTTGTAAAACTTATTCAATATTAATAAAAGCATGTCTCTTCATTTTGTTTTACATAACTTCTAATTGTGTTAACATTTTAATATTGCATTACATCAAAGTTTTTAAATATAATCTTAAGTTTTTGAAAACCCTTATTCACCCCCTCTCTAAGGGCGCCTACCGATCCAACAGAAGAAGATGAAGAAGGAGAATAGTAATAATAATATATATTCATAAATAGTGGAGAAGGATATTTATATATAATATATATATATAATCAGATAGTGGAGGAATAGAATAATATATATATATATGACAAAGATGGAGGAAGACAGCCAAGCAAAATAATAATAATAATAATAATAATAATAATAATAATAATAATAATAATAATAAGAAGAAGAAGAAGAAGAAAAGGAAGGTCGAACCAACGGTCGCTGATTCCAACGAAAATCGCACTGAAGACAAACATCGGTGCTACGAATCCAACTGAGAAGGCAAAAACAAAATCCGACAAGCCTCTAATAACGCTCGGATCGCAACGAAACTTCGACAAGCCTCTCTAAAATTAATTAACTTAATATTCTAACGTAAAATTTTCTAATTCAGGCACACTCCAAAATTTGGTCGGCTTGACCGAAAGAACGCGGAAACGCGTAAACGATGGCGCGCCGCTAACTTCGCACTAACGTAACGCCCTTACGTCAAAAATGACGTCAAAGAAGGTTTAAAATTATTCTTGGAAATTCAGGGGCGTTACAGTCACCCCACCAAAAAGGAAGTTTCGTCCCGAAACATCGAATCGAAACTTAGAATACAAACGAATCCAAAAGGTCAAAGGGAGAGATAAATTAACACTCGCTGGATAGAAACGCTAACCGAAGAGGGCTAGAAAATAGATGCGGATACAATTCCTTCTTAGCACTCAAAATAGAACACCCGATCCCAGATCAAGGTCCCCGACAAAGTCTCCAAAATCCAACACCTCCCAATTAACCTAAGCGAGGTAATCACCTAAGAGGAAAAGGACATTACCAAGAACTCAAAATGTCCAAGCCGAGAACGGAAACCAGACCGTGGAACATCTGACTCGCGGATCCTCAACTGATGGTAGCCTGAATGAAGATCAATCATCGAAAACACCAAACTACCAATCAACTGATCAAGCAAGCCATCAATCTGAGGCAACAGATACATGTTCTTGATGGTCACCGTGTTCAGTTCTCGATAATCAAAACACAATCTCATCGAACTATCATTCTTCTTTACGAATAAGATGAAAGCACTACAGGGCGAAGAACAAGGCCAGATAAAGCCACACTGCAACCAATCATCTAACTGAGTGCGCAACTCTTCCAACTCACGCGGGGCAAAAGGGTACAGTGCCTTAGAAATAGGACGAGTTCCCAGCTCAAGGTCAGAAACAAACTCCTCAACTCTCACAGGCAGAAAACCAGGGAGACAAACTAGGAAAATATCAGGGAACACTTGCACCACAGGAAAAAATCTCGATACACGGCAAACTACAAATAGTTTCTAGAATAGAAACAAGGTAAGCAAACCATCCAGAAACTAGAAGCTCCGTGCACACTCCGCGAAAATAATCGGGGAAACCTAGCGCGGAAAGCCAAACACACTCAAGGGTTGACCGATATCCAGCTTATAGTCCAAACGCTTTACCTTGCTTTGGATAACAGCATCATACCTGGACAACCAGTCCATGCCTAAAATCACATCGAAAACTTCCAGGTCTAGCACCTTAAGATTAGCAAAAGCTATTAAATAACCTAAGAGGATAGGACAACTCTAGATACCCTGATTTGACACCACGGAGTCACCATAGGGGAACTTAACATGAAACGGATCGCCAACCTGATCAAGGGTCAAACGATGACGCTCTACAAAAGTCCTAGCCACGAACGAGTGGGTAGAACCAGAATCAAAATGGATGCACGCCTAACGGTTCTTTACCTTAAATTCTCCTATAAAATCGGATACACAACTAAACGAGCAAAAGCAAACTTGGGTAAAAGCTGAAAACTAAGAGTTAGATTAGAATTTAACCTGAAATCACCTGGGCAGAAAATCTGCGCTTGCATCACGACCATTGCCCCAATAATGCCTCGATACTCTGATGCAACTCTTCAATCACCGCCTCACTGCATGCACCTGTGGATTCTCCCTCTAATCGGAGAGCCGACTCTGATGCACTATGCTCTGGAGTCATCGACTGCAATTACGAATGAACACCTCACTACACCTAGCTTAAGACACAACAGCTAGCAAACTAGAATCTCCTAACTCGATACAGATCAGAAAAGTGTAATGCTTGCTCTCTGGGAATTCATGAATGATGTTATGCTTAACCTAGGATGATATACCATCATCCTATTGACTCATGTGCATATAATATGAATGCATGAATGCCGAAAAATTCATTTCAAATCATGTGTGTACGAGCGTCATCATGTATATCGTTAACTTGGCACGTATGCTTTGAGCGGCATACACATGCGATCTTATGCTTCCCATACTACATATTATCGCATGTAATGAAAAAGAAAAATTGAGCTAATTAACATCCACGGGACCGACATTATGCATCCCATACTACATAACCGTTGCATGTTGTCACCTATGAGGATCCATATACAGACACATATTATGCATCTCATACTACATAATATGCCATGTATACTTCTTATCATGCTATGAGTGTAGTGTTCATGCTTCAGCCAAGATATACGGATGACCCTTCGGTGTGTGTATGCAATGAATAACGATTCTCACCGGGCGGTTAACCGGGCCAACCAGACTATCCCAGTAACCCAGCTAACCTCCCTCTGATACCATGTAAGACCCTTTTTTTTTGACAAAACCGGGTCTTATGCCCAGAATAGCCGCTTTGCGGTGATGCCATCACTCGGGAAGGTCGCCACTACAAAACGCCGATCCTGCCGGCCATATCGATCACAGAAGAAGAAAAGTATAAACGAACAAATATAAGTTCAAGTCCACAATCACATGCAATATATAATAAATGTCCACGTGATATAACTAAAATAACAAAGGGTACAATAATAAAGGTATCATGCCATGTACATCATATCCTCACTATAAGATCACTCGCGGAAGCAAACTACTAATCACTCACTAATCCCAAAATTGGTGCTCCTGTATTAGACTGGCCCGCCTCCGTCTACACCGGCTTCTGGTGCTGTTGCGTCTCCTTGGTCCCCTAAAATGATATGGTCCACCGACCGTTAGTCAAAAAGACTAAGCCTTGTTTCCCACCACCCATCCCCCAGTGTCTCCTAGGCACGGAGCGGGAGGGATGAAGCGGAGGACAGCAAGGGGTATAAAACAAAGTAGATGACGGCAGAACTAGTCTACAGGAAATGTCTACCACTACACAGTGTATATATAAAAGTAGAACAGTAAGTAAGACAGTAAAGTAAAGTGGAGTAAAGCAAGGCATAGTAGAGTAAGAAAAGTAATCGTTGATTTATAGGAATGCTCATATAGACCTATAGACCAACGGGTCATTTAGCATGGTCTATCGTATAAAAAGTCCCATAACCGATTTATACGATGGGGGTAGGGGTTGAAATGCAATGCTTATGCCATGACATGCAGAGTTATGTAGTTTATGCTATGTTCACACAAGTGCAACTCACACACCTTGACTCTATATGCACAGACCTTTATTTCCCCCTTTTGGAGCTAGCAAGGATACTCCCGTAGTGGCAAATGGAAGCGGTGGATTGGGCCTCGCCCACCTCTAGGTTGGTATTCACACTACCTAACCCAGACCTATCGTACGCCTCAACGCAAAACTTTGGAGCATCTGCGTACTCTTACTGGCTAGACCACCAGACTTTTCTTGGCTAAGTGCAAATCCACACTTGCCGAGTCAGCGTATCGATGTCGGTGTGAACGACCGTCAATAACGAAGACCCACCACCTTTATGCACATGCAAACATGTTTACCATCTATTCCCGAGACATAAGCTCCCCGGGCTAACCCGCCCGTCACCATAACCTTTCTAGCCACCAGATCGCTGGACCAACCAGTCCGTAACAATAAGCATTACTGAGTCACAAGCTCACCAGACTAATTAGTTCGCTGCTAAAACCACCGGGTGTTTATGACACATTGAAACCTGACATTAGTTTGTACATAGCAATTAATATCCTGCAAACACAACTAAAATACCAAATGAAATACAATATCAATTCATCTTAGTTCAAGGGGGACTTCTTCAAATCAAGGCTATTGTGGCTACAATACCCAACAATTTCCCCTATTTGAAGAAGTCAGAACCCTATCTACTAAGGTGAATTGCACAGATAATAACTAAAATCACAGACATAAAGAATGAACTTAATGAATATAGAAGCATGAAATGCACCAACAAAACATTAATATTTATATAAGATGTTTATAAGGGTGGGACAATGTTCATACATCATTCAACACAGATCATTCTTTCTTTCATTTTCCCTTCTGGGTCTTCTCAAAATGCGGGTCAAAATATGCCTTTGGATTGGGATTATATCTTAGAGGTGGAGCAGGAGCTTGAGGGTTGTTATTGCCATATGTTTTGAAGTGGATTTTTCTTCTTAGCCTGGCAGCCTTGAACCTGTTGATCACTTCCTGGCTATAATAATTTTGAGGTAAATCATTTGAAATATCTATCAGCTTGAAGGTATCCAAAATGATAGCTTTTGATACTGGGCTCCAAACTTCTACATTTTCTCTCCTAACAGGATCTCTCCTTTCTTCAGCAACCTCCCTTCTATCTTCAGAGGCTTCTCCTCTTTCACTAGGGTCAGATCTTCTAGCAGTAGGACCCTCACCATATCTTTTCTTTCTTGGAGGAGGCCTAGAATGTTCTTCAACATCCTCTTGATCATACAAATAATACTGATTGGGAGGTTCATACATCAGAGGATGATCATACTGAGGTGCTTCTGGTGGTACTTATGGAAAATTCTGATTAGGACTCAACTCTACTACTTTCCCTGAAAGCTCAGCATGAAGCCACTGAAAGCTTTGATGATTGAAAGCATTGGCTTCATGAAGTTTTCTTTCAACTTCGCTACTTAGGTAATGTAGTTGACTTAAAACATTATCCTCCCCCTTTCTGACTTCTTCATTAAGGGTTTGGAAAATTTCTTCTTTGAAGCCTGTTAACTCATCAATAACATAATTTCTGTTACTTTCTCCTTGCTAATATATCCTACCTTGACCTTCTAGAAGAGTCTTTGAATTATCATAAACATACGTCAGTCCTTCATTTGTATAACTCACAGCTTTAACACCATTGGTGAAATAATTATCTAACTCATCTTTCATGTTAGATAGATTGCACTTTACCTCAGCTAGGCCACTGTTCAGATCAGACTCAATTTCTTTCACTTTATCAAATACTTGCTTCAAGGAGAATTCAAAATGTTCTTTTTGAGTCATCAGCAATGCATCAATAGATTTCAGAAGAGATGAGTCAGACTGAGACGGTGGAGCATGTTGAGGAGTAGGAACTCCAAAACTTTCATCATGGAAAAGAATCTCATCTGATTTTACTCCCCTTGTAGAAGACACATTTTGAAACACCACATTCTCTTGAACAGGAGGTGCATATTGCACATCCTCTCCTTCTTCTTCATCAACCAAAACCTTTGTTGCTTTGGAATGATCTTCATTAAGATTCTCCCCCTCGGACATTACAGGAGAAATCTCATCAACTGGAGGAACATGAACAACAATAAGAACACCACCATGTGTGGATTCATTTTCTTTCACAACTTCTTCTATTTCACAAGACTGGTGAGAGCTACCAACTACCTTCTCATCAATACCAATTACTTGAGCTACTTCATTATCAGGACCATCACCACCAACACCATCATCATCATCACTACCACCATCATCATCATTCTCAGCATCATCTGATAATTGTTCTGGCTCACCCTCAGAAGGATCAGGTCTCTTCTTTAGAGAGTGACCGAAGATAAGGCTTATCCTCTTTTCTAGATTCAAAATGATCTGATCTAGCTTTCTCTGCATAGTGGAGGGGTCTACCTATTCTTCCTCATGACTTTCCAAGTCAGCCGATAAATGCTGATCTTCAATATGAACTGGAGGAGGCAATGGGGATTGAGCTGGAGAGGGCTCTCTCTGAACAACTGTTTCTTGAGCTTGAGAGTTCTCACCCTTATGAACATTATATATATATAATTAATATTTTGACTAAAGAAAATAGGCGCGTACCTTATAGAGTAAAATGACTATTCAGATCCAATCATTAGAAAAGTTAGGTTTAAATTCTGTGAGAGAGGAATTCGTCAAAAAGACTTCAAAAAATTTGTTGAAATAACTCAAGTGATTTCTTCAATTAGTCAAAAGGGATCAACGAAATTAATTTTTCATCGAAACCATTCGTTAGGACTCGACGAATTTGTCGAATGTACTAGTGTAATTTCCTTGACTTCTTTAAAAGAGCAGATTTTCTAATTTTGTCTGATTTCTTTGACATTTTTCAAGAATCCTTGTTCAGCATGCGAGGTTCCAACTTGAAATTGTTGAACTTTGCCTCATCCAGCGGCTTTGTGAAAATATCTGCAATTTTCTTATCCATCAGGACAAAACTGAGGTTGATGTCCTCGTTCTCTACATGCTTCCAGATGAAGTTATAGCATATCTCTATGCACTTTGTCCGGTTGTGAGAGACTGGATTGGTAGCAATTGCTATGGCACTTGACGAGTCACAGAACATCAGAATCTCCTTCAACTTCAAGTTATAGTCTTCTAGCTGATTCCTTATCCATAGAAGTTGTGCACAACAACTTCCTGCATTGATATACTCTGATTCAGCATTTGAAATTGCTACACAATTATACTTCTTGCTACTCCAAGAAATAAGCATCCTTCCAAGGAATTGGCATGTCCCAGAAGTGCTTTTTTTGTCATCCCTGCTACCTACAAGATACCAATTTGAAAATCGGTTAGCTCGAAGTCATTACTTCTTGGGTATCATAAGCCAAGATTCATTGTGCCTTTAAGGTATCTCCAAATCCTCTTTGAAGCTGCATAATGAGATTTCTTAGAGTTCATCTGAAATCTAGCACAAACACATATTGAAAACATTATGTCCTGTCTACTGGCAGTAAGGTAGAGCAAGGATCCAATTATGCTTCGGTACTTCGTTTCATCAAAAGGCTTCCCTTTCTC
Organism: Dactylorhiza incarnata; assembly: GCA_033032865.1. NCBI lineage: Eukaryota > Viridiplantae > Streptophyta > Magnoliopsida > Asparagales > Orchidaceae > Dactylorhiza > Dactylorhiza incarnata. The sequence goes on along the minus strand of JAWHQI010000037.1, from coordinate 3,693,629 downwards.
ATCCTTGTCTAGAGTCATAGTTGAACCCATTGGAGTCCTCATTGAGGTTGCATTCTCTATTCTGAATTTCTTAATTAACTCTGTAGTGAACTTTATATGAGAGATGAAAATTCCATCTTCAGATTGTTTCACCTGAAGTCCAATGAAATACTTCAGCTCACACATACTACTCATTTCAAATTTCCCTTGCATCAAGTTAGTAAACTTTTTGCAAAGGTGATCATCCGTAAATCCAAAAATAATATCGTCAACATAGATTTGCACTAGAAAAATCTTAACTTTTACTTCCCCAAGAAATAATATTTTATATATCTTTTCTCTTGTGACTTTGTTCTCTAGAAGAAAGCTAGAGAGGGTCTCATACCAAGCTCGGGGTACTTATTTTTTACCATATAAAGTTTTTCGTAAGAAATAAACATAATTAAGGAGGGAAGAATCAACAAAACCTAGAGGTTGTTCAACATATATTTCTTCCTTTAGATTACAATTAAGGAGGTCCGACTTCATGTCCATTTGAAAGACCTTGAACCCCTTTTGAGCAGCATATGCTAGAAATAACCTGATCGCTTCGAGTCTTTCCACTGGAGCATAAGTTTGATCAAAGTAGATCCCTTATTCTTGTCAGTAACCTTGGGCAACAAGTCTGACCTTATTCTTGATGATCACACCATTTTCACCCAGCTTGTCTCTGAAAACCCATTTTGCCTCGATAACATTCTGACCTTGGGACTTGGCACCAACTTCCAAACTTTGTATCTTTTGAATTGATTGAGCTCCTCTTGCATTGTAATAATCCATGAAGCATCCTATTTTGCATCTTCAAATTTCTTAGGCTCAATCTGCTACAGAAAACTTAAATGCAAAACATCGTTAGTTGTACCTCTTCTTGTCCTTATTCCAACTCTGGTATCTCTGATGATTTTATTTGTTGGGTGATCTCTCTGATGTCTGATCACCAGGTTCCTTGCATCTTCCCTAATACCAAGTTCTTCTACTTCTTGTCCGTCTTCTATCTCCTAATGTTCTTCTTCTTCTTCAGGTGTAGTTGGAATATTCACTGAAACTACCCTTGGCGCATCTTCTTTAACGACTTCTTCCAAGTTGAGTTCCTTCAGTCTTAAACCTGCACCTACATCTTCAACAAAAACACTAGAAGAGCTGCTGTGAAGCATACTCGTCTCATCAAATACAACATTTATGGATTCTTCTACAACCAGAGTTTTCTTGTTGAAAATCCTATATGCTTTACTATGGCTACTATAGCCTACAAAATACCTTCAAAACATTTTCCTCTAAACTTAGTTTTGTAATACTTCCTGTTGGTAAGTACAAAGCACATGGTGCTAAAAATTCTAAAATAAGATACAGTTGGTTTCCCGCCCTTTAGAAGTTCATAAGGTGTCTTACGATGGTTCTTGTTGATTAGTGCTCTGTTTTGCACGTGACAAGCAGTGTTGATGGCTTCTACCCAGAAATATTCTGGAAGTGAAGAATCATTCAACATTGTTCTGCTTGCCTCTATGAGTGTTGTATTCTTTCTCTCGACAACTCCATTTTTTTGTGGAGTACTAGGAGAGGAAAACTCATGAAAGATACCTAAGCTTTCGCAAAACACTGTCATAGCCCCAGACTTGAATTCTGTTTCGTGGTCACTTATGATTTTGACTACGGAGCAGTTTAGTTCATTCTGGATTTGCCTAACAAAATTAGTGAAAGAGACAAAAGTATCTAACTTGTGTTTCGGAAAGAATACCCAAGCAAAATGTGAGTAGTCATCAACAATAACTAGGGTGTATACTTTACCTCTTAAACTCCTAACTGGCATTGGAACAAATAGATCCATATGGTGCAGATATAAACATCTGGTAGAATCTTTGCCAATGATCCTCTTAAAGTTAGCCCGAGTCTGCTTGCCCAATTGGCATGCATGACATGGTCTCTCTTTAATGCACTTAACATAAGGTGCGTCACGTAATAAGTTGTGAGAAAATAATATACTTATAGTTTTGAAATTATTATGTGCTAGTCTCTTGAGCCATTGGTCACAAAGAGATGAACTATCTTTTGCTAAAAAACACACTGGTATAGAAGAATCTAAACAAAGAAAATTTAGGCAAAAATATTTCTACTCCGAGTGTGTGTTAAAATAGTTTCTGACGTATTAGATGACTTTATCAAGCACTTGTCCTTGTAGAACTCAACCATATAGACTTTGTCACATAATTGACTTATGCTAATAAGATTTTGTTGTAATCACTTAACATAAGCTAGTTCTGTGAAAGAGACAATACCGTTGATAATCATACAATAGACTTTTGTGATTCCCCAATCAGATTCACCAAAGATAACCTTTGGACCATCCTTGATTGGTGTGTAGTTTTGCAATAGGCTTCTTGTTCCGGTCATGTGTCGCGAACATCCACTGTCCAAATACCAGATAGGTGTGTTGTTGGCCTTTGGACATACCTGCAATCAATTATCAATTGCCCTTAGGAACCCAAAAGGATTTGGGTCCTTGGCTTCTTGTTAGCTGACTTCCACTTGGAGTGTTAATATCGTGAGTGGTCGTCATTGCATTATTAACTAGTGGAGTCCTAAAATTCATTGGATTAAACCAACAATCTATGGCGAAGTGACCCACTTTGCCACAACACCAACAGTCGAATCCGTTGTAACTTCTTTTCCTCTCCTGCTTAACTCTTTGAACGGGGGGGGGGGGGGGGGGGGGGGGGTCTAGCAGGAGCTACCAACTTGGAGGTAAAATCCTCGTGATTCCAACAAACACATGGCTCCTTCTCAAGTTGTTTAGTAGCAACATGTTTAACTTTTAGTGCTTTCTTAGCTGACGGCCCATGCATGAATGAACCATAGTCCTTGAGGATGATCTCTTCGTAAGGAGCTTTGAGAGCAGTCATTCCGAAGTTTTGGGGATGGAACCATCCTTGGTTGCTTTTATTTGACTCAACGTGAGTTGGTCTCATAATGTGACCATAAGATGTTTCAAAGTCATAGTTGTTTGTCAGAAAGACTACCTTATTGAATGAAGGTACACTTTGATTCGCCTTACCCTTACCCTTAACGGCCCTTCTCTTAGCAACTTTACTTTTCTCAGTCTCGTGACCGATACCACTACCCTTCGCAGGAGTTGAAAAACCATCAATAAGAGGAAGGATGGTCTTTGGTTTGGAGAAGCTTACCACTATCTTCCTCTCAACCACTAACTTCCCTTCCAACTCATTTATGGATTTCTCATTATGCATTATTAGTTTAGTAGAGCTTTTGAGTTCTTCTTTCAAGAGTTGGACTTCATCTATGAATGGAATTTTCTTTTCAATTTCTTCCCTCAGATCTGATTCCACTGTCTTGTGATACGCAATCTCTTTGGCTTGATATTTAACCAACTTGTGACATCCGTTAAATAACTTTAACAAAGCTTGGTGCTGAACCATCAATTCTGATTCTTCTTGAGAAGTGTAGCCTTCATCCGCATTGGACTCAACTTCTAACTCAGATAAAGGAGTGTGAGAGTTTACCTTCCCCTCATAAGGGGTGTCGTAGTTTTCCTCATCGGTCTGAGCCATGAGCCCCAAGTAGGCTTCTTCGTCTGAGCTTGACTCATCTGAGTCGTTGTCGCTCAGAGTCTTGGACTTCTTAGCCAAGAAGCTCTTTTCCTCCGTGTTTTTGAAGGATTTCATGTCTTCCTTTCTCGATCCTTCCTTCTTCTTGTACAGGCATTCTACGATCATATGTTATGGCTTTTTGTAGCAATAACAAATAATATTAGTCGAAATATGTTTATTTAGTATAGTCTTACACCTGTCATTGTTGTATCCTTTCTTGTGATGTCCACCATCACGTACTGATCTTCTATGATCAGATGAGGACGATTGACTTCTCCTCTTCTTCCTTTTGTTTAGCAATCTCTTGAATTGCTTGGAGAGTTGGGAGACTTTCCATCGGACATGTCTGAGCTTGAGGAGCAAGCCACTAACTCATCATCTTCATCTGACGATTGTATCCTTATCGGTGACACAATCTTACCTTTCCTTGACCCTTCGGCCTTCAGTGCTACAGACTTCTCCCTTCCAGAAGTCTTGCTCCCCTCTTCCTCAGCTTTCCTGATGTTGAGCTTCAGTTCATGGGAAAGAAGCTTCCCAAAAAAGTTCTGAGGCTCCATTATAGCTACCTTGCCAAATTCCATTATAGCGATCGCCTTTGTATCCTATTCTTTCATCAGGGATCTCAAGAACATGTCGTTTAGTTCTCCAGCAGTGAAATCTCGGTCATAATTTCTTAGACCGTTGACGATTTTAAAGAATTTCTCATAGGTATCTGATATGCTATCTCTTGGGTCTTGCTTGAAGACTTGTACTCTTGATTCAGCAGAGATCTACGATCATCTCTGACTTCTTCTGTACCTTCCATCAAGACAATAAGAAAATCCCACATCTCTTTGGCAGACTTATAGTGAAAAAGATTTTGCAACATGGAGTCATCCACTACACTAGCAATAATGTTCTTTGCCTTCTTGTCCAAGGCAACAATGGCAATCTTGTCCTTATTAAATCCAACATATTTTTAGGAACTTGTACATTTAAGTTGACTGTAGATGTTGTCATTAGAATGTGAGGACCTTCTTCAACAATCTAAAAGATTCCTGGGTCGGCGGCTTCCATGTAGAACCTGACTCTTTCCTTCCACATAAGAAAGTTCTCTTTAGTGCATACCGACAACTTCATGGAAGAATCCATGTTTCTGTCCATTCCAAACATGGTGTCTTTGAACAACTAGAAAGAGGACTTTGTTCAAGGTGTTAACCTCTTAATGAACAACCTACATCTGATACCAATTGAAAGTATCTAGTTGCTACCAAAATCACTTAGAGGGGGTGAATAGGTAAGTTCTATGGCGTTTATGCGGAATAAAAAACATAAAAGAAATGCACACATGAATAATGAGCACACACACGAACACAAGGATTTAGAGTGGTTCCACGGAATGAGTAAGTCCACTTTCCTGCCTCACCTATCTAGCACTCCCGGCTAGACTAGGCTACTTCACTAATCTCAGATTTAAATAATCTTACAACTCGGAGTTAGAAACTCCTACAAACTCGGAGAACATCTTATCCGACGCTCGATCCTCTAAACTAGGATCTACAAAAACTCGGAAAATAACTTCCTACAAAAAATATTGTAAAGGGGTTCTTACAACTCTTTAGATTGAAAGACACTCTTCTAAAATCTCTAAGATATTTAACTTCTACAGATCTGAAAATTATGGATCTTCTTCTTCCTTTACTGAAATGAAATTCTTGATCTTGAAAGGGGAAGAAGAAATCTTCTCTTGAGAAATGTGGATCTGAAAACTTGGGAGATAACTAGATCTGAAAAGAACTTGAAAGAATCTGGAATCAAAGATCTTGTTGAATCTTGTCTTTGAGATGGATCGTGCAAGAAGCTTTGTCAGCAGCAAACATGTCAATTTGCGAGAGAGAAGATAGCTGACAGACGATTTGCGATTTTTTAAAATAATGCACGATTAGGGTTAGATGAAAAAACCCTTAAGAATTAATAGGAATCCTTCTCAAACGACTATAAATGAAATCTAAGGAAGGACCTCCACGTGTACTGTATATGGTGAAGACCTAAAAGGAAATCCATCTGCGCATTTGAAAAGGAAATGCTTCGTTTTCATTCATTGAGTGAACTCGTGAAATCATTGACTACTCGACGAATTCACTTAGTGACTCGATGAAAATATCTTAGCAGAAAGCTGAGACGGGAAGGCACTATAACTGAGATCACTCAAGAACTTCTCGAGAGCACCCGATGAATTCATCGAGGGTTCACGAGAAACCAGCAGACCACTCGACGAATTCGTCGTGTGTTCTCGAGTGAACACTTTATTACACGACGAATAATACTTGAGACATTACTCGAGACCTATCAAGTTATCTCGACAAATTCTTCTAGTCCACTCGAGATGTCTCGACGAATTCGTCGAGTCTTCTCGAGTGTACTCGACGAATTGACTTGAATGAATTTTCTTCCATTCCTGAACACAACAACTACTTTATCTTGACTCCTCCATAGTGTTTGAATAAGAAGTATACCCCAATAGAGAGATTTCACATGAGTCAACAAAGGTCTACACAATGAGGGATTACATTACATTGGCATGTGCTTATGATTCATTGAAACTTGACATTGGTTTGTACTTAGCAATTACTATCCTGCAAACACATAACTAAAATACCAAATCAAACACAATATCAATTCATCTTAGTTCAAGGGGGACTTCTTCAAATCAAGGCTATTGTGGTTACAATACCCAACAAAAGTCATGAGAAAGGCAAACTAAAATCATGAAGGAAATATCCTGAGTAATTATGCGTCGACTTGAATTTGACGCAATGTCAACTAAAAGTTGACGTTACTCCGACTGGATATCAGCGCATCTTCAGAAGTCAAGTCAATAAATCGTCGACTAGATATCGATGTAGAAGGCAGAAGTCGATGCATACATTCTTTCAAGATAAAGGCGATGCAACATCGATTAGTATTCGACGTAGAAGCCAGAAGTTGAAGCCCACAGATGCGTCGATTCGAAAACGACACAACGTCGATAACAGAGTTCAATGCAAAGCTGAGGTTTTTGGAGCGGATCTCGATGTTGGAATTTTAAGGTGCGTAGATATGACGTCAGAAGTTATTCAACGCAACCTCGAACACAGTCAAATAATTGGAAACTTCCTGGAATGGATTCTGATGATTATTTAGAATGTATATATGGAAGATATTTGAAACATAACGGATAGCACATGTACAAGAAGAGAAAGAATCATTCCAGAGAATCAAAGGTGTTAAAATTGGAAGTTATGTAAAAGGTTATTGACGGGCTGTCAACATAGATAGAAAAAGAGAAATAATTATGTCTGGGCATTCCAACTATAGAAGAATAAGAAAGGGAAAGTCATTCAATTCAAATTCAAATGGATTGACAGAAGGATTACCACATATTATTTGAAGGAGTATAATAGATATAAGATTTTGATCTCTCCCTCTCCATGCAAGACTCTACCCGACAGATCTCTGTACATCATTCTCCTTCTACAAGCTGCAGAAAGTTTCTTCTTCCTCCATCTCTAAAAGAAGCTAACAAAAGATTCAGAGATCAAGGCTGGATCACTGCTTATAATCCTTGCATTTTCTTCTAAGCACGGATTCATCCTCTGATAAAGGATCCAAAACACTTAGTGCCTAGAATCCCCAATTGTTGGTTATAGAACAATCACCAAGGGGGGGGGGGGTGGGGGGGGGGGGGGGGTTACGTGATTACTGCTGTTTTAAAATATTTTGCAACAAATGAGTTTAATGAAAGCACTGCATAGAAGAATCACAGAAAATCTCAGCACACATACAAGACGAGATGTATAGAGGTTCCTCAAGACCCGGTGTCTTGAGTAGTCCTCTGTCCCTCTGCGCCTACCAAGCTATGTGCTAGGCTCGGCAAACTCCGCCAATGTCTCCGGCCCGCAAGCCTTACAACTCAGACCCGCAAGTCCCTACAGCCTAGACCCGCAATCCCCTTCACTGCACCCAAGCCCGCAAGCTCGACACTCAGGCCCTCAAGCCTTTGCAGCCTAGGCCCTCAAGCCCCTTCACTGCACCCGAGCCCTCAAGCTCGACACGTTTGGACCCGCAAGTCCTTCTGCCCTAGCCCTCAAGCCTCACAGATCTCAAGCCCTCATGCTTGACACACTGATCTGAAAACAGATCTTACAAGTGTGTCCCATAATCGTTACAAAGATAGATTTACAATATTGATTCAGCCTAATGGAGATCGCCTTCTTTTCTTGAAGAGGATGCTTTTGCTTGAAGCTTGATAGTGCAAATTTTCTTCAAGCTATTTTCTATCTGGAACTCTTCTTAATCAGTCGATGAAGCTAGACTGATTCTCTTGAGAACTACCGCTCATAAAACCAAACCAACTAACCTCCCGTAACCACGGGGTGTGGGTGAGTGCATTATTAAATTAGTCTTGCATAACAGTTTTACTCTTACGATTTAGGGTTAATCTTGGACTTCCCGAGGTCTACCCTATGAGGGGCTCGCAGCGATACTAGGAGGTACGATGAGATGATAGCCCAAACCACCCTTTCTCAAGACACTTAATATTATAGGTAACTACCCATAAGAATACCCTTTTTATCATTGCACTTGGATTATCCTAAGTACTTTATGACCCTCTAAGGGGAAAGACGACCTATCGTCAATCCCGAGCACAAGCTTGCCCCTTAACTACCGGGCACACTCAACATATAGACTCCTATTGGTGACCTCAAATCTCTTCAACCAGACCAGGTACACCAACTACCTCCCATTCCCGCTAGTGGGCTACTAGTTATGTTAAGTCTACAGTTTCTACTATACGCAGACCAAATGAGCTATATGAGTTGTATGAGAGGAGGTACTTCAAATATTCATCCACATGACTTAAGATTATTACTGGGAGTCTATCATGATATTATAAGACTAAATCCAGAGGATCATATTTTTCCTTAATTATTTGGCATTTATTATAATTTCTCCAACATTGGCCAAGTATGAAATTGAACATGAAGTGTAAGATGTTCTTATGATATGGCCCCCATAAAATTATGGAAACTCTACTATGTCAAAATAACAGTAAATGCAAAATATCACAATTTTACAATAAGGTATTGGCCTCTAATTATAACATTGAATATTTATCCAAAATTAGAAATTAAAGAAGGAACCACCAAAAATACTTGTCCAAAAATTATGGCAAAATTACCAGACCTCTATATCGATCAGACAAGTTTACTGACTGAGTTTTATAATTTATCAAAATAATTTAGTGACAAAAACAAATATTTCAAGTAAATCTAAACTAGGGCACATTGTGAAGTAACCTACTGATAAATAATTCCAATAATAATACAAAAATTCACAGAGCTTTCGAATACCCTAAAATATTTTATCACCAAGTTTTACAATTTTCCAGAGAATATTTGGCCCTTATTTATTCACCATCATCTTAAGACAAAATATATGACTTGTGAATGAAGTACTAATTAAATCAATTCAAAAATTGTACAAAAAATACCAGAGGTTTATACCATCATTATATGGGCAGTACCAAACTTTCATCAAAATCCAAGATAAATTAAGCATGTAAATTTCTCTTATAGGAAAGTGCCCTAAAAGGTTATAACCTAATTTAGAGGGGAAAAAGTGTTCCTAAAATTCTTATAAAATTACCTAGAGCATATTTACACCCTATGAACCTATATACCAAGTTCCATAACCATTCAAGGACATATGACCCTATGTCCTTCACAGGGCTCAAAGTACAACCCTAGGGTTAGAACTAGGGTTCTAGGGCACATCCACCCCAAACCACTCATGGGTGTGTTTTATATCATACTAAACTAGTGACCAATGTTTCATCACTTTTGGATGATGGTTGACCCCTTAAATCCACCAAGAGCACTTTTGACCTAAATAGGTCTAGTTTGACCAAACTTGGGTTTATTAGTTACCCAACCAAATTAGTTTTTACGAGAGTCAAGTTATGACCCTAAAGACCACCCACCAAAATTTGGAGGGGTTTGGATGTCATTAGACCATACAATTAATTTATATATGAATTATTAAATTTTTACAAAAACCTTAAAAATGTTCTCCAAAAATTCCCATTTTTGGATAAGATTAGGGGGTATGTATAATTAGACTATGATCCAAATTTCAAGTCAACATCATTAACCAATAAAAAGTTATTCAAGAAATAGTGGTTGTCCTACACTAAGGACCAGTCCCACTAAAATGTCCCAACAGGGAGCTACAATGCTCCTTTTGGGCTGAAATTAATTTTAAAATAAAGTAGACTCCAAGGGATACAACTTTGGTGTTGACCACTTTTGCTGCCCTAAGTATTTTCTATAACCAATTTAATGTACACCATATAAAAAGACAGAAAATTGAATAATAAAACAATTAATATAAAACTTGTTGTACAGGGGAAATCAAGACACCCATGCAACTTCTTCCTTGAGCCGATGGCCGAGATTCGTTCCTCCTGTAGCCTCTTCCAGCCCATTTTCCTGGCCATCCGGCCACCTCCCTGGCCGGCCACCACCACCTCCGTTGAGGTGGTGGCTATCAACAGGTGGCAGCACGGCCGCCGGAGGGGACGATTCCGGCGAACCCATACCTCATTTTTTCATGGAAAAATCCAAAAATCTCACATGGGATCGGGCTCAATTGAGCCCAATGTCTCTCCTATTTGATCTAGGATACTAGCACAAGGGGAGAGGAGGAGAAGCGGACCTTGATTGGAGCCCGGCGACGATCATGGCTTTTCCCCTCTCCGGCGAGCTTGCCCGATCTCTCCATTCTCCACTAAAACCTTCAATCCAATATATGATTTCGACTGCCATCCACCTTTTGAAGCTAATGGTTGAGTTGGATTTGAGAATGGGGGCTGTATAGGGGGCATTTGAGGGGGGAATTTTCGGCCATGGTCATTAAGGCTTCTTTGGAAAACTGAAATCTCATCAATTCAGCCACCATATGGACTGGAAAAACTCCTAAACTTCTTGTAACAGCCAGGGGAGATGAATCCCCATCAATTGGGAGATCATTTGGCCTCCTTTGGCCATGAATGACATTACTCCCTCTCTTTCCCTCTCCTCCATTTTTGGGGAAAATGGAGTTTCTCTCTTCTGGCCGAATTTCTTGAAATTATATGTCAATTTCAGTAACTCCCAACGCCATTAGCTAGTGGAAAACCTCAATTGGGTCTAGCCCAAGTGCATTGGGCTTGATTAGGTCAAAATAGATCATTTTGACCTAAATTTAGTATGGAGTTGACTTTGGTCAATTTGACCATTTGGGTTGACCCCAATGGGTGGGTAGTGACCCATTGGTCTCTCTTAAGGGTTAGGAAGGTCTAGGTAAGGTCAATTTGGCAAGGTGGAGGCCAATTGACCACAATATGGCAATTTGACCAAAATAGGGCTAGAGTTGACTTTGATCAAATTGGCCAAATTGGTGGCCCCATGGTGGGGCTTTTTGGTCCATTGGGTCCCTAATATCCTTATAAGAGTAGGGGCAAGGTCAATTTTGTTGGATCAATTGGCGCCCTTAGAGGGGGGGGGGGGGGGTTAATAAGGGAATAAAGTTCTTTATAAATTTTTAGACGATTTACTAAATTGTTTAGAGTAAATTAGAATGAAATAACAATTTAACTTAAAGGAAGAAACAATTGTAATTTGCAATTTTATAACTTCTGCCAAATGATAGAAATCAAGTAAACACAAAAAGAGACATGATTATATTATATAAAAAAGGTGTTTACATAAATTTGATTTCAATATCGCTAGAAATCAGAGGCGTACAAAGTAAAACAATTTTTCCTTTTCTATACCGACTTGTATCCCCACAAACCGGTTGGCATTAGCCTATCCTTCCCCAGATATGGCCTCAAGCCGCTCTAGCCAATCCTTCCCCGGATACAGCCTCAAGCCGCTCTAGCCGATCCTTCCCCGGATATGGCCTCAAGCACCCCCTATATCTAATCTCCTAGACCTAGTCGCCAACTCACGTGGCGAATTACCCCCTAAGCCATGCAAGGACCTAGTCGCCAACACAAGGCGAATTATCTATACGGTTACAAAATTGAATGAAATGTAAATAATGATAACAACTATAAAAACTCCCTATATGAGATCTTCTGAAGTTGATCATTATAGTGTGAGTGAGGTCGAAGCGATCGTCCTTTGGATGTAGCGTGACGTAGTCCTCCTCCGAAATTCTCCTTAAGCTTTTTGTGGGAGATCCATCTTCGGCAGCATAACAACAATGGATTTTTGGCACAAGTATTCTCTCGGGAAGCTCTCTCAGATCTCTGGAATAAAGGCTTCAATAATCCCCAACGTGAGCAAAACGAAATCAGGTCTTTAAATAACCATGGGAGCTAACGTGTGGCGTTAAGAGTTAACGCCGGCGTTAGTGAACGTGCACGTTCATGGCTGAAATCGCGCAACCGTCATGATTATGGTTGTTTGTGGATTCAACGCGGGCGTTAAGAGTCAACGTTGGCGTTGAGTTTTGTTCCCCTTTAAAGCTTGTCGAACGGCCTTTTCGTCGAATGCAGTTTCGTCGAGCGGCCTTCTCATTTCGTCGAACGACATTTTCGTCGAGCGGCCTTCTCATTTCGTCGAATGGCATTTTTGTCGAACGCAGTTTCATCGAATGGTTAGCGCCCAACGTTAAGACCTAACGCCTGGCGTTGTCTCTGGCTTCTCAACGTATTCGTTCTCGACGACATTTCTTCTCGACGGATTCCTTCTCATCGATTTCCATCTCAGCAGTTTTTAACGCGGGGCGTTAACAACTAACGCGAGCGTTAGCACACTTTCCAGAGAGTCATCTCCAATCTTTTTTCTACCTGTGGAGTATTGCACCTATAGTTCCTGTACACTCTAAACACACGACAAGGAAGATCAAAGACAATTTGGGATTAATTATTCTCAAACAAAGGGATGTGACACACATGTCCAACAATCTCCCACTTTTGATAATAACAAATCCTCTTAGCATGAAATCATTAAAGGTGATTATAGAATATGATAAGCGAGATAATAGTGCAATTATAGTATTTGAACGTGATAATATGCATACTCCCCATATCTTAATGCTCCACCTACATAAATGTAATTTATGTTTTACTCCCCTTAAATGATTGATTACATGAATTAGTCTCCCCGTATTCTTCTATATTTCTCCTATATAGATTTCTTCAATTAATCTCCCACTTTTGGTATTATCAAAAGAAGGTAGGGTGAGGGCAGTAAGGAGACATTTCTTATAAATGATAAAGCATGATCAAGCTTTTGTAATATAGATAATGATAAAGATTTAAAGCATAGTATATATATAAGAGATTTCAAATAAAAAGATAAGAGTTGTAAGCAAGCGGAAGATTATAAGAAACATCTTTTTGTAAGCATGAAAAGCATAAGTAAAAATATGAGTTTTAAGTTCAAAATGTAAAGATGTTTTAACCTTTTTGAAATCTCATAGTTTTACATAAAGATACCAAGCATGAAAATGAACATATCAAAAAGGAATATACTACAATGTTACTTAATTTTAAGTTCAAGAGATACCAAAACATTGTAGAGATCATGCTAGGTTATCTAGTGCATTTGTTATATAAAGAGTAGTATAGATAAATCATTAGAATCCAATACTCATGAGAAGAAGTGTTATGAAAGATAATGATGTGCACATAAGTGTATTTTGGGGAATATTAACAATTGATTTAAATCACAAAATACAAGACATATGTAAAGTAAAGTGCATAATAAAACACAAGTAATTTAACTTTCACACACTTTAATGCACACTATCTTATAAAAAGTGGTGTATTAATCAAGGGTTGCACAAGATAATTTACTATTCTTTCCAAGGTTCAAGTAGTGCTTGGTGGAGTTATATTTGTCTACATATATAATTTTTTGTTCACATTTGTGCGACAACATTCTCCGAATACACTTGTTTTACAAACCCAAAATTTTTGAAACTTAACCACTTTTCAAAATTTCATAAGTGCAATTCAAATGTAGTGTAGATAATAAACGTATGCAAGTTTTAATTTATTATACAAATACAATACACCAACAAGCATTTTTAGATTAAAACACACATGTTGATTACCAAAATAAGTGAGTGAAAGGTATCATTATCAATCATAATACATTTACTCATACTTAGAGACATGTTAAGCTTGGTTCTACACATATTTTTCAATACAATTGATGCACTTTAAATAGATATATCAAAGCATGATAAACAAAACAATGTTCATAGTAATTTGAAGGAATAAATGTTAACATTGTAAATAATTCTAAATAATAGAATTCATTCATGCTTGATATTAGCAATAAAGATCATACAGCTTTTTTTTTTGAAAATTTTTAATGAAATAAAAATAGAAAAATCACAAAAGTATATTTTTGTATTTTTTAATTTTGAATATAAACTAAAGTACACGATTTTTTGAGGATTTTTAGAAATTTAAAAATCAGAAAATTCCAACACCCACGCTAACGCCGGCGTTAGGGCTAGCGCTGGAAACAGTACATGATTTCTTGAGAATTTGAAAAATCTGATTTTTGATATTTATTAAGTGTCCTTAGAGTAGTCTTATACACAAATTTTGTAATTTTTGGAGATGTCTTGATTGCTCAAATTGCATAAAACATTAACATTTTACATGTTATTAATCCTAAGATGTCTAAGACTCCTAATTCCAACCTTAACATTTGAAACCTTACATCGGGAAGAGGTTTAGTAAATATATCAGCAAGTTGAGAGTCTGTGCCAATGAAACTTATCCTAACATTTTCCTTTTTAATGTGATCCCTTATGAAATGATGACGCACATCTATATGTTTGGATCTAGAGTGGTGTACCAGATTATTTGTGAGATCAATGGCACTTTTGTTGTCACATTTTAATTCTATAAGTTTTAGATGAAAACCAACGTCCACTAAAGTTTGGCTCATCCATAGAGCTTGTGCACAACAACTCCCTAATGCAATGTATTTAGCCTCCGTGCTGGAGAGTCCAACCGAATTTTGTTTCCTACTAGACCATGCAACTAATGAAGTTCCTAGAAAATGACAAGTACCACTAGTGCTTTTTCTATCAAGTGAACAACCAGCATAGTTCGAATCAGAGTAGCCGTGAAGTGTAAATGAATTATTGTGCGGGTACCATAATCCTAATCTACATGACCCAATAAGATATTTAAAAATTCATTTTACAGCTTTTAAATGAGATTCTTTTGGATTGGCTTAAAATCGAGCACATAAGCATACGACAAACATAATATCGGGTCTAGTTGCACTAAGATAAAATAGGGATCCTATCATACCTCTATATAAGGTTTGATCAATTGAAATTCCTGATTCATCTTTTCCAAATTTAAGTGATGCACTCTTTGGTGTAGAAGCATGTTTAAGGTTTTCAAATCCAAAATGCTTAAGCATATCATAGACATATTTGGTTTGACATATAAAAATACCATCATTTCTTTGTGATATTTGAAAACCAAGAAAATTAGAAATTTCTCCTACTAAACTCATTTCAATTTCATTTTTCATCACTTTAATAACTTCATTACACAACTCTTCATTAGTAGATCCAAAGATTATATCATCAACATATATTTGCAAAATAATTAAATCATCATTATTATGTTTAATGAAGAGAGTATTATCGACACTTCCCATAATATAACTGTGCTTTAATAAAAATGATGTAAGTCTTTCATACCATGCACTTGGTGCTTGTTTTAAACCATAAAGCGCTTTTTCTAGTTTATAAACATGATTGGGAAGTTTTCATTAATAAAACTGGGGGGTTTTTCAACATAAACTTTTTCTTTTACAAACCCGTTGAGAAAAGCACTTTTTACATGCATTTGAAATAGTTTTATTCTTTTAAAGCTTGCAAATGCTAGAAAAATTCTAATAGATTCCAACCTAGCAACGGGTGCAAAACTTTCATCAAAATCTAATCCCTTAATTTGTGAATATCCTTGTGCTACTAAGCGTGCCTTATTCCTAGTGATTCTAGACTCACCATCTAATTTATTTTTAAAAATCCATTTTACACCTACAACCGGGTGATTAGATGGTCTTTCTACTAATTTCCAAACATTATGTCGCTCAAATTTTTCTAACTCTTCATTCATAGCCAAAAACCAAAATTCATCATTTAAAGCGGTAGAAACGGTTTTTGGTTCAATTTCGGAAACAAAACAGATATTTGAATATGATTCATGAAGAGAAGAGCGAGTTCTTACCCCGGATGGATGGTTCACCAATTATTAATTCCCGTGGATGATCCTTTGTGAATTTCAAGGCACTTAGAGGTACATATTCATCTTCCTTGGCCTCCTCTTCTTCTTCTTTGGAAGATTCCTCATCACCATGCTCCAAAGCTTGTAAGAGATCATCCTCGTTGCCTGCGGAAAGTTTTTCTACACAAGGAACAAACTCATCAAATTTTACATTTATTGACTCTTCAACTCTACTAGTTCTTTTATTAAAAATTCTATAAGCTTTACTAGTTGAAGAGTACTCAAGAAAAGTTCCTTCATCACATTTTTCATCAAACTTTCCCAAGCAATCTTGTGTATTCAAAATAAAACATTTACAAACAAAAACTTTGAAATAAGATATATTAGGCTTCTTTTGTTGTGGTGTGCGTGGTGCAGAGAACTCATGTTTAATGCCTAACATATCACAAAAGGATGTAAATTATTCATTTTCAAATTCTCCTCCATGATCCGAGCGAATGCATTTAATTTTTAAATCACTTTCATTTTGAATACGAGTACATAATTTTGCAAATTCACAAAACCCATCGGATTTGGAAGAGAGAAATAATGTCCAACAATATCTTGAAAAATCATCTATTAAAACATATGTATATAATCTACCACCAAGACTTGCAGTGCTAACAGGACCAAAAAGATCCATATGAATTATTTGCAAGGGTCTTGTAGTAGAAATGAAATTTTTACTTTTGATAGAGGATCTAGAAAATTTACCTTTTTGACATGGTGAACAAAGTGAAGGTAAAGTTCCATTTAACTTAGGCAATCCTCTAATTAAATCACTTTTGGCAAGTTTTACAATAAGCGTTGTGCTAGCATGTCCTAGCCGTCTATGCCAAAGTTCTAATTCATCATTTTTAGTGATAAAACATTTTATAGATGATTTAGAAAGATCGTGAAAAGAAACTAGATAAACATTATGTATTCTTGGTGCAGTTAGTAAAATATCTTTTGTAGTAGGATTAGCTATTTTGCATAGATTAGTGGAAGATTCAAATAACACATCTAATCCTTTATCACATAATTGGCTAATAGAAATTAAATTGTGTTTTAATCTTTTCACATAAAGAACATTAGATACAGTAAAGGATTTTTACCAACTGTACAAATTCCCATGATCCTCCTTTTCCGTTGTCACCAAACGTCACGATCCCTCCCTTTTTCTTTTCTAGGCTAAGGAACTTTGCTTTATTGCCCATCATGTGCTTGGAGCATCTTGAATCTAAGTACCACACATCTTCATTGTCCTTAGCCTGCCTGCACATCTAGAAAGAAGATGAGAGTAAAGATCTGGATACCCAAGTGGAACCACCCATAGAATAAGTGGAAGCCTTAGGTACCCAGATTTGTTTTAAAGTATTTTGTTTTATTTTCCTGCAAGAACTAGATGTGTGACCTAACCTATAACAATTTGCACACGAAATAAAGGGGGTTGAGTCCCTTTTCTGGAATATTTTCTTGCGGAAGAAATTGGATTTATAGAAGAAAAACATTTTGAAAAGAAAATTCAGACTTCTTGTATGAGGTGCTAGCGCCGGTGTTAGTGGCTAGCGCCGGGCGGTAGCCCTCACCTCGATATCCAAGCCCAAATTTTCCAGAACCATGGCACTGGTTCCCTAAAATCATTTCCAGTGATTTTTGGCCTATTCCAAATTTTTTAATGGCCATGGTGAGATCATGAACTTGTGCCTTAAGTGAAGAATTTTCTTTCACAAGCATGACACACCTATTTTCAAAACCTTTTTTTATTATTTTTTATTTGCAAAAGAGAGTCTTCTAATTTCCTTTCTAATTCCCCCTTCTCTTTTGTAAGAGTTTTGGCATGACAGAGGGCTTCAGAAAGTGACTCTTCAATATCTTTTGCCAATTTAGTGGAGTGATCACACTCTTGGCAAGAAACCTTTCTCTTTTCTAAAACAATTAATTTTTTGGAAAGCTTTTGATTTTCTTTAATAAGAGATTCATTTTCACGATTCAATAAAATACTATCTTTCATATTTTTATCAAAAGCTTTGCAAGTTTCAAGGAATTCACTAAAGAGTTCATCATAAGTGGGAGGAGTTACCTCAGTGTCGCTAAGAACACTGGTGTCGTCGCCGTCGTTTCCATGTCCCATGAGGCACATGTTTGCTTCCTCATCTTCGCTTGATGAAGACCCTCTTGATTCTTCAGAGGAGGAGGAGGAGGAGTCATCCCATGTTCTAGCTTTTAGCACCTTCCTCTTCTCCTTCCCTTTGTGTCGCTTTTCCTTCTTCTCCTTCAAGAACTTTGGGCACTGGCTCCGAATGTGCCCGGTCTTCCTACAATGAAAGCATTTTGGTGGAGGTCTCTCTTCTTCATCGTCGCTCTCCTTTTCCTTCTTTGAGGATGACCCTTTCCATCTTGCATCCTTTTGGATAAATTTCCGAAAAGTGTTTCTCCTTTCCGGATTTCGCATGAACTTTCGGAAGTTCTTCACCAAAAGGCTTTCTTCATCTTCATCCTCATCCTCTTGGCACTCCTTCTTTGATTTGAGTGCCAACGCCTTCTTCTTTGGATCCTTGTTGTATTCATCATATTGGATTTTGAGTTCTACCTCATGGGTTTTGAGATTCCCAATGAGGTTCTCAACTTGGAGCGTTCTTAGATTGTGCGATTCTGAAATGGCCGTCACCTTCGGGTTGAATTTTGGAGGAAGGGAACAAAGAATCTTTCGGACCAAGTCGTCGTTGGAGAAGGTCTTTCCAAGAACTTTGGAGGCATTGACGATCTTGGTGAAGCGCGTGTACATGGCATCAACATCTTCACTTTCATCCATCCGGAATTTTTCATATTCCGACTCAAGTTGGAAAAGCTTTGAATCTTTAACCTGCGATGTACCTTCATGAGTAACTTCCAAATGATTCCAAATTTCATATGCAGTAGTACATGCAGAAATTCTATTAAATTCATTTTTATTTAACGCACAAAATAAAGCATTCATGGCCTTAGCATTATTTTTGCATTTTAGCTTATCCCTGTCATCCCATTTATCTTTTGGTTTATCTAAAGTTATCTCTCCAACTTCAATTGTAGGAGGAGAGTATTCCTCTTCTACCATATTCCATACCTCAACATCTAGGGTCATAAGAACACATCTCATCCTATTTTTCCAGTAATTATAATCTGACCCGGTAAATAGTGGAGGTCTACTAATTCCCTGACCCTCGGAAAAAGCGAGATCATAAGACGCCATTATTCCTAGTTTTTAAACCGTTTGGAATAACCTAGCTCAAATACCACTTGTTGGATCGATTGGCGCCCTTAGAGGGGGGTGAATAAGGGAATAAAATTCTTTATAATTTTTTAGACGATTTACCAAATTGTTTATTGTAAATTAGATTGAAATAATAATTTAACTTAAAGGAAGAAACAATTGTAATTTGCAATTTTATAACGTATGCCAAATGATAGAAATCAAGTAAACACAAAAAGAGACATGATTATATTATATAAAACATGTGTTTACATAAATTTGATTTCAATATCGCTAGAAATCGAAGGCGTACAAAGTAAAACAATTTTCCTTTTCTATACCGACTTGTATCCCCACAAACCGGTTGGCTTTAGCCTATCCTTCCCCGGATATGGCCTCAAGCCGCTCTAGCCAATCCTTCCCCGGATATGGCCTCAAGCCGCTCTAGCCAATCCTTCCCCGGATATGGCCTCGAGCACCCCCTAGATCTAATCTCCTAGACCTAGTCGCCAACTCACGCGGCAAATTACCCCCTAAGTCGCGCAAGGACCTATTCGCCAACACAAGGCGAATTATCTATACGGTTACAAAATGGAATGAAATGTAAATAATGATAACAACTATAAAAACTCCCTATATGAGATCTTCTGAAGTTGATCGTTGTAGTATGAGCGAGGTCGAAGCGATCGTCCTTTGGATGTAGCGTGACGTAGTCCTCCTCCAGAATTCTCCTTAAGCTTTTTGTGGGAGATCCATCTTCGGCAGCATAACAACAATGGAGTTTTGGCACAAGTATTCTCTCTGGAAGCTCTCTCAGATCTCTGGAATAAAGGCTTCAATAATCCCCTACGTGAGCAAAACGAAATCAGGTCTTTAAATAACCACGGGAGCTAACGCGTTGCGTTAAAAGTTAACGCCGACATTAGTGAACGTGCACAGTCGTTGCTGAAATCGCGCAACCGTCAAGATCATGGCAGTTTGTGGATTCAATGCGGGTGTTAAGAGTCAACGCTAGCGTTGAGTTTCGTTCCCCTTCAAAGTTCATCGAACGGCCTTTTCGTCGAACGCAGTTTCGTCGAGCGGCATTTACGTCGAGCGGCCTTCTCATTTCGTCGAACGGCATTTACGTCGAGCGGCCTTCTCATTTCGTCGAACGGCATTTTAGTCGAACTCAATTTCGTCGAACGGCTAGCACCCAGCGTTAAGACCTAACGCCTGGCGTTGTCTCTGGCTTCTCAACGAATTCGTTCTCGACGGCATTTCTTCTCGATGGATTCCTTCTCAACGGTTTCCTTCTCAGCGGTTTTTAACGCGGGGAGTTAACAACTAACGCGAGCGTTAACACACTTTCCAGAGAGTCGTCTCCAATCTGTTTTCTACCTGTGGAGTATTGCACCTATTATTCCTGCACACTCTAAATACACGGCAAGCATGATCAAATACAATTTGGGATTGGTATTCTCAAACAAAGGAATGTGACACACATGTCCAACAAATTTGACATGGTGGAGGCCAATTGACCCTAATTAGGCTACCTTGACCAATTTAAGGTTAAGGTTGACTTTGGCCAACTTGACCGCTTTGGTTGACCCCAATGGGTCCTTAGTGCTCTAAGGGGACCCCTAAAGGGTTAGGTATGCTATGGTGGGGTCAAAGGGTCAAGATGAGGCCCTTAAGTCCAACCCTATGCATGTAAACTAGAAATTGCTATTTGCAAACTACTATGGTTTCCTTCTTCTTGGCTAAGGCCAAGTGGTCTGTTCAAGCTTCCTAGGGTTTTGTCATGACCTAGTCATGACAAACCACTTTAGGGGTCTAGTTATTTGGGGGATGTTACATACCAACTGTCATAACCCGCATTTTCACACGAATTTAATAAATATTATCAGAGCAAGGGGAAAATACGCGTCATGATGCCACGTCATACATGGGACAACTACAGACGCTCAGGAAAACACTCCTTACGAACATTTATAAAAGACATTAATGTGATTGAGTTAAATAAGAAAAGAATTTAAATTTTTAGCTTAAGACCATGTTCCTCGGTCCAGTGGATCAACTAGTCCATGAGTATGAAACTATACATACGCAGCGAAAAAATAGGTTTATTTTAGCCTACACGAGCATGAAGATCAACATTCCGGAAATGATATGCACATATCTAAATTTAGTATAACTAAGGAAGGATTTTTCTACGATCTTCAAAGTATGTGATATTTACTTAAAATCATGTTATGCAAGAATGTCATGTTCGATATTTAAAATAACTCATGCATCCTAACATAAAACTTCTCAGAGAGCAAGTATATAACTGAATAGTAAGTAACAGCTGAAAAGCTAGCAAGTAGTCTAACTCTGAAAAACCAAAGCTACAACTAAAGCAAAGGAACAACTACCTCACAACAGTGAGGGGAGAACGAACAACTGCAACTAACTGCGGCTCTGAAGACACCAACTCTACTACCCAAACCGCTACAGCTCTGAGTTTGAGACATTCAAAAGAAAAGAATGCCTCGGCAAGAAAGTGCAAGTGGCAGTAATAAAAACCAAGATTCTACACAAGGGTTAGCAACAATCAAAATAATAGATTGCAGAAAAGAGAACTAAAAAGATAAGCATTTATTAGCTTACAACCCGAGCCAGCTCAAATGAGTGCATTCGGTAAGAGAAATGCATGCACCAAAGTAAGGGCCAAACTGAACAAGCCAACCACATGTCTGTCGTTGCGGCTCAAAGGTGTTGATCAAACTGATCAAAGCCAACCACATGTCTGTCATTGCGGCTCAGTGATGATGGTCAAACTGATCAAAGCCAACCACATGTTCGTCATTGCGGCTCAGAGGTGATGATCAAACTGATCATATCCAATCACATGTCCGTCATTGCAGCTCAGAGGTGATAGGCAAACTAAACATCATAATACACTCACACACCCACATATATGTAAGCATATATGTTTATAAGCACTTGAGACTGATCAGCTCGAGGAAAGGGCATCATTTAACGCCGGGCAATACGAGCCTTGGGTGTATGATCCCCAAGTAGGAGGCATTGTGACGGTGGTATATTCCACTAACGCTTACAGCCCAACCTATATACAGGAGTCTTGCGGTAGTGGCTCCAATCCACTCAAACCAACAGCCCAAAAGAGGCACTGCGGTGGTGACTTTTAGCTCACACAACCAATAGAATCCAACACAGCATACCTAGTTAATAAATCCAATAGAGCAAACAGAGGAGTGTCAAGCAGGAAAATAGGATTTTAGATGGTTTTAACCACAACTCAAGACGATAGACACAATAAGCACAAGATTCAACATTCAACATAATAACGGGTTGAAGATTTCAGCATGCCGACACCATGCAAGGCTTGGTGTCGGAACAAGACAAAGATAAGCTTAACACGAAGGCCAAATACCAGAATAATACTCAACGGTTCATTAGAAAACACTCGGTGAGTCCAAACTTGACTCCCGACGAACTTCTCATAACAACACGACGAAGAAGGCATAACTTCACCTAAAGTATCAATGAATGGACTTAAAATGCTTAATAACATAGCTTAAGATACTCAGGAACACCCGACAAAAGAACATAAAAATATGATGAACAATTCAGAATATGCGATGAAATCGATAGAAAGACTTATCAAAAGTTGACGGGAACACTTAACGAAAGTCGACAAGAAAGACTTAACAAAAGTCGACGGAAAGGACTTATATCAAATTCGACGGGAAAACTTATCTCAAGTCAACAGGAAAGGTAGATAAAATCGACGGGAAAACTTTATGAAAGTCGATGGGATAAGCTGCCCAAAATCGACGGGAAAAGCTTCCCATAATCGACGGGAAAAGCTCAAGAAAATCGACGGGAAAAAGCTTAGTCAAAATCGACTGGCTGTCCCGTCGATCGGCGGGCGGTCCCGTCGATCGGCGGGAAGACCTGACGATTCTTACTTAAAGGGCAGAAGACAACAAAAACTCAGCTAAGGCCAAGGAAAAATTCGACGGGAAGATTGTATAAAATCGACGGGAAATGTTAACTTATAATCAACGGAAAGATGGTATAAAATCGTCGGGAAAGCTCAAGTCAAGGAAAAATCGACGGGAAAGACTGGAAAAGGGCCCGATCGACGGGACGGGAGCCCGATCGATGGGACAGGAGTTCGATCAATGGGTGTCCCATCGATTCTTACTTAGATACTCGACAAAACCTGATCTCCCTGCCCTCTTCCGTCGATCGACCGGACGGGGTGCCGATCGATGGGAAGGCTTAAAATAGAAAAATTTCAGGAAACAGAACTAAGGCAAAATTGACTGGATAGACTCCATAAATGGAAATCGACGGGACAAACTTCTTCAAAGGAAAATTCCAGAAAAACTAAGTAGAATAATTTGACAGGAAACATAAGCTTGAAATCAAACCATCCAGAACACTCAATTAACAACATTTTAAGATAAAGTAAACCATTCAACAATTTTATACCAACATACAACATATAACACACAGAGGAGGAAAAATTGGAGAAGAATTCCAAAGGGGAAAAGAAAACAAACCACCACTTGTCTTTACTTGAAACACCGAAAAATGGCCTCTCACGCCCACCACGCCAAGGATCGGCTCAAACAGGGCCTATGCATGAAGAATCTACGAAGATCAGACAAAAAGAGGGTTAGGGCCGCTAACCCTAGCGCCAAAAATCTACGAAATGAACAAAACTTACCACACACGCGACGAGCACGGCGAGAGCTTTCCAAATCTTTGCTCCGGAGAAGATTTCGTGCACCGGAGCTCCGTCAGCGGCGGTCGGAAAGCTCAGAAAACCCTACTCTCTCCCTCTTTCTCACTCTCAAAACGTCTGGATCGGGAAATTAGGAAAGAAGAAGATGAAGAATGAGAATAGTAATAATAATATATATTTATAAATAGCGGAGAAGGATATTTGTATATAATATATATATATATATATAATCAGTTAGAAGAGGAATAGAATAATATATATATACTTAGACAGAGATGGAGGAAGACAGCCAAGCTAAATAATAATAATAATAATAATAATAATAATAATAATAATAAAAGGAAGGTCGAGCCAACGGTCGCCGATTCCAATGAAAATCGCACCGAAGACAGACATCGGCGCTACGAATCCAACGGAGAAGGCAAAAACAAAATCTGATGAGTCAAACTCAAGATATAAATTTTTGAAATTTGCGGAGACGATAATTTAAACAAATCCTTGGAAAATCACCGGGGCTCTAATAACGCTCGGATCACAACGAAACGTCGAAGAGACTCTCTAAAATTAATTAACTTAACTTTCTAACGTAATATTTTCCGATTCTGGCACACTCCAAAATTTGGTTGACTTGACGGAAAGAACGTGGAAACACGCAAATGATGGCGCACCGCAAACTTCACACTAACGTAATGACCTTACGTCAAAAATGACGTCAAAGAAGAATTAAAATAATTCTTGGAAATACATGGGCGTTACTGCCTGAGACTTCCTGGTAGGCTGAGATCGTCGGAGACCGCCTGAGACTGCTAGGCATGATGAGACCGTCAGAGACCGCCTGAGACCACCTGGCAGGCTGAGACCTACAGAGACTGCCTGGGACAGGCTGAGACCATTGGAGACATTCAGAGACCATCAGAGACTGTCAGAGACTGCCTGAGACCGGCAGGCAGGCTGAGACTGCCGGAGACCACCTAGCAGGCTAAGACCGCTGGTCTCCTGCAATGGTCAGCTCGGGGTGGATCGTCGATTTTTGGGTAAACATGATCCCCGCATTTTCGTTAAAATAAAACTTACTCACGAGAATCGAGATCCACCTTTTCTGTCAGGACAAAAACATGTGTATAAAAGAGTGCAAGTACATGTAGGAACTTGTCAGTGCCTGAAGATAACTTGCGAGCACCTTCTTATTTCTGTAAGAGAGTAGCGGAAGTATTTATGAAAGAAAAAACATTACGTGGGTACCTGAAGAGGAATCGCGAGCACCTGCTTATCTGCAAATGTTATGAAGTACAGGTATATGAAAAATAATACACGAGTACCTGAAGGAGAACTCGCGAACACCTATTACTATCTGCAAAAGATATGAAGAATAGGTATATGAAAAATAATACGCGAGTACATAAAGGAGAACTTGCAAACCCTTGTTACTATCTACAAAAGATATGAAGAATATGTATATGAAAAATAATACACGAGTACTTGAAGGAGAACTCACGAACACATGTTCCTATCTGCAAAAGATATGAAGAACAGGTATATGAAAAATAATACGTGAGTACCTGAAGGAGAACTCGCGAACACATGTTACTATCTGCAAAGGATACGAAGAACAGGTATATGAAAAATGATATGTGAGCACCTGAAGGAGAACTCACGAACACTTGTTTCTATCTGCAAAAAATATGAAGAACAGGTATATGAAAAATAATAAAGATATGTCAGGTACCTAAGACGACTTGCTGATACTTATTTTTATACACGTTTGAAGTGTATAAGAAAGAACACTTCCTTTATAGTGGAGAATATGAACGCTTATTTACAATCACTCACTTTGGTGTTGATGAAATAATATCTCTATATGAAGAGATGAGGTAGTACCCATGTTCGTGGAAGGAGAAGATAATATTCTGATAACCTTATATTCACGAATTCTAGAACAATGAGTGTGAAGTCAATATGGCTAGATAATTTTTGATTTACCGATAATAATGTTGCTAATGGAATTATATCAGTTGATGCCCAAATCAGCATATGATTGGATAAATCTGAAGTCATAAATAGATTAACCATGGAATCCAGAAATCCTAGAATGCCGACATGATGCGTTTGGGATTTTATGGTACCTGAAATATTAATAACCAACAAATAATTGTCTAGCTATTTGGAAGTATATTTGGATACATACTAAAGTTTGCTTAGTTATCTTGCAAGTGACATCACACCAACCTAACATTAGTTGTTAGTAATCTATCACAACCAATCTATTATCAAACGGATCATCTATATTCAAGCAAAACAAGACGATTAACTCGACAAGGTATCATGGCAATTAATGACAATCATACAGAGCAACAGATTTGGCTACCACTGCACATCTGCGAATAATTCTAGCGAGATGTGGTCTTGGTGGGTTTTACAACCCTAAAAAATATTCAGAGGTGGTATATCCACCCTTAACATCAAACAACAAACAACATAGGTGGTATTTCCACCCTTCACATCCACACAGTTTTATAAGTATTAACGTAAACAACAAGAAGTAAAGTAATGAAAAAGTTTAAGACATAATTGGATAAAAGTCTACAGTAAAGGATACGGCAGTGGATATGGATATACGGCTTGATATATCTTACTGCTGAGGATGTCTTCACGATGATAGATGCGGGTAGAAGCTTGTTTTTGTTGTTATACTT
The DNA here is from genome assembly GCA_033032865.1 of Dactylorhiza incarnata. Lineage (NCBI taxonomy): Eukaryota > Viridiplantae > Streptophyta > Magnoliopsida > Asparagales > Orchidaceae > Dactylorhiza > Dactylorhiza incarnata. The sequence goes on along the minus strand of JAWHQI010000037.1, from coordinate 3,667,042 downwards.
ATTACAAGTGAAGCTAGAAAAGGAAAGATGCAAAAAACTCCAAACAAATGGGAGTTATACGAAACAAGAAATAAAATGACATTTTATCTCAACCCTACTCCATCTGCTTCTTTTATTGAATGAGAAACCCTTTGCTTGTAATATTGCTTCTGGTGGAGGATAGATCGCCAGATTATTGAGCAAGATAGTCCTGTAATTTTCCTGCTTTCCATGGTTCATCTACCAGCTTCCGAAGACCTCGACAATGTTCTGTATCATGACCAATGTCCGAGTGATATTTGCAGAAGAGTTCACCATGACGATACTTGACCTTTGATCTCATAGTGCGAGGAATTCTAAACTCTGGCTTATCTTGAATAATCAGAAGAATTTCTTCCATTGGAATATTGAGCGGAGTATGTATTTCTTGATAATTTTCAAGTTTAAGTGTTCTTGGATTGTAAGAATGAATAGGACAAGCTTCCAAAAACTTAGGTGATGCATCTTGCTGCGGAAGTTGATTAGGTGTATTCTGAGGAAAGGAGTAAGATTTGAAGTCTTTATCTTGCGGAATATTTTGTGATGAAGACGGATGTTGGTAATAAGAGTTCCTTTGCCATTATTGGGTCATCTTACTTAGAAAAGAAGCGAAGTTAGGATTTGTTATCTCTCCTTCAATAAATTGATTTGTTATCCTGATAAGATGACCATAAGACTTGGGTTCATTTCAGCTGACTTCAAATTTGAGATGGCCATCTTGTAATTAGTGTATTAAGGCAATTTTATATAAGTCCTGATTGACAAATTCCAAAGAAAACTACTTGAAATTGTTGAAGTTCTATTTTTTCCAAAGAAAAATACTTAAAACCATTCCATAGCTTGACCGCTGAAGCATGTAACTAATCATTTGCATTTGAAGTTCTATTTTTTCGAGGTTTTTTCAAAACTTGAAAAAGATACGGGGATCATGTTTACCCAGAAATTGGCGATCCATCCAAGGCGACCACAGCATCCCGGGCGGTCTCAGCCTGCCAGGCGATCTCATCCTGCCCGGCGGTCTCAGACTGCCCAGCGGTCTCAGCCTGCCAGGCGGTCTCAGCCTGCCCTGTGGTCTCAGCCTGCCCTGTGGTCTCAGCCTGCCCGACGGTCTCAACCTGCCAGGTGGTCTCAGCCTGCCCAGCGACCCCAGCTCCAAGAGGAGAGGGATTCGGCAGATAATGACCCCTTCCCTTGCATCCTCGCCCTGGAATGGTGAATGGAAGCTCTTGAAGAGGACTGCACTCTCCTAACGGAGGAGGTGAAACGACTCGCTGGAGGCGCCATGGTGTCATTGGAGGACCACATCAGGCAAATTGAAGATTGCACGCTCGGCCTTTAACATGAGATCGCCACGGCCCTAGAGCATGCCCTTGTGAGGCGAGGTCCCAGGATGCAAACGAGCGGTCGGGGTCCCCGGAGATGAAATCCTCCACGCCTTCGATCTGCTTGCATTCGAATGTTTTTTCTTTGAAATCAACTCGCTGTTTTTTTATTAATGTATGAACATTATTATTTAATTATTGTGCTTAACCCTGCCACGAGGCCCTTCCCTTTTGGGCCGGTTGTGGGCGAGGAGGGATTCGAACCCCCGACACCGTGGTTCGTAGCCACGTGCTCTAATCCTATGAGCTACAGGCCCCACCCCATCTCTGCTGGATCTGTTCCAGGGAGTACCTTCAAAAAGGAACCTTTCCTCTCCTCAGCCATTTCGGGTTAAGAAGATGTGAAAGCGCCTTTCTCTCTAGAAGAACAGTGCGTTCTGAGGCGTGAAGTGGGAGAGAAGAGATGTCCTTTGATGTTGAAATTTGCAAAACTGTAGTACTCACGCTCGCTCGTTAAATACGGGTCGAGGTGACTTCGTGTGTAGGTAGGGGCGAGTGGGTATGAGGTGAGCGGGTCGCGTCACTAGTCGCGACCCCCACCCCCCATTCAATACTCACCTACCACATTAATTGCCCTCTCTTGCTCTCTCCTTTCTTCTTCGGCTCGCACATTCTAGTTGCCAACCCTTCTGAAAAATGGCTGAAGCTTCTGACCATGTCGATGGGAGAGGGAACTATGTCTCCAACTTTGCCGACCACCTCTTTCCTGAGGGAAAAGTGTCGGAGGAGGATCACCTCGCCTACGAGGTCGCTCTTCTGTCAGAGGGGTACTTGGATCGTTGTCCAAGGGAACGCGAGGCCATCAACTCCTTCTACGAGGATGAGCTCGCCTTCCCTCTCTTCCACTTTAATGTTGGGCTTCGCCTCCCCCTGTGGCCTGAGGTAAAGCAGTTCCTAAAATATTTCGGGATGGTGCCTGCGCAAGTCAACACGAGCGTGATAGCTTTGCTCATCATGTTTGCCTGTTATATGCGCGAGGAGAGGAAAGATTTCAGTCTTATGGCCTTCCGTAAGTTGTTCATTCATAGGGCGACCCCAGATGGAGTAACCTACCTAACCAGCTTGCAACTCAAGGTCTACAAGACCGTCAACTAAGTCCACCACTTGAATGTTAGGTTCCTCGTCATCAAAGGAGACTTCGGCAATATCATGTACGCCCCCGTCTAGAAGAGTGAATTTTTTTATCGTGCTCTTTGCGTGGATGGAGAAGCTACATAGTTTACAAATTCATCACTATGAAGAACTTCGAGGTAGCCTATTTGCAATGGTGCCTTGACTCACTTCCCCAGTACCACAAGGGGAAGGTATGATTTTACTCAAATTACTTAGATTTTCTTTTTACCTCGCCCCCTTACTAACTCACGTTTTCACTTGTGTTGCAGGAGAGCGCCTAATTCTTGATAACCCGCCATATATGGGTGGCGCAAAGCTGGCCTCCTCTCTTGATTTTGCGAGGGCAGCTGCGGAGGCCTACACTGGCAACCTGGGCACATTCTAGTCGCCAACCCTTCTAAAAAATGGTCGAAGCTTCTGACCATGTCGATGGGCGAGGGAACTATGTCGCCAACTTCGCCGACCACCTCTTTCCTGAGGGAAAAGTGTCGGAGGAGGATCGCCTCACCTTCGAGGTCTCTCTTCAACGGTAGGGGTACTCGGCTCACTGCCCAAGGGAATGCGAGTCCATCAACTCCTTCTATGAGGATGAGCTCGCCTTCCCTCTCTCCCACTTCAATGTTGGGCTTCGCCTCACCCTGTGGCCTGAGGTAAAGCAGTTCCTAAAATATTTCGGGACGGTGCCTGCACAAGTTAACATGAACGCGATAGCAATGCTCGTCACGTTCGCCTGTTATATTAGCGAGGAAAGGAAAGATTTCAGTCTTCTGGCCTTCCGTAAGTTGTTCATATATAGGGCGACCCCAGATGGAGTCACCTACCTAACCGACTCACAACTCAAAGTCTACAAGACCCTCAACAAAGTCCACCACTAGAATGATAGGTTCCTCATCATTAAGGGAGATTTCGGCAATATCAGGTACGCCCCCGTCCAGAAGAGCAAATTTGTTCATCGGCTCTTTGCGTGGATGGAGAAGCTGCATAGTTTACAAATTATTCACTGGGAAGAACTTCGAGGTCGCCTGTTTGCAATGGTACCTTGACTTACTCCCCTGGTGCCACAAGGGGAAGGTATGCTTCTACTCACATTAGTTAGATTATCTTTTTAGCTCACTGCCCTTACTAACTCACATTTTCACTTGTCTTGCAAGGGAGCGCCTAATTCTCGAGAACCCACCATGTATGGGTGGCACAAAGTTGGCTTCCTCTCTTGATTTTGTAAGGGCAGCTGCGGAAGCCTGCGCTAGCAACCTGGGCATGTACAAGTCTAGCAACGGCATGGGAAAATTTGTTGTGGTGGATCTCCCCCCCCCCCCCCCCCCGTCCCTCGCCGGCTCATGGAAGAATCTCAAGAAAACCATGGACCGGAAAAAGAAAAATGCCACGCCGAGCCGCCTGGAGCCCCTGGTCAATGCCAATGCAGGGGCGAGCGAGATTGAATGCGGGATATACACCCCAACTTTGGCTAGGGGGGAGAGGCCCTGGGATAATTCGGGTGACCCCTTGCTCATTTGGGAGGAGGCGGCTGAGATGGTCGCAGTTTCCTCCTGCGTTCCTTCCTGGGTAGAGCGTGTCCAGACCGATGAGCATGCCTATGCCATTTCTTATGATTTGTATGGGAGGGTAGAAGGTGCCACCTTTGAGAAGGCGACCATGTGAGTGATCGCATACGAGACCTCGTCGGCCCAAATGTGTGCCACTGAGCTTTCTCAAATGGCGTCGCGCAACGACCTCTCCTTCAGCAAGAAGTTCTACAAAGCTGAAGTCACCCAAGAACTCGCAAAGGATTAGGTTAGGGACCTGAAGTTGTGACTTGAGCTCACTGAGTGGCTTCTCGTGAAAGCCTCGAGCGGAGTGGTAAGCCTTAACCAAGACAGTCTGATTTTGCCCTTTTTTGTGTATATCATTCTTGTGCGAATTCAATGCAGGTTGTCGAGGTCATGGCCCGGATGGCAACACGGGTCAGCGAGATGGAGGTGGAGGTGGAGGCCCTTAAGGCACAGCTCGCCCGAGCCCCTGCAGAGAAGTCGGCAGCGGGGTGTGGAGAGTCAACGTCCAAGCGCGAGAAAATGCTGCAGTTCACACCCAGCGAGACCGAAGCGACCCGGGGGCTCCTGATGATCAAGTCGACCGAGACCATGTTTGACATGTTGAGCGACGTCAATGCCTTGGGGATGGGGTGGGAATATATCACTATTGAAAAGTTGATCCCCACACTCTTTCTCCACGACTCCCCCCCCCTCCCCGCGAGATCATCCTCTGACTTGGACGAGTACTCGATGGCTGACAAAGATGACATCTATCGAGGACAATCCTCCAAGGACCCACCGATGCCTTATATTTAGGCCTCCCACTCTTTCTTCTCTCTTTTTTATACATGTAAGGGCGAACCCCCAGAATTCTGTGAACCTTTTTATAAATGAAATATGAAATTTTCCAAGTCTTTCATTGTTGATTTTTCCTTTTTTTTATATGTATGTATATGCATGACGATTCATCTTAGTCTCTTGGACTCGCCGAGCACCGGCCTTAGAGACTAAATAATTCATCGAGATGTTGGACTCGCCCCTACAAAACTTGCGAGACCCAGGCTTTGTAAGTGTTCACGATCTTTCAACCAAGAGAGTAGGAATAGTTCCCTGCTCGAGATTCTGCGAGAATGTCTAGCGCCTGCCCTGGTCGTGGGCCGCGCGACTCGTACATTCGTTGTTGTCCTTGAGTGAGCAAGTGGGGGCATGCGTGGCCAAGGTGAGACCGACTCGACTCGCCTCCTTCCCTTCTCTGGACTTGGCCTTCTTCTCACCCCATCATTTCACTCCCCTGCCACCCAAATGATCAACCTGCCCTACTGCCTTGTAAGAGCCCGTCCAGCGGTATCATCTCTGGGGCTTTCTAACATATCCTTTCTACACACCCCTTGAGTGATCAACCTGCCATGTCAGCTTCTGAGTGCCTAGTTAGCGGAATCATCTTAAGGTCTCTACGAAACAATTTCTCAATCGGCTACTTCAGTGATCGACCTGCCTTGCCGGCTTGCGAGAGCCCAGTCAGCGGAGTCATTGCAGGGACATTGCCAACACAAATTTTCAACCTACCACCTGAGTGGTCAACCTGTTATGCCGGCTTGTGAGTGCCCGGTCAGCAAAACCATATTAGGGGCTCTTCCAACACAAATTTTCAACCTGCCACCTGAGTGGTCAACCTGTCATGCCGGCTTTGAGAGCCCGGTCAGCGGAACCATCTCAGGGGCTCTTCCAATGCAACTTTTAAACCGGCCACCTGAGTGGTCAACCTGTCATGTCGGCTTATGAGAGATCGGTCAGCGGAACCATCTCAGGGGCTCTCCCAACGCAACTTTTCAACCTGTCACCTGTGTGGTCAACCTGTCATGCCAGCTTGTGAGAGCCTGATCAGCGAAACCATCTCATGAGCTCTTCCAATACAAATTTTCAACCTACCACCTTGTTGGATCGTGAGGCGCCCTTAGAGGGGGGTGAATAAAGGTTTATGAAACTTTATTATTTAATATAAAAACTTTTGTGGTTTTTCTTTAACTTAACTTGAATCTAAATTAAAGAGGAATAAATCAATTAAAAACAAACTAGTAAGAACATGATTTTCATTATAATTTATGATTACAAAACTGTGATTTCTATAGCGCTAGAAATCATAGGCGAAATATGAAATATTCTTTTTGTTTTCTATACCGACTCTTCTCACCAAGAACCAGTTGGCTTTAGCCGACCTTTCCCAGATCCGGCCTCAAGCCGCTCTAGCCTTTCTATCCCCAAAAAAGGCCTCGAGCACCCCCTAGATCTACTTCCTAGACCTAGTCGCCAACACGAGGCGAATTTCCCCCTAAGTCCTACCTAGACCTAGTCGCCAACATGAGGCGAATTTACTTCCAAGAAAAATAAGAGGTCACAAATAAATATTTGAACACAAAACTAAAACTCCCTATGAAGAATTCTGGAGATGGCGAAGGCCGCTGAAAGTTCTTGAAGTCGAAGCGCACGTTCTTCGCGTTGATGAAGCGTTGATCCAGTTCTTCTTGAATTCTTCGCTCAAATGTGTGCGGGAGATGAAGGTCTGGAAAAATACGGCCCTGATTGAGTTTCTGGAGTGCTGGAGTAAGACTCTTATCAATCAGTCTTTGGAGAAGATGAAATAATCCAATTTATAGAACTTGAGCTTACGCCGGCGTTATGTCCTAACGTCGGGCGTTGACCATGTATAGTAATGTTTTGATGGAACGGATCTTCAGAAGAGGAAGGAGATTCTGCACTTTAGGAATTGTTTATTTTAGGCAACCCTAACGCTGGCGTTGATGCTAACGCTGGTGTTAGGTCACATCATTCCTAAAGTGCTTCTTCAATCACGGCTGTGACGCACAATTTCAGCACTGCTAATTAGCAAGCACGAAATGCAGTACGACGGCAGTGCACCGGTCGTTGTCAGGTAATAAAAGTAAGGAGAAACTGCATGAATATCGTTCTCAAAGGACTGCAAGTTGGGTAGTATGATTTGCCTGCTAGGGAAACTCTTATTAAGATTCTAAAACACTTAATAAAAAGGGGGGTTTTGAAAGTGGTTTTCCTATGCTATCAACGAAAAAAGAAAATGCGGGCCTAAAGCTCCGATTCGCTTGTCGGAATGGGATGCAGGCCGCGATGCCGTGCATCGGTGAGCGGGTGGTCGAGAAGGCTGGCGGATGAGGGTCGTAGGCACCTCATCATGAAACACGCAACTAGCAATCGCTAGTGCGGAGCATTAAGAGCGGTGGAGTGGATGGCGGACTACGATGCTCCTCAAATCTCATAAACCACAAAGGATCTCACAAACATGAAATCATTATAACTGAAACATAAGGTTTATGAACATCATCCACACTACAAACACATATAAAGAAATATCTGAAGCAAGCGTAGGGGAAAAGAGTCAACCAAAGCTCGAAGACTATGCTGAAGATTCTCGGCCGAAATCGTAGGGTTGTCAAGCCTCGTCCGTCTCAGTCTTTAGTTGCGTCCGGGGTCCGGAGGAGCTGTCACCTTCCTCTACTATTACCCATCTTCTTCGTGGTCTAGCTTGAGGTAGCTCTTGTTCGACACCTGGAATGCTGCGGAAGTTCTCCATCTATGGCTTTCTTGAGCTCAAGGATGATGGAGGAGGCCAAGGAGGGAGATTTGGTGGAAGATTTGCAAGCCAAAGGTCACCGGAGCTCCCCCTAGGTCGAACGGTGGTGGAGCGGCAAAACTGGGCGAAAATGGCGGGCTCTGAAGCTTTTCCCGCAGGGGATCCTTATTACAGCGGATTTCCTGCCTTAAATACTGAAATGTCATAAATTTAGTCACACACGGGCAAATCCGTCCGTGCGCAAAAATGCATGAACAAATTCAGATTGGCTGAAAACAGATGAAACAGGCGACCGTGCATTTCCTTCACGCACGGGCAACTGCCCATGCGTAAAAATGCACGACCAAATTCAGATCACCGATTTTCCTCGCCAAATAAAGGCGCACGACCGCAACCGTCGGTGCATCAAGAAAAATGCACGATCGTGTGATACAAATAAACATGATTTCTGGGGTAAAATAGGGTGATCCAACTACCTGTACGAACATCAATCCAGCTGGGAATACACCTCCAGCACCAATCAGACATAGAAAAAGGATTGGGGAGCACCATGTGCTTACCCTCAATCTCATGGAGCACAAACGCACACCAAATGGGCTAAAAAGGAGCACAAAGCACGCAAGTGCGCATGAATGAGCATAAGAGAAATAGATGCAATAATGTCTCGAAAATGATGCACAAGAGAGTGAAAACTAGCCCGGATGAGTCCATCAAAGTGTATATAAATGGGACATATCAGGCTGCATTCCTCCTTGCCATAATCATCGATTGTTAACGCCAGCGTTATGTCCTAACGCCTGACGTTAAACTTCTTTCTCTTCTTTTCAGTCGGCGAGCCATCCCGTCGATCGGCAAGCCATCCCGTCGATTGGCAAGCCATCCCGTCGATCATTAACACCCAGCGTTAAGTCCTAACGCCTGGCGTTAGACATCTTTCAATCTTTCTGCTTGTGGATAGTCCCAAACCAGTATTGCAGCAACCTGGTGTCATATCTGTTCAAACTTGCATGCTAAAAACACAATGGCAAACAAGATCAAATACAAGTAGGATTTGTTATTCTCAAATCAAAGGGATGCGGAAAACCATGTTCCAACAATCTCCCCCTTTTGATAATAACAAATCCAATAGAGATAAATCATATTCATATATAGGATATGTGTTTTCAGAAGGATATATGACACTAAGCAATCATAAGATAATAATAAGAGTTATAGTTCATTGAACATTGTGCTCGCCCTACTTAATTGCTCCCCCTTAGTGTATGCACCCATAGACTAGCTTCATGCTCCCCCTTAATCTAGTGAATCCTACGCCTTGTGATTTATCATTTTATTCTCCCCCTTTTGTTATTAGCAAAAGTGGGTGGAGTGTAATAAAAAAGAGTGGGCAAAAAGTAGAACGTAACTAAGAGAGGAAGTAAGAGTTTTGTTTTAACAGAAGGTAAGTCGTGATCGAGCTAAGGGAGAGAGTGGCACAAAGGAAAATATATATGATAAGCGTGAAAGAACAACATTCCATGATTTTACCAAAGGAATTCTACCACTTGCTTTTCAAATTAAATTTTAATTAGAATATTACTTGTTGAAAGAAAATGCAATGTTGTTGGACAAGTACAAGTGAAAGACAAATAAGAACACATGGTAAAAAAATATAGTCAAATAGGAATGCGGAAAGATTAAGCAAAGTTATTAAGATTTATATTTTTGTAATAGTTTGACCATTTCAACAATATATCTAGACTCTTCATATTTGAGCATTGGAACTTTGAAAATTTTCATAACAAATAGGCAGGAATGAATCAACATATTCAAATAGATAATAACTACAATGTAACCAATATCTCAAGTAAAGAAAATATTGTAGAAAACATGCATTGCAATCTAGTGCTTTTACTAAAGTTTTTAGAGAATTATGTAATTTTTGCATTAGGATCCAATTCTCATGAGTATAAGCTTTATGAAAAACAATGATGTGTATATAAGGTGTTCTGATAAAAGTATACAAGTGAAATAATCAAAACACATGACATATGTAATGAAATGGTAACAACAATATTAAGATTACAATCATATAATTACTTTCACACATCAATGTTAGAATAAAATTTCAAAGCACATAAAAGGAGTATAACTACCAAGGTGCTTCACCCACACAATGCTCATTAAGACTTATCAGGGAGCGAAGTATTGCTTGGGGGATCACATAAGCATTTTTAGAAAAATTTTATTTTAGTGATCCGGTGTACAAATAGAAGTGATAAAAAGAGTATGTTTGCACAAGACACTTTACAATTCTTTCCAAGGTGCTCAACCTCACAATGCTCATTAAGACTTATCAGGAGGGTGAGTAGTGCTTGGTGGAGTTATCTTTGGCTTTTTATTTTGGGCCAAAGGTCTCCGAATTCACTTATTGTTGCAAACATTAATATTATTGAAATAACACTTCTATGTGTGCAAGAAATTTATTTTTGAAAGACGGTGTAAGTAATTTAGATATACAACTTAATGTGTTAAAACAATTACACTACACAATCATGCAAGACTAAGATTATGAGCACATGTAGATTACCAAAATATTGAGTGTATAAATCATTGATTAACATAAAGCATTACTCATAAATAGCGACATGCTAGGAAATCATACACAATTATCTATAGACAATTTCATTGCACATAATCAGATTAAAGTCAAGGCATGACAAAAACAATGTTTAGAAAATATGAAATAAAAATTAGACATTGCAGACAATTTTTGAGTGTATGCCAAAAATCAATTTTGACCACTTGAAACAAAAATGACTAAGATGTTTGCTCGTGTGAAGTCTTGTAGTCAAATCATAACTTTTAAAAAAAAAAAATTTTTGTTTTTTTAAAAGCAACACAAATAACAACAACATATTTTTGATCATTTTGAATTATTTATGTTTCTTTTTTGTATTTTGGAGAAAAAAATGAATAAAAAAATAATTTGAAATCAGACAAAATGAACTGAGAAAAAATAGTAGAAAAATGCCAGAAATATACTAGTGAAAGCAGAATTTCGATCTGGAAAAAAATCTAACGTCTGGCGTTAACTAGTTAACGCCAAAACAGTACTCGAGTTTTTGAGATTTTTGAAAAAAAAATCTTTGGAATAGGGAGTATGTGCATAGAACTTCTTAGGGTAGAAATTTTAGAGAAAGTGGAGATTTTTAGGAGGCTTATTTAAGCATATATTAGTGATTTTAAAATGTTTTTAACTTTTATATTTGAATTTTTTATTTTTCTGCAAATGAAAGGGTAAATGTGGTGTAGTGATATATATAGATAAGCAGCAAATATATTTGCAAATATGTAAGAAAAGAGGCTAATGCCTGGCGTTAGAGTCAACGCCCGTGTTGAGTCTGCTTTATATAAAAAACCCTAAATCCGAATTCTTTTCATTTCTTACCAATTCAGCCCTTTCCTCTCCAGTTTTCGCTGACATCCCTCTTCAGATCTAGGTAAAGTTGATGTTTTTCTTCTTATGTTTTGTGATTAAATTGAAATCCTTTTAAGTATTGAAGTGTTTTGTTATGGTATATGATAGATCTATGATTTTGGGATCTAAGGTTTCTGGATTTTTTGAGGTGTAGAATGGGGTTTCTTGAGATTCATTTAAAAGATGAGTATTTTCTTTACCTTTTTAGTTGTTATGACTTTTATTGGTGTTTTTCGAGTTATTCCTTCCTTTTTATGAAATTTTTGAGTTATAAGTGTTACTGAAGGTTGGCATTGTGTACTGGAAGTGATAAGACGATTTTAGACCATGCGACTGGCGTTAGCAGTAATGCGTGGCGTTGAATCAAAAAGTTCTTTTGTGGATTTTATTTTTGGTGTCCTAATGTGCAGGTTATGGCTTCTTCCAGTGGACATGGAGTTCGTGCCAGAAAGTCATCAGCCCATCCACCACAAGAGTCTTATTAATCTTATGTGGGGATTGAAAAGGCGACTGTTGGAGTAGGCAAGGTGTTTCAAATAGACCTCCCACGTCATACTTATATTCAGAACCTCCTAGCAGCATCAGGAGTGTTATCAGTGATTACTGACGACTGTTTTTCAACAGATTTTGTTCGAGAGTTTTATGAAAATTTGGTAGATCCTTCAGAAATAGAACTATATGGAGGTGTGATGTCTCAGATTTAGTTTGAGATTGTCCAGATTACACATGAAGTCTTAAGGAATCATTTTGGGTTAATAGAGAGTGGGAATCGTCTAGATGTGGTGGAGAAGTATAGGGCAGAGCGAGACTGGACACAGGTGAATTCTATTTTGCATGGGAAGGAAACAAGAGAGAAGATTACGGATGTTTCTTCACTTAGGGAAGAAACATTCATAATTCAAGATATTTTGCGACACACTGTAATGTTGAAGTCCGGAGATACAAAGAAGATCACTGCACAGCTGAGTATAGTGACTTATCATATTATGCAGGAAGAAAGTTTTGATGTGGCAGATCTCATACTTTCCCAAATTTGTTATACTTTTAAGTTGAAAGATCCAAGGAGGTCTCGCCTCAACACACTTCCCTTAGGAGGAATCATACAAAGGGTAGTGATGGAGAAATATGTGTATATGGTTAGAACCAACTATATTAATGATCTTGTCCCAGAGTTGTATTCTACTTCTACCATTCGAGTTCCTAGGTCATGAGATATACCATCATCTTCACGACAACCTCTACGATGAGGAGTATCACTCCGTGAGACACAATGGGAGCATCAGGTGTCGTTTGAGGAATTCAAGGAGAATGTGACACGAAGAATGTCACGGATCGAGAAAATGGTGCGATATATGATTAAGGCCCTTAAGTTGAAACTGTCACCGACAGAGGAGAGGGATTGGGACGTTCCTGTGGACGATCCGCCATTCCACTCGACTCGCCCTACTTGAAGGTCAAGAGATCGAGGAAGTATAAGTACTGAGGGGACAGATTCTATTACTGAGAGTAGAGAGAGTTTTAGAGTACTTTCTGTTATGCAGTAGTTAGTTTGTAGTATTTGGACAAATTTGACTAATTCCTGGCGTTAAGTCGAACGCCCAGTATTAGATGTTATCATGTTTTTATCTTATTTTGTGAACTGTTTCTATGCTGTGTTCTCGTTTTCATTTAGGCTTTCATAGTAATAATTTTGATGCAAAAAAATCACTTAATCTTTGGTGGATTTTGTAATGTGAGACTCTCTAGAATATTTTCATAGACATTGGATTAGAATACTGGATTATAAGGAAGTAATAGTATGACACTCTAGTCTTAAAGTTGTTCAAGGAATTGTAATGACAAGCGTTGGTATAACGTTTTATTTTATGATCTTTGTATTAAAAAATGACAAAAATATGTAGTATATATAAACGAACGTATTTCAGTAATTTTTCAATGGTTAAAAGAAGGAACACAGAATATTGGACATTCGAGCTAACGTCGGCGTTAGGTCTTAGCGTCTGCGTTAGCTCACAGATAGTGCATATTTTACTAATATAGGCTAGGTTTTCTTTGATTTCACTTCCGATTTTGCTCAATTATGTTTGTGCAATGTAATACCTGTCTAATAAAAAAATGAGAAGAAAACGCAAAAATTGCGGAAGTTAAAATTTTAGATTATGGTCTCCAACAACAACCTTAATTCTTGAGTTTTGCACAATCATTTAATATTATAGGATATGCTAAAAATTGATTGAGGAAGACAAAAATATGCATGATTTTAGTGATAGTAGATTGGTCAATTATAAATAAAAACTTGACTTTTACTTTTGATTTAATTTAATTTGTAAACTTCATTTAGGATTTAGGGGACAAAGTCAAATTTCAAATATTATATTAGAAAACCATGGCATGATGGCAAAAAAATTAAATCATATTAGGAAGTAGAGATTTGTATATTCAATTTTGAAATGATTCTACTTCATGCATTTGATGATACCTAATGAATTTGAGATTTGGGTATCCAAAGAGGACCAAGTGGGATGGTTCCTTTGGGTACCCAATACATCGTGTATGCTTTTGGGAAGGCAAGGATGGGTAGATCCATTCATTTGAAGTTAATGTTTTATTTTTAAGTTTGGGCCTCCATTCAAATATTGGTTTAATGCCATTCTTATGCATCAAATTTTCAATGTGATTAACTTGAATATTTGGATAAGAATGATTTTTGATTTTATTAATTAAGGAAATTTGTTTGCATTTAATTTTAAATTTGGAGAGGATTGACATTATGACTTATAGCATTTTGGAATTTCATTAAAAATCTTTTGATGTTTATCATTTCCTATGTTTGGCTTAATCAACTTAGGAAGGTTCATATTTAAATTGTTTTTGAATTTTTCTTGGAATTCTGAATGTATGTTTTGAGAACTTTTCTTTATGATTTCCTCAAGCAAGTTAATTTTGGTTTTTAATTCATTATTTTCAATTTTGAGATTATATCTAGCTTTATTATAAGCAATTGTGCTATTTTTAAGAGTGGTGATAATAGATTCAATATGAGTTTGATAGTCATTTCTGAATTCCTCAAATGTTTCATCCATCTCTTTAATTTCAATTGTATAGTTTTTACAACTAGCACAATTCCTTTTTAGAGAGCAGTTTTCTAAACATAATTTTCCATTTTGTTCTTTTACAAAAATAAGCACTTTTTCAAGTTCCTTGTAATTATCTTTTAATTCATTATATGAGTTACAAGGTGAAGCAATTTTAACTAAAGAGCAAGTGTGAGAACTAGGTAATTCCAAATTTGATTTTACATTAACATTAGCTTTTAACCTTTTATTTTCTAAACGTAATTTCGTATTAGCAAATTTCAATTTCTTTATTTTACGTTTAGCAATTTATAGCATATGTAATGTGAAAATGGAATTTGTCACAAAAGAAGATGACTTTGATTTCCTTATCTTGCTATCGGTGGAGACAAACTTTGAACATATAGTTCCTTTGTCTTCTCTTGGGCACTCCTCTTCTTCAGATAATATTTCTACTTCAATTTCTCTTGACGTGCACTCCAATGATTCATCATGAGAGGAGTTTACTTGGACATTCGTGCAAGCTTGAATGTTTTCCATGTATTGTATTTGTTCCATACCTGTGAGAGGAAAATCATACATTTCTTCAAGCAATTTCCATACTTTGTATGCACTAGAAAAACAATATATTGATTTGAAAATTTCTTGAGATAAGGCACAAAAAATACTATTTAAGGCCTTTGCATTTAGGTGACGTTCATTGTTATTCATTTCATCCGCGGGTCTTACTATTGCAATATTCCATGCTTCGATATCTAGTTTTTTAATAAATTTTTCCATTAAAATTTTCCATCCTTTATAATTTCTTCCTTCGAATAGGGGTGGTGCAAGTGATTTTTCTTCTTCATAAAAGTTTTGCCCGCTAGTAGATGCGAGATCACGAGACGCCATTATTCCAGGTTGTTAGACCATTTTGGAAAAAACCTCCCTCTGATACCACTTGTTGGATCGTGAATAAGGGTTTATAAAACATTATTATTTAATATAAATACTTTTGTGGTTTTTCTTTAGCTTAACTTGAATCTAAATTAAAGAGGAATAAAGCAATTAAAAACAAACTAGTAAGAACATGATTTTCATTATAATTTATGATTACAAAACTGTGATTTCTATAGCGCTAGAAATCGTAGGTGAAATATGAAATATTCTTTTTGTTTTCTATACCGACTCTTCTCGCCAAGAATCGGTTGGCTTTAGCCGACCTTTCCCAGATCCGGCCTCAAGCTGCTCTAGCCTTTCTATCCCCAGAAAAAGCCTCGAGCACCCCCTAGATCAACTTCCTAGACCTAGTCGCCAACATGAGGCGAATTTCCCCTAAGTCCTACCTAGACCTAGTCGCCAACATGAGGCGAATTTACTTCCAAGAAAATAATAAAAGGTTACAAATAAATATTTGAACACAAAACTAAAACTCCCTATGAAGAATTCTGGAGATGGCAAAGGCCGCTGAAAGTTCTTGAAGTACCGTTCCTACATAGTGGATCCACTATCAGACAGCTGTGGGGATCTGACAGTCATTGCTTAGAAAAATTTAAGGATATTAATGGTGGTGAGATTGCCTTCCACCTTTGGATGGACGGTCCAGTTTGACCACCCTCAGAATTGAAATTGGAGCCAAATCATTCCCTATGGCGTCATACTTCGATAGTCTCTTATAGTATCACCACCCCAGTTCAACTTGCCAAAGGGTGGCAAACCTCTATGGAGCAGTCTGATGAGTGACCGCAACCTATCCTCACTGGAAAATGATTTCCCGCAATGATAAAATTATCACCACATAGATCTCCTGATCCAAGTGGCGACACTGCCTCAAGGTGACCTAGGGAGGATGTTATGATGCCGCTGGGAAGACTGGGTAGCCGGTCACTAGAGGAAGGGCCAAGAGGTGGTCGGAGTGGGGGGGGGGGAGAAGAAGGAGGTGGGGAATTCAGATGAGAGACATTCTTGACAAAATACCTACCCATACTATTACAACATACATGCTTATATAAATCCATGGTCATATGACCGTTAAACACAAGACAAAGTCAACTTTAATCCTATTGGACCGTTAACAGGAAAAGGGAAATACATATTTAATTATAATAGAATAATAATAATAGAGTAATTAATCTTGAGCCAAAGTAGGATCGAGCAAAGATGCTTGGGGTTTGTTCTGATGAATCAGGCCTGTTGATACAGCCTTTATGATGTCGAAAGCTGGTCCATTGAATAGGGTCGGAGGATCTAAGACTGTTGGAGGGTGAACCCTAACATTTGCCTCCCCCTCAAAATGCTGTCCTCAACATTTTCATATATATTTTCGCTAGTTGTTCGTCATGTTGGTGTGGTGGGGGTCAAAGTCGTCGAAGGTTTTGAGCTGTCGGAAGGTCCTTGCACTGTGCCTTCTAGAATAATGGAGGGAACTTCCGAGAGGACAGTTCTGGTCTGGGTTAACGCAATAGGTTGGAGATTGCTGTAACTCGTTGTTCGCGTCATAGATCTGGGGATACAGGGTAAATCCCATTCTTTTTCATGTCCTGTGTTTATTTTGTTGGGGAATGAGTTTGATTTTGTGTTTTTGCGCTTGGTTCTATTTCGCTTTATCCCCCATGCTTCTGGTTTCAATAGTAACGTTAGATCTGGCACCTGTCGTAGCTTCCTTCGAGACCTTCATTGCTTTCTTGACCACGCTAGGTCTAGGGATTCATAGTCCCCCTGTGGCTTGTCTAACTTCTTAAACCCTTCCAGAGTCGTAGTATCCTCCCAGGTGCTGTCCGCAGGAGGTAATCCTTCCCACTGTATTAGCACTTGTGGTACGGTCTTCCCCTGTCGAATGATGTTCCGCGTGCTGACTACCACCATGGGTTGATGGAGGGGATTGTTCTTCAAGCTGAGAGTGGGTAGCTCAGTGACCGGTACATTTGGGTTCCCTTCATATGTCTTAAGCATGGAAGCGTGAAAAACCGGGTGTATTTTTGATTCCGGTGGGAGGAGTAAGCAGTATGAAATAGCTCCGATGACTTCAGAAATTTGGATGTGACCATAGTATTTCAAACTTAGTTTTCTCCCTCTTGGCCTTATCATGGATAGCTGCCTGTAGGGGTGAAGTTTAAGCAGTACCCAGTCACCCTTGTCTAACTTTAGTTCCTTCCTCTTCTTATCGGTTTGTACCTTCATCCTGTGCTGTGCTTTTGCCAAATTTTGCTTGAGATAGCTCAACATCTCATTTTTGGTTTGTAGTGTCTCGCACACAACTTCATTGCTCATGCTACCTGCACAGTAGGGAAATATTTTGGGTGGTGGCCGACCAAACATGACCTCAAAGGGGGTCATGTTGGTCGAAGAGTTATATGTGGTGTTGTAATGAATTCAGCAGAATGTAAGTAATCTTACCATCTCTTTGGATGCTCATGCAAAAAAAATCCTGAGGTATTATTCTAGGCAATGATTAATCTTCTCGGTTAAGCCATCTGTGTGTGGGTAGTAAGTTGAGCTATACTTAAGTTGTGTTCCTTGTAACCTAAATAATTATACCCAAACGTTTCTTAGGAATATTGTGTCCCTATCGGAAATTATGGACTCTGGTAGCCTGTGGATTTTACCTACTATTCCCAGAATTCTCTAAGCACGCTTGGCCCTGACATTGGGTGCTTAAGTGGTGCAAAATGTGCTGCTTTGGAAGACCTATCTACTACCACTAATATGATGTTGTACCCATTCGAGTTAGGCAATTGGGTGATAAAATCCATCGTGATGTCTGCCCATAGCCTTCTGGGGATTTATAAGGGTTGTAGTAAGTCGCAGGGGGCGTGATTGATGGCTTTCGCCTTCTGGAAAATATCACAATGTTTAATAAATGCGGTAACTTCCTTCTTCATATTATGCCAGAAGAATTGAGATTGAATTCTATATAACATGCCTTTAATTCCAGAATGACCTCCCAATAGACTCGAGTAGGCCTCTATTATTATTTTCTCCTTGATGCTTGAGTTATATGGAATGTAAATCTTATTGTGTTGAATGATGTAATTTCCCCACTGCTTCCGATTAGGATAGGAGTATGGTTCTTTTATAATTTTTTTGGTTAATTCATCATGTTCATAATCTAGCTCCAGACCTTCTAACAGGGAGGTTGTGGGGACTGCGAGGATATTGAGGCCTCCTCGGGTCTGGTTTTCTGGGATTTCGGGCATTTGGGATAGAGTATCTGCGGCTTGTTTTTTTTTTCCTACTTTATATTTAATAATGAAATCGTATCCTAGTAATTGGAGAGGAATGTTTGTTGTTCTGGGGTTTGGATTTGCTGTGTTAACAAGTGGTGCTGGATTTGATTACCAGTCAGTATTATGAATTGATGGCCCAGTAGGTATTGTCGCCATTTGATGACTGTTGCGGAAACGACAAACATTTACCGACTATATGTGGATTACCTTTGCATGGCTGGGGATAACTTCTTATTGAAGTAGGCTATGGTTGTACGATCTTGTTTTAAAAGTTCCCATATTCCTGTTCCCAAGACGTCTGTTTCTAAGATGAA
The DNA here is from genome assembly GCA_033032865.1 of Dactylorhiza incarnata. Lineage (NCBI taxonomy): Eukaryota > Viridiplantae > Streptophyta > Magnoliopsida > Asparagales > Orchidaceae > Dactylorhiza > Dactylorhiza incarnata. Next base: position 3,648,343 of record JAWHQI010000037.1, on the reverse strand, counting down.
GGTCTCCTGGAAATTGGGTAAAGCTAATATAGGATATTTGATCAGTTTATTTTTAAGTTGTAAGAAAGCTTCCTGGGATTTTATGCTCCATGAAAAAGCATTTCGTTTGAGTAGCTCTGTGAGAGGAAAAGTGATTCTAGCATGATCTTGGATAAATTTCTGATAGTAACCAGTGAGACCTAAGAAGGCCCTCACATCCTTATGGTTCTTTGGTTCAGGAAAGTACTCAATGGCTTCAACATTATTTTTATTAGGCAAGACTTGCCTTTCCCGGATGGTGTGGCCCAGAAACTCTATTTCTGGGGAGGCAAAGTAACATTTGGATTATTTAACATATAAATTGTTTCCCTCTAAAAATTTTAAGGCTTTGGTTAAGTGCTCGAGATGATCCTTTTCAGTTGGGCTAAAAATTAAGATATCATCAAAAAGATTACAATGAACTTCCGAAGATAGGTTTTGAAAATAGTGTTCATTAATGCTTGGAAGGTGGATGGCGCGTTAGTCAGGCCAAAGGGCAAGACGACAAACTCGTAAAGCCCTTGGTGGGTCCTAAAGGTGGTTTTGGAGGAATCATCCTTGGCCATCCTGATCTTATGATAACCAGATCGTAGATAGACCTTTGAGAAATAACGGGAGGTGTGTACATCATCTAAAAGCTCATCGATAGTGGGTATAGGAAATTTGTCATTGATGGTTATCTTGTTTAGTGCCCTGTAGTCGACAAAAAATCTCCAAGTTCCGTTCTTATTTTTGACTAATTTGATGGGTGAGATGAATTCTGATGTCGATGGTCATACCTGGCAACTGTTGAGCATGTCATCGACCATCCTTTCGATCTCATTCTTTTGGTGGTAATGATATCGGTAGGGTCGTAAATTAGGGGCCGTTGAGTTTGAAATCAGGTTGATTTTATGATCAATTTCTCTTTTTGGTTGTAGTTCTTTTGGTTCTTCAAATAGAGGAGCAAATGTTTTTAGTAGTTTGTAAAAGGGTGGGGACAAAGATGTTTTCATTCATGTTAGTGTTTGCGGTTTTTATTTTGTCTTGAGAGTACTCTTGGTGATAAGTAAACACAAGGCCGAAGGTGTAAGAGCCATCATTTGGAAGAGCTGCGATGGTGACACTTGTCCAACCTAGGTCCCGTTTTGATGACCCAATATATTCACTTGTCCCTTGGTGCCAGGATAAGTCAGGGTGAGCTTCTCATAGTCCGTAGTCACTGCTCCAGCTTCCTTAGCCACCTCTGACCTAGTATGAGATCTGTGCCTTCTATGTCGAGGACATATAAGTGAATGTTGTACTGATTGGCTTGTATGAGAAGCTGGATATCTTTACATGTCCCTATGCATGTCTCGGTAGTGCCATTGCCCATAAAATGGGAAATTCAGTAATTTTTAATATAAGAATTTTCAGAAACTCCGCCATCCTAAAGAATATGAGGTTATGCGTGCTCCCCCCATCGATAAACAACTCTAACGGTTGATTATTGATAAAACCTGTCATTCTTAAGCCGTGGTCTGGGATTGCTACATTTAGTGAATGAAGGTAAATCATGGTAGTAGGATCTCCTTCCTCCTCTAGGTTTCCTATGGGTTCATCTAAGTCTTTGTGATATTCTTCCATGCATCCTAAGTAAAGCAAGATCGCTCTCCCTTTACACTTATGGCATGTGTGATACCGTTCATCATAGTTGTAACATAACACTTTTTCTCTCCTTGCTTGGAGCTCTCCTGGGGAAATTCGCTTAATGAGTGGCAGTTTGGGTTTGAAATTGTTGCTAGTGTGGGTGTTATCTTGTTTTCCCTGAAGGAATTTGATGTATTAAACTGACTACGCCCCTTATAACTTATGTGTTGTTGATCCTCATACATGCGGGCAATAACAAACGCATTGTGAATATCTGTGGGTCGGGCCAGCATTACAGGCCCCCTAATGTTTTCCATAAGTCCGGATACAAACATGTCGGTTATAAAGTCAGCGGCTAGGCCAGGCACCTTAGTTATTAACTCTTCGAATTCCCGTTTGTGTGCAAGTACAGTGGGGGTTTGATGTAATTTTGTCAATAGGCCGGCGGGTTTAACATGCACTGATGGCCCGAACCTTTTTTGTATTGCATCAACAAACATTTGAAAAGTGAGGGCGGGATGGTCCGTTAGGGTCGCTTGGTACCATTTCGAAGCGGGTCTGTCTAAGTGAAATGATGTAATTAAAAGAAAATCCTGCACTCTAATTTCATTATAGTCAAATTACTATTTCAATTCATATAGCCAGTCAGTGGGATCTCCCTCGAAAAAATGAGGACAAGGAATTTCTACGTTATCGGGGCGGTTAGGAACAATCTAGATTTTTTTGAAGGCCGGACTGGATCTGAGAATTCCGTGAGACGATTGGGCTGGACCATCTGGATGTTGATGTGGGTTTCTTAGAGCTTCCTCTATAATGATGGGACGTTGATTTGGTTCAGTCCCTCTTTTGAGGAGGTTTTCGAATTGCATCATCATATCCTTCCGCAGGGCTGAGATGTGGTCGGCAATTTGGTCGGCTGAATGTTCCTTGGTTTCCATAATCTATCGTGCCAACAGCTTCTCTTTCATTTGTATCTCCGTGGTGAAGTGTTGGTGAATTTACTGGGTCTGTTGCGTGAGTTCCGCCATCATTCACTGATGGATCTCTTCCATCTGGGTCTCCCTAGTAGCCTGCTCTACTTATATGGCAGATTTGAATTCTGCTATCGATCCGAGTCCTTCTCCCATGATGCTCCCGACAGAATCAAAGTTCTCTCAATGAGAGCACCAAATTGTTACGATCCTGCTGGAAAGACTGGGTAGCCGGTCACTGGAGGAAGGGCCGAGAGGTGGTCGGAGTGGGGGGGGGGGGGGGTGGGGAGAGAAGAAGGAGGTGGGGAAATCATAAGAGAGACATTCTTGATGAAATACCTACCCATACTATTACAACATACAGGCTTATATAAAGCCATGATCATATGACCGTTAAACACAAGACAAACTCAACTCTAGTCCTATTGGACCGTTTACAGGAAAAGGGAAATACATATTTAATTAAAACAAAATAATAATAAATAGAGAAATTAATTCTGAGCCAAATCAGGATCGAGCGAAGATGCCTGGGGGTTTGTTCTGATGAATTAGTTCCATTTATACAACCTTTATCCTGTCAAAATCTGGTCCATTGGATAGGGTCAGAGGATCTGAGGCCGTTGGTGGGTGAACCCTAACAGAGGACCAATGATTCCTCCCTTACAAAGTGAGTCCCACGGGTCCTGAGTTGCTCCTCCTCATGCTGTAGTATAAAGCCGTCCTTGATTAGGAAACACCACCTCTGGTGGCCGGAGGTTGGATATAATGCCTCTAACAAGATTTAAGCACATATGCATTTCATGATCTGAACTTTGCTGGGGGTTTACATGTCTGGATGTAAAAGGAGGCTCCTCCAAATCTCAAGTAGTAGTGGTGGTCAGAATGGCTTTTCCCCACCACCGACTGCTCCAACCTTACTGCTTTCTATTCATTTTTGTTTGGGAAAGAGAGAGGAGTTATTTTAGGGTAATTATATAAAAGCAAATAGAATGGGGGAGGAGGATTACATGTTGCAGACCACTCCATTCTATACATATTTATTTCCTTCTAATGGCTGGTTTGCCTTCTCTCTTCCCTTAAAATTACAGGACATTCAACCCTTTAGACCTTTCAAGGATTACCATCCATTGAAGGCCATCCTAAACATTGGATGGGTCTAGTTATGCATGAAATGGGGCTAGGGTTTGACCGTTAATAAACTTTGACCATGTTAATGACATGGAATGCCATGCAATTGAATGAGAAGGTCCATACTGGCTATCTTAAGATAAAATGAGCCATGAGGTGGTCAACATGGCTCTTAGAAATTAAACCATATCATAAAAAAGGCCCTAGATCCTAGATTTGACCAAGTAAACCATTATGGTTGACCAAGACCAGTCATCATGATGAGGTGGAGGTTACAGTGCACCCATGGGCCCAATTCCAAGCCTTGGTGATACTTGGGAGAGCCCAATTGCATGGTGCACTCCTAAACCCTAATTTTTGTATGGGTTTGACCAAAACAACTCTATATATTGACCTTACTTGACCCTTGGTGAGGTGGCACTCATAGGGCACACTTAAGTCCATTAGGGTTCACTAAGTGCATGGCTAGCTCAATTGGGGTCTATTGTATCACTTTGGGTTAAATTGAGGTTAGGCTTGACCATGTCTACCTCTACTTGACTTAACTGGTCAAATGGGTTAGGTAGACACTATTAGGTAAACTTGGGTCCATCTTTGTTCCACATAAGCTCGACTTAACCTCTTAGGTCAAGAGGGACCTCATAGGGATAAATTTGAGTTGATCAGACCCCTATGGTTAGCCCGATGTGACCACTAGTTTATATTGGCACCTACTAGGTTGTTGTTTATTGGGTGTCAACTTATCACCTAGAGGGGGGGGGGGGTGAATAGGTTTTTCAAATTATATTATCCCCTTTAGGTGTTCTTGATTTCTGATTAATAGAACTATATATTAGAAAGCAAAACACAAAAAAGCACACAGTGATCTATAGAGGTTCCTCAAGACTGGGTGTCTTGAGTAGTCCTCTTTCCCTCTGCGCCTACCTATCAGTGTGCTAGGCTCGGCAAAATCCGCCAAATCTTTAGGCCCGCAAGCCTTACAACACAGACCCACAAGTCCTACAGCCTAGGCCCGCAAGCCCCTACTGCACCCGAGCCCGCAAGCTCGACACTCAGGTCCTCAAGCCCTACACAACACATACCCGCATGTCCTGTGCCTACAGCCTAGGCCCGCAAGCCCTTACTGCACCCAAGCCCTCAAGCTCAACAATATCAGACCCATAAGTCCACTGCCCTGGCCCTCAAGACTCACAACTCTCCAGCCCTCAAGCTAGACAAAATCGGACCCGCAAGTCCACTGCCCTGGCCCTCAAGCCTCACAGCTCTCCAGCCCTCAAGCTAGACACTTAGGCCCTCAAGACTTACAACAATAAAAGGTTTACAGTAACGAACACTGTTTCTTCTGCCTGAGATGGAGATCGGCTTCTTGAGGTTGAAGAAGATGTTTCTGATTCAGATCTTGAAAGCACAGTTCTTCTTCAATCTATTCTCTATGCCTGATGAGGAACGGCTTCTTATCAGTCGATGGAGATGACTGATTCTTCTGAGAAAGCTTGATTCTTGTTCTCTACTTGTTCTTCTTCTTCTCCGCAAAATGTACTGTTGCATTGAGAAGCAACAGCGGTATTCTTTTTTTTTGTTCTTATCTCTCTCACGAAGATTACTTTTTCTAGGGCATCACTGTTCCCTTTTATAGGACGGATGAGCCGCTTAACAGTCACATATAATGTCCTTTACTGTTAGACGCCCATCCCTCAAGATCACGCGCTGATTGGACAATCAGGCGGCGACATTAAATCTTGACAGCGCGTCCACAACATTTGAATTCCGTCTCCACGATATTTCCATTGTTACGACGATATGGATAATATCTCGACAACAGGACTTTATCGATGTCTTAGACCTTGGTAGATCTTCAAGTCATCTAGCTTCTACCTCTGACATTGATATCTCGACGATACGAGATATTCTGGCGTTTCTGCATATACAACGATATATTATCTCTGACCGTGTCGTCGTGATCTTCTTTCTTATAGTCTGTCATCATAATCACTTTGTTCTCTCGACGACATGCACGATATCATGTCGACAGACTATGCTTTAGCAACTGCTTGTCTTCAGCTGTCCTTCTTCAGTCTTCTCGACATCATGCCTTCTTTACGACGATGTCTTTTCTTCTCGACCACAAGGCTACTTTGATGATGTCGACGATACTGCATCTTCTCGACGACATTCCTTCCTTTGATATCTTCATGTCTTCACTACGTTCGACGAGCTTCATTCTTCTATCCCGTCTCTGCGTTCGACGAACTTCATTCTTCATTCGACGAACTTCATTCTTCATTCGACGAACTTCATTCTTCTGTCCCGTCTCTGCCTTCGACGAACTTCATTCTGCATTCGACGAACTGCATTCTGCGTTCGACGAACTTCATTCTTCGTTTGACGAACTCGCCAAGTCTAAGCGTTTGCTTTGCTCATCATAAAGACGACAAGCATACTTTGTCGACGACATCTCCTATTCTTCTCGACGATATTGTATTTAGTGAAATAACTAAAGTACTTGACATATTATCTGATCTCTGCAAACATGAACTAGATATGACATTAAATACAACTTGCACTTATCATTGAGCTGAGCACTTCTTCAAATCAAGAACACTGTTGGGCACTATTCTCAACAATCTCCCCCTATTTGAAGAAGCCCTAACTTACCTCAATGATAAATGCCACTCATAAAAAGATTTATCATTTCAGATAATAACATCACACATAAAGCAACAATCACATAAATAGATTAAATGTTCTTCACAATAGATACCAAGCATATAAAGTGATTAAATGTTCATGAATAAACATTAGCATTCATTTGCCCCAACAGAATCATTAAGATTTTAATTTGGTGCCCCATCAGTGTCTGTTGCTGCTTGCCCCTTTGGTTTTCTGCCTTTGCCTCTGATAGTAGTTGATGGGCAGGGGAATCTTCTTAGGAGAGGGAGGAGGACCTTGTGGGAATGCTAGCTTATGATTCTTCCTCCTTTCTATCTGCTTCAGATGTTTCTGCCATTCAATTGACTGGTATGCCCTCTGATAGTCCTCCTGAGGGTATCCAAAATAGATCCATGATTCTGTTATTATTTCTCTTGAGATAGGACTCCACCTTCCTGATTGTGGATCCAGCTCAACTTCCCTCAGTATCTTTTGCCGATACTGGCTGCTCTGAATTCTCATTCTTTTCCTGGAGGTTGCTGATTCTCTGAATTCTATTCCATACTCAGCTGATTCAATGCTTGCAGAAGGGTTGGCAGCCTCATATAATGATGGGGGTTTTTGCATTGTCTGCTTTATTTGATTTGTTATCCACATCGCTTGATGTGAACCGGCGTTTAATATTCCATTCTCGCCCTTTAGGGCTTGTTCAATTAACCTTTCCTCAAGTCCTTCTCTGACTAGATTCAGCTGTTCATGCAGGTGTTGTTCAGTCTCATCCTAATTGTTTCTTAATTCAAGCAGATGGGTATCTAAGGTATGAGCATTCTCATTATCCCTATTCAGAATTTGATTTCTGTTATTTGTAGCATCCGTTTCTATCTGCTCAAAACCATAGTACACATTGTTTAAGAATGTTTCTTGCTTTGTCAGGATTGTGTGGGTTTGATGTCCCACTTTGTTGACTTCCTCGCTCATCTTATCTATGGTTGGTGCTGCCAGAGTATAGAAGTGAGCGCACTGGGTGTTGAGGTGGAGAATGTCTTTCTTCACTTTCTGGATCTCGCCCTTCACCTCTTTCCTTAGATCAACCACAGTCTTTACTATAAATTGTTCTAGTTGTTTGCGCTGAGCAGTTAGTAGAGCTGACATCGTGTGGAAAAGAGAACCTGACTGAGCCGAAGATGGCTCAGCAGCTTGTTGGTCTTCCTCTTCTCTTTCCTGTGGAATTTCTTCAGAGATATTTGCAGATGATTCTTCACTGATGTGTGTTGTTACCTTAGCCTTCCCCTTGACATTTTCTGGTACTGTCTCACCAGGGCATGTAAGCACAATCTTACTTGCTGCTACTAACTCTCGGTAGTCTGAGAGAGTGAGGTCTTCCATGGGCTCCGACATAGTGCCTCGATCTTCTGGGGTAGAGTACCCCAGTTGGATCTCCCCCTCGACTTGTGTATTACCTTGGGCTGAGCATCCTGCCCGGAGCTCCCCATCAATCATCTCTGCGTCTTGGGCTGAGCTCCTAAGTTGGGACTCCCCCTCAGCAGGAACACTCCCCAAGTTGGGGTTTCTACTTTCTTCAATAACCTATGTGGGAGCAGGTTCTGGTACTGTTCCTGGAAAATCCCTTAGGGTGGATGTCTCCCCCTCAGTCGTACTAGGGATTTGTGGGGGTGGAGGTATGTCATCAGAACTTCTTGATGAATCATCTTTGGAGGGATCTATTGGGGCTGCTTGTTTCTTTGGAGCAGTCTGGACATCAGATGATGATTTAGGGATAGACCTATCCCATCGATCTAGCATCTTTGCATCCAGTCTCTTGGAGTAGTGTAGGGGAACTCCCATTCTCTTATTCAGTACTTTACCCTTGGTGTTTAGAAGTAAGATGGATAGAATTCTTCAATAGGAGGGGGACTTCAGGGTGTTCTTCATTCTCTGGAAGAGGAACTCACTCCAGTTGGTCTTCTTAGAATGGATTATCCGGGCCATGACAACGAACATGTCTTTAGAGATTCGGTCATGGGACCCAGGTTTGCACAACAGAACTTTGCCAACTATGTTGGCCAGCAGCTTCCCCTTTTGATTAAATTCTACTCTCTTAATAGACCCGAGGTCTTCCCTATGTGGCCGCACCAGGTATAGCTTGCGGAGACATCCTCTGAGGTCAGCTCTTCTTCTTCCTCCCCCCTTGGATTCTTGGCAGATGCAGCGCTTTTCCTAGGCTTTTTGCAGATATCTTAACCTTCTTACCTCCAACCTTGGACTTGATCTGCGATTCAGTGTGGTTGATTCTTGCTTCGGCAAAGAACTCAGCTAATTCATGGTGTGTAACATCCCCAATCCTTCTAGACCCCTAGTTGGTATTAGGGAATGGGTGGTGTGCAGAGTGGCCACTAGGGCCCTTGGGCCAAGTGGAGTGTGCTAAGTGCACACCAAGGGCACAAAATCAACATGGTCCAATATCACTCCCTTAGGCCAATTGATCCTCAGTTCACCAACTTGACCTCCCCCATACCATCCTAACCACTAAGGAAGACCAATAGGAAGGAAATTGCACTTGGGTGGGACCCAATTGCATGAAATTGACCAAAGTCAAACTTTACCTAATATTGGTCAAATCTATACCCTTTGATTAAATTAAACCAATTGGGGCCCCACCATGGACCAACCAATGTTGGGTGATGTCAAGGGACCCATGACCCCCATGTGGGGTCAACCCACTTACCTTGTTGACCAAAGTCAACCATGGTCAACATATCTCTTTAAGGTGAATTCTAAGCCTAATTTGAATGGAACCCAACACACATCAATTAACCAATTATTTATGGACTTAGGACACCCCCTTATCAGCCTTGGACTGATCCCAAACCATGGGTTTGATTAACCAAATGAGAGGGGGGACCAAAAGTAATGAAAAAGGTAAAAGTTAGAGGTTAAAGAAAAAGCACCCTCCCCTCCTTCCACACTAAACCCCCAATCACCCTAGGGGCCATCCCTGATTGCTGTTGATCTAGGCTTGACCCAGAGGGAAGCAGGAGGCAGCAGGGAGCAGGATAAGTGGTCGGCCACACCTCCCCCTTGAGCTTCAAATTCAAACCCGACTATACAAGCCTCCTCCCTCCCAACTGACCACTCCATCAGCTTCAGAAGGGAGAGAGCAGTCGGGAACGACACCTGGAGCAAGGCCATAGCCGGAGAATCAAGTTCGGGAGCAGGGTTGCCGGAGCAAAGCTTAACCATGGTGAACCGCCGCCGGAGCCGCAGCCACACTTCAATCACGGTTCGTTTCTCCTCCTCTCCACCCATGCTAGCTTTCTATAACAAATCGAAGAAGGATCGGGCTCAATTGAGCCCGAATCCATTCCCAAAAATTGGGTTTTTCGCTCGAAATGGGAAGCCTGGGATCGTCGGAAACCGCCACCTCCGACCGCCAGTCGCTGGTGGATGGTAGCCCCGGCCACCACGAAGGTGTTGGTGGTGTTGGCCGGCGGTGGTGGTGGCTGGATCACCGGCAAACTCGATCGCAAAATCACCCAGCACGGCTTGATCTCACCCGTTGGCTGGAGGAGGAAGACGATCCCTGGGGTGCCAGATCCGCTTTAAGATTCGTGCGCGCCTAATTTCTTTATATTAATTAATCCATTTTCTTGGAAATTTCTGCCCTTTATTATCCAGTCACTTCTAAAATTAATTAGTGGGCCCTTAATTACTGAATTAGAAAAAGTGCTCAACATGAAAGTTGTAGACCTTGACCTTAGCTTTCAGTAGGGCTTGAGTTCTGGTCATTTGGTGAACCACAGCTCCCTGAGGAGCTGTTTTACTAGGACTGGTCCTACACTAGGTCAGTCCACTAAATTAATTATCTAGCCTAGACCTCTCAAGCTTCGAAGCTGAGATTTTAACCATGGGTAGGTATACCATAGGGGCACCCTCTACCCAAAGATCAGCCCATGATGGGCATTTTACATATAGTTTTTGTGGTACTTAAGATATTTAAATAATGTTGATTTTCGACGCATATGAAGTCCAAATGACACCAAATTTTGGTGGCATGCTCTTTAGTACATGAGTAGTGCCTGCCTAAATTTTCACTCCATTTGGATTTGATATGATTTGGAAAATGGGAAACCCTAATGAGGGCCCTTAAAGCTCAAATTAGGGTTTAGGCCATATGAGGAGTTGAGTGAGTTGGCCTCCTCCAATATGGATGATTATGTAGGTAATGACATATAATTGCATGTGACACCCCCTAATGGAGCATTTGGAGCCATTAGGGTGGTGTGTCCTAAAACCCTAAGGGTAAACCCTTAAGGTTGCAATTTAGGATTTGTGAAGGACATTGGGCCAAATGTCCTTGCCCTGGCTCAGAACTTGGTATACATGTTTTTAGGAGCATACAATGGCTTAGATAATTTAATGGGAATTGTTAGAGTCATTTTTGTATTTTTCTCTTATTAAATGAAATTACCACTGTTTCCTTAAATAAATAAAATTCATGGTCAGATGACCTTGTATGGCTTTGAAATTTTAACAGTGGCTGAATATGAATGAAAATAGGCTATGGTAATTTTATTATGATTTATTGAAGTGTTATCCCTTGTGGAGGAATTTTTAAGTGCTTACTAGCTTAGAGGAATTTAATTATGAAAAATGTCAAATCATTGGGAAAAATTATGAAACTTGGTTATCTGTCATTGTATGTTGATACATGCCCATGATAATTATTTGGAAGCCTGTGGATTTGTATTTCATGTACATCATGTAGAAATTGGTAATCACTACACTTGGAGTTTAAAGCATTTTAATTAGTCAAATCATATGGTAATGATACAAATATTTGGCAGAGGACTCTAGACCCCCATTTGGACACTTGGTAATTTTTGTAGAATTTCAGATGTGAAATATTATTTTTCCTAATTATAGTGGCATTTTGGTAATTATACAACTATGATGATTTAGTAGGCCACATGACATCCTAGGGTCATGAAACTCAGTAAACCACCTTGATATGGAATATTACCTTACAGATAATTTTCATGTAGCATGTCGAAGTATTTTGAGGATAGATCATGTGTACTTTGACCTAAGGCCTTAACTACTTTAAATAATAATAAATAACAAATTAATATGGAAAATTATGGAAATTGGAACACACCTTATTAAGGTCAGTGGGAGTCTAGTATAATTATACCATATCCTGGTGATGAGTTTTTAGAAGGATTCCCTTATGGGGTTTGAGGTTAGTTCAACTTTGTGGTCTGCGTTTAGTAAAAACCAGAATTTTGATTTAAGACAATTCAGACTCATAAGTAGTGTTTAGAAGTTATGTCCATTCTGTATTTGAGTTATAATTCACAATGATTCAAGGAGGGTCAAACCTAGGATTAACATTGAGATTGTGTTAGGGTTGGTGTGTGAGGTGTGGAGGTACGTCCAACCCAATTGGGCGGGACGGGTGTTGAGCTAAGTCACTTTAATTATATGAAATAATGAGGGGTGAACTAAATGTTAATCACCAACTAAAGTAATTGTCTTGAGAAAGAGGATGGTGGGGTTGAGCCCATTGAATCCTTAGTACCGTTGGGGGCTCCTTTACGGGGTATACCGCGGGAAGTCCAAGATTCACCCAAAACATAATACTAACATAATTGTAGGCAAGAGTAGCCTAATTAGGTCAACAAGATAGTATGGATCTCCTTCGGGAAGGAGATGTATTGGAGCAACTTGTGTGATAGTCCCTGAGCCGGAGGATCGGGTGGACTTGGTGTCACTTGTTACTTATGCAATTAGTGGCGAGTCTTCGGTACTAGGCTAGTCGTGTCACCGACGGTAGTACGTTGACTCAGGTGAGGGTGAGGTTTATAGGGCCGGTAAGTTTGAGTACCGCGGTACGGAGGACAATCCCTAATAACCCACCCCGACCTTAAAGTCTGGTGGATTCCAGCAAGAGTACGCAGGAGCTCCGCTATTGTGTTCTTAGCGTTGAGGCGTACGTGAGGTCTAGGCTTGGTAGTGAGCATACCCACCTAGGATGTGGAGTGCCCGATCCACTTCCACCGTGAGCTACGACGGTCGGTACCCGAAAGGTTGGCTTCCTTTCTAACAAATTGGGAACTATAAAGGTCTGTGCGCATAGAGTCGTGTGGGTGGGTTGCATCACATGGCTGCATAATACACATCATGAACATAGCATAGCATAACACACATCTACATACCCCATCATATAAATTAGTATGGGATCTTTTATATGATGGGTTACTGGACATCTTAACTTATATGTCGTATGGGCGTTCATATAAGTTAAGGTACGAATCTGTGATGGTAGATAGTTTATGTTACTGCACTGCCTTTACTTACTTATTGTTTACTATATTGCCTCTACTTGTTTACTATTTACCGCACATACTTACATGCTCTTTACATATACCTTGTTACTGTTAGCTCTACTGTTTATATTTATGTACTGCTAGTTAGCCCCACGTCATCCTTCTTATTTACCCCTTGTTTGTCCTCCGCTTCTTCCTCTCACTCGGTGCCTAGGAGTCGTGAGGGAGGCGAGGACAAAACAGCTTAGTCTTTATGACTAATGGTCGGATGTGGCCGTACAGGAGTCCGAGGAGACGGAGCTACCCCGTGTGCAGCAGGACGAGAGAGATGGACTTGACCCGCAGTTGTAGCATACTACCACCGGACAGGTTGATAGTTAGTTTGTAGTTTCCGCATGATTTGTATTGAGAGAGAGAGAGTACTTTCTTTTGGAAATGTATTCGGGCATCCGCCCTTACTTCTTGTACTTTTCCTTTGTGGACATTTTCTGTTTCATTATATAGTTATATGATGTTGTGACATGTGGACATGCCCTTACTTTTGGCATTTACTTACTTATGATTGTATAGCCGGCAGAGTCGGTGCTGAGCGGTGTTGGCTAACCCGAGTGTTGGTGACACCGCAAGGCAGCGATTCTGGGCGAAGATCCACCTTGACCGTGCGATACGGGAGAGGTTCGGGTTTTCAAGTACCCGAACGGGTTTTGAGAAAACAGATCTTACAAATGGTATCACTGAACGAACGATCATAAGAGAACATTCCACAACATACGGGGTCACCCCGCTCGAGTGTAGTTTGCGGACAAACTATGCAGCGGAAGCTATGGTGTGCCCATATATGAAATCACATAAAACAGTCCACTAAGCAACAAGTTAGGTCAAATTTTGACTTACATAGACAGTTTAGTGACGCGTCCTAATCTAAAGAGCGACCTCGGGTCTAGATTTGGTTGAAGGTTAAGGATACCCAACGTAACTAAAGGAAGAAGTTAGTATAAGTCTAGAAGTTGAGACTTTCACGCTAAAGATTACGCTTTACTACTAAGTGGTAGGACCATCTCGAGGAGATCGGGTGTTTGTAGCCTTCTTTTAGAGTAATAGAAGACCCATAAGCATAACTCCCTTACCATAACTTGATACTTCCCTTTACAGTACGTTGAGGCAACCACCATAAAATACCAGAGGTCGAATTGAAATTTGAATTTGAATTTTTTTTTTGAAAAGGCCCCCCTTGCCTAGTTAATCATATAGGGAACTCGGAAAAGTTAGCATAACTTATAACATTGGGAGCCTAAGTCTTATCATAACAATATGTCTCAGGGTGGAACACCAAGTCAGAGAATATACGGCCTAAAGTTTATGTACGTATGTAAGATGAATATACCGTAAAAGCATTGAAGAGACTTAGCCCAAATCGGTAGGGGCTTATCCTTTTGTTTATTGGGCCAATAAAATACCGACTTGGATTGCCCTCTAGACTTTATTTAGAAAATGTTGTGACATTTACGTAGTAATCTCGAGGTTTGGAGTATTTAATGATACTCGGGGTAATTGCGAGATCTTATTCATACACTTTTGGTTTGTGGACCAACCCTCCTTAGAGGTTGAGACCCTTGGAGAATTACTGGCAAGTTAGGTGAATGGTGCACTTCAAGTGTGAGCGTGTACTCATCTTATTGCTCCAAGGCTAAATCTAAGTCGTCAAAAGTGATTAACTTGTTAATCATTTGGATATTCGTAAAGGGTTGTCCAGTGTATGGGCATAAGACTCTTGGAATCAAGAAAGTCAGGTTAAGAATTTAGGGAATTTCTCTAACTTCCTGATCCAATCAATGTTGTTTTGTCGTTTGTAAGGACGTTTTGGTTAACAAGCTCTTACCGGTCACAAGGGAAAAAGTTATAAACGGCAAATTCAGTGCAAGACCAAGTAAGATTTAGAATGGATAGAAGTAAGCCTAGGCTATAAGTTCTCATGACCATAAGAAATAATCAGTTTATTGTAACAAACTTACAAGTGTATTGTTGTAGATACACCTTCTTAACCTCGAGACATCGATTTGTAGAGCTATCAGAACAATTAATAAACATTGACGTCCGAACAAAGGTCTGGATTAAGTCAAATACTGAAAAACAAGAAGAATGCCAGGTTTAGTAGCTTGGGATAAAGGTGTCACATCGTGAAATTTTGAAGATTGGAATCAAGTTTTCGGAAGATAAATATTACAACTAGAGTTTCTTACACTTCAGGGATTTTAAAGGTAATTTTCAGATAGTATTTTTAATTAAAATTCAAGCCCTCTCCTTGGTGTAAATTTAGTTAAGATCATTTTACTCTTAGAGTTGGTTTATGCATAACCAGAGAGCTTAGGAAGGTGACTCTTTGGATCTTATAATATGATGATAAAACTATTTAGGGCTAAGGTGGAGGATCTTACTATGTTCGGATCTCGGGAAAAATGACAACGACCATCATGTACTAAAATGTTGAGGATTTGAGAGTTAAAACAAATGGTTGTAGTTGTTACTATCAACTCCCGCTTGAAATTATTAATATTACTTGATGATATTTATCAACGCAATTTTGGACGACACAGCTAAGAGAAGGGTTGTTTTTTTGAATCCTTTAATTCATAATTTATAGCTTAAGTGAGATGAGACTGCTTAACTTTGGAAGGTTAGTCCACTCGATATTGGAAATCTAAAGTGAAATTTGACGAATGATATATTGAAGATATATAATTTACATACAATCCTCCGATCTTAAGAACCAGAACTTACACTTTCTCAAAAAAAAATTATAAATGGTGAAACTTCTCGAGGATTAATGGGCTTTAGTGAGACACCCTTCATGTTGAAATCAATTGTGTCAAAGCATGTCATGATAGAAAGGGTTTTACCCTCGTGAGTTATGAACCAAGTGGATATGGAAAGTCATTGGGTGTAATTTCACGAGCATTAGTTTTAAACTACAGACTTTATGTTCCTCAAAGAAAAGCATGGAGGATATTTACATTTATGTAACGTGAGGAAGCGTTAACCTCATGTAACATTTGTAGGACATAAGAGACTCTGGTCCAAGTGTAATCAAGGTTTATGTTATTATTTTATAGCTGATAAACCTGACCTTATATCCGCTGAGTCGGAAACGGTTTATCAGCAGAGACCTCATATGTTAAGGGATAAGGTCTCATGGCGTAGGTGGTGTTGAACACCTACGTATAAGGGAATCGTATAGTGAAGAATCAAAATAGACAATGACGGTCGGCTAAATGATCACGTCCTGGCTAATCGGTTTTTGAGCAGAGTATTATGTAAGCATGGTTCGTGATTACAACCTTAGGAAGTTAAGTTGAACTCGAAGGATTTCTGTGCCTTCCAGCACGGCTTGATAGTATAAATTAACTCTGTAGGATCTTATGTATTTCAGATAGATCCTCCTCCAAGGGGTGTAGTGATTTTAATAACACCCACGCCTGGTTAAATTATTTTGATTTCGAAGTGTCTATTTCCTATTTATTACCGGGATGGAGCAAAGTAGAACCCGCATTGTGATTAGTGGCACGATGATCGGAGAGGCAAGATAAACCTTCAATTAACCCATGGTAGGAATATTGCCGACAATCTTAGCTAGGAATAGTAGAAGTGCAATGAGAAATCTTGGTAAAGACGGTTGCTCCAGTTTGAGCTATCATATAGCAATAAGTCATCGAGCGAATACCGACATGACGTTGTGCGCAGCCTCGTATGGGAGAAAGTGTTACACACCGCTTTCTTGGATTCAAAACAAGGACCCAAAGTTTTTAGGGTCAGAATACATAAAAGAGACGGATACGCGTTCACGACCGATTCAGGATCAGATGTTGGAGGCCCAAGGTAGGGAGGCAAAGTTTTTATGATGCGAGGCATCATATAATGGAGGTCTGAGTTCTTTAGTGGAAGGATATTACGATGTCCGATTGTTATAGTTCATTCATGGGCAAGAGGAGCATAACTGGGTGCCCTTGGACTTCTTGCAACAACGTTTCCCGGAACTCATCACTTCAGGTATAAATTATACGTCTTTGAAATCCTTTATTCTTATACGTACTTACAACCCGTAGACCCGAACCTAAATTTCGAGGATGAAATACTTCTTTTGTTTATTGGGATTTGTAACATCCCCAGTCCTTCTAGACCCCTAGTTGGTATTAGGGAATTGGTGGTGTGCAGAGTGGCCACTAGGGCCCTTGGGCCTAGTGGAGTGTGCTAAGTGCACACCAAGGGCACAAAATCAACATGGTCCAATATCACTCCCTTAGGCCAATTGATCCTCAGTTCACCAACTTGACCTCCCCCATACCACCCTAACCACTAAGGAAGACCAATAGGACGGAAATTGCACTTGGGTGGGACCCAATTGCATGAAATTGACCAAAGTCAAACTTTACCTAATATTGGTCAAATCTACACCCTTTGATTAAATTAAACCAATTGGGGCCCCACCATGGACCAACCAATGTTGGGTGATGTCAAGGGACCCATGACCCCCATGTGGGGTCAACCCACTCACCTTGTTGACCAAAGTCAACCATGGTCAACATAGCTATGTAAGGTGAATTCTAAGCTTAATTTGAATGGAACCCAACACCCATCAATTAACCAATTATTTGTGGACTTAGGACACCCCCTTATCAGCCTTGGACTGATCCCAAACCATGGCTTTGATTGACCAAATGAGAGGGAGGACCAAAAGTAATGAAAAAGGCAAAAGTTAAAGGTTAAAGCAAAAGCACCCTCCCCTCCTTCCACACTCAACCCCCAATCAACCTAGGGGCCATCCCTGATTGTTGTTGATCTGGGCTTGACCCAGAGGGAAGAAGGAGGCAGCAGGGAGCAGGATAAGTGGTCGGCCACGCCTCCCCCTTGAGCTTCAAATTCAAACCCGACTATACAAGCCTCCTCCCTCCCAACTGACCACTCCATCAGCTTCAGAAGGGAGAGAGCAGTCGGGAACGACACCTGGAGCAAGACCATAGCCGGAGAATCGAGTTCGGGAGCAGGGTTGCCGGAGCAAAGCTTAACCATGGTGAACCGCCGCCGGAGCCGCCGCCGGAGCAGCCGCCGTAGCCGCCGCCACACCCCAATCACGGTTCGTTTCTCCTCCTCTCCCCCATGCTAGCTTTCTATAACAAATCAAAGAAGGATCGAGCTCAATTGAGCCCAAATCCATTCCCCAAAATCGAGTTTTTTAGCTCGAAACGGGAAGCCTGGGATCGCCGGAAACCGCCGCCTCCGGCCGCCAGTCGCCGGTGAATGGTAGCCCCGACCACCACGAAGGTGTCAGTGGTGTTGGCCGGCAGTGGTGGTGGCTGGATCGCCGGCAAACTCGATCGCAAAATCTCCCAGCACGGCTCGATCTCATCCATTGGCTGGAGGAGGAAGACGATCCCTGGGCCGCCAGATCTGCTTTAAGATTCGTGCGCGCCTAATTTCTTTATATTAATTAATCCATTTTCTTGGAAATTTCTGCCCTTTATTATCCAGTCTGTTGAGGAAATGATTTATCTTAACCCCTAAATATGAGTAGAATATAAATTCTAAGAATAGAAAATTAGTCTAAGTAAATATGCGTCGAATAGTATTCGACGCAACGTCGAAGTGTAGTCGACGTTCCTCTCAGAATGAGTCGAAGTAACTCCAAACAGAATTTGACGTAACCTATGTCGACGTAACTCTGACTTCTAGTCGACGTATCTAGTGAAGTCGACGCACCTTAGTCGACGCACCTTCCATATTCTCCTCTCGACGACCAGCTAGTCTGAAATCGACGCTTCCGTCGATTAGTAGTCGACGTACGTCGATTTCTATGTCAATTTCAAAACACGCCAGATCTCTTTCCTTCTTTCTGTAGATCTGATTCTTATGGAATTATATTATTATTTTATAGCCGTTCTGAATCATTCTTTCCTTCTAAATGATTCTTGGCTAAATTGATTAAGTTTATTATGGATATTATTTGAACTCATAATGATCTCTTTCCTTCTACAGAAATATTGATTATGGAATCTTTTCTCTCTTATTATTTCTCTGTCTGCTAATTGATTATTCTCCTATAGTATTCTTTGAATAAATAGGGCTATAAATAACAGGGAAGTCGGCAGAGAAGAAATGAAGTGATCCACTCCATATATTTGAAACAGAGGAAAAGCTCCCAAGAGAAAAGTAAGATAAGCTGAGAGAAGTGATAGTGTGCTGAAGCCATACTGCTGAAATTTCTGAAAGCTCTCATTGGAAAAGAGAAAGGCCTACAATCTCCTTCTCACTATAGAAGAGAGATTTCATTCACTATTTCTTGTGCTTCTAATCTTCTTACTAAGAAGAAGATTCTTTCTTGTTTCAATTACTTCTTCTACTTCTTCTTCTTATTCTTATTTCACTCTCAAATTGTGTAAAAGAGTTTTTAGAATCTCTCTTCAAAAAATTCAGTTGTAGTGGTTCTAAGAGTCTCCTTATCAAAAGACTCAGGCTGGTTCTAAGAGTCTCCTTATCAAAAAAATCAGTGCAAGATAGTGAATTCCTACCAAAGGGGGTAGAATAGTGGACTACCCAAAGTTTGGGGAACCACTATATTTCTTTGTGTTGTGTTGTGATTTTCATTTTGCTATTTCTTTCTTTGTTTACTTAATTCTTGTTGGTGTGTGGGAAGCTTAACTCTTTGATTATTACACATATATATATTTGTTAACTTTGCACAAAGTACTTTTAAATCTGTATTCACCCCCCCCCCCCCCCCCCTCTAGAGAATTCAAGTGTGGTTAACTGTGCACTTTCAATTGGTATCAGAGCGAGGTTGATCTAAAAATGGTAACTCCTTGATCAAAAAGATCCTACCTCATATATATATATATATAGATTTCTAAAAACTATTTGTCACATGGCACAAATCAAAGTTTATGCTTCCACCAGACCACCAATTTGCAATCTTGAAAAGTTTGCACTTTGGAAAATAAGGATTAGGATCTATATGAATTCTATTGATGAAGATTTGTTCAATGTTATTTTGACAGGTCCTCCTAAGCCCTATAGAAAGGACTCAAGTGGTAAAGTGACTCAAACACTTGTCCTAAGGACTGAGTGGACAGTTGAAGAAAAGAACGCAGGAACAAGTGATGCAAAAGCTGTGAACATTCTTGTCTCAACCCTCTCAGATGAAATCTTTCAAAAGGTTGTTGACTGTGAATCAGCCAAAGAAAGCTGGGAGGATCTTACAAAGATAGTAGAAGGAAGTGCTGATGAAAGGAAAGATAGAAAGGCTCTATTGATCTCCCAATATGAGAACTTTCAAAAGAAGCATGAAGAAAGCATATCTGAGATGTATGACAGATTCAGTCTGATCATCAATCAATTAAGGAGCTTGGATAGAGAGATCTCTCTCACAGAGATAAATGACAAATTGCTAATGAGTCTCCCAAGTTCATGGGACTCAAGAATATGGGCAATAAGAGATACTAGAGGACAAAAGGAAATCTCAACAGATGCCCTCTAAGGAAAACTCAAATCCTATGAGCAACTACTTAAAACCAGAGAAGAAAAGGAAAGAATGGAAAACACACCAACCTCCTCAAAAGATAGAAACATTGCATTAAAAGCAACAGAAGAGGAAACTTCTGTTACTGAAGAAGAATTATTCAACCTCCTGGCTAGAAGATTCAAGAGATGGGTCAGGAAAGATGGATCTAGAAGGAGAGAGTCAAAACCAAGGTATGATAAGACTCCTACTAAAGAAATTATTTGTTATTCCTGCAGGAAAACTGGACATATTGCTCCAGAATCTCCAGAGAATGCTGAGAAAAAGAAAGATCTGAAAAAGAAAGATCTCAAGAAAAACGGGAAGAAGAAAGAAAGTGGCTTCATTGCAGAAGCTTGAAGTGAGACAGATTCTGAAGACAGCACTTCATCCAAAAGTGACAATGAAGAGTCTAAGCAAGAAGATCTATGCTTAATGGCTCTTGGAAGCACAGAAGAAGAAGGTATTGCTGAATCATGGAGTGAAACAGGATCAGAAGGAAGCATCTCTTCAACAGCAAATAGCCTTATTCTCATAGAGGAATCTGAGGATAAGGGAGAGGTAAGCATTTTTAATGAAATAGATTTCTCTATGAAGATTTTAAAAATGATTTTGAAAGACTCTGTTTAGATCAACTAAAAGCTAAACAAGAAATTAAGAATCTAAAAGAACAAATTAATATGACAAAAATATAAGATACATGTTCAAAAAATTATGAACTTAGGTGTAAAATCTATAAAACAGAAAAGGAAATAAATAGTGCTAAAATAGAAAATCAACTTCTTAAGAATAAGGTATCCCAGGCAAAAGCTTTTGAAGAATCTATAAAAGTCAGAAGCCAAACACTTAAAGAAATCACTGAAAAACAAATAATCAGGCATAAGAATCTGGGGTTAGGAGCTGATCCTCAAACTAGTTCAATACCATCTACCAAACCTGCTTGGATGAGCCCTGTTAAATTTACTTATCCCATTAAATCAACAAACTTAGAAGAAGACTCACAAAATACAGAAGACCTCACCTTCAAAGAGATAAACCACCTTTGTCAAAAGAAACAAGTTATAAAGAAACAAAACTCCAATCAGAAAAAGGGAAAAATAAAATCTGTGAAGATAAAATTGCGTCGACTTCATATCGACGCATGAATGATAGTACATCGAATTCGACTCAACGCAATCACTTAGATGCTTCGACCTCAAATCGACGCATGAATAACAGTACGTCGACTTACAATCGACGCAACTACTTCTATGCATCGATTCCAGATCAACGCAATCTAAAGAAAGCGCCGAATACATATCGACGCAACTCTCAACATACGTCGAATAGATATCGACGCATAAAACCTCAGAGCAACTTAAATACAGGACATAGCTATCCCTCAAAAACACTCTATCTTAACCCCCATTCAGGAAACTTTTATCCTAATCAAAACCTCTATCCTAATCAAAACTCTTTTCATAATCAAAATTACTATCCTGATCAAAACTTTTATCCTAATAAACAACTCTATCCTAATCACCATCTCTATCCCTCCCTAAACTCAAATTTCCTTAACCAAAAGACAATTAGGTGTTATATCTGTAATAAAATTGGCCACATTGCCAAACAATGTTGGCACAATCAACCCAATCATCTATAAAATTAGTCCAAAGCTGACTTAGAAAACCTTAGGAATATGAAGAAATAACCCCTCAAGAAAAACCAGAAATTCTCAGACAAAGTAAAAATCAAGTCGATTCCTTAATCGACGCATCATCGATAACTAAAAATGATTAATAAACTCGACGTATGCGTCGAATCATATCGACGCATATGTCAATAGGAAACCCTATCAGGCTATACCGACGCATACATCGACTTCCACTCGACGCAACGTCGACTTCATGAAAGTGAGCGGCAATACCAAAATATTTTCAGTCACATCTTCTGGTGTACTGAATAAACCTCGAGTTGTGTCTGGTGTCGACGTTTCACCTGACGTAAAAAGACTCTTCAGTTAAAATTTAGCACGCTCTTTGCATCTCTCATCCTTCTCATTTCTCAGTCGAGCCATCTGTTCCTCTCTCTCACTGACCTAAATGGCTCCCAAGATCAACTCTGGTTTCGACATTGATCTTGAATCCTTCCAAGCCGCCGCCGAAAACTATAAGAGC
Source organism: Dactylorhiza incarnata (assembly GCA_033032865.1). Lineage (NCBI taxonomy): Eukaryota > Viridiplantae > Streptophyta > Magnoliopsida > Asparagales > Orchidaceae > Dactylorhiza > Dactylorhiza incarnata. The sequence goes on along the minus strand of JAWHQI010000037.1, from coordinate 3,625,941 downwards.
ATCATAGCACTCTTCACTGAAGCTGGTTTGGACAAACTTATTTCCACAAGATGCAAAATCCTAGAGACAGAACTCACTGAGTTAATGAATCAGGTTCAGATATCCGAGCAAGGAGAAATCACAGGAACACTCTATGAGACACCTGTCTTAATCTCAGCAGAACACCTTAGGGACACCATTGATCTTCCATCAGGTACACAACAACCACTATTCTATTTCAAATCAAAAGGAAAGCAAATTATTTTCTAAGAATAGCTAAAAGAACCTTCATCACCTCCACCTCCACCATTATCTCATTCTCCAACACATCTTGAACCATCTCTATCCACTCAAAATCTCATCACCCAGTGTATCCAGTCAGCAGCCCAAAAATTTCAAGAAATGCTGGATGGACACTGCTCCCAACTTCACTCTTCCATCATGCACATGCAAACCCAAATAGATGGGTTCAATGCCTCTGTGCAAAGCTTGAAGTCCTCTGTCTCTTCCTCTAAAGTGACCAAGTCTTTCTTAACCTCCTTAGCTTAGAAGGTCAAGAAGGGGGAGAAATTAGATGAAGAGCAGCTCTCAAGTCATAAATCTCTCTCACACAAGTCCCTTCCTACTTCAAAAGCTGATAGTCTTGCACTGCTTAAGACAATTGGGAATGAATTAGTACCAGAGCTACTTGCTGAGGACCAGATACCAGATGTACTCTCTATAGTAAGAGAAGCTACACAACAAGTAGTTCTCCTTCAAGGGGAGGCTAGCAGAGAAGAAATTGAAAAGGAAACTGATGCTGAAGTTGAAGAAGCTGAAGCTCAGGGGGAGCCAAATGCGTACATAATTGAAGCTGGAGCTGAGAAAGAAACTGAAGAGGCAGAAGTAGAAGGCTCAAAGGATATTCCATCTCAGGGGGAGCAAACTTCTGTGACTCAGGGGGAGCTGAGTGAACCACCAGTTACTGAGAAGGAGCAACTCTCCTCTTTAAAAACTCTAGTATTCACTAGGAAAAGAAAACTCCTCCTACCCCTCCTGAGTGATGAACAATGTTGATATACTCTATATTTTTTCCTCCATGCTTAAATACTGTTTATGAAGTCTGTGTATATGATTCTATTTTCTTCTGAGCACTAAACATATTTCTTTTCTATATAAATGCCTTGTTGTGTTGATTAAAAGCTGGTACAATTTCTCCCTGAATAGGGTTAAGACAAATAGGGGGAGATTATTGGGGAAATGATTTATCTTAGCCCCTAAAAATGAGTAGAATATAAATTCTAAGAATAGAAAATTTGTCTAAGTAAATATGCGTCGAATAGTATTCGACGCAACGTCGAAGTGTAGTCGACGTTCCTCTCAGAATGAGTCGAAGTAACTCCAAACAGAATTCGACGTAACCTATATCGACGTAACTCTGACTTCTAGTCGACGTATCTAGTGAAGTCGACGCACCTTAGTCGACGCACCTTCCATATTCTCCTCTCGACGTCCAGCTAGTCTGAAATCGACGCTTCCGTCGATTAGTAGTCGACGTACGTTGATTTCTATGTCAATTTCAAAACATGCCAGATCTCTTTCCTTCTTTTTGTAGATCTGATTCTTATGGAATTATATTATTCTTTTATAGCCATTCTAAATCAGTCTTTCCTTCTAAATGATTCTTGGCTAAATTGATTAAGTTTATTATGGATATTATTTGAAATCAGAATGATCTCTTTCCTTCTACAGAAATATTGATTATGGAATCTTTTCTCTCTTACTATTTCTATGTCTGCTAATTGATTATTCTCCTATAGTATTCTTTGAATAAACAGAGCTATAAATAAGAGGGAAGTCGGTATAGAAGAAATGAAGTGATCCACAACATACATTTGAAACAGAGGAAAAGATCCCAAGAGAAAAGTGAGATAAGCTGAGAGAAGTGATAGTGTGCTGAAGCCATACTGCTGAAATTTCTGAAAGCTCTCATTGGAAAAGAGAAAGGCCTACAATCTCATTCTCACTATAGAAGAGAGATTGCATTCACTATTTCTTGTGCTTCTAATCTTCTTACTAAGAAGAAGATTCTTTCTTATTTCAATTACTTCTTCTACTTCTTCTTCTTATTCTTATTTCCCTCTCAAATTGTGTAAAAGAATTCTTAGAATTTATCTTCAAAAAATTCAGTTGTAGTGGTTCTAAGAGTCTCCTTATCAAAAGACTCAGGCTGGTTCTAAGAGTCTCCTTATCAAAAGACTTAGTGCAAGATAGTGAATTCCTACCAAAGGGGGTGGAAGAGTGGACAACCCAAAGTTTGGGGAACCACTATATTTCTTTGTGTTGTGCTGTGATTTTCATTTTGCTATTTCTTTCTTTGTTTACTTAATACTTGTTGGTGTGTGGGAATCTTAACTCTGTGATTATTACACATATATATATATATATATATTTGTTAACTTTGCACAAAGTACTTTTAAATCTCTATTCACCCCCCTCTAGAGAATTCTAGTGTGGTTAACTGTGCACTTTCACACTCACTTCTAAAATTAATTAGGGGCCCTTAATGACTGAATTAGCAAAAGTGCTCAACATAAACATTGTAGGCCTTGACCTTATCTTTCATTAGGGCTTGAGTTCAGGTCATTTGGTGACCCACAGCTCCCTGAGGAGCTATTTTACTACGACTGGTCCTACACTAGGTCAGTCCACTAAAATAATTATCTAGCCTAGACCTCTCAAGCTTTGAAGCTGAGATTTTAACCATGGGTAGGTATACCCTAGGGGCACCCTTTGCCTAAATATCAGCCCATGATGGGAACGTTTACCTATAGTTTTTGTGGTACTTAAGATATTTAAATAATGTTGATTTTTGAAGCATATGAAGTCCAAATGACACCAAATTTTGGTGGCATGCTCTTTAGTACATGGGTAGTGCCTTCCTAAATTTTTACTCCATTTGGAGTTGATATGATTTGGAAAATGGGAAACCCTAATGAGGGCCCTTAAAGCTCAAATTAGGGTTTAGGCCATATGAGGAGTTGAGTGAGTTGGCCTCCTCCAATCTGGATGATTATGTAGGTAATGACATATAATTGCATGTGACATGCCCTAATGGAGCATTTGGAGCAATTAGGGTGGTGTGTCCTTAACCCTAAGGGTAAACCCTTAAGGTTGCAATTTAGGGTTTGTGAAGGACATAGGACCAAATGTCCTTGCCCTGGCTCATTACTTGGTAGACATGTTTTTAGGAGCATGCAATGGATTATATAATTTAATGGGAATTGTTAGAGTCATTTTTGTATTTTTCTCTTATTAAATGAAATTGCCACTATTTCCTTAAATAAATAAAATGCATGGTCAGATGACCTTGTATGGCTTTGAAATTTTAACAGCGGCTGAATGGGAATGAAAATAGGCTATGGTAATTTTATTATGATTTATTGAAGCGTTATCCCTTGTTGAGGAATTTTTAAGTGCTTACTAGCTTAGAGGAATTTAATTATGAAAAATGTCAAATCATTGGGCAAAATTATGAAACTTGGTTATCTGTCATTTTATGTTGATACATGCCCATGATAATTATTTGGAAACCTGTGGATTGGAATTTCATGTACATCATTTAGAAATTGGTAATCACTACACTTGGAGGTTAAATCATTTTAATTAGTCAAATCATATGGTAATGATACAAATATTTCGCAGAGGACTCTAGACCCCCATTTGGACACTTGGTAATTTTTGTAGAATTTTCAGATGTGAAATATTATTTTTCCTAATTATAGTAGCATTTTGGTAATTATACAACTATGATGATTTAGTAGGCCACATGACATCCTGGGGTCATGAAACTCAGTAAACCACCTTAATATGGAATATTACCTTACTTATAATTTTCATGTAGCATGTAGAAGTATTTTGAGGATAGATCATGTGTACTTTGACCTAAGGCCTTAAATACTTTAAATAATAATAAATACCAAATTAATATGGAAAATTATGGAAATTGGAACACACCTTATTAAGGTCAGTGGGAGTCTAGTATAATTATACCATATCCTGGTGATGAGTTTTAAGAAGGATTCCCTTATGGGGTTTGAGGTTAGTTCAACTTGTTGGTCTGCATTTAGTAAAAACCAGAATTTTGATTTAAGACAATTCAGACCCATAAGTAGTGTTTAGAAGTTATGTCCATTCAGTATTTGAGTTATAATTCACAATGATTCAAGGAGGGTCAAACCTAGGATTAACATTGAGATTGTGCTAGGGTTGGTGTATGAGGTGTGGAGGTACGTCCAACCCAATTGGGTGGGACGAGTGTTGAGCTAAGTCACTTTAATTATATGAAATAATGAGGGGTGAACTAAATGTTAATCACCAACTAAAGTAATTGTCTTGAGAAAGAGGATGGTGGGGTTGAGCCCATTGAATCATTAGTACCGTTGGGGGCTCCTTTACGGGGTATACCGCGGGAAGTCCAAGATTCACCCAAAACATAATACTAACATAATTGTAGGCAAGAGTAGCCTAATTAGGTCAGCAAGCTAGTATGGATCTCCTTCGGGAAGTAGATGTGTTGGAGCAACTTGTGTGATAGTCCCTGAGCCGGAGGCTCGGGTGGACTTGGTGTCACTTGTTACTTATGCAATTAGTGGCGAGTCTTCGGTACTAGGCTAGTCGTGTCACCGATGGTAGTACGTTGACTCAGGTGAGGGTGAGATTTAGAGGGCCGGTAAGTTTGAGTATCGCAGTCTGGAGGACAATCTCTAATAACCCACCCCGACCTTAAAGTCTGGTGGATTCCAACAAGAGTACGCAGGAGCTCTGCTGTTGTGTTCTTAGCGTTGAGGCGTATGTGAGGTCTAGGCTTGGTAGTGAGCATACCCGCCTAGGATGTGGAGTGCCCGATCCACTGCCACCGTGATCCACGACGGTCGGTACCCAAAATGTTGGCTTCCTTTCTAACAAATTGGGAACTATAAAGGTCTGTGCGCATAGAGTCGTGTGGGTGGGTTGCATCACATGGCTGCATAATACACATCATGAACATAGCATAGCATAACACACATCTACATACCCCATCATATAAATTAGTATGGGATCTTTTATATGATGGGTTACTGGACATCTTAACTTATATGTCGTATGGGCGTTCATATAAGTTAAGGTACGAATCTGTGATGGTAGATAGTTTATGTTACTGCACTGCCTTTACTTACTTATTGTTTACTATATTGTCTCTACTTGTTTACTATTTACCGCACTTACTTACATGCTCTTTACTTATACCTTGTTATTGTTACCTCTACTGTTTATATTTATGTTCTGCTAGTTAGTGCCACGTCATCCTTCTTGTTTACCCCTTGTTTGTCCTCCGCTTCTTCCTCTCACTCGGTGCCTAGGAGTCGTGGGGGGAGGCGAGGACAAAACGGCTTAGTCTTTATGACTAACGGTCGGATGTTGCCGTACAGGAGTCCGAGGAGATGGAGCTACCCCGTGTGCAGCATGACGAGAGAGATGGACTTGACCCACAGTTGCAGCATACTACCACCGGACAGGTTGATAGTAAGTTTGTAGTTTCCACATGATTTGTAGTGAGAGAGAGAGAGAGTACTTTCTTTTGGAAATGTATTCGGGCATCCGCCCTTACTTCTTGTACTTTTCCTTTGTGGACATTTTCTGTTTCATTATATAGTTATATAATGTTGTGACATGTGGACATGCCCTTACTTTTGGAATTTACTTACTTATGATTGTATAGCCGGCAGAGTCGGTGCTGAGCGGTGTTGGCTAACCCGAGTGTTGGTGACACCGCAAGGCAGCGATTCTGGGCGAAGATCCACCTTGACCGTGCGATACGGGAGAGGTTCAAGTTTTCAAGTACCCGAACGGGTTTTGAGAAAAGTGATCTTACACGGTGGAGAATAACTGAGGGTTCACATAGAACATATTCCAGTCCTAATGCCTCCAACAACCCTATCACTGATCTAATCTCATCGGAGCATGCACTGAAACCCCCTCGCTGGAGTTCACAACCGGAGATCACCTCTTCTTTATTGGCAGCCATTGATTCGGAGTGAGAGAGAAGGCAGTACGTCAGAGACGAAGCGGGGGTTTGTCGACGAAATAGCTTAGGGCAAATGATAGCGTAATTTTTATTCTCGAGCATTCACTCTATTTATAGTGTCGGTAGGTGAAGAGGCGCATACCTTTGAAGGAAAGAGAGCGATCAGACGGCTCCGATGGACCGATCCAATCCCGTGATAAATAGCTCGATTGTATTTTGACGATATGCTTATTGTCGTCGAAATGATCCTTGGATACGCATCTTCCCAACTTGATCGTTTGTCGTCGTAACGTCTATTGTGCCGTCGTAACAGTATTTTGTATCGACGATTATAGATTTCATGACTTATTCAGCTAACGTCAGCTTTTTAGGCCCCTTTTAGTTTGATGACCTGCACTAAGTTTGTTAGTAAATAGACTTTGATGTTCTGCCTGTGGGTCAGAACAGCCACCTTGTCCAAGGCCCAGATTTGCTTTTGGTGGGCTCTTGGACTACCTGCAAAATGAGATTACAAGCCCTTAGGTACCCAAGTAAATTTGGATCATAGGAAATTGTTAGCTTTAACGGGCATACTGGATTTAACTACTGCATGGTATGCATAGTGATAATGAACAAGGCGATTTGCAGGTTTAACATTCGTTACCCTTGGAGCAGTTGGATTGAAACAACAATCAATTGCAAAGTGCCCGGTATTTCCACAGCACCAACATTCAAACCTGTTGTATCTTCTTTTCTGGCTAGCTGTATGAGCATGAGTCCTTTGAGTATGAACGTAGGGATATTTGAAGGACACTGATCTGTACTGATTGTGAGTGTGATGTTGAGAATCATCACCCACAGCTTTCCATCTGGAGTCAGTCTTCTTTAGTTATTTCCTTATTTCTGTAGACCCAGTAACTTCATGCCTCCTTATGGCCATCCTTCCATGAGGTACCCTTGAGATTTTTGGCATGTTCTTTGCTCCACTAGTGGAGCTCCCATTCTTGAGATACCCAAGATTGGATTGCCCAGCATTCTTGTTGGAGGGTGAGATTACCTTCCTCAAGCTAGCCTTCATCCCACAGGGTCTGCCTGATCTGTCTTCCTTGAAGCATCCCTGCTCCCTTCTTTGAGTGGAGCAGCAGCCATTTACCAGTGGAGGAGAGGTCTCTGGTTTGGAGGAGCTTGCCACAGGCTTCACTACAAATGGGAGTTTATCCTCCACCCTTCTGATGTTGTCATTCTTAGATTTTAGGACTTTGGGCTGAATTTTGTCCTTCTTCAGAAGAACCACTTCTCTGGTTAGTGAGCAGCATAGCTCCTTGCTCTCAATCAATGCCTTCAGAGTTTCCCAAATTTGCTTATCAAGTCAAGGTTGGAGCTTGCCTTGAAGTCGTTTTTGAGTTGACAAAACTCTGCATTCTCTAGAGTTAGTTTTTCTGCTTTCTCTGAGAGATCAAGATTTCTTGCTTGAAGATAAGAGATCTTTGCATCCTGATCCTTGCACATCATCTTAAGCATCTTGACATCTTCTAGAAGATCATTGTATGACTTGGACCAGTCATCATTTCTAGATGAGCTTGTCTCCGATTCTGAGTCCGAGGTAGATAGAGGAGCCCTTATGCATACATGTTCAGGTGAGACTTCAACCTGGATTTCTTCCTCTGACTCAGATAGGACAGTCAGTCCAAACTAAGTCTTCTCTTCTGAGTCTGAACAACTTGAGTCATTGTCACTCAATGTTCTAACTTTCTTCTTAGTTGCCTTGCTTCTTTCTTCTTTTGAACCTTCCATAAGGACTGTTAGAGAGTCCCACATCTCTTTTGCTGTTATGCAGTGAGCCAGTGTCTGGAATGTTGAGATGTCAACTGCACCAGCTACAATATCTTTGGCTTCCTTGTCCAAGTTGCCTAGGATGATCTCATCTTCAGTCTTTTTCTTGGACACTGGCTTGGGGACATATGGCCCTTCTTGAATGATTTGAAACATTCTAGGATCCACTGCCTCCATGAATATTCTTGCTCTTACTTTCCAAAGCGCAAAGTTCTCCCTGGAACAAACAACTATCATTGATTCCATAACTGTGAAAAATGGACACCCACAGGCAGATCTGTTCAAGCTGTTAAGCTTTTCTTTGAACAACCTGGCTTTGATACCACTTGTTGTTTATTGGGTGTCAACTTATCACCTAGAGGGGAGAGGGGGGGGGGTGAATAGGTTTTTCAAATTATATTATCCCCTTTAGGTGTTCTTGATTTTTGATTAATAGATCTATAGATTAGAAAGCACAACACAGAAAAGCACACAGTGATCTATAGAGGTTCCTCAAGACCGGGTGTCTTGAGTGGTCCTCTTTCCCTCTGCGCCTACCTAGCAGTGTGCTAGGCTCGGCAAACTCTGCCAAATCTTCAGGCCCGCAAGCCTTACAACACGGACCCTCAAGTCCTACAGCCTAGGCCCGCAATACCCTACTGCACCTGAGCCCGCAAGCTCTACACTCAGGCCCTCAAGTCCTACACAACACAGACCCGCAAGTCCTGTGCCTACAGCCTAGGCCCACAAGCCCTTACTGCACCCAAGCCTTCAAGCTCGACAATATTGGACCCGCAAGTCCACTGCCCTGGCCCTCATGCCTCACAGCTCTCCAGCCCTCAAGCTAGACAAAATCGGACCCGCAAGTCCACTGCCCTGGCCCTCAAGCCTCACAGCTCTCCATCCCTCAAGCTAGACACTTAGGCCCTCAAGCCTTACAACAATAAAAGGTTTACAGAAACGAACACTGTTTCTTCTGCCTGATGAAGATCGGCAACTTAGCCTGATGGAGATCGGCTTCTTGAGGTTGAAGAAGATGTTTCTGATTCAGATCTTGAAAGCACAGTTCTTCTTCAATCTCTTCTCTTAGCCTGATGAGGAACGACTTCTTATCAGTCGATGGAGATGACTGATTCTTCTGAGAATGCTTGATTCTTATTCTCTACTTGTTCTTCTTCTTCTCGGCAAAATGTACTGTTGTATTGAGAAGCAACGACGGATTTTTTTTTCGTTCTTGTCTCTCTCACGAAGATTACTTTTTCTAGGGCATCACTGTTCCGTTTTATAGGACGGATGAGCCGCTTAACGGTCACATGTAATTTCCTTTACTGTTTGACGCCCATCCCTCAAGGAACACGTTGATTGGACAATCAGGCGGCTACATTAAATGTTGACAGCGCGTCCGCAACATTTGAATTCCGTCTCGACGATATTTCCATTGTTACGATGATATGGATAATATCTCGACGATAGGACTTTGTCGATGTCTTAGACCTTGGTAGATCTTCAAGTCTTCTAGCTTCTGCCTCTGACATTGATATCTCGACGATACGAGATATTCTGGCGTTTCTGCATATACAACGATATGCTATCTCTGACCATGTCGTCGTGATCTTCTTTCTTGTAGTCTGTCATCGTAATCACTTTGTTCTCTCGACGACATGAGCGATATCATGTCGACAGACTATACTTTAGCAACTGCTTGTCTTCAGCTGTCCTTCTTTAGTCTTCTCGACGTCATGCCTTCTTTACGACGATGTCAGTTCTTTTTGATGACAAGGCTACTTTGATGATGTCAACGATGCTGCATCTTCTCGACGACATTCCTTGCTTTGATATCTTCATGTCTTCACTGCATTAGACGAGCTTCATTCTTCTGTCCCGTTTCTGCGTTCGACGAACTTCATTCTTCTGTCCCGTCTATGCGTTCGACGAACTTGATTCTGCGTTCGACGAACTGTATTCTGCGATCAACAAACTTCATTCTTCGTTCGACGAACTCGCCAAGTCTAAGCGTTTGCTTTGCTCATCATCATGATGACAAGCATACTTTGTCGACGACATCTCCTATTCTTCTCGACGATATTGTACTTAGTGAAATAACTAAAGTACTTGACATATTGTCTGATCTATGCAAACATGAACTAGATATGACATTAAATACAACTTGCACTTATCATTGAGCTGACCACTTGTTCAATTCAGGAACACTGCTGGGTACTGTTCCCAACATAGGTCTAGTTTAACAAAAATTTGAATATTAAGTGGCAATTGAGTCATCTACATCCCCTAGGTGTGCGGGTTCACTCCTAGGTAAAAACTAAAGTTAGGGCATTATTGGGTCTCTAGGGGCCTACTCAATGTACAATGAGCCCATTGAGCCCACCTAGAGATCACAAGGGCACCGAAAGGTGCCACCAAACTTCCAAGGTGCCTAAAAATGAAGGGATGCTATAAATCCAATAAATTAAAGAAATAAATTTGTTACCAAAATTGTGGATGTGTCTTGGGAGTAAAGGTATGAATCAAGTTGAGGTTACACTCCCAGGGTTCCTATTGGTCATCCTTGCCATATATAACATCCAGGGTTTTCCCTGATATACTAATTAGGTCTATGATTACACCATGTATCCTTAAACAAGGAGCCTTATTTATTCTTATAAAATATTCTAATGCTCTACACATACAAACTACTTAGGCTATATTGGTTGTGATTTACTTAATGATATCATTTCTGACATGTTGTTTTAATTTAGTCAGGGAGGGCAAAGCTCATCACAAAAGCTAATCATTATTTATATCACGAATACTTCGTGATTTGGTTGCAATCATAGTCAGTGGGGAGTCCAACCTATTCCGCATTCAAGCAGAATTCCCAATGCCTCACATATTTCAGTTCGAGTTTCCATCTTTCTTGGATGCGAGGAACTCCAAGCATACATATTTGCTAAATCAATTACTATTTCTGACCTTCAATTCCACCATCTGATGCCTCATATCATAGGACATACACCAACGACTCCTAGCTTTAACATATCCTCAATATATGCTCCCTCAAATCAAAGTATATTGCATCAACCTAGTTCTATGTTATATTGCCAGAGTCTACAATTCTTCATGCTGAGCCATATTGATATTTGACTTGTTGTCATTGTAGGAGAATTCCACAAGCAGTGGTTTTCTTCACCACTAACCATTACAATCAAGGATGCATTCTCAGGCTAATCTCTTACACTCTTTTATGTCCACATAACTGGATTTACTTAGTGGTTTGGAGTAAGACTGTAGTTTTGTAAGAACGACGATGTACTCTGACATGCCTGCATTTTTCTCCAATCTTGGAGATGCAATGTCCATCTTGGTTTCTTACTCTAAACTTGGTTGCTTAACCGTCAAATATCTATTGTGTTGCATACTTTCAGTTTATTCATGACGCCGACATCATGTCAATATTAGTTCAGGAGTAAGGGGAAACATAAATATGTTTTTAACAATCAAATCGAGCATTTAAGGTGGTTATAATACCATTCTTTGCTTAGACGTTTGGCTCTGTAAATCAAACAAGCCTCTCAGTGCATCACAGAATATTGGATCATTCATCATTTTTGACCACCAAATGGTTTCCTTATGTCCGTGCAAATATTTTTTATTGCTAAGGTGATCCAATTTTTAACTATATTAACTGTTATCTATTATTTACTCAATTATATAACACCCTGGCCAATGTCATTGACCTAGATTCAAATTCTTCAGCGCATATAATGTAATACCTCAATATCCAGTGCACTGAAATCAGCAAGATGTGGTCTTAAAACTAATGCCAGCGTTAACACTAACGCCCGGCATTAGCCAAGGCCGTTTGTCGAACGCAGCTAGCCGTTCATCGAACGCAGCTAGTCGTTCGTCGAATGCAGCTAGCCGTTCGTCGAACGCAGGTTTCGGGCAGTTCATCGAACGCAGACTGCAGAGTGTTTATCGAACTCCGCTCCACGAAGTTTAGGTCATTCGTCGAACGCAGACGGCAGCGTGTTTGTCGAACGCCGCTCGATGAACTTCAGGTCGTTCGTCGAACGCAGACTGCATCGTGTTTTTCGAACGCCGTTCGACGAACTCCAGGCCGATCGTCGAACGCCGTCGGGCTTTTAAGCGGCTGTCGATAAGCGCAGCCACCGCCTTAAGGGCTAACGCCCGACGTTAGGTGCTAACGTCGGCGTTAGCTAGGAAAATATAAAAGGCAGCCAAATTCAATTTCCCTTCTTATTTTCTTATTCCAAGCTCGTGTAAGGCAGAGAAACGTAGGATCCTGAAGGAAGGAGGTCGGTTTTGGCTAGTCGTGAGTTGTGTTGAGGGCAAATCCGTGAAGGAGATTGCTTGAGTGCTTGTGCCAGCGTTGGAGAAAGCTGTTTTTAAGAGAGTCCAGCCGAGTTCCTCTCAAATCTATGGCACCGAAACGAGCGCCGAGGGTAACGATTCTCCTCCCTAGTCTTTGGACACATTCGTCCTTTGATTTGCATAGTAGTAGGAGGATTTCCACTAGCAAGTGGATAGATTTCTGCCTACGGGTCGATGTTATCCCCGTAGAAATTGCATATAGAGCCCGGAATTGAAGTACGGGCATAGGCATGCTGTGTGAAGCCCATCTGGACATGTTGGTCTGGATTGGTGATGTTGATATGCTATTGCACACCGGAGAAGACTCCGTGTTTATGCTGTGTTTTTCGGGTGTTGTGTACTGTTTCGTACTGCAAAAGAGATCTGGAGGTGTTTCCAAGAAAATACCCGGAAAAGAGTAGCAGAACTAGGTTCTGTTACTAGCGCCTGGCGTTAGTGCTAACGCCGGCGATAGCTCCCAGTGAGGTATGTTAAGCCTGTGAAGCCTATGCGCATGAACTAGGTTGAGCAGCAGAAGCTGAAGGACCGCGTACCTTGCTTTAGTGACCTTACAGGTCGAGAGCGGGCTAGGGAAAGGCGTACCCGTTTTAGGTGGATGTTATCCCTAATATTATGAGTGCGGGCATCTGGCAGAACCGAACCCCCCTAGCTATCAGGTGAAGAGGATTGCAACCTCAGATCACGATACGCCGTTTGGGACTAGAACTCATCAAGGCCTGCCATCCTGGATGAGAATCAGCTCATAGTGAGAATCTGAGTTGAAAAAGGACTTGTTGATTGCGTGTCGTGATTGCACAATGCGTGTAAGCCTAAATCCGAGTTGAAAAAGTACTTGTCAATTGATGCATCGCTCTCAATGAAAATGAATGCTTCTATGCGGTGCTTAGACGCACCTGTGATATATGTACTACTATTGCTTGCCTGCAGGGAAGGAGCACCGCCGCCCCGAGCATGGGGTTGGGTCGTTATAAATCTGGGTCAGCTAAAGCTGACCGGTTACTTGTTTTCCCACCGCTTGGTGAATTTAGTTTGTACAGGTCTTGGAGAGACTAGCGGGAAATAGCGGGCTGAAGCCCCTGCTGCTATGTTGTATTGGCCCTCGAAGGCCAAAGATTTTGTTTACGGTTTTTCATGTGTGGACGGCCTGCGTGCCGATGTTTGGAAGCCACCTTTATTACGTAAACAAACCTTGTAAAGATCTTGTAATGTATTTCATTCCTCGTAGTTATTGTGGACAGTTTAGACTGGTTTTAAATGAAATTAAATGCTTCCATTGTACGACTCTGTGTGCTAAGATGTTTATGTTATTAACTGTTTAATGCTAATTCAGTGACACGCTCTTTTGTTCGTTTAATATGGCGTGGGGTCCCGGCCGGACCTACTGCTATATTCTATGTAACAGGGAGGGTACAAATTGGTATCAGCTCCGGGTCTCGATCCCTTTCCGTCTGAATTCATGGTCGAATTCTTTTAAGGGGTGGTGAGCACGTGTGAGCGTCGCCGTTAACTCATGTAAATAACCAGTAATTGTCCACCTTAGGAATGAATTACATGTATGTGTGTAGCATTGGGATGGAACTTTTTTATTCCTCTAGTGATCCGTGCTATTTCTTAGTCGCTAATTGTGTTTTGTGCACATGTATAGGTAACTGGGAGTGGAGCGGGGCCATCTCGACCCCCGCGTTCGACTGCCAGCAGTACTCTAGCTGAAGTACCGACTCCTCCTTCTGCTGAGATAGTAAGGATGATAGCGGAAGCAGTGTTTGCTATGCTCACTGCACAACCTGGAGGGCATGTCCCTGGACAGCCTCCTACTCTTGGAGTGGCCCCAGTGCCGATTGTGGCAGTTGAACCTGCGGTTGAAAGGCCAGTGTCAGTGAAGGCACGAAGAGCTCCGGACCAACAACTGCAGTACTATCTGAGTTTCCATCCTCCTACATTCACGGGGGCAGGAACCCCGACGCAAGCTGAGGATTGGCTATCAAAGGTGCACAAGACCTTGAAGGACACTGATACGGATGAAGACCAGAAGGTTACTTTGGCAACCTTCCTACTTGATTGGGAGGCGCAGTTGTGGTGGGATGAGATAGAGCTGCATCACCTAGCAGGAAGGCAGCTGGCGGACATCTTGTTTGATGCGTTTTTGAGATTGTTCTTGGCGCGGTATCTCCCACCTGCTCAGCAAATTGAGATGGAGAACCAGTTCAACCGTCTGACTCAGGGTGATCGTATGGTTGATGATTACCTGCACGAGTTTACTCGGTTGGGGAGATACGCAGGAGCGACCTTTGCCGATGAAGCCCAGAAGACCAATTAGTTCTATGAAGGTCTTCGAGAAGAGTTGCGGTTCCTTCTGTCAGGGGCAATGACACAGGGGTTTATGACCCTAGTAAATACGGCTCGTTCCTTAGAAAAGGATATGAAGCGGTCCCAGAGCAGGAAGGAGTTGGAAGTTGTAAAGCTGGAGTTCAAAGCACCGAGCTCTTCGAAGTCGAGGCAGTTGGAAGAATAGAGCACGACCTTCTGGGTCAGCTCAATCTACAGCTTCGGGTGTGATGACTGGGCGAGGCCCACTCATCTGTTTTAACTGTGGTAAGCCGGGTCATATGGCCCGAGACTGTCGTGGAGGCAAGAAGGCGGCTGCGGCTTACGCGGTAGAGAAAGGGAAGGCGACAGAGTCAACCGCATCCCATGCTGCTCCAGCCCAACCTAGAGTGTACAATCTTGGCCAGCAGGAGGCCATAAAACAAAGAGATGTGGTGATATGTATGCGCTAGTATACAGCTTTTGTTGCATTTTATGCTTCATACCTTGTGCATTGCTTGTAACTGTTTGAATATTAGGCTTTGTTCTAATATTTAACTGTCCGGTGAGAGCATTGTTCGATACTGGAGCTTCGCATTCTTTTCTATCGGAGGCCTTCATACGACAGCTTGGGGTGCCTTCGTCATTTAGAAAGGAACGTTTAGAGGTGATGCTGCCCAATGGCTACTCGATAGGTGCGGATCGAGGCTGTGTTGTAAAGGTACGAATAGGAAGTCAGGAGTTCGATTTGGAAGCACTAATATTGCCACTTTCGGAGTTCGATGTGATCTTTGGTATGGACTGGCTATCAGCACAGCAGGCCTACATTGATTGCACTTCTAAGGAGGTCACACTGGGGCGGAATACCGAATATGCGACTACATTTGTCGGTTTGCGTGGGTCAAGCAAAACGCTGATGTCTGCTGTCCAAGTAGTCAAGGCCGTTCGGCAAGGCGCAGAACTGTGTGTTGTGCTAGTGGGGGTTGTAAACCCTCAGCCCAGTCTGAGTGACATTCCTGTTATTTCAGAGTATCCAGATGTGTTTCCTAAAGATCTTCCTGGGGCGCCGCCTCAGTGAGAGATAGACTTCACTATAGAGCTGGTGCCAGGTGCCAAGCCTATGTCATTCTCTCCATACCGTATTGCGCCAAAGGTGATGGCAGATTTAAAGGTTCAATTACAGGAGTTACTAGAGCAAGGCTATATACGCCCAAGTACATCACCTTGGGGTGCTCCGGTCCTTTTTTTGAAGAAGAAGGACGGAAGCCTACGTCTATGTATCGACTACCGTGAATTGAACAAGCTGACCGAGAAGAAAAAGTACCTGATTCCTCGAATCGATGACTTATTTGATCAGCTAGTGGGTTCGTCGGTGTATTCAAAGTTGGATCTCAAATCTGGCTACTACCAGTTGCGAATTCGGGATTGTGATATCCCCAAGATGGCATTCAGTACCCGCTATGGGCACTACGAGTTTACAGTGATGTCGTTTGGATTGATGAATGTGCTGTCTGTATTTATGGATCTGATGAATAGGACCTTTCGAGAGTACCTGGATCGATTTGTCATCGTCTTCATCGACGATATCTTGGTGTACTCTCAGTCTGAAGAAGAATACGCACTTCATTTGCGAGAAGTTTTGGAGACCCTGCGATGGAGTCAGCAGTATGCCAAGTTCTCCAAGTGCGAATTTTGGCTAGCTTCAGTAGCGTTCCTTGGTCATGTTGTTAGTGGCGAGGGTATCGCAGTGGATCCGGCAAAGATCGCTGCAATCCAGAAGTGGCCTGTTTTGACAAAAGTAGCGGAGGTCAGGAGTTTCCTTGGACTTCCCGGCTACTATCGGCACTTCGTGGAGAACTTTTCGCGGATCGCTCTACCTCTCACCACCTTGTCAAGGAAGGATCAGAAGTTCGTTTGGTCACTGGAGTGTGAGCGAGCTTTCGAGGAACTTAAGAGTCGTCTGACCACGGCACCGATCTTGTGTTTGCCATGTGGTACGGAAGGCTATGAAATTTACAGCGATGCGTCAGGGAGCATCTTAGGCTACGTACTTCTTCAGCATGGTCAAGTGATAGCTTATGGCTCTCACCAGTTGAAAGTGCATGAGCGGAATTACCCGGTCCACGACTTGGAGTTGGCGGCCGTGATCTTCGCTCTGAAATTGTGGCGACACTACTTGTATGGTGTGAAGGTTGACATCTTTACATACCATAAGGGCCTCAAGTATCTGCTAAATCAGAAGGAGCTCAACATGCGACAATGAAGGTGGATGGAGTTCCTGGGGGACTACACTTTCGAGATACACTATACTCCCGGGAAGGGAAATGTCGTCGTAGATGCTTTGAGCCGGAGGTCTTCTGCGCAGGCCAACTAGATTCAGATGTATGATCTACGTCTGATCAGTGACTTGGAAGCCTTGGAGATCTCCTATGTGGAGGTGAGTTCCAGTGCAAGTGCATGCTTGAACTGGACGGAGGTGCAATACGACCTCGCGGACAGAATACGACAGGCCCTAGAGCTTGATTCGAGCATGCAGCGCTATTTGACGGAGTCTGAAGTTGGAACTGTTGCAGAGTTTGTGTTAGACGACGGTCTGATGTGGAAAGACGGTCGGTTGTGCGTCCCAAATGTGGGTAAGCTGCGAGAAGAATTTATGTACGAAGTGCACTTTACAAAGTACTCAATTCACCCAGGGAGCACAAAGATGTACCAAGACATGAAAAAGTTGTTTTGGTGGCCAGGTCTGAAGAAAGACATCGCCTTGTATGTGGAAAAAATGCAAAACTTGCTTACTTGTGAAGGCGGAATGTCAGAAAACTGGAGGTTTCCTGAAGTCATTTCCTGTATCAGAATGGAAATTTGACGATATTTCTATGGATTTCGTGCACGGTTTGCCGAGATCTCAGAGTGGGAATGATGCCATTTGGGTGATCGTGGATCGCTTGACGAAGGTAGCCCACTTTATTCCAAACCGGAGGGACGATTCAGTTGAAAGGTTGGCAAAGATTTATGTTGATAGCATTGTACGATTGCACGGTGTGCCCCGTAGCATCGTTAGTGATCGCGATGGGCGCTTTACTTCGAAAGATTGGAGGCTAATCCACCAGTTGTTGGGTACAAAGTTGAATTTTAGTACTGCCTTCCACCCTCAAATGGATAGACAGACTGAACGTACGAATAGAACTCAGGAGGATATGCTCCGTATGTGCGTCCTGGATTTCGGTAAGAAGTGGGAAGATCATATTTTCATGATCGAGTTCGCTTATAATAACAGCTATCAGGCAAGTATAAAGATGGCTCCCTTCGAGGCCCTCTATGGTAGAGCTTGCCGCACTCCCTTAGCGTGGGCGGAAACAGGTGAGACAAAGCTGTTTAAGCGAAAGGAAATCGAAGATATAAATTTGGCTATTCAAACAATTCGGGAGAGATTGTTGATTGCGCAAGATAGGCATGCAAAGTACTACAATGCCAAGCACAGAAATTTCGAGTTCGCCGTGGGCGACCGGGTTTACCTAAAGATTAAACCTTTCAAGGGTGTGTCCAGGATTCGACGCTTGAAAAAGCTGAGTCCGAGGTATCTTGGGCCGTTTGAAATTCTGGAGCGTGTTGGTGAAGCTGCCTATCGGCTCGCTCTTTCGACAGAGTTGAGCGGACTGCATGATGTGTTTCACATCTCTGTGCTGAAGAAAGCTGTGCCAGAGCCTAGCCAGGTCCTATTAAAGAATCAGGTGTCGGTCGATGATGAGTTGAAGACGTTGGTCACGCCTATTTGCATCGAAGATACTGATGTCAGGCAGTTGCGGAATAAAATGATCCGAATGGTCAAAGTTCGCTGGAACAATCGCGGTCGTGAGGAGCTTTCATGGGAGCGTGAGCAAACCACGCGGGATGAGTTCCCCGAATTGTTCCGTTGAGGTACAAGTTATGTTTTGTATCTTTTTGTTTCTTTGCACTGTTAAAATTTTGGGACGAAATTTCTTAAAGGAGGGGAGATTTGTAATACCTCAATATCCAGTGCACTGAAATCAGCAAGATGTGGTCTTAAAACTAATGCCAGCGTTAAGACTAACGCCCGTCGTTAGCCCAGGCCATTCATCGAACGCAGCTAGCCATTCATCGAACGCAGCTAGTCGTTCGTCGAACGCAGCTAGTCGTTCGTCGAACGCAGCTAGTCGTTCGTTGAACGCAGCTAGTCGTTCGTCAAACGCAGGTTTTGGGCAGTTCGTCGAACGTAGACTGCGGAGTGTTTGTTGAACGCCGCTCGACGAATTTCAGGTTGTTCGTCGAACGCAGACTGCAGCGTGTTTGTCGAACGCCGCTCGACGAACTTCAGGTCGTTCGTCGAACGCAGACTGCAGCGTGTTTGTCGTACACCGTTCGACGAACTCCATGCCGATCGCCGAACGTCGTCGGGCTTTTAAGCGGCTGTTGATAAGCGCAGCCACCGCCTTAAGGGATAACGCCCGGCATTAGGTGTTAACGTCGGCGTTAGCTAGGAAAATATAAAAGGCAGCCAAATTCAGTTTCCCTTCTTATTTTCTGATTCTAAGCTCGTGTAAGGCAGAGAAACGTGGGATCCTGAAGGAAGGAGGTCGGTTTTGGCTAGCCGTGAGTTGTGTTGAGGGCAAATCCGTGAAGGAGATTGCTTGAGTGCTTATGCCATCATTGGAGAAAGCTGTGTTTAAGAGAGTCCAGCCGAGTTCCTCTCAAATCTATGGCACCGAAACGAGCGCCGAGGGTAACGATTCTCCTCCCTAGTCTTTGGACACGTTCGTCCTTTGATTTGCATAGTAATAGGCGGATTTCCACTAGCAAGTGGATAGATTTCTGCCGACGGGTCGATGTTATCCCCGTAGAAATTGCATATAGAGCCCGGAATTGAAGTACGGGCATAGGCTTGCTGTGTGAAGCCCATCTGGAAAGGTTGGTCTGGATTGGTGATGTTGATATGCTATTGCACTCCGGAGAAGACTCCGTGATTATGCTGTGTTTTTCGGGTGTTGTGTGCTGTTTCGTACTACAAAAGAGATCTGGAGGTGTTTCCCAGAAAATACCCGGAAAAGAGTAGCAGAACTGGGTTCTGATACTAGCACCTAGCGTTAGTGCTAATGCCGACGGTAGCTCCCAGTGAGCTGTGTTAAGCCTGTGAAGCCTATGTGCATGAACTAGGTTGAGCAGCAGAAGCGGATGGACTGCGTACCTTGCTTCAATGACCTTACAGGTCGAGAGCGGGCTAGGGAAAGTCGTACCCATTTTAGGTGGATGTTATCCCTAATATTATGAGCACGGGCATCTGGCAGAACCGAACCCCCCCCCCCTAGCTATCAGGTGAAGAGGATTGCAACCTCGGATCACGATATGCCATTTGGGACTAGAACTCATCAAGGCCGGCCATCCTAGATGAGAATCAGCTCATAGTGAGAATCCTAGTTGAAAAAAGGACTTGTTGATTGCGTGTCGTGAGTGCACAATGCGTGTAAGTCTAAATCCGAGTTGAAAAAGTACTTGTCAATTAATGCATAGCTCTCAATGAAAATGAATGCTACTATGCGGTGCTTAGATGCACCTGTGATATATGTACTGCTATTGCTTGCCTGCAGGGAAGGGGAACCGCCGCCCAGAGCATGGGGTGGGGTCGTTATAAATCTGGGTCAGCTAAAGCTGACCGGTTACTTGTTTTCCCACCGCTTGGTGAATTTGTTTGTACAGGTCTTGGCGAGACTAGCGGGAAATATTAGGCTGAAGCCCCTACTGCTGTGCTGTATTGGCCCTCGAAGGACAAAGCTTTTGTTTACAGTTTTTCATGTGTGGCCGGCCTGCGTGCCGATGTTTGGAAGCCACCTTTATTATGTAAACAAACCTTGTAAAGATCTTGTAATGTATTTCATTCCTCATAGTTATTGTGGACAGTTTAGACTGGTTTTAAATGAAATTAAATGCTTTCGTTGTACGACTCTGTGTGTTGATATGATTATGTTATTAATTGTTTAATGCTAATTCAGTGACGCGCTCTTTTGTTCGTTTAATATGGCCTGGGGTCCCGGCCGGACCTACTGCTGTATTCTATGTAACAGGGAGGGTGTTACATATAAAATAATGTTTGTTCTCACCAAGAACATTCTGCACCAGACAAGTAAGTGTAGTGCTTACATTTCCTCGGGTCAATCATGATTAACTTCAAGTCTTTTGTCGAGTAATTCTATTGTGCTTATTTGAGCCTCAATGACTTATGTTATTGTGCTCACATGCTCTCTCAGGACTACACCTAAACTCTGAATTCACACACTTAAGGTAGGTATAAAATTCCTCCTTTTTCAATTAATGAAGAGATGGTTGTTGAAGTTAATTGGTCCTTGGGTTCAGTGAACACTATTTAACATTCTGATGTTCAAACAAAATGTCTTTCCTTTGCAAGAAAGAGTGTGTTAGCGCACACTTTAGAAAAAGGATTTGAGGTAACATCTCATGATTCTAAAATGATTCTTAGCAGGTGTAAGAAAACCACTTACAACATCCAATCAGGATCTCCAGGTTTAATTCACATGTTTTGGAAAGTTCTTGATATCTCTTATTAGTTTCCATTGAGGTTTACTCTGCATTTCTTGCATCTTGGCGGGATCCACGACCACATCTGTTCCAATAAAATTCATAAGCCAAGGAATTGTGCTTCTTCATCCAAGATTCACAATTCTTGAATATAACAGATATCTGATTCTTACTTAATCTTTCGTAAAAAAATTCATTAGGATATGGGCATCAATTCTTTGGATAGTGTGTGATATCAATTATGAGGACTACATCTGATTACGACTAAAAATTTTGTTCCTGATACTTTATGAATATTGATTATGATTATTTGGTGAGGCGAAATGCATAATAATGAACTTATTGGAACCATCTCTCCTGAAATAGATCTTCGATGAAGAAACTTCTTTTCTCTGGGACCGCATTTGAGAACAACCAGCCTTTAAGGCCTATATGATTTTTTATGAGCTCGTTGTGGTTGATCTTAATAGTTTGTCACTATGAATGTATGATTTTCTTAATCAAACTTTGATTGAGCTCTCGATATTTAGTATAGAGTAAGGAGACTCCCTCCTCGTGTAATGAAGAAGGAGAAGAATTCCAGCAGAGTTGAGCTAACATCCACATCTTGCAACTAAATGCTAGAACTTTGCCAAATCCATAAATATCACCATATTCAAGGTTCAAAAAATGAGTTTGAGTTCTAGGATCTAACCTGAATATTATTCCCCCGCCTTGACACAAATCTTGGTAACTCTTGGTGAAACTATATTTGGAAAGTCACAATCTATAAGGTCTCCACTAAATCAGATGTTTAGCCATACTCCTTTAGAATAGTTCAAAGACACCTATTCTTGTAGCGAGGGGTCATGACATCTTATTTAGGGTTTATGTTATTAGAGAAATTGAATCAAGTTCCTTGAGAGGAACAATCACAGTGTTATTGTTACTCTAGGTTCGAATTATCTTGCCTCGATATCAATCTGGGAATCATAAATCTCTAGCCATTCCATATCATGTGCAAGGTCAAACTCTAGGATCTCGACCAAATATTGGTGTCATTACAACACTTACTGTTGGAGCAAACCACAATGTTACACTAGTCAACTTTTGACGTTCTAATCCATTTGGAAGAGTTTTTCAAAGGGGTTGTAAAATCCCTATCTCTAGAGAAGTAGAAATTTGGAATCTACCGTCGCGCAAGATGGGTTACAACATGCGATAGCGTGGTAATCCACAGATCAAGAATGTACATGCAATAGCTTGATTGCTACCATCTAACGATAAGAGATCAACATCTTGGTAATCCACTGATCAAGAATCCCAAGATCCATGAGTGTGCCCATCTGAATCCCTTAGAACATGATCTGACGGCCACAATGTGTTCACACAAACCCTTAAAACTAGGTTGAAGACCAAAAATAAGATCCTAAGCTCCTTTCTACCACGTTTAGGTAAAGAGGAGAGGATATATCTCCATCGAGCAAGAGGAAGAAGGTGTTACTGCCAGATTTGTAGCGGCCAGATTGACGAGCCGTCACCGAAGTTAGCATTCTAGAGCCATAAAGGTCATTCTCCATCCATGCAACTCAAACATCCATGGATCCTAAGAGATCTCTCAAGGTAGCAACCCCTTTCCCCTCAGACTTAAACATGTTCCCTTTCATAGATTTTGTGAGTGAAGACAAATTGTGGTGTGTGACCCAATTTGGTGATGTTTGTGTAAGATCTAGTTAGTGGTTTTTTCTAGAAAACCTCGGGTGCCCTAGTGACATTAGGAGTTATGGACTTGGAGGTGGGGAAGCCTAGATAGGGCTGAAAATGAAGTGATTCAGGGATTCCTTGAACTACAACCAAAGGTAGATGTTAATGCCTGCGGTATCTTCAGGAATCTAGAGATAAGGGATTCAAGTTGTTTTAAACGCACTGGGATGCACCAAAATGCAATTGTGTCCTCAAAGGACATTGGTGGGGATGCTGAATCATGGAAATGGCTAGCTTCTGGAGTTACCACTGGGCGGTAGTACTTATCGTTGACGATAGCTCCCTGGTAGCATAATATGAATCTTGTGAAATAACTATGGACTCAAGTGAGGTACTTCTCACTTGTAGCTGAGGAATCAAGAGTTGGGATGGTCCTTCCCACTCGTAGCTATTCGTGGAGGTTGGAGGTAACTCGCCCTTGACTTAAGGGTGGATACCTCTTGTAGGGGATGACTCGGGAGTCCCTCGCATAGCAAAATTGATGAGTACTGTATTATACTGTTGATAGGTAAATTGTGTGTAGGCATTATACTTTTAGATTGTTCTCCTTTAGTACCATCACTTGCTTACCAAGTTGTTCTATTATCATATTATGTGATACTAACTTGCAGGGTGTTCTAGCTGCCCCGGGGACCACTAGGCCTGTAACATCCCATTCCCTACTAAAACCCTTAACTTCAACTAGTATATGACATGTGGTGAGTGAGGTGAGTTTAAGCTAGGTAGTAACTCTAGCCCACCTTGAGTTGAGAGAACTCAAGTGTGAGCCCCTATATTGGACAAGCCAATTTAGACCAATTTAGCTCAAATTGAATCTACACATGTGAATTTACCCCACCACCATGTTCCTAACCGCAAAGGAGGCACAATTGACCAAAATCCCCATCATTAGGTCAACCAATTTTGCCAAATTGACTAAAGTCAAACCTAGGTCAACATAAGCCAATCCTTCCCCAATAAGTTCAATTGAACCCCAAAGCATGAAATTGACTTCACCCCTAGTCATATAACATCATGGGGGACCTAATTGACTCGAAAGCCCCATCAGGGGATCATCTATTTGACCAAATTGAACAAAGTCAACTTTTCCCCAATTTTGGTCAAAATCACACTTATTGGTTATATTGGCCCAATTGGGGCATCACCATGACCTAATTAACATTGGGTGGTATTAAGGGACCCAAGGTCAACATTTTTGACCAGTCAACACACCCAATTGACCAAGTCAACATCAGGGTCAACCATGGTCAACCTTAGGCCAAAATGAAGAAATTAAGAGCCCAAACAAAATCCAATTGGGCTAAGGCCTCAACGAAAGCCCATTGAGCAGCCCAAGGGTACAATTACCAGCCATGACCTATGGTTCCAACATACAATGACATGCAAGGGGGTAGAATGGACTTTTCCCCCAATTTCCATTAAAAAAATAAGAGGAGTTTGGGAATGGAGGCCATTTGGCACCCCATTCCTCTGCCTAAATTCTCCACTATTTATTGCTTCCATTTGGTAGCTGGGAGGAGCAATCAAGGCTTGGTCGAACCCCCCAAGTTCAAAACCATATAGCCAGCCCTCCTCAGCTCAATCCAGCCCTTCCATCACCTTCAGAGAGGTCCAAGCAGTCCGGATAGCCACCTGGACTGAAGCTTTGGCTGGAGGATCGAGGAATTTAGCAGGGTTGACAAAAGATTCACCGTCATGCCTCCCCACCATATAACACGAGCTCAAGCCCTCCCACAGGTTGGTTTCTCCCCCTCTTCCTCTGTGCTAGAATCTAGGTCCTTTTAGGAGAGAAATCGGGCTCAATTGAGCCCGATCCCATATGAGATCAAGGAAGATTTCCGAGCTTTCTCTTCCGCTCAGGATCGCCGGAGGAGTCATCCCCGTCGGCCGTGTTACCGCCTGGCTGTAGCCACCACCTCAACGGAGGTGGTGGAGGTGGTGGCCGGCAGTGGTGGGTCGTGGATGTCTGGGAAATTGCGGTTGAAGTTGGCCCATGTAGGGCAAATCCAGGCCGTTGGCTGGAGGCAGGAGATGAAATCGCAGCCGTCGATTTCAGTGATAGGATATCTGCTGACCAGTTTTAATTAAATGAAATAATTGTCACACTTTATCATGCATGTTCATGCTGGATTTTGAGGCTCTTAGATGCCTTTTAGGAAATGTGACCTGAGATAGCTGTTGTAGGTCTTGATGTCTACTTTTTTTAGAAACTGAAATCAGCCCATTTGGGGCACTGTAGAAGCCTCAGCTTCCATTTTAGTGATGCTTGTCCAACTAGAGGACAAAAATTATTTAGTGTAAATATTCTAAAATATAAGTCTGATGGACTTGAACTTTTGGTCATGCATGCATGTGACCTGTATCTAGCTTGCATCCAAAAATCAGATTTTTAGGTGATGATTTTTCTAAGGTTTTATGTAAAATATATAAAATCAAATAAGTGACATTTTTGGAAGTATATAGCTCCAACTGAGCCAACATTTATGTGTTACCCTCATTTAGACAATATTGGCCAATGGTTAAAATTTGAGGTCCATTGGACCTCTGCATGTAGGGTAATTTCCTTTGCATGTCTCTACTTAAGAGAGGTATATGGTGTGCCAATAGCCAAACAAGTATTTTGTGTATTTAGTCCAAATGGCTTAGAGTTAACTTCTAAAACTTTGTCCACACCTCCTTCATGATATAATACACCACCTTAGAACTCTTAGGATATCTCGATCAAGAATGTTGTGAATACGATCAAATTGACATATGTCACAATTTTGTATATATGAAATGTTCATTGTTGGTATTTGGAGCTAAATTGTTGAAACTCTGGAAAATTGTTAAGAATCCAATAGTGGGTCTCTATAATTTTTCTTAGAATTTTTGGAAATGTTATTTATGGAAAGATTTCAATTATTCAGTTTGTCACCAATCTTAAGTTGTGCAATGTCTATGATAAAACCTTCCTGTAAAATTATGAGATTTTGGATTTAATGTTTCCTGTTCATTATAGTGCCACTGTAATTTTCTCAGAATTTTGGGAAGTCAAAATCTAGTACTTGATCTGTATTGTTATTTTGTTACCCTTTTTATGATAAATAGAAATTATGGATATAATTCTGCTGGAAAATTATGAAATTCTGGAATTAGTGTTTCTATGCTATCATAATATCACTGTAATTTTCTCAGAATTTTTGAAAGTCAAAATCTAGTACTTGATGTGTAAAGTCACCTTGTCACCTTTTTTATGATAAATAGAAATAATGGAAATAATTCGGCTGGAAAATTATTAAATTCTGGAATTAGTGTTTTTATGCCATCATAGTGTCACTGTAATTTTCTCAGAATTTTTGAAAGTCAAAATCTAGTACTTGATGTGTAAAGTCACCTTGTCACCCTTTTTATGATAAATAGAAATTATGGATATAATTCTGCTGGAAAATTATGAAATTCTGGAATTAGTGTTTTTATGTCATCATAGTGCCACTGTAATTTTCTCAAAATTTTTGGAATTCGAAACCTACTACTTGATGTGTAAAGTTATCTTATCACCCTTTTTATGATAAATAGAAATTATGATTATAAAGTTACTGGAAAATTTTGGGTTCTTGGAATCCATATTTTTATGTCATAAGTTACCTTTGGAAAATTATTTAGCAAGATTGAACTTATTGACTTTGTACCTCCTTCATATTTTAGAAGATGCCAATTGATTTAGGAATTTTAATTAAAGGTCAAATCAATATGAAATGTACCAATATTGTGGACAAACCCTAATTTATACATTATGAGCATGTGGTAAAAATTAGAACCCATATAGACATTATATGGTCAAGATTGCGTCTTAGGAATCAAACCTAGTTCAATCTCATCTTGGTCTGCGGATAGTAAAAACTTAATATGATGATTTGATCGGTGAGATCACTTAGGAAATTAGTGGGGTTGGACATATAATAATATACAAGGATACACCACTTAGGAGATGTGAGATTCATTGGAGTCAAGCTTCGTTCAAGAGAACGTTTGCTTAGGAATAGGATGAGAGATAAGTTATAAAGCATATAAGGCTTATAGAGTAATAAGGAGAGAGGGACATTTAAAGGGTAGTCATCAATAAAAGTTAATATCCTAGAAAGGGGAATTTGGATTTCAACCACCATTGTATTCTCTAGTACCGTTGTGAGCCCTTCACCGGGTAGTCCACGGGAATTTCAGGATTTACTCTAAATTTCTAGTATATTAATAAGTAGACAAGAGAAGGACAACTAAATAAACAGAGACATGGTGAAATCCATCCATAGTTAGGGGATGGGAGACAAAATATTAGGACGGGTTGGTCCTAAGAGTTGGAGGCTCGAGAGGTTGTATACCAGGATAGGTTGGTTCTGCGAGCTAGAGGCTCAGGCTGTGATAATCTGC
This sequence comes from Dactylorhiza incarnata, assembly GCA_033032865.1. Taxonomy (NCBI): domain Eukaryota; kingdom Viridiplantae; phylum Streptophyta; class Magnoliopsida; order Asparagales; family Orchidaceae; genus Dactylorhiza; species Dactylorhiza incarnata. The sequence continues at coordinate 3,598,733 of JAWHQI010000037.1, read as the reverse complement.
ATGTGCATAAGAACAAATTAGTGGCGGGTCTTCGGTACTGGAATGGTCATCACACCGACGACAGTACATTGACTTAGGCAGGTGTGAGGGTTTGAGGGGCCATTAGGTTGTTTATACTGCGGTCTGGAGGACGATCCCCGAAGACGCACACCTGACCTCAATGACTGGTGGTTACCAGTAAAGAGTACGCAAGACTCTAGAGTGCACCTAGGACGTATACAGAGGCGTACGAAGGGTCTAGGCTTGGTATTGTGTATACCCATCTAGGAAGTGGAGTTGCCCGCTCCACTGCTGTCGTAGCAACAATGGTGGTACCAGAGAGTGTAGCTAGCTCCAAAAATTGGGAACTAAAGGTCTGTGATCACAGAGTCATATGGGTGTGTTGCACTTGTGTGACTCATATCTTAACATGCATATCGTACATACATAATCCATAGAACATTGAATGTAGACCCTTATCATATAAACTAGTATGGGCTCTTTTATATGATAAGTTTTAATTCTGGATATCTTAACTTATAAGTTTGTGTAGGCATTCATATAAGTTAAGATGTTTACGTATGGTAGAATGCTTTATTTGTTTACTATACTTGCGCGCACTGCTTTTCTACTTACTTATTTTACTGTTCATTACTGCTCATCTGTTTATACTGCTAGAGTAGTACTTGTCTGATATATATACTTGCTAGCATAGATTTCCCTGTCACCTGCTTTTGTTTACTCCACTTTGTTGTCCTCTGCTTCTTCCTCCCGCTCGGTGCCTAGGAGTCGCAGGGGGAGGCGGTGACAAAATTGTCTTAGTCTTTATGACTAATGGTCGGTTGTGACCGTAGGTGCCCGAGGTGATGGAGGCCCAGCTAGAAGAGGAGGCATGAACTAAGGAGCAAATGTCGCGCATTACTACCACTATGAGAAAGGTGCTGAGTGTTATGAGTGTTTAGCTTCCGCATGTAGTGTAGAGTGAAAGAGAGAGAGAGAGAGAGAGTTATTTATTGTACTATTTTGGATATGTATCAGGCATACGCCCTTCTCTCTTTTTGTACTCATTGCTGGACTATCTTGTATCATCTATGAAATCTGTGATGTGGACTTGCTCTATTTCCTTTGTCATTCTTTTCTCTATTGGCCTAAAGTAAATGATCGTAATAGCCGGCAGAATTGGCATCTTGCGGTTGCAACTAACCGGTGTGTTGGTGTCATCTGTAAGGCGGCGGTTCTGGGCATAAGACCCGGGTAACCCTCCTAGTAAGGGGGAGGGGGTCATACAAGGTATGCCGAGGAGTATCTTTGTTACCTAGTTTATGGTCGGCTTGTAGCTGGTCTTCTTTACACACCATTTTGTTGTGATGGTTGCAGAGGAAAGGAGTCTGTGGAGCGCTAGGGTCTCTTGTGAGTGGTTTGAGTTATTTTCTATTAGTTTAGTCCTTGCAAGTCTATGAGCCCATTTTTGGTGCTTGTACCCTTATTTTATTTCTCTAGTATGTAGAACTCTTTTGAAGGGCTTGTAGGACTTAAGGTGAGGTTCGATCTTATAGTTTTAGTAGTGGACATTCTCTTTCGTAGTTCTTATAATTTTGTACTTATTCGTGGAGTCTTAATCTACAATTCTTTAGTCTTCATCTTTCATATCATTTTGAAATGTTCTACCGACGATGATTCTATGTAATGGGGCCCGACTGGACCCATTTCATTTTATAATTGTATGTGGGGTGTTACAATTTGGTATCAGTGGGAGGTTTAAGGGTTCTAGATCAGGAAGGAATGCCCTAAAAAACTAGATCGTGAGAAAGAGATGTCCACGTAGGTTAGACTGTTTAAACCATAAGTGTTTTTGTCTGGTTGCATATTTCAATCAATAATCTGACTTTATTGTTTCCACCTCTCAAGGGTTTTGGCAGGGAGACCGAAACATCGAGAGCTCAGGAGGATCAGTCTGGTAGAAGTCAGACTGGTTAGGGCCTCCCAAGAATCAATATGTCCATATCTGATTTCTATAAAATGCTACCAGATGCGGTGTGGCTACCCAAGACACAAGTGGAGAAGGGTACCTGCTACATCAGAGGAGGCGTTGGGGCAAGTTCAGCCATAGTCGAAGCAAACTATCGGTCAACAAGACCACCAGTTGAAGTATTTTATGAGTTTTCACCCTACCACCATCAAAGGGACTGGGACCCAAACTAAAGCAGAGGACTGACTGACAATAATGAGGGAGTTGTTGGATGCGGCGGACTCTTCGGATAATAGAAAGGTGACTTTTGCATCTTTCATGCTAGAAGGAGATGCCATGTTTCGGTTGGTCGATGAACTTGGCAGGTGCTTCCCTTGGCATACTGCTAGTCAGCTCTCGATAGAGGAGTTCTCTACAACATTCCTGAAGCACTACATCCCCTTGTTGATGAGGCTCTCCCTTCAGGGCCAATTTTTGAGGTTACTCCAACAGGACATGTTAGTGGATGCATACCTTCAAGAGTTTACACATTTAAGAAAGTACACAGGGAGCATGGTGGTACATTATGATGAGAAGACATATCAATTTTATGAGGGGTTGAGAGACAACATAAGGTACACCCTAATCTCTTCAAAGAACTATGGGTTCAATATATTGGTAGAGGATGCCCGAGCCTTGGAGCTAGATGTGGAGAGTACTTAGCGACGTCGAGGTTCAATTGCTAGGCAGCTAGAAGACAAACCGTCTCAGTCTCAGAAGAAGTTAGAAGTAGGAAAGTTGAGCACTAGGTTCCCTCCCAAATAGACAAGGGACATATGAGGTTTTAGAATGACAGGGGGATAGTAGGGACCTACCTGTTACACTTATGGCAAAAAGGGTCACATAGCCCGTAGGTACCTGGAACGTACACCAAATAAGGACAGAAGGTCGTATCCTTCAGTGCAGGTAGGGTCGAGATACATTGAGAAAGGAAAGGCGACAGAGTTCAACGCTTCTTGTATGGCACCCGTGTAGCCAAGAGCTTATATCATGGGCAACAAGAGGCCACCCGTCAACCAGATGCGGCGACAGGTATGAATAGAAAATTTCAAGTATTTGCATTTCTAGTAGAACAATTATTTTGCTATGCGATTTTATGCTGGTTGTTAGTTATGGAACGTTCACCTAGAGGGGGGGGGGGGTGTTAGGTGATTTGGGTTCTTTTTAAATTATTTGGGCGAGTTCCGAATATATAAGCACAACACAGAAAATATCGCACAAATAAACACAGATAAAGCACACCAGATGACACAAGATCTATAGAGGTTCCTCAAGACAGGGTGTCATGAGTAGTCCTCTGTCCCTCTGCGCCTACCCAGCAGTGTGCAAGGATCGGCAAACTCCGCCAAAAACTTCAGGCCCTCAAGCCTTACAACACAGACCCGCAAGTCCAACAGCCTAGGCCCGCAAGCCCCTACTGCCCCCGAGCCCGCAAGCTCGAGACTCAGGCCCTCAAACCCTACACAATACAGACCCGCAAGTCCTGTGCCTACAGCCTAGGCCCGCAAGCCCCTACTGCGCCCGAGCCCTGAAGCTCGACAAGATCGGACCCGCAAGTCCACTGCCCTGGCCCTCAAGCCTCACAGCTCTCCAGCCCGCAAGCTAGATGGTGTCGGACCCGCAAGTACACTTCCCTGGCCCTCAAGCCTCACAGCTCTCTAGCCCTCAAGCTAGACAAATAGGCCCGCAAGCCTTTACAAGAGATTACAGTAATAAGACTGTTACTTCTGCCAGATGAGGATCGCCAACCTTAGCCTGTTGAGGATCGGCTTCTTAGGGTTGAAGAAGATGGTTATTGATTTGAACTTTCAGCACTGGATCTTCTTCAATCTTCTCTTAACCTGATGAGGATTGGCTTCTTAATAGTCGATGGAGATGACTGCTTCTTCTTTCTCTCTTTCTTTCTTGCGCCACTTGTACTGTTCTATTTTCTGTATGCGCAAGTTCTTTGCTATTGATTAACCTTTTTAGAGCGACCTCTTATCTCTTTTATAAGACAGCGAGCCTCCCAACGGTCTTCTGAAAATATTCCTCAAGTGTCAGACGCTCCATTCCTTAAGAGCACATGTTGATTGACGACATCATAAATTGCTGATAGACAATCAGGCGGCGTCATTAAATGCTGACAGCGCGTCTGCAACTTTTGAATCTGTCTCGACGATATTTGCATCGTTACGACGTCATGGACAATATCTCAACGACAGAACTTTGTCAAAGCCTTGAACTTAGATACACTTTCAATTCTTCTTGCTTCTACTTCTGATGCTGGTATCTCGACGATACGAGACATTCTGCATATACGACGATATGCTATCTCTGACTGTGTCGTCGTGATCTTCCTTCTTGTAGATTGTCATCGTAATCATGTTGCTCTCTCGACGACATGAGTGATGGACGACATGAGTGATGCTATGTCGACAGATCATACACAAATTGCTTGTCTTCACCCATCCTTATTCAGTCTTCTCGACAACATTCCTTCTTTACGACGAGGTTCAACGCCATCAGTCATACATAGCCTTTTCAGCGACAAGGCTTCATCACGTCGATGTTTATTCTTTCTCGACGACAATGCCACTTTGATGAAGTCGACGATAATGCATCTTCTTTGCGTTCGATGATCTTGCCGTGTCTCAGCGGTCGACGATCTTCCTTCTGAGTTCGACGATCTTGCTTCTGGGTTCGATGAACACGCCAAATCTCAGCGATCAACGATCTTCCTTCTGAGTTCGACGATCTTGCTTCTGCGTTCGACGAACACGGCAAATCTCAGCGGTCGTCGATCTTCCTTCTGCGTTCGACGAACAGCATTCTGCGTTCGACGAACACGTCTAGTCTCAGCGGCCGTCGATCTTCCTTAGGAGTTTGACGAACTCCATTCTGCGTTCGACGAACTTCCTTCTGCGTTCGACGAATCTGTTCTACTGACTTATTGAGATTTATAAGCTAGAGAAGCCATCAAATACAAAGTGAAGTTTTCTTGACTTGGTGACTTCTTCAAATCAGGAATCATGTGGGCAAGATTCCCAACAATCTCCCCCTATTTGAAGAAGTCAGAATCTCAATTCAAGACTACTTTCACTTGACAATAGATATTATAATCTTAACTTTTGAGCATGTAAGATTGTAAGATTGTACTTAACTTTCGCTGAACTTCCTGAGTACATCAAACTTGTAGCTCCCCCTTGGTTTGATGTCTCTTCTTTTATGTCTCCCCCTACTTCTTTGCTCCAAGTATCTTTGAGGTCGTCTTCTTGAGTATCTTGTCTTGAACATTTGATGCTCTTTCTCCCCCTTTCTGACATCTTTTCTAGAGCTCTTCTTTTACTAGACAATAGTCCAAGGCTCCCCCTTGCTCGGTCATAGTTCATCCAAACCCTGAGAAATTCTCTTAACAATTATCTAGAAAGGGATTAGAGAAAAGTAAGTAGATGATCACTCTCAGTTTAACATCCCCAGTTGGAATTTGAAGAAATTAAACTTATCTTCATCTAGGGGCTTTGTAAATATATCAGCCACTTGTTTGTATGTTGGGACAAACTCAAGGGTGATATCTTCATTTTCCACATGCTCCCTGATGAAGTGATACCTGATCTCAATATGCTTAGTCCTGTTGTGAGAGACAAGGTTCTTAGCAATTGAGATTGCACTTGAAGAGTCACAAAACAGGGGTATTTTGGTCATCTTTAGGTTGTAGTCTTCAAGTTGATGTTTGATCCATAGCAGTCGGGCACAACAGCTCCCAGCAGAGATATACTCTGATTCTGCTGTTGAGATTGCCACACTGGTCTGCTTTTTACTGCTCCAAGAGATCAGTCTTCCACCAAGGAATTGACATGTCCCTGATGTACTCTTCCTATCTTCCTTGCACCCTGCATAATCTGCATCTGAATACCCAGTAAGTTCACATCCATTGTTGCTAGGGTACCATAGGCCAAGATTTGATGTACCCTTTAGGTATCGTAAGATTCTCTTGATAGTGACATGATGAGATTCCTTAGGATTCACCTGATATCTAGCACAGACACATGTAGCAAACATTATGTCAGGCCTACTTGCAGTTAGATAGAGCAGGGATCCAATCATGCATCTGTACTTGGTTTCATCAAAGGTTATGCCCTTCTCATCCTTGTCCAGAGATACATTGGTTCCCATTGGAGTCTTCATTGAAGAAGCACTCTCCAATCCAAATTTCTTTACTAGCTCCCTAGTGAACTTTGTCTGGGAGATGAATATACCATCTTCAGATTGCTTCACTTGGAGACCTAGGAAGTATTTGAGCTCACCCATACTGCTCATCTCAAACTTTCCCTACATCAAGTTGGCAAACCTTTTGTAGAGATTGTTATTTGTAGAGCCTAAGATGATGTCATCCACTTAGATCTGCACTAGCAAGATCTTGCCCTTCACTTCCCTTAGGAACAATGTCTTATCAATCATTCCCCTTGAGAACTTGTTCTCAATTAGAAAGCTTGATAGGGTCTCATACCAGGCCCTAGGAGCCTGCTTTAAGCCATAAAGAGCTTTTCTAAGAAAATAAACATAATCAGGATGAGTAGTATCTACAAAACCTGATGGCTGCTCTACATATACCTCCTCTTTGAGGTCACCATTTAGGAAGGCTGACTTCACATCCATCTGGTAGACCTTGAAACCTTGGTATGCAGCATAGGCACGAAATAGTCTTATTGCTTCCAGTCTGGCTACTGGAGCAAATGTCTGATCAAAATCTATCCCTTCCTCTTGTCTGTAGCCTTTTGCCACCAGCCTTGCTTTATTCTTGATGATGATTCAATTTTCATCCAACTTATTTCTGTAGACCCATTTAGTTCCTATGATATTCTATCCTTGGGGTCTTGGAACCAGTTTCCAAACCTTGCATCTCTTAAACTGGTTCAGTTCCTCCTGCATTGCTGCAATCCAAAATGGATCCTGATTTGCTTCCTCAAATTTCTTGGGTTCAATTTGAGAGAGAAAACTCAAGTACAATGCTTCATTTGCAGCTCTGCTCCTTATCATCACCCCTTGATTGACATTTCCTATTATCTGCTCTTGGGGATGATCTCTTACTTGTCTCAAGGCAACTGGTAGTATTCTGGGCACTTCTAGATTAGCAACTTCTTCAGGTTGCATTTCTTTAGCCGTTTCTGAACATTCTGTAGGTTCTTCGTCGATTTCAACTATTACTGACTGATTCTTGTCTCTTAGTGAGGTCCCATCATTGTCTTCAATGGATAGTTTCTCTATTCTCTCCACTGTACCTGCATTCACTAGAGAACTAGATCATCCCTTATTTATAAGGCTAGTCTCATCAAATACCACATGAACAGATTATTCCACTGCTTGGTTATTGATGTATCACGCTCTATAAGCCTTGCTATGAGAGTTATAGCCAACAAAAATACCCTCACTACTTTTCTCGGCAAACTTAGTCAGCTTGGATTTCCCATTATTAAGGACATTTTATTTGCCACCAAAGATCCTAAAGTAGGATAAGGTTGGTTTTCTGCCCTTTATTAACTCATAGGGAGTTTTCTTGTGATTTTTGATGATGGAGGCCCTGTTTATCACACGACAAGCTGTATTGACAGCCTCTGCCCAGAAGTATTCTGATAGAGGGGAGTCACTTAGCATTGTCCTACTAGCCTCTATCAAGGTTCTGTTCTTCCTTTCAGCAACCCCATTCTGTTGAGGAGTTCTGGGTGAGGAGAATTCTTGGGAGATACCTAGTTCTTGGTAGAATTCTGTCATAGCCCCTGACTGAAATTCTGTCCCATGGTCACTTCTAAGTTTGACCACAGTACAGTCCATTTCATTCTGGATCTGCCTGACAAAATTTTTCAAGATATCTAGGGTATTTGACTTCTTTTTGAGGAAGAATACCCAAGTGAACCTTGAATAATCATCAACTACTACAAGAGTGTAGGCCTTCCCTCTTAAGCTATGAACTGACATAGAACCAAACAAATCCAAGTGCAGTAGAAATAAGCACCTCGTGGACTCTTTGTTGGATATGCTTTTAAAGCTGGTCCTAGTCTGCTTTCCAAGCTTGCAAGCTTGACATGGACCATCTTTGATGCACTTAATATCAGGTCCATTTCTAACTAGGTTTTGTGAGAAAAGCTTGAATATTGTCTTATAGTTGATGTGTGCAAGTCTCTTGTGCCATTGAACACAGAGAGCCTCTTTACCATCAGCCACAAGACATATGGGCATGGAAGAATTTGTATTGAGAAAATTTAAACAATAAATATTCCCACTCCAAGTGCCAGTTAAGGTAGCCTCAGAATCTAAGGACTTCTTAATTAGACACTTGTCCTTGTGGAAGGTAATAACAAAGCCTGTCATAGAGTTGACTTATGCTTATGAGATTGTGTTTCAATCCCTCCACATAATCCACCCTTGTGATGGTAACTAACCCATTTGAGATGCTGTCATAGCCCCTAGTCACTCCCTTTTCTGAACCACCAAAGATCACAGTTGGTCCATTCTCCACAGGGGTGAACTCTTTCAAGTACCTTCTGACTCCAGTCATGTTCCTGGAGCAGCCACTGTCCAAATACCAAATTGGAGATTGGTTGGTATTTGGACCTACCTGCAAGACAAATTACTTCCCCTTAGGTACCCAATATGGATTGGGTCCTCGGTTTCTGTTAGGTTGGTATAAAGGAACACTAAACCTCGGAGGGTTCTGAACTCTCTTTGCATTGGGCCCTGTTGGGTTGAACCAACAGTCCAATGCAAAGTAGCCTACTTTCCCACAACACAAGCAATCATATCTGTTGTATCTTCTCTTCTGCTTCACCATCTGAGTGGGGTGGCAGTGCTGATGAGCAGAAGGGCATGCTTCTTGCCTAACACATCATGGGTGATCCTCATATGTGTGAGTTTGGGGTGGAATCAGTCTCACCACATTTTTATTCACCTTCTTGGGAACAGGCTTTGTAGGAACAGCCTTTCCCTTACTCTTGATTGCTGTGGCTGTAGGTTTGTGGGCTGAAGGACTTGACACCAGCACCTTCTTATAGGAAGGTCTAGCTTCAAAATCTTTGCCCGTGACTGTCTCCTGATTAAAACCAACACCAGCTCTGAACTGCCCAGAGAAGGTATCAATGATAGGCAGGATAGTCTTGGGCATTGAGAAGCTTGATGCAAGTTTCTTATCAGCCAACAACATTTCCTCAAGGTCCTTGATGACCTTGTTCTTCTGTCCCAATTCAGCATTCTTAAGCCTTATGGCTTCCTTGGATTTGTTCACTTCTTTGCTCATAGCAGCCAACTTCTCAGCTGTCTTTTGGAGCTCAGATTGAACAGGCTTCAAGGAATCTAACTCCTTGGTCTGGACTTTGAGGAGTTTCTTACAGCCCATGAAGGCTTTCCACAAGGCTTTGTATTGCCTTATCAGTTCAGATTCAACTTCATACTGGGATCTTGAGGCTGTGCTATTGGCAGAAGACACATCCTCATCATCATGCAATAAATCTGCTACTGATTCAAAATCAGAGTCAGATAGAGGAGTTCTGTGATTTACCTTTCTAGGAGAGTTGTCATCCCGGTTCCCTTCATTGATGGCCATCAATCCAATAAGTGCCTCGTCCTCAGTCCCAGAGGAGCTTGAGTCAAAGTCGCTCAATGTTCTTGTCCTCTTGGCCACGAACCCTGTTTCAGAGTTCCTCTTGCTCCTTGAGCTTCTTCTTTCTTCACGGTTCCTTGACTCCTACTTCTTAGAAGTGCAGTTAACAGCCATGTGAACTGTTTTATTGTAGGAATAGCAAACAATATTATTTAAATCATGTTTACTAAAGTTGGATCTGTACCTTTCATCTTTGGGAGCTTTGGATCTGTCATGATAGTCAGATCTTCTGGAGCTTGAGGAGGAGTTTCTGTGACTGTTCCTCCTCCTTCTTTGTATCAGCTTCCTAAATTGTTTTGAGAGGAGGGCCACCTCTCTATCAGTATCATCAGAATCGGAAGAGCTGGCTTCTGATTCTTCACTGCTCTCAGATTTGCTCTGAGTGGCAGAGGTCTTGCTCGTGGCTCTTCTGGTGCTCTCAGCCTTTAGAGCCACAGATCTCTTTCTTGAGCTCACTTTTGAGCTTTCTTCTTCAGCCTTTCTGGTGTTGAGCTGAAGTTCATGAGACAGCAGCTTTCCATACAGATTTTTGGGCTCCACGATGCCCAGCTGACCCATCTCTCTGATGGCACAGATCTTAATGTCCCATTCCTTTGTGAGGGATCTGAGAAACTTGTCATTTAGATCAGAGTTTGTGAACTCTCTATCGTAGTTTCTCAGACCATTCACTATCTTGAAAAATCTCTCATAGTAGTTGGATATTGTTTCATTCTTGCCTTGCTTGAAGGCCTCGTACTCTTGGTTGAGAAGGGATTTTCTATCATCCCTAACCTCTTCACTACCCTCCATGTATACGATCAAGGAGTCCCACATCTCCTTGGCCGTTTTGTAGTGAATCAGATTTTGGAGGGTAGAGTCATCTACGACACTTACAATGACATTTTGTGCCCTCTTATCTAGGCATGCCAATGCAAGCTCATCCTTGGTCATGTCCTCATATTTCTTTACCACCTTCTTTGTTGGATCAATGATGGAAGCAGTTGTAGGGATAAAGGGACCCTGTTGGACTGTCAGATAGTTTTTAGGATCAGCCGCTTCCATGAACAACCTAACCCTTTCCTTCCAGATTGGGATGTTCTCCTTTGAGCAGATTGGAAGTTTCATGGATCTCATCTCCCGATTCTAATCTCCACCAGCCATAGTGAGTCATTCCATGATCTAGATCAGACGGTTAAGTCTTCTCTTGATCAACCTAGCTCTGATACCACTTGTTAGTGTTGGATCGGTAGGCGCCCTAAGGGGGGGGGGGGGGGGGTGAATAAGGGTTTTAAAAACTTTTGATATATTTTGAATAACTTTGAAAAAGCTTTGATTATTAAACTAGAGAAGATCAAGACAAATCATGTGAAGTGAAAGTAAAGACATGATTTTATTAACTTGAGAAGCATGATTACAAAACTTAATCTCTTATCGAAGCTAGAAATCAAAGCTAATAGAAAAACTCTTTTTGTTTTCTATACCGACTCGTATCCCCACGAACCGGTTGGCTTTAGCCGATCCTTCCGCGGATACGGCCTCAAGCCGCTCTAGCCAACCCTTCCCCGAATATGGCCTCGAGCACCCCCTAGACCTTCACCCAAGACCTAGTCGCCAACACGAGGCGAGTTTCAGCCCTAAGTCCTACCCAGACCTAGTCGCCAACACGAGGCGAATTTCACTAAACGATTACAGAAAAGATATGAAATGAAAAGACAATAATATAAGAACTCCCTCTATGTGGATCTCTTAGAGAAGTAGACGAAGACGCATAGTATGATCGTAGTCGATGCGGTCTTTCGTCACGATGATGACGCATGTTGAAATCTTCTACACGGATCTCCTTAAGCCTTCATGGATTTGTGGGAGTATCTCTCTGAACCTTCCTCTCTATGATGTAGCACGAAGCTCTGGAATTCTGGATCTCTAGAGGCTTACGAAGTCGGAGCCAAGATGTCCTTTTTATAGACTTAGCGCTAGCGCCGCCGCTAGTGCTACCGCTGGCGCTATCCCATTTTAGGACATATTCTGCGCGGCAGAATCTTTAATCCGAGGAAACAATTCTCCCTTGCCTTCTGTGTGTGTCGCTACCGCCTGCGCTATCGGCTACCGCCAGCGCTATCCCATTTTAGGACACATTCTGCGCGGCAGAATCTTCAATCCGAGGAAATAATTCTCCCTTGCCTTCTGTGTGTGTCACTACCACCTGCGCTATCGGCTACCACCAGTGCTATCTCCTTTTATGTTTGCTCCCGGAATTGCGCTATCATTGCTAGCGCCAGGCAGTAAGTGCTACCGTCGGCGCTAGTGGGAGTACTGTCTTCTGTTTTCATTTGTCGAAATTCGTCGGGAGTTCTCGAGAACATTCGACGAATTGACTTAGCCGCACAATTTCCTTCACAAGTCTGCCTTTTTGACTTCTGTCTGCGTTCGTCGATATTCGTCAGGAGTTCATGAGAACATTAGACGAATAGACTTAGCCGCAGAAATTTCTTCTTCAAACTAGAAATTTGACTTCTGTCTGGATTCGTCGAGATTCATCGGAACTTCACGAGACATCTCGACGAATTGACTTAGCAAAAATTTCTTTTCTCCTAAAAACCTGCTCCATCCTTGAGTCATGTGGACTTTGATTTCCTGCACACTTAAACACACAAGAACAAATACACATAAGATTTGTTATTCTCAAACCTAGGAGATGCGGAAGACCATGTTCCAACAAACTCCCCCTTTTGATAATAACAAATCCATTAATGATAAATCGGAGCATTAATAAATAAGCATGATGAAACTATATTTGTGTGTGTGTGAGAGTGATGACTTAGGATACTTATAGAATTTAGCATTTAGAATTGCTCCCCCTAAATACATGCTCCCCCTAAGTGAATGCTCTCCTAATATGTAAGATGTCATCTTAATTAAGCATTATAGTTTGAAAGTAGATTAATATTTATCATGTTAGTTCTCCCCCTTTTGTTATTAGCAAAAGCGGGTAAGGAGACATCACCAAAAAGTTGCGAAGAAGTTAAAAGCATGATCGAGCTTTTAGAGAAGGAAATGATAAGGTGTTTTAGAATACTTTTTATTTAAATAGATCAGAGTTTGAGTATTATAACATTTTCATAAATCAGAGTTTGTAGTATAACCAAAATGTAATGATTTCCAAGTAACTAAACTACCCAGACAATATGTCTACACCCTAGCCCCGTACTAAGTGACGGATGGGCATGAGGAGCTGCATACATGCCGTAGGTTGGGGTGTTAGTCCCATATGCAAACACTAGACACAACTCAACCTAGTACTCTTTCCCCCCAGTGCCTCGCAAGGCCCTACTAGAACCCTCCCCGGTTAAGGTCAAGACATGACTAGAGATAAAGGTTATCTAATGTCTACAACCCTACACCCCAGCTATGGTGAGAAATGAAGTCATGGATAATAATTATTGGAAACATTTAAGCATTTTAATTCTAATGACATAGCCTATGGATTTATATTTTATTTGAATTTATGAAAACACTCACATAGCTATTTTGAAGTCCATTACTAAATCAGAGTTTTTAGCGTAATAATATGTTCATAGAAATAAATCAGAGTTTTACAGCAAAGAAAAATCCATGTTAAAAGCAAACAAATAGAGTTTACCAAGCAAGTCTACCACTTGTTGAAAGAAAGGAATTTTGGTATTTAAGACTTTGATATAAGCGTGAGAGCGCAAGGTAGAAATATATGGTGATGATGCGGAATACTTATAGAAATACAAGAAACATCTTATTGTAATGATGATCCATAAAAAGATATATGAGTTAAATTTCATAAAGAAGATGTTTTTGTAAAACATTGTTCAATTAAAATCTTCAATAATGTAACCAAGCATGAAGTAGTGTTATCAAAAAAGATTACTACAATGTTACTTTAATTCACAATTTCAAAACATACCACACATTGTAGAAAGCATGATAGGTTATCTAGTGCATTTCATAAATAAAGAGTAGTATAGAATTTGCATTAGGATCCAATACTCATGAGAAGAAGTATTATGGAAGATAATGATGTGCACATAAGTGTATTTTGAATATAGTAAACAAATGTTTTAATCAAAAATACAAGAGATATGTAAAGTAAGGAGCACAATAAAACACAAATAATTTTACTTCCACAAACTTTAATGCACAGAAAAAATGTACAACTACCAAGGTGCTTTGCACACACAATGCTCATTAAGACTTATCAGGGTGCAAAGTAGTGCTTGGGGGATCACATATTTTATTTTTAATGTTGAGACTCGTGATCCGGTGTACTTTAAGAGTAAGTGGTTTTTATTTTGAAAGAAAGATATGGTTTGCAAAAGATACTTTACTATTCTTTCCAAGGTGCTCAACCTCACAACGCTTATTAAGACTTATCAGGAGGTTCAAGTAGTGCTTGGTGGAGTTATCTTTGTCACTTTATTTTATGATTGTTGTTTTGTACAAAGTTCTCCGAATACACTTGTTTTGCAAACCAATATAATTTATGAGAAAGGTAACCACTTTTCTTAATTTTTAAGAGTGCAAATAAAGGAGTGTAGGTAAGATACTTGTGCAATTTTAATTCATAGTACTAATACCAAACATACACAAGCACTTTTAGATTATGCACAAATGTAGACAATGCCAAAAGAAGTGAGTGAATAATGATCATTATCAAACATAAAATATTTACTCATACTTAGAGGCATGCTAAGCTTAGTTCTACACAACTTTTTCAATATAATTGATGCACATATTATTAGATATATCAAACATGATGAAAGCAATGTTCAAAGTAGTTTGAAAAGATAAATTGCAACATCATAGAAGTTCTAAGGAATAGATTAAATCATGCTTGATTCTCATAGGATAATCCATACAGTTTTTTTTATAGTTTTAGTATTTTCTATTTTTGTATTTGATTTTAATTTTTTAACAAAAATATAAACTTCAAACAAAAAGCAAGACATTTTTTTTATAATTTGGATTTTGTAATTTTTGTATTTGGTTTTTGCATAAAATAATATACTTTAAACAAAACATATATATATTTTTTTTGCTTTTGTATTTTTGTATTTGATTTTTCAAAAATAGACTTTAAACAACACATATTTTTTGTAATGTTAACTTTTGTATTTTTGTATTTGATTTTTCAAAAATAAAATATAATCAAAAGTTCAAAAACAAATAGTACATATAGATTAATATATTTTTTGGGATTTTTCAAAATTTAAAAAATACAGAAAAACACATAGGTGCACTAGCGCCGGCGTTAGCGCTAGCGCGGGAAACAGCACACTATTTTTGATGATTTTGAAATTTGTAATTATTGATCTTGATTAAGTGTCCAAATAGTAGTTTCATGCAGATATTTCAGAATTTTAGGAGATGTCTAGATAGTCCAAATTGCATGAAACATTAGCGAATTTGTATATGACTTTTCCAAATAAACTTTGCAAGTGATATATTTCATTATATCCCCATTTTAATATTTTTAAGGCTTATATTCACCAATGTAGTTTGAAAATGATAGGAAATGTAAGCATGATTGGACATGAATGAACAAATCAAATATGCATGATTTTAGTGATTAAAGATAATGTTCATGCAGAAGAATATCATAGATAAGCCCTAGATGAGAATACCCAGCCTGTATATCTTGGTAAACATATAAAGCCTAACATAGACACAAATATTCTTTAGGCGACAATGTTGGTATGATAAGTTTGAGATTAATTTTATACCAAGGTTTGATAGTGTTTCAACTTATAGACCTAAATGGAGTGACGATTCTATTTGATTTGATGTCAAGATGATTCAAAGGTCTAAACTAGAAAAAAATCACAATACACATATAATACACCAACCATGGTTTATAATATCAATTGTCATCAATTATTATATCAATTATAATTCACATAATTGTGATAAAAATAATTGTTTCTTAGAAGACTTTTGATATGACTTATGATATATGATGTTAGAGAATTTAGCAAAGGACATGAATAGATCATGGTGGTGCATGTGAATTCAATATTCAATATGAAGCTAAATTCTTTCAATACATTTTAGTGAGTTTCTTTTAATTATGAATTTTGAAAATATATATGTGATTTTTGATAGGTGAACAATAATGATGGTTTAGATCATGTTTGACATCAAGGAGTGAACACAATATGATTTTTTTTCGTGAACAAAGACAACCATATTGAAAGTTGAGCTTTTATTTAGATCTTGAACTTTCTTTTAGATCATGTTAATCCTCTAAACCACTTGTTGATGAAGGCCCAAAAAAAAAACTTAGTAGCCTAATAACTGAATTTAATTTGAAATATCTTATAGCAAATTTATAGTTCAATTTATATGAATACTATATGATATTTATGGGTAATGATTTTACTAGTAATAGATTGGTCATTTATAAATGAGAGCAAAATACTTGACTTTTACTTTTTGATTTTTCTTTGATTTGCACACTTCATTTAGGCTTTAGGGGACAAAGTCAAAATTTCAATATATTATATTAGATGACCATGACATGATGACTTAAAAAGAAAACAAAAAGAAAAAATAGAAAAGACATTAAATCAAATCATGAAGTAAAACTTTGTATATTTCAATTTGAAAATATTCTACTTCATGCATTTGGATGATACTAGTAGATGAGAGATTTGGGTATCGAAAGGGAACCAAGTGTAACGGTTCCTTTAGGTACCCAAATATAGCGTGATAATTTTTGGGGAGACGACAATGAACGAATTCTTTCAAGTGGAGTTACAGTTTCATTTTTTATTTTGGGTCTCCATTCATATTTTGATTTAATATTATGCATCAAATTTCCATATTCATTAAACTTAGACTTAAAATAATGATGACATTTGAAATCATTTTTCATAGGAAATTTTTGCATATTTGATTTAACTTTAGGAGATACATAATTTTGTAAATAATGGTGATTTTGATTTAGATTAACAAATCCATTATGTTCCTTACTCCCATTATTAAACTTAGTTAAGATGTTCATATTCATATTCAACTTGTTTTTAGATATAGTTTGATATTGTGAATTTGTATTTACAATTTTCATAAGCAAGTTGATTTTTGATTTTAATTCATCATTCTTGATCTTTAAATTATGTCTAGCTTTATTATAAGCGATTGTGCTATTTTTAAGAGTGGAAATAATTGAAACAATATGAACTTGATAGTTGTTTCTATGTTCATCAAATGTTTCATCCATCTCTTTAATTTCAATTTTATATTCTTTACACTTAGCACAATCATTTATCAAAGAAGAATTTTCTAAATATAATTTTTATTTTGTTCTTTTATAAAAATAATTTCTTTTTCAAGTTCCTTAAATTTTTCTTTAATATTATTGCAATCAAGACAAGGGTTTTGTATTTTCAATTGAAGTGACATGAGTAAAGCTAGATAAATCAGATTTTGATACCACTTTAACTTTTGCTTTTAAATTTTTATTTTTTAAGCGCAATTTGTAATTTGTTTTTTTTAATTTCTTAAGTTTGCGCTTTGTAATTTGTAGTAATTGTAAAGTAGAAATAGAAGTACAAAAGATGGGATTTGATTTCCTTACATTGCTTTTGGGAGAGGCATGATTTGAACATATGGTTTCTTTTAAATCTTTTTGGCACTCCTCTTCCGAAGACAGTACTTCTTCTTTTCCATTTGATGTGCACTTCATTGATCCGTCATGTGTGGAGCTTTCTTGAATACCTGTGCAGGCTTGCATATTCTCCGATTCTTGTAATTGTTCCATACCTGCAGAAGGAGAATCATAAGTTATTTCAAGAAAATTCCACATCTCGTATGTAGTAGGAAAACTATAAATGAGTTTGGAAATATTATGATCTAACGCATAAAATAGACTATTCATAGATTTTGCATTTAAAACCATTTCGTTCTTATTTAATATGCTAGGTGGTTTTTTGATAGTAATATTCCAAACTTTTTCATCTAAACGTTTAAGAAAATTTTCCATTACTATTTTCCATCCTTTATAATTTCTTCCTTCAAATAACGGTGGTTTTAGAGATTTTTCTTCTTCATAAAAATTTACCCCACTAGTAGAAGCGAGATAATGAGACGCCATTATTCCCGGTTGTTAAGCCGATTTGGAATAACCTAGCTCTGATACCACTTGTTGGATCGGTAGGCGCCCTTAGGGGGGGGTGTGAATAAGGGTTTTAAAACCTTTTGATATATTTTGAATAACTTTGAAAAAGGTTTGATTATTAAACTAGAGAAGATCAAGACAAATCAAGTGAAGTGAAAGTAAAGACATGATTTTATTAACTTGAGAAGACATGATTATAAAACTTGATCTCTTATCGAAGCTAGAAATCAAAGCTAATAGAAAAACTCTTTTTGTTTTCTATACCGACTCGTATCCCCACGAACCGGTTGGCTTTAGCCAATCCTTCCCCGGATACGGCCTCAAGCCGCTCTAGCCAACCCTTTCCCGGATATGGCCTCGAGCACCCCCTAAACCTTCACCTGAGACCTAGTCGTCAACACGAGGCGAATTTCAGCCTTAAATCCTACCCAGACCTAGTCGCCAACACGAGGCGAATTTCACTAAACGATTAGAGAAAAGATATGAAATGAAAAGACAATAATATAACTCCCTCTATGTGGATCTCTTGGAGAAGTAGACGAAGACGCAGAGTATGATCGTAGTCGATGCGGTCTTTCGTCACGATGATGACGCGTGTTGAAATCTTCTCCACGGATCTCCTTAAGCCTTCATGGATTTGTGGGAGTATCTCTCTGAACCTTCCTCTCTATGATGTGGCACGAAGCTCTAGAATTATGGATCTCTAGAGGCTTAGGAAGTCGGAGCCAAGATGTCCTTTTATAGACTTAGCGCTAGCACCGGCGCTGGTGCTACCGCTGGCGCTATCCCATTTTAGGACATATTCTGCGTGGCAGAATCTTCAATCCAAGGAAACAATTCTCCCTTGCCTTCTGTGTGTGTCGCTACCGCCTGCTCTATCGGCTACCGCCAGCGCTATCCCATATTAGGACACATTCTGCGCGGCAGAATCTTCAATCCGAGGAAACAATTCTCCCTTGCCTTCTGTGTGTGTCGCTACCGCTGCGCTATCGGCTACCGCCAGCGCTATCTCCTTCCATGTGTGCTCCCGGAATTGCGCTATCATCGTTAGCGCCAGGCGGTAAGTGCTACCGCCTTTGCTAGTGGGAGTACTGTCTTCTGTTTTCATTCGTCCGAATTCGTCGGGAGTTCTCGAGAACATTCGACGATTTGACTTAGCCGCACAATTTCCTTCACAACTCTGCCTTTTTGATTTCTGTCTGCGTTCGTCGATATTCGTCGGGAGTTCATGAGAACATTCGACGAATAGACTTAGCCGCAGAAATTTCTTCTTCAAACTAGAAATTTGGCTTCTGTCTGGATTCGTTGAGATTCATCGGAACTTCATGAGACATCTCGACGAATTGACTTAACAAAAATTTCTTTTCTCCTGAAAACCTGCTCCATCCTTGAGTCATGTGGACTTTGATTTCCTGCACACTTAAACACACAAGATCAAATACACATAGGATTTGTTATTCTCAAACCTAGGAGATGCGGAAGACCATGTTCCAACAATTAGTTGTGGAACGTTCACCTAGAGGGGGGGGGGGGTGTTAGGTGATCTGGGTTCTTTTTAAATTATTTGGGCGAGTTCCAAATATATAAGCACAGCACAGAAAATATCGCACATATAAACACAGATAAAGCACACCAGATGACACAAGATCTATAGAGGTTCCTCAAGACAGGCTGTCTTGAGTAGTCCACTGTCCCTCTGCGCCTACCCAACAGTGTGCAAGGATCGACAAACTCTGCCAAAAACTTCAGGCCCTCAAGCCTTACAATACGGACCCGCAAGTCCAACAGCCTAGGCCCGCAAGCCCCTACTGCCCCGAGCCCGCAAGCTCGACACTCAGGACCTCAAGCCCTACACAACACAGACCCGCAAGTCCAGTGCCTAAAGCCAAGGCCCGCAAGCCCCTACTGCACCCGAGCCCCCAAGCTCGACAAGATCGGACCCGCAAGTCCACTGCCCTGGCTCTCAAGCCTCACAGCTCTCCAGCCCGCAAGCTAGACGGTGTCAGACCCGCATGTCCACTGCCCTGGCCCTCAAGCCTCACATCTCTCTAGCCCTCAAGCTAGACAAATAGGCCCACAAGCCTTTAAAAGAGATTACAGTAATAAGATTGTTACTTCTGCCGGATGAAGATCCGCAACCTTAGCCTGTTGAGGATCGACTTCTTAGGGTTGAAGAAGATGCTTCTTGATTTGAACTTTCAGCACTAGATCTTCTTCAATCTTCTCTTACCCTGATGAGGATTGGCTTATTAACAGTCGATGGAGATGTCTGCTTCTTCTTTCTCTCTTTCTTTCTTGCGTTGCTTGTACTGTTCTATTTTCTGTATGCACAAGTTCTTTTCTATTGATTAACCTTTTTAGGGTGACCTATTATCTCTTTTATAAGACAGCGAGCCTCCCAACGGTCTTTTGAAAATATTCCTCAAGTGTCAGACACTCCATTCCTTAAGAGCATGCGTTGATTGATGACAACATTAATTGCTGATAGAGAATCAGGCGGCGACATTAAATGCTGACAGTGCGTCCGCAACTTTTGAATTTGTCTCAACGATATTTCCATCGTTACGACGTCATGGACGATTTCTCGACGACAGAACTTTGTCGAAGCCTTGAACTTAGATACTCTTTGAATTCTTCTTGCTTCTGCTTCTGATGCTGGTATCTCGACGATACGAGACATTCTGCATAAACGATGATATGCTATCTCTGACTGTGTCGTTGTGATCTTCCTTCTTGTATATTGTCGTCGTAATCATTTTGTTAACTCGACGACATGAGTGATGCTATGTAGACAGATCGTACTTCACCAATTGCTTGTCTTCAGTTGTCCTTCTTCATTCTTCTCGACGTCATTCCTTCTTTACGGCGATGTTCAACGCCATCAGTCATACTTAGCCTTTTCAGCGATAAGGCTTCTTCACGACGATGTTTGTTCTTTCTCGACGACAATGCCACTTTGATGAAGTCGACGATACTGCGTCTTCTCTACATTCGACGATCTTGCCGAGTCTCAGCGGTCGACGATCTTTCTCTGAGTTCGATGAACTTGCTTCTGCGTTCGACGAACTCGCCAAATCTCAGCGGTCAATGATCTTCCTTCTGAGTTCGACGATCTTGCTTCTGCTTTCGACGAACACGCCAAATCTCAGCGGTCGTCGATCTTCCTTCTGAGTTCGATGAACAGCATTCTGTGTTCGATGAACGTGCCCAGTCTCAGCGGTCGTTGATCTTCCTTCTGAGTTCGACAAACTCCGTTCTGCGTTCGACGAACTTCCTTCTGCGTTTGACGAATCTGTTCTACAAACTTCCTGAGATTTATAGGCTAGAGAAGCCATCAAATACAAAGTGAAGTTTTCTTGACTTTGTGACTTCTTCAAATCAGGAATCATGTGGGCAAGATTCCCAACACTGGTAGTACATTGTTAGGCATTACCTTAGTTTTGAACATACCCGCCAAGGTTTTGTTCGACCAGGGGCATCACACTCTTTCTTGTCGGATGCCTTCATCCGAAATATAGGAGTGGAACCCTTCTTCACGAGGGATGTATTGAATGTGAGAAAGCCAAATGGATCCTTCATGATCACGAGCTGGAAAGGTCGCATTATCTTAAAGATAGAGATGTAGGATTTCATCCTAGAGGCAGCGCTACTGCCATTATCAGAGTTCTATGTTATTCTGGGCATGGATTGGCTTTGGGAGCAGAGTGCAAATGTTAAATGTAACCTAAAGGTGGTGACCTTATGAAGTGGGAGATCTGATGAGGTTCAGTTTGAGGGTCAGACATGAGTGGCAAAGACAATGATCTCAAAGATGCAATTAATACGTACAGTGAACGCGGGAGCTGAGACTTCCATATATTTCCTGGAGTCTCGATCTCCAAAGACTGCTCTTTCCGAAGTACCTGTGAAATTTTCCGAAGATCTAGGAGGGAGCAGGAATCGTACAACTTAAAGTTACAGCCAACAACCAGAAGCACATGAAGCAAAGCAACTTTTATTGATAACAGCAGACATCTTCATTACAGAGCGAGGTATACATGGCGAGAC
Organism: Dactylorhiza incarnata; assembly: GCA_033032865.1. Classification (NCBI taxonomy): domain Eukaryota; kingdom Viridiplantae; phylum Streptophyta; class Magnoliopsida; order Asparagales; family Orchidaceae; genus Dactylorhiza; species Dactylorhiza incarnata. Next base: position 3,576,944 of record JAWHQI010000037.1, on the reverse strand, counting down.
ATGATTTCTCCAGTACACAAAACCAAAAAGAAAATACAATGCTGAAGAAAGATAACTGTCGGTCTGAACACTGAGACCGCCTGACCGGGCGACCTGGGTGTTCGCGCGACTAGAAAAGGAGACTGCCCGAACAGCCAGCCGGCGACTTGAACAACACCAACCGAAAACTCTGCGACCTTTCGAACTCCACTGACTCTCCCGAACTCCAGCAACCCACACTACAAGCCACAAGACCGCCCGGACACTTTAGAAGAAGAGGTGACCGCTACTGTCCGCACAATCCGCAGAAGCTGCACAAGACAAGTTCAATCAGCAAACCGGCCGGTCACAAAAAGACGAGACCGCAAGTTCTAGACACGATTTAAGCTTACACTTGGTGCGATTATTTTGCTGCTACAGTGAATCCTATTTATAGGCATGGGATCAGATCCAGTCACCACCCAATGGGATATAGTCACCGCCCTGACCGCGTGACCAAGACTGGTCAACCCACGCGGTCATCAAAAGATCGCTTTGTGCTTAGTGAGCTCGCTGACTTCAAACCGACCAGGAGATCGCCACTCCACCAAGAAGCCGCGCGACCATGACGCCCACCATCAGTGTTCGCATATATGAGATCTCCTCCAGAGACTGCGAACACAGCCAAGTCAACTAAGGTAACAGCCCGCCAAGTCGACCAACACCAGTGTCCGCATACATCATCAGATCGCCATGTGACCAGCATATGCGAACACAAAGAAGAGACCGCGGGACTAAGAAAACCTTAGTTGGCGCGCACCATCAAGAACCCGGACAGTCACCAAACCGGACTGCCCGATACCAGAACAACAACCCTGTGCGGTCAAAAACTTAACCCACACAGTACAAAACACCAGCTCGCCATGCGGTCACACAAACCAGACCACGCGGCCTCACCTCGGCAACCTTCAACAGAGAACAGCGGTTAGGCTGAAAAGACTGCGGCTAGACCGAATAGATCAGACCGCAGAGGAGACCACGAGATCATGCGTCTAGACCAGACCGTGCGAACACCTCCCATACTGCCAACTTCACACTTCAACATTTTCAACACTCCCGCTTGAAGTGGGAAGTTGAAAACAGCCCAAGTAAACTCCTCAGCCGAGTGAACAGCCCCTTCGCCAGCGCCTTTGTGAATATGTCAGCAACGTTGTCCAGACTCCGAACATGCTGAACAGAAATAGACACCTCCAGCACCTTCTCAGGAATGAAATGATGCTTGATCTCGATATGTTTGGTCCTTGCGTGACACACTGGATTAGTAACCAGTTTGAGTGCACTCTCATTGTCTCCGCGGAGCAGAGTCGGACCCCGAACCTCCTAATGGACGTCTCCCACCAACCTCCTAAGCCAGATGGATTCTTGAGCTGCCAAGGCCGAAGCCTTATATTCCGCTTCCGTGGAGACAGACACGGAATCCTGCTTCTTGCTGCACCATGATATAGCCATAGGGCCCGCCATGAAGAGGAATCCAGACGTCGACTTCCGATCATCCGAATCTCCCCCGTAATCAGCATCCATGTACCCATGCACCTCGAAGCCCGCATCCCTCTTGTATAGGAGACCCATATCGGAAGTCTCCTTGACATACTTCAAAATATTCTTGGCCGCTAGAAGATGAGGCACCCGTGGTTCTGCCATATAACGACTCACCCTACCAACTACATACGCAATATCCGGCCTAGTGATCGTCAGATAAATCAAGCTCCCAACCAGAGCTCGGAACACAATCGGATCTTCCAGAATCATCCCATCATCCTTCCGAAGTTTCATGGCCTTCTCTAGAGGTGTAGAAATGCATTTCCCTTCCTTCATGCTGAATCACTCCACAATTCGCTCCACATGTCCAGCCTGGGACACCAGCACTCCACTTTCCTTCCTTTGCACTTCGAGTCCAAGGAAATGGTGGAGTTAACCCAAGTCCTTCATCTCAAATCTGATAGATAGCTCAGCCTGAAGCTTTGCTACCTCCTCCTTCGAATTCCCCGTCACGATCATATCGTCGACGTATAGCAGCACGATGACTTGAAGCTCCCCGTTCTTCTTGACAAACAAGCTTGAGTCAGAGTCTGAAGCACTGAATCCACAGAATAGGAGATATTCTGCAATCTTCTTGTACCACGCCCTCGGCGCTTGCTTAAACCAATACAGGGCCTTCTTCAGCTTACAGACATAGTCTGGAAAATCTTCAGATACGAAGCCTGGTGGCTGGACCATGAAGATATCCTTGTCAATCTCGCCGTACAAGAAAGCATTCTTTACGTCGAGTTGCCAAATCTCCCACCTATAGAATGCCGCCAAGGCAATAACGAACCGAACTGAAGTCATCTTCGCCACCGGTCTAAATGTCTCTTCATAATCTTCACTGTATTGCTGTGAGAATCCACGAGCCACAAGGCGAGCCTTGTATCGCTCGATTCTGCCATCTGCCTTCTTCTTGAGCTTATAGACCCATTTGCATGTCACAGGGGTGATACCCTTGGGCCTGGGCACCAGAGACCAGGTCTCAATCTTCTCAAGATCTGCCATCTCTTCTTCCATAGCCGAATCCCACTGTTTCACGACTTCGGCCTTTTCAAAGCTCACTGGTTCCCGCTCATCCAGGGGGCCAGCGGAGAAACATGAGACAAAGCTCACCATGTTTCCTCCGGTATAGCGATCAGGAGCAATGATCGTTCGCTTCGATCTCCTCAACACCTTCTCCTAACTCGCATTATCTTCAGCTGCTTCTTCCCTAGCTCCCCTTCCAGACGTACTAGGAGCATCGCTCCCCCTGCTTCCTGATCCAGAAGCCTGCGTCTCAGAACTAGAAATGGATGGACCACCTGGTGACAAAGGCAGCTCCACCTGAAGATTTTCCACAGCTCTCTCCGGCTCCTCCACCCTGCTTTCTGGTAACTCAACACCAGAACTTCCCTTGTTAGACGTCACCTCATCAAACACGACGTCGCAAGATACAACAAATCTCTACGTCTCTAGGTCCATGCACTTCCATCCCTTCTTCCGATCATCATATCCCACGAAGACTAGCTTCCTAGCTTTAGCATCCAACTTCATCCGAAGCGCATCTGGAACGTGCACATAGCAGGTGGAACCAAACACCTGAAGGTGTGCCACGCTTGGCTTTTCCTTGAACATCATCTCATGCGGGGTCAACATGTTGATGGGACTGAGAGGCATCCTGTTGATAAAGTAGGCGACACAAGACATTCCCTCCGCCCAGAAGGACCTTGGGATACTCTTGGCATGCAGCCAACACTTGCAGGTCTCCGTCAGATGACGGATCTTTCGCTCTGCAACTCCATTTTGTTGTGGAGTATGCGCACAAGTAAGATCCCTCTGGATGCCCGCCTTCCTGCAAAAACTAGAGAACTCACCAGAGGTGAACTCCCCCCCATTATCAGTTCTAAGCTTCTTTAACCGCAGGCCTAGCCGACCCTCCACTAGCTCCTTGAACTCCACAAACTTGGCAAACGCCTCCTCCTTCTCCGTCAGGAAATAAACCCAGACATATCTGGTGTAATCGTCGATCAACACCAGCATATACCTGCTGCCTCCGAGGCTTGGGGTAGCAGTTGGTCCCATCAAGTCACCGTGGATACATTCCAACGATACACTACTCCTTGTCTGCGACTTATCAAACGATAGTCGATGAGACTTGCCGAACTGACATCCCGCATAAACAAGACCGTCACCGTAGGAAGATAGACTAGGCAGGCCCCTGACTAGACCTTTTATCGCCATAGCCTTCAGCTTATCCATCCCTACATGTCCCTACCTCTCGTGCCATATAACGACACTATCATTTGTCCTCATCTTGTCAGCATAAGAAGTTGTCAATAAAACAAACAAGACTTTTTCCCTTCTCCCGACATGAACGATATCGGCCTATACCGCCTCAACTTTTCGAAGAAACCTCACTTCTGTTGGACCGAACAGAACGTAATACCCAGCGTCAACAGCGTTGGTCACGGAGAAGAGGTTTTTCCTCATTCCAGGCACATGATAGACACTCTTCAATGTTAGTGGCCCCTTATCACTGCCCAAGGAAAAACTCCCACCTTCTCGACAGTATGCACAGTATCATCAACAGTTATGATGGAATCATTACCTGAGTAAGGCTGCGCTGAAGAAATCTTCGACTCGTCCCCGGTGAGGTGATGACAACACCCCGAGTCCACGATCCAGTCCTCCTGATAGTTGATAGGATCCGCAGCTCCGACAGAAGCTAAGAAAACTTCTCCCCATCCTCCATCATTTTGCCTGGCCTCAGCTTCCTCCTTCCCTGCAGCATGCCCTCGCTGAAGATTCACCCGCCAATCCTTCTTGATATGACCAAGCTTTCCGCACCTAAAGCATTTGGGTCCTTCTCCCTTCTTCTTCCCTTCAGCCTTAGGAGCATAGCCCCTATCCTGCTGTCCCAAAGTTGAAGGCCCATTGCCTCCGGCGGTCTTCTTCTTCTTATCCCATTTTTTCTTCTTCCCTGTGAAGAGAACCTCGCCTTCTCCCCCAGACACTGACACCCCCGCCATCTGCTTTGCCAGGCTCTTCTGCGATGCAAGCAGATTATCTAGCTCCAGCAGAGACGACTAATTATCCCAACCCTGCACCGATGTCACAAAGGCCACATACTCCTTCTGCAAGCCGCGGATGATGTGCCTCTTCAGCTTCGCCTCAGAAATTGGCTCATCAGGATCCAGTGCTGAAATCTCGGCGCACAAGTTCTTCATCTTCAGGAAGATCATAGAGATAGACAGATCTCCCTGATCCGACCTAGCCAGCTCATTTTCCAGGAACTGTAGCCTCGCTACATTCTTCTTGTTAAACAGCCCGTCCAGGGCACTCCAGATCTCGGCAGCTGATCCACACCCTAAGATGTGATCGAATAGGTCAGGTGATATTGCCCTTTTCAGAGTGAAATCCGCTTTCGCATTAATCCTCCTCCAATTCCTCACCTCATGACATTATCCCCAACTGGGACAACTTCCTCCGTGCTATCTCCTCCAACAACCTCCCAGAGGTCCTCGCCAAGAAGATAACTCTGCATGCACAACTTCCACTTCTTAAAGTTAGTCGACATGAGCATCTCAATTCCAAGACCTCTTGCAAAACCTACTTCCATGGATCTACCACTGGTTCCTTCTTCACAAAGGCGATGGCAACTTTTTGTTGTTCACTGCTCTATCCACTCCAACCTATCTCTGATACCATGTGAAATTTTCCAAAGATCTAGGAGTGTGCAGGAATCGTACAACTTAAAGTTACAGCCAACAACCAGAAGCACATGAAGCAAAGCAATCTTTATTGATAACAGCAGAAATCTTCATTATAGAGCGAGGTATACATGGCGAGACATGATTTCGCCAGTACACAAAACCAAAAAGGAAATACAATGCTGAAGAAAGATAACTGTCGGTCTGAACACTGAGACCGCCTGACCGCGTGACCTGGGTGTTCGCGCGACTAAAAAGGAGACCGCCCGAACAGCCAGCCGACGACGTGAACAACACCAACCAAAATCTTCACGACCTTCCAAACTCTACTGACTCTCCTGAACTCCAGCAACCCACACTACAAGCCGCAAGACCGCCCAAACACTTTAGAAGAAGAGGTGACCGATGCTGTATGCACAATCTGCAGAAGCTGCACAAGACAAGTTCAATCAGCAAACCGGCCGGTCATAAAAAGACAAGACCACAAGTTCTAGACACGAGTTAAGCTTACACTTGGTGCAATTATTTTGCTGCTACAGTGACTCCTATTTATAGGCGTGGGATCAGATCCAGTCACCTCCCTATGAGATAGAGTCACCGCCCTGACCGCGTGACCAAGACCGGTCAACCCGCGCGGTCAGCAGAAGATCGCTCTGTGCTTAGTGAGCTCGTTGACTTCAAACCGACCAGGAGATCGCCACTCCCCCAAGAAGCCGCACGAACATGACGCCCACCACCAGTGTTCGTATATACGAGATCTCCTCCAGAGACCGCGAACACAGCCATGTCGACTAAGGCAACATCCCGCCAAGTCGACTAACACCAGTGTCCGCATACATCATCAGATCGCCAAGTGACCAGCATATGCAAACACAAAGAAGAGACCACGCGACTAAGAAAACCTTAGTCGGCGCGCACCATCAAGAACCTGGATAGTCACCAGACCGGACTGCCCGATACCAGAACAACAACCCAGTGTGGTCAACAACTTAACCCGCACAGTACAGAACACCAGTTCGCCACGCGGTCACACAAACCAAACCGCGCGGCCTCACCTCGACAGCATTCGACAGAGAACGGCGGTCAGGCCAAAAAGACTGCGGCTAGACCGAATAGATCAGACCGCAGAGGAGACCGCAAGATCGCGTGGTTAGACCAGACCGCGCGAACACCTCCCAGACCGCCAACTTCACACTTCAACATTTTCAACAGTACCCGTGTTGGGAAAATCTTTTATTTGATTAAACAGATTAGGATTAAAGTGATTGTATTATAAGCCCTTATGATGTATAGAAAAGGCAATGACAATTCGGCTATATAAAGGCTATCAGTTCCAAGTCAAAGGACCTACATCAACACGCATTCTAAGCAACATCTATATAAATCATCACAACGAGATATATTCAAATCAGCGTCGACTTCCAAAATCCACATCAAAAAGAGAAGTCCAAGCTGCATCAACCACTTCTCTGAACTAGTTCTACTTTTCTGAGCTACGTTGATTTTTATTCTAATATCTCGTAATTCTCTCTTTCGTTCTGAAGGTTGCGTCAACAAGAGAAGTCCAAGCTGCGTCAACATCTTCTGATTCAAGTGGAATTATTAAAAGCAACGTTATCTTTAAGTAAAATATAACTTTATAAGGAAAGTTGTTTGTTATCGCCACCAACTTTGGGAAACGATCTATAACCCTAGAACTTGATAAGGCTAAGTATGCAAGGATACTATATGTTGACATTTAATGATTCAAAAGAAGAAAAGGAATTTGAATTAATTCAAATGTTTTTTCCCGGGGAAGACAGAGAGTATAAAAAAGAAATATATAATATATATATGTACGATACAAAAGTCTCAGGGTGCTTTTTTTGCTTACTTCTTCTTCTTCTTCTAAAAAGCACCAGCTCGAACAAGTCTCCCTATTCTCTGAACATTTTTCAACTCTGAAAAACCAAAAGAGCAGTAAACAAGATACAAGAAATCTTCTACTCTTAGAAGATAACAAGAAGATTCTACACTCTTGAGAGAATTAATTCTCTTCTCTTATCTTCCTCAATGAAGCATACTCTCTACTTGAATTCACAATAACATCCAAATTTTATCTCCTGAACATTGTTGAAGGGATACAACTTTCTGGAGACTTCTCTCTAACTTAAATTGTATAAAGGAGTCCTAAGAATCACTCCTCAAAGGATTAAGTATTGGTTCTGAGAGTCTTAATTCAAAAGACTCTGTGGTTGAGCATCCATATTAACATCTCACTCGGTTTTCGAGAGACCTTGTCAACATCTCCTGATTGAGTTTCCTTATCAACAACTCACTTAGTTTTGGAGAGACCTGATCAACAATTCCAGGTTCTAAGAGTCTCCTTACAATAGGACTTAGTTGTTGTTTGAGTCTCCTTATCAAAAGACTTAGTACCAGTGATACTGAAATTCCTGCTGCGGCAAAATAATGGACATATCCATGTATTGGGAGCCACTATATTTCTTGTTTCATCTATGATTTTGCATTTTTTCTGTGCTTTACTTTTCTACATGTTTCTTTTACTACCGTGCTTATGATATACTCAGGGTTATTTTGAGAAACTATTAAAAATAGTAAAGCTAAATCCACATAAAATTGTATATATTATATTCACCCCCTCTAGAGTACATCCTAAGTGATTAACGTCTCTTTCAATTGGTATCAGAGACAGTTGAGAAAAAAAGGCTAACACCTTGATCAACAAGATCCCCTGAGAACTTAATCAATTAGAAAAGTACATATCACAAATAAGAGTACATCACAAGGTCGAGACTATGCAACAACAAGACCGCCTGTGTGTGATTTACAAAAAATTCCTTTGTGGAAATCTAGAGTTAGATTTTACAGGAACTCTATCGATGACGATATTTTTGAATCTATTTTGACAGGTCCTGTGATTCCAATTAAGCTGGATTCTGAAGGAAAAATAGTGCCTACACCCAAGGCAGAATGGACTGAAGTGATAAGAAGGCTAGATGTTACAATGCAAAATCCATGAATTTACTAGTCACCATAATGTCAGATGACATCATTCAAAAGGTAGCAGATTGCCAATCTGCTAACAAAATATGTGATTCTCTCAAAGCAATGGTAGATGGATCGTCTAACGAGAGGAGGGATAAGAAATCCTAATCTCTCAGTATGAAAACTTCAAGAAAGCTCCTAAAGAGTCTGTGGCTGACATGTACACCAGATCCAACACAATAGTTAGTGAGCTAAGGGGACTGGACAAGGAGATCTTACTAACTGAGATAAATGACAAAATTCTTATGTGTCTCTCAAGCTTATGGGATACTTAGATATGGGCTAAAAGGGAATCCAGATGTCAAAGGGAGATTACAACTGAAAATCTGCTGAGAAAACATAAATCTTATGAGCTCCTACTAAAGACCAGGGATGCTAAAGCTGAAATGGAAAAGAGTTCCTCCTCTTCCTAGGAGAAATACATTGACTTGAAGGCTAACAATGAAGGGAACTTACTCGATGAGGATGAAGTGATGAGCCTCATAGCAAGAAGGTTCAGGAAATGGATCAGAACTGAAATTTCAAGAAAAAGGGATAAGGAGCATTCAAGACCCAGGTATGACAAGACTCCTCCAACTAATAAAATTATCTGCTATACATGCAGGAAAATTGGACACATTGCTCCAGAGTGTCTGGAATATATAAAGGACAATCAGAAAGAAAAGAATCAGAAGATAAACTATGGTCCTAAGAAGAAGAAGTATGAAAAGAAATGAAAAAGACTTCATTGATGAAACTTGGAGTAACTATGAAGAGGATAGCTCCTCAAGTTTTGAGAATGAAGAAGAAGAAGGCTCTGGAATGCAGGCTCATATGGCTATTGATGATTCTTATTTAGAACTTCTTGAAAAGGAAAAAGAGGTAACTCTATTAGATAAAAATAGAGTTCACTTCAAATGATTTTGAACAATTCTTCAAGGAAATGTGCCTTGAACAAGAAAAAACATAGAGAGAGATTAAATCTCTTAAAGAAGAAATTTCTACTTTAAATCAGGAAGTTTCTAAAGCAGAAATTTATGAACTCGGTGTGAAATATTCACTTTGAATAAAACTATAATAGACCTGAAGGTAGTAAATACTGATGTTCAGAAATCTCTTAACAAAGCTAAGGAATTTGAGGACTGCCAAAATGGAAGAAGCAACAAGGTCAAGGATAACAAAATCTCAATTTGAGATTCAAATACTTGGGTTTTGGTGCTAATCCATCGAATACTCAAGGTACCTCTTTTACACCTGCTTGGAAGAATCCAGTGAACTTTGTTAAGTCTAAAGGTAATTCTCATATTCCCTTAGGTGATGATGAACCTTCAACTTCATACTCTAAGGAAGGAATTCTTGGAAAAGCTCTAAGAAAAATTAAGGAAAAGACAAAGTCTATCAGAAATTTTTCAAAGGCCAAACACTCATAGAATGCATCAAGTGATGCTCAATGTAACTTAAAGTATGTGTCTAATGAGAATCATTGTAACTAAGTCACGTCGAATGTTATCCAACGTAAACTTCAAGTTCTGTCGAACACCATTTGACCCAACCTATTCTTCAAAACTGCTGCCTCCTCTTATAGCAGTGTTGATACAACAAATCTGTGCACTTCTCACACACCCCCTCATAGTAATCTGCCGAAGAGAAAAACTAGATATAATAAATATGAATGTCATTGCTGCCATAAAGTAGGGAACTTCATGCAGGACTATTGGTACAACTTACCAGTAATCTCTCATTCTAAGGGATACATAAGAAGACCTTCATACTCTTATGTTGCACCATATATTGGAAATCAAGCACCTAATATGCACTGGGTTCCTCCTAATCATTGATTATTTTGTAGATTAAACCAAGTCCATCACAAACCAGTTGTGGTACTTAGATAGTGGATGCAACATACACATTACTGGAGATAGGATATGTTGGATCTTAAGGCGCCCTTAGAGGGGGGGGGGGGTGAATATGGGTTTTACAAAACTTTAAGATTTAAAGGAAAACTTTTGATATTTTATTAGAAATTTACTGAATCAAAAGTAAGGTGCTAGAAATTGAAAACCAAATCAATTTTATTGAAAAAATAAAGACATGATTATCATTTATAAAATTGATTACAAAATCACATTTCTATGACTCTAAAAATCAAGGTGAATAATATGAAAACTCATTTTGTTTTCTATACCGACTCTTCTCCCTATGAATGAGGAGGCTTTAGCCGATTTATCCCAAGATAGGACCTCAAGCCGCTCTAGCCTCTCAATCCCGAGAAAGCCGATCTAGACTTGAGATAGGCATGGTAAGCATGGTAAAAATACATGATCAATTCAATAGTGCGGAAAACAAAGTAACCATGATAATTATTTTAATTATTTAGAGAAAGTTTCTTGAGTTTAGTCTTGATTTTGAAAAAAAATGCAAACAATTTTTTAAGAAGTTTCACATAAAGAGCATTTAAAAAATTTCAACAACCAAAGACAAGCATGATTTGACATATTCAAAGAGATAATAACTGCAATGTAACTATTTCGCATTCCAAGTAAAGAAAACATTGTAGAGATCATACATTGTAATCTAGTACTTTTACTTAGGCTTTTTAGAGAATTATGTAGATATGCATTAGGATCCAATTCTCATGAGTAGAAGCTTTATGAAATATAATGATGTGTGTAAATAGTGTTTTGATAAGAGTATACAAGTGATATAATATAAACACATGACATATGTAATGAAGTATTAAAATAATATTAAAAATGTAGTCTTAGAATTACTTACACACATCAATTCTAGAGAGTTTAGTTTAAAGCACATAAAAGAGTACAACTACCAAGGTGCTTTTCCCACACAATGCTCATTAAGACTTATCATGGAGCGAAGTATTGCTTGGGGGTTCTCATAAGCATTTGATATTTTTTATGTTGAGTGATCCTATGTACAAATAGAAGTGATAAAAAAAGATGTGTTTGCACAAGACACTTTACAATTCTTTCCAATGTGCTCAACCTCACAATGCTCATGAAGACTTATCAGGAGGCTAAGTAGTGCTTGGTGGAGTTATCTTTGTCATTTTATTTAAATATTTTGTATTTTGGACAGAGGTTTCCGAATTCACTTATTTTTTGCAAACAAGAATTTTTTTGAAAACACACTTCTATATGTGCATGAAATTGATTTTGAAAAGGTGTAGGTAGTTTAGACATACAAAGTAATATGTTATACTATTATATTACATAATCATGCAAGAATAAGATTACAAGCACTTGTATATTACCAAAAAACTGAGTAAATAAATCATTATTAAACAAAAAAACATTACTCATACTTAGAGGCATGCTAGAAAATCTTGCACAATTTTCTATGGTCTATTTCATTGCACATACGACGATTAATGACAAGGCATGACAAGCCCAAACAATGTTTAGGAAACTTGAAATGAAAATTAGACATTGATGAGAATTTGTAAGAGTATGCCTAAACACTTTTGACCATTTTGAAGAAAGTAGCAAGATTTTTGCTCTTGTGAAATCTTGTGGTCAAATATCAAAACACATATATATTAAAATTTTTTTTTGAAAATTTAAAAACAAAAATCACAAAACTTTATTTTGAAGATTTTTGATTATTGGAATATTTTGAGGATTTTTGAAAAAAATAATAATGATGAATAATAAAAAGGACAAATATAAATAAAAGCATATGCTTAAATTTTTGAGAATTGAAAACAAAAACATGTTTTTGAAAATTTTGATTATTTGAAATTTTATTTTGTAGATTTTTGAATAAGGAAGAATAAAAATTAAAGGAAATAAATATTTTTCAAAACAGACAAAGAGATATGAAAATATGCATGAGAGAATATCAGTGATTTTTCATCATTTAAAAAATGAAAATATAGCATAGAGGAGCTAACGCCAAGCGTTGAGTTATAACGCTGGAATTGGATCCTAATGTTAGCGTTAAAAGTTAACGCCAAAATATGATTTCTTGAATTTTTGAAAAAAAAATCTTTGATTTAGAGTTATTGTAGAGAGAACTTCTTAGTGTAGAAATTTTAGACATCATTAGACGGCTCCTTAAGCATGTTTTGTTTGTTTAAAATATGGTTTTACATTTTTATTGCGTAAGGTTTTTCTTTGAGAAATTAATTTAAATATAAGATGCAAGCATGATAGAATAACAGAGAAATTTATTTTTAGCAGAAGTAGCTTTTTATAGGTGTTATTAGGATATATCCAAGACACCGAATTCTAACCTAAGCATGTTGAAACTAGCATCGGGGAGAGGTTTGGTAACGATGTCCGCAAGTTGGGATTCCATGGCTATGAAATTAACTCTCACATGTTCTTTCTTAATGTGATCCCTAATGAAGTTGAAAGTGCACAGTGTAACCTCTAGTTATTCTCTAGGTGGGGGTGAATATAAATTAAAACTTTTATACAAAATGTGCATACACAATACAAAACTTCTAATGACTATGCTATCAGAAAAACCAACACAGAATAACTTAATCACAGATTGCAGTAATAGTAAAAGGGACAACACAAAAAAGCAAGACACAGAAGAGACAAGTATTATAGTGGTTCCCCAAAATATGGGTACTCCACTCTTCTACCACCTTAATAGGAATGCACTATCTAATTCCTGAGTCTTTTGATAAGGAGACTCTTAGAACCAGTCCTTGAGTCTTTTGATAAGGAGACTCTTAGAACCACTAAATGAGACTTTTGATAAGGAGACTCTTAGAACCAACTACTGGGTATTTTGATAAGGAGACTCATAGAACCACTGAATCCTTTGGAGAGGGATTATTAGGACACTTTCACAGTTACAGAATAAGAAGGAAAGAAATAAGAAGTAGAAGTTGTAGTTTCTTCTATTGGTGTTCTTCAGGATCTGTTTTGAGTGAACCCTTGCTTAAGGTAGATAAGAATGCATGGGTTGTAAGCTTGTGATCCTGATTATCTCTCTGTACACTTAATGGATTCCTACTGTAAATGATGAAGAAGAAGATGCAGAGACTTATTATTGTTGGATCTTTAGGCACCCTTAGAGGGGGGGGGGGGGGGGGGGAGGGTGCGGGTGAATCAGTGTTTTTGAAAACTTTAGGATTTTAAGAAAAACTTTTGATATTTTATATAAAGTAAATTTAATCAAAAACAAAGAGCAAGAAATCAATTTTATTGAATAAGAAAAGACATGATTATCATTTATAAAATTGATTACGAAAATGGATTTCTAGGACGTTAGAAATCAAAGGCGAATATAAATGACTATTTGGTTTTCTTTACCGACTCTTATCACTAAAAACTGGGCTTATCATATACTTAAACACTACTCTATTTTTATTTCTTATTAGTGGATTGTTATTATCAAAAGGGGGAGATTGTTGGAGCTTGTGTTCCATATCTTTTAGTTTGAGAATAACAAATCACACTATGTATTTGATCTTGCTTGTGTTTATAAGTGTGCAAGTACTATTGTTAAATAACCCTATGAACAGGATGCTGTTTGATGAGGATTCTCTGGAAAGAGAGCTAACGCCCCGCGTTAGTAGTTAACGCCCCGCGTTAACATCCGTCGAGAAAAGAATCCGTCGAGAAGCCAAAGACAACGCCAGGCGTTATATCTTAACGCGGAGCGCTAGCCGTTCGACGAAAGGAGAAGTCGGTCGACAAATTTGCGTTCGACGAAATTAGTTTTCGCTCGACGAAATTGCGTTCGACGAACTTGCTGCCGTTCGACGAAATGGCGATCGACGAATTGAAGACAACACCAGCATTGACACTTAACGCTCGCGTTAAGCCCACGATCTGCCACGATCCCGACGTTTTGCACGGTCTCAGCAACTGCTGGACACGATGCTTAACACTGGCATTAACACTAACGCCAGTCGTTAGCTCCCATGTCTATTTAAAAAGACCTGATTTTGTTGTTCATTGGCATGCCTTCAAGCCTTCACTCCAATCTTCTGAGAGAGCATTTCATCCCTGAATTTAGAGAGAACTCCCAACACCACCATTGAGGAACAAGAGTGAGAAGGAGATTTGCAACGGTCAATTTGAAGAAGGACGCTCGCTTCAACTCCGATGATGATCAAAGCGTGTCTTCAACAGCTCCTTCAGCGCTCTTCAATATAGGGAGTCTTTTATTCTGATTTGTATCTTTATCTTTTCATTTACTTGTAACCGTAGTGAAATCGCCGCCTTGCGTGTGGCGACTAGGTCCTTGTGCGGCTTAGGGGGTAATTCGCCGCCTTGTGCATGGAGACTAGGTCAAGGGTAGATCTAGGGGGTGGCTAGAGGCCTTATTTGGGGATAGATAGGCTATAGCCAACCGGTCCTTGGGAGAAGGACCAGTGAAGGAACAAAAAAGAGATTTTCAACTTGTCGCCTCAATTTCAAGCGTTATTGAAATATTATCCTTGTAATCATTTTGTGATATATAAAATTCCTTTTCAATATATCTATTTTTCTGGATTTGTATTTCATTTGAGATTGTGCAAGTAAAAATCACTTGTTTATTTTTGCCAAAATATTTTCTGGAGGGATAACGCCAGGCGTTAACTAGTCAACGCCAGGCGTTAGCAACAGTGCAAAAAAGTCTTCTATTTCATTAAAATCTGTCAGTTTATCTTAAAAACATTAAACCCCTTATTCCCCCCCCCCCCCCCTCTAAGGGCGCCATCAGATCCAACAGTAACTTCACTGGAGGAAGGAGATGAAGTCCAGTACAGCTTCTACAATGTCCTTGCCAACTTTCAGTGTTGTCTTGTGTGTGTTCATCATCCTTCCATTTGACATAACTATCCATTTTATACCTCCAGCAACCATTAACGGCTCTAAGGATTGCCATATCACAGTATTTACAAGAATAGAAAAGATTATCTTGCTCTCTTGTCCCTCCCTTCTGATATGATCCCGAATGGGAAACTTATCCTTTTGAATTTGTCTCAGCGGATCAACTGAGACGTGTAGTATTCTCAGCGGTTTACTCCAAATCTGCACAACTGAGATAGACTCCTTCTCAGCGGCTTTTTAGCTGAGTCTCAGTAGTTCAGCTGAGACCAGACTGTTATCTCAACTATTTTTGACTTTGAATTGCAAAGTATTATTCCAAGGTTTGGAGTGACTTAAGCTTGCATTTAACATAAAATAAAGAGGATTATCAAATACAATATACACTTAGCATTGCATGTGTTGCATCTTCAAATCTAAGGAACAGTGAGGGCCAATATTCTTAACAGCAATAGCTCAGGGATCTCCAGCATGAGCGCTTAATTTTTTTAATATGGAGGTGGTGCATACCAGATGTACGCAGATACCCTGTATATTCTTAGGGGCATAAATAATGTGTAGGCTAGGAGGTGTCATACAATCCTAGGAGTGGAGGACCAAATCCACTGCCCCTATTTGCCTCAACGGGGTGTACCTGAGCGGAGATTTGAAAAGTGGGATAGAGGTGGTGCTTACCTGATAGTATGTAGATACCCTGTGTGTTCTTAGAGGCGTACATAAGGTCTGGGGCGGGAGATTTTGAAATGGCCTAGAAGTGGACATGCCTGATCCACTGTACCTGTTTGCCTCAACGGGGTACCTGAGTTGACACAATTGAACAGAGGGAACTAACTTAAAAAGTCTATACGTATAGAGTTGAGTGGGTGAGTTCCATCATTGCATTGCACAACATAACATAACATCATTTACCTTAGTGCCAGATCCCCTAACTTATAAGTTTGTATGGGCATTCTTATAAGTTATGGTTACTTTATAGTTGCTCCTTTACTCAATATGCCTTTTATATCTACTGCTCTACATGTTTATAGAACTGCTAGCATAGTTTCATTTACTTGTATATACTGCTATAGTAGATTTTTTTATTAGCTAGTCCATGTCACCTATTCTTGTTTTTACCCCTTTGTTGTCCTCTGCTTCGTCCTCCTGCCCGGTGCTTAAGAGTCACGGGGGAGGGGTGGCGAGGACCAACTGGCTTAGTCTATGACTAACGATCATATGTGGCTGTAACATAAGGGGTCCAAGGAGCTAGAGTAGTAGTACGACTAGCAGGACGTGATGGAAAGGCTTGAGGAGCTGTTGCCGCGCAGCACCACTACCCGAAGGCAGATTGACAAGAGTTTGATAGCTTACGCATTGATGTAGAGTGAGAGAGTGTGTTTTATATTATTTTGGACATATACTGGGCATAAGTCTTTTATCTCATTCAGATTATTGTACTCATTGTTGGACTTGTATTATTTTGGATATATATAAATGTGTGATTGTGTACTTGTTTACTTAGTTTACTTCTTATCTCATGTTGGCCTGGTTGATCGTTCTTACCGACAGGATTGGAATCTTGCGGAGGCGACTAACGTGTGCGTTGTTGTCACCGTAAGGCGACAGTTCTGGGCATAAGATCCGGGAACTCTCCGGTGTGGGAGAGGGATCTTACACGGAGCGCCCTGTTCATTGCAGTATTCTTCAGCTCGCATTCCTCCTGGACTAGCTTCTCCGTAGCGTGCAGCTGATCGTCCCAGGACCAAAGTAGATCGTCTTGTGCCCACTCGTGAGCTCGCATGGTGCGGACATCCTCAAACATGGACTTGAGAATGTCAGCAAGCTGCAGGGGAATCACCAACTTTTGCGGGATCTCCCCTTCATCAGGTGTCTCCGCAACCTACTCAGTATCTGCGATCAAAAGCAGAGAACAGTTAGCTCAGCAATAACAAGTCAATAATGGAAGAGTTTGCGCAAAGAGAATACTTGGAAAGAAACCAAGACCATAGTCATGTAAGGCATTTTCAACATCTTTTGTGACTGCAGGGTCTGCGGTCAGCAAAAGGAAGTCTGATCTCCTAAAGCGCTCAAGGTCCATTCTTTCCAATTTCCTTTTCTGCGACCTCTCTCCTTCTTTTCTTCTTCTTCATAATTTTGCATTGCTGATGAGGATGTCATCTTTTTCAATAATGACGATCTCACGCCGCTCTTTTGGAGACCTAGGTCAAAGAGCAGGCATAGGAAGAAATTTTGGCAGTCTCGTGATCAGTTTCTCCTTACCAGTCCGCCGGGCAAAGACCGTTGTTGTACGGTCTGCTTCTAACCTTATCCAACTTGGCTTCCTTGACAACATAAAGATTCTTCAGACCAGCAGATAGCGTGATCTTCTCTTTCTTGACCTTCCAGACTCCTCCTCACTCCTCTTCTTTCTTCTCCTCCTTAGCAGACTTCTTCTTGTCCTTCTTCTCTCCCTCTGCAGCGGTCAATGCTGATTTCTCCTCTTTCTTCCTCCTCTCCTTCTGAGCTGCAGCCTGTGCTACCATCTCTTCCTTCTCTCTCTTTTCTTTCTCTGCAGCGATCTGCGCTGCTTTCTCCTCATCCTCCGTCTTCTTCTTCTTGACAATGATCATCGCTACCTTTTCTTCCTTCTCTTTTCTCTCCTTTTCTGGAGCGGTCTGCGCTGCCTTCTCCTCACATTCTTTCTTCTCTTTCTCTTCGCTCTTCTTCTCTTCCTTAGTTTTCACCTAGCTGCTTCTTCTGCGTTCTTCGTCCTCTCTGCGATCTCCCGCTCTTCGGCGGCCTCCCGAAGACTCTCAGATTCAAAAGGGTCGAGAACCTGCAAGATCAAATGAACAAGACTGTTAGAAGAATCATCATCAAGAAAAGCAATCAACTCTGGGTCCGCACCTTTGAAATAAACTGAGACCGTAGGAGGAAAAGGGAGGTCGACTTGCTTACTGACATTCTTAAAGTCCTCCACAAGAGGATGTCTCAAATCGCCATCTTCAGGGAGTGTGACCGCCTCTTTAGCAGTCACTGCTTTACTTTCACCACTTTTCCTTTTCATGGTAGTTTGAATAGAAGAATTTGTACTTTTTCTATCTGTGCCTTTTGCAGCTTCCTGCTTGTCTGCGATCTACTACCTAAGTTTATCTGCTGAAGCCTTCTTCTCCATCATCTGAGCTTTAATAGCCTCAGTAGAAGCGGTCTCTCCAATCTAGACAACGACCTTGCTGAGAATTTCCTCTGACTTGTTGCAGTCAAAGGTGTTGGGTATTATGCCTTCAATGTCTCTAGATATCAAGAAAAAACATATGTATAGATAAGCTAAGTTGTTTTTGATGTCATGTTTATGTTCATGTTGTGACAGATACATCAAAGCTATATCACTAGTATCTAGACGATAATAGTAATAAAAATCACTAAGTAAAATATCGTCTCAAGACTCAGCAGATGAATCGTTGAGAAAGGTATCCTATCGTTAAATCAGTTTCGAAGATATCATCTGGAAGAAAGCTTATCGTTGATAAGGCTAAGTTCAAATATCTCGACAAAATTGTCTTGAAGAAAGCATATAGTCTTGAAGATTGAAGAAAGCTTATAGTGAGAAAGACTAAGTTCAGATGACTCGACGACAACGCCATGAAGAAGATGTATAGTCTTGAAGGTTGAAGAAAGCTTATCGTGGATAAAGCTAAGATGTCTCGATGATATCATCTTGATGAAGAGGTATAATCTTGAAGATTAAAAGACATGACTCTTTAAGTCATGAAGAAAGGTTCATGTGGACAAACATCATTTTGAAGACCTCACATCGTCTAGATGATCCTGACGATATCGTCTTGAAGAAAGATTGTCAGCCTGATGAATAAGTCTAAGTCTTATTAGAATAAACATCTAGACGATATCGTCTAGAAGAAGTAATAACGTTGAGATATCAAGTAGAGTCGTGAATAAGGAGGTATGTCGACGATATCATCGTGAAGTATATCTGTCATTTACACTGATCTAGACGATATCCTCTTGAAGGAATGCTATTGCTTTGACAGTTGTAGAGCAGCATTTATTGCGCAGACATTCTTGGAAATTGATATTCAGGGAATGTGCACGCCGTCTATCTTATGCACAAATCAAGGAGAAATCAATGACTTATTCTCTACAAAATATAGCTGTTGCATAGTTTTAATGAAGAAATTTATTATTTCAATATTCTGCAAGTTCCAAGAACGACTAGTAATTAATGATGAAATATTGCCAATTCTATAAGACGTTTCAAACGGGAAAATTGATTATGAAATAATCAACAAGGACTTTTATGCAAAATTACAGAGCAATATAAAAGGAGACATTTCTTATGTACAGCACACGCTTGCTCAGTATTCTCTCTCAAGTTTATTCACACACATACTTCCAGAAGAGAGAAAAGAATCAAAAAAAGAAGAAGACTTCACTGCTGTTGTGATGTGAAGGTCTAGAGAAGATTCTAAAGAAAGGTTCATTGATCCACAAGATCTCTGGGCTTATTGTTACAAGAGGAAAAAGACCTACTATTCAAAGCTTTCATCCTGAAGTCTTTTCTATTACAATAATCATTCTGTATTGCTTTGTAGTCTTTGTGAGCTTGAGTTGGTAGGATCTTATGATAGATCTAAGTTGGTACGGTTCTTAGTTTGCCTTAGTTTGGTAGGATCTTGTTGAAGATCTGAGTTATTGTAAGACTTATAAAGACTGAGCTTGGTATGGTTCTGTGTGATCCTGAGTTGTAAGATCTGTTTATAGAGAAAATATCTGAGTTGGAGAAGTTGCCTAGTCTATCTCATTACTAGATAGGTGGGAGGGACAGTGGACTACCTCTAGACATATTGTCTGGTAGGGAACCACAATAAATCTTGTGTGTTTTCTGTGATTGCTTATGTGATGTGATAATTAAATTTAAAGTAGCAAATAATCCTGAAAACACCTAATCACCCCCCTCTAGGTGTAGTTTATAGACAACCCATATCTTTCAATTGGTATCAGAGCTAGGTTGAGTTCAAAGGCTTAATAACTTAGAACAAGATCTAAAAATTTAGTGGGTTATGCTAAATCAATGGCTGGTGAGAATCATATGGAAATGACCTCAATGAAGCTGCCCATCTACACCAAGGAGAACTTCACCATCAGGAAGCAAAGAATTAAGTTGTACACGGAAGCCTCAGACCATAGAGTCTATCTGGCAATAGAAGAGGGACCCTATATTACCCTGAACATTCATATGGATCCAACAGCAAGTCCCACACCTAAGACCTTATCCCAGTTCACCAAGGATGAAGTTGCCTTGGTCACTATGGAAAAAAGGGCAAAGAACATCATTATAGATGCAATTGATGATTCAACATTTCAAAATCTGATTCATTGCAAAACAGCTAAGGAAATGTGGGACTCATTGGTTTTTTACATGGAAGGAACTGAAGAAGTCAGGGATGATAGAAAATCCCTCTTGAATCAGGAGTTTGGATCCTTCATGCCAGACAAGAAGGATGACGTAACTACCTGCTATGAGAATTTCTTCAAGATTGTCAATGGGCTCAGAACTTATGAAAGAGAGTTCACTATCTATGAAATATATGACAAATTCCTGAGATCCCCGAACAAAGAATGGGACATGAAGCTGTGTTCAATAAGGGAAGTCGACAATCTGGGAGCAATGGAGCCTAGACAGCTATATGGCAAGCTCCTGTCATATGAGCTGCAGCTAAATACCAGAAAGGCTGAGGAGGAAAACTACAAGGATAACAATAGAGAAAAGGCAGTGGCCTTTAAAGCTGATGCTTCCAGAAAGCACAAGACCGTGGAGCCTGTCTCAGAGGAAGAGACCTCAAGCAACTCCAGATCAGAACTCTCTGATGAAGACCTCTCACTATTAACAAAGCATTTTACGAAACTGCTGAGAAAAAGAAGAAGAGGGAACAGAAAATATGAAGCTTCACCCTCTAGCTCCAGGAGAGAAGACAAGTCGAGGAGGAAGCATAGATTAGATTGGTCGACTCCAAATCTAGCAAACATAATTCTTCTAATATTGTTTGTTACAACTGCAAAAAACCTGGACATGTCATTGCTGAATGTCCATTCAAAAGGCAAGAGAAAAGTGAAGAAAGAAAGCACTCAAAGAACAGGAAGTCAGAGAAAAGCTTTGTGCCAAAGAAAGTGAAGACACTCAGTGATAGTGACACTGATTGCTCCTCATCAGAATCAGATAGCCACATAGCAGTCATGGCTTTCTCACATAAGAATATTGTGATGAAATTCATCACAAACAGGTAATTCTTAAAGCCTCTCCTACCATCTCTGACACAGATTCAAATGCCATCTCCTCTTAAACAGTAAGAAAAGTTGACACTAATTATATTGAGAAATTTGGTGCATTGCTTGATGCCCTTTAGAAAGAAAAAGCTCTCTATAAAGCACAAGCTGTAGAGATCATCTACTTGAGTGGCAAGAAAGATGAACTACTTGAGAATAAACTGGGCTAGCTCAAGAAAAAACCAAATTACCAATCCCTCTATTGAGCACTAGCATTTGACTGAAGTCATCAAGCAAAAGAATTTTAGAATCAAAGAGCTGGAGATATGCTCTTAAAGGAAAAGAAAATTGTGGCTAGCTACTCCAAGCCACAAACAATTCTTCCCTTGATTGATAGCTTTTCACAAACAAATAAGCAAG
Source organism: Dactylorhiza incarnata (assembly GCA_033032865.1). Lineage (NCBI taxonomy): Eukaryota > Viridiplantae > Streptophyta > Magnoliopsida > Asparagales > Orchidaceae > Dactylorhiza > Dactylorhiza incarnata. The sequence continues at coordinate 3,555,211 of JAWHQI010000037.1, read as the reverse complement.
GTTTGGGCTACACTCAAGGTGAAATCAAAGGGAAATCTACCCAAGGAAAGACTATCTTTAGAAAAGTGATCAAACCCACAAATTCATATGATCACAGTAGCATCTATGGATCGAAAGAAAGCCAGAAGATAGACAGTGGTCTTAAGCTTCCTTCTACCTGGCTAAGCAAGAGACAAAATTTCCATGGGAAGAGTGCACTATCTGTACCCCAAAAGAATCCTCCAGTAAAGGCCTTCAGAAATTGCCATGTTGGGGAAAACCCTTCAGCTTCCAAGAAGGGAAGGTTAGTTGTCAAGCAACAATCTATCCTAGTCAGACTAAACACCACAAGAAAATCTAGACATAATTGATTTGAATGTTGGTGTTGTGGAAAAGTAGGGCATTTTGCCTTAGACTGTTGGTTCAACCCAACTGTCCAGAATCATTCCCACATGGAAACTAGAATGCAGGCTACTAAATCATTTTCTAACAAGCACCTAGGACCCAAGAGAGACTGGGTTCCTAAACCCTAAGGAAGTGTAGTTATCTTGCAGGTATGTCCAAAAACCACTAAGACTCCTATGTGGTACTTGGACAGTGGATGTTCCAAGGACATGACTGGACAAGAAGCCTATTGAAGGAGTTTACACCTATAGAAGATGGAGCAAAAGTTAAATTTGGAGGATCTAAAAAAGGTGTAGTCAAGGGCTATGCAAAGATCACTAATGGTAGTATCACTATCACAAGAGTAGCTTATGTGAAAGGGTTACAACCTAACCTTTTAAGTAAAAGTCTGCAATGTGATTTGGGATATGCTGTTTCTTTCCACAAGGATAAGTGCCTGATCAAGGATTCTGAAAATGAATCCATCTTAATTGGCACTAGGAGTGGCAATATTTATTGTTCAAATTTCATTTACATTAGGAAAAATGAGCATGTATGTCTTGTAGAAAATGGAGTGTCAGCTTGTGTAAAGTGGCATAAGAGACTAGCCCACATTAACTACAAGTCTCTCAAGAAATTAATGACAGAGAACTTGGTAAGGGATGCTCCTAAGATGGATTGCTTAGAGATGAGTCCTTCTCATGTATGTCAAATGGGCAAGCAAACAAGAACTTCATTCAAAAGCATACAGGACAAAGAATTCACTAGGTGCTTATACTTACTGCAAATGGACTTATTTGGCCCTGTGGCAGTGCACAACTTAGGAGGAATTGCTTATACATTAGTTATTGTTGATGATCACTCTAGATTTGCCTTGGTGTTCTTTTTGAAACACAAGTGTGATACCTTAAGTACATTTAAGAATTTTGTCAAAGAAATTCAGAATGAAGTAAATTATTCTATGGTCAAAATCAGAAGTGATCATAGAACTGAATTTCAGTCTAGGTTAATGACCAAATTCTCTTAAGAAGAAGGTATCCTACAAGAATTTTCTTCTCCTAGAACTCCCCAACAGAATGGGGTGGCTGAGAGGAAAAATAAAACACTTATTAAAGCTGGTAGGAACATGCTAAGTGACTCCTCACTCCCAGAATACCCATGGCCTGATATAGTCATTACTGTATGTCATGTGCAAAATAGAGCACTCATCAATAAGAACCCTAATAAGACTCCTTATGAGCTGATTAAGGGTAAGAAGCCAGCACAAGCTTACTTCAAAATATTTGGAAGTAAATGCTATGTGCTGAAAAACAATATGCACTACATTACCAATTTTTTTCAAAATAGCTCTGAAGGTGTTTTTGTAGGATATAGCAAGCATAACAAAACCTACAGAGTCTTCAATAAGAATGCTATTATAATTGAGGAATATGTACATATTATTTTTGATGAGGGCAGCATGCTACATAATCCTTCTTCTTGTTCATCCAGTGCAGGAATTGCAGAAAGATTAGAGACCCTCGAAATCAGAGAAGAAGAAATAGTTGAGAAGAATGAGCCTTCCACACTGGAATCTATTCCAGAAATGGTAGAAGAGTCAACTAAAGAGCCAAATCTCCAAGATGAGAATCATGAAGCAGGAGTTGAAGGAGCTACTGAAACAAGAGAACCATCAAGAGTGATGCCTACAACTATGAGACATCTTAGAAGTCATCCAGCAAATCTGATAATTGGCGAGCTCACTCATGGAGTTAGAAAATGAATCCATCATAATTGGCACTAGGAGTGGCAATATTTATTATTCAAATTTCATTTGCATTAGGAAAAATGAGCATGTATGTTTCGTAGAAAATGGAGTGTCTGCTTGTGTAAAGTGGCATAAGAGACTAGCCCACATTAACTACAAGTCTCTCAAGAAATTAATGATAGAGAACTTGGTAAGGGATGCTCCTAAGCTGGATTGCTTAGAGATGAGTCCTTCTCATGTATGTCAAATGGGCAAGCAAACAAGAACTTCATTCAAAAGCATACAGGACAAAGAATTCACTAGGTGCTTATACCTACTGCACATGTACTTATTTGGTCCTGTGGCAGTGAACAACTTAGGAGGAATTGCTTATATATTAGTTATTGTTGATGATCACTCTAGATTTGCCTTGGTGTTCTTTTTGAAACACAAGTCTGATACCTAAAGTACATTCAAGAATTTTGTCAAAGAAATTCAGAATGAAGTAAATTGTTCTATGGACAAAATCAAAAGTGGTCATATAACTGAATTTCAGTCTGGGTTAATGACCAAATTCTCTTAAGAAGAAGGTATCCTAGAAGAATTTTCTTCTCCCAGAACTCCCCAACAGAATGGGGTGGCTGAGAGGAAAAATAGAACACTTATTAAAGCTGGTAGGAACATGCTAAGTGACTCCTCACTCCCAGAATACCCATGACCTAATGTAGTCATTACTGCATGTCATGTGCAAAATAGAACACTCATCAATAAGAACCATAATAAGACTCCTTATGAGCTGATTAAGGGTAAGAAGCCAACAAAAGCTTACTTCAAAATCTTTAGAAGTAAATGCTATGTGCTGAAAAACAATACGCACTACATTACCAAATTTTCTAAAAATAGGTCTGAAGGTGTTTTTATTAGATATAGCAAGCATAGCAAAGCCTACAGAGTCTTCAATAAGAATGCTATTATAATTGAGGAATATGTACATATTATTTTTGATGAGAGCAGCATGCTGCATAATCCTTCTTCTAGTTCATCCAGTGCAGGAATTGAAGAAAGATTAGAGACCCTCAAAATCAGAGAAGAAGAAATAGTTGAGAAGAAGGAGCCTTCCACACTGGAATCTATTCCAGAAACGGTAGAAGAGTCAACTAAAGAGCCAAATCTCCAAGATGAGAATCATGAAGCAGGAGCTGAAGGAGCTACTGAAATAAGAAAACCACCAAGAGTGATGCCTACAGCTATGAGGCATCTTAGAAGTCATCCAGCAAATCCGATAATTGGTGAGCTCACTCATGGAGTTAGAACAAGAAGAAATGCTACAAATGAAAACTTGCACCTCAGTTTTCTATCAGAACTTGAGCCCAAGAAATTTGACGAGGCCAACAAAGACCAATTATGGCTTATGGCTATGCAAGAAGAGCTCAATCAATTCAGAAGATGCAAAGTATGGAAACTTGTCCCAAGGCAACAATGGCATAATATTATTGGGACAAAGTGGGTCTACAGAAACAAGATGGATGAAGTTGGATTGATTATAAAGAATAAGGCAAGGCTGGTAGCTCAAGGTTACATGCAGGAGGAAGGCATAGACTTGCTGTATTGATAGGCGCCCTTAGAGGGGGGGGGGGTGAATAAGGAATAAAATTTCTTTTTACATGTTTAAGCAATTTGCTAAATTGTTTAAAAATAAAAGAGAGCGAAATAACAATTTAGCCAAAAGTAGAGAATATTTGTAATTTGCAATATTAGTATTTATGCCAAATGAAGGAAATCAAGTAGACTCAAATAGAGACGTGATTGTATCATATAATAAGTGTTTACACAATTTTGATTTCAATATCGCTAGAAATCGAAGGCGTACAAATGCAAATAATTTTTCCTTTTCTATACCGACTCGTATCCCCATGAACCGGTGGCTTTAGCCTATCCTCCCTGGATATGGCCTCAAGCCGCTCTAGCCAACATTTCCCAGGATATGGCCTCGAGCACCCCCTAGATCTAATCACCTAGACCTAGACACCAACACACGCAGATAATTCCCCCTAAGCCGCGCAAGGTCCTAGTCACCAACACAAGGTGAATTAACTACGCAAATTAATAAAGATAGTGAAATGAAATAACACAAATAAAAAACTCCCTCTATGAGATTTATGAAGTTGAAGATGAAGGATCGATGTAGCATAAGCGTGGTTGAAGCGATTGTTCTTCAGATGCAGTGCGATGACATCCTCCTTCATAAATCTTCTTTTGCTTTGAGTGGGAGATCAACTTTCGGCAGAGTAACAACTCTTGGAATTTGGCACTGCTATTCTCTCTGGGATGTGTGTCCAAAATGAGAGATAAATCACCATTTTATAGAACTTGGAGATAGCGCCTACGGTATATCCTAGCAGATGCGGTAGCGGTCCTGTAGAGTTCGTGGAGGCGTGGCATTGTGGCACGATTTAGAGCTAGCGCCTGGCGGTAGCGCTAACGTCTGACAATAGCGCTAACGCATGTGGTATCACTAGCGCTGGCGGTAGTGCTCTAGTTCATAGATGTTGGTTCCAAGTTGCTTTCTACCTTTGGAGTATTGCACATATAGTTCCTGCACCCTATAAACACATGACAAGCAAGATCAAAAACAATATATGATTTGTTATTCTCAAACAAAGGGATATGACACACATGTCCAACAATCTCCCCCTTTTGATAATAAAAAATCCTCTTAGCAAGAAATCAACAAAGATCTTTATAGTATATGATAAGCGAGATAATAATGCATACTATTGTATTTGATAAGCATGAGAATATTGCATTCTCCCCCTACGTTAATGCCCCTACATACTTAAATGCAATTTAAGTTTTACTCCCCCTAAGTGATTACATGAATTATTCTCCCCTTAATCCTCTAGATTTCTTCTCTAGATTTCTTCAATTAATCTCCCTCTGAAAGTGCACAGTTATCCTCACTAGAATTCTCTAGAGGGGGGGGGTGAATAGAGATTTAAAATATTTTTGTGCAAAGTTAATAATTATATATATATGGGTGTAGTGATCACAGATTAGAGCTTCACACACACCAACAAGAATTAAACAAGTAAAGAAAATAAATGCAAGAAAAGAAATCCCAGCACAACACAAGGAAATATAGTGGTTCCCCAAACTTTGGGTAGTCCACTCTTCTACCCCCTTGGTAGGAAATTCACTATCTTGCACTTAGTCTTTTGTTAATGAGACTCTTAGAACCACCCTGAGTCTTTTGACAAGGAGACTCTTAGAACCAACTGAGTCTTTTGAGAAGGAGACTCTTAGAACCAGTACAACTGAATTTTTTGAAGAGTGATTCTAAAAACTCTTTTACAATATGTGAAAATAAAAGTAAAGAAGAAAGGAAAAGAAGTATTTAAGACAAGAATGAATCTTATTTCTAGCAAGAAGATTGGAAGCACAAGAAGTAGTGAATTAAATCTCCCTTCTATAGTGAGAAGGAGATTGTAAGCTTTTCAGAATTTTGCAGCAGTATGGCTTTAGAAGCAGAAGAAGAAGAATGCTTGATGCTTGCTGCGGGAATCTTTCTCAACTCTCTTTCTTTTTACTTGGGAGCTTTTCCTCTTTTCAATGTGTATATGGTGGATCACTTCTTGTTTTTCTCTGCCGACCTCCATGGTTATTTATAGCTCTGTTTATTAAAATAAAACTATAGGAGAGTAATCAATTAGCAGGCAGAGTGTTAGAAAGAAAGAGAAATTTCCATAACAGTTATATCCATAGAAGGAAAGTATTCAATCTGATTTCAAATAATGTCCATAAAGGATTCAATCAATTTAGCCAAGAATCTATTAGAGGAAAGAATGATTCAGAACGGCTATAAAGAATAAATTGATTCCATATAAATCAGATCTATAAAAGAAGGAAAGAGATCTGGCGATTTTTGAATTAATCATAGAAATCGACGTGCGTCGATTACTATTCGACGTAGGCGTCGAATTCATCCTGGCAGAGCGTCGAGAGGAGAATAAGGAAGGTGCGTCGACTAGGGTGCGTCGACTTCTCAAGATACATCGACTAGAAGTCAGAGCTACGTCGACATAGGATACGTCGAATTCTGCTTGGAGCTACTTCGACTCATTCTGAAAGGAACGTCGATACAACTTCGACGTTGCGTCGAATACTATTCGACGCATATTTACTTACCTTGATTTTCCTTTCTTGGAATTCATATTTAACTCATTTTCAGGGGTTAAGAGAAATCGTTTTCCCAACAATCTCCCCCTATTTGTCTTAACCCTATTTAGAGGGAAAGTGTACTAGCATATAATTAACCCAGGACAACATTTGTAAAGATAAGAAATATAGTAAATAATCAGAAGAGAAATTAGAATAAGAAAGCATATGACAAGTATTTGTCTTTCATAAGAATTAAACCAGAAACTTCTTTTTGTACATGAAGTTGACAAAAGCAGAATAAAGTTTCCTAGATAAGTTTTCAATAGCATCAAAAATGTAGCCCCTGGCTCTATCAGGTCGTTCCTGGACATTCCTGATGATTGTATGCAGTTTTTCCAATAGTTTATCACCATCAGGGATTGTGTCATTTATGGAGTAGCCTTTGCTGATGATGATTGCTGCATTTTCATCAATCATCTCAATTGTAATGTTTTGAACTTTCTTTTCAGTAGGCTTGATCTCAGGTGGTCCCTTGCTACCAACCTTGGGCCTATATTTTTTTTTATTTTCTGATTGCTGCTTCTCAGGAATCTCAGCCATTTTTTCCTTTCCCTTTCCAGGGTGAGGCATGCCACTTGTCTAATTTTACAGGTCTGTTGGGCTTCTTGTAGGGAATGTAAGTATCTTCTGTACACCCTACACCCTTCTTGTGTTTTTGACCTTTTTCTAGAATGATCCCTGACTGAGGGTTTTTCTTTTGATAAGCTTCAATATCAAACAACTTCCTTGGAATTCTGATAGAAGATTCAGCAAGAATTTGTTCCTTAGTCATTCCCTTGTTGATCTTTTCCATCCAGGCAATCCGTTTATCTTCCACTTCTTTCCTAGCTGCTTTATATTCATACAGTTCTCTTTCTCTTATCTCTTCATGCCTCTTTTCCATGTCAGGGTCATGGTACTCCTTCACAGGGCTGTTAGGAGTGATAATAGGCATCTTTTCAAATCTTTTTATTTCCTCACATGCTTTTCTATACTTCTTTTCTTTTGCATACTCTTTCCATTCTTCTTTGGAGAAGTTTTGCCAGTAGGGAATGGCTTCTCTTTTCCTTTTCATCTGTCCTTCTGGACTTTGCCTAGGTAGGATCTATTTAGTGGGTTTTGCTATTGGAGGAGGTAGAGGTAGCAGTGGAGGTAGAGAAGAAGGTTGAGGTGGAGGTAGAGGTAGAGGTGGAGATGAAGGTAGAGCAGGAAGTTGAGGTGGAGGTAGAGGTGGAGATGAAGGTAGAGCAGGAAAGGGAGATTTGTCTCTTCCAGGCTCTTCTGAAGGGATGTCCTCAAGTAGAGGTGTCTTCAGTTTGATGTAACTGGCAGAGAAGCCAGGAGAGTGATGCTGAAATTCTTCTTCACATAGGGGTGCATCAGTCCACATCTGTCCCTTCCAGTCATCAGAGGTGGCTTCTTCTTCCTCCCCCTGAACTCCTGAGTTCTTTACCACAGGAAGCTCCCCCTGAGTATATGGGGAATCAACTCTAAATGCTGAATTCACAGCATGATCTCCTTCAGTATGATAAGAGGAGGTCTCTGTTGGAGTTACCATTGTGATCTAGAAGTGGTCAAACATGTATTGTCACTGCCAACGCGATATGAGCCTGCAGGGTCGCACATAAGAGCATGTGGAGAAGTTGGAAGATTGACTGTGTTGGTAAAGGTTGCCAATCACCATATAGAGTGGGGAAGTCCAGCAATTGTTGCTGTCTGAATTCGTCGGATATGACTTGTCAGATTCGTCGGAATTCGTCGGATATAATTTGTCGGATTCGTCGGAATTCGTCGGATATAATTCGTCGGATTCGTCGAATTCGTCGGATCATTCCGTGGAATCTCGACGAATTGTCACAGAGACCCTTCACTCGGCAAATGTTGCCGTCTGATCGGATTCGTCGGAATTCGTCGGATCATTCCGTGGAATCCCGACGAATTGTTACAGAGATCATTTTCTCGGCAAGTGTTGCCGTCTGATCTGATTCGTCGAATTCGTCGGATTGTCCCGTGAAAACTCGACGAATGCTGTTCCATGGAATCCCGACGAATTGTAACAGAAGCCCCTATTATGCTGTGTGGTCTGCGGATAGTGATTCCTCTAGAAGCTATTTATCCTTTGGGTATAAATAGAACTTCTTTTAGGGTTCTCAAAACTTACGATGAGTTCAGCCAACGGAAGTGTTCCGGTTCACGAACCCTAGCCGACGGAAGTGTTCCGCCGTCTCGTTCGCCTCCGCCGACCTCCTCTCCGACGATCATCGTCGTGTGTGTTCTTCCTGGAGCAAACCTAGCAGTTCGTGGAAGTACAAGGTGCAGCCGTCCTTCTCCTTGCTCGTGTGGATCTCTGTAGAGATGTAGACATTATTCTACGTGAGGACTCGCATAGCCGACGACAGGAATCAACTCGTGGAGCATCTAGGTTGGATTTGATCCAATCCCGCAAAGGTAATTTCATACCTAGTTTTCATTAACTTCTTGATTCAATATTCATGGCCGATCCAAGTCTTTTTGGGTAGTTTCTGTTTATTTTCGCTGCGCCTACATGTGATGTATGGTTCTAGAAAAACCCAACAGTGGTATCAGAGCTAGGTTGTTGGTCATGAATGTTGTTTCAGAAGTTAGGTTAGTCCAGTACGTGCAAATCTAGGTATTTGGAAGCGTTCTAAATGTCAAGATTTCTTCTTGGAATGTCACATTTGATGTGATTTTGTGTGGTTTCTGGTGGTGGGATTTCAAAATTTTGGTTTAGGGTTCTGCCCCTTGACCCCGCTCGCTGATCGGTCAGCGAGACCACCGCCAGGGGCGCTGTCCCTTGGACCCCGTTAGGGGCTCTGCCCCTAAGACCCCGCCAGGGGCGCGGCCCCTTGGAACCCCGCCAGGAACGTCTGGGATTTCGTGGTAATTTCTAATTGTTAGAAATTGTTGTCTCCTTAGCAGTAACCGTCCCTCAAGTGGTTAATGAACCCTTGTATTGTTTTGGATTTTGAATCCAACAATGAGAGACGAGCTTGTCTACTGCTTTAAGTCGAGTTGTCTTTGCCTTTGTCCAATGCATGTAAATCTGAAGATTTGGAAGAGTTCTAAATGTCCAGATTTAGCCCTTTCGTCTATCAAAGGTTGATAGTCTTATGTTGTGCACATATGGGATGCATGTGGTTTTTAGAAAGCTTGTTTTTCTGTTGATGTGCACTTGATCAAATGTTGATCATGGTTAAGTGTTAACCTATTATTAAAAATTAAAATCCCTTCATCAAATATTAAGTGTTCGGATGCCTTCCGATGGATGACACTCTTCCTGCCTCGATCGATGAAGTGTGGGCTTGCTAAAGCAAGGTGCATTAATCTATCATGGTAAGGGTGCGAGCGGATAATTGTGATATCCCACTATCGACATCGGGTCTAACTTAACTAGGTGACCTCAAAGGTTGAGTGCCTAGAGGCATAGGGTTGGCATGCACCATATGATGGATGCGAATAAGGAGTTATTCACCAGCCATACAAGAGTTGCATGAGGATGCAATTGGCAAGCGTTGCTTACCTAAATAACCGCATTATGAGAGGAACGCCAAAGCGGACTCGTGGTGTTGGTGAAATACGGATCTTGTCCACTAAGAGAGTAGCTCGCATGGACTCTCCGAATTGATAGTGAGGGTTATCAATTTGAATAAAATAGTGGGAGTATTTAATTGAAGTCCAAATTAAAAAAAATTGTATTTTGAAATTAAGGTACTGATTAAATTCTGCATGAATTCTTGTAGAATTCCATGGCAAGTGGTTCACATTCCACCTTGTCCCTGAGAGCTATCCTTGAGAAGGACAAGCTAAGTGGGACGAATTACATGGACTGGTATAGAAACCTGAGAATTGTTCTCAGGCAAGAGCGAAAGCTCTACGTCTTGGAAGAAGAAGCCCCCGAGGTACCGACCGGGAACTCATCCCGTGTTGATAAGGATGCTTATAAGAAGTATACCGATGACGCCTTAGACGTCGAGTGCCTTATGCTTGCCACCATGAACTCTGAGCTTCAGAAGCAACACGAGAACCTGGGGTGCAAGGAGATTGACGAGCACCTAAAGAAAATGTTTCAAGGGCAAGCTCGTCAAGAGAGGTTCGATGTCACGAAGGCATTATTTCAGTGCAAAATGGGAGCTCGAGACTCGGTTGGTACTCGCGTACTCAAGATGATTGGGTATATAGAGAACCTGGAGAGACTGGGTTTTCCTCTGGGTCAAGAGTTGGCCACAGATCTTATCCTGCAATCATTGCCGGATAGTTATGAGCAGTTTGTCTTGAACTACAACATGAATGAAATAGACAAGACACTGCCCGAGCTCCTAGGCATGTTGCGAGCTGCCGAGATAAACATGAAGAAGGCCAAGCCTGCTAGTCCCATATTGATGGTACATAAAGGCAAGGGTAAGGCCAAGGGCTTCAAGAAGACGAAGGTGGGACCTAAGTCACATCTTGAGCCCAAATCTTCTGCGCTGAAAAAGAAGAGCACCGTGAAGGAAGGGAAATGCCACCACTGTGGAAAGGCTGGTCATTGGAGAAGGAATTGTCCTTCGTACATTGAGGGTCTGCAGAAAATGAAGGGAGGTATGACTTCCGCTTCGAATATTTACGTTATAGAAATAAACCTTTCTGCTCCTTCATCTTGGGTATAGGATACCGGATGTGGTTCTCACATTTGTACAAATGTGCAGGAACTAGGAAGGAGGAGATTGCTGAGTAAAGGAGAGGTGGACCTGCGCGTCGGCAATGGAGCAAGAGTTGCTGCTGTAGCCATAGGGGTTTACCGTCTTTCTTTGCCCAGTGGGCTTGTAATAGAACTTAATAATTGTTATTTTGTTCCGGCCATAACTAGAAACATTATATCCATTTCATGCTTAGACATGATTGGATTTTCTTTTATAATTAAGAACAATTGTTGTTCTATATTTAAGAATGATGTTTGTTATGTTGTAGCTCAATTGTTTAATGGTCTTTATGTTTTGAACCTAGACCATCCGATCTATAATGTAGATAATAATAAAAGACTAAGAACAAATGACTCAAATCCTACATATCTCTGGCATTGTCGTTTGGGCCATATAAACGAGAAGCGCATATCCAAGCTCCATAAAGATGGACTATTGGACTCATTTGATTATGAATCATTTGAGCGATGCGTGTCTTGTTTATTAGGCAAGATGACTAAAGCCCCTTTCACTGGTTATACTGAGAGGGCTGAGGATCTCTTGGGTGTTGTACATAGTGATGTATGCGGCCCCATGAGTTCTATGGCTAGAGGTGGGTATTTCTACTTCGTTACATTTACTGATGATTTCAGTAGATACGGATATGTGTATCTTATGAAGTGCAAATCTGAAACTTTTGAAAAGTTCAAAGAGTTTAAGAATGAAGTGGAGAACCAATTGGGTAAAAAGGTTAAAGCACTCCGATCTGATCGAGGTGGAGAATACCGGAGTCGTGAGTTCCGTGATCATCTGAAAGAGTGTGGTATTGTATCACAGCTCACTCCACCTAGGACACCGCAGCATAATGGTGTGTCTGAGAGGAGAAATCGTACTCTATTAGACATGGTACGATCGATGATGAGTCATGCAGACTTGCCTGTTTCTTTTTGGGGTTTTGCTTTAGAGACTGCTGCAATGACACTGAATCGCGCTCCGACGAAAACGGTTCTAAAGACACCATATGAGATATGGACTGGGAAGCGTCCTAGTATGTCATTCATTAAAATTTGGGGCTGTGAGGCATACGTACGACGTCAAATGCCTGACAAGTTGGAACCCAAATCAGATAAGTGTTATCTGGTGAGATATCCTAAGGAAACGAAGGGATATTACTTTTACCTACCGTCTGAGGGCAAAGTGTTTGTCGAAAGGACGGGTGTCTTCTTGGAGAAAGAGTTCTTATCAAGAAAGACGCAAAAGGTAGAACTTGAAGAAGTTCAAGAATCATAAGTAGTGAATGAACCAGAATTGGATTCTGAGCCAGGACTACAAGATGTTGTAGCTAGAGAACCTGCTCAAGAGACACAAGTCCTACGCAGATCTGGTAGACCAAGATTTGAGCCTGAGAGATATGGATTTCTCATGTCTCAAATAGGTAATGTTTGCTTATGGATCATGATGATGAACCAGCAACCTACCAAGAGGCTATGAATGGACCGGACTCCGACAAATGGCTTGAGGCTATGAAATCCGAAATGGACTCCATGTATACAAACCAAGTTTGGAACTTGGTGGAACCACCTGAAGGGGTACGACCCATAGGGTGCAAGTGGGTCTTCAAGAAGAAGACCGACATGGATGGGAATGTACAGACATTCAAAGGGCGACTGGTGGCTAAGGGTTTCAAGCAAATTCATGGTATTGACTATGATGAGACCTTTTCCCCTATTGCCATGGTAAAGTCCATTAGGATATTGCTTGCTATTGCTGCGTATTATGACTACGAGATCTGGCAAATGGATGTCAAAACGGCTTTCCTAAATGGAAACCTCCTTGAGGAAGTGTACATGACACAACCCGAGGGTTTTGTATCCCCAAATGAAGCCACTAAAATATGCAAGCTGAATAGGTCCATCTATGGATTGAAACAGGCCTCTAGAAGTTGGAATCTTCGTTTTGATGAGAAAATCAAAGAGTTTGGTTTTGTCAAGAATGAAGATGAACCGTGTGTTTACAAGCGAATCAGTGGGAGAATTGTTGTCTTCCTGATATTGTATGTAGATGACATACTGCTGATCGGGAATGACATACCTACCCTGAAAGTTGTTAAGAACAACCTAGGGAACTGCTTTTCTATGAAGGACTTGGGTGAAGCGACTTACATACTCGGTATTAAGATCTATAGAGATATATTGAAGAAGTTGCTGGGTTTGACCCAGAGTACGTACATTGAGAAGGTGTTGAAGCGGTTCAACATGCTTGAGTACAAGAAAGGATTTTTGCCCATGTCTCATGGTGTGAATCTCTCTAAGGACCAGTGTCCAAAATCTTGTGAAGATAAGGACCGCATGAAGTTGATTCCATATGCTTCGGCAATTGGGTCAATCATGTATGCAATGTTATGTACTCGACCCGATGTCTCTTTTGCTTTGAGCATGACTAGCAGGTATCAGTCTGATCCTGGTGAATGTCACTGGATAGCCGTAAAGAATATCCTGAAGTACTTGAGAAGGACTAAAGATGTATTCTTGGTGTATGGTGGAGAGGAAGAGCTCGTTGTAAGTGGTTACACGGATGCCAGCTTCCAAACTGATAGGGATGATTCGAAGTCTCAGTCAGGGTTTGTGTTTTGCCTGAATGGAGGAGCTGTGAGCTGGAAGAGTTCCAAGCAAGAGACAGTTGCTGATTCTACAACTGAGGCCGAGTATATTGCTACGGCAAATGCAGCGAAGGAGGCTGTATGGATTAGGAAATTCATCGGCGAGCTAGATGTAGTTCCTAGCATTGTTGGTCCCGTAGTTCTCTACTGTGATAACAATGGTGCAATTGCACAATCTAAGGAACCTAGATCACATCAGCGCTCCAAGCACATACTTCGGCGGTTCCATCTTATTCGTGAGATTGTCGAACGAGGAGATGTGAACATTTGCAGAGTGCCGACTGAGGAGAATATTGCAGATCCACTGACAAAGCCTCTCGCACAGAGAAAGCATGATGGTCATACTAGATCAATGGGTATACGATACCTGAGTGATCAACTCTAGTGGGAGTCTTTTGGGTTGCATGTAAAATAAATATTCTGTTGACTGTTTATTATTTATTCATATGATGAATTGTGTACCAATTATTTCTTTTTACAATTAATGGCAAGTTCTTTTATTACGATATACTGTTTCTATATGATAGAATAAAATTCGTGATAAATACCCTTAGAGTGTTCGCTTCCATAGGACATCAAGTACGTGACTTGAATGTGAGAGCCTATGATTTCGAAGCTTCATTCATAAACGGTCCCTGGTCGAGGTATCATCGTAGAAGCTAAGGGTGATGATGATACATTAAGACTAGCATGTGTGTTGACTGATGACCGGTTCTCACAGGTCATGATATTGTGATATCAAGTCATCACGTGGGTACTTGTTAGTGAACAAGTTGTACTGTACAGACCCAACCTGAGACTACTTTGTGGATTGTTACTTAAAAGTTTCACAAGTAGGTCTCATTTGACAATGGTGTTGTGGTCCTTTGACCTGAAGTCACAGCATTCATCGAGTGAGGAAGAGCATGCTTTGATGTCATCTAAAGTCTTCCTTGAAGAAGGTTGATGATAAGGGTGGTCGTTGGGTACGTTACGAATCATTTGGGTGTTTGGGTGTGAGCAGATATGGGATTTGTCCTCCTATATAACAGGAGTTGAATCCATGGGCCCCTTGATGGAATTGGACTAAGAAATGCATGGCCATGCTTGGTTGAGTCAATATGTGATATTGAGCTCACCATTCTCTGGAAGTCCGTTCTAGATCAAGAAACTTGGATTGAGCTATTAAGAGGGTGACACGGTCCATGCCTCTAGTTCTTTCTGGATGTATGGGACAAAGGGACAAAGACAACGCTGGAACATTGGTCATAAAGGCTTATGAGTTATGAACTCTTATTGCTTGGGGACCAATGATGCATTGCTAGATGCCGCTCATTGTTTGTGAGGTTTTTGTTTGATACTTTCAAGATCAAGTGGGAGACTGTTGGAGTTACCATTGTGATCTAGAAGTGGTCAAACATGTAATATCACTACCAACGCGATGTGAGCCTGCAGGGTCGCACATAAGAGCATGTGGAGAAGTTGGAAGATTGACTATGTTGGTAAAGGTTGCCAATCACCATATAGAGTGGGGAAGTCCAGCAATTGTTGCTGTCTGAATTCGTCGGATATGACTTGTCGGATTCGTCGGAATTCGTCGGATATAATTCGTCGGAATTCGTCGGATATAATTCGTCGGATTCGTCGGATTCGTCGGATTCGTCGGATCATTCCGTGGAATCTCGACGAATTGTCACAGAGACCCTTCACTCGGCAAATGTTGCCGTCTGATCGGATTCGTCGGAATTCGTCGGCTCGTTCCGTGGAATCCCGACGAATTGTTACAGAGATCATTTTCTCGGCAAGTGTTGCCGTCTGATCTGATTCGTCGGATTCGTCGGATTGTCCCGTGAAAACTCGACGAATGCTGTTCCGTGGAATCCCGACGAATTGTAACAGAAGCTCCTATTATGCTGTGTGGTCTGCGGATAGCGATTCCTCTAGAAGTTGTTTATCCTTTGGGTATAAATAAAACTTCTTTTAGGG
This sequence comes from Dactylorhiza incarnata, assembly GCA_033032865.1. Lineage (NCBI taxonomy): Eukaryota > Viridiplantae > Streptophyta > Magnoliopsida > Asparagales > Orchidaceae > Dactylorhiza > Dactylorhiza incarnata. Next base: position 3,539,622 of record JAWHQI010000037.1, on the reverse strand, counting down.
TTCTCAAACCTTACGATGAGTTCAGCCGACGGAAGTGTTCCGCTTCACAAACCCTAGCCGACGGAAGTGTTCTGCCGTCTCGTTCACCTCCGCCGACCTCCTCTCCGGCGATCGTCGTCGTGTGTGTTCTTCCTGGAGCGAACCTAGCAGTTCGTGGAAGTAAAAGGTGCAGTCGTCCTTCTCCTTGCTCGTGTGGATCTCTGTAGAGACGTAGACATTATTCTTCGTGAGGACTCGCATAGCCGACGACAGGAATCAACTCGTGGAGCATCTAGGTTGGATTTGATCCAATCCCACAAAGGTAATTTCATACCTAGTTTTCATTAACTTCTTGATTCAATATTCATGGCCGATCCAAGTCTTTTTGGGTTGTTTCTGTTTATTTCCGCTGCGCCTACATACGATGTATGCCTCTAGAAAAATCCAACAGTCTCTCCAAAGAATTTGTTGAATGTGTAGTCAGAGTGATTGGAGAGGATTGGAGCCTATTATAAGAGAAGAGGTTGGTGTAATCTTTTAGAGATAATGTTTAGAGTTAAAAAAAATTAATCCTGAGCTTTTAAGAGAGATAGATAACCTGACAAGGGGGGTTTCTGGAGCAACTCTCCCCTGGTTTATATCCTGCACAAGGGATTTAAACCTTTCTGGTGACAGAGGCCATTCTTGAATGAGAGCATTTAGCTCAGGAAGAGAAGAAGAGAGAGTTGCCAGTTTGGCTGCAAAGGTGTTGATCATGGCAGCGCATTCGTTGGCGAAGTGATTCAAGCGATTCTGGAAATCACTTACTAGGTGTTCGAGAGCATTGTTCATCGTGTTGATGAGGGCCGATTGATCAGGAGTTGGTGCCATTGTTGCAGAGAGAGAGAGAGAGAGAGAGAGAGAGAGAGATAGAGAGAGAGAGAGAGAGAGAGAGAGAGATAGAAGACGAAGTTTTGGCGGGTTTTAGGAGAGTATATGTTATGAAATAAGAAGTATTATTTAAAGGAGGTGAAATGTCGAGAAAGGAAACAGAAATCAAGGTATATCAGGTAATCCAATCGTCAAAAGAGGAAGTGAGGATTTGATTCTAATTGTAGCCAGAAGTCAACGTTACGTCGAATTGATGTCGACATATGCGTCGATAGAAAGTCGATGCTCCATGGAGATTTGTCCACGTAGCGTTCTGTCGATGTGTTCATAGCCCTGCGTCGATATCAATTCAACGGAGCGTCGATAAGTTATCGATGTATCTTAGCCAGGAAGAAATCAACGCCAGCGTCGAGTTCTTCTCAAGGGTGCGTCGATATGTATTCGATGCATCTTCAAATACTTACGTAGATTTCCTGATTTCTTTTAGATTTCCCAACAATGGTAGTTACAGACTACCATCAAGCATTCCTAAGGTGTTGATGAAATAGTTATGCTTAGTTTCATCTAAGGGTTTTGTGAAGATATCTGCTCTTTGATTGTCTGTGGGAATATATCATATGGTTATTTTACACTTCTCAACATTGTCTCTAAGGAAGTGATGTCTAATCTCTATATGTTTGGTCCTACTATGAAAAACTGGGTTGGATGCTATGGATATAGCACTAGAGCTATCACAATAGATCTTAGAGTTATGTATTTCCAATTTGTAGTCAAGTAGCTGATTTTGCATCCACGGGATTTGTGAACAACAGCTCCCAGCAGCTATGTATTCAGCTTCAGCTGTTGAGGTTGAGACTGAGGTTTGTTTCTTACTAAACCATGATATCAATCTGTCACCTAGAAATTGCCATCGTACCAGATGTGCTTTTTCTATCAACCCTACATCCAGCATAATCTGCATCTGAGAAACCTATTAATTCAAAGTTGGTTTCTGCTGAGTACCATAGTCCTAGTTCAGGGGTTCCCTTTAGGTATCTAAGAATCCTTTTTACAGAGGTGAGATGGGATTCCTTTTGATCAACCTGAAATCTAGCACATATGCAAGTGGCAAACATGATATCAGGTCTGCTAGCTGTTAGATATAGAAGGGATCCTATGATGGCCCTATAAGTCTTTTGATCTACTGATTTTCCTTTATCATCTTTTTCTATAATGGCATTGGTTGCCATGGGTGTTTTCATGGTAGATGCTGATTCCATACCAAACTTTTTGATTAGCTCTTTAGTATATTTGGATTGTGAGATGAAGATTCCCTCACTACTTTGTATTACTTGTAATCCTAAGAAATATGAGAGTTCTCCCATACTACTCATTTCAAATTTAGATTGCATTAGATTAGCAAATATTTTACACAGTTTAGGATGAGTTGAGCTAAAGATGATGTCATCTACATATATTTGAATAAGGAGGAGTTGGTTTTTATGGGTTCTAGTAAAGAGTGTCTTGTCTACTTTTCCTCTTTCAAAGGAATTTTCTAAAAGAAAATTAGTGAGAGTTTCATACCAAGCTCTAGGTGCTTGCTTAAGACCATATAGTGCTTTGTTAAGTCTATAAACAAAGTTAGGAGAAGAGGGATTAACAAAACCTGGTGGTTGCTCCACATATACCTCTTCTTGAAGATCACCATTCAGAAAAGCACTCTTGACATCCATTTGGTAGACTTTCATCTTCATGAAGGCTGCATAGGCAAGAAAGAGCCTGATTTCCTCTAATCTGGCTACTGGAGCAAAGGTCTGGTTGTAGTCTATCCCTTCTTCTTGTCTATATCCTTATGCTACAAGTCTTTCCTTGTTCCTGACAATTACTCCAGTGGAATCTAGTTTGTTCCTGTATACCCATTTTGTGCCAATCACAGGGTAGTTTCTTGGTCTTTCAACTAGGTTCCATACTTTGTTTCTCTCAAATTGGCCTAGTTCTTCTTGCATGGCCATAATCCAGTGAGGATCACAATTTGCTTCCTCAAACTTCATTGGTTCAACTTGTGATAGGAAGCATTGGAGCATCATCCCATTGGAGACCTGGTGTCTTGTTCTTACTCTTGTATTGGGGTCTCCAATTACTTGAGTTTGTGGATGATCTTTCAAATTGACCCTTGCCCTGCCTAGACTTGTCAGATGTTCTTCTTACTCATTGGTGATAGGATCAATGTCCACCTGGCCTTCCTGAACCATGTTCTCTTGTGAGAGTTGGTTTTGAATGCTCTTTTCTGAATCTTCTTCATGTTCTTGTTCAGATTCCTCACTTGATTCCTTTATCTTGTTTTCTAGAACCAGTTGTTCAAGCTGTGTTTCTATGCTACTGCTTTCCTGTGGAAAAAGAGCTGGTGGGAGTTCCCCCCCCCCCCTTAAACAGCATATTAGTTTCATCAAATATAATGTGCATAGACTCTTCAATTTTAAGTGTTCTCTTGTTATAGCACCTATAGGCTTTACTAGATGCTGAATATCCCAGAAATTTTCCATCATCAGATTTCTTGTCAAACTTGGCAAGATGATCTTTTCCATTATTTAGGATAAAACAAGCACATCCAAAGATCTTAAAATATTTAACTATGGGTGTTTTTCCTTTCAGGAGCTCATATGGAGTTTTTGATTTAGTTTTGTGTATTAAGCTTCTATTTAGAACATAGTTGGCAGTGTTGACTGCTTCAGCCCAGAAAGTTTTTGGCAGACCTGATTCTACAAGTAAGGTCCTTCCTGATTCTATTAAAGTTCTATTCTTTCTTTCAGCAACTCCATTTTGCTGAGGAGTTCTAGGGGCTAAAAAACTTTGTTTGATACCTATATCTTCACAGAAACTACTCATAAACTGATTTTCAAATTCAGTCCCATGATCACTTCTGATTATGGAAACCTGACTATTGAGTTCAGATTGAATTTGTTTTATGAATCTTGAGAGAGTCTTGTGGGTTTCAGACTTAGCCCTTAGAAAGAATACCCAGCTGAATCTAGAGTAGTCATCCACAATGACTAGGGTATAGGATTTTCCACCTAAGCTCTGAGGGGATATGTGACCAAAGAGATCCATGTGTAGTAAGTAAAGGACCCTGGGAGAGTCATCCTTACCAATTGGTTTGAAGGATGATTTGGTTTGTTTTCCTAGTTGGCAAGGTTTGCATGGAGAATCCTTAGAGTACCTACCCTTTGGTAAGCCTCTGACTAGGTTATTCTTTGCTAGTTTACTAATTGTTTTGTAGTTTAGATGACCTAGTCTCCTATGCCATAATTCACCTTTATCAATAATATTGTTGAATAAACAAACTTCTGTGGGTGAGGAGCTAAAGTCCACTACATATACTTTTCCTTTTCTAATTCCATTGAGTACTGTGGCACCAGTCTTGATATCAATAATATGGCAGAATAGTGTGGTGAATTTTACCCCATACTTACCATTTTCACATATCTGACTTATACTTATCAGATTGTGCTTTAGTCCTTTGACTACTGCCACATTCTTGAAGGGGACTTTCCCTTCTTTGAAATCTCCAAAGCCCTTGGTTTGGCCACAGCTAGAGTCTCCAAAAGTTACTGATGGTCCAAGTCTGTCCTCAAAGTTGATTAACAGGTTTTTGTATCCTGTCATGTGCATGGAGCATCCACTGTCCAAGTACCACACCAACCTGGAGATGTGATACATCTGCACATAAAATTTTAAACATTAGTTTGAACCCTGCTGAGCTGGGGTCCCTTTCTCCCATCAGTGTGAAATTTAATAAAAGAGTAAGTGGGTTTTTCTGAATATCCTTCCTCCTTTAGAGGCATTGGTTTATCATACAAATTTTCATTAGTGATGTTACAGAAGTAGTGGTCATAGTAAAAGGAGATGGTTTGAGACAGCTGTTTGGTAGAGGAGAGATGTCTGTCTGATTGGTTGCGTCGATATGTATTCGACGTAGGTTTATGGTTGCGTCGATATGAAGTCGACGCTTTCTCCATTCTGCGTTTTCTTTCAGTCGAAGCATGAGAGAGGTTGCGTCGGGTAGGAGTCGACGCACTTTGGTGTATGCGTCGATTAGAAGTCGACGCACGTTGATAAGTATTCGACGCAAGTTTAAATTTTTTTTGAGGATATCTTCCTAGGATTCCTTCATATATAATGGGATTAGTTTTATTAAAGATAGTGGTTGTTTCTGGATTTTCCTGTGATCTTTCTCCTGTCAAATGTCCTTCCCTAGTGGAGTGAAAGGGATGTCTCCAAACAGATTTCCTAGGTGATTGAGATTTTGGTTCTAAGTTAGTATTATCTTCTAGTTGTCTAAATCTATTAGTAAGATTTTTAGAGATGTTCTTGAGCTTCTGACTTCTCCCATTTAGAGAGTCTTCAAAGGACTTTGCTTTTGCTAACTCATTTCTTAGTGTTTAATTTTCTGTAAAGATTTTGTCTAATTCCTTTTCTAAGAATCCTAAACTGAGCTCATAGTTATTATACTGTGTATTCATTTGTTTGAGAATTTTTAATTCATTTCTTAGTTCATCTATTTCTTTTTCAGATTTGATCAAATTTAAACAGAATTTTTTGAAATTGTTTTTGAAGTCAGTGGAAGATAAATCTACATCATCAAGTATAATTACCATAGATGTGTCATCAGGCTTCTCAGTGGCCATCAAACAGGTTTCCTCCAGCTTGGTCTCTTCTTGATCATTGTCAGATGAGATGCTTTCTTCAGGTTCTGAATCACTCCATGATTGAGCAATGAGACCTTTCTCTTTCTTCTTTTTCTTCTGTAGATCTGTTCTTTTCAGATCTTTCTTTTTGCTGATCTCCTTAGGACATTCAGGTGCAATATGTCCAGGTTTCCTGCAAGAGTAACATATAATCTCTTTAGTAGGTGTTTTATTATACCTGGTTTTTGAGTCTCTTCCTCTGGATCCTTCTGATTTAATCCACTTCTTAAACCTTCTGGCTAGTAGACTGATCAGCTCCTCATCACTTGTAGAAGGTTCACCTTCAACAGCCTTCAATGCAATACTCTTTTCTTTTGAGAGTGAAGGAGCCTTTTCTTTCGCTTCTTTCTCAGCTCTTGTCTTCAACAGATGTTCATAAGATTTTAATTTGCCCAACAGGACATTTGTTGAAATTTCTCTTTGACTTCTGGAGTCTCTAATTGGCAAGATTCTTGAGTCCCAATAGCTAGGGAAGCAAGTTAGCAGTTTGTCATTTATCTCAGTGAGAAATATGTCCTTTTCAAGTGTCTTCAACTCATTCACTATGAAGCTGAATCTGGCATACATGTCAGCAACACTTTCACCTTCTTTCTTCTGAAAGTTTTCATATTGAGAGATGAGTAGTGCCTTCCTATCCTTTTTCTCATTAGCACTTCCCTCTACCATTTTGGTGAGAGCTTCCCATACTTCCTTAGCTGACTCACAATCAGCAATCTTTTGGAAGATTTCATCTGAGAGGGTTGAGACTAGGATATTCATAGCCTTGGCATCATATCCTTGGGCTTTCTTTTCTTCCTCTGTCCACTCAGCTTTTGGAGCAAGTGTTTCTGTCACTTTTCCACTTGAGTCCTTTCTGAATGGCTTGGGGGTACCTGTCAAGATAACATTGAACAATTCATCATCAATGGAGTTTAAATAAATTCTAATTCTTGTTTTCCAAAGTGCAAACTTTTCAAGGTTGCAAATTGGTGGTCTGGTGGAAGCATAATCTTTGATTTGTGCCATGTGAAAAATAATTGTTTAGAAAAATATATATATATATATATATATATAAATAAGAGGTAGGATCTTTTTGATCAAGGAGTTAACCTTTTTAGATCAACCTCCCTCTGATACCAATTGAAAGTGCACAGTTATCCTCACTAGAATTCTCTAGAGGGGGGGGGGGGTGAATAGAGATTTAAAATATTTTTGTGCAAAGTTAATAATTATATATATTTATGTGGGTGTAGTGATCACAGATTAGAGCTTCACATACACCAACAAGAATTAAACAAGTAAAGAAAATAAATGTAAAAAAAGAAATCTCAGCACAACACAAGGAAATATAGTGGTTCCCCAAACTTTGGGTAGTCCACTCTTCTACCCCCTTGGTAGGAAATTCACTATCTTGCACTTAGTCTTTTGTTAAGTAGACTCTTAGAACCACCCTGAGTCTTTTGACAAGGAGACTCTTAGAACCAACTGAGTCTTTTGAGAAGGAGACTCTTAGAACCAGTACAACTGAATTTTTTTAAGAGTGATTCTAAAAACTCTTTTGCAATATGTGAAAATAAAAGTAAAGAAGAAAGGAAAAGAACTATTTAAGACAAGAATGAATCTTCTTTCTAGCAAGAAGATTGGAAGCACAAGAAGTAGTGAATTAAATCTCCCTTCTATAGTGAGAAGGAGATTGTAAGCTTTTCAGAATTTTGCAGCAGTATGGCTTTAGAAGCAGAAGAAGAAGAATGCTTGATGCTTGCTGCAGGAATCTTTCTCAACTCTCTTTCTTTTTACTTGGGAGCTTTTCCTCTTTTTCAATGTGTATATGGTGGATCACTTCTTGTTTTTCTCTGCCGACCTCCTTGGTTATTTATAGCTTTGTTTATTAAAATAACACTATAGGAGAGTAATCAATTAGCAGGCAGAGTGTTAGAAAGAAAGAGAAATTTCCATAACAGTTATATCCATAGAAGGAAAGTATTCAATCTGATTTCAAATAATGTCCATAAAGGATTCAATCAATTTAGCCAAGAATCTATTAGAGGAAAGAATGATTCAGAATGGCTATAAAGAATAAATTGATTCCATATAAATCAGATCTATAAAAGAAGGAAAGAGATCTGGCGATTTTTGAATTAATCATAGAAATCGACGTGCGTCGATTACTATTCGACGTAGGCGTCGAATTCATCCTGGCAGAGCGTCGAGAGGAGAATAAGGAAGGTGCGTCGACTAGGGTGCGTCGACTTCTCAAGATACGTCGACTAGAAGTCAGAGCTACGTCGACATAGGATACGTCAAATTCTGCTTGGAGCTACTTCAACTCATTCTGAAAGGAACGTCGATACAACTTCGACGTTGCGTCGAATACTATTCGACGCATATTTACTTACCTTGATTTTCCTTTCTTGGAATTCATATTTAACTCATTTTCAGGGGTTAAGAGAAATCATTTTCCCAACACCCCTCTTTAGGTATTATCAAAGGAAGGTGGGGTAAGGGAAGTAAGGAGTCATTCTTTATAAATGATAAATCATGATCGAGCTTTTGTAATATAGGTAATGATAAAGCGTTTAAGCATAATATAGAAGAGATTTCAAATAAATAATTAAGAGTTTTAAGTAAGCGGAAGAGTATAAGAAACATCTTTTGGTAAGCATGAAAATCATAAGTATAAACATGAGTTTAAGTTCAAAATGTAAAGATGTTTAACCTTTTTGAAATCTCATAGTTTTACATAAAGTTACCAAGCATGAAATGAACATATCAAAAAGAGAATATACTACAATGTTACTTAATTTCAAGTTTAAGAGATAGCAAACATTGTAGAGATCATGCTAGGTTATCTAGTGCATTTCTTATATAAAGAGTAGTATAGATAAAGCATTAGAATCCAATACTCATGAGAAGAAGTGTTATGAAAGATAATGATGTGCACATAAGTGTACTTTGAGCAACGTTAACAAGTGATTTAAATCACAAAATACAAGACATATGTAGAGTAAAGTGCACAATAAAACACAAGTATATTAACTTTCACACACTTTATTGCACATATTTTAGAAAAAGTGGTGTAATAACCAAGTTTTGCACAAGACACTTTACTATTCTTTCCAAGGTGCTCAACCTCGCAATGCTTATGAAGACTTATCAGGAGGTTCAAGTAGTACTTGGTGGAGTTATATTTGTCTACTTTTATTTTTGTTCACTTTTGTGAGACAACATTCTCCGAATACACTTGTTTTGCAAACCCAACACAATTTTTAAATTCAACCACTTTTATATATTTCTTAAGTGCAATTCAAATGTAGTGTAGGTAATAAACTTAAGCACGTTTTAATTCATTGTACAATTACAATACACAAACAAGCATTATTAGATTTAAACACACATGTAGATTACCAAAGTAAGTGAATGAAAAAGTATCATTATCAATCACAAAACATTTACTCATACTTAGTGACATGCTAAGCTTGGTTCTACACATATTTTTCAATACAATTGATGCACTTAATTAGATATATCAAAGCATGATAAACAAAACAATGTTCATAGTAATTTGAAGGAATAAATTTTAACATTGTAAATAATTCTAAATAATAGAATTCATATATGCTTGATATTAACAATAAAGATTATACATTTTTTTTGAAATTTGTAATGAGGGAAACAGAAAAACACATAAATTTTTTTTTGTATTTTTGAATTTTGAAATTTTGTAGTTGATTTTCCATAATATTAAAAAAACAAAAAATACCAAATGTCAGAAATACAAAATTATGTAGTACATATAAACTAACATAATTTTATTTATTTATAGAAATTTTAAAAAATAGGAAAATTGAACACCTATGCTAGCGCGACAAACAGTGAGTGAAATTTTGAGAATTTTAAAATTCAATTTTTTAATATTTATTAAGAGTAGTCTTATGTAGAAATTTTGTAATTTTTGGAGATGTCTTGATTGCTTAAATTGCATAAAACTTTAGCATTTTTCATATAACTCATCCTAAGATGTCTAAGACTCCAACTTCCAACCTTAACATTTGAAACTTTACATCGGGAAGAGGTTTAGTGAATATATCAGCAAGTTGAGAGTCTGTGCAAATGAAACTTATTCTAACATTTTCTTTTTTAATGTGATCTTTATAAAATGATCATGTATATCTATATGTTTGGATCTAGAATGGTGTACCATATTATTTGTAAGATCAATGGCACTTTTTTTGTCACATTTTAATTCAATATTTTTTAGATGAAAACCAAGTCCTCTAGAGTTTAGCTCATCCATAGTGCTTGTGCACAACAACTCCCTAGTGCAATGTATTTGTCCTCCGTGGTAGAGAGTGCACCCTAATTTTGTTTCCTACTAGACCATGCAACAAATGAAAGTCCTAGAAAATGTCAAGTATCGCTAGTACGTTTTCATTCAAGTGAGCATCCGGCGTTGTTCGAATCGGAATAGCCGTGGAGTGTAAGTAAATTATTGTGTCGGTATGATATTCCTAATCTAGATAACCCAATTAGATATCTAAAAATTTGTTTTACTGATTTTAAATGAGATTCTTTTGGATTGGCTTGAAATTGAGCACATGAGCATACAGAAAACATAATATCGGGTCTGGTTGCACATAGATAATGTAGAGATCCTATCATACCTTAATATAAAGTTTGATCAATTAAAATTCCCGATTCATCTTTTCCCAATTTTAGTGATGCACTTATTGGTGTAGAAGCATGTTTAAGGTTTTTAAATTCAAAATGTTTAAGCATATCATGGACATATTTAGCTTGACATCTAAAAATACCATCATTTTTTGTGATATTTGAAAACCAAGAAAATAAAAAAGTTCTTCTACTAGACTAATTTCAAATTCATTTTTCATCACTAAAATAACATTATTACACAATTCTTCATTAGTAGATCCAAAGACTATATCATCAACATATATTTGCAAAATAATCAAATCATCATTATTGTGCTTAATGAAGAGAGTATTATTGAGACTTCCCATAATATAATTGTTCTTTAATAAAAATGATGTAAGTCTTTCATACCATGCACGAGGTGCTTGTTTTAAACCATAAAGCGCTTTTTCTAATTTATAAACATGATTGGGAAATTTTTCACTAATAAAACTGAGGGATTGTTCAACATAAACTTCTTATTTTACAAACCCGTTTAGAAAAGCACTTCTTACATCCATTTGAAATTGTTTTATTCTTTTAAAGCTTGCAAATGCTAGAAAAATTCATATAGATTCCAATCTAGCTACGGGTGCAAGAGTTTCATCAAAATCTATCCTCTCAATTTGAGAATATCCTTGTGCTACTAAACATGTTGTATTTCTAGTGATTCTACAATCACTATCTAATTTATTTTTAAAAAACCATTTTACAAATGCAATAGGATGATTAGATGGTCTTTCTAGTAATTTCCAAACTTTATTTCGCTCAAATTGTTCTAACTCTTCATTCATAGCCAAAAACCAAAATTCATCATCTAAAGCGATTGAAACGGTTTTTGGTTCAATTTCGGAAACAAAACAAACGTTTGATTAAGATTCATGAAGAGAAGAGAGATTTCTTACCCCAATGGATGGTTCACCAATTATTAGTTCCCGTGGATGATTCTTTGTAAATTTCAAGGCGCTTGCAGGCACATAATCATCTTCCTTGGCCTCCTCTTCCTCTTCTTTGGAAGGTTCCTCGTCACCATGCTCCAAAGGTGGTAAGAGATCATCCTCTTTGCCTGCGGAAAGTCTTTCTACACAAGGAAAAAGCTCATCAAATTTCACATTAATCGACTCTTCAACTTTACTAGTTCATTTATTAAGAATTCTATAAGCTTTACTAGTTGAAGAGTATCCAAGAAAAATTCCTTCATAGCATTTTTCATCAAACTTTCCCAAGCTATCTTTAGTATTCAAAATAAAACACTTACAACCAAAAACATTGAAGTAAGATACATTAGGCTTCTTTTGAAAATAAAGTTCATATGGTATGTGATTTCTTATGGGCGGTGCATGATTCTATTCATAACATAACATGATGTATTTACGGCTTCGGCCCAAAAGGACTTAGGAAATTTATATTCACATAACATAGTGTGTGCTAGTTCTTGAAGTGGCTTATTCTTTCTTTCTACAACACCATTTTGTTGTTGTGTGCGTGGTGCAGAGAACTAATGTTTAATGATTAACATATCACAAAAAGATGTAAACTTTTCATTTTCAAATTCTCCTCCCTGATCCGAGTAAATGCATTTAATTTTTAAATAACTTTCATTTTGAATATGAGTACATAATTTTGAAAATTCGCAAAACGCATCGGATTTGGATGAGAGAAATAATGTCCAACAATATCTTAAAAAATCATCTATTAAAACATATGTGTATAATCTACCACCAAGACATACGGTGCTAATGGGACTAAAAAGATCCATATGAATTAATTGCAAGGGTCTTGCAGTAGAAATGATATTTTTACTTTTGAAAGAGGATTTAGTAAATTTACCTTTTTGACATGGTGAACATATTGAAGGTAAATTTCCATTTAACCTAAGCAATCCTCTAATTAAATTACTTTTGGCAAGTTTTACAATAAGCTTTGTGCTAGCATGTCCTAGCCTTCTATGCCAAAGTTCTAATTCAACATTTTTGGTGATTAAACATTTTATAGATGATTTAGAAAGATCATGAAATGAAACTATATAAACATTATGAATTCTTGGTGTAGTTACTAAAATATCTTGTGTAGTAGGATTAGATATTTTGCATAAGTTAGTAGAATATTCAAATAAAACATCTAATCCTTTATCACATAATTGGCTAATAGAAATTAGATTCTGTTTTAGCCCTTTCACATAAAGAACATTCGATATCGTAAAGGATTCGTTACCAACTGTACCAATTCCCATGATCCTTCTTTTTCCTTTATCGCGAAACATCACGATCCCTCCCTTCTTCTTTTCTAGGCTAAGGAACTTTGCTTTATTGCCCGTCATGTGCTCGGAGCATCCATAATCTAAGTACCACACATCTTCATTGTCCTTAGCCTGCATGCACATCTAGAAAGAAGACGAGAGTAAATATCTGGATACCCAAGCGGTACCACCCATAGAATAAGTGGAAGCCTTAGTTACCCAGATTTGTTTTAAAGTATTTTGTTACACTTTCTTGCAAGAACTAGACGTGTGACCAATCCTGTGATAGTTTGCACAAGAAATAATGGGGGTTGAGACCCTTTTCTGGAATTTTGTGTTATTCTTGCTGGAAGGAATCAATTTTGCAGAGGAGAATGATTTTGCAAAAGAAAATACTGAATTCTTGTATGAGGTGCTAGCGCCAGCATAAGTGGCTAGCGCCGGGCGGTAGCCCTCACCTCGATATGCGAGCCCAAATTTTCCTAAACCGTAGAACTGGTTCTCTAAAATCATATCCTATGATTTTTTGCTAATTCCAAATTTTTTAATGGCCATGGTGAGATCATGAACTTGTGCTTTAAGTGATGAATTTTCTTTCACAAGCATGACACGCCTATTTTCAAAACCATTTTGTTATTTTTAATTTGCAAAAAAGAGGCTTCTAATTTCCTTTCTAACTCCCCTGTTTCTTTTGTAAGAGTTTTGGCATGGGAGAGGGCTTTCGAAAGAGAATCTTCAATATCTTTTGCCATTTTAATGGAGTGATCACACTCTTGGCGAGAAACCTTTCTCTTTTCTAAAACAATAAATTTTTTGGAAAGCTTTTGATTTTCTTTAATTAGAGATTCATTTTCACGATTCAATAAAATACTATCTTTTATATTTTTATCAAAAGCTTTGCAAGTTTGAAGAAATTCATTAGAAAGTTCATCATAAGTTGGAGGAATTACCTCAGTGTCGCTAAGAACACTGGTGTTGTCGTCATCATTTCCATGTCCCATGAGGCACATGTTTGCTTCCTTATCGTCGTTTGATGAAGACTCGCTTGATTCTTCGAAGGAGGACGAGTCATCTCATGTTTCAGCTTTTAGTACCTTCCGCTTTTCCTTCCCTTTGTGCCGCTTTACCTTTTTCTCCTTCAAGTACTTTGGGCACTGGATCCGAATATGGCCGATCTTCCTGCAATGATAGCATTCCGGTGGAGGTCTTTCTTCTTCATCGTCTCTCACCTTTTCCTTCTTTGAATATGACCCTTTCCATCTTGCATCCTTTTGGAAAAATTTCTGGATGGTGTTTCAGATGTTCTTTACAAAGAGACTTTCTTCATCTTCATCCTCCTGGCACTCCTTCTTTGATTTTATTATCAATGCCTTCTTCTTTGGCTCCTTGTTGTATTCATCATATTGGATCTTGAGTTCTACCTCATGGGTTTTGAGATTCCCAATGAGGCTCTCAACCTGGAGCGTTCGTAGATTGTGCGACTCTGAGATAGCAATCACCTTCGGATTGAATTTTGGAGGGAGAGATCGAAGAATCTTTCGGACCAAGTCGCCGTTGGAGAAGGTCTTTCCAAGAGCTTTGGAGGCATTGACGATCTTGGTGAAGCGCATGTACATTGCACCAATATCTTTGCTTTCATCCATCCAGAACATTTCATATTCTGACTCCAGTTGGAAAAGTTCTGAATCTTTAACCTACGATGTACCTTTCATGAGTAATTTCCAAATGATTCCAAATATCATATGCGATAGTACATGTGGGAATTCAATTAAATTCATTTCTATCTAACGCACAAAATAAAGCATTCATGGCCTTGGCGTTATTTTTGCATTTAAGTTTATCCCTTTCATCCTATTATCCTGAGGTTTTTCTAATGTTACCTCTCCAACTACAACTGTTGGAGTAGATTATTGCTCTTCTACCATATTCCATACCTCAATAAATAGGGTCATAAGAAAACATCGCATCCTATTTTTCCAAATATTATAATCTGACCCAGTAAATAGTGGAGCTCACTAATTCCCCGACCCTTCGAAAAAGCGAGAACATAAGACGCCATTATTCCTGCTTTTTAAACCGATTTGGAATAACCTGGCTCTGATACCACTTGTTGGATCTATAGACGCCCTTAGAGGGGGGTGAATAAGGGAATAAAAATTCTTTTTATATGATTAAGCAATTTGCTAAATTATTTTAAAATAAAAGAGAGCGAAATAACAATTTAGCCAAAAGTAGAGAATATTTGTAATTTGCAATATTAGAATTTTATGTCAAATGAAAGAAATCAAGTAGAATCAAATAGAGACATGATTGTATTATATTAAAGAGTGTTTAAACAATTTTGATTTTATTATCGCTAGAAATCGGAGTCGTACAAATGCACATAATTTTTCCTTTTCTATACTGAATCGTATCCCCACGAACCGGTGGCTTTAGCCTATCCTCTCCGGATATGGCCTCAAGCCGCTCTAGCCAACCTTTCGCCGGATATGGACTCGAGCACCCCCTAGATATAATCACCTAGACCTAGTCACCAACACACGTGGCGAATTCCCCCTAAGCCGCGCAAGGACCTAGTCGCCAACACAAGGCGAATTAACTACAAAAATTCACAAAGATAGTGAAATGAAATAACACATATAAAAAAAATCCCTCTATGAGATTTTCTGAAGTTGAATATGAAGGATCGCTGTAGCATAAGCGTGGTTGAAGCGATCGTTCTTCAGATGCAGCGTGATGACGTCCTCCATCAGAAATCTTCTTTAGCTTTGAGTGGGAGATCAACTTTCGGCAGAGTAACAGCTCTTGAAATTTGGCACTGGTATTATCTATGGGATGTGTGTCCAAAACAAGAGAGAAAGCCCAATTTTGTAGAACATGGAGATAATGCTTGTCGTAGATCCTAGCGCCTATGTTAGCGGTTGCATAGAGTTCATGGAGGTGTGGAGTTGTGGCAAGATCTAGAGCTAGAGCCTTGTGGTAGCGCTAACGCATGCGGTATCACTAGCGCTGGCGGTAGTGCACCAGTTCAGAGATTTTAGTTCCAAGCTGCTTTATACATGTGGAGTATTTCACCTATAGTTCTTGCACACTATAAACACACGACATGCAAGATCAGATACAATACGTGATTTGATATTCTCAAACAAAGGGATGTGACACACATATCCAACAAGACTTTGATCAGACCTTTGCACCTGTTGCTATATTGGAGGCCATCAGACGCTTTCTATCCTATGATGAATACAAGGGATTCAAAGTCTACCAAATGGATGTCAAATCAGCATTCCTAAAGGGAGATCTAAAAGAAGAAGTCTTTGTAGCTCAACCACAAAGTTTTTTCTCTCCAACCTTTCCTGATCATGTTTATTTCCTCAAGAAAGCCTTGTATGGGCTGAAGCAAGCACCAAGGTCTTGGTATGAGGCACTGACTACCGTTCTCATTGAAAATAAGTTTTCAAGAGGGAAAATAAGACTCTTATCTTGAGAGAGGTGAAGGGCCAGATCCTTTTGGGTAAAATTTATGTTGATGACATTATATTTGAATCAACAGATGGGAGTCTTTGCAAAAAGTTTGCTAAACTTATGCAGAGTAAATTTGAAATGAGCAGTGTGGGAGAGCTTATGTATTTCATAGGTCTCCATGTAAAGCAATCTGAGGAAGGAATCTTCATTTCTCAGACCAAATTTACCTTGGATATCATAAAGAAATTTTGCATGGAGAACTCTACCCCTTTGAGAACTCCTATGGGTTCAACGGTGTCTCTAGACAAGGATGAAAAGGGGAAAACCTATAAGGACATTATGTTTGCATGGAGAACTCTCTCCATGTATAGAAGCATAATTAGCTCATTGCTCTCCCTCACTGCTAGTAATCCAGACATCATGTTTGCTACATGTGTCTGTGCAAGATATCAATTTAACCCCAGAGAATCTCATTACTCAGCTGTGAAAATAATTTTGAGATATCTGAAGGGTACTCCAAATCTGGGGCTCTGGTATCCTAATTCAGATGATTTTGAGCTCTGTGGTTATTCTGATGTAGACTTTGCAGGGTGCAAAGAGGACAGAAAAAGCACTTCAGGAACTTGCATGTTCTTTGTGAGAAGGCTTGTGTCCTGGAGTAGTAAAACGCAAAACAACATTGCTTTCTCCACAACTGAATCCAAATACATCTCAGCAGGTAGTTGTTGTGCTGAACTCCTTTGGATTCAACACCAATTAGAGGATTACAATATGCACATAAAGAGAACACCTATCTTTTGTCATTCCTATAGTGCCATCTCCAATGTTAAAAATCCTGTGGCACATAGTAGAACAAAACATATTGAAATTAGATATCTTTTTATTAGGGAGCATGTAGAGAAGGAGGACATCTGTCTTGAGTATGTCAATACAGAACGGTAGATAACTGATATTTTTACTAAGCCCCTTGATGAATCAAAGTTCAATCAATTCAAAATTGAATTGGGAATGTTGAGTTCTTAAATTGGGCATGTTGAATCCATTATATCTCTTGTTAGTAGTTGTGAAATATTTTGATAATGGGCTGGATCTTACACAAAGTCCACCCTAAAGTGATCTGACAACCTTAGTTTTTTTTAAGGTAGAAACACCAGTAAGCTTGACTAAAACATAACTTAAAGTCATCTAGAGGAAAATAGTCGACGCAAAGAATATCTTCATAATTGGTAACGACGACATTGATGAAGTCTCGATGACAACGTTCAAGTCTCGTCTACATTACTAGCGCCTCAACGACAAAGCTGAACCGATTTTGACGATAAGACTAAAGACATCTTGATGACACTCTCGACGATAAAACTCCATCACACTGACAACATAATATCATAGGATACGACACCGTCATTATTGCACCACAACTCCAGGATTCTCAAAACAATATGGGAGGATTTGAATAGGTACGCACCAATTTCTATTCCCAATGCAAGATTATATATATTAAACATTATGTAAGCATATAAATCACGCACACATGAAACCCTAGAATCCCTCCTTCATCTTCTTCCTTCCGACGACTCTCTGCTAAAGCAATAGCGCCTAAAAAGATTGACGAGAAAAGCCCTTCTAGTGGAGAACTTCTGAAGGGTGGTTTTGAGAAAATGGAAGAGGATCTGGATCTGGTAATCACCCTGTTGTACACATCTGAGTTAGAATACATCCTCACTGAGCCAACCCGTCTTTACAACTCTTCCATCTCGGCATTTTATGAAAACGCCGACTTCAATAAATCTGAAAGGGAAATTCACACTGTTATGGCAGGCCAACCAATTCAAGTGACTGCAAAAATTTTATCCAAACTCCTACAACTCACTACTTTTGAAAAGGATGAGATAGAAGAAGAAATCACAGAGGTAGATATCTATGAAGAGCTGAAATGGTGTGGTTTTGAAACTAAACCATATGGCAGCTTACAGAGGATCCATATGAACATGCAAGGTAAATTACTTAGAGATATCATTGGGAAAGTGCTGATATGTAAGACAAGTACACATGATCGAGTTTCTAAAGGATTGTTTGAGGTAATGGTCAGAGTGATCTTGAACTAAAGGACTGACTGGGGAAGCTTGTGTTTAAAAAGATTGCAGAACACATAAGATCTCCAAACTTTGGAAGAATCTTATCTCTGCATCTCAAGAATTGCATCCCTCATCTTCTCAAAATTTTAGGAAATTCACCAAGAAGGAGGCAGGTGAACCTTCACAGCAAGGTGCTCAAGGTTCACAGACCCCTGCCCTAGATCCTTTAGTTGCTCAGGAACCCCTGATTTCTATTGAGGGGGAGCCTCTGAGAGAAGACATTCCTATGATGGACAGTGCTCCAGCACCTCAATAGGAGGTGAATCCAGAACATGAGCAGTTACCTGATTTAGAAGCTGTTTTGCATGTTGATTTAGAAGAATCTGAGAAAGACCCACACAGTGGTCATGCAGTTGTTGAAGAACAAGATAAGTCTGACAGGTTCTTGAATGATTTTCTCAATGATGAATTGCATACACACTCAGAAGGACAAGAATATGAGCACCAATCTAAAACCCCTGCACCAATGGAGGGGGAGCATACTGGTCAATCCACAATGCTGCCTTCACCTCAAAGAATAGAAGATGTGCAACATCCTCTAACCAGCACAGTTCCCACAGTTCCATCAACGGATTTCATGTCCCAAATGGAAGGTCTATTGAATAGACAAAGAGAACCATTTGAAGCCTATGTCAATCAGGCTATTACAAGTTACAGAAATGACCTGTCTGCCAGAATAGATGTACTGCAAGAAGATATTAATCATCTAAACCATCAAAACACAAATGTTTATCAGACTGCTGCCATCTAAACCATCAACACTGTACTTCAGAGAATATCATCTTCTGCTCAGGTCTCTCAAGACCTAGTAGACAATATAGGTGAAACCTTACTACATAAATTTCAAGTCACCCAAGATCATCTTTCCAATTCTTTCAATCAAGCTGTCAGAGCTTCTCAGGGGAATCTTATGAATGCTATTGGAAATCTGAATAATCATCTAGCTAGATAACTTCATGCCTTTCAGGTATCCCTCTCTAAAGATATATTTTTAGAAGCAAGAAAGTGGGAGATAATGTCAAGCCATCATTCCATGTGGCTAGCAAATTAATTAAGGTTCTCTATGGATCTTGAACCTATTGACTACGGAATTGCCTATCAACATCCAATTCCGGAAGACAAACTCCCTGAAGAACCCCCTCCCAGTGCAATGCCTAAAGTACCTCCAGAAAAATATCAAGAGCCTGATAGCTACCAAGGGTATTTTGTTGATGAGCCTGCTAGTGGGAGTAGGCAAGCCAGAAAAAGTATAAGTCATTCTATTGATCCTGAAGAGCAAGAAGCAAAAAAGAGGAGAATGGAAGAGATAAAGAAAATTCCAAATTTTGAGGAATGGAGCCCTTGCTCAAGAGATATCTCATCCTAAACACTTGGACTTTATTCCAGCAGGGAAAGCATGACAGGGGTGCATTCTACATCTCAGAAGAATGGCAGAAATATGAAATGTGTGAAGCTGGTAGAAGGGACCATTGGAACAAAATCAAGATGGGAGATACTTCAGTGCCTGCACATGCACTTCTCAGATATCACCCTAAGCCTTATAACTATTTTGAAAGGCAAAAGCAGAAACAGGCTGAAGTTGAGCAATCCAAGAAGGCTGGACCATATGGGAAAGGCAAAAATGATCAGAAGGATTCTAGCAATCACATGCACATTTCTATGCTTTACATTTTTGAATCTAATATATTGTTAATGTATTGGACTGTTATTAATCAATATATACAGTGATTAAGTGCTTAATTAATTGTTAATGATTAAATTTGTTAGTAAGGCCTATCTATACTTGTAAGTTCTGGCTTCTCCAAATAGGGGGAGATTGTTGGGTATTATGCCTTCAATGTCTCTAGATTTGAAGAAGGAACACAAGTATATATAAGCTAAGTTGTTTTTGATTTCATGTTTAAGTTAATGTTGTGACGGATACATCAAAGCTACATCATTAGTATCTAGACGATAATAGTAATAAAAATCACTAAGTAAAATATCGTCTCAAGATTCAGCAGATGAATCGTTGAGAAAGGTATCATATCGTCGAATCAGTTTCGACGATATTGTCTTGAATAAAGCTTATCGTTGATAAGGCTAAGTTCAGATATCTTGACGATATCGTCTTGAAGAATGCATATAGTCTTGAATATTGAAGAAAGCTTATAGTGAGAAAGACTAAGTTCAGATGACTCGGCGACATTGCCATGAAGAAGATGTAGTCCTTCTCAGGTACCTTAGGATATTCTTGACAACAATTTAGTGACCATCACCGGGATTAGACTGATATCTGCTCATCATGCTTAAAGCATAAGAGACATCGGGTCAAGTACACAACATTGCATACATGATTGATCCAATTGCCAAAGCCTATGGAATCAACTTCATGCAGTCCTTATCCTCCAAAGATTTAGGAAACTGGTCCATAGAGAGACTCACACCATATGATATGGGTAAGAATCCCTTCTTGGACTCAAGCATGTTGAACCGTTTCAACACCTTCTCAATGTATGTACTCTGGGTCAAACCCAGCAACTTCTTCAATCTATCTCTATAGATCTTAATACCAAGTATATAAGTCGCTTCACCCAAGTCCTTCATAGAAAAGCAGCTCCCCAGGTTGTTCTTAACAACTTGAAGGGTCGAAATGTCATTCCCAATTAGCAGTATGTCATCCACATACAATATCAGGAAGACAACAATGCTCCCACTAATCCTCTTGTAAACACAAGGCTCATCCTCATTCTTGATGAAACCAAACTCATTGATTTTCTCATCAAAATGAAGATTCCAACTTCGAGAAGCTTGTTTCAATCCATAAATGGATCGATTCAACTTGCATATCTTAGTGGCTTCACTTGGAGATACAAAACCCTCGGGTTGTGTCATATACACTTCCTCAAGGAGGTTTCCATTAAGGAAAGCCGTTTTGACATCGATTTTCCATATCTCGTAGTCATAATACGCAGCAATAGCAAGTAGAATTCTGATGGACTTGACCATGACCACATGGGAAACGGTCTCATCATAGTCAATACCATGAATTTGCCTGAAACCTTTAGCAACCAGTCGGCCTTTGAATGTCTGTAAATTCCCATCCATGTCGGTCTTCTTCTTGAAGACCCACTTGTACCATATGGGTCGTACCCCTTCAGGTGGTTCCACCAAGGTCTAAACTTGGTTTGCATACATGGAGTCCATTTCAGATTTTATGGCCTCATGCCACTTCTCAGAGTCTGGTCCATTCATAGCCTCTTGGTAGGTTGCAGGCTCATCATCATGATCCATAAGCAACACATTACCTATTTGAGACATGAGAAATCCATATCTCTCAGGCGCAAATCTTGGTCTACCAGATCTACGTAGGACTTGTGTTTCTTGAGCAGGCTCTCCAGCTACAACTTCTTGTAGTCCTTGCTGAGGATCCAATTCCGGTACATTCATTGTTTGTGGCACTTGAACTTCTTCAAGTTCTACATTTGCAGTCTTTATGGATAAGAGCTCTTTCTCCAAAAAGATATCAGTCCTTGCGACAAACACTTTGCCCTCAGATGGTAGGTAGAATTAGTACTCTTTGGTCTCCCTAGGATACCCCACGAGATAACATTTATCTGATTTGGGTTCCAGCTTGTCAGGCATTTGACGTCGTATGTATGCCTCACAGCCCCAAATCTTAATGAACGACATACTAGGACGCTTCCCAGTCCATATATCATATGGTGTCTTTTGAACCATTTTTGTTGGAACTCGATTTAGTGTGAAAGCAGCTGTATCTAGAGAAAAACCCCAAAAGGAAATGGGCAGATCTGCATGACTCATCATCGATCGCACCATGTCCAACAAAGTATGATTCCTCCTCTCAGACACACCACTATGTTGAGGTGTTCCGGGCGGAGTGAGCTGTGATACAATACCACACTCTCTCAGCAGATCACTAAACTCATGACTTAGATATTCGCCACCTCGATCAGATCGGAGTGCTTTTATCCTTTTTCCCAGTGGTTCTATACTTCATTCTTAAACACTTTGAACTTTTCAAAGGTCTCGGATTTGTTCTTCATAAGAAACACGTATCCATATCTACTGAAATCATCAATAAATGTAACGAAGTAGTAGAATCCACTTCTAGCCATAGAACTCATGGGTCCGCATACATCACTATGTATTATGCCCAAGAGATCATCCGCCCTCTCACTACAACTAATGAAAGGAACTTTTGTCATCTTGCCTAATAAACATGACTCGCATCTCTCAAATGATTCATAATCAAATGAGTCCAGTAGTCTATCTCTATGGAGCTTGGATATGCGTTTCTCGTTTATATGGCCTAAACGACAATGCCAAAGGTACGTAGGATTCGAGTCATTTGTTTTTAAACTTTTAGTATTTTCTACCTTATAGATCGGATGGTCTAAGTTCAAAACATATAAACCATTAAACAATTAGGCTACATGATGAGCAATTTATATACTCATCTTTTAGTATAAGTTTAATGTATTTTTAATATAAAATTATATAGTTTTTATTTTTTTCTCATTTAATTAATAATCTTTTCAATTCTATAGTCTAACTTAGGCTTATCTTATATTTTAAGGTTTTCTGGACATTTTGGATGAAATTTACAAATGCACGCCCAAGGTCACAGGCGTGACCAAGGGGCGTGACATCCTAGAGGTGTTCCAGACCTGTTTCCGCCACTGCGGGGGCATTCCGTGGAGTTTCGCCAAGAACACGCCCCCAGGTCACGGGCATGACCTAGGGGCGTGACCCAGTGTCATGGCTGTTGGATCTTGTGGCGCCCTTAGAGGGGGGGTGAATAAGGGCAATTAAAAACTTTGATACTTTTTGTAACAAACGAAACAATATATGAATATAGAGACAAATAATTGAATTTAAAAACAAGATTTTATTTCATCAAAGATAGTGAGTAGAAATAATTCCAATAAAGCTTGGAATCAAAGGCTTACAATTAATAAAATCTCTTGTCTCTTTTCACCGGTCCTTCTCCTAAGGACCGGTTGGCTATAGCCTATATCTCCCAGATATGGACACTAGCCTCCCCCTAAATCAAATCTTGATCTAGACGCAGCACACACGGAGGTGATTTTCTCCCAAGCCACACAAGGACTTGACACCGTACACAAGACGATGATTTACCCTAGACCACACAAGGATCTAACACCACACACAAAGTGATGATTTCCCCTAAGCCTCACACGGACTTAGACGCCGCACGCAAGACGACGATTTCTACAACGATTACAAGATGAATGTAAATATAAATGAAATACAAATTAAAAACCCCCTTTAGAATTTCTGGACCAAAGCAACGAAGAACCCTTGAGAAAGTCTCCTTGGAACGCGTGTACAATCTTCGGCTTCGATCTCTCTTTTCTTCTTCAAGGATGGGGATTTTCGTTCTCTGGAGCTCTCTGGACGATCACACTCAGGAAGAAGGCTTGTGTTGGGAAAATGATTTCTCTTAACCCCTAGAAATGAGTCAAAGAAAGAGTTTTAACAATGAAAAACAAGACTAAGTAAATATGCGTCGAATGGTATTCGACGCAACGTCGAACTGTAGTCGACGTTCTCTTCAGAATAAGTCAAAGAAACTTTAGGAAGATTTCGACGTATGTGTTGTCGACGCTACTCTAATTTCTAGTTGACGCATATGGAGAAGTCGACGCACCTTAGTCGATGCACCTTCCTTATTCTCCTCTCGACGTCCAGCCAGGATGAATTCGACGCTTACGTCAAAAGGTAATCGACGCACGTCGATTTATGTGACAAATTTAACTATGCGCCAGATCTCTTTCTTTCTTTCAGTAGATCTGATTTGTATGGAATAAATGTCAATATTTTATAGCCGTTCTGAATCATTCTTTCCTTATATCTGATTCTTGGCTAATTTGAATAAACTCATTTGGACATTATTTGAAATCAGAATTGGTTCTTTCCTTCTACAGAAATAAAAATTATGGAAACATTTTCATCTTTCTATTTTCTCTGGCTGCTAATTGATTATCCTCCTATAGTATTATTTTGAATTACAGAGCTATAAATAAAGAGGAGGTCGGCAGAAAATCAAGAAGAGTGATCTACCACATACATTTGAAATAGAGGAAAAGCTCCCAAGAGAAAAGAGAGAAATTGAGAAATAGCTCTGCAGCAATATTCAAGCACTTCTTCTTCTTCTGCTTCTGAAGTCACACTGCTGCAAATTCTGATAGCTCTCACAAAGAGAGAAAGGCTACAAATCTTCTTCTCTCTATAGAAGAAAGATTTAATTCACTTCTTGTGCTTCCAATCTTCTTGCTAGGAAGAAGATTCTTTCTTGTTTTTTATTCATTTCTTCTTCTTCTTTCTTTCTTTCTTACTAAAACATTGTAAAAGAGTTTTTAGAATCTCTCTCCAAAAAATTCAGTGTACTGGTTCTAAGAGTCTCCTTGTCAAAAGACTCAGTTGGTTCTAAGAGTCTCCTTGTCAAAAGACTCAGGGTGGTTCTAAGAGTCTCCTTATCAAAAGACTCAGTGCAAGATAGTGAATTCCTACCAAGGGGGTAGAAGAGTGGACTACCCAATGTTTGGGGAACCACTATATTTTCTTGTGTTGTGCTGTGATTTCTTTACTTGCTTTTATTCTCTTTATTTGTTTGATTCTTGTTGGTGTGTGGGAAGATCTAATCTGTGATCATACACATATATATATATATATATTAACTTTGCACAAAATATTTTTAATCTCTATTCACCCCCCCTCTAGAGAATTCTAGTGAGGTTAATTGTGCACTTTCAATTGGTATCAAAGCGAGGTTGATCAAAAAAGTTAACTCCTTGATCAAAAAGATCCTACCTCTTATATATATATATATATTTGTACAAAACTATTTTCATGGCACAAATGAAAGATTATTCTTCCACCAGACCACCAATGTGCAATCTTGAAAAGTTTGCAGTTTGGAAAACAAGAATCAGAATTTATATGAACTCTATTGATGCTGACTTATTCAATATTACTGTGGCAGGTCCCCCAAAGCCCTATAGAAAGGATGCAAGTGGCAATGTCACACAAACACTTGTTCTAAGATCTGAATGGACAGAAGATGAGAAGAAGGCAAGAACACATGATCTAAAAGCCATGAACATACTTGTCTCAACTCTATCAGATGACATCTTTCAAAGGGTTGTTGACTGCGAATCATCCAAAGAAATTTGGGATGCTCTCACAAAAATGGTGGAAGGAAGTGCTGATGAAAAGAAAGATAAGAAGGCCCTATTGATCTCTCAATATGAGAACTTCCAAAAGAAGGATGAAGAAAGCATCTCAGAAATGTATGACAGATTCAGTCTGATCATCAATCAACTAAAAGACTTGGATAGAGAAATCTCTCTCTCAGAGATCAATGACAAATTGCTGATGAGTCTCCCAAGCTCATGGGACTCAAGGATATGGGCAATAAGAGACACAAGAGGTCAAAGGGAAATTTCAACAGATGCTCTCTTAGGAAAACTCAGATCCTATGAGCAATTGCTGAAAACTAGAGAAGAGGAGGAAAGAAGAGAAAACACTCCAATTTCCTCAAAAGGCAGGAACATTGCTCTAAAGGCAACAGAAGAAGGAACTCTTGTCACTGAAGAAGAACTATTCAGTTTCTTAGCCAGAAGATTTAAGAAATGGGTCAAGACAGATGGATCAAAAAGGAGGGAGTCAAAACCAAGGTATGACAAAACCCCCACTAAAGAAATTATTTGCTATTCTTGCAGGAAACCTGGACATATTGCCCCAGAATGTCCAGAGAATGCTGAAACAAAGAAAGATCTGAAAAAGAAAGATCTCAAGAAAAAGGGGAAGAAGAAAGAAAGAAGCTTTATTGCAGAAGCCTGGAGTGAAACAGACTCTGAGGACAGTTCACCCTCTAAGAGTGACAGTGAAGAACCTAGGCAAGAAGATCTATGCTTGATGGCCTTTGAAGGCTCAAAGAATGATGATAAATCATGGAGTGAAACAGGATCAGAAGAAAGCATATCTTCTGATGATGAAAAAGAAGATAGCCTTATTCTCATAGAGGAATCTGAGGATAAGGATGAGGTAAGCATGTTTGATGAAATAGATTTTCAAAGTGATAACTTTAGAAATGATTTTATGAGAATGTATCTAGATCAACTAAAAGCAACACAAGAAATTAAAGATCTAAAAGAACAAATCAATGTAGCTAAAAACCAGAGAAACAGAGAAATTAAATGCTCTAAAGATTATGAATTAAGGGCTAACATCATAGAAAAGGAGGTAGAAAAGGCTAAAATAGAAAATCAGTCCCTCAAGGATAAGGTTTCCCAGGAAAAGGCCTTTGAAGAATCAATAAACATGAGAAGCCAAACTCTTAAGGAAATCACTGAAAAACAAACAATGAGATACAAAAATCTTGGACTAGGAGCTGATCCTTCAACCAGCTTAAATCCATCCAGCAAACCTGCTTGCATGATCCCTGTAAAATTCACAAAACCCATCAAATCAAACTAAGAGAAAGATTCATTAAATAAGGAAGAAGACCTCCTCAAGGAAATAAAACAATTTGATGAAACATTATATTACTCAGCTGATGATTCACAAACTTCATCTGAAAAGACAACTAAACCAAAAGAAACAACATACAAAGGAGTGAAAACAGAAAAAGGTAAAATGAAAATTCATGAAGACACAATTGCGTCGACTCCATATCGACGCATGAATGATAGTGCGTCGACTTCTACTCAACGCAACCTCTCAGATGCCTCGACCTCTACTCGACGCTTGAATAAAGACGCGTCGACATCAAATCGACGCAACCTCCTCCATGCGTCGATACCAGATCAACGAAATCTGAGGAATGCGCCGAATATTAATCGACGCAACTATCAACATACGTCGAATAGATATCGACGCATAAAAACTCAGAGCAACATGAATACCTATATTCCAAAAATCTTCCATCTTAACCCTCATTCAGGACCCATTCATCCTGATCATGAGTTCTATCCTAATCAACATTCCTACCCAAAACTTAGTAACCAAAATTCCCATCCTAATCAAACCTTCCATGCTAATCAACACTGGTATCCTAGTCAACACTTTTATCCCTTTTTAAACTCAAACAAAAGCAAGGTACTCAAGTGTTACATATGCAACAAAAATGGCCACCTTGCCAAAAAGTGTTGGTACAATCAATCAAATTGGTCTTAAAACCCAGTCCTAGGCTAACTTAGAAACCTTTAGGATTAGGAAGAGATAAGAATAAATAAACACCTAACCTTTCTACACCTTCATCACCACCTCCACCACTCTCTCCTCATCACCAACCACAACATGAACCATCTGCATCCACAGAAACTCTCCTCACTCAGTGCATTTCATCAGCAGCTCAAACATTCCAAGCAATGCTGGATGAACACTGCTCCCAGATTCATTCCTCCATCCTACACATGCACACCCAAATAGATGGGGTCAGTGCCTCTGTGCAAAGTCTGAAGAACTCTCTCTCTTCCTCAAGAGTTACCAAGTCTTTCTTAACCTCCTTGGCCAAGAAGGTCAAGAAGGGGGAGAAGCTAAATGAAGAGCAGCCCTCCAATCTTAAATCTCCCTCACACAAATCCCCTCCTTCTTCAAAATGTGACAGTCTTGCACTGCTCAAGACAATTGGAAATGAGAAAGTACCTGAGCTACATATTGAAGAACAAACAATAGAGGTACTTAATATAGCAAGAGAGGCTGCAAATCAAGTGGTACTATTACAAGGGGAGGCAAGCAGGGCAGAAAATGAAGCTGAAAAGGAAGATGTGGCAGATGGTGAGAAAGACAAAGAAACTGAAACTCAGGAGGAGCTGGCCACTGCTATGAATGAAGCTGAAAATGAAAAAGGACAGCCAGATGCTGTGTCGACTGAAGCTGAAGCTCAGGTGGAGCCAAATGCTGTTTTAACTAATGCTGAAATAGAAACAGAAGGCTCTAAAGTTCCATTCCAGGGGGAGCACACCACTGTGACTTAGGGGGAGCTAAGGGTATAATCTGCTACTGAGAAAGAGCAACCCACCAAAGTGTTCAAAAGAAAAAGAAAGACTCCTCCTACTCCTCCTGAATAATGATTGAAAATAATGCTGATATACCTTACCTTATAGTTGAGTACTAAACTTGAAATCTGCTTATATAATTCTGGGAAGTGTGTTTATATGATCTCTCTTTCTAATTTCTCTTCTGATTGTTTGACATATTTCTGTTCTATATAATTGCCTTGCTAGTACACTTTCCCTCTAAATAGGGTTAAAACAAATAGGGGGAGATTGTTGGGAAAATGATTTCTCTTAACACCTAGAAATGAGTCAAAGAAAGAATTTTAACAATGAAAAACAAGACTAAGTAAATATGCATCGAATGGTATTCGACGCAACGTCGAACTGTAGTCGACGTTCTCTTCAGAATAAGTCGAAGTAACTTTAGGAAGATTTCGACGTATGTGTTGTCGACGCTACTCTGATTTCTAGTCGACGCATATGGAGAAGTCGACGCACCTTAGTCAACGCACCTTCCTTATTCTCCTCTCGACGTCCAGCCAGGATGAATTCGACGCTTACGTCAAAAGGTAATCGACGCACGTCGATTTATGTGACAAATTTAAATATGCGCCAGATCTCTTTCTTTCTTTCAGTAGATCTGATTTGTATGGAATAAATGTCAATATTTTATAGCCGTTCTGAATCATTCTTTCCTTATATCTGATTCTTGGCTAATTTGAATAAACTCATATGGACATTATTTGAAATCAGAATTGGTTCTTTCCTTCTACATAAATAAAAATTATGGAAACATTTTCATCTTTCTATTTTCTCTGGCTGCTAATTGATTATCCTCCTATAGTATTATTTTGAATTAACAGAGCTATAAATAAAGAGGAGGTCGGCAGAAAATCAAGAAGAGTGATCTACCACATACATTTGAAATAGAGGAAAAGCTCCCAAGAGAAAAGAGATAAATTGAGAAATAGCTCTGCAGCAATATTCAAGCACTTCTTCTTCTTCTGCTTCTGAAGTCACACTGCTGCAAATTCTGATAGCTCTCACAAAGAGAGAAAGGCTACAAATCTTCTTCTCTCTATAGAAGAAAGATTTAATTCACTTCTTGTGCTTCCAATCTTCTTGCTAGGAAGAAGATTCTTTCTTGTTTCTTATTCATTTCTTCTTCTTCTTTCTTTCTTTCTTACTTAAACATTGTAAAAGAGTTTTTAGAATCTCTCTCCAAAAATTTCAGTGTACTGGTTCTAAGAGTCTCCTTGTCAAAAGACTCAGTTGGTTCTAAGAGTCTCCTTGTCAAACGACTCAGGGTGGTTCTAAGAGTCTCCTTATCAAAAGACTCAGTGCAAGATAGTGAATTCCTACCAAGGGGGTAGAAGAGTGGACTACCCAAAGTTTGGGGAACCACTATATTTTCTTGTGTTGTGCTGTGATTTCTTTACTTGCTTTTATTCCCTTTATTTGTTTGATTCTTGTTGGTGTGTGGGAAGATCTAATCTGTGATCATACACATATATATATATATTAACTTTGCACAAAATATTTTTAATCTCTATTCACCCCCCTCTAGAGAATTCTAGTGAGGTTAATTGTGCACTTTCAATTGGTATCAAAGCGAGGTTGATCAAAAAAGTTAACTCCTTGATCAAAAAGATCCTACCTCTTATATATATATATATTTTTGTACAAAACTATTTTCATGGCACAAATGAAAGATTATTCTTCCACCAGACCACCAATGTGCAATCTTGAAAAGTTTGCAGTTTGGAAAACAAGAATCAGAATTTGTATGAACTCTATTGATGCTGACTTATTCAATATTACTGTGACAGGTCCCCCAAAGCCCTATAGAAAGGATGCAAGTGGCAATGTCACACAAACACTTGTTCCAAGATCTGAATGGATAGAAGATGAGAAGAAGGCAAGAACACATGATCTAAAAGCCATGAACATACTTGTCTCAACTCTATCAGATGACATCTTTCAAAGGGTTGTTGACTGCGAATCATCCAAAGAAATTTGGGATGCTCTCACAAAAATGGTGGAAGGAAGTGCTGATGAAAAGAAAGATAAGAAGGCCCTATTGATCTCTCAATATGAGAACTTCCAAAAGAAGGATGAAGAAAGCATCTCAGAAATGTATGACATATTCAGTCTGATCATCAATCAACTAAAAGACTTGGATAGAGAAATCTCTCTCTCAGAGATCAATGACAAATTGCTGATGAGTCTCCCAAGCTCATGGGACTCAAGGATATGGGCAATAAGAGACACAAGAGGTCAAAGGGAAATTTCAACAGATGCTCTCTTAGGAAAACTCAGATCCTATGAGCAATTGCTGAAAACTAGAGAAGAGGAGGAAAGAAGAGAAAACACTCCAATTTCCTCAAAAGGCAGGAACATTGCTCTAAAGGCAACAGAAGAAGGAACTCCTGTCACTGAAGAAGAACTATTCAGTTTCTTAGCCAGAAGATTTAAGAAATGGGTCAAGACAGATGGATCAAAAAGGAGGGAGTCAAAACCAAGGTATGACAAAACCCTCACTAAAGAAATTATTTGCTATTCTTGCAGGAAACCTGGACATATTGCCCCAGAATGTCCAGAGAATGCTGAAACAAAGAAAGATCTGAAAAAGAAAGATCTCAAGAAAAAGGGGAAGAAGAAAGAAAGAAGCTTTATTGCAGAAGCCTGGAGTGAAACAGACTCTGAGGACAGTTCACCCTCTAAGAGTGACAGTGAAGAACCTAGGCAAGAAGATCTATGCTTGATGGCCTTTGAAGGCTCAAAGAATGATGATAAATCATGGAGTGAAATAGGATCAGAAGAAAGCATATCTTCTGATGATGAAAAAGAAGATAGCCTTATTCTCATAGAGGAATCTGAGGATAAGGATGAGGTAAGCATGTTTGATGAAATAGATTTTCAAAGTGATAAATTTAGAAATGATTTTATGAGAATGTATCTAGATCAACTAAAAGCAACACAAGAAATCAAAGATCTAAAAGAACAAATCAATGTAGCTAAAAACCAGAGAAACAGAGAAATTAAATGCTCTAAAGATTATGAATTAAGGGCTAACATCATAGAAAAGGAGGTAGAAAAGGCTAAAATAGAAAATCAGTCCCTCAAGGATAAGGTTTCCCAGGCAAAGGCCTTTGAAGAATCAATAAACATGAGAAGCCAAACTCTTAAGGAAATCACTGAAAAACAAACAATGAGATACAAAAATATTGGACTAGGAGCTGATCCTTCAACCAGCTTAAATCCATCCAGCAAACCTGCTTGCATGATCCCTGTAAAATTCACAAAACCCATCAAATCAAACCAAGAGAAAGATTCATTAAATAAGGAAGAAGACCTCCTCAAGGAAATAAAACAATTTGATGAAACATTATATTACTCAGCTGATGATTCACAAACTTCATCTGAAAAGACAACTAAACCAAAAGAAACAACATACAAAGGAGTGAAAACAGAAAAAGGTAAAATGAAAATTCATGAAGACACAATTGCGTCGACTCCATATCGACGCATGAATGATAGTGCGTCGACTTCTACTCAACGCAACCTCTCAGATGCCTCGACCTCTACTCGACGCTTGAATAAAGACGCGTCGACATCAAATCGACGCAACCTCCTCCATGCGTCGATACCAGATCAACGAAATCTGAGGAATGCGCCAAATATTAATCGACGCAACTATCAACATACGTCAAATAGATATCGACGCATAAAAACTCAGAGCAACATGAATACCTATATTCCAAAAATCTTCCATCTTAACCCTCATTCAGGACCCATTCATCCTGATCATGAGTTCTATCCTAATCAACATTCCTACCCAAAACTTAGTAACCAAAATTCCCATCCTAATCAAACCTTCCATGCTAATCAACACTGGTATCCTAGTCAACACTTTTATCCCTTTTTAAACTCAAACAAAAGCAAGGTACTCAAGTGTTACATATGCAACAAAAATGGCCACCTTGCCAAAAAGTGTTGGTACAATCAATCAAATTGGTCTTAAAACCCAGTCCTAGGCTAACTTAGAAACCTTTAGGATTAGGAAGAGATAAGAATAAATAAACACCTAACCTTTTTACACCTTCATCACCACCTCCACCACTCTCTCCTCATCACCAACCACAACATGAACCATCTGCATCCACAGAAACTCTCCTCACTCAGTGCATTGCATCAGCAGCTCAAACATTCCAAGCAATGTTGGATGAGCACTGCTCCCAGATTCATTCCTCCATCCTACACATGCACACCCAAATAGATGGGGTCAATGCCTCTATGCAAAGTCTGAAGAACTCTCTCTCTTCCTCAAGAGTTACCAAGTCTTTCTTAACCTCCTTGGCCAAGAAGGTCAAGAAGGGGGAGAAGCTAAATGAAGAGCAGCCCTCCAATCTTAAATCTCCCTCACACAAATCCCCTCCTTCTTCAAAATGTGACAGTCTTGCACTGCTCAAGACAATTGGAAATGAGAAAGTACCTGAGCTACATATTGAAGAACAAACAATAGAGGTACTTAATATAGCAAGAGAGGCCGCAAATCAAGTGGTACTATTACAAGGGGAGGCAAGCAGGGCAGAAAATGAAGCTGAAAAGGAAGATGTGGCAGATGGTGAGAAAGACAAAGAAACTGAAACTCAGGAGGAGCTGGCCACTGCTATGAATGAAGCTGAAAATGAAAAAGGACAGCCAGATGCTGTGTCGACTGAAGCTGAAGCTCAGGTGGAGCCAAATGCTGTTTTAACTAATGCTGAAATAGAAACAGAAGGCTCTAAAGTTCCATTCCAGGGGGAGCACACCACTGTGACTTAGGGGGAGCTAAGGGTATAATCTGCTACTGAGAAAGAGCAACCCACCAAAGTGTTCAAAAGAAAAAGAAAGACTCCTCCTACTCCTCCTGAATAATGATTGAAAATAATGCTGATATACCTTACCTTATAGTTGAGTACTAAACTTGAAATCTGCTTATATAATTCTGGGAAGTGTGTTTATATGATCTCTCTTTCTAATTTCTCTTCTGATTGTTTGACATATTGCTGTTCTATATAATTGCCTTGCTAGTACACTTTCCCTCTAAATAGGGTTAAAACAAATAGGGGGAGATTGTTGGGAAAATGATTTCTCTTAACACCTAGAAATGAGTCAAAGAAAGAGTTTTAACAATGAAAAACAAGACTAAGTAAATATGCATCGAATGGTATTCGACGCAACGTCGAACTGTAGTCGACGTTCTCTTCAGAATAAGTCGAAGTAACTTTAGGAAGATTTCGACGTATGTGTTGTCGACGCTACTCTGATTTCTAGTCGACGCATATGGAGAAGTCGACGCACCTTAGTCAACGCACCTTCCTTATTCTCCTCTCGACGTCCAGCCAGGATGAATTCGACGCTTACGTCGAAAGGTAATCGACGCACGTCGATTTATGTGACAAATTTAAATATGCGCCAGATCTCTTTCTTTCTTTCAGTAGATCTGATTTGTATGGAATAAATGTCAATATTTTATAGCCGTTCTGAATCATTCTTTCCTTATATCTGATTCTTGGCTAATTTGAATAAACTCATTTGGACATTATTTGAAATCAGAATTGGTTCTTTCCTTCTACATAAATAAAAATTATGGAAACATTTTCATCTTTCTATTTTCTCTGGCTGCTAATTGATTATCCTCCTATAGTATTATTTTGAATTAACAGAGCTATAAATAAAGAGGAGGTCGGCAGAAAATCAAGAAGAGTGATCTACCACATACATTTGAAATAGAGGAAAAGCTCCCAAGAGAAAAGAGAGAAATTGAGAAATAGCTCTGCAGCAATATTTAAGCACTTCTTCTTCTTCTGCTTCTGAAGTCACACTGCTGCAAATTCTGATAGCTCTCACAAAGAGAGAAAGGCTACAAATCTTCTTCTCTCTATAGAAGAAAGATTTAATTCACTTCTTGTGCTTCCAATCTTCTTGCTAGGAAGAAGATTCTTTCTTGTTTTTTATTCATTTCTTCTTCTTCTTTCTTTCTTTCTTACTTAAACATTGTAAAAGAGTTTTTAGAATCTCTCTCCAAAAAATTCAGTGTACTGGTTCTAAGAGTCTCCTTGTCAAAAGACTCAGTTGGTTCTAAGAGTCTCCTTGTCAAAAGACTCAGGGTGGTTCTAAGAGTCTCCTTATCAAAAGACTCAGTGCAAGATAGTGAATTCCTACCAAGGGGGTAGAAGAGTGGACTACCCAAAGTTTGGGGAACCACTATATTTTCTTGTGTTGTGCTGTGATTTCTTTACTTGCTTTTATTCTCTTTATTTGTTTGATTCTTGTTGGTGTGTGGGAAGATCTAATCTGTGATCATACACATATATATATTAACTTTGCACAAAATATTTTTAATCTCTATTCACCCCCCCCCCTCTAGAGAATTCTAGTGAGGTTAATTGTGCACTTTCAATTGGTATCAAAGCGAGGTTGATCAAAAAAGTTAACTCCTTGATCAAAAAGATCCTACCTCTTATATATATATATATATTTTTGTACAAAACTATTTTCATGGCACAAATGAAAGATTATGCTTCCACCAGACCACCAATGTGCAATCTTGAAAAGTTTGCAGTTTGGAAAACAAGAATCAGAATTTATATGAACTCTATTGATGCTGACTTATTCAATATTACTGTGACAGGTCCCCCAAAGCCCTATAGAAAGGATGCAAGTGGCAATGTCACACAAACACTTATTCCAAGATCTGAATGGACAGAAGATGAGAAGAAGGCAAGAACACATGATCTAAAAGCCATGAACATACTTGTCTCAACTCTATCAGATGACATCTTTCAAAGGGTTGTTGACTGTGAATCATCCAAAGAAATTTGGGATGCTCTCACAAAAATGGTGGAAGGAAGTGCTGATGAAAGGAAAGATAAGAAGGCCCTATTGATCTCTCAATATGAGAACTTCCAAAAGAAGGATGAAGAAAGCATCTCAGAAATGTATGACAGATTCAGTCTGATCATCAATCAACTAAAAGACTAGGATAGAGAAATCTCTCTCTCAGAGATCAATGACAAATTGCTGATGAGTCTCCCAAGCTCATGGGGCTCAAGCATATGGGCAATAAGAGACACAAGAGGTCAAAGGGAAATTTCAACAGATGTTCTCTTAGGAAAACTCAGATCCTATGAGCAATTGCTGAAAACTAAAGAAGAGGAGGAAAGAAGAGAAAACACTCCAATTTCCTCAAAAGGCAGGAACATTGCTCTAAAGGCAACAGAAGAAGGAACTCCTGTCACTGAAGAAGAACTATTCAGTTTCTTAGCCAGAAGATTTAAGAAATGGGTCAAGACAGATGGATCAAAAAGGAGGGAGTCAAAACCAAGGTATGACAAAACCCCCACTAAAGAAATTATTTGTTATTCTTGCAGGAAACCTGGACATATTGCCCCAGAATGTCTAGAGAATGCTGAAACAAAGAAAGATCTGAAAAAGAAAGATCTCAAGAAAAAGGGGAAGAAGAAAGAAAGAAGCTTTATTGCAGAAGCCTGGAGTGAAACAGACTCTGAGGACAGTTCACCCTCTAAGAGTGACAGTGAAGAACCTAGGCAAGAAGATCTATGCTTGATGGCCTTTGAAGGCTCAAAGAATGATGATAAATCATTGAGTGAAACAGGATCAGAATAAAGCATATCTTCTGATGATGAAAAAGAAGATAGCCTTATTCTCATAGAGGAATCTGAGGATAAGGATGAGGTAAGCATGTTTGATGAAATAGATTTTCAAAGTGATAACTTTAGAAATGATTTTATGAGAATGTATCTAGATCAACTAAAAGCAACACAAGAAATTAAAGATCTAAAAGAACAAATCAATGTAGCTAAAAACCAGAGAAACAGAGAAATTAAATGCTCTAAAGATTATGAATTAAGGGCTAACATCATAGAAAAGGAGGTAGAAAAGGCTAAAATAGAAAATCAGTCCCTCAAGGATAAGGTTTCCCAGGCAAAGACCTTTGAAGAATCAATAAACATGAGAAGCCAAACTCTTAAGGAAATCACTGAAAAACAAACAATGAGATACAAAAATCTTGGACTAGGAGCTGATCCTTCAACCAGCTTAAATCCATCCAGCAAACCTGCTTGCATGATCCCTGTAAAATTCACAAACCCATCAAATCAAACCAAGAGAAAGATTCATTAAATAAGGAAGAAGACCTCCTCAAGGAAATAAAACAATTTGATGAAACATTATATTACTCAGCTGTTGATTCACAAACTTCATCTGAAAAGACAACAAAACCAAAAGAAACAACATACAAAGGAGTGAAAACAGAAAAAGGTAAAATGAAAATTCATGAAGACACAATTGCGTCGACTCCATATCGACGCATGAATGATAGTGCGTCGACTTCTACTCAACGCAACCTCTCAGATGCCTCGACCTCTACTCGACGCTTGAATAAAGACGCGCCGACATCAAATCGACGCAACCTCCTCCATGCGTCGATACCAGATCAACGAAAACTGAGGAATACGCCGAATATTAATCGACGCAACTATCAACATACGTCGAATACATATCGACGCATAAAAACTCAGAGCAACATGAATACCTATATTCAAAAAATCTTCCATCTTAACCCTCATTCAGGACCCATTCATCCTGATCATGAGTTCTATCCTAATCAACATTCCTACCCAAAACTTAGTAACCAAAATTCCCATCCTAATCAAACCTTCCATGCTAATCAACACTGGTATCCTAGTCAACACTTTTATCCCTTTTTTAAACTCAAACAAAAGCAAGGTACTCAAGTGTTACATATGCAACAAAAATGGCCACCTTGCCAAAAAGTGTTGGTACAATCAATCAAATTGGTCTTAAAACCCAGTCCTAGGCTAACTTAGAAACCTTTAGGATTAGGAAGAGATAAGAATAAATAAACACCTAACCTTTCTCCACCTTCATCACCACCTCCACCACTCTCTCCTCATCACCAACCACAACATGAACCATCTGCATCCACAGAAACTCTCCTCACTCAGTGCATTGCATCAGCAGCTCAAACATTCCAAGCAATGCTGGATGAGCACTGCTCCCAGATTCATTCCTCCATCCTACACATGCACACCCAAATAGATGGGGTCAGTGCCTCTGTGCAAAGTCTGAAGAACTCTCTCTCTTCCTCAAGAGTTACCAAGTCTTTCTTAACCTCCTTGGCCAAGAAGGTCAAGAAGGGGGAGAAGCTAAATGAAGAGCAGCCCTCCAATCTTAAATCTCCCTCACACAAATCCCCTCCTTCTTCAAAATGTGACAGTCTTGCACTGCTCAAGACAATTGGAAATGAGAAAGTACCTGAGCTACATATTGAAGAACAAACAATAGAGGTACTTAATATAGCA
Source organism: Dactylorhiza incarnata (assembly GCA_033032865.1). Classification (NCBI taxonomy): domain Eukaryota; kingdom Viridiplantae; phylum Streptophyta; class Magnoliopsida; order Asparagales; family Orchidaceae; genus Dactylorhiza; species Dactylorhiza incarnata. The sequence goes on along the minus strand of JAWHQI010000037.1, from coordinate 3,502,122 downwards.
AGAGAGGCTGCAAATCAAGTGGTACTATTACAAGGGGAGGCAAGCATGCCAGAAAATGAAGCTGAAAAGGAAGATGTGGCAGATGGTGAGAAAGACAAAGAAACTGAAACTCAGGAGGAGCTGGCCACTGCTATGAATGAAGCTGAAAATGAAAAAGGACAGCCAGATGCTGTGTCGACTAAAGCTGAAGCTCAGGTGGAGCCAAATGCTGTTTTAACTAATGCTGAAATAGAAACAGAAGGCTCTGAAGTTCCATTCCAGGTGGAGCACACCACTGTGACTTAGGGGGAGCTAAGGGTATAATATGCTACTGAGAAATTGCAACCCACCAAAGTGTTCAAAAGAAAAAGAAAGACTCCTCCTACTCCTCCTGAATAGTGATTGAAAATAATGCTGATATACCTTACCTTATAGTTGAGTACTAAACTTGAAATCTACTTATATAATTCTGGGAAGTGTGTTTATATGATCTCTCTTTCTAATTTCACTTCTGATTGTTTGACATATTTCTGTTCTATATAATTGCCTTGCTAGTACACTTTCCCTCTAAATAAGGTTAAAACAAATAGGGGGAGATTGTTGGGAAAATGATTTCTCTTAACACCTAGAAATGAGTCAAAGAAAGAGTTTTAACAATGAAAAACAAGACTAAGTAAATTTGCATCGAATGGTATTCGACGCAACGTCGAACTGTAGTCGACGTTCTCTTCAGAATAAGTCGAAGTAACTTTAGGAAGATTTCGACGTATGTGTTGTCGACGCTACTCTGATTTCTAGTCGACGCATATGGAGAAGTCGACGCACCTTAGTCGACGCACCTTCCTTATTCTCCTCTCGACGTCCAGCCAGGATGAATTTGACGCTTACGTCGAAAGGTAATCGACGCACGTCGATTTATGTGACAAATTTAAATATGCGCCAGATCTCTTTCTTTCTTTCAGTAGATCTGATTTGTATGGAATAAATGTCAATATTTTATAGCCGTTTTGAATCATTCTTTCCTTATATCTGATTCTTGGCTAATTTGAATAAACTCATTTGGACATTATTTGAAATCAGAATTGGTTCTTTCCTTCTACAGAAATAAAAATTATGGAAACATTTTCATCTTTCTATTTTCTCTGACTGCTAATTGATTATCCTCCTATAGTATTATTTTGAATTAACAGAGCTATAAATAAAGAGGTCGGCAGAAAATCAAGAATAGTGATCTACCACATACATTTGAAATAGAGGAAAAGCTCTCAAGAGAAAAGAGAGAAATTGAGAAATAGCTCTGCAGCAATATTCAAGCACTTCTTCTTCTTCTGCTTCTGAAGTCACACTGCTTCAAATTCTGATAGCTCTCACAAAGAGAGAAAGGCTACAAATCTTCTTCTCTCTATAGAAGAAAGATTTAATTCACTTCTTGTGCTTCCAATCTTCTTGCTAGGAAGAAGATTCTTTCTTGTTTTTTATTCATTTCTTCTTCTTCTTTCTTTCTTTCTTACTTAAACATTGTAAAAGAGTTTTTAGAATCTCTCTCCAAAAAATTCAGTGTACTGGTTCTAAGAGTCTCCTTGTCAAAAGACTCAGTTGGTTCTAAGAGTCTCCTTGTCAAAAGACTCAGGGTGGTTCTAAGAGTCTCCTTATCAAAAGACTCAGTGCAAGATAGTGAATTCCTACCAAGGGGGTAGAAGAGTTGACTACCCAAAGTTTGGGGAACCACTATATTTTCTTGTGTTGTGCTGTGATTTCTTTACTTGCTTTATTCTCTTTATTTGTTTGATTCTTGTTGGTGTGTGGGAAGATCTAATCTGTGATCATACACATATATATATATTAAATTTGCACAAAATATTTTTAATCTCTATTCACCCCCCCTCTAGAGAATTCTAGTGAGGTTAATTGTGCACTTTCAGCTTGAAAGTTTGAAAGCATGAATCCACGAAGTTCTGAACCCTTTTAAAAAAAAAGAGCTGTCTCCATCCGTTAGCTAGGTATCGCCAGAATCCGGTATCTCCAGAGGCTGCCACGTGTCCCACTAATTTGACGTTTCTGCGCGGAGTTGAGGTCGTGGTTGAGACGTGGGCTGTCAGATATACGATATCACTATCGAAAATTCGTTAGCTTGCGTAACTGCTGCATGTCGTATTGTTGCGGGAAGATCGTGCACTGTCGGATATCCGATATCACTATCGGAAATCCATTAGCTTGCGTAACTGCTGCACGTCATAGAGTTGCGGGAAGATTGTGGGCTGTCGGATATCCGATATCACTATCGGAAATCCATTAGCTCTAAACCGCTGGGAAGATATCGTGCACCGTCAGAAATCCGATAGCTCTCAACCGCTGGGAATAAATCGTGCACTATCGAAAATCCGTTAGCTTGCTGTCGAAAATCCGATAGCTCCAATTTCTGGAAAATCAGTTTAATGCTCCAATTGCAAACATGTTATCCTTGCACCTGTTATCTGCACACCATTAATCAAAAATAGGATCAAATACATTCGGGATTTGTTATTCTCAAACCGGACGAGTGCGGAACGCATGCTCCAACAATCTCCCCCTTTTGATAATAACAAATCCTTATAAAAATAAATCGAATAAATCCTATAGAGATATTGAAAACTATATCATGTGTGTACAAATGTGAACGTTTGATCTTCATGATCTCCCCCTTAATATGATATGATTTCCCCAAAATATTCTCCCCCGACATATAAACTCCCCCTACATATAAACTCCCCCTACATGAATGCTCACTTAAATAATTAAGTATTTTAAGTGATTTAAGTGATTTAAGTGATTAATTATGATTTCTTATTATCTTCTCCCCCTTTGATATTATCAAAAGTAATGAATAGAGACGAGGAAATAGTACCATAGAGATATGGAAGAAAAATAAGAAAGAGTATAGGGAAATTGGAGTACACTAGCGGAAGCCTTGTAAGTTATACGATATGAGAAAGGAAACCATAGATATTAGGCTAAGCATTCTAGTAATGTGTTATAATGTAGAGAAGCAAATATACTTAACCATGATGAGATTCAATTTCAATTATCAGAGAAAGACACATGAGAATATAGAATATTGAATCATTTCGGTCCAATTCTCATAAGAAGAAATTTTATAAATAACAATGAAGTATAGTAGTGATACTTTGAGAAAGAATACATATGAATATATTTAAAATATACATGATCATGGAATTGTTAAACATAACATCAATATACATAAAGCCAAACTTATGAACTTATAGAAACTTTGCAAGTATATAAAAGGACCATTTTGTTGTTGCATAACCAGACACTTTACAATTCTTTCCAAGGTGCTTAACCTCACAATGCTCATTAAGACTTATCAGGAGGCTAAGTAGTGCTTGGTGGAGGATCCTTTCAATTTTTTTTTAAATATTTTTGGCAAAATATATGTTTTGCATTTGAATTTGCCTCTTTTTGTTTTTGAATATTCATATATGTAAAGGATCTCCGAATTCACTTGCATGCAAAATGGTATAATTTGAATAAGTGCAAAGTAGCAAAGTTGAAGGTAGCATTTATGAAATGTATTTTGTTATGTTCGATCAATCATGATGTATGTATAAAATAAATGTTATTAACATGTATTAGCAAAGTAAGTGTTTGTGATTGCTCATTGTCATAGATAAAACATTTCTTATACTTAGAGGCATGCGAAAACAATTCTTTAGTACTGTATGAAAGTGTCATTTTTGATAACTGAACATTGAACATCATAAGCATGTGTTAAGCTATTGTTAGGCAAAATAACACATGAAGAAGCATTTATGCCAGATTAAAAAATTCCCTTATGAACATTTATAGAAACAGGTAATGAAGAAGCTAAGGAAAAATAGGTATTTAAATTTTTTTTGGGAGCTATCGGATTTCCGATAGCCAGATGTCGCCATCCGATAGCTCGGAAAAGATAAAAGGACGGGTTTCGTCATTTGACCGACACCTCACTTTAGATTTAGGGAAAATTCTGAGATCTAGAGCTCCAGGTGACAGAAAACTTTAGATCTAAGGTGAGATATATGGATTTTGCAAGTTTTGTTTAAAATTTCTCCAATAGTTTTGTGATTTTGATAATCCTCTTGGTTCTCATGGAGTTTTGTGAAGATAATTTGTAGAATGTTTAGTAGATCTAGACTTTTTAGATTTTGGTGTTTATAAGAGATTTAGATCATGTGATTTTGAAGTAAAATTAGAAATTTTTGTTGTATTTTTGTGTTGAAACATGATTTTCCTTTCTTTCTTGTTGTTTGTGTGGAGATCTAGAAGTTTATAGGTATCAACTTTATAGGAAAAAAAATGATGACAACAAAAAAAATTTTGAAGTGTTATAGGAAGAAGATGATGAATAGTGATTTTCACAAAATTTTGATTTTTCAAAAATTATATAAATGTTGAAAAATATTTTCTGTGTGAAAACTGTGTGGATTTGTGATAGGAAGATTTTTTTGTGAAAAAATTTTCGGAAGCATAAACTTTTAGCTATCGGATATCCGACAGAGGGGTATCGGATATCCGACAGAGGGGTATCGGATATCCGACAGGTCCATTTTGTTGTTTTTTGTTTTTTTTTAAACTTTTTATGTCTCATGCAGATATGTCTTCCAGTTGGAGATCGAGAAGGGGTGAGTCAGGAGACGCGCATTCTTCTTATCAAAGATTCCCGGGCATAGAAAAGGCCCAAATCGGAATTTCAAAAATTGTGGAATTTGATCTCCCCCGGCATGAACGAGTCTATTATATGCTGGCCGAGACAGGTATACTCTCGGTCATTATCCAAGACATTTTCTCCTCCTTTTTAGTCCGAGAATTTTATAATCACTTGAGGATCCGTCATATACCGATTTGAATGGAGGAGTTAGATCCAAAATTCAAGGCAAATATGTTGAGATCACTCCATTTGATTTAAGAAGTGAATTTGGAATAATGGAGAGTGAGAATGTGTTGGACATAGTGGAAAATTATAGACTTGAGAGAGATTGGACCCTAATGAATTTGTCTTTGCATGGAAATTCCACAAAAAACCTTATAACCACTATGACGACATTGACAGACGATGCTCGTCTTGTTCAAGATATACTAAGGCACACGATTATGTTGAATTCCGATGATACCCATAGTATTACGGCTCAACTAAGTCTTGTGACTTACTATATAGTGGAGAACGAATTATTTGATGTGGCCGATCTTCTTTTTTCTATGATTCGTTATACATTTCACCTCAAAAGTCCTGAATGGAAAAAGGCACACACTCTCCCATTGGGTGCGATTATCCAGCATATTCTATTCAAGAAATATACATGGATAGATCAAAGCTTTTATGTTGGAGATTGTGTTTCGGAAATATATCAAACGACGTGCATAAAGGGTAAGAAAAATCAAAGGAAGCTGCCTACTACGGAAATGAGAGAGCCTCCTATTGCACGTGGAGGGTCTAGGCGGGAGGCACTCGATTCTTTCCAAACTAGGTTGGATAGACATATCGAAGAGTTTCAAGAGCGTAGAAGGTCCTTCGAAGAACATAAAGTAGAGGTGAAGAAAGATCGAACGTGAATGCAGAAATTCATGAAGTTCCTTGTGAAAGGACTTAAATTAAAGCCTATGCCTTCTGAAGCCTTGGAATGGGAAGTGCCGACGGAGGAAGAGCCGCGTCGCCAATCGGTTAGTCAGGGTCGGCGGAGGAAGACAGTGATAAGGAGAGGAAATTATGATATTCCAGAAAGTAGTGGAGCAGGCAGTAGAAATGAAGAGGATTCAGAGTGAAGAAGACTTCTGGCAGCTATCGCCATCCGACATCCCACTGTCGCCATCCGACAGCTGCCCAGTCCAGATCTCTCTCTAATTTTGTGAATTTCTTTTATGAGACATTTTAAGTACCTTTTTATTAAAATTCTGTAATAATTTTTGATATTTGTACATGTTATATGATGGTGAATGTCTATGTTATGATTAAGTTTTTCTCCCTCTTTTTTTGAATGAATAGCTATTGTGATGGTTTTTTTGTTAAATTTTATAAGTTATAAATAGTGATATAATCATTGTGAAATGTCTAGGATTCCTAATTCTAGCCTAAGCATAGAAAAGCGGGAATCCGGTAATTATTTAGTGAATATATCCGCTAGTTGGTAATCCGTTCCTATGAAATTGATTTTTACATTACCCTTCTTAATATGATCTCTTAAAAAATGATGTCGGACATCTATATGCTTAGATATAGAGTGTAATACGGGATTATTAGTTAAGTCTATAGCACTTTTATTGTCACACTTTAATTCTACACTACTTTGTTGCATGCCAAAGTCTTCTAATGTTTGTGACCTCCAAAGAGCTTGGGCACAACAACTACCTAGTGCAATATATTCAGCCTCGGTAGTAGAGAGGGCAACAGAATTCTGTTTCCTACTCGACCATGATATAAGTGAGGGGCCGATAAAATGACAAGTGCCACTAGTGCTTTCTCTATTTAAAGAACATCCCGCATAATCTGAATCAGAAAAGCCATGTAAAATAAAGGAATCATTATGAGGATACCATAATCCTAATTTAGATGTTCCTATAAGATATCTAAAGATGCGTTTCACCGCTTTTAAATGTGACTCTTTAGGATTAGCCTGAAATCTAGCACATAAAAAAACGGCAAACATAATGTCAGGTCTAGATGCGGTTAAATATAATAAAGATCCTATCATGCTTCTATAAAGGGTTTGGTCAATTGAAACTCCACTTTCATCAATTTTAGTGATGTACTCATAGGAGTGTTTGCATGCTTAAGATTTTCAAATCCAAATCTTTTTAACATATCATGAATATATTTGGATTGACATATAAAAATAACATCATGTTTTTGTGTAATTTGAAAACCTAGAAAATATGAAAGTTCCCCTACCATGCTCATTTCAAATTCATTTTTCATAATTTGAAATACTTCATTACACAACTCTTCATTAGTGGCTCCAAAAATAATATCATCAACATAAATTTGCAAAATAACTAAATCATGATCAATTTGCTTAATAAAGAGTGTAGAATCCGCACTTCCTATTTTATAATCGTGCTTTAATAAATATTAAGTTAATCGATCATACCAAGCACGAGGCGCTTGTTTTAATCCATAAAGCGCTTTATCTAATTTATAAACATAATTTGGATATTTCTCATTTATAAAGCCAGGGGGTTGTCTTACATAAACCTCTTCTTTTATATACCCGTTTAAAAATGCGGTTTTGACATCCATTTGATATAATTTAAATCTTTTAAAACAAGCAAATGCAAGAAATATCCTAACCGCTTCTAATCTTGCTACGGGTGCTTAAGTTTCATCAAAATCTATCCCTTCAATTTGTGCATAACCTTTTGCAACTAATCTGGCTTTATTTCTAACAATTCTAGATTCATTATCAAATTTATTTTTAAAAATCCACTTGACTCCAACTACAGGACGATTTTTGGGTTGTTTTACAAGATTCCAAACCTTAATATGTTCAAATTGATTAAGTTCTTCATTCATAGCTAAAAACCAAAATTCATCATTTAAAGCGGTGGAAACATCTTTTGGTTCTATTTCAGAGACAAAGCAAAAGTATTGAAAATAAGACATGTAGCGATGAACGAGTACTAACCCCTTTTTGCGGATCTCCAATGATAAGCTCCTTTGGAAGATCCTTTGAAAATCTCAATTCACTTGGAGGCACATATTCTTCTCTTTCTTCTTCTTCTATATCTTCTTCTTCTCTTTCTCCTTCTCTTTCTTCTTCTTTTTCTTCTTGATTTTCTCACAGTTCTTCATCATCATTCACCGAAGGAAGGGGTTCATCTTCTTTTCCTGTAATTTTCTTTTCTACAATGAAGCAAACCCATCAAACCTAACATGAATAGATTCTTCAACTATTTTTGTTCTTTTATTAAAAATCCTATAGGCTTTACTAGTTGAAGAATAGCCAATAAAAATACCTTCATCATATTTTTCATCAAATTTTCCTAAGGAATCTTTAGAATTAAAAATAAAACATTTACCACCAAAAACTTTGAAATAAGAAACATTTGGTTTTTTATTGAAAATTAATTCATAAGGAGTTAATTTTAAAATAGGGCGAAGCATTACTCTATTAATTACATAACATGTCGTACTAACCGCTTCAACCCAAAAAGATTTTGGTAATTTAAATTCAGATATCATCGTATGGGCTAACCCTTGAAGAGTTCTATTTTTCCTCTCCACTACACCATTTTGTTGTGGTGTGCGTGGAGCGGAAAATTCATGTTTAATTCCTAACTCCGTATAAAAAGAAATAAACTTTTCATTTTCAAATTCTCCTCCATGATCCGATCGTATGCGTTTAATTTTTAACTCAAATTCATTTTGAATACGCAAACATAATTTTGAAAATTCTGAAAATGCATCGGATTTGGAGGTTAGAAATAAAGTCCAACAAAAACGAGAATAATCATCAATCAATACAAATGTATATTTTCTACCTTCTAAGCTAGGAATTTCAATTGGCCCAAATAAATCCATATGTATTAATTGAAGTGGCCTAGTGGTAGAAATAATATTTTTACTTTTGAAAGATGATTTTGAAAATTTTCCTTTTTGGCAAGGCACATATAATGAAGAAGATAAATTTTCATTTAACAATGGTAAACCTTTAATTAATTTATCTTTTGAAAGTTTTGTAATTAACTTGGCACTAATATGTCCAAGTCGCCTATGTCATAATTCTAATTCATCATTTTTTGATAAAAAACATTTTAAAGTAGAATTTGAAAAATCAAGAAATTTAATCATATATACATTATGACATCTAGGTGCGGTAAAAACAATTTCTTTTGTTTTAGAATTAATAATTTTGCACAAATTTGTAGAAGACTCAAATAAAACATCTAAACCCTTATCACATAATTGACTAATAGAAATCAAATTATGCTTTAATCCTTCTACAAATAAAACATTTGAAATTGAAAAATTTTTGTTACCCACAACTCTGATGCCGATGATTTTTCCTTTTCCATCATCTCCGAATGTAATAACTCCTCCTTTCTTCATCTCCAGGCTAAGGAACTTCTCTTTATTTCCCTTCATGTGCTTTGAACAACCCGAGTCCAAGTACCACACGTCTTCTTTGTCCTTAGCCTGCCAACACACCTAGAAAGAAGAGGTGAGTAAAGATCTGGTTACCTAAGTGGTTCCACCCATAGTATAGGTAGAAGCCTTAGGCACCCAGTTTGTTTAATTTTACTTTTACCTTTCCTCCAGCAAGAGTCCGTAGTGTGACCAAATCTATTGCATTTGGCACATGTAATGTATTGAGAAGAGTATAACTTTTCTGGACTTTTGCTGGATGAGGATGCAGTATTAGACAATTTACTAACTTCAGAATTTTTAAAAATAGAATTTCTGGACTTTTTGCTGTCGCCGGCGATAGTGGCTGTCGCCGGGCGATAACTTCCTGACGTGTATCCGAGTCCAAACATTCCAGATCCATGGCATTGGTATCCTAAGATCATATCCAGTGATCTTCGTCCCATTCAAAATTTTTTCATGGCTAGCGTTAAGTCATGAATCTGGTTTCTCATTTCTGTATTTTCGGATACTAGATTTACACATCTACGTTCAAAAGATTTCTTTCCCTCATGGACTTTGGAAATTGAAGATTTCAGATCTCTCTCTAAAATCTCATTCTTTTTGGTAAGAATTTTTATTGTAGAATGAGATTTGGAAAGAGATTCTTCAAGTTCTTTAATTCTTCCCAAAAAGTGATCACACTCTTGGCAAGAAATTTCTCTTTTTCCAATAGTCTTAATTTCATTAAACAATTTTTTGTTTTCTTTAAGCAAAATTTCATTTTCAGATTTAAGAAGATCATTATCTTTTAAACTCTTTTCAAAAAATTTGCAAGTCTTTAAAAATTCAGAAAATAATTCATCGTAGGTTGGAGGAGTTACCTCAGTGTCACTTTGGACACTGCATTCATCATCAGATATGATGCTCTTTCCCATTAAGCACATGTTGGCCTCCTCTTCTTTACTTGAGCTTGAACTGCGTGCATCCTCAGAAGTAGTATCATCCCATGTTTCCGCCTTCAGCACCTTCTTCGTCCCTTTATGCTTCTTTTCTTTAAGTTCTTTTAAGTATTTTGGACACTTGCTTCGAATGTGTCCTAACTTCTTGCAATGATAGCACTCCGGTGGCGGTCTCTCTTCCTCCTCATCGTCTTCCTTTCCTTTTTTCTTTCTAAACGTCTCCTTCTTAAAATACTTCTTAAATGAATTCCTCCTCTCTGGATTTTTCATAAATTTCCTACACTTTCTAACAAATAAACTTTCCTCATCTTCTTCTTCCTCCTCAGAATCACTACTTTCCTCCTTCTTAGATCTTAGAGCCAATCCCTTCTTCTTTGGCTCCATATACTCTTGTTGTTGAATTTTCAATTCAACTTCATGAGTTTTCAAGTTTCCAATCAGGCTTTCAATATTAAGAGCTTTAAGATCATGAGATTCAGAAATAGCCGTCACTTGGGGATTGAATTTAGGGGGGAGAGATCTAAGAAGTTTTCTTACCAAATCACCATTTGAGAAATTTTTTCTTAAAACTTTTGAGTTATTCACTATCTTAGTGAATCTTGTGTACATGGTATCCACATCCTCATCTACCTCCATCCTGAACTTTTCGAATTCTGACTCCAATTGGAAAAGCTTTGAGTCTTTCACCTGCGAGGTACCTTCATGAGTAATTTCCAATAAATTCCAAATTTCATATGCAGTTTGACATGCACAGGTTCTATTAAATTCAGTTTTATCAAGAGCACAAAATAATACGTTCATTGCTTTTGCATTATTTTTGCATTTTAATTTGTCCCGGTCATCCCATTTATCTTTGGGTTTTTCCATGACAACATCACCAATTGTAAAAGTAGGGTGAGTATAATTTGTTTCAACCATATTCCATACTTCAATATCTAATGATATTAAAAAACACCTCATCCTAGTTTTCCAATAATTATAATCGGAACCCGTAAATAATGGTGGTCTAGTTATTCCTTGCCCCTCGGAAAATGCATGATCATGGTGCGCCATAATTCCAGGTGGTTAAACCTTATAAGGAATTAACCTGGCTCTGAACCACTTGTTGGATCTTGTGGCGCCCTTAGAGGGGGGGGTGAATAAGGGCAATTAAGAACTTTGATACTTTTTGTAACAAATGAAACAATATATGAATATAGAGACAAATAATTGAATTTAAAAACAAGATTTTATTTCATCAAAGATAGTGAGTAGAAATAATTCCAATAAAGCTTGGAATCAAAGGCTTACAATTAATAAAATCTCTTGTCTCTTTTCACCGGTCCTTCTCCTAAGGACCGGTTGGCTATAGCCTATATCTCCCAAATAAGGACACTAGCCTCCCCCTAAATCAAATCTTGATCTAGACGCAGCACACATGGCGGCGATTTTCTCCCAAGCCACACAAGGACTTGACACCGTACACAAGACGATGATTTACCCTAGACCACACAAGGATCTAACACCACACACAAAGTGATGATTTCCCCTAAGCCTCACACGGACTTAGACGCCACACGCAAGACAACGATTTCTACAACGATTACAAGATGAATGTAAATATAAATGAAATACAAATTAAAAACCCCCTTTAGAATTTCTGGACCAAAGCAACGAAGAACCCTTGAGAAAGTCTCGTTGGAATGCGTGTACAATCTTCGGCTTCGATCTCTCTTTTCTTCTTCAAGGATGGGGATTTTCATTCTCTGGAGCTCTATAGACGATCACACTCAGGAAGAAGGCTTGAAAGTTTGAAAGCATGAAATCCACGAAGTTCTGAACCCTTTTAAAAAAAAGAGCTGTCGCCGTCCGTTAGCTAGGTATCGCCAGAATCCGGTATCTCCAGAGGCTGCCACGTATCCCACTAATTCGACGTTTCTGTGCGGAGTTGAGGTCGTGGTTGAGACGTATGCTGTCAGATATCCGATATCACTATCGGAAATCCGTTAGCTTGCGTAACTACTGCACGTCATATTGTTGCGGGAAGATCGTGCACTGTCGGATATCCGATATCACTATCAGAAATCCGTTATCTTGCGTAACTGCTGCACGTCGTAGAGTTGCGGGAAGATCGTGGGCTGTCGGATATCCGATATCACTATCGGAAATCCGTTAGCTCTAAACTGCTGGGAAGATATCGTGCACTGTCAGAAATCCGTTAGCTCTCAACCACTGGGAAAAAATCGTGCGCTATCGGAAATCCGTTAGCTAGCTGTCGGAAATCCGATAGCTCCAATTTCTGGAAAATCGGTTTTTTGCTCCAATTGCAAACAGGTTATCCTTGCACCTGTTATCTGCACACCATTAATCAAAAATAGGATCAAATACATTCGAGATTTGTTATTCTCAAACCGGATGAGTGCGGAACGCATGCTCCAACAACGGCCACGACCCGCCACAAGCATCCAGATAGCCTACTACGTCAATTAAAGTTACACGCCCCATGTCACGCCCGTAACCAGGGGGCATGTCATCCAATACACAGGCGTGACTCATCCCGCGCCACTTCCCGCCGAAGCTTCCCGCCAGCAGCCTGCTTTAAGTTACACACCCCAAGGTCACGGGCCTGACCTAGGGGTGTGACACGCACGTAACGCCAACAATTACTCCAGAAGGCGCCCTCTCCGCTACTGCTTTGATCACGCCCCTTACACGCCCCTTGGTCACGGGCGTGACCAAGGGCGTGTAACACCAAATCTTCAGCTATTTAAAGGGAGCTTCTCCAGATGATCAAGGACGGAGTTTTGGAGTTCTAGCTTATTTTTTTTGTACTGTTTTCTCACTCTTGTACTTCTTTCCCTTCTTGTACTTCATTTCAAAAGCTTGTAACTTTCAATTTCTAGTTGTAACTTCATTTGCAAATCAATAAAATAGTTCTTTTTCTCTTATTCTACTCTTTTTTTATCATGCTCTTCTTTATTTTCATTGATTCCTCCATCTCTATGAGTAGCTAAATTTCTATTAGTACTCGACCGAGATGATCCAAGGAAAATATAATTCATGATTTAATTTTTAGTTTGTCTTTCTCTTCCTTAGAATACTTAAGATTTATCCTTGAACTTTATTGGATTGAGATTATATTGTCGATATATAATTCTTATTCTTGTTTTCGTAGTCTAATAACCGAGAGGTTTTGAATTTGAATCGATCACTTCAAGGATAAAGAGAGTTGAATGCACTCCTCGAGAGATGATGACATAATTCTCCCGGAGTGGAGTCAAATCCAATAGAGGGGTTCACTACGATAATGTGGGTTTTAGGGATTTTGATTCTAGAGCAAAAGTTTGATTGATCAACCTAAACTCAGTTGAGCATATCCTCGAGAGAGGTACGTTCATAATTCGGGAACCTCCATAGTCAAGTCAGTTCTTAAGAGAATTAGAAGTTTTATTTATTATATTTATTTTCCAAGGTGATTCAAAGTTGAGTACTAGTCTTCTAACTCATAGTTTTTTAAAATATGCTATTTCACTTTCTTGCAAACAACCAACCCAAAGTTTTATTTGATAAGATAATGGAGATTTTCTGAAGTAAGAGTACTCAACTGCCCCGAGTCGAATACGACCTTGGTTTTTACAACCTATACTACATTCGATATGGTACACTTGCTGTTATCGTTTGCGGATAAAGTGTTCCTTCATCAAGTTTTTGGCGCCGTTGCCGGGGAATTCGGTTGATATTTTGAAAAAAGAAATATCTATTAATTTTATCTTTTCTTTTCTTATTTTCTTATTAAGGTGTAACTGAATTCCTGGAAAGGACGCTTTGGGCTTGAATTCCCATCACAGCCTCTAGTACCTTGCGAGCCATTCACCGGGTTGACCTTGGGAAGTCTAGGATTAATATTAAATCACCTAATTAAAAAAAATCAACAAAAAATATATATATATAAATAAAAATAAAAATATAATTAAAAATAATAATAATAAATATATTTATCTAAAATTTTATTTTACCTTTTTCTTTTTCCGCATCTTTTTTTCTTTTGGTTTTTGACCCGAGGAAACTCTTCAATTAATCTTGAATTTTGTTTTGATCTGGAAATCGAGCGCGCCTTGCGGCGACATCTCCGATTTAGTGATCTACCAATAATTCGCGAAGAGTCAATCAGAGAAACTAACGAAGATATAATGGACGACCCCGACCATAATGAGGCTCCGCTACGGATTATTTCCTATTATGCGAGGCCAAATTCGGAGGGAACCCAATCTAGCATTATTCGCCCGGCGGTGGAGAATAATAATTTTGAACTTTAAACTAGTATCATTCAGATGGTACATCAAACTGTCATTTTCGATGGCTTACCGGATGAAGATACTAATTTACATCTTTTAAATTTTTTGGAAATTTGAGATACGTTTAAAATTAATGGCGTCACCGATGACGCCATTCGTTTGCGTTTATTTCCTTTCTCTTTGCATACTAAGGCCAAGTAGTGGTTGGGGTCTCTTCCTAGAGGTTCCATCACTACATGGGCCGAGATGACGGAGAAATTCTTAACAAAATATTTTCCTCCGACAAAGTCCGGTAAATTACGTACGAATATTCTCTCCTTCACGCAAATAGACTTGGAGTCTCTCTATGACACATGGGAGCGCTTCAAGGAATTATTGCGGAGATGTCCTCACCATGCCCTTCCTTTATGGCAACAAGTTCAAACATTCTACAATGGTTTGAATCTCCAAACAAGGCAAATGATTGATGCGGCAGCTGGGGGAACTCTAAATAACAAAACCCCTGAGGCCGCTCAAGAGCTTTTTGATGAGATGGCCATGAATGCTTATCAGTGGAATGCGCCACGGTCGCGTTCTGACAAGCCGACCAGACTCTTTGAAGTCGAGGCCACCCCGAATTTAGCACATCAAGTAGAATGACTTACTAAGCAAATGGCGGAGATGTCTGCTTCCTCCGCCACTAATGGGGCTAATAATTATAATAATTATAATTATAATAATAATAATAATTTTATTCAAGAGCAAGTAGATTATATGGGGAACTCCTACCGTCCTCCATATAACCCGAATAATAATCTTCCTATTAATAATAGTTATAATCCGGGTTTAAGGAACCACACTAATTTTTCCTGGAGCAACCTCAATAATGCTCAGCTTCCATCACAAGTGAATCCTCCTGGATTCGCTCCACTACAACCACCCAAGACCCCTTCACTTGAAGAGGTCTTCACCAAATACGTTACCTCTAATGAGACCAACATCCAGAATATTTCCAGATATATTAAAAGCCTGGAAAATCATATTGGTTAGCTCGCCAAAATGTTCTCCGAACACCAGCAAGGAGCTCTGCCGGGCAATACTGATCCCAATCCAAGGGAGAGCACCAATGCAATAACCCTCTGTAGCGGAAAGGAGGTAACTTATTCAAAAAAGGTTGAGCCCGAGGTAAGCATTTCATCTTCTCCCCTGCAAGTTAATTCTACTTTGGCTCCGCGCATTATTAAAAGTCCTTCCCTTCCTTACCCTTCAAAATTTAAAGATGAACGCAATGAGGAGCAATACAACAAGTTTATTGAAATTTTAAAACAAATTCAAAAAAATGTGTCATTTTGCGAAGCGATCGCCCAAATGCCCAAATACGCTAAATATCTCAAAGATTTACTTTCTAATAAAAAGAAACTTGAAAATTTTTCGCGTATATCTCTAAACGCTGAATGCTCAGCAGTTTTATTAAATAAATTATCGCAAAAATTAAACGATCCGGGACGATTCTCCATCCCGTGCTTGTTCGGTAATTTCTTAATAAAACACGCCTTGGCAGATTTAGGCGCTAGTATAATTTGATGCCATTTTCATTATTTAAAAAGCTTGGTTTAGGCAATCCAAGCCCAACAAAAATCAGCATCCAATTAGCAAACAGATCAATAAAATACCCGATAGGGGTCATTGAGGATGTGCTTGTCAAGGTTGACAAATTTATCTTTCTGGTAGATTTTGTCATCCTAGACATTGAGGAAGACGTCGAAGTCCCTAATATACTCGGACGTCCTTTCCTTGCCACTTCTCGGGCAATTATTGATGTTAGTAATGGAAAACTTCTCCTACGAGTTGGGGATGAAGAGGTGATTTTTAGTATAAACAACTCAATGAGAAATTCTTTTTCTAATGACGTCTCTTGTTTTACCTTAGAATCTAATTTTGAAGAGGAAATAACGTCGTTTTCTGAAATAATTTCACCTTTATTTGAAAATCCAGAAATTACAAATTTATTTTGTCTAAAGCAAATAACTCGGCCTCTCAAATTAGAAGAAGTAAAATTGAATATTTCTAAAATAAAAACATCTTACGAGGAGCCACCGAGTTTAGAATTAAAACAATTGCCGGAACATTTAAAATATACATTCTTAGAAAAAGATTTAAAATTGCCCGTAATAATATCTTCCGCATTTAACGATTCGGAAATTTCTGAATTAATTAAAATTTTAAATAATCACCGCCATGCAATTGCATGGCAAATTTCTAACATCAAGGGGATTAGCCCCTCTTTTTGCACGCATAAAATAAATTTAGAAAATAATTCTCGCGGCACTATTCAGCCTCAACGACGCCTTAACCCCAATATGAAGGACGTCGTTAAGGCCGAAATTATAAAATTTTTAGACCCGGGAATTATTTACCCGATTTCTGATAGCACTTGGGTTAGCCCAGTGCAAGTCGTGCCTAAAAAGGTTGGAATAACGGTAATCACTAACGAAAATAATGAGTTGATTCCGATCCGTACTGTTACGGGTTGGTGAGTATGCATCGATTATAGGAAATTAAATGATGTTACCCGCAATGATCACTTTCTGTTACCCTCTATTGACCAAATCTTAGAACGCTTATCTGGTCATTCACACTACTGTTTCCTCGATGGTCTTCCGGGATATTTTCAAATCCCAATTGCGCCCAAAGACCAAGAGAAAAACACCTTCACCTGTCCGTTCGGCACCTTCGTATATCGAAGAATGTCGTTTGGTCTTTGTAACGCGCCGGCTACATTTCCAAGATGTATGTTGGCAATTTTTAATGAACTTGTAGAAGACGCCATGGAAGTTTTCATGGATGATTTCTCTGTATTTGGCGATTCTTTTACAAATTGATTAAATAATCTTGATCGTGTTCTTCAACGCTGCGAAGACACGAATTTGGAACTCACTGGGAGAAGTGCAACTTTATGGTCCAAGAGGGATTAGTCCTTGGGCATTAATTCTCAAGCAAAGGGATCGAGGTCGATAGGGCCAAGATCGAGGTCTTTGATAAACTCCCCCTCCTACTAATATTAAATCTATTAGGAGTTTTCTAGGACATGCGGGTTTTTATAGGCGGTTTATTAAAGATTTTTCAAAAATAACAAAACCGCTAACTCATCTTTTAGAAAAAGAATCCGCGTTTAATTTTGATGACGAATGTTTAAAAGCATTTAATAAAATTAAAAGTGAACTTATCAATTCTCCGATTTTAATCGCGCCAAATTGGTCTCTTCCGTTCGAAATCATGTGCGATGCTAGCGATTTTGCTGTAGGGGCAGTTTTAGGCCAGCAGGTGAATAAACATTTTCACCCGATTTATTACGCCAGCAAAATGCTAACAACTGCGCAAGCAAATTATACAACAATGGAAAAAGAATTTTTGGCAATAATTTTTGCGTTTGATAAATTTCGATCATATATAATGCTTTCAAAAGTTATTGTTTTTACAGATCACTCCGCTCTCCAGTATTTACTACAAAAAGGAGATGCAAAGCCTCGACTGCTAAGGTGGATCCTCCTACTACAAGAATTCGATTTGGAGATCCAGGACAAGAGGGGAGCCGAGAATGTTGCGGCCGACAACTTCTCACGGTTAGAGAATCTAGTTGCAGGAGCGCTTGGGGAGGTCAAAATTGATGACAAATTCCCTGAAGATCGCCTCCTCACCATCGAAAAGGTAACGACTTCTTCCACCCCTTGGTTCGCGGATTTGGCCAACTATTTAGTGGCCCGGGACCTACCAAAAGATTTTTCAAGTCAGCAAAAGAAGAAATTCTTTTCGGACTTGAAAAATTATTTTTGGGAGGACCCCTTTTTATTTCGTGTCTGCGCGGACCAAGTGGTAAGAAGGTGTATTTCGGGCGAAGAAGGCGTCCAAATTTTGCGGCACTGCCACAAAGGACCAACCGGTGGTCACTATCAAGCAAACCGAACCGCAAGGAAGGTGCTAGAGGCGGGCTTCTATTGGCCCTCCTTATTCAAAGACACTCACAATTTTGTGAGCAATTGTGATCGGTGCCAAAGGTTAGGTAACATTTCTAACCGGGACGAAATGCCCCAAAATATATTTTTAGAATACGAAATTTTTCATTTATGGGGAATAGATTTCATAGGTCCTTTACCCTCCTCTTTTAATAATAAATATATCCTTGTCGCGGTCGATTACGTGTCAAGGTGGGCGGAAGCACATGCTTTTCCCACCAACGACGCGAGAGTCGTCGTGAAGTTTTTAAAAAAATTATTTACGCGATTTGACACACCCCGAGCACTAATTAGTGATCGGGGCATACATTTCTGTAACAACCAACTTGCTAAAATTTTAGCAAAATATGGAGTTACACACAAGCTGTTAATCGCCTACCACCCACAAGCAAATGGCCATGTGGAAGTGGTGAATCGTGAACTTAAAAGAATATTAGAAAAACAGTGTCTGTTAATTGGAAGGATTGGTCATTAAAATTAGACGACGCACTATGGGCCTATCAGACAGCGTACAAAACCGCCATCGAATGTACGCTGTACCGGTTAGTCTATGGTAAAGCTTGCCATTTACCGGTCGACCTAGAACATTGCCCTTTTTGGGCGCTAAAATTTTTAAATTTGGATTTAGACTTAGCCTCCGAACATAGAAAAATGCAAATAAATGAACTAGACGAATGGCGCGCGAATGCCTACGAAAATAATAAATTTTATAAGGAGCGAAGTAAGTTTTATAATCATACAAAAATCAAAAATCAAAAAACTTTTTCGCCGGGAGATTTTGTCCTTTTTAATTCAAGACTTAGGCTTTTTCCGGGCAAATTAAAAACCTGATGGTCCGGACCCTTCATAGTAAAAGAAGTTTGGCCATACGGGACCGTGCTTATAGAGCACCCGGAAAAAGGCTCTTTTAAGGTCAACGGTCAGCGTTTAAAATTATACTACCCCGGCGACTTAGCGTCCAAAAAAATCGAGAAAATTCACTTCCCAAATATTTAAGAAAACGTCACTTAGTCAAGCTACGCGACGGTAAACAAAGCGCATTTGGAAGGCACCCCAACTTTATCCTTTTTATTTTGTTATTTCTTTTCTTGTTTGTTGTTCACTTTAATTCTGTAGGTGTTTGTCCGGCAACCCCGTCTACCAACCAGGGAAGCCCTCTTCACCCTTTAGTCATTTATTTTTTCTTTATTGTCATTTAAATTTTTTATCTTCATACTTTGTTTTAAACCTTGGGGACAATGTTTAATTTTAAGTATGGGGGTGTAGCATAGCATTTTTTTGAATTTTTTATTTCTAAAATATATATATATTTTTTATTTAATAAAATCAAATTTCTTGGAAAGGACGCTTTGGGCTTGAATTCCCATCACAGCCTCTAGTACCTTGCGAGTCCTTCACCAGGTTGACCTTGGGAAGTCCAAGAAAAAAAATTAGGAAATGTTCTTTTTGTTTAGTTTATCAAAACGTCCTAGCTTGCTAAATTGTAAGTTCTAAAGTAGACTTATTTTTCATATGGACTAAGAATTTTTTGTGCAAGAATATTTTTTTTTGAAACTTTTGAATAAAATTGTTGACTCATGTAGTGCTCCTAGTCATATGCATGTCTTTGAGTAGTGTTGGTGTAAAATTAAATTCTTGGCATAGATCTAAAATTATGTTTTATTAATTTGCGTAGTAATAATTTATTTTACTTTTAATTCGAATCTGGTCTTATACAAAAGTAGTTTAGGTGAGTGTGTAGAAGATTGTCAGAAAGCTATTACTCGAATCGAACAGAAGGGTGTCCTTTCTCGATGTCTAGAACTTGCCCCAAGCTACTTTCGAAACATGTGCACTTTAGTCAAATTAACCTTACGGAAATGATTTAGGCATTTCTTTGGATAGTTTGAGCCTTTGCACCCAACCTCGATTTACTACCATTGTTCACACAAATTTGAGCCTTGCACCTTTATTTGAACCACCCTCACCATTTCGTCACCAAAACTAAAAAGCCCAAATCCAAATGAACACTTGAAATTTTGAGCTAAATTATTGAAAAAAAAATTGGGTATTATTTTAAGAAGAAAAAAAATTTCATACTGATATGCAGCCTAGGTATGCTTATGCATACTTAGAATGATCCCAACTATGAAGAAAAAAAATATGGGTGTTAATTCAAAAGAAATATGTTTATATCAAAAAGCAAAAATCTCATAATGATATGCGTTCTAGGTATCCACATGCATACTTGGAATGATCCCAATTATGAATAATCGTGATATAAATGAAGGAGAATGAGAGTGTTTCCCTTAGCAAAACATGAGTATGGGGGTAAAGCTTCTCTATTTTGTGGTAGTCATTGTTTTCTTTTAGCTCAAAACTTTTCGTTTAAGTGGAGTACTCCTTCATATTTATCATAATTTACCTCACCCTCAAACCCAAGCTTTAAATTGCATCCTATTTAAGTCCTAAAGATCCATAATGTTGATATAGTATGGAGTGCAGTGGAGAACGTGCAAACAGGCAAGCCTATGACCGTCGACATTGATGGATTTCTTTGGAGGCCACCCCAAGCGTCAACGTCTAGTAATTTAAAAATCTCAGCAATCACGCTATTTTCTCCCTTTACATAACTTTTTGATTGACCGTCGACTGATTTTAAAAGTGATAATAAATAATTATAACGCGTTTTGAATTATTTCATAAAATAGTATTTATGCCAAGAACATCTTTTTACTAAAATATCTACGCATGCCGGCATAATACTTCGCATTTTACTCTCTAGTTTTCATGATTCTTTCTAGCATTAGTTTTTCCTACCCTTATGATGAATGGTTTGCTCGGGACTAGCAAACGAGTAAGTATGGGGGTGTTTGATGAGCAATTTATATACTCATCTTTTAGTATAAGTTTAATGTATTTTTAATATGAAATTATATTGTTTTTATGTTTTTCTCATTTAATTAATAATCTTTTCAATTCTATAGTCTAACTTAGGATTATCTTATATTTTCAGGTTTTCTGAAAATTTTGGACGAAATTTACAAATACACGCCCAAGGTCAAGGGATTGACCAAGGGGCGTGACAGCCTAGAGGTGTTCCAGACCTGTTTCCGCCACTACGGGGGCATTCCGTGGAGTTCCGCCAAGAACACGCCCCAAGGTCATGGACATGACCTAGGGGCGTGACACAGTGTCACGGCCGCGACCTGCCACAAGCATCCAGATAGCCTGCCATGTCAATTAAAGTTACACGCCCCAGGTCATGCCCGTGACCTGGGGCATGTCATCAAATACACAGGCGTAACTCATCCCGCGCCACTTCCCGCCGAAGCTTCCCGCCAACAGCCTGCTTTAAAGTTACACGCCCCAAGGTCACGGGCGTGACCTAGGGGCGTAATGCCAGCAATTACTCCAGAAGGTGCCCTCTCCGCTGCTGCTTTGATCACACCCCTTACATGCCCCTTGGTCACGGGCGTGACCAAGGGTGTGTAACACCAAATCTTCAGCTATTTAAAGGGAGCTTCTCCAGATGATCAAGGACGAAGTTTTGGAGTTCTAGCTTATTTTTTTATACTGTTTTCTTACTCTTGTACTTCTTTCCCTTATTGTACTTCATTTCTAAAGCTTGTAACTTTCAATTTCTAGTTGTAACTTTATTTGCAAATAAAAAAAATAGTTATTTTTCTCTTATTCTACTCTTTTTTTATCAATTCCTCCATCTCTATGAGTAGCTAAATTTTTATTAGTACTCCACCGACATGATCCAAGGAAAATATAATTCATGATTTAATTTTTAGTTTCTCTTTCTCTTCCTTAGAATACTTAAGATTTATCCTTGAACTTTATTGGATTGAGATTATATTATCGATATATAATTCTCATTCATGTTTTCGTAGTCTAATAACCGAGAGATTTTGAATTCGAATCGATCACTTCAAGGAAAAGAGAGTTGAATGCACTCCTCGAGAGAGGATGACATAATTCTCCCGGATTGGAGTCAAGTCCAATAGTGGGGTTCACTACGATAAAGCGAGTTTTAGGGATTTTGATTCTAGAGCGAAAGTTCGATTGATCAACCTAAACTCAGTTGAGCGTATCTTCGAGAGAGGTACGTTCATAATTCAGGAACCTCCACGGTCAAGTCAGTTCTTAAGAGAATTAGAAGTTTTATTTATTATATTTATTTTCCAAGGTGATTCAAGTTGAGTACTAGTCTTCTAACTCATAGTTTTTTAAAATAAGCTATTTCTCTTTCTTGCAAACAACTAACCCAAAGTTTTATTTGATAAGATAATGGAGATTTTCCAAAGTAAGAGTACTCAACCGCCCCGAGTCTAATACGGCCTTGGTTTTTACAACCTATACTACATTCGATACGGTACACTTGCCGTTATCATTTGCGGATATAGTTTTCCTTCATCACTACACCATAACAAACATCATTCATAAATATCGAACAACAATTGTTCTTAATTATAAATGAAAAACCTTTCATGTCAAGACATGAAATGGATATAATGTTTCTAGTTATGGCTGGAACAAAATAACAACTATCTAATTCTATTACAAGCCAAGTGGGCAAAGAAAGACAATAGACACCAACGACAATGATGGCAACTCTTGCTCCATTTCTGACGCGCAGGTCTACCTCCCCTTTACCCAGCATTCTTCTCCTTCTCAGTTCCTGCACATTTGTATAAATGTGAGAACCGCATCTGGTATCCAATACCCAAGATGAAGGAGCAGAAAGGTTTGTCTCTATAATGTAAATACCGGAAGTGGAAGTCACACTTCACTTCTTCTTTTGCAGATCCTCAATATAGAGGGTACAGTTCTGCCTCCAATACCCTGCCTTACAGCAGTGGTGGCACTTTCCTTCCTTTGCCGGACCTTTCTTTTTCAGTGCAGAAGATTTGGGATCAAGATGAGACTCCTATTTTTGTCTTCTTGGATCCCTTAGTCTTTCCCTTGCCTTTATGCACCATTAGTATGGGGCTAGCAGGCTTGACCTCTTCATATTATTTTCGGCAGTTCTCAACATGCCTAGGAGCTCAGGCAGTGTCTTGTCTATTTCATTCATGTTATAGTTCAAGACGAACTGCTCATAACTGTCCAGCAACGATTGCAGGATCAGATCTGTGGCCAACTCTTGGCCCAAGGGAAAACCCAGTCTTTCAAGGTTCTCTATATACCCAATCATCTTGAGTACATGAGTCCCTACTGTGTCTCGAGCTCCCATCTTGCACTAAAATAATGCCTTGGAAATGTCAAACCTCTCTTGTCGAGCTTGCCCCTCGAACATTTTTCTTGAGGTGCTCGATTATCTCATAACCACACATGCTCTCGTGTTGCTTCTGAAGCTCAGAGGACATTGTAGCAAGCATGAGACATTCCACATCCAAGGTATCATCCTGATACTTCTTGTAAGCATCTTTGTCTGCTCGCGGAGCATTCCCGGTTGGCTCTATATGGGCATCCCTTTCAAAGACATAGAGCTTGCGCTCTTGCCTGAGAACAATTCTCAGGTTTCTGTACCAGTCAAGGAAGTTCACCCCATTGAGCTTTTCCTTCTCAAGGATGGCTCTCAGGGACAAGGTGGAGTGAGATCCACTTGCCATGAAAATTCTATAATGAAATCGCAAAACTTTTAGAATTGTATTTCAAAATACATTTTATATTAATAAGGATTTTTATTAAAAGCTCCCACTATTTTAATCAAATTGACAACCCTTAATTTCGATTCGGAGAGTTTATGCGACCTACTCTCTTAGTGGACAAGATCCATATTTCACCAACACAATGAGTCCTCTTTTGCGTTCCTCTCATAATGCGGTTATTTAGGTAGACAACACTTGTCAATTGCATCACTATGCAACTCTTGTATGGTTGGTGAATAACTTTATTCGCATCCATCATATGGAGCATGCCAACCCTATTCCTCTAGGCACTCAACCTTTGAGGTCACATAGTTAAGATAGACCCGACGTCGATAGTGGGATATCACAATTATCCGATCGCACCCTTACCAAGATAGATTAATGCACCTTGCTTTGGCAAGCCCACACTTCATCGATAGAGTTAGGAAGAGTGTCATCCATCGGAAGGCGTCCGTATACTTAATATTGGATAAGGGATTTTATTTTTTCAATTGATGAACATTTCATCGCGATTAACATTTAATCACCGTGCACATTCACAAAATAGAAATACAATATTCGCAAATCAAATACATCCTCTATGTGCACATAATAAAATTATCAACACTTTTGATAAGAGGGGCTAAATCTGAACATTTAGAACACTTCTAAATCTTCAGATTTACATGCATTGAACACAGGAACAACAACTCCACTTATGCAGTAGACAAGCTCGTCTCTCTCTATCAAATTCAAAATCCATGACATTTGGTTTCACAAACTATTTTGAGGGACGGTTACTGCAAAGGACTTACAATCTCTGAAACAATGAAATTGCAACACAATCAGATGCATTCCTGGCGGTGTTCCAAGGGGCCGCGCCCCTGGAGGGGTCTTTGGAGCAGAGTCCCTAATGGGGTCCAAGGGGCAGCGCACCTGGCGGTTGTTAGAATGCTTCTAAATTTCCTGATTTACACGCACTTGACCGCAACCTATCTCTGATACCACTGTTGGATTTTCTATATACCATTCATAATGATAAAAGCATTTCAAATATGCGCAGCGGAAGAAATAATAAGAACAACCTAAGAGTAAGGATCTTGCAAATTTCATGAATCAAAAGATTAGGAAAGCAAAATGTGATATACCTTTCGGGATTGAGTCAATACTCAACCAAGATGCTCCAAGTTGAAATCCGGTAGACGAACTTCGAGTTCCAAGAACCGAAATATACAGGCCCCTCTACAGAGATCCACACAAGGAAGGAGAACCCCAATGCCTTGTCGCACAAGGTATGGGTCGGAGAAGGAAGGTCCTATGCATCCCCACGAACTGCTAGGTCCGTTGAAGGGGAGGCGACAACAGTCGACGATGAGGAGGTCGGTGGACAGGGCGAGAAGTATCGGAACACTTCCATCTTCGGCCTTTCTAAGAGACATGAAAAGGATCGATTCGTTCTTCTCTTAGAAGACCTAATCACGTCTCTTTTATACGCAAGGCATAAAATAGGTTATCCGCAGACCAGAGGAAAAACAGAACAATTCTGCCAGGATTTAAATTCATCGAATGTATTATAATTCGACTAAACACTTTAGACGAATTATCTTAAATTCGACTAAACAATTTAGACGAATTCGAATAGACAATTTTGAAAGTGGAGGTTAGATCTTAAATTAACTCTAGAGGGGGGGTGAATAGAGTTTAAAACTTTTCCCTTAGTTTTATAGCTGAATTCAAAATACTGATATAAGTATATGTGTAGAGAGTGAGTGATAAATAAAAACTGAAATAAAAATAATAATGAAAATAACACACAACACAACACAGAAAAGAAATCAAACACAGAGGACACAAGGAGCTATAGTAGTTCCCCACTAAACTTGGGTACGTCTACTCTTCTACCACCCTTGGTAGGAATCCACTAGGATTTTTGATCAGGTGCCCTCACACCAATGAGCTTTTGATAAGGTGCCCAAAAACCAACTAGATTTTTTGATCAGGTGTCTTGCCACCAATGGGGTAAACTTTTGAAGGGAGTTTGAACCCTGTACAGAATGAGATGGAGAGGGGTTTAGATGTTCTTCTCTGTCAAGATGTATAGAGAAGACTCTAGTGGATTTGATATTGTAGAAAGGCTCCTCTGTCTGATTGAAGATGTTTGACAGTTTAATGTCTGGAGCTTTCTCTTTTGAAGAAATGATCTTCCTGTAGATGATTAAACTGAGAGAACAAGTTCTCCAATTTGTTGTTGCTCTTTTGAAGATCTGAAAGCTTGCAGTAGAGATCTAAGAGAATGATCTTGATGATGTTGTTCTCAGAAAATGAATGTGCTGCTTTGAGGAAGAAGAAGATGATGTTCTTTTTTTTCTTCTTTCTCTTCTCTTCCTGAAGCTTTCTCCTTTCTTGATTCTTATTTTGCAGCAGGAAATCTGAGAGATGGTGTAGCTGTTCTCAGAAAATGTGTGCTGCTGAAGGAGGAAGAAGATGAAGATCTGTTCTCTGAATAATGCTGAGGAGGAAGAAGACGATCTGTCTATTTTTGTTCTTTTTTTCTTCCAGTATATTTCTCTCTCTTCCTTTTCTGTAGTTTTCTGTACAGCAAATATGTAATATATTCTATATTTGATTTGTCGTGTAAGCTTGTGTATTCTGCTGTATATCTTCTGCCTTTTCTATTTTCAAATTTCAGACAGCTATTAAATGCAAATCCCTTATCTTAAGGAATATAATTTATCTGAGAAGATATTCTGGGAACAGTTCAGCTGCAGCGCCGTTTGCCTTTTCCTTTTCCACGAAATATCCTTTTCTGCTGGATGTCAACGACTATAACTTGAATAAATAAAAGGAGATATATTTTCCTTACTTGATCTGACAGAAGGAGCCATTGTTGTTAGTCGAACTGAGTTCAGAGAATGAAATGAATATAATATTCTGAAATAAATTTGAACTTAAATAATAATTCTTCGATCTGAATAAAATTCGTCGAACTCAGATTTGTCGACATCAAAATTTTCGTCGAACACAACATTTACTTCGTCGATCTTGCTGGAATAATTAAATTTGTTGATCTGTGAGAACTTTCGTTGAACTGAAGGTATTCGTCGAACTCAGATTCATCGACCGGAAGTATTCGTCGACCGCTGAGCCTGGACAAAATCGTCGACCGCTGAGCTTGAACAAAATCGTCAACCGCTGAATATAATTAGTCGAGCGCTGCACTTAGACAAATTCTTCGACCGTTGAGACGGGTTCGTCGAGCGCAGAGCGCCGTTTGTCGAACGCAGAGAACATGTCGTTCGTTGAGCGCAGAACGCAAGCCGTTCATCGAACGCAGAGAGCTTGACGTTCGTCGAACGCAGATAGTCGTTCGTCGAATGCAGTGTGGAGTTCATCGAATGTAGAATCTAAATGAAATCTCTAGTTCTAACAGCCTAAACTCTTGACCCATAAACTATACATTGGGGTCAACTTTGTCCTTAGTAAACATATAGTGATCCTAGCCCAAATCAGAAATAGGGTTGTTCCAACAAATTTTGACTAAACACTTTAGCTGAATCATCATAAATTCATCTAAACAATTTAGACGAATTCGAATAAACGAATTGACATAGTTTTGTCTAAACCCTTTAAACAAATTTGTCTCTTATAAATCCATTCGTCGAAACCCTTTCGACGAATTTGCTAAGTCCTATAGAATTCGTCTAAACCTTTTAGACGATTCATCAATAATACTTATTTCCCGTTTGAGACATTCTCAATTCAATACTGAACAGTCATAGGATTGGTCCTCCACTCATATACACTATGAGTAAGGACAACACAATCCTTTCTCCAACTCCTCGAAATGCTTTTATGTACAACCCTAGAGGGTCATATTGCGTTGGCAGTAAGAATAACTGTAGATTTCCTTGAGATCACCTCAGAAACTTCAACAATCGTGGATAAAGATAAGATGTCTCGACGATATCGTCTTGAAGAAGAGGTATAATCTTGAAGATTAAATGACATAACTCTTTTAAGTCATGAAGAAAGGTTCATGTGGACAAACATCGGTTAGAAGACCTCACATTGGTTTGAAGGCCTCACATCGTCTAGAAGATCAAGACGATATCGTCTTGAAGAAAGACTATCAGCCTGATGAAAAAGTCTATGTCTTATTAGAAGAAACATCTCGACGATATCGTCTAGAAGAATTAATATCGTTGAGATATCTAGTAGAGTCGTGAAGAAGGAAGTATGTCGATGATATCGCCGTGAAGTATATCTGTCGTTTACACTGATCAAGACGATATCATCTTGAAGGAATGTTATCGCCTTGACAGTTGTAGAGCTGCATTTTTTGCGCAAACATTATTGGAAATTAATATTCAGGGAATGTGCCCGACGACTATCTTGTGCATAAATTAAGGAGAAATAAATGACTTATTCTCTACAAAATATAGTCGTTGCATAGTATTTAATGAAGAAATTTATTATTTCTATATTCTGCAAGTTCCAAGAACGGCTAGTAATTAATGATGAAATATTGCCAATTCTTCTAGACGTTTCAAATGGGAAAATTGATTATGAAATAATCAACAAGGACTTTTATGCAAAATTACAGAGCAATATAAAAGGAGACATTTTTTATGTACGTCGCACACTTGCTTAGTATTCTCTGTCA
The DNA here is from genome assembly GCA_033032865.1 of Dactylorhiza incarnata. Taxonomy (NCBI): domain Eukaryota; kingdom Viridiplantae; phylum Streptophyta; class Magnoliopsida; order Asparagales; family Orchidaceae; genus Dactylorhiza; species Dactylorhiza incarnata. The sequence continues at coordinate 3,473,540 of JAWHQI010000037.1, read as the reverse complement.
TGTTTATTCACACACATACTTCTTGAAGAGAAAGAAAAGAATCAACAAAAGAAGAATACTTCAATGCAGCTGTGATGTGAAGGTCTAGAGAAGATTCTAAAGAATGGTTCATTGATCCACAAGATCTTTGGGTTTATTGTTACAAGAAGAAGAAGACCTGTTTTCAATGTTTTCACCCCAAAGTCTTTTATTCTACAACAATCTTTCTGTATTACTTTGTAGGGTTCTTTGTGAGCCTGAGCTGGAAGGATCTTGTGATAGATATGAGTTGGTAGGGTTGTTAGTGAGCCTGAGTTTGGCAGGATCTCATTGAAGATCTGAGTTACTGTAAGACTTATAATGTCTAGTCTTGGTAGGGTTCTGCGTGAACCTAAGTTGTAAGATCTATTTATAGAGAAAAGATCTAAGGTGGAGAAGTTGCCTAGTCTAGCTCATTGCTAGATAGGTGGGAGGGACAATGGACTACCTCTAGACACATTGTCTTTTAGGGAACCACTATAAATTTTGTGTGTTTTCTGTGATTTCTTATGTGCTGTGATAGTTAAATTTAAAGTAGCAAATAATCCTGAAAAACACCTAATCACCCCCTCTAGGTGTAGTTTATAGACAACCCATATCTTTCAAAAGGTGATAGAGACACCTTGGAGATTCAACACTGATGGCCCTGAAGAGTTGGTCGATAATTCAACAACATTATAGGCCGACAATTTCTGCATCCTCCATCAGCAATTCTTCTTGCTGTCCTTCAGGAGGAGCAATGACAGTCTCATTCGCCACATCCACCTTTGCCGAGGCCTTGGAGGCCTTGACCGTCAGCGCCTTCTTGGAGTTAGCAGTCTCCTTCCCTTCACCCTTTCCCTTTGGGGAAGCTACCTTGGGCAACCCCTTGTTCAGTGCTTGCTTGGCCAGAATAGACAGCATGCCCGCCATTAAGAGATCGCCTTGGTCTGAAAAAGAGTGATCACTGATAGTTCAAGCTCGCAGTTCCTTCCAAAAAGTTCTGGATTCTTAAGCCTTGAAGTTGTATTTATATATTCTCCTGCATTTATGATGGTCGTGGTCTCAGCGGTCAAAGAGAACATTTTTGAAGTTCCAGCGAAACTTGAAAATATGTGGGGAACATGTTTGCCCGAAAGCCCGCAACCTCTCTTTTCCGATCAGAATGGTCAGTTCGAACGGTCACAATTTTGTGAGACCGCCCAGACCGCCTGTCTCGTCTCCAACAATTTTCCTAAGGCACAAGCGGTCATGCTGCAGCGAGATCGCTAGACCGCACGGTCTAAGGTTTTTTCTTCTTTTTGTTATTAGCACCCCCTGTTTCTGCCCAAGTTCTCTTGTACCCTGGGCAGCCCACAATTTTTGGATCTGCCCATTTGGGCAGCCTTCGCTTCTATAAATATAGGGGTAGTGGTACCAGAAAAGGGACTTTATGCTTCGAGCAAATCTGTGCAAGCGGTCTCGATTTTTATCACCTTTTCTACCTCTCACCCTTACCTATTTTGGACCCTCCATGTAATCTTTTTTGAGATCAATCGAAGCAGCTTTTCTCTTGGAGATCTCTTCTCTGGCATTCCTCGTCCCAAGTAACCTGCACTCCTTAGTCCTTCCCCATCTCTTTCTAGTGTGAGTTTTGGAGGTACATTTTTTGTGCCAATAGTTTAGATGCCATGATAATCTTTAAGACGATTTGTCATAGTGTATTATTCTACTCGAATCGTCTACATGAATCGTTTTGGTGACTGATAGTCTACAAGAAGATATTTCACGCTTTATTCTTCTAGGCAATTTGTCTACACGAGTCATTTTGTAATCTCTTCTTCAAGACGATATTTCATTCCTTCAGCCTTCTAGTTGATTCTTCTACACGAATCGACTTAATCTTTCTTCATAGTCTTCAAGATGACACTTTGCTTATTGCGCCTATTAGTTGAATCTTCAGCACAATTTGACTTAATATACCTTCACAGTCTTTAATATGATATTTAAGCTCTCCGAACCGAATTGTCTTGTTATTCATGAAATGTCGTCTTGTTTTCTCGATGACATTTCAAGTGACCAAGATGATAATTGACTTAGTCAATTTCTTCCTTCATATAAATCCTTCAGACTATATGTAGCACACTTCTAAGATGATAAGGAGGTATATCAACCTTGTCAAGATAATATCGTCTTGGAAAGTATTTCACCAAGACGATTTTTGGATATTCTAATTATTCGTAGACAAGATGATAAAGGTAATGATGTGAGTATACAAGATGATATCGTCTTTGAGCTTGGAGTCTTCAACATGATATCAAGACGTTCACTCTATAACATCCCAATTCGCGCTAAGCCCCTCATGAGAGTTTTGTGTCACCGGGAGTTTACTCGGGCTAGGTAAAAGCCCTAGGACCCTGAGGAGGTCAGGTTTGAGTCACGGTCAGCAAGGGTGGGTGTAGCACTCCTATTCCCTAAAGGAAAGAAATAAGAGAAGAACTTATGGAAGAGAGCTAGCGATGGTGGTAGCGATAGCGCCGGCGGTAGATTCCAAAATGATGTGTGACCTATCTTGTTGTCGAGAAGAGTGCTATGTCGTCGAGAAGGGTACCCTGTCGTCGAGAAGGGTACCATCTCGTCGAAAGGGGGTTGGTTCTCGAAGTTGTCATCAATACGCTAGCGCCGGCGGTAGCGTTCAAAATGATATGTGGCCTAGCTTGTCGTCGAGAAGAGTACCATGTCATCGAGAAGGGGTACCTTGTCATTGAAAGAAGGTTGGTTCTCGAAGATACCATCATTACGCTAGCGCCGGCAGTAGCGATACCGCCAGTGATAGCTTTCAGGAAAATGTTGACAGCAGAGATATCTTATCCTTGCTTATTTCAAGTCTGGGAGGTGGCTTAGGCCAATAAGATAGTGACACATGGATGGATTTTCCAATCCAAAGCATGGGAAATGTTTTCCCCATTAATTCTAGTCAAATCATCCTCCATTTTCTCTCTCCTCCCTTAACCTTGAACTTCACCCCTCATCCAAAGGCTGATCATTTTTCTTCTTCCACTTCCTCACACCTTAAGAAACTAACTAGCAACCTTCTTGAAGGAACAAGACTAGAGAGAAGGCTTGGAGCTTGGACGACCACCACCATGCCGCCAAGAAGACAAACCCGCTCCATGGCCGGAAATCAGGTGACTTCCGCCCCCTCTCCCTTGGTGCTAGATCTTTAGATCTAAAATAGGAGAGATATTGGGCTCAAGAGAGGTCAATTTAAGCGAGATTCATGGAGTTTCATAAGAAGAGACCACGCTAGAACTTATGTTCTAGGCCATAATTCACCGAGAAAATATCTTTAATCAATTCCTCTCTTCAATATGAAGTGGTAGGACTTGATTTCATGAAGAACGGTGGTCTAATGAGAGAGTATTGGAGGAGAGAAGTTGAAATAATATATGTGTGTGCAGGAGGAAGAAGATGAACAGATGATGTTCATATGTATTAAGATCCGTGCAAATTAATAATATTTATATAAAAACCTGTTTTCTACACGTGATGGACTTCAAACATATGTTTAGGCTTTATCTTTTCACACTCCGGACTTGCGCTCAACACGAAATTTGTTTCCCTCGGAAAGACATTTCCAACGAGTGGTTGTACATTTTTAGGGGAGCTCTGTAGCTCCCACAATGTGAAATCAAAAATGGCTGCGCAGAAGACGATACTGTTTAAGTACAGGATAGCTTGCTATCCAGATTTAAACTACAGGGTTCAAACCCAATTTTGGATATGTTAGGCTCAGATCTGTACCATGGGCTCTACACAAAAGTTGTAGCCCTTGGCGATACCTTTTGGGAATGGGGTGGCACATAATTTTTGGTGGTTTGTAGCTCCTCGAAATCACGTTTTAGTAAGCATTATTGAATATGTACAGATTTTTGATGTTTTACTGATTTCTCGCAAAAAATTTATCGGATGCTTACAAAATTTGGTATAAATGTACCTGATAATATTGTGATCACCCCTGTTTAGTTTCAGCATTTTTGGACACATGTTTGACATGAATATTCCTGTTGTATCTTATAAATGTAAAGTACCATAAATAAGTATTGGGGAATACAATGAGGTTAAAATTTGGTGTGAATGATTCAGTCATTAGTTATGAGCTATTGTAGAAGTTTCGGCGGATTTGGTTTTGAATTGAGTCCTGAATTAAATATGTAGTTATAAATTATTACGCTAAAATGAGATGTTAAGTTGATCATTTAAACAAGGATTTTGGAAACATGCATATAACCATACATATATCACGTGGTAATATATCAGAGAGATTAGATTTGTGATAACCACTTAGTAGAAATCATGTTTGATGATCCTTAAAGATAACGGGTGCGAGATGATTGGGATAGACTAAACGTGATCGAATAATGCTTATGAATTTCCTTGTGATCAAAGCATGTTTTGAATCGAGCATGAGGATTGGTATGGTTAATATGTTTGGGCGGATTTATATAGTGAACTTGAACATTGCATTACATGCACAGGTAGTCCTATAGGATCAAAGAGTGTATTTCCCTTTCTTACTTGTACCACTGCACAAGAGTTATGACAACTCTTTATGGGTAGCAGTGATGATTTGGTGTGGATTAAAGGGTATGGTTATATCCTAAGGTGTTATGTTAATGATGCGGTTGGTAGATCCTTGTATGTTGGTTAGCATTGTTGAAACTGCTAATTTTTACATGTGTTATGGACTTGGTTGGGAGTCCTTGGGTACTTGATAGCTCGGGTTGGGCATGGGAAATTACATGGGTGTGCATAGTTTCTCACAATTGCATAATGATCCTTGTTGGAGGATTACTTATGGCAGATCTACGGGCTCGTCGGTCGTCACATCGACGAGAGCTGACAGATAGATCTAGAACCAGTTGGACATGGTCGTTTGGTGCTTACTTCCCACAGACCCCTTCCACGTCATAAGACTCAGCTAGTCTGGCGAACAAAACTACGCAAGGTCTCCGTTGTTGTGTTCTTAGCGTTGAGGCGTACACAAGGCCTAGATCTAGGAGTGTGCATATCTACCTAGTAGTGGAGATGCCCGCTCCACTGCCTCCGTCTGGCCACGATGTGAGGTGCCTGAGTGGTTATCTACCCTCAAAAAGCGGGAAGTATAAGTCTATGTCGACATTGCAAATTAGAGTGCGTGCATAAATCATGGGTGAGTCATCATACATACATTCATTGCATTGCAGCACATAAAGATCCTCATCATATAAACTTGTATGTGCACCTTTATATGATTAGTTACTTATTATTGCAAACGACCCTTAACTTATAAGCTTGTATGGGCATTCTTATAAATTAAGTTCAATTTAGTTCTTTATATACTCTGCTCTACTTATACCTTATTGCTGACTATACTGCTAGAGTAGATGCACTCTTATACGTTTGTTATATCTACAGTGATTACTGTTCCCTTGCCACCTGCTAGATTGCCTATTTCTGATTATATTGCATCATTCTCCCTCTTTCCTTCCGCCAGGTGCCTAAGAGCAGCCGGAGGAGAGGATGTGAAGCCACTTAGCCTTAATGACTAACCCGTGCTATATCACTATTATTATGAGGACACCCACCGGCAGGTAGAGAAGCAGCGTACGGTGCAGGAGGACATCCAGGCCAGGGCGACAAGGCCTGAGTCTATGAAACCTTCGCTACCATCAGTGACAGATGTGAGCGAGTGTTTTGAAATGTAGCCTCAGGGAAAATTTTTGTACTCTGATATTTTGTAGGAGCTTTGTAGCTACCTGTTCATTTGGACACTTTTACTTATTGGTGAATAATGGCTTCTGTTGTTTTTCTATTATTGGGTTGGCATGATGATATTTGAGAATAGATAGCTGGATAGACGTCTTAGGAAAGGGGATAGCCCGTGTGCTGGCACTTCCGCAAGGTGGCTGTCCTGGGCATCGGACTCTCCTCGGCCGTGTTTTGTGTTCCAGAGGGGGGAGTCTTACAAATGGTATCAGCTTGCAACGATCCTGAGATACAGAAGTCCATTACACCATGGGGTCACCACGCTCGATAGTTCAGTTTGAGGACAAACTGATTTAGCGAAAGCAGTGGTGGCCCATGTGTGATTCACATTAAGTATGTCCACTTTTTCCTATCAATTTGCCAACCTAATCCAAAACGCATACCCTTATGTGTAGATTCTGGCGCATTCTGAGCCAGTAAGGGGTGTTCCCCTTTCTTCGGATACTACTCCCTTCCAATAGTTAGAACTGGGACAGACATTGACTGCAATTCTGGATGCTTTTGGATCCCAGCAGGCTCCGGTTTAACAACTAAACCCAGGGTCAAACTGGTTGAGTACCTTTCAAGGTCATTCCCCGCCTATCTATCATAGGACTGAATCTGTAGTTTGTATAGAGGATTGGCTTGACACAGTGCTGGAGATGATGGCCGGAATCTGATGCCCTGCCAACATGGCAGTTACCTTGGCATTCTTTTCTTTAGAATCGCATGCCAAAAGATGGTGGAAGTCCCTCATGGGCTCTACTTTTGAGGGACGCACCTATACTGACATCAGATGGGATGAGTTCTCAGACGCTTTTCTTGAGCATTTTGTTCCTCCCACGGCGCATGATGATCTTGAGGAGAGGTTCCTACTGTTGAAGCAGGGATCTAGGTCAGTATTGGAGTATCAGCAAGAGTTCTCGCATCTGTCTAGATTTGCGGGCACAAATGCCTTGGATGATCAGGGGTACACCAAGAGGTTTTACAAAGGTTTGCAAGACCCTATTAGGCAGGCCATTGTTTTTGTAGTGGATTCGAGTCTTACCCGGATCATTGAGACGGCCAAGAGGCTTGAGGCGAACCATCTTGGGGTCTAGAGTGGAGGAAAGAGGTCTGCGGAAGAAGTAATTGAAGCAGATACCAGTAGGGGTAGAGGTGTAGACCGCAGGAGAGGTGGTGGAAATTTTCGTCAAAACTTCAAGATGGAGAAGCCAGCACGGCCGCTACCATTGTCCACGCCTCAGCAGGCTCAGGGTCAGGCACCTCAGCAGCCAAGAGAGCCCTTTCAAGGAATTTGCTATCATTGTCACCAATCAGGCCATATTCGGATCTACTGCCCAAAGCTACAGGGGAATGCTCTGAATAGTCCCATGGCTCCTCCAGCAGCACAACAGGGCCGAGGACAAGGTTGGGGTCGAGGTCCTCAAGGTAGAGGCCTACAATCGGAGCAGATGCATGCACTGGATCTCGTAGAGCCCTGGAACCCTGAGGAGGTCATCACCGATACTTCAATGTTTTCCTTTTGATTACTTAGTGCCTTGCAAAACCTTAGCTTTAATTTAACTTATGACCCCAAAAAAAATCACCCAGGTATAGTACTTCTCTACGGCAAACCCGCATATTCCTTGTTCGACACGGGCGTCTCGCACTCATTCATCTCAAGCAAATTCGTAGATGATCTGGACCAAGTGCATCATTTCGAAGGCATCCATAGGAAGGTGCGACTTGCGGACGGGTCGTAGATAGTATCGTGCGCCAAGTGCAACATGAATAGATTGGAGGAAAGCTATTCGAAGCACCGATGACGCTTTTAAAGATGACAGAATTTTACCTGATCCTGGGCATGAATTTGCTTCATTGAAACCATGCTGAGATCGACTGCCCGACAATGAAAATTGTACTGAGGCATGAAGATTCTTTGGTAGTGATCGAAGATATTATCCCCACCTCCCATCTATTATTATCATCAATTCAGGTTGTCAAAGCCCACGAGCAGTGAGACGAGGTTTATAAAGTCTGCTTTGACATGAAAGAAATAGAGATCAACATTTTTGAAGTACCGGTGGTTCGAGACTTTCCGGACAAGCTCCCTGTTAAATATTTTGATTTGAATCGTTTAGGAGTAAGCAGGAGTTGCATCAACTGAGTTATAGCCAAACAACCACAATGCCACACAGTAACACAAGAAACTTTATTGAATCACAAACTTCATTTACAGTGCGAGGTATACATGGCGAGACATGATTCATAGGAATCGCGGAGAAGAGAAGAACAAAACACACCAAAACAAATCTGGCGGCTAGACAAGCTGAGACCGCACAGACCACTCGACTCCAGAGATCACCCGGCTTGACCTGAGACCGCGCGAACAGAAAACAGACAGACCGCCTGCACTGCAAGACCGCCACCTCAGACCGCATGAACATGAGCTTATTGAATTGAACGAAGAACAAAGGCTATCGCCAGACCGCAACTCAGATTGCCTAACCGCCGAAGGTCGCCTGATCGCTGAGCTCGCTGCGAACAGCACAAGAACACCATAAACCAGTTCGCAGACAGACCACTACCGAACTGTTTATTCAAGCCACTGGGAATCACCCAGGAAGGAGACCGCAACCTGCTAACCGCAACCCTGCGAACACAACAAACAGTCAACTCACTTCCGAGACCGCCCGACCTCAAAGTTGAGACCGCACGAATTAACCTAGGCTCTGTTCTTACAGTTTTCGTTAGGAATGACGGCCCATGCACCCCTATTTATAGGCGACAAGACGGATGTCGTCACCGCCACAAAAGAGATACAATCACCACCCGCCAGATCGCCAGCGGTCTCACAAGTCAGACCGCGCAATCACATCACTTGGACAACCATCCGTCCAAGACTGCAGATCAGCAGGCAGATCGCGCACAAGTCGCGCGAAATGAGACCGCACACAAGCTGCGCGGACACAAGAACGCTCCTTCCTTAGACCACTAGGAGCAAACCAAGAACCATCTGGACGACTTCAAACAAGTCGCCAGATCACCAGCACAAGCCACCCGGTCAGGCAGTTACATAAGAACAGATCGCCCGGTCATCCAACAATGAAGATAGGCCCACCAAGCAGAACAACTCGGGAATAGACTGCAGCAATCAAGAATAGACCGGTAACCAGCAGACCGGCAGATCACTAACACAGACCGCGCGGTCTTTGCGGTCACCGAAAATCAGACCGCCCGGTCACCTCCATTTCACTTCAACAATTTCAACACTCCCCCTTGAAGTGGGAAGTGGAAACTAGCCCGAGTAAACTCTGCAACCGAGTAAACGGTCCCTTCGCCAGCAGCTTTGTGAAGATGTCTGCAACATTGTCCCCTCTCCGAACATGCTCGACCATAAGAGATCCTCCCAACACCTTTTCACGAATGAAATGGTGCTCAATCTCAATATGCTTGATCCTCGCGTGACAAACTGGATTATTAACCAGCTTGAGAGCACTCTCATTGTCCCTGCGTAGCATAGTGGGACCTCGAACCTCCTCATGAACGTCCTCCACCAACCTCCTGAGCCAAACGGCTTCTTGAGCTGCCAAGGCCGAAGCCTTGTATTCCGCTTCTGTGGTAGATACGGACACCGAGTCCTGCTTTTTACTACACCAAGAAATAGCTGTGGGGCCCGTCATAAAGACAAAACCAGACGTTGATCTCCGATCATCCACATCTCCCACGTAATCAGCATCCATGCAACTCCAAGCTTGACCCTCTCCTATATAGGAGACCCAAATCAGAGGTCGACTTCACATACTTCAAAATTCCTTTTGCCGCTAGAAGATGAGGCTTTCCTGGCTCCGCCATGTACCGACTCACTTTGCCAACTGCATAAGCAATATCAGGCCTCGTGATGGTCAAGTAAATCAAGCTCCCAACCAGAGCTCGGAACACCAACGGATCAGATAGAACTCTTCCCTCATCCTTCCGAAGTTTATGATGTTGTTCCAGAGGTATAGAGCTGCTCTTCCCTTCCTCCATGCCGAATCATTGAACGATCCGCTCCACATATCCAGCCTGAGAAATGAGCACTCCGCTCTCCTGCCTCTGTACTTCGAGTCCAAGGAAATGGTGAAGCTCACCCAGATCCTTCATCTCAAACCTGATAGCAAGATCAGCTCTCAGCTTCGCTACTGCCTCCTTCGAGTTCCCGGTGACAATCAGGTCATCCACATACAGCAGAACAAAACCCGAAGCGCCCCCTCCTTCTTGACGAACAAGCTAGAATCAGAGTCTGAAGCAAAGAACCCGCAGAATAGAAGATACTCCGCGATCTTCCCATACCACGCCCGAGGCGCATGCTTCAACCCATACAGGGCCTTCTTTAGTTTGCAGACGTAGTCCGGACAAACCTCCGAGATGAAGCCCGGCGGTTGGATCATAAAGATATCCTTATCAATCTCGCCGTATAAGAAGGCATTCTTAACGTCGAGCTGCCAAATCTCCCATCCACTGGATGCCGCCAAAGCAATAACAAATCGAACTGAGGTCATCTTTGCCACTAGACGAAACGTCTCATCATAATCTTCTCCATACTGCTGTGAGAACCCGCGAGCCACAAGGCGAGCCTTGTATCGCTCGATCATACCGTCAGCTTTCTTCTTGAGCTTATGCACCCATTTGCATGTCACATGGGTAATGCCCTTGGGCCTGGGCACTAGAGACAAGTCTCATTCTTCTTGAGAGCATCTATCTCTTCTTGCATAGCAATGTCCCACTGCTTCACGCCTTTAGCCTTCTCAAAGCTCAATGTCTCCCTTTTCCTCCAAGGGACCAGCGAAGAAACATGAGACGAAGCTCACCATGTTTCCTCCTGTATATCGATCTGGTGGTTTGATAATCCTCTTCGACCTCCTAAGAGGTTGCTCCTAACTAACCACCTCCTCAGCTGCTTCTTCTGTTCTAGCTCCTCTTCCAGATGAACTTGGAGCATCGCTCCCCCTGCTTCCAAAACCTGAAGCCTCCATCTCAGAGCTTGACATAGTTGGAGGTCTTGGTGAAACAGGTAACTCCACTTTTAGATTTTCTGCAGCCTTCCCTTTTTCATCACCCCTGCTCTCCGGTAGTTCAACTCCTGAGCTCCCCTTGTAGGAAGTTACCTCATCGAACACCACATCCCGAGATACCACTGATCTCTATGTCTTAGGATCCATGCATCTCTATCCATTCTTCTGCTCATCATAACCAACAAAGACTAGCTTCCTTGCTTTCGCATCTAGCTTTGTCCGAAGAGCATCAGGAATATGCACATAGCAGGTTGACCCGAACACCCGAAGGTGTGCAACACTCGGCTTCTCCTTGAACATCAGTTCATAAGGGGTCTTCATGTTGATATGACTTAGTGGCATCCTGTTGATGACGTAAGCCTCACAAGTCATTCCCTCCGCCCAAAAAAACTTTGGGATACTCTTGGCATGAAGCCAGCATTTGCAGGTTTCCGTCAGATGACGGATCTTCCTCTCCGCAACGCCATTTTGCTGTGGAGTATGGGCACAAGTGAGCTCTCTCCGGACGCCGTGCTTCCTGCAAAAACTTGAGAACTCACCAGAGTTGAACTCCCCACCAATGTCAGTTCTCAATTTTTTCACCCGCAGGCCTAACCGATCTTACACCAGCTCCTTGAACTCCACGAACTTTGCAAAGGCTTCAGACTTCTCTTTCAAAAAATACACCCAGACATATCTGGTGTAATCGTCAATCAACACCAACATATATCTGTTGCCTCCAAGGCTTGGGGTGGCAGTCGGTCCCATCAAATCAACGTGAATACACTCCAACGGCGCTTTGCATCTTGTTTGCGATGTATCAAATGGAAGTCGATGAGACTTACCAAACTGACATCCCGCACAAACATGACCATCTCCATAAGAGGACAAGTTAGGCAATCCCTTGACAAGGCCCCTTACCGCCATAGCCTTCAATTTGTCCATGCCAACATGCCCCAACCTTTCATGCCAGATAGCCTCGCTATCATTGGTCTTCATCTTATCAACATAGGTACTTGTCGATAAAACGAACAAGTCCTTAACCCGCTTTCAAGCATGGATAATATCTCCCTTTATCTCCAGTTGAGTTTTAAGAAACTTCACTTCTGTTGGGCCAAACAGAACGTGATAACCGGCATCGACCGCATTGGTCACAGAGAAGAGATTCTTCTTCATACCAGGCACGTGATAAACACTTTGCAATGTGAGTGGACCCTTATCACTGCTCAGAGAGACAACACCTTCTTGTTCTACTGCATGAACATAATTACCAGCCGTACCCTGTATTCGCCGAGTGGGCCCCCGAGGCCCAAGATATTTTTAGGCCCAATATTTCCAAAGGGCGCGACCCCAGGAGGGCCGGGAGGTCTCCGGCTCGCCCAGAGCCTTGTGGGGGCGAGCCGGGAGGGCCGGGAGGCCTCCGGCTCGCCTAGAGCCTTGTGGGGGCGAGCTGGGAGAGCCGGGAGGCCTCCGGCCTCCCAAAACCTTGTGGGGGCGAGCTGGGAGGGCCAGGAGGCCTCCGGCTCGCCCAGAGCCTTGTAGGGGCGAGCCGGGAGGGCCGGTAGACCTCTGGCTCGCCCAGAGCCTTGTGGGGGCGAGCTGGGAGGGCCGGGAGGCCTCCGGCTCGCCCAGAGACTTGTGGGGGCGAGCCAGGAGGGACGGGAGGCCTCCGGCTCGCCCAGAGCCTTGTGGGGGCGAGCTGGGAGGGCCGGGAGGCCTCTGGCTCGCCCAGAGCCTTGTGGGGGCGAGCTGGGAGGGCCGGGAGGCCTCCGGCGCGCCCAGAGCCTTGTGGGGGCGAGCCGGGAGGGCCGGGAGGCCTCCGGCTCGCCCAGAGCCTTGTGGGGGCGAGCCGGGAGGGCCGGGAGGCCTCCGGCTCGCCCAGAGCCTTGTGGGGGCGAGCCGGGAGGGCCGGGAGGCCTCCGGCTCGCCCAGAACCTTGTGGGGGCGAGCTGGGAGGGCCGGGAGGCCTCCGGCTCGCCCAGAACCTTGTGGGGGCGAGCCCGGGAAGTCCGGGAGGCCTCCGGCTCGCCCAGCTCCAAGCCGCGTAGGCGGTCTGCGTTTAGCGCCCAAGAGTAGCGGGATTTGGCTATTCGCAGTCCAGTTTTGGTTATTCGCAGTCCAAGAGCAGCGGGATTTGGCTATCTGCAACCCAGTTCAAGGGTATTTTGGTAATCTGGTAGACCAGTTTTCGGCTATTTGCAGCCCAACTTCAGAAATCATATAAATAGGACCAAGGGGGCATCATTTGGGGGGATCTCATTCTAGGCTAGCTCTCTCCCTCTCTCTCTCCCTCCCCAAGTCTCTCTTGGGGGTGAGGAGAGCCTCCAGTGGTGCCCAAGCTTAGTAGTGGCTTGGGAGGGGAAGTTCCTAGGGAACTTCCGGGTATGTGGCGGGACCTCCCCACTAAGCTCTTGGTCCAGTTCCTAGTTCCAACACCTTCAACCTAGAGCTCTCCCTTGGGAGGAGTAAGGATTGGTCGCCCCTCGGCTAGCTGAGGGCCCCGAACTCCACAGAGACTAAGTCTTGTTCGCAAGTCTCGGTTTCAACACATGGTGCGGTGAGCATGGAGTGTGACTGATTCAAGAAACTCTCAAGATGAGTTCCGTGGACGGAGGTGGAGGAAGATCCGACCCAGGTCACTTGCAACCCCCGGTGGCTGGACTGACGTTGGAGATGTTTGAGAATCTCAGGCAGGAGGTCATGCAGACCCTGCAGGTAGCTTTCGCCTCGATAATCAAAGACAGGAGAGAAAGTGGTCCGGAGGCCTCACCTCAAAAGGTGGGCAAGAGCATCCTCGGCAAGGCATCCGGAAAAGAGGTGCTGGAAGGGGGCGAGTGGGGAGGTCCTCGACCCCCACTCGCCGAGACCCAAGTGGGCGAGTGGGGAGGTCCTCGACCCCCACTCGCCGAGACCCAAGTGGGTGAGTGGGGAGGTCCTCGACCCCCACTCGCCGAGACCCAAGTGGGGGAGTGGGGAGGTCCTCGACCCCCACTCGCCGAGACCCAAGTGGGCGAGTGGGGAGGTCCTCGACCCCCACTCGCCGAGACCCAAGTGGGCGAGTGGGGAGGTCCTCGACCCCCACTCCCCGAGATCCAAGGGGGAGAGAGGAGAGGCGTCATGCCCCCACTCGCCCAGCCCCAAAGGGGGGCAAGCGTAGGAAGTCCTTTTTGTGAGCTGATCCTCTCAGCCCCGATTCCGGAGGGGTTCAAGGGGGCGGAGATGTCTCACTACTTCGGCAAGGATGACCCCGTCTTGCACCTGCAGTGGTTTGAGGACATGGTCTCCATCATGCCCATGTCGGATGCCTTCAAGTGTCGGCTCTTTGCCGTCACCCACAAGGAGAAGGTCAGGGACTGGTTCCATCAGCTCCCTGCAGGATCCATCTACGCCTTCGAAGACTTGCGCCGAGCTTTTCTGCTACGCTTCTCGACGTCAAGAAAGAGGAAGAAAGATGCCGAAGCACTTTTCAAGATCAAGCAAGAGCCAGAGGAGTCGCTGGCTCACTATCTGGAACGGTTCAGGGAGGAGGTTCTCCTCGTCCAAGAAGTGCCCGGGTACACCCTCAAGCTTGCCTTCACGTTGGGGCTGCGGGAGGGCTTCTTCAAGATAGACCTCAAGAGGAGAGCTCCTTTGTCCTTTGTGGAGTTGATGGAAAGGGTGGCAGAAGAAGTTGAGAGTGAGGAGGCCAACCCGGAGTTAGCGAGAAGGTTGGCCAAGCTGAGTGAGCCGGAGGCAAGGCAGCAGGGGGGAAGGGTAGGGGCCCCCAAGAGGAAGTTCGACCAAGAGGAAGATAACTTACAGGGAGAAGAGTCCGACCCCCCAGGGTGGGGGCAGGGACCGAAGGCACCCTCTCCACCACCTCAGCAAACCATGACAATCGGTTGGGGGAGAAGGAGGAGAGCCAGGAAGGTAGAAAGAAGAGGAAAAAGAAAGGGTATGGTTGAGTTACTTTACTGCGACTTCCACGATGAGGAGGGTCACGCAACGTCCGCCTGCCCTGAATTATTAGAACTAAGAGAGGCGAGGGGTCCGAGGAAGCAACAACAACAACCAGAAGAGGTCGAGGAAGACCAGATTTGGGAGTAGGAGACCAAGTTTTAGTTTTCTTGCTTATCTTTTTCTTTGAGCCCATGTAGTATGATGCTCTACGTTCAGACTTAGTTTTTCTTGCATGTAATATGACAATCAAAGTTATGAAAGTTTTTCAGGTACTGAACCCCGATGCTGGCCCGCTGACCAGGCTCCCATCAAGCTGGCAGGGCCGGGAACCGCTCGGTGGCCGAATGTTTCAAAGGTACTTAGCCCCGATGCTGGCCCGCTGACTAGGCTCCCATCAAGCTGGCAGGGCCGAGAACCGCTCGGTGGCCGAATGTTTCAAAGGTACTTAGCCCCGATGCTGGCCCGCTGACCAGGCTCCCATCAAGCTGGCAGGGCAGGGAACCGCTCGGTGGCCCAATGTTTCAAAGGTACTTAGCCCCGATGCTGGCCCGCTGACCAGGCTCCCATCAAGCTGGCAGGGCCGGGAACCGCTCGGTGGCCGAATGTTTCAAAGGTACTTAGCCCCGATGCTGGCCCGCTGACTAGGCTCCCATCAAGCTGGCAGGGCCGGGAACCGCTCGGTGGCCGAATGTTTCAAAGGTACTTAGCCCCGATGCTGGCCCGCTGACCAGGCTCCCATCAAGCTGGCAGGGCCGGGAACCGCTCGGTGGCCGAATGATTCAAAGGTACTTAGCCCCGATGCTGGCCCGCTGACCAGGCTCCCATCAAGCTGGCAGGGCCGGGAACCGCTCGGTGGCCCAATGTTTCAAAGGTACTTAGCCCCGATGCTGGCCCGCTGACCAGGCTCCCATCAAGCTGGCAGGGCCGGGAACTGCTCGGCGGCTGAATGTTTCAAAGGTACTTAGCCCCGATGCTGGCCCGCTGACCAGGCTCCCATCAAGCTGGCAGGGCCGGGAACCGCTCGGTGGCCGAATATTTCAAAGGTACTTAGCCCCGATAATGGCCCGCTGACCAGGCTCCCATCAAGCTGGCAGGGCCGGGAACCGCTCGGTGGCCCAATGTTACAAAGGTACTTAGCCCCGATGCTGGCCCGCTGACCAGGCTCCCATCAAGCTGGCAGGGCCGGGAACCGCTCGGTGGCCGAATGTTTCAAAGGTACTTAGCCCCGATGCTGGCCCGCTGACCAGGCTCCCATCAAGCTGGCAGGGCCGGGAACCGCTCGGTGGCCCAATGTTTCAAAGGTACTTAGCCCCGATGCTGGCCCACTGACCAAGCTCCCATCAAGCTGACAGGACCAATAACAGGATTCCCAGCGACACTCGTCGAATATGCAGGGTTGGACATTTCTTTCCGAGCGTGAGCCACGCTCGAAAAGAGCGGGGATTGTGTACAACCCTGTATTCGCCGAGTGGGCCCCCGAGGCCCAAGATATTTTTAGGCCCAATATTTGCAAAGGGCGCGACCCAGGGAGGGCCGGGAGGCCTCCGGCTCGCCCAGAGCCTTGTGGGGGCGAGCCGGGAGGGCCGGGAGGCCTCCGGCTCGCCCAGAGCCTTGTGGGGGTGAGCCGGGAGGGCCGGGAGGCCTCCGGCTCTCCTAGAACCTTGTAGGGGCGAGCTGGGAGGGCCGGGAGGCCTCCGGCTCGCCCAGAGCCTTGTAGGGGAGAGCCGGGAGGGCCGGGAGGCCTCCGACTTGCCCAGAGCCTTGTGGGGGCGAGCTGGGAGGGCCGGGAGGCCTCCGGCTCGCCCAGAGTCTTGTGGGGGCGAGCCGGGAGGGCCGGGAGGCCTACGGCTCGCGCAGAGCCTTGTGGGGGCGAGCTGGGAGGGCCGGGAGGCCTCCGGCTCGCCTAGAGGCTTGTGGGGGCGAGCTGGGAGGGCCGGGAGGCCTCCGGCTCGCCCAGAGGCTTGTGGGGGCGAGCTGGGAGGGCCGGGAGGCCTCCGGCTCGCCCAGAGCCTTGTGGGGGTGAGCCGGGAGGGCCGGGAGGCCTCCGTCTCGCCCAGAACCTTGTGGGGGCGAGCTGGGAGGGCCGGGAGGCCTCCGGCTCGCCCAGAACCTTGTGGGGGCGAGCCGGGGAAGTCCGGGAGGCCTCTGGCTCGCCCAGCTCCAAGCCGGGTAGGCGGTCTGCGTTTAGCGCCCAAGAGTAGCGGGATTTGGCTATTCGCAGTCCAGTTTTGGTTATTCGCAGTCCAAGAGCAGCGGGATTTGGCTATCTGCAGCCCAGTTCAAGGGTATTTTGGTAATCTGGTAGACCAGTTTTCGGCTATTTGCAGCCCAACTTCAGAAATCCTATAAATAGGACCAAGGGGGCATCATTTGGGGGATCTCATTCTAGGCTAGCTCTCTCCCTCTCTCTCTCCCTCCCTAAGTCTCTCTAGGGGGTGAGGAGAGCCCCCAGTGGTGCCCAAGCTTAGTAGTGGCTTGGGAGGGGAAGTTCCTAGGGAACTTCCGGGTATGTGGCGGGACCTCCCCACTAAGCCCTTGGTCCAGTTCCTAGTTCCAACACCTTCAACCTAGAGCTCTCCCTTGGGAGGAGTAAGGATTGGTCGCCCCTTGGCTAGCTGAGGGCCCCGAACTCCACAGAGACTAAGTCTTGTTCGCAAGTCTCGGTTTCAACAATGATTGCATCGTTACCTGAGTAAGGTGTCAAAGAAGAGAATTTTGATTCATCCCCGGTGAGGTGATGTCCACACCCTGAATCAACAATCCAATCATCTTCAAAGTTGATGGCAGCCAAGGCCTTAACGGGCATCGCCGTCATATTAGCCGCAAAGGCTCCTCCCAATCCAGCTTCATCAGACTTTGGCTTCTCCTTCTCTGCTACATGTCCCGACTGAAGATTAACCCGACAATCCTTCTTGAAGTGGCCGGTCTTATTACACCTGAAGCACGTTGGTCCCTCTCCCTTCTTCTTCCCATCAAACTTAGAAGCATAACCTCTATCCTGGTGACCTGAAGTAGAGGGTCCATCCTAACCTGGCTTCTTCTTTACCCACTTCTTCTTCTTCTTCCCAGAGAACAACACATCACTATCTCCCCCAGAGATAGAAGTCCCCGCCATCTGTCTTGCCAAACTTTCCTGCGAAGCAAGTAAGTTCTCCAGCTCCAACAGAGATGGCTGATTTGCCCAACCCTAAACTGAAGTCACAAATGCGAGATACTCCTTATGCAACCCGCGGATGATATGCCTCTTCAGTTTTTCCTCCGAGATGGGCTCATCAGGGTCCAATGCAGAAATCTCTGGTGTGAGGTTCTTCATCTTGAGAAAGAAGGTAGAAATAGAAAGATCACCTTAAGAGGCCTTCGCCAACTCATTTTCAAGAAACTGTAGCTGAGCTACATTCTTCTTATTAAACAACCCTTCCAAAGACGTCCAAATCTCAGCCGCAGATTTACATCCAATGATGTGATCAAATAGCTATGGTGAGATAGCCCTCTTGAGTGTGAACTCTGCCTTAGCATTAGTCCTCCTCCAAAGTCTCACCTCTGTCATATTATCTCCTGCTAGAAACACTTCTTCTGTGTCTTCTCCTCCAACTATCTCCCATAGATCCTCGCCAAGTAAGTAACTCTCCATACACGACCTCCACTTCTTATAGTTAGTCGATGTGAGGAGTTCAATACCAAGCCCTCTTGCGTATCCACCTTCCATGGAAATCTATGTGGTCTCTTCTTCACAAAGACGATGGCAACTCAAGTTGATCACTGCTTATCCACTCCAACAACCTAGCTTTGATACCATGTTAAATCTTTTGATTTGAATCGTTTAGGAGTAAGCAGGAGTTGCATCAACTGAGTTATAGCCAAACAACCACAATGCCACATAGCAACACAAGAAACTTTATTGAATCACAAACTTCATTTACAGTGCAAGGTATACATGGCGAGACATGATTCATAAGAATCACGGAGAAGAGAAGAACAAAACACACCATAACAAATCTGGCGGCTAGACAAGCTGAGACTACATAGACCGCTAGACTCCAGAGATCGCCCGGCTTGATCTGAGACCGCGCAAATAGAAAACAGACAGACCGCCTGCACTGCAAGACCGCCACCTCAAACTGCATGAATTGGAGCTTATTGAACTGAACAAAGAACAGAGGCTGTCGCCAGACCGCAACTCAGATCGCCTAACTGCCGAAGGTTGCCTGATCGCTGAGCTCGCTGCGAACAACATAAGAACACCATAAACCAGTTCGCAGACAGACCGCTGCCGAAATATTTATTCAAGCCACTGGGAATCACCAAGGAAGGAGACCGCAACCTGCTGACCGCAACCCTGCAAACAAAACAAACAGTCAGCTCGCTTCCGAGACCGCACGACCTCAAAGTTGAGACCACACGAATTAACCCAGGCTCTAGTTCTTACAGTTCTCGTTAGGAATGACGGGCCATGCACCCCTATTTATAGGAGACAAGACGGATGTCGTCACCCCCAAAAAAGAGATACAATCACCACCCGCCAGATCGCCAGCAGTCTTACAAGGCAGACTGCGCGATCACATCACTTGGACAACCATCCGTCCAAGACCGCAGATCAGCAGGTAGATTGCGCACAAGTCGTGCGAAACGAGACCGCGCACAAGTCGCACGGACACAAGAACGCTCCTTCCTAGACCACTAGGAGCAAAACAAGAACCATCTTCCTGACTTCAAACAAGTCGCCAGATCACCAGCACAAGCTGCCCGGTCAGGTGGTTACATAAGAACAGATCGCACGGTCTTCCAACAATGAAGACAGGCCCACCAAGCAGAACAACTCGGGAACAGACCGAAGCAATCAAGAACAGACTGGCAACCAGCAGACCGGCAGATCACTAACACAGACCGTGCGGTCTCTGCGGTGACCCAAAATCAGACCGCCGGTCACCTCCAATTCACTTCAACAATTTCAACACTCCCCGGACTACCCCCACATCGAGAGGTGGATTTCCGGATCCAACTGATACAAGGTGCAAGACCCATTTCCCGGGACCCACATAGGATGTCACCGATAGAGCTTGCGGAGTTTCGGGTGCAGGTTCAAGAGCTAGTAAATTTGAGGTTCGTCCACCCCAGTTCATCAGCTTGGGGAGCCCCAGTTCTATTTGTGAAAAAGAAGGACGGTTTTCTTTGGCTGTGTATAGATTACCGAGAGCTCAATCGATTGACGGTCCAGATCGCTTATCCACTGCCCAGGATTGACGAGCTCTTTGATCATGTTGAAGGAGCGCACTGGGTCTCAAAACTTGATTAGCGCTCGGGTTATTATCAGTTGCGGATCTAGGAGGAGGATATCCCGAAGCCCGCTTTTAGTTTAGGGAATGGTCTATATGAATTTATGGTCATGCCATTTGGGCTCACAAATGCCACCTCTGCATTCATGAGCCTGATGAACAGGGTGTTCGAGCCTTACCTTGATGTCTTTGTGATTGTGTTCATCGATGACATCTTGATTTATTCGAAGTCGGGGGAGAAGCATGCAAAGAATTTAGCTTTGGTATTAGACAAGCTGAGGGAAAACCAGCTGTTCGCCAAGTTTAGTAAGTGCGAGTTCTGGCTCCGGGAGGTCGCTTTCCTGGTCCATGCCATCAATGGAGCAGTTTTATCAGTTGACCCTGCAAAAGTACGAGCAGTAAGGGAATGGCCTCCTTTGAAGTCGGCAGTGGATGTGCACAGTTTCTTAGGGCTTGCTAGTTACTACCACAAGTTTGTTGAGGGATTCTCGAAGATCACTCTTCCCCTCACCACCCTGACTAAGAAGGATGTTCCTTTTATATGGACACCCAAGTGGGAGGCCATGTTCTAGGTGCTGAAGGATCGCCTCACCTTAGCCCCGATCCTTTCCCTTCCATCTGGGAAGGAAGGATTCCAGATTTATACAGATGCCTCATACCAGGGGATGGGTGCGGTACTGATGCAGCAAGGGAATGCAATTTCTTATGCTTTTAGGCAGCTAAAGAAGCGCAAAGTGAACTACCCTGTGCATGACCTGGAGCTGGGAGCAGTGGTCTTCGCCTTGAAGATCTGGAGGCATTATCTATATGGCATCAACTACGAGATATTTTTAGATCATTAGAACCTCAAATATATACACACACAGAAGGATCAGAATCTGAGGCAGTGGTAGTGAATTGAGTTTTTGTGCGATTATGAGTATACACTGGACTATTGCCTAAGGAAGGCAAACTCGGTGGCAGATGAGTTAAGTCCAAGAACACCCACATCCAGCTTGGAGTCCCGATTGATGGCCATGGAGTTGGCCAAGATGCTCGAGGAGATGCAGATTACGCTTGTGTATAGGGCCGATCCAGAGGCGTACGCTGAGTACGTGGCCACTATGAGCATAGTGATAAATTTTTGAAGTGGAAGTGGATTAGTGCTGGGCGGTCTGCGGATTGGACACCGCAGAGACCGCGCGGTCTGCACTGGTTCTCATGACGGTTCTGTCTCAGCGATTGTTCTGGGCGGTCTGATCTGGGAGACCGCTATCTGTCCGGGCAGCTTACGCGGGTTGTTCTGGCGACTTATTCAAGTCGGCCAGGTGTTAAAGTAGGTCTGCCTTCTCGCAGTGACCGGGCGGTTTGACGACTGTTCTAGTCAGTCTGGTTACTGAAGGAGTTCTTTGCTTTGCAATAAGATCGGGCGGTCTGCTTTTCGGAGACCGTGGTAACCGGACGGTTTGTGATAACCGTGTGGTTTAATAAGGAGCTGGTAGCTATGCTGATCTCGGGCGGTCTGCTTTGCGAGACCGCTTGTGATCTGATGGGCAGTTATTATATCCCAGTTTGTGTGGTGACGGCATCCGTCTGTTCGCCTATGAATAGGGGTGTAGGGCCCATCATTAATAACGAGAACTGTAAGAACCCAAGTTGGCTTGATTATGCCGGTCTCAATTTGAGGTCGCGCGGTTTGAGATTTAGGCTGACCGATTTGTGTGTTCGCAGGTTAGCGGCTAGCAGCTCGCGGTCAGCTTGTCTCCCTTCTTCCAGCTTTTAATAAACCAGTCCGGGCGGACTGTGTTTATGTGTTCTTGGTTTGCACAGCGGACTCAGTTGATCAGGCGGTCTTAAGTTGACAGGCGGTCTTGAGTTGCAGTCTGTCGCAGGTAGCAGTTCTCGTTTAGAGTTCGCGGGTTCTTCTATGATCAAGGTCGTGCGGTCTTGGCGATCAAGAAGTGCGGACTGTGTTTGTTTTCAGCAGAGGAATAAAGAAGCAGGTCAGCGGTCTGTGGTTGCGGTCTGGCAGGTGCGGCTTGTGCTCTATTCGCGCGGTCTCAGGGGCTTCCGTCTGGCTTGTCTGTTCGCGCGGTCTGGCGGTCTCAAGTCATCAGGTCGCTGCATCTTGTTTTCCCTTGTTTTTTTGTGCTTCTCGCCTCTGTGATTCTTATGAATCATATCTCGCCATGTATACCTTGCTTTGTAAAGAGATAGTTAATACCATAGTACTATTCGGTCTTCTCATTGTCATTGTTGTGCTACACTTGTGAAAGGTTTTGTGAAGTGTGTTCTGCATCTTTTCACTTCTCCTCTGGACCTCAAGTTTTGTAACACATAGTTTGTGATATACGTGATCGCATCCGAGCCGAGCAAAGGCAGGATGCTGCCCTGGAGGAGGAATCCGGAAAGATATACTGAGAGAGGCTCATTGCACCAAGTATTCGGTGCATCCCGGGACCGTTAAGATGTATACTGATCTGCGGAGGACGATTTTTTGGCCAAGAATGAGGAGGAATGTCACTCATTTTGTCACACATTGTGAGGCATGCCAGAAAGTGAAGGCAGAGTGTAAGAGCCCTGGTGGTGTGTTATAGTCATTGCCTATTCCTGAGTGGAAGTTTGAAGATATCTCCATGGATTTTGTTAACGGTCTGCCTCGCTCCCGCTCCGGAAGTGACTCTGTATGGGTGATTGTAGATTAGTTGACAAAGGTCGCCAGGTTTATTCCGATCCAGAAGGATACACATGTCTATGCTTTGGTGCGCCTCTTTGTGGAGCAGTTTGTACGATATCATGGGGTTCCAAAAACTATCGTTTCAGATCAAGATGGTCATTTTACCTACATGGAGTGGAGGGCAGTACATGTAACGTCCCACTTAGAACAAGACCCCTCGAGTGACACGGGTCACTTGTAGGTGCTTGGGCTAAGTAGGAGTCTTGAGATCCTAATGGTGCCATGGATGTGCCCTAATCTCCAGGGTGGGTGTAACCATCACCCCCTTGAAGATAGAAAGCAAATGACAAAGGATTGGTAAAAGGGAGCTAACGTCGGTGGTAGCTTTTACTAATGCTGGCAGTAGCGGTCGAATCAGTGCACGTTATTTTTCCATGATGGATGGCTTAAATTGCCTAGAAATGAGTTAGTGGTGGAATTAAAAACATATAATCAGCTGGCACTTAAGTGGGAAATTTCAACATAAGGCTTGGGAAGTGGAATTTCGCATTTAATGCTCATTAATGCTATCTCTCTCTCTCCATTCCCTACTAACCCAAATGGGCTGATCTCTCCTAATCATAGGACCCTATTCATCATCATCATCATCTTCTTCTTCTTCTTCTTTTCATCATCTTATTCCTCACACCTCAAGGTGTTAACGTAGGGTTCTTGAAGGAGCAAGCTTAGAGATGGACTTGAGCTCGTCCGACCGCCGCCATGCCAATGAGGATACGACCGCGATCGTCGGCCGGAAATCAGGTGACTTCGGACCCCTCTCCCTTCGTGCTAGATCTTAAGATCTAATTAGGAGATACATTGAGCTCAAAAGAGCTTGATTTGGTAAGATTAATGGAGTTTCGTAGCAAGAGGTCAAGCTATAATTTACGTTCTACGACGTCATTCGCCGAGAAGATGTCTTCGATCAACTCCCCTCTTCAATATGAAGTTTGAGGAGTTGATTTCGTGAAGATCGGTGGCCTAATGAGGGAGTATTGGAGGAGAGAAGGTGAGATGACCTAATTCTTGTTTGGGTAAGATGATGAATAGTCCCTTATTAAAGAGAGTTGTTTATTATAATATTGCACTTGATTAATAAGGGGACTCATGATTAGTGGTGAAATTCCAGCAACTAAGGAAAGAATAATTGATCTTGCTTGGAGTTGAGAGTTCGCGGGAAGAAAAGTGGTTGTGTTTAACAGAGGAATCGTTCTCTGTTAGCTAGCGCCGGTGGTAGCTCTATCACCGGCGTTAGCGGGTCGACATGTCGACGGGAAGGGGTAACTTTGTTGGAACATGGTCTTCCGCATCTCCTAGGTTTGAGAATAACAAATCCTATGTGTATTTGATCCTGTGTGTTTAAGTGTGCAGGATAACAAAGTCCACATGACTCAAGGATTACATAAGAAGGTTGCCCCCAAAGTTGAGCCATCAAATCCAAATCTTCCACTAGCGCTGGCGGTAGCACTAGCACAGGCGCTAGCTGTCGTTCGACGAACTGTTAGCGGCTAAGTCTAATTGTCGAATGTTCTCGTGAACTCCCGACGAATATCGACGAACGTAGACAGAAGTCAAAAAGGCAGACTTGTGAAGGAAATTATGCGGCTAAGTCAATTCGTCGAATGTTCTCGAGAATTCCCGACGAATTCTGACGAATGAAAACAGAAGACAGTACTCCCACTAGAACCAGCGGTAGCACTTAGCGCCTGATGCTAGCGATGATAGCGCAATTCCGGGAGCACATATGGAAAGAGATAACGCCTGGCGGTAGCCGATAGCGCAGGCGGTAGCGACGCACACAGTTGGCAAGCAGGAATTGTTTCCTCGGATTGAAGATTCTGCCGCGCAAAATATGTCCTAATTTGGGATAGCGCCAGCGGTAGCGATAGCGCAGGTGCTAGCGCTAGGTCTATAAAAAGGACATCTTGGCTCTGACTTCCTAAGCCTCTAGAGATCCAGAATTCCAGAGCTTCTTGCCACAACATAGAGGGGAAGTTTCAGAGAGATACTTGATGCGCAAATCTTAGCACATCGCTATAGGCGATAGTAATATTGCGGCACGAAATGACAGTGTACAGATCATTCAAGTAATATAAAACGAGGAGTAATCCCCGAGTATCGAATCTCTCAAGGAACACAGTAAGGTGGAGTTTATTATCGAGGAAGGACTTGAGATTGAAGTCCTTTCGAGCGGATGGATTGCGGAAAACGGGGGATTTGCTTTGTGGAAAATAAAGAGAAAACAACTATAACTACTCCTATGCAATGCCGCTATGCAATGCTTCGCTTGGCGGGATGGAGACTAGGCAGGACTTGAGTGCACTGCGTCGCAAGGGCGGATGGACGAGTAGGCAAGCGGAATCGAACTTTATAGGCCTTGAGCGCGCTACTTCGTTAGGCGAATGGATTACACGGGCCGCTATACCACGCTTCGCTAGGCGGATGGAAGAGTAGGCATACGGATGGAATGGTTCGCACCGGCGGAGTCAGAATGGATTACACGGGCCACTATGCCACGCTTCGCTAGGCGGATGGAAGAGTAGGCATACGGATGAGGGTCGCAAGCACCTCGTCGACAAGCACGCCACTAGCAATTGCTAGTGCGTCACACGAACGTGACGGCGGGATGGAGGATGGAACGGGGCGCACCTCAAGCAACTCAAACAGTAAAGTATTTCACATAGACATGAAATGTATAGAAATGCAAATAAAGTTAAGTGCTACTTCATCAAAATGTTAGATCTAACTACATATACATCAATAAGAGAAGAACAAGTCAAGAAATCGACCGAATCCGAAGGCTCATTGTAGATTCACAGTTGGAATCGCCGGGTTGTCAATCCGCGTCCAAGCTCGGTCCGCAACTACGTCCGGGGTAGAGAGAGCTGTCACTACTCTCCAATGAGCCCGTCTTCTTCGTCTCACGATCCGGTAGAGGTTGCAAACTTCCTCTTGCTTGATGAATATGGCGGCTAGATCTTCCTTTGAAGCGCTAGGATGAAAGAGGAGGCCGAGAGGAAGCTCCGGCTCAAGATTGGCGTGAAGAACAAGCCCGGAGTACCTCCTGGTGGTGGAAGATGATGCAGGGGGCGGAAGAGGCGAACAGGACTCAAAAATGGCGGAGCAGAATGGTCGTCCGACCTAATTTCGCGGGATGGATATTTATAAAAAACAGGGCGCGCACGATCAGTGGCGCACGATCAACTGATCGTGCGCACTGAAAGCTGGTGATCGTGCGCTCTGTGCCTGAAACCTGGAAAACAAAACTGCAGAAAAAATATAAAGCGCACGAACGCGCGCACGATCGTGCGTAGCAAACGCACGACCAAAATCTGAAGCTGTTTTTGGGCAGCAAATGAACTCGCACGAGCAGAGGCGCACGAGCAACTGATCGTGCGTGAAGAAAACGCACGATCAGTGGCATTTCAGGCAGAAATTGCCCCCAAACAGACTCCGAGCATCGCACAATCCATGAACCTGCATGAAAACCTCCAGGACTACAGGAAAACAAGGGATCACACCAAGAATAGGCATACATGTGCACTAAGAGTGGAATAATAGACGGCTATTAAATATAAATGAAAACAAGCCTAAAGTGTGGTGCAAAGACTAAAAAATCGGCCCAAATGAGTCCAAAAATATGTATATAATTGGGACTCATCACACCCCCAGACTTACCTGTTTGAGTGTCCCGAGCAAACATATCCGGCGGAGTAGGAAAAGCATAGCTAACCAAAAACAAAATTGCAAACATGGAATAAAAAGCGAAGTTTCCTACTAGTGTGCATAGAAGTTCATTGGAAGAAGTTTTTACATATGCTAGCTACTTTATAAAAGTGTAAATGCGTAAAAAGGAATTTATTTTTACTCAAAAATGGAATGTTGGTGAATCTCGTGGTCTCGCGTAGTACGAAAGTAAGCTAGACGCGCAGGTGAATGTTACCCAAGACCAGAACTCGGAATTATCTCCGTTGAAATCCATCAACGTCGAGAACCATATGCTCGCCCGGTCACACTCTCTCCACGGCGCTAGTGAACTCACAAGACGAATCGATGGGACTTTAGGTATACATGAGGCTTGGGTTACGGTTTGGAATGCAAAGATAAACGTGAAGGCTAATCGCAACCCAAATGAGCACACAAAAGTGCCAAATCATAGCAGCCCTAATAATACACGTGTAACACACCCCCAGACTTGACTTTGAAACCGGGTGTGCATACGGCCAACAGCAATCAATACCAAAATATGGTTCAATTAAAGCGCTAGGGATAAATATATATATATATTTTTCTTTTTCTTTTCTTTTTATCCCCAAATTAATTAGCACAATTCTCAGCACATACACATTTTTAAAACTTCCACATCAACACTGAAGTTTCGCATCACCGCACCGCATTGAAAAATTACAATTCATAAATGCTTTTAGCTTAATTTTTGGTTGCGATAATAGGATTAGCTTTTAGGCCTTGGTGAAGTATGGTGGAGTTGAATCAAAAGATCGGGTAGGCACAAAATAGGCTAGCAACGGTTAGCGTATAGGAATGGTAGAACAAAGCTCAAGCTTTCCAAATAGATGGCCTATGTCACGCTCAACTTGCAAGTCATCCGCACCCATGCTTCGAGAGTCGCTTGGGGCAAGTTCTTAGCCCCCGAGAAAGGTAATCCTTCCTCCCGACTCGAGCAACACGAACCTCACATTCGCCTACACACAATACCACGCTACCGTAAGATTCAACCACATTCACCATTTCGAGTAAAATAAATTAAAATCTACGCAAATCTACAAATTATAAATTAGAAGCATAAATAAAAACTAATTCTACTCAAATCCCTATGCAAACACGAGTATTCAACTAGAGCACTACAAGAGTCAACATTCCACTCCATCTTGCAATTATTTTGGCTAATACAGCACTTCCTACATCACATCCAAGAATTCAATATACTAGAGCATACAAACAAGCGAGTGCGCGCTAAAGTGGGTGCAGTGGTGTACAGTGAAGATGAACAATACTAAATAACTGAAATTAAAATACTTCTAGTATGCAAATGAGATGTGCACGTGCAGTGGGTAACATATAGTGGCTCTCCCCCAGACTTAATCTAAACAATACAACATAATGATATGACAGTGAAAATCAAAATCAAAAGCTAGGGAAGAAGTTACCCAATGCTCAGCAAGTGAGCATACCAGAAGATGCGTGGAAATCTGAAGCAAACCAACCATTCAGAATTTGCAATGAGTACCTGCAAGGGTGAGCTCCACAAAAACAAAAGAAAGCAGAAATGTTAAAAAGAAATGCAACTAACTAAACAAACTGGATAAATTGAAATTGCAAGAAAAGTAAGATAACTACTGGGGTTATTGTCATCCAAGCACGACTTATTCA
The DNA here is from genome assembly GCA_033032865.1 of Dactylorhiza incarnata. Lineage (NCBI taxonomy): Eukaryota > Viridiplantae > Streptophyta > Magnoliopsida > Asparagales > Orchidaceae > Dactylorhiza > Dactylorhiza incarnata. The sequence goes on along the minus strand of JAWHQI010000037.1, from coordinate 3,445,464 downwards.
AATTTAAAGCAGTTCTAGCTAATGGGTCTATGAAAAAGGAAATGCACAAGTAACAATTCTAATATGCGTGTCGGTAGCGGGTACCGATACGGCGATAGAACAGTCACACCTCTACCTGAATATAAATAATACCTGCTCGTCACAGGTAGAGGGAATAAAAAGTAAGAAGAGGAGGAATCCTCACTCATCTCACCAAAACTATCCTTGCCCAACAAGGTATCATCTCCAGGGAGACAGCAGGAGGAGAAGGCAATGAGTGGAGCTTACTCTACGGAGGGGGAATCAACCTCCTCACATAAGAGGATGCTCTCATCATTGACTTGAGCATCATGCTCCAAGTCCTCCTGGGGTAACTGTGAAGACTCAACCTGCACAAGCTCAGACAGAGAAAAGGGATCAAGAAATTAAAAAGAAGAAGAACATGAATAAAAATCAATCGGGGGAGTGATCCCGGTCTCACTCCCAGCAGGATCCAAGGCTAGATCGCTATCATCATCGTAAGTATCATAGTGAGGGGAACCCAAGAACTCAAGGGCCTCAGTGGTGGTTTGGACCTCCTCGTCCCATGAAGAAGTGCAAACCTCCTCATCAGAGAGAGTATCCTCCTCATCCCACCGAGGTGCACCATCGTGTTCAAAGTATTCATTCTCCCCTTCGGTGAAAACAAACTCCTCATCCCACTTTGGAGCATCCTCTGAGTCAGAAGCATAACCCCACTCCTTCACTTCGATAGGATCATAAAGAATGTGTGTAGAAAAATCTTGCAAAGAAACTGGAGGAACAAAAAGATTTGGTTCCTCCGCAAAAAGATCTGCTAATGCCTCCCCGATGGAAAGAATACTTTCCTCATCCCACTCAGGTGCATCTAAGAGCTCCCATTCCTCTCCTTGTTGGCCAATGTATGAGTGATCATCATCACTAGGAGTGAAGCCATACAAAGGGAGTGAGGAGTCCATGCACGAAATAAGATCGGGGGTAGAGGGAACGATTGCCTCCATGGGTAAAGAGTGAGTGAAGGGGACAATGGTGTCATGAGTGGAGGAGCAGCGTTCAGGATTGAAAAGACTAGGACAGTCCTTCAATTCATGACCCTCTCCTTGACACAACAAGCAAACAACGTTCCTACACTCCTAGCATTTAACTCATTCATTTGGTCTATATAATAGACCATCATGTCGTAAGTGCCAGGAGAAATATCCCATCAAGACATTTTCAACAATAAAAGCAGATAAAACAAAACTGAAATTCTTTGCAAGGAAATCTACACAAACTAATAAAACTCCTTGGATTAAACTTGCTTATATCTTTAAAAACAGAAGAGGAAGAAATAATAACAAACACTATATAATTAAAAAGCAAACAAAAAATAATAAAGCGACTATACACACTGGAAGAACTACTATCTCTTGTCTCCCTCTACAGCAAACTCACACGTCTGTGTTCCCCGACAACGACGCCAAAAACTTGATGCGCAAATCTTAGCACGCCGCTATAGGCGGTAGTAAGATTGCGACACGAAACGGCAGTGTACCGATCATTCAAGTAATATAAAACGAGGAGTAATCCCCGAGTATCGAATCTCTCAAGGAACACAGTAAGGTGGAGTTTATTATCGAGGAAGGACTTGAGATTGAAGTCCTTTCGAGCGGATGGATTGCGGAAAACGAGGGATTTGATTTGTGGAAAATAAAGAGAAAACAACTATAACTACTCCTATGCTATGGCACTATGCAATGCTTCGCTTGGCGGGATGGAGACTAGGCAGGCCTTGAGCGCACTGCGTCGCAAGGGCGGATGGACGAGTAGGCAAGCGGAATCGAACTGTGCAGGCCTTGAGCGCGCTGCTTCGTTAGGCGAATGCATTACACGGGCCGCTATGCCACGCTTCGCTAGGCGGATGGAAGAGTAGGCATACGGATGGAATGGTTCACACCGGCGGAGTGGGAATGGATTACACGGGCCGCTATGCCACGCTTCGCTAGGCAGATGGAAGAGTAGGCATACGGATGAGGGTTGCAAGCACCTCGTCGACAAGCACGCCACTAGCAATTGCTAGTGCGGCACACGAACGTGACGGCGGGATGGAGGATGGAATGGGGCGCACCTCAAGCAATTCAAACAGTAAAGTATCTCATATAGACATGAAATGTATAGATATGCAAATAAAGTTAAATGCTACTTCATCAAAATGTTAGATCTAACTACATATACATCAATAAGAGAAGAACAAGGCAAGAAATCGACCGAATCCGAAGGCTCGTTGTAGATTCACGGTTGGAATCGCCGGGTTGTCAATCCGCGTCCAAGCTCGGTCCGCAACTACGTTCGGGGTAGAGAGAGCTGTCACTACTCTCCAATGAGCCCGTCTTCTTCGTCTCACGATCCGGTAGAGGTTGCAAACTTCCTCTTGCTTGATGACGATGGCGGCTAGATCTTCCTTTGAAGCGCTAGGATAAGGAGGAGGCCGAGAGGAAGCTCCGGCTCAAGATTGGCGTGAAGAACAAGCACGGAGCACCTCCTGGAGGTGGAAGGTGATGTAGGGGGCGGAAGAGGCGAACAGGACTCAAAAATGGCGGAGCAGAATGGTCGTCCGACCTAATTTCGCGTGCTGGATATTTATAGAAATCAGGGCGCACGATCAGTGGCGCACGATCAACTGATCGTGCGCACTGAAAGCTGGTGATCGTGCGCTCTGTGCCTGAAACCTGCAAAACAAAACTGCAGAAAAAATATAAAGCGCACGACCGTGCGCACAATCGTGTGTAGCAAACGCACGACCAAAATCCAAAGCTGTTTTTGGGCAGCAAATGAACTCGCATGATCAGAGGTGCACGAGCAACTGATCGTGCGTGAAGAAAATGCACGATCAGTGGCATTTCAGGCAGAAATTGCCCCCAAACAGACTCCTAGCATCGCACGATCCATGAACCTGCATGAAAACCTCTAGGACTATAGGAAAACAAGGGATCACACCAAGAATGGGCATACATGTGCACGAAGAGTGGAATAATAGACGGCTATTAAATATAAATGAAACAAGCCTAAAGTGTTGTGAAAAGACTAGAAAATCGGCCCAAATGAGTCCGAAAATATGTATATAATTGGGACTCATCAATACTCCCACAAATCCATAAAGACTAAAGGAGATCCATGGAGAATATTTCGACACGCTTCATCATCGTGATGAAAGACCGCATCGACTACGATCATACTCTGCGTCTTCGTCTACTTCTCCAAGAGATCCACATAGAGGGAGTTTTTATATTATTGTATTTTCATTTCATATTCTTCTTATAAACGGTTAGTGAAGTCGCCTCGTGTTGGCGACTAGGTCTGGGTAGGACTTAGGGCTGAAATTCGCCTCATGTTGGCGAGTAGGTCTCGGGAGTAGGTCTAGGGGGTGCTCGAGGCCATATCTAGGGAAGGGTTGGCTAGAGCGGCTTGAGGTCGTATTCGGGGAAGGATCGGCTAAAGCCAACCGGTTCGTGGGGATACGAGTCGGTATAGAAAACAAAAAGAGTCTTTCTATTAGCTTTGATTTCTAGCTTCGATAAGAGATCAAGTTTTGTAATCATGCTTCTCAAGTTAATAAAATCATGGCTTTACTTTCACTTCACTTGATTTGTCTTGATCTTCTCTAGTTCAATAATCAAAGCTTTTTCAAAGTTATTCAAAATATATTACAAGTTTTTAAAACCCTTATTCACCCCCCCCCCCCCTCTAAGGGCACCTACCGATCTAACAAACTTCCCATCGACCCTTAATGACAATGGAAAGGAGTGTTGGTAGAACCACTAGCGCCTGGCGGTAGCGCTACCGCCGACATTTGCGTGCTGACACTTAGTGTCGACATGAAGGACTGGTGTCGAGGGGAAGGGCTAACTTCCCGTCAACCTCCTTATAGTCGACGGGAAGGGCCAACTTCCCGTCGACCACCTTGTAGTCGACGAGAAGGGTTATGATGAGTAGTATTTTAGCCTAATATTATTATAGCATTTAGGCCAATAATAATATAAATTTATAAATAATATGTCTATTTTAACTAAATAATCATTTCTATTTTAAATTGTTCACTAACGTAAGTCTGTTTTATGATTTTCAGGATTTCTGGAGTTTTTGCCCAAAAATGCAAGTACCCTCAGCCATGCCCGTGAATAAAGGCGTGTCAACATAAAACTATTTCCAGACCTACTGCCGCCAACCTGGACTCATTCTAAGAAGAGTTCCAAGTACACGCCCGTGACTGCCCGCGTCACGCCCGTGACCTTCCAATGTCACGCCCGTGAACCCTGCCTCCAGCTCAGCCGACCGTGTCCTGAAGCCATGATGCGATTTTTGCCAAGTACACGCCCGTGACCCTTGGGTCACGCCCGTGTCCAATCCCGCTCAATCCAGATCGCGCCCGAGTCACGCCTTCCCACCAAGAATTCCCGCGCCAGCGCTGTTTGAAGATTACACGCCCTTGGTCATGGGCGTGACCAAGGGCGTGACGCGCTTGTAATGCCTGCAGTAACTCCAGAACGCACTTCTCCTGCTCCAGCTTCAATCACGCCCATTACACGCCCTTGGTCACGGGCGTGACCAAGGGAGTGTAACCCCAACTTTATCCTATAAAAGGCAGCTCTTCCAGATCTCAAGGCATCCCTTTTTCCACCCTCCTTGGGTCGGAACTTCTTTCCTTCTGCCCCCTTTTGGGGCAGAATTGTTCTTTTCAAATTTTGTATTAGTTTAGATTTCAATTTTATGTTATTTCAATTTATGCAATATAGTCTTACTTTTCATTTCATGCAAAGTTTTCAATTCTTATGTAATTCAATTTCCTTTTAATAAAAATGTCTTTTCCTTTCATTTACTCCTTTTATTTTCATGTAAATTAGATTAATATTTGAATCTTGGAATTTGCAAACCATGGATGAAATATTCTCTTATTCTTTTTTATCTCTTTTCCTCCTTCGATTTATTCTTGAATAATAACGTATCGTGTTCATATTTCGATTATGAATTGCGATATTTGTTTTCAAACTCTAGTTATCTGAACCAGCTCGTGAGTATGAATCGATTGCTCAAGGATAAAAAGAGTAGAATGTAATCCTTGAAAGAGGACGACGTTACCCTTCCGGATTGGAGTAAAAGCCAATAGTGGGATTCACCTCGTAAAGCGAGTCCTAGGTTATCAATTATACAATGGAATTTCAATTGATATTTCCTAAACTTAGTTGGGCGTAGTCCTCGAAAGAGGTACGTTCATAGTCCGAGAATCTCCATGGTCAAGGAGCGGATTAGAATTTCTCTTTTGATTCTCATTTCAAGTGCGCTTTAATCAAGATTTGTTTTCTTTTCTTTATTTCTTTATTTTAATTTTAATTATAAATTATCACTAATAAAATATTATTCGATAAAATAATTGTTTTGTTTTCCCGAAGTAAAAGTACTCGACAGCCCCGAGTCTAATACGACACTTGATATTTCTATATCCTATGCTATAAACGATAGGTACGCTTGCCTATTCCGTTTAATAATATAATAAACCTTCTTAATTTTTTGCTCATCAAGTTTTTGGCGCCGTTGCCGGGGAATTTTTTGTCGATATTTCGAAAAGGGGAAACGCTATTAATTTTATCTTTCTTTTTATTTTATTTTAATAAAAAAAATGTAAAAATGAAAAAAATTATGCTATAATTAAATTCTTGGAAAGGACGCTTTGGGCTTGAATTCCCATCACAGCCTCTAGTACCTTGTGAGCCCTTCACCGGGTTGACCTTGGGAAGTCCAAGACTAATTAATACATATCAAAAAAAACTTATTTTCCCTTTTTCTTTTCTTTTCTTTTTCATACTTAGTTTTCAACATTGGGGACAAAGTTGAATTTTTAGTATGGGGTTATATTTCCTAATATTTAAAAATTAAAAAAAAAAAGATTCCAAAAATATATATATATATATATAAAATTCAAAACTTAAAAAAATTAATAATAATCAAGTAACCGCCCTACTTTGGTTTTTGTTATTTCCAAAATCAAACATTTGAGAGTTTATTTATAAGCATTTTTTAACTATTTTTAATTGGCTAATCTTTTATTTTATCATGGTTAGTAAAAAATTAATTTTTAGTTGATTTAGTTTTAATGAATTTATAATGATCTTAATTTGATTAGAGTAATTTATTTAGCACTTTTTCTCTTTTATTTTAATTAGTCTCAATTTTGTAGTAGTTGTGCTTAACAACTTTAGATTTTAATTATTTTTACCTCATGCTTTTAGATCCTTAGGAAATTTCAATTTACTATAGTTGCTCTCAAAATATTTCAATTTAATATATAATTTATTTTAGCCCTACCCAAAGAAAGAAAAGAGTTATTAAAAGATCATATTTCATGGAAATAAGAGGATAAAATTCATTATTTCCTAAACATATGCACCTCCCTTTTATGAAGTTTATTATGAAAAGATTATATGTCATGGAAAATGAGAGGAAAAAATTCATCATTTTCCTAAACATGTACAAGTAGAAAAGAAAAGGAAAAAAAAAGATGGGGTGAGAGGATAAAATTCATCACTCCCAATTAAAGCTAGCTTCATGTTTACCCAAACCCCTTTAGCCAATATAATTGATTTTAGGCTCAAATTAAAATATTGGGAGAGCATAAGTAGTAGTTTGAATTTTTTTCGTAAGCCTCTTTAAAATTGGAGTTTTTATAATTCTAATCTAATTTTGATTCACAAATTACTTAATTTTGTCTGCTAGTTAAATAATTTGAGAATTCTTGGCTAAACATTTCTCTCTTTTTATCTTATTTTCATAATTTAGGACTTATTTCTTAAATCCCTAAATTTTATTTTTAAGCTTTCTTCTGATTCAAGAAAATTTTAGTTTAATTAGAAATATTATTAATGTCTTATGAATATCTATCATACTTTTGCTCTGGAATAGCAAAAGCTTAAGTATGGGGGTATTTGATGAGTATTTTTTTAGCCTAATATTATTATAGCATTTAGGCCAATAATAATATAAATTTATAAATAATATGTCTATTTTAACTAAATAATCATTTCTATTTATAATTGTTCACTAACTTAAGTTTGTTTATGTTTTTTAGGATTTCTGGAGTTTTTGCCCAAAAATGCAAGTACACGCCCTCAGTAACGCCCGTGACCAAAGGCGTATCAACATAAAACTATTTCCAGACCTGCTGCCGCCAACCTGGACTCATTCTGAGAAGAATTCCAAGTACACGACCGTGACTGCCCACGTTACGCCCGTGACCTTCCAATGTCACGCCCGTGAACCCTGCCTCCAGTTCAGCCGGCCGTGTCCAGAAGCCATGACGCAATTTTTGCCAAGTACACGCCCGTGACCCTTGTGTCACGCCCGTGTCTAATCCCGCTCAATCCAGATCATGCCCGAGTCACGCCTTCCCGCTAAGATTTCCCGCGCCAGTGCTGTTTGAAGATTACACGCCCTGGTCACGGGCGTGACCAAGGGCGTGACGCACTTGTAACGCCTGGGAGTAACTCCAGAACGCACCTCTCCCGCTCCAGCTTTGATCACGCCCATTACACGCCCTTGGTCACGGCATGACCAAGGGCGTGTAACCCCAACTTTTGCCTATAAAAAGGCAGCTCTTTCAGATCTCAAGGCATCCCTTTTTCCACCCTCCTTGGGTCGAAACTTCTTTCCTTCTGCCCCCTTTGAATGAGGAATTTAGTAAGATACGAATACATCTCTATACACATAAGTAGTCTTGTACGGTCTAAGAGAGTAATTTACGTGTCATAGACACACGACTACATAAGAGTTATAACCACTCGGTAGGGGTAGCGTTGATGGCTTGATGGGAGTTGTAAGGTATGGTCGTATCTGATGGGGAAATGTTAAAGGCTCGGGGGTCGTGGGCCTTGTATGCTAATTAACATCGACATTGATTGTATGAGGAGAAGTGTAATAAGACTCCTTCGTGAGTCCTTGGGTGCTTGATAGCACGGATTATGCATGGGAATTAAATCAATGTGCATGGTTTACACATGGTGGTGTAATGATCATGGTTGAAGGATTGCTTGTGGCAGATCTATGGGCTCGCAGATCATCACATTGATGGGTGCTGGCAGATAGATCTTCGCCGGTTGGGTTGTGCTCTTTGTGTTTACTTCCAATTACCCCTTCCGTGCCTAGTGACCGGTTGGGCTGTGCTCTTCGTGATTACTACCCAAGACCCTTTCCAAGTCCAGTACGCAGGTGCTCCGCTGTTGTGTTCTTAGCGTCGAGGAGTATGTAAGTCCTAGGTCTGGTAGTGTGCATACCTACCTAGTAGTAGATAAGCCCGTTCCACTGCCACCGTCTGGCCACGATGGGGGGCGCCTGAGAGGTTAGCTACCCTTCAAAAGTGGGATGTATAGGTCTATGTCGACATAGAAAATATGCATGGGTGAGTCATCATATCATAATCATTGCATTGCATTCATACTTTCATGATCATGACATTGCACCGCATCGGGTCCATCATATAAATTAGTATGGGTTCTTTTATATGATGGGTTCCCAATTGGAAACCTTAACGTATAAGTTTGTATGGACATTCATATAAGTTAAGGTACGTTTTGAAACAGAAAATATACTGCTTACTTCTGTACTGTTACACGACATTCTATACCTTGCTACTCGACACAATGCTAGCTTATAATTTTTTCTTACTTCACTATCATAGTAACTGCTAGCATAAATGTACACTTGTATATAGTATCTTTATTTCTTCTGTTGATATAGAATTCCTAAGATTGTACCCATACTACTGCCACCTGTTCTATTGTACTTATAGTTTATATTGCAGCTTCTCTTCATTCCCTTCCGCCCGGTGCCTTGGACTCGCCGTGAGAGTGGATGTGAAGCCACTTAGTCTTTATGACTAACGGTTGTTGTACCCCTCTTTTTAGGAGCCCACCCAGGAGCAGCAGCGCACGATGTTGGAGGCGGATAGCCAGGTCAGGACGACAGGGCCGGAGAATATGATATCGTCGTTACCATCAGTGACAGATGTGAGCGATATAGTTTGAGATGTAGCCCTTGGGGAATTTCTTTTGATACTCTGATATTTGCAGGAGCTCTCAGAGCTACCTGTCTTTAGTATAATTGTGACACCTTTACTGATATGTGAATCTATTGCTTTTATTGCTTTTCTATTATTGATGGATTGGCATGATAATATGTGAGAATAGCCGGCAGGATAGGCGTCTTATGTAGGGGGCTAGCCCGAGTGTTGGCACTTCTGCAAGGCGACTTTCCTGGGTATATGACTCCCCTCAACCGTGTCTTGTGTTCCGAGAGGGGGGGGGGGGTCTTACAAATGGTATCAGAGTGAGGTTTCGATCCTCCGACCTGTGGGTTATGGGCCCACCACGCTTCCGCTGGCATAGGTTTAGATCCTTCTGAGTATCTATATACTTGATGTTCTTGTGATCAGAAAAGATCTCACAATGAACCCCAAAAAGATAGTGCCTCCAAATCTTCAAGGCGAAGATCACAACCCCGAGCTCTAAATCATGTACTGGGTAGTTCTGCTTGTGCTTCTTCAGTTGCCTTGATGCATATGTTATGGTGTGCCCGTGCTGCATCAATACTGCACATATTCCTTGATAGGATGCGCTAGTGTAAATCTGAAATCCCTCCTTCCCAGATGGAAGGGCAAGGATCGAGGCTGAGGAGAGCATGTCCTTCAACTCCTGGAATGCGGACTCACACTGAGCTGTCCATGTAAATGCGACACCCTTCCTTGTCAGGGTGATGAGGGGAAGAACGATCTTTTTGAGAATCCCTCTATAAATTAGCGGTAGTAGCCAGTTTTCCCTAAGAAACTGCGCACCTCCACTGCTGAATTCAAAGGCGGTCATTCTCTCACTGCTCGTACCTTGGCATGATCCACTGCTAAACATGCTCTGCTAATGACATGGCCCAGGAAAGCGACTTCCCGGATCCAGAACTGGCACTTAATAAACTTTGCAAACAAGCTGTGCTCCCTCAGCTTCCCCACAACAAGCGCTAAAAGATGTGCTTGTTCCTCCTCGGTCCTTTAGTAGACCAGAATGTCATCATTAAATACTATCACGAAGACATCTAGGTATTGTTCGAATACTTTATTCATTAAGCCCATGAATGCGGCGGGGGCATTCGTGAGTCTGAATGGCATGCCAGTAAACTCATATAAACCATACCTCGAGCTAAAGGCGGCCTTTGGGATATCCTCCTCCTGAATCCTCAATTGATAATAACCCGACCTCAAGTCAAGTATGGAGAACCAGTGCGCTCCCTCCAGCTGATCACAAAGCTCGTCGATCCTTGGCAATGGATAGGTGTTCCAGACCGTCAACCGGTTGAGCTCCCGATAATCTATACATAGTCGGAGCGAACCATCCTTCTTCTTCACGAATGAAACTGGGGCTCCCCAAGGCGGTGAACTGGGGCGAACGAACCCCGAATTTACTAACTCTTGAAGATGCGTCTGAAACTCTGGAAGCTCCTTTGGTGCCATCCTATAGGAAGACCTAGAAACGGGTCTAGCTCCCGGAACCAGTTGGATCCTAAAATCTGCCATTCGTTGCGGGGGTAGTCCGGGCAACTTGTCCGGAAAGACATCAGGAAAGTCCCGAACTACCAGTACTTCAGCAATGCTGATCTCTATCTCCTACATCTCAAAGCAGATCATATAAACCTCATCGCCCTGCTGGTGGGCTTTGACCACCTGAATAGATGATAGTAATAGATGGGAGGTGGGGGTAATACCTTTGATCACAACCTCGGAATCTTCATGCCTCAGTATAATTTTCTTCGTCCGGCAGTAGATCTTGGTATTGTTCCAATGCAACCAATTCATGCCCAGGAGCAGATCAAAATCTGTCATTTTTCAGATGTGTCGCCGGAGCTTCGAATAGCCTTCCCCCGATCTCTATATTCATGTCACACTTTGCGCACGATAATATCTCTGATCCATCCGCAAGCCGCACCATCCTATGGATGCCTTCAAAGTGTTGCACTTGGTCCATATCGTTTATGAATTCCTCCGAGATGAATGAGTGTGAGGCACCTGTATCGAATAAGGTGTAAGAGGGTTTACCGTAAACAAGTACTATACCTGGTTGATTTTTATTGTTTGGGTCATAAGTTAAACTAAAGCAAAGGTTTGCAAGGTACCAAGTAATCTTAAGAAGAACACTGAAGTACTTGTGCTGACCTCCTCAGAATTCCAGAGCTCTGCGAGATCCAATGCATACATCTACTCCGGTCATTGGCCTCTACCATGAGGTCCTCGTCCTTGCTGTGCTGCTGGAGGAGCCATGGGACGATCCAGAGCATTCCCTTGTAACTGCAGCAAAAGTGCCGAATGTGGCCCGACTGACGGCAATGGAAACAAACTGCTCGAATGGGCTCTCCTAGCGGCTGAGGCGCCTGACCCTGATATGGTGGGGGCAATGGTAGCGGTCGTTTTGGCTGCTCCATCCTGAAATTTGGGAAGAAATGGCCACCACCTCCCTTATGGTCTCCTCCTCTGCCCATGACGTTCTGCCTCCTCCTGAAGCTGGGTCCCACTTCCATCACACCCTCTGCGGGCCTATGACTCTTAGCCTGGACCCCCAAGTGGTCTGCCTTCAACTTTTGTACCATCTTTATGATCTTAGCGTGGCTCGAATAAGCGATGAAGAGAAGAGCCTGCCTGAGGGGATCGCGCAAGCTCTTGTTGAACCGCTTTGTGTAACCACGGTCATCCAAGTCGTAGGAGTCTGCGAATCTGGCAAGGTTTTGAAACTCCCGCTGGTATTCAACTACAGATATAGATCCCTGCTTCAGCTGCAGGAACCTCTCCTCGAGCTCATCATGGGACGTAGAAGATACGAAGTGCTCCAGGAATGCATTCACAAACTCATCCCAGCTTATGTTCGGGTAGTTATGCCCTTCAAAGGTGGAGCCCATAAGGGACTTCCACCACCTCTTGGCATGCAGATCTAAGGTTGTGACTGCCAACGTGACTGCCATATTGCCATGGCATCGAATCTCCGCCAACAGCTCCTGCACCGTGTCTAACCATTCCTCTGTCTGGACCGCAGACTCCGTCCCATGATAGGTGGGAAGAGAGAGAGCTTGGAAGGTGCTCAACCAATTTGAGTTCGGGGCCTGCTGCTGCACTGCGGTTTTCTAAGACCTAAAGGCATCCAAGATCGCCGTCAAGGTCTGACCCAGCTCAGACTGCTAGAACGAAGTAGGTCCTGGAGGTATGGGGGTGCCAGCTGCTGGCTCCGAACGTACCGGGATCTACACATAAGGTAGATTTTGGGTTAGGTTGGCTACTTAAAGAAAGGTAATGGACACATTCAATGTGAATCACACATGGGCAATACAAACTTATAAGTTAAGGTTTCCAATTGGGGACCCATCATACAAAAGAGCCCATACTAATTTATATGTTGGACCCGATGCAGTTCAATGTTATGATCATGAAAGGATGAATGCAATGGAATGATTATGATATGATGACTCACCCATGAATATTTTTTATGTCGACGTAGACCTGTACTTCCCACTTTTTGAGGGTAGCTAACCTCGCAGGTGCCCCTCGAGTGACACGGGTCACTTGGAGGTGCTTGGGCTAGGTTGGAGTCTTGATATCCTAATGGTGCCATGGATGTACCTGATCTCCAGGGTGGGTGTAACCATCACCCCCTTGAAGATAGAAAGCAAATGCCGGTGGTAGCGGTCGAATCTGTGCACGTGATTTTTCCATGATGGATGGCTTAGATTGCCTAGAAATGAGTTAGTGGTGGAATTAAAAACATATAATCAGCTGGCACTTAGGTGGGGAATTTCAACATAAGGCTTGGGAAGTGGAATTTCCATTTAATGTTGATTAATGCTATCTCTCTCTCTCTCCATTCCCTCCTAACCCAAATGGGCTGCTCTCTCCTAATTAGAGGACCCTATTCATATTCTTCTTCTTCTTTTCTTCATCTTCTTCCTCACACCTCAAGGTGTTAACTTAGTGTTCTTGAAGGAGCAAGCTTGGAGAAGGACTTGAGCTCGTATGACCACCGCCATGCCGCCGAGGAGACGACCGCGATCGTCGTCCGGAAATCAGGTGACTTCCGACCCCTCTCCCTTGGTGCTAGATCTTTAGATCAAATTTGGAGAGACATTAAGCTCAAAAGAGCTTGATTTGGTAAGATTAATGGAGTTTCGTAGGAAGAGGCCACGCTTGAATTTACGTTCTAGGGCGTCATTCACCACGAAGATGTCTTCGATCAACTCCCCTATTCAATACGAAGTTTGAGGAGTTGATTTCGTGAAGATCAGTTGCCTAATGAGGGAGTGTTGGAGGAGAGAAGGTGAGATGACCTAATTCTTGTTTGGGGAAGATGATGAATAGTCCCTTGTTAAAGAGAGTTTTTAATTATAATATTGCACTTGATTAATAAGGGGACTCATGATTAGTGGTGAAATTCCAGCAACTAAGGAAAAGAATAATTGATCTTGATTGGAGTTGAGAGTCCATGGGAAGAAAAGTGGTTGTGATTAACAGAGGAATCGTTCTCTGTTAGCTAGCGCAGGAGGTAGCGCTACCGCTGGCGTTAGCGGGTCGACTTGTCAACGGGAAGGGGAAACTTCCTGTCAAGACTTAATGATAATAGGAAGGAGTGTTGGTAGAACCACTAGCGCCTAGCGGTAGCACTACCGCTGGCATTAGCGTGTCGAAACTTTGTGTTGACAGGAAGGACTGGTGTCCATGGGAAGGGCTAACTTCCGGTCGACCCCCTTACAGTCGATGGGAAGGGCCAACTTCCCATCGACCCCCTTGCAGTCGACTGGAAGGGTTAGCTTCCCGTCGACATCGACGGGAAGGATTAGCATCCCATTGACATCGACGAGAAGGGTTAGCTTCCCATCAACATCGACGGGAAGGGTTAGCTTCCTGTTGACATCGACGGGAAGGTGGGTCGAATGGATCACTAACGCCTGGTAGTAGCGCTACCGCCAGCATTAGCAAACAGAAAATTTTATATTCTCCTCCTTTGGTGTGATCGGAGTTCCTTGGTTCCCATGTCAATTGGGCGAAGCATAGGAGAATTTTATGATTTTGAAATGGGACATTGCGATGCATAACTGAATGAGTAATTTAGTAAGATACGAATACGTCTCTATATGCACAAGTAGTGCTGCAGGGTCTCATAGAGTATTTTCCGTGTCATACGCACGCCACTACATAAGGGTTATAACCACTCGGTAGGGGTAGCCTTGATGGCTTGATGCGGGTTGTAAGATATGGTCGTATCTGATGGGGCAATGTTAAGGGCCAGGTGGTTGTGGGCCTTGGATGCTAATTAGCATCGACATTGATTGTGTGAGGGGAAGTGTAATAAGACTCCTTCATAAGTCCTTGGGTGCTTGATAACACGGATTATGCATGGGAATTACATAAATATGCATGGTTTACACATGGTTGTGTAATGATCCTGGTTGATGGATTGCTTGTGGTAGATCTACGGGCTTGCCAGTCGTCACACCGACGAGAGCTGGCAGATAGATCTTGGCCGGTTGGGCTGTGCTCCTTGTGTTTACTTCCAAAGACCCCTTCCGTGCCTAGTGACCGGTTGGGCTATGCTCTTGGTGTTTACTTCCCAAGACCCTTTCCGAGTCCATTATGCAGGTGCTCAGTTGTTGTGTTCTTAGCGCCGAGGTGTACTTAAGGCCTAGGCCTGGTAGTGTGCATACCCACCTAGTAGTGGAGAAGCCCGTTCCACTGCCACTGTTTAGCCACGACGGGGGGGGGGGGGGGGGGGGGGGGGGCGCCTGAGAGGTTAGCTACCCTCGAAAAGTGGGAAGGACAGGTCTATGTCGACATAGCAAATATGCATTGGTGAGTCATCATATCATAATCATTGCATTGCATTCATCCTTTCATGATCATAACATTACACTGCATCGGGTCCATCATATAAATTAGTATGGGCTCTTTTATATGATGGGTTCCCATTGGAAACCTTAACTTATAAGTTTGTATGGGCATTCATATAAGTTAAGGTACGTTGTGAAACTGCAAATATACTGCTTACTTCTGTACTATTACACGACATTCTATACCTTGCTACTCGACACAATGCTATCTTAGAATTGTTTCTTACTTCACTATCATAGTAACTGCTAGCATAAATGTACTCTTGTGTATAGTTGCTTGATTTCTTCTGTTGATATAGAATTGCTATGATTGTACCCTTACTACTGACACCTGTTCTATTGTACTTACAGTTTATATTGCAGCTTCTCTTCATTCCCTTCCGCCCAGTGCCTTGGAGTCGCAGGAGGAGAGGATGTGAAGCCACTTAGTATTTATGACTAACGGTTGTTGCACCCCTCATTTTAGGAGCGCATCCAGGAGCAGCAACGCACGACGCTTGAGGCGGATAGCTAGGTCAGGACGATAGGGCCGGAGATTATGATACCATCGTTACCGTCAGTGACAGATGTGAGCGATAGTTTGAGATGTAGCCCTTGGGGAATTTCTTTTGATACTGTGATATTAGCAGGAGTGCTCGGAGCTACCTGTCTTTTGTATAATTGTGACACCTTTACTGATATGTGAAACTATGGCTTCTATTGCTTTTCTATTATTGATGCGTTGGCATGATGATATGTGAGAATAACCGGCAGGATAGGAGTCTTTTGGAGGGGGCCAGCCTGAATGCTGGCACTTCCGCAAGGCGGCTGTCCTGGGCATAGGACTCCCCTCGCCCGTGTCTTGTGTTCCAGGATGGGGGTCTTACAAATGGTATCATCTTGCAACGATCCGGAGATAATGAAGTCCATTTCTTCATGGTGCCACCCCTCTCACTTCTTCAGTTTTAGGATAAACTGAATTAGCGGAAGCGGTGGTGTGCCCATGTGTGATTCACTTTTGTTGAAGTGCTGAGATCGGGCGGTCTGGTTGGTGACCGGGCGGTCTGGCTTCCTTTCTCTCTAGCGGTCTGTTCATTTTAGACTATGCGCTCTCTGAGGCATGGCGAGTTGAAGATGAAGACAGGCGGTCTAGCCCTGCTTCCTGCGATCTGTCCTTTACAGACCGCTTGTTCTCTGGAGGGTTCGGGAGCGAGTTCTGTTATCTCAGATCGAGCGGTCTCATCGGTCTCAGCGGTCTCGACGGTCTCCCCATGTCTGACCGCCCCAGTTTTGTATTTTGTCCTGTATAGTGTTTAGTCCCACATTGTTTATTTGTTATCTCCTCTCTCTCCTCCATTCTATATAAAGGAGGTTATATCTTTGTAAGAAGTTAAGTTTTTTGGAAATAAAAATTGTTATTCTCCATTTTTCTGTCTTATTTTTTCTTATTCGCACATGGTATCAGAGCCAGGTTCTTGGTTGTGATCGCTCACGATTTTCTTCTCTTTTCGTGCGGTCTCCTTTGGCAACCTCTTCTTCTCGTGCGACCTCTTCTGTTCGCACGACCTCTTCTGCTCAAGCGGTCTCCTATGCCCGCACGATCTCCCTTCTCTTCTCGCGCGGTCTCCTCTGTTCGCGCGGTCTCTTTTTGCTATGGCGGTTTCTGATGACTCTACCTCTACTACCACCACACCTTCGGCTATTTCCCACCACTCTCCTCCAATTCCTTCGGGCAATCTTAGCACGGTCTCCAATCTTGTTGGTCCCAACTATCCAGACTGGAGTGTCTCTTTCACCATCCTTCTCTGCACGCAACGCAAGCGTCATCATCTTAGCGATGACCCTCCTCCTTGCTCCTCTGCTACCTTTGATGATTGGGATGCTAACGACGCCCTTGTTCGCACCTGACTTGCTAACAGTCTCTCAGATGAGTGCCTCCCTATCATCAGGCGTGATGAAACTGTAAAAGCTGCTTGGCTTTACCTTGCTGCCCTTTACTCAAAGGGAGCTCAAACATCTCGCTTATATACCATATATGCAGACTTGTTTGCTCGTCCCTCCATGACTCCTATCGCTGCTTACCAACAATTTCAGGCTCTTGGGGCTGAAATTCTTTAGAATAGACCCTTCTCCGCTGATCTGGCCGACCAACACAAACACTTACAGGAACTTCTGGTCGTGTGTTATCTTCTGCGCCTCACAGAATCATATGACATAATCCGTCACAGATTTTTGGAGAGGCTGAATCTCCCACTTTGGATGCTACTGCTGCCTACATTGGCATTGTTACCACTCTTCTCCAACGACCTCTGTTGGTCTCACCACCTCTACCTGATAACTATGCTCATCAAACTCAGAGGGGTAACATTGGAGGTCAGAACAACCATCCTGAAGGGCGTGCACCTTCCAAGTATCTTTGCTCTCACTGCGGGAGGACAGGCCACTCCGTTGCTTGATGTTGGCTCAAGCATCCCCACCTTCACCCTACCGGTGACTCTTCCGCCTCTACTTCCAAGCAATCAGCCTTGGTGGTCACTTCCTCAGTTAGTGCCCATGTAGTCACTCAAGGTAAATGGATGAATGATTCCGGTGATACAAATCATATGGCTGGTAATCCTTAGAGTTTCTCTCTCTTGGAGAAACATGATCGGTTTCCCCCGGTGTTCATTGCAGATGGCTCTCCTTCTCCAGTAAATGGTACGGGTATCGTCCAGGTCACTTCGTCTCTTCGCCTGGAAGATATTCTAAATGTGTACAAATTCCCGTGCAACTTACTATCTGTTTCTTCCCTCTGCAAGCAGATACAGTGCTCTGTAACATTCACCCCTACTACTTGTTCTTTTCAGGATCCTTGCTCCAAGCGGACGATTGCTACTGGGACTGAGAGCGGTGGCCTTTACTTCTTGGACAATGTGTCAGCTCTCTCTACTTCCTCATCGTCTTCCAACAGTCTTCTGCAATGGCATCTTCATCTTGGTTATCCTCATGAACGACTTCTTCGTCAAATTCTACCTTATCTACCTAAGCATGCTCCTCCCCTCAACTGTGAAGCATGTCAGATTGGCAAGCATCATCGCTCGTCTTTCCCAGCTAAACGAGGACGCAGATCTTCCAGTCTTTTTGATCTTGTTCACTCCGACATCTGGGGTCCTTCCCCTACTCCCACTGTTGGGAGGGGTTGCTCTTATTTTGTAACCTTTATTGATGATTTCTCTTGATGTACTTGGGTGTATCTTTTAAAAGATCGCTTTGAATTATTCTCTGTATATACTACTTTTTATGAAATGATCAAAACCCAGTTTGGGGTCTCTATCAAAATTCTTCGTTCTGATAATGCAAAAGAATATATTAGTAATGATTTCTGTCTTTTGTATGCAAAATGGTATTATTCATCAAACAAGTTGTGTCTATACTTCTCAGCAGAACGACGTAGCTGAACGCAAGAACCGTCACCTCCACGATGTATCTCGCACTCTTCTATCTCAAATGAATGTTCCTCGCTCATATAGGGGATATGCCGTTCTCATTTCTTGTCACCTCATCAATAGTATCCCCTCTTCCGTTCTTCATGGTCAAACCCCGTTCTCTGTCCTATATCCGGGCAAGGAAGCTTTTTCTCTTCCACCGCATATTTTTGGTTGTACGGCGCTTGTTCATTCTCCATCTGTTACTCGCAACAAGCTTTCTCCGCGTGCCACAAAGTGTGTCTTTCTTGGCTACTCTTCTTCCCAAAATGGTTATTGCTGTTTTGACCCCATTCTTTGCAAACAAGTGGTTTCTGCTGATGTTACGTTCTTTGAAGATGTATACTATTTCTCCAAAGACTCACCTATCGCTCTGTCTAATCTTCCTCCTATTCTCCCCATACCAGCTATCCCCACTGACAATAACCCGTTACCTCCGCCACCACACCCAGCCCCGTCTACTCCCCTCGAATCTCCTTATTCCCCTCTGAGGTAGCCTCTCCCAGCTCTCGGGCCAGCAATCTCTGCAACGGATGCACCGGATGTTGATGAACAAGCCAATTTGGATGTTCCTATTGCCCTTAGAAAAGGAGATTGGACATGTACGCAACATTCGATAAATGATGTGGTTTCCTATGCTCGTCTTATGCCCTCTTTCAGGAATTTTGCCTTAGCTCTCTCTGCCACTGCCACTCAACGCTCTTACCAAGAAGCTCTTACCATTCCTCAATAGAAGGCCGCTATGGATGAAGAAATGGCAACCCTCACTGAGAGAGGTACTTGGACTCTTGTTTTGGTTCCTCTAGGAACCGATGTCGTTGGATGCCGCTGGGTCTTTGTTGTGAAGTTCCATCCTGATAGTAGTGTGGATCGCTACAAGGCTCGCCTTGTCGCCAAAGGCTTCACTCAGACTTATGGTGTAGACTTTTTTGACATATTCTCTCCTGTAGCTCGCATCAGCACTATCCGGGTCCTCATCTCGATAGCCGTCGACAGGGGTAGGTATTTGTCTCAACTCGACATCAAAAATGCTTTCCTCTATGGCGATCTTCAAGAAGATGTGTATATGGAGCAACCTCCTGGGTATGTTGCTCAGGGGGAGACACGTGTATGCAAGTTGCAGAAAGCTATCTATGGACTTAAACAAAGTCCTCGGGCATTGTTTGAAAAGTTTAGTAGCATTGTTGAAATCATTGGCTTTATAAGAAGTTTTGCAGATCATTCTCTATTCATTCGCAAGACCTCCTAGGGTCTGGTTGTTCTTGCTGTTTATGTTGAAGACATTCTTCTCACAAGTGACGATCAAACTGGAATTGCGTTAACCAAGAAACATCTCGGTCAACACTTTGTTACCAAAGATATGGGCTCTCCAAAATATTTTTTCTGGAAATAGAGATTTTATGGAAACACAACTCAGTGGTTCTCTCACAACGCAAGTATGCTCTCGACCTTCTGCAAGAAACCAGTTTGACTGGGGCTAAACCTGCTCGATGTCCCATGGCCGTTGGTGAAGACAAAACATGGCAAGATGATTCACCACCTCTGACAGATGTTACACGGTACAGACGTCTAGTAGGCAAACTTATCTATCTTACAGTAACCAGACCAGACATCTCATATGCTGTAGGAAAGGTTAGTCTGTTCATGCAAGCTCCTAGAGAATGTCATCTACAATCTGCTCTAAGGATATTAGAGTATGTTAAAGGGGCTCCAGGAAAGGGATTACTTTTTTCGAACAACAATCATCTAAAGATTGAGGCCTACTCAGATTCTAGTTATGCAGACGATAAAGATGATCGCAAATCTACTTCTGGATTTTGCACCTTTGTTGTGGGAAATCTTGTAAGCTGGAAGAGCAAGAAACAATCCGTTGTCTCAAGGTCTAGTGCTGAAGCTGAGTATCGAAGTATGGCGTCGACAACTTGTGAACTTAAATGGTTAAGAGCTCTCATGCTGGACTTAGGAGAAGTCTATAACCATCCACTGCCAATGTTCTGTGACAACAAAGCTGCCATATACATATCTAAGAATCTGGTGTTCCACGAGAGGACAAAACACAATGAAGTCGATTGCTATTTTATCAGAGAAGATGTACTGAAGAAACAAATTTGTACTACTTTCGTCACTTCGAACAATGAACTAACAGATATTTTTACCAAGCCCGTGTCTACTTATTTTTCGAACATTTGCGACAATCTAGGCATGATTGACATATATGCTCCAGCTTTAGGGGGAGTGTTGAAGTGCTTAGACCGGGCGGTCTGGTTGGTGACCGGGCGGTCTGGCTTCCTTTCTCTCTAGCAGTCTGTTCGTTTTAGACCGTGCGATCTCTGAGGCTTGGCGAGTTGAAGATGAAGACAGGCGGTCTAGCCCTACTTCCTGCGGTCTGTCCATTACATACCGCTTGTTGTCTGGAGGGTTCAGGAGCGAGGTCTGTTATCTCAGAACTAGCGGTCTCATCGGTCTCGGCGGTCTCCCCATGTATTACCGCCCAGTTCTGTTTGTCCTGTATAGTGTTTAGTCCCACATTGTTTATTTGTAATCTCCTCTCTCTCCTCCATTCTATATAAAGGAGGTTATACCTTTGTAAGAAGTTAAGTTTTTTGGAAATAAAAATTGTTATTCTCCATTTTTTGGTCTTATTTTTTCTTGTTCGCACAACATTGAATGTGTCCATTGCCTTTTTTATGTAGCCAACCTAACCCAAAATCTACTTTTCGTGTAGATCCCGGTATGTTCGGAGGCAGCAGCTGGCACCCCCGTACCTTTAGGACCTACTTCGTTCCAGCAGTCTGAGCTGTGTCAGACCATGACGGCGATCTTGGATGCCTTCAGGTCTCATATAACATCGGTGCAGCAGCAGGCCATAAACTCAAATTGGTTGAGCACCTTCCGATCTCTCTCCTCCCACCTATCATGGGACACAGTCTGCGGTCCAGACAGAGGAATGGTTAGACACGGTGCAGGAGGTGCTGGCGGGGATTCGATGCCCTGACAATATGGCAATCACATTGGCATTCATAGCCTTGGATCTGCATGCCAAGAGGTGGTGGAAGTCCTTTATTGTCTCCACATTTGAAGGGCATAACTACCTTGACATAAGATAGGATGAGTTTGCGAATGCATTCCTGGAGCACTTCATCGCTTCTACGGACCGTGATGAGCTCGAGGAGAGGTTCCTGTAGCTGAAGCAGGGATCTAGATCTGTAGTTGAATACCAGCGGGAGTTTCATTACCTTGACAGATTCGCAGATTCCTACAACTTGGATGACCGCGTTAACGCAAAGTGGTTCTACAAGGGCCTGCGCAATCCCCTTAGGCAGGCTATTCTCTTCATCGCCGATTCGAGCCTCGCTCATATCATCGAGATGGCATAGAAGTTGGAGGCGGACCACTTGGTGGTCCAGGCTAGGAGTAAGAGGCCCCTGGAGGGTGTGATGCAAGCAGGACCCAGCTTCAAGATGAGGCAGAGCGTCAAGGGAAGAGGAGGAGACCAGAGGGGAGGTGGCGGGCATTTCCGCCTAAATTTTTGGATGGAGCAGCCAGCACGACCGCTACCATTGCCCCCACCATATCAGGGTCAGGCGCCTCAGCCTTCAGGAGAGCCTATTCGAGCGGTGTGTTTCCATTACCCTCAGTCGGGCAACATTCAGCACTTTTGCCTGCAGCTACAAGGGAATGCTCTGGATCGTCCCATGGCTCCTACAGTAGCACAGCGGGGTCGGGGACCTCGAGGTAGAGGCCAACGACCGGAGCAGATGTATGTGTTGGATCTCGCAGAGCCCCGAAATCCTTAGGGGGTCATCACCGGTACTTCAGTGTGCATCTTAAGATTACTTGGTACCTTGCAAACCATCGCTTTAGTTTAACTTATGACCCAAATAATTAAAATCACCCAGGTATAATGCTTATTTACGGTAAACCCGCCTACACCTTATTCGATACAGGTGCTTCACACTCATTCGTCTCGGAGGAATTCATAAATGATCTGGACCAAGTGCAACACTTTGAAGGCATCCGTAGGTAGTTGCAGATTGCGAACGGATCAGAGATATTATCGTGCGCAAACTGTAACATGAATATAGAGATCGAGGGAAGGCTATTCAAAGCACCGACGACACTTCAGAAAATGATAGATTTTGCTCTGATCCTGGGCATGAATTGGCTGCATTGGAACCATACCAAGATCGACTTCCCGGTGAAGAAAATTGTACTGAGGCACAAAGATTCTGAGGTTGTGATCGAAGGTATTACCCCCACCACCCATCTATTACTATCATATATTCAGGTGGTCAAAGCCCACTAGCAGGGAGATCAGGTTAATATGATCTGCTTTGAGATGAAGGAGATAGAGATCAGCATTGCTGAAGTACCGATAGTTCGGGACTTTCCTGATGTCTTTCCGAACAAGCTGCCCGGACTACCCCCGCATCAAGAGGCAGATTTCCAGATCCAACTAGATCCGGGAGCTAGACCCATTTCTTGGGCTCCCTATAGGATGGCACTGAAGGAGCTTGCAGAGTTTTGGACGCAGCTTCAAGAGTTAGTAAATTTGGGGTTCTTCCTCCCCAGTTCATCGCCTTAGGGAGCCCCAGTTCTATTCGTGAAGAAGAACGATGGTTCGCTCCGACTATGTATAGATTATCGAGAGCTCAACCAATTGATGGTCCGGAACACCTATCCATTGCCAAGGATCAGCGAGCTTTTTGATCAGCTGGAGGGAGCGCACTGGTTCTCCAAACATGACTTGCAGTCGAGTTATTATCAATTGAGGATTCAGGAGGAGGATATCCCAAAGACTGCCTTTAGCTCGTGGTATGGTTTATATGAGTTTACTGTCATGCCATTCGGACTTACGAATGCCCCTGCCGCATTCATGAGCTTGATGGATAAATTATTCAAACCGTACCTGGATGTCTTCGTGATTGTATTTATTGATGACATTCTGGTCTACTCAAGGACTGAGGAGGATCATGCACATCATTTAACACTTGTTATGGGGAAGCTGAGGGAGCACAACTTGTTTGCAAAGTTTAGTAAGTACCAGTTCTGGCTCCGGGAAGTCTCTTTCCTTGGCCATGTCATCAGCGGAGCAGGTTTAGCAGTGGATCCTGCCAAGGTACGAGCAGTGAGAGAATGGCCACCTTTGAAGTTAGTAGTGGAGGTGCACAGTTCCTTAGGGCTTGCTGGCTACTAGCGCAAGTTTATAGAGGGATTCTCAAAGATCGCTCTTCCCCTCACCACCTTGATAAGGAAGGATGCCGCATTTACCTGGACAGCTCGGTGTAAGGTAGCATTCTAGGAGCTGAAGGATAGGCTCTCCTCAACCCCGATCCGTGCCCTTCCATCTGGGAAGGAGGGATTTCAGATTTACACTGACGCATCCTATCAAGGAATAAGTGCAGTATTGATGCAGAACAGGCACACCATTGCATATGCATCAAGGAAGCTGAAGAAGCACGAGCAGAACAACCAGTACATGATTTAGAGCTCAGGGCTGTGATCTTCGCCTTGAAGATTTGGAGGCACTATCTTTATGGTGTTCATTGTGAGATCTTTTCTGATCACAAGAACCTCAAATATATAGATAGTCAGAAGGATCTAAACCTACGCCAGCGGAAGCGTGGTGGTCCCATAACCCACAGGTCGGAGGATCAAAACCTCCCTCTGATACCATTTGTTAGACCCCCCTACCGGAACACAAGACACGGTCGAGGGGAGACCTATGCCCAGGAAAGCCGCCTTGCGGAAGTGCTAGCACTCGGGCTAGCCCCCTCCATAAGACGCATATCCTACCAGCTATTCTCATATATCATCATGCCAACCCATCAATAATTGAAAAGCAATAAAAGCAATAGATTCGCATATCAGTAAAGGTGTCACAATTATTCAAAAGACAGGTAGCTCTGAGAGCTCCTGCAAATATCAGAGTATCAAAAGAAATTCCCCAAGGGCTACATCTCAAACTATCGCTCACATCTGCCACTAATGGTAACGATGGTATCATATTCTCCGGCCCTGTCGTCCTGACCTGGCTTGTAACACCCCAAAAATCGTAGTTCAGTGAGTTAGGCGGAGTGTTAGTGCTGCGCTCGGGATAGGCTAAAAATTCCATAG
Organism: Dactylorhiza incarnata; assembly: GCA_033032865.1. Lineage (NCBI taxonomy): Eukaryota > Viridiplantae > Streptophyta > Magnoliopsida > Asparagales > Orchidaceae > Dactylorhiza > Dactylorhiza incarnata. The sequence goes on along the minus strand of JAWHQI010000037.1, from coordinate 3,420,976 downwards.
CAGCTCTTCGCGCACGACCAGTGTTCCTCTTCGCGCACGACCAGTGATCATGCGCCATTGATCGTGCGTTAATTTGCAAGAAATCAGAGGTCTGTTGCGGCAAGCGCGCACGATCAGGGGAAGTGCTTCGCGCACGACCACTGACCGTGTGCCGATGCTCGTGCGACCTGTTTTTTCTGCTCCGCGATTATGAGTGGAGGAGACGATCCGACCGATCGAAAAAGTTGGAATTCTATCCGACGGCTGTGATTAGATGCTGGGGGGTCTTAGGTCTTTGGAGAGGGGTTAATCCCTCATTAATTCAAGGCCTTTCTCTCTCCAAGGCTAGAGAAAGAAGAAGGAGGCAAGGTAGAAGAAGGAGAGATCCTGCCATTGACGGAGTTCCGGAGCTCCGTTTCGCGAGCCGTTTCCAGATATGGAGAGTGCAGCCCGGTGTGGTTCTTTCCCTCCGATTGAAATCTCGGATCTATGGCGGGGAAGAGAGCTCCAAGGTTAATGATTCTTTCTCCTGATCTTAGGACGTGTTCTTGTCCTCACTTTCTCTTTTCTATGCTTGCATGAGGACTCCCTTTCACCAAATGGGTGAAGTGTAGGATTTCCTCTAGTTCTTCGGAACTCCGGGTCGATTGTGTCCATCCCCGGCATATTGCATATAGAAATCCGGTAGTCGTGCGGATTTAGGCATTGTGTGTGAAGCCTATTCGTGGCCGTGAGCCCGAATCGGTGATGCTTGATTTGTGACGTTGCATTTAGGTTAGGCCTAGAATGCGTGCCGGAGAATGTCTCCGTGAGATCATCTATAGTATTGCGGGACTTGAGATTAGGCGTCGTGTGAAGATCCTAATGAAAGCCCCTTTGCTTGGAGAGTGGTGGAATGCAAACCTTCACCACGAAATTGAAGTGAGTCATTGTATAGCTCCTTCGTTGGTTGTTCTAGTGAAGCCTAAGTCCACTTGGTTGGTTTAGGTGCGTAAATTATCGATTGGGAACACCCATCGGTGTTTCCCTACAAACGGGCCGAAGTATAGCTACACCCGCATCGTTGTTGTTAACGCGATGATTTGAGCAACGGGCACAAGCTTGTACCGAACCCGCACCATGCTTATCGGCGAGAGGGGGAAACCTCAGGACGCCGTGTGATCATGGGATAGACCTGTTTGGGAGGGTTCCTCCAATAGGTAAGTGCTCAAGCGTTCACTAAGCTCTTTAGCTTAGCTGGTTACGTGTGGTCGTGAGAACCCACGGTCATGGTTTTGGATTGATGTTATGATTAGCCTCATGCGTTGCTTAGGCGGTTGTGGGGAACCTTCGGGTGAACCTAACCAACATCATGTGCATTCCCAGGATCAACTCTATTTGTTGCTACACCTAGAAGATTGATTGTGCTTGAAACCTCACCATGTGTAGTTTGCACTTTCCTTTCAGTACTACTTGCTGCTAGTACGACTTGTTTGCATGTAAGAAGCTCCGCCACCCCGTGAAAGGGGTGGGGTCGTTATAATTTGGTCAACTGTGCTGACCGTTGCTTTGTTTGCCACCTCTTGGTGGAATCTTCTTATGCAGGTGCAGGTGAGCCTAGCGGGAAATAGCGGGCGGTGGCCCTTTTTGCTGCGTTGGCCCTCGAAGGCCATCCTCTTTTCTGCTTTTCTTGTATTGCCGGCCTGCTATGTTTAAGGAGTTTTGTACATTTTGGAATGTAAGGCCTTAAGGCCGTAACTCTACACTTTATTGTTTCATTCCTGTGATAGTGGACTATTCTGAAAGAAATGTAAATCTTTATGCTTCTGCTTATGTTTAGTATACTCAGGTGTAGTTCTTTTCTGTATATCTCCTTTTAACGCCTAGCTAGTGTGGTTAGTATAGCGTGGGGTCCCGGCCGGACCAACTGTTATATTATTTGTACTGGCAGGGTGTTACAATTTGGTATCGGACTTAGGGCGTCGATCCGTAGTTTATCGAATTCGGGACGAATTCCTTTTAAGGGGTGGTGTGCACGGGATGTGCATTCACCTAAAATGCCAAAAACTAATAAGAATGTTCACTTAGGAATGGAAAAAAATACCTGTTTGCGGAACCTGAGTGTTCCATGATTGTTGTTTGCTATGTTTTCGGTCACTAAATTGTGTTTTGCACGATTATAGGTGACTAGGAGTGCTGCGGGGCAGTCTCGACCCTGTAACACTGCTGAAAGTAGTGCGTCGGCTGAGGTGCCAGCGACCACTCCTCCTGCTGAGATGATCAGGTTAATCACAGAAGCTATCTTCGTGATGATCAATGCTCAACCGCAAAGGCTTGCACAGCCTGTTATGCCTACTCCGGATGTGGCCCCGGTGGCAGCTGCCGCAGTGGAACCCGCAGTGGAACCTGCAGTGGAACCGAGGGTGGAGATCCCTATACCAGTGGCTGCAGTGGAACCTGCGGTGGAGCCAAGGGTGGAATGTCGAGTATGGCGAGTAGTTGTTGCGCGAGCACGTGATCAACAACTTCAGCACTTTCTAAGTTTCCATCCTCCAACCTTTTCGGGGACCGGATCCCCAATGGAGGCGGAGGACTGGCTGTCAACGGTTAGAAAAACTCTAATGGCGACAGCAACGGAAGAAGCTATGGTGGTCACCCTAGACACCTTTCTCCTTAACGGAGAAGCAGAGCTTTGGTGGGCCGAATAGGAAGCGCATAAGTTTGAAGGTAAGGATATTACCGAGATCACTTTGGCGGAGTTCTCAAAGTCATTTCTTCAGAGATTTATTCCCTCTGCCCAACGCATTGCGTTGTAGAACCAGTTATTAAAGTTAACTCAAGGCAATAGCTCGGTGGACGAGTACTTGCACGAGTTCACTAGATTGGGCCGCTATGCGGGGTTTTTGGTGGAAGATGAGGAAATGAATACGAACAAGTTTTATGAAGGTCTTCGGGATGAGTTGAGGCTGCTCCTTGCAGGCCCAATGATGTTTGGCTTCCATGTGGTGGTGCAAAGCGCCAGATATCTGGAGTTGGACATGAAGAGAGTGCAAGCACAGGGTGTGGCAAAGAAACCCGAGTTTCATGCGCCGGCCTCTCAGTCCAAGTCGGATTTCAGGAGGAACAAATGGAAGTTCAAGTCTGCGGAACCAACTCGCTCAAGTGTGTCGGGAGCTACGACTGCACGTGATCCAATTACATGTTTCACTTGCGGAAAGGTGGGACACAAAGCAAACGTGTGTCGCAGTGGTCCCCCGAGGCCAGACAACCGAGCGATGGACTATGCTCGTGCTGCGGGTCATGCGGAAAAGGGCAAAGCTGCGGAGTCTGTTGCTTCCCAGCACATTCCGACCCAGCCGAGAGTTTACTCGCTTAGCCAGCAAGAAGCCATACGACAAGCTGATGTCGTCACAGATATGAATTAAATGTTAGCTTTTACATAGCTATGTGTGATTGATACTGTTGTGCGACTTTATGTTGATTGGTGTGCAATTAGGTTTCGTCCTAATTTTCAACTATCCGGCGAGAGCTCTATTTGATACGGGAGCATCGCACTCTTTTCTGTCTACGGGCTTCGTGGTGCGAATTGGAGTGCCGTCAACCTTAGCAAAAGATAGATTGGAGGTAGTGCTACCTAACGGGTCTCGCATGAGTGCGGATAGGAAGAGCCGTGTCAAGGTGCGGATCGGAAATCAGGATTTCGACTTGGAAGCGTCGTTATTACCATTAGCTGAATTTGATGTGATCTTCGGCATGGACTGGATCTCGGAGCAGCGAGCATGCATAGATTGCAATTCAAAGGAGATCACTCTGGGAAAGAACACCGAAGACGAAACCACGTTTGCCGGTATGCGAGAAGCGAGCAAGACGCTGATGTCTGCTCTCCACGTGGTAAAGGCGGTGAGAAAAGGCACTGAGCTGTTCTTCACCTTGTTGGAGGCTTCGGAGCCAAAGCCCAGGTTATGCGATGTCCAAATTGTAGCGGAGTACGCCGACGTGTTTACTAACGAACTCCTTGGGGCTCCGCCTCAGAGGGAGATTGATTTATGTATCGAGTTGGTGCAAGGTGCCAAACCTGTGGCCCACTCACCGTACCGGATAGCGCCAAAGGAATTGGCAGAGCTGAAGGTTCAATTGAAAGAGCTGCTAGAGCAAGGCTAAGTACGTCCAAGTTCATCGCATTGGAGTGCACCGGTCCTCTTTGTGAAAAAGAAGGACGGGAGCTTGCGTCTATGTATCGACTATTGAGAGCTGAATAAGTTGACCGAGAAGAACCGATACCCGATTCCAAGAATCGACGATTTATTCGACCAACTGGTTGGGTCGACGGTATACTCTAAGCTAGACTTAAGGTCCGGCTACTATCAGCTGCGTGTAAGGGAATGTGACATTCCAAAGGCAGCGTTCAGTACCCGCTTTGGGCAGTATGAGTTCACCGTTATGTCGTTCGGTCTATCCAATGCACCGTCGGTATTTATGGACTTAATGAATAGAACGTTCCGAGAGTATTTGGATCAATTTGTGATCGTCTTCATCGACGACATTTTGGTATACTCTCAGTCGGAGGAGGAGCATGCAGAGAATCTGCACGCAGTTTTGAGCACCCTGAGGAGGAGTCAACTATATGCCAAGTTCTCCAAGTGCGAGTTTTGGCTATCGTCAGTAGCATTCCTGGGTCATGTTGTTAGTGGGGATGGAATTGCGGTTGATCCGTTGAAAATAGAAGCGATCCGAGCGTGGCCTGTGTTGAAAAACGTAGCGGAAGTCTGAAGTTTCTTAGGTCTTGCAGGCTATTATAGGCGCTTTGTGGAGAACTTCTCGAGGGTCGCACTCCCTCTCACTAAACTGACTAGGAAAGATCATAAGTTCGACTGGTCGCCCGAGTGCGCTCGAGCTTTTGAAGAACTGAAAAGCCGTCTGACCACGACGCCCATTCTATGCTCGCCATGTGGTACGGAAGGCTACGAAATTTATAGTGATTCCTCGGGGAGTGGTTTGGGTTGCGTCCTAGTGCAGTTCGGAAAGGTAATTGCCTACGGCTCCCGACAACTGAAGGTTCATGAAAGGAACTACCCGGTCCATGATTTGGAGCTAGCGGCCGTGTTTTTCGCCCTTAAGCTTTGGAGGAATTACTTGTATGGCGTGAAGATCGATATATTTACTGACCACAAGAGCCTCAAGTACCTGCTGGATCAAAGGGAGTTGAATATGCGTCAGAGAAGGTGGATGGAGTTCCTTGGGGACTACACCTTCGACATCAAATATACTCCTGGTAAGGGAAATGTTGTTGCGGACGCGTTGAGTCATCGGGCTCCTGCTCAAGCAAATTGGATTTTGATGCACGATGAGCATCTAATCCGCGAGCTAGAAGTTATGGAGATCATTTGCGTCGATAGAAGAGCGTCTCCTTCAGCATGCTTGAACTGGATGGAGGTTCAATACGACCTTGCCGAGCGAGTTCGACAAGCATTGGAGCTGGATGAGAGCATGAAACGCTATAAAGCAGAGACTGTTGATGGGTCAAACGCTGATTTCTCTTTCGAAGATGGCCTTATGTGGACGAATGGCAGATTGTGCGTCCCAAATGTTGGTACATTACGGGCGGAGTTGTTGTACGAGGCTCATCATACCAAGTACTCGATCCACCCTGGAAGCACGAAAATGTACATGGATTTGAAGAAACTCTTCTGGTGGCCGGGTATGAAGAAGGACATTTCCCTCTACGTGGCCAAGTGTCATACATGCGCGTTGGTGAAGGTGGAATGTCAACTTCCCGGTGGGTTTCTGAAGTCATTGCCAATTCCGAAATGGAAGTTCGATGATATTTCGATGGATTTCGTGCACGAATTGCCGAGATCGCAACATGGAAACGACGCCATCTGGGTGATCGTGGACCGATTGACGAAGGTATCACACTTTATTCCAAACCGAAAGGATGATTCTATGGAGAAGCTGGCAATGTTGTACGTCGATAATATCGTACGATTGCACGGGATTCCCCGTAGCATCGTCAGTGATCGCGATGGGCGGTTCACATCAAATGATTGTAGGCTGATTCATCAATTATTGGGTACCAAGCTAAAGTTTAGCACGGCCTTCCACCCGCAAACGGATGGACAGACCGAAAGGACCAATAGGACGATGGAGGACATGTTGAGGATGTGCGCCCTGGACTTCGGAAAGAGATGGGAGGAACATCTCTATATTATTGAGTTTGCTTACAACAACAGCTACCAAGCAAGTATAAAGATGGCACCTTTCGAGGCTCTTTATGGTAGGAAATGTCGCACACCGTTATCTTGGGCTGAAACGGGCGACACTAAGTTGTTGAAACGCAAGGATGTGGAGGAGGCAAATACATCAATTCGGGCTATTCAGGAGCGGTTGCTCATCGCCCAAGATCGGAAGGCAAAATACTACAATGCAAATCATCGTAATGTCGAGTTCGCCGTTGGCGACTGGGTTTATCTCAAGATCAAACCGTTCAAAGGAGTATCGAGGATCCGACGCTTGAAAAAGCTAAGTCCGAGGTACTTAGGACCGTTCGAGATCTTGGAGCGCATCGGTGAAGCTGCCTACCGGCTTGCTCTATCTTCGGAGCTGAGCGGGTTGCATGATGTATTCCACCTCTTTGTGTTGCGGAAGGCTGTAAAGGAGCCAAATCTTGTTGCTGCGGTCAGCAAAGTGTCGGTAGATGGTGGGCTAGCGACGAAAGTCAAACCCATTTGCATTGAAGACACTGAAGTGAAGCAGTTGCGGAACAAGTCCATTCGGATGGTGAAAGTCCGTTGGAATAATTGCGGGCGAGAGGAACTCTCTTGGGAAAGAGAGCAGTCGATGCTTGCGGAGTACCCCGAGCTATTTCTCTCAGGTATTTTTAACTGTATTTTCTGCTAATACTGTTTTCAAAATTTCGGGACGATATTGTTTTAAGGGAGGTGGAGTTGTAACACCCCAAAAATCATAGTTCAGCGAGTTAGGCGGAGTGTTAGTGCTGCGCTCGGGATAGGCTAAAAATTCCATAGCAGCTCTTCGCGCACGACCAGTGTTCCTCTTCGCGCACGACCAGTGATCGTGCGTTAATTCACAAGAAATCGGAGTTCTGTTGCGGCAAGCGCGTACGATCAGGGGAAGTGCTTCGCGCACGATCACTGACTGTGCGCTGATGCTCGTGCGCCCTATTTTTTCTGCTCCACGATTATGAGCGGAGGAGACGATACGACCGATCAAAAAAGTTGGAATTCGATCCGATGGCTGTGATTAGATGCTGGGGGGTCTTAGGTCTTTGGAGAGGGGTTAATCCCACATTAATTCAAGGCCTTTCTCTCTCCAAGGCTAGAGAAAGAAGAAGGAGGAAAGGAAGAAGTAGGAGAGATCCCGCCATTGACGGAGCTCCGGAGCTCCGTTTCACGAGCCATTTCCAGATCTGGAGAGTGCAGCCCGGTGTGGTTCTTTCCTTCCGATTGAAATCTCGGATCTATGGCGGGGAAGAGATCTCCAAGGGTAATGATTCTTTCTCCCGGTCTTAGGACGTGTTCTTGTCCTCTCTTTCTCTTTCTATGCTTGCATGAGGACTCCCTTTCACCAAATGGGTGAAGTGTAGGATTTCCTCTAGTTCTTCGGAACTCCAGGTTGATTGTGTCCGTCCCCGGCATATTGCATTTAGAAATCCGGTAGTCGTGCGGATTTAGGCATTGTGTGTGAAGCCTATTCGTGGTCGTGAGCCCGAATCGGTGATGCTTGATTTGCGACGTTGCATTTAGGTTAGGCGTAGAATGCGTATCGGAGAATGACTCCGTGAGATCATCTATAGTATTGCGGGACTTGAGATTAGGCGTCGTGTGAAGATCCTAACGAAAGCCCCTTTGCTTGGAGAGTGGTGGATTGCAAACCTTCACCACGAAATTGAAGTGAGTCGTTGTATACCTCCTTCGTTGGTTGTTCTAGTGAAGCCTAAGTCCATTGTTTGGTTTAGGTGCATAAATTATTGATTGGGAATACCCGTCGGTGTTTCCCTGCGAACGAGCCGAAGTAAAGCTACACCCACATCGTTGTTGTTAACGCGATGATTTGAGCAACGGGCACAAGCTTGTACCGAACCCGCACCATGCTTATCGGCGAGAGGGGGAAACCTCGGGACGCCGTGTGATCATGGGATAGACCGGTTTGGGAGGGTTCCTCCAATAGGTAAGTGCTCAAGCGTTCACTAAGCTCTTTAGCTTAGCTGGTTACGTGTGGTCGTGAGAACCCATAGTCATGATTTTGGATTGATGTTATGATTAGCCTCATGCGTTGCTTAGGCGGTTGTGGGGAACCTTCGGGTGAACCCAACCAACATCATGTGCATACCCAGGATCAACTCTGTTTGTTGCTACACCTAGAAGATTGATTGTGCTTGAAACCTCACCTTGTGTAGTTTGCACTTTCCTTTCAGTACTACTTGCTGCTAGTATGACTTGTTTGCAGGGAAGAAGCTCCGCCACCCCGTGAAAGGGGTGGGGTCGTTATAATTTGGTCAGCTGTGCTGACCGTTGCTTTGTTTGCCACCTCTTGGTGGAATCTTCTTATGCAGGTGCAGGTGAGCCTAGCGGGAAATAGCGGGCGGTGACCCTTTTTGCTGCGTTGGCCCTCGAAGGCCAGCCTCTTTTCTGCTTTTCTTGTATTGCCGGCCTGCGTGCCGAAGTATGTTTAAGGAGTTTTATACATTTTGGAATGTAAGGCCTTAAGGTCGTAACTACACTTTATTGTTTCATTCCTGTGATAGTGGACTATTCTGAAAGAAATGTAAATCTTTATGCTTCCGCTTATGTTTAGTATACTCTGGTCCAGTTCTTTTCTGTATATCTCCTTTTAACGCCTAGCTAGTGTGGTTAGTATAGCATGGTGTCCCGGCCGGACCTATTGTTATATTATTTGTACTGGCAGGGTGTTACATGGCTATCCGCCTCCAGCGTCGTGCGCTGCTGCTCCTAGGTGTGCTCCTAAAAAGAGGGTGCAACAACCGTTAGTCATAAAGACTAAGTGGCTTCACATCCTCTCTCCAGGCGACTCCAAGGCACCGGGCGGAAGGGAATGAAGAGAATCTGCAATATAAACTATAAGTACAATAGAACAGGTGGCAGTAGTAACGGTACCATCTTAGCAATTCTATATCAACAGAAGAACTAAAGAAACTATATACAAGTGTACATTAATGCTAGCAGTTACTATGATAGTGAAGTAAGAAACAATTCTAAGCTAGCATTGTGTCGAGTAATAAGGTACAGAATGTCGTGTAACAGTACAGAAGTAAGAAGTTTATTTGCAGTTTCAAAGTGGGATGTTACAAATCCAATAAACAAAAATATTAATTTCGTCCGCGAGGTGACTTCCGACCACTCTCCCTTGGTGCTAGATCTTTAGATCTAATTAGGAGAGACTTTGAGCTCAAAAGAGGTTGATTTGGTATTATTAATATAGTTTCGTAGGAAGAGGCCACGCTAGAATTTACGTTCTAGGGCGTCGTTCGCCGCGAACTTGTCTTTGATCATCTCCCCTCTTCAATACATAGTTTGGCCCCTCTTCAATACAAAGTTTGAGGAGTTGATTTCGTGAAGATCGGTGGCCTAATGAGGGAGTATTGGAGGAGAGGAGGTGAGATGACCTAATTCTTGCTTGGGGAAGATGATGAATAGTCCCTTATTAAAGAGAGTTTTTAATTATAATATTGCACTTGATTAATAACAGGACTCATGATTAGTGGTGAAATTACAGCAACTAAGGAAAAGAATAATTGATCTTGATTGGAGTTGAGAGTTCACGGGAAGAAAATTCGTTGTGTTTAACAGAGGAATCGTTCTTTGTTAGCTAGCGACGGCGGTAACGCTACCGCTGACGTTAGCGGGTCGACATGTCGATGGGAAGGGGTAACTTTCCGTCGACCCTTAATGACAATGGGAAGGAGTGTTGGTAGAACCACTAGCGCCCGGCAGTAGCACTACCGCCGACGTTTGCATGTCAACACTTAATATCGACAGGAAGGACTGGTGTCGACAGGAAGGGCTAACTTCCCGTAGACTCCCTTACAGTCGATGGGAAGGGCCAACCTCCCGTCGACCCCCTTGCAGTCGACGGGAAGGGTTAGCTTCACGATGAAATCGAAGGGAAAGGTTAGCTTCCTATCGACATGGACGGGAAGGGTTAGCTTCCCGTCGACATGGACGGGAAGGGTTAGCTTCCCGTCTACATCGACGAGAAGGGTTAGCTTCCCGTTAGTATTGACGGGAAGATGGGTCGTCTGGATCACTAACGCACGGCGGTAGCGCTACCGCCGGCATTAACAAACATTGAATTTTAGATTCTCCTCCTTTGGTGTGGTAGGAGTTCCTGGGTTCCCATGTCAATTGGGCGAGGCGTAGGAGAATGTTATGATTCTGAAATGGGACATTGCGATGCATAATTGAATGAGGAATTTAGTAAGATACGAATACTTATCTATTCACATAAGTAGTCCTGCAGGGTCTCATAGAGTAATTTCCGTGTCATACGCACGCCACTACATAAGAGTTATAACCACTCGGTCGGGTTAGCCTTGATGGCTTGTAAGATATGGTTGTACCTGATGGGGCAATGTTAAGGGCCCGATGGTTGTGGGCCTTGGATGCTAATTAGCATCGACATTGAATGAATGAGGAGAAGTCTAATAAGATTCCTTCGTGAGTCCTTGAGGGCTTGATAACACGGATTATGCATTGGAATTACATGAATGTGCATGGTTTACACATGGTGGTGTAATGATCCTGGTTGAAGGATTGCTTATGGCAGATCTATGGGCTCGCTAGTCGTCACACCGATGGGAGCTGGAAGATAGATCTTGGCCGGTTATGGTGTGCTCTTTGTGTTTACTTCCAAAGACCCCTTCCGTGCCTAGTGACCGGTTGGGCTGTACTATTGGTGTTTACTTCCCAAGACCCTTAATGAGTCGAGTACGCAGGTGCTCTGCTGTTGTGTTCTTAGCATCGAGGCGTATGTAAGGCCTAACTCTGGTAGTGTGCATACCCACCTAGTAGTGGAGAAGCCCATTCCACTGCCACCGTCTGGCCATGACGGGGGGGGGGGGGGGGGGGGTGCGCCTGAGAGGTTTGCTACCCTCAAAAAGTTGGAAATACAGGTCTATGTCAACATAGCAAGTATGCATGGATGAGTCATCATATCATAATCATTGCATTGCATTCATCCTTTCATGATCATAGCATTGCACCGCATCGGGTCCATCATATAAATTAGTATGGGCTCTTTTATATGATGGGTTCCCAATTGGAAACCTTAACTTATAAGTTTGTATGGGCATTCATATAAGTTAAGGTACGTTTTGAAACTGCAAATATACTGCTTACTTCTGTACTGTTACACGACATTCTATACCTTGCTACTCAACACAATGCTATCTTAGAATTGTTTCTTACTTCACTATCATAGTAACTGCTAGCATAAATGTACTCTTGTGTATAATAGCATTATTTCTTCTCTTGGTATAGAATTACTAAGATTGTACCCTTACCACTACCACATGTTCTATTGTACTTATAGTTTATATTGCAGCTTCTCTTCATTCCCTTCAGCCCGGTGCCTTGGAGTCCCTGGGGGAGAGTATGTGAAGCCACTTAGTCTTTATGACTAACAGTTGTTGCACCCAGGAGCACACCCAGGAGCAGCAGCGCACGATGCTGGAGGTGGATAGCCAGGTCAGGACGACAGGTCCGTAGAATATGATACTATCGTTACCGTTAGTGACAGATGTGAGTGATAGTTTAAGATGTAGCCTTTAGGGCATTTCTTTTGATACTATGATATTTGTCGGAGCTCTCGGAGCTACCTGTCTTTTGTATAACTGTGAAACCTTTACTGATATGTGAATCTATGGCTTCTATTGCTTTTCTTTTATTGATGGGCTGGCATGATGATATGTGAGAATAGCCGGCAGAATAGGCGTCTTGTGGAGGGGGCTAGTCCGAGTGCTGGCACTTCCGCAAGGCAGGTGTCCTGGGCATAGGACTCCCCTCTGCCGTGTGTTGTGTTCCGGGAGGGGGGTCTTACAGTACATGCATATTTGGGCTCTCGGCTGACTTTCAGCACAACCTTCCATCCGCAGACCGACGACCAGTCTGAGAGGACAATCAGGATGATGGAGGACCTGTTGTGGCTATGTGTCTTGGATTGGGGAGAATCGTGTGAGAGACTTCTACCTTTGGTGGAGTTTTCCTACAATAATAGCCATCATGAAAGCATTGGCATGGCTCTTTATGACTCACTGTACGGAAGGAGGTGCAAGATGCCTCTATCTTGGATCTAGGATGAGGATCCGAAGGCACTGGGATGGAATATATTGACGATATGGATGCGATGATCCGGCTGATTTTGGATCGTATGCTCAAGGCACGGAGCCGGCAGGCAAAGTACTATGGTACGAGACACAGGATGGTGGAGTTGTAGGTAGGGGATCAAGTTCTCTTGAAGATTAGAACAATGCATGGCGTATCTCGTGTCCAGGGAAGGAAGAAGCTCAGCCCTCATTATATGGGGCCATATACTGTCTTGGAGTGGATCGGCCCCTTAGCTTATCGATTGGAGCTACCACCGGAAATGGAGAATTTGCATGCTGTTTTCTATGTATCCTCCCTGCGAAGAGCGTTACTTTGCCCAAAAAATTATGTCGTAACTACATCTGTCCCTGTAGCAACTGATAGATCCATTCAGCTAGAGCCCTTACGGATAGTAGATATCGAGATCCGGAAGCTGCGACAAAAGAGTGTTTTGTTCGTAAAGGTTCTGTAGTCCAAACATGGGAAGGAGGAATACACTTGGGAGCCTATGGAACTAATGTAACAACGTTACCAGGGTTATTTCCCAAAGGTGTGTCCTAAACTAGTTTATCATACTTCGTATTTCAACACCCGTAGCCCAACTCAAATTTTAGGGACGAAATTAATTTTTTTCTTTATTGGATTTGTAACATCCCAATTCGCGCTAGGCCCCTCATGAGTGTTTTGTGTCACCGGGAGTTGACTCGGGCTCGGTAGAATCTTTAGGACCCTTAGAAGGTCAAGTTTGAGTCACGGTCAACAAGGGTGGGTGTAGCGCTCCCACTCCTAAAGGTAAGAAATAAGTGAAGAAATTATAGAAGAGAGCTAGCACCGGCGGTAGCTTCAAAAATGATGTGTGGCCTAGCTTGTCGTCGAGAAGAGTGCCATGTCATCGAGAAGGGTACCATGTCATCGAGAAGGGTACCATTTCATCGAAAGGGGGTTGGTTCTCGAAGCTATCTTCAATACTCTAGCACCGAAGGTAGCGATAGCACCGGCTGTAGCGTTCAAAACGATGTGTGGCCTAGCTTGTCATCGAGAAGAGTACCATGTCGTTGAGAAGGGGTATCGTGTCATCGAAAGGAGGTTGGTTCTCGAAGATACTATCGTTATGCTAGTGCCGTCGGTAGCAATACCGCCGACGGTAGCCTTCAGGAAAATGTTGACGGCGGTGATATCTTATCCTTGCTTATTTTAAGTCTAGGATGTGGTTTGGGCCAATAAGACAGTGACACATGGATAGATTGTCCAATCCAAAGCATGGGAAATGTTTTCCCCATTAATTCTAATCAAATCAGCCTCTATTTTCTCTCTCCTCCCTTAACCTTGAACTTCACCCCTCATCCAAAGGCTGATCATTTTTCTTCTTCCTCTTCCTCACACCTCAAGAAACTAACCAACAACCTTCTTGAAGTAACAAGACTAGAGAGAAGGCTTGGATCTTGTCCGACCACCACCATGCCGCCAAGAAGAAAAACCCGCTCCATAGCTGAAAGTATCTAGTTGCGGCCTAAATCACCTAGAGGGGGGTGAATAGGTGGATTTTATGTCTTTACGCGGAATTAAAAATATAGCACAGAAAAGCACACAATAAAGCACAGCACAGACACAAGGATTTTATAGAGGTTCCCCGATGTGGGTACTCCTCTTTCCCGCCTCGCCTATCTAGCTCTTCGAGGCTAGATTCGGCTACTTCACCAAACTCAGATTAAAATAATCTTACACCTCGGAGTAAGAACTCCTACAACTCGGAGTGCACCACTCCTACAACTCGGAGTAACAACAACTCCTACAACTCAATCCTTAACCAAGGATCTACACAACACTCGGAAGCAAGCTTCCTACAAAGTTTATAAAATTGTTTATTACAACACAACGTAGATTGGAAACAATCTTCTTAAACTTCAGATGAAGTTCTTCTTCAGATCTTGAGAAATAGATTTCTTCTTCTTAGCAGTGAACTTCAGTCCTTTGTGAATGAAGAATGAAGAAATCTTGAAAACGATTTGAAGCTAGATCTGAGAACTTGAATCGACTTGATCAACAGAAGATGAGAGCTAATCGGATCTTGATCTTGTCGATTGAATCTTTAGAAGACGAAACAAGAATCGCTGGCTTTGTCGGAGACGAAACACTTGCGTGAGAACAGTCGGCCGTCAGAAGTAATTTGCGATTTCTTTTTCAATTCTCGATTAGGGTTATCTGGAAATAATCCTTAGGTATTTATAGAGTCTTCTTCCAACGGTCATAAGCGCGAATTATGGATCTAACTCCACGTGTACTGTACATAGGAGAAGCCCTAGGAAACGCGCATTCAAAAACGAACCGGAAGAATTACTGCAGACCGATTCGGTTAAATGGTATAACCGAATGACAATAACCGAATCGAATTCGGTTAAATGATATAACCGAATTGCAATAACCGAATTCGGTTATTCTAATTCTTCAAGGAAATTTCGAACTATGATTCACCGAATTCGATTATATCCATCCCAACTATATAGTCGAATTCGACTATATGTTTCTGAATGATATAACCGAATTTTACTTGGGAAAAATCCCTTTCTATGAAAAGTCCACCATCAGCTCCAGTCCTCCTTCTCTTGCACTTAGGAAATGAGGTACATCCCAATAGAGAGATCTCACATGAGCCAACACTTTGGTCTATACAATGAGGGATTACATTGCACAAGCCTGTGTTTGACGACTCATTGAAACCTGACATTGGTTTGTACCTAGAGTGGAATGACCTGTCACAACACAGCTAAAGTGCATAATCAAATACAATTACAATTCATCCTAGTTCGAAGGGGACTTCTTCAAATCAGGGCTATTGTGGATACAATACCCAACAATCTCCCCCTATTTGAAGAAGTCAGAACCCTATCTACTGAGGTGAATTGCTAGGAGAAAAATAAATATAAGCAAGTAAAGAACTGAACTATGAAGCTATATATAGTCATCATAAACAAAAACTTAAGTCCACCAAAAATTAATTAGACAACAATATATAAATGTTCTTAAAAGAGAAATAGAGTCTAGCGATCAAGCATCCATCATTTCTCTTTTGTCTTTTCCTTTTGAATTTTCTTCAATTGTCTGGTAAAATATGCCCTTGGTTTTGGATAGTATCTTGGAGGAGGAGAAGGAGGCTTTTCATCATCTTGATGGTTCCTGTAGTGAATTCTTCTCTTGAGCCTAGCCATCTCCCATTTGTGGATCTCATCTCTATCGTAGTGATTGTCGACAGACTCATTTGAGTTCATAACAAGATTATAAGTGTCCAAAATAATATTCCTGGATTCCGGACTCCACAGTTCTCCAACAATCTTCCTGGGATGAGGTGCTCTTGGTTCTAGAAGTCTGGGACCTGCAGCCCTTCTAGCATCATGCATAAAACCACCTGAGCTTGATCCTCCTTGATCAACTCTAGCTCTCTTCCTGGAGAAATCTTCTTCATCGTCTGACCAATGATAAACTTCAGGAGGAATAAGAGGTTCAGACGGAGCAGCAACCTGAATGTCCGGATGGAATACTTCAGAAGGAAATGCTGGCTGCGCAGAAGATTGACCTGTCCCTTGGAAACCATAGGCAAAGCCTCTTGATAGCTCATTATGCAACCAAACCTGATTTTGGTGCAGATAACCATATAGGTCTTGAAATTTGCTATCAATACTTCTTGAAACTTCAGCAATCTGAGATTGAACATTTAACTGAGATTCTTGAATCCTTCCTTCTAACTCTCTATTTAAGTCCCAGATTTGAGTTTGAATTCGTTCATGCAGTCTTTCCTCCCCCTTTCTGACTTCTTCAGTTAGGGTTTGGATGATCTCTGTCTTGATAGCCTGTAGAGAGTTCTGAACTGAAGATCTTCCCTGTTGATCATGCTGAAACATGTACTCTTGATTTTCAGAGAGCTTTGTAGTATTCTCACAAACGGCATGTAATCCATCCCCAACATACTTAAGGGAGGATGCACCCAGAGAGAAGTACTCATCCTGTTTTTCTGTTACCTTGTCCAAGCTATGAGCTAGAGATTGCAAGTGATTGCCCATACCTTTGTCTATAGCTCTGGTCTTGTCAAAGATTTGATGAATGGCAAATTCAAAGTACTTTTTCTGTTTGACAAGCATTTCTTCCATACTAAGTAGCAATGAGTTGACGGCAGAGGGAGGTTGATTTTGCAAGCGAGAAGAGATTCCAAAATCATCTTCTGCTACGAGGAAATCTGCTGAATCCACATCCTTCATATAGTGATAAAACTGTTGAGTATCAAGAGTTTCTTCATTTTGAGCTGGATGAGGAGAGGGTTCTTCATTTCTCCTGTCTTCGACTGTTATTTGGATTTTGTGCACCTTGGGAGCTTGCACAGATTTTCCCTTAACTTTTGAAGTTGAGGCAGAGGGCCCTGCAGCACTGTTATCTTCTATGAGGATAGTAACATGTTCAGGGGTTGTAGGAAGGTCTGCCTGCTCTTGCTTATCTTCTTCAGGAGCAGAGAGATCAGAATGAACATTCTCCCCCTCAATTTGAGCGGGGATAGCAGCCTCAGGAGGAACAGCTTGACTTTTCTCTGACTGACCTGTCTTCACAGCATCAGTATCAGGATCATCTCCCCCTTCATCATCTCCATTACTGTCGATGTGGCTGTCAGCATTTTCTTCTTTATTAGATTCAGGCAGCTTGGAACACTCCCCCTTGGAGGGTTCACCTTCTCTCTCATTCAGGTTTTCACCCTGCTTCTCATTTTCTTTCTCACTATCTTGGTTCTCATGGTGTTCCTCAGCTTCCTGTTCACTGTCCTTCTGACTGGATGGATCACTTTCTGTTTCACTGTCATATTCAGTGCGGGGAATTTTCTTAACTTTTGGAGCCCTGGGAGATATCACTCTTGACTCACCAACTTTCCTGGACCACCTCTCAATCATAGAGGAGTCAATTCTTTTGAAATGATGGAGGGGAGTTCCATTCTTCATGCTGAATCTTGTTTTATCCAGACGGTAGAGATATAGAGAAAGAATTCTCCCAAAATTTGGGGTATTTAAACTAGCGGAGATTCTGTCAAATAACACACTTCCCCAGTCAACCCTTTTTCTGCAAATAATTGAACCCAGTAGCTTGAACATATCATTAGAGAGATAGTCGTGAGAGCCGACTTTACAGAGGAGAACCTTTCCCATAATATCAGATAGCAATTTTCCTTCTTCATTCATCTGCTTTCGATAAATGGATTTTGTTCCTTTGGGCAAACCACAAAACCGGAGAGCTTGTTTGAAATCCTTTGGAGATAGAGTATCTGTTTCTGAAACTTCTGGTAGCTTGAGAAGCTTGGTCAGACTTGAAGAAGTAATCTTGATTTGGACATCACCAATCCTGCTTTTTATCACAGACCCTTGCTTTCTCAGTTCTGCATGCTTGAAGAATTTTAGAACCTCTGCTTCCAACACCTTGCAAGGATGTTCTAGAACATAGCCCAGACCGGCCACCTCAAGAACGAGAACAATGTTTCTGAATTCATCAACTGAGGTGTCGAAACCAGTTCTGACTAGCTCACTCCCGAAGAGCAGCTTCTCTGACGATTTCTTAGGCATTGCAAGGGAATGTCGAGCAAGAATCTGTTGAAGAAGATGAGGAATCGGACGAACCAGAAGTTGAAGGAGGCGAGGAAGCGAGGATTCGAGCGAACCAGTTGAGTGTCGGTTGAAGAAGACGACCACGAACGGACGCACGAATCGGGAGATGAAGCGTCGCACGATTCGGAGTCAAGGGTTTCGAATTTCTCTCTTAATGAACATTTATATAGTGTTATGAAGATTTAGAGAGAGCGCGTACCTGAGATTTGAACCGTGACCCTTCGAATTCCATTTAGGAAAGAATTGAATTCCAGAAAATTCGTCATTCGGCTAAAGGAATTAGTCGAATTCGGTTAATCGAGATCGCCGGATTCGGTTAAATAGAATCGCCGGATTCGGTTAAATAGAATCGCCGGATTCGGTTAAATAGAATCGCCGGATTAGGTTAAATAGAATCGCCAAATTCGGTTAAATGAAGGTTCGACAAAACATCTTTTTGACTTCTGAGATTCTGAGAGTCTCTAAGAGTCTTTGTTTAACATACCAAGCTCCATTTTGAAATAATTGAACTTTGATTCGTCGAGCGGCTTAGTGAAAATATCTGCAATTTGCCGATCCGTCGGGACATAGCTAAGATCAATGTCCTTGTGCTCCACATGCTCTCGGATGAAGTGATAACGAATCTCTATGTGCTTTGTCCTGCTGTGAGACACGGGATTGTTGGCAATTGCTATGGCGCTTGATGAATCACAGTACATAGGAATTTCTTTGAGCTTTAGGTTGTAATCCTCAAGTTGGTTCCTTATCCAGAGCACTTGTGCACAACAACTGCCTGGGGGTTGTTCTACGTATACTTCTTCCTTTATATCACCATTAAGGAAGGCTGACTTCACGTCCATTTGATAGACATTAAATCCTTTGTGAGCAGCATACGCTAGAAACAGCCTGATCGCTTCAAGCCTTGCTACGGGAGCAAAAGTTTGATCGAATTCGATCCCTTCTTCTTGTCTATACCCTTGAGCAACAAGTCGGGCCTTGTTCTTGATGATCACACCATCCTCGTCCAACTTGTTTCTGAATACCCATTTTGTTCCAATGACATTCTGTCCTTTGGGTCTGGGTACAAGCGTCCACACTTTGCATCTCTTAAATTGATTGAGTTCTTCTTGCATTGCTATGATCCATGAAGCATCGTTCTTTGCTTCATCGAATTTCTTTGGCTCAACCTGTGAAAGAAAACTTAAGTGTAAAACTTCATTAGCTGTACCTCTTCTTGTCCTAACACCAACATGGGTATCTCCAATAATTTGCTCTGCAGGATGGTCCCTTAAGTGTCGGAACATTCCAGTATTTGGATGTCCACGGGGTTCCTGCACTTCCGGTACATCTTCATCTTCTTGAGGTTCATCTTCCTCATGTGCGGATGGAATGTTGACTTCAATAGGCTTTGGAGCATCTTCCTTTACAGCTTCTTCCAAGTTTATGTCCTTGAACCTTGCATCTGCATCTTCAACAAAAACACTAGAAGAACTGCCTTGAAGCATACTAGTTTCATCAAATATAACATTAAAAGTTTCTTCTACAACCAGGGTTTTCTTGTTGAAAATCCTATATGCCTTACTATGGCTACTATATCCTACGAAAATACCTTCAAAACATTTTTCACTAAACTTAGTTTTGTAATATTTCCCGTTATTAAGCACGAAGCATTTACTGCCAAAGATTCTAAAATAAGACAGGGTTGGCTTCTTGCCCTTCAGGAGTTCATAAGGAGTCTTATGATGGTTCTTGTTGATTAGTGCTCTGTTTTGCACGTGGCAGGCAGTGTTGATGCCTTCAACCCAGAAGTATTCTGGGAGAGAAGAGTCACTCCTGCAAGCCTCTATGAGTGTTCTATTCTTTCTCTCAGCTACTCCATTTTGTTGTGGAGTACGAGGAGAGGAAAACTCATGAAAGATACCTAGGCTTTCACAAAATTCGGTCATAGCCCCAGACTTGAATTCTGTACCATGGTCACTTCTGATTTTGACCACAGAGCATTCTAATTCATTCTGAATTTGCCTGACGAATGAGGTGAAAGAATCATAGGTGTCTGACTTGTGTTTTAGAAAGAATACCCAAGCAAAACGTGAGTAATCATCGACAATGACCAACGTATAAGACTTGCCTCCTAAACTTCGGATTGGCATGGGACCAAACAAGTCCATATGGAGCAGATATAAGCATCTGGTGGAATCTTTGCCAATAATGCTCTTAAAGGTAGCCCGAGTCTGCTTACCCATTTGGCAGGCATGACAAGGTCTCTCTTTAATGCACTTAACATCTGGAGCATCACGAACTAAGTTGTGAGAGAATAACATACTTATTGTTTTGAAATTAATATGTGCTAGTCTCTTGTGCCACTGGTCACAGAGAGATGCACTATCTTTTGCTAAAAGACACACTGGTGTAGAAGAGTCTAAACAAAGAAAATTTAAACAAAAGATATTTCTACTCCGAGTGCCTGTTAAAATAGTTTCTGACGTATCAGACGACTTTATCAAGCACTTTTCCTTGTAGAATTCTACCATATAGCCTTTGTCACAAAGTTGACTTATGCTAATGAGATTATGTTGTAATCCTTTAACATAAGCCACGTCTGTGAAAGAGACTGTACCATTAGTGATCATACCGTAGCCTTTTGTGATTCCCCGATCAGATCCGCCAAAAATAACTTTTGGACCATCTTTCACGGGTGTATACTCTTGTAACAAACTTCTTGTTCCGGTCATGTGCCGAGAACATCCACTGTCCAAGTACCATATTGGATTTGAATTGGCCTTTGGACATACCTGCAATCAATAATCAATTGCCCTTAGGAACCCAAACAGATTTGGGTCCTTGGCTTCTTGTCAGATGACCACCAACTTGAGTGTTAACAGTGCGAGGAGTCACTCTTGCATTGTTACCTCGTGGGGTCTTAACATAACTGTAATTAAACCAGCAATCTATGGCGAAGTGACCAACTTTGCCACAGCACCAACAATCAAATCGGTTGTACCTTCTCTTGTTCTCCTGCTTTACCTTTTGAACGGGAGGTCTAGTAGGAGCAACCTTCTTAGAGGTGGATGCCTCGTGTTTGCAGCAAACACAGGGTTCCCTCTTCTCATTAGGCTTAGCACTAACAGATTTAACTTTTGGTGCTTTCTTTGCAACTGATCCATGAACAAATGGACCATGGTCTTTGAGAATTACTTCTTCATAAGGCGCCTTGAAAGGAGTCGAGTCAAAGTTTCGAGGTCGGCTCCATCCCTGATATCTATTGCTAGATTTAACAGGTATTGGTCTAGTGAGATGACCATAGGATGTTTCAAAGTCAAGCGGGTTTGTCGGAAAAACGACCTTCTTGAACGAAGGTTGACTTTGATCAGCCTTCCCTTTACCTCTTTTGGCTCTTATCTCGGCAGCCTTACTATTTTCAGCCTCATGACCAATGCCACTAACCTTCCCAGGAGTGGAGAACTTATAAATAAGAGGAAGAACATTTTTTGGCTTGTTGAAGCTTTCTGATATTTTCTTCTCTGCCACCAGCTTTTCTTCCAGTTCAGTTATAAGTTTCTCTTTCAGAATTGATGATTCAGT
Source organism: Dactylorhiza incarnata (assembly GCA_033032865.1). Lineage (NCBI taxonomy): Eukaryota > Viridiplantae > Streptophyta > Magnoliopsida > Asparagales > Orchidaceae > Dactylorhiza > Dactylorhiza incarnata. The sequence goes on along the minus strand of JAWHQI010000037.1, from coordinate 3,399,483 downwards.
AGAGCTTCTTAATTCCTCCTTCAAGGATTGGACTTCATTTCCGAGGGGAGTTAATCTTTTGATTTCCTCTCTCAGAGCCGATTCCACGTTCTTGAGAGAGATAATTTCTTTTGCTTGAGATCTGACAACCTTGCGGCATTTGTCAAAACTTTGCAAAAGAGCTTTGTACTGAGTCATTAATTCTGACTCATCCTGTGAATAATAGTCTTCATTTGCTCTGGATGCAGTTTCACACTCAGAGGCAGAAAGAGGAGTATGAAGATTTACCTTTGCCTTAAATGAGGTGTCGCTTGCTTCATCATCCGTTTGTGCCATAAGCCCAAAGTAGGCTTCTTCATCAGTGCTTGACACCTCTGAGTCGCTGTCACTCAGAGTCTTTGGCTTCTTTGCAATGAGGCTCTTTTCTTTCCTTTTACCTTTGTAGGATTTCTTATCCTCTTTCTTTGAGCCTTCCTTTTTCTTGTATGGACACTCCGCAATCATGTGTCCTGGCTTATTACAGCAATAGCAAATGATATCGTTAGAAGAATGTTTACTAGGTTTAGATTTATACCTGTCATCTTCATGCTTCTTTTTGTGATGATCCTCATTACGGTTTGATCTTCTATGACGAGAAGACGAGGTTTGACCTCTCATGTTCCTTTGTTTGTTAAAGAACTTTTTGAACTGCTTGGAGAGTAAAGAGAACTCTTCATCTGACATTTCTGAGCCTGAGGGGCTAGCATCAGATTTATCTTCATCAGACGAGGATCTCCTGACAGGTGGGAGAGCCTTGCCTTTTCTTGAACTTACAGCTTTAAGTGCAGTGGACTTCTCCCTTCCAGAGGCTCTGGTTCCTTCTTCTTCAGCTTTACGGGTGTTCAACTTTAATTCATGGGACAGGAGCTTCCCAAACAACATTTGTGGCTCCGTTGATCCGAGTTTTCCGAATTCTCTAATGGCTATAACTTTAGTGTCCCATTCTTTGGTCAGGGATCTTAGGAATTTATCATTAAGTTCGCCAGTAGTGAATTCACGATCATAGTTCCTAAGACCATTTACGATCTTAAAGAACTTCTCATAAGTATCAAAAATGGATTCACCAGAGCGTTGCTTGAAGGCTTCGTATTCTTGGTTCAGCAATGATCTTCGATCATCCCTTACTTCATCTGTTCCTTCCATCAGAACAACCAGAGAGTCCCACATTTCCTTGGCGGACTTGCAGTGAAGAAGATTCTGCAACATGGAATCATCGACTGCACCTGCAATGATATTCTTTGCCTTCTTGTCCAGAGAGACCAGTGCAATCTCATCCTTTGTAAGTTCCAGCATCTTCTTGGCGACCATAATTGTAGAGTTTATGGAAGATGGTTTCATAGGAACATGAGGACCTTCTTCCACAATCTGAAATATTCTTGGATCAGCAGCCTCCATGAAGAATCTGACTCTCTCCTTCCACATAGGAAAATTCTCTTTTGTGCAGACTGGAAGCTTGACGGAATCCTTGGTCTTATCCATGCCAGACATACTTGCTCAGGCAACTAGATAAGGAGGTCTTGTTCAAGGTGTTAACCTTATAGCGAACAACCTCCCTCTGATACCAATTGAAAGTATCTAGTTGCGGCCTAAATCACCTAGAGGGGGGTGAATAGGTGGATTTTATGTCTTTACGCGGAATTAAAAATATAGCACAGAAAAGCACACAATAAAGCACAGCACAGACACAAGGATTTTATAGAGGTTCCCCGATGTGGGTACTCCTCTTTCCCGCCTCGCCTATCTAGCTCTTCGAGGCTAGATTCGGCTACTTCACCAAACTCAGATTAAAATAATCTTACACCTCGGAGTAAGAACTCCTACAACTCGGAGTGCACCACTCCTACAACTCGGAGTAACAACAACTCCTACAACTCAATCCTTAACCAAGGATCTACACAACACTCGGAAGCAAGCTTCCTACAAAGTTTATAAAATTGTTTATTACAACACAACGTAGATTGGAAACAATCTTCTTAAACTTCAGATGAAGTTCTTCTTCAGATCTTGAGAAATAGATTTCTTCTTCTTAGCAGTGAACTTCAGTCCTTTGTGAATGAAGAATGAAGAAATCTTGAAAACGATTTGAAGCTAGATCTGAGAACTTGAATCGACTTGATCAACAGAAGATGAGAGCTAATCGGATCTTGATCTTGTCGATTGAATCTTTAGAAGACGAAACAAGAATCGCTGGCTTTGTCGGAGACGAAACACTTGCGTGAGAACAGTCGGCCGTCAGAAGTAATTTGCGATTTCTTTTTCAATTCTCGATTAGGGTTATCTGGAAATAATCCTTAGGTATTTATAGAGTCTTCTTCCAACGGTCATAAGCGCGAATTATGGATCTAACTCCACGTGTACTGTACATAGGAGAAGCCCTAGGAAACGCGCATTCAAAAACGAACCGGAAGAATTACTGCAGACCGATTCGGTTAAATGGTATAACCGAATGACAATAACCGAATCGAATTCGGTTAAATGATATAACCGAATTGCAATAACCGAATTCGGTTATTCTAATTCTTCAAGGAAATTTCGAACTATGATTCACCGAATTCGATTATATCCATCCCAACTATATAGTCGAATTCGACTATATGTTTCTGAATGATATAACCGAATTTTACTTGGGAAAAATCCCTTTCTATGAAAAGTCCACCATCAGCTCCAGTCCTCCTTCTCTTGCACTTAGGAAATGAGGTACATCCCAATAGAGAGATCTCACATGAGCCAACACTTTGGTCTATACAATGAGGGATTACATTGCACAAGCCTGTGTTTGACGACTCATTGAAACCTGACATTGGTTTGTACCTAGAGTGGAATGACCTGTCACAACACAGCTAAAGTGCATAATCAAATACAATTACAATTCATCCTAGTTCGAAGGGGACTTCTTCAAATCAGGGCTATTGTGGATACAATACCCAACAATAGCCGAAAATCAGGTGACTTCCGCTGCCTCTCCCTTGGTGTTATATCTTTAGATCTAAAATAAGAGAGATATTGGGCTCAAGAGAGCTTAATTTCAGCGGGATTCATGGAGTTTTGTAGGAAGAGACCACGCTAGAACTTATGTTCTAGGGCGTCGTTCGCCGAGAAAATATCTTCAATCAATTCATCTCTTCAATACGAAGTGGTAGGACTTGATTTCGTGAAGAACGATGCTCTAATGAGGGCATATTGAAGGAGAGAAGGTGAAATAATATATGCGCATGCTGGAGGAAGAAGATGAACAGATGTTGTTCATCTGTATTAATATTCGTGCAAATTTATAATATTTAGACAAAAACCTATTTTCTGCATGTAGCGGACTTCAAACCTATTTTTAAGCATGATCCGGCCACATTCTGGTCTTGCGCTCAACACAAAAGTTGTAGCCCTTAGAAATACCTTTCCAATGAGTGGTTGTGCATTTTCAGGGGAGCTTTGTAGCTCCCACAATGTGAAATCGAAAATGGCTGTGCAGAAGACTATACTGTTTAAGTATAGGACAACTTGTTGTCCAGATTTAAACTACTGGGTTCAAACCCAATTTTGGATATATTAGGCTTAGATCTGGACCTTGGGCTCAACACAAAAGTTGTAGCCCTTGGAAATACCTTTTCGGAATGGGGTGGCACATAATTTTTCGTGGTTTGTAGCTCCCAGAAATCAGGTTTTAGTAAGCATTGTTGAATATGTACACATTTTTGATGTTTTACTGATTTCTCGTAAAATATTTATCGGATGCTTACAAAATTTGGTATAAATGTGCCTAATAGTATTTTGATCACCCCTAGTTAGTGTCAGCATTTTTGGACACAAATTTGCCATGAATTTACCTGTTATATCATATAAATGTAAAGTACCATAAATAAGTATTGGGGAATACAATGAGGATGAAATTTGGTGTGAATGATTCGGGCATTAATTATGAGCTATGGTAGAAGATTCGACAGATTTGGTTTTGAATTGAGTCCTGAATTAAATATGTGGATATAAATTATTACGCTGAAATTAGATGTTAAGTTGATCATTTAGACAAAGATTTTGGAAACATGCATAAAACCGTATATATATCACATGGTAATCTATCAGAGAGTTTAGATTTGTGATAACCGCTCAGTAGAGATCATGATTGATGATCCTTAAAGAGAACCGGTGCGAGATGATTGGGATAGACTAAGCGTGATCGAATAATGCTTATTAATTTCCTTGTGATCAAAGCATGTTGTGAATCGAGCATGAGGATTGGTATGGTTAATATGTATGGGCAGATTTATATAGTGAACTTGAACATGGCATTACACGCACAGGTAGTCCTATGGGATCAAAGATTGAATTTCCCTTTCATACATGTACCACTGAACAAGAGTTATGACAACTCTGTATTGGTAGCAGTTACGGTTTGGTGTGGATTAATGGGTATGGTTATATCCTAAGGTGTTATGTTAAGGACCCGGTTGGTAGATCCTTGTATGTTGGTTAACATTGTTGAAACTTGTAATATTAACATGTGTTATGGACTTGGTTGAGAGTCCTTTGGTGCTTTATAGCTTGGGTTGGGCATGGGAAATTACTTGGGTGTGCATAGTTTCTCACGATTGCATAATGATCCTTGTTGGAGGATTACTTGTGACAAATCTACGGGCTCGCCGGTCGTCACACCGATGGGAGCTGACAGATAGATCTAGAACCTGTTGGACTTGGTCATTTTGTACTTACTTTCCAAAGACCCCTTCCGCGTCATAAGACTCAGCTAGTTTGGCGAGCAAAAGTACGCAGGGTCTCCGATGTTGTGTTCTTAGCGTTGAGGCGTACACTAGGCCTAGGTCTGGTAGTGTGCATACCTGCCTAGTAGTGTAGATTCCCGCTCCACTACCTCCGTCTGGTCACGACGTGAGGTGCCTGAGTGGTTAGCTACCCTCAAAAAGTGGGAAGTACAAGTCTATGTCGACATATCAAATTAGAGTGCGTGTGTAAATCATGGGTGAGTCATCATACATACATTCATTGTATTGCACCGCATAAAGATCCCCATCATATAAACTTGTATGGGCACCTTTATATGATGAGTTACTTATTGTTGCAAAGGACCCTTAACTTATAAGCTTGTATGGGCATTCTTATAAGCTAAGTTCAATTCAGTTCATTATATACTCTACTCTGCTTATACCTTATTGCTGACTATACTGCTATAGTAGATGCACTCTTATTCGTTTGTTATATCTACTGTGATTACTGTTCCCTTGCCACCTGCTAGATTGCCAATTATTGATTATATTGCAGCATTCTCCCTCTTACCTTCCGCCCGGTGCCTATGAGCTGCCGGGGGAGAGGATGTGAAGCCACTTAGACATTGTGACTAAAGATTGCTACGTCACTATTTTTAGGACGACACCTAGCTGCAGTTAGAATAGTAGTGTACGACGCAGGAGGATAGCCAGGCCAGGGTGATATGGCTTGAGTCTACGATACCTTTATTACCATCAGTGACATATGTGAGCGAGTGTTTTGAAATTTAGCCTTAGGGAAAATTTTTGTACTCTGATATTTTGCACGAGCATTGTGGCTACATGTTCTTTTGGACACTTTTACTTATTTGTGAATAATGGCTTCTGTTGTATTTCTATTATTGATGGGTTGACATGATGATATTTGAGAATAGTCAGCAGGATAGCCGTCTTGTGGAAGGGGCTAGCCCGTGCGCTGGCACTTCCGCTAGGCGGCAGTCCTTGGCATAGAACTCCCCTCAGCCGTGTTTTGTGTTTCGTAGGGGGGGGGGGGGGGTCTTACACACTCGACGATATTGAAGCTTACCATGATGATGTTTGCCTTAGGCGAATTCTGATCTTCTCCAATTTAACCCTTTGCTTCAGCTCACTTGATAGACTTATATACTTAATGATTAAGTGATAATGTCAGTCTAATATATTCTAGATCATAGGTTGACATGTTGTTTTTCATAAAGAGGGATTATATTAGAAAAACTATATCTGATGACACCAAGTCTAGCCATATGTTAGACTTGCATTGTCAAGTACCTGAGATCAATAATCTAGAACAAATATGTCAAATACAAAGTGTATTTATCTTTAACTTGAGGAGTTCTTCAAATAATGTTGGGCCAAAAATAACATGTCGTGATTATTATACACCCTTATGGGGAGGTTTGCAATTTAGTATAGCTCGACCGACGATTGCAGCTAATAATTTTAAAATGGACTCTATGGTTATGCAACTAGTACAACATAGTAAGTTTTGGGGTCTAAATAACGAAGATGTAAACTTACACTTAAGGACCTTTGTAGAAATCTGTGACATGTTTAAGGCTATAGAGCATCCTAGGAGGCAATTTAATTAAGATAATTTCCGTTTTCTTTATAGGGAAGAGCGAAAGATTGGCTAAATTCATTACCAAATGACTCTATCACTACATGGGATCAACTAGTGGAAAAGTTCATAAATAAATATTTTCTACCCTCTAAGACTGCTAAGTTAATAAGGGACATAACTACATTCTAACAAAATTATGGGGAAACTCTTTATGATACATAGGGGCGTTTTAAAGAGTTATTAAGGAAATGTCCACATCATAGATTAACGCAACACCAACAAGTTTCTATATTCTCTAATGGGTTACAAACTGTAGTTATGATTTTAGTTGATGGTGTCGTGGGGGTCCTTAATGAAGAAATATCTTGAAGATTCTTATACTATATTAGAAGATCTTACATCTAATAATTATCAATCTTTTGAAAGACAAGGGAATAATAACCCAGTTGGGATCCATCAAGTAGATCAAATCACATTATTAGTTGCTCAAATGGTATCACAATTTAACATAATTAATAAAAGGTTAGATTCTTTATCTACCCCTACAAATAATGCACCACTCACGGTTGAGCAACTAAATCAAATCACTGAGGAAGCAAATTATATTGTGTTGGAACCTTAGTTTTGATTTGAGTTCGGATCCAGCTTTAATGTCTATGTTTCTATCATAATATATCTTATAACTTAGATTAAATCTCATTAAGGTAGAATGCTGAAAATAATATACGTATAAATAATATACTAAGATATATATATATATATATTAATAGGCAGAAAATAAGAGAAAGAATAAAATTTACATATGTTCTCTGCGTTCGACGAACGGCGCTCTGAGCTCAACGAAAGGTATTCATTCTGCATTCGACGAATGGCGCTCTACGGTCGATGAATAAATCCCAGTTCAGCGGTCGACGAACAGATTGGTTCAGCGGTCGACGAATAGACCCCGACTCAGTGGTCGACGAAATCCTGCGTTCGACAAACTCAAGGCTGCGTTCGACGAACAGCTCAATATTCAGCGGTCGACGATCCAGCCCATCTCAGTGGTCGACGAATCCTTCCGTTCGACGAACTCAAGTATTCGTTTGACTAATCTTCAACAAGGCTCAGAATGACGAATCAAATGATGAGGTCGACGAAAGTTAAGCTGAGCTCGACGAAATATCTTCATCATTACTTTATATTATTCTCAGCTCGACTAATATGCTGTCAGATTTTATTAAAGCAATATTTTATTATTTCTATTTATATATTGCTATATATATATTGCTGACTAACAAATACAGCTGTTGCAAGCATTAAATGTTATAGCTGTTGGTAGAATCATTAAATGTTATAGCCGTTGGTAGAAGCATTAAATGTTATAGCCGTTGCAGCAAGTCAAAGACGGCAAGTTATGTTCTCGAGGATCTGTGAAATAAAAGAGACATTGTCTCTTTCCTCTTCAGCACGGCAAGGATTCAAATCAGCCGAACAAATCTCCAGATTATATATTCAAAGAAAAGAGCAGAGAAGAACATAAGATGATATAGCAGCTAGCAACAGAAATAGGAAGATACAGGAAAAAGAAAATAGAGGGCAAAAAGAAGAAGCAGATCAAAATATATTATATCTTCTTTTTGCTAAACTCTTTCTTGCAGATCATATACAACCTGAGACACCAATCAATACTATTTGCTCAGGGATCTAAACTGCAAGAAGAATAAGAAGAGTATTTGCAATCTAGAGAAGAAGCTCCATCCACAAAGCTGTCATCTAATCTAAATCAGACAGGGGGAGCTTTCTTCAACATCATCATCAAGATCCAAACTGAACAACCCATCAGGATCTTCAAGAGTCTTCTTAGAAAGAGAAGAACAACATAACATTTTCTGTTTTCTTTTATTCCTTCCCATCTTGTACAGAGTTATAACTCCCTTCAAAAGTTAACTCCCGGTGATAGGGCACCTTAGCAAAAACCTGCATATTGGTTTTGAGCACCTGGTCAAAAGCTCTGTGGTGTGTGGACACCTGAACAAAAACACCTTGGTGTGAGGGCACCTGATCAACAACCTCCTAGTGGATTCCTACCATTGGGTAGAAGATTAGATGTACGCAGGTTGATTGGGGAACTACTATATATCTTGTGTCATCTGGATGTTTGCTTTGTTTTATTTCCTTATTGCTGTGCTGTGATTATTATGCACTCTTAGTATTTATTTTTATTACTCACTCAGCAATATATTTATATATATCATTATTTTAAAGTAAACATAAATAAGAGCCTTTAATATATTAAGAACTAAAACTCTTTTCAATTGGTATCAGGGGGTAGTTGATTTTGCACACAGACTAACACCTAAAATCACAAAGATCACTTAGTTCTTATGTTTTTGGTTTTTCTAAATGGCACTAGCAGATTTTTCATTTTCAGATCCAACTATTTGTAATATGCATAGATTTACTTTATGGCAAGCTAGAATTAAACTATATATGAATGTCATAGATGAAGAAATTTACAAATCTATTTTGACAGAACTTCCATCTTCAATCTCTTCAACATATGATCAAGAAAGGCTGAAAAGTGCTGATGCCATGGCCATGAACATATTGGCTAAATCAATGTCAAAAGACATTCTTCTTAAAGTGGCTGATTGCACTTCAGCAAAGGCCATCTGGAACTCCCTCTCTCGGATGGTAAATGAATCCATTCCTACTTCTTCCACTAACTACATTTTTGATGCAGAATCATCACTTACTATAAGTGAAGAAGAAGAAAAAGAAGAACAGCAGGCCAGAAATTTCTGTATGATGGCAATATATGGTTCATACTACATATCAGATGCTGAATCTGAAACAAAAAAGGTAATTGAGGTAGAGGTATCTTCTATTCCTAATTTTACCTCTGATTTTAAATCTGTTTTCAAATCACCATGTACAGGTTTAATGAAATCTGAAAATAAAATTCGAAAAGAGTTAACAAAAATAACTAATTTGATTTCTGAATATAAAAAACCTAAGGAAAACTTTAAAATATCAGCAGTACAAATCATTTGTTTACAAAATAAGTTCATTAAGGCGGAAAATTTTAAACAAATTTTTAAAGAAAAAGAAACATTTTATGATCAGCAAAACCAGAAATAATTTTCAAATTTATACTTTAATGAAATAAAAAGGCCAACATATCTATCTATAAGGCAATTTTGTTTTAACTATTTAATATTTTTACTCAAATTATAATTAAACAGCAGTTATATGATTCTTTTGAATTTTCTATCTCAAAAACAAAGTCAGATAGACTTCACATTCTTCCAGATTTTCTCCATAATCATGTTGAGCATTCTACTCAGATTGCATAGATTAGAAATGATCAAAGCACTAAGTGTGAGTCTCTTCTGATTAAGGGGATTCTATAGAAAGAAAGGTATCAGGCATTGTCTTTTTGATTTTAAAATTCTTAGAATCCAACAACAACTAGCAATTCATAATATAAAAATCCTATTTAAATCACAATCTAGGAAATAAGAATTGCTTAACTGAATTTTAAAAGTAGGAAATAATCTCTGACCCTTAAGCCCTAAGTTATTCAAAGAATTTTTATGCTTAGGTATCCTAAACAAAATAAGGGGAGATTGTTAGAACCTAGTCATAATTTGGATTAGGATCCCAAATCAAATAGGGGGAGATTGTTGGAACCTTAGTTTTGATTTGAGTTAGGATCCACCTTTAATGTCTAAGTTTCTATCATAATATATCTTACAACTTAGATTAAATCTCATTAAGGTAGAAGGCTGAAAAGAATATATATAAAAATAATATACTAAGATATATATATGTATATATATATTAATAGGCAGAAAATAAGAGAAAGAATAAAATTTACATATGTTCTCTGCGTTCGATGAACGACCATCTGCGTTCGACGAATGACGCTCTGCGCTCGACGAAAGGTATTCATTCTGCATTCGACGAACGACGCTCTGCGGTCGATGAGCAAATCCCAGTTCAGCGGTCGACGAACAAATTGGTTCAGTGGTCGACGAACAGACCCCGGCTCAGCGGTCGACGAAATCCTGCGTTCGACGAACTCAAGTCTGCGTTCGACGAATAACTCAATATTCAGCGGTTGACGATCCAGCCCGTCTCAGCGGTCGACGAATCCTTCCGTTCGATGAACTCAAGTCTGCGTTCGACGAATCTTGAACAGAGGGTCAAAACGACGAATCAAATAATGAGGTCAACGAACGTGAAGCTGAGCACGACAAAATATCTTTAGCATTACTTTATATTATTCTCAGCTCGACTAATATGCTGTCAGATTTTATTAAAGCAATATTTTATTATTTCTACTTATATATTGCTATATATATTGCTGACTAACAAATACAGCTGTTGCAAGCATTAAATGCTATAGCCGTTGGCAGAAGCATTAAATGCTATAGCCGTTGCAGCAAGTTAAAGACGGCAAGTTATGTTCTCGAGGATCTGTGAAATAAAAGAGACATTATCTCTTTACTCTTCAGCACGACAAGGATTCAAATCAGCCGAAAAAATCTCCAGCTTATATATTCAAAGAAAAGAGCAGAGAAGAACATAAGATGATATAGCAGCTATCAGCAGAAACAGGAAGATACAGGAAAATGAAAATATAGGGCAAAAAGAAGAAGCAGGTCAAAATATATTTTATCTTCTTTTTGCTAAACTCTTTCTTGCAGATTATATACAACCTGAGACACCAATCAATACTATTTTCTCAGGGATCTAAACTACAAGAAGAATAAGAAGAAGAGTATTTGCAATCTAGAGAAGAAGCTCCATCCACAAAGCTGTCATCTAATCTAAATCAGACAGGGGGAGTTTTCTTCAACATCATCATCAAGATCCAAACTGAACAACCCATCAGGATCTTCAAGAGTCTTCTTAGAAAGAGAAGAACAACATAACATTTTCAGTTTTCTTTTATTCCTTCCCATCTTGTACAGGTTTATAACTCCCTTCAAAAGTTAACTCCCGGTGACAGGGCACCTTAGCAAAAACCTGCATCTTGGTTTTGAGCACTTGATCAAAAGCTTTGTGGTGTGTGGACACCTGAACAAAAACACCTTGGTGTGAGGGCACCTGATCAACAACCTCCTAGTGGATTCCTACCAGTGGGTGGAAGAGTAGATGTACCAAGGTTGATTGGGGAACAACTATATATCTTGTGTCATCTGGATGTTTTCTTTGTTTTATTTCCTTATTGCTGTGATGTGATTATTATGCCTACTTAGTGTTTGTTTTTATTACTCACTCAGTAATATATTTATATATATCATTATTTTAATGTAAACATAAACAAGAGCCTTTAATATATTAAGAACTAAAACTCCTTTCATATTGGTAGCCAACAAAGATAAGTAACAACTATCTTTGCAAATCACTACCACCCGGAGTGTCAAATTCATCCTAACTTTTCATGGAGAAATAATTAAGGCATGAATCAACCATCGGGATTCAATCAACATACAAACCCAATAATCCTCCAAATAACCAAGTAAATTTGAGAAAATTAACTGATGAATTTAGTTTAGAAATGTTTCAAATAAATGATTATATAATGGTTGGTATTGAATCTTCGTTTCAATCTCTAGAGTCCACATTGGTTCAATTACAAAAGCATTAAGTTTAAGGCCAGTTGGATCATTACCTTCGGATACAACCCCCAACCCCATTATAGATGAACAAACTAACCATTGCAAATCAATTGCTTTAAGGAGTGAAGTAGAAATTTCAAGTGGGGATGGGTTGTTAGAAAGAGTTAGAGATGAGGTGGAAAGAGAGAAATCCATGAAAATAAGTGAACCGGAAAAAGAAAACACTTTCGAAAATAAGGAACCGGAAGTAATAGAGGTTGAAAAACTAAATAATAAGAAGAAAGAAATTATTTATCCTCCACTGTTGTTTCCTTCTAAGCTAACAAAAACTAAACTTGATAAACAATTTTAGAAATTTATGGATATTTATAAGAAATTAACAATAAATATTCTATTTGTCGAAGCACTAGAACAAATGCCTAGCTATGTTAAGTTCTTGAAGGATATCTTATCAAAGAAAAGAAGATTTGTAGACAAGGAAATAGTGGCTTTAACGAAAAAATATAGTGCAATTTTACAAAGGAAACTACCACTAAAACTAACAGATCCCGAAAGCTTTACAATACCATGTTCAATAGCAGTAAAATTTTTTGGAAGAGAGTTATGTGATTTTGGTGCAAGTATAAATTTAATGCCACTATCTATGTATATAAAATTAGGACTAGGAGAGATTGCACCAACATCCCTTACTCTTTAACTAGTCGATAGAACATTGGCAATCCTAAGGGAATTGTTGAAGATGTATTGGTTATGATAGAAAAATTCATTTTTCCTATCGATTTCGTTGTACTTGAAATGGAAGAAGATAAGGTTGCACCCATTATCCTAGGAAGAAAGTGTTTAGACATGGGGATTGTTAAAATTTTTGATTGGACCGTTTAGGAGTAAGCAGGAGTTGTATCAACAAGAGTTATAGCCAAACAACCACAATGCCAAAACAGCAACACAAGAAATCTTTATTGAAACAGGACTGCTTTACAATGCGAGGTATACATGGCGAGACATGATTCATCAGAATCACGGAGACGAGAAGAACAAAACACACTAAAAGGCAAAGCTGGCGGCTAGACAAGCTCAGACCGCACAAGCCGCACCACACCAGAACTCGCCCGGCTTGCCCTGAGATCGCACGAACAGAAACCGGACAGACTGCCAAAACTGCAAGACCGCACGAACTGGAGCTTTATTGGAACAACGAACTGAAGCTGTCGCCAGACCGCAACTCAGACCGCCTAACCGCTGAAGGTCGCCTGATCACTGAGCTCGCTGCGAACAGCATAAGAACACAATAACCCAGTTCGCTGACAGACCGCAGACGAACTGTTTATTCAAGCCACCGGAAATCACCAGGGAAGGAGACCGCACCCTGCTGACCGCAAACCTGCTAACACAACAAAGGTTAACTCGCATCCAAGTCGCGCAAACTCAAACTTGAGACCGCAAGAAACAATCCGTGCTCTGGTTCTTACAGTTCTTGTTAGGAATGACGGGCCATGCACCCCTATTTATAGGCGGGTGGACGGATGTCGTCACCGCACAAATTGGGATACAGTCACCACCCATCAAATCGCCAGCGGTCTCATACAGTAAACCGCGCGAACAGACCTCTTGGACGATCACCCGACCAAGACGCAGATCAGCAGACAAGATCGCGCACAGGTCGCGCGAATACGAGACCGCGAACAAGCCGTGCGGTCTCAACAATGCTCCTTCCTTAGATCACCAGGAGCAAGCTAGAACCATCTGGCTGACTTCAATCAAGTCGCCAGATCGCCAGGATAGACCGCCCGGGTAGACAGTCATATAGGAACAACCCGCCCGGTCTTCCAACAAGGAAGCCATGCAAACTAGCAGACCTACTCGGGAACAAACCGCAGCTACCAAGAACAGACCGGAACAACCAGCAGACCGCCAGAACAACCCGGCAGAGCCAGACCGGCAGATAACCTATACAAGCCACGCAATTACCGCGGTCTCCCAAACCAGACCGCCCGGTCTCCTCCACACCACTGCAAAATTTCAACACTCCCCCTTGAAGTGGGAAGTGGAGACTAGCCCGAGTAAATTCCGCAACCGTGTAAACGTTCCCTTCGCCAGCGGCTTTGTGAAGATGTCTGCGACATTGTCCGCACTCCAAACATGCTCGACCATAAGAGATCCTCCCAACACTTTTTCACGAATGAAATGGTGCTCAATCTCTACATGCTTGGTCATCGCGTGACAGACTGGATTGTTGACCAGCTTGAAAGCACTCTCATTGTCCCCGCATAGCATAGTGGGACCTCGAACCTCCTGATGAACGTCCTCTACCAACCTCCTGAGCCAAACGGCTTCCTGAGCAGCCAAGGCCGAAGCCTTGTACTCCGCTTCCGTGGTAGATACAGACACCGAGTCTTGCTTCTTGCTGCACCAAGAAATAGCTGTGGGGCCCGTCATAAAGACATAACCAGACGTTGATCTCCGATCATCCACGTCTCCCCCACAATCAGCATCCATGAAACCATGCAACTCCAAGCTTGACCCTCTCCTATATAGGAGACCCAAATCAGAGGTCGACTTCACATACTTCAAGATGCCTTTTGCCGCCAGAAGATGAGGTTTCCGTGGTTCCGCCATGTACCGACTCACTTTGCCAACTACATAAGCAATATAAGGCCTCGTGATGGTCAAATAGATCAAGCTCCCAACCAGAGCTCGGAACACCAACGGATCAGATAGAACTCTTCCCTCATCCTTCCTAAGTTTATGATGTTGCTCCAGAGGTATAGAGCTGCTCTTCCCTTCCTCCAAGCCAAATCGTTGAACGATCCGCTCCGCATAGCCAGCCTGAGAAATGAGCACTCCACTCTCCCGCCTCTGCACCTCGAGTCCAAGGAAATGGTGAAGCTCCCCCAGATCCTTCATCTCGAATCTGATAGCAAGCTCAGCCCTGAGTCTTGCAACAGCTTCCTTCGAGTTTCCGGTGACAATCATATCATCCACATACAGCAGCACAATCACCCGAAGCACCCCCTCCTTCTTGATGAACAAGCTAGAATCAGAGTCTGAAGCAACGAATCCGCAGAATAAGAGATACTCTGCAATCTTCCCGTACCACGCCCGAGGCGCTTGCTTCAACCCATACAGGGCCTTCTTCAATTTACAAATGTAGTCCGGATACTCCTTCGAGATGAAGCCTTGCGGTTGGATCATGAAGATATCCTTGTCAATCTCGCCGTATAAGAAGGCATTCTTCACGTCGAGTTGCCAAATCTCCCAACCACTCGAAGCCTCCAAGGCAATAACAAATTGAACCGAAGTCATCTTTGCCACTGGACTAAACGTCTCATCATAATCTTCTCCATACTGCTGTGAAAACCCGCAAGCTACAAGGCGAGCCTTGTACCGCTCGATACTGCCGTCAGCTTTCTTCTTCAGCTTGAAAACCCACTTGCAAGTGAAAGGAGTGGTGCCCTTGGGCTTGGGCATAAGTGACCAGGTCTCATTCTTCTCGAGAGCTGCCATCTCTTCTTGCATAGCAATGTCCCACTCCTTCATGCCTCTGGATTTCTCATAGCTCGACGGCTCCCTTTCATCCAAGGGACCAGCAAAGAAACATAAAACAAAGTTCACCATGTTTCCTCCTGTGTATCGATCTGGTGGTTGAATAGTCCTCTTCGACCTCCTAAGAGGTTGCTCCTGACTAACCACCTCCTCAGCTGCTTCTTCTGTGCAAGCTCCTCTTTCAGATGAACTTGGAGCATCGCTCCCCCTGCTTCCAGAACCTGAAGCCTCCATCTCAGAGCTTGACACAACTGGAGCTCCTGGTGAAATAGGCAACTCCACTTGAAGACTTCCCGCAGCTTTTCCTCCTTCATCAACCCTGCTCTCTGGTAGCTCAACTCCTGAACTCCCCTTGTAAGAAGTCACATCATCGAACACCACATCCCGAGAAACAATTGACCTCCGTGTCTCAGGATCCATGCATTTCCATCCCTTCTTCCGCTCATCATACCCAACAAAGACTAGCTTCCTTGCTTTCGCATCTAGCTTTGTCCAAAGAGCATCAGGAATGTGCACATAGCAGGTTGATCCAAACACCCGAAGGTGTGCAACGCTCGGCTTCTCCTTGAACATTAGTTCGTGAGGGGTCTTCATGTTGATAGGACTCAGAAGCAATCTGTTGATGACATAAGATGCACAAGACATTCCCTCCGCCCAGAAGGACTTTGGGATACACTTGGCATGAAGCCAGCATTTGCAGGTTTCCGTCAGATGACGGATCTTCCTCTCCGCAATGCCATTCTGCTGTGGAGTATGGGCACAAGTGAGCTCTCTCCTGATGCCTTGCTTCCTGCAAAAACTTGAGAACTCACCAGAGGTGAACTCCCCACCATTGTCAGTTCTAAGTTTTTTAACCCGCAGGCCAAGCCGGCCTTCAACCAGCTCCTTGAACTCCACAAATTTTGCAAAGGCTTCTGATTTCTCTTTCAAGAAATACACCCAGACATATCTGGTGTAGTCGGCAATCAACACCAACATGTATCTGTTGCCTCCAAGGCTTGGGGTGGTAGTCGGTCCCATCAAATCACCGTGGATGCACTCCAACGGCATTTTGCACCTTGTTTGTGATTTGTCAAATGGAAGTCGATGCGACTTACCATACTGACATCCTTCGCAGACATGACCGTCTCCATAGGAGGACAAGCTAGGCAAGCCATTGACAAGGCCCCTTACCGCCATAGCCTTCAATTTGTCCATGCCTACATGCCCCAACCTTTCATGCCAGATGGCCGCGCCATCATTGGTCCTCATGTTATCAACATAGGTACTTGTCGATAAAACGAACAAGTCCTTCACCTGTTTGCCGACATGAATAACATCTCCCTTTATCCCCATCTGAGTTTTAAGAAACTTTACTTCTGTTGGCCCAAACAGAACGTGATAACCGGCATCGACCGCATTGGTCACAGAGAAGAGATTTTTCTTCATACCAGGCACGAGATAAACACTCCTCAACGTGAGTGGAACCTTATCACTGCTCAGAGAGACGACTCATTCATGCTCTACTGGATGAATAGAATTATCAGCCGTAATGATAGCATTGTTACCTGAGTAAGGCGCCAAAGAAGAGAACTTTGATCCATCCCCGGTGAGATGATGCCCACACCCTGAATCAACAATCCAGTCCTCATCATAGTTGATGGAAGCCATGGCCTTAACGGGCATCGCCGTTATATTAGACGCAAAGGCTCCTCCCCATCCAACTTCACCAGACTTTGGCATCTCCTTTTCCACTGCATGTCCCGGCTGAAGATTCACCCGGCAATCTTTCTTGAAGTGCCCGGTCTTGTTGCATCTAAAGCACCTCGGTCCCTCTCCTTTCTTCTTCCCATCAGACTTAGGAGCATAGACCCTTTCTTGCTGACCTGAAGTGGAGGGTCCATCATGACCCGGCTTCTTCTTCTCCCATTTCTTCTTCTTCTTCCCAGAGAACATCACATCACTTTCTCCCCCGGAGATTGAACCCCCCGCCATCTGTCTTGCTAAACTTTCTTGCGAAGCAAGAAGGTTCTCCAGCTCCAACAACGACGGTTGATTTGCCCAACCCTGAACTGAAGTCACAAAAGCAAGATACTCCTTCCGCAACCCGCGGATGATATGCCTCTTGAGTTTTGCCTCAGAGATTGGCTCATCAGGGTCCAATGCAGAAATCTCTTCTGTGAGGTTCTTCATCTTGAGGAAGAAGGTAGAAACAGAAAGATCACCTTGAGAGGCCTTCGCCAACTCATTTTCAAGATACTGTAGCCTCGCTACATTCTTCTTATTGAACAATCCATCCCAGGATGTCCAAATCTCAGTAGCAGATTTACATCGGATGATGTGATCAAACAGCTCCGGTGAGATAGCCCTCTTGAGAGTGAACTCAGCCTTAGCATTCGTCCTCCTCCAAAGTCTCACCTCTGCCATATTATCTCCTGCTAGAAACACCTCTTGTGTGTCTTCTCCGCCAACTACCTCCCATAGATCCTCGCCAAGCAAGTAACTCTCCATACATGACTTCCACTTTTTAAAGTTAGTCGATGTGAGGAGTTCAATACCAAGACCTCTTGCATATCCACCTTCCATGGAAATCTATGTGGTCTCTTCTTCACAAAGACGATGGAAATTCTAGTTGATCACTGCTTATCCACTCCAAGAACTTGCCTCTGATACCATGTTAAAATTTTTGATTGGAACGTTTAGGAGTAAGCAAGAGTTGTATCAACAAGAGTTATAGCCAAACAACCACAATGCCAAAATAGCAACACAAGAAATCTTTATTGAAACAGGACTGCTTTACAATGCGAGGTATACATGGCGAGACATGATTCATCAGAATCACGGAGACGAGAAGAACAAAACACACCAAAAGGCAAAGCTGGCGGCTAGACAAGCTCAGACCGCACAAGCCGCACCACTCCAGAACTCTCCCGGCTTGCCCTGAGATCGCATGAACAGAAACCGGACAGACTGCCAGCACTGCAAGAACGCACCTCAGACCGCACGAACTGGAGCTTTATTGGAACAAAGAACTGAAGCTGTCGCCAGACCGCAACTCAGACCGCCTAACCGCTGAAGGTCGCCTGATCACTGAGCTCGCTGCGAACAACATAAGAACACAATAACCCAGTTCACTGACAGACCGAAGACGAACTGTTTATTCAAGCCACCGGAAATCACCAAGGAAGGAGACCGCACCCTGCTGACCGCAAACCTGCGAACACAACAAAGGTTAACTCGCATCCAAGTCGTGCGAACTCAAACTTGAGACCGCAAGAAACAATTCGGGCTCTGGTTCTTATAGTTCTTGTTAGGAATGATGGGCCATGCACCGCTATTTATAGGCGGGTGGACGGATGTCGTCACCGCACAAACCAGGATACAGTCACCACCCATCAGATCGCCAGCGGTCTCATACAGTAAACCGCGCGAACAGACCTCTTGGACGATCACCCGGCCAAGACGCAGATCAGCAGATAAGATCGCGCACAGGTCGCGCGAACACGAGATTGTGAACAAGCCATGCGGTCTCAACAATGCTCCTTCCTTAGATCACCAGGAGCAAGCTAGAACCATCTGGCCGACTTCAATCAAGTCGCCAGATCGCCAGGATAGACCGCCCGGGTAGACAGTCATATAGGAATAACCCGCCCGGTCTTCCAACAGGGAAGCCAGGCAAACTAGCAGACCTACTCGGGAACAAACCGCAGCTACCAAGAACAGATTGGAACAACCAGCAGACCGCCAGAACAACCCGGTAGATCCAGACCGGCAGATAACCTATACAAGCCGCGCGATTACCGCGGTCTCCCAAACCAGACCGCCCAGTCTCCTCCACACCACTTCAAAATTTCAACAGGGATAACAATTAAAGATGTCCAAAAGGTGAATTAACAATAATATTAAATGATGAAGAAGTGACATTTTATATTTATAAAGGCATTAAATATCTAAATGATAAAGAAGAATGTCATTCCATTGAAGAAGTGGAGGTGCCTAGCCAAATAATACATGATAATGATGATGTAGAGCAAAAGATTTTAACATTTTTAACTAATGAAGAATGGGAGGAAGATTTAGAGATGGATGAATGTGTTAAAGCTTTTGATACATATGAGACGCTACCGATTCATAAGAAATTTGAGGCAAAAAATAGGTCAAGTGAGCCTAAAGCCATGAAATCCTCTATTCTTGAACCTATAATATTAGAATTGAAACCTCTACCCGAACATTTGAAATATGTTTTTCTTGGAAAATAAAATACCTTTCCAGTCATAATTGATGCATCTTTAGAACAAGAAAATGAAGAAAAATTGTTTAAAGTTTTACATGAATTTATGGGGGCTATGGGATGGACTATTGCCGATATTCGAGGGATTAGCCCATCTATTTGCATGCATAAAATATTATTAGAAGATGATGCTAATGGATCAATTGAACATCAACGTAGGCTTAGTCCGCTGCTGAAGGAAATGAATGAGATAATTAATGGCTTGACGCGGTTTCGTGCAGTAAATGGGTAAGTCTGGTTCAATATGTACCAAAGAAGGGGATGACAGTTATGAAAATTGAAAATAATGAATTGATACCGACTAGAATCATAATGGGCTGGAGAATATGTATGGATTATAGGAAACTGAATAAAGCAACTAGAAAAGATCACTTCCCATTACCGTTTATTGATCAAGTATTGGATAGATTAGTAGGGAGAAAATATTATGGGCATATTAGACTTATTTGGTGGGTTCTCCTACCACAAGAATTTGATCTTAAGATCAAAGACCGTAAGGGGGGAAGAAAACCCAATTGCTGACCACCTATCATGTTTGGAGAAGGAGCATGAAAAGAACATTCAAGCAGAGATTAGAGAAAATTTTCCTGATGAGCGAATATTATCTATCACTGAAGGTAGTATTCCTTGGTCTGCGGATTATGTGAACTACATTGTCAGTAACATATTTCCCCCATATATGGATTATCAGCAAAGGAAAAGATTTCTCCATCAGGTGAAATCCTACCTTTGCGATGTTCCATATTTGTTTAAAATTTATGCTAATCAAGTGATCCGTAGATGCATATCAGAAGTAGAAGTTCCAAGTATTCTATAAAATACCACGCATCTCCTTATGGAAGACATATATGGGAGAACGAACCGCTATAAAGGTATTAGAACCCGGTTTTTACTGGCCAATATTGTTCAAAGATGCCCATATGTTTGTGAAACAATGTGATAGATGTCAAAAAATAGGTAACATTACTCGAGTGGCTAGCATGCCTATGAATAATATCTTGGAGGTGGAAGTGTTTGAAGTATAGGGGATTGACTTAATGGGTCCATTTGTAAACTCAAATGAAAACCTATATATTCTACTAGATGTGGACTACATCTCAAAATGGATGGAAGCAATATCCACACACAAAAATGACGCCAAAGTCATACTTACATTTCTAAAGTGAAATATTTTCATGAGATTTGGTTCTCCTAAAGCTATAATAAGTGATGGAGTGGCACACTTTTGCAATTTAAATCTCTTTTATGGAAATATCGAGTAACTCATAAGGTTGCACTTGCTTACCGCCCTCAAACCAATGGTTTAGTCGAAGTCTCAAATAGGGAAACAATGTAGAATATAAAGAAAATGTTAAGTGCAACTCGTAAGGATTGGTCACAGAAACTAAACGTTGCATTATGGACATATTAGACTGCATTCAAAACACCCATAGGATTGACCCCTTACAAAATGATTTATGCAAAAGCATGTCATCTACCCATAGAACTAGAGCATAGTGCATACTAGACGATAAAAAAAATTTGACCTTCAGGAAACTGGTAACAATAGACTTTTCATCTAAATGAATTGGAGGAGATTAGATCAAATTCTTACGAAAATTCATGGTTGTATAAGGAACGAACAAAGAAATGGCCCGACACTAGGCTACTTAAAAGGGAATTCAAAGTAGGACAACTAGTCCTCCTATCCAATTCAAGACTTAGATAATTCCCAGGGAAATTGAAGTCTAGATGGTCCGGGCCTTTTCGAGTGAAAGAGGTACATCTGTATGGAGTAGTTACTATTTTTAATGAGAATGATGGGTCTGAATTTAAGGTAAACGGACAAAGACTAAATGAATAATATAAAAGTGATGATCAACATGAAAAGATCAGCATTAATCATAAATAAACAACTAATTTAGCATAGTCTTGTTGGGACCTTAAATTAGGCGCTTATTGGCAGGCAACACATCATATAAATTTAATTCAAAATTAAAAAAATTGCATGATGATTATTTTTTAGTGTTATGTTAGTTGTTCCAATAACTTGGAAAGTTGTCGCAAGATTATTTGTGTTGTTTGTTACTGAAGGAATTCAAAAAAAATTATGAAATCACCGGTTCAGCTGAACCAACCCGCGTTTATTGTGTTACGAGGGGTTATATTGATCGAAACCTTGCTGTCTTGAGGCCAACTTGTATCCAACTGAAATGCATTAGTGCGAGAGCGCGGCGATGCCAGAGCATGGCAACACCAGGGGTGACACTAGAACAAGTACATAAAAAGAGGGAGAACAACGAGCGTAGTGATCTTGGACGGAATAGAGCAACCCTTCAAGGAAAAGGTTAACACTTAGCCCTTTTCAAATTTAAGCATACCAATTTCGGGGAGAAGTTTAGCTTCGACTTTCCTCGACCTAGGTCATGGATTCTAAGAGAAAAGACAAAGGGAAAGGGAAAGAGGTTGTACACAAGATTGTGAAGTTTGTAAGTGCAGAAGCTATAATATGATTTCAATTTTTGAAGCCTATTTCACTGTATTATGAGAGGGGCTCAAGATGGAAAAGCGCGGGTGGAGTTTAAATTATGTGGATCAAGTAAAAGACCCAAAAGTAGGACTCTTTTTGTCAGCCTAGGACTGAGGAAATTTTACCATGGGTCTATGAGTTCTACACAAACGTTATGTTTGCAAAGGAAGACAAGGTGTTTGTTAGAAGGAAGAAGGTCAGTTTTTTTGCTGAAGACATTAATAATTATTTTGATTTGGAAAACCACAACCCTGATCAGTATTGTTCAGAGGAAAATTTATTTTGAAGGCTAGCCATGTAAGATCCCTCTCCCGCACCTGGAGAGCACCCGGATCTTATGCTGAGAACCATAGCATTACAATGATACTAACATACGAGTTAGCTTCCTCCGCAAGACGTCAATCCTATCGGCAAGAACGATCAACAGAACAACAAGAGATAAGAAGAAAATTAAGTAAAACATGAACAATGTACACAATTACACACACACACACACACACACACACACACATATATATATATATATATATATATATATACGAGTGATAGGAACGGGCCTACGGCCCTATGCAAGGCGACATTCGTCATGGGGGCGACATTCATCGTGGGGCGACATTCATCGTTAGGACGACATTTGTCGTTAGGGCGACATTTGTCGTTAGGGCGACATTTGTCGTTTGGGCGACATTTTTTGTGGGGTGAGACATTTGTCGTGGGGGAGACATTTGTCGTGGGTTAGACATTTGTCGTGGCGGCGGCAATTGTCTTGTGGGCGACATTTTTCATCGTTGGCGACATTTGTCATGGGTGACGACATTTGTTGTGGTGGGCGACATTTGTCTTGGGGGTCGTCATTTGTCTTGGGGGCATCATTTGTCTTGGGGGACGTCATTAACCGGTTGATTAAATAATGATTATTATGGTCAATAAATGAGGATTTCACAGTTGTATAGAAGTATAGATGTAAGAATGGGCACTAAGAGAAAACATGAAATATTATTATGTATGCAGAAAAACCTGAATGCAACATCTAAATAGATTTCAGCAAATCGGCAAAAAATGAATGCAGAAAACAAACAAATTGTAAAATCAATGGTGAAATAATCTTAATCCATCGTTCAAAATCAAAATCTGAATGACCATACCTGAGAAATAAACTGAGAATTTCTCTGATTAGTAGCAGGTGTACCTGTGAGAAGGAAGCATGAAAGGTGTAAGTTGAAACCATAGGAAAATCCTGGGAACGGAGAACTTAAAAAAAAAAGGATAAAATCCTAGGTTGAAACCATTGGAAAATTTGAGAACGGAGAACTAAAAAAAATGACTAATGCAGGATAAGATGACTAATGCAAGCCAAATAGGGTCAATATATGACCTCACAAATGTCTAAAATTGCATTATTCAAGTTGAACAAAAGAGGACAACATACCTATTCGGTACTTACATTATTTGTTGCACATTAATTGATGATGGACTCAAAATTGGATTTCATTAATTGTTGTTACAGAATTCACACAACACATTCAATATTTTCTTCTTCTAATTTTTATTGTTTGAATTCTCCGCTAATATCTCCCAGATCGTTCCTGCTTTCACTTTTCTGGCAGGTTGCAATTATTATTATTGCAGTTGCCCAATTCTCCATCAAAAGCTTAAGAGGAAAAATGATGGTTAAGAGAAATGGCAGCCGAAGAAGCTAATACTTGCTCAAACGTCCAGATATATACACACATATATTTGTACCTGTTCATCTAGATGGAGTATTATAAAAATTACATGGTCCAACAAAAACGATCTAAAATTCCATCTAAACATCATCTGAAGCTCTAGTGCATGGAGTTGTTGCATGAAAAGTCTACTAATAATTATTAAGCGGCAAATAAGATAAATTAAGATGGCTCATGCAGCAAATATCATCATGCTAAAAAAGGAACAGGAAATATCACCATGCGCGCACTTGATCAAAAGCATGGCTGAAGAAGAAAATAAGAGAGATTAAGATGTTGGATGGCAAAATTAATATACAGGTCTGAAATAAAAAAGTGCACCAGAAAGTGTTAAATATCTAAACATATACATTCATAAGTGAGTGAAAGAAAACAATGATTTCTTTGTGAGAAGAACAATAGAAAGTGGGGCAATGAATAAAAACTAACCAATAATCGGAGAAAAGGCAACTGAGACTCAATAAAGATGCGCCGATTAAAGAGTGATGTAGATTTCCTGAGAAATAAAAGTCTTGATGAGATGTGCATTTGATTAAGTAGAAACAAAGAAGTGAAAAGCACACTTTTAGCCATCATATTTTACATATAAAAATGAAACATTGACATAATTAGATGCAGCTACATGGTAGCCGTGGGGTGTCGGGAATAAAATTATGCAAAATTAGATAACAACCCTAGCATAAGCATATAGTAATCAACTGGGACCTACCCCAATAACTCATACATAATTATAATCATCTGGAAAAAACAAATTAAGGGCTAGATATTCTAATTGAATGACTGATATAAGGAGCATTTCCTGATGTAACTGGAAATTAGCTTCTTAATAGAGCAGTGAACTGAGCCTTCGATTGAATACATCATTAATTTACACTGAAATCTTTAAGGCTCAGTTCACTGCTGTGAACAAAATTAATGGATTCCAATACAATGTTTTCATATAGGAAAAGTGGAACAAAACATAACCGGGCTGCGGTTGGAAGAGAAAAAAATTAATTGTTGAGAACCAACACATCAAGTTAATTGCTTTTGGAAATTTAACTCTCACCCTTGTTTACCATAAAACCTGTATCAGGTTTACACCAATTTCTCATTGCTTTTATGTAGACAACACTATTATTTTTGCTAGAGGAAAACTTCATTAAGCATATTTTTGGTTTACACCCATTTCTCATTGCTTTTATGTAGACAACACTATTATTTTTGCTAGAGGAAAACTTCATTAAGCATATTTTTTTTGCTAACTGGCCTCTCAGTTTCTTCACATGGGAGGCAGACTGTCCGTCATTAAATCCACCATTTTATCTTCTTATATATTGGTATATTGGCATATACCAATATCCCTAAATCCACTCTCAAAATCATCGATAAATATATTGCCTAATTCTTATGGAATAACTTAGATAATCAATATAAACACCATTAGGACTCCTATAAAAGTTGCAGTAGCAATATCGTCTGAACAATATTCAACATATAGGAATTTTCGTAGCTAGCATCCAAATTAATTGACCACCCATTGTTCATTAAGGCATTTAATCGAACAGGTATTCTTCATAGCTAAAATATAAGATTAGTCAACTTTAGCAAAAGTAACCACCCATTGGGTATCAGATTATACCCACCCAAATAATCAGTAACTGGATTAAATTGAAATCCAAATAAGATTGCTTTCGTTTATTGCAAATAAGATTGATCTCTTGAGTAGTTATGATAAAAAATCTACGCATCCAGAGCAAATTTATAATTATTTGGTAATAGCGCAAACTTTGAGCCAATAATAATAATAATAATAACGATGAGATAACTAAATTTATCTCCCTTTCTAATGACCGCATCCTCTACCATTCAAGTGGGCACTGCTGTCTAGCGTTTTGTTTAAAAGGCAAACAACTTCTGACATAGAACTTATCCAACATGAGTTTTCCTATAGAAAATAAAAGAGAAAACTAAGCATTCTTCTAGGAATTCAGAAAGTACATCGTTTTTTTAACCAAATGTTGTCTGTGGAAAACTCACATCAAGCAAAGAGTCGGGTGAGGAAAATCCCTTCGTAAATCACATGTAGGCTTGATGAAAATGACATATAGCAGATGAAATTTCAAAGTGCGGTGTTTTGGGAGAAATCAAAATAAAGCGAAGAAGAAACGCAGTGGAGATGGGCAAAACCTCAAGGAAGATGAAAAATGAGATCGAAAACGGAATTTAAAAATGTAACTGAGCGGAAGAGGGAAGATGCCGTGGTCGTAACTGGCGGAGTGAAATAGAGGAGTGGGAAGTGGAGATCTACGTGAAGAAGAGGGAGTCGTAGGGCGTTTCATCAGTGTCAAAGAATTCTGGTTCGACGGAGATGGCTGTGTGCGAGGTCGGGAGGAAGAACCGTGTTGCCGGTGCCGGAGAATGCGGGTAGACAACGGGAGCGACGGCTAGGGTTCGGGACGCAGAACTGTGTTGCCGATGAGGGAGGGAGCGGGGAGAGAACGGGAGCGAGGGCTAGAGATCGGGATGGCGAATGCGGCGTGTGTGAGGGTTGCGAGTTTTAAATTAGTTAGGGTTTTTGCGGGATTAATCGGACGGTCTGTGTATTTTGTAGTCACAGATCTGATGGTCCAAATTTTTTAGTTATTTTTGATCTCATGCTATTCGCAGGCCTCACTATTTCTTTTTATAATAGTATAGATTATAATATGACAAGTCCACCAATGAGTGCAATAAGTAAAGGAGAGAAAAGGGCTTATGCCCGGTACATGTCCAAAATAATGAAAAAACTCTCTCACTCTACATCTATGCGGAAGCTATCAAACTCTTATCATCACGTGTCTGTAGCTGCTGCTGCAACCTCGGGTAGAGGTTGCATTGCTTCGTCTCGTCCTTCTAACCTATCTCCTGTATGGGGTTCTGCTGTTCCAGCATAGCACTCCTAAAATGATGTAGTCCACTGACCGTTAGTCAAAAGACTAAGCCAAATTCCACATCCCCTCCCTCGGTGACTCCTAGGCACCATACGGGAGAAAGAAGTGGAGGACAACAAAGGGTAATATACCAACAGGTGACACGTGGTAAGACTAACAAGGTATATGTAAGACCCCCCCTCCCAAATCGTTGGTCCGACCGAGGGACCTTATCGCACACCACCCTTTCGGCATGACGCTGAAGCGATCCCAAAGGGTGGAGGAACTAGCTTCTCCAACCCCTTCCCTGAACACTCCGTTGTCACGGCTAGGGGTGGTGTTAAGCGAGAGTCACTACACACCAGCAGAGTAAGGAAGCAGTATTTTAGCAGAAGACATCATTAAAGAGTGCGCTTTACAGCACTTAGCAGAAGACATCATCAAAGAGTGCACTTTATAGCACTTAGCGGAAGACGTAGTTTTATCACAGAAACCACAATTTCAAGACCTGTAAATAATCTACATACCTCCGCCGCATAAAATCCTAACCATCAAGGTTATATTGCCATTATATATATCTATATACCCTAGGATAGGGCACAACAAAAGGAGATGCGGCTTAACAAACTTATACCTGATGCAGCCTGCTCCGTGGCTTCATCCACACATAGGTGCTGTCACTCATCCGCACCTGTCACCTGTGCCAAGGACAGGTTATTAGAACCACGAACAGAATCCAACCCCTACTAACAAACATACATAATATATTTATAATGGAGGGGATATCTGGACTCTTATTGGGCCGAGGCAGTCTTCCTACGACCACCGCCTACGTACTCTGTATCATCCTGCATACGGTCTCAGACCCACGTAGTTCTATAAGTTTCGCACGGGTTGCCCTCCCAGACTGTCCATCGTGCGGGTTGCCTTAGAGTAAAACTCATAAGCCATCCGACGTTATTCCAAGGCACGATATATTCCCGTAGGAATATTTCCCGAAGGCACAACTTATTCCCCGTAGGAATAATTCCCGAAGGCACCATGTATTCCTGTAGGAATATTTCTCGAAGGCACAATATATTCCCGTAGGAATTACTTTCTCGAAGGCAACATTTCATTCCCGTAGGAATTACTTTCTCGAAGGCAACATTTCATTCTCGTAGGAATTACTTTCTCGAAGGCAACATTTCATTCCCGTAGGAATTACTTTCTCGAAGGCAATATTTCATTCCCGTAGGAATTACTTTCTCGAAGGCAACATTTCATTCCCGTAGGAATTACTTTCTCGAAGGCAACATTTCATTCCCGTAGGAATTACTTTCTCGAAGGCAACATTTCATTCCCGTAGGAATTACTTTCTCGAAGGCAACATTTCATTCCCGTAGGAATTACTTTCTCGAAGGCAACATTTCATTCCCGTAGGAATTACTTTCTCGAAGGCAACATTTCATTATAAGAGGAGAAAAGAAAACTCTTTTAAAGCTTAACAAAATATCCACCCGCAGTTTTGTAGAAGGAGAGAAGACGGACTCTTTATAAGCTTAGCATATCTCTATCCGAGGAGGTACCACTAATTTAACTCGGCTGGCAATCAAACCCAACCTGTCCACATAGGGCACAATTGCATTCATGTAGACTTTCGTCGATCATTTCGGTGCTTGGCGATCAATCCCAAGTCATCCACATAAGACACGCTTGTATTTATGTAAACTTCCGTCAATCACTTGAATGCTTGGTAGTCAAGCCCAAGACACCCATAAGCTTTATGTTCATTCATAGGCACAAGAAGTAGCATAGTTTTGTGAAAGAGAGAAATAAGATGAAGAGAGATGAGGTGTATATCATCGTAAACCATGGGTGATCAACTCCCATAGTTATTACACCCTATCACAAGTTCATTACCTCATAATGTTAACGTCGAGCTTATGAAACCAAGTGGTTCTATGCAAATATTAATGCTAAGCAGTTCCCTGAACCAAAGTAAGCTCGCATTTGGCATGAAAGCAAGAGTGTCATCATATCGTAAACCGACACCAATTTTAGCTATGGAGGAGTAGACGGAAAAAGGGGAAGATTTCAAAATCAAGGCTGCACGGGTCGCAGGAGGTTATCCTCCATCCAATTACCTGCAAACGCGCCCCCAACCAACATGAGCTAACCATTATGAACTGGGCAGTGGAAAGGTAGAGAATGGAGCTCATGATTAGAAGCCTTAACAATTTTCTTTCCAAAAAGAACCAAGAGCAGGAGAGAGAGAGAGAGAGAAAGGAGTGTGCGTATAGCATTTGTGAAATGAATACGGTCCACCAGACCTATTTACATTTCTTATATACTCAGCTTATTCATAAAAATCAGAGGAGGGAAAGGTCCTCGTGAGTTACTCGTGGTTTGTTGGGCAAGGATGAGTTGAAGATGGGATAGAAACCCAAAGCTCAAAAGACTTCCTTAGCAGTGACACCATTATGACAGAACTGAGGAGAAGCTCTCATCTTTCAACCTTCTTCCCAACAATAAATTAAATTGCATGGGTTGTCTAGGAGATTTTCCTCACCCCATTCCCAATGCCCTAAGCCTAGTAGAAAATACTACATCTTCATTTCTTTTCAAGTTATTATTCTTCATCACCTCCTAAGGAAGGAAGTTATTAACAAGATTCTTATAGATAATACAACCCATGCATGAAATTAAGGAAGTTAAAACTACAAAGAGTTATATTTACATACTTGAACCGGCCCTTATAATCACATGGGTGGTCTGAGCCAATTGATAGGGGCTGACAAAACTTAGTATAACTTAAACATAATTATATATCTAAAAATCAACCGACTCCACCCCTTGGGAGAGGTAAGTGGGCGTAGGATCACCATTACCATTATATATATGTTCAACATCCATCCTGAGAATAGATTAAATATAACATTTTATGCTTGGTCAAAGAGGTAGTCCAAACTATCCTCATAACTTTTTAGTGGGTGACCCAGGGGTTATGTGACTAGTTATATGAGCAGCAGCAACAACAAAAATGGAGTAGCATCTCCTCAATAATTCTTTGACGGTATGCAATTATAAGCTATTCCAATCATAGAAATAAACATAGCTCAAGGCTCACTAGCAGTGAAGGCTTAGTAGCATAAAAGAACTCAAATTTTAGCAATTATTTAGTGAGGTGGATTTCCGAATGGGGAAGTAAACCAAAATAGGAGGAAATCATGCTCTTGGCATCACTACTTTAGCCATGAATCCTATTTGAGTATATAAAACCAAAATTTAAAATGAGAGCCTCAAGGGAGCTCTTGGAAGTTCATCAATTTAGGCATAAAAGGAGAATCTCCTTTCATAAACTTAATAGAGAGATGAGGTAAATCACATAATTCCAAATTAATGAAATTACAGGGGAGATAAAGTTTAAGTTTTAGGCAAACTACAGCAGTAATAATGAAGGAGCCTGTACAAATTAGTCGAATTCAAGTTGGGCCGTGCAATGGCCATAGGAACAACTTATCGTGAATTCTGTAAACCCAGTTGCAGATTGAACACTTTCCTTAATTCCATGCAGAACGTAGTGTAGGAGGGGGAGAAAGAGAGTGATAAAGAGGTAGATGGAAATTTAATCTTAATTCATCAACGACGACCCCATCTCTGGCTTGGAATACAACCCCCATGTCAGAAACAATATAATCAAACCAAGTTAGAAATTATTCAAAAACTGAGAGTAAGCTACTGTCGCTATTACGATAGAGCTTCTAATGAAAGGAACATCAACAAAAAGGAGGAAGGATGCTCGTCGCGAGTATTAACAAACTTTCCATAACAAAACAAAAAATAACATCTCCTTCAGCAAATCAAAATCCTCAAGTGAAGCCCTAAAATAGGACTACTTTTTAACCAGCTTTATATGGATATACATATATAAGAACTTGAACAGATAGTTTGGTTTGACTTAACCATAAGTTGTATGTCAACATCTAAAAATAAATATGCTTATTTTAACTTATGATTAGCATGGCCGACCCACGAGTGGTAATAAAATTTCAAGTAAGGGGGATTGAGTTTAGTATTGAAGATAACTGTAATTAAATCTTTTAGTAGAACTCCCAGGTAGGAGAAACCAGCCTCCCAATTTACCCCATTTTGGTGAGCTTATGAGGCTTTAATCTACTCATTAGTCATTACCAATTTAGAGAAGCAAGCATCAACATCCTTAAAACGAGAGAGAGAGAGAGAGAGAAAGAGAGGAAATGAGGGGGAAGGTGATGCTTCAACACTATCTTCCATCGCAACCCTATATCTTGCCGAATAAACAAGACAGATAGAGCCTGGTCAAAAGAAAAGAAGAGGCTGCAGAGGGGGAAGAATATGGCAGACCTTAGTCTCTTGTATGTTGTGAGGAGGAATAAGAACCATGAAAATGGGAGGTTTCCCTCGCCGCCCATCCTGCTGGAAAAGGAACGGAGCCACCCTCATATAGACGGTAACAACCAATCCGGAGCTCCCAACGAGCTCGCTGCTGCGGTACATGGCTCTCCTTCATTTGCCACCTCCTTGTCGATGGATCTACCCCGAATTTTGTCCAGGTGGGAAATTGCTGCTGCCCCGGTGAGATTCTTCTCCCGCCCACGGTTTTCCCTTCCGCCCCTGGTTTTCTGCCAGCTTGTTCGCTGGTTTTGGTTTAAGTTTTTGTTATACATATAAATATTATATATATATGCATTTATCTAAGCATATAATTATATACTTACCTATACATTCTTAACTCTCTAAAAACGCACGGGAAAAACGTTTGAAGTGTGTCTTTGTGTTCGTGTCTGTCATACAAAGCTAATGAAAGCATCCGAAGTTGATTCCGAGTCCGTTTGCCCAATATTTTAAAATGGCGTTGTTGTGGCGCTCGACGTTACTCAATATAGTGGTTTTCTTCAAACGACCTCGGATTGGAATGAAACGAGTTCCGTTGCACTCGTATCAACTATACGAGTCTAACGCAACTGACGGAAGTCGATTCGGAGCACGTATGCTCCATATTCTAAAATCGCGTCGTCGTGACGCGCTACGATACTCAAAATAGTCATATTCTACACATGACCTCGGATCGAAACGAAACGAGTTCCGTTGCACTCGTATCAACTATACGAGTCTAACGCAACTGACGGAAATCGATTCGGAGCACGTATGCTCCATATTCTAAAATCGCGTCGTCGTGACGCGCTACGATACTCAAAATAGTCATACTCTACACATGACATCTGATCGGAACGAAACGAATTCCGTTGCACTCGTATCGACCATACGAGTCTAACGCAACTGCCAGAAGTCGATTCGGAGTACATATGTTCAATAAACAACTTTGACGTCGTGGCGAAGCACGATGCTACCCAAAACAGTCATTTCTCTAAATGACCACCTCTATGTGGTGAAGGTCGGGTCGTGATTGCCTGATGACCCGGCCTAGATTCCTCCAAGGGTTCAACTGAACCAGCTAGACACCTTTTCAAAGTTGGGATGTTACAATCCAATAAAACAAAGAAAATTTTCGTTCCCGAAAATACGAGTGGGTCATGGAGATTCAAAACGGGGTCTACAACAGACCATTATAGGTGTCGAACGATCCTAAAATTTAAGGGTCTATAGGTTTGGTTTTACCCAACGAGCTGTATTGATGGCTCCTGCCATGTAATATACAAGTAGCTTACGTGAACTACGGGGTAGTTTGAACGATTGAAATTGATCTAATCGTGAGAAACAAGAAACCCTTCATAACTTGATACCCTTCCCGTGAACCGAGCTTAACGGGAGACGAAATAACTCAACACCTTCCAGGGAGCCGAGCTCAACTGAAAGTGGAGGCAACTCAACACCTTCCAGGGAGCCGAGCTCAGCTGGAAGTGAAGGCAACTCAACACCTTCCAGGGAGCCGAGCTCAATTGGTAGTGGAGGCAACTCAACACCTTCCAAGGTTCGCATATCTGAAACGCAACATTTATGAGTTGTGTCCGAAAGGCACATAGTAGAAATCCATCAACATATAGCTAATTCTCTTACGGGGCTACGTGTCAGTGGAACATATAAATGTTATAACTTGCATAAGCTTTTGTAACACCTATCAACATATGACCGACTCCCATACGAAGGTTATATGTTGGTGGAACAGATGAAAATTGTAAATAAGCAGAGTAAATCCATGAACATATAACCAACTCTCATACGAAGGTTATATGTTAATGGTACAGATAAAATTGCAATTAAGTAGTAAAAATCCATAAACATATAACCAACTCCCATACGAAGGTTATATGTTAATGGTATATGGAGATATGTATGTTTTAATGCAAATGATGCATATGCGAATATGTATGTTTTGATGCATATGCAAGCCATGCATAACGAGTACTCACGACTCAATCACAACACACAATGTTGAAACAGTTTGACCGTTTTTCTTCCAGCAGGGTTGCGACCCCCGCGGGCCTCACCGATGTGGCCGTCGGTGACAGTGGCCGGTCCTGCCACTTCTGGGTGTGGACATACTGCACTACCCAGGCCCTAATGTACAGCCCAGTGTACTCCTAGATGTGAGCAATATCCGTCAATTACAACATTCGGCTATCCAGCGGAGGGACCGTGCGGGGAAAAAATAAATAACCTCCCGGGGTTCACACACTCCCTAGTGCCTCATGAGTCGTCAACCTTCCCATTCCTGTATGAATGGTCCTTAGGCATGACTGTCCCGCCACGGTAATCACATATAACGTTTTACCAGTTTGCTCTTTATGTTGACATATTTTGACCGCTTCTTTTTGCAGGGTAGCGAACCCCGCGGGCCTCACCGATGTGGCCGTCGGTGACAGTGGCCGGTCCTGCCACTTCTGGGTGTGGATGTACCGCACTACCCAAGCCCCAATGTACAACCCCGTGTACCCTCGGACGTAGGAGACATCCGGCAATAACTGAATTTGGCCAACCAGCGGAGGGACCCAGCGGGGCATATAAGATACAACCGAGCTCCCGGGGTGCAGACCTCCCTGTCGCCTAGAGTCGTCAATCTTCCCGCACCGGTACGTACGGTCTACGGGCATGACCAACCCGCCACTTTTCCCAATGCAAGCAATTTACAATACAAGAAATAAAATAGGTAACCATCACCTTCGGGTCCTCAGTGGCTTACCCTTTTTAACGAGGTTTCCCGGCTGGCTGAGTATGCAAATATCGCAAGTCCCGCGAATACTAACAATGTACTGTTTGTATACAAGCTTTTATAAATTTGCCACAAATTTACTTCAATCCAGCACGTCGCCTCAGTAATCATTTCCTGAAATATTAACGTTATTGAAAAGACTAACATTTTATCATAGTTCTTTTACGATTGCACGACTTTATTTTCAACAGATCGTCAAATTGATCAAGTCAAAGCATACTTCATATTTGCAATCGTTAGGGCAATGCGCAAAATTTCATTTAATTAGCTTACCTTAAATGAAATTTTGAAAACTATAATTTTAATCCCAATAAAACAAAGAGGCTTAAACCTGGGATTAGAAATTAGTAATAAAATCCTCATATTGCACACAAAATTTGATTAGTTTACCTCGAATGGAATTTTGAAAACGAGTATTTAATCCCAATAAAACAAAGAGGCTTAAACCCGGGATTCAAAATTTGAAATGATCATTTGTACGGTTTAAAGAGAGTGTTTTATGGGAATAAGATAGATGATTGTTCGAGATCAGATGTAGTAAAAGACATTTACGTGTCGATCTGAGTCATAAAAAAAAAATTTTGCATGACTAAAACTAAATTTGATACGTTTGAGTGAAAATGTTCATCTATATACCAAGTTTGTTGCCAACTTTTACCTTTTAGGTCCACCGCCGCTTCCGCTGCAGTGGTTCGTCCCGAACCACGCTTCAGCGATTAGCAGAGCAATAGGTGTTTCTGTGATCACGAATAGGTCGACAAGATCGGTTACGCTCTGATCCATTTGTAAGACCCCCCTCCCAAATCGTCGGTCCGACCGGGGGATCTTATCGCACACCACCCTTTTGGCATGACGCCGAAGCGATCCCTAAGGGTGGAGGAACTAGCTTCTCCAACCCCTTCCCTGAACACTCCGTTGTCACGCCTAGGGGTGGTGTTAAGCGAGAGTCACTACACACCAGCAGAGTAAGGAAGCAGTATTTTAGCGGAAGACATCATTAAAGAGTGCGCTTTACAGCACTTAGCGGAAGACATCATCAAAGAGTGCACTTTATAGCACTTAGCGGAAGACGTAGTTTTATCACAGAAACCACAATTTCAAGACCTGTAAATAATCTACATACCTCCGCCGCATAAAATCCTAACCATCAAGGTTATATTGCATTTATATATATCTATATACCCTAGGATAGGGCACAACAAAAGGAGATGCGGCTTAACAAACTTATACCTGACGCAGCCTGCTCCGTGGCTTCATCCACACATAGGTGCTGTCACTCATCCGCACCTGTCACCTGTCACCTGTGCCATGGACAGGTTATTAGAACCACGAACAGAATCCAACCCCTACTAACAAACATACATAATATATTTATAATGGAGGGGATATCTGGACTCTTATTGGGCCGAGGCAGTCTTCCTACGACCACCGCCTACGTACTCCGTATCATCTGCATACGGTCTCAGACCCACGTAGTTCTATAAGTTTCGCACGGGTTGCCCTCCCAGACCGTCCATCGTGCGGGTTGCCTTAGAGTAAAACTCATAGGCCATCCGACGTTCTTCCAAGGCACGATATATTCCCTTAGGAATATTTCCCGAAGGCACAACTTATTCCCCGTAGGAATAATTCCCGAAGGCACCATGTATTCCTGTAGGAATATTTCTCGAAGGCACAATATATTCCCGTAGGAATTACTTTCTCGAAGGCAACATTTCATTCCCGTAGGAATTACTTTCTCGAAGGCAACATTTCATTCCCGTAGGAATTACTTTCTCGAAGGCAACATTTCATTCCCATAGGAATTACTTTCTCGAAGGCAACATTTCATTCCCGTAGGAATTACTTTCTCGAAGGCAACATTTCATTCCCGTAGGAATTACTTTCTCGAAGGCAACATTTCATTCCCGTAGGAATTACTTTCTCGAAGGCAACATTTCATTCCCGTAGGAATTACTTTCTCGAAGGCAACATTTCATTCCCGTAGGAATTACTTTCTCGAAGGCAACATTTCATTATAAGAGGAGAAAAGAAAACTCTTTTAAAGCTTAACAAAATATCCACCCGCAGTTTTGTAGAAGGAGAGAAGACGGACTCTTTATAAGCTTAGCATATCTCTATCCGAGGAGGTACCACTAATTTAACTCGGCTGGCAATCAAACCCAACCTGCCCACATAGGGCACAATTGCATTCATGTAGACTTTCGTCGATCATTTCGGTGCTTGGCGATCAATCCCAAGTCATCCACATAAGACACGCTTGTATTTATGTAAACTTCCGTCAATCACTTGAATGCTTGGTAGTCAAGCCCAAGACACCCATAAGCTTTATGTTCATTCATAGGCACAAGAAGTAGCACAGTAGTGTGAAAGATAGAAATAAGATGAAGAGAGATGAGGTGTATATCATCGTAAACCATGGGTGATCAACTCCCATAGTTATTACACCCTATCACAAGTTCATTACCTCATAATGTTAACGTCGAGCTTATGAAACCAAGTGGTTCTATGCAAATATTAATGCTAAGCAGTTCCCTGAACCAAAGTAAGCTCGCATTTGGCATGAAAGCAAGAGTGTCATCATATCGTAAACCGACACCAATTTCAGCTATGGAGGAGTAGACGGAAAAAGGGGAAGATTTCAAAATCAAGGCTGCACGGGTCGCAGGAGGTTATCCTCCATCCAATTACCCGCAAACGCGCCCCCAACCAACATGAGCTAACCATTATGAACTGGGCAGTGGAAAGGTAGAGAATGGAGCTCATGATTAGAAGCCTTAACAATTTCCATTCCAAAAAAGAACCAAGAGCAGGAGAGAGAGAGAGAGAGAGAGAGAGAGAGAGAGAAAGGAGTGTGCGTATAGCATTTGTGAAATGAATACGATCCACCAAACCTATTTACAGTTCTTATATACTCAGCTTATTCATAAATATTAGAGGAGGGAAAGGTCCTCGTGAGTTACTCGTGGTTTGTTGGGCAAGGATGAGTTGAAGATGGGATAGAAACCCAAAGCTCAAAAGACTTCCTTAGCAGTGACACCATTATGACAGAACTGAGGAGAAGCTCTCATCTTTCAACCTTCTTCCCAACAATAAAGTTAATTGCATGGGTTCTATAGGAGATTTTCCTCACCCCATTCCCAATGCCCTAAGCCTAGTAGAAAATACTACATCTTCATTTCTTTTCAAGTTATTATTCTTCATCACCTCCTAAGGAAGGAAGTTATTAACAAGATTCTTATAGATAATACAACCCATGCATGAAATTAAGGAAGTTAAAACTACAAAGAGTTATATTTACATACTTGAACCGGCCCTTATAATCACATGGGTGGTCTGAGCCAATTGATAGGGGCTGACAAAACTTAGTATAACTTAAACATAATTATATATCTAAAAATCAACCGACTCCACCCCTTGGGAGAGGTAAGTGGGCGTAGGATCACCATTACCATTATATATATGTTCAACATCCATCCTGAGAATAGATTAAATATAACATTTTATGCTTGGTCAAAGAGGTAGTCCAAACTATCCTCATAATTTTTTAGTGGGTAACCCAGGGGTTATGTGACTAGTTATATGAGCAGCAGCAACAACAAAAATGGAGTAGCATCTCCTCAATAATTCTTTG
Organism: Dactylorhiza incarnata; assembly: GCA_033032865.1. Classification (NCBI taxonomy): domain Eukaryota; kingdom Viridiplantae; phylum Streptophyta; class Magnoliopsida; order Asparagales; family Orchidaceae; genus Dactylorhiza; species Dactylorhiza incarnata. The sequence continues at coordinate 3,361,772 of JAWHQI010000037.1, read as the reverse complement.
ACGGTATGCAATTATAAGCTATTCCAATCAGAGAAATAAACATAGCTCAAGGCTCACTAGCAGTGAAGGCTTAGTAGCATAAAAGAACTCAAATTTTAGCAATTATTTAGTGAGGTGGATTTCTGAATGGGGAAGTAAACCAAAATAGGAGGAAATCATGCTCTTGGCATCACTACTTTAGCCATGAATCCTATTTGAGTATATAAAACCAAAATTTAAAATGAGAGCCTCAAGGGAGCTCTTGGAAGTTCATCAATTTAGGCATAAAAGAGAATCTCCTTTCATAAACTTAATAGAGAGATGAGGTAAATCACATAATTCCAAATTAATGAAATTACAGGGGAGATAAAGTTTAAGTTTTAGGCAAACTACAGCAATAATAATGAAGGAGCCTGTACAAATTAGTCGAATTCAAGTTGGGTCGTGCAATGGCCATAGGAACAACTTATCGTGAATTCTGTAAACCCAGTTGCAGATTGAACACTTTCCTTAATTCCATGCAGAACGTAGTGTAGGAGGGGGAGAAAGAGAGTGATAAAGAGGTAGATGGAAATTTAATCTTAATTCATCAACGACGACCCCATCTCTGGCTTGGAATACAACCCCCATGTCAGAAACAATATAATCAAACCAAGTTAGAAATTATTCAAAAACTGAGAGTAAGCTACTGTCGCTATTACGATAGAGCTTCTAATGAAAGGAACATCAACAAAAAGGAGGAAGGATGCTCGTCGCGAGTATTAACAAACTTTCCATAACAAAACAAAAAAAAACATCTCCATCAGCAAATCAAAATCCTCAAGTGAAGCCCCAAAATAGGACTACTTTTTAACCAGCTTTATATGGATATACATATATAAGAACTTGAATAGATAGTTTGGTTTGACTTAACCATAAGTTGTATGTCAACATCTAAAAATAAATATGCTTATTTTAACTTATGATTAGCATGACCGACCCACGAGTGGTAATAAAATTTCAAGTAAGGGGGATTGAGTTTAGTATTGAAGATAACTGTAATTAAATCTTTTAGTAGCACTCCCAGGTAGGAGAAACCAACCTCCCAATTTACCCCATTTTGGTGAGCTTATGAGGCTTTAATCTACTCATTAGTCATTACCAATTTAGAGAAGCAAGCATCAACATCCTTAAAACCAGCAGAAAGGGAGAGAGAGAGATAGAGAGAGAGAGAGAGGAAATGAGGGGGAAGGTGATGCTTCAACACTGTCTTCCATCGCAACCCTATATCTTGCCAAATAAACAAGACAGATAGAGCCTGGTCAAAAGAAAAGAAGAGGCTGCAGAGGGGGAAGAATATGGCAGACCTTAGTCTCTTGTATGTTGCGAGGAGGAATAAGAACCATGAAAATGGGAGGTTTCCCTCGCCGCCCGTCCTGCCGGAAAAAGGAACGGAGCCACCCTCATATAGACGGTAACAACCAATCCGGAGCTCCCAACGAGCTCGCTTCTGCGGTACGTGGCTCTCCTTCATTTGCCACCTCCTTGTCGATGGATCTACCCCGAATTTTGTCCAGGTGGGAGATCGCTGCTGCCCCAGTGAGATTCTTCTCCCGCCCACGGTTTTCCCTTCCGCCCCTGGTTTTCCGCCAGCTTGTTCGCTGGTTTTGGTTTAAGTTTTTGTTATACATATAAATATTATATATATATGCATTTATCTAAGCATATAATTATATACTTACCTATACATTCATAACTCTCTAAAAATGCACGGGAAAAATGTTTGAAGTGTGTCTTTGTGTTCTTGTCTGTCATACAAAGCTAATGAAAGCATTCGAAGTTGATTCCGAGTCCGTTTGCCCAATATTTTAAAATGGCGTTGTTGTGGCGCTCGACGTTACTCAAAATAGTGGTTTTCTTCAAATGACCTCGGATTGGAATGAAACGAGTTCCGTTGCACTCGTATCAACTATACGAGTCTAACTCAACTGACGGAAGTCGATTCGGAGCACGTATGCTCCATATTCTAAAATCGCGTCGTCGTGACGCGCTACGATACTCAAAATAGTCATATTCTACACATGACCTCGGATCGAAATGAAACGAGTTCCGTTGCACTCGTATCAACTATACGAGTCTAACGCAACTGACGGAAATCGATTCGGAGCACGTATGCTCCATATTCTAAAATCGCGTCGTCGTGACGCGCTACGATACTCAAAATAGTCATATTCTACACATGACCTCTGATCAGAACGAAACAAATTCCGTTGCACTCGTATCGACCATACGAGTCTAACGCAACTGCCAGAAGTCGATTCGGAGTACATATGTTCAGTAAACAACTTTGACGTCGTGGTGAAGCACGATGCTACCCAAAACAGTCATTTCTCTAAATGACCACCTCTATGTGGTGAAGGTCAGGTCGTGATTGCCTGATGACCCGGCCTAGATTCCTCCAAGGGTTCAACTGAACTGGCTAGACCCCTTTTCAAAGTTGAGATGTTACAGTATATGTGCTAAGCAAATAATGAAACTGATCTACGCTAGCACATGTAAGTTATACCAGCATTAAATAAAAGCAATATAAAGGAAGGAGCAGACATAGTAATAAAGAAGAGCAGCTACAAAAATAACCTAAACTAATAAGAATTCCCATACAAACATATAAGCTAAGGGATCTGGCCCCACACTATACCCATCAAATAAAAGAGCCCAAACTAATTTATACGATGGGGTCTTGATGAGTCCCATTTATATAGACATTTATGGACTCATCTGGGCGGTTTTTTTTAGTCGATGCACCACACTTTAGGCATGTTTACGATCATATTTGTTATTCCCTGCTAGGTGCACTTTTAGGCTCGTTGTGATGTGCATTTGCACGTGTTAGTGTTGGGGGTAAGCACAGCGTGCTCCTCATTCTCTTTTTGCTTTATTTCCTGTGCTGGAAGGGTATTACCAGCTTTGTTGTGGCTAATGCAGGTGGACGTTTCATCAATTTTATCCTGAGTTCATATCTATGCATATCGCACGGTCGTGTGTTATGTTGGCGCACGGTCGGTTGTGGTCATGCACCCTTTGCTGAGGAGGAAATTGATGATCTGATTTTGATCGTGCGTCTTTACGAACGGGCAGTTGCCCGTGCATGAATGAATCACACGATCAACCTGTTTAGCCTTGTTTTTAGCTTTTCTAAATTTACCCGTGCATTTTGACGCACGGGAGGATTTGCCCGTGCGTGGGTAAATTGCACGGGCGCTCCAGGTGGTCTTCCTGCGCTGTTCTCTATTATTAATATCGCACGGTCTACGCACGGTCGTGCATTCGACCGTGCGTGACCTATTTTCTGATCTTTTTCTATAAAAGCTGCAACTTTCGACCTAAATGGGGGAAAGACTGTACACGCCGTACAGCTGCGCCATTTTCTCCATCTCCACTGAGGTTTCGTCCCTTTGGGCATCCTCCATCATCCTCAAGCTCTAAGGAGAGGGATTCAACCCTACATCCACCAAGATCCAAGGAGAAGGAATCTAGGTCATTTTCGGATCGTGACACGAAGAAGACGGGCCATTGGAGGGTAGTGACAGCCTTCTCTACCCCAGACACAGTTGAGGAACGAGCTTGGACGCGGATTGACAACCCAGCGATTCCAACCGTGAATCTTCAACAAGACTTTGGGTACGGTCGATTTCTTGCTCTCCCTATCTTTGTATTGGTAGTTGTTGTTAGTAGATCTCTTGTATTTTGATGATGAGCACTATAAACCTTGTTATATAAGTTATTTCATGTCTATGTGAATTTATCTTTTGTTTATATGTGTGAATGAGGTGCGCCCCATTCCATCCTCCATCCCACCGTCACGTTTGTGTGCCGCACTAGCAATTGATAGTGGTGTGCTTGTCGACGAGGTGCTTGCGGCCCTCATTCTGCTTGCCTACTCGTCCATCCGCCCTTGCGAAGCAGCGCGCTCAAGGCCTGCCTAGTCTCCATCCCGCCAAGCGAAGCATTGCATAGTGGCATTGCATAGGGGTAGTTGTAGTTGTTTTTCCTTATTTTCCACAAACCAAATCACCCATTTTCGCACCCATCCGACTAAAGGACTTCAATCTCAAGTCCTGCCTCAATAGTAAACTCCACCTTACTGTGTTCCTTCGAGATCGATACTTGGGGATTCACTCCCACATTTTATATTACTTGAACGATTGGTACACTACTGTTTCGTGCCGCAGTCTTGCTACCGCCTATAGCGGTGTGCTAAGATTTGCGCATCAAGTTTTTGGCGCCGTTGTCGTAGAACACAGACGTGCGATTTTCTGGAGAGGGTGAATCTGAGAGAGAAGCCCTTCCATTTGTAAATTGCTTCCTTTCTTTATTTTATTTCTTTTTATCCATTTTTCCTGTTTTATCTTAGGTTGCTTAGTAAATTATTGTTGGGTGTGGCATTTTGCACAATAGTGTTTTTCTTTTGAATCTTGTTATCTTCACACAATGTGGGCTTCATTTAATATTTGTTGCCGCTTGTGTGGAGATATCTCTCATGCTAGTGATAGATGTCCAAAGGGAGATAATATCCATATCACTCAAGGCCCACTATATGGAGCACCGACTTCGTCTAGTACTCCATATGGTGCGCGTAAGTTCTATGGCTATTCTGCTTAGCCTTTACCGTCACACTTCTTTTCGGCTTCAGCTCCTCCTGTGCCAAAGAAGCCCGCATGAAGGATTGTGCTGCATTCCTTCAGCAATTGGATGAGGATGATGAGCCAGATATCCAGATTGTCCCGACTCCTACTTCTGGCAGCACACCTTCAACATCTGGTTATGTGCCCATTTCACCTTCAAGCTTTGAAGGGTATGATGTGGACACACTCACCAGATGTGTGGCTGATCCAGGCTCTGACATGACTGAGCCCATCTCCCCTGTACATATATCACCATGTATAGATTCGATTCTTTGTGAGGATTCGGTGCTAGATTTTTTTTCAAGACCTATTCCTCCCCCTATCGTGCATTCTATTACATTTATTTTCTGATAACATTGTTGAAGATGCGTCGCAACAGGAGTCAGGCGATCTTTGTGTTGTGCTTATTCCTATGGAGGAGGACAACCTTCTAGGTGAAGAGGATTTTTCCTCAGCACGGGTGGAGGAAGTCCAACTCCTGGAGAAGGTCAACATTGATCCCACCGAACCTTGCGACATTGTCAACAATGCCGACATTATTTACTTCCCCAATATAATGGGAGTGAGACCGGGACCACTCCCCTGATTTTTGATTGTTTATGTCATTCTTCCCTTTTATTTCTTGATCCCCCTTCCCTTTCTGAGCCTATGCAGGTTGAGCCTTCACAGGTTATGCAGGAGGTGGTGCAAACTGCACCATTCAGTGCTGCGCACACCTTCTTGTGTGAGGAGTTTAATTCCCCCTCCACAGAGGATATGCCATGTATTATATTCCCCTCCTGCCGCCTCCCTGAAGATGACACCTTTCTAGGCAAGGAAATTTATTTTGGTGAAAGTAGAGTGGAGGACTCTCCCTCCACCTCTTTCTTTCTCTCTCCTCTACCTGTGTCTAGCAGGTATTATTATTTAGGTAGAGGAGTAGTGGTTCTATCACAATATCGGTACCCGCCACCGACATGGAAATTAAAACAGTTGCCTTTCCACTTCTCTTTCCATACTCCCATTAGCTAAGACCCTCGCCTTCCTGAATAAGTCGTGCTGGGATGACAATAACCCCAGTAGTTATCTTACTTTTTCTTGTCGTTTATTTTATCGCCTCCTCTAACTAGTTAGTTAAATTTTATTTTAGTTTGTTTTTGCGGAGACAACCACTTGCAGGTATTTTCTATTTGTGAAGGCGGTGGTTGTGATTCTTCGTAGATCTTCACTCCAGGCTTCCAGCATGCTTACTTGCTGAGCATTGGGTACCCTCTTCCCCTAACATTGTTTTAGAATATCTTAATGCATAGTTTAAGTCTGGGGGAGACCTTTTTGTGTACCCACTCACGTGCACATTTATTTAGCATGCTAGAAGTCTTTATATATATATTTTTTGTTCATTTTGTCTGCACACAATGCACCCACTTGAGCGCGTACTTAACCTTTAGTGCATCACGAGTATAACTCATTCCTTTTTGTAGTTTGGAAATTGATTGTGCTAGCTTTTAAAATTATGTAGTGGAATAAAATGTAGACTCCGGTGTTTCTAGTCAAATACTCATGTGAGTATAGGGATTCATGTAGATTAGATTTCTCTTTTACACTGTTAGCTTTATGCATTTCTGTTAGCATAAATATTTTTACTCTACTCAAATGGTGAATCCGGTGTGAATCAAATGGTAGCATAGGGATGTGTGTAAATGATTGTTAGATTCGTATTCCTCGAGTCAGGAGGAAAGATAATCTTTCTCGGTGGCTAAGAACTTGCCCCAAGCGATTCTTGAAGCATAGGCATTTGATAGTTCTTTTGCGTGAGAATGACATAGGCCATCATTTTAGCCCGGTTGAGCCTTTGTGCCCATTCTTATCGCTCTATCCTCGTTAGCCCAGTTGTGCCTACCCGTTCTTTGATTCAGCCCCACTTTTAACTCACCAAAGCCTAAAAGCCAATCCTAGTCGCACACCCGAATTTGAGCTTTAGTTGTTTATCATTTTCATGATTGGGGTGTTGATGTTGTGATTTTTTTGTGAAAATGTGGATGCACTTCATTGCTCATCTTGCTGAAATTGTTTTGAAAAGAAAAGAAAAAGAAAAAATGAGAAAAAGAAAAGAAGTAAAAAGAAAAAGAAAAAGAAGAAGTGCTTAATTGAAAAATCTTTGTATAAATTTATGATTGGGAGTAGGCGGTGCACACACCCATGTTGCAAAAGTCTAAGTCTGGGGGTGTGGTGCACTTGCATTCGATGTTGGTGTGCGATGAGTTGTAATAAAGCTCATTTGGGTTTTGGTGTATCAAGCCTTCATGTTTATCATTGTTTACCTCACCATAACCCAAGCCCCAATTAAAACCTAAAGTCCTACCGACTCGTGCATTGAACCAATCTAGTGTCGTGGAGAGAATGTGACCGGGCAAGCTTATGGTCTCCGACACCGAAGGATTTCGGTGGAGTTTGTACGGAATCCCAACTTTGGCAATGCTTGTCTCAGCGATTATTCTACTTTCTCCATATGTGTGACCGGATGATTCACAGTGATTCCCATTTTGAGCAGAAGTAATATTTATTTACACTTTTCGAAATTTATAAACTATGTGTATAAATTAGAAATCTTCTCTCGTATTTTTCTATGCACATGGGCATGCGACTTCGCATAGTATTTCAATTTGTAATTTTAAGTTCGCTATTTCCTGAGTTCATATCGCACGGTCGTGCGTTATGTTGGCGCAAGGTCAATTGTGGTCGTGCGCCCTTTCCTGAGGAGGAAATTGATGATCTGATTTTGATCGTGCATCTTTACGCACGGGCAGTTGCCCGTGCGTGAAGGAATCACACGATCAACCTGTTTAGCCTTGTTTTTAGCTTTTCTGAATTTACCCGTGCGTTTTGACGCACGGGCGGATTTGCCCGTGCGTGAGTAAATCGCACGGGCGCTCCAGGTCATCTTCCTGCACTGTTCTCTATTATTAATATCGCACGGTCTACGCACGGTCGTGCGTTCGACCGTGCATGACCTATTTTCTGATCTTTTTCTATAAAAGCTGCAGCTTTCGACCTAAATGGGGGAGAGACCATACACGCCGTACAGCTGCGCCATTTTCGCCATCTCCAATGAGGTTTCGTCCCTTTGGGCCTCCTCCATCAACCTCAAGCTCTAAGGAGAGGGATTCAACCCTACATCCACCAAGATCCAAGGAGAAGGAAGCTAGGTCGTTTTCGGATCGTGACACGAAGAAGACGGGCTATTGGAGGGTAGTGACAACCTTCTCTACCCCGGACGCAGTTGAGGACCGAGCTTGGACGCGGATTGAAAACCCAGCGATTCCAACCGTGAATCTTCAATAAGACTTCAGATTCAGTCGATTTCTTGCTCTCCCTATCTTTGTATTGGTAGTTGTAGTTAGTAGATCTCTTGTATTTTGATGATGAGCACTATAAACCTTGTTATATAAGTTATTTCATGTCTATGTGAAATTATCTTTTGTTTATATGTGTGTATGAGGTGCGCCCCATTCCATCCTCCATCCCACCGTCACGATTGTGTGCCGCACTAGCAATTGCTAGTGGCGTGCTTGTCGATGAGGTGCTTGTGACCCTCATTCCACTTGCCTACTCGTCCATCCGCCCTTGTGAAGCAGCGCGCTCAAGGACTGCCTAGTCTCCATCCCGCCAAGCGAAGCATTGCATAGCGGAATTGCATAGGAGTAGTCGTAGTTGTTTTTCTTTATTTTCCACAAACCAAATAACCCATTTTCGCACCCATCCGACTAAAGGACTTCAATCTCAAATCTTGCCTCAATAGTAAACTCCACCTTACTGTGTTCCTTCGAGATCGATACTTGGGGATTCACTACCATATTTTATATTACTTGAATGATCGGTACACTGTCGTTTCGTGCCGCAGTCTTGCTACCGCCTATAGCGGTGTACTAAGATTTGCGCATCAGGTCTTGTTATGAATGATGTATGTTATGATATGCAATGCAATGATGTAACACACTTACTCGACTCTGTACGTACAAACCTTTTGTTGTTCCCTCTGTTCGAGTGTGTAAACTAAGGTACCCGGTTGAGGAAAATAGGGCAGTGGATCGGGCTTGTCCACTTCTAGGCTTATGCCACACAACTCCCAGCCTAGACCTTACGTACGCCCCTAAGAACACACAAGGTATCCACATACTATTTGTTAAGCACCACCTCTATCCCGCTTTTCGAGTCTGCGCTCAAGTACACGCCGTTGAGGCAAACAGGGGCAGTTGATTGGGTCCTCCACACCTAGGTCAGTATGATACCTCTCAGCTTGGACCTTACGTACGACCTTAAGAACACATTGGGTATTTGCGTACTATCTGATACAATACTGCTTCTATGTCATACACCGAGCCTACCAATCACAGGACTAACCCGTCCTTCCAAAATATCGAGCCTACCGCTAACTGGGTTAACCTGTCCTTCAAAATACTGAGCTTATCGCTCGCCGAACTTAAATCGTCCTTCTAAAATACCGAGCCTACCGCTCTGAGGACAAACCCATCCTTCAAAAATACCGAGCTTACCGCTCGCAGGACTTAACCCATCCTCCTACTATGCCGTGCCTACCGCTCGCAGGACTTAACCCGCCCTTGCACAATACCGAGCCTACCACTCACAGAACTTAACCCGTCCTCCTACTATACTGATCCTACCACTCACAAGACTTAATCCATCCTTGCTTGGTCGACAATAATCTGTCCCAAATTTGGGACGGGGATTGTCCTATCCAGTTTTCCTATTTAAACAACTCTTGTCTACCTTTTAGTTATACTTAGAAGTTTAGGGTGAATCCCGGACTTCTCGAGGGTTACTAGATGAAGGCTCACAGCGGTACTAGGTGATGCGATGGTGGCTGAAGCCCAAATCCCTCTTTCCAGGATATTTACTCTTATTGGTGGCTACCCATTCTTATATGCCCACTTGCTCTCTAATTACTCTAAAATCCTAAGATGGATTAACAATTTGACACGGTAGACAAGTGTCGGAGATCAATTGAGCACCAAACCCTACCATCCCTAGTGACTGGCTATCTCTTGTGTATCTCTCAATCACAACTTGTACCTCCTACTGGGTCACTCCTTACCTACTTAAGGTCCAAATTCGTACATCGAGCACACTTATACTTGCTAACAGTTCAATTCTCTTATCGTATCATTGTAAACCCTGAATTGTTGTTTTACTATTTGCACCCCAACCCCTTTCTTCTAATAAGGTCACTAATGGGTAATCCCATACATAATCTTTGACTTCATAATGATCAATGAATTATTAATTCCATAGGTGATGGTTTGGAGTGGTCTAAATCACTTAAATTAGTTTTACTATTCGGAGACCGGCATGCCTTAAAGTGAAACCCCATGTCCCACAAGTTGGTTTATATGAATACTAACTAAGTATGGGGTCATTTTAATTCTAGAGATTTGTATTGATGTCAAAGTTCCATGTACAAAATTTTTATAATATTTCAGCAATTATAATTCATTAATTAATTTCTCAAGTCAAGATTCAATTACTATTTTGTGAAAGAACCATGTCATATACTCAATGATTAATTTTAACAAAATTCTCAGAGCTTCCTACTGGTATGAAAAGTATATGTACAAAATTCTCTAACGATCCAGCAAGTATATTGTAGGTTATGAATTTCTCAGGTTATAAACTCAAATTGCACTTTGTGAAGGAAGTATGTCATATACTCAATGAATAATTCTAACAAAATTCACAGAGCTTCCTACCGGTATGAAAAGTCTATATACACAATTTTCTAACAATGCAGCAAGTATATTTCAGGTTATTAATTTATCAAGTTGTAAACTCAAATTGTACCTTGTGAAGGAAGTATGTCATATACTCAATGATTAATTCTAACAAAATTCTCAGAGGTTCCTACTAGTATATAAAGTCTATATACAAAATTATCTCACAATACAGTAAGTATATTTCAGGTTATGAATTTCTCAAGTTATAAACTCAAATTATACTTTGTGAAGGAAGCATGCCATATACTCAATGAATAATTCTAAAAAAATTCCCAAAGCTTTCTATTGGTATGAAAAGTCTATATACAAAATTTTCTAACAATCCAGCAAGTATATTTCAGGTTATGAATTTATCAAGTTATAAACTCAAATTGTACCTTGTGAAGGAAACATTTCATATACTCAATGATTAATTCTAACAAAATTCCCAGAGCTTCCTACTGGTATGAATAGTCTATATACAAAATTCACTAACAATCCATCAAGTATATTTTAGGTTATGAATTTTTCAAGTTATAAACTCAAATTATAATTTGTGAAAGAAGCATGTCATATACTCAATGAAGAATTCTAACAAAATTCTCAAAGATTCCTACTGGTATGAAAAGTCTATATACAAAAGTCTCTAACAATCCATCAAGTATATTTCAGGTTATGAATTTATCAAGTTATAAACTCAAATTTTACCTTGTGAATGAAGCATGTCATATACTCAATGATTAATTCTAACAAAATTCTCAGAGCTTCCTACTAGTATGAAAGTCTATATACAAAATTCTCTAATAATCCAGCAATTATATTTCAGGTTATGAATTTCTCAAGTTATAAACTCAAATTATACTTTGTGAAGGAAGCATGTCATATATTCAATGAAGAATTCTAACAAAATCCCCAGAGATTCCTACTTGAATGAAAAGTGTATACACAAAATTTTCAAACAATACAACAAGTATATTTCAGGTTATGAATTTATCAAGTTATAAACTCAAATTGTACCTTGTGAAGGAACCATGTCATAAACTCAATGATTAAATCTAACAAAATTCTCAGAGCTTCCTACTGGTATGAAAAGGTTATGTACAAAGTTTCACTAAATTTCAGTGAGCTTTGACCTTATATTTACTCACTTGGGGTCTTTGTGACCAAATTATGTGAAGTCAACTTTCCTAGAGAAATTAACACAAATGTTGATGATTCTAACTATAGAGTATTGTATTATGATCCTATATGCATGGTTTAAATTTCATGAAAGTTGACCAAGTGAAAACACTTATACTCTCATATAAACTCTAGTGTTCTGTTGGGAAAATGATTTCTCTTAACCCCTGAAAATGAGTTGAATATGTTTTCTAAGAAAGAAAAATCAAGGTTAAATAAATATGCGTCGAATAGTATTCGACGCAACGTCAAAGTGGTGTCGACGTTCCTTTCAGAATGAGTCGAAGTAACTTTAAGAAGAATTCGACGTATCCTATGTCGACGTAGCTCTGACTTCGAGTCGACGCATCTTGAGAAGTCGACGCACCTTAGTCGACGCACCTTCCTTATTCTTCTCTCGACGTCCAACCAGGACGAATTCGACGTTTACGTCGAATAGTAATCGACGCACGTCGATTTCTATGATTAATTCAAAAATCGCCAGATCTCTTTCCTTCTTTTATAGATCTGATTTATATGGAATCAATTTATTCTTTATAGATGTTCTGAATCATTCTTTTCCTCTAATAGATTCTTGGTTAATTTGATTAAAACCATTATGGACATTATTTGAAATCAGAATGAATTCTTTCCTTCTATTGATATAATTATTATGGAAATATTTCTATCTTTCTATTTCTCTGTCTGCTAATCAATTATCCTCCTATAGTATTATTTGAATGGACAGAGCTATAAAATAACAAGGAGGTCGGCAGAGGAGACAAAAAAAAAGTGATCCACTATATACATATTGAAAAAGAGGAAAAGCTCCCAAGTGAAAAAGAGAGAATTGAGAAATAGTCCTGCAGCAACCATTAAGCTTCCATCTTCTCCTGCTTCTAAAGCCATTCTGCTGCAAACTCTGATAGCTCTCACTAAAAGAGAGAAAAGCTACAAATCTCCTTCTCACTATGGAAGAGATTTCATTCACTACTTCTTGTGCTTCCAATCTTCTTGCTAGGAAGAAGATTCCCTCTTGTCTTCTTCATATTCTTATTTCTTCTTTATAACATTGTAACAGAGTTTTTAGAATCTCTCTTCAAAAAATTCAGTTGTACTGGTTCTAAGAGTCTCCTTTTCAAAAGACTCAGTTGGTTTTAAGAGTCTCCTTATCAAAAGACTCAGGGTGGTTCTAAGAGTCTCCTTATCAAATGACTTAGTGCAAGATAGTGAATTCTTACCAAGGGGGTAGAAGAGTGGACTACCCAAAGTTTGGGGAACCACTATATTTCTTTGTGTTGTGCTGTGATTTTTCTTCTTGCATTTATTTTCTTTACTTGTTTAATTCTTGTTGGTGTGTGGGAAGCACTAATCTGTGATCACTACATACATATATATATATATAATTATTAACTTTGCACAAAAATATTTTAAATCTCTATTCACCCCCCCCCCTCTAGAGAATTCTAGTGAGGTTAACTGTGCACTTTCAATTGGTATCAGAGGGAGGTTGATCTAAAAAGGTTAACTCCTTGATCAAAAAGATCCTACCTCTTATTTTTATATATATATATTTTAAAAAAAATTAGTTTTCACATGGCACAAATCAAAGATTATGCTTCCACCAGACCACCAATGTGCAATCTTGAAAAGTTTGCAGTTTGGAAAACAAGAATTAGGATTTATATGAATTCTATTGATGAAGATTTATTTAATGTTATCTTGACAGGTCCTCCCAAGCCTTATAGAAAAGACTTAAGTGGTGAAGTGACTCAAACACTTGTCCCAAAGGCTGAGTGGACAGTTGAAGAGAAGAAGGCAGGAACATGTGATGCAAAAGCTGTAAATATTCTGGTCTCAACCCTCTCTGATGAAATCTTTTAAAGGGTTGTTGATTGTGAATCAGCCAAAGAAATTTGGGAGGCTCTCATAAAGATGGTAGAAGGAAGTGCTGATGAAAGGAAAGATAGGAAAGCTCTATTGATCTCTCAATATGAGAACTTCCAAAAGAAGAATGAAGAAAGCATCTCTGAGATGTATGACAGATTCAGTCTGATCATCAATCAACTAAGGGACTTGGATAGAGAAATCTCTCTCACAGAGATCAATGACAAATTGCTGATGAGTCTCCCAAGTTTATGGGACTCAAGGATATGGGCAATAAGAGACACAAGAGGACAAAGGGAAATTTCAACAGATGCTCTCTTAGGAAAACTCAGATCCTATGAGCAACTGCTGAAAACCAGAGAAGAGAAGAAGAGAAGAGAAAACACCCCAACTTCTTCAAAAGACAGGAACATTGCATTAAAAGCAAGAGAAGAAGGAAGCTCTATCACTGAAGAAGAACTATTCAGTTTCCTAGCCAGAAAATTAAAGAAATAGGTCAGGACAGATGGATCAAGAAGGAGAGAGTCAAAACCAAGGTATGACAAAACTCCTACTAAAGAAATTGTTTGTTATTCTTGTAGGAAACCTGGACATATTGCCCCAGAATGTCCAGAAAATGCTGAGATAAAGAAAGACCTGAAAAAGAAAGATCTCAAGAAAAGGGGAAGAAGAAAGAAAGACGCTTTATTGCAGAAGCCTGGAGTGAAACAGACTCTGAGGACAACTCCTCTTCTAAGAGTGACAATAAAGAGCCTAAGCAAGAAGACCTATGCTTAATGGCACTTGAAGGCTAAAAGAAAGATGATGATGCTAAATCATGGAGTGAGACAGGATCAGAAGAAAGCATATCTTCTGAAGATGAAAGAGAAAATAGCCTTATTCTCATAGAGGAATCTGAGGATAAGGAGGAGGTAAGCATTTTTGATGAAATAGATTTTCAAAGTGATAATTTCAGAAATGATTTTATGGGAATGTGTCTAGATCAACTAAAAGCTAATCATGAAATTAAGGATCTAAAAGAACAAATTAATATGGCTAAAAACCAGAGAAATAGAGAAGTTAAATGCTCTAAAAATTATGAATTAAGGGCTAACATCATAGAAAAGGAAGTAGAAAGGGCTAGAATAGAAAACCAGCTCCTTAAGGATAAGGTATCCCAGGCAAAAGCTTTTGAAGAATCAATAAAAATGAGAAGCCAAACTCTCAAGGAAATCACTGAACAACAAAAAAGGAGACGTAAAAATCTTGGTCTAGGGGCTGATCCCTCAACCAGCCAAATTCCATCCAACAAACATGCTTGGATGATCCCTGTAAAATTCACCAAACCTAGCAAATCAAACCAAGAAAAAGACTCACTAAATAAGGAAGAAGACTCCCTCAAGGAAATAAAACAATTTGATGAAACATCATATTATTCAGCTGATGATCTCAAACTTCATCTGAAGAAGCAATTAAGCCAAAAGAAACAATACATAAAAGAGCCAAATCAGAAAAAGGGAAAAAGGAAATTTATGAAGATACAATTGCGTCGACTTCATATCGACATATGAATGATAGTGCGTCGAATTCTACTCGACGCAATCTCTCAGATGCCTCAGCCTCAACTCGACGCTTGAATAAAAGTACGTCGACATCAAATCGACGCAACTTTGTTCATGCGTCGATACCAGATCAACGCTATCTGGAGAAAGCGCCGAATATAAATCAACGCAACTATCAACATACGTCGAATAGATATCAACGCATACAAAATCAGAGCAATGTTGGATCGTATGACGCCCTTAGAGGGGGGTGAATAAGGGTGTGTCTAAAAATTAATTTTTACTTAGTAATTTTTTTAAGGGATTTTACTTTACTAAAAATTACTTTATAAATACTTTCAAACCAATGCAATTTTAGTATTAAACCAAAACACAAATTTCTAAGATAAAGATTATGCCACCAAATATGTAATTAAAGAAAAAGACATAATTATATTAATCATGAAATTTGAGTACAATAAAAATAATCTTAACAATGCTTAAGATCAAGGCACAATTATGTTAATAAAAATTCTACAATTTTGGTTTACCAATCCTTCTCCCAAGGATCGGAAGGCTATCGCTTGTCTCTCCCAAGACCAAGCCCAAGCCTATCCTCTAGATCTTCCCAAGATCTAGACGTAGCACACAAGGCCACGATTTCCCACCAAGCCACGCAAGGACTTGGACGCTTCACACAAGGAAGCGATTTTCCCCTAAGCCGCGCAAAGACTTAGACGCCGCACGCAAGACGACGATTTATCTACCAATACAAAATGAAAAGTATGTGAATGAAAATACAATATGAAAAGAACAACTCCCTAGAAGATCAGATCTCTGAACGGATTGTTGAAGCCTCGAGATGATCGATGATGTAGAAGCGCGCCCGATCTCGTCTTCAATCTTCAATCCTTCTTTGCACAAATGGGAGTTGAAGAGGTTCTGGAGCTCTCTCGTTCGTATGCACTCAGGAAGGGACTTGGAATTCTCAAAGCTTAGAATGCATGAACACAAGGAGTCAATTTATAGAAAATCGCTGTCGCCTGGGCGACATTGACTGTCGGAATTTTCCGACAGCGTTAAACTGCCGCTGGAGTGGCGTCGTGCGGGCAGTTGCTGTAACCGTCGAGCTGTCGCCTGGGCGACATCGATGTCGGATTTCCGACAGCGCAAAACTGCCGATCGTGGGTGTTGTCGTGGGCAGTTGTTGTAACCTCCGAGCTGTCGCCTGGGCGACATTATTGTCGGAATTCTGACAGCTTAAAACTGCCTTTCGTCGTGCTGCCGTGGAGGGAAGTAGTTGTAACTTCTCTGCTGTCGCCTGGGCGACAGCGGCTGTCGGAATTTTCCGACAGTGAAATTTTCCCACATTCAAATTTAGCTCCAGCAGAAATGTGAACATCTCATACCTGTTACCTGCACACCATTAATAAAAATAGAATCAAATACAAACGGGACTTTGTTATTATCAAACCGGAGGAGTGCGAAACGCATGCTCCAACAATCTCCCCCTTTTGATAATAACAAATCCGTATAAAAAGAAATCATGTCTATTTAGATTTTTGATTTTAACATTTGGTGTGTGCACAAAAATAACATGATATATTTTTCTTAAAATAATTAATCTCCCTTTAGATGAAAGCTCCCCCTAAATGAATGCTCCCCCTAAATATATGCTCCCCCTAAATATATGATGTATTGTGTAGGTGGAATATTTAGGTGTAATAGATTTGTGATTTTTCTTTTTATACTTTTAATTCTCCCCCTTTTGGTATTAGCAAAAGTTAATATTAATTAAAAGAGTAGGTCATAAGGGAAAAGATATAGGATATAGAAACGAAGAGTAAGAGGAAGCACTTTGTTGGAAATGATTGAAGTCCATGAAATAATAGGAATATGCCATAGTATGAATAAACTCATGAAGTGACGATATAGCCATATGAAGTAATGAAAGAAAATAACTGAAACATGAGTAAGGTCATTTGAAAGTATCATAGAAAGACACAATAATGTATATAATTATGGAATATTTTCGGTCCAATTCTCATGAGATGAATGTTTATATAACATAATGATGTGTACATGTGATACTTAGATCAAACATATGAAGTTATTTAATTTACAAGATCATTGAAATGTAGAACATAATAAAAGCATATAAAGTCAACTTTGACTTTGAAGATATAGCACAAGATGAATAGAAAACCATTTTTCTTTTGCACAAGACACTTTACAATTCTTTCCAAGGTGCTTAACCTCACAATGCTCATTAAGACTTATCAGGAGGGTAAGTAGTGCTAGGTGGAGTATCCTTGTCTTTATTTTAAATTTTTTATCACAGATGTTGTGATATCTTAATTTTGATATCTTGATATTTTTTTTGTAATTGAACAAGGATCTGCGAATTCACTTGAAACGCAAAAGATGGTGTATATTTTGTTGTGCTAACAAATCAAGGTTGAAAGTTGTATTTAAGAAGTGCTATTTTATTATGTTAAAGCAAAAATGATCCATGTATATATTAAATAAAAAGACATACGTATTGATCAAAAGAAGTGAACGTGATAGTTCATTATGATAGATAAACAATTTCTCATACTTAGAGGCATGCGAAAACAATTTCCAATGGTTTAAACAACTAAGTAGGAGTGTCAATACGATGATAGCTTGTAAATGAAATCATTTAATCATGTAAGAGTCATGTTTTTTAAAATAAAAAGCACATGGTTTGTCATCAAGTCATGAGGTGAAGCATTAATACTGACATATAACTATTGTAAACCATAAAAGGGACCCAAAATTGAAGTTTTGTCAAAACGGGAGCTGTCGGAAATTTCCGACAGTCACTGTCGCCTGGGCGACAGCCAAAAGTATAAATAGGGCTTTGGACCGAGTCAAACCCTATTGTGCTTCATTTTTCTGGACTGTAGAGCGAGAGAAGGCTGTCGGAGGTCGGCGACATCTCTAGATCTAAGGTATGGATTTTTGATTTTTATGTTTTTGACTCAAAATTTTTTAGGGATTTGTGATTTTGAAAGTAGAGAAGAAGGAAAATGTAGTTTTCATTTTGATTTTTGATGAATGGTGTAGGTTTTTGAAGTTTTATTTTTTTTTCAAAAAAAAAATGTAGATCTAGTTTAAATCAAGTGGATCTTGTTGGATCTTTGTTAAAATTTTTGATTTTGTGATTCTTGTGGTTGAAGGTTTGCTTTTGTTCATAGTCTAATTTTAAAAATGGAAGATTTGCCTTTTGAAAGAATGTTGAAGATGATGAATAGTAAGGATATGGAGAAGATTTTGATTTGAAAAACATATTTTTTGTTAAACTTGTTGATGAAATAACCTTGATTTTGAGTAGATCTGGAAGTGTATGTAAAAAATTTCGAGAGAAGTTCACTGGAGCGCTGTCGGAAATTTCCGTCAGTCACTGTCGCCTGGGCGACAGTGTTCCAGTGCACAACACATGTTTAATCTAATTTTTTTTGTTATTTGCAGAATGGCTTCCAGTTCCAAAGCTCGAAGGAGTACTTCGGAAGATGCACATAGTTCATATCAAGTTTTTCCTGGGGTGGAGAAAGCTATAGTTGGGGTAGCTAAGTATATTGAATTTGAGTCGCCAAAGCATGATCATATCTATGATCGCCTTGCGAATGCAGGTATACTTTCAATAATTACACCAGAGGCATTTTCATCCTTTTTTATTCGTGAATTTTATAACCATTTGGAAGACCCAAATTTCACTGAATTGGATGGGGGAGTTAGATCAAGAATCCAGGGTCAACATGTGGAAATAACACATGTTGATCTAAGGGAGGAATTCGGACTAGTGATGAGTGAAAATATGCCAGATATAGTGGAGAGTTATAGAAAAGATAGAGATTTGACCCTTGTAAACATGAGTTTACATGGGAGTCAAAAGAAGACTCTTACCACTGAAGTTACGTCACTCACTCCGGATGCATTCTTAGTTCAAGATATATTAAGGAATTCAGTCATGTTGAAGAGTGGAGATACAAGAGGTATTACGGCTCATTTGACCCTCATTACTTATTACATTATGGAGGATGAGCTTTTTGATGTGGCGGACTTCATACTCTCCCAGATTCGGTATGCGTATAGATTAAAGCATCCAAAATGGGTGAAGGTTCATACGCTGCCAATGGGGGCAGTAATTCAGCGTGTATTATATAAGAAGTATGGATGGATAGCTCAAGATTCGTATTTTGATGATTGTTATCCGGAGATATATTATACGGGTTCGATGAAAGTGAAGAAGACGCAGAAAAAGGCCCATCCGGGAATTGAGATTAGAGAGCCGCGAATTTCTAGGGGAGGTTCACTAAGGGAGTCCATTGATGATCTACGTGATTCACTAGAGGATCACAAGAAGGAAGTGAAGAAGGACCGTAGTCGAATGCAGAAGTTTATGAAGTTTCTCGTCAAAGGTCTGAAGTTAAAGCCAACTCCGGAGGAAGAGTCCGAATGGCAAGTTCCGGACGAAGAACCGCCACGCCAATCGGTGAGGCGGACTCGCCGTGGTAAAGCCGTGAGATGAGGACCTCCAGAAGATTGTCCAGAGAGCAGCGGGGCTGGTTATGAAGATTCAGAGTAGTTTCATCAGGCTGCTGCTGCTGGGAGATGTCGGAAATTTCCGACATCCACTTTCGCTTGGGTGACAGTGAACCTCTTCAGATTTCTAATTCTTTTTATTGAACTTGATCCTTTTGTTGTGTTCTACTGATTTTATTTGAACAATATTGATGTAATATTAATGATGTTTGAATTTTTGTTAAGTCTTTTGAAATTCTATGGTTTGATTTTTAAAATTTAGGCTTTTTCTTTTTAAATTGTTTAGGTTTTGTGATAATAATTTTTTTTTAATTTTATAGGCTTTAAATAGTGATATATTCATTGTGAAATGTCTAGAATTCCCAATTCTAGCCTAAGCATAGAAAAACGGGAATCCGGTAACGGCTTAGTGAATATATCCGCTAGTTGATTTTCCGTGCCTATAAAGTTGATTTTTATATTACCCTTCTTAATATGATCCCTTATAAAATGATGTCGGACATCTATATGCTTAGATCTAGAATGTAATACGGGATTGTTAGTTAAGTCTATAGCACTTTTATTGTCACACTTTAATTCTACACTACTTTGTTGCATGCCAAAATCTTCTAACGTTTGTGACATCCAAAGAGCTTGGGCACAACAACTACCTAGTGCAATATATTCGGCCTCGGTAGTAGAGAGGGCAACAGAATTCTGTTTCCTACTCGACCATGAAATAAGTGAAGGGCCGATAAAGTGACAAGTGCCACTAGTGCTTTTCCTATCTAAAGAACATCCCGCATAATCAGAATCCGAAAAACCATGTAAAATAAAAGAATTATTATGAGGATACCATAAACCTAATTTTGATGTTCCTATGAGATATCTAAAGATACATTTCACCGCTTTTAAATGTGACACTTTAGGATTAGCTTGAAATCTAGCACATAAACAAACGGCAAACATAATATCAGGTCTAGATGCGGTTAAATACAATAAAGATCCTATCATACTTCTATAAAAGGGTTTGTTCAATTGAAACACCACTTTCATCTTTTCCTAATTTTAGTGAAGTACTCATAGGAGTGTTTGCATGCTTAAGATTTTCAAATCCAAATCTTTTTAACATATCATGAATATATTTGGTTTGACATATAAAAATTCCATCATGTTTTTGTGTAATTTGAAAACCTAGAAAATATGAAAGTTCTCCAACCATACTCATTTCAAATTCATTTTTCATAATTTGAACTACTTCATTACACAACTCTTCATTAGTGGCTCCAAAAATAATATCATCAACATAAATTTGTAAAATAACTAAATCATGATCAATTTGCTTAATGAAGAGTGTAGAATCAGCACTTCCTATTTTATAATCGTGCTTTAACAAATATTGAGTTAATCGATCATACCAAGCACGAGGCGCTTGTTTTAATCCTTAAAGCGCTTTATCTAATTTATAAACATAATTTGGATATTTCTCATTTATAAAGCCAGAGGGTTGTTTTACATAAACCTCTTCTTTTATATACCCGTTTAAAAATGCGGTTTTGACATCCATTTGATATAATTTAAATTCTTTAAAACAAGCAAATGCAAGAAATATCCTAACCGCTTCTAATCTTACTACGGGTGCAAAAGTTTCATCAAAATCTACCCCTTCAATTTATGCATAACCTTTTGCAACTAATCTGGCTTTATTTCTAATAATTCTAGATTCATTATCCATTTTATTTTTAAAAATCCACTTAACACCAACTACAGGACGATATTTGGGTCGTTCTACAAGATTCCAAACCTTATTACGTTCAAATTGATTAAGTTCTTTATTCATAGCTAAAAACCAAAATTCATCATTTAAAGCGGTGGAAACATCTTTTGGTTCTATTTCAGAAACAAAACAAAGGTTTGAAAATAAAACATGTAGCGATGAACGAGTACTAACCCCTTTTTGCGGATCTCCAATGATAAGCTCCTTTGGATGATCCTTTGAAAATCTCAATTCACTTGGAGGCACATATTCTTCTCTTTCTTCTTCTCTTTCTTCTTCTCTTTCTCCTTCTCTTTCTTCTTCTTTTTCTTCTTCATTTTCTCCAAGTTCTTCATCATCATTCTCCACCGATGGAAGGGGTTCATCTTCTTTTCCTGTAATTTTCTTTTCTACACATGAAGCAAACTCATCAAACCTAACATGAATAGATTCTTCAACTATTTTTGTTCTTTTATTAAAAATCCTATAAGCTTTACTAGTTGAAGAATAGCCAATAAAAATACCTTCATCACATTTTTCATCAAATTTTCCTAAGGAATCTTTAGAATTTAAAATAATACATTTACAACCAAAAACTTTGAAATAAGAAACATTTGGTTTTTTACTAAATATTAATTCATAAGGAGTTAATTTTAAAATAGGGCGAAGCATTACTCTATTAATTACATAACATGCCGTGCTAACTGCTTCAGCCCAAAAATATTTTGGTAATTTAAATTCAGATAACATCGTACGGGCTAACTCTTGAAGAGTTCTATTTTTCCTCTCCACTACACCATTTTGCTGTGGTGTGCGTGGAGCGGAAAATTCATGTTTAATTCCTAACTCCATACTAAAAGAAATGAACTTTTCTTTTTCAAATTCTCCTCCATGATCCGATCGTATGCGTTTAATTTTTAACTCAAATTCATTTTGGATACGCAAACATAATTTTGAAAATTCTGAAAATGCATCGGATTTGGAGGTTAGAAATAAAGTCCAACAAAAACGAGAATAATCATCAATCAATACAAATGTGTATTTTCTACCTCCTAAGCTAGAAATTCCAATTGGCCCAAATAAATCCATATGTATTAATTGAAGTGGCCTAGTGGTAGAAATAATGTTTTTACTTTTGAAAGATGATTTTAAAAATTTTCCTTTTTGGCAAGGCACACATAGTGAAGAAGATAAATTTCCATTTAACAAAGGTAAACCTTTAATTAATTTATCTTTTGAAAGTTTTGTAATTAACTTGGCACTAGTATGTCCAAGTCGCCTATGCCATAAATCTAATTCATCATTTTTTGATAAAAAACATTTCAAAGTAGAATTTGAAAAATCTAGAAATTTAATCATATATACATTATGACATCTAGGTGCGGTAAAAATAATTTCATTTGTTTTGGAATTAATAATTTTGCACAAATTTGTAGAAGATTCAAATAAAACATTTAAACCCTTATCACATAATTGACTAATAGAAATCAAATTATGCTTTAATCCTTCTACAAATAAAACATTTGAAATTGAAAAATTTTCGTTACCCACAACTCCGATGCCGATGACTTTTCCTTTTCCATTGTCTCCGAATGTCACAACTCCTCCTTTCTTCATCTCCAGGCTAAGGAACTTCTCTTTATTGCCCGTCATGTGCTTTGAACAACCCGAGTCCAAGTACCACACGTCTTCTTTGTCCTTAGCCTGCCAACACACCTAGAAAGAAGAGGTGAGTAAAGATCTGGTTACCCAAGTGGTTCCACCCATAGTATAGGTAGAAGCCTTAGGCACCCAGATTTGTTTAATTTTACTTTTTCCTTCTTTCCAGCAAGAGTCCGTAGTGTGACCAAATCTATTGCATTTGGCACATGTAATGTATTTAGAGGAGTATAACATTTCTGGACTTTTACTGGATGAGGATGCAGTATTTGACAATTTATTAATTTTAGAATTTTTTAAAGTAAATTTTCTGAACTTTTCACTGTCGCCGGCGACAGTGGTTGTCGCCGGGCGACAGCTTCCAGATGCGTATCCGAGTCCAAACCTTCTAGATCCATGGCGTTGGTATCCTAAGATCATATCCAGTGATCTTCGGCCCATTCCAAATTTTTTCATGGCTAGTGTTAAGTCATGAATCTGGTGTCTCATTTTTGTATTCTCGGATACCAGATTTACGCATCTCCGTTCAAAAGATTTCTTTCCCTCAAAGAATTTGGAAATTGAAGATTTCAGATCTCTCTCTAAAATCTCATTCTTTTTAGTAAGAACTTTTATTGTAGACTGAGATTTGGAAAGAGATTCTTCAAGTTCTTTAATTCTTCCCAAAGAGTGATTACACTCTTGGCAAGAAATATCTCTTTTTCCAATAGTCTTAATTTCATTTAACAATTTTTTGTTTTCTTTAAGTAAAATTTCATTTTCAGATTTAAGAAGATCATTATCTTTTAAACTTTTTTCAAAAAATTTGCAAGTCTTTAAAAATTCAGAAAATAATTCATCATAGGTTGGAGGAGTTACCTCAGTGTCGCTTTGGACACTGCATTCGTCATCAGATATGACGCTCTTTCCCATTAAGCACATGTTGGCCTCCTCTTCTTTACTTGAGTCGGAACTGCTTGCATCCTCAGAAATAGTATCATCCAAGGTTTCCGCCTTCAACACCTTCTTCGACCCTTTGTGCTTCTTTTCTTTAAGTTCTTTCAAGTACTTTGGACACTTACTTCGAATGTGTCCTAACTTCTTGCAGTGATAGCACTCCGGTGGCGGTCTCTCTTCCTCCTCATCGCCTTCCTTTCCTTTTTTCTTCCTAAAGGTCTCCTTCTTAAAATACTTCTTAAACGAATTCCTTCTCTCCGGATTTTTCATAAATTTTCTAAATTTTTTAACAAATAAACTTTCCTCATCTTCTTCATCCTCTTCAGAATCACTAGTTTCTTCCTTCTTAGATTTTAGAGCCAATCCCTTCTTCCTTGGCTCCATATACTCTTGTTGTTGAATTTTCAATTCAACTTCATGAGTTTTCAAGTTTCCAATGAGGCTCTCCAATTGTAAGGTCTTAAGATCACGTGACTCGGAAATTGCAGTCACTTTAGGATTAAACTTCGGGGGAAGTGATCTTAAGATTTTCCTTACTAAATCTCCATTTGAGAACACCTTTCCTAGCACCTTTGAGTCGTTCACGATTTTTGTGAATCGTGTGTACATCGTATCAATCTCTTCATCTACCTCCATTTTGAACCTTTCAAATTCAGACTCCAGTTGAAATAGCTTTGAATCCTTTACCTGCGAGGTACCTTCATGAGTGATTTCTAACAGATTCCAAATTTCAAATGCAGTATTACAAGCACAAACTCTATTAAATTCAGTGCGATCTAGTGCGTAAAATAAAGCATTCATGGCTTTCGCATTGTTCTTACATTTTAATTTATCGTTGTCATCCCACTTGTCTTTGGGCTTATCCATGGTTACATCTCCTACAACAAATGTTGGAGAAGTGTAACTAGATTCTACCATATTCCAGACTTCTATATCTAGCGCAATTAGAAAACAACGCATACATGTTTTCCAATAATTGTAGTCTGTGCCCGTAAAAAGTGGTGGCCTACTAATTCCTTGCCCCTCAACGAACGCGCGATCGTTGTGCGCCATTACTCCCGGTGGTAAAACCGTTTTGGAGTAACCTCGCTTTGATACCACTTGTTGGATCGTATGACGCCCTTAGAGGGAGGGTGAATAAGGGTGTGTCTAAAAATTAATTTTTACTTAGTAATTTTTTTTAAGGGATTTTACTTTACTAAAAATTACTTTATAAATACATTCAAACCAATGCAATTTTAGAATTAAACCAAAACACAAATTTCTAAGATAAAGATTATGCCACCAAATATGTAATTAAAGAAAAAGACATAATTATATTAATCATGAAATTTGAGTACAATAAAAATGATCTTAACAATGCTTAAGATCAAGGCACAATTATGTTAATAAAAATTCTACAATTTTGGTTTACCAATCCTTCTCCCAAGGATCGGAAGGCTATCGCTTGTCTCTCCCAAGACCAAGCCCAAGCCTATCCTCTAGATCTTCCCAAGATTTAGACGTAGCACACAAGGCCACGATTTCCCACCAAGCCACGCAAGGACTTGGACGCTCCACACAAGGAAGCGATTTTCCCCTAAGCCGCGCAAGGACTTATACGCCGCACGCAAGACGACGATTTCTCTACCAATACAAAATGAAAAGTATGTGAATGAAAATACAATATGAAAAGAACAACTCCCTAGAAGATCAGATCTCTGAATGGATTGTTGAAGCCTCGAGATGATCGATGATGTAGAAGCGCGCCCGATCTCGTCTTCAATCTTCAATCCTTCTTTGCACAAATGGGAGTTGAAGAGGTTCTGGAGCTCTCTGGTTCGTATGCACAATAGGAAGGGACTTGGAATGTTCAAAGCTTAGAATGCACGAACACAAGGAGTCAATTTATAGAAAATCGCTGTCGCCTGGGCGACATTGACTGTCGGAATTTTCCGACAGCGTTAAACTGCCGCTGGAGTGGCGTCGTGCGGGCAGTTGCTGTAACCGTCGAGCTGTCTCCTGGGCGACATCGATGTCGGATTTCCGACAGCGCAAAACTGCCGATCGTGGGTGTTGTCGTGGGCAGTTGTTGTAACCTCTGAGCTGTCGCCTGGGCGACATCGCTGTCGGAATTCCGACAGCTTAAACTGCCTTTCGTCGTGCTGCCGTGGAGGGAAGTAGTTGTAACTTCTCTGCTGTTGCCTGGGCGACAGCGACTGTCGGAATTTTCCGACAGTGAAATTTTCCCACATTCAAATTTAGCTCCAGCAGAAATGTGAACATCTCATACCTGTTACCTGCACACCATTAATAAAAATAGAATCAAATACAAACGGGACTTTGTTATTATCAAACCGGAGGAGTGCGAAACGCATGCTCCAACAAGCAACTTAAATGCCTATCCTCCAAAAACCTTCCATCTTAACCCCTATTCAGGACCCATTCATCCTAATCATGATTTCTATCCTAATCAACACCTCTATCCTAACCAAACATTCTATTCTAACCAAAATTCCCATCTAAATCAAACTTTCTATCCTAATCAACACTTCTATCCCTCTCTAAACTCAAATTCTCATAATACTAAGATAATCAAGTGCTACATATGTAACAAAACTGGCCACCTTGCCAAACAATGTTGGCACAATCAATCAAACTATCTGTGAAAATTAGTCCAAAATTAACTTAGAAACCTTTAGGATTGGGAAGAGATAAAAAGAAATAAACACCTAGAATTTTTCAGGAAAATTAAAAGTCACGTCGACTTCTAATCGACGCACCGTCGATGACTCAACTCAATAAGTGAAATCAACGCATGCATCGATTACAATCGACGCATAAGTCGATACGAAACCCTAACATCTTAACGCGGGCTGTATCGATGCTTACGTCGAATTCCACTCGACGTAACGTCAATTTCATGAAAACGAGCGGCAATACTAAAATATTTTCGGTCACATCCACTGAAGTACCAAATAAGCCTCGAATAGTGTCGCATTTCGACGTTTCACCTGACTTAAAAAGACAATTCAGTTAGAAACCTTCACTACTCTGCATCCTTCATCCTTCTTGCTCTTCAGTCCAGCCGATTTCTTCCTCTCTCTCTCACTGACCTAAAATGGCTCCGAAGACCAACTCTAGTTTCGACATTGACCTTGAATCTTTCCAAGCCGCCGCAGAAAACTACAAGAGCATCATTGCTCTGTTCACTGAAGCTGGACTAGATAAGCTCATCTCCACAAGATGTAAGCTCCTGGAAATAGAGCTCACAGAGCTGATGACTCATGTTCAGATATCTGAATAAGGAGAAATCAAAGGAACAATCCATGAGACATCTGTCTCAATATCTGCAGAACACATTAGGACAACCTTTGATCTTCCATCAGGTACACCCTAATATTATCTTTGTTCAAAGCAAATAGGGAAAGAAAATCAGCTTCTAAAGAATAACTAAATAAGTCTTCATCACTCCCTTATTAGGTGATGAATCTATAGACCTAACACCTGATGAAATCAAGCATCTGCTAACCACCATGAAGTTTTCAAAAGATAGACCAATCCATCTAAAGAAAATAGACTTTTCTGAGGAGTACAGACTGCTAGCAGATATAGTTGGAAAAATCCTGCTATGCAAGACCTCAGCCCATGATGCAGTGCCCAAGCAGCAACTGAATATCATGGGGGCCCTGGTGCTGAAGAAGAAGGTGGACTGGGCCACATGCTTGCTCAAGTTGATAAGCTCTAAATACTTACACAAAGAAAATGCATATATGAGGATTATGAGTCAAGTACTCTTCCACTCCTTCCCTGACCTATGTAGGTCAAAAGGAATCCCTATTCCTCCAGGGAAAAGGATGTCAATAGCTCTATTCTCCAAATGGACCAGGAAAATTCCTAATCCTGGTTCCATTCCTAAAAAGACTCCATCTCCTCCTAACTCTCCTATTCATCCATCTCCTCCTCCTCCTCCTCAAAGAGACAATCCTTCTCTACCACCATCATCTACTCCACTAGTCTCTACCACTCTCACAACCCCTCCTCTACCTACATCTTCTCAAACACCTGCTTAAACAGCAGTTTCTCCATCTCTTCCTCCTCATACTTTCTCATCCTCTCCACCTCCTTTATCACCCATACCTCATGTATCAACTAACTTCTCTCCTGCTTCATCACCACCTCCACCACTCTCTCCTCATCACCAACCTCAACATGAACCATCTGCATCCACTGAAGCTCTCCTCACTCAGTGCATTGCATCAGCAGCTCAAACATTCCAAGCAATGCTGGATGAGCACTGCTCCCAGATTCATTCCTCCATCCTACACATGCACACCTAAATAGATGGGGTCAGTGCCTCTGTGCAAAGTCTGAAGACATCTCTCTCTTCCTCTAGAGTAACCAGGTCTTTCTTAACCTCCTTGGCCAAGAAGGTCAAGAAGGGGGAGAAGCTAGATGAAGAGCAGCCCTCCACTCCTAAATCTCTCTCCCACAAGTCAATTGGAAATGAGAGAGTACTTGAGCTACATATTGAAGAACAAACAATAGAGGTACTCAATATAGCAAGAGAGGCTGCAAATAAAGTAGTACTGTTACAAGGGGAGGTAAGCAGAGCAGAAAATGAAGTTGAAAAGGAAGATGTCGCAGATGGTGAGAAAAATAAAGAAGCTGAAACTCAGGGGGAGCTAGATACCGTGATAGGTGAAAAAGGAGCTCAGGGGCCAGGTACTGCTATGACTGAAGCTGAAACTGAAAAAGAAACTGAAGAGGCAGAAGTAGAAGCAACCAAGGAAGTTCCATCCTAGGGGGAGCAAACTGATGTAACTCAGGGGGTGCTGAGTGAACTACCTAGTGCTGAGAAGGAGCAACCCTCCTCTCTTAAAACAGTTGTATTCACTAGAAAAAGGAAGACTCCTCCTACCCCTCCTGAAATGCCTTAAAAACAATGACTGATATATTTATGGCTGAATACTGATTGATATGAACATGAAGTTTGTTTATAAGATTTCCTTTAAAAAATTTTCTTCTACTTGCTTAAATGCTTTATTGTGATTGATCAATATGCTGATACAATTTCTCTCTAAAAAGGGTTAAGACAAATAGGGGAGATTGTTGGGAAAATGATTTCTCTTAACCCCTGAAAATGAGTTGAATATGTTTTCTAAGAAAGAAAAATAAAGGTTAAATAAATATGCATCGAATAGTATTCGACGCAACGTCGAAGTGGTGTCGACGTTCCTTTCAGAATGAGTCGAAGTAACTTTAAGAAGAATTCGACGTATCCTATGTCGACGTAGCTCTGACTTCGAGTCGACGCATCTTGAGAAGTCATCGCACCTTAGTCTACGCACCTTCCTTATTCTTCTCTCGACGTCCAACCAGGACAAATTCGACGTTTACGTCGAATAGTAATCGACGCACGTCGATTTCTATGATTAATTCAAAAATCGCCAGATCTCTTTCCTTCTTGTATAGATCTGATTTATATGGAATCAATTTATTCTTTATAGTCGTTCTGAATCATTCTTTTCCTCTAATAGATTCTTGGCTAATTTGATTAAAACCATTATGGACATTATTTGAAATCAGAATGAATTCTTTCCTTCTATTGATATAATTATTATGGAAATATTTCTATCTTTCTATTTCTCTGTCTGCTAATCAATTATCCTCCTATAGTATTATTTGAATGGACAGAGCTATAAAATAACAAGGAGGTCGGCAGAGAAGACAAAAAAAAACTGATCCACCCTATACATATTGAAAAAGAGGAAAACTCCCAAGTGAAAAAGAGAGAATTGAGAAATAGTCCTGCAGCAACCATCAAGCTTCCATCTTCTCCTGCTTCTGAAGTCATTCTACTGCAAACTCTGATAGCTCTCACTAAAAGAGAGAAAAGCTACAAATCTCCTTCTCACTATAGAAGAGATTTCATTCACTACTTCTTGTGCTTCCAATCTTCTTGCTAGGAAGAAGATTCCCTCTTGTCTTCTTCATATTCTTATTTCTTCTTTATAACATTGTAACAGAGTTCTTAGAATCTCTCTTCAAAAAATTCAGTTGTACTGGTTCTAAGAGTCTCCTTTTCAAAAGACTCAGTTGGTTCTATGAGTCTCCTTATCAAAACACTCAGGGTGGTTCTAAGAGTCTCCTTATCAAAAGACTCAGTGCAAGATAGTGAATTCCTACCAAGGGGGTAGAAGAGTGGACTACCCAAAGTTTGTGGAACCACTATATTTCTTTGTGTTGTGCTGTGATTTTTCTTCTTGCTTTTATTTTCTTTACTTGTTTAATTCTTGTTGGTGTGTGGGAAGCACTAATCTGTGATCACTACATACATATATATATATATATAATTATTAACTTTGCACAAAAATATTTTAAATCTCTATTCACCCCTGCCTCTAGAGAATTCTAGTGAGGTTAACTGTGCACTTTCATGTTCCATGGTCATGCTATATGCACCTTAATTCCTTTGCACTTGCATGTGAAACAACTAACATGCAGAGGTCCAAATGACCTAAAATTTTAAACAAAGCCTGTTATGTACTTGACCAACCTCCCAAAGGAGATTTGGACTAACGTGAGCCCAAATCACCCATATTATACACCATATGTGATTTATTAAATTCCTACTAAAACCATAGAGAAATGTGATCCAAAATTCTAATTTTGGGGCTCATAGTAGATCTAGGGTACATTCACACATGGTTAAAATTCAACCTCATATCAATTACTAAATAGAAATTATTCACATTTTAAGGTATGTCCTTCACTTAGGACCACACTTACTAAATCTTCCCTACAGAGAGTTGTAGGGGTCCAAATGATGTCATCTTATTTTCTACAAATTTTAGACACAATGGCCTACAAAAGTTGTCTCTGCCTAATTTTCATTTTAAGGCCTCTAAGGGCCTCAAAATTAGTGTACAAAATATCTATTTCACTAGGGCAAAAATCAACATTTAGTGTTACCAAAAATGAAGGTTTCCTATGACTCATTTAACCATGGATCTACTCATGTGCAAGGATCCAATTGAGCCCAAATTTTTTACCAATGTCTAATATACACATAACCAACCTCTCAAATGAGATTTGGAGTTATTTGAGTTAAAATACCCTACATTATACACCATGCATGATTTATTGTATTCCTACAAAAAACCTTAGAAAGGTGTGCACCAAAATTTCCAATTTTTGGTTAGGTGATATATTATATCATCATAGAGGTGTGGCTAATTTTTCAGAGACTAACACCAAGTAAAAAGAGCTAGGGCCACATAATACCCATTTAGGCTATATGAACCCCACACCTTAACCTTGACACAACATGCAAGTGGGTAAGCCCACCATGTAGTCGTCCAAATGGCCTGTAATTTCTAGAATAGACTATATTTGGCCTGATCTACCATCCAGCGAAAATTTGAATGGATTTGAACCATTTTAACCCTAGATCTAGGCTATACAAGAAAAATGAAATGCTGTACAAAATCTTATAATAATTATTTCCAAAAATTCTTAATTTTTGGCAGATGGTACATTAGGGAATGACTCATGCATGCCACAAATTTCAAGTCATTTAGAGTTGTTTGTCTCTATATTAATTTTTAAAGATCTAGGGCCCATATGTATATGTCTCACCAAAATGAGTGCTTAGAGAGCTACACTGCTCTAAATCACTTCAAATAAATTTTTAAATTTTGTTAAGACCATAACGTACAATTTTTATTCAGGATGAAATTTCTGTAGAGGCCTCTAAGGGCCCTAAATATATTTTACAAAACTCTGTT
The DNA here is from genome assembly GCA_033032865.1 of Dactylorhiza incarnata. Taxonomy (NCBI): domain Eukaryota; kingdom Viridiplantae; phylum Streptophyta; class Magnoliopsida; order Asparagales; family Orchidaceae; genus Dactylorhiza; species Dactylorhiza incarnata. Next base: position 3,330,149 of record JAWHQI010000037.1, on the reverse strand, counting down.
CAAAGTGAGACAGAAATTTACATTTCTACAATTATAACATTTCCTACTATGTGCTTAATCATTTACCTAAGATCTAACGGCTCTCCTTTATCTTACCCAGCTAGTCGAGGGCTGAGATTAACCCTCCCAGGCCCGACTTTGCTCCCCATTTTTGGCGAACTTCAGCCATTGCTGGAGAATCCCCCAAGCCATCACCTCCGACCAATGTAGGGCTAGCGAATGGCGGTGAGAACGCTGTTGAGGGTGGCCGGAATAGGGCCCCCGCTATTTTCATTTTTTGGCCAAGAACAAGCTTTCAAAATGGTGATACCACCATTACACAGGCGATTTTAAAATAGAAGATGGAGATATCTAGCACTGGAGGAGGAGATGAGGAAAACTTTCCTTATTGAGCTTGATGTTGAGGGAATCCCAGCTTGCCATGGCGGACATTTGAGTTCTAATTCCTTGGTCGATCCACCTCCTTAGTGCTCCGTTCCTTCTGCAATCATCGGGCATCTTCTCCTTAGCACATTCTGAAGCTAATGAGGGGTTTGAACAGAGTCGGGGGAGGCTATATCAGAGGTTGCCATTGTTGGAAGTTTCACCTAAGTTTGCACCTCACCATGTAGCCACTCACAGCTCTCCAGCTAAGGGGAAATTAATGCCTGAGCTCTGAGGGGTCGATTAAGAGTGTAATCCAAGCTTAATTCCTTCTAATTCTTGGGTCACCATTAATGGTGGCCAACTCTTCCTTGTTTTTTGCTCCCCCTCATCACTACATCTGCTACTTCACTCCTCTTCCTGCTGGGATTCTCTTGGGAAGCTCAGTTCTTCCTGAATTTGGGGAGTGGAGGCCATATGACCCCTCCTCCTTTGAGTTTATCCTTACTTCCTCCTTGTTGGTGTTCGGCCACCCCCGCCATTGGGTCCTCCCATGGGCCCATTACCTTGGGCTGAATTTAGCACCTCGTATGGGAATTTCCTAGGCCCAAGAAATTGGGCTAACCCAAGTTGAATTTGAGGTTTGGGCTCACTTGAACAAATTAGGTCAAATTGGGTATTTTGAGTTTGGTCCTGACTCAAGCTCACCTCAACCCATGTGGCTTACCCACATTGGTTCCTTAGACCCTAATGGATCTAATCCAAGAGGAATTAAGTCATGCTGGGTCCACATGGGGTTTAAATTACACATTATGGACTTTAGGGGTAATTGGGGGATTTTGGTGATTTTTCCCTAATCCCTCTAAATTGAATGTGCACTTTGGTTCATTTGGGTCCCATATACTCCCTTTATGGTTTAGGAGGGATTGTGTTAGGTCAATTTGGCCAATTGAGGGCCAATTTAGCCCATAAGTGTGATTTTGACCAAAATTAGGGGAAGTTTGACTTTAGTCAATTTGGCCAATTTGATGACCACACGATTGGGATTCTTGGTCCATTGGGTCCCCTATGAAGTTATAACACTAGGGGTAAGGTCAATTTCATGTTTTGGGGGTCAATTGGACTTATTGGTGAAGGATTGACCTATGTTGACCTAAAGGGTACTTTGGTCAATTTTGTTGGAGCCAGTGATCCGCATCTCTTGGTTTGAGAATAACAAATACCGTGTCGTATTTGATCTTGTATTTTGTGTGTTTATAGTGTGCATGTTGTACAGGAACTATAGCTACACATCCCTATGAGTAGTATGCTGAATCGAGACGATTCTATGGAAAGAGAGATAACGCCCCGCGTTAAGTAGTTAACGTCGTGCGTTAACCTATAGTTGAAGAGGGATGATGTCGAAAAGGGAATGACGTGGAGAAGATATTGCGTCGAGAAGCCAGTGACAATGCCAACGTTGACACTTAACGCACACGTTGAGTCCACAAACTACCACATTCTTGATGGTTGCACGATGTCAGCGGTTGCTATACACGATCACTAACGCTGGAGTTAACAACCTAACGCCACGCGTTAGCTCCCGTGTCTATTTAAAGAGCAGCCCCTCTCATTCTACAATAAGCATTCCATTGCCTCTAAAGAAAGAATTTTGATTCTTTTCAGAGAGGCTCATCTACAACAATTGAGAGATCTCCCTTGGGCTAACACGAAGATCTAAGAAAGATTTTGAAAGAGAAGGTCTACAAAGCATATTCTATACGAAGGACGAATGCTTCAAGAACGCCAACGTCTACATCACCTTCGTCTTCACCTTCAAAATTTCTTAGGGAGTTTCTCTTTATTTTTATTGTAACCTTTTATTTGTTTTTGTAACGGGTGTGAAGAAATCGTTTGGGGAGAATGTCAGATTCCGTGAAGGATTCCATGGGAAATTTGCCACCTTGTGTGTGGAGACTAGGTCATATGAGGTTTCAGGGGAATTCGCCGCCTTGTCCGTGGCGACTAGGTCGAGGTTAGGTCTAGGTGGTGGCTAGAGGGCCTTAGTTGGGGTAAGATAGGCTATAGCCAACTGGTTCTTGGGAGATGGACCGATGAATCACAAAAAAGGATTTTTCATATTCTCACCTTGATTTCTAGTGTTATAGAAATCAAACATTTGTATAATCAATTTCTTATGAAATAAAATCATGTCCTTTAATGGTTCATTCAATTGATTTTATTTCTTTTTTAAGAATGTTTTAAATTATATTTTTCATCAAAGCATTAAAGCAAACATTTGTGTAATAATTTCCTTACGAAATAAAATCTTGTCTTTTAATGTTTCAATCAATTGATTTTATTTCCTCTTTTAAAATGTTTTAAATTATCTTTGAAGCAAAGCACTAAAGTAAAATATATTGTAAGATTCATTTTGATCGTTAAATTATGGATTTCAACTGATGTCACTAACGTCGGGCGTTAGCACTAGTGGTGGCAGTAGTGGAGAAAAATTGAATTTCGTCTTCATTAAAAAGGAATCGTCAATATAATCTTATCTAAGATATTAAAATATATTTTCCTAAACAGTATTCTGAAACTTCAGTCACAAACTCTGATTAATATAATTAAGATTTAAATTCCATAAAACCCTTATTCACCCCCTTTAAGGGCGCCTAAATATCCAACGCATGGTATCAGAGCGTAGGTTATTCCAATACGGCTTCACAACCGGGAATAATGACGCTTCATGATCTCGCATCTTCTAGAGGGGATAAGATTTATGAAAATGAAAAATCATTATCACCACCTTTATTTATGGGTGAAAATTATAATGTATGGAAAACTCTTATGGAAAAATTTCTTAAATCTTTGGATATTGAAGTTTGGAATATTACAATTAAAATGACCCCAATTATTCATAATAAAAATGTAGTGTTTTTAAATGCCAAATCTATGAATAGTCTATATTGTGCACTAGATCAAAATATTTTCAATCTTATTTATACGCTTCCTACTGCTTTTGAAGTTTGGAAATTTCTTGAGAATTCTTATAGTCTTGCCTCCACAGATGATGAACAAGATCAACTCCCTAAGGATCCAAGAGAAGACACCGATGAGGACTCATGCTTGGAGGAAGATCTATCTAAGATAGAAGAATGCAACGTCACAATATTGGACTCAAATGATGACAACACATCAAGCAAAAGAGAAGACGAAAATTCAACTATGGAAGTGGAATGCGAATAAGATGTCAAAGGAACCTTTGGTTCAAATCTTGCCTCATCCCATAGCAATGCAAGAAAATCAAAATCTTCTCTTTTGTAAAAAATTCTATTTCTACATTTCGTGTGCTTAAATTTGCTAAATGTAATATTTCAATATTGAAAAATGCTAATTCCAAATTATGTTTAGAAAATAAAACTTTAAAAGCAAACGCTAAAGTAGAATCTTATATTGATGTTTCAAATTCTCTTTCATGCTCATTAATTAAAAATGCTAAACCTTGTTTTGATCATAATACTTTTAAAGAAGAACTCAAGGTTTTGGAAAAAGGTCTTTTAACTTCAAAAAGCATAATGAATAATTGATTAAAGAAAATGTTGTTTTAATAGATAAACTAGAATCTGTAAAATGTTTATTAAAAAAATTTCATGTAATAAGAAATCTCTTATTTCTAGTTTATCAAATCATCAAAAGTCCAAAAGCTTAACTTCACATTACAAGAGTAGGTCTATAAGTAAGTGTGAAAATGAAAATCAACAATTAAATAAGAACTTTTTAACTAATGCCCATATTCATTCACTCTTTCAACATTAAATTCTTAAGAAAGACCATCACTTTTATAAACTCTCGAAGAATGATTATTTTACAACTCTTTATGATTATCAACATCAATCTATTTTGAAAAAAAATGTCAATAAACATAATTCTCAAATGATATGTTTTTCAACCAACTATCACCATAAGAAGATGTCATATTATCATAATATGAATTTGAAAGACAATCAACCAAAGTATGAATGGAGGCCTAAAATTACAAATGAAACACTAACTCCACTTGTAAGGGCCCATTCATCACTATCTCCCCAAAAGCCAACACGATGTATTTGGGTACCCAAAGGAACCATCCCACTTGGACCCCTTTGGATACCTAAATCTCACATTGATTAGTATCCAATCAAATGCATGAAGTAGAAATAAATCAAAATGAAATATTCAATACTCTACTTCATGATATGCTTAACGTCTTTTTATTTTGTTTGTTTTCTTATTTTTGAGCCAACACACTATGGTCACTTAGATTTATTATGCAATATGACTTTCACATTTTAAGCTTTATGGTTAACAAATCAAATTGAATTAAATTGAATATATAATCATAATGTTTTCAAGTGATCTACCTTTTCTCTTTCTAGGTTTTATCATTTTAAATTCATTGCTTATAAATGTCTTATTTTATCATTATAAATTGAATGCTAAATTTGCTAAGCTATATTATCAAGACTACTGAAATTACTTTTAAAAATGAATTTAAATAAGCTTTTAGTGGTCTTAGGCTAAAATATTAAATGTACAACTTATTGCATATTTGTCAATTTTCTTTGTTGCATATGATAGCCCCTATAATGGAAATCATGATCTAGAAAAATCAAAATTGAAAATTTACAAAAATGATGAATATGATTTCACACACTCCACCATGATCTATTGATATCTTATGCTAAAATTCATTATTATCAGATATCATAATTCATGATTTATCAAGAATTATCTTAAATCAACTATTTCTGTTGAAACCGATATCTCGGTCTCTGTGGAGTTCGGGGTCCCAAAAGAGGGGTGACCGCGCACTTACTACGCTCAAGTAAATGATCTAGACACAAGACTAGGAACTCGAAGTACAGATCCAAGGTCTCAGTGTGGAGGTCCCACCGCACACCCGGAAGACTAACTAACTCTTCCCCTCCTAAGCCAAAGGCTGAGCTAAGGCACCTTTGGAGGGCTCTCTTGGCCGACAAAAATCTCAGAGCCGACCCTTTCCTCTCCATAGGTGCACCTCCCTGGATCTATGTAAAGACTTTTTTGTCCGGTCGACCAATATCGTACTCCCGCCTAACAGTTTTAATATACGCAGACCAAATGGGGCTGCCAACAGCGTGACTCCGCTGTTCCGGGAGACTATTAGCGAACCCCCAGGGGCTACCAAGTAAATTTCCCTCTGGGCCCCCACCGTGCGAGGGGTCCACCGGGACTCCACCTGACTATGATTGAAAAGATAAAAAAGTACATGCATCACAGATTCCAGGAATGTGAATTCCATAATTCGGCACGCAGGCCGGCAATATAAATAAATAAGGCCTTCTCGAGCCGGCACAACCTTGGGCTTAAACCCTCTATTTCCTACTTTGTTCTGCAACACCTGTACACCAACGTCCTGCCAAGCGGTGGCAAGCTGAATCTCGATTAGCTACAACGGGCCAAAGCCTATCGACCCTACCCCTTTTTTGGGATGGCAATATTTTGCCCCTGCAAGCAAGTAGTATGCAACTTCCTCGGAGTCTTCTCCGGGAACCCCAGAACATCACCAATCCAGATTGACATATCCGGATGGGCTTCACACAGCATGCCTAAATCCGTACTCTCGCTTCCGGACGCTAATGCAATTACAAGCGGGGATGTACACATCGACCCGTCGGAGCGCACTCTTCCCCACTTGTCGGTGGAGAGGGGCATCCATGCAAATATGCTAATTAAGGGCTTCACCTGCTCAAGAGGAAAAGACGTTACCCTTGAAGGGTGCTTCAGAGGCATAGGTTGAACACCACGGATTTGGTTTTCGCACACCGGTCCGAGCTCTGAAATGACCACGTGAGTTCTTCCCCGCACTTGGCCGGCCAAGCTCCAACTCCACCGCCATGCGCACAGCGACGCCCAACCAAATGGTGTCGGCCTCCTCTTAGCCGGTTGCGGCTGGGAAAAAGAGAGGGGGGATGGAATTTGCTGCCCTTGCACCAGGTCGACGGGGATGAGAGGAGAGGAAGCTCTCCTTGCTCCAGGACGACGGGGAGGAAGAAGATAGGGCTCGGGGAGGGAGAGAGAGGGGGCAACGGGAGAGAAGTAGGAGAGGGCTCGAGCTCTCCTTGCACAAGGCCGACAATGAGAGAGGGAGGAGGAAGTCTCAGGGGCGGCGCTTCTCTAGTCCAGGAGGCGGCGAGAGAGAGAGAGAGAGAGTGAGAGAGAGAGATCGGGGGGAGGGGCAATTGAGAGGGAGGGAGATCATGATGGGGGGTTTTGCGGATGCTCCCAAAAAGAACGAGAAAGAGGGAGGTCGGGGAGGGCGATCGGGACTGGGAGGGAGAGGGGGTATTAGGGGTTTTATTAAAACCCTAGCCCATCCCTGCTATCCGCAGACCGTGCTCCTAACCGCACCCCAAACGCCGCTATTCGCACCCCGATCAATGCTAGCCAATCACAAGACACCTCGGGTCCCAGCTATCTGGGGAGGGTCACACCCGACGGGTATGGGGTTGTACACAATCCCCGCTCTTTGCGAGCGTGCCCCGCGCTCGGAAAGAAATGTCCAACCCCAAGTATCCGGCGGGTGGGAGCCGACCCGAAAAAAATGGGTATATAATCATATGAATGATGATTCTTCTCTTTTTTGTACTCATATTTGTCCTGATGTGATAACATTTCCCTTTGTTGCCTTTAAATGATCAATTTGGTTGTCAACAACCTTGGTTATACACTATGTCTTCTTTTTTATGGTAGAAACATTATGCCCTTCATGTTCTCAAAATGTCATGCAACTTAATGTCTATCAGCAAGAAAACTCATAATTTAGATTGCGGTTATTTTTACAATTGCATATCGTGTTATTCAGGAATGGGCCTCAGGGATGATTGACAGTGCTTAGGAAAAGAATGCTCACTATTATCTATAATGATTACATAAACAATCATGCATTGAAAATTTAAAATGAATCTGATTTTGTTTCTAAAACTAATCAAATAATGTTGTGTCATTGTAGGATTCATTATCTTAAGTTTCTGTTTTCAAAACTATTCTTAAAGGGCTTCGATTGTTAGTGAGAACTATCAATTTATCAAGCATAACTGATCCCTTATATGCTAAAGCCCTATATTGAATCTCATCATTTCTCAAACTGTCATCCGAGAGGTTTACCTGCTCTGCCGGTTAGATAAGGGCCCGAACAGCGAAACCATCACAGAGCCGAAACCAAAGAGCCTCCACGAGAGGTCAATCTGCCATTATAAAGAACTTGTCTGCTAGGTGAGAGCCCGATTAGCGGGTCTGCTCGGGGCCAACTACCTTTGGAACCTGCCACCGAGTGAGCCTACAGCCCTGCCAGCTAGAAGAGAGCCTGGTCAGCGGGTCTGCTCGGGGCTAACTACCTTTGGAACCTGCCACCGAGTGAGCCTACGGCCCTGCCAGCTAGATGAGAGCCTGGTCAGCGGGTCTGCTCGGGGCTAACTGCCTTTAGAACCTGCCACCGAGTGAGCCTACGACCCTGCCAGCTAGATGAGAGCCTGGTCAGTGGGTCTGCTCGGGGCCAATTGCCTTTGGAACCTGCCACCGAGTGAGCCTTCGGCCCTGCCAGCTAGATGAGAGCCTGGTCAGCGGGTCTGTTCGGGGCCAACTGCCTTTGGATCCTGCCACCGAGTGAGCCTTCGGCCCTGCCAGCTTGATGAGAGCCTGGTCAGCGGGTCTGCTCGGGGCCAACTGCCTTTGGAACCTGCCATCGAGTGAGCCTTAGGCCGTGCCAACTAGATAAAAGCCTCGTCAGCGGGTCTGCTCGGGGCCAACTGCCTTTGGAACCTGCCACCGAGTGAGCCTTCGGCCCTGCCAGCTAGATGAGAGCCTGGTCAGCGGGTCTGCTCGGGGCCAACTGCCTTTGGAACCTTCCACCGAGTGAGCCTTCGGCCCTGCCAGCTAGTTGAGAGCCTGGTCAGCGGGTCTGCTCGGGGCCAACTGCCTTTGGAACCTGCCGCTGAGTGAGCCTCGACCCTGCCAGCTAGATGAGAGCCTGGTCAGCGGGTCTACTCGGGGCCAACTGCCTTTGGAACCTGCCACCGAGTGAGCCTTCGGCCCTACCAGCTAGATGAGTGCCTGGTTAGCGGGTCTGCTCGGGGCCAACTGCCTTTGGAACCTGCCACCGAGTGAGCCTTCGGCCCTGCCAGCTAGATGAGAGCCTGGTCAGCGGGACTGCTCGGGGCCAACTGCCTTTGGAACCTGCCACCGAGTGAGCCTTTGGCCCTGCCAGCTAGATGAGAGCCTGGTCAGCGGGTATACTCGGGGCCAACTGCCTTTGGAACCTACCACCGAGTGAGCCTTCGACCTTGCTAGCTAGATGAGAGCCTGGTCAGCGGGTCTGCTCGGGGCCAACTGCCTTTGGAACCTGCCACCGAGTGAGCCTTCGGCCCTGCCAGCTAGATGAGAGCCTGGTCACCGGGTCTGCTCGGGGCTAACCATTCGTTGTGAACATTTTTATACTTATCCTCCGAACTATCCTCCATGTTAGTATTCTCACCTGGTGATGAGATTGTATAAAGTATGATTCTCCCTCACGAATGTGACACCCGCATAGACATGATTTCTTAGATGGATAATGGTGATTTTATAACATTGTTTAAGCGGAAAGATATCCTAGAAACATACTTAATAGCCCTGTGATTTAATTTCTCCATATTAGGACTATGATAATGAACAAAAGGACAACTGAAACTTCTAGGATAGGTATTTGGTTGTATACTCATAGGACATTTAAAACCAAAAATTCTAGATGGAAGATCATTTGTAAGATGAGTAGTAATGATGGCTTCCCCAATATGATTTAGACACATGAAAGTAGAAAGTTAGTCTTGGAAATAATCTTTAATACCTAAACTTTGTATTTTACCACCAAAGTGACTTCAAATCATAACAATTTGTAAGAATTATACCAACAAAAAATATATAGGTTTAAGGAAAATCGAAGTGACCCTGATGCTACTATCACTAAATGATACAAACCAACGAGCTCCACTTACATTTGAGTATTAGATGACCCCCAAATGTCTCTGGACTAAATGAATAGGGATAAATCTTATTTTATTGCTAATAGAAAATGTAATATGTTTATACAATTATACTTAGCATGCTCACACACAACAATAACAACACTCAAGCCTTTATCCCACTATAGGGAGGGTTTGCTACATGGATCTTTTGTCGCCATTGTGTCCTATCTCTAGTCATAACCTCACTAATTCTTAAGTGCATCGTGTCTTGCCGTATAGTTTCATTCCAAGTCTTTATTGGTCTACCCCTCCCTTATTTATCATTTGATGCCTAACTGGTGCCTCTAATGGCCCCCTTTACACATAATCGAACCTTCTTAGTAGAACTTCTCACATCTTCCCGCGGGTGTCAGCGCATGACCGTGGTCGTCACTTAGTTCCCCTTCTCTAGCCAAGACGTTCGCTTGAGTTCTTCTGTGCTAGTCACTCTCCACGCTCACCGCACCATAATGTTGAAACCGATATCTCAGTCTCTGTGGAGTTCGGGGTCCCAATAAAGGGGTGACCGCGCACTTACTACGCTCAAGTAAACGATCTAGACACAAGACTAGGAACTCGAAGTACAGATCCAAGGTCTCAGCGTGGAGGTCCTACCGCACACCCGGAAGACTAACTAACTCTTCCCCTCCTAAGCCAAATGCTGAGCTAAGGCACCTTTGGAGGGCTCTCTTGGCCGGCCAAAATCTCAGAGCTGACCCTTTCCTCTCCATAGGTGCACCTCCCTGGATCTATGTAAAGCTTTTTTTGTCCGGTCGACCAATATCGTACTCCCGCCTAACAGTTTTACTATACACAGACCAAATGGGTCTGCCAACAACGTGACTCCTCTATTCCGGGAGACTATTAGTGAACCCTCAGGGGCTACCAAGTAAATTTCCCTCTGGGCCCCCACCGTGCGAGGGGTCCACGGGGACTCCACTTGACTACGATTGAAAAGATAAACAAAGTACATGCATCACAGATTACAGGAATATGAATTACATACTTCGGCACGCAGACTGGCAATATAAATAAATAAGGCCTTCTCGGGCCGGCACAACCTTGGGCTTAAACCCGCTATTTCCTGCTTTGTTCCGCAACACATGTACACTAACGTCCTGCCAAGCGGTGGCAAGCTGAACATCGATCAGCTACAACGGGCCAAAGCCTATCGACCCTACCCCTTTTTTGGGATGGCAATATTTCGCCACTGCAAGCAAGTAGTATGCAACTTCCTCGGAGTCTTCTCCGGGAACCCCAGAACATCACAAATCCAGATTGACATATCCGGATGGGCTTCACACAGCATGCCTAAATCTGTACTCGCGCTTCCGGACGCTAATGCAATTATAAGAGGGGATGTACACATCAACCCGTCAGAGGGCACTCTTCCCCATCTATCAGTGGAGAGGGGCATCCATGCAAATATGCTAATTAAGGGCTTCACCTGCCCAAGAAGAAAAGTCGTTTCCCTTGAAGTGTGCTTCGGAGGCATAGGTTGAACACCACGGATTTGGTTTCCGTACACCGGTTCGAGCTATGAAATGACCACGTGAGTTCTTCCCCGCACTTTGCCGGCCAAGCTCTAACTCCACCGCCGTGCACACATCGACACCCAACCAAAAGGGGTCGGCCTCCTCCTAGCCGGCTGCGGATGGGACAAAGAGAGGGGGGGATGGACTTTGCTGCCCTTGCACTAGGTCGACGGGGAAGAGAGGAGAGGAAGCTCTCCTTGCTTCAGGCCGACGGGGAGGAAGAAGATAGGGCTCGGGGAGGGAGAGAGTGGGCGATAGGAGAGAAGGAGGAGAGGGCTCAAGCTCTACTTGCACAAGGCCGACGACGAGAGAGGGAGGAGGAAGGCTCGGCGGCGGCGCTTCCCTAGTCTAGGAGGCGGCGAAAGAGAGAGAGATCGGGGGGAGGGGCGATTGAGAGGGAGGGAGATTGTGAGGGGGGGTTTTGCGGCTGCTCCCAAAAAGAACGAGAAAGAGGGAGGTCGGGGAGGGCGATCGGGCCTGGAAGGGAGAGGGGGTATTAGGGGTTTTATTAAAACCCTATCCCATCCCTGCTATCCGCAGTCAGTGCTCCTTACCGCACCCCAAACGCCGTTATTCGCACCCCGATCAATGCTAGCCAATCACAAGACACCTCAGGTCCCAGCTATCTGGGGAGGGTCACACCGGACGGGTATGGGGTTGTACAATTTCTATCAACCTTAAGAATTATGAAATATATGATGGCTATTGGTATTATAGTTTCATATCTTATTTTGTGTGTGTGATGTGCATCTCTATTGTTTACATGTCTCTCATTATATTTAGACCTAAGAATTAACTTGATATCAACAAGATGAAATCAAATTGAATTGTCACTTCATTTTAGGTCAATGAAAATTCAAAACTCTATGATTGAATACATGGAACTCAATTATATATTTATCTATCTTTACAGAGCTTTGCACCTTGTTGTCCATGATATTTATATCTTGCTATACTCAAGCAAAATATATTACTAAAAATTTGAAAATCATAATTTCCATGTAGTTGTTTGCATGAATAAAAAGTTTCTAAATGGATTTAAAATTAACAATCTTCGATATAATTATAAAATCCAAAAACTAACCATATAATTATACCTATGACATGTGTCTCACAATAGCGAGGGTGTAGGATTGTGTACATTAGAGACCTAACCTCTAAGTCATGTCTTGTCCTTAACCGGGGAGGGTTCCAGTAGGGCCTTGCGAGGCACTAGGGGGGAAGAGTGTTAGGTTGAGCGTTGTCTTTTCTATGCATATGGGATTAACACCCCAACCTATGGCATGTGTGCAGCTCCTCATGCCCATCCATCACTTAGTACGAGGCTAGAGTATAGTCATGTAGTTAATGTATCTTGATCTAAGATATACTTAACTCATGCATAGTATTTTTGTTCTATCTTTGCATCTTGTGTTTCCATATTTTATTATTTTGAGCCTTAATGATTTTATAAAACACAAGTATTTGAAAAATGATCAAAAACATGCTTAAAAGAGCCTTCAATTCATCTCTAAAAATATGAATTTTCAACAGTAAGAAGGCCTCTTTATAATACAACTGAATTAAGAAAATCATTTTTCAAAAAAAATCAAAATTTGCAGTTCTGTTTTGGCATTAAGAAGTTAACGCCTGGCGTTAGCCCCTTTGCTCCAAATTTTATTTATTTTTGAAAAATATCCCGTATTTTCTCATGCATTATTTTGGGTTTATTTCTCTGTCATAGAATATCATTTGTTGATAGGCCTTTAAAAGAATTCTTTGTTTTCCAAAAAGTATTTGAATTTAAATATTTAAAAACAAATACAAAATTACAAAACAATTTCAAACAACAAAAGTATGCTTTTCTCTTTATGTGTGTTTATTGTTTTGTACTTTTATAAAAATTCAAAAATTTTAAAAAAATTTAATTGTTATTCATTGCCATTGTCAAGGATGATTAAATATATCAATTAAAGATTAAATACAATGTTTAATTTAACTTCCAAATTTCTTAAAAACATTGTTTTGTATTTGTCATGTCTTAAAAATTATCTTGTTATGTGCAATGTAATTGATCGTAGATAAACATGTGTAGAAATTCTTACCATGCCTCTAAGTATAAGTAATGTATTATGTTTGATAATGATTTATTCACTCACTTATTTTTTATAATCTACATGTGTTTACAATCTTATACTTGCATGATTGTGTAGTGTAACAACATAAATAATTAAAATGCATAAATAGATTACCTGCACAACATTGAATTGGTTATTACAATTCTTTATCTTTCATGCACTTATTCTTTAGAGAAATGTTGTTTAAAATGCTATGTTTGCAAAATAAGTTAATTCGGAGTCCTTAGTCACTAAACTAAAAAGCAAATAATAAATGATAAGGAAAACTCCACCAAGCACTACTCACCCTCCTGATAAGTCTTAATGAGCATTGTGAGGTTAAGCACCTTGGCTGGGAATTGCAAAGTGTCTTGTAGCAAACAATTTATACACCACTTCTCTTAGTACACCGCAACACACAAAAAATGAAAATAAAGCTAAAAAGTATAAAAGTGATCCCCAAGCACTACATTGCACCCTAATAAGTCTTAATAAGCATTGTGTGTGTAGAGCACCTTGGTAGTTGTACTCTTTATTTATGTGCATAGAAATATTGTGGAAATACTATTACTTGTCTATTTTAATGTTGTGTTGTTTCATTATATATGTCATGTGTTTTTGATTGATTCATTCGTATGCTTTATCAAAACACTATTTTGTACACATCATTATCTTTCATAAAACTTCTACTCATGAGAATGGATCCTAATGCTTATCTACTCAATTCTTTATAAACTCAAATAAATGCACTAGATAACAAAGCATGTCCGCTAGAATGTTTATGTTTACTTGAAATGCAAATTTTATTACATTGTAGTTTTTGTATCTTTTTTGATATTATTAAATCATTCTTGAAATTTTATCTTAATGGAATAACATATGTTGAATCCTTAAGTCAAACATCAACTTTTCAAATTTAAAACTAATTATCCTTTATATGATTTTATCTTCTAAAATGATGTTTATGTTTAAGAGTGCTTAATATATTCTTCCGCTAAGCTTACTACTTATACTCTTTCATGACTATTATTTTTTTAACAAGTGGTATCTTAAAATATGAATGCTTACTTTATCATCTCAGCTATGTTGCTTACTACTTTATGTTCCATCATGCTTATATTTTTCTCAACAAATAGTATTTAACAAGCTTTTGATTGTGTCCTATTTTTCTTCTCTACATAGATCATATTAATCCTAATTGTATACTTTTACCTAAACCCTCTTTTGATACTACCAAAAAGGGGAGAATAAATTTCATAAATCTAATATTTAGGGGGACTGCATTATAATAATATCAAACTCAAAAAGGTATTTTTGTAGGGGAGTAATCATATAGGAGGAGCATACACTATCCTATTCTCGATCATGAGAATCCTACAATAAGTGGTTCCTAATCAGTCTTAGTAGATATACACTCATCCCTATCCACTTTTGATAATAACAAAGGGGGAGAATAAATTGAGAAATCTAGTAAAATTGATATTTAGGGGGAGTAAATCATAAGAGAACACTTATGTAGGGGGAGGACTTCATATAGAAAGAGTATGCATTATCGTTCTCAGATCTATCACGCTTTTAACCTGTTATTCATGCATATCTTATTACGGCACTTATCTATAAACACAAATTGTCTTAATCTAACTAATTTCTCATATAGGTATTTGTTATTATTAAAAGGGTGAGATTGTTGGAGCCAATGTTCCGCATCTCTTGGTTTGAGAATAACAAATACCATGTTGTATTTGATCTTGTATTTTGTGTGTTTATAGTGTGTAGGTTGTTCAGGAACTATAACTACACATCCCTATGAGAAGTATGCTGAATAGAGACGATTCTCCGGAAAGAGAGATAACGCCCTGTGTTAAGTAGTTAACGCCCTGCGTTAACCTATAGTTTAAGAGGAATGATTTAGAGAAGGGAATGACATAGAGAAGATATTGCATCGAGAAGCCAATGACAATGCAAGCGTTGAAACATAACGCATGCGTTGAGTCCACAAACTACCATGTTCTCGATGGTTGCACGATGTCAGCAGTTGCTAAACACGATCACTAACCCTGACATTAACTACCGAACATCACGCGTTAGCTCCCGTGTCTATTTAAATAGCAGCCCCTCTCATTCTACAAGAAGCATTCCATTCCCTCTAAAGCCAGAATTCGGATTCTTTTGAGAGAGGCTCGTCTACAACAATTGAGAGATCTCCCTTGGGCTAACATGAAGATCTAATGTAGATTTTGAAGGAGATGGTCTACAACGCATATTCTATACAAAGGACGAACGCTTCAAGAACGCAAACATCCACATTGCCTTCGTCTTAACCTTTAGAATTTCTTGGGGAGTTTCTCTTACTTTATTTTTATTGTAATCTTTTATTTCTTTTTCTAACGGGTGTGAAGAAATCGTTCGGGGAGAACGTCACATTCTGTGAAGGATTCCATGGGAAATTCGCCGCCTTATGTGTGGCGACTAGGCCTTGTGAGGTTTAGGGGGAATTCACCACCTCGTTTAGGTCGAGGTTAGATCTAGGGGGTGGCTAGAGGCCTTAGCTGGGGTAAGATAGGCTATAGCCTACCGGTCCTTGGGAGAAGGACCGACGAATCGCAAAAAAGGATTTTTCATATTCTCGCCTTGATTTCTAGCGTTATAGAAATAAAACATTTGTGTAATCAATTTCTTATGAAATAAAATCATGTCCTTTAATGGTTCATTCAATTGTTTTTATTTCTTCTTTAAGAATGTTTTAAATTATATTTTTCATCAAAGCATTAAAGCAAACATTTGTGTAATAATTTTCTTATGAAATAAAATGTTGTCTTTTAATGTTTCCTTCCATTGATTTGATTTCCTCTTTAAAAATGTTTTAAATATTCTTTAAAGCAAAGCACTAAAGCAAAATATATTGTAAGATTTATTTTGACCGTTAACTTATGGATTTCAACTTCTGTCACTAACGCCGAGCGTTAGCACTAGCGCTGGCGGTAGTTGAGAAAAATTATTTTCCGCCTTCTTTAAAAAGGAATCGTCAATATAATCTTATCTAAGATATTAAAATATATTTTCCTAAAACGTATTCCATAACTTTGGTCTCAAACTCTGATAAATATAATTTAAATTTAAATTCCATAAAACCCTTATTCGCCCCCCCCCCCCCCCTCTAAGGGCGCCTAAAGATCCAACAAATTTGGGCAAATTGGTGACTCCATGATAGGATTGTTGGGTCAATTGTACCCTAATTAGGGTTTGTAATACAGTGGTGGGGTCAATTTGATCATATGAAGTCTAATTGACCCAATTTAAGATGAGTTGGCCTATGTTGACCTATTTTGACCTAGAGTTGACTTGGTCAAATTGACCCAAATTGTTGATACTATGATGGGGCTTTTTGGTCACTTGGGCCCCTCTTAGGGTTATGGACCTATTGGTAAGCTCAATTTGAGTTTGTGAATCCAATTTGAAGTAAATTGGCCCAGGTTGACCTCTGCCCTTTTGGGGTACTTATAGCAATTTTCTTAAGTACAAATTGACCTAGGATCATTCCATGATCACTACTCACAATTTCAATCCTAATCCCACCCAAGGGGTCTAGAAGGAATGAGTATATTACAAGTCGTCTAACCTGAGAGGCAAAAGTTTGGTTTTTATTCATCAGTTCAAGTATCTACTAAGCATACAAATCATGTGTCGTTGGAGAAGCTCTTGCTTATTTACAACATTATGATAGGAGCCAAGATTAATGTTGGAAAAATTATATCAGAGCATATACAACAGAAAACCACGGAAGAAAAGTTAGACAACTATGGTTTCCTTTGCTGATCACGGAGTTGTGTCAGTCAGTCGGGGTGCATTCGGTTGAAGGGTACATGTTGACAAAAGTGTGGCACCATATCACCGAAACTATGATTTCTATTAATATTAAGGTTGCTACATAAATTCCTTTAGAGCAAGATAAGGAAAGTCGCAGCAACAGTCAGTTTCCACTTATTGATGGTGTCGATGTTGACTCGATAAGTGAAAATGTCGAGTATATGAAATCTTACCAAAGATGCCAACACATATATTTTGACTCTCGACTGGAGCATATTTATAAAAATCAAGTCCATCTGATGCGGAAAGCCAGGATTCTAGTGGAAGAGCCTTTGTACAGGCGACATGCCCAAATTGATGACGAGGGATATTTATTGACTTCTGTCAGCTCAAGACTCAATCTAGCGTGGGTTGTCGTTGCTGACGAGGAAGAGGATGAGAGTGATGAGGAGTGAATAAAGTGCTTGGACTAGCTTCCATTCTTCTTTTGATCAGTTTATTTTATTTCTTTGGCGTTTATTTTTGTTTTGAAGAACTTATTTGT
The DNA here is from genome assembly GCA_033032865.1 of Dactylorhiza incarnata. Classification (NCBI taxonomy): domain Eukaryota; kingdom Viridiplantae; phylum Streptophyta; class Magnoliopsida; order Asparagales; family Orchidaceae; genus Dactylorhiza; species Dactylorhiza incarnata. The sequence continues at coordinate 3,312,763 of JAWHQI010000037.1, read as the reverse complement.
CTGGGCTCTATTCTGTGGTATTATTTTGCTATGACGTTATTAGGTTTGTTGGTTACTATTATTTTACATCATTTATTTACTATTAGTTTAGAATTATATACTGCGTGATGTTTTTATGGTATGTGGTGATATTGCTTCTATTATGTGTTATCTTATAAATGTTTGAATTATATGTATCATGTGCACCCTTCAGTTAGTATTATGTTAGTATTATGTGCTAATATGATGTTTAATGGCATGAGGTGGCCTTACTATTTGTGCACTAGTAAGATGCAGGTTATGCAGTTAGCAAAAAATCATGAAAAGAGAGTTATTCAGTTGGAATTTCATAGTCAGCTAGACAATCCTAAGAGTTCGAATTATAAATTTGAAGTTAGTATGATTTGTTAATTCTCCCTTACGTGTTTCTTTCATGCATAACATTCCTTACAAGAAGTCATTCCTCTCAATGTATTTTTATTGACTTCTAAAAAAATACTGGAAGGGTGAGCAATAGCTGAGTCATTGATGTACGCCAAGACATTGAGATTAGGTAGTTAATTGGTAAAAATGTTTAAGCTCATCTTTGGATCACTTCGCACCATAAATCCTACATTTGTTCTTGATCATTCATTACCCTTTGAGCTTAAGTCTTTTCATTTTGATACATATTATTCCTTGCATAATTTCTCTATATTCTTACTAGTTGTGTCTTAGTAAACTTTTCATTTATGAGTGTTTAGTTTTAAAAAAGAAAAGAAAAATATATAATTCATAGTGATATGTGGCCTAAGTATGTGTACATATACTTGGAATGATCTCAAATATGAAGTAAAAAGGGGGAGAAAAATGTATAAATGTCATAGTGATATGTGGCCTAAGTATGTGTACATATACTTGGAATGATCCCAACTATAAAGTATAAAATAGAAAAAAGATGTGTTGTTTGAGAGTTAAACCTCATATTATGGAAAGTTATTAAGATTATTAACTAGGGAAATTCCATTCTACTATCAAAACTTAACCATGAATTCCTAACCAAGACAAAGCCAATCCTATTACAAGTCCTTATGATTTTCTATCAATTGACCCACCAAACTCTTGTGGATTCTAAATCAAAGACTTGGCTTATTTTTATCATTTCCTATTGACGCATAAGCCAAATAAAGAAAAGTTGCGTGGGAGTAAATAATTTTTAGGAATAACACACACAATAATAGAAATCTTAGTTGAGTTTTATCTTTTATCAAACTAGTTGATTTGTGAATGTTTTAAATCTCAATGATTGACAAGTTATCAATTGATTAATGTGAATCTCTTGAGTAAGATTTAGTTAATTATATTTGAGAAAGGGCTCATTCAAATTTGCATCTTGATCATTAACTCTTCACCCAATTTTTTTGATATGAATTATCTTTGTTAGGGACTAGCAAAAGTCTAATTGTGGGGGTATGATAACTTCTTAAAAATAAGTTATTTAGATTAATAAATTTAATTCTATGTCACTTATATTTGATAAGTATGTCATAAATTGATTGAAATATGAGTAATTCTATATTTGGTCAAAGTTTGGGTATTATCATCATTTTCTTATGTTTTCATTGTAGAAATGCTGAAGAAATCGACCTAAAGGAGTTAAGCTAAACCAACTTGATTGCCTGGGAAATTTGTTGCAACAACTTTTCAGGTTGTTGCAACATGGCGGAAATGAATTTTAAAGTTTTAATTTTAATTTTCCTGAAGCCAATCACCCAGACATATGGAAAAAACAAATGAAGCTAATCACCAAGACATCAAAAACTTCACAAATGAGGATATAATTTTGTGGCATGTCATCAAACTTTGAAATATAACCAACCCATTAACAGTTATCACATCTATTCATAAAGTGGTGGCATCCAAAAATAAGTAAGGTTAATAAAATCCCGATTCTAGCACCTTTCGGGCCGTTCTTTTGGCACTATAATGTCTACAAGCTAGTCCAACATGAGAAAGAGTAAGGAAGTTACAACCCTCTTCATTTGAGACACATGTTTGAATAATGGACCCACAAACCCAAAATAAATAAGAATCTTCCCAGAAATAATGTTTCAAATTAGAGAAGTATTTCTTCTACTATTTATAAGTAAATTACTATGGGGGAATCTTGGCTACTAGATAATTGGCAAAATCTTCAAGCCAAGGATAGTATACTATTTCTGATGTAGTCGCGACATAAAGATACTTATCATGGAAGACGTCAGTAATTTTTGACTCATCAAGTGATTGAAGTAAGGGATACTGTTGACATGATAAGTGGCCGACCACAAGATATTCTGTTCCCTTCTTATCTCTGATCTCTATGTCAAACACTTGTAAGAGAAGGACCCATCGAATGAGACAATGTTTTACATCTATCTTTGCCAATAGATAGAATAAAATAAAGTGATCCATGTACACAATAACTTTGGACAAAGTAAAATATGACCTAAACTTATCGAAGGTGAATATCACTGCCAATAATTCATTTTTTATAGTTGTGTAGTTCTCTTGAACATATGTTAATGTTTTGTTAGCATAATCGATTAGATAAAAATACTTGTTGTAGCGTTGTCCAAGAACAGAACTAGTAGCAAATTTACTAGCATCACACATAAGCTCAAAGGGAATATTAAAATTCATAGGTACTATTAATGGAGAGTTTATTAATTACATCTTAAGAAACTCAAATGCATTAATGCATTCATAATAAAGATCAAATGTTGAGTCTTTCTTGAAAAGTCTAGTTAAGTGCTTAGATATTTTTGGGAAATCCTTTCTAAATTGTCAATAAAAGTTGGCATAGCTAAGTAAACTTTGACTGGCCTTAACATTATTTGGGCGATAATTCTTCAATTGTCTTAACCTTATCCTTATTCGCTTTGATTCCTCTACTACATCTTTTATGGCCTAAAATTAATCATTCTCTAACCATAAAATGACATTTCTACCAATTATGAAGTAAGTAATTCTCATCGCACCTAGCTAAAACACGACTTAAGTTTTTCAGACATATATCAAATGACTCACTGAATACAAAAGAACCATCAATAAAAACTCAATTATATCCTCTACTAGAACATTAAAATTTGCCAACATACACCTATGAAAGGTTGCATGTGCATTACCTAATCCAAATGGAACATGTTAATAAGCGAAAGTTCCAAAAGGACTTGTGCATGTTGTCATTACTTGATCCTCGGGATCTATAGGAAATTGTAAATATCGTGATAGGCCATCTGAGAAGTAATAATATGCATGCTTAGAGAGTCTCTCTAAGATCTGATCAATGATAGGAAGTTAAAAATAATCTTTACGCATAACATTATTGAGCTATTTATAATTGGCATAGGCGCACCTTCCTGTGATAGTTTATTGAGGAATACTATGGTTTTTATCATTTGAAATGAACAATAATCTGCCTTTCTTAGGGACAACATGTACTGGCTGACCCAAGGACTATGCAAAAAGGGACAGATCATCCGCGCATCCATTAGTTTAAATTTTTTGGCTTTCATAACATCTTTCATATTAGTATTGAGTTATCATTGAGGCTGAATGGGTTGGTGAAAATCAATTTCCAACAAAATCTTATGAGTACAGAATGTACGGTTAATTCCCTTAATAACAATTATCTTCCAGGTTATAACATATTTATGGGCATGCAATGTTTGATCAATAAGCAGCCTTAGAGGGAGGGTGAATAAGGTTTCTTTAAATATTCTATCTTTTCTTTTCACTAATTTATTATATGAATGATATAAGAGTTGGAAGCACAATAAACATAAGGTTTTATTACTTTAAAATTAGTGTTGGGAAAATTTAAGCATTTAGATAAATCTTGATTTGATTAATATAATCATATGACCATAAAACTTAATATACTTTTCTTTTACGTAATGATTGAAATGAACAAGCATGTGTAAAACAAAAACCTTTTAATATAATTATTCATGAGAAATGATTATAAGGATAAGATTTACTAATGTTAAGATCAAGGCAATGAATAATACTCTTCTTGTTTTCTATTCCAACTCGCTTCTCGAACGGGTTGTCCTTTGACTATCTATCTCCAGTTAGGCTTCAAGGCCATAGACCTAAACCTCAGTGTAGTCTCCTAACATAATAGGCGAATTATCCCCCTAAGATCTACCTAGACCTAGCCGCTTAACATAAGGGGCAAATTCCTCAGTGAACAATGAAAAGATCAAAGATACAAAATCAAAATGAAAAACAATAACGAGAAAAACTCCCCTTTAAGGAAACCATTAGTGTTGATGGCATTTTTCTTGCAAAGGTTCAATCTTTTTGTCTTGGCATGCTTCCTCTTTGTTGACCTTCAGATGCTTTGAAATCTCTGCTAGATAGGATTTTATTACAGCATAAAGACTCCAAGTGAATGCTAAGATAAGGCGTCTTTGATCATCACTTTATACCGGCCTTCAATTGTCTTAAACAAATATATTTTGATCTTCCTTGATGAATTCTCTCTTGATAAAATGGGAATGACCCCTCCAATCCATTTATATAGCTAGGGTGAATAACCCCTTAAAATTTTATGAAATCCATGGCTAAAAATATAAATATGGGTTGTTTAAATGGAGATGTTCATGTGCAAGGATCTAGCATGTATGGTATTAGTTATAGCATGATTGTAATGTGCAGTTTTCAATTTCCCATATTCTCCTGCACTATAATTTGTAAGTTGGTGATGTTATCTTGTGCAATATTTACCGCAATGCGATAAACTTATCGTCGTGCGGTCGCTTGATATTTCAGTACGCTAAATTGAGATCTCTTGCTTCATTTGACCACCCTATCATTATGTGATTGTCATAGTTTCCTGAAGGATACTGTTGGGCGATACTGCTATCATGGCATGGTAAGGCTTTATATAATTAGATTCCTGATTGTGTGGGTACTATCACCACACGGTAGGTGGTAATTATCTCCAATTGAGTGTCCTTATCACGTTCTAATATTCTTCGCATAATTTTACATGTAGGACCTACACACTATAAACCCAAGCAAGGGTATATCAAATACGTATTAGGATTTGTTATTCATAAACCAAGAGATGTGGATCCCATGTTCCAATATACTCCCCCTTTTGATAATAACATATCCCATGAATATGAAATCAATTATTTATATTAGTGCCTTGTTTATATGATTGTGCAATAAAATGGTTTTACAATGATCATATGGTTATATACACGAATACTAATATGAAACACTTCATATGTGTGCGATCCCCCTTAATATGGGATCCCCCCTAAAATCAGTGGTTTTGTAATTCTTCTCCTACGAGATTTCTCACTTTATTCTCCTCCTTTTGGTTTTATCAAAAGAGTGTTGGGTTTCCAGTGTTGGATCCGTAGGCTCCATTAGAGGGGGGTGAATAAGGGTTATAAATCTTGTAAACCTAATTTAGTTTATTCAAATATGTTTAACGTATTTATGAAGATATTTCAGTTAAGACACTGTTGTTGGCTTCTTATGAAACTGGGTTGTATTTGGCACGACAAAGGTGAACTCTATTACTACCGCCACCGGTAATTTTACCACTTGACGTTAGTGACATAGAACGCTTTTTCATTTAGATTTCAAAGATCAGAGATTACATAATTATAATATTGTAAAACATATAATATTATTTCTTTTAGAATCATTACAAAAATTTATCCCAATAACGCTTGAGATTGAGGCGAATACATAAAAACCTTTTTGGTTTTCTATACCGACCATTCTCCCAACGACCGGTTGGCTCTAGCCTATCTCTCCCCAGATGAGGCCTTGAGCCACCCCTAGATCTAACCCTAGACCTAGTCGTCACACCCACACGGCGAATTCTCCCTAGTCCTCGCAAGGCCCTAGTTGCCAATCACGCGGCGATTTCTCCCTAAGCCACTCACGATCTAGTTGCCAACACGGGCTAATTTCTCTACCAATACAAAGGTTAAGTGTTACAAGATAAAATAAAAATAAAGACAAAAACTCCCTCAAATGTTGAACTTAAAGAACTTGTCGAAGGCGCGCTGAAGTAATCTTTGATGTTGATGCGTATCACCTTCGTGTAAGATAAGCGTGATCGATCGTTCTTTGAGTTCCTTGCATTTGTGAACATTGACTGGAGTTGTCTTGGATGCAAAGAGGAGGCTATCGCAAATATAGGAGTTGTGTCTTAGATTTGTTGTCCAATCAGCAAATAAGCAAATCAAAACAGAGGTGGACCGCTCTCTAAATAGATTATGATCCTTGTGCAAGTGGTAGTGCTATCGTCATGTGGTAGCCTCTTTAAGAAACAAGATGACATGCGGATTGAGACATTTTTGACAACCTTCTGGCTCCAAAATTGGTATCCCCTCCTACCGCATCGTGGAAATGCTATTGCGCTGCGTTTGCGATATATCTTTCCTATTCGTCGGATCTCCTTACTTTTTTGTGCCTCAATCAACAATGATATCGCGGGACTTCCAAAAGTTACCACTGGGTGTTAGCCTTAACGCTCCGCGGTAAGAGTTGTCAGATTCAGTCTCGATGACCTTCCTTTCTTGACGAATGTTTCCTTTTCGACAAAGTTTCCAAATCTGCACACGCTACCACCAGTGGTAGTGTTAGCTCGTCACGCTAGCACCAAAGCTTTGACCTGGTAGGGAATTCTTCGGCTTTCTTTCTTGAACTTATAGGGACATGTGAATAGAAGATCTTGCACATTATAAACACATGGCAAGTATGAATAAATACAATGTGATTTGTTATTCTCAAACCATGAGATGAGGAAAGCATGTTCTAACAAACTCTCCCTTTTGATAATAACAAATCCTCCTTAAAAAGAAAGAAATTATCATTAAGAAAAGTGTTTATAGCAAAGGATAGGCGTGATAGTACGAATATGCTCCCCCTAAAAAGATGCTCCCCAAATATGAGTGCTCTCCCTAAATAAAAGCATCGTATGTATGTTACTTCCCTTAAGTGTGAATTTCTTTCAATGTTATCCCCCCCATTTGATATTATCCAAAGAGGGTGGAGAGAGAGAGAGGGAATGAGAATGACAATGATTTATGACTTAGTGATACTACATGGTGAATGAGTAGAGGATGAAGTTTTGAATAACTTCGATATTCTCCCTCTTTTGTAGGAGATTTTTAGAGTAAGACTGAACTATCATTAGATAAGTAGTCAATACCACTTGTTGTCTAAGAAAGTATTCAGGATTGAGCGTACAAGTAGTAAGGACAGTGTAAAGCATGATTCAAGATAAATAAACATCTTTATAGGAGTTTGAAGCATAGTAAATGACTAAGAGTTTTGTTTTAGTAGAAAATAGATGATTTATCAATTTGAAGGGCAAGATCAAAATATCACTTGTTATCAAAATACAATAGCACTTGTTTAAATAGTAAATAGGCAAGAGTGCGCATACAAGGCGTAGCGGAAGATAAGTTCAAATATAATAAGGACTTTTAAAATAATCATCCTTTTTTGAAATTTGCAAGCATAATAAATAAGAGTGTTAGTTTTTGAAATAAGATGTTTTTAATTTGAAATTCAAGATGTGCTTGCGGCATACAAAAAATAATTCAATCATGATTTTAATTTATCAAGACAAGATAGGAAATTACAATGTTCTAAATTCACAATTCAAGTACACTTATACATTGTAGAGATCATGCAAAGCTATCTAGTGTATTTACGAAAGGATTGTAGAAAAGATATGCAAATATGCATTAAAGTCCAATACTCATGAGTATAAGTTTTATAAGAAATAATGATGTGTACAAGTAGTGTTTTTGATAAGAGTATACCAATGATTTAATCAAAACACATGACATGTATAATGGAATAAACACAATATTATTGAAATGCGTTTTTAGAGTTACTTCCACCCATATAGCTATATTTTATTTCAATGCACATAGAAGTAGTACAACTCCCAAGGTGATCTACACACAAATGCTCATTAAGACTTATCAGGGTGCAAAGTAGTGCTTGGGATTCACAAATATTTTATCTTTTCTTTTATTTATTTGTGATCCAGTGTACAAGAAGAAGTGGTGTATAGAAATAGTTTGCACAAGGCACTTTACAATTCTTTTTCAAGGTGCTCTACCTCATAATGCTCATTAAGACTTATCAGGAGGGTGTTTAGTGCTTGCTGGAGTATTCTTTATCATGTATTCATTTGAATTTTAGTTTGGGACAAAGTTCTCCGAATTCACTTGTTTTTTGCAAACATAGTTTTTAATTTTTGAAACACACTTCTTCAAATATGATTGCATGAAAAAAGATTTTTATGAGGTGTAGGTAAACTAATCACACATCTAATAATGTTAAGTTGTTACACTACAAAATCGTGCAAGAGTAAGATTAAAATCATGTGGATTATCAAAGATGTGAGTGAATAAATCATTATCAAAAATAAAACATTACTCAAACTTAGAGGCATGTTAAACACTTATACACATGATTTCTATAATCAATTTCATTGCACATTACAACATAATTTTCAAGGCATGACACAAAACAATGTTTTAAGATCTTTGAAACAGAGAATTTTCATTGTATTTTAATCTTGAAAAGATAGCACAAATCACACTAGAAAATATGTTAATAAATAGTAATCAGTATTTATAATTTTTTATTTTTAATAAAAAATACAAATTAGTAAACACTCATAAAGAAATAATAAAAAAAGCTTATTTTTGTTCTTTGAAATTTTATTTTGAAATTTTGTATTTGATTTTTAAATGGTCAAATTAAAAAAATAAATTTTTTGATTGATTTTGATTAGTTTTAGATTTTTTTTTGTTTTTAGTATTTAAAGAGTAACAGGAAATTAACATAAGTACAAAACTTTTAAAAATATTTAGTAAACACTGGATTGTAGACTACCGCCAGTGTTAAGAAACTACCGCTGCACGATAGTAACAAAAGTTGTATTTTTCAGAAAAAATGTATGAATTTGAAATTGTTTTGCGTAATTATGTAGGTTCAGTGTAGAGGATATGTATATAAGCAAAGAAATCAGACATGAGTAAACACAATATTTGTGTTTATCATTTTCTAAGATAAGAGGCACTAAGTACCACAAAGAGTTTTGAGTAATTGTGTGAAAGATGCGGAAAAAAGTTTTTTAGCTTAAGGTGTCAAAATACTCTTTCAAGATACTTATGCTTTTCAAAATCATGAAAGTCCAAAGAATATATAGTATGGAAAAAACATAGGATATCATATTTGAGAAAATGATGCATGAGTGCAATGATCATTAAGAGTAAAATAATATTCATGTAGTGTATATAATATGAGTATGTCTAAGATCAAGATACCCTAACTACATGTCTGCACTCTAACCCTATACTAAGTGACAGATATGCATGAGGAGATGGACACATGTCGTAGGTTTGGTTCATAATCTCGTATGCATACAAAAGTAGTTGCTCAACCTAGCACTCTTTCCCCCTAGTGCCTCACAAGGCCCCACTAGAACCCTCCCCGGTTAAGGACAAGACATGACTTAAAGGTTAGGTCTCTAATACACCTAATCCTACACCCTCGCTATTGTGAGACACATAATGTGAGTGAATGATCATGGACATACTCAGCATTTAGTCCTAAATACAAATTTATAGACTATGGCTATATTTTAGAAATTTTTGAAATGAGGATAGTTGATTTAAAACCAAAATAATTTTCATTACTTTCAAATATCATTATTCTATTTTACTTTAACATAGCATGCCATGATATAACTAGCATAGACATTGATTTCTACATAAAGTAAGAGACGGTGCAAGAATGAAAAGTTATGGTAACAAAATGCATTGTTAAGTAAAGATTACAAACATATAATTGATTTGCATGTATTCAACATAAAGTTTCAACCTAAATGTCCATAGACCTAGAATAACATGATTTAGCTTTGTGAGTTATTTTTAAAGAGTATAAGGTTGATTCTAAGGTCTAGACAAGAATAAGATACATGCAAATAAGAGTGAAGCACATTATACACACAATACACCAAATAAAGTAAGAAACTATAATTCCAATAACCATAAGAGCATTCATAATTCCAAGTGTGATAGAAATATGTAATTTTGGATTAATTAATGATGACTAATGATATATGATTAGAGTGAAGTTAAGCCTAGGATATCAGGTTAATCATAACAGATCTTTGAGGTGTATGTGAAGTTCATATTTATCCTTTTTAATTTATTATAATGAAATCTTTTAATATGAATATGTTTTGATGATTTTTTTGAGTTGTTTTGTAAATTTGTTTTTTATTTTTAGAAATTAGCCAAAACATACACAAAAACATCTGAATGTAGAAAATAGTGATACTTAACACAGTAAAATATTTTTTCAAAAGGAGGTACTTTTGAGAAAATTAGGAATATTCAGAAAATATAGATATTGCCGACAATAGTGCTAGCGCTAGGCGGTAGCAAACAGAGATTCGAATTTTCATTTAAAATACATGGGTTTTTAGATTTTTCAATTTTGATTTCTCTTGATTATGCTTTTACATTATAGGGGCTATCACATGCAGCAATGACATTAGAGAAATAATAAAAAAGTTGTGCTTTTAATTTTAGCCTAAGACCCATAAATAGCCTACTTAAATCCATTTTTGAAAATATTAGTTTCGATAATATAACATAACAAATTTATTTTTCAATTTATGATGATAAAATAAGACTTTTATAGCTAATGGATTTAGAAGGAAAAAATTAAAAGAAATGATAAATAGATCACTTGAGAAATGATGACTTTTTATTCAATTTCTTTTAATTTGATTTATTAATGAATTTAGGCATAATGTGTGAAAGTCATATCACAAGTTATATAAAGTTACCAAAGCTTGTTGGGTCAAGAAAAAAACAAAAGAAGACACAAAAATACAAAAAAGGATAAGCATATCATGAACTAGAGTAAAGGTATAAATTTTTTATTTGTTTCTGCTTCATGCAAATGATTGGATACTAATGAATAAGAGATTTAGGTATCCAAAGGGGACCAAGTGGGATGGTTCCTTTGGGTACCCAAATACATCATGTTGTCTTTTGGGGAGATAGTGATGAATGAGTCCTTTCAAGTGGAGTTAGTGTTTCATTTTAACTTTGGGCCTCCATTCAAACCTTGTTTTAATATTGTTTTTAAGAATCAAATTTGCATTGTGATTATTTTTATCTTGAGTATTATTATTGAAAGTATTTTTCATAAGAAATTTGTGCAAATTTAAGTTTAAGATGGGAGAAAAATGATTTTGTAAATGATAGTGATTAAGATTTTGATTTACAAATTCTGTGTTTTTTACTCTCAATATTTGGCTTTGTAACGATATTTATATTCAACTTGCTTTTAGATTTTGCTTGATATTATGAATGTATATTTGTAGAATTTTTCATTATAATTTCCTTAAGCAAGTTGACTTTAGTTTCCAATTCATTATTCTTAATTTTGAGATTATGTCTAGCTTTATTGTAAGCGATTGTGCTATTATTAAGAGTGGTGACAATAGAATCAATATGAGTTTATAATTTTTTCTTAATTCTTCAAATGTTTCATCCATCTCTTTATTTTCAATTATATAACGTTTACACATGACACAATTACTTTTTTAAGATGACTGTTCTAAACACAATCTTTCATTTTGTTCTTCTACAAATAAAATACACTCATTTTCAAGTTTCTTGTATTTTTTTTTAATTCATTATAATCTAGACAAGGTGTAATATTTTCACCTAAAGTGCCATGGGAAAAACTAAATACATTACAATTTGATTTTACGTTAACTTCTGCTTTTAACCTATTACTTTCAAAACCCAATTTGCAATTAGCATTTTTTATTTTTTAATTTTACGTTTTGTATTTTGTAGCAATTGTAATGTAGAAATAGATTTACAAACAAAAAGGGAATTTGATTTTCTTAGAATTCTTTTGGATGAGGCAAGATTTGAGCGTAATGTTCCTACCACCATCTTCCATAGATGAGTTTCCATCTTCCCTTCTCGTTGATGTGTTGTCTTCTTCCATTCCTTTTGATGTGCACTCCATGCCGAGAGAAAAGGAATCATAAGTATTTTCACAGAAATTCCAAATTTCATAAGAAGCAGAAAATGTATAAATGAGTTTGAAAATATTTTGATCAAGCCCGCAAAATAAACTATTCATTGCTTTGGCATTTAAAATCATTTCGTTTCTATTTAACATGCTTGGGGCTTTTCAATAGTAATATTCTAAACTTTTTCATCTAAAGATTTAAGAAAATTTTTCATTAACATATTCCACCCTTTATAATTTTTGCCCATAAATAAAGGTGGTGCTAAAGATTTTTCATTTAATAGAAAATCATCTCCTCTATTGGATGCGAGATCATGAAGCACCATTATTCCAGGTTGTGAAGTCATTTTGGAATAACCTACCTCTGATACCACTTGTTGGATCTGTAGGAGCCTTTAGAGGGGGGTGAATAAGGATTTTAAAACTTGTAAACTTAATTTAGTTTATTCAAATATGTTAGCTGTATTTATGAAGATATTTCAGTTAATACATTGTTGTAAGATTTTTATGAAATTGGGTTGTATTTGGCATGACAAACGTGAACTCTGTTACAACCACCAGCGGCAGTGTTACAGCTCGGCGTTAGTGGCAGAGAATACATTTTCATTTAGATTTCAAAGATTAAAGATTGCATAATGATAATAGTGAAAAGCATATAGTATTATTGCTTTTAGAATCATTAAAAAAATTTATCCCAATAACGCTTGAGATTGAGGAGAATACCTAAAAACCTTTTTGGTTTTCTATACCGACCCTTCTCCCAATGATCGGTTGGCTCTAGCCTATCTCTCCCCATATGAGGCCTTGAGTCGCCCCTAGATCTAACCCTAGACCTAGTCGCCACAACCACACGGTGAATTCTCCCTAGTCCTTACAAGGCCCTAATGGCCAACCACATGGCGAATTCTCCCTAAGCCACTCACAACCTAGTCGCCAACACAGGCAAATTTCTCTACAAATACAAAGGTTAAGAGTTACAATATAAAGTATAAACTTAAAACAAAAACTCCCTCTTATATTGAAATCGAAGAACTTGTCGAAGGTGAGCCGAAGTACTCTTTGATGTTGATGGATACAACCTTCATGTAAGATAAGTGTCATCGATCCTTCTTCGAGTTCCTTGCATTTGTGAACGTTGATCGGAGTTGTCTTGGCTGTAAAGAGGAGGCTCTCACAAATTTTGGAGTTCTGGCATAGATGCGTTGTCCAATCAACAAATCAGCAAATCAAAATGGAGGCCACCACTCTTTAAATAGACTCGGATCCTAGCGCCAGTGGTAGTGCTACCACCGGGAGGTAGCATCTTTAGGAAACAAGCTGGGGCGCAGATCGAGCCATTTTTGGCAACCTTCTGGCTCCAAAGTTGGTATACCCTCCAACCGCGTCGCGGTAATGATAACGCAGTGCGTTATCTAGATATCTTTCCCAGCTGTCAGATCTCCTTCCTTTTCTGCTCCTCAATTATCATCAAGTTCGCGGGACTTCAAAAAAATACCGTCGGGCGTTAGCCATAAAGCTCCGCGGTAAGAGTTGCCATATTCAGTCTTGACGATCTTCCTTTCTCGATGAATGTTTCCTTTTCGATGAAGTTTCCAAATCTACGCACGCTATCACCAGCGATTATGTTAGCATACCATGCTAGCACCAGAGCTTTAATATGGAAGGGAATTTGTCATCTTTCTTTCTCAAACTTATAGGGAAATGAGAACGAAAGATCCTACACACTATAAACACATGGCAAGTATGATCAAATACAACGGGATTTATTATTCTCAAACCAAGAGATGTGGAAAGCATGTTCCAACATCTAGGGCATCAAATGCGCAGCAGAACTTTTTGAGAAACCCAATGAAATTAATCTTGCAAAAAATAATAAATCAAGAAGAAGAAGATTGTACCTGCGTAGGAATCAAATTCCGAGAAAAAGAAATGATGTTTGTGTAATCAAACATAGAACTAGGTCCACATCTCTAGGAGTATCCACACAAATGCCAGAAATGCCACACCAATTATCTAATGAAAATGGGCTGCCGGATTCATTTCAAGAAGAGGAATTGCTGCCGGATTTTAGTCTCATGAAAGATATACGCATCTGTGCTTTCAGAAAGCAGCAACGTAAAGGTATAACATCCTCATTCCAACTACATCCCTTGTGTGTGTTAGGGCATGACATGTGGCATGACATGTGAGTAAGGGCAAGTAGGTGACCCTAGGTTTCAATAAGACAAGGTTACCACACCTAGTGCACCCAAAGGGGCACAAGTCAACTCAGGTCAATTCACTTCAAATTGAACTCACGTGCCCAAATTGACTATATGACCACATCCTTAACCCTAAGGGGGAGACAATTGACCATATACCACATTAATTGGTCAACCGAATTGGCCAAACTAATTAAAGTCAAACTTAGGTCAAACTAGCTCAATTAACCCTAATATGGCTCAATTGGACTTCAATTGACCAAATTTGCCTCACTAAAACTCTCCAAATCAATAAGGGATACCATTAGGTCAACAATAATCAAGGGGGCTCAAATAATTTCATGAAATTGACTAAAGTCAACATTAGGTCAACTTAGGTCAAATCTACCCTTAATGGGTCAATTAGCCCAAACTTGATCTCACCATGGCCCAATCAACAATGGATGGTTTCATAGAACCCATGAACATCATATGGGTGAGACATCTTATCAATTTGACCAAGTTAGCCCTAAAGTCAACAATGGTCAAATATTGACCTAAATGAGAAATTAAGAGACCTAGCCCATTTCCAAAGGGCCAAAGCCCTCAATCCAAGCCCATTCCAGAGATTAGGGGATAAGGACATCAAAAGCCCTCTATTTTTGGCAGCTATCAACATGCAAGGCGGGGGGGGGGGGGGGGGGGGGGGGGAATAAGGGACTTTTGGCCATGGGAGAAAAGAGAAAGGGGGATTTGTGGAATGGAGGCCACTTGGTTCTTCATTCCTTCTCCCAAGATCAGATCTTAACTCCCATAAGCCTTTCCAATCGATTCCAAAGCAATGGTTGCCAGGAGGAAGTATTAGAGCTTGAATTGGGGCTCGACTGAGAAAGCCTTGATGACATTCTCTCTTTATGCTTCCACCAACCCCAATTAACCCTCCAGTTAGCTTCAAAAGGTGGAGAGCAGTCAAAATCAAGCTTTGAACTAAAGCTTTTGGTAGAGACGAGCAAAATCGGAAAGGGGGCTTGGGGAAAGTGGCCAGCCATGTCACCTAGAGGAATCAACCGATTTTTAGCTTAATCCAATGTTTGTTTCTCCTCCTCTCCCTCATTGCTAGCTTCTTAGATCATTAGGGATTTGATATGAGCTCAAGAGAGCATTGATCAAGGAAAATCCAAATTGGATTTTAACCAATTTTTTCCCTTGTGGCATTTCCTGTAGCAGTGGTTTCCGGCCAGCAATTCGCCGCCAGTCAATAGACATCACCTCAATGGAGGTGGTGGTGGTGGTGGTCGAAAATGGAGTGGAGGAGTTGGCCGGGAATAGCCCCGCAAAGTGGCCCAGCTCGGGTTGTTCACAGTCGTAGGCCGTAGACTGGACGAGGAGGCCAAGAGTTACATTTTCATATTAAACACTTTTTCTGATTCAGCTCCAATATTTTTCTACAATTTTTTCCACCTACAGCCAGATGTAGGTCTAATATCATATTAACATTTAAAAAGAAAAATCCAGAATTTAAATTTAATGGACGACCGAGATTTCGTCTCTCCCAAATGGCCAACATCAATGACCTCATCTCCCTGGGCTGAATTTGGCTCCAAATTTCGGCCAACTCCGGCCAATTCTGGCAAAACCCCCAAGCCACCCCCTCCGGCTGAGGTTTGGATATCGAACGGTGGTGAGAACTCGGTCTGAGGTGGCCAGAGTAGCTCTCCCGCTATTTTCATTTTTGAGCTCGAACACAACAAAAGTTAAATGGTCCGCTATTTTCATTTTCGAGCTCGAACACAACAAAAGTTAAATGGTAATCCACCATTTCTTCACTGATTTTCAAAAGGGAATATAGAAGAGTCTAGCACACATGGAGGAGAGAGGGAAATCGACCTGTGATCGGGTGTTAGATCGGGTATTCCTCTTGGGGGCCAGTTTTTGTTTTCCGGTGAGCTCCTTGTGATTCCCCTCCGAATAAGCTCGAAATCTCCAATTGACTAAGGGTTTATTCTACTAAGGGGAATCTGAGAGTGATGGTGAGGTTTTATCGCTCTGGGGGAGGCTATTTCTTCGGTAGCCAGTAAGGGGTGATTTTGGCAAGGTTGCCACATCCTATCCGGCCAATGCCAGAGCTCCAGCTCATACGGAATTAACTCCCTGAGATGAGGGGAGGAACTTAGGTTCAAAATTGAATTCAATTTAGGCTCCCCCATGGGCTGTTATTATTGGGTGTTCGACAAGCTCTCTTGAGTCCCTCCTCCCCCCTTTCACCAGCTGTCAACTCAGCATTTTTTGTTGGGGTTTCAATGTGGGGGCTGAGAGCAGCCTTAGGAGAGGGAAATTGGGTGCCATGTTGAACCCATCCCCAATCTTATCCACTTGGTCTCCTATTGGTGGTTGACGGCCTCTCTTCGTATGGTATCCCTTGATTCATCAACCTAAGGGATACATGGGCCTTGTTAGGGCTTTTTATTTGGGCTTGAGCTCAATTTAGTTGAGTCTTGGGCTCACTTAATCAAAGTAGCCCAATTTAGGTTTTTAGGTCAAGGTTGATCCTGGGTCAACCATGGTGAGCGCAGGGGGGAGTCACATTAGTGACATTGGGTCCATGGAAACATATTGGGGTGACTTTAGGCTTGTTGAAGCCATTTGGAACCCTTTTGACCTATTTAGGTCAAATTGGGTTAAGTGAGTTAAGGGATGACTTGACCCAAACCCTAGCCTTGACTTGACCCCTTAGTGTTATTTATGACTCATTGGGTTCCCTAAGGGGTTATGGTTGTCATGGTTTGGTCATTTGTCACCTTGTGGTCTGTTTGACCAAGCCTAGGCTAGCTGACCAAAAGTGGCTAAATGCGCACCAATGTGCTTTTTCACCTATTCACCAAGGTTTCTAGAGCTCTTTTTGTGTAGCCTAACCCTTTTTCATGACCCTGGTCATGACAAAAATCATCTTAGTGGTCTAGTGGTTCTAGGGATGCTACAACTCCCAATCCATAAAGAAAAAATTTTGTCCCTGAAATTATTATTGGGTTCACGGGGTTCTTACATAAGGTAGACAATTATAAAGCATTTATGCTAATTAAAATTGTTCCTGGCGCGAAGAGTCCCGGGTATTGCTGCTGCATCAGGTCCAGAGGCTCCCTAGTGTGCACTTCTAGTCCATGATTCGACCAAAGGACCTTCACCAGCGGGACCTTCTTCCGCCGCAGGATGCGGACGACAGTGTAATCAATCCAAATTTTCTCCAAACGGACTGTATGATCGGATGCTATCAGGCCCGTCATGGTAGTGATATGTTGCTCTGGACAAATTGGAGCCCACCTAAGGGAGGAGACGTGAAAAACATCGTAAAATCCAGCCAATTCTGGAGCAGCTCCAGTTTATAAGCTAAGGGGCTGATTTGCTCCAGGATCCTATAGAGCCTCATGTATCTCGGACTGAGCTTCTTTAGTCTCCGCACCCGTGAGACTCCATGCATCAGACATATTTTCAGAAACACCTTGTCTCCTGCCTGGAATTCCACCTTGCGATGTCGAGCGTCGTAATATTTAGAAAGTCTACTCTATGCTTCCAATATCTGATCCCGTATCAGTCGTATCTGGGCATCCGTGTCCTCTATATATTCTAACCCAGCACCTTTGGGTCCTCATACTGAATCCATGAAAGCAGAGTCCTACACTTCCTTCCATAAAGGGCTTAGCAGGGAGCCATGCCAATGCTAGACTACTTGCTATTATTGTAGGAGAATTCAATGAGTGACAACAGTCTCTCCCACGATTCCCCACTATCTAAGATGCATAATCCTAATAGATCTTCCATCGTCTGGATAGTGCATTCCGTTTGACCATTGGTCTATGGCTGAAAAGCTGCAATGAACATTAATTGTGACCCTAGATATGCATGGACAGCCTTCCACTCCCTTGATGTAAACCATCCATCTCGATCTAACATGATCGATCTAGGTACTCCATGGTATCTGATGAATTGCTCCACAAAAAATCAAACCAGAACACAGACGGGAGCACCCTTCCTGACTGGGATGAACCTAACAACCTTTGTCAGTCTGTCCATAATAACCCAAATGGAGTTATGCCTGGAGCTGGAGCGGGGTAACCCATGTATAAAGTCTATGGAGATTTCCTCAAACTTCCACTCTGGCACCGGTAATGGTGGCAATACCCTCTCGGGCTCTTGCATTTGGCCTTCATCGGTTGGCATGCATTGCAATGAGTCATGAAATGGATGATTTCCTTCTTCATTCATGAGCAATACATCGTTCTCCTTAGGTCCACATTCATTTTTATGATCCCGGGATGCACTGAGTATTTAATACAATGTGCTTCTGTCAGGATATCTTCCCAGATATAGTCTCCTGCTTGTATGTAAATTCAGCCTCGGAAGTGTACGAGATCATCTTTCAATGAATAATCCACAGTGATGCCTGACTCTAATGCCTTAAAAACTAGTTTGAATTCTGCATTATGTTTTTGGGCAACCTTGATTCGATCTTGGATATCACAGACAAAGCTCATTGAGGCTAGATACTCCTTATAGACCTCGGAGTCGTCCTTGGATACCAGTGTGATATGCATGTCTTCTAGCATCTACACCAGCTCCATGGCCATCAACTGTGATTTTGCATTAAACGTGCTAGCCCTTCCGCTGAGTGCATCCGCTTCTATGTTCGCCTTCCCTGGGTGCTAGTGCTACTTCAACTGTCGAGAAGCGTAAGCTATTGGAACCTTAGTTTTTGATTTGAGTCGTGATCCATATTTACATTCATTCTGTGATCGATCAAATCCCATTAAGATAGAAGGCTGAGAAAAATATATATATATAAATAATATACAGGAGAAAATAATATATATATATAAGTAATAAAAGATCTCTGTGTTTGATGAACGACGCTCTACGGTCGACAAATTATATTCATTCTGCGGTCGACGAAATCCAGCCCGTCTTAGCGGTCGACGAAATCCAGCCCGTCTCAGTGGTCGACGAAATCCAGCCCGTCTCAGTGGTCGACGAAATCCAGCCCGTCTCAGCGGTCGACAAAAAGCTGCGTTCGACGATCTCAAGTTTGCGTTCGATGAATCTTCAACAGAAGCTCAGAACGGCGAATTCAATTCTCAGATCGATGAACTTGAAGCTGAGCTCGACGAATTTCTATCAGCTTTATAATTTAGAGATTCTCAGCTCGACTAATATTCTCAGCAATATTCTGATTTAATTCTATTTATATATTGCTGCCCGTCTTTTCTTTATAAATTAATATTATAGCCGTTGCAGACAATAAATATTATAGCCATTGCAGAAAAGCCAAAGACGACAATTTATCTTCTCTAGGAATCTAGGAAATTAAAGAGTCATTATCTATTTCCTCTCTTGTCGGGCAAGAATTAAAATCAGCCTGAAAGCCTTCTTCAGATTATATATACAAAAAGAAGAGCAGAGAAGAAGAAGGAGAAAATATATACAAGATAAGAGAAATACATAGAAGTACAGTAAAGCAGAGGAAGAAGAAGATATACAGAGTTCTTAATAAGAACAATATATTTTATATCTTGTTTTGCTAACTTTTCTCTACAGATCATCTTTACACTGAGACACCTATCTAGATCATTTGCTCGGGGATCTTAACTGCAGAAGAAGAAAAGAGTTACAACATCCAAAAGAAGAAGCTTCCTCACCTGAACATCAACACTAATCAAATCAGGGGGAGCTCTTCAACATCATCAAGATCCGCTCTCAACAACACCATCTGGATCTCTAGAGTCTTCTCAAGAAAAGAGAAGAACAACATATTCTTTTCCCTTTCCATCTTGTAAAGGGTTATAACTCCCTTCAAAAGTTACAGACATTGGTTGCAGGGCACCTGATCAAAAACATGTAGTTGGGTTAGAGCACCTGATCAAAAGATCACTTGGTGTGTGGACACCTGATCAAAACTCACTTGGTGGTAGGGCACCTAATCGAAAACCTGTAGTGGATTCCTACCAAGTGTGGTAGAAGAGTAGACGTACCCAGGTTTAGTGGGCAAATATTATATTTCTTTGTGTCGTCTGTAATGCTTGTCTATTTTCTGTGATGTGCTGTGTGCTGTGATCTTTTTATGTTTGTTTTTCATAACTCACTTAACTACACATATTTATATATCACTATTTTTGAATAACCCCAAAAGTTTTAATTTAAGAACTAACCTCACTTTCATAAGCAATCACATGTTCGTGTTGCATAAGGATAGAACCCATGCCATGATATGATGTGTAGATGTATACTTGGAATCCCTCCTTCCTAGATGGAAGTGCAAGGATTGGGGCGGAGGTGAGTCAATATTTTAGTTCCTGAAAGGCAGCCTCACATCGTGGTGTCCACATGAACGACACATCCTTCTTTGTAAATGTTGTAAGGGGAAGGAAAATCTAGGAGAATACCTCTACGAACTTCCAGTAGTAGCCGACAAGTCCTACGAAACTTCTTATATCAGAAGCCATCTTCAGCCGGCGCCAGTATCGTACTGCCTGAATCTTTGTCGTATCTTCTGATAATCCTGCCCCATTGATGATATGTCCCAGAAAGGCTACTTCCTTGAGCCAAAATTGAAACTTACTAAATTTGGCATACAACCTATGCTCTCGAAGCCTCTCCAATATGAGTGCTAGATGCTGAGTATGTTCTTCCTCAGTTCTTGAATATATAAGAATATCATCTATGAATACTATAATGAAGACGTCAAGATAGGACTCGAATACGTGGTTAATCAGACTCATGAATGCGGAGAAAGCATTCGTGAGCCCAAATGGCATTACCGTGAATTCGTAAAGACCATAATGACTACTGAATGATGTCTTCGGAATATCTTCCTCCTGGATTGGGAGTTGGTAGTATCCTGATCTCAAGTCTAGCTTTGAGAACCAGTGCACTCCTTCGAGTTGATCAAATAGCTCGTCTATTCTTGGCAAGGGGTATGTGTTTCACAGCGTCAGACTTTTCAGCTCCCAATATTCAATATACAGCCTGAGGGACCCATCCTTCTTCTTTACGAACAACATCGGGGCTTCCCACTGTGATGAGCTTGGCCTAACGAATCCTGCTTCCACTAATTCTTGCAGTTGCCTTCTGAACTCTATCCTTCAGAGCCGTCCGATATGGAGCTCTAGATACTGGTCTTTCTCCCGGTACCAACTTAATTTGGAAATCTTTCTCCCTATGTAGTGGTAACTTGGGTAGATTCTCCGAAAACACGTCAGGAAAATCACGAACAACAGGAATATTGGTTAGATAAGCTTCCAATTCCATGAACTCGAAGAATATCATATAAACTACGTCCCCCTGTAGGTGGGCTTTGACGGCCTGAATAGAAGATAGTAAATAATAGTAAACCAGGATAATACCTTTGAAGGTCACGTAGGTGTTATTGTATCTTAACATGATCTTCCTTACTCGACAATCAATCTGGGCATGGTTCCACGTGAGCCATGTCATCACCAAGACATGATCGAAGTACGACATCTTCAAGATTGTTGTCGGAGCCTCGAGTGATAGGACTTCAATGGTCACCTTCAGAAGGCATTTTGCTGCGATTCAATCTCGGACCCATTGGGAAGACACACTCTCTTGGTGACTCCCGTATAGTATTGAACCTAGTCTAAGTCCTGGATGAAGTCATCCGAGACAAAGTTATATGATTACCCCGTGTCGAATAGGGTATGGGCAGGCATGCCGCATACAATTACTATTCCTTAATTTATTGTATAGTTTTAGGAGGCTAAGTTTATCTACTTCTAGCAGTTCAATATCAAATCTACAATCTAAGAATTGAAAAGAATTCATAATACTGGCATACCTGCTATGACCCTTTACGGATTTCGGGGTTGTGCAAGATCCATGGCGTACATCTGATCTCTAGCCAGTCTGCGATCTACTCTGTGGAATATTCCTCCTTGTCCACATCATCGGCCTCGACACCTAAACTGCTGAGCAGGTGGTGGTTAAGATCTCTAAGGTTAGTTGATATGAATGTGCCCAGTCGATGGCAGTGGTAGCGCAACTGAGGGGAGGTGCTCTTCCACCTTGTCTTGGTGGCTCCTAAATCTGTAGAAGTTGAGGGGCTAGCACTGTCAGAGGCCTCTACTCCTGTCTAAAGTTGGGACGGGGTCGCCCCCCGTGCCTCATATGTTGGATGAATTTGCCCCTCTGGTGTCCCCTGCCAACAATTACTGCATCGTGTGCTGGCCTTTTCCCTCTATTCCTCACCATCATGTGGTCCATCTCCAGCTTCTTTGCTGCTTCGATAATCCGTGCTAGGATGGAATCTGCTATGTATAGTAAGGCTTGCCTCAGGTCATCACGGAGGCCCTTGTAGAACCTCTTGGCTTAGCTAGAGTCATCCAGCTGGTGGGAAGCGGCGAAGCGATCCATATGAGAGAATCCCCGCTGGTACTACAACACTGAATGACTTCCCTGCTTCAGGTGCAGGAACCGCTCTTCCAGTTCATCTCTGGTTGTCTGTGGTACAAAATGTTCTAACATCACTTCCTTGAACTCTTCCCAGGTGATGTCTGTTGGACATGTGTGTCACATCCCTTTGTTTGAGAATAACAAATCCCATATTGTATTTGATATTGCTTGTAGTGTGTTTATAGTGTGCATGAACTATAGGTGCAATACTCCACAGGTATAAAGCAGCTTGGAACAATTTTTTGAAAGGAGCAGCGCTACCGCCAGCGCTATCGCTAACGCCAGCACTACCGCCAGCGCTATCGATACCGCCAGGCGCTATCTCCAGTTTGTGCACAGCGATGGTTTCGCAACCGCTACCGCCAGCGCTATCGCTACCGCCAAGCGATATCTCCAGTTCGTGCACAGCGCAATGCCGCCGATGGTTTCGCAACTGCTCCACACGAACGCTACCGCAGGCACTAGCCACTACCGCAGGCGCTAGCTCCAAGTTCTATAAATTGGGGCTTTGCTTCTCGTTTTGGTTATCCATCCCAGAGAGGTTGCTTGTGCCACAATTCCAGTGTTGTTATGCTGCCGAAGATGGATCTCCCATAAAAACCTTAAGGAGAATTCTGGAGGAGGACTACGTCACGCTACATCGCTTCTACCTCGCTTATGCTACAGCCATCCTTCATCCTCGACTCCAGAGATCTCATATAGGGAGTTTTATTATTGTTTTTCATTATTTCCATTCCATACTTTCTTTGTAACCGTTTAGTTAATTTGCCTTGTGTTGGCGACTAGGTCTAGGTAGGACTTAGGGGGAAATTCTCCTTGTGTTGGTGACTAGTTCTAGGTGATTAGATCTAGGGGGGCTCGAGGCCATATCCGGAGAAGGATTGGCTAGAGCGGCTTGAGGCCTTATCCGGGGAAGGATAGGCTAAAGCCAACTGGTTCGTGGGGATACGAGTTGGTATAGAAAAGGAAAAGATATTTTCATTTGTACGCCTCCGATTTCTAGCGATAAAGAAATCAAATTTATGTAAACACCCTTTTTATATAAATACAATCATGTCTCTATTTGTGTTTACTTGATTTCTCTCTTTTGGCGTTATCTCTAAAATATTGGTTACAAAGCTTTCAATTCAAATCACTTTATCTAAATTGATTATCTTAATCTATTTCATCATATAACAATTTAGTACTTATTTCTAAATCCTAAACTTGCAAATTATGATATTTTCTTCCTTTAGCTAAATTGTTATTTTGTGTTCTAATATTACTTTAAACAATTTAGTAATTTCCATAAAATTATAAAAAGATTTTTATTCCCTTATTCACCCCCCCCCCCCCCCTCTAAGGGCGCCGTAAGATCCAACAAGTGGTATCAGAGGTAGGTTATTCCAAACGGTTTAAAAACCAGGAATAATGGCGTCTCATGATCTCGCTTCTACTTGTAAGGGAAACTTTCCTATAAATGAAAAATCTTTAGCACCACCTTTATTTGAAGGCAAAAATTATAATGGGTGGAAATTTCTTATGGAAAGATTTCTTCAATCTTTGGATATTAAAGTATGGAATATTACATTTAAAATGCCCCCAAGTATTTTAAATAAAAATGAAATGTTTTTAAATGCCAAATCTATGAATAGTCTATATTGTGCATTAGATCAAAATATTTTCAAACTTATTTATACACTTCCTACTGCTTATGAAGTTTGGAAATTTATTGAGAATACTTATAATCTTCCTTCCACAGATGATGAACAAGAGGAATTCCTTATGGATCCAAGAGAAGAAATCGACAAGGACTCACTCTTGGAGGATGATAAATCTAAGAGTGAAATCGACGAGTAATTCCTTATGGATCCAAGAGAAGAAATCGATGAGGACTCATGCTTGGAGGAAGAAAAATACAACGTCACAATATTGGACTCATTTGTTGGCAACACATCAAGCAAAAGAGAAGACGGAAACCATAGCAATGTAAGAAAATCAAAAACTTCTCTTTTTGTAACAAATTCCATTTCTAAATCTCGTATGCTTAAATTTGCTAAACGTAAAATTTTAAAGTTAAAAATTGCTAATTCCAAATTACGTTTTGAAAATAAATCTTTAAAAGCAAACGATAAAGTAGAAACAAATATTGATGTGTTAAATTCTATTTCATGCTCTTTAGTTACAATTCCTACTCCTTGTTTTGATTGCAATTTATTTAAAGAAAAAATCAAGGAAATTGAAAAAGGGCTCTTAATTTCTAAAAGGCATAATGAAAAATTGATAATTGAAAATGATGCTTTAACTTATAAGTTAATACAATTAAAATCTTTTGTTGAAAAATTTCAAATGTCATGTAATGAATTTCATCATAAGATTTTGAATAACAAGGATAAATTAACTTACAAAATCATTTCTAAAAAGGACCATTTTCACACATTAAATCAAAAGGAGTTTAGTTTCAAAAAGAATTATGATCCTCACAAAATTCTTAAGAGTCACTATTATAGGTCTCAATATATTTTCAATCATGATTCATATTTAAAAACTCCTTTTCATGAAAATCAAAATTCAAAATATTATCCTAAGAGTATGTCTATAAGAAAGAGTGGAAATGGAAATCATCGAAATTATAATCAATCTTTTAAAACATATTGTAACCCACTCTTTGAACAATCACTTCTAATTAAAGACAGTCACCCTTATAAAATTTCAAAGAATCCATATAATGAAAATCATTATGATTATCAACATCAATTTATTTGGAAAAATAATTTGAATAAACATAAATCACAAATGAATTATTTTTCAAGCAAATATAATCATATTAAAAAGTCATATAATCTTATTATGAATTTAAAATATAAACCACCAAGGTATGAATTGAGACCCTTAAATAAAAATGATACATCAACTTTAATAGAAAAGGCCCATTTACCCTTGTCTCTTAAAAGGTCGTCATGTCATGTTTGGGTGCCCAAAGGAACCATTACACATGGTCAACTTTGGATACCTAAATCTCTTATTCATTAGTATCCTATCATTTGCATGAAGTAGAAACAAATAAAAATGAAATATCACTAATCTACTTCATGATTTGCTTATTATCTCTTTTCTTTTGTTTACTTTATATTTTTTTAAAACAAACATGCTATGATCACTTTATATATCATGAAATATGACTTTCATATATTAAGCCTAATGTTTATCAAATCAAATTTGAATTAAAATTGAACATTAAGTCATATATTTTTCAAAGTGATCTATCTCTCATCTTAAATTGTTTAAATATATCCTTTTAAATCCTTTGCCCATCAATGTATTGAATTAACATTATCATTTGAATACTTGGCCATCAATGTCTTGAATTAACATTATCATTTGAATAATTTTTTTAGAAAAAATTATGGATTTAAATGGTTTATTAAAGGGCTTAAGCTAAAAATCAAAATGCGCAACGTTTTGATTATTTTTCTATTTGTTGCATTTGATAGCCCTTATAATGAAAAATATTATCAAATAAAATCAAAAACAAAAATTCATATAAACGCATGTTTAATCTTTCAAAAATGCAAGTTTACAATCAAAACTTCAAACATCCATATCTTTTGATAGCCCTTATAATGAAAAATATTATCAAATAAAATCAAAAACAAAAATTCATATAAACGCATGTTTAATCTTTCAAAAATGCAAGTTTACAATCAAAACTTCAAACATCCATATCTTTTGATAGCCCTTATAATGAAAAATATTATCAAATAAAATCAAAAACAAAAATTCATATAAACGCATGTTTAATCTTTCAAAAATGCAAGTTTACAATCAAAACTTCAAACATCCATATCTTTTGATTCGCTCGCCTGATTTTCGCGTTTAATATATTTTCGAAAAGAGCACAAAAATCTCCATCCAACGACAAACTAGGCTTGCTCATTTGAGTTCTTTTGGTGCTGTCAACTTGCCCAATTTCAACTCCATTTTAAAAGATATCTTAGTTTGCTTGATTTAGAAATTTCTGTGTTTATGGATTTTTCATCACATGCTATCCTTAGTATAATTATTTCATATATTAATTTAAATATTATGTGTGTGATGTGTGTCACCAATGTTTGCATGTAATTTAGACCTTAGAATCATCTTGTATCATTAAGATCAAATCAAAAGATTAATCATTTCATTCTAGGTCTAAAGAAAATTAATTGGAAAACTTCTCATATTACATGCAACATTATCTCCATTAATCCTATGTAATAACATTGCATTCAAACTCATCATTATAGCATCACTTCTTGGTCTATGATTATAAATTTATATGCTAGGTATAACACTTACAATGTTACTTAAATTTGATGATAACTATGTGATTTGAAATTATATAGAATACTAAAATTCCAACAAACACATAGTTTATGGATTAATCATTAGAATATATATATATGAATATTATATAATAAATCATATATTATCATGCAAAACCAAAGATCAATAGATTCGATTAATGAATGCAAATTTTATTAAAAATTTCAAAACATTATATATTTGATCTTTGTCTTTGATATGACTACATGATCATCATTTTTCTATACTTACAATTCAATCATGTTCTTTCAAAAGAAAATCTCCAAATCATATTATCATAAGTTTAGAAGAATTAGAAGTTACGTACATCATGATGATCTAACATTTACTCTATGCAAAATCTCTATAATCATAAATCATAATTCATGTTCTATCAAGAAAAATCTCAAAACAAGAATATCACCTAGGAATTATAAATCTTATGATACAAATATGAATATTGTTTATCTTTGCATTAGTTGGTGTATGGATATGATTTGATATTGATTGCATGTATCTCACATTTATATAGATTCTAGAATCAACTTTGGAATAATAAAGATACATCAAACTTAATCATCACAACATTCTAGATCTATAATTTGAAACTCCATTTTGGAATACATGCAATATTAGTATAAATCTTATGACATGACATTTAACCCAAAACTCATCATTCTAGCATTGTCACTTATTGAATACTAGTAATTGTGCTAGTTATCTCATATCGTCATCTCATAATAGTAAAAAAGCTATGCGGATTTATATAACTCATCACATTAAACAAAACCCATAGTTTATAAAACAACCCATAAATTTAAAAGCATAGGTTGTCCAAAAGATTATTTCACCTATGACTTCATATCTCACAATAGCGGGGGCGTAGGGTTGTATATATTAGAGACCTAACCTTTAAGTCATGTCTTGTCCTTAACCGGGGAGGGTTCCAGTGGGGCCTTGCGAGGCACTAGAGGGAAAGAGTGCTAGGTTGAGCGTTCTCTAGTGTGTGCATATGGGATTAACACCCCAACCTACGGCATGTGTGCAGCTCCTCATGCCCATCCGTCACTTAGTACGGGGCTAGGGTGTAGACTTTTAGTCGGGGTAGTCTTTAATCTTAGGACGTACTTATATTACTCTTTGCATGATCATTTTATTTACTTATCACTTAAATCATGCATATTTGGGGTTGTTTAATAAA
Source organism: Dactylorhiza incarnata (assembly GCA_033032865.1). Classification (NCBI taxonomy): domain Eukaryota; kingdom Viridiplantae; phylum Streptophyta; class Magnoliopsida; order Asparagales; family Orchidaceae; genus Dactylorhiza; species Dactylorhiza incarnata. Next base: position 3,284,539 of record JAWHQI010000037.1, on the reverse strand, counting down.
AAATGTCCTCTTGTGTTTGCATAATTTATCCTTTTGAGCTTAAATGTTTTTGTAAAACCCATGAATTTGAAAAAGCCAAAGTTTCATGCAAATTTGATCCACCTAGAGATCTCCAAAAATTCTGAAATTACAGCATGGAACTACTCTAAGGACACTTAATCAATATCAAAAATAAAAAATTTAAAATTCCTAAAAAATCGTGTACTGTTTGCCGCGCTATCACTAGCGTCGGCGCTAGCGTGAGTGTCTGAGTTTTCTGGGTTTTAAAATTTCTAAAAAGCATTAAAAATATTTTAGTCTATATGTACTACTTTGTTTTGTATTTCTTACATTTGGTATTTTTATTTTTCACATTATGAAAAATCAACTACAAAAATTCAAAATTCAAAAATACAAAAATATGTTTTTGTTATTTGTGTTTTATTCATTCTATGAAAAATCAACTATAAAAGTTCAAAATCTAAAAATACAAAAATATGTTTTTGTTATTTGTGTTTTTATCCATATTTTGAATAATGATACATTTCACTCACTTATTTTGGTAATCAACATGTGTGTCTAAATCTAAAAATGCTTGCTTGTGTATTGTATTTGTACAATGAATTAAAACTTGCATAAGTTTATTGCCTACACTACATTTGAATTGCACTTATGAAATTTAGAAAAGTGGTTAAGTTTACAAGTTGGGTTTGCAAAACAAGTGTATTCGGAGAATGTTGTCTCACAAATATGAACAAAAAATTATATATATGTAGACAAATATAACTCCACCAAGCACTACTTGAACCTCCTGATAAGTCTTCATAAGCATTGTGAGGTTGAGCACCTTGGAAAGAATAGTAAAGGTACTTGTGCAAACCTTAGTTATTACACCACTTTGTTAAAAATTATGTGCATTAAAAGTGTGTGAAAGTAATTTACTTGTGTTTTATTGTGCATTTTACTTTACATATGTCTTGTATTTTGGTGATTTAAATCAATTGTTAACATTGCCCAAAATACACTTATGTGCACATCATTATCTTTCATAACACTTCTTCTCATGAGTATTGGATTCTAATGCTTTATCTATACTACTCTTTAAATAAAAAATGCACTAGATAACCTAGCATGACCTCTACAATGTTTTGGTATCTCTTGAACTTAAAATTAAGTAACATTGTAGTATAATCTCTCTTTGATATAATCATTTCATGCTTGGTATCTTTATGAAAAACTTTGAGATTTCTAAAAGGTTAAAACATCTTTCAATTTTGAACTAAAACTCATATTTTTACTTATGCTTTTCATGCTCACAAAAAGATGTTTATTATAATCTTCCGCTTGCTTACAACTATTATCTTTTTATTTAAAATCTCTTATATATGCTATGCTTAAACTCTTTATCATTATTTATATTTCGAAAAGCTCGATCATGATATATAAATGCCTCCTTACTATACTCACCCAACCATCATTTGATAATACCTAAAGGGGGAGATTAATTGAAGAAATCTATATAGGAGAAATATATATAAATAAGGGGAGACTAATTCATGAAATCTATCATTTAGGGGGAGTAACACATAAATTGTATTTATGTAGGGGGAGCATTAAGATAAGGGGAGTATGCACATTATCATGCATATCAATTTACTATAGTTGCACTTTTATCTTGCTTATCTTATCTATAAACACTATTGTTGATTTCTTGCTTAGAGGATTTGTTATTATCAAAAGGGGGAGATTGTTGGACATGTGTGTCACATCCCTTTGTTTGAGAATAACAAATCCCATATTGTATTTGATATTGCTTGTAGTGTGTTTATAAAAAGTGCAGGAACTATAGGTTCATTACTCCACAGATATAAAGCAGCTTGGAACAATTTTTTGAAAGGAGCAGCGCTACCGCCAGTGCTATCGCTAACGCCAGCACTACCTCCAGCACTATCGATACCGCCAGGCGCTATCTCCTGTTTGTGCACAACGACGGTTTCGCAACCGCTACCGCTTCCGCTACCGCCAGCGCTACCGCTACCGCCAGCGGTAGTGGCTAGCACCAGGCGCTATCTCCAGTTCGTGCACAGCGCCACGCCGCCGATGGTTTCGCAACCGCTCCACACTAACACTACCGCAGGCGCTAGCCACTACCACAGGCGCTATCTCCAAGTTCTATAAATTGGAAATTTGCTTCTCATTTTGGTTATCCATCCCAGAGAGGTTGCTTGTGCCATAATTCCAGTGCTGTTATGCTGCCGAAGATAGATCTCCCACAAAAAGCTTAATGATAATTCTGGAGGAGGACTACGTCATGCTACATCCAAAGGACGATCGCTTCTACCTCGCTTATGCTACAGCGATCCTTCATCCTCGACTCCAGAGATCTCATATAGGGAGTTTTATTATTGTTTTTCATTATTTCCATTCCATACTTTCTTTGTAACCGTTTAGTTAATTCGCCTTGTGTTGGTGACTAGGTCTGGGTTAGACTTAGGGGGAAATTCGCTTTGTGTTGGCGACTAGTTCTAGGTGATTAGATCTAGGGGGGCTCGAGGCCATATCCGAGGAAGGATTGGCTAGAGCGGCTTGAGGCTTTATCTTGGGAAGGATAGGCTAAAGCCTACCGGTTCGTGGGGATATGAGTCAGTATAGAAAAGGAAAAGATATTTTCATTTGTACGCCTCCGATTTCTAGCGATATAGAAATCAAATTTATGTAAACACCCTTTTTATATAAATACAATCATGTCTCTATTTGTGTTTACTTGATTTCTCTCTTTTGGCGTTATCTCTAAAATATTGGTTACAAAGCTTTCAATTCAAATCACTTTGTCTAAATTGTTTATCTTAATCTATTTCATCATATAACAATTTAGCACTTCTTTCTAAATCCTAAACTTGCAAATTATGATATTTTCTTCCTTTAGCTAAATTGTTATTTTGTGTTCTAATATTACTTTAAACAATTTAGTAATTTCCATAAAATATTAAGAAGATTTTTATTCCCTTATTCACCCCCCCTCTAAGGGCGCCGTAAGATCCAACAATGTCGGTGTATTCAAGGCCGCAAAGGTAGTGTCCAATGAAGATTTCCACCATCGCTTGGCATGTGATTTTATGACAGAGATAGCCAGTGTTACTGCCATATTGACCGGACATTGTTTCCTGCCTAGTATCTCTTGGATGGTGTCTAGCCATTCCTCAGTAAGCACCATTGACTCAGCCCCGACATAGGATGGTGGGGAGAGGCCATGGAAGGCACTCAATCAGTTTGACCCAGGGTTGGGTGCCTGAGCCGGAGCCTGTTGTTGTGAGAAGGCCTACAAGATGGAAGTCAATGTTTGACCTAACAATATCTGTTGGAAGGGGGTGGGAGCCGGCGGGGGAGGGATGGCATCCTGAACGGGAGGTATTATCACCCATGTAGCGATGTTCACAGGAGGCTATATAAGAATAAAGGTCTTATCAGAAGGGTTGGCCAAAATATCTCATTTTTATGGACAATTATATATGATTTCCCTTATGGGCACACCATTGCTTCCGCTACAAGTTTATCCACAAACTAAGCACGAGCGGGGTTGCCTAGGGTTGTGGACTTCTTTAACTTTGGATCGAAGTTGGCTAAGTTGATACTAGTTTGTAAGACCCCCTTTTTTGCTTTCATTTTCCGGTCTTACCGCCGAGAACCACCGCCTTTAAGTGAAACCAACACACGGGTACTTCATCACGATAAGACACCGACCTTGCCTGCTATTCAAACAACCGGGTCAACCATTCACCATAGAATAATAGAAAACAAGTCCACAAAAATCACATTACATAAAAGGGAATGCCCAATAAGATATATAATAAAGGAAGCAGACTAAAATAAAAGTACTACAGTAATAATGGCTTAAGCCTGGTACATTAGATCCTCACTACATATCTCTCAAACAGAGGCAAACTACACACTGCTGAGCAAAAACATGGAAGATACCATTCGGGAGATAGTATCTCACCAGAGCTCTTCCTGCTACTACTGAAACTCCGACTCCGGGATGGATCACCGTGTTAGGTTCCTCCCTATGGATATGGATCTGCTGCTCCTGGTGCTCCTAATAGTTATGCCACATCCGGTCATTAGTCAAAATACTAAGCGATTTCCTCATCCCCTCCACCCGCGACTTCTAGGAACCAGGCAGGGAGGATGAAGAAGGAAGGTAACAAGGGGAAATAAACATGCACATAACAGTTGCCCTAGCTAGCAATTGTATATAAGTATAGATAGAAAAGTGGCCTATTCTTGCTGTTCTACTATACAGTCAATGTATAAGAGTGCAATAGACAATGAATAAGCACTATTAATAGTAGCGATGAACAATGAATAAACAATAATATTTGCAGCATTATAAGTAAAGAAAGTCCAGTATATAAAAAGTGTTGGAACATGGTCTTCCGCATCTCCTAGGTTTGAGAATAACAAATCCTATGTGTATGTTATCTTGTATGTTCAAGTGTGCAGGTTAACATAGTCCATATGACTGAAGGAGTACTCATGATGACTGCCCCCAAAATTGAGGCCAAAATTCGAACAGGCTCACTAGCGCCGGCGGTGGCGATAGCGCCCGGCGCTAGCGATGATTAGCGCGATTCCGACAGTGTTTTTAGAAAGAGCTAGTGCCCGGCGGTAGCTACTAGCGCTGGCGGTAGCATGGTGCAGAAAAGGCATAGTGCAAAATGTTGCCGCGGATGGGAGATCCTGCCGCGCAAAATCTTTCCTAATCCGGGCTAGCGCCGGCGGTAGCGCTAGTGCTGGCGGAAGTGCTTGGGCTATAAAAGGACCCCCTCTCCTCTTGTTTTCATACACCCATTGCATACACCTCAGAGAGAGAGTACTAGAATTCCAGAGGCTTGTCTTAGCCGAAATTTGAGGTCCCAGCGAAGCTCTGCCAATTTCTGAAGGAGAATTCCATCACGTCGAATCCAGACGAAGTCCGCTTCAACAAACGCTGATTCTACAGCGGATCTTCGTCTCCAACTTCAGAATTTCATCTTAAGGGAGGTTTTGTTATTTTATTTCTCTTTCTTCATTGTAAACGGTAGTGAAATCGCCTCGTGTTGGCGACTAGGTCTGAGGTAGACTTAGGGCTGAAATTTGCCTCGTGTTGGCGACTAGATCTAGGCTAGTTCTAGGGGGTGCTCGAGGCCACATCCGGGGAAGGATTGGCTGGAGCGGCTTGAGGCCGAATTCGGGGAGGATAAGGCTAGGGCCACCGGTTCGTGGTGAAGCGAGTCGGGATAGAAAACAAAAAGAGTTTTTTTATTATTCGCCTCCGATCTCTAGCATCATCGAGATCAAGTTTTGTAAAACTTATTTATCATTAATAAAGCTTGTCTCTCTTTTTGTTTTACTTAACTTATTTCATGTCTATAATCTTGCAATAATTCAAAGTTTAATAAATATAATCTAAAGTTTTTGAAAACCCTTATTCACCCCCCCCCCTAAGGGCGCCGACCGATCCAACAACTGGTATCAGAGCGGTTTTATTCCAATCGGCTTAATAACCGGGAATAATGGCGTCTCATGATCTCGCTTCAACTAGTGGGGCAAATTTCTGTGAAGATGAAATATCACATAAACCACCCTTATTTGAAGGAACAAATTATAAAGGATGGAAAATCTTAATTGAAAAATTTATTAAAACTTTAGACATCGAAGTATGGAACTTAGCAATTATAAGACCTGCGGATGAATCAAATAAAAAGGAACGTCAGCTAAATGCCAAAGCCAAACACTATCTATTTTGTGCACTATCTAATGAAATTTTTAAATTCATATATTGCTTTTCTAGTGCATACAAAATATGGCACTTTCTTAAAGAAATGTATGATCTTCCTCTCGTAGGTGTGGAACAAACACAGGAGGAAAAGAACGTGCAAGCATCCATTATCATTCAAGAAGATCTCTCTCGGAGCAAAGCCATGGAGAATATTGAAATAGAGAAAGAGAACAATACATCAAAAGAAGATGAAAACTCATCTGTGATCGAGGAAGGACTAAAAGATGACAAAGGAACTTCATGCTCATATTTTGCTTCCTCCAAAAGCGCTGTAAGAAAGACTAAATCTTCGTCTTGTGTAATAACCTCTATCTCTAGTTTCAACATATTAAAAATAGCTAAACGAAAAATAAAAAAATTGAAAATTGCTAATAAAAATTTATGTTTAGAAAATAAGAGGCTAAAGGCTAATGAATCAAATTGTGATGTGTCTTCATCATCTTGTTTTTTACTTGAAAATACAAAATCTTGTTTTGATTGTAATAATATTAAAGAAAAAGTCAAAGAACTTGAAAAAGAAATTATTTGTGTGAAAGAACATAATGAAAAATTATGTTTAGAAAATTCATCGTCGAAGAATGATTGTGCTAAATATAAAGACTACGAGATTGAAATTAAAGAGATGGACGAAACATTTGATGAATATAGGGATGAATATGAAAAACATATTGAATCAATTGCTAGCACTCTTAAAAATAGCACAATCGCTTACAATAAAGCCAGACACAATTTACAAACTAAGAATGATGAATTAAATGCTAAAAGCAACTTACTTTAAGGAAATCATAAAGAAAAACACTCATTCACAATACCATGATATATCTAAAAGCAAGTTAAATATAAATTCTCAAAATATTAATAAATCAAACAATGGAAATAAAAGACATCAACAAATTAAAAATGAAATTCCAAAGTACAATTATTATTATCATCAAACTTCTCCCAACATAAAACTTCACAAATTTTCTATGAAAAATGCTTTCTATAATCACTACAATTATAATCCTAAAGATAAAGATTATCACAATAAAAATTTGACTCATAATAATAATATTAAACCACAGTTTGAATGGAGGCCCAAAACCAAAGATGAAACACAAACACCACAAAAAATGGCCCATTCATTTCCATCTCCCCAAGAGCAAATACGTTGTATTTGGGTACCCAAAGGAACCATCACACCCGGTCATCTTTGGATACCTAAATCTCTCTTTCATTAGGTACCACTAAATGCATGAAGTAGAATATTTTCAAAAGGGAAATATACAATTTTTTCTACTTCATGATGTGCTTTAATGTCTTTCAATTTTCTTTGTTTTCTTATTTATTTGAAATTATCATGTTATGGTCATCTTGTATAGGAAACATGATCAAAAATTTTAATGAACCTATAACATTAATCAAAACTCAAAATCTTATTAAGATGACCTACTTATTATTCATATACTCATATTTATCAACAATTAAATTCAAAATCTGCCATGTGGTGGTAAAATATTTAATCATAAGATTTCAAAAAGGTTATACCACATAAAATTTTTTTCCTAAATATCACCACTTCATAACATCAAATTATAAATGAAACATTCTAGTCAAACATCCAAAAGATAACAAAATAAACATAATTCAAAGAACAACAACATCCAAGACATAGGTTCAAATTCCTGAACTATTACATAAAAATTGTTCCTCTCACAACTACTCCTCCTCATTTATTTAGGGGGAGCAATTCTAAATGCTAAAATCAATAATTATCCTAAGTCATCACTCTCACACACACACAAGTAGAGTTTCATCATGCTTATTTATTAATGCTTTGATTTATCATTAATGGATTTGTTATTATCAAAAGGGGGAGTTTGTTGGAACATAGTCTTCCGCATCTCCTAGGTTTGAGAATATCAAATTCTATGTGTATTTGATATTGTGTGTTCAAGTGTGCAGGTTAACATACTCCATATGACTCAAGGAGTACTCATGATGACTGCCCCCAAAATTGAGGCCAAAATTCGAACAGGCTCACTAGCGCCGGCGGTAGCGATAGCGCCCGGCGCTAGCGATGATTAGCGCGATTCCGGCAGTGTTTTTAGAAAGAGCTAGCGCCCGGCGGTAGCTACTAGCGCTGGCGGTAGCATGTCGTAGAAAAGTCATAGTGCAAAATGTTGCTGCGGATGGGAGATCCTGCCGCGCAAAATCTTTCCAAATCCGGGCTAGCGTCGGCGGTAGCGCTAGCGCCGGCGGTAGCGCTTGGGCTATAAAAGGACCCCCTCTCCTCTTGTTTTCGTACACCCATTGTATACACCTCAAAGAGAGAGTACTAGAATTCCAGAGGCTTGTCTTAGCCGAAATTTGAGGTCCCAGCGAAGCTCTGCCAATTTCTGAAGGAGAATTCCATCACGCCGAATCCAGACGAAGTCCGCTTCAACAAACGCTGATTCTACAGCGGATCTTCATCTCCGACTTTAGAAGTTCATCTTAAGGGAGGTTTTGTTATTTTATTTCTCTTTCTTCATTGTAAACGGTAGTGAAATCGCCTCGTGTTGGCGACTAGGTCTGGGGTAGACTTAGGGCCTAAATTCTCCTCGTGTTGGCGACTAGATCTAGGCTAGTTCTAGGGGGTGCTCGAGGCCACATCCGGGGAAGGATTGGCTAGAGCGGCTTGAGGCCGAATTCGGGGAGGATAAGGCTAGGGCCACCGGTTCGTGGGGAAGCGAGTCGTGATAGAAAACAAAAAGTGTTTTTTTATTATTCGCCTCCGATCTCTAGCGTCATCGAGATCAAGTTTTGTAAAACTTATTTATCATTAATAAATCTTGTCTCTCTTTTTGTTTTACTTAACTTATTTCATGTCTTTAATCTTGCAATAATTCAAAGTTTAATAAATATAATCTAAAGTTTTTGAAATCCCTTATTCACCCCCCATCTAAGGGCGCCGACCGATCCAACAAAAAGAAGCAGCTATGAAAGGTAACCTAACTTATAAAAATGCCCATAAAAACTTATATGTTAGGGGATCTTGCACTAAGGTAAACTAATCATAATAAAGAGCCCATACTAATTTATACGATGAGGTCTTGTTTATGTAATGATGTTATGATATGCTATGTCGTGCAATGTAATGATGCAACTCACATGCGCGACTATGTATGCACAGACCTTTTAAGTTCCCTCTGTTCGAGTGTGTCAACTCAAGTTCCCTATTGAGGCAAATAGGGGCAGTGGATCGAGCATGTCCACTTATAAGATCCTATCAACACTTCCCATCCTAGACCTTATGTACGCCCCTAAGAACACACATGGTATCTACATACTATCTTGTAAGTAACACCTCTTAATTATATTCACCTGAGCCTCCAACTCGTCGTACTATCCAGTCCTCCTTAGATAACACCGAGTCTAAAGCTTGCAGGACTAACGCGTTCTGATATCATAATTTCCCGAGCCTCCAGCTCATAGGTCTAATAAGTCCTTGTACCATTCTATCCCATATTTTGGGACGAGGTTTACCTTATCAAGTTCTCCTAATTAAACTACTCTTGTCTAACATTTATTTGTACTTAGAAGTTTAGGGTGAATCTTGGACTTCCCGAGGGTTACCCTGTGAGGGGCTCACAACGATACTATAAGGTATATTGGGCTGACATCCCAAACTCCCTTTCTCAAGATATTTAATTAATTGGTGGCTACCATTCTTACATACCCACTTCCTCTCTAGTTACTCTAGTTTCGTAAGGTGGTTCAAAATTAACGGGAAATGGGAGCGATGATGTTCAATTGAGCATCAAACCTTGCCCCTTCTTTAGTGACCAATTAACATTCACGTCATAACTCAATCCCTATTTAATGGTTCCATATTCAGATGTTAATCATAACCTCTAGTTGCTGGTGGATCATCCCTCATATCTCCTAACATATCATTATCAAAATCCCATATTGATAATTTTACTAAACGCACCCCAAACCCAACCATTAAGTGCTGACACTATTTGGTTTATCTACCGATCAATCTAAGATGTACACAATGTTCCAGGAATTAATAGTTTTGTGTGTAAAAATCAAATGAGGTCTAATTCAAATACTTCACATTAGCTACCTGTAGACCAAAATTGTCCTCAAGTATGATACAAGACCTAAAAGGGAGCAACATGGTCCTACTAGCTAATATGTATTCAAATATTGTTCCAGAAGTTGTACAAATGATAAGTTACAGAATTCCACCCTCTTTACTTGAATATGATTATGTTTGGGCCTAATATTCAACTTCTTAATATATACGGGATCCATCAATTTGTACATGAAGTGTAAATTAGCATGGCACAAAAGGTCTAATAAAATTTGCTGAGTTTAGTTATGATCCAAAACAATGTTCAGCAAAGATTCATAATTTTGTCCCTAATTAAATTCAAAAAAATTAATTAAATGTCCAAGGGTACTATTAATAACATTGTGAAGGATCTACTACATTTATTCATCCAAATGTTATAAATAAATTTTCTAGGTATTTGTATAACTCTAAAATGAACATCAATATGAATTGGCATTTTTCTAACAGTATTTTATCATCAAAATTAAATAAATCATATAAGCCCATTATTTCCACTTTATGATGAAGCTACTGTAAATCTTCATAAAATAATGACAAAAAAATATCCGGGCATTTTGGTGATATAACAATTCTTCTGGCAAAGTCTCATAAATCTCCAGTTCCATTTGACTAGCAATAATAATTATTCAAGAAAAATGATAAAATTCCACTTTATGAAGGAACCATTGTAAATAATCAGAGAATAAATGTGACAAAATTATCAGGACATTATTATGATCTAAGAAGTCTACTGACCAAGTTTCATAATTTTCTAATTTCATTTGTGAAGGAACTAGAGCAAAATCTCATCACATAAATGTGGTAAAATTCCAAGAGCGTCCTATTGGTCTCAAAACTACAACTACCCAGGTTTATGCAATTAAAAATTCATTTGTTTACAAAGAGGTGGGGTAATATAATTGGGGGTAATTGGGATAAGTGCAATTTAGTGGACTAAAATAGCTCTAAAATTTCAATTAAAATTTCTAGGGTGTAATTACACCCTCTAATGTGAAATTCCAGAGCTTCATCATGATCTTGGTACATTTGACTCTAGATTTCTCAATTTTGCCTAATGTGACTAAAGCACATAAACCCTATTTTCCTAGGGAATTCAACCCCATTGTGTTTGAATCTTTCATAGATGAAAGATCTCATGATAACAAGTGCATGTTCAGCTACCTTGGTCTTGCATGTGAATTTCCCTCACATGCATGAGCCCAAATGGGATGAAAATTTAATCATGCTCATGTTGTAGCTAATCAAAGCCCCCACAAAAATATTGTTGTGTTTTGAGGGCATTTACACACCCAATTAGCACATGCATAATTATTTAAATGTTACCTAATTATTTTGGAAAATGTTCTTAAAAAATTCCCAATTTTGGGCAGGGTGTCACATATTAGGGCATAACTCATGCATGCCCAAAATTTCAAATCATTTGGAGTTGTAGAACTCCATGAATTATTTTTTCTTATGATTAGGACACATATTGTACATCCCCCATAAGAATTTGATTTATGGGAGGTACAGTTCTCCAATGTAAGTGAAATCAATTTATAAAATAATAGAGGCCAAGAGTTACATCTTTCATGTTAAACACTTTTTCTGATTCAGCTCCCATAATTTTCTACAATTCTTTTCATCTACAGCAAGCTCTAGGTCCAATATCATAATAGCATTTTAATAGAAAATTCTGAATTTAAATTAAGTGGACGACCGATATTTCGTCATTACCAAATAGCCAAAAACAATGATCTCATCTCCCTGGCCCAACTTTGGCTCCAAAGTTCGGCCAACTCCGGCCAATTCTGGCAAAATCCCAAAGCCACCACCTCTGACCGAGGTTTGGCTATCGACGGATGGTGAGAACTCGGCCTGAGGTGGCTGGAGTAGCTCTCCCGTTGTTTTCATTTCCGAGCTCGAACACAACAAAATTGAAATGGTAATCCACCATTTCTCCACTGATATTGAAAAGAGAAGATAGAAGAGTCTACCAAAGGTGCAGGAGAGCAGGAAATCTACATGTGATCAGGTGTTTGATCGGGTGTTCCTCTTGGGGGCCATTTTTGGTTTTTTCGGCGAGCTCTTTGTGATTCCCCTCCGAATAAGCTCGAAATCTCCAATAGACTAAGGGTTTATTATACTTAGGGGATTTTGAGAGTGATGGTGAGGTGCTATCAGGACCGGGGAGGCTATTCCTTTAGTAGCCATTAATGGGCGAGTTCAGCAATGTTGCCACCTCTTATCTGGCCAATGCTAGAGCTCCAGCTCATTAGGAATTAACTCCCTGAGCTCAAGGGATGAACTTAGGATTAAAATTGAATTCAATTTCGCATCCCCCATGGGCTGTCGTTATTGGGTGGCCGACAAGCTCTCTTAAGTCCCTCCTCCCCCTTTCACCACCTATCACCTCAGCATTTTCTGTTGTGGTTTCAATGTGGGGGTGGGGGGGGGGGGGGGGTGAGAGCAGCCTTTGGAGAGGGAAATTGGGTGCAAGTGGCGCCCATCCCCAATCTCCTCCTCTTGGTCTCCTCTTGTTGGTGTCCGGCCTCTCTTGGTGTGGGCTCCCTTGATTCATCAACTTAAGGGATACAAGGGCCTGGTATGGGCTTTTTATTTGGGCTTGAGCTCACTTTAATTGAGTTTTGGGCTCACTTAATCCAAGGTAGCCCAATTAAAGTTTTTGGGTCAAGGTTAATCCTTGTTCAACCATGGTGTGGGAGTGGAGGTGGGGTAGGTGTGAGTCGCATTAGTGATATTGGGTCCATAGAAACCTATTGGGGTGACTTTAGACTTGGTGAAGCCATTTGGAACCCTTTTGACCTATTTAGGTCAAATTGGGTTAAGTGAGTCAAGGGATGACTTGACTCAAACCCTAGCCTTGACTTGACCCGCTTAGTGTTGATTGTGACTCATTGGGTTCCCTAAGTGGTTAGGGGTGTCATGGTGGGGTCATTTATCACCTTGGGGTCAGTTTGACCAAGCCTAGGCTAGGTGACCAAAAGTTGCAAAATGCACACCAATGTGCTTTTTCACCTATTCACCTAGGTTTCTAGAGCTCTTTTTGTGTAGCCAAACGCTTTGTCATGACCCTGTTCATGACAAAAATCATCTTCGGGGTCTAGTGGTTCTAGGGATGCTACAACTCCCAATCCATAAAGAAAATATTTTGTCCCCGAAATTAAGATTTGGTTCGCGAGGTTCTTACAAAAGGTAGACAATTGTAACGCTTTTAAGCTAATTAAAATTGTTCCTAATACGAAGTGTCCCAAGTATTGCTTCTGCATCAAATCCAGAGGCTCCCATGTGTGCTCCTCTAGTCCATGATTCAACTAAAGGACCTTCACCAGCAGGACCTTCTTCCGCCGTAGGACGCGGACAGCTGTGTCATCGATCCGAATAGGCTCCAGACTGATTGTATGACCAGATGCTATTAGACTTGTCGTGGTAGTGATCTATTGCTCTGGCCGAAGGAGAGACCTCATAAGGGAGGAGACGTGAAAAACATCGTGCAATATCGCCAATTCCAGCGACACCTCTAGTCTATAAGCCAAGGGACTGATCTGCTCCAGGATCCTATAGGGCCCCATGTATCTCGAGTTAAGCTTCTCTAGTCTCCACACTAATGAGAATACATTCCTCGGACATATTTTCAGAAACTCCCTTCCTCCTGCCTGGAATTTCACCTTGCGATGTCGCGCGTCGTAATATTTAGCATGTTTACTCTATGCTTCCAACATTTGATCACGTATCAGTCATATTTGGGCATCTGTGTCCTCCATATATTCTGAACCCAACAACTTCGAGTCCTCATCCTGAATCCATGAAAGTAGAGGCCTGCACTTCCTTCCGTAAAGAGCTTCGCAGGGATCCATGCCAATGCTATACTGTTGGCTGCTATTGTAGGAGAATTCGATGAGTGGCAGCAGTCTCTCCCACGGTCCCCACAATCTCGGATGCATAATCGTAATAGATCTTCCATCGTCTTGAAAGTGCGTTATGTCTGACCGTCGGTCTGTGGTTGAAAAGTGGAACTGAACGTTAATCGTGACCCCAAATATGCATAGACCTCCTTCCACTCCCTTGATTTAAACCGACTGTCTCGATCTGACATGATCGATCTGGGTACTCCATGGTATCTAATAAATTGCTCCATGAAAAGTTGCACCAGAACACCGATGGGAGGACCCTTCCTAACTGGGATGAACCTGATAACCTTTCTCAGTATAATAACTCAAAAGGAGTCATGCCAGGAGCGGGAGCGGGGTAACCCATGAACAAAGTCCCTGGAGATTTCCTTTAACATCCACTCCGGCACCGGTAATGGCTGCAATACTCTCCTGGGCTTTTGCATGCAGCCTTCACCGGTTGGCATGCCTCTTAATGAGTCATGAAGTGGATGATTTCTTTCTTAATTCCTGAGCAATACATCGTTCTCCTTAGGTCTGCAGTCATTTTGGTGATCCTGGGATGCAGTGAATATTTACTACAATGTGCTTCTGTCAGGGTATCTTCCCGGATATTATCTCCTACTGGTATGTAAATTCGGCCTCGGAAGTGTACGAGATCATCTTTCAATGAATAATCCCCAATGGTTCCTGACTCTAATTCCTTGAAAACTGGTTCGAATTCTTCATCACGTTTCAGGGCAACCTTGCTTCGATCTTGGATATCACCGAGAAAGCTCATTGAGGCTAGATACTCCTTATAGACCTCGGGGTCATCCTTAGATAACTGTGTGATATGCATGTCTTCTTGCATCAACACCAGCTCCATGGACATCAACTTCAATTTTGCATCAGACGTGGTAGCCCTTCTGCTGAGTGCATCCGCTAATGTGTTCGCCTTCCCTGGGTGATAGTGCATTGTATACTGGTTATCACAGAGAAATTCCACACATCTTCGTTGTTGGAGATTTAGGTCCTTCTGCATGTACAAATACTTGAGGTTCTTGATATCTGAGAAGATATCACAATGAACCCCAGACAAGTAGTGTCTCAAAATTTTTAATGCAAAAATTACCTCTCCCATCTCCAAATTGTGCACCGGGTAATTCTACTCGTGAATCTTCAACTGTCGAGAAGCATAAACAATCACATGTCCATGTTGCATTAGGATAGAACCCATGCCTTGATATGATGCGTCGATGTATACCTGGAATCCTTCCTTCCCAGATGAAAGTGCAAGGATTGGGGCGGAGGTGAGTCTGCACTTTAGTTCTTGAAAGGAAGCCTCACATCGTGGTGTCCACACGAACGACGCATCCTTCTTTGTCAGTGTTGTAAGGGAAAGGGAAATCCGGGAGAATCCCACTATGAACTTCCAGTAATAGCCGACAAGTCCTAGGAAACTCCTTATATCAGAAGCCGTCTTCAGCCAGGGCCAGTCTCGTACTGCCTGAATCTTTGCCAGATCTATTGCTAATCTTGCCCCACTAATGATTTGTCCCAGAAAGGCTACTTCCTTGAGCCAGAATTGACACTTACTAAATTTGGCATACAACCTATGCTCTCGAAGCCTCTCCAATATGAGTGCCAGATGCTGAGTATGTTCTTCCTCCGTCCTTGAATAGATAAGAATGTCATCTATGAATACTATAATGAATATGTCAAGATAGGACTCGAATACGCGGTTTATCAGACTCATGAACACGAAAAGAGCATTCGTGTGCCCGAAGGGCATTACCGTGAATCGTAAAGACCATAACGACTGCTGAATGTTGTCTTCAGAATATATTCATCCTGGATTCACAGTTTGTAGTATCCTGATCTCAAGTCTAACTTTGAGAACCAGTGCAATCCTTCAAGTTGATCAAATAGCTCGTCTATCCTTGGCAAGGGGTACGTGTTTCACACCGTCAGCCTATTCAACTCCCTATATTCAATACACAGCCTGAGGGACACATCCTTCTTCTTTATGAACCACACTGGGGCTTCCAAATGTTACGAGCATGGCCTAACGAATCTTGCTTCCACTAATTCTTGCAGTTGGCTTCTGAACTCTGCGATTTCCTTCAGAGCCATCCTATGCGGAGATCTAGATACTGGTCTTGCTCCTAGTGCCAACATAATTTAGAATCTTTCTCCCTTTGTGGTGGTAACCTGGGTAGCTTCTCTAGAATTACGTCAGGAAAATTACGAACAACGGGAATACCAGTTAGAGAAGTTTCCAGTTCCATCATCTCGAAGCATATCATATAAACTTCATCCCCCTGTAGGTGGGCTTGATGGCCTGAATAGATGAAAGTAAATAATAGGATAACAGGATAATACCTTAGAAGGTCACACAGGTTTTGTTGTATCTTAGAATGATCTTCCTTGCCAAGCGATCAATCTAGGCATGGTTCCGGGTGAGTCATGTCATCACCAAGACAAGATAGAAGTCTGGCATCTTCAAGATTGTTGTCAGAGCCTTGTGTGATAGGCCTTCAATGGTCACCTTTAGAAGGCCTTTTGCTATCGATTTAGTCTTTGACCCATTGGGAAGACACACCCTCTTGGTGAATCTCATAGAGTGTTGAACCTGGTCTATATCCTTGATGAAGTCTTCCGAGACGAAGTTATATGATGCCCCCGTGTCGAACAGGGTATGGGCAGGCTTGCTGCATATGGTTACTATTCATGAATTTGTTGTATAGTGTTAGGTGGCTATAATTATCTACTTCTAGCTATTCTCTATCAATTCTACAATCTAAGAATTGAAAAGAATTTAAAATATTGCATACCTGCTATGACCCTTTATGGTTTTCAGGGATGTGCAAGATCCAGGGCGTACATCAGATCTCTATCCTGTCTGCAGTCTACTAGGTGGAATCCTCGGCCTAGGCCACGTCCTCGGCCTCGACCCCTAAACTGCTAAGCAGGTGGTGGTGGACCTCTCTTAGGGTAGTTGATATGAATGTTGCCCAGTTGATGGCAGTGGTAACAAAACTGTGGGGGAGGTGCTCCTCCACCTTGTCTTGGTGACTCCTGGATATGTAGCAGTTAAGGGGCCAGCACTGTCAGAGGCCTCTACTCCTATTTAAAGTTGGGACAGGGTCGTCCCCCTCCCCACTTATACTGGATTAGTTTGTTCCTCTGGTGTCCCCTACCGCCAATTACCGCATTGTCTGCCGACCTTTTCCCTCTATTCCTCACCATCAGCAAGTCCACCTCCAGCTTCTTTGCCGCTTTAATAATCTGTGCTTGGTCAGAATCTATTACGTATAGCAAGGCTTTCCTCAGATCATCACGGAGGCCCTTGTAGAACCACTTGGAATAGCTGGAGTCATCTAGCTGGTGGGATGCGGCGAAGCGATCCAGATGAGAGAATTCCCACTGGTACTACAACACCGAACGACTTCCCTGCTTCAGGTGCAGGAACCGCTCTTCCAGTTCATCTCTAGCTGTATATGGTACGATATATTCTAACATCGCCCTTGAACTCCTCCCATGTGATGTCTGTGTATTCAAGGTCAGCAAAGGTAGTGTCCAAAGCCAATTTCCACCACCACTTGGCATGTGATTCTAGGGCAGAGAAAGCCAATGATACCTCCATGTTGACCGGGCAGTGTATCTTGGCTAGCATCTCTTGGATGGTGTCTAGACATTCCTCAGGTTGCACCATTGACTCGGTCCCGGCATAGGATTGTGGGGAGAGGCCTTGGAAGGCACCCAACCAGTTTGACCCAGGGTTGGGGGCCTGAGCCTATTGTTGTGAGAAGGCCAGCAAGATGACAGTCAATGTTTGACCTAACTTTATCTATTGGAAGGGGGTAGGAGCAGCGGGGGAGGGATGACATCCTGAACGGGAGGTACTATCGCCCATGTAGCAATGTTCAACGGAGGCTACATAATAATAAAGGTCTTATCAGAAGGGTTATCCTAAACATCTCATTTTAATTGGACAATTTGATGTGATTTCCCTTATGGGTACACCATTTCTTCTGTTGCTAGTTTGTCTGTAAACTAAGCTCGAGCGGGGTTGCCTAGGGTTGTGGACTTCTTTTACTTTGGATCGAAGTTGTCTGAGTTGATACCAGTTTGTAAGACCCCCATTTTTTGCTTTCATTTCCGGGTCTTACCGCCGAGAATCGTCGCCTTTCGGTGACTCCAACACACGGGTACGTCACCACTACAAGACTCTGATCCTGCCGGATATTCATACATCCAGGTCAACCATTCACCACAGAATAATAGAAAACAAGTCCACAAAAATCACATTACATAAAAGGGGAATTTCTAATGAGATAGTAAAGGAAGCATATTGAAATAAAAGTACTAAAGTATTAAAGGCTTAAGCCTTGTACATCAGATCCTCACAACATATCTCTCAAAAGAGGCAAACTACACATTGCTGAGGGATAACATGGAAGAGAGCATTCAGGAGATAATATCTCACCGAAGCTCGTGCTTCTACTGCTGAGACTTCGACTCTGGGCTGGATCATAGTGTCAGGTTCCTCCCTCTGGATATGGATCTGCTGCTCCTCGTGCTCCTTTTAGTTATGCCACATCCAGCCATTAGTCAAACGACTAAGTGGTTTCCTCATCCCCTCCACCCGTGACTCCTAGGAATTGGGTGGTGGGGGATGAAGATAAAAGGTAACAAGGGGTAATAAACAAGAAGATGGATGTGGCCCTAGCTAGCAATTGTATATAAGTATAGATAGAAAGGTGCCTATTCTAGCAGTTCTACTGTATTGTCAATGTATAAGAGCGCAATAGACAATGAATAAGCAGTAATATTAGTAGTGGTGAAGAATGAATAAGCAATAATATTTGCAGCATTATAAGTAAAGAAAGTGCAGTATATAAAAAAGAGCAGCTATGAATGGTAACCCTATCTTATAAGAATGCCCATACAAACTAATAAGTTAGCCGATCTGGCACTAAGGTAAATTCATCGTATAAAAGAGCCCATACTAAATTGTACGATGAGGTCTTGTTTATGTAATGATGTTATGCTATGCTATGTCATGCAATGTACTGATGCAACTCACACACGCGACTCTGCATACAGACCTTTTAAATTCCCTCTGTTCGAGTGTGTCAACTCAGGTACCCCGTTGAGGAAAACGGGGACAGTGGATCGGGCGTGTCCACTTCTAGGGTCCTATCAACACCTCCCGGTCTAGACCTTATATACGCCCCTAAGAACATAAAGGGTATCCACGTACTATCTGGTAAGCAACACCTCTTAATTGTATTTACCCGAGCCTCCAGCTCGTCGGACTATCCAGTCCTCCTTAGGTAACACCGAGTCTACAGCTCGCAGCATTAACGCGTCCTGATATCATAATTTCCCGAGCCTCCATCTCACAGGTCCAACAAGTCCTTGTACCATTCCCTCCCATATTTTGGAACGAGGTATACCTTATCAAGTTCTCCTAATTAAAATACTCTTGTCAATCGTTTAATTGTACTTAGAACTTTATGGGGAATCTTGGACTTCCTGAGGGTTACCTTGTGAGGGGCTCACAACTATATTAGGAGGTATGTTGGGCTAACATCCCAAACTGCCTTTCTCAAGCAATTTAATTTATTGATGGATACCCATTCTCACATACCCACTTCCTCTCTAGTAACTCTAGTTTCATAAGATGGTTGACAATTAAGGGGACAGGGGTGCGATGATGTTCAATTGAACATAAAACCTTGCCCCTTCTTTAGTAACAAATTATCCTTCACGTCATCACTCAATCCCTATCTAATGGTTCCATATTCAGATGTTAATCATAACCTCTAGTTGCTGGTGGATCATCCCCCACATCTCCTAACATATCGTTATCAAAATCTCATATTGATAATTTTACTAAACGCACACCAAACCAACCCATTATGTGATGACACTAGTTGGTTGATCTACCAATCAATCTAAGATGTACACAATGTTCCAGTAATTAATAGTTTACTGTGTAAAGATCAAATGGGGTCTAATTTAAGAACTTCACTTTTGCTACCTGCAGACCAAATTGTCCTCAAGTATGATACATGACCAAAAAAGGAGCTACCTGGTCCTACTAGCTAATATGTATTCAAATATAGTTCAAGAAGCTGTACAAATGATAAGTTACTGACTTCCATCCTATTTACTTGAATATGATTATGTTTGGGTATATTATTCAACTTCTTAATATTTAGGGGATCCATCAATTTGTACATGAACTGTAAATTAGCAAGGCCCAAAAGGTCTAATAAAATTTGTTGAGTTTAGTTATGATCCAAAACAATGTTCAGCAAAGATTTATAACTTTCTCCCTAATTAAATTCCAAAAATTTAATTAAATGACCAAGGGTACAATTTATAACTTTGCGAAGGATATACTACATTTATTCATCCAATTGCTGAAAATAAATTTTCTAGGTATTTGTATAACTCTAAAATGAACGTCAACATGGATTGACAATTTTCTAACAGTATTTTATCATCAAAATTAAATAAATCATATAAGCCCATTATTTCCATTTAATGAAAGAGCTATTGTTAATCTTCATAAAATAATGATAAAAAAAATATCAGGGCATTATGGTGATATAACAAGTCTTCTGGCTAAGTCTCAAAAATTTCCAGTCCCATTTGACCAGCAATAATAATTACTGAAGAAAAATGATAAAATTTCACTTTATGAAAGAACCATTGTGAATCATCAGAGAATAAATGTGACAAAATTATCAGGACATTATTATGATCTAAGAAGTCTACTGACCAAGTTTCATAATTTTCTAATTTCATTTGACCATCAATATTAATTATTTTAAGAAGACAATCAAATTCCACTTTGTGAAGGAACTAGAGCAAAACCTCATCACATAAATGTGGTAAAATTCCCAGAGAGTCCTATTGGTCTCAAAAGTTCAACTACACAGGTTTATGCAATTAAAAATTTTTTTGCTCACAAAGAGGTGGGGTAAAGTAATTGGTGGTAATTGGGATAAGTGATATTTAGTGGACTAAAATAGCTCAAAAATTTCAATTAAAAATTTCTAGGGTGTAATTACACCCTCTAAAGTAAAATTCTAGAGCTTCATCATGATCTAGGTAGATTTGACACTAGATTTCTCAATTTTTCCTAATGTGACTAAAGTACATAAACCCTAATTTCCTAAGGAATTCAACCCTAATATGTTTGAATCTTTCATAGATGAAAGATCTCATGATAACAAGTGCATGTTCAACTACCTTGGCCATACATGTGAATTTCCCTCACAAGCATGAGCCTAAATGGGATGAAAATTTAATCATGCTCATGTTTTAGCTAATCCAAGCCCCCACCAAAATATTGCGGTGTTTAGGGCATTTACACAACTAATTAGCATATGCATAGTTATTTAAATGTTTCCTAAAACTTTAGGAAAATGTTCTCTAAAAATTCCCAATTGTGCGCAGGGGTGTATTAGGGTATATCTCATGCATGCCCAAAATTTCAAATCATTTGGAGTTGTAGAACTCCATGAATTAGTTTTTCTAGTGATTAGGACACATAGTGTGTAACATCCCAGTTCGTGCTAGGCCCTCATGAGTGTTTTGTGTCACCGAAGGTTGACTCAGACTCGGTAGAAGCCCTAGGACCCTGGGGTGGTCATGTTTGAGCTCTGGTAGAATGTTTTGGTAGTTTAGAAGAAATTGTGGAAATTTTTAAGTAAGAATCGACCTCCCGTCCCGTCGATCGACATCCCGTCCCGTCGATCAACGCGACAGAGAAAGAGGGAGTGCTTATGTTGTGATTCTAAATAAGAATCGATCTTCCATCCTGTAAATCGACATCCCATCTCATCGATCGACGGGAGAGAGATAAAGGGAGTTCAAATCTGTAAAAACTTCTAAGGTAAAGTCGACCTCCTGTCCCGTCGATCGACATCCCGTCCCTTTGATCGACAAGAGAGAGAGATAGAGGGAGTTACTTCTAAGTTAAATATCAACGGGAATGGATAACTTCCCGTCTACACTTAATGTCGACGGGGAGGAGTGTTGGTAGGATCACTAGCGCCCGGCGGTAGCGCTCCCGCCGGTGCTAGCTTATTGAAATGTTGACATGAAAAGTCTATGTTAAAATCTCTAAGAGTGTGTGTAACCCTCACCCATTGAAGTTAGAAAGCGAATGACAAATAATTAGTAGCAGGGAGCTAGCGCCAGAGGTAGCTTTAGCTTGCGCTGGCGGTAGCGGCCAAATCTATGCCCGTGACTTTTCCCATGGTGGGTGGCTTAAATGGCATAAAATAAGGCTGTTGTGGAGTTGATGTCCAATAAGAGGCTGACAACAACGCTTAGAGTTTCAATGCATTGCTTGGAGAAGGGTTTTGCCATTTAAAGGCTTATTAATGCAAATCAAATCACATTCTCTCTTCTCTCTTAAGCCAAAAGGGCTGATCACTTCTCAGATTCATCTTCTTCTTTTCTTCATCTTCTACCCCATACCTCAAAATTTTAACTTAGGGTTCTTGAAGGAGCAAGCTTGAAGAAGGATTTGGTGCTTGACCGACCACCACCCCGCTGCCATGAAGATGAGCTTGAACCATGGCCAAAAAATAAGGTGACTTCTGAACCCTCTCCCTTGGTGCTAGATCGTAGATAAAATTAGAAGAGGTGTTGAGCTCAAAAGAGCTTGGCTTGTGAGTTAATGGAGCTGCCTAGGAAAAGACCAAGCCGAATCTTTCTTTTTAGGGCACGGATTGCCGCGAAAATTCCTTCAATCACTTCTTCTCAGCAAAAGGAAGAGATAGGATTTGATTTCGGGGAAATCCACGGCCTATGGAGGGAGTATTGGAGGAGAGAAGGTGAAATGGCCTAATTTTGTTTGGGAAAGATGATGAATAGTCCCCTGTTAAGTAGGGTTTTAAATTATATATTTTGTGATAAAAGATGATGAATAATCCCCTGTTAAGTTGGGTTTTAAATTATATATTTTGTGTTAAAAGATGATGAATAATCCCCTGTTAAAAAGGGTTTATAATTGTATATTATGTGATAAAGATGATAATAGCCCCTTGCTAAAGAAAGTTTTAATTTATAACATTGCACTTGGTAAATAAGGTGTGAAATTGTGCACAGCTGTGTTCAAGCCAATTTTTAGGCTTAATCCCACTGGAATTAGGCTTCGGGATCCTAATTAAAGTTGTATCCCTTGGAAATAGCTTTCCGATGATAGGTTACCCGTATTCGGAAGTGGCCTATAGCTCCCAAAAGGTCTAGTCGAGTGGACTATCCAGAAAGCTGGAATGGGTTAAGTGCATTCTTTTTTGCTGTCTAGATTTCTGCAGTTGTCCTCAGAGCAGATTTTAGGTAGGACCCACTGGGATCTTGGTTTAGGGATCAACATGAATGTTGTATCCGTTGATGTTATCTTTCCAAAACGGGGTGGATCATAATTTTTGGACAACTGTAGCACCCAAAAATCCAGTTTTAGTAAACTGTGTCATAACACATTTGATCTCAGTATTTTGTGGATTTCTCTCAAGATTCTGTTGGATGCTCATGAAAATTGGTGGAGACATTGGTGACAATAATATGTAGACCCCTGTTAAATTTGATAATATTTGGATGAGTGGTATTAAAGTTATTATCGTTTCAATGGATAACTTGAAGGAGATATAAATGTTGAATGTGAAGGCCGATTGGGCCGAAATTTTTGTATGAATTATGTACATGCGAGTTTGGACCTGGGATAATAATTTCAAATATATTTCTATTGAGAAGTCTCCTTAAATGAACCTTCAATTGTTAGTTTTAGGTGGAATAGTAAAAAGGGCATGTTTATATAAATGCGCACATCGTTTGACAATCTATAGGAGGTTTAGATTGGTGATAACTTCTCAATAAGGTTAATAGCTTTAATCGTGTTGGAACACGTTTTGATTTGTGCATGAGGATTGAATATTAATGATATGTTTGGGCTTACTTATTTAGTCAAAGATGAATATGACACCGTACACACAAGTAGTCCTACAGAATTTTGTAGAGTAATTTCCATGTTATACACACGCTACTGCATAGAGTCATGATAACTCGTTTTGGGTAGAATTGATGGCTTGGTGTGGATTATAAGATATGGTTATATTTTACGGTGAAATGTTTAGGACCCGGTTGTTGGGGGTCTTGGATGCTAATTAGCATCGGTTGAACTGGTATGATGTGAAAGGTAAGAAGGCTCCATCCATGAGTCCTTGGCTGCTTGATAGTGTTGGAGCTTGTGTTCCACTTCTCTTAGTTTGAGAAATAACAAATCACATTATGTATTTGATCTTGCTTGTGTTTATAGTGTGCAGGTACTACAGTTAAATACCCTATGAATAGGATGACGATTCTCTGAAAAGAGAGCTAATGCACCGCATTTATAGTTAACGCCCCGCGTTAACTTTCGTCAAGAAGAGGTCGTCGAGATGAAATGTTCTCAAGAAGGAATCCATCGAGAAGCCAGAGACAACGCCAGCATTGACTCTTAATGCCCTCATCGAGTCACGATCTTCCACGATCCCGACGGTTTGCACGATCTCAGCAACTGCCGTACACGATGCTTAACGCTTGCGTTAACTCGTAATGTCGGGTGTTAGCTCCTGTGTCTATTTAAAGACCTGATTTCATTTTCTCAAAAGACAATCAATTCAATCCTTCATTCCAGAGAACTGTGAGAGCATTTCATTCCAAATTCAGAGAGAACTCCCAACATCAACATTGAGGAACAAGAGTGATAAGGAGATTTCCAACGACAAATTTGAAGAAGGACGCTCACTTCAACTCTGACGTGGTCATGATGTATCTTCAACATCTCCTTCAGCGCTCTTCATTTTAGGGAGTCTTTTATTCTGATTTTTACTTTATCTATTCATTTTTTTCTTATAACGGTAGTGAATTCGCCGCCTTGCGTGTGGCGACTAGGCTGGGTTCAGTTTAGGGGGAAATTCGCCGCCTTGTGCGTGGCGACTAGGTCTAGGGTAGATCTAGGAGGTGGCTAGAGGCCTTATCTGGGGATAGATAGGTTATAGCCAACCGGACCTTGGGAGAAGGACCGGTGAGGGAACAAAAAGTGATTTTTAAGTTGTCGCCTCTAATTTCAAGCGTTATTGAAATTTTATCCTTGTAATCATTTTTGTGAAATATAAAATTCTTTTTCATTATATCTAATTTTTATGGAATTGTTTTCATAAAGAAAATCATTTTGAATATTTCTGTAAAAAATATTTTCTGGAAGGATAATGCCCGGCGTTGACTCTTAACGCCTGACACTAGCGACAGAGCCAAAAAAAATTCTGTTATTTAAAATCTGTAAGTTTATCTCAAAAATAGTAAACCCCTTAATCATCGCCCCTCTAAGGGAGCCATCAGATATAACACTTGGTATCAGAGCAAGGTTATTCCAAAACGGTTTCACAACCAGGAATAATGGCGCATCATGATCATGCTTTCGTTGATGGTCAAGGAATTAGTAGACCTCCACTATATACGAGGACTGATTATATTAATTGGAAAACAAGAATGCGTTGTTTCTTAATTGCTAGATAATGATGTGTGGGGGTATGGTAGAACAAAGTTACTCTCCGCCAACAATTGTTGTTGGAGAAATTACTACGGAAAAACCAAGAGATAGATGGGATGATAATGACAAGTTAAGATGCAAAAATAATGCTAAAGCTATGAATTCGTTATTTTGTGCTTTGGATGGAACGAAATTTAATAGAACTTGTGCTTGCGAAACTGCATATGGTATATGGAATTTATTAGAACTCACTCATGAAGGTACTTCGCGGGTCAAGGATTCAAAGCTTTTCCAACATGAATCCGAATACGAGAAATTCTAGATCGAGGCGGATGATGACATTGATTCAATGTACACAAGATTTATCAAGATCATCAACGACTCAAAAGTACTTGGAAATGTGTTCTCCAATGACAACTTGGTGAGAAAAATTCTACGGTCTCTCCCTCCAAAGTTCAATCCAAAGGTGACGGCTATCTTGGAGTTGCACGATCTAAAGAAACTCCAAATTGAGAGCCTCATTGGCAACCTCAAAGACCCATGAGGTTGAACTCAAGATTCAACAACAAGAGTACAACTTGGAGCCAAAGAAGAAGGCCTTAGCATTGAATTCAAAGAAGGAGGTTGACGGAGATGATGATGAAGAGGACGAGGAGAGCCTCTTTGTGAAGAATTTCAAAAGGTTCATGAAGAATCCAGAAAGGAGAAAAACCTTTTGGAAATACTTCATCAAGAAGGGATCTTCATCGAAGAAAGGAAGAGGTAGCGATGAGGGCGATGTTGAAAGACCATCACCGGAGTGCTATCATTGTAGAAAGACCAGACACATCCGGAGCCAGCGCCCAAAATATCTGTAAGAGCGTAAAGAAAAGCGGCACATGGGAAAAGAGAAGAAGAAGTTCCTAAAAGCGGCTACATGGGATGACTCCTCCTCCGAGGATTCAAGCGGCTCATCCACTAGCGATGAAGAAGAGGAAAATATGTGCCTTATGGGAAAAAGTAACAAAACATCCGAGGATGAAAGCAGTGTCCAAAGCGACACTGAGGTAACTCTTCCTACTACCTATGATGATTTATATATTGAATATTTACAAACATGCAATTTTTTTGATAAAAGTTTAAAAGATGTTGATCTTCTAAATTCTGAAAATAAACTTGTATTAAAAGAAAACAAAAAATATCTAAACAATTAGGGAAAGAGAAGGTATCTTGCCAAGAGTGAAATCACTCCTTGGCAAGAGTGAAAGAACTTGAAGAAGCTCTTTTTAAATCCCAATACAATATTGAAATTCTTACTAAGGAAAAGGGGGATTTAGAAAGAACTTTAAAAACCTCTCTTCCTCAAATAGAGGAAGGAAAGAAGAGTTTTGCAAATCGGTGCGTTATGTTGGTAACGGAAAACACCGCTCTCAAAGCTCGTATTCATGATTTAAATATAGATATTAAGAAGTTTAGAGTTGGGCAAAGATCTCTGGACATGATCTTGGCCAACCAGTGCCATGGAAGTGCCAAATATGGCCTTAGATATGGCTCTGGAAGCTCTCGCCAGGCGTTAACACCTAACATCGGTGTTAGCTATAATTTCAAGAACATTAATTCTGTTAATAATAAATTCAAAAATTTAAATGTTACCTCATTTTCCAGCAAGAGTTTATCAAAAACTTCAAAAAGGGTCTCATCCCCTTTTATATCGTGTGCCAAATGCCATTTATTTGGACACACCTCAAACTCTTATAATAAAAAGGGCGGTAGTGCTATAAATCAAATCTGGGTGCCTAAGGCTTCCATCTATTCTATAGGAGGAACCTCTTGGGTATCCGGATCTTTACTCTCATCTCTTTTTTAGGTATGTTGACAGGCTAAGGACAAAAAGGACGTGTGGTATTTGGACACGTGATGCTCCAAACACATGACGGGAAACAAAGCAAATTTCCTTAGCCTTAATATGAAGAAAGGAGGGATGGTGACATTTGGTGACAATGGATAAGGAAGGATCATGGGCATCGGCACAGTTTTTTAATCTCAAATGTTTTATTTGTAGAGGGCTTAAAACATAATTTAATTTCAATTAGTCAATTATATGATATAGGCTTAAATGTATTATTTGAATCATCTACAAATCTTTGCAAAATTTTAAATTCTAAAACAAATGATGTCGCACTCACCACACCTAGGATGCATAATGTTCATATGATTGCCTTTAATGATCTTTCAAATTCTTCTTTAAAATGCTTTATTTCTAAAAAATGAAGAATTAGAACTTTGGCATAGGCGCCTTGGTCACTCTTGCACCATGTTTATTTTGAAATTATCAAAAGATAAATTAATTAAAGGTTTACCTATGCTTAATGGTAATTTATCTTCTCTTTGTACACCTTACCATAAAGGAAAGTTTTCAAAAAATTCTTTTAAAAGCAAAAATATAATTTCTACTACTAGACCACTTCAATTAATTCATATGGATCTATTTGGACCGGTTAGCACTTCAAGTCTAGGAGGTAGAAAATATAGTTTTGTAATAATTGATGATTATTCTAGATTTTGTTGTACTTTATTTCTATCTTCCAAATTTGATGCATTTCTTGAATTTAAAAATTAAATGCATACGCTCGGATCATGGAGGAGAATTTGAAAATGATAATTTATCTTCTTTTTGTAATGATTTAGGAAGTAAACATGAATTTTCTGCGCCTCGCACCCCATAACAAAATGGTGTAGTGGAGAGGAAAAATAGAACCCTTCAAGAGCTAGCTAGCACTATGATTTAGAAATTCAAGAAATTAATCGTGCCATGCTTCGTCCTATTTTAAAATTGACACCTTATGAGCTTTACTTTAAAAGAAAACCTAATATATCTTATTTTCATGTGTTTGGTTGTAATGTTTCATTTTAAACACTAAAGATGCACTAAGAAAATTTGATGAAAAATGCGATGAGGGAATTTTCATTGGTTACTCTTCAACTAGCAAGGCTGATAGAATATACAATAAAAGAACTAAAGCAGTTGAAGAGTCTATACATGTAAAATTTGATGAGTTTGTTCCTGGTGTAGATTATAATCATACAGGAAATGAAGACGAACCCATTTCCCCTTTGGAGTGTGAGGATGATGAATCGCTTGGAGAAAAAGAAGAAGAAAAAGAGGAGAAAAAAGAAGAAGAACAAGTAGAATATGTTCCTCCAAGCGTGTTGCAGTTTACTAAGGATCATCCAAAGGAGCTTGTGATAGGAGAACCATCAAAAGGGGTAAGTACTCGTTCTTCTTTACATGAGTTTTTGTCAAACCTTTGTTTTGTATCCGAAATAGAACCAAAAAACATTTCAACCACTTTAAATGATGAATTTTGGTTTTTAGCTATGAATGATGAACTAAATCAATTTGAACGGAATAAGGTTTGGAATTTAGTAGAGAGGCCATCTAATCATCCAGTTATTGGATTCAAATGGATTTTCAAAAACAAACTAGATGGTGGCTCTAAAATTACACGGAATAAATCTAGACTAGTTGCACAAGGGTATTCACAAATCGAAGGGGTGGATTTTGATGAAACTTTTGCACCCGTTGCTCGCCTAGAATCAATTAGAATATTTCTTGCATTTGCAAGTTTTAAAAGATTTAAATTATTTCAAATGGATGTTAAAAGTGCATTTTTAAACGGGATTATAAAAGAAGAAGTTTATGTTGAACAACCCCCCAGTTTTGTGAGTGAAAAATTTCCTAATCATGTGTATAAGTTAGAAAAGGCGCTTTATGGATTGAAGCAAGCACCACGTGCTTGGTATGATAGATTGATATTATTTTTGATAAAGCACGGTTATAAAATGGGAAGTGGGGATAATACACTATTCATTAAGCATGTAGATAATGATTTGATTATATTGCAAATTTATGTTGATGATATCATTTTTGGAGCCACTAATGAAGAGTTATGTAATGAAGTAATTTTAGTGATGAAAAATGAATTTGAAATGAGCTTGGTAGGAGAACTCACTTATTTTCTAGGATTTCAAATCTCACAAAAACAAGATGGTATATTTATTTGTCAAACTAAATATATTCATGATATTCTTAAGAGATTTGGATTTGAAAACCTAAAACAAGCTAATACACCACTGAGTGCATCACTAAAATTAGGAAAAGATGAAGCTGGAATTTCTATTGATCAAACATTATATAGAGGAATGATAGGCTCATTGCTTTATTTAAGCGCATCTAGACCAGGTATTATGTTTTCTGTTTGTTTATGTGCTAGATTTCAAGCTAACCCAAAAGATTCACATTTGAAAGCGGTTAAACGTATTTTAGATATCTAATCGGAACATCTAGATTAGGCTTATGGTATCCTCATAATGATTGTTTTATTCTACATGGTTTTTCTGATTCGGACTATGCGGGATGTTCATTAGATCGTAAGAGCACTAGTGGCACATGTCATTTTTTATGGCCTTCTCTCATGTCATGGTCGAGTAGGAAATAGAATTTTATTGCCCTCTCCACCACAGAGGCCGAATATATCGCCCTAGGTAGTTGTTGTGCACAAGTCTTGTGGATGACCCAAATGTTAGAAGACTTTGGTGTTCATCTAAATAACATAGAATTAAAGTGTGACAACAAGAGTGCTATAGATCTAACAAACAATCTCGTACATCACTCTAGATTGAAACATATAGATGTCCGACAACATTTCATTAGAGATAATATTAAGAAGGAACATGTTAAAAGTAGCTTTTTAGGGACTGAATCACAACTTGCCGACATTTTTACCAAACCTCTACCCGATGCACATTTTCACATGCTTAGGTTAGAATTAGATGTCTTAGAAATGTCATTATAATCCTTATAAAAAGCTATTAAAATTCTCTTATGCACTTTGTTATATTTGTTTGCATTTTTTTTTAAATTCAAAGATCAATAAAAATGTAAACACTATAGACAAACCACCAAAAACACGCTAAAAGTGCCTTCATATCAACTTCATAATGTTTGAAATTTCAACTGTAAGAAGGCCTATTTACATTACAAATGAATCATGAAAAAGATTTTTCAAAAAATCAAAAATTGGAGTTCTGTCTCGGCGTTAAGAAGCTAACGCCTGGCGTTAGCCTCTATGCTCAAATTTTTTTTCTTGTCTGTTTTATTGAAAAATTCTTTGTATTATTTTATTGCAGTATTTTGTTTTAATTCTCTTTTTTTAAAAGTTTTCTATTTTTTGTTATTTACTTCTAAAAGTTAAAAACAAGAATTTTTTTAATATGCTTAAATGTTTAATTCAAGGATGATTATATATATTGCTCAAGGATTCTTTACAATGTTTAATTTAAACCTCCATGTTTCTTAAAAACATTCTTTTGATTTTATCATGCCTTGAATATCATCTTAAAATGTGCAAAAAAAATTAATTATAGATTACATGTGTAGAAACATTTTTACATGCCTCTAAGTATGAGTAAAGTTTTTATCTTTGATAATGATTTTCTCACTTACAACATTTTGTTAATATACATGTGTTTTAAATCTTATTGCATAATTGTGTAGTATAAAAACTTATTTTGAATCTCATAAATAATTTACCTACACAACATTGAACTTCTTCTTGAATTCTTTGTTTTTCATGCACTTGTGATTAGAGAAATGTGGTTTATAAAATAAAATTTTTATGTTTGCAAAAACAAGTGAATTCGGAGTCCTTAGTGACTAAACTAAAAATCAAATAATGAATGACAAGGTTAACTCCACCAAGCACTACTCACCTTCCTGATAAGCCTTAATGAGCATTGTGAGGTTGAGCACCTTGGAAAGAATTGTAAAGTGTCTTTTGCAAACAAAATTTTCACCACTTCTCTTTAAAACTAAAAATAAAAAAAATTATATGTGCATTGAAATTTGTGGAAGTAAAGTTGTTTATGTTAAATTCAAGTTATGTTCCTACATTATATTGTTTCATGTGGTTTGATATATACACTTGTATGCTTTATCAAAACACACTTATTAAACACATCATTATCATTTATAATCTTTCCACTCGTGAGAACTGGACAAAAAACATATCTTTACTATTCTCTACAATCATGAGTAAATGCACTAGATAGCAACGCATGATATTTACAATGTTTATGTAAACTTGGAATGCAACTTTCTTAACACTGTAAACATATCTTTACTTGTTGTTTTTATTATCTTGCTTGCTACTTTTTTGTTACAAATTTCAAATGAACTTGCAACTTTTATTTCTAACATTCAAAACATCTAAATATTTGAGTTAAACGCTTATTATATTTTTCACTTACAATTTCTATAAGATGTTACAAATTGCTTTCGCTGTGTTGACTATTTATACTAAAGTTGCTATTATCTCTACTAAATGCATATTGTTTTATATTCCTATGACTCTATCCCACCTTCTTTTGATTATAACAAAAGGGGGAGAATAATTGAAGAAATAAAGAAATCTATTATTTAGGGGGAGTACATTAGGAAATGCATTCATGTAGGGGGAGTTTCCACATATTGGGAGTATGCATGATTATCCACGCTTAACATATACTATAAACACTACTTTATTTATAGTTTATTTCTTATTAGTGGATTTGTTATTAACAAAAGAGGGAGATTGTTGGAGCTTGTGTTCCACTTCTCTTAGTTTAAGAAATAACAAATCACACTATGTATTTGATCTTGCTTGTGTTTATAGTGTGCAGGTACTACAATTAAATACCCTATGAACAGGATGACGATTCTCTGAAAAGAGAGCTAACGCCTCGCGTTAGTAGTTAATGCCCCGCGTTAACTTTCGTCAAGAAGAAGCCGTCGAGATGAAATGTCATCGAGAAGGAATCCGTCGAGAAGCCAGAGACAATGCCAGCGTTGACTCTTAACGCCCGTGTTGAGTCACGATCTGCCACGATCCTGAAGGTTTGCAAGATCTCTGCAACTGCCGTACATGATGCTTAACGCTGGCGTTCACTCTTAACGTCGGGCGTTAGCTTCCGTGTCTATTTAAAGACCTGATTTAGTTTACTCAAGGGACAATCAATTCAAGCCTTCATTCCTGAGATCTGTGAGAGCATTTCATTCTGAATTTATAGAGAACTCCCAACAACAACATTGAGGAACAAGAGTGAGAATGAGATTTCCAACGACAAATTTGAAGAAGGATGCTCGCTTCAACTTCGACGTGGTCAAGGCGTATCTTCAACATCTCCTTCAGCGCTCTTCATTCTAGGGAGTCTTTTATTCTAATTTTTACTTTATCTTTTCATTTTTCCTTATAACGGTAGTGAATTTGCCGCGTTGCATGTGGTGACTAGGTCGGGTTCGGTTTAGGGGGAAATTCACCGCCTTGTGCATGGCGACTAGGTCTAGGGTAGATCTAGGGGGTGGCTAGAGGCCGTATCTGGGGATAGATAGGTTATAGCCAAACGGTCCTTGGGAGAAGGACCGGTGAAGGAACAAAAAGTGATTTTTAAGTTGTCGCCTTTAATTTCAAGCGTTATTGAAATTTTATCCTTGTAATCATTTTTCTGAAATATAAAATTCTTTTTCATTATATCTAATTTTTCTGGAATTGTATATCATAAAGAAAATCATTTTGAATATTTCTGTAAAAAAAATTTCTGGAAGGATAACGCCCGACGTTGACTCTTAACGCTTGGCGTTAGCGACAGAGCCAAAAAAAATTCGGTTATTTAAAATCTGTAAGTTTTTCTCAAAACAGTAAACCCCATATTCACCCCCCCCCCCTCTAAGGGCGCCATCAGATCCAACAGATAGCACAAATTATGCATGGGAATTACATGAATGTACATGGTTTACACATGGTGGTGTAATGATCTTGGTTGAAGGATTGCTTGTGGAAGATCTACGGGCTCGCCAGTCTTCACACCGACGGGAGCTGGCAGATAGATCTTGGACTGTTGGGTTATGCTCTTTGTGTTTACTTCCAAAGACCCCTTCCGTTCCTAGTGATCGGTTGGGCTGTGCTCTTGGTGTTTACTTCCCAAGACCCTTTCAGAGTCCAGTACGCATGTGCTCCTATGTTGTCTTCTTAGCATCGAGGCGTACGTAAGGCCTAGGTCTGGTAGTGTGCATACCCACCTTATAATGGAGAAGCCCATTCCACTGTCACCGTCTGGCCACGACGGACCCTCGAAAAGTGGGATGTACAGGTCTATGTCGACATAGTAAATAAGCATGGGTGAGTCATCATATCTTAATCATTGCATTGCATTCATCCTTTCATGATCATAGCATTGCACCGCATCAGGTCCATCATATAAATTAGTATGGGCTCTTTTATATTATGGGTTGCAAATTGGAAACCTTAACTTATAAGTTTGTATGGGCATTTATATAAGTTAAGGTACGTTTTGAAACTGCAAATATACTGCTTACTTATGTACTGTTACACTGCATTCTATACATTGCTACTCATCACAATGCTAGCTTAAAATTGTTTCTCACTTCACTATCATAGTAACTGCTAGCATAAATGTACTCCTGTGTATAGTAGCTTTATTTCTACTGTTGATATAAAATTGCTAAGATTGTACCCTTACTGCTGCCACCTGTTCTATTATACTTATAGTTTATATTGTTGTGTTCTCCTCTTTCCTTCCGCACGGTGCCTAAGAGTCATCAGGGGAGAGGATGTGAAGCCACTTAGTATTTATGACTAACGGTTGTAACACCCCCATTTTTGGAGCACACTCAGGTGGAGCAGCTGCTTATGACACAGGAGGACTGCCAGGTCAAGGTTATAGGGCCTGTGATGAAGATACCTTTGCTTCCGTCAGTGACAGATGTGATCAAGTGTTTGAGATGTAGCCTTAGGTCAATAGGTACTCTGATGTTGTTCAGGAGCTTTTGTAGCTACCTGTTATTATGGACAATTTTACTTACTTGTGAATTATGACTTCTTATGTTTATATATTATTGATGGGTTGGCATGATGATATTGAAAAATAGCCGGCATGATAGGCGTCTTGTGTTGGGGGCAAGCCCATGTGATGGCACTTCCGCAAGGTGGCTGTCCTAGGCATAGGACTCCCCTCGGCCGTGTTTTATGTTCCGGGAGGGGGGTCTTACATAGTGTACATCCCCCACAAGAATTTGATTTATGGGAGGCACAGTGATCCAAAGTGAGTGAAATCAATTTCTAAAAATATTAGAGGCCAAGAGTTACATCTTTCGTGCTAAACACTTTTTCTGATTCAGCTCCCATATTTTTCTACAATTTTTTTCATCTACAATTAGCTTTAGGTCTAATATCATATTAACATTTAAATAGAAAAATCCAGAATTTAAAATAAATGGACGGCCAAGATTGCGTCTCTCCCTAACAACCAACAACAACGATCTCATCTCCTTGGGCCAACTTTGGCTCCAAATTTCGGCCAACTCCGGCCATCTCTAGCAAAACACCCAAGCCACCACCTTCGTCCGAAGTTTTTCTATCGACCGACGCTGAGAACTCGGTCGGAGGTGGCCAGAGTATCTCTGTCGTTGTTTTCATTTTCGAGCTCAAACACAACAAAAGTGAAATGGTAATTCATAATTTCTTCACTGATTTTGAAGATAGAAGAGTCTAGCACATGTGGAGGAGAGCAGGAAACCTGTAACGTCCCACTTCAAACTAGACCCCTCGGGTGACACGGGTCACTTAAAGATGCTCGGACCAGGTGGGATCTGGAGATCCTAATAGACCATGTTAAAAGGGCTTTAATTTATATAAGATAGCAAATACTTAATTTGAATTATATCAGAAATTTAGAAGGGCTGTGTTCGACGAACTCCTGATGCTGCGTTCGACTAGCTCCTGAAGCTGCGTTCGACGAACTCCTGAAGCTGCGTTCGACGAACTCCTGAAGTTGCGTTCAACGAAATCCTGAAGCAGCGTTCGCCGAACGATTAGGAAGCGGCGTTCGACGAACGATTAGGAAGCTGCATTCGCCGAACGATTAGGAAGCTGTGTTCGCCGAGCGATTAGGAAGCTACGTTCGACGAATGATTAGGAAGCTGCGTTTGATGAAATTGTGCCATTCGACGATCAACGAAGTTATAGCTTTCGACGAAAGTGCTGTTCCCGTTCGACGAAAGTGTTGCAGTGCAGGATCCGGGCAATTTTTCTGTCATCGTCCAGTAAAGCTTAAATGCTTATCTTTTTAGGCAGTAGTGGAGTCGATGTCCAATAGGGGGCTGACACCAAATCTTGGGGTTCCAACACATGGCATTGCAAGTTGGGTTGTCCTTAATGCAGTAATGCAATTCTAATCCCCCTACTCTATCTTCTCTCTTAAAGTAAAAGGGTTGTTGGTCAGATTACCCTATTCATCTTCTACTTCTTCTCCTTCTTCTTCTCTTCATCTTCTTCCTCCCACCTTAAGGTTTTAACTTAGGGTTCTTGAAGGAGCAAGCTTGGAGAAGGATTTGGAGCTTGGCCGTCCACCACCCCACTGCCATGAAGATGAGCTTGAACCATGGATGGAAAATAAGGTGACTTCCGACCCCTCTCCCTTGGTGCTAGATAGTAGAGAAAAATTAGGAGAGGTGTTGAGCTCAAAAGAGCTTGGATTGTGAGTTCATGGAGTTTCCTAGGAAAAGACCAAATCGGATCTTTCCTTTTAGGGCACCGATTGCCGCGAAAGTTCCTTCAATCACTTCTTCTCTCCAAAAGGGAGAGATAGGATTTGGTTTCGTTGAAATCCATGGTCTATGGAGGGAGTGTTGGATGAGAGAAGTTGTAATGACCTAACCTTTCTTTTTGGGGAAGATGATGAATAGTCCCCTGTTATGTAGGATTTTAAATTATTTATTATGTGGAAAAGATGATGAGTGATTCTCTGTTAAAACCCCCTGTTAATTAGGGTTGTTAATTATATAATTGTGTGATTAAAGTAATGATGGCCCTTACTAAAGAAGTTTTCAAATTATATCATTGCACTTGGTTGTTAAGGGGAGAAATTGTGCGCAGCTGGGTTCGAGCCAATTTTTAGGCCTGATCCCACTGGAATTAGACCTAGGGCTCTACATGGAAGTTGTAGCCCTTGGAAAGATCTTTCCGATGATAGTTTAGCCATTTTCGGAAGTGACCTGTTGCTCCCTACAAGTCCAGTCGAGTGGACTGCCCAGAAAGCTGGGAGGTGTTAAGTGCGTGCTGTTTTGCTCTCCAGATTTCTGCAGTTGACTTCAGAGCAGATTTTAGATAGGACCCGCTTGGATCTGTGTTTAGGACTCAAGATGAATGTTGTAGCCCTTGATGTTAGCTTTCCAAAATGGGGTGGATCATAAATTTTGGACAACTGTAGCACCTAGAAATCCAGTTTTAGTAAACTGTGTCATAACACTTCCGATCTCAGTATTTTGTGGATTTCTCTTAATATATTGGTTGGATGCTCATGAAAAATTGGTGGAGACATAGGTGATAACAATATGTAAATCCCTATTAAATTTCATAATTTTTGGATAAGTAGTACTAAAGTTATTGTTGTTTTGTTTGATAATTTGAAGGAGATATAAATGCTGAATGTGAAGCCCGATTGGGCCGAAATTTTGTATGAATCATGTACATGCTAGTATTTACCTGTGATAATGATTTAAGATTTATATCTGTTGAGATGACTCCTTAAATGAACCTTCAATTGTAAGTTTTAGGTGGAACCATAAACAGGTCATGTGTAGTTGATGGTGAGAATAAATAGCATTGATTATGGGCGAGGTCTAAATGTTTAGCAATGTGTATAATAATCATATAATGGTAGAGCACCATAAATACGTATTGTATAATACGATGAGGTCAAAATTTGGTGGTAATGATTCCGACATTAATGATGACTTATGGTGGAAGTTTCAGTGGATTTGGTATAGGCTAGGCGTTACCGAATGATGCTTATGAAGTTAATTGTTATCAAGGCCAGTTGCGAATCTAGCTCTGATACCATTTGTAAGACCCCCCTCCCGGAACACAAGACACAGCCGAGGAGAGTCCTATGCCCAAGACAGCCGCCTTGCAGAGGTGCCAGCTCACGGGCTAGCCCCCTCCACAAGACGCCTATTCTGCCGGTTATTTCCAATACCATCATGACAACCCATCAATAATAGAACAATAGAAGCCATTTATTCACAATTTAGTAATAATGTCCAAAGACATGAAGCTAACAAGCTCCTGTATATCATCAGAGTATAAACTTGCCATAAGGCTACATCCTAACAACCCGCTCAAATCTGCCACTGACGGTAGAGAAGGTATCGTAGTCACCAGCACTGTCACCCTGGCCTGGATGTCCTCCTGTGTAGTACGTTGCTGCTCCTAAAATTAGTGGTGTAACAACCGTTAGTCATAAAGACTAAGTGGCTTCACATCCTCTCGCCCGGCGACTCCAAGGCACCGGGCAGAAGGGAATGAAGAAAAGCTGTAAAATAGTCAGTAGTAGCAAAAACAGGTGACAAGGAAAGATGTAATTACAACAGTGTATCAAAAGTATAAGAAGTACATCTAACAGGCAATATGACAATGGCGGAGTATTAGCAAGTAGTGAAACAACACAGAAGTAAGCAGTTCATATCGTACCTTAACTTATATGAATGCCCATACAAACTTATAAGTTAAGGTTTCCATGTTGGAACCCATCATATATCATTGCATTGCATTCATCATTCATCATCATAGCATTGCACCTCATCGGGTCCATCATATAAATTAGTATGGGCTCTTTTATGTGATGGGTTCCAACATGGAAACCTTAACTTATAAGTTTGTATGGGCATTCATATAAGTTAAGGTACGATATGAAATGCTTACTTCTAAGTTGTTTCACTACTTGCTTATATTCCGCCATTATCATATTACCTGTTAGATGTACTTCTTATACTTTTGATACACTACTGTAATTACATCTTTCCTTGTCACCAGTTTTTGCTACTACTGACTATATTGCAGCTTTTCTTCATTCCCTTCTGCCTGGTGCCTTGGAGTCGCCAGGGAGAGGATATGAAGCCACTTAGTCTTTATGACTATCGGTTGTTACACAACTCTTTTTAGGAGCAGCAGCGTACTACAC
Source organism: Dactylorhiza incarnata (assembly GCA_033032865.1). Lineage (NCBI taxonomy): Eukaryota > Viridiplantae > Streptophyta > Magnoliopsida > Asparagales > Orchidaceae > Dactylorhiza > Dactylorhiza incarnata. The sequence continues at coordinate 3,246,149 of JAWHQI010000037.1, read as the reverse complement.
AGGAGGACAGCCAGGCCAGGGTGACAGTGTTGCTGACTACGATACCTTCGCGACCGTCAGTGGCAGATTTGAGCGAGTGGTTAGGATTTAGCCTTAGGGCAAGTTTATACTCTGATGATATACAGGAGCTTGTTAGCTTTATGTCTTTTGTACTGTTTGGACATTATTACTAAATCGTGAATAAATGGCTTCTATTGTTCTATTATTTATGGGTTGGCATGATGGTATTGGAAATAGCCGGCAGGATAGGCGTCTTGTGGAGGGGGCTAGCCCGTGAGCTGGCACCTCCGAAAGGCAGCTGTCCTGGGCATAGGACTCCCCTCGGCCGTGTCTTGTGTTCTGGAAGGGGGGTCTTACAAAACCGACCTGTGATCAGGTGTTAGATCGTGTGTTACTCATGGGGGAATTTTTGGTTTTTCAGCGAGCTCCTTGTGATTCCCCTCTGGCTAAGCTCTAAATCTCCAATAGACTGATGTCTTCTACTACTGAGGGGATTCTGAGAGTGACGGTGAGGTATTTCTTTAGCAACCATTAAGGGGCGATTTCAGCAAGGTTGCCACCTCCTATCCGGCCAATGCTAGAGCTCCAGCTCATAGGGAATTAACTCCTTGTGATGAGGGGAGGATCTGAGGATCGAAATTGAATTCAATTTCGGCTCCCCCCATGGGCTTCAATTATTAGGTGGCCGACAAGCCCTCTTGAGCCCCCTCCTCCCCCCTTTTACCAGTGGCCACCTCAGCATTTTCTGCTGGGTTTTCAATGTGGGGGCTGAGACCAGGCTTAGGAGAGGGAAATTGGGTGCCAAGTGGCACCCATCCTCAATCTCCTCTTCTTGGTCTCCTTTTGGTGGTAGTCGACCTCCCTTCGTGTTGGCTCCCTTGATTCATCAACCTAAGGGAGACGTTGGCTTGGTCTGGGCTTTTTATTTGGGCCTGAGGTCAATTTAGTTGAGTCTCGGGCTCACTTAATCCAAGGTAGCCCAATTTAGGTTTTTAGGTCAAGGTTGACCCTTGGTCAACCAGGGGGGGGGGGGGGGGGGGGGGGGGGTTGAGTTGCATTAGTGACATTGGTGTTGAGAATCTTGGCCTCATGATTCCTGATTTGGAAAAGTCACAAATTCAAGAGAACTTCACTATGTATTTGATTATCTTTTTAGCTTTATCATCTCAGTAGAATACAAGTTCATAGAATGCCGAGCTGACGCATATCGTCGAAAAGAACTGACAAATATCGTCGAAAAGAAGCCTTGACGTCGATAAGGCTAAGTAAGAATGAATATCGTCGAAAAGATGCCTTGACGTCGATAAGGCTAAGTCAGAATGAATGACGTTGAAAAGGCAAAGGGAAGGTCAGTGTCGAATATATCATTGAAAAGAAGATGAGTCGTCGATAAGACTGAACAAGACAGGTATCGTCGTAAAGAAGCCTTGTCATTGTAGAGGCTATGTAAGACTGATGACAACTATATCGTTCAAAAGAATACGTGACGTCGAGAACACTGAGGATGCATTTGTGAAGACGGGCAGTTGCTGAAGAACAGTCTGTCAGCATGATATCGAACATATCGTCGAGAGGATAAAGTTGTTACAACGATATCGAGCAATCAAGAAGATTACACTGACATCAGTTAGATGTCTTCATGTCGTCTTAATCTTGAGTGCAGAAGAGATGTCCGGTGTCATCGAGATATTATCCTTATCGTCGTAACAATGGAAATATCGTCGAGACAATTTGAAAAGTTGACAAACGCGCTGTCAGCAATTAATGTCGCCGCCTGATTGTCCAATCAGCGCGTGCTCTTAAGGCATGGAAATTTGTTAGAATAGGATATCATAGGAGACTGTTAAGCGGCATCTCAATCCTATAAAAGGGAACAGTGGATGCCCTAAACTCTCTTTCGAATCCTAGAACTTAAGAGAATCCCGCTAAGCAATTTTGAATAGAACAGTAACAGTGGAGATAAGTAAAAACAAGAACGGAGAACAAGTTGATCTTCATCCTTTGTTCTGAAGAGAATCAATCTAGCTTCATCGACTGATAAGAAGAGTTCCAGATAGAAGAAAGCTTGAAGAAGAAATGCACTGTCAAGTTTCAAATCAAAAGCATCCTCTTCAAGTCAAGAAGCCGATCACCACCAGGCAGAAGAACCATTTGTAAATCTTTATTTGTAAGGATTGCGGGCCAAATTTGTAAGATCTGTTTTCAGATCTGCATGTCAAGCTTGATGGCTTGAGATCTATGAGGCTTGAGGGCTAGGGCAGAGGGACTTGCAGGTTCAAACGTGTTGGGCTTGTGGGCTCGGGTGCAGTGAAGGGATTTGCGGGTCTAGGCTGTAGGCAAGACTTGTGGGTCTGTGCTGTGTAAGGCTTGAGGGCCTGAGTGTCGAGCATGCGGGCTCGGGTGTAGTGAAGGGTCTTGCGGGCCTAGGCTGCAGGGACTTGCGGGTCCGAGTTGTAAGGCTTGCGGGCCAAAGACATTAGCGGAGTTTGCCAAGCCAAGCACACTGCTGGGTAGGCGTAGAGAGACAGAGGACTACTCAAGACACCCGGTCTTGAGGAACCACTATACATCTTTTGTTGTGTGTGGGCTGAGATTTTCTGTGATTCTTCTATGCAGTGCTTCCATTAAACTCATTACTTGCAAAATTTTTTAAAATAGCCATAATAACCTAACCCCCTGGTGATTGTTCAATAACCAGCAAATGGTATCAGAGGGAGGTTGATCAAGAAAGTGACTTAACCGTCAGATCTAGATCGTAGAACAATCCAATATGTCTGGAGGTGATCAACATCGAGAGATGAGAGCCATGAAACTCCCAATTTGCACAAAGGAGAACTTTCATATCTGGAAGGAAAGAGTAAGGTGGTTCATGGAGGCAGCTAATCCAAGCGTCTATATAACTGTTCAAGAGGGCCCTTCATTCCCATGACAGCATCCAAAATTGATCCAACTAGGATGGTGGCAAAGAAGTATACAGACATGACCAAGGATGAGCTGACCTTGGCAAGTCTGGATAAAAGGGCACAGAATGTAATCGTAAGTGTCATTTATGACTCAACCCTCTAGAATCTCATTCACTGCAAGACAAACAAGGAGATGTGGGACTCTCTGATTGTCTACATGAGGGCACTGAAGAGGTAAAGGATGATAGAAAATCCCTCCTCAATCAGGAGTATGAAGCCTTCAAGCAAGGCAAGATTGAAACCATCTCAAGCTATTATGAGAGGTTTTTCAAAATAGTGAATGGACTGGAAAATTATGGCAGAGACTTCACAAACTCTGACCTAAATGATAAATTCCTTAGATCTCTCTCTATGTAATGGGATATAAAGATCTGTGCCATCGGAGAGATGGGTCAGCTGGGCATCTTGGAGCCCAAGAATCTGTATGAGAAGCTGATATCCCATGAACTTCAGCTCAATACCAGGAAAGCTGAAGAGGAGAGCTCAAAAGGGAGCTCTAGAGAAAGATCTGTGGCTCTCACGGCTGAGAGCACAAGGAGATCCAAGGACAAGACTCCCGCTTATCAGAACAGATCAGAGAGTAGTGAAGAGTCTGATGTCATCACATCAGACTCTAATGATACTGACAAAGAGATGGTCCTTCTCTCTAAGCAGTTCAAGAAGCTGAAAACCAGTTGAAGAAGAGACAACTACAGACCCACCTCCTCAAGCTCAAAAATATCTGATCAACATGACAAGTCTAAATCCTCAAGGGAGGACAAGTATAAATCAAAACTTGGTAAATTTGATTTTGTTAACACTGTTTGCTACTCCTGTAATAAGATAGGTCACATAGTTGCTGATTGCTCTTCTAAGAGAAGGTAATCAAGGAATTATGAAGTCAAAAGAAGGTCAAGGGACAAGAAGAAACCTGAAAGAGGGTTTATAGCAAAGAAAATCAGAACTCTAAGTGATTCTGATTCAATCTCCTCAGATACTGAGGAAGAAGCATTGATTGGCCTAATGGCCATAAAGGAAGACAACCAGGATGACATCTCTCCTGTGAAGGTACCTATCAAAGCCCATCTGTCTGTCTCTAATTCTGAATCAGTAATAGACTCTTTGCATGATAATGAGAGTGTGTCTGCAGCCAACAGCATGACTTCAAGGTCTCAATATGATGTTGAATCTGGCCTAATAAAGCAGTATAAGGCTTTGTGGAAAGCTTTCAAGAACTGCAAGAAACTCCTCAAAGTCTAGACCAAGGAGTTAGATTCCTTGAAGACTGTCCAGTCAGAGCTCAAAGAGACAGCTGAAAAGCTGGTTGCCATGAGCAAAGAAGTGGACAGATTCAAGGAAGCCACAAGGCTTAAGCATGCTGAATTAGGTCAGAAGAACAAGGTCATTAAGGACCTTGAGGAGATGTTGCTGGCTGAGAAGAAACTTGTTACAAGCTTCTCTATGGCCAAAACAATCTTGCCTATCATTGATACCTTCTCTGGATCATTCAGAGCTGGTATAGGATTCAATCAGGAGACTGTCAAGGACAAAGTTTCTGAAGCTCAATCTTCCTTTAAGAAGGTACTAGCATCAGGTTCTTCTTGTTGGGTTTTCTATACCCCTTCAGAAGGGATGACACATCAAGTGTGCGCAGCGGAAATGAACAAGAACAACCCAAAAAGAGATCAACGGATCTTGCGATTTACATGATTCAAGAGAATAGGAAATCAAAATACATTGTACCTTCGCGGGATTGAGTCAATACTCAACCAAGGTGCTCCAAGATGAAATCCGAATTTCTACCTTGAGTTCTTCAAGGATCGAAATGGATCGATCCCTCTACAGAAGTCCACACGAACGATGGAGAACCCTAGCTTCTTGTCGCACAAGAACTAGGTCGGAGAAGAAAGCTCTCAACGTCCCCACGGACTACTAGATCCGATCCAAGGGAGGCGGCGACCACGACGGCGGCGACTAGTGGCGGCGGAAGAACGATCGGTGGACGGGAGAGTGCCCTCGCGCGGAACGGTTCCGGTCGGCTCTCTCTTGCGAAAAGGCTCGATCTAAAAAACGTAAGTGTCGAAGCCCTAATCACGTCATTTTATACGCAAGGCATAAAATTGACTATCCGCAGACCAGAGGGAAATCTGTCCAGATTCACAATCGCCGAATTCGACTAATCACATTAACCGAATTCGACTAATCACATTAACCGAATTCGGCAAAACCATTTCGACGAATTCGACTATATGAATTCGGCTATATAAACTCGGCGAAACCCTTTCGTCGAATTTGCCATTAGCCGAATTTGGTTAATCCCATTAGCCGAATTCGGTTAATCCCATTAGCCGAATTCGTCTAAACCATTTAGTCGAATTCGGTTAATGCCTTTAGGCGAATTACCTAATGTAAATCCGTTCGTTTAAACCCTTTAAACGATTTCCTGTTGAGACATTCTCAACTTAATTCCAAGCAGTCACAGGATTGGTCCTCCACTCATATCCAATATAAGTAAGGCCAACGCAATCCTTTCTCCAATTTCTCCAAACGCTTTTATGTGCGACCCTATAGGCTCATATTGCGTTGGCAGCAAGACTAACTATTGATTGCTTTGAGATCACCTCAGAAACTCCAACAGTCTCCCACTTGATCACAAAGTATCAACAAAAGTCTCACAAACAATGAGCGGCATCTAGAAATACATCATTGCTACCCAAGCAATAAGAGTTCATAACTCATATAAGCCTGTCATGACCAATGTATCAGTGTTGTCATGTCCCTTTGTCCTTTACATCCGGATAGAACTAGAGGCATGGACCGTGTCACCCTCATAATCGTTCAATCCTAGTTTCTTGATCCAGAATAGACTGTCTGAAAATTGGTGAGCTCAATATCACATATTGACTCTACCAAGCATGGCCATGCATTTCTCAGTCTCATTCCATCAAGGGGCCCATGGATGTAACTCCTGTCATACAGGAGGACAAATCCCATTTCTGCTCACACACAAACATCCAAATGATTTGTAACATACCCAACAACCATCTTTATCGTCAAAGTACGCTCTTCCTCACCTGATGAATGCTATGACTTCAGGTCAAAGGACCACAAACACCATCGTCACTTGAGACCTACTTGTGACACATTCATATGACAATCCACAAAGTAGTCTCATGGTGGGTCTGTCCTGTACAACTTGTTCTTAACAAGTACCCATGTGATGACTTGATATCATAATATCATGACCTGTGAGAACCGGTCATCAGTCAACGCACATGCTAGTCTTATGGTCTCATCCTCGCCCTAAAATTCTAGGATGATACCTCGACCAGGGACCATTTAAGAATGTAGCTTCATTTAAACATAGATCCTCACATTCAAGTCACGTACTTGAATCCCTATGGAAGCAAACACTCTAAGGGAATTTATTATGCTAATTAATCTTATCAGACAGATATAAATGACATAATAAAAGAACTTGCCATAAATATAAAATGAAATACATAGTACAACTTACAATTCATCCAATGAACGAACAACCAACAAATATGCAATCCACAAGGATCCCACTAAAGATAATCATTCAGGTATCTAATACCCATTGATCTAACATGACCCTCATGCTTCTTTTGCGCAAGAGGCTTTGTCAGTGGATCCGCTATATTTTCTTCAGTCGGTACTCTGCATATGCTCACATCTCCTCGATCGACAATCTCTTGAATAAGATGGAAGCGCCGAAGTATGTGCTTGGAGCGCTGATGAGATCTAGGTTCCTTAGTTTGTGCAATTGCACCGTTGTTGTCACAGTAGAGAACTACAGGATCAACAATGCTAGGAACTACATCAAGCTCGCTGATGAATTTCCTAATCCATACAGCCTCCTTCACCGCATTCGCTGCAGCGATATACTCAGCCTCAGTTGTAGAATCAGCAACTGTCTCTTGCTTGGAACTCTTCCAGCTTACAGCTCCTCCATTAAGGCAAAACACAAAACCTGACTGTGACTTTGAGTCATCTCTGTCAGTCTGGAAGCTTGCATCCGTGTAACCCTTTACAACGATCTCTTCCTCTCCACCAAACACCAAGAATGTATCCTTAGTCCTTCTCAAGTACTTTAGGATATTCTTGACTGTGATCCAGTAACCATCACCCGGATCAGACTGATACCTGCTAGTCATGCTTAAAGCATAAGAGACATCGGGTCGAGTACATAACATTGCATACATGATTGATCCAATTGCCGAAGCATATGGAATCAACTTCATGCGGTCCTTATCTTCCAAAGATTTTGGACACTGGTCCTTAGAGAGACTCACACCATGTGACATGGGTAAGAATCCCTTTTTGGACTCAAGCATGTTGAACCGCTTCAACACCTTGTCAATGTATGTACTTTGGGTCAAACCCAGCAACTTCTTCGATCTATCTCTATAGATCTTAATACCAAGTATGTAAGTCGCTTCACCCAAGTCTTTCATAGAAAAGCACTTCCCTAGGTTGTTCTTAACAACTTGGAGGGTCGGAATGTCATTCCTGATCAACAGTATGTCATCTACATACAATATCAGGAAGACAACAATGCTCCCACTAATCTTCTTGTAAACACAAGGCTCATCTTCGTTCTTTATGAAACCAAACTCTTTGATCTTCTCATCAAAACGTAGATTCCAACTTCGAGAAGCTTGTTTCAATCCATAAATGGATCGATTCAACTTGCATATTTTAGTGGCTTCATCTGGAGATACAAAACCCTCGGGTTGTGTCATATACACTTCCTCAAGGAGGTTTCCATTAAGGAAAGCCGTTTTGACGTCCATTTGCCAGATCTCGTAGTCATAATACGCAGCAATAGCAAGTAGAATTCTGATGGACTTGACCATGGCTACAGGGGAAAAGGTTTCATCATAGTCAACACCATGAAATTGCCTGAAACCTTTAGCCACCAGCCGGCCTTTGAATGTCTGTACATTCCCATCCATGTCGGTCTTCTTCTTGAAGACCCACTTGCACCCTATGGGTCGTACCCCTTCAGGTGGTTCCACCAAGGTCCAAACTTGGTTTGCATACATGGATTCCATTTTAGATTTCATGGCCTCAAGCCACTTCTCGGAGTCGGGTTCATTCATAGCCTCTTGGTAGGTTGCAGGCTCATCATCATGATCCATAAGCAACACACTACCTATTTGAGACACGAGAAATCCATATCTCTCAGGCTCAAATCTTGGTCTACCAGATCTACGTAGGACTTGTGTTTCTTGAGCAGGCTCTCTAGCTACAACTTCTTGTACTCCTTGCTCAGGTTCCATTTCCGGTTCGTTCATTGTTTGTGGCTCTTGAACTTCTTCAAGTTCTACCTTTGCAGTCTTTCTAGATAAGAACTCTTTCTCCAAAAAGACACCAGTCCTTGCGACAAACACTTTGCCCTCAGACGGTAAGTAGAAGTAGTATCCTTTGGTTTCCCTAGGATACCCCACTAGATAACATTTATCCGATTTGGGTTCCAGCTTGTCAGGCATTTGACGTCACACGTATGCCTCACAGCCCCAAATCTTGATGAACGACATACTAGGACGCTTGCCAATCCATATCTCATATGGTGTCTTTAGAACCGTTTTCGTTGGAACTCGATTTAGTGTGAAAGCAGCAGTCTCTAAAGAAAATCCCCAAAAGGAAACGGGCAAATCTGCATGACTCATCATCGATCGCACCATGTCTAACAAGGTACGATTCCTCCTCTCAGAAACACCATTATGTTGAGGTGTTCCAGGCGGAGTGAGCTGTGATACAATACCACACTCTTTCAGATGATCACGAAACTCATGACTCAGATATTCGCCACCTCGATCAGATCGGAGTGCTTTTATCCTTTTTCCCAGTTGGTTCTCCACTTCATTTTTAAACACTTTGAACTTTTCAAAGGTATCGGATTTGTTCTTCATAAGAAACACGTATCCGTATCTACTGAAGTCATCAGTAAATGTAACGAAGTAGTAGAACCCACCTCTAGCCATAGAACTCATGGGTCCACATACATCACTATGTATTATCCCCAAGAGATCATCAGCCCTCTCATTACAACTAGTGAAAGGAGCTTTCGTCATCTTGCCTAACAAACATTACTCGCATCTCTCAAATGATTCATAATCAAATGAGTCCATTAGTCCATCTTTATGGAGCTTGGATATGCGTTTCTCGTTTATATGGCCTAAACGACAATGCCAAAGGTACATAGGATTCAAGTCATTTGTTTTTAGTCTTTTAGTATTTTCTATGTTATAGATCGGATGGTCTAAGTTCAAAACATATAAACCATTAAACATTTGGGCTACGCCATAACAAACATCATTCTTATAAATAGAACAACAATTGTTCTTAATTAAGAAAGAAAAACCAATCATGTCCAAACATGAAATAGAAATAATGTTTCTAGTTATGGCCGGAACATAATAACAATTATCAAGTTCTATTACAAGCCCTGTGGGAAAAGAAAGACAGCAAACACCAACGGCGACGGCAGCAACTCTTGCTCCATTCCCGACGCGCAGGTCTACCTCCCCTTTACCCAGCATTCTTCTCCTTCTCAGTTCCTGCACATTTATACAAATGTGAGAACCACATCCGGTATCCAATACCCAGGATGAAGGAGCAGAAAGGTTTATTTCTATAACGAAAATACCTGAAGTGGAAGTCATACTTCCTTTCTTCTTTTGCAGATCTTCTAGATACTGAGGACAGTTCCTCCTCCAGTGCCCTGCCTTACCACAATGGTGGCATTTCCCTTCCTTAGCCAATCCTTTCCTTTTCAGTGCTGAAGACTTGGGATCAAGATGTGACTTAGGTCCTACCTTAGTCTTCTTGGTTCCCTTGACCTTACCCTTGCCTTTATGCACCATCAGTATGGGGCTAGCAGGCTTGGTCTTCTTCATGTTGATTTCGGCAGTTCTCAACATGCCTAGGAGCTCGGGCAGTGTCTTGTCAATTTCATTCATATTGTAATTTAAGACAAACTGCTCGTAACTGTCCGGCAACGATTGCAGGATCAGATCAATGGCCAACTCTTGACCCAATGAGAACCCCAGTCTTTCAAGGTTCTCTATATACCCAATCATCTTGAGTACGTGAGTTCCTACTGGGTCCCGAGCTCCCATCTTGCACTGAAATAACGCCCTGGATATATCGAACCTTTCTTGGCGAGCTTGCCCTTGAAACATTTTCTTCAGGTGCTCAACCATCTCATAACAACTCATGTTCTCATGTTGCTTCTGAAGCTCAGAGTTCATAGTCGCGAGCATAAGGCATTCTACATCCAAGGAGTCATCTCCATACTTCTTATAAGAATCTTTGTCTGCACGTGGTGCATTAGAGGCTGGCTCTTCAGGGGGATCTTCTTCCAAGACATAGAGCTTGCGCTCTTGCCTGAGAACAATTCTCAGGTTTCTATACCAGTCAAGGAATTTTGTCCCATTCAGCTTATCCTTATCAAGGATCGCTCTTAGGGACAAGGTGGAGTGAGATCCACTTGCCATGAATATTCTACAAGGAATTTTGCAAAGTAAAATTTTAGTACTATATTTCAAAATACATTTTGTATATATTTTAATAAGGACTTTTATTAAAGAGCTCCCACTATTTTAATCAAATCAATAACCCTTGATATCGATTCGGAGAGTTTATGTGAGCTACTCTCTTAGTGGACAAGATCTGTTATTCACCAACATCACGAGTCCGCTTTGGCGTTCCTCTCATAATGCGGTTATTTAGGTAGACAACGTTTGTCAATTGCATCACTATGCAACTCTTGTATGGTTGGTGAATAACTCTTTATTCGCATCCATCATATGGAGCATGCCAACCCTATGCCTCTAGGCACTCAACCTTTGAGGTTACCTAGTTAAGATTGACTCGATGTCGACAGTGGGATATCACAATTATCCGCTCACACCCTTACCAAGATAGATTAATGCACCTTGCTTTGGCAAGCCCACACTTCATCGATCGAGGCAGGAAGAGTGTCATCCATCGGAAGACATCCGAATACTTAATATTAGATAAGGGATTTTATTTCAATTTATGAACATTTCATCGTGATTACCATTTAATCACAGTGCACGATCAGAAAATAAAATTACAACATTCACATTCCAGATTCATCCCAGTTGTGCACAAAAACAGTCTATCAACATTTTGACAAAACAGGGCTAAATCTGAGCATTTAGAACACTTCTAAATCTCCAGATTTACATGCATTGGACATATGAACAACAACTCCACAAGTGCAGTAGACAAGCTCATCTCTCATGTCAGATTTAATAATCTAAACATTTAGTTTCACAAACCATTTTGAGGGACGGTTACTGCAGATGAGAAACAAACTCTGAAACATGAAAATCGCAACGCAATCACATGCGTTCCTGGCGGGGTTCCAAGGGGCCGCGCCCCTGGCGGGGTCTTAAGGGCAGAGCCCCTAACGGGGTCCAAGGGGCAGCGCCCCTGGCGAGCGGGGTCAAGGGGCAGAGCCCTTGCGGGGTGCGGGGCAGAGCCCCGACCAAATTTTTGAAATCCCACCACCATAAACCACACAAAATCACATCAAATGTGATATTCGAAGAAGAAATTAGGGCATTTAGAACGCTTCTAAATGTCCCAATTTACACGCACTTGACTGCAACATCCCTCTGATACCACTGTTGGGTTTTCTATACCCCTTCAGAAGGGATGACACATCAAGTGTGCGCAGCGGAAATGAACAAGAACAACCCAAAAAGAGATCAACGGATCTTGCGATTTACATGATTCAAGAGAATAGGAAATCAAAATACATTGTACCTTCGCGAGATTGAGTCAATACTCAACCAAGGTGCTCCAAGATGAAATCCGAATTTCTGCCTTGAGTTCTTCAAGGATCGAAATGGATCGATCCCTCTACGGAAGTCCACACGAATGATGGAGAACCCTAGCTTCTTGTCGCACAAGAATAAGGTCGGAGAAGGAAGCTCTCAACGTCCCCACGGACTGCTAGATCCGATCCAAGGGAGGCGGCGACCACGACGACGGCGACTAGCGGCGGCGGAAGAACGATCGGCGGACGGGAGAGTGCCCTGGTTCCGGTCGGCTCTCTCTCGCGAAAAGGCTCGATCTGAAAAACGTAAGTGTCGAAGCCCTAATCACGTCATTTTATACGCAAGGCATAAAATCGACTATCCGCAGACCAGAGGGAAATCCGTCCAGATTCACAATCGCCGAATTCGACTAATCACATTAACCGAATTCGACTAATCACATTAACCTAATTCGGCGAAACCATTTCGACGAATTCGACTATATGAATTCGGTTATATAAACTCGGCGAAACCCTTTCGTTGAATTTGCCATTAGCCAAATTCGGTTAATCCCATTAGCCGAATTCGGTTAATCCCATTAGCCGAATTCGTCTAAACCATTTAGTCGAATTCAGTTAATGCCTTTAGGCGAATTACCCAATGTAAATCCGTTCGTTTAAACCCTTTAAACGATTTCCTGTTGAGACATTCTCAACTTAATTCCAAGCAGTCACAGGATTGGTCCTCCACTCATATCCAATATGAGTAAGGCCAATGCAATCCTTTCTCCAATTTCTATAAACGCTTTTATGTGCGACCCTATAGGCTCATATTGCGTTGGCAGCAAGACTAATTATTGATTGCTTTGAGATCACCTCAGAAACTCCAACACTTCTGGCCATGGGCCTACAGCAACAACACTGAAAAGTAAGGGACAAGCTGCTTCCACAAAGCCTATTCCCAAGAAGGTGGCCCAACAAGTGATGAAACCTACTCCACCCAACTCTCACACATGTAAGGTTCACCCAAGACCTGTTAGGCCAGTTGTCTTCCCTCCTGCACACCAACACTCTCATCCTACTCAAATGGTGAGGCAGGAGAGAAGGTATAACAGGTATGAATGTTGGTGTTGTGGGAAAGTAGGCCACTTTGCCCTGGATTGTTGGTTCAACCCAACAGGGCCCAATGCAAAGAGAGTGCAGAACCCTCAGTGGTGTGACATTCCATTTTATTTTCCTAACAGGAACCAAGGACCCAATTCAAATTGGGTACCTGTGGGTAATTAATTTTTCTGGCAGGTATATCCAAATACCAACCAGTCTCCAATCTAGTTATTGGATAGTGGTTGCTGCAGGCATATGACTGGAGTCAGAAAGTATTTAAGAAGCTTCATCCCTGTGGAGATTGGACCAACAGTGATCTTTGGAGGTTCAGAAAAGGGGATGACTAAAGGTTATGTTAACATTTCTAATGGCCTAGTTACCATCACAAAAGTAGCTTATGTTGAGGGATTGAAACATAATCTCATACGTATAAGTCAACTTTGTGATCTAGGTTTTGTAATCACCTTCCACAAGGATAAGTGCTTAATCAAGAAGTCCTTGGATTCTGAGGCTGTCTTGGCTGGCACTAGGAGTGGTAATATTTATTGCTTAAATTTCCTTAATGCAAATTCTTCCATGCTCGTGTGTCTTATAGTCAATGATAAAGAGGCTCTATGTGTTCAATAGTACAAGAGACTTGCACACATTAACTATAAGACCATAAGCAAGCTTTTTTCATAAGACTTAGTCAAAAATTGACAGGAAGGTCCTTGTCAAGCCTGCCAACTTGGGAAGCAGACAAGGACCAGCTTTAAAAGCATACCTGACAAAGACTCTTTCAGGTGCTTATTTCTACTGCACATGGATATGTTTGGTCCTATGTCAGTTCTCAGCTTGGGAGGGAAGGCTTACACCCTTGTGGTAGTTGATGATTACTCAAGGTTCACTTGGGTATTTTTCCTTAAAAAGAAGTCAGATACCTTAGACATCTTGAAGAAATTTGTCAGGCAGATCCAGAATGAGATGGATTGTACTGTGGTCAAGTTCAGAAATGACGATGGTACAGAATTTCAGTCAGGACCCATGACAGAATTCTGCCAAGAACTAGGTATCTCCAAAGAATTTTCCTCTCCTAGGACTCCTCAACAAAATGGGGTTGCAGAAAGGAAAAATAGAACCTTGATAGAGGCAAGTAGGACAATATTATGTGATTCCTCCCTTCCAGAATATTTTTGGGCAGAGGTTGTGAACACTTCTTGTCATGTGATAAACAGGGCCTCCATCATCAAAAACCACAAGAAGACTCCCTATGAGCTAGTGAAAGGCAGAAAACCTACCTTATCCTACTTTAGGATCTTTGGGAGTAAATGTTATGGACTTAATAATGGGAAGGCCAGGCTAACCAAGTTTGCTGAGAAATGCAGTGAGGGTATTCTTGTTGGTTACAGCTCCTATAGCAAGGATTATAGGGTGTACAACATCAATACCCAAGCAGTGGAAGAATTTGTACATGTTGTATTTGATGAGACTAGCCTTATACATAAGGGCTGGTCTAGTTCTCTAGTGAATGCAGGTACAATAGAGAAAATGGAGAAATTATCCATGAAGAAAAGGCTGATACATCAATCAAAGATAATAATCAGCCAGCAACAGTTGAAATTGAAGAAGAGACTGTAGAAGGCTCGGAAACAGCAGAGGAAATGCAACCTGAAGAACCTGTCAATGAAGAAGTCCCCAGAATACTGCCAATTTCCTTGAGACAAATGAGAGATCATCCCCAAGAGCAAATAATAGGAGATGTCAACCAAGGAGTGCTAACAAGGAGTAGAGCTGTAAATGAAGCATTGTACTTGAGTTTTCTCTCTCAAATTGAACCCAAGAAATTTGAGGAAGCAAATCAGGATCCATTTTGGATTGCAGCAATGCAGGAGGAGCTGAATCAATTTAAGAGATGCAAAGTATGGAAGTTGGTTCCTAGACCCCAAGGAAAGAATATCATAGGAACTAAGTGGGTCTTCAGAAATTAATTGGATGAGAATGGAATAATCACAAAGAATAAAGCAAGGCTGGTGGCAAAGGGATATAGACAGTAAGAGGGGATTGACTTTGATCAGACCTTTGCCCCTATAGCCATACTAGAAGCCATCAGACTATTCTTAGCCTATGTTGCCTACCAAGGTTTCAAAGTCTATCAGATGGATGTGAAGTCAGCCTTTCTAAATGGTGACCTTAAAGAGGAAGTCTATGTAGATCAGCCTTCAGGTTTTGTTGATTCAACTCATCCTGACTATGTATATTTTCTTAAGAAAGCATTATATGGCCTAAAGCAGGCACCTAGAGCCTAGTATGAGACTCGGTCAAGCTTTCTCATTGAGAATAAATTCTCTAAGGGAAAGATTGACAAGACATTGTTCCTAAAGGAAGTTAGGGGAAAGATTTTGCTAGTGCAGATCAATGTAGATGGCATTATCTTTGGCTCTACAGATAACAATCTCTGCAATAATTTTCCCAGCTTGATGCAGGGAAAGTTTGAGATGAGCAGCATGGGTGAGCTCAAATACTTCCTAGGTCTCCAAGTGAAACAATCTGAAGATGGCATATTCATCTCTCAGACCAAGTTCACTAGAGAGCTAGTAAAGAAGTTTGGATTGGGGAGTGCTTCCTCTATGAAGACTCTAATGGGAACCAATGTGTCTCTAGACAAGGATGAGAATGCAATACCCTTTGATGATACCAAGTACAGATGCATGATTGGATCTTTGCTATACCTAACTGCAAGTAGGCCTGACATAATGTTTTCCACATGTGTCTGTGCCAGATATCAGGTGAACCCTAAGGAATCTCATCATGTCTTTGTAAAGAGAATCCTAAGATACTTAAAGGGTACATAAATCATGGCTTATGCTACCCTAGGAACAATGGGTGTGAACTGACAGGCTACTCAGATGCAGATTATGCAGGATGCAAAGAAGATAGGAAAAGTACCTCAGGAACATGCCAATTCCTTGGAGGAAGACTGATCTCTTGGAGCAACAAGAAGTAGACAAGTGTAGCAATCTCCACAGCAGAATCATAATACATTTCTGCTAGGAGCTGCTGTGCTCAACTGTTATGGATCCAACATCAACTTGAAGACTACAATCTAAAGATGACCAAAATACCAATGTTTTGTGACTCTTCCAGTGCAATCTCAATTGCTAAGAACCCTGCCTCACACAACAGGACTAAGCACATTGAGATCATATATCACTTCATCAGGGAGCATGTGGAGAATGAAGATATCATCCTTGAGTTTGTTCCCACAGACTAACAAGTGGCTGATATATTCACAAAGCCCCTAGATGAAGCTAAGTTTAACTTCTTCAAATTCCAATTGGGAATGTTAAAATAGAGTAAATTTCAACTTACTGCTCACTAATCTCCCTACATATGATAGTAAGAAGAACTTGCAATACAAGTGCTGAGACAATCTGAAAGATCGTCGATAAACAACATCTGCAAGGCCTATAATGAAAAAGTCAGAAAGGGGGAGAAAAGAATAATCTGGGAAGAGAGAAGAGAAGATGCATCACATGATGTATCACATCAAGGGGGAGTAAAGAAAAAGATGTGCATCACATCAGGATGGATCTACCAGCTCAAGAAGACGCAAAAGCTAAGGGAATGGTTACTATGTTAACATCTAATGCATACTCACATTTTAGTACTCAGTGCAAGTAATTTTGAATTGGGGTTCTGACTTCTTTAAATAGGGGGAGATTGTTGGGAATCTTGCCCCCATGATTCCAGATTTGGAGAAGTCACCAATTCAAGAGAACTTCACTATGTATTTGATTATCTTCTTAGCTTTATCATTTCTGTAGAAGACAAGTTCATAGAATGTCGAGCTGGCGCATATCATCAAAAAGAACTGACAAATATCATCGAAAAAAAGCCTTGACGTCGATAAGGCTAAGTCAGAATGAATATCGTCGAAAAGATGCCTTGAAATCGATAAGGCTAAGTCAGAATGAATGTCGTTGAAAAGGCAAAGGGAAGGTCAGTGTCAAAGATATCGTTGAAAAGAAGCTGTGACGTCAATAAGACTGAACAAGACAGGTATAGTCGTAAAGAAGCCTTGTCATTGTAGAGGCTAAGTAAGACTGATGACAACTATATCATCGAAAAGAAGACATGACATCAAGAACACTGAGGATGCAGTTGTGAAGATGGGCAGTTGCTGAAGAACAGTCTGTCGACATGATATCGAACATATCGTCGATAAGATAAAGTTGTTACAACGATATCGAGCAATCAAGAATATTACGCCGACATCAGTTAGATGACTTCATGTCGTCTTAAGCTCGAGTGCAGAAGACATGTCCGGTGTCATCGAGATATTACCCTTATCATCGTAACAATGGAAATATCGTCGAGACAATTTGAAAAGTCGACAAATGCGCTGTCAGCAATTAATACTGCCGCCAGATTGTCCAATCAGTGCGTGCTCTTTAGGCATGGGCGTCTGTCAGAATAATATATAATAGGAGACTATTAAGCTGCATCTCAGTCCTATAAAAGGGAACAGTGGATGCCCTAAACTCTCTCTCGAATCCTAGAACTTAAGAGAATCCCGCTAAGCAATTTTGAATAGAACTGTAACAGTGGAGATAAGTAAAAACAAGAACGGAGAACAAGTTGATCTTCATCCTTTGTTCTCAAGAGAATCATTCTAGCTTCATCGACTGATAAGAAGAGTTCCAGATAGAAGAAAGCTTGAAGAAGATTTGCACTGTCAAGTTTCAAATCAAAAGCATCCTCTTCAAGTCAAGAAGCTGATCTCCACCAGGCAGAAGAACCATTTGTAAATCTTTATTTGTAAGGCTTGCGGGCCAAATTTGTAAGATCTGTTTTCAGATATGCATGTCAAGCTTGATGGCTTGAGATCTGTGAGGCTTGAGGGCTAGGGCAGAGGGACTTGCGAGTTCAAATGTGTCGGGCTTGTGGGCTCGGGTGTAGTGAAGGGGTTTGCGGGTCTAGGCTACAGGAAAGACTTGCAGGTCTGTGTTGTGTAGGGCTTGAGGGCCTGAGTGTCGTGTAATGATACAGGCCTGCCAACACGGGACCCAGCTGGAACGCCGACACCCTCCCAGCCCAGGCCCACCAACACGGGACCCAGCTGGCATCGGAAGGGTTCACTCTAACCAGATGGTCTGCAGACCATGCACCCCCACCCCTCTTTGTCCCACCACAGGGCACAGTGGGTTTTTGGAGACCGCAGTCCCCTTTGATGAGAATTGAGCCAGTTAAGAGGCAGTGCGTGAACTTCCCAGGAGGTCACCCATCCCAGAATTGCTCCAGCCCGAGCACGCTTATCTATGGATTATTTTCACTTCTCATCACCAATTGAGCTGCAGCTCAATTGGTGATGAGAAGTGAAAGTATTCCAAAGTTATGTGTGCTCGGGCTGTAGCAATTCTGGGATGGGTGACCTCCTGGGAAGTCCCTGTGTTGCCGCTTAACTGAAGCATTTCTCATCAAAGGGGGACTGTGGTCTCCAACAACCCACTGTGCCCTGTGTTGGGATAGAGAGGGGTTTAGGTGCATGGTCTGCAGACCATCTAGTTAGGCTGAACCCTTCTGATGCCAGTTGGGTCCCGTGTTGGCGGGCCTGGGATGGGAGGGTGCCGGCGGTCCAGCTGGCTCCCGTGTTGGCGGGCCTGGACCATTACATTTCGAGCTTGCGGGCTCGGGTGTAGTGAAGTGGCTTGCGGGCCTAGGCTGCAGGGACTTGCGGGTCTAAGGCTTGCGGGCCAGAGACATTGGCGGAGTTTGCCAAGCCTAGCACACTACTGGGTAGGCACAGAGGGACAGAGGACTAATCAAGACACCCGGTCTTGAGGAACCTCTATACATCTTGTGTTGTGTGTGGGCTGAGATTTTCTGTGATTCTTTTGTGCAGTGCTTCCATTAAACTCATTACTTGCAAAATATTTTAAAACAACCATAATCACCTATCCCCCACCCCCCCCCCCCCCCCCTCTGGTGATTGTTCAATAACCAACAATTGCGTCCATGGACACCTATTTGGTTGACTTTATGCTTGGTGAAACCATTTGGAACCTTTTTGACCTATTTAGGTCAAATTGGGTTAAGTGAGTCAAGGGATGACTTGACTCAAACCCTAGCATTAACTTGACCCCCTTGGAAGTGTTTATGACTCATTTGGTTTCCTAAGGGGATAGGGGTGTCATGTTGGGGTCATTTATCACCTTTGGGTCCATTTGACGAAGCCTAGGCTAATTGACCAAAAGTGGTTAAATGCATACCAATGTGCATTTTCACCTATTCACCTAGGTTTCTAGAGCTCTTTTTGTCTAGCCTACCCCTTTTTCATGACCCTAGTCATGAAAAAAATCATCTTAGGGGTCTAGTGGTTCTAGGGATGCTATAAAGAGTCACTTGATCCGCAATGCTAAGAACTACATCAAGCATGCTCATGAATTTCCTAATCCATATAGCCTCCTTCACTGCATTAGCAACAATGATATATTCAGCCTCTGTGGTATAATCGACAACTGTCTCTTTCTTTGAACTCTTCCTACACACAACGCATATATTAAGGCAAAACACAAAACCTGACTCGGACTTTGATTCATCTCGGTCAGTTTGGAAGCATACGTCCCTTTAAAGCAATACAATGAGCTCTTCCACTCCACCATATATCAAGAATGCATCCATAATCCTTCATAAGTACTTCACGATATTCTTAACTTTAGTCCACTGTCCATCAACCAGATTGGACTGATACCTTCTAGTCATCTTAAAGCATACGAGACATCGGGACGAGTACATAACATTGCATATATGATTGGTCCAATTGCAGAAGCATATGGAATCAATTTCATGCAGTCCTTATCTTCCAAAGATATAAGACACTGGTCATTGGAGTGACTTACACCATGTGACATAGGTAAGAATCACTTTTTGACTCAAGCATGTTGAACCATTTCAACACCTTTTTATTGTACGTACTCTGGGTCAAACCCAACAACTGTTGGATCGGGTGGCCAACCATAGGGAGGGGGGTGAAAAAGGATTTCAATCAAGTACTGGAGATTTAAATAAATTACAATAAGATTGCACATTCTGGAGCTAGCGCTAGGCGGTAACACTACCGTGAAACGTTAGCTAAGGAAACAACACACTAAATGCATAATATCATTTCGGGAATCACACTACTCCAACCAATCCACCACCAGAAATTACAGCAGTTTTACAATAAAGTGAAGAAATGGGATAACATTGAATGATAGAATTTTGTTTATACAAATTAACTTAGATCTTCATGACGCCGAAGATCAGAGGTAATGAATATAAAACTCTTGTGGTTTACATACCGATCGTCTCCCTGAAGACCGGTTGGATCTCTCCCTTTCCTTCCCTAAAAAGTCTTCGAGCCTGCTCCTCTCCATCCTCCCAGAAAGGGTCTTAGAGCCCCACTAGATCTCCCAGATCTAGACGTCCTCCCAGGATGATTTCCCATGTAATCATTCCTGGATTCTGACGACCACCCAGGTCGATTTTCCTTCACTCAAAACAAAGAAGAAAAGTGAAAAACACAATGAAGAAGAAGGATTTTGAAACTACTTCTCCCTCAAAAATAGTATCCTCCGTAGAGCGACAAGCGATCGGTGTTTCTGAAAATCGTTCCTCTTGCACTCGATTAGCAACAGATGGTCGTTGTAGATTTTCTCTTTAGAGATCTTCAAACTCAAACGGGAGGGAGATAGTTCTCTTTTCCTTGCTTAAAGACGTTGGTTTTCAGCAATAGAGGCGGTTGCGGAACCCTATTCTCATAAGTGTCTGTCTCTCCTTTTCAGGAAATGAAATGAGAGCTTTTATAGCTGATTAATTAAGTTATCGACGACGGTAGCTTTCTTTACGATTTTTCTCCAGCTGTCCCGCACCAAATTGGGAATGTGTTGAATAACATTCTCTTGCTGTCTTTCAATTGCGCGACATGGTTGCAAGCGCGTCGCGGTAGAACCAAGTTGATTATTCTTGACGACAACAGAGCATCTAGTCGACAAAGTCTTCTGGTCGACACAACTAGCGCACGACATTAGGCTAGAGGTCACGGTAACATTCCCGTCGATATCATCTTGATGCTTTCATCTCGATGATATAGGTTCCAGTCAACGCATCCTTCAAGTCAACATAAGATGTCTCATCGACAGAGTTAAAACCCGCGGTAAGTCTAGCGCATGGCGGTAGGCTTATCGGCAACATCGTCTTGACTCCATAAGTCTTCACATCGATATTTTCCTTTGCGTCGAAGCAAGTCACGTCGATATGGTTATCATCGATATTAGGAATAGCGCTCGGCGGTAGGTCACAGAGAGTCGAATTCTCGACGCCTTCACAGACGTAAAACTACACACTATACCCAAGATATTTATGATCAAATACAGTATGAGATTTGATATTGTCAAACTAAAGAGATGTACAAAGCATGTTCCAACAAACTCCCCATTTTGATAATATCAAATCTCGTTCATGAGTATAAATCATAATGAGCATGGTATAGTGCAATCAACAATAATCATGAAACATGAACATGTTTATATATCAAAATAAAACATAAAGTGTGAACTTGCTCTAAAGTAGTATGTCTCCCCTACATACGTGCTCCCCCTATCGATGTGCACTTTATACAAGTATCTCTCCCTATAAGTGTTCTTCCCTAGATGACTAGGACATGACTAGCGCTCATGAACGTTCTTTATTCTCCCCCGTTAATGTTAGCAAAAGTGGTAGTTTAGATTAAACTAACATAAAGATATGCAACGAATTTGACGAATAATGCACACATAAAAAAGTAAATCATGATAGGAATTAGGGTTGACCAAAATATATTCAGAGAATTGATAAAGGACATGGGTCAAAAATGCACGAGGAAATCAAAATACCACTTAAGATGGACCAAATTGGAATTCAAGAACTTGGTATAAGGTATATGAATCAGACATATTACACGAGACTGAAAACCACATGAGTTTGCACACACTGTCAAAAGATTTAGAAAATTAATTCAAAGAAACATCGTGTGTGTCATGAATAGCAATCATGTAGTAGAAGTCCAATTCTTATGCATGGAAGTGTTAGACTAAATATTGACAAGTGTTTATGTAGGATCAATGAAATTAGCATCAAGTTAAATAAACATTAATACAAGCTATATCTCAATAAATTTATATGCTAACACAAGAGTAATGAAGTGATATATCAGGTCATGTTTGTTAATTTTACATGAATACCAAGTATAGAACTAGGGCACTGACTTATTTTCTAGGTTTGCACAAGATCGTAACTATTCTTTTAACCAAGGTGCACATCCCCATAATGCTCTTGAAGGCTTATCAGGAGGAGTGGGTAGTGCTTGGGGGTAAATCATTATCAACAAGATTGATAGCATATAATTTTCATTATTTGTAGCTCTATCAAGTTTATCATTTTCTTTTTCTTTATTTTAGACAAGGTTCCAGAATCAAATGAAATCTACCCACATAGATAGATACACTTTAACTTGTATACACAACCCTTTTACCAATACAATTTTTGCCCAAAGGTCTATGCCCTATATAGCAAAGACGAGTATCATGATATTGATTTATCAAGTCATGCCTACAGTGTTAGTCAAAATATCACGAGTTATGGCATATAAGCATTTGTATTTCTACTTGAGTGCATTATCTAAGGATGTGTGGACGCGCAATGTCATTGTCTAGACTAAATGCTCACACTTAACTAGAGGCATAACATACATTTCTAATCTATTAGCACTCAGTAGTAGCTACCTTTAGATTAGGACATATTATGACGAAGACATATAATGTACACAAGGATTAGAAATAATAAATCAAACAGTGCATGTAATCATGGAGCTTCAAATTCACGTCATGTATGCCCCTTAGCATGAAAGTCATCAGTTTTTTTAAAATGAATTAACAACAAAAAGATAGAAAAACATTAACCAAAACATGTTTTTGTAATTTTGAGTTTTCAGCTTTTTATATTAGTTTTGTTGTTAAAAAAAATAGGAAAGAAACCAGCAGACAAAAGTACATGACAAATAAATAAAGTAGAATCAGAAAGGAAATTGCAGAATACATGAAGAACATCTACCTCCGGAGGTATGTCTAACACACGACGATAGTAAACAGAACGTGATTTCTCGGGAAGACAGTCCAGATTTTGATAATTTCTGCTTCTAAAGACGTCTAAGTATGATTGTGAAGTAAAAGACCTATCAAATGCAGCAAAAAATACTGGACAATTTGTAACGTTCTCCCCAGCTCACACCTCACAAGGACAACAGCCGGCACCCCTAGCATCCAGCTCGAAAGGGTTCAGCCTCAACCGGTATGTTAACCGTGCACCCCAAACCCTCTCCGTCCCACCATAGGGCACAGTGGGTTATTGGAGGCCGCAATCCCCCTTTTCATGAGAAATGATTCAGTTAAGCGGCAGCTCAGGGACTTCTTAGTAGGTCACCCATCCCATGACTACTCCAGCCCGAGCACGCTTAACTATGGAGTTCTTTCACTTATCATCACCAATTGACCTGCAGCTCAATTGGTGATGAGAAGTAAAAGAACTCCATAGTTAAGTGTGCTCGGCCTGGAGTAGTAATGGGATGGGTGACATCCTGGGAAGTCCCTGCGCTGCCGCTTAACTTAATCATTTCTCATGAAAAGGGGGGATGCGGCCTCCAACAATCCACTGTGCCCTGTTGTTGCACGGAGAGGGGTTGGGGTGCATGGTCTGCAATAATTAAGCTGTGAGATCCAAAACCCCGAATTCTAAGCGAAGCAGGGAAAATCGAGCATCAGGAAGGGGTTTGGTAAATATATCCGCAAGCTTATCACCAGTCCCAATAAAGTTTACTCTCACGTTCTCCTTCTTAATATGATCACAAATAAAATGATGGTGTACATCAATATGTTTAGACCGAGAGTTGTGAACCAGATTGTTCGTTAAGTCTATAGCACTCTTGTTATCGCACCTAAGTTCAACGTTCTTAAAGATTAGACCAAAGTCTTCAAATGTTTGTGACATCCAAAGTGCTTCTGCGCAACAACTTCCTAAGGTTATATACTCTTCCTCGGCAGTGGAGAGGGAAACAAAATTCAATTTCCTACTCGACCATGAAACTAATATCGGGCCTAAGAAGTGACAAGTACCACTTGTGCTCTGATGATCAAGGGAACATTCATCATTGTCTGAGTCAAAATATCCATGGAGCGAGAACTCAGTTATGTGTGGATACCAAAGATAAGGATTTTGGGTGCCTATGAGTTACCTAAAGATATGTTTAACAACTTTCGAATGAGATTCTTTAGGATTAGCTTGATATCTAGCACAAAGGCAAACAATAAACATAATATTGGGTCTAGACGCACTTAGATATAAGAGTGATCCGATCATTCCTCAAAAGATTATTTGATCCACTAAGGTGTTGGATCTTATGGCGCCCTTAGAGGTGGTTGAATAAGGGAATAAAATTCTTTTTATAATTTAAAGAAAATTACTAAATTGTTTTATAATATGAGAAGGTAAAATAACAATTTATCAAAATGAATAGAAAATTATGATTTGCAATTTTAGAAACAAGTACTAAATTGTTTTATGATGAAAGAGATTGAAATAAACAATTTAGATTTACAATTGAAAACTTAGAACACAATATAATAGAGATTACGCCAAATGAGAGAAATCAAGTAAACACAAATAGAGACATGATTATATTATATGAAAAGGTGTTTACAAAAATTGATTTCAATATCGCTAGAAATCGGAGGCGACAAATATGTAAATAATTTTTCCTTTTCTATACCGACTCGTATCCCCACGAACCGGTTGGCTTTAGCCTATCCTTCCCCAGATAAGGCCTCAAGCCGTTCTAGCCAATCCTTCCATGGATATGGCCTCGAGCCCCCTAGATCTAATCACCTACAACTAGTCGCCAACACAAGGCGAATTTCCCCCTAAGTCCTACCCAGACCTAGTCGCCAACACAAGGCGAATTCTCTAAACGGTTACAAAAAGTATGGAATGGAAATAATGAAAAACAATAATAAAAACTCCCTATATGAGATCTTCTGAAGTTGGAGATGAATGATCACTGTAATATGAGCGAGGTCGAAGCGATCGTCCTCCGGATGTAGCGTGACGTAGTCCTCCTCCATAATTCTCCTTAAGCTTTTTGTGGGAGATCCATCTTCGGCAGCATAACAGCACTAGACTAGTGGCACAAGCAACCTCTCTAGGATGGATTAGTTGAAACGAGAGAGAGCCCTGCATTTTATAGAGCTTGACGATAGCGCCTGCGGTAGCTCTTTGATGGCGCGTCCCCTCCGACACTCCTTGATGATGATGACCCGGTTGCCTAGGCACTGCGCCACAAAGATCTGAGGCGCCATGATGATGCTGTTGGAAATCCGCGTTATAATCTCCGCCCGCGACGTGCCAAAACCGCCATGAAGAATTAAACTTTTTATGCATGCACTTTTATTTTATATTAATAAATATAAAATTATTTCATGATGATAATTTTATATTTATTAAAATGGTTGTAATTAATAAATATAAAATTATTTCATGACGATAGCGCCCGCGGTAGTGTTCATGTGGAGCAGTTACGAAACCGTCGGCGGTGTGGCGCTGTGCACGAACTTGAGATAGTGCCTGGCGGTAGCAATAGCGCTAGCGGTAGCGAAAACTGTCGATGGCGTGGCAGAACGAACTTTCGTCGATCGGAGCTTCAAGTTCGTCGAACGGAAATTTCATCGAACGGAGCCAAATTCATCGAACGAAATTTTGTCGAACGCAGCTTCAATTTTGTCGGACGGCTAGTGCCGGCGGTAGCGCTGCTCCTTTCAAAAGTTTGATTCCATGCTGCCTTCTACCTGTGGAGTATTGCACCTATAGTTTCTGCACACTATAAACACACAAAATACAAGATCAAATATAATTTGGTATTTGTTATTCTCAAACAAAGGGATGTGACACACATGTCCAACAATCTCCCCCTTTTGATAATAACAAATCCTCTTAGCAAGAAATCAACAATAGTGTTTATAGTATATGATAAGCAAGATGATAGTGCAACTATAGTATATGATAACCATGATAATGTGCATACTCCCCCTATCTAAATGCTCCCCCTACATAAATGCAATTATGTTTTACTCCCCCTAAATGATAGATTACATGAATTATTCTCCCCTTAATCTTCTATATTTCTCCTATATAGATTTCTTCAATTAATCTCCGCCTTTTCGTATTATTCAAAGAAGGTGGGGTGAGGGTAGTAAGGAGGCATTCATTAGGCTGGTTATAAATCATGATCGAGCTTTTGTAATATATGAAATGATAAAGAGTTTAAGCATAGCATATATAAGAGATTTCAAATAAAAAGATAAGAGTTGTAAGCAAGCGGAAGATTATATTAAACATCTTTTTGTAACCATGAAAAGCATAGGTACAAATATGAGTTTTAATTTAAAATTGAAAGATGTTTTAACCTTTTGAAATCTCAAAGTTTTTCATAAAGATACCAAGCATGAAATGAACATATCAAAGAGAGATTATACTACAATGTTACTTAATTTTAAGTTCAAGAGATACCAAAAACATTATAGAGATCATGCTAGGTTATCTAGTGCATTTTTATGTAAAGAGTAGCATAGATAAAGCATTAAAATCCAATACTCATGAGAAGAAGTGTTATGAAAGATAATGATGTGCACATAAGTGTATTTTGGGCAATGTTAACAATTGATTTAAATCAACAAAATACAAGACATATGTAAAGAAACGTGCACAATAAAACACAAATATATCAACTTTCACACACTTTAAATGCACATAAATTCTTTTATCAAAGTGGTGTAGTAATAAAGGTTTGCACAAGACACTTTACTATTCTTTCCAAGGTGCTCAACCTCACAATGCTTATGAAGACTTATCTGGAGGTTCAAGTAGTGCTTGGTGGAGTTATATTTATCTACATATTAAATTGTTTGTTCATATTTGACAACATTCTCCGAATACACTTATTTTGCAAACCCAATTTTTTAAACTTAACCACTCTTCTAAATTTCATAAGTGCAATTCAAATGTAGTGTTGGCAATAAACTTATGCAAGTTTTAATTCATTGTACAAATACAATACACAAGCAAGCATTTTTAGATTTAAACACACATGTTGATTACCAACATAAGTGTGTGAAAGGTATCATTATCAATCATAATACATTTACTCATACTTAGAGGCATGCTAAGCTTGGTTCTACACATATTTTTCAATACAATTGATGCACTTTAAGTAGATATATCAAAGCATGATAAGCAAAACAATGTTCATAGTAATTTGAAAGAATATGTTTTGACATTGTAAATAATTCTAAATAATAGAATTCATACATGCTTGATATTGGCATTAAAGATCATACAGTTTTTTTGTTTTATCATTTTTAAATCAATTAAGAACAGAAAATCAAAAAAACATATTTTTGTATTTTTTGAATTTTGAATTTTTGTAGTTGATTTTCCATAATATAAATAAAACAGA
The DNA here is from genome assembly GCA_033032865.1 of Dactylorhiza incarnata. Lineage (NCBI taxonomy): Eukaryota > Viridiplantae > Streptophyta > Magnoliopsida > Asparagales > Orchidaceae > Dactylorhiza > Dactylorhiza incarnata. The sequence continues at coordinate 3,218,728 of JAWHQI010000037.1, read as the reverse complement.
AAACCTTAAAAACATATTTTTGTATTTTTGAATTTTGAAATTATATAATTGAATTTCCATAATATAAATAAAAACAGAAAATCTCAAAAACATATATTTTCATGTATTTTTGAATTTTGAACTTTTGTAGTTTTTTTTATAATATGAATAAAAAAAAATAACAAAAGTCAGAAACACAACAAATAAGTAGTACATATGAACTAACATATATTTATAGATTTTTAAAAATTTTAAAAATCAGAAAAATCAAACACCCACGCTAGCGTCGGCGCTAGTGATAGCGCGGCAAACAGTACGTGATTTTTTGAGAATTTTTTTTTTTTATTTTGATTAAGTGTCCTTAGAGTTGTTCCATGCTGAAATTTCAGAATTTTTGGAGATCTCTAGGTGGATCAAATTTGCATGAAACTTTGGCTTTTTCAAATTCTTTTGTTTTTCAAAACCATTTAATCATGAAAAGATAAATTATGAAGACACAAGAGGACATTTTTTATTAAACAACCCCAAATATGCATGATTTAAGTGATAAGTAAATAAAATGATCATGCAAAGAGTAATATAAGTATGTCCTAAGATTAAAGACTACCCCAACTAAATGTCTACACCCTAGCCTTGTACTAAGTGACGGATGGGCATGAGGAGTTGCACACATGCCGTAGGTTGGGGTGTTAGTCCCATATGCACACACTAGTGAACACTCAACCTAGCACTCTTTCCCCCCAGTACCTCGCAAGGCCCCACTGGAACCCTCCCTGGTTAAGGACAAGACATGACTTAGAGGTTAGGTCTCTAATCTATACAACCCTACGCCCCCGCTATTGTGAGATATGAAGTCATAGATGAAATAATCTTTTGGACAACCTATGCTTTTAATTCTAAGGGTTGATATATAAACTATGAGTTTTGTTTAATGTGATGAGTTATAAAGCCGCATAGTTTTTCTACTTTTATGAGATGACGATATGTGATAACTAGCACAATTACTAATATTCAATAAGTGATAAAGCTAGTATGATGAGTTTTGAATTTAATGTCATGTCATAAGATTAATATTAATATTGCATGTATTCCAAAATAGAATTTTAAATTATAGATCTAGAATAGAGTGATGATTAAGTTTGATTTATACTTTCATTACAAAGTTGATTCTAGAGTCTACAAATATGAGAGATACATGCAATCAATATCAAAGCATATCCATACACCAACTAATGTATAGAAAACAATATTCATATTTTTATCATAAGATTCATAATTCCTAGGTGGTATTATTGTTTTGAGATTTTTCTTGATAGAACATGAATTATGATCTATGATTATAGAGAATTTTGCATAGAATATATGTTAGATCATCATGGTGTATGAAAATTCTAATCCTTCTAGACTTATGATATAGTAATATAGTGATTTTCTTTTGAATAAGCACGTTTGATTTTTATAAGTCTAGAAAATGATGAACATGTAGTCATATCAAAGACAAAGATCACATATATAATGTTTTGAAATTTATAATAAAATTTGCATTCAATAATTGAATCTATTGATCTTTGGTTTTGCATGATAATATATGATTTATGATACAATATTCATATATATTCTTATGATTAATCCATAAACAATTTGTTTGTTGGAATTTTAGTATTCTATTATAATTTCAAATCACATAGTTATCATCAATTTTAAATAACATTGTACACGTTATACCTAGCATATAAATTTAAGCATAAAATAAGAGGTGATGCTAGGATGATGATTTAGGACAACATGGTGCAAAGCTAAGTAAAGATGGACAAATATAATTGAATTGCAAGTATTCAAACATAAAGTTTTGAATTTTCATAGACCTAGAGTGAAGTGACAATTCTATTTGATTTCATCTTGTTTATATCAAGTTAATTCTTAGGTCTAGAGATAATGCGATACATGCAAACAATAGAGATACACACAAAATAAGATATGAAACTATAATACCAATAGCCATCATATATTTCATAATTCCTTAGGTTGATAGTAATATTTGATTTAAGATAGTTCTTGATAGATCATGAATTATGATATATGATAATAGTGAATTTTAGCATAGGATATTAATAGATCATTGTGGTGTGTGAATAGTTCATATTCATCCTTTTAAAGAGACAAACAAAATTGTTTTAATTATCTGAAAGTAGAAGACAATCATACTTAACACAGTAAAATAATTTTTCAGAAAATAATAAATAGAGAAATCAGAATTTTTAGGAAACTATGCTACCGCCAGCGTTAGTGATAACGCCTGGCGTTAGCAACAAAGTTACTATATTTGATTTAAAACATAGTTTTTGATATTATTTGATTCTGATTTTTCTCGATTATGATTTTCAATATAGGAGCTATTATGTTCAGCAACGAAAAATAGACAAATATGCAATTAGTTGCGCATTTAATAGTTTAGCCTAAGACCCCTAAAAATCCATTTAAATCCAATTTTGAAAGTAATTTCATTAGTCTTGATAATATCATTTAGAAAATTTAGCATTCAATTTATAATGATAATATAAGACATTTATAGGCAAAGGATTTAAAAAGGATAAAATATATAAAAAGGAAAGGTAGATCACTTATAAATTTTATGACTTTATATTTAGTTTAATTCAATTTTGATTTGATAAACATTAGGCTTAAAATGTAAAAGTCATATTTCATAATATATCTAAGTGAACTTAGCGTGTTGGCTCAAAAAATAATAAAAATAAACAAAAGAAAAGAGACAATAAGCATATCATGAAGTAGAGTATTGATATTTCATTTATAATTGTTTCTACTTCATGCAAATGAATGGATACTAATGAATGAGAGATTTAGGTTTCCAAAGTTGACCATGTGTAATGGTTCCTTTGGGTACCCAAATATGACATGATGATTTTTTAGGAGACAAGGATAAATGGGCCTTTTCAATTAAAGTTGATGTATCATTTTTCTTTAAGGGTCTTCATTCATACCTTGGTTGTTTATCTTTTAAATTCATATTATGATTATGTGACATCTTTATATGATTATATTGTTTGAAAAATAATTCATTTGTGATTTATGTTTATTCAAATTATTTTTCAAGATAGCATGATGTTGATAATCATAATGAATTTTATTATATGGATTCTTTGAAAGTTTATAAGAGTGGTTGTCTATCTTTAGAAGTGATTGTTGAAAGAGTGGGTTACAATATATTTTATAAGATTGATTCTTATTTTGATGATTTTCATTTCCACTCTTTGTTATAGACATACTCTTATAATATAAAGGAGTATATTTTGTAGTTTGATTTTCATGAAAAGGAGTTTTTAAATATGAGTCATGATTGAAAATATATTGAGACCTATAATAGTGACTCTTAAGAATTTTGTGAGGATCATAATTCTTTTGAAACTAAACTCCTTTTGATTTAATGTGTGAAAATGGTCCTTTTTAGAAATGATTTTGTAAGTTAATTTATCCTTGTTATTCAAAATCTTTTGATGAAATTCATTACATGACATTTGAAATTTTTCAACAAAAGATTTTAATTGTATTAACTTACAAGATAAAGCATCATTTTCAATTATCAATTTTTCATTATGCCTTTAAGAAATTAAGAGCCCTTTTTCAATTTCCTTGAATTTTTATTTTAATAAATTGCAATTAAGACAAGGAATAGGAATTTTAACTAAAGAGCATGAAAGAGAATTTAACACATCAATATTTGATTTTACATTATCATTTGCTTTTAAAGATTTATTTTCTAAACATAATTTGGAATTAGCAAATTTTAACATTAAAATTTTACGTTTAGCAATTTTAAGCATACGAGATGTAGAAATAGAATTTGTTACAAAAAGAGAAGTTTTTGATTTTCTTACATTGCTATGGGATGAGGCATGATTTGGACCAACGATTCCTTTGACATCTTCTTCGCGTTCCTCGTCCATAGTTGAATTTTCGTCTTCTCTTTTGCTTGATGTGTTGCCAACAAATGAGTCCAATATTGTGACATTATGTTCTTCTTCCTCCAAGCATAAGTCCTCATTGATTTCTTCTCTTGGATCCATAAGGAATTCCTCGTCGATTTCTCGCTTAGATTTATCTTCCTCCAAGAATGAGTCCTTGTCAATTTCTTCTCTTGGATCCACAAGGAATTCCTCTTGTACATTATCTGTGGAAGGAAGACTATAAGTATTCTCAAGATATTTCCAAACTTCATATCAGTAGGAAGTGTATAAATAAGTTTGAAAATATTTTGATCTAATGCACAATATAGACTATTCATAGATTTGGCATTTAAAAACATTTCATTTTTATTTAAAATACTTGGGGGCATTTTAATTGTAATATTCCATACTTTAATATCCAAAGATTTAAGAAATTTTTCCATAAGAAATTTCCACCCATTATAATTTTTGCCTTCAAATAAAGGTGTTGCCAAAGATTTTTCATTTATAAGAAAGTTTTCCCTACTCGTAGAAGCGAGATCATGAGACGCCATTATTCCTGGTTTTTGCACCATTTGGAATAACCTGCGCTCTGATACCACTTGTTGGATCTTACGGCGCCCTTAGAGGGGGGGGGGGGGGTGAATAAGGGAATATAATTCTTTTTATAATTTTAAGAAAATTACTAAATTGTTTTATAATATGAGAAGGTAAAATAACAATTTAGCTAAATGAATAGAAAATTATGATTTGCAATTTTAGAAACAAGTACTAAATTGTTTTATGATGAAAGAGATTGAAATAAACAATTTAGATTTAGAATTGAAAACTTAGAACACAATATAATAGAGATTACGCCAAATGAGAGAAATCAAGTAAACACAAATAGAGACATGATTATATTATATGAAAAGGTGTTTACAAAAATTGATTTCAATATCGCTAGAAATCGGAGGCGACAAATATGTAAATTATTTTTCCTTTTCTATACCGACTCGTATCCCCACGAACCGGTTGGCTTTAGCCTATCCTTCCCCGGATAAGGCCTCAAGCCGCTCTAGCCAATCCTTCCCCGGATATGGCCTCGAGCCCCCTAGATCTAATCACCTAGAACTAGTCGCCAACACAAGGCAAATTTCCCCCTAAGTCCTACCTAGACCTAGTCGCCAACACAAGGCGAATTCTCTAAACGGTTACAAAAAGTATGGAATGGAAATACTGAAAAACAATAATAAAAACTCCCTATATGAGATCTTCTGAAGTTGGAGATAAAGGATCGTTGTAATATGAGTGAGGTCAAGGCGATCATCCTTCGGATGTAGCGAGACGCAGTCCTCCTCCAGAATTCTCCTTAAGCTTTTTGTGGGAGATCTATCTTCGGCAGCAAAACAGCATTGGAATTGTGGCACAAGCAACCTCTCTGGGATGGATTAGTTGAAACGAGAGAGAGCCCAGCATTTTATAGAACTTGACGATAGCGCTTGCGGCAGCTCTCTAGCGCCTGCGGTAGCGTTCGTGTGGAGCGATTGCAAAACCATCGGCAGCGTGGCGCTGTGCACGAACTTGAGATAGCGCCTGGCGGTAGCGCTAGCGGTGGCAGTAACAAAAACTGTCGGTGGCGTGGCAGAACGAATTTTCATCGATCGGAGCTTCAAGTTCGTCGAACAGAAATTTCGTCGAACGGAGCCAAATTCGTCGAACGCAGCTTCAATTTCGTCGTACAACTAGCACCTGGCGGTAGCGCTAGCGCCGGCGGTAGCGCGGTTCCTTTCAAAAGTTTGATTCCATGCTGCCTTCTACCTGTGGAGTATTGCACCTATAGTTCGTACACACTATAAACTCACAAAATACAAGATCAAATACAATTTGGGATTTGTTATTCTCAAACAAAGGGATGTGACACACATGTCTAACATAAGGTGCCACTTTCATCCCTTCCTAGTTTGAGTGATGCGCTCATTGGAGTTTTTGCTTATTTCAGATTTTTAAAGCCGAATCGCTTGAGCATATCTTTTATGTATTTTGATTGGCATATAAAAATCCCTTATTCTTTTAAGAAATCTGAAAGCCTATAAAATACGTTAATTCTCCTACCAAACTCATTTCAAAATTGGTTTGCCTCACTTGAACAATTTCACTACATAAAGTGTCATTGGTGGCACCAAAGATTATATCATCTACATAGATTTGTAATATATTTAGATCGGAATCACTATACTTTACAAAGAGTGTCGTATCCGCACTACCCATCCAAAAACCATGTTTTAAAAGAAAGATTGTAAGTCTATCATACTAAGCATGAGGTGCTTGCTTTAGACCGTACAAGGCTTTCACTAGTTTGTAAACATGATTTGGGTTATCACCGTCCCTAAAACTGGGTGGTTTCTCAACATACACCTCCTCTTTAATATACCCATTTAGGAAGGCACTCTTAAAGTCCATTTGATACAATTTTATTTGCTATAAACTTACAAATGCTAGAAACATCCTAATGGACTCAAGACGTGCAACCGGTGCAAAGGAATCTTGAAAGTCAACGCCTTCGATTTATGAGTAACCTTGAGCAACCAACCCTGCCTTATTTCTTGTTATCCTATACTCACCATCAATTTTATTTTTATAGTTCAACTTCAAGCCTATTAACGGATGCTTACTTGGATGCTCTACTAACAACCAAACTTTGTTTTGCTCAAATTGATTCAATTCCTCATTCATTGCTAAAAACCAAGATTCATCATTTAAAGCTTCTGAAATTTTCTTCGGCTCTATTTCAAATATAGAACATAGATTCGAAAAAGATTCATGCAAAGCTGAGCGAGTCCTAACTCCATGTGAAGGTTCTCCAATCACTAGTTCCCGTGGATGTTGTTTTGAAAAATTTAGACTGCTTGGAGGCTTATGCCCTTCAACAAGAGTTGGATCATCTTCTACTTCCTCTTTCTCTACATTCTCATCTTCCAAATGTACACCATCATCATTATCATCTTCATTTGATTCATATTTACTTATTTGTTGTATTTCATTAAAATGCACATGAATCGATTCTTCAACTACCGAGGTTCTTTTGTTGTAGACCCTATATGCACGACTCATGGTAGAGTATCCTATAAATATTCCTTGGTCAGATTTTTCATCGAATTTTCCTAAATGATCATTGGTGTTTAAAATGAAACATGGGCAACCAAAGACTCTAAAGTATGAGACATTCGGCTTTCTATCATAATACAACTCATATGGAGTGCGTCTTAAGATACGGTGAAGCATGGTATGGTTCATCACATAGGATGCAGTGTTGACCACTTCAGCCCAAAATATCAAGACAAGCTGTACCGAGCTAACATTGTGCCAGCCAATTATTGAATTGTCCGGTTTTTCCTTTCCACTACTCTATTTTGCTGTGGAGTGTCTGGAGCAAAAAACTCATGCCGAATTCCTAATTTATTGCAAAAAATAGTAAAATTTTCATTCTCAAATTCCACCCCCCTGATCTGACTTTATGCATTTTATTTTTAATTCCATTTCGTTTTATAATCAAGTGCACATGTTAGAGAATTCAAAGAATATATCAGATTTGGAAGCTAAAAAGTTAGTCCAAGATAATCGTAAATAGTCATCTATCAGCACAAAAGTATATCGTTTACCTCCTAGACTACTTGTACTAATTGGACCGAAAAGATTCATGTGAATTAATTGTAGTGGTCTAGAAGTGGTAATGACCTGTTTGCTTTTGAAGGATGATATAGTGAACTTGCCCTTTTGGCTTGGAGTACCTAAAGAAGTCAAACTACCATTTAATTGTGTGGAAGACCACAGATTAGCTTTGCTTTTGATACTTTGTAATTTACTCCCGGAATGTCCAATCCTCCGATGCCGATGTTCCAGCTTCTCATTTTTTGCTACTAAGCATCTTAAATTAGAAGAGGATAAATCCTCAAACATAATGGTATAGACATTATGGTTTCTAGGTGCTGTGAGCAACATGGTGTTTGTTTTAGCGTCTAGAATTTTGCATGAGTTCGTAGTGGTTTCAAACAATTCGTTCAAGCCCTTGTCACATAATTGACTAATAGAAATCAAATTATGTTGTAGACCATCTGCAAACAATACATTTGAAATAGAAAATTCTTTGTTACTTATGGTGTCGACACCTAGAATACGTCCTTTCCTGTTGTCAACAAAGGTAACCATTACTCCTTTCTTCTTCTCCAGGCTATGGAATTTGTCTTCATCTCCCTTCATGTGCTTGGAGCATCCAGACTCCAAGTACCACACATTATCCTCATCCTTAGCCTGCCAAAATAACTAGAAAGAAGATGAGGGTAAAGATCTGATTACCCAAGTTGTTCCATCCATAGTATAGGTAGATGACTTCGGTACCCAGACTTGCATTATATTCTTTAGACCTTTCCTCATACATGAGTTGGAAGTGTGACAAAATTTTTTACAATTAGCACACAAGTTATAAGTGGTGGATGCTTCCCTTATTGGGAACAGTGCCCTGCAATGTTCCTGATTTGAAGAAGTGCTCAACTCAATGATAAATGCAAGTTGTATTTAATATATTATCTAGCTCATGCATGCAGAGAATCGACATTATGTCGAGTACTGTAGTACAATATCGACGAGAAGAATAGGAGATATCGTCGACAAAGTATGCTTGTCATCATGATGATGAGCAAAGCAAACGCTGAGAATTGACAGGTTCGTCGAATGCAAAGACGGAATAGAAGAATGAAGTTCGTCGAACTCTGAATGAAGAAAGAAGAATGTTGTTCGTCACTCAAAAGGAAGTTCGTCGACCGCTGAGACTTGGCAAGATCGTCGAACGCAAAGAAGATGCAGTATCGATGAATTCATCAAAATGGCCTTGTCGTCGAGAGAACAACATGATTACGATGACAGATAGCAAGACAGAAGATCTCAATGACACAGTCACAGATAGCATATCGTCGTATATGCAGGTTCGCCAATATGTCTCGTATCGTCGAGATACCTGTGTCAGAGGCAGAAGCAAGAAGAGTTGAAGATCTTCCAAGGTCAAAGGGATCGACAAAGTTCTGTCGTCGAGATAGTTTCCATGTCATCGTAACACTGGAAATATCATCAAGACAGATTCAAATGTTGCGGACGCGTATCAGCATTTAATGCCGCCGCCTGATTGTTCAATCAGCGCGTGCTCTTATGGAATGGGCGTCTGACATTAAAGGACACCTTTTCATGACCGTTGAGAAGTTGTTCTCGGAACTATAAAAGGGGAACAGTGGTTGCCCTAGAGAGCAATCTTAAAGATAGAGAAATAGAACGAAAAAGAATCCCGCCGCTACACTTAAATAGAACAGCATTCTCGGCGGAGAAGAAGAAGAAAAAGTAGAGAGCAGGCATCAAGTGCTCTCAAACGAATCAGTCATCATCATCGACTGAAAAGTAGCCGATCAACACTAGGTAAATGAAGCGAAGGCTGAAAAAGATCCAGTGCTAAATCTCCAAATCAAGAAGCATCTTCTTCTACCCAAAGAAGTCGATCTTCAATAGGCTAAAGGTGTCGATCTTCATCCGGCAGAAGAAACATTTTATTATTGTATTTTCTTGTAAGGCTTGCGGGCCAAATTATCTAGCTTGAGGGCTGGAGAACTGTGAGGCTTGAGGGCAAGGGCAGTGCACTTGCGGTTGTGATCTGTCGAGCTTGCGGGCTCGGGGGAAGTTGGGGCTTGCGGGCCTAGGCTGTTGAGACTTGCGGGTCCAATTTGTAGGGCTTGAGGGCCTGAGTGTCGAGCTTGTGGGCTCGGGGGCAGTAGGGGCTTGAGGGCCTAGGATGTTGGGACTTGTGGTTCCGTGGTGTAAGGCTTGAGGGCCTGAAGCATTTGGCGGCGTTTGCTGAGCCTAGCACACTGATGGGTAGGCGCAGAGGGAGAGATGACTACTCAAGACACCCAGTCTTGAGGAACCTCTATAAATCTTTGTGTGCTTTTCTGTGTTATGCGTTATAATCTATAGATCTCTAATCAGAAAACAAGAACACCAAAAAGGGGTTAAAATAATTTTGAAAATCATATTCACCCCCCCTCTAGGTGAGTAAGTAGACACCCCATAAACAACAAGAGGTATCAGAGGAAGGTTGTTCAAAGAAAGGCTTAACAGCTTGAACAGATCTGCCCTTGGGTGCCTGAGGTTCAGGGCCATGGAATCAAAAACAGCTATTTGCTCTAAGGAGAACTTTGCCCTTTGGAAAGTAAGAGCAAGAATATACATGGAAGCAATAGATCCCTGAATGTTCTTAATCATTCAAGAAGGACCCTCCATGTCTATAATAAAAGATGAGATTCTTCTAGACAGCGTGGACAAAGAAGCAAGAAGCATTCTAGCTGGTGCGGTAGATCTGCCAACACACTAGAAGCTGAGTCATTGCACAACGACAAAGAGCATGTGGGACTCATTAGGAGTCCTCATGGAAGGGTCATAGAAAGTTTTTGAAGAAGAAGCCCCTCATGAAGAGGAATGCATCAGAGCACCACTGACTACATCAGACAGTAAATCAGATGATGAAGAATGCTCTGGAGCAGGAGAAAGAACAAGAGCACCCGTGTCGCTTACAGACTGTGACTCTAAGGTTGAGGAAGTCTGCGGGTTGATGGCTCTATCAAATGAAGAAAATCATGATGGATCACATCGTGATCTGGTATGCATCACTCACACATCATTACTACCTGCTTCAATTAAGAAAACCAAGAGTGCATCGGATGATTGTTCATCTTCTAAAGATAATGCAGAAGACTGCTCATCATGCAATAATAAGAACCATGCCGACCTAATAGAGCAGTTTGGTGATCTCTTGGCTGCTCTGAGTGAGAGCAAGAAGCTTGTTAGGAAGCAAGCCAAGGAGCTAGAATCACTCAGACCTAGTAAGGCTGAGATGAATGTGGAAATGGGTATGTCCCACAATGGGGACACCAATTCCTGTGAGCTCCAGAAAATCATAGACAATCTCTATGATGAAAGAAGTCAAAGGGAAGTACTTATCAAGAAACTTGAGAGTGACCTTCTTAAGGAAAGAAGCTTAGTGGCTCAATTCTCTAAGCCCAAATTCATACTGCCCATCATTAGCACCTACTTCCCTTCTGGAAATAGAAGTGGATTGGGATTTAACGAAAGGGCAGTGGATGCTGGGAAAGAAAAAAAGGGAAAAACTAAAGCTAAATCTCACACCACCTTTCAAAATGTAGTTCTTCCCTCTAATGAGTATGATCAGGACAGTGTCCATGGTCATTGGATGAATGGAAGATCCATTAGTCTGGGAAATGCTCCCGACTATGGGAAGAGAAAGGGCATGGGGATGAGTGCATTGAAGGCTCCCCATGAGGAAATCCAAATGGCCCATCATGTACCATTTGTGTTTGGTGTCCTAGCCCCCACACTGAAGGATAAGGAAGCAACATCTTCCCAATCTCTTCCAGATAAGAAGCAGACTGGTAGCCCCAGTATAATCAAGTCTCACTTGATCATATCTGATGCCATCAACACCATGTCAGCTACCAAGCTGACATCTGTTGCTGATAATCAGATAAAGCCAAGAAGAAACAACTATACTAGAGCAACTAGTCAGCTCTTGGCTGAGAGAGATAGAAAGAATGCTGCTGCCTTCTCTATTGAACACACTTCAATATTGGTTCAGAAAAGAAGGTACAACATCCATGAATGTTGGTGTTGTGGCAAAGTGGGACACTTTGCCATCGACTGTTGGCACAACCCTAGTGTGCCTAGTGCAAAGGAGAGACCTCCTGGAAGGGCTGAGGCAAGTAGAGGAATTCCCCATCATGCTAACAAGAACCTGGGACCCAAGTCCCCTTGGGTTTCTAAGGGATATTAAAATCTGTTTTGAAGGATAGTCCAATTAGCCAATCAAAAGTAAACAAGGCTAATGGATAATAAATGCTCCAGGCTCAACTCTGGACTAAGAAATACTCACCACATACTAAGGTGCGCTGATCAAGGGGGAGCTACTAGCTCAAGAAGACTTGAAAGCTAAGGTGAAGGTATGGCACTACTAAAAGTATTGCACTGGTCATGCAATAGAACGAGTCAAAACCGTGTCGTCGAAATGATGATTGGTATCGTCGAAATGACTGCACTACAACAATATCCAATCATCAGCAGACTCTTAAATAAATCTGTACTAAACCAATTATTACAGCTAGACTTGAGTTAATAAGATATTTAACAAATGACACTTCAACTTCCAACTCGGACAATATAAATAAGGTCAAATGTCTTAAAGTTAAAACATTCTCTATATTAGCCCTAAATAGCCGTCGTGTTCTCCACGCCTTCTAAGAGTGAACGAGTCGACAGTGCTAAAACCCTCCTGGATCGAGAAGAAGATGGCGCCAAAGAAGGAAGGATTCCTCTTTGAAGGTAGTGAAGTGGTGAGGAATGGTTTCGTGGAAGGACCAGAAGAGGTTCAAAATGCTGTCAAGCTATTGGATATTGTGGGTCTGGAGTTTGCCCTCTCTGAGCCAACTTTAATTCTAAAAAGAGACGTGTTGGAGTTCTACTCGAATGCCAAGGGTGGATCAAAGGGAACATCTGTGAAGAGAGTAATCAATGGGATAAGTGTCCAAGTAAACCCTAAAAGATTGAACACGGCTCTTCAGATGCCGGTCTTTGCCAAGGGGGAGGACGATGAAAAGATCACCCAGGAAAACCTTGATAAGGCTCTGGCATGGTGCGGACAATCCAGCAAGACCTATGGGTCTCTGGAAAGGAAGAGCTTCAATCCGCAAGGAAAGATGATGGCGAACATAGTGGGAAAGGCCCTCCTCTGCAAGGTAGGATCGCATGATAGAATATCCAAGCCCATGTTCGAAATAATGGCAAGGATAATTCTGAGTAAGAAGACCAACTGGGGTCAGCAAATTTTTAAGAGGATCCAAGAAAGCTTTCAGGCCCCGAATCTTGGAAGATATCTATCACTTTATCTTTTGCTTTCCTACCCTGAGTGCTTCAACAAAAAGTATGGAGTAAAACTTCATCACATGAGAAGGATGGATATCAAGATCCTTGAGAGGTGGGAGAAAATTCTAACTAAGCCTCCCAAGAAGCTGAAAACTGCAGAAGATGTGCAAAGGAAGGGAGAAAGCTCATCTGAAGAAAGTGAGTCAGGCAACAGCTCACCTCAACCTAACTCTGGGATACCTGTGGAGACAAGGACTGTCCCCTTCCAGACCTCTGATCTAAGTCAAGGATTCAGGATATCTGCAGGCACAAATCCAAGAAGTACTGAAATTGAGGGGGAGAAAACAATGAGATCCCTGCTCAAGTAGAAACAGTGATCCAAATGATCATAGGGGCTGAGGATACTGAACATTCTGAGTCTACAATGCAAGAAGACAGCCAAGAGAATCCTGCTGATGAGACTAACAAAGATCAGCAAAGTCCTGAATAGGAGATTGAGCCAAACCCATCACCCATCAGAAAACCACTTTCTCCAATATTAGAAGGGAATGAAGGAGAGGAACAAGAAAATACCTCTCCTCCAGAAAATAGACCAGTAGAGCTCTCACTGCTAACTCAGATAAAGGAGCTCCTGGAAGAGCAAAGATTAAAACTTGAAAGCCATGTCACCTCTACTATCAATGATCTAAGAAGGGAATTATCTGCTGAAACAGAGAGCCTAAGAAATGATGTGAAAAAACTGCAAGAATACACTGCCCGCACTCACAAGGGCGTACATAACTTAAGGGTTAATCAGACAATGATTATCAGTGGCATAGAAAAGGCGTACATTGCATCCACCAAGAAGATGGCTGAACACAAAACTGATCTTCAAGGAAGTTTAGATCACCACAATAAAGAGCTCGATAGTCATTTGCTTGAGACCAAGGATCACCTGGAAGTAGGAATCCACATGCTCAAAAACAAGATATTGACTTCCGAGGAGAATCTCCAAAAGGTGATATCTAATGAAGTCATAAAGGGGGAGAGATCAATAATAAAGGTTAGCGGTGAGCATGCAATCTGGACCACAAATGTCATCAGAAAAGCAATGAACTTCCCTCCTCTTTATTATGATGAACCTGCTGAAGAGCTACATACAGATGGTGGTAAAGAAAAGGAAGCACTAGAGAATGAAGAAATCAAAATAAGAAAGAGAAAGTACATGGTAGAAATGGAGAAAAAGGAGGACTATGAAAGATGGAGTTCCATATCCAGAACCATCATCTTAAAAGCTTGGGAGCAAGTAAAAGTTAACAAAGGAGAAAGATACAATGTATCTCAAGAATGGGCCAAGCATGAAGATCAAGAAGAAGTAAGGAGAGAATATAGAAGGAATAAGCAAGCAGGAAGAATTCAAGCAGACACTCCAAAACTCCTAAAGTATCATCCTAAACCCCTTGAGTACTTCATCAGGCAAGCTGAAAATGAATAGGAAACCAGAGCCAAGAAAGCCAAGGGTGAAACTGATATGAGGGCACCAGAGACGTAGAAGGCTAAATCTTTAGGGGGTCAAATGTAGAAATTTCTAAGCTTTTGAAAACATTTGGCACTATTTATAAATGAAGTAATATTTGTTATAATTCTGTGCTCACTCAATCTTAGATGCAATGTTATCATTATATGCTTGTTTGCTTAAACTATTAAACCTTTATTTGAGTGGCATTTATCATTGAGTAGGTTATGACTTCTTCAAATAAGGGGAGATTGTTGGGAACAGTGCCCTGCAATGTTCCTGATTTGAAGAAGTGCTCAGCTCAATGATAAATGCAAGTTGCGTTTAATGTTTTATCTAGCTCATGCATGCAGAGAATCGACATTATGTTGAGTACTGTAGTACAATATCGACGAGAAGAACAGGATATATCATCGACAAAGTATGCTTGTCATCATGATGATGAGGAAAGCAAACACTGAGAATTGACAAGTTCGTCGAACGCAAAGACGGAATAGAAGAATGAAGTTCGTCCAACTCAGAATGAAGAAAGAAGAATGTTGTTCGTCACTCAAAAGGAAGTTCGTCGACCGCTGAGACTTGGCATGATCGTCGAACACAGAGAAGATGCAGTACCGACGACTTCATCAAAATGGCCTTGTCGTCGAGAGAACAACATGATTACGATGACAGATAGCAAGACAGAACATCTCAACGACACAGTCACAGATAGCATATCGTCGTATATGCAGGTTCGCCAATATGTCTCGTATCGTCGAGATACCTGCGTCAGAGGCATAAGTAAGAAGAGTTGAAGATATTCCAAGGTCAAAGGGATCGACAAAGTTCTTTCATCGAGATAGTTTCCATGTCATCGTAACACTGGAAATATCATCGAGACAAATTCAAATGTTGCGGACGCGTGTTAGCATTTAATGTCGCCGCCTGATTGTCCAATCAGCGCGTGCTCTTATGGAATGGGCGTCTGACATTAAAGGACACCTTTTCGTGACCATTGAGAAGTTGTTCTCGGAACTATAAAAGGGGAACAGTGGTTGCCCTATAGAGCAATCTTGAAGATAGAGAAATAGAACGAAAAGGAATCCCGCCGCTACACTTAAATAGAACAGCATTCTCGGCGGAGAAGAAGAAGAAAAGGTAGAGAGCAAGCATCAAGTGCTCTAATCATGCATACTCCCCCTATGTGGATACTCCCCCTACATGAATGCATGTCATAATGTACTCTCCCTAAATAATAGATTTCTCTAAGTTATTTCTTGAAGTTAGTCTATTCTCCCCCTTTGGTTATAATCAAAAGGAGATAGGGATGAGTAGTAGGAATTTCTTCTTTTTTGCACTATGTAGAGATAATTGCAACTTTTTGAAAGTGAACACAACGAAAGCAATATTTGAACATCGTTAAGAATTTGTAAGAACAAAACATAATAAGAATTGTAAATCAAATAAGTAGATGTTTTGAATTGAAATACACAATTTGCAAAGACATTTGAAATTTTGAATATTTAAAGTTAGCAAGCAAGAATATATAATATCAATGGAAGACAAGTTTACAATGTAAAATAATTTGCATTTCAAGTAATCATGAACATTGTACAGATCATGCTTTGCTATCTAGTGCATTTACTCATGATTGTAGAGAATAATGTAGGTAAGCTTTAAGTCCAATTCTCATGAGTGGAAGTATTATAATTGATATTGATGTGATAAATGTGTTTTGATAAAGCATACAAGTGTAGAAATCAAACCACATGAACTATGTAATGTAAGAGCATAACTTGAATTGAACAAAAACAACTTTACTTTCACAAATTTCAATGCACTATAGATTTTTTTTTTAATGAGAAGTGGTGGAAAATTTTGTTTGCATAAGACACTTTACAATTCTTTCCAAGGTGCTCAACCTCACAATGCTCATTAAGACTTATCAGAAGGTTCAAGTAGTGCTTGGTGGAGTTATCCTTCTCATTCATTTGTTGCTTTTAAGACTTAGTGACAAAGGACTCCGAATTCACTTGTTTAGCAAACATAGTTTATATTTTGTTTTGAATTTTATTTACCACGTTTCTCTAAATACAAGTGCATGAAAAACAAAGAACTCAAGAAAGAATTCAATGTTGTGTAGGTAAACTGTTTATGAAATTCAAAATAATTTCTTATGCTACACAACCATGTAAAAATAAGATTTAAAAACACATGAATATAAACCAAAAAGTGCAAGTGAGAAAATCATTATCAAAGATAAAAACTTTACTCAAACTTAGAGGCATGTAAAAGCATTTCGACATATGTTGTCTATTCTCAAACTCTTTGCACATTTGAAGATAATTAATTTTGAAGGCATGATTAAATCAAAACAATGTTTTTAATGAAACTTGAAGGTTTAAATTAAACATTGTAAATAATCTTGAAGCAATATATATAATCATCCTTGAAAACAACATTTTAGCTTATAGTAATTTTTTTTGTTTTTAAGTTTTGAAGGAAATACCAACACAGTTGTAAAAACACACGCACAAAAATTTTGCGCATAGAAGATAACGCCAGGCGTTAACTTCTTAACGCCGAGACAGAACACCAATTTTTGACTTTTTGAAAAATATTTTTCATGATACATTTGTAATATAAATAGGCCTTCTTACAATTGAAATTTCAGACATTATGGAGTTGATATGATGGCCTTTTTAGCGTGTTTTTGATGGTTTTCCCATAGTTTTTAAATTTTTATTGATTTTTAATTAATTTTAAAAAATATATAAACAAATATATCAAAGTACATAAAATAATTTGATAGCTTTTTATAAGGGTCAAAGTGACATTTCTAAGACACCAAATTCCGTCCCTATAAAGTTAATTTTAACATGTTCCTTCTTAATATGATCTCTAATGAAATGATGTCGGACATCTATATGTTTAGATCTAGAATGATGTACGGGATTGTTTGTGAGATCTATAGCGCTCTTGTTGTCACACTTTAATTCAATGTTATTTATATAAACACCAAAGTCTTCTAACATTTGGGTCATCCATAATGCTTGTGCACAACAACTACGTAGTGCGATATATTCGGCCTCGGTGGTGGAGAGGGCTACATAATTCTGTTTCCTACTCGACCATGATAGGAGTGAAGGGCCTATATAATGACACGTGCCACTAGTGCTCTTACGATCTGATGAACATCCCGCATAGTCTGAATCAGAAAAACCGTGTAGAATAAAACAATTATTATGAGGATACCATAAGCCTAATCTAGATGTTCCGATTAGATATCTAAAAATACGTTTAACCGCTTTCAAATGTGATTCTTTTGGGTTAGCTTGAAATCTAGCACATATGCAAATGGAAAACATAATATCAGGTCTAGATGCGCTTAAGTAAAGCAATGAGCCTATCATTCCTCTATATAATGTTTGATCTATTGAAATACCGGCTTCATCTTTTCCTAACTTTAGTGATGCACTCATAGGAGTATTCACTTGCTTTAAGTTTTCAAATCCAAATCTCTTAAGAATATCATGAAAATATATTTAGTTTGACAAATAATTATACCATCTTGTTTTTGTAAGATTTGAAATCCTAGAAAATAAGTGAGTTATCCTACCAAGCTCATTTCAAATTCATTTTTCATAACCAAAATTACTTCATTACATAACTCTTCATTAGTGGCTCCAAAAATGATATCATGAACATAAATTTGTAATATAATCAAATCATTATCTACATGCTTAATGAAGAGTGTATTATCCGCACTTCTCATTTTATAACCGTGCTTTATCAAAAATAATGTCAATCTATCATACCAAGCACGTGGCGCTTGCTTTAATCAATAAAGCGCTTTTTCTAATTTATATACATGGTTTGAAAATTTTTCATTCACAAAACTGGGGGTTGTTCTACATAAACTTCTTCTTTTATAATCCTGTTCAAAAAGGCACTTTTAACATCCATTTGAAATAATTTAAATCTTTTAAAACTTGCAAATGCAAGAAAAATTCTAATAGACTCAAGGCGAGCAACGGGTGCAAAAGTTTAGTAAAAATCTACCCCTTCGATTTGTGAATACCCTTGTGCAACTAGTCTATCTTTATTCCTTATAATTTTAGAGTCACAATCTATTTTGTTTTTGAAAATCCATTTGACTCCTATAACCGGATGATTTCTCTCTACTAAATTCCAAACCTTGTTATGTTCAAATTGATTTAACTCATCATTCATAGCTATAAACCAAAATTCATCAATTAAAGCGGTTGAAACATTTTTTGGTTCTTTTTTGGATATAAAACAAAGGTTTGAAAAAGACTCATTTAAAGAAGAACGAGTACTTACCCCTTTTGATGGTTCTCCTATCACAAGCTCCTTTGGATGATCCTTAGTGAACTGCAACACGCTTGGAGGAACATATTCTATTATCTCATTTTCTTTCTCTTCTTGTTCTTCTTCTTTTTCTTCTTCTATTTCTCCAAGTGATTCATTATCCTCATGCTCCAAAGGGGAAACAGGTTCGTCTTCATTTCCTGTATGATTAGAATCTACACAGGGAACAAACTCATCAAATATTACATGTATAGACTCTTCAAGTACTTTAGTTCTTTTATTATATATTCTATAAGCCTTGCTAGTTGAAGAGTAACCAATGAAAATTCCCTCATCGCATTTTTCATCAAATTTTCCTAGTGTATCTTTAGTGTTTAAAATGAAACATTTACAACCAAACACAGGAAAATAAGATACATTAGGTTTTCTTTTAAAGTAAAGCTCATAAGGTGTCAATTTTAAAATAGGACGAAGCATGACATGATTAATAATATAACAAGAAGTATTAACCGCTTCGGCCCAAACTTATTTGGGCAACCCATATTCACAAAGCATAGTGCATGCTAGCTCTTGAAGGGTTCTATTTTTCCTCTCCACTACACCATTTTGTTGTGGGGTGCGAGGAGCGGAAAATTCATGTTTAATTCCTAAATCATCACAAAAAGAAGAAAATCTATCATTTTCAAATTCTCCTCTATGATCTGAATGTATGCATTTAATGTTTAAATCAAGTTCATTTTGAATACGAATGCATAGTTTAGTAAATTCAAGGAATGTATCGGATTTGGAAGATAAAAATAATGTCCAACAAAATCTAGAAAAATCATCAATTATTACAAAAGTATATTTTCTACCTCCTAGACTAGAAGTGCTAACCGGTCCAAATAATATGAATTAATTGAAGAGGTCTAGTGGTAGAAATTACAATTTGCTTTTAAATTTGTTTTTTGAAAATTTTCCTTTTTGACAAGACGTACAAAGAGAAGATAAATTTCGATTAAGCATAGGTAATCACTTAATTAATTTATCTTTTGATAATTTCAAAATAAGCTTGGTGCTAGAGTGACCAAGGCGCCTATGCCAAAGTTCTAATTCTTCATATTTAGAAATAAATCATTTTAATGAAGAATTTGAAAGATCATTAAAAGTAATCATATAAACATTTTGCATCCTAGGTGCGGTGAGTACGACATCATTTGTTTTAGAATTTATAGTTTTACAAAGATTTGTAGATGATTCAAATAATACATTTAAACCCTTATCGCATAATTGACTAATTGAAATTATATTATGTTTTAAACCATCTACATATAAAACATTTGAGATTGAGAAAGAATCGTTACCCACTGTACCGATGCCCATGATCCTTCCTTTACCGTTGTCACCAAATGTCACCATCTCTCCTTTCTTCATCTCAAGGCTAAGGAACTTTGCTTTGTTTCCCGTCATGTGTTTGGAGCATCCCGAGTCCAAATACCACACATCATGTTTGTCCTTAGCCTGCTAACATACCTAAAAAGGAGATGAGAGTAAAGATCCGGATACCCAAGAGGTTCCTCCCATAGAATTGGTGGAAACCTTAGGCACCCAGATTTGCTTTATAGCATTGCGACCCTCTTTCTTATAAGAGTTTTAGGTGTGTCCAAATAAATGACATTTGGCACACGCTATAAAAGGGGATGACACCCTTTTTGAATCTTTGGGTAAGCTCTTGCTAGAATATGAGGTAACATTTAAGTTTTTGAAATTATTATTACCAGAAATAATTTTTCTGGAATTATGGCTAACGCCGTCGTTAGGAGTTAACGCCTGGAGATAGCTTCCAGAACTATATCCAAGGCCAGATTTGTCACTCCCATGGCATTGGTTGGCCAAGATCATGTCCAGAGATCTTTGTCCAACTCCTAATTTTTCAATAGCCATATTTAAATCATGAATACGAGCTTTGAGAGCGGTGTTTTCCGTTACTAACATAACGCACCGATTTGCAAAGATTTTCTTTCCATCCTCTATTTGAGAAAGATAGGTTTTTAAAGTTCTTTCCAAATCTCTCTTCTCCTTAGTAAGAAGTTCAATAGTGGAGTGGGATTTAGAAAGAGCTTCTTCAAGTTCTTTCACTCTTGCCAAGGAGTGATTGCAGTCTTGGCAAGATACCTTTTCTTTCCTCAATTGTTTAGATAATTTTTTATTTTCCTTTAAAAAAATTTATTTTCAGAATTTAGAAGATCAATATCTTTTAAACTTTTATCAAAAAAATTGCATGTTTGGAGCATCCCGAGTCACATGGACACTGCATTCATCATAAGAAGTAGGGAGAGTTACCTCAGTGTCGCTTTGCACACTGCATTCATCTTCAAATATCTTGTTACTCATTCCCATTAGGCACATGTTTGCCTCTTCTTCATCACTAGTGGATGAGCCGCTTGAATCCTCGGAGGAGGAGTCATACCATGTAGCCGCCTTTAGGACCTTCTTCTCTTTTCCCTTGTGCCCTTTTTCTTTACGCTCTTTCAGATATTTTGGGCACTTGATCCGAATATGTCCGGTCTTTCTACAATGGTAGCACTCAGGTGGTGGTCGTTCATCATCGTCCTCGTCGCTACCTCTCTCCTTCTTTGATGAAGATCCCTTTTTGATGAAATATTTCCGAAAGGTGTTTTTCCTTTCCGGATTCTTCATGAACCTTTTGAACTTCTTCACAAAAAGGCTCTCCTTGTCCTCTTCATCATCATCATCATTTGCCTCCTTCTTTGACTTTAAGGCCAAACTCTTCTTCTTTGGCTCCAAGTTGTACTCTTGTTGTTGAATTTTTAGTTCAACCTCATGGGTCTTGAGGTTCCCAATAAGGCTCTCAATTTGGAGCTTCTTTAAGTCGTGCGACTCCGAGATAGCCGTCACCTTTGGATTGAACTTTGGAGGGAGAGACCATAGAATTTTTCTCACCAAGTCGCCGTTGGAGAACACCTTTCCAAGCACTTTTGAGTCGTTGACCATTTTGGTGAACCTTGTGTACATAGAATCCACGTCTTCATCCGCCTCCATCCGGAATTTCTCATACTCGGATTCAAGTTGGAAGAGCTTTGAATCCTTCACCTGCGAAGTGCCTTTATGAGTAATTTCTAAAATATTCCAAATATCATAAGCTATTTCGCAAGCACAAGTTCTTTTAAATTCCGTTCTATCCAAAGCACAAAATAACGCATTCATTGCTTTAGCGTTATTCTTACATCTCAACTTATCATTGTCATCCCATCTATCTATAGGTTTTTCCATAGTGACTTCTCCAACAACAAATGTTGGTGGAGAATAACTTGGTTCTACCATACCCCAAACGTCATTATCTAAAGCAGTTAAAAAACAACGCATTCTAGTTTTCCAATAATTATAATCAGGTCCAGTAAATAGTGGAGGTCTACTTATCCCTTGATCCTCCAAAAAAGCATGATCGTGATGCGCCATTATTCCCGGTTGTGAGACCGTTTTGGAATAACCTGCTCTGAAACCAAGTGTTTGATCTGATGGCGCCCTTAGAGGGGGGGGGGGGGAATAAGGGGTTTACTATTTTTAAGATAAACTAACAGATTTTAATGAAACAGAAAACTTTTTAGCACTGTTGCTAACGCCTGGCATTGACTAGTTAACGCCTGGCATTATCCCTCCAGAAAATATTTTGGCAGAAATAAACAAAGTGATTTTTACTTGAACAATCTCAAATGAAATACAAATCCAGAAAAATCGATATACTGAAAAGGAATTTTATATATCACAAAATGATTACAAGGATAATATTTCAATAACGCTTGAAATTGAGGCGACAAGTTGAAAATCTGTTTTTTGTTCCTTCATCGGTCCTTCTCCCAAGGACCGGTTGGCTATAGCCTTTCTATCCCCAGATACGGCCTCTAGCCACCCCCTAGATATACCCTTGACCTAGTCGCCACGCACAAGGCGGCAAATTTCCCCCTAAGCCGCACAAGGACCTAGTCGCCACACACAAGGCGACGATTTCACTACGGTTACAAGTAAATGAAAAGATAAAGATACAAATCAGAATAAAAGACTCCCTATATCGAAGAGCGCTGAAGGAGATGTTGAAGACACGCTTTGATCATCATCGGAGTTGAAGCGAGCGTCCTTCTTCAAATTGACCGTTGCAAATCTCCTTCTCACTCTTGCTCCTCAATGGTGGTGTTGGGAGTTCTCTCTGAATTCGGGGATGAAATGCTTTCTCAGAAGATTGGAGTGAAGGCTTGAAGGCATGTCAATGAACAACGAAATCACGTCTTTTTAAATAGACACAGGAGCTAACGCCTGGCGTTAGTGTTAACGCCAGCGTTAAGCATCGTGTCCGGCAGTTGATGTGACCGTGCAAAACGTCGGGATCGTGGCAGATCGTGGGCTCAACGCGAGCGTTAAGTGTCAACGCTGGCGTTGTCTTCAATTCGTCGATCACCATTTCGTCGAACGACAGCAAGTTCGTCGAACGCAATTTTGTCGAGCGAAAACTAATTTCGTTAAACGCAAATTCGTCAAATGGCTTCTCCTTTCGTTGAACGGCTAGCGCTCCGCGTTAAGATATAACGTATGGCGTTGTCTTTGGCTTCTCGACGGATTCCTTCTCGACAGATTCCTTCTCAACGGCTTTTCATCTCAACAGATTCTTTTCTCGACGGATGTTAACGCGTGACGTTAACTACTAACGCAGGGCATTAACTCTCTTTCCAGAGAATCCTCATCAAACAACATCCTGTTCATAGGGTTATTTAACAATAGTACCTACACACTTATAAACACAAGCAAGATCAAATACATAGTGTGATTTGTTATTCTCAAACTAAGAGATATGGAACACAAGCTCCAACAGTTACCTCTCTCAAGCTTAAGCAGATCAATCCAAGAGAGATATATAGTTCTTGTTGATTCATTTCAGAAGAGCAAGTTGATCTTCTTCCCTATACAAAGGAAGAAGACCAAGTGGAGCAAGGACAAGAGCTGTTGTTATCCAGTCCTGCTCCAAGGCAAATTTATTGTGTTCTACAACACAAGTATCAAGCTGAAGGTTTAACTTATTTAAACTTGTGTTGTAATTGTACAACCAATTATCTCTGTAAGAACATTATTATTCTGAGTTTTAGGGCTGTGAGCCAAAGTTTGTAGGGCTATGAGCCTGTGTTTGTAGGGTTGTGAGCCTGAGTTTGTAGGGTTATGAGGCTGAGTTTGCAGGGTTGTGTGTCGGAGATGTAGGGTTGTACTCCCAGCCTGAGTTGTATGGCTTCTTGATAAGCCTGAGGTAGGTGACTACGAGAGTCACTAAATTGTAGGAGTATAAGTACTCTGAGGTGTAGGGTTGCTAGCCTCAGGTAGGGTTTTGGAGGAAACCTGAGGGGTCCTGAGGGATCTGTGTTGTAGGCTCTTTGAGCAGAGTTGTTGGAGGAGGTTGCCTTGTCTAACACACTGTTAGAAAGGTGTAGAGGGAAAGTGGATGTACCCAGACCTTGGAGAACCACTAAAAATAGTTGTGTGCTTTGCTCTACTTTGCATAAACAACTAGAATATCAAATCATAAATAGAAAAACAAAGAAACCTATTCACCCCCCCCCCCCTCTTGGTGAGTTAGACTAATACTAAGTAAACTATCATGTGGTATTAGAGGTAGGTTGGTCAAAGAGGACTTAACAGTCTGACCAGATCCTACAAAGAGTAGTCTATTACTGCATCCAATGGCTGCCATTGGAGTTCATAAGGAGATGAGCTCCATGAAGTTGCCCATATGCAGAGAGGGTTAGACTATTTATGGATGCCTCAGACCCTAGGATCTACATCACTATAAAGGAGGGTCCTTTTGTCTTCCTAAAGGCCTCCACCACAGATCCAACTCTGCAAGTTCCTAAGACTTATGCTGAAATGTCTAAGGATAAAATTTCCCTTGCTACTATGGATAAAAGAGTTCAAAATGTAATAGTAACTGAAATTGATGATTCCACCTTACAAAACTTTGTGCACTGTGAAACAGCCAAGGAAATGTGGGATACACTTATAGTGTACATGGAAGGCACTACAGAAGTGATGGATGATAGGAAATACCTCCTCAACCAGGAGTATGAAGCCTTCAGGCAGCACAGCCTGGAAAGAATAGTTGTCTGCAATGAAATATTCTTCAGGGTGGTCAATGAGCCGATGACCTGTGGGAGGTTCTTCAGCAATTATGAGCTGAATGACAAGTTACTAAGGTCTCTAATTAGAGATTGGGATACACAGATCTTTGCCATCAGGGAAGGGGCCAATCATACTGACACATCTCCCCATAATCTATTTGGAAAGCTGCTCTCATATGAGATGCAGCTATCTGCAAGGAAGGAGGAGGAGACCACCAACAGGACTCAAGCAAAGGAGAGATAGATCCATGGATCTCAAAGTTGAGGGCTCCAAGAAGATCAAGGCGAGCGTTCCATCTCCTCCAAGAAGGAAAACTGACTCAGAAAGTTCTGAGTCCAGCACATATGACAGTACCCTGTCAGATGCGGAGTTTGCTTCCTTCTCCAGTCATTTCAAGAAGTTGATGAAGAGGAAGCAGTGGAAGAACAAACCTTCCTCCTCTTCACATCCCAAGAAGGATTATAACAAGACTGGGAAGATGCACTCCAAGGGAGAAAGGTATGAATCTAAACCCAGTAAACATGTTTCAAATAATACTTTTGATATTGCTGCAACAAACCTGCAAATGTTATAGTTGACTGTCAAGTCAAGCGAAATATGAAAGGTGAGAAGAAGCATCCTCACCACAATAGCAGGAAAGGTGAGAAGTCCTTCCTGACTAAGATAGGAAACAGCTAGAGTCAAACAGACTCATCATCTTCAGATTCTGATGAAGAAGAAGAAGACTACATAGGGTTGTTTATTGATGCTGAGGATGAAGATTACCCAGCTGTAAGGGTAGGCATCAGGGACCCTCTATCACATTCAGATAGTAACAATGTGTAGGATGAAGATGTCAATGGGTGTTGCTGCTTGATGACCATATCTGAAGGAGAAGAAAGTCAGGAGGACTCTGATCCTGAAAAGGTAATAATTCACACCATATCTTCTACTGACTATGAGATAAGTCCAGAATCTGAAACATCTTCATCTAGTGATGATAGTGGTTCAATCTCTGAGGATGATGTCAATCAATTGATTGACAAGTATGGTTCCCCCTTGAGAGCTCTAGAAAAGAGCAAGAAGGTAGCCTAGAGGCAAGCTATGGAGATTGCTTCTCTTCAGTAGGCAAAGTCTGAGAGCTCTGAATCTGCTATCTAGCTAGCACAGATGAGTAGAGAAATCAGCCAGCTGAAGGGAATTACAATTATCCAACTGAGCACCATATGCCAGAAAAACAAGAACATTAAGGATCTTGAAGAGAAGCTTCTCAAGAAGAAAAGCTTAGTGACTCAATTCTCTAAGCCTAAATCTGTGTTTTCCATCATCTACACTTTCACCTCCCAAGCAAATAAGAGGGGATTGGGTTTAATTAAAGGGGAAGAAGGTGCTTGGAATGGAGGAAAGAGCAAGGCTAAACCTAAGCCTCAAACCACCATTCAAAAGGTCTTGCTTCCTTCCAACAGGTATGACCAGGACAGTATGTATGGTCACTGGAAGAATGGAAGCTCCTATAGTAAGGGGAAATATGCTCCTAACAATGGTGGGAGAAAGGGCATGGTGATGAGTGCATTGAAAGATCCATGAGGAAATTCAAATGTCCCGTCATGGACCATTTGTGTTTGGCGCTCTAGCCCCCTCACTAAAGGGTAAGTAAGCAACATCTTCCCAATCCCTTCCAACTAAGTAGCATGCTGGTGGCAATTGTTGGGAAAATGATTTCTCTTAACCCCTAGAAATGAGTTAAAGAAAGAGTTTTATGAATGAATAACAAAGACAAAGTAAATATGCGTCGAATGGTATTCGACGCTACGTCGAAATAGAGTCGACGTCTTCTTCAGGATATGTCGAAGTAACTTTAGGAAGATTTCGACGTAGGTCCTGTCGACGCTACTCTGATTTCTAGTCGACGCATACAAAGAAGTCGACGCACCTTTGTCGACGCACATTCCTTATATCTCTCTCGACGTTGGGCTAAGATAAATTCGACGCTTACGTCGAATAGTAATCGACGCACGTCGATTTGTTTGACAGATTTAAATCTGCGCCAGATCTCTTTCCTTCTTTTCTGAAGATCTGATTTATATAGAATGATGTTAATATTTTATAGCCGTTCTGAATCATTCTTTCCTTCTATTTGATTCTTGGCTGAATTGATGAAATCTGTTTTGGATATTATTTGAAATCTAAATTAACATTTTCCATTTATGATTAAATCTGCTATGGAAATATTTCTCTCTACCTAAATCTCTGGCTGCTAATTGATTCCTCTCCTATAGTACTATCTTATTACACAGAGCTATAAAATAAAGAGCAAGTCGACAGGAAACAGCAGAAGAGTGATCCACCACACATTTATGATATAGAGGAAAAGCTCCCAAAAGAAAAGAGAGACATTGAGAAAAAGCTCTGCAGCAACTTCCATCCATTTCCACTTCTGCTTCTGCTCACTGATCACTGCTGCAAAATCTGATTGCTCTCACTAAAAGAGAGAAAGGCTACAAATCTTCTTCTCTCTATAGAAGAAAGATTCAATTCTTAACTTGTGCTTCAAATCTTCTTGCTAGGAAGAAGATTCATTATTGGCTTTATTCCATTCTTTCTTTTTCATTCTTATTCACTATTGTAAAAGAGTTTTTAGAATCTCTCTTCAAAAAATTCAGTGTATTGGTTCTAAGAGTCTCCTTATCAAAAGACTCAGGGTGGTTCTAAGAGTCTCCTTATCAAAAGACTCAGTGCAAGTTAGTGAATTCCTACCAAGGGGGTAGAAGAGTGGACTACCCAAAGTTTGGGGAACCACTATATTTTCTTGTGTTGTGCTGTGGATTTTCTTTCTTACATTTGCTTTATTGTTTTAATTCTTGTTGGTGTGTGTGGGAAGCTCTAATCAGTGATCATACATATATATATATTAACTTTGCACAAAATATTTCAAATCTCTATTCACCCCCCCTCTAGAGAAATCTAGTGAGGTTAACTGTGCACTTTCAATTGGTATCAGAGGGAGGTTGATCTAAAAAGGATAACTCCTTGATCAAAAAGATCCTACCCCATATATATATATTTTTCAAAACTATTTTTCACATGGCACAAATCAAAGATTATGCTTCCACCAGACCACCAATGTGCAATCTTGAAAAGTTTGCAATTTGGAAAACAAGAATCAGAATCTATATGAACTCCATTGACACTGACTTGTTCAATATTACTGTAACAGGTCCACCAAAGCCCTATAGAAAGGATGCAAATGGCAACATCACACAAACACTTGTTCCAAGATCTGAATGGACAGAAGATGAGAAGAAGGCAAGAACTCATGATCTAAAGGCCATGAACATACTTGTCTCAACTCTCTCAGATGATATCTTTCAAAAGGTTGTCGACTGTGAATCATCCAAGGAAATTTGGGATGCCCTCACAAAGATGGTGGAAGGAAGTGCTGATGAAAAGAAAGACAAGAAGGCCCTATTGATCTCTCAATATGAGAACTTTCAAAAGAAGGCTGAAGAAAGCATCTCTGAAATGTATGACAGATTCAGTCTGATCATCAATCAACTCAGAGACTTGGATAGAGAAATCTCTCTCACTGAGATAAATGACAAATTACTGATGAGTCTCCCTAGTTCATGGGACTCAAGAATTTGGGCAATAAGAGATACAAGAGGACAAAAAGAGATCTCAACAGATGCTCTCTTAGGAAAACTCAGATCCTATGAGCAGTTGCTGAAAACTAGAGAGGAGAAGGAGAGAAGAGAAAACACCCCAAGTTCCTCAAAAAGCAGGAACATTGCTCTAAAGGCAACAGAAGAAGGAACCCCTGTCACTGAAGAAGAATTATTCAGTTTCTTGGCCAGAAGGTTTAAGAAATGGGTCAAGAAAGATGGACCAAAAAGGAGGGAGTCAAGACCAAGGTATGACAAAACACCCACTAAAGAAATAATTTGCTATTCCTGCAGAAAACCTGGACACATTGCCCCAGAATGTCCAGAGAATGCTGAAACAGAGAAGGATCTGAAAAAGAAAGATCTGAAGAAAAAGGGAAAGAAGAAAGAAAGAGGCTTCATTGCTGAAGCCTGGAGTGAAACAAACTCTGAGGATAGTTCATCCTCTAAAAGTGACAATGAAGGATCCAGACAAGAAGACATCTGCTTGATGGCCTTTGAAAATACAAAGATTGATGATAAATCATGGAGTGAAACAGGATCAGAAGAAGATCTATCCTCTGATGATGAAAAAGAAAAGAACCTCATTCTCATTGAGGAATCTGAGAATGAGGATGAGGTAAGTATGTTTGATGATATTGACTTTCAAAGTGATAGCTTTAAAAATGATTTTATGAAAATGTACCTAGATCACCTAAAAACAAATCAAGAAATTGAGGATCTAAAAGAACAAATCATTGTAGCTAAAAATCAGAAAAACATAGAAATTAACTCCTCTAAAGATTATGAATCAATAGCTAGCAGAATAAAGAAGGAAACAGAAAGGGCTAATATAGAAAATCAGTTCCTTAAGAATAAAATATCCCAGGCAAAAGCTTTTGAAGAGTCAATAAAAATAAGAAGCCAAACTCTTAAGGAAATTACTGAAAAACAAACACTAAGACCCAAACATCTTGGGCTAGGGGCTGATCCTTCAATCAGCCTAACTTCATCCAACAAACCTGCTTGGATGAGCCCTGTAAAATTCACTAAACCTGTAAATTTGTTAAACCAAGAAAAAGACCCACAGGATAAGGGAGAAAAAGAAACCAAGGAAGTTGATGAAACATCTTACTATTCAGCTGATGATTCACATACTTCATCTGAAGAAACAATCAATCCAAGAAGAACAACACATAAAGGAGCAAAAATAGAGAAAGGCAAAATGAAAATTTGTGAAGACACAGATACGTCGACTTCATATCGACGCATGCATGATAATGCGTCGACTTATTCTCGACGTAACCTCTCGGATGCCTCGACCTCTACTCAACGCTTGAATAAAGACAAGTCGACATCAATTCGACGCAACTTTCCTCATGCGTCGACACCAGATCAACGCAATCTGAGGAATACGTCGATAACAAATCAACGCAATTATCAACATACGTCGAATAGTTATCGACGCACCAATACATTCTCTCCAAAAGTCTTTCATCCTAACCCTCATTCAGGAACCAGTCATCCTAATCATGAATTTTATCCAAATAAACATTTCAATCCCAAACAAAATATTAATCTTAACCAAAAATCCCATCTATATTCAAATCAACACCTTTATCCTAACCAAAACATTTATCATACTCTAAATTTAAATTCCCTTAATACTAGGATAATCAAGTGCTATGTATGTAACAAAGCTGGCCACACTACCAAGCAATGCTGGTACAATTAATCAAACTCTCTATAAAATCTAGTTCAAAACTATCTTAGAAAACATTAGGCCAAGAAAGAAATAAAGAGAAATAAAAATTTCTTTTGGTCACTTCTAATCGACGCACCGTCGACAACCAAAATCGATTAAAATCAACGCATACGTCGATGGAAAACCCTAAACCCGACGTCGAATTCAACTCGACGTAACGTCGACTTTATGATAAAGAGCGGCAACTTTAGAATATTTTTTGGTCACATCCACTGGAATACCGAAAAAGCCTCGAATTGAGCCCTGTCTCGACGCTTCACCTGACTTAAAAAGACTCTTCAGAAACCTCCTCTTCTCTGCATCTCTTATCCTCCGTGCTCCATTGTCTACCCAATCCTTCTTACTTCTCTAATCTTCAATGGCTCCCAAAATCAACTCGGGTTTCGACATCGACCTCGAATCCTTCCAAGCAGCAGCAGAGAACTATAAAAGCATCATTTCTCTCTTCACTGAAGCAGGACTGAACAAGCTCATCTCCACTAGGTGCAAGCTCCTGGAAATTGAGCTCACTGAGCTCATAACTCATGTTCAGGTTTCCGAACAAGGAGAAATCCAAGGAACCCTCTATGAGACTCCAGTCTCCATTTCTGCAGACCACATTAGGGCCACCTTTGACCTCCCATCAGGTATATCCTAATGTCACCCTCATTTCAATAAAATAGGAAAAGAAAATAAGCTTTTTATAAATGACTCAACCAGTATAAAATTATTCCCCTATTAGGTGATGAATCCATTGAGCTCACACCTGATGAAGTCAAGCAATTACTCATCACCATGAAATTCTCAAAAGAAAGACCAATCCATCTGAAAAAGATAGACTTCTCTGATGAATATAGGCTGTTGGCTGATATAGTAGGGAAAGTTCTACTGTGCAAGATCTCAGCCCATGATGCAGTGCCCAAACAGCAGCTGAACATCATGGGGGCTCTTGTGCTGAAGAAGAAGGTGGATTGGGCCAGCTGTCTTCTCAAAATGATAGCCTCCAAATATTCCCACAAGGAAAATGCTTATATGAGAATCATGAGTCAGGTTCTCTTCCATTCCTTCCCTGACCTCTGCAGGTCAAAAGGAATTCCCATCCCTCCAGGAAAAAGGATGTCCATAGCCCTATTTTCTAAATGGGCCAGGCAAATCCCTAAGCCTGGTTCCATTCCTGAAAGGACTCCTTCTCCTCCTCAAACAAATCTCTCCTCTCTCCCATCATCATCCACACAAATACCACCTCAATCCCTTGCTCAGCATTCTTCTATTCCTCTACCTCCTCCAGATGATAGATTCACCTCTCCACACTCATTATCTACTCCTCCTCCATCTCCTTCACACCCTTCACACCAAGAATCATCTACATCCACTGAGGCTCTCATCACTCAGTGCATAAAATCAGCAGCTGAAAAATTCCAAGCAATGCTAGATGAGCACTGTTCCCAACTTCATTCCTCCATCCTTCACATGCACACCCAAATAGATGGGGTCAGTGCCTCTGTGCAAGTTCTAAAGTCATCTCTCTCTTCCTCTAGAGTGACTAAGTCTTTCTTAACCTCCCTAGCCAAGAAGGTCAAGAAGGGGGAGAATCTAGATGAAGAGCAACCTTCCAATCCTAAATCTCTCTCTCACAAGTCCTCTCCTCAAAATTCTGACAAGATCCTTGGGAATGAGACAGTACCTGAGCCTCTTAATTATGAACAAACAATAGAGGTACTCAGCATAGCAAGAGAGGTTGCAGAACAAGTGATAATACTACAAGGGGAGGATAACAGAGTAGAAAATGAGGCTGCAAGGAAAGATGGTGAACTTCAGGGGGAGCTGGAAGCTATACTAACTGATGAACAAACCAAGGAACTGGGAGCTGAGTTTGTGAATACAGCTGCAAATGAAAAAGAGCAGCAAGAAGTTGTGTTAACTGAAGCTGGGACTCAGGGGGAGCCAACTGCTGTAACTCAGGGGGAGCTGAGAATACTAACTGCTGATGAGCAACCCACCAAGGTCTTCAAAAGAAAAAGAAAGACTCCTCCTACACCACCTGAGTAGTTTTTGAGAACAATGCTGATATATTTTATTGAAAAAGAACTGGTATAAATATGAAATTTGTCTATATGATTCTGGAATATCTGCTTATATGATCTCCCTCTCTAAATTTCACTTTTGATTAAGTGACATACTTCTTATCTTTTCAAATTATATGCTGAGTTGATTTTATGCTAAGACAATTTCTCCTTAAAAAGGGTTAAGACAAATAGGGGGAGATTGTTGGGAAAATGATTTCTCTTAACCCCTAGAAATGAGTTAAAGAAAGAGTTTTATGAATGAATAACAAAGACAAAGTAAATATGCGTCGAATGGTATTCGACGCTACGTCGAAATAGAGTCGACGTCTTCTTCAGGATATGTCGAAGTAACTTTAGGAAGATTTCGACGTAGGTCCTGTCGACGCTACTCTGATTTCTAGTCGACGCATACAAAGAAGTCGACGCACCTTTGTCGACGCACATTCCTTATATCTCTCTCGACGTTGGGCTAAGATAAATTCGACGCTTACGTCGAATAGTAATCGACGCACGTCGATTTGTTTGACAGATTTAAATCTGCGCCAGATCTCTTTCCTTCTTTTCTGAAGATCTGATTTATATAGAATGATGTTAATATTTTATAGCCGTTCTGAATCATTCTTTCCTTCTATTTGATTCTTGGCTGAATTGATGAAATCTGTTTTGGATATTATTTGAAATCTAAATTAACATTTTCCATTTATGATTAAATCTGCTATGGAAATATTTCTCTCTACCTAAATCTCTGGCTGCTAATTGATTCCTCTCCTATAGTACTATCTTATTACACAGAGCTATAAAATAAAGAGCAAGTCGACAGGAAACAGCAGAAGAGTGATCCACCACACATTTATGATATAGAGGAAAAGCTCCCAAAAGAAAAGAGAGACATTGAGAAAAAGCTCTGCAGCAACTTCCATCCATTTCCACTTCTGCTTCTGCTCACTGATCACTGCTGCAAAATCTGATTGCTCTCACTAAAAGAGAGAAAGGCTACAAATCTTCTTCTCTCTATAGAAGAAAGATTCAATTCTTAACTTGTGCTTCAAATCTTCTTGCTAGGAAGAAGATTCATTATTGGCTTTATTCCATTCTTTCTTTTTCATTCTTATTCACTATTGTAAAAGAGTTTTTAGAATCTCTCTTCAAAAAATTCAGTGTATTGGTTCTAAGAGTCTCCTTATCAAAAGACTCAGGGTGGTTCTAAGAGTCTCCTTATCAAAAGACTCAGTGCAAGTTAGTGAATTCCTACCAAGGGGGTAGAAGAGTGGACTACCCAAAGTTTGGGGAACCACTATATTTTCTTGTGTTGTGCTGTGGATTTTCTTTCTTACATTTGCTTTATTGTTTTAATTCTTGTTGGTGTGTGTGGGAAGCTCTAATCAGTGATCATACATATATATATATATTAACTTTGCACAAAATATTTCAAATCTCTATTCACCCCCCCTCTAGAGAAATCTAGTGAGGTTAACTGTGCACTTTCAGCAATACTATAATCAACTCTCACTTGATTATATTAGATGCCATCAACACCATGTCAGCTGCCAAGATGACATATGTTGTTGTCAAATAGATAAAATCAAGAAGGATTGATTATCATAGAGCATCCAGTCAGCTCTTAGCTGAGAGAGATAGGAAGAATGTTGCCACCTTCTTTACTAAACATAGGCATTCTAATGCTCCTTCCACATCATGAAATGTTCAGAAAAGAAGGTACAACATCCATGAATGTTGGTTATGTGGTAAAGTGGGACACTTTGCCATTGATTTTTGGCACAACCCTAATGTGCTTAATGCAAAGAAGAGCATTCCTTCCAAGGCTGTTGTAGGTAGAAGTATTCCTTATGATGCTAATAAGGACCTCGGACCCAAACCAAATTGGGTACATAAGGCAAAGTAAATTCTATATTGTAGGTTAGTTCAAGTACCCATTTAAATCAGATATGGTACTTGGACAGTGGATGTTCAAGACACATGGCTAGAATAAGGAGCTTACTAAATGAATACACTCCAATAAAGAATGGTCCAAATGAGATCTTTGGAGGATTTGACAGAGGTGTCATAAGAGGCTATAGTATGATTACCAATGAGATAGTTTCAATAACAAGGGTAGCTTATGTTGAAGGGTTGCAACACAACCTTGTAAGCATAAGTCAACTATGTGACTTGGGCTATGTCATTGAATTCCACAATGATAAGTGCTTGATCAAAAAGTCAAATGGCTTAGAGGGCATTCTCTCAGGCACTAGGAGTGGGAATGTTTATTGCTTAGATTTTATTTGTAATATTTCTTCATCTCCTGTTTGTCGGGTAGCTAATGAGAGTGAGTCTTTATGTGTTCAATGGCGGAAGAGACTTTCCCACATTAACTATAAGACATTGCATGAATTATTTTCTAAGAACCTTGTAAGAAAGAGTCCCAATTTAAAATATGATAGAGGTGGTCCCTGTCATGCATGCCAAATGGGTAAGATAATAAGGCCACCTTTAAAAGCATTGGCTCTAAAGACACTGAAAGTTGTCTATTTCTATTGCATATGGACTTGTTAGTCCTTTGCCAATTCAGAGCCTAGGTGGGAAGTTGTATACTATTGTGATTGTTGATGATCACTCAAAGTATACATGGGTATTCTTCCTTAAGAAGAAATATGATACTCTAGATGTCTATATAAACTATGTCAAGGCAATTCAGAATGAATTACAATGTACTGTGGTCATAACTAGAACTGACCATGGTACAGAGTTTCAATCTGGTGTCATGACAAAGTTTTGTCAAGAATTTGGTATCACCCAAGAGTTCTCATCTCCCAGAACTTTGCAACAAAATGGAGTGGCTGAGAAAAGGAATAGGACCTTGAGTGAAGCTAGCAGAACATTTCTTAGTGACTCCTCACTCCCAGAATATTTCTGGGCAGGGGCAGTCAATACAACTTGTTATGTTCTGAATAGAGCATCAATCAATAAGGCCTATGGGAAAAGCCCCTATGAAGTTCTGAAAGGCAAACAACCAACTATTTCATATTGTAGAATCTTTGGTTGCAAATGCTACACTTTAAATAATGGAAAAACTCAACTTACAAAGCTTGCTGATAAATGCAATGTTGGTGTTCTTGTTGGATATAGCTCACATAGTAGAGCATATCAAGTATACAACAAGAAGACTCATGTAATTGAAGAATCAATGCATGTTGTTTCTAATGAGACTAAACTACTTTATAAGGTTTGGTCTAGCACTCCTACTCTTACAGGATTTGATCAAAAGTTGTAAGAGATGTCTATTCAAGACAGACCCAGCTCTAGCTGGATTACTTCAGAGATTGAAACAATTCAAGCTGAAGATGATCAGATTGGTGATGTAACATCCCCCAAACAACTAGACCCCCAAGTTGGTTTTGTCATGAATAGGTCATGACAAAACCATAGGAAGAGCTCAAGACCATGTGAGTTTGGGTGAGAAAGGGGAAAACCCAAGTGGTCTGCAAATAACAATTTTTAGATACCAATCATAGGGTTAGACTTTAGGGCCTCATCTTGAACCTTAACCCCACCATAGTGTCCTTAACCCGCTGGGGGCCTCCTTGGAGCACCATGGACCCATTGGGGTCAATAAAAGGGGCCCAATTGACCAAAGTCAACCCTAACCCTAAATTGGTCGAACTAGCTCAATTAGGTCAAATTGTCTTCCACCATGCCAAATTGACCCTGCCCCTACCCTCCTGGGGTCACTAGGGACCTAATGGACTAAAAAGCCCCATCATGAGACCTCTAAATTGGCCAATTTACCCTAAGTCAACCTTAGCCCTAATTTTGGTCAAAGTGCCCTATAAAGGGGCAATTCACCCTCACCTTGCCAAATTGACTCCACCTACACCTTCCTAACCCTTAAGGGAGGCAATTGGAGCCTAAGCCGCCCATTGGGGTCAACCCAATTGGTGAATTTGACCAAAGTCAACCATGCCCTAAATTAGGTCAAAATAACACAATTTCCCCAAATTAAACCCAATCCATTTGGGCTAGTCCAACTAGAGTGGTCCACCACCTAGTGGGATTGTTAATTACTGAAACCACCACTCAATTTCTGTAATTGGTGAGTAGGAGAGAGAAAATGGAAGTTTCCCCCAAATTGAAGAGGGAAGGAGAGCATTCATGGTGATCAAGGCAATTGATCCTTCAATTCCTCCCCAATTGATGAGCATTCACCTCCCCCTTCAGTTACAAACCGATTTATGGAGTTTTTATGGCTAGGGGAGCTGAATTGGGGGAGAAATAGAGGTGTCTGAAACATCCACTAATTGCCATTAATGGAAATTGATGCCAAGGCTCCTCCCCTCCACCAATTGATCTCCTTAACACCCTCAGGGATCAGAGAGGAGTGAAACCCCCTCCTCCCCAAAGAAATCGAGCAAAATAAGCTAGGATCGACATGGTGCCGAAAGCTCCACCTCTGGCCATGACGACTCGCCAGAATACGCGCCACCAAGCCCCCACACAGGTCCGATCTGCCTCCTCTTCCTTAGTGCCAGATCTTATGATAATTTGGGGCTTGATCCGAGCTCAATTGGGCTCGGATCGTGCTTCCGAAAGGGCTCTATTCGAGCTCTCTTCCCCCTACTCTAAACCCCAATTCTGACCACCTCTGGCCAGCCAACCACCCTCTATCACCGGCCACCACCTCAACGAAGGTGGTGGTGGCATTGGCTGGCCGGGAAGAGGCACAAGTGGCCGGTAAATCATCCCGCAAAGAAGCCCAGGACGGGCTGTCATGCGTCGTCCATCCATCGGGGATGATGACCATGAGCAGTCGGATCTGCCTTGATCAGCTATTCACAGATTTAAATGATTATGTTATAATTTTATTTCATTTTGAAAGTGAGGCCGTTGCTGAACAGTCGATCTGAGTTCAGAGAAAATAGATAACTGATCCTACAGAGATCGTTAAGTTGGAGAAGAAATTCGTCGAGCTGAAGGCTGAGTTCGTCGAACAGAAAGTTGAGTTCGTCAAACTGAATCTGGAGTTCATCGAACTGAATTAATTCTTTGAACACAATCTGGAGTTCGTCAAAATGAATTAATTCATCGAACCCAATCTAGAGTTCGTCAAACTTAATCTCGAGTTCGTCGAACTGAAATAATTTGTCGAACATAATCTGGAGTTCGTCGAACTGAATCTAAAGTTTGCCGAACTGAGAGATAATCTGCTGAACTGGCTGGAGAACTGAATTCGTCGAGCTGAGAAGCAATTTCGTCGAACTGAAGCATGATGTTCGTTGAACGCAGAACGGATTTCGTCGAACGCAGATTGAAGTTTGTCAAACGCAGAGACTTGGAATTTTCCTAAGTTCTATCTACTCAGACACACTTTAATCCTTGACCCTTAGACTATACAATGGGGTCAACTTAGTCTTAATCAATAGATAGTGATCCTAGCCCAAATCAGTAAGAGGGTTGTTCCAACACATTTTGCCACGCTTCCTGCAGTATTTTATTTTAATTATTAAAAATACTAGGACCCTAGATTTACCCCTTGGGGTGCATATAGAACCTTGTGAAGGCCATGTGGTCAAAAGCCCTAGAATGGCCATGGAATTTAGGAGATAAGTTCAAGGGGTGTGATTATGCTCTAGGGAATTTTGAGAGAATTTTAGGAGTACTTATTTCCCCTAAATTAGGTCATAACCCTTTAGGGAAATTTCTTATAAAAGATATTTACATGTTCAAATGGCCTTGGATGGCGATGAAACCTTGGTAGTGCCTTTATAATCATTC
This sequence comes from Dactylorhiza incarnata, assembly GCA_033032865.1. Classification (NCBI taxonomy): domain Eukaryota; kingdom Viridiplantae; phylum Streptophyta; class Magnoliopsida; order Asparagales; family Orchidaceae; genus Dactylorhiza; species Dactylorhiza incarnata. The sequence continues at coordinate 3,180,674 of JAWHQI010000037.1, read as the reverse complement.
TCTGGAAAAATGTGCAATTTATTAAATGATTTAACCAGTACTTCATTCTCAAGGCGGCTATTTTGTCTTAATCTTAAGAAAAATAATTGAGGCTCTAAAACTCTCTGGAAAAATGTGCAACTTGGTGATAGGACATTCAGAGCACTAGGAATCTCTGTAAATTTTTATATAATTTTTGAAGATTGTTATCAGTAGGCTACTTCACAACTTGCTCATATTAGGATTTCTTTGGAATATTTACTTAAGTGGTTAATATGCCTTTATAAATTCTAAAATTTGGCCTGAGAACTTTTCTGATCAATATAAAGGTCTGGTAATATTCCCATAATTTTTGGTCAAGTATTGTTGGTGGTTACTTCTTTAATTTCTAATTTTGGTTAAATATTCAATATTATAATTAGAGGACAATTCCTGATTGTAAAATTATGACACTCTGTATTTACTTTTATTTTGGCATGATAGATTTATCTTAATTTTATGAGAGTCATGTCATAAGTATGCCTTACACTTCATGTTCAAATTCATATTTGGCAAATATTGGAGAAATTTAAATAAATGATAAGATGTTGAGGAAAAATATGAGTCTTTGGATTTAGTCTTATAATGCCATGATAGTCCTCCAGTAAAAATCTTATGTCATGTGGATGAATATTTGGAGTACTTCTATTTATTAGCTGCATATAGTTAGTTTGGTCTGCGTATAGTAAAAATGTGAAACTTGGGTATTTTGGGACTTACCAAGTGGAAGTGGCATGTAGTTGGTGTACATGGTCAGGATGAAGAGGATGAGGTCATCAAAAAGGAGTTTAGGAGATAAGAGTGCTAGGTGAGCTAAGGGTAAGGTCGTGCTTGGGATTGAAGAAAGATCGTCATTCCCCTAGCATGTCATAAACCACCTAGGGTTAATACAAGTGAAAAGATAAGAGGCTTAGGCATATGGGTAGATACCCATAATATTAAATGCCTTGAGAAAGGGAGCCTTGGGGTGTCATCCCAGTATAGTTCCTAGTACCGTAGCGAGCCCCTAAAAGGGTAATCCTTGGGAAGTCCAAGGTTAACCATAAACTGTAGGGCTAAGTTGTTATACAGGATTAACTAAGTAATGTACTCACTCACACTCCATTGTCACGGGTGCTTAGTTGGTTTGGTCTTACGAGTGGTAGGCTCGGTTCCTGTAGTAATAGACTTATTAGTCTAGTGAGTTATGACTCAACCATGTTTGTTATGCCGGATGGGTTAGCCCGGGGAGCTTATGGCTCGGAGGTAGATGTAAACATGCCTGCATGTGAATAAGGTGGTGGGTCCATAGTGTTGATGGTCATTGCACCGACATTAATACTTGGGCTCGGTAAGTGAGGATAACCCTTTACCAAAACAAGTTTGGTGGTCTAACCAGCATGAGTATGCAGTAGCTCTGCTGCTGCATTCTTAACATTGAGGCGTACATTAGGTCTAGGTTAGGTAGTGCAAATACCAACCTAGAGGTTGGCGAGGCCCAACCCACCGCTTCCGTTTGCCACTACGGGAGTATCCTGGGAGTTTTGCTAGCTCCAAAAAGTGGGAACTAAAGGTCTGTGTGCATAGAGTCGTAGTCTTTGAGTTGCACTTGTGTGAACATAACATTTAACTACATACCTTGCATGTCATAGCATCAACATTGCATTTCAACCCCTACCCATATCGTATATGTTGGTTATGGGACTTCTTATACGATAGGCCTTGCTAAACGACCCCTTGGTCTATAGGTTTGTGTGGGCATTCCTATAAATCAACGGTTACTTTTCCTTACTTATCTTTATATGCTTGCTCTACTTGTTTACTTTACCTGTTTGTACTTTACTTTACTTACTGCTTCAGTTATGATATATATATTTTGCGTAGTGATAGGCATTCTCTGTGCCCCATCACCTGCTTTTGTTTTATACCCCTTGATGACCTCCGCTTCATCCTTCCCGCATGGTGCCTAGGAGTCACCGGGGGAGGGGTGGGGGATTGGCTTAGTCTTTTGACTAACGGTCGGTGGACCTTATCATTTTAGGGGACCGAGGAGATGCTGCAGCACCAGAGGCCGGTGCAGATGGAGACGGGGCAGTCTAGTACGGGAGTACCATTGGCAGGATCCGTGAGTGACTTACTAGTTTTAGTTAGTTTGCTTCCGCGAGTGTCTATGTAGTGAGGATTTGATGTATCGGGCAGGAGCCCTTATTATTTCTATCTTTTGTTTCAGTTATGTTTATGTGGAAATCTCCTTATGATGATTTACTATTTATGTGATGTGGACTTGTCTTCTCAAGTTTGTTACTCTTACTTTTTATGTGATCGATAAGGATGGCAGGATCGGTGTTTTGTAGTGGCGACCTTCCCGAATGATGGTGCCACCGCAAAACGGCGGTTCTGGGCATAAGACCCCGGATTTGAAAAAGAAAAAAAATGGGGTGTTACAAAGTGGTATCAGAGGCAAACCTCGATCCGGAGAAAAGAAAAGAAGTCCACAAACCCTAGGCCATCACGCGCGAGCCTAGTTTGAGGATGAACTAGCAGCAGAAGCAATGGTGTGCCCATAAGGGAAATCACATGAAAAGTCCACTTCTAACTGAATATTCTTTAGCTAAGTCCCTTACGAGTGTTATTTTCTTGTGTAGCCCGCGACGAACCCTACACCACAGCATGGAGTTCCACCGACTCCAAACGTCATTTCACCACCACCGTCTCCTACTCCGTTCCAGCAGACTGATATGGGACAAACACTGACAGCCATACTGGAGACATTCAGGGCACAGCAGGCACCGACTCCTCAGCAAAACCCTGGGCCAACTGGCTGAGCGTCTTTCGAGGCCACCCCCCCCCAATCATATCTCTGGACAGAGGCAGTTATGAGGACTGAGGAGTGGGTGGACATCATGGAGGAGATGCTGACAGGGATTCAGTGCCCGACAGATATGGAGGTGCCACTGGTGGTCTCATGCTTGGAGTCCCATGCAAAGAGATGGTGGAAGAGGTTCCTGGACACAGCATTTGCAGGACTGGAGGCTGCGGATGTTCTTGGGATGAGTTCAAGGTAGCACTACTGGAGCATTTTGTGCCGTTAGGAATTAAGTGAACCTATTTTCCTTCCGTTGTGTACGCATGTCTTTTAATAAGTGCGGCTCGGAAAACCGCAGAGCCGAGGGGCACGACTTCCTAACCTAATGAAAATAACCTTAAAAGATAATTCTTTTATTAATTCACATCTTTTCTCGTGAAAAGAGTTCGTTTGGTTGCTCGCCTGAACGTCCGTAGTTGTCCCCTACTGGACGTGGCATCACGACGCGTGTTTTCCCTCTTTACTCTGATATTATTATTTATTTCGGGAAAATACGGGTAGTCTGCAAGAGACGAGCTGGAAGGCAGCTCAGGGATTTCTTAGTAGGTCACCTATCCCATGAATACTCCAGCCCGAGCACGCTTAACTATGGAGTTCTTTCACTTCTCATCACCAATTGACCTGCAGCTCAATTGGTGATGATAAGTGAAAGTACTCCATAGTTAAGCATTCTCAAGCTAGAGTAGTCACGGGATGGGTGACCTCCTGGGAAGTCCATGCGCTGCCGCTTAACTAGCTCAATTCTCATCAAAGGGGGACTGTGGTCTCAACAACCCACTGTGCCCTATGGTGGGACAGAGAGGGGTAGGGGTGCATGGTCTGCAGACCATCTGGTTAGGCTGAACCCTTCCAGCTGGGTCCCGTGTTGGCGGTCCTGGGCCTGGAGGGTGTCAGCGGTCCAGTTGGGTCCCATGTTGGCGGGCCTGGACCGTTACAGGTGATGACCAAGCTGTTGCAGAAGAAGACCAGTAAGAGGCTGACAGATTGCCTACACCAACCAGACATCTGAGGGATCATCCAAGAGATCTGATTATTGGAGATGAACACCAAGGTATGATCACATGGAATCGTGCTCATAATCAAGCCTTATTCCTGAACTTCTTGTCTCAAGTTGAGCCAAAGAAGTTTGATAAAGCCAACCAAGACACCTTTTGGATTCATGCTATGCAAGAGGAATTGCATCAATTCAAGAGATACAAGGTATGAAAGTTGGTGCCAAAACCACAAGGACACAACATTATTGGCACCAAATGGATTTACAGGAACAAGCTAGATGAGCATGGTGTCATCATCAAGAACAAAACAAGATTGGTAGAAAATGGGTATGGGAAAGAAGAAGGAATAGACTCTGATCAAACCGTTTCCTCGGTTGTAAAGTTGGAAGCAATAAGATTATTCCTTGTCTATGCTGCCCATAAGGGTTTCAAAGTCTACCAAATGGATGTCAAGTCTACATTCCTAAATGAAAATCTGAAGGAAGAGGTATATGTGGAGCATCCCTCAGGATGAGAAGGGAAATCCCTTTGATGAATCCATGTACAGATGTATAATTGGATCCTTGTTATATCTGACTACTAGTAGACCAGATATTATGTATGCAACATGTGTATATGCTAGGTATCAAGCCTGCCCTAAGGAATCTCATTACTCAGCTGTAAAGAGGATTCTGAGATATCATAAGGGCAACCAACATCTTGTCCTTTGGTACCCTAGAAACAATGATTTTGAACTAATAGGATTTTCAGATGCTAAATTTGCAGGTTGTAAGGAAGATATGAAGAGTACAAGTGGTACTTGTCAATTCCTAGGCAAGAGATTGATTTCATGGAGAAGTAAGAAGTAGACCAGTGTGGCTATATCAACAGATGAGTCTAATATATAGTTGTTGGGAGCTACTGTGCACAACTACTATGGATTCAGCACCAGCTAGAGGACTACAACCTCAAGGTAAGTCATTCTCCATTGTATGGTGACTCATCCAGTGCAATTTCTATTGCTAAGAATCCTGTCTCTTATAGCAGGACTAAGCACATAGAAATTAGATATCATTTCATTAGGAAAATGTAGAGAGTGAAGATATCTGCATTGAATATGTCTCCACTGACAATCAAGTTGCTGATATCTTCACAAAGCTATTGGATGAGGTTAAATTTAATGTCTTTAAAATTGAGTTAGGAATGTTGAATGTTGAATAGCAATTTACATTTCATTTATATTCCTCATATGTTTTATTTTACACCTCAACTTTGCTAAATAACAATTGATACTTAAAACACTTAGTGGCATGATAGGTCTACAATTAATCTCCATTAAATGGTTCACTACTAGGCAGTGAGGTCAACTGAAACAGCTGAGAAAGTCTTAGCTGAACCGCTGAGACAGCTGAGATGGTCTCAGCAGTTGATAATACTGACACACAGATTCTACACCGCTAAAAGCGAGAGCAGAATGCGGTCCGAACGGCAGTGTACCAGTCATTGTCAAGTAATAAATTTGGGAATATGATCCCCAAGTATCGTTCTCTCAAGGAATGCAGAGTGGGTGAAATGATCGTGTCGTGATAAGATTGCTACAGCGAGCGGAGGAAAATAACGGGGGTTTGTTTAGGGCTTCCTAATTTAACAAGAAAAATAAAATGCGGGTCGCAAGCACCCATTCGCTTGGCGAGATGATTTGCATGCCGTAATATCATGCTTTGGTAAGCGGATGGACGGTAGGCAGATGGAAGGAGTGATCTCAAGTGCGGAGATGAGGGTCGCAGACACCTCTTCAAAGTCTCACCTCTAGCTTTTGCTAGAGTTTCCTAACAAGTGCGTGTTAGGGTGGATGTGAGCGGAGGTGAGTTGCGTTCACAACATACAAACTTGAAGGGAGAAAATAACAAGAAAAGCTTTCATTCATAGACAAATAATAGTAATCCAAGTTCAATACGTTAAGAAGTACATTTCACAAATGAGAGAAGGGTAGAGTAAAATGATTGAAACGAAGTCTCACCTTGGATCGTTGATGAGTCCCATTTATATACACATTAATGGACTCATCTGGGTCGTAATTCTAGTCGATGCACTACACTTTAGGCATGTTTTCGATCATATTTGTTATTCCTTGCTAGGTGCACTCTTAGGCCCATTTCGGTGTGCATTTGCACTCCTTGTTATTGGGGGTAAGCACATGGTGCTCCCCATCCCTTTCTCTATGTTTATCTAGTGCTGGAGGTGTTTTCCCAGCTGTTTTATCTTGTATACAGGTGGTCGGATCATCCAGTTTTCCCCCAGAATTCATGATTGTGTGCAACGCACGGTCGTGCATTTCCTTGATGCACGGACGGTTGCGGTCGTGCGTTCTCATCTGGGCAGAAAATGGGAGATTTGAGTTTGGTCGTGCGTTTTGACGCACGGGCGGAATTGCCCGTGCGTGAGTAAAACGCATCGTCACCTGTTTCTTCCTGTTTTTAGCTTTTCTGAATTTACCTGTGCGTTTTGACGCACGGGCGGATTTGCCCGTGTGTGAGTAAATCGCATGGGCGGCGCAGCTTCGTCTTCACGCCAGTATTTATCAATAATTATCGCACGGGCAGTGCACGATCGTGCGTTCGCCCGTGCGTTACCAAAACTCTGCCTATTTAGTATTTAAAGCAGGAAATGCTGCTACCAAAAGCCAACCCAATTCCCCTCACGGGAAAAGCCATGAATCCCACCATTTTTGCCCTTTCCACCAGAGGAGACAGTAGGAGACCATTTCCAGCGATCTCCATCACCATTCCTCCATCCGGGAGCATTTGCAAGCATTCTCCGCCACTAGTTCAAGCATTCTTCGTCGAGGAGACCATAGAAGCGCTGAAGATCGTTGGAGCGGTGACAGCCTCCTTCGAGTCCGCACACCATCTGAGGGCCGAGACCGGAGATAGCCCGACAACCTCTCACTCCGGCTGAGAACCCAAGACGTGGTGACATCTTCTATGTGGTCCTTTCTAAACTTTGATGCTTGTGCTTTCTCATTGTATTATTGTACGAACGCTTGTTAGGTTAATGTTATGGATCCTTGCTTGTGTTCATGTGCAATGATGATGTGGTGGTGAGAATAGCTTTCGTTGTTGTTGTGATAGCCTAGGTTGTTTGTGTGTGAAGCCATCTAGCAATTGCTAGTGATGATGTTGGCGAAGAGGTGAGTACGACCCTCACAAAACCTCGCACTGTTGCCACTCTACCGAAGCGCGGCATCGCGGCCGCTGCACTCACCCACACCTTGCGAAGCGGTGCTTTTCGACCCACATTTCTCTTATTTCCGCAATAGCTTAGGAATCAAATCACAACGCCCCTGTTTTGCTTTATTCGCTCGTGTAACAATCGACTCACCACACGTTTTGTTCACCAGAACCTGCATTCCTCAAGAAATCGACATACGGGGAGTTCCTCCCTATTTTATTACTTGATCGACCGGTGCACTGCCGTCATATCGCATTTCGTGCTTGCTAATTAGCGGTGCTGAAATTGCGCATCATGTTTTTGGCGCCGTTGCCGGGGAGTGCAGGCGTGATGAGATGTTGGTTGTGAATCGATTGTTTTCGATTGAGTCTTTTATTTTCTTTAATTTATTCTTTAGTATGCTATTTTCTTCTTCTGTGTCATGTGGGCACATTTGAATATCCGATGTCGTTGGTGTGGGGACACATCCCACGCTAGTGATAGGTGTCCCAAAGAGTATGGTGTTGTTCAGAAACCGTACGGAGCCCATAAATCTTTTGGCAACTCTACTGCGCCTATGTTGTCGCACTTTTACGCGGCTGCCGCACCTTGAGTGCCGGCGAAGCCGGTGAAGCAGTGTTTATTTTGCAAAAGTAGAGAGCATGCCTTGAATGACTGTGCTGATTACCTTCGCCAACTGGAGGATGACGAAAAGCCGGATATCCGAATTGTCCCATCTTCAAATTCTTCGAGCACAGCGCCTTCCTCTGGTTACGTGTCACTTCCACCTTCACTTTTTGAAGGCTCTGGAATCGACACGTACATCAGTGTCGCTCAAGACTCTGTTTCTGATGCGGCCCCCCATACCTCTTTGGTTCATATACCACTTTGCGTGGATTTGTGCCCTTGTGTGGAGAGTGAGCCCGAACTCTCAAGTAGCACATTTTCTCCCACTATGCACGAAACTACATCTATTTCTGATGTTATTGTTGAGACCAAGTTGCAGGATGGTGCAGACCTGCACAGTGTCGTGCCCACTCTCATGGAGGCGGACAGTCTCGATTGTGCTGAAGCAACCTTTTCGGTCCAGTGCGAGAAAGTCCAAGTTATAGAGGAGGCCATTGCGTGCGCTGCTGAGTCTAGTGAAATTGTCGATGATATCATCAGTTTGTCATTACCGCGCCCTATGGGGGATGAAGCCGGGATTATCCCCCCAGATGAGATTTCTTTTAGTTTTTCTTCTATTTTATCTCCTGACCCTGCTCTTGTATCTTCTTCTCTGCAGGACCACATTATGGGGCCAGTTCCGTTGGTGTATAAGCCCGTAACAAGGCCTAGCATTGAAAGTAATCAGGTGCAGGTGGAGCTAGATACGGTGAGCTTCACAACACATATTGCACCCTTGCCTGATATTCATATCAGGCATTATTTTCTCACTGGTATTTGGGCAACTGTTCTATCTTCGTTTTGGTACCTGTTGCCGAAACATGAGCGCGAACAATTACCTGACCATTTTTGCTTTCATCCAACTATTAGTTAATCTGCATTTTAAGTGCTTGAATAAGTCCCGTTGGGGGGACATGTAGCCCAACAGTTATCTAGGTATAGGAGTAGCTAATTTAGATTTCATCTTCTTTAGTTTTAACTTCTTTTTGCTTTCTGCAATTGGTATCTCTTGTTTTTGAGAGTTCTTCGTGCGCCACGCGCCCTGTGGAGTTAGTATTTAGGCAATTGCTGTCGTCGTATTCGTGCTGCTCATGCTGATGCTGCGGAGCCTAGCACCTCGGCTAGGGAGAGTAGGAAGCCCTCTGATGTCCCCCATTCTGCATCTCCTGCTGCTCAATGGCACACCCCGCGCAAAGCATCGAGCAACAGTATCCAGATTTTTATGATAGATTCGTGTGCATGGAGGATGTTATGGCCATGCAGTACGAGCTTTCTTCGCGGATTGGCACCCATTTGGGAGTCGAGCCTCCTGTTTCCCCTGCCAGAGCTTCTACATCGCGATCTAGGCGGATGCGCACTCCTCCTCCTCCTCCTTCGCAGTATCCTCCGCCATCTTCCCCGTGATTATTCTGATGCAGCTTCCTGGGCGTTTAGTTATTTTGTAGTTTTATTACTTTTAATCTATCTTAGATGTACTCTTGGAGGATCCTGTTCTGGATATTATTCTGCTAGGGCATCGTCCCTAGGGTGTGGTTTTGGACAGCTTCAATTCTCTGATATAGTTGTTTGTCATTGTTGTATTGATTGTCTCTGCCGCATATCCCTTTTCATGATGAATGTTAGTGCTGGCTGTATTATTTTTGTTTTTGCGGGTTTGGAGATGTCAGTTTGCAGGTATGGCGACATCTTTGGCGAACCCATTGGTGCTAGCTCTCGCTTGGTGGATGCGGAAGGAGAAAAATTTAAAGAAGGAACCACCGCACTTCTGGCATGCTCTTTTATGAGCATAGGTCCTCTCTACCCCTATTTTCCCTATTCCTGAATTGTCTATTTTATTTCGTTTTGATCAAGTCTGGGGGAGAGAGCGAGTTGTGCACGTGCACACACTTTGCATGGCATGTTAGAATGTGCTGAGTTAGGATTTATTATATTGTTGCACACATTGCATACACTTGCACCTAGTTCACGCGCGCTTATTGGATATTGCTGCGAGGTTCCCCGCTCGTAAGAATTGGATTGTTAGTGTAGGAGTGAGGAGTAGAGAAAAATGCTGACTCGAGTAGTGCTCTAGTCAAATGCTCCCGTCACGCCTAGAAATTCAATTAGAGTAGAGTAAAATTTAAAGTTATAATTTAATTATTTCTATTATAGTAGCTGCAATTTGTTTTACTTTAGTGGTGAACTCGGTGAATTCAACGATAGCATAAGGTCGAGTGTAGCTGGACTAATAGTAGCTTATTACTAGGGTCGGAAGGAAGGACAACCTTTCTCGGTGGCTAGAACTTGCACTAGGCTACTCTTGAAACGGTTGCGTTGAAGTACTCATTATAAAATGTGATATAGGCCATTTCTTGATCCGTTTGTGCTTTTGAAATCCTTACCAATGTAATCACCTTTGCAAGCCCACTTGAGCCTACCTTTCCTCCTTGTTTAGGTCCACTAAAATTTCACCAAAGCCATACGGCCAAACCTATTTTCGCACAAACTTTTGAGCTGAAAGAAATTTATTTATCTATCGCATTTGGTGTTATCTCTGTGGTGTATGGCAGCTTTGAATTAGCTAAAGGAGACGTTTTTATTGTGCCTACAAAAGTTATTCTGTCGAGAAGAGAAAAGAAAAGAAAAAAAAAGGTTGTTCAAAATGAATATTCTATCGACAAATTCAAATTATATTTGGCTTAGCACGCACCTAGTGTTCAGTTGAAGTCTGGGGGTGTTGTGTAATTCTTGAAAATGTTGTATTAGTGATTGTAATTCTCTTGAGTGCTCAGTTTATGTTGAATGCGATTCCCATCGTCCTTCTACTTATCTAGCCTAAACTCAACATAAGCCCAATCCTAACCCATAAGTCCTGTTGATTTTAGATACGAGTCGTCTCATGCAGTAGAGAGAGTGCGAACGTGCAAGCCTATGGACACTGACTTTGATGGATTTCTTAGAAGTTTGTCCCGAGCTTTGATTCGAGTAATACTCTACTCATTAGTCATGCTATTTCCCCTTTTGCGCGACCAAAAGGTTCATCGGGATTCACCATCCAAGTAAAGTAAATTTCAAATCACTGTTCTAGAAATAGTTAGATATAATCTTGAGTTTAATTCTGTTCTAATGTATTTCTATGCACGTGTGCATGCGACTTCGCATAGGTCTCTACCGCTCAAACTCACTCTAGCATCAAATTGTTCTGACAGGAGAGCTCAGCAGTTTGCCCGAGACATGCAAATGGTTAAGTCTGGGGGTGTGATGAGTCCCATTTATATACACATTTATGGATTCATCTGGGCCGTATTTCTAGTCGATGAACTACACTTTAGGCATGTTTTCGATAATATTTGTTATTCCTTGCTAGGTGCACTCTTTGTCCCGTTTCGATGTGCATTTGCGCTCCTTGTTATTGGGGGTAAGCACATGGTGCTCCCCATCCCTTTCTCTATGTTTATCTAGTGTTGGAGGTGTCTTCCCAGCTGTTTTATCTTGTATACAGGTGGTCGGATCATCCAGTTTTCCCCCAGAATTTATGATTGTGTGCAACGCACGGTCGTGCGTTTCCTTGACGCACGGACGGTTGGCGGTCGTGCGTTCTCATCTGGGCAGAAAACGGGAGATCTGAGTTTGGTTGTGCGTTTTGACGCACGGGCGGAATTGCCCGTGCATGAGTAAAATGCACCGTCGCCTGTTTCTTCCTATTTTTAGCTTTTCTAAATTTACCCGTGCGTTTTGACGCACGGGCGGATTTGCCCGTGCGTGAGTAAATCACACGGGTGGCGCAGCTTCGTCTTCACGCCAGTTTTTATCATTAATTATCGCACGGGCAGCGCACGATCGTGCGTTCGCCCGCGGGTTACCAAAACTCTACCTGTTTAGTATTTAAAGCAGGAAATGCTGCTACCAAAAGCCAGCCCGATTCCCCTCGTGGGAAAAGCCAGGAAACCCGCCATTTCCGCCCATTCCACCGGAGGAGACAAGAGGAGACCATTTCCAACGATCTCCTTCGCCATTCCTCCATTTGGGAGCATTTGCAAGCATTTTCCGCCACTAGTTCAAGCATTCTTCGCCGAGGAGACCATAGAAGCGCTGAAGATCGTTGGAGCGGTGACAGCCTCCTTCGAGTCCGCACACCATCTGAGGGCCGAGCCCGGAGAGAGCCTGACAACCTCTCACTCCGGTCGAGAACCCAAGACGCGGTGACATCTTCTATATGGTCCTTTCTATACTTTGATGCTTGTGCTTTCTCTTTGTATTGTTGTACGAATGCTTGTTAGGTTAATGTAATGGATCCTTGCTTGTGTTCATGTGCAATGATGATGTGGTGGTGAGAATAGCTTTCGTTGTTGTTGTGATAGCCTAGATTGTTTGTGTGTGAAGCCATCTAGCAATTGCTAGTGGTGATGTTGGAGAAGGGGTGAGTACGACCCTCACAAACCTCGCACTGTGGCCACTCCATCCGCTTACAGAAACACGACATCGCGGCCGCTGCACTCACCCACACCTTGCGAAGCGGTGCTTTTCGACCCGCATTTCTCTTTTTTCCGCAATAGCTTAGGAATCAAATCACAACGCCCCTGTTTTGCTTTATTCGCTCGTGTAACAATCGACTCACCACACGTTTTGTTCACCAGAACCTGCATTCCTCAATAGATCGACTTTCCGGGAGTTCCTCCCTATTTTATTACTTGAGCGACCGGTGCACTGCCGTCGTATCGCATTTCGTGCTTGCTAATTAGCGGTGCTGAAATTGCGCATCAATCGTGGTCAGAATGGGGGGTTGTCAAGCCGTCTCCATGCTCAGTCCTTGGTTGCTTCTGGGATCTTGAGGCTGTCACTACCTCTGACCTTTGTTTGTCTATTTCAGCTTGCAGCGGTGTCTTCTTCCTCTTCAAGTGAAAATGCCCAACACCTTGATATGCTTGTCGTGGATGGCCGGGAAGTCTTTCGAAACCTTGGATGTAGCTTGGATTCACCGTAAGAAGCTTCCAAATGGAGGGAGATGGAAGGGGGTGGATGGAGAGCAAAAATGGTGTAGGTGCGCGGGACGAAATGGCGGCAAATGTCTAGGGTGTGCCCTAAAATCGCGGAACCTGCATTAAATACGGAGCAGAATAAACATGGCGCATGATCAGTATCGCACGACCAGTGGTTGTGCGCGAAGAAATGCCACTGATCGTGCAACAACAATCTGTAGCAACTTCAGACTGCCAAAAAAATTCGCTCGATCATTGGCGCACGGCTAGTGGTCGTGCGAGAAGGAATACCTCTACCCGTGCGAGGACAACCTATTGCAAACCTCAGGCTGCGAAAAACTTCCCACGACTAGTGGTCGTGCGAGATGAAACCCAGTGATCGTGCGACCGTTTAAGTGAAAAATGGGAGGATGCGCACGACCAGTGGTCGTGCGCCTGATCATGCGTGAACAAAAACGCATGACCAGAGGCTTTATAGGAAAGAAAATGCCTCATTCCACACTGAGCGTCCACACAACTCCTGAACCTGCAGGAAAACAGACCAGGACACTAGCAGATGCATTCCACAAGATCAACAAAAAAAGTATAGCATCATTGAAAAGATGAAACATAAGAAATCACACCAAAATGGACTGAAAATGTGCACTAAGAGTGAAATAGACAATGTAATTGAATATAAGCAATAATGGGCCTAAAGTGTAGTGCAACGTCAAGGAAAACGCCCAGGTGAATCTCGAAATCACTATAAAAACTAGGTTCATCACACCAACAGGCTTACCTATTAGCGCATACCGAGCAAACAAATCCGGCGGAGTAGGAAAAGCATAGCTAGCCAAAAAAATTGCAAACATGGAGTAGAATGCGAAGTTGCATACTTGTGCGCATAGAAGCTCATTAGAAGAAGTTTCTAACTATGCTAGACAATTTATAAGAAGTGTAAAGGCGTAAAAATGAATTTATTTTTACTCAAAAATGGAATATTGGTGAATTTGTGGTCACGCATAGTACGAAAGTAAGCAGAACGCGAAGGGAAGTGTTACCCAAGACCAGAACTCTGAATAATCTCCGTTGAAACCCATTAACATTGAGAACCATAAGCTCGCCATGTCACACTCTCTCCACGACACTACTAAACTCACAAGACGAATCGATAGGACTTTAGTTATTCACGAGGCTTAGGTTACAGTTTGGAATGCAAAGATAAACATGATGGCTAATCACAACGCAAAAGAGCTCACAAAAGTGCAAATCCATAACAGCCCCTTATAAAATACGTGTAATACACCCCCAGACTTGACTTTGAAACCGGGTGTGCACACGGCCTACACCAAATGATAGAAATAGATGTTTCAATTACAACGCTAGGGATATATTTTTCTTTGCATTTCTTTTCCTGTTTAAAATTTTTATCCCCAAATCTATTCGTACAAACTCTCAGCATATAGACATTTTTAGATATCCACATCAACACCAGAGTTTTCTATCACCGCACCGCATTGGAGAATTATAAAGCTTTAATGCTTTAGGATTAATTTTTGGCTGTGATAATGGGATTAGCTTTTAGGCCTTGGTGAAGTATGGTGGAGCTGAACCAAAAGGTCGGGTAGGCACAAAATGGGCTAGCAGCGGTTAGCGTATAGGAATGGTATAACAAAGCTCAAGCTTACCGAATAGATGGCCTACGTCACGCTCAAATTGCAAATTGTTTGATCCCATGCTTTGAGAGTCGCTTGGGGCATGTTCTTAGCCCCCGAGAAAGGTAATCCTTCCTCCCGACTCGAGCAACACGAATCTCGCGCTCGCTTGGACATAATACAACGCTACCTGTAGATTCAACCACATTCACCATTTTGAGTAAAATAAATTAAAATCTACGCAAATCAATTAATTGTAAATTAGAAGCATAAATAAAACTAATTCTACTCAAATTTCTAAGAAAAACATGAGTACTCAACCAGAGCACTACATGAGTCAACATGTAACTCCACCTTGCAATATGTAGGCTAATACCGCAATTCCGACATCACAACCAACAATTGAATATACGGAAGCATACAAACAAGCGAGTGCGCGCTCGTGTGAGTGAAATGGTGTGTGATGCAAATATGAATTTATAATAAAAAATGAAATGTACTACTAGTAAGCTAAAACATGTGCACGTGTAGTGAGCACTAGGTACGGCTCTTCCCCCAGACTTAAAGTCATCCCGATAAAAAAAACATTTGCATAATAAAAAGGGGCTAAGGGTAGAGGGTACATAAGATCATAAATGAGCCTACTAGAAGATCAGTGATTCTTTTCCAATTGCGGTAGTTCCGCATGCTCTAAATAGATTTGACCCTGCGATTAAAGCATTCTCCCAGAAAAATAGAGTTAAACTAATATATAGAATAGAAAAAGAAACTGAACGGAACCAAGTGGTTTCACTAGGTTGTCTCCCAAGAGCCCTTTTGTTTAACGTCCTTTAGGTGGACCAAATACATGTATTAATATTGTTTACAATTCATCATGAAATAAAGTCTCGATATAAAATATTTAAAACAAATGTTATGCTGAGTAGGTAAAAAGCGAAGTACTACGCTTCCAACAAACTTTCTAAATTGATGTGACGTTCTTTCTCTACGGTATCTCCTTGAACGTAGTGCTTTAATCTATGCCAATTGACCTTGAATGTTCCCAACTTTTCACCTATAACTTCAATAGCTCCAAAAGACGACACACCGCTCACTATGAATGGTCCGCTCCATGATCGCGAATTGTATAATAGTACCTTGCCCCCAACCTTGAAGTCTTTTGGTGTAATGTGTCGGTCGTGCCAACGCTTGGTACATTCCTTGTAGATAGGAGCATTCTCATAAGACATAAGCCAAATTCTTCGAGTTCGTTCAGTTGCATCAGTTGTTTGCTACCAGCAACTGTGAGATACATATTAAGAAGTTTGGTTGCCCATAGAGCCTTGTGTTCCAACTCCAAAGGTAGGTTACAAAATTTCCCATAAATGAGTGGGTATGGAGACATCTCTATAGGGGTCTTGTAAGCGATCCTGTAGGCCCAGAGTGCCTCATCAACTTTCTTTGCCCAATCATTCCTATTCCCAAGAATAGATTTTCTCCAGAATCCGCTTCAACTCCCTATTTGAAACTTCTACTTGCCCACATGTCTGTGGATGGTAATCTAGAGCTACGCGATGATGAACTCCAAAGCATTTCAGAAGATTAGTGAACTGCTTGTTACAGAAGTGGCTTCCCCCATCAGAGATAATAGAGTGTGGAGCCCCAAACCTAGTGAAAATGTGTTTATGCAGGAAATTCAGCACGGGTCGCACGTCATTTGCAACCACGGCTTCGGCTTCAACCTATTTTTATACATAATCAACTGCAACAATAATGTAGCTTTTACCAAACGAAGGGGGGAATAGTTCCATGAAATCAATTCCCCAAATATCAAAGGGCTCGCACACAAGCATATTGTTAAGGGGCATTTCATCTCGTCTAGAGATATTTCCAGCCCGCTGACACTCATTATATTTCTTAACATGCATATAAGCATCTCCAAACAGAGTTGGCCAGTAGAATCCACATTGGAGCACTTTATGCGCAGTCCTGGATGCTCCTATGTGCCCCTGCCTCACTATTGTGACAATGCTGAAGATTTTACTCATGTTCCACATCGGTAACACACCTTCGGAAGATCCAATCGGCACACATGCAGAAAAGTAATGGGTCCTCACAAAAATAATACTTGCATCCGATAAAAATTTCTTTTTCTGCTGGTATGATAGGTTGGGGGGGGGGGGGGGGTTAATTCACTGTATGCCAGGAACTTAGCCAAATCCGCATACCATGGACACTGGCTTGGGGCAGTCTTAATAGCAAAGAGAGTTTTGTCTGGAAACAAATCGGAAATCGTATCAATCTCCATCTGCGAATGATCATTGTTTTCCAACCTGGAGAGATGATCAACAACAAAATTTTCAACTCATTTCTTATCCCGCATTTCCAAGTCGTTATCTTGCAACGTAAATATCCATCGGATGAGTCTTAGTTTGGCGTCCGTCTTCTGCATGAGGTACTTCAGATCTGCGAGGTCGGTGTACACCACTACCTTAGATAGAATAAGATACGAATGAAATTTTTCCAAAGCAAAGACCACTGCTAGAAATTCTTTCTCAGTAGTCATATAGTTTTGCTGAGCATCATTTAGAGTGTGACTAGCATAATAGATTGTATAAAAAATCTTATTCCTTCTTTGCCCCAACACTGCCCCAACAACATAGTCACTTGCGTCGTACATAAGATCGAAAGGTAATGTCCAGTCGGGTGAAGAAAGCACAGGTGTGGTAGTCAAGCAACTCTTCAATGTGCAAAAGGCTTGCAAACATTTTTCATCAAAATCAAATTGCACATCCTTACCAAGAAGATTGCTTAGAGGTTTTGCGATGGAAGAGAAATCTTTTATGAAATGTCGGTAAAAACCGGCATGCCCCAGGAAACTTCAGATTCCTCTCACAGACGTGGGAGGAGGTAGCTTCTTGATAATATATACTTTAGCATGATCAACCACCATTCCCATGTTTGAGACTTCATGTCCCAAGATTATCCCCTTCTCGACCATAAAATGACATTTCTCCCAATTAAGCACGAGATTCGTGTTCTCGTAGCGTTTTAGCACAGTTGAGAGATTCTTCAAGCAAGCATCAATGTCTGCACCAAACAAGGTAAAGTCATCCATAAAAACTTCTAAAAATTTGCCTACCATATCATGGAAGATAGCTAGCATGCATCATTGGAATGTTGCTGGAGTGTTGCAATGTCCGAAAGGCATCCGTTTAAATGCGAATGTGTCGGAAGGACATTTGAACGTTGTTTTTTCCTGATCCTCTAGGCCGACGTGGATTTGATTATACCCAGAGTATCCATCTAAAAAGCAGTAGTACTCCTTTCTGGCCAGCCTCTCCAGCAGCTGATCAATAAACGGCAGTGGAAAAAGTTCCTTGCGCATCACATTGTTAAGCTTTCTAAATTCAATACACACTCTCCACCCCGCGATTGTTCTGGCGGGAAGCAGTTCATTTTGCTCATTCTCAACGATAGTAATGCCCCCTTTCTTTGGTACCACGTGAATGGACCTGACCCATTTGATGTCGCTTATCGGGTATATAATTCCAGCTTCCAACAATTTTATTATCTCTTTTTGGACTACTTCCTGCATCTTTGGATTTAACCGTCGATGCGGTTGCGCGGACGGTATGACATTTTCATCCAATAAAATTTTGTGCATACACATAGTCAGACTAATGCCTTTTACATCCTTGATATCACATCCAAAAGCTCCTTTGTGAGAGCGCAAAAGGTTGCTCATACGATCCTCGTGCTCAGGAGAAAGCGATGCATAAATTATCACAGGATAAGTCTGGTTTTCTCCCAAAAATATATACTTTAGTGTAGGACGAAGAGGTTTAAGAGATATTGAGGGAGGGTTTTGAGGGTACTAAAAAGACGAAACTTTGGAACTGTGATTTGATGCAAGCTCAATTTGATTCAGATCCATCTCACCAATATCCCAATGGGACTCCTCCGCGTCACTTCCGGCAAACTATGAGGTTTATTTATAGCTGGTACTTTTTAGGAAGTCCACTTCGTTCATCCCACCATTCATGAGCTTACTGGCATCCTTGTACATATCAAAAGTTGTTTTTGTATTTCCAACATGCAACGTTAACCTGCCTTTCTCCGCATCGATGATGGCACGTGCGGTAGCAAGAAAAGGTCTCCCCATATTGATAGGGATAGAGGGGTGAGGGGAAATATCCATGACAACAAAGTCTGCTGGGAAAACCAGTTCATTGACCGCTACCGCAAGATCCTCAACGACTACCAAGGGCTTTTTCATTGACCGATCAGCTAATTGAATAGTGATTCTAGTAGGTTTCAAAGTCCCCGACCCTAGCTCTAAGAAGGTCTGAAGGGGCATCAAGTTGATGGATGCTCCCGAATCACATAATGCGCGATGACAAGTTGAGTTCCCAATTGAACAGGGGATAGTGAAAATCCCTGGATCTTTAATTTCAATGGCCAGTGCTCCATAGCAAAAATAACACCCTCCCCTAATGTTGAAATTGAACTCTCGTTCTCAAAGCTCTTTGTCTGCACCATCAATTCTATTAAGTACTTTGTGTACTGAGGAATTTGAGTTAGGGCCTCCATGAGTGGGATAGTCACCTGAACTCTCTTCATCATTTCTTGAAATTTCAGAAATTTCCTCTCCTTTCTTATGTTTTTTAATCTATGAGGGAAAGGGGTGTGGGTGGCACTTTGCGTTGGCAACGGGACATTAGAATGCTGAGTGTTGATGCAAATTTCCGCATCAATGTGCTCACATGACTCCCTACTCTGCCTCGACGAGGAGTCAGGTTGAGGAGAGCTGTCTATAGTTGACTAGCCACTTTGGAGTTGCATGACACTCACAGTTTCTACGGGATGTCGTATAACTATTGCGATTGCTGCCATAAAACCTATTACCGCAGGCTGGACTTTATGGAATGTCTCGTTCTGTGCTTCCAGGCATTGCAACACACAGTCTTTGAATTTGCATTAAGTTTCATCATTCAGCTCCGGATGAGATGCTTCCTTCAAACGGTCTGCCGCTCTGACCGCATCGGTCTCCTCTCTTCTTTCAGCAGGCATGCCCCACATTCTACTAGCCCTTGATATTCTATCGATGATTTCCTAGGCTTCCACACTGCTCTTACTGAACAATGATCCTCCTACAGCTAAGTCAAAGTACTGTCTATTATTACTTGACACCTCGAAGTAGAATATTTGAAGGCGTGCCTATTCAGAAAAATAGTGCACAGAATAGAACTTTTGTAGACTTAGAAATCTCTCCCAGGCTTCTACTAACTGTTCATCTTCATTTTGATTAAGCATCAACAATTTACGACTCAGTTCTAATAGGCTTTCTCTGGAATAGATTTTTTTTAAGAATTCTTCTTCTACTCTGCTCCATATCATAACTGAATTAGTCAAGTACTCACAATACCAAGTTTTAGCCCTTCCATTAAGTGTAAATTTGAATAATTGAATCTTGATTCTGTCAGAGTTCTCCTCCACATGGTTGAATGTATTGCAAATGTGGGAATAGCTCCGTAAATGATCGAGAGCATCCTCTTTGAACATTCCACTGAATAAACTTCCTTGAGAAACAAAAACAACGAGCTCTGCTGGAATCTCAAAACAGTTCATAGGCTTATTTTTACTTAGGCAGATAAAAGAAGAAAACAAATAGAAAAACAACTCACGTGACAACTTTTTCAAGAAATAAAATCACGCCTGCATTCCCCGGCAACGGCGCCAAAAAATGGACGCGCAGATTCTACACCGCTAAAAGCGAGAGCAGAATGCTGTCTGAATGGCAGTGTACCGGTCGTTGTCATGTAATAAATTTGGGAATATGATCCCCGAGTATCGTTCTCTCAAGGAATGCAAAGTGGGTGAAATGATCATGTCGTGAGAAGATTGCTACAGCGAGCGGAGGAAAATAAAGGGGGTTTGTTTAGGGCTTCCTAATTTAACAACAAGAAAAATAAAATATGGGTCGTAAGCACCGCTTCGCTTGGCGAGATGATTTGCAGGCCGCAATGTCGTGCTTCGGTAAGCGGATGGATGGTAGGCATATGGAAGGAGTGATCTCAAGTGCGGAGATGAGGGTCGCAGACACCTCTTCGAAGTCTCACTTCTAGCTTTTGCTAGAGTGGCATAACAAGTGTGTGTGAGGGTGGATGTGAGCGGAGGCGAGGCGCATTCGCAAAATACAAACTTCAAGGGAGAAAATAATAAGGAAAACTTTCATTCATAGACAAATAATAGTAATCCAAGTTCAATAAACACATTAAGAAGTACATTTCACAAATGAGAGAAGGGTAGAGTAAACAGATTGAAGCAAAGTCTCGCCGTGGATCGTGGTCGGAATGGAAGGTTGTCAAGCCATCTCCGTGCTCAGCACTTGGTTGCTTCCGGGATCTCGAGGCTGACACTACCTCTGACCTTTGTCCGTCTTCTTCAGCTTGCAGCTGTGTCTTCTTCCTCTCCAAGTTGAAAATGCCCAACACCTTGATATGCTTGTCGTGGATGGCCGGGAAGTCTTATGGAACCTTGGATGAAGCTTGGATTCAACGGAGGAAGCTTCCCAATGGAAGGAGATGGAAGGGGGTGGATGGAGAGCAAAAATGGCGCAGGTGCGCGGGAGGAACTTACGGTAAATGTCTAGAGCATGCCCTAAAATCGCAGAACCTGCATTTAAATAAGAGCAGAATAAACATGGTGGACGATCATTGGTGCATGACCAGTGGTAGTGCACGAAGAAATGCCACTGATCGTGCGACAACAACCTGTAACAACTTCAGACTGCCAAAAACCTTTGCACGATCATTGGCGCACGACCAGTGGTCGTGCAAGAAGAAATACATCTGCTTGTGCGAGGACAACCTGTAGCAAACCTCAGGCTGCCAAAAACTTTGCACGATCATTGGCGCACGACCAGTGGTCGTTCGAGCTGAAACCCAGTGATCGTTCAACCATCCAGGTGAAAAATGGGAGGATGCACACAACCAGTAGTCGTGTGCCTGATCGTACGTGAGCAAAAATGCACGACCAGAGGCTTTTAAGGCAGAAAATGCCCCATTCCACACCGAGGGTCCACACAACCCCTGAACATGCAGGAAAATAGTCTAAGACACTAGCAAATGCATTTCACAAGATCAACAGAAACAGTATAACATCATAAAAAAGATGAAACATAAGAAGTCACACCAAACTGGGCTGAAAATGTGCACTAAGAATGAAATAGACAATGTAATCGGATATAAGCAATAATTTGCCTAAAGTGTAGTGCAACGTCAAGGAAAATGACCCAGATGAATTCAGAAATCACTATAAAAATTGGGCTCATTAAATACCTGTCCCAACGATTTATTACCCAGTCCCAACTGTTTATCTTACCGTCTCAGCAGATCCTCTGAGATGGGCTAGGTTAATTATATCAATTAAAAATAATAAGTCAAATCAACATCATTCATTAGGGAAAACTTAAAACTAAATCTCTATGAATAAGAGCAATGTTAATTAAACTCTTACATCCCTAAACCTAATCCAGCCGGCAAGACCAACTCTCATTTCCCCCGTCTCAATGACTTGTTTTTCTGAGGAAATGGCGCCAAAGAATGCAAATGATCTGTTGGAAGGTAATGAGATGGTAAGGAATGTATTTCAACATGCCCCACAGGAAATCAATGAGTTGATTCAGTTGCTGAATGACAAAGGATTGGAGTATATGCTGTCTGACCGCCTCCAATTCTGAAAAATGAAGTTTTGGACTTTTACTGTAATGTTAAGATATCTCCCTCCAAATCTTCCATGAAATCTAAGATTGGAGGTGAAAGGATCATGATAACCCTAAGGAGGTTGTAGAAAGCCCTGCAGTTACCTTCATTCAACTATGATGAAGAAGATGACATTTCTGAGAGAAACAAAGATAAGGCACTAAAGTGGTGTGAGTACAGTGATGCTAAGATCACTAAAAAGGAAAAACTTCAATCAAAGCGGAAAGCTTTTGGTAGACATAGTTGGAAAAGCAATTCTATGCAAGCCAGGGTCTCATGATACCATCTCTAAACATATGTTCTAAGGGAACCATGATCCATTATCTGATGAGAATGGATATCAAAACATTGGAAAGATTCACAAGGGTACTTCCAATGAGCCAACCTACAGAGGAAAAAGAAAAGAGGAAAAGGCAAACCAAAGGACATAAGAAGGCAAGGATTGTCAGTTCAGATTCTGAATCTGAACACCAGTGAGAAGATTTCTCTTGCCAAGCTGATCTTGAATTAGAAATCATTCAAGATAAAGAGGAGCATCATGTAGAAGATCATGTCCAAGACAAGACTGATACCCCCAATCTTGTGGATCTACCAGTGGATGATAATGCATAGGATATGCCTATTACTTCAGATAGAAATGCTAAGGAGCAATTGGATTCTCCTATACTGATTTACAATGTAAGATAGATATGATCATTTCTAAGCTTGAAAGAAGGATTAATCTAATTCCTGATGATCAACCAGGATTCTTGGAAGATAATTAAGTAAATATGAGTGGTCCATCTGAGGGGGAGCTGGAGTAGTCTATAATTGATGAAGGATAAGAGGATGTGCAGGAAGAAAAACACTCCACTGATTCTGAAAATGCTAAGGATGATGCTGACCTCCATAGAGATACTAAAGTCAATACTGAAGAAACCAGTGGTAAAGTTGAGGGAGAGTTTACCAAGGTCCCTCCTCAGGATAAAACTATTACATACACACCAATTGAGACATCCACTCTACTTGTGTGTGATGTTCTAGGGAATCAAGAGAACAGCTTGCCAACAACATAGCCAGAAATCTACCAGCAACCAGTCCATTTTGAACAATAAACCTCCACCTCCACACATTCAGATGGACTTCTGCTAAGCTCAATCAATACATTGATTGATGGTCAAATGTCCTCCATCAAAGAGTATATTGATAAATCGGTTTCTGAAGTCAAAGATGAGGTGATGGCTGATATCAAGACTATCAAAGAGGACACAACCCACCTAAACAGACAAATGACCAAATGGTTTGATATGGCAGAGAAATCAATGATACCTCAAAGCACAATTCTAAAATCTATGGACAAAAGTCTCAAACTCTCAGAACAAGACATGAGCTATGTCAAGAATTATGTAAGCAAAACTTATGAGGTGATAGAGAAAGCCTCTAATCATATTGTCGAGTATGTGTGGTCCACCACAACAACCATGATTGAAGAAGCTGAGAATTTGAAAGAAGAGATGAAATATGATCTAGAAAATGTCGTTCAAACACTGTCTAGATCAATGTTAACAAACTACCAAGACCTTGAAAAGAAAATGATTGAAGAAGCTGGAAAGGGGGAGGAAAACAATGTTGAGCAAGCTATAAAGATACTTCAAGGAACAAGAGTAACACTCAACCCCCCTCTCCTAGACAAGTCCAAACCAGGAGATTTTGATTTCGAAGCTCAAGCAAGAGTTGCACATGATGCCCAACTTGCAGCTAGAAGGAAACGAGAAGGATCTTTAATGGCTGAAGAGTTCATGGAAAAGAATAGAGTTGATCAATCCAAGGACCCAGATTTTAAGTACTAGAGTGATAACTCTAAGAAAATAATTATTAATGCTTGGATAAGACATGGACATCTTGGCAAGAACATAGATAACATCTATTCAGCTGGGGAATGGATTAAGAACTTGGAAAGGAATTCCCTAAGGGAAAGAATATTAAAAGAAAACCTTGTGAATAGAAATAATCACAAAAGGATACCATCAAAATATCTACCAATGCCTTTTTTGTATATCAAGAGATAAGAGAACAAAAGGAAGGCTGCTGGGATGGCTACTGCTGTTGCTGCAAAGAGTGCTGATAAAGATCAAGCTGAATGTTCCAGCTCCAAGAAAAGAAAATTCTGAACAATTGTATTAATTTTTCCTAGTAAAAATATTGCACTGAATATTGTAATATTCTATGTAGACATTTTATTACTAATACAAGTGGTCTTTCATTTGAATTATATGAATCTTATGTTAATAGGAAAATTTTCTGTTAAGATTAATATATGTTGTGTTTTGCCTATATATATATATATATTAACAATGATATTGTTATGTTTTTATGACTGCTTATTCTTCTCTCATTATATGTCATGACATGTTTTATTGTGTTGATGCATCTTAGCTTTGTTGTATGTTCTGCCTTCTTCAAATAGGGGGAGATTATTGGGAATATTGCCCCTCAATATTCCTTAGATTTGAAAATGCAACACATACAATGCTAAGTGCATATTGTATTTAATAAGCCTCTTTATTTCATGCTAAATGCAGGCTTAAGTCATTCCAAACCATGGAATAATACTTTGCAATTCACAGTAAAAAATAGTTGAGATATCAGTTTGGTTTCAGCTGAACCACTGAGACTCAGCTAAATAGCCGCTGAGAAGGAGTCTGTCTCAGCTGTGCAGATTTGGAGTAAACAGCTGAGAAGACTACCCGTCTCAGCAGATTCGCTGAGATAGATTCAAAAGTAAAAGTTGCCCAGATGGGATCATGTCCTACGGGAGAGACAAGAAAGTAAGATAAGCTTTTCTATTTTTGTCCATGCTGTGACATGGCAATCTTTAGAGCCGTTTAAGATTGTTGGTGGTATAAAAGAGATAGCTAGGGCAAATGGAACAATGTTGAACACACACAAGACAACACTAAAAGTTGGCAAGGACACTGTAGAAGCTGTACTGGACATCATCTCCTTCCTCTAGTGAAGTTACCTCAATTAATCTCAAGCAGATCAATCCAAGAGAGATAGATAGATTTAACTGATTCATTTCAGAAGAGCAAGTTGATCTTCTTCCCTCTACAAAGGAAGAAGACCAGGTGGAGCAAGGAAAAGAGATGGTGTTATCCATTCCTGCTCCAAGGCAAATCTGTTGTGTTCTATAACACAAGTATCAAGCTGAAGATTTAACTTATTTAAACTTGTGTTGTAATTGTACAATCAATTATCTCTATAAGAACATTGTTGTTCTGAGTTTGTAGGGCTGTGAGCCATATTTTGTAGGCTGTGAGCCTAAGTTTGTAGGGATGTATGCCTGAGCTGTAGGGATATTCTCCCAGCTTGAGTTGTAGGCCTTCTTGATAAGCCTGAGGTAGGTGACTTGGAGAATCACTGAGTTGAAGGAGTAGAGGTACTCTGAGGTGTAGGGTTGCTGGCCTGAGGTATGGTTTTGGAGGAAACCTGAGAGGTCCTGAGGGACCTATGTTGTAAACTTTTTGAGCTGAGTTGTTGGAGGAGGTTGCATTGTCTAACACACTGTTAGAAAGGTGTAGAGAGAAAGTGGATGTACTCAGACCTTGAGGAACCACTATAAATAGTTGTGTGCTTTTGTGTGCTTTGCTCTACTATGCATAAACAACTAGAATAGCAAATCATAAATTGAAAAATCAAAGAGACCTATTCACCACCCCCTCCTAGGTGAGTTTGACTACTACTAAATAAACTATTAGCTGCCCTGAAGATAACCTGGCAAGCTTTGAGCTCTTCTCCCTGAGATCGCATGTGAGCAGCAGGCTGAGGGGTCGCGCGGTCAGGAGCGTGACCGCCGACTAGGGGATTAGGGGTGGCGACCTGATCGGTTTAAGGAATCAACCTCTGGAAGAGCATGGACAGCATCTAGTTCATGAACTCCAACTATCGAGCGGTCTCCTGGCGAGCTTGAGCGGCCTCCTAGTAAGCTTGAGTGACCTCTCCGCGAGCTTGCATGAGATGGAGCTTGACGCGAAGTTCAAGTGCTTCCAAGGAGCTCATGCCACCTGAAGGCTGACCGCTGGTGAACTAACTGGGAGGAATCTCGCAGTCTGACATTTTGCATGTCCACTGATTCACCTAAACACTCCGATCTGAAGGTCGCGTGTTCATTCTGTTGGCAAAAAATTATACCTCCAAAACTCATACTAGAAAGGGATGGGGAAGGACTGCGGTGTGCAGGTTAATTGGGATGAGGAATGTCATAGAAGAGATCTCCAAGAGAAAAGATGCTTTGACTGATCTCAAAAAATATAACAGGAGGGGTTCAAAACAGGTAAGGGTGAGAGGTAGAAAAGGTGACAAAAATCGAGACCCCCTACACAGGTTGCAAGATGGAGGCTCGAAGCAAAAATTCCCTTTTCTTGTACCCGTACCCCTCGATTTATAGACGTGGAGGATGCCCAAATAGGCAGATCCAAAAATTACGGGTTGACCAGGGTACAAGGGAAACGGGGTAGGACAGGGGGTGCTAATAACAAAAAAGAAGAAAAAAACCTTAGACCGCACAGTCTG
The DNA here is from genome assembly GCA_033032865.1 of Dactylorhiza incarnata. NCBI lineage: Eukaryota > Viridiplantae > Streptophyta > Magnoliopsida > Asparagales > Orchidaceae > Dactylorhiza > Dactylorhiza incarnata. The sequence continues at coordinate 3,154,073 of JAWHQI010000037.1, read as the reverse complement.
GCGATCTCGCTGCATCTTACCCCCTGCCTTTGGAAAATTGCTAGAGATGATACATGCGGTCTGGGTGGTCTCCCAAACTTGAGACCGCTGGAACTGACCATTCTGACCGAAAAAGAGAGGTCGCGGGCTTCCGGGCAAACATAGACAAATTGTGTAGAATAACTGAATTAAAGCTTTACATTATAGAATCATCAAGAAGAAGTAAAATCGACTAAACATCTAGTTGATCAGCTAAAAGGCGTTAATTCAAATTAATGCGTGATTTTGGCGTCATGTCATTTATTGTCGCCACAGAGTTAGCCAATGAATCACATCTGCTATGGAAAAAGAACTCTGACATAATGTCAGTACATGAATCTTGTCATATAAAAAGGAATGCAATGTTGATGCAAACCCTAATCAACAAATCAAAAATAAAAGCTTTACTGCCGCTAAAAGCCCTGGTCCATTGAAAGGCATAAGGACAGAGAAGACAAGAAGAAAGATAATATTTAATCTTCTCCAAGAAGAATGGTCGATTGTAGTTGCTGATCCAGATCAAGGATTGTTCAGCTAAAAGAAGAATCTTCATCTGCGCAGAAGAAATTTCACTACTTCATCTACAACATCTGCCGAAAGATTTTAGTCAAAGTAAATCTTCATCAAGGCTTCAAGAAGACCCCAAAGCATTCAAGCTTATTCATTTTGAGTCTATAGAATGTTTGTAACAAAACTTATTAAATTTGTATGATCTCTGTGAGATCTAAGCTATAGGATTACCGAGTGGAATCTGAGTTGTAGGACTCTGCCTATCCTGAGCATAGGAGTCATTGTATATAAGGTAGGAATCTAGGAGTGCTTTTGAGTTGTAGAATCTTGCGGGATCTGTGGTAGGAGACTTGGTCTTTGAGGTAGGAAGTCAGATAGGGCTTTTGAGTTGTAGGGACCTTGGGAACGGAGGTAGGAGACACTATATCTAACCAATAAGATCTGTGGATGTAAGTTTTTGGTGAAGATTATTGAGTCTAGCACTCTGCTAGATAGGCGAAGGGGGACAGTGGAGTACCCTATGACATATTGTCTTGGGGAAACACAATAAATTGTATGTGTCTGTACTGCGATTGATGTGTGGTTATGGCTTTTACATTTATTATTCCGCAAAGGTTTATAATAGTCGACATCACCTATTCACCCCCCCCCCCCCTCTAGGTGAAGGTATCCCTGGACTAACAAGTGGTATCAGCGGGAGGTTATTCAAAAAGAGCCTAACAACTTGAATAACATCCTCAATAAGGGAATAAGTCTATTCACCATGACTTCTGGAGAAAGCTATAAAGAAATAAGTTCCATAAAGCTACCTATGTGCAGAAAAGGAGAATGCGACAACTGCTATCCTACAGCAAGAGTGTGAATAAGGGCACTTCTATCATTGTCAGATGATGACAGTGACTCTGAAAAAGAAGAGATCCATCATGGACCGATGGCCATGACAAATCAGAACTCCTCTTTCAATTTTTGGATAAGATAATGAGACTTAGGTTGAAACAGAAGCAAACTCATTAGTTAATGATGAGAGTGATTCTGATTTAGCAGACAAATTTGATGATCTGCTTTGCCAGTATGGTACTCTTCTAAAAGCACTCAAAAAGAGCAAAGCCTTGACCAAATCTAAGGCTAAAGAAACAGAAAATCTTGAGCCTTTCAGATCCCAGGTGGATGAAAAATCCCTTGAAATAATAAGGTTGATCAATGAGCTTCTATACATCAAAAGAAGTATGAATCTCAGAACAACTTGTTAGCTCATAGAAAGAAAGCTTGCAAACAAGCTTCTCAAAGCCTAAAACAATTCTTCCAATTATAGATAGTTTCTCCATTTCTCAAGGAGGAGGACTTGGCTATAATAAGGAGAAGGAAGATGTCTCCTCAGCTAAAACCATCTTCAAGAAAGGTATTTTTCCCACCAACACATATGATCAAGATTTAACATATGGATAACTCAACAATGGGTGCTCGACTAGTGGTACTAAACCACAATACTCAAATAATAGGGCAAACATTGGTCTGAGTGCTCTAATGGCACCCATAAGGAGATCCAAATGAAGAATCATGGGCCATTTGTGCATGGATCTGCACCACCATCAACAAAAGGAAAGGGAAAGGCTTTTCCTTAAAAGCCAATCCCAAAAGCAAAACCTTTGACTGTGCAGCCAATATCCAAATCTGTGCACAACCACTGGAATAGCTCTAAAAGTGCTTGATGTGAAGTATCCTGCACTTATATTCATCAGCACCAACATTTCACTCCAAAGATGAATTAGAAGAGGAGGTACAACAAGTTTAATTGTTGGTCCTGTGTCAAGATTGGCCACTTTGTTATAGATTGTTGGTTCAACCTTACAATACCTAGAGCAAAGAATATGTAGCTTGCTAGCAAGTTTGTATCCAGGCTCCCTGTAGTTGATGCTAACTAGAACTAAGGACTCAAATATGTTTGGGTTCCTAAGGTAAAATAGTTTATTTTTGTAGGTATCCCCAAAGACTAATATAATGTCATTCTGGTATTTGGACAGTGGGTGTTATAGGCACATGAATTGAATAAGAATACTTCTGAAGAACTTTACCTCTGTGGAAGATGAAGCCAAAGTTATATTTGGTGGATCTGACAGAGACATCATCAAGGGCTTTGGTATGATCACCAATGGCATTGTGTCTATCTCAAATGTATCTTATGTGGAGGGGTTACAACATAACCTTATAAGCATAAGCCAACTTTGTGATCTTGGCTATGTGATTGAATTCCACAAGGATACGTGTCTGATTAAGAATTCAGCTAATCTTGAGACAATGTTATTAGGCACTAGGAGTGGCAATATATATTGTTTAAATTTCTGATTTTTAAATTCAGCTACACTTGTTTGACTTGTAGCAATTGAGAGACAACTACTTTTTGTGCAATGGCACAGGAGGCTTGCTCACATGAACTATAAGACAATTAGCAAACTTTTTTCAGAATGCTTAGTTAGAAATGGACCCAATCTTACATGCATTCAAGAGGGTATTTGTCATGCTTGTTAGATTGGAAAGCAAACAAACACAATCTTTAAAAGCGTAGGTTCCAAGGATTCAGAAAGATGCCATTACTTATTGCATGTGGACTTATTTGGACCCATGCCAATTCATAGCTTAGGAAGGAAGTTATATACTCTTGTGATAGTTGATGACTGATAAGTAGTTTTCATACCTATTTTTATTATAGTATTTAGATAAATTTTAATATGAAATTGTAAATATAATGTCTCTTTTAGTAAGTAAATAGCTTCTTCTTACATTTTCTGCACTAACTTAGTTTTATTTGTGTTCTAAAGGTTTCCTCCTATTTTAGGGTAATTTGGTAAATTTTTCCAAGTACATGCCCTTGGTCACACCCGTAACCATGGGCATGTCTGCGTAAAATGCCAAAATCTCAGCTCTCAGCCACTTTCAGAGCAAAGTCAGAAATATGATCAAGTGACACCCTCGGTCACGCCCGTGACCGAGGCCGTGTAGCAAGTCACTCTCGTGTTAGACGATCCCGACTTCATCCAGATGATATGGACCTCATCTCGACGATATGCCTCGTCACGCCAATGTTAAGTTGGATACGCCCGTGTTCCCCAACCTTCCACCTAGACACTCCAACTATAACACTCCTGATGCCACTACTGCCTGCAGACCAAAGTCACACCTGTGTTCAAGATGGACACGCCCATGTTCGAACAATATCTCCGTCAGTTCACACCAGCTCACTTCTCATTCAATGTGTCTTCCTTCCCGGTCAAGACAAATAATTACACGCCCTCGGTCATGCCAGTGACCAAGGGCGTGCGCTTCTTTTTTTTGCTTATAAATAGAAATCGACCCCTGGACTATTTCTCTCTCGTCCACAACCCATTTGGGCTCTTTTCTTGTATAATTTTCTGTATTTTAGGTTTAGATGTCATATTAATGTATTTTTATTTCTTAGCTTAGATTTCATTTCATGTAATCAAATTTCTTGTACCCCTTTTATTATGGCAATAAATAATTTAGCTTTTAATTAATGCAATGTCATTTTCATTTCTACTTTTAGATTTTAATTTATGTATTTTCATTTCATGCAATGTCCTATTCGTAGCATAGTTTCATTTCATGCAATTTCATTTCTTGCAATTTCCTTTTCGTAGCATAAATTTTAATTCACGTATTTCTTGCAATTTCGTTTTCATATCTTAGATTTTAATTCACGTAATTTCATTTCTTACAATATTTTTCTTTTATGCTTTTTATTTTGTGTAAATTATTTAGTTCGTGTTTAGGACAAGCTTTGATTTGAATTTATCCATCCTCCTTATTTTTGTTCTTATCTTCCTTCGATTTATTCCTGAATCAAATGTATCAAGTTCATATATAGGTTGTGAATTTCGAAAGTTGTTTTTGCATTCTAGTTAGTAGAAAGGCTCATGTGCACGAATCAATCACTGAGGAATATAAAGAGTTGAATGCAACCCTCGAGAGAGAATGACGTAAATATTCTGGATAGGAGAGAAATCCTATAGCGTGATTCACCTCGTAAAGCGAGGATTATGGGTATCGATTATAGAATGAGAGTTCAGTCAAATATTCTTATTCTCATGTGGGTGTACTCCTCGAGAGAGGTGCATTCATCTATGATTCATTACCCATGTTGTATAGTGAGGGTAATATGGTCATAAGATGTCCTAGGATGTCAGACTCTTATTAGGGTGTCAAAGACCAGTCCAAAGGAGTACACAATTCAATTGAGTTAATTCTGCATCGAATAGAAGTCGACGCATCTCCGACTTCAAATAGAAGTAAGGATAACTCAGACTGGTAGTCGATGTATCAATTGAAGTCGACGCAATGTTGAATTGTATTCGATGCAGAAGCTTGAGTCAGTCAAAGCAACACTTGAAGTCAACGCAACTTTAAATTATATTCGGCACATAAGTTAGACCTCACAGTATAGATATTCATCTCGACGGATATGTGTATATGTACACAGCACAACGTCGATATCAGAGTTCATTTCAAAGCTGAGGAAGATGTCGAAGAAGCTTCTACTGGATCTCAGAGGTGCATCGATAAGAAGGCAAAGGTATTCCACGCAATGTCGAATACATACACAGAATTAGAATACTTCCTGGATTCAATTCTGAAGCTTATTCAAAAGTTATAAATTGAAGTTATTTGAATTCTAACTGTCCATTCATAACCAAGAATGGAAATAAGAACTCTGGAGATACAATACATATATATATGGAAGTTATTCAAAATGGTTTTGGATGGGCTATCAAAAGAAATAAAAAAAGAGCAATACTACTTCTTGGACATTCCTACTAGGGAAACAACAGAAGAGGAAAGTTATTTATCATTATTAGACAGAAGAATAAGTATACTGAAGAATATATACAACAAGAATCACAAATAATAATTCTATCTTTTTCTTCTGCAACTCTCTCAAAGATAGAAAAATAGACTGAACAAATCTCTGTACAGGAACACAGATAAGGCTTCTTCTTCTTGTCACTGCAAGAAGCAAATTCAAATACAGAGATCAGGATCAGGATCTAGGATTAAACAATCCGTGCATCTCTCTCTCTCTCTCAAGCAAGGATTCATTCTCTGAAGAAAAGATCCAGAAAAACACTAAGTAGGTGAATCCTCAGTGACTGCTGCAGGAGGATCCAATCAGAACAAACATCTTCAATTACTTCTTCTGTACTCTTTCTTTCACTTCTGTAAACTTAGTAAAGTGTCCTTAGAGTCCCTCCTCAAAGGATTCTGTGGTTCAAGCTCTCCTTAACAAAAGATCTAGCACTGGTTGAAGATCTCCTTATCAAAAGATCTAGTTTGGTTCAAGATCTCCTTATCAAAAGATCTAGCTTGGTTCTAAGAGTCTCCTTAATCAAGACTCTTGTTTTAAGATTCTCCTTATCAAAAGACTCAGGCACTGGATGGGTATTCCAACCAAAGTGGTGGAAGAGTGGAGTAACAATATTTTGGGTAACCACTATAGCTCTTGTCTCAATATGTGCTATGAACTTTCTGTGTTGTCCCTTATTAATTTATGTCAATCTGTGTTTGTTTTATTCTAGATTGGATTTCTTAATGCATAGTTGTTAGAAGTATTCTATTGTTCTGCATTCAGATTCTTATATTTTAAAACTATTTTCAGAAAATGTGTTCTAAATACTATGCATCCACAAGACCACCAGCGTGTAATCTAAATAAGTTTACACTCTAGAAGGCCAGAATAAATTTTATATGAATTCTATTGTTGAAGACATTTTTGATGTCATTGTATCAGGTCCTCCAATACCATTCAGAAAAGATGCAAGTGGGACTGTGACACAGGAACTTGTCCCCAAAGCTGAATTAACTGATGATGATAAGAAAGCAAAGGCAAGTGATGCCAAGGCCATGAACAACCTGATATCAATTATGTCAAATGACATATTCCAAAAGGTGGCTGACTGCAACTCAGCAAAAGAAATCTAGGAATCACTGTCCAGACTGGTTGAAGGCAGCTCAGATGAAAGAAAGGACAGAAAGTCTCTTCTCATATCTCAATATGAGAACTTCTAAGAGAAAGCTGAAGAGAATGTGGCTGAAATGTATGAAAGATTCAGTCTAATCATCAATGTGCTCAAGGGTCTATACAAAGAGAGATCACTAACTGAGATCAATGATAAGCTTCTCATGTGCTTCCCAAGCACTTAGGATTTAAGGATTTGGTCCATTAGGGAGTCTGGAAGCCATAGAGAGATCTCCACTGATGCCTTGCTAGGTAAGCTCAAGTCCCATGAGATACTACTAAAGAGAAGAGCTGAAACTGAGGCCAAGGAGAAAGTCTCAACTCAGAAAGAAAGGACTATAGCTTTGAAGGCCACTAAAGGATTGCCATCCACTTTTGAAGAAGAGATATTCAATCTCTTGGCCAGAAGATTCAGATGATGGGTCAAGTATGAAGACTCCAGAAGGAAGGAAAGGTGCTCAAACAAACCAAGGTTTGATAAGACTCCAAAGCAGAAAATAATCTACTTTGCATGCAGAAAACCAGGGCACATTGCTCCTGAATTCCCTGAAGAGCAAAAGGACAGAAGCAGCAGCAAGAAGGAGCATAAGAATAAGTCCATCAAGAAGAAGGATAAGAAGAAGGGAATAGGTTTCATAGCTGAAACCTGGAGTGACTCAGAATCTGAGTCAAGCTCCACTTCATCTGACAATGATGAAGAATGTGCTGCTGAAGAAGCCTGTCTAATTGATTTAGAAGATTCAACTGAAGTAGATCAGGTATCTGTATTTGATGAATTTTATTTCTCATCAAAAGATTTAAAAAATTATTTTAAAGAATTCTGCCAAGACTATCTTAAACTTCAAAAAGAAATCGAAATAGTTAGGGAAGAACTAGAAGATCTTAAGAAAGAAAATATGTACTTTGTTAATTATGAGTTAAGGAAACAAATATATAAAAAGGAAATAGAAATAAGTGAATTAATCAATGAAAATTCAACTCTACTAGAAGAACTTACAATGGCAAAAACCTTTGAAGTCTCACTCAATGGGAGGAGTTGACTAAAGGATATCACACAGAATCTCTCCATAAGATCTATATATTTTGGTCTAAGAGCAGATTCATTAACGAGCACAATAATATCCAGCAAACCAGCCTAAAAAATCCGGTAATATTTGTTAGACCTAGTGATTATCAAATAAATGAAAATAGTACAGTATGTAAAGAACAAAACAATCATCCTGATAAACTCACTATATTTAATAGAGTGAATCATAATAATGAGAAGAGAACTCCAGGCAAGAACAGTTCAGAGAAACTAACAATCCACAATAAAAAAGCTAAACTCAAAAGAGAAATTATTATGCATTCTATAGATATATTATATCTAGATACATTATATGCAAATTTCTAGTACCAAGGTAACAAATCATGGTTTGATAAACCTATCATCTGCCAACCCAAAAGGGTATAATGAAAGACCACTCTATTCTTTCATATCACCATATAATGGTAAATACAAAGGGCCCAAGATAACTTAGGTACCATCTAATGTTTGAATTACATGTGCAGGATAACTTAGGGTCCCTTCCTCAGAGATAATGTACAGAAAGGGAGAACTAAATTTTCAATGTGGAACTACAAATAATTAAAGGGGGTGATCTCTTCTCTAAATCCATATGATGCTTTCTAATCTACATATATTATCTTATAAATGATATTTTTAATAAAAATTATTGCCGGGAAAAATAGCAAAATTCTTTGAAGAAAATACAAATGTTAAGTCAGAGCTGTGTCGAATAGAATTCGACGTATCATTAAGTTCTACTCAACGCTACTTCGAGAGCAGCCTGGGTTAGTTAATTCAAAAGGCACTCGATGCAGCGTCAAGTTCATATCGACGCAGGCGTTAACTTAATAGTTGTAGTAAGAACTCAAACTCACGTCGATTACCACTCGACGCAACATCAAAATGTCAAGCACGTGTATTTTTGCTTCTAGAATCTACATCGACTTATTTTGGCGTTGTGCATCTATTTCTATTCGACATTGCTTCAATTAAAACCCTAAGCTATGACGAATCATCGTCTTTTAAGAAACTCAGACATTAGACCATCTTACACTTTCGAATTTTCTCTCTCTTGCGCCCTTGTTCTATTATTTTATTGCTTTCTTGCATTCTTGCTCCAGCTCTCTTTTTAGTGTTCTTTTTGCAGGCACTACAGTAAGAATCAATGGCTCCTCCAAAAGTAAACTCAGGATTCGATGTTGATATCGAATCATTCAATGCTGCCTCTAAGAATTTCAAAGCAATTTTGGGGCTTTTCCAAACTGTAGGATTGACGAAGCTAATTTCGACAAGAAGCCAGGTACACAATGTAGAATTAATCGAACTACAAGATACCATCAATATCGATTAGGATGGATCTCCACATGGAAACATTTCTGATACTGAGATCCATATAACTGAGGAATCACTGAACCTGACATTTGACTTACCCATGGGTGAGGATTCTGCAGAACTTTCAGCGCAAGAAAACCAACCGGCCCTTTAAATTATGCATTTCAGCAAGGAGAAGGTGATTAACCTAAAGACGATCGATCTCTCTTAGAAATATAAGTTCTTCGCCGACATGGTAGGGAATGTTTTAATCTACAAGATTTTTGCATGCGATGCAATCCCAAAGCAACAATTATAAATAATAGGTGTTCTAGTTCTAAACAAATGAATAAATTGGGGAAAATGTTTATTGAAATTAATTGGACATAAGTATGCCCATAATGAGAGTGCACATATGAGGATTATGAGCCAAGCATTACATCACCACTATCCAGCGATATGCAAATCAAAAGGGGTGCCCATTCCCCCTGGAAAATGAATCAACATTGGGATCTTCTCAAAATGGAGTAGGCAAACTCTAAACCCAGGACAAATTCCACCATCTCCTCCTTCCTCTCTAGTTGTTGATGACCAGGCATCATTCATTTTTGAAATTCCTGCAGACATTCCACCATCTTAGAATCTTAATCAACAACCACATTCTACCACACCTCAAGAAGATAATCTCTCAGTACTCCTTTATACTAGCTCAAATTATCCCCAATCACCCCCTCAAGTTGACATATTAACACTTCCATTATATACATCTCCTGCTTCTACCTCCCATCCTACACCTCCCTTTAACATTGATTAAGCAATTACTAAAGAGTGGGTCTGGCCACTAGGACTTTTGCTGACCTACAACAAAGTCAATCAAGGAAATTTCAAGAAAAAACTCTAAGATGGAGAGAGAACTGAAAGATTCAAAGGAATCAATCCAGGAAATCAAGACATTGATGTCTTCCTTATAGATCACAAGATCTTTCTTAACCTCCTCTTCTTGGGATGAAATCTCCTCCTTTTGAACAAATCAAGACATTGTTCATAAGGTGGAGAATATTGAAGAGGAGATGCCTGCCAAGAAGAGGAGGTTGGCCAGGAAAAGGAATTGCCTTTACAAGAAGGGGAGACTGCTCAAGACCAAGTATTGTCGCTCAAGAGGAGGAGATTGTTGGATCTGTAGGCACCCTTAGAGGGGGGGGGGGGTGAATAAGGGTTTTAAAAACTTTTATTATATTTGTAATATATTTGAAAATATAAGAGTTTAAGATAAGAAATCAAGCATGTAAAAATGAGACATCATTTTATTAATATGAAAAGAAGAGTTTTACAAAACTTGATTTCTTATAACGCTAGAAATCAGAGGCAAATAATAATAAAAACTCTTTTTCATTTTCTATCCAGACTCGTATCCCCACGAACCGGTGGCCCTAGCCTATACTTCCCCGGATACGGACTCAAGCCGCTCTAGCCAATCCTTCCCCGGATATGGCCTAGAGCACCCCCTAGAAATAACCTAGATATAGTCGCCAACACGAGGCAAATTTCTACCCTAAGTCCTACCCAGACCTAGTCGCCAACACAAGGCAAATTCTCTAACGGTTTACAAAAGATATGAAATAACAATAATTATAAAACTCCCTCTTGAAGAACTTCTGGAGTTGGAGATGAAGAACCGCTGTAGAATAAGCGCGGTTGAAGCGATCGCCCTTCGGATATAGCGTGATGATGTCCTCCTTCGGAAACTCACTAAGCTTTTAGTGGGAGATCAACATTCAGCTAAATAAGGCTCTGGAATTCTAGCACTCCACCTCTCTCAAACTTGTGTAAGAAAAACGAGAGAAGAGGCCTCCTTTTATAAGAGTGAGCGCTAGCGCTTGTGCTAGCGCTACCGCCGGCGGTATCCCCACTTAGGAATTATTCTCTGCGTGCGTATCTTCATTCTGAGGAAACATTGTCGTCTTGTCCCTTGTGCTCCACGCTACCTCTTGTGCTATCCGCTACTGCCTGGCACTAGCGCCTTCTAAAAATGCTCCCGGGATTTTGCTAATCATCGCTAGCGCCTGCGCTAGGTGCTACCGTCGGCGCAGGTGGGCATGTTGGAATTTTTGGTTCGAATCTTGGGGCAACCTTCTTATGTCATCCTTGAGTCATATGAACTTGTTTCCTGCACACTTAAACATACAAGATCAAATACACATAGGATTTGTTATTCTCAAACCTAGGAGATGCGGAGACCATGTTCCAACAAACTCCCCCTTTTGAATAACAAATCCATTAATGATAAATCAGGGTATTAATATATACGCATGATGAAACCTACTTGTGTGTGTGAAAGTGATGACTTAGGATAATTGTCGATTTTGGTATTTAGAATTGCTCCCCCTAAATACATGCTCCCCCTATGTGAATGCTCCCCTAATATGTAAGCTATCATCTTAATCACTAGTCATGTTAGGTTTTCTCATTTGATAGCGATTAATATTTATCATGTTAGTTCTCCCCCTTTTGTTATTAGCAAAAGTGGGCAAGGAAGCAAGAGACATAAAAGAGGATTTTTGATAAAAAGATAAAGCTTGATCGAGCTTTTTAGAGGAAATGAAATGATAAGGAGTTTTAATCACAATAATATGCATAGAAATAGATCAGAGGTTTTAGCATAAATATTTTCATAGAAAGAGATAAGAGTTTTTTAGTATAAAGAGAACTATATAAAATTTACCAAGCAAGTCTACCACTTTGTTGAAGAAAAAGGAATTCTGTGTTTTAAGACTTGAGATAAGCATAAAAAACACAAGGTAAAAGTTATATGGTAATGTTGCGAAAGACTTGGAGAAATACAAGAAACATCTTTTTATAAACATGACGTTTCATAAGAATAAATATAAGTGAAAGTCCAAAAAAAATATCATGTTTTTGTATATCATTTTTCTTTTAAAATCTTTAAAGATTACCAGAAATTAACCATGCATGAAAGAAGGATATCAAAAAGAAACTACCACAATGTTATTTATAATTCATAAATTCAAAAACATACCAAACATTGTAGAGAGCATGCTAGGTTATCTAGTGCATTTATAAATAAAGAGATTATAGAATTTAGCATTAGGAACCAATCCTTATGAGAAGAAGTGTTATGGAAGATAATGATGTGCACATAAGTGTATTTTGAAGAGAGTAAGCAAATGATTTAAAAAAGTACACGACAAATGTAGAGTAAAGTGCACAATAAAACACAAAGAATTTTACTTCCACACCCTTCAACGCACATAGAAAATAACAAGTGGTGTAAAAATATTTATTGTTTGCACAAGACACTTTACTATTCTTTAAAAGGTGCTCAACCTCAAAATGCTCATTAAGACTTATCAGGAGGTTCAAGTAGTGCTTGGTGGAGTTATCTTTGTCATTTTATTTTATTCGTTTTTTTTTGTTTTGTACAAAGTTCTCCGAATACACTTGTTTTGCAAACCAATTAAATTTTGAAAGCACAACCACTTTTCTTAATTTTAAGAGTGCAAATAAAAGTAGTGTAGGTAAGATAATTGTGCAAATTTAATTCAGTGTACAATTACAATACACAAGCAAGCATTCTTAGATTAAAAGCACATGTAAACTTTGCCAAAATAAGTGAGTGAAGATAGATCATTATCAAACATAAAACATTTACTCATACTTAGAGGCATGCTAAGCTTAGTTCTACACAACACTTTGTCAAGACAATTTATGTACAAGTGATTAAATATATCAAAGCATGATAAAAACAATGTTCAAAGTAGATTGAAAAATTGAATGGCAACATTATAGAAGGTCTAAATGATAGATTAAATCAGGCTTGATTTTCACAATAAAATCCATAAAGTTTTTTTATATTTTATAAAATTGTTTTAAAGTTTGAACTCTTATAATTGATCTTGGACTTCCCGAGGTCTACCCTGTGAGGGGTTCGCCCGGTACTAGGAGATGTGATGGGATGATATCCCAAATCTCCCTTTCGCAAGATACATGTAAATAGAAAAGTTTAAGTTCAAAAAATGATTTTTGATAATTCTTTGATTTATATTTTTGTATTTGATTTTTGCATATAGGAACAGAAATAAAAAAATAAACAAAGAAATGGAGTAAAAGAAATATTTTTTGTAATTTGGCTTTTGTATTTTTTTTGTTTTAATTTTTCAAAAATCAATTCAAAACAGAACTGCAAAATATGTAGTACATATACCAGAGCATATTTTTAGGGATTTTCCAAAGTTTTTAAAAAACAAAATTTCAGAACCAACTGATACCGCTCGTGCTAACGATAGCGCTGGCGCTAGCGCTGCATTAGTTAAATCTCCTTTTAACTTGTCATTTCATCCTTTGCACCTCAAGCTCTCCCGAAAAACCTTATCAGACATCGCAGCCCACGTATAGATCTAAGGTAAATCCTCATCATTTCTTATCATATTTGTTTTAAACTTTGATTTTGATGTTAAAGAAGAAGATTTCTGAAGTTATCAAGTGGTTTAGATGATAGATCTAAAATGTTTGATCATTTTGTATTTTAAAGAGAGGAACTAGGACAAAACTTCATCATTTTTATGATTCTTGTTCTAAAAATTTGATTTTGACGTTTGTGATGAAGATTTATGAACTCATTAAAGAAAACTATTGATTTTGATTATGGATCTAGAAGAAGGTTAGATTTAAAAAGAGGATCTACACTATTTTTATGATTTTTGGTTTACATTTTCAATCAATATGAAGATTTCTAGTTTTTATGTTAGCTTAGAACATGTGGGATTCTTGGATCTAGCTATTTGAGAAGGTTAGGATTCGAAAATATTGATTAGTTGGTAGATCTAGGGTTTTTTTTATCAGAGGGCTAGCGTCGGCACTACTGCAGGCGCTAGTGCTAGCGCTTGGCGCTAATGTTAGCGCTGGCGCTAGTGGTTCTTGTTTAATTTTAATTTTTATAATATTATGGCAGATGGCTCCTCGATCTAAAGAGAAGAAGAGTGAAGTACTGGCAGTGGAGGCTGCAGCGGGGGGCATCCCTTATTTTATGGAATTTGCCATGCCACGACACCATCATATAACGCAGTTGTTTGATGTGTCAGAAATAGTAAATGTTTTTCATTTAGATGGATTTTCCTCGGAGTTTGTTCGAGAGTTTTATAGGCATTTGAAAGATCCATCGCAGACTGATCTGGATGGGGGAGTGCAGTCCCAATTGCATAGGTACATGGTTGCTATTACTCATTAATACTTGAGGGCGGTGTTCGGATTGACAAAGCATCCCAATAGGTTGGAGATAGTAGAGAACTTTAGGGTTGATAGAGATTGGACTCAGGTGAATTTGGTGCTACATAATATGGCATGAAGGAGCCTGATCTCATCTGTGTCGACCCTTATAGTTGACGCCCTTGTAGTTCAGGATGTATTACGCCATATTATTATGGTAAAATTAGGCGATACAGCAAAGGTTACATCATAACTCATCTATGTCTCCAATTTCATTTTGGAGGAGGAGAGATTTGATGTTGCTGATCTGTTACTTTTATTGATTTGTTACTTATACAAGTTGCAACATCCTTCCCTCCAGCAATACAACAACTTGCTCCTTGGTGGCATCATACAAAGGGTCATTCTAACGATGTACCCTTCTAGTGAGATTGGTATTTATCTGACGGATTCCTTTCCTCCTATCTACAACACCTCACGACTTCGAACAACATCACTCCCGGATGAGCCATCTACATCCACTCGACCACCACTCTGGCAAGGAACGTCATCCCGAGGGACTCGAGATGAATCATTTGAAAACTTTCGAGAAGAAATGGGAGAACGGATGACAAGAGTGGAAAAAGATGTTTCCGGTATTAAGAAGATGGTGAAGTTTATGATTAAGGCCTTAAAGATGAATCCATCGACACCGGAGCGTAGTGAGTGGGATAGCCCAACACAAGATCCGCCATGAAATTTGATTCGGAGGAGTCGTAGACGATGATCCCCAAGTCCTAGTGTGGAGGAGATAGAAGAGACTGAGTAGAGGAATAGAAATGTCCTATAGGTAACTTATATTTGAATTGTGTAATAATATAGGAGTTGAAGACATGTTCTTGGACACTTTCTGCTAGCGTTGGCGCTACTAGCTAGCGCTAGTGCTATCTATTTTGTTTAATTTTGTTGTTTTTGGATGTTTGGCTATCTTTATCTGGTCCTTCTTTAGTAATTCTAAAAATTGTCTTACATTTTAATTTTATAAATTTGAAATCATATGAATGGGGATGTTTAAGAAAAGTTGAAATCATATGAAGTGGTATAAATTTGAAATCATATGATTTGAGATTTCAATATCACATACTAAATTTAGAATTTAATTCATGTGGATGATATATGCTATATATAGGCAATGAGTTTAGGAAGGATAGATTTGTCATCAGAAAAGTATGACATTAAATTTGATAATTAGATTTATTAAATTTTAAGTGATAAAATCTTGCTTCTACATGATGACCATACCATTATTGTTTTAAAAATATGAAAACAAACTAAATAAGATAAAGGTTCTTTAAGCATATTAAGAAGTAGATATTTGAATATTTCATTTTGAAAAAATTCTACTTCATGTATTTGATGATATCTTATTGAACAAAAGATTTAGGTATCCCAAGGGGACCAAGAGTGGTGGTTCCTGTGGGTACCCAAATATGTCGTGTTGGTTTATGGGTAGATAAAGATGAATGGGTCCTTTCAGGTGAATTTAATGTTTCATTTATAATTTTGGGACTCCGTTCAAACCCTGGTTTAGTGTTATTCTTATACATCAAAATTCTATTTTTATTTTGAAGATTATAATTGAAAGTATCGTTTAAAGGGAATTTGTGTAAATTCAATTTTAAGTTGGGATAAACCTGATTTTGTAAATAATGATGATTTTGATTTTGATTTACAAATACTTTGTGTTTCTTACTCCATTATTAGGCTTATTTAAGATATTCATATTCATATTCAACCTGTTGTTAGATATAGCTTGATATTGTGAATTTGTATTTATAATTTTCATAAGCAAGTTGATTTTTGATTTTAATTCATCATTCTTGATCTTTAGATTATTGTACAACCCCGTATTTACTGAATGGTCCCATACCAGACTCAAGGTCACCAAAAGGAGAAATGGGTGGAACCAGTCAGGATTCGCATGAGCCGAAAGGGGCTTTTGCCCGAAGAGCATGAGGAAACACTTGATGACGAGATGGCTCTGAGAGCGGATTGGCGGGCGAGTGAGGGTTGAAGCCCCACTCGCTTGGGGGATCAGGAAAAGGTGAGTGGGGACCACTTGCCCATCATAAACGAATTGTACCTTCACGGACCACTCGCCCAGGGAGGCGAGTGGTGCCCTCAAGGACCACTCGCACAAGGGAATCTGGAGGCAAAATGACCCGGATACCCCTTGTGGGCTGCCAATAGCTCCTTAGAATAGCGGAGTTAGGCTGTTAGCAGACCAGTTTGGGGTGCGGTTAGCAAAACCAAAAGGCAGATTTACGCTATTTGTAGTCCACGACTAGAAAATCTATAAATAGACCCTTAAGGGTACCTTGGAGGAGGGATATCTTTTTGAGCTCTCTCCTCTAGGCAATTTTCGGAGTTGGCTGCTAGTGCCCTCCAAGGTGCTCGGCTGAGCATTGGTTTGGGAGGGGAAGCTCTCTAAGATCTTCCAGGTGTGTGGCGGGACCACCTCGCTACAGCCTTGGGTCTGTTCCAGATTTTCCATCCAAAGTCAGGAGAGTTTGGTGAGGGAGAAGTAAGCTCAGGCTACACCCCAGTGGGTCCGAACTCAAGAAACCGGTTGCCGATTTCAACATTTTTGGTGCGATGAGCACGGACCGTAGCCAGTGTAAGAAAATTCCAAGTTGAGCTCAATGATAGGAGATGGAGTAAATGGTTCCGATCCAGGCCACTCGCAGCCACCGGCAGCAATGGAGTGGTTGGAGATGTTCGAGACGTTCAAGCGAGAGGTCAAGCAGACCATGCAGGTAGCTCTCGCTGGAAAAAGCGAATGCGAGACGCCCGTGGTCCCGATGGTTCCACCTCAACAGATCAGCGAATGCTCCGGGACAGCGTCTTGGGAAGGAGGTCGCAGCGGAATCATGTGCGCGAGATCTTCCCGGGCGGCAGTTGTTCAGCTGTCCGGCGAGTGCAGTGGTGTGCGAGCTAACTCTGCGCGAAAGGACCACTCGTCGAGCAGGGGAAGGGAGCCCCTTCTGTGAGTTGATCCTCTCGGCTACGGTGCCAGAGAGGTTCAGAGGGCCGGAGATGTCTTACTATACCGGCAAAGATGACCCAGTCCTGCACCTGCAGTGGTTTGAGGAAATGGTCTCGATCCTCGCAATGACATACGCCTTCCAGTGTCGACTCTTCACCACCACTCTGAAGGGGAAGGCGAGGGACTGGTTCCACCATCTCCCAGTAGGTTCCATCTACGCCTTCGAGGACTTGCGTTGTAGCTTCAGGTTGCCAACCCAGAGTTTTACAACAGGTTGGCAAGGCTGAGCGAGCCAGAGGTAAGTCACCAGGAGGGAAGAAGAAGGGAAGAACCCAGAGGTCAGGGGTTTCGGAGGTAGCAGCGGGATTGGGGGTATCAGGAGCCCAATATCCGGCTGGCTTGGAAGCCCCAAGAAGGACCAGCGAGAGGTCAGGAAGGAGATCACCAACGAAGGGGGAGGGGCGAGTCAATCATTCGGGATGGAGGCAGTGTCCCAGATCACCTCACCCCCTCGAGAGCAGGCCATGGCAGTAGGCCGAGGAAGAGGAGGAAGAGGAGGAAGAGGAGGAAGAGGAAGACGTGGAAGAGTGGGCAGGGTGGCGTTGCCTTACTGTGACTTTCATCAGGAAGAAGGTCACGCGACGGCCACCTGCCCAGAGTTTCTGGAGGTAAGGGGGAGAGGCCAGCAGCAGCAATGGCCTGTGAGGATCGAAGAGGTGCTACCAGGAGATGAAGATGATAGATGCGAAGACAGGACAGACGTGGGAGCCAGGGGAGTGGTCGGTGTGATCCATGGTGGGGTGGGAATAGAAGCGACTCACAAGAGAAGCTTCCAGGCGATGTTCAGGAGAAGTGTCGCATCGACCTCCCAAACCCCACCCCCTTCGGAGAAGCTCACCTTCTCGGCAGAGGATATGCCAGACTTTGAAGATCCGTTCTGTGACGCCCTGGTGATCCAGGCGGTAATTGAAAACTTCACCGTTTCCTGAATCTTTGTCGACAATGGGAGTTCGGTGAATGTTATCTTTAAGAAGGCCTTTGATGCGCTGGAGGTAGAATCAAAGAGAGTGCAAGCCTCAGATGGACCCCTGTTTGGGTTCTCGGGGGAGAGGAAAGAAGTTGAGGATGAGTCAGCCTCCAGGTGATGTTGGGTGGGGTCCCCAGGAACTGCCGGTTCATCATTGTTGATGCTCCGAGCAGCTACAATGCCATATTTGGACACCCTCTCATCAGCACCTTCTGCTGCATTCCCTCGTCCTTACATCAATGCTTGAAGTTCTGCAGCGGAGGAGTTCAGGTCTGGATCTGGGGGGATGCAAAGGTGGCGAGGCAGTGCTATGTGTCTGCCGTCAACACTATCTCATGGATGGCGGAGGCTGAAAAGGTGGATAGGGAGATGAAGGGGCCAAAGGGGCCAGGCGGAGATAGGGGAAGGAGAAGAAGAGAGCAGCATCCTAGGAGGGGAGGAGGAAGTGGCTTCGGAGGAGCATGCCGAACCGATGGAGGAGGAGGCTCCGAAGGAAGAGAAGACCCTGCCCGAGGGGAGGGAGGAGAAGAGTAAATGGGAAGAGCTAGCCCATCTTGAGGCGGCTGAGGAAGTGGTTGAGATGAAGGTCACCACCCAAGGGGGAAGAGTGGAGAAGGTACAGATCAGCGGGGGTCTCGGACCCGAGGAAAGGAAGAGGATGCTAGAATGCATCCAGAGGAACGTGGACATCTTCGCATGGAGTGCGGCGGACATGCCAGGCATCGATGCAGACGAGGCCTGCCACTGCCTCAACCTGGAGCACGGAGCCCGCCGCATCAGGCAGAAGAGGAGAGCCATCGCTGACAAGCTGGAGGAGCCGATTCGCGAGGAAGTAGAAAAGCTCCTCCAGGCAGGTTTCGTATCAGAGATCCAGTATCCAGGCTGGGTCTCTAATGTCGTTATGGTAAAGAAGGGAGACGGTCGCTGGCGTATGTGTATTGATTTTTCTTTATTAAACAAAGCCTGTCCCAAGGATTATTATCCTTTGCCTCAAATCAACGCGCTGGTTGATTCAGCCGTCAGTTTCTCTGTAATGTCTTTCTTAGATGCTTTTTCAGGTTATCATCAGATTAGGATGCACCCCCCGGACGTCAAGGACGTCTCCTTCATCACAATGGAAGGGTGTTACAACTATAGAATGATGTTGTTCGGGATAAAGAACGCAGGTGTGACTTACCAAAGAATGATGGACATGGTCTTCCAGGAGCAAAGAGGGAGAAACCTGGAGGTTTAAGTAGATGACCTCATGGTCAAGAGTAAGAGCGTGAGCTCTCACCTCAACGATCTCGAGGAGACCTTCGCCACTCTGCGCAAGTATAAAATGCGGCTAAACCCCCTGAAGTGCGTATTCGGAGCCGGTAAGGGGAAGTTCCTAGGACATCTCCTTACCCAGGTAGGGGTAGAGCTGAATCTGGACAAGGTCAAAGATATAATGGAGTTGAAATCGCCGCAAAATGCTAAGGAAGTTCAACGTCTTATTGGGAAGCTTGCAGGGTTGAGTAGGTTTCTCTCCCGGGCCGGAGAGAAATGCTCCCCCTTCTTCAAGGTGTTGCGAGGTAACCATTGGTTCGAATGGACGGGGGAATTTGAGGAGGCCTTCTAGGCCCTGAAGAGCCAGCTCACCAAAGCTCCGCTACTCCAAGGTCCTAAGGAGGGAGAAAACCTATCCTTATATATAGGGGTCGGGGCTGAAGCCGTAAGCTCTGTCTTGGTCCGGGAAGAGGGCAAGAAGCAGCTGCCCATTTATTATGTAAGCAGGGTCTTGAAGATGGCAGAACTCCGATACCCGATTCTGGAGAAGCTGGCCTTCGCTCTGGTCATCTCGGCCAGGAAGCTCAGGCCGTACTTCCAGGCCCACTTGATCCAAGTTGTGACGGACCATTCTCTTCGCAAAATCTTTGAAGGGGTGGAGCACTCAGGAAGGCTCGCGAAATGGTCGGTGGAGTTGAGTGAGTTCGACATCTCCTTTGTCCCCCGATTGTCGATGAAGGCTCAAGCGGTCACAGATTTCATGGCAGACTACGTAATCGAAATGGATGAAGGTCAATCTCTTCGTCATATCCCTTGGAAGTTATTGGTCTACGGGGCATCAGGCAGGAATTCCATAGGAGGAGGGGTTGTGTTGGAGAGCCCCCATGGGATGAAAATTGAGCAAACGCTAGTAATAAACTTTCCCATCACCAACAACCAGGCGGAATACGAGGCAGTAATCGCCGGCCTATGTCTGGCTCAGGAGTTGGGGGTTCACGACGTTGAAGTCCTCACAGACTCAATGGTGATAGCCTCGCAAATCAAGGGTGGGTTCGAGGCAAGGGAGCCCACATTCATGAGATATTTGGCCAAAGTAAGGGGTCTCATCGGTGCATTCAAGACCTTCTCCATCAGGCATATACTAAGGGAAGAAAGCATCCAGGCAGACCGGCTGGCCATGTCCAGCCCTCGGGTCGGAGGAACCTTGATAGACGTATTTTGCCCTTCGATTGAGGAAGGGGAGCTGATGGACATAGAGCAGCGCCGCTCGTGGAAGAACCCTTTCATGACCTTTCTGGCAATGGGAGAGTTTCGAGAAGAGGTCCCAGATCAAAGACGTTAGCAAGGTTAATGAAGGGGACTTGTATCGAAAGACCCTCTCCGGGCTCTTGGCAAGATGTGTCTAAGAGGAAGAAGCCCCGAGGGTCCTAAAGGAGGTTCATTACAGCGAATGTGGCAGTCACTCGGGGAGCAGGACGGTGGAAGCAAGGTTAATGAGGAAAGGATATTTCTGGCCAACCCTGAGCAGGGATGCAGCGACATTTGCCAAACAATGTCGAAAGTGCCAGTTGTTCGCCGCACTTCAACTTTTGCCAGCTCAGAGGCTAAGGAGCATCACCGCGCCTTTGCCCTTCGCCATTTGGGGAATGGACCTGGTAGGACCTTTTCCTCAGGCCAGCGGACAGAGAAGATTCCTCTTGGTCATGATCGACTACTTCTCGAAGTGATTGGAGGTTAAGGCATTAGCTAAGGTGACCTTCCAGGTCATTCGCAACTTCATATGGGTAGAGATTATCTGTCGACATGGGCTCCCTCAAGCCATAGTCACAGATAACGGTCCGCAGTTCGCCAGCGAGGAGTTCATAAGCTTCTGCAGCCAGCTGGGGATAGACCTCAGGTTCGCATCCATCCATCACCCTAGGAGCAACGGGCAGGTGGAGGCAGCAAACAAGGTTGTAGTGAACCTGCTCAAGAAAAAGGTTGAGAACTTGAAGGGGAATTGGGTGGAGCAACTCCCCTCGCTCCTATGGGATCTAAAGACTATCCCCAACACCGCCACTGGTGAGACCCCCTTCAAGCTCTCTCATGGTTGCGAGGCCGTCATTCCTGTGGAATTTGAAGTCAAGACGCCGCGGGAAAGGGCCGTCTCAGATGGTGATGAAGAATGGAGAACAGGAAATGAGGAGAAGCTACGGCTCTCCTTGGACCTGATCGAGGAAGTCCAAGATATCGCCGCCGTTCGTCAAGAAGAAGTCAAGCGGCGGATGGCCAAATACTTTGACAAGCATTTTAGGGTCAAACAATTCGAGAAGGGAGACCTTGTGTTAAAAAAGGTCGACGCGGCCGGAAGGTCTGCCGCGGTAGGTAAACTCAATCCCAATTGGGAGGGGCCCTACGTAGTGGAAGAAGCATTGAAATCAGGAGGGTATTGCCTCCAAAATTTGGACGGCGAATTCCTCAGTAACACATGGAGTGGTGACGACCTAAAGCATTTTTATCCTTAAAACCATGTAATATGATTACTTGTGCTTTGAAATTCCGTCTTTTTTATATATATATGAGCATAGTGCAATGGTTTCCAGGAGAATTGTGAAAAAGTTTCAAAGGTTGGTCCCCAGCAGACCCGCTGTCCAGGCTCTCACCTAGCTGGCAGGGCCGAAGGCTCACTCGGTGGCAGGTTCTACAGTTTCAAAGGTTGGCCCCGAGCAGACCCGCTGCCCAGACTCTCACCTAGCTGGCAGGGCCGAAGGCTCACTCGGTGGCAGGTTCTAAAGTTTCAAAGGTTGGCCCCGAGCAGACCCGCTGCCCAGGCTCTCACCTAGCTGGCTGGGCCGAAGGCTCACTCGGTGGAAGGTTCTAAAGTCTCCCAAGATTAACTGAGTAAGAAAGGAAAGTTCAAGGCAAAAGATTAAGTGGGGACAAGTCAGGACATAAGATCGGCGAATGGTGCCCGTTGCAAAAGCCCTCGCTAGGGAATGGTATAGGTAGACGTTGCCACTCGGCCAACGAAGCGCACGGCGAAACTCCAACCGATCTGAGGGTTGCTAGACGCCCCGTGATGAACGGGCAAGAACTCTGCCAAACTGAGTGATCCGCCTCTCGCTCGATGACAGCTCACGCAATGCGACTGCCCCCGGCGAGTGATTCAGGGGTAGGAGAATGAAATGCCCTGCATCGGCGAAACGGGACAGGTTCCCCCTATAATTCGTCGAGCGACCACAATAATCGTGCAAATAACGCAACGTCCTAGATAGCCTAGCGAGACGCGAAAACGTAATAGAAAAGCATTCGCAAAAGAGGGCCAGCGTTAACAAAAAAGAGAGGGGGGTTCCGCCCCCGATATATTTCAAAATAAAAGCGTGGGATAAAAGTTCATCATAAAATACATTCAGGGAGTCCTAGGGCTATCGCCAGAAAGGCCGCGGCTTTCCTCTGAGTCGACGATGATGGTCTCATCTTTCCGCAGAAGGTTCTCATCTTCAGGGATGGGAACTGGCACGAAGACGTCCGTCACGACCTGGCGGACAGAGAGCTTCTTAGCGCCTTCCTTCAGGTATCTGGCATCGCGAAGTACCTACAGCGTGTGCTCCGCGGCATCTTGCGCACTCTCCTGTAGCAGCTCCTCGAACTCGTAATCGGAATAAAGATGCTTCTTGCTCCCTTCCACAAGGGACAAGGCCGCCGCGTCTCGCAAACACTGGATCTCGGCTTTAGACTCCCGAACCTTGTCCTCCAATCTAGCCACTCGCACACAGAGCATGGCAGTGCTGGTAGTATCCTGCGATGAGGGAGATAGTAAGATGGGGAGCAGAAAAGAGAAAACACAAATGCTTTCGGGAAATGGCATACCTCCCGAACGGGGCGATTGGCAAGAAGGGTCTCGGCAGCCTCCAACTTGAGCTTCAGATCCAAGACCTCGGCGGAAGCGAGGGATCGAGTAGCCTCCACATTGCTAAGGTTCCGCACGAGGTTGATGCTGCGGCGCGAAGACATGTGGTCTAGCTTGAAGGCTCGGAGGAAAGCTCGTGAAGTCTCGTGAGCGAGCACCTGGGTCTTTTCGGCATCGAAGACATCCGCGTCATCTCTTTCGTAGTGTCGTCTCTGTCCTAGATAGCATAGCCGATGGCGTGGGCTTCACCGCTGGCTACCTCGGTCTTGATCCAGGAAGAATGGAGGGTGGAAAGTGATACCCTGTTCGCATTCCTGTCCCACTGAACGAGCGGGGCTCCTATGGGATCCACGAACTTTTCGCCGTGCGCAAAATTTTGATGGTCTCTAGGCAGCGGCTTTGAATGAATTTCCTTCTGCGGAGCCGATGTCCCGGCCGGAGAGTTCGTGGTAGAAGCCTCAACTAAGGTTCCCTTATCCTTTGAGGGTGGAGGGGCCTTCTCCTTCGCGGGGGAGGATGTTTTACCTTTCGCGGAGGTGGGGGTTTTTGATTTCCTAGTAGAGGAGGCGGGAAGGGGAGCATCCGGCTTCCGCTTCTGTCCGCTAAACTTAGAAGCTGCCAGGTCCTCTCGGCAGAGTTCTGCGGCAGACCGCGCAGCGGATAGGGAGGGTCCCAAGGCCATCTACGCCGGATGAGGGGGATGGAGCGGGAAGTCGCGCACACCTGCATCCGTAAGAAGCTCAGCGAGAAAGTGAGTTGAAGAGGCAAAATTGAGCATACCAAAACCACCCAAACTTGCCCTCTCCCGGAGAAATAGGCAGGAACGAGTTGACGTTTCACTAGAGATAGACAACGTCCATCCCATGCTCTAAGATATACAGGTTGAGCTTGGCCTCGTGATCGCCCAGCGATGGGGGTTTGAAGGTTGATTCCTCCTCTTGCACCGGCGCAAAGAGAACGTTGCCGAAGTTCCCGCAGATGAAAACAAAGTTGCGGGTCCAATCATTGTTCTTGTTCGCAAGACCGGACACTTTTAGCGGATTCTGGCCTGAAAAGAAAGCGGTCGCGCTCTTTGCCCGAAAGGGGAAGAGCTTGCGGAAGACGGGGAGGATAAACTCTATCCCATCCTTGCGCAAGTAGCAGGCGAACCCCACCAGCATGGCAATGGAATTCGAATTGAGCTGGGTGGGGACGACTCCGATGTAACGAAGCGTCTGGCGAAGCTCCGGCCAGATGGGGAGGCGGAAGCCCACCTCAAAGTGCTCCAGCGGAATCGCGAGGGTGCCCGGGGCAAAAGTATTGATGCGGTCTTCCGGCCCGGGGCGGGTTGCAGAAAAGGCCGGCGGAATGTTGTCTGCGACGGTAGTCATATACTCCTCCTCTGTTAGATCGCAGGGGTCGAAAACCTGTTAAGCAAACACATTCGCACACTTGCCCCTGCCTTCCGGCTCGCCGCACATCTTGCGGAAGTAATGAAACTCTGAGGTCGCGCGGATGAGAGAAGTGCGAGTGCTAGCGAGAGGAGAGAGATGGATGTTCAAAGTGAAACGTAATAAATAAGGTTGGTGGAGTCAACTATTTATAGGAAAGTAAACAATCAGGGGATTCTCTAGCAGCGGGTGTGCGGATAGTAGCCGCGCTTCTCTGACGCCTCGAAACCCACGCCAAGGCTTCTAACCCGTCAGAAGCGAGGGCAAGATGAATGGTCGCCCGGCAGGAAGTAAGACAATCAGAAGTGATTAGGTGTTATGCGAGATGCCGACATTCGACGGAGATATAAAAGATTATAAGAGACCATGGCGGAATAGAGAAGAAAAAGAGCCATTCGCAGAACACAGTCAGAAAATTATTACAGAATCAAAAGAGTTTAGTAATATCTTTGTGAAATACTAGCAGTGGAGCCAGGGGAGCGAGTGTCGGTAGGCTAATGCTGGATCCAATGCCATCGACCCCGACCTCGCTTGCCCGCCTCTGGAGGCATTCGCGAGGAGTAATAAGCGTTCAAAGCGGTGATTTCTCGGTTGGCCAAATGCAACTGGTCCCTGGCTCGCGCAACATGCCTCCCGGGAGAAAGTTCACCGCCTTCATCGCCCAGGCGCTCTGCCTTAGCAAGGAGACGCGCATAGTCCCGGTGAAGTGACTTCAGCTCGCGCCTTGTGTCGATCCGCTTGCCATCCAGCTGTCCTGCGAGGTCTCGCTGCAAGAAGATGAGCTTGCCAAGCACCTCCTTCATTCGCTTCTTCATGGTGTGGACGTCAGAAGGGTCACCTAGAAAATCTGAAATTTCTCTAGGGGAAGGAGGCGGCGAGACCACCCCTTCTCCTCCCTCATAGTAGGATCCCATAGGGGAGGCCTCCCGATGACCTGTGAAAACAAAAGTGTTGGCCTTGCAGGTAAAAAGGGGACACATCAGGACAGATGAGCTCACTAACCCGGCACGGGCACGCCCTGCTTGGGAGGAGGGAGTGTGGAAGGCTGCCCCTCGAATAAGCTAGTGGTAGGATGCAGTGATTTCCCTCTCCCGGGGTGGTAGGGCACCTGGTTGGTGGCCGTGTGGGTACGGCCAAGGTCTCAGCCTGGAGAGCCCCCACGCCCATTTGCGGAGGTAGGAGTTCCCTGGCGAAGGGGAGAGCGGTGAGGGGTGGTAGGCCGTTCTGCGGCGTGAGGATTAAGGGTTGCGAGAAGTAATGATCAGAGGTGGGAAATATGCGGAAAAATTACACTATTTACCGATTACCTACTTGCTGCAGGGTCTCGCCCCGAGTGTTCAAAGGAGCAGGGCTCTCGTCAGGAGGGGGTCTCGCATCATCGGGCGGAAGCATGGCGGTTTTTGACGGATCGGTCCCGTGATCTTTCTCGAGAGTGGACGCCTCCTGCGAATGGTCAGCACCCTGGTAATGATGCTATCTCGAGGGTCAATAGGGGGATCAAAGGAAATAGGAGTACCTGCATCTGGATATTGGGCAGGGGGTTATTTGCCGGATGGGGAGATTCTGAGGCGGACTCGCCCTCCACCCGGTCCAGCCGAACAGACAAGGCCCTCCTAGAATGGAAGGGGGAATTATGGTCCTTCTTAGAAGAGCGCCAGGGGGCGAACCGAGCAGCTTTAGGGGCATTTTTCTCCTGGGCCACAGCCAGGCTGTCCAGCATCTCTTGCGAGATCGGTTTCGAGGATTGTCTCATGAAGGACATCTCGAAGCGGCGAAAGCTCAAAATGTAGGAGGAGTTTGTGCCGAAGAAAAGAGAACGCTCCGAAGGAAATGCCCTGGGAAGGGATATATATAGCACAGCGGTGCGACCCATAGAAAGATTCTGCCCAGATCAGCAGGCACTCCTCGAATACTGGGTTGGACTGTTCTTTCCGAGCGAAAGATCCTCTCGCAAAGAGCGGTGATTGTGTACAACCCTGTATTCGCCGAGTGGTCCCATATAAGACTCAAGGTCACCAATAGGAGAAATGGGTGGTACCAGTCAACATTCGCATGAGCCGAAAGGGGCTTTTGCCCGAAGAGCATGAGGAAACACTCGATGGTGAGAAGGCTCTGGAGTGCGGATAGGCGGGTGAGTGAGGGTCGAAGCCCCGCTCGCTTGGGGGATCAGGAAAAGGCGAGTGGGGACCACTCGCCCATCGTAAACGAATGGTACCTTCACGGACCACTCGCCCAGGGAGGCGAGTGGTGCCCTCAAGGACCACTCGCACAAGGGAATCTGGAGGCAAAATGACCCGGATACCCCTTGTGGGCTGCCAATAGCTCCTCAGAACAGCGGAGTTAGGCTGTTAGCAGACCAGTTTGGGGTGCGGTTAGCAAAACCAAAAGGCGGATTTACGCTATTTGCAGTCCACGACTAGAAAATCTATAAATAGACCCTTAAGGGCACCTTGGAGGAGGGATATCTTTTTAAGCTCTGTCCTCCGGGCAATTTTCGGAGTTGGCTGCTAGTGCCCTCCTGGGTGCTCGGCTGAGCATTGGTTTGGGAGGGGAAGCTCTCTAAGATCTTCCGGGTGTTTGGCGGGACCTCCTTGCTGCAACCTTGGGTCTGTTCCAGATTTTCCATCCAAAGTCAGGAGAGTTCGGTGAGGGAGAAGTAAGCGCGGGTTACACCCCACAGTGGGTCCGAACTCAAGAAACCGGTTGCCGGTTTCAACAATTATGGCTAGCTTTATTATAAGCTATTGTGTTTTTTTTAAGAGTAGAAATAATAGAGTCAATATGATTTTGATAGTCATTTCTAAATTCCTCAAATGTTTCGTCCACCTCTTTGATTTCAATTTTATAATTTTGGCATGTAGCACAATTACTTTTCAAAGATGAATTTTCTAAAGATAATTTTTCATTTTGTTCTTTTACAATTAATAGTTCTTTTTCAAAATCCTTGAATTTTTCATTAATATTATTACAATCAAAACAAGATTTTAAGATTTCATTTTTTGTGCAAAATGGAGAATCCACATCATATTTAGATTCTGAATTAGCTTTTAAACTTTTATTTTCTAAACGCAATTTTTTATTAGCAATTTTCAATTTCTTCATTTTACGTTTAGCAATTTTTAGTATATGGAAATAAGAAGAAGAATTAGACTTTCTTACAGCGCTATTGGAAGAGGTAAGATGTGAACATGAAGTTCCTTTCTCGTCTTATAGGCCTTTCTCCTTCATAGATGAGATTTCATCTTCCTTTTCTCTTGATGTATTGTTTTCTTCGTGTAAGTCAATTTTCATGATTTACATGGTTTTGTTATGAGAGAGGTATTCTTGAGTAATGGTGGATGCTTGTATGTTCTTCTCCTCCTTTGTTTATTTTATACCTGTGAGAGGAAGATCATATATTTTTTCAAGAAATTTCCATATTTTGTATGCACTCGAAAAACAATATACTAATTTGAAAACTTCATTTGATATACCACAAAATAAATAGTGTTTGGATTTTGCATTTAGATGATGTCCTTTTTATTTGATCCATCCGCTGGTCTAACTATTGCTAAATTTCATGCTTCGATATCTACAATTTTAATGAATTTATTAATTAAAATTTTCCATCCTCTATAATTTGTCCCTTTAAATAAAGGTGGTGCTAGTGATTTTTCTTCTTCATAAAAATTTACCCCACTAATAGAAGCGAGATCATGAGACTCCATATATTCCCAGTTGTTAAGCCGATTTGGAATAACCTGCTCTGATACCACTTGTTGGATCTGTAGGCTCCCTTAGAGGGGGGGGGGGGTGAATAAGGGTTTTAAAAACTTATATTATATTTTTAATATATTTGAAAATATAAGAGTTTAAGATACGAAATCAAGCATATAAAATTGAGACATCATTTTATTAATATGAAAAGAAGAGTTTTACAAAACTTGATTTCTTATAACGCTAGAAATCAGAGGCGAATAATAATAAAAATTCTTTTTCGTTTTCTATCCAGACTCGTATACCCACGAACCGGTGGCCCTACCTTATCCTTCCCCGGATATGGCCTCAAGCCGCTCTAGCCAATCCTTCCTCGGATATGGCCTCGAGTACCCCCTAGACCTAACCTAGATCTAGTTGCCAACACAAGGAAAATTATTACCCTAAGTCCTACCTAGACCTAGTCTCCAACACAAGGAGAATTCTCTAACAGTTTACAAAAGATATGAAAAGACAATAATATTAAAACTCCCTCTTGAAGAACTTCTGAAGTTGGAGACGAAGAATCGCTCTAGAATAAGCGTGGTTGAAGCGATTGCCCTTCGGATATAGCGTGATGAAGTCCTCCTTCAGAAACTCTCTAAGCTTTTGGTGGGAGATCAACTTTCGGCCAAATAAGGCTCTAGAATTCTAGCACTCCACCTCTCTCAAACTTGTGTAAGAAAAATGAGAGAAAAGGCCTCCTTTTATAGGAGTGAGCGCTGGCACCTGCGCTAGCGCTACCACCAGCGCTATCCCCACATAGGAATTTTTTTCTGCTTGTGTATCTTCATTCCGGGAAAACATTGACGCCTTGCCTCTTGTGCTCCATCTATCGCTTGCGCTATCTGCACCCACCTGGCGCTAGCGCCTTCTAAAATGCTCCCGGGATTTTGCTAATCATCGTTAGTGCCTACACTAGGTGCTAATGCCGGTGCTAGTGGGCATGTTGGACTTTTGGGTTCAAATCTTGGGGCAACCTTCTTATGTCATCCTTGAGTCATAAGGACTTATTTCCTGCACACTTAAACATACAAGATCAAATACACATAGGATTTAATATTCTCAAACCTAGGAGATGCGGAAGACCATGTTCAACAGAGATTGCCACTAATCAGCAGAGGCCAGCACAAAATCAGGGGGAGATGCCTGCATAAACCCATGCGGAGCTCCTCACTGCTGATGAGCATATCATAAAAGATGTCACCATAATTGCTCAAGAAGTTGTCCATATAGCTGAAGATGCTGCATCACTTTAGGGGGGGGGGGGCTTCATAAAGAGGATGACAAAATAGCTGAAGAGGAGGATAAGCTTGTTATCTTTACACCAAGAAATATGCTTACACAATTCTTCTACAGAACAAGAAAAGCTTCTCCAAAAGATCAGTGAAACTTTGTTGATAAGAAAATAAATAACTACTCTGATAAGTTCTCAGTGAACATATTTGAGATGCAACTATGGTAGACAATCATATATATTACAATTGGAAGTTTTTTATATCATTCTAACTTATGTCTTTATGGAATGATATCATTTTGTTATAGCATATTTGTATGTACTCTGGGTTATTTTTCAAATATTAATGAAATCACTTTAAATATTTGTAAAATTTGCTAAGATAAATATGGGAGATTGTTGTGAAAAACATCCTCTATATATATCTTACAAATTATGTAAAAGTTATTTAATCATCTAGGATTCATTACCCATATTGTAAAATGAGTGTAATATGGTCATTAGATGTCCTAGGATGTCATACTCTTATTAGGGTGTCAAAGACTAGTCCAAAGGTGTACAAAATTCAGTTGAGTTAATTCTGCGTTGAATAGAAGTCGATGTTGCTTCGACTTCAAGTCAAAGTAACTTCGAATAGAAGTAATGATAAATCAGACTGGTTGTCGATGTATCAATTGAAGTCGGCGCAACGTCGAATTGTATTTGACGCAAAATATTGAGTCAGTCAAAGCAACACTTAAAGTCGAAGCAACTTCGAATTATATTCGACACAGAAAGAAGACCTCAACGTTAAGGTCTTCATGTCAACGGATATGTCGATAAGTACTCGACCCAACGTTGATGTCAGAGTTCATTTCAAAGATTAGGAAGTTGTTGAAGCAGCTTCTACTAGAACTTCGAGGTGCATTGACAAGAAGACAAAGGTCTTCGACGCAACGTCGAATATAGACACAAAATTAGGATACTTCCTGTATTCGATTCTAAAACTTATTAAGAAGTTAAGAGTGGAAGTTATTTGAATTCTAACGGGTCTTTCATATCCGATAATGGAAAGAAGAACTCCGGAGATACAATAAAGATATATTTGGAGGTTATTCAAAAAGGTTTTGGATGGCTGTCAACAGAAATAAAAAGAGATTAATACTCCCGATTGGACATTCCTACTAGGGAAACAATAGAAGAGGAAAGCTATTCATCATTATTAGACAGAAGAATAAGTATACTGAAGAATATTGACAACACGAATCACATACAAAAATTTTGTCTTTTTCTTCTCCAACTTTCATAGAGACAGAAAAATAGACTAAACAAATCTCAGTACAGGAACACAAACAAGGCTTCTTCTTCTTATCACTACAAGGAGCAAATTGAAATACATAGATCATCATTAGTATCTGGGCTTACATAAGCCTTGCATCTCTCTATCAAGCAAAGATTCATTCTCTGAAGAAAAGATTCAGAAAAACACTAAGTGTCTGAATCCTTAGTGACTGCTGCAGGAGGATTCAATCAGAAGAATCATCTTCAATTTTTTCTTCTTATTCTTTACTCTTTCTTTCAATTCTGTAAACAGAGTAAAGAGTCCTTAGAATCCCTCTTCAAAGGATTCAGTGGTTCATTATCTCCTTAACAAATGATCTAGCACTTGTTCAATATCTCCTTATAAAATGATCTAGTTTTAGTTCAAGATCTCCTTATCAAAAGATCTAGCTTGGCTCTAAGAGTCTCCTTAACAAAAGACTCAGACCCAGGTTCTAAGACTCTCCTTATTAAAAGACTCAGGCAATCGATAGTGTATTCCTACCAAAGTTGCAGAAGCGTGGAGTACCCATATTTTGGGGAACCACTATAGATCTTGTCTCAATCTGTGCAATACCTTATTTATTTCTATCAATCTATGTTTGTTTTATTCTGGATTGGATTTCTAAATGCATAGTTGTTAGAAGTATTCTATTATTCTGTGCATTTTTATTGAAAAGTTTTAAAACTCTATTCACCCCCTCTAGAGAATACTCAGTGGACTCAATATGCACTTTTAGGAATCCCCACGGTCAAGGCATTGATTAGAAAGATGATAAGTTATCTTTTATTTTAATTTCAAAGAGCATTTTATTCAAGCTTTTGTTTTCTTATCTACTTTAGTTTTAATTATATTTCATTTGCATTTTCTTCGATAGAATAATAGTTAGTTTTCTCGAAGTATAATTATTTGAAGGACCCTGGATTTTTATACAACCTTGATATGTTTCATATCTTATGCTACACGCGATAGGTGTGCTTTCCTTTATTTTAATTATCATGTTTTTTGCGCCACTGCCGTGGAATATTTGTTGATATTTTGAAAAGAGAAAACGTTATTACTTTTATCCTTATCATTTTCTTTTCCCCCCCTCTAAAAACAAAATTTGGTTATAATTAAATTGTTGGAATGGGAGATTTGAGGTGTCATCTCATCGCATCTCATAGTACCTTGCGAACCCTTAACCAATAT
Organism: Dactylorhiza incarnata; assembly: GCA_033032865.1. Classification (NCBI taxonomy): domain Eukaryota; kingdom Viridiplantae; phylum Streptophyta; class Magnoliopsida; order Asparagales; family Orchidaceae; genus Dactylorhiza; species Dactylorhiza incarnata. The sequence goes on along the minus strand of JAWHQI010000037.1, from coordinate 3,121,853 downwards.
ACCTCGAGAAGTCTAGGTGTAATTAAAAAATAAAAAAAATATTATTAATTAATTACTTTCTACTAAGTTTAAAAAACAAAAAAAATGAATGAACAAAAATAGTTTTCCCTTTTTTATTTTTGAATGTTTTGTTGGGTTTTGTTATTTAGCTTTATTGCCATTTTGTTTTAACGTGTTTTGCATGCGTTCATGCGATCACCCCATCTCAAAATCTGGGGCGTGCTCTTTCCCCCTTCTATGTTCATTTTTGTTGTATTTTATAGCTCTTTCTTTCAGACTCTTGTATATATATATAAATATATATATATTCTTAATACTTAGTTTCAACATTGAGGACAATGTTGAATTTTAAATATAGGGCTGTTTTCCCTTTTTTGTAAATCTTTTCCATTTCTTGTAATATTTTTTTATCTTAAGCTTCCATTTTTTCATTTTTCTTGTGTATTAATATGTATATATATAGCAAAATACAAAAAAAAATCATATTTCAAAATTTCAAAAATTAATGATGAAAAACTTAGAAAAATACAAAAATGAATGTTTTTTCTTTTTTGTAAATCTTTTCCCTTTCTTGTAATTTAGAAAAAAGCAAAAAAATTATATATTATATCTTAAGCTTCCTTTTTATTTTTCTGAAGTATTAATATGTATATATATAACAAAATCTAAAAGAAAAGTTCATATTTCAAAAATTCCAAAAAATGATGAAAAACATTAAAAAAATCAAAAAGTATAATAAAACCACTACTTAGCCTTTTTTTTATTTTCATGGCTAGTTTGAGTTTATTTATAAGAATTTTCATTATTTTTTATTTGCTAAAACTTTTATTTTTATCATAGTTTGTGGATTTAAATTGTTGGAAATTTAGTTATAAAGAGCATATTATGATTTTAATTTAATTAGAGAACATTTTTAGCACTACTTCTAGTTGTTCAAACTTGTGAAACATCCATAGACTTTAATTTTAATTAAATGAAAAATCTTTAGCAACACCTTTATTTATGGCCAAAAATTATAAAGAGTGGAAAAATTTAATGGAAAATTTTCTTAAATCTTTAGATGAAAAAGTTTGGAATATTACAATTGAAAAGCCATCAAGCGCATTAAATAGAAATGAAATGGTTTTAAATGCAAAATCTATAAATAGTATATTTTTTGAGCTAGATCAAAATATTTTCAAACTTATTTATAACTTTACCTACTGCTTATGAGATTTGGGACTTCCATGAATGAACTTATGATTCTCCTTATATAGGTATGGAACAAAAGCAAGAACCGGAGAATATGCAAGCTTGCATATGTAGTCAAGAAAGCTCTTCTTTTGATGGATCCATGGAATGAACATCAAGTGGAAGGGAAGATGACAAATCATCGTTGGAAAAGGATTGCCAAATTGAAGATGAAGATGTCAAAGAAACATTATGTTCAAATCTTGCATCATCCAAAAGCACTGTAAGGAAATCAAAACCCTTTTTGTTTGTAATTCTATTTCTACATTACACTTGCTACAAATTACTAAGCGTAAAATTAAGAAATTAAAAAAGGTTAATTGCAAATTGCATTTAGAAAATAAATGTTTAAAAGCAAAAAATTAATGTAGAATCAAACTGTAATGTATCTAGTTTTCTCCATGGCTCTTTAGTTCAAAATATTACACCTTGTATAGAATATAATAAATTACAAGAAAAATACAAGAAACTTGAAAAGGGGAGTATTTTTATAAAAGAACAAAATGAAAAATTGTCTTTAAAAAATTAATTTTTGAAAAGTAATTATGCTACGTGCAAAAATTATAAAATGGAAATTAAAGAGATGGATGAAACATTTGATGATTTAAGAAATAACTATCAAATTCAAATTGACTCCATTGTCATCACCCATAAAAATAGCTTGATCGTGTATACTAAAGCCAGACAAAATCTCAAGATTAAAAATAAGGAATTGAAAACAAAAATCAACTTTCTTAAAGAAATCATAAATAAAAATTCTCAAAACATAAAACCACAATATCAAGAAAAATTAAAAAGCAAGTTTAATATGAATTTCCATACCTTAACTAAACCTTATAAAAGGAGCAAAAAACACCAAATGTGCGTAAATCAAAGTTTGAATCACTATCGCTTACAAAATCCATTTTCTCCCAACCTAAATTTAAACATTTACAAATTTCCTATAAGTAACACTTATATAAATCAGAATGAAAATTTGAAATATAAGAATAAGAAACCAAAATATGAATTGAGGCCCAAAATTAAAGATGAAACATTAACTCCACTTGAATGGGCCCATTCATACTCATCTCCCCATTAGCCATCACGATATATTTGGGTACCCAAAGAAACCATTACTCATGGTCAACTTTGGATACAAAAAACTCTTATTCAGTAAATACATAAATGCTTGAAGTAGAAACAAACTAAAATAAATTACATAAAATCTACTTCACGTTACACAAAATAAAAAATAGGAATATTTTCTTTTGCATTTTTTTTTCTATTTTCTTTCTCATAATGATATATCAAAGTGGGAATTAACAAAACTTTAGTCTAATCAAACATTATATAAGAAACATACTTCAAACGATATATAAGCATATTAGTTCACTAAAGACATAAGACATAAAGTCTATATTAAAAACATCATTCAGCGAAGTCGCTGACACTAATGCTAGCAGAAGTACCTACCACTGGCGATAGAAACAAAAAATCCAAACCTATTCAAAACCTATCTTATTACATGCTGAAAATAAAAAAGTTTACTACCCTATCTCTCTCATGTTGTGTTCGACAAACTGATCGTCAGGGCAGCTCCTCCTTGGGATTCTCCCATTCTGCCTCCTCTGCCATTGTAGGAGTAAGCTTGAGACCCTTCATGATAAACTGCATCATCTTCTTCAACCCATTTACCTTCTTCTTTATCTCTCTTCCATGATCTTCAACCAAATCACGAAGATCTTGATGCGTCTATCAAACTGAAGTCCCTCTTTGGATTGGACGTTGTGGTAATGGTGGCTTAGGTTATGTTGGAGGATGAATGGAGAGAGTAAAAAACACTGTAGACCAACAATCAAGAGGGTAATATTCTCTATTGATTGTCAGATACTTGCTAAATAAAATGTTTTGAATAATCCCTCCCATTGGAGGGTATTTAGCCTCTACCGCTTCAGATTTTCCAATTTATAAGTATACCTCATCATTGATTTGAGAAGATCGGCCACATCAAATGGGATTCTCTCAATTATGTGGTATGTAACCATACTAATCTTGGTCGTGATCATTCGGGTGTCACCAACCTTATATATAACCGTATGACGGAGAATCTCATGGATAACAAATGCATCGTGTGTCAGAGTAGTGACGGTAGTGATCAGGTCCATAGCATCGTCATGAACATGCAAAAACTATTTATTGGAGTCCAATCTCGTAGTGTACCAACTCTATCCACTATATCCAATCTCGTGTTACACTCCACCAGGCCAAATTCCTCTTGTATATCCTCATGCAAAATCACCACCTCATAGCCTTGGATATATGATCTCACACCACCGTAGAGTCCATTCCTATCTGGATCCTCCAATTTGTTATAAAATTCTATGACTAGTACTAATGAGAAGCAATCATCCACACTCACTAATAATACTCTAGAATCAGTCATCAACGAATATATGTGAGAATGTTGTGTCATGTCTATCCCAATATACATCCCCACACCAAGAACAATATCTTCCACCCCCGTATACACCTCATTAACATTCTAATCCTTATTTATATATGTACTACGAGCATGTGAGCTAGAGGAAACCATAATCTGAAAGCACAACAATCAAGGGAGGTGAAAAACATTAAAAAGCATAAATCAGGGACTACCGCATAACGATAGCAAACTACCGCTGGCGTTAGCGGACAGAAAACCCTATTCGTCTTCCTCCTCTATTCATCTCAAATAAACTCAAAAACATGATAAAAATTACAAAAAATTAAAAGATCTAACATATCCAAACACTTTGACACAAAAAATCCAACATTAACCCCAAGATCTAAAAAGATTTTTCCAAAAAATCCCATCAAACAAAACATTTAATACAATCTTCCATGTAATCTCTTCAAAACTCTCAAAAATTAACCTAAATCTCAATTTAAACTCACAAAAATATGGAAGAAAATTGAAGAAGGGCCTTACCTCTAACTATCGCCCGACGGAAGTAGTCCTCAAAAGCCAAGAAACCTTAGCATAAAAGAAAATCGGAATGAGCCATTCGGTTTTTATATTTACGAGAATTACCACAGCGCGGTGAGTCCTACCACTGGCGGTAATATAAACTTTAGTACTATCATCACATCGTTGATAGTAAAACTTATGGTTATTGTGTCTATGCTAAATTCAGACTATTTGCTATATGACATGTGTCACATACATACACCAAATCAAAGTAAGAAACAAGTGTACAGATGATTGTACCAAACTTGCAAAATCCACCATCTGTGTGTATGCTTGTCTGATTTATTTGTTCTACTACATAGCCCTAACACTAAACAAACATAATCAGGCAAAATTTTTCAAGAACACATCTTTTTCTTAAAAAATACAACTTATGTTACTATCGCGCAGCGTTAGGATGTTACCGATGGTGGTAGTATAAAATCCTGAATTTCTTATTTATTCTTAAAGGTTTATATTTATGTTCATCTCGTATTACTCTTTAAATACTAAAAGAAAAAAGTGTAGAACTAATCAAAATCAATCAAAAACAAATTTTTTTAAACTCTTTTAATTTGAATATTTAAAAAATTAATCAAATACAAAAATTCAAAAATTCCAATCATCAAAAATATGTTTTTCTTATCATGTATATTTATTATAAAAAATCAAAAATTATAAATACTTATTGTTATTCATTGAAATGTTTCAACGATAATTAGGTTTATCTTTTCAAGATCAAAATACAATGTTAATTCTCTATTTCAAATATCTTAAAACTTTGTTTTTTGTGTCATGCATTGAACATTATCTTGTAATGTGCACTGAAATTGATTATATAATCCATGTGTAGAAGTGCTTAACATGACTCTATGTATGAGTAATGTTTTATATTTGATAATGATTTACTCACTCACCTCTTTTATAATCTACATATGTTTTTAATCTTACTCTTGCATGATTGTGTAGTGTAACAACTTAACATTATTAGACGTGTGCTTAGTATACCTACACCTCATAAAATCTTTTTCTTTTCATGCACTCATATATGAAGAAGTGTGTTTTTAAAATCAAAAATTCCTATGTTTGCAAAAATAAGTGAATTCGGAGAACTTTGTCCTAAACCAAAATTCAAATGAATACATGACAAAGATAACTCCACCAAGCAATACTCACCCTCCTGATAAGTCTTAATGAGCATTATGAGATTGAGAACCTTGGAGAGAATTGTAAAGTGTCTTGAGCAAACTCTCTTATACACTACTTCTTCTTGTACACTGGATCACAATTAAATAAATGATAAAATAATATATGTGATCCCCCAAGCACTACTTTGCACCCTGATAAGTCTTAATGAGCATTGTATGTGTAGAGCACCTTGGGAGTTGTACTATTTTGATGTGCATTGAAATAAAATATAGCTTTGTGGGTGGAAGTAATTCTAAAAATGCATTTCAATAATGTTGTGTATATTCCATTATACATGTCATGTGTTTTTATTAATCCATTTGTATCCTCTTATAAAAAAACTACTCTTACACATCATTATCCATTATAAACCTTCTACTCATGATTATTGGACTTTAATGCATATTTACATGTCTTTTCTATAATTTTTCATAAATGCACTAGATGACTTTGTATGATCTCTACAATGTATAAGTAAGCTTGAATTGCGAATTTAAAAACATTGTAGTCTCCAATCTGGTCTTGATAAATTAAAACCATACATGAATTATTTTGGGCTACGAAAGCATATCTTATATATTAAAACCACAAACATCTTATTTCAAAAACTACCACTCTTATTAATTTTTTATGATTACAAATTTCAAAAAAAGATGTTTATTTTATGAATTTTTATTATATTTGAACTTATCTTCCGCTATGCCTTAAAAACTCACTCTTAATTACTTTCTAAACAAGTGCTATTATATTAACAAATGATATTGTGCACTTGGCCTTTCATTGCTAAAACATCTATTTTCTACTAACACAAAACTCTTCCTCATTTATTATACTTCAAACTTCTATAAAGATGTTTATTTATCTTGTATCATGATTTCCACTATCCATACTACTTGTACCCTCGATCATGAATATTTTCTTACCCAACAAGTGGTATTGGTTCCTTATCTAATGATACATCATGCTTTCTCCACACTGTTAAAATTTCGGAGAAGGATCGAAGACAATACGGCGGAAGACTTCATTCAATTTCAAGTCAAATAACCAGTCACAATAGAAGTACAAGAAGATCATTTATTGACTATCTTTTTACGATGCGTTGCATACATGGAGAGATATGATTTATAAGAAAACTGAGATGAGAAGAACAAGCAACAAAACAAGCATCTGACGGCTAGAATATCTTAGACTACACACACCGCTCGAACACAGCAAGACTGCACGACAACCCTGAGACCACGTGAACAACACAGGTCGCTGACCAGCAATCTGCCATACCACCAATCCATAGACCACATGAACTACTTCTTATTTGAACTGCTGAAAATAATACCATGTTCGCACTTCTTGATCAACAGACCGCACAATCACTAGATCACAGAAGTATCCCGCGAACAAAAGAAAACAACTGCTCACTGCTGCTAGACAGCAACTCAAGACCGCTTGACCACTGAAGGTCTCCTGATCAACTTAGTTCACTACAAACAGATCACGAACTACAACGTAGATCGCCCAAATAGACCGCTGGCGAACTGGTTATTCAAAGCTGGAAAAAGAAGAAGAATGCTGACGGGTAAACCGTTGGATGCAACCTGCGAACACAACAAACCAGTCACTAACTTCAGACCGCATGATCTCAAAACCAAGACCAGCCTAAACAATCCAAACTTTAGTTCTTATAATTCTTGCTTATGAATGACGATCCTTGCACCTCTATTAATAGGCAAGCAGACGTATGTCATCACCGCCTCAGAGGGATACAGTCACCTTCCTTATTGGAGCGTGCGGTCACCAGAACAAGACCGCACGGTTACTACAGGATCATAACCAACTTGAGCAAACCATACCAACTAAGAGAGTCCTCCAGAGCAAGCCCATGCAGACCGCCCGGTCTCAGCTTAGTCAAGTATCAGACTGCCCGGTCTCAACAAGAATAGAATTATACTTGGGCAAATTTCTCTAACCATAGCAGTCCTCCAAAACCAAGCTCACGCAGACGGCGTGGACTCTGCGGTCTCCAGAAGCAGACCGCCCAGACTCCACTTACAGTTCAAAATTCAACACTCCCCCTTGAAGTGGGAAGTGGAAGTCAGCCCAAGTAAACTCCTCAATCTATTAAACGGTCCCTTCGACAACGACTTTGTAAAGATGTCTGAGACATTATCCTTGCTCTGCACATGCTCAACCATTTCGGATCCCTCCTACACCTTCTCCTGAATGAAATGATGATGAATATCGATGTGCTTGGCCCGTGCATGACAAACTGGATTGTTAACCAGTTTGCGGGCACTCTAATTATCACCACGAAGCGGAGTAGGACCTCACAGCTCCCTATGAATGTCTTCCAAAAGCCTCCTAAGCTAGATGGCTTCTAGAGCTGCAAAAGCCAAAGCTTTATACTCCGCTTCTATAGTGGACACAGACATAGAATCCTGGTTTTTGCTGCACCAAGAGATAGCTGCAGAGCCAGTCATAAAGACATATCCATAGGTCGACCTTTGATCATCTGAATCTCCTCTATAATCAACATCCACGTATACATGCAAAAAAGCTTGAGTCCTTCCCATATAAGAGACCCAAATCTGGGGTGGACTTAACGTACTTGAAAATTCTCCTTGCCGCCATTAGATGATGTTTCTGAGGCTCTGCCACATATTGACTCACACGACCAACTGCAAAGGTGATATCTGACATTGTGATCGTCAAGTTTATCAGACTTCCAACCCAAGCGCGAAACACCAAAGGATCAGAAAGAACCTTCCCCTCATCACATCGAAGTATCAAACGAACCTCTAGTGGAGTAGAGCTTCTCTTCCCTCCTTCCATGCCGAATCGCTTCACAATTCGATCTGCATAGCTCTTTTGGGAGAAAAGCATACCGCTCTCTTTCCTCTCCACCTTAATCTAAGGAAATGGTGGAGCTCACCCAAGTCCTTCATCTCAAATCAGACAGCAAGCTCAGCTCGGAGCTTAGCTATCTCCATCTCAGAATTTCCCTATTTGATCATATCATCAATGTACAACAGCACCAAGACCTAAAGCTCACCCGTCTTATTTATGAACAAGGTTGAATCTGAGTCAGAAGCAAAGTATCCATCGAACTGGAGGTATTCTGTGATCTTTCCATACCCCTCCTGAGGTGCTTGATCAAGCAGTAAATAGCCTTTTTGAGCTTGTCTTGGATAATCTTCAGAAACATACCCAGGTAGTTTATCCATGAAGATGTCTTTGTCAATCTCCCAGTAATGCCCCTGAATTTTCTGGAATTATTTTATCCTTCTTTGACGTCATTTTTGACGTAAGGGCGTTACATTAGTGCGAAGTTAGCAGTGCGCCGTCATTTGCGCGTTTCCGCATTCTTTCGGTCAAGTCGACCAAATTTGGACTGTGCCGGAATTGGGAAATTTTGCGTTAGAAAATTAAATTATTTAATTTTAGAAAAGCTCGTCGAAGTTTCGTTGCGATCTGAGCGTTATTAGAGCCCCGGTGATTTTTCCATAGAATTGTTTGATTATCGTCGCTGCAAACTTCAATAATTTATATCTTGAGTTTGGCTCATCGGATTTTGATTTCGACTTCTTTGTTGGATTTGTAGCGCCGACGTTTGTATTCAATGCGATTTTCATTGGAATCGACAACCTTTGGTTCGGCCATTCTTTTCTTATTATTACTATTATTATTATTATTATTATGTATCTTGCTGTCATCCATTATCTATCAACATATATTATTATATTTTTCTTATTCTCCATCTTCTTCTTTCCTAAATTTCCAAACAAGACCAGAAGTTTCTAGAGAGAGAAAGAGGGAGAGAGTGGGGTTTTCTTGAGCTTTCCAACCGCCACCGACGGAGCTTCGGTGCTTGAAATCTTCGCCAGAGCATAGATTTGGAAAGCTCTCGCCATGATCATCGTGTGCGTGGTATGTTTTTTCCATTTTGTAGGTTTTTGGCGCTAGGGTTAGTGGCCCTAACACACTTTTTGTCCAAATCTTCATAGATTCTTCGTGCTTAGGACATTTTTGAGCCGATCCTTGATATGGAGGTCTTGAGAGGCCTTATTTTGGTGATTCGAGTTAAGGCAAGTGGTGGTTTGCTCTTTCCCTCTTGGCTTGTGTTTTTCTCCAGAACTCTTTTAACACTCTTTATATTTGGTAATTACTGATGTTGAATGGTTTTCTTTACCTTAATTATTGTTATTTGATGTTTGTGCTGGTAGTCTAGGGTTGGTCTTGATATAAGCATGTAGTTCTTATTTAGAAAATGAAAAAAGAGAATTTTTGGGTGTTGAGTCAAAATCGACGGGTCACCCCGTCGATCGGAGGGACCTCCTATCGATCGGCGGGACCTCCTGTCGATCGGGTGGACCTCCCGTCGATCGGCGGGACCTCCCGTCGATCGGTGGGACCATCTCGTCGATCCTTGGTCTCAGCTGAGTTTGTATCTTTTTTTTATTTCTCTAAGGCAAAATCGACGGGACATCCCGTCGATCGATGGGACCTCCCGTCGATCGGCGGGACCATCTCATCGATCTTTGGCCTTAGCTGGAAAGTGTGTTTTTTGTGTGTGTGTGTGTGAGTGCTGGAGTTAAAATTATCTGGACATCCCGTCGATCAACGGGACCTCCCATCGATCAGGGGGACCATCGCATCGATCTTTGGTCTTAGTTGGGTTTTGTGTCCTCCTGATTCTCTAAGTCAGAATCGACGGGTCTTCCCGTCAATCGACGGGACTGCCCGTCGATCGACGGGACAACTCGCCGATTTTGCCTTTTCCCTTGTTGGAGCCTTTTTCTGGTTTTGTTTCTCTTCCCCTTTAATGCTTGTTTCTTCCCCTTTTATGCAAGTGCAGTTTTGTCTATGGTCTTCCTTGTTGTTCTGATAAATTCTTTCAGAAAAGTCATTTTCTGTGTATTCCCAGAAATCAAGTTTCTTCTTGTGTACTTTGATTCCTATTTATACAATAGACTTGTTCCAAAATTCTCTCTATGTATTTCCAGAATTTAATAGCCTTTTTGTCCAGAATTTATCAGAACTTCTGTCCTGAATTTATTAGTCTTTCAGCCCAGAATTTATGTCCAGAACTCCCTGGTTTTCTGTCTAATCTGCCTTTGACTTCTGAGTATTTAAACACTTCCAGACTCTGTATTCTATGTAATTTTTTGTCAACTTTCTCAGTGAGGGGTACTGCTTCTTCCTCACTGTCTTTAGTAATCTGGCTGAATGTAGAGGTTCTCCTAGTTGTTATGGACTGCAAATTGCAGTCCTTCTCCTTGAAGACCCTTTTTACTGGAATCTAGTTATGCTAGGTTCTCTTATTAGTTGTGTAGTCCTCTTTGGCTTGTTTTTATGTGTGATTGAAAGTCCTTCCTTTCAGTCCCCTCCTTCTTCCTTGTATGCCTAACCTGTTGAGTTTAGGTTAGTGGTTGTTGTTTTTTTTCCTTTGGATCTTGTTTGGCTTTCTTGATCTCATGTTGTCTTTCCATTGAATTTAGACAGTTTCTATGTATACATGTTTAGTTGTGTTGCAGGTAGTCTGTTAAGACTTCCCTTGGTTTAGAAAAGTTTGCTCTTCCTAAGAATGTGTAATTATTTCTTCTTCTTTTATTAAGCTTCCAGTCGTTTAATTTTGTGAAGTCTTTTTTGACGATTTTATCGTATATCCCGAATTGTTTCATCACTAATTTATGTCCTTTTTGCCATGTATTCTTGGGTATCTCAAATTATGGCGTTGAGCGTGTCGAGTTCATTTGTTGAGACTTTTGATGAAGTTATGCTTTGAATCGTCGAGATGTCCTGTAATGTTAGGTGTGTTGGATCTTTTGGCGTCCTTAGAGGGGGGGGGGTGAATAAGGGCCTTTTTAAAATATGATTTTTTACTTAAGAATTTTTAAAACAAATTTTGCTTTTCTAAAAATCACTTATAAAATTTTTCAAACTATGAAAATTTTAAATTAATTCAAACACAAATTTCTAAGTTAAAGATTAATCAACCAAATTTGCAATTAAAGTAAAAGTCATAATTTTTTAATCATGAAATTCACATACAATAAAAATGATCTTAACAATGCTTAAGATCAAGGCACAAATATGATAATAAACTTATAACAATTTGAGTTTACCAATCCTTTTCCCAAGGATCGGAAGGCTATCACTTGTCTCTCCCTAGACCAAGCCCAAGCTTATCCTCTAGATCTTCCCAAGATCTAGACGTAGCACACAAGGCCCTGATTTCCTACCAAGCCACGCAAGGACTTGGACGCTCCGCACAAGGAAGCGATTTTCCCCTAAGCCACGCAAGGACTTAGACGTCACGCACAAGGAGACGATTTCCCTACCAATACAAAGTGAAATGTATATAAATGAAAATACAAAATGAAATGAAGAACTCCCTAGAAATTCAGATCTCCGAAAGGAAGGTTGAAGCCTCGAGATGATCGTTGATGTAGAAGCGCATCCGATCTCGTCTTCAATCTCAAACCTTCTAAGCACAAATGGGAGTTGATGAGGTTCTGGAGCTCTCTAGTTCGTATGCACTCAGGAAAGGACTTAGAATTCTCAATGGCTTGGAATGCACGAACAAAACGAACCAATTTATAAAAGATAGATAACGCCACCCATTAGCTAGGTATCGCCAAAATCCGATATCTCCAGAGGTGCCACGTGTCCCATGTATTCGGCATTTTTGAGGAGAGTGGCGATCACGATTGAGTCGTTGTTGATACGTGGGCTGTCGGATATCCGATAGCACTATCGAAAATCCGTTAGCTTGCGTAACTGCTGCACGTCATAGAGTTACGGGAAGATCGTGCACTGTCGGATATCTGTTACTATTGTCGGAAATCCGATAGCTCTAAAGCGTTGAGTAGAGATCGGAGAACGGAAGAAATCGTGCGCTATCAGAAATCTGGTACTGTTGTCGAAAATCCGATAGCTCCTGTTGGGTATATTGTCTTCAATATAACCTTGATTTGAAGAGGCATCACTCCTAATGCTAAGGACATATTGTATTTAACAAAGCTACACTTGGTTAGAATATACAGGCACAGGTAACTCAAAAGGAAGGGACAAACATGGCCTTAGACAAGAAGGAATCATCCACAAGGAGATGAAGATCTGTCTCAGCATAACCGCTAAGACGATGGGTCACAACCGCTGAGACGAGGAGCCGTCTCAGCGGTTCCACTGAGAAGAAGACTGGAACAACCGCTGAGAAGGGGACTGGAGCTGCCGCTGAGACTGAAAGCTATCTCAGCCCAACCGCTGAGACTTGATGCTGTCTCAGCCCAACTGCTGAGACAGATCCAAATGTTTTGACGGGATCTACTTTCGGCGCAAAAGACTTCTGAGAGGGAAAAGCAAGTCCAATCAGCCCCATACCATGTCAGGAGGATCGATATAGCCGTTGAAGCCTTCTAGAGGTATAAAAGGAGATGCTAGGGCACAACAACAAGCACTGTTCTATTGAAGCTTTTACTACACGCTGCAATCGAGCATTCGCGATTCAGCTAGGTGAAGTCATTCTCTGCTGCTGAAGTTAATCTTCAAAGTGAGATTAGATAGCTCTTCTTGTACCAACTCAGGAAGGCCAAGTTGATCTTTTGCTTGGCTGAAGGAGAAGATCAAAATGATACAAATCTGAAGCTGCTGTTTTCAGATCTGAAGAAAGGATTCAGAAGACCTAAGAGTAATCCTTTTGTCCTCTGTGTTCAACTCAAACTCTATTATATCTTTGTAAGGCATTGTTGCCTGAGAAAAAGGCTGTTGAGCCTGTGTGTAAAGCTGTGTTGACAGCTTGAGTGGTAGGACCTCTTGATAGGTCTGAGGTAGGAAATTTGTGGGATTTCTGAGTGGTAGGAGTTCATAACTCTGAGTTGTAGGGCTGCTGTTGAGCCTGAGGTGTAGGGCTGTTGAGCCTGAGGTGTAGGGCTGTTGTGCCTGAGGCGTAGGGCTGTTGAGCCTGAGTGTAGGGCTACTGTGCCTGAGGTGTAGGGCTGCTGAGCCTGAGTGTAGGGCTGTTGTGCCTGAGGTAGGATCACTCTTGATCTGAGAAGTTCTGAGGAACTTGTTGTGTAAGCTCAAGAAGCTGAGATTGAAGTTTGGAGGAGTTGGCCCTGTCTAACACTCTATTAGAAGGGTGAAGGGGGAAAGTGGACTACCCATAGACACACTGTCTTTGGGGAACTACTATAAATTAGTGTGTGCTTTCTGTGTTTGATATTTTTCCTGAACTAAACCAGAAAACTAATAGTCTACGTTAAAGAAATTCAAAAGAGACCTATTCACCCCCCCCCCCCCCCCCCCCTCTAGGTGAATTAGTCAGCATACTTATAACCTTACAAGTGGTATCAAAGCGAGGTTGGTCAAGAAGGACTTAACAGTCTGACTGGATCCCAAATAGATATTACTGACACTAAATTAAATGGCCTCTAGTGGAATGAAGAAGGAGTTAGGATCAATGAAGTTGCCCATGTGCTCAAAGGAAAACATTGGCATATGGAAGCAAAGGGTGAGGCTGTTCATGGAAGCCTCAGACCCAAGGATCTTCATAACAGTGAAAAATGGTCCTTACACATTTGAGAAAGTCTCAACTATTGACCCCACCAGGAAAGTTGTGAAGGTATTCTCAGAACTGACCAATGATGAAATTGCCCTATACACCATGGATAAAAGGGCTCAGAACATTATTGTCAATACTGTTGATGACTCCACATTTCAGAACCAGGTACACTGCAAAACTGCCAAGGAAATGTGGGACACACTGATTGTATATATGGAGGGAACAGCTGAAGTAAGGGATGATAGAAAGTCACTCCTTAATCAGGAGTATGAAGCCTTCATACAGCACAGTGGGGAAGCATCTCCATATGCTATGAGAGGTTCTTCAGAACTGTCAATGAGCTGAGAACCTATGAGAGAGCATTCACAAACTATGAGCTGAATGATAAGTTCCTTAGATCTCTAACAAGGGACTGCGACACAAAAATATGTGCAATCAGGGAAGTGGCCAGGCTTGGTGAGACACCCACTCACACACTGTTTGGAAAGCTACTCTCCTATGAGATGCAGCTATCTGCTAGAAAGGAAGAGGACACCTTAACCAGGACACAGGCCAAGGAAAATTCTGTTGCTCTCAAAGCTGATAGCTCCAAGAGAAACAAGAGCAGGATGGCATCTTCTCCAAGGAGATGTGCTAAACCTGAAGTCAGCACCTCTAACAGCTCTTCCTCTGATGAAGAGTTTGCTGCCTTTTCAAGGCAGTTCAAGAAGATGATGAAGAGAAAGCAATGGGAGAACATGCCCTCCTCATCATCACACTACAAGAAAGATAATAAGAGGTCTGAAAGACATCACCCAAAGGGTAACAGAAAAGAAAGTGGTGATAAGAAGCATCTTCACCATAAGTATAGGAAGGGAGAAAGATCCCTCCTAGCAAAGAAAGGAAGAAGCTGGAGTGAATCTGATTCCTCAACATCAGATTCAAATAATGAAGAAGAGGCCCTTATTGGGCTGTTTGCTGCTATGGAAGATGAGGACCTCCCTGTAGCAAAGGTGGGCATCAGGGCCCCTCTTTCTCACCCTGAGAGTGACAATGAGGTGGATGAAGAAGAAGAGGAAGAACTCACCGGTGTCATGGCCATATCTGAAGGATCATCAAGCAAAGCATTTGATAATGATGAGGTACCTACTCTACATTTTGCTCTTTCAAATTCTGAATATAGTACAAGCCCAGATTGTGATGCATCCTCAAGGACTAGAACTGAGGATGGATCTGAATCTGAGATAAATGTTGGTCATTCAGTTGAGAGGTATGATGCTCTTCTTGATGTCCTTGACAAAAAGAAAAATCTTGTTAAAGAACAAACTGATGAGCTCAAAGAGATAAGATCACATAAGGCTGAGATACAAAGCAAGATGGACATTCTTCATCAAGATGGACAAAAGTCCATAGAGCTCCAGAAGGTAATTGACAACCTTCTTGATGAGAAACAAAAGATGTGGGTGTACATTAGGAAGCTTCACAGTCAACTTCTCATAGAACAAAGTATAGTAGCCCAATTCAATAAACCCAAATCGGGGCTACCCATCATTAGGACCCTCACCTCTCAATCTAGTAAGAATGGATTATGTAACAATAATGTGGCAGCTAGGACTGGGAACAATAGAAAAGGGAAAGCTCTAGCCAGGATGCAAAGCACCTTCCAAAAGGTGTGGCTACCCTCAAATGGGTATGACCAGAATAGCATATGTGGGCAATTGAAGATTGCCAAGGTTCCATGCAAGGAGAACACTCAAGCAGTGGAAGAAGGAGATTTGAGTTGAGTACTCTGAAAGTACCCCATGAGGAAATACTGATGGATCAATCTGAACCATTTGTATTTGGTGCCTTAGCACCCTCACTCAAGGGAATTGAGGCCAGCTCTTCCAAGGCTGCACCAGCTGTGAAAAAGGCAGGCTGCTGTCATGGGGTTGACCAACATCAGAATGTTTCTGAGGCCACCAATAGCATGAAAGCTGAAAGGCTGAAACTTGTCAGTAGTTTGAGGAAACACTCTCATGCAACTCAACCCCAACCAGCTGTCACACCTCCTTCAGCTATATATTCAAAGAAGAAGGATGCCACCTACTTTGAACCAAGGCAGACCACTGCCCCTTTTACAAGGGATCAGAAAAGGAGATATAATATCCATGAGTGATGGTGTTGTGGTAAGGTGGGACACTTTGCCATAGACTGTTGGCACAACTCTAATGTGTCATATGCAAAGATGAACCATCCTACAAAGAGGGCAGTTCATGTAAGGTCATTCTATGACTCTAACAAGTACCTAGGACCCAAAGCTATTTGGGCTCCTAAGGATCACTAAAATCCCTCTTGCAAGATAGTTCAAGTACCAGCCTGAACCAAATTGGTACTTGGACAGTGGGAGATAAAAGCACAAAATAGGAAGAAGGCTGATCTCATAGAGCAGCAAAAAGTAGACCAGTGTGGTTATCTGCACAGCTGATTCAGGATAAATAGCAGCTGGGAGCTGCTGTGCACAGGTGTTGTAAATTCAACATTATCTAGTGCTAAATATGAGTTGTTTTAACCTATGTAACTTCATGTTAACCATCTTGAGATTTCAGTTCTTCAACTCACTACATATAATAGTGTGACAATTAAAAACTAAAATGCTGGTATACAAATAAAAAAAATGCACTTCCTAGATGTGCTTTAACGACAAAAGTATCGTCAGAACAGCGCTTAAATATTTGAAATATTGTTAAGCTCCACAAATCAGGGGCGCTCGACACGGTAGTCATCGAATCCTCGATAAATGCAAAAGGGTGCGCGCCTCTTCACCTTCTCCCACTATAAATATAGTGAATGCCTAGGATGGAAATTTGCCCTGTGACTTTCCGTTAGCAAACCACCTCTTCGTCTCCAACCCTTCATCTCCCAGGAAAAATGTCCCCTGAAAAAGGAACCGGTGAAATGCCCCCCATTGTGACGCTCACCTCTCTGTGGGAGCGAATAGAAACTCTCATTGAAAAGGCTGTAAACAAGATGAAGGATGAAGTGAAGGATGACATCTCTCAACTTACAGCTCTACATGCGTAGTCCACAACTTTCATCCTGAACAGAATCACTACCCTGGAGCAATCCCTAGACACTCATCTCCAGGTAATAAGAAATGTCACAGATGTCGGAGATCAGGAAATTCTGGAGCAAATATCTGAACTGCAGGCGTTAGTAACAGAAGTAATCCAAGATGGGGAAAGAAGAATTGGAGAAGAAATCTGGGAAGAGATCAAGGGAAGCATAGCTGCTTGCTCGCATCAAGCGAAATGGGTAAGCAATCAGGTAAGGCAAGCGCTTCAAGTAACCCCCTCTGAATACATACCCACTGAACCCTCCTCCACCTCCGACTCTGAAACCGAATCGGATGAATCAGCAACAACTAGAAAGAAAAGGAAAGCGTTTTGCGAAGAGTACAAGAAGAAAAGAGTAAATGAGGTTCAATAGGACCCAGATTCTAGCCAATGGAGTCCTCGCTCAACCGAAATAATCACTGAATCTTGGATAGCTTTTGGACACGGTCAGAAAGACCATGAGAGAGCATACTCATCTATCGAATGGAATCGTCACGTGAAAGATATGGAAGAAAGAGCAAGACACAAGATGGCCTTTCCTCACGGTCCACCTCCTCCACCAAAGAAAATTCTGAAGCCACTAAACTTCTATGGGCGAAAGAGGAAGAAGGGAGCAAAGGAAGCTAGCTCCAGCAAAGACACCCCGCTTATCTTCGATTGAAAGGAATTTATTTTTTTTTTGCTGTTTTGAATTATGCTAAGCAATTTGTCCAGTCATATGACAGATCCTACATACAAACAATTCTAGTATAAGAACTTTTATACATGAATGCGTAAAAGGCATATGCCTGTGCTATTAATATATGCAATTACTGCCATATTCTGTTTTTAACTGCTGATAACGTGTCCTGCACCTTGTGTGCTTAGCTTGAAAAATGCAACACAAGCTAGAATTCAGTTGCAGGTTATGCAGGATGCAGGAAAGAAGAAAGAAAGGGGGAGCATAGGCCAACCCATGAAGACAGTAGTGGGTAGGCTTATGAGGTGGAGCAACAAATGGAATCTTCCCCCCCAAATCTGTCAAGTGTACTTAATGACTCCAAACAGAACTCCCCACAAAAGGATGCTCTGAGTAAGGGGGAGCATAGCTCTCACTTTAGAAATAATGATGGGTGTGCCAGTGAGGGGAGCACAGCCTAAAAGCTGAAAGAGTTCCCAGATCTGAACCTGAAATAAAGGAAACCCTTCCAAGGGTTAATCTTAGAACAACAGACTTGACATTTTGGCTTGGATTAAATGAACAACTACTAGTTGAATTTTCTGTTATATATCTTCACTAAACAGTTGAAGTGAAATGACATTTCATATTCTGATCATAATATCGTGTTTGTTATTATTGATATGTACTTTTTATCTCTAGTATTCAGTAGATTAAATGGAGTGTTCAGATTGCAATGGCTCAGCTATTACAAGAAATAGCTCTCCAATTAAGGGAGAGTAAATTCCTTACTTAGTTGAGGGGTAGCTAGCACATGCTAAGAGTGTACAGGTTAGCCTATAGATTGATCCAAAGGGATCTATAAATGTTATCCCTCTATACATAGCAAGTTAAGGGGGTGATAGTAAGTTAAGGTTGAACAAGGCAGAAAGGGGGAGATAGGTCCAGTACCAATGCTGGAGAAAGGGAAGAAAGAGCTAATGCTTATGCTTATGCTAATGCTTATGCTTATGCTTATGCTAATGCTTATACTTATGCTTATGCTGATGCTTATGCTTATGCTTAGAGTGTTAGGTCCTATGCTTCACAGATCACTTTCTATAAGATCATTTTTTTTTCTGTGATAAGATTTTTATTGTTAATGGACCTTAGCATTGGGGATGTTCTGCCTTCTTCAAATAGGGGGAGATTGTTGGGTATATTGTCTTCAATATAACCTTGATTTGAAGAGGCATCACTCCTAATGCTAAGGACATATTGTATTTAACAAAGCTACACTTGTTTAGAATATACAGGCACAGGTAACTCAAAAGGAAGGGCCAAACATGGCCTTAGACAAGAAGGAATCATCCACAAGGAGATGAAGATCTATCTCAGCATAACCGCTGAGACGATGGGTCACAACTGCTGAGACGAGGAGCCATCTCAGCGGGTCCACTGAGAAGAAGACTGGAACAACCGCTGAGAAGGGGACTGGAGCAGCCGCTGAGACTGAAAGCTATCTCAGCCCAACCGCTGAGACTGGATGCTGTCTCATCCCAACCACTGAGACAGATCCAAATGTTTTGACGGGATCTACTTTCGGCGCAAAAGACTTCTAAGAGGGAAAAGAAAGTCCAATCAGCCCCATACCGTGTCAGGAGGATCGATATAGCCGTTGAAGCCTTCTGGAGGTATAAAAGGAGATGCTAGGGCACAACAACAAGAACTGTTCTATTGAAGCTTTTACTACACGCCGCAATCGAGCATTCGCGATTCAGCCAGTTGAAGTCATTCTCTGCTGCTAAAGTTAATCTTCAAAGGGAGATTAGATAGCTCTTCCTGTACCAACTCAGGAAGGGCAAGTTGATCTTTTGCTTGGCTGAAGGAGAAGATCAAATTGATACAAATCTGAAGC
This sequence comes from Dactylorhiza incarnata, assembly GCA_033032865.1. NCBI lineage: Eukaryota > Viridiplantae > Streptophyta > Magnoliopsida > Asparagales > Orchidaceae > Dactylorhiza > Dactylorhiza incarnata. The sequence continues at coordinate 3,102,281 of JAWHQI010000037.1, read as the reverse complement.
TGCTGTTTTCAGATCTGAAGAAAGGATTCAGAAGACCTAAGAGTAATCCATTTGTCCTCTGTGTTCAACTCAAACTTTATTATATCTTTGTAAGGCATTGTTGCCTGAGAAAAAGGCTGTTGAGCCTGTGTGTAAAGCTGTGTTGACAGCTTGAGTGGTAGGACCTCTTGATAGGTCTGAGGTAGGAAATCTGTGGGATTTCTGAGTGGTAGGAGTTCATAACTCTGAGTTGTAGGGCTGCTGTTGAGCCTGAGGTGAAGGGTTGTTGAGCCTGAGGTGTAGGGATGCTGTGCCTGAGGTGTAGGGCTGTTGAGCCTGTGTGTAGGGTTATTGTGCCTGAGGTGTAGGGCTACTGAGCCTGAGTGTAGGGCTGCTGTGCCTGAGGTAGGATCACTCTTGATCTGAGAAGTTCTGAGGAACTTGTGGTGTAAGCTCAAGAAGCTGAGATTGAAGTTTGGAGAAGTTGGCCCTGTCTAACACTCTGTTAGAAGGGTGAAGGGGGAAAGTGGACTACCCATAGACACACTGTCTTTGGGGAACCACTATAAATTAGTGTGAGCTTTCTGTGTTTGATATTTTCCTGAACTAAACAAGAAAACTAATAGTCTGCGTTAAAGAAATTCAAAAGAGACCTATTCACCCCCCCCCCCCCCCCCCCCCACTCTAGGTGATTTAGTCAGCATACTTATAACCTTACAGCTCCAATTTCTGGGAAATCGGTATTTTGCTCCAATTGCAAACATGTTATTCTTGCACCTATTATCTGCACACCATTAATCAAAAATAGGATCAAATACATTCGGGATTTGTTATTCTCAAATCGGACGAGTGCGGAACGCATGCTCCAACAATCTCCCCCTTTTGATAATAACAAATCCTTATAAAAAGAAATCAAAGAAATCTTATAGAGATATTGAGAAGTATATCATGTGTCTACAAGTGTGAACATATGATCTCCATGAACTCACCCTTAATATGATCTCCCCCGTAATATTAGCTCCTTCTAAAAATATTCTCCCCCGACATATAAACTCCCCCTTCATGTATGCTCCGTGTATTAATTAAGTATTTTAAGTGATTTAAGTGATTTCTTATTATCTTCTCCCCCTTTGATATTATCAAAAGTAATGAATAGAGACGAGGAAGGAGTATCATAGAGATATGGAAGAAAAATAAGAAAGAATATAGGGAAAGTTGGAGTACACTAGCAGAAGCTTTGTAAGTGATATGATATCGAGATAGGAAACCTTAGAGATGAGGCCAAGCATTCCTGTTATCTGTTATCAATATGCATAAAGCAAAATACTTAACCATTATGAGATTCAAGGTCAATTATCAGAGAAAGACACATTAGCAGATTGAATAATGAATCGTTTCGGTCCAATTCTCATAAGAAGAAATTTTATAAATAACAATGAAGTGTAGTAGTGATACTTTGAGAAAGAATACACATGAATATATTTAAATTATACATGATCATCGAATTGTTAAACATAACATAAATATACATAAAGCCAAACTTATGAACTTATAGAAACTTTGCAAGTATATAAAAGGACCATTTTGTTTTTGCATAACAAGACACTTTACAATTCTTTCCAAGGTGCTTAACCTCACAATGCTCATTAATACTTATCAGGAGGCTAAGTAGTGCTTGGTGGAGGATCCTTTTCAATTTTTTTAATTTATTTCTTTCAAAAATTTTGGCAAAATATATGTTTTGCATATGATTTTTTTGTGAATATTTATGTATGTAAAGGATCTATGAATTCACTTGCATGCAAAAAACGGTATAATTTGAATAAGTGCAAAGTAGCAAAGTTGAAGGTAGCATTTATGAAATGTATTTTGTTATGTTCGAGCAATCATGATGTATGTATAAAATAAATTTTATTAACATGTAATTGCAAAGTAAGTGTTTGTGATTGCTCATTGTCATAGATAAAAGATTTCCCATACTTAGAGGCATGCGAAAACAATTCTTAATTCCTATATGAAAGTGTCATTACAATGATAACTTAAGATTGAACATCATAATCATGTGTTAAGCTATTTGTACGAAAGATAACACATGAAGAATCATTTATGCAAGATTATAAAATTCTTATATGAACATTTAGAGAAACAGGGAATGAAAATAGCTAGAGAAGAATAGAAGTCAATTTTTGGGAGCTGTCGGATTTCCGACAGCTAGATGTCGCCATCCGAGACCTCTAAAAAGATAAAAGGAATCGTTTCGTCTTTCCACCAACGCCTCACTTCACTTTTATGAATTTTTCCGAGATTTAGAGCTCCAGGTCGCCGAAAAACTCTAGATCTAAGGTGAGGAACATTGATTTTTCAAGTTTTGTTTAAAAGTTTTCAAATTTTTTGTGATTTTGATATTCCTCTTGGTTTTCATTGTGTTTTTGTGAAGAAAAAAAATGTAGATCTAGACATTTTAGATCTTGGTTTTCATGGAGTTTTTGTGAAGAAAAAAAATGTAGATCTTGATTTTGATATTCCTCTTTGTTTTCATTGAGTTTTTGTGAAGAATCGTTTTAGGAGATCTAGACATTTTAGATCTTGGTGTTCAAAAGAGGGTTTAGATCTTGTGATTGTGATATAGAGAATAAAAAAACTAGAACTTTGAATTTTGTTTTTATAGGAAGAAGATGATGAATAGTGTTTTCACCAAAGTTTTGATTTGTCAAAATTATATAGATTAAAAAAAAACGACGTCTGTTTATGAAGAAAAAATATGTGAATTTGTGATAGTAAGAATATTTGGGAGATGAATTTTCAGAAGAATGATTTTTAGCTATCGGATATCTGACAGAAGCGTATTGGATATCCGACAGTTCCAGTTTCTAAACATTTCTTATTTCTTATACAGAAATGGCATCCAGTTGGAGATCCCGAAGGAGTGATTCTGGAGATGCTCATTATTCCTATCAAAGTTATCTGGGCATAGAGAAAGCCCAAATTGGAATTTCAAAATTTGTGGAATTTGATCTCCCACGTCATGAACGTGTGTATTTTATGCTTGCCGAGGCAGGTATAATTTCTGTCATTATCCAAGACTTGTTCTCCTCATTTTTAGTACGAGAGTTTTATAATCATTTTGAGGACCCTACGTACACTGATTTGAATGGAGGAGTTAGATCGAAAATCCAAGGCCAATATGTGGAGATCACTCCCTTTGATTTAAGGAGTGAATTTGGAATAGAGGAAAGTAGTAATGTTTTGGTCATAGTTAAGAACTATAGACTAGAGAGAGATTGGACCTTAGTGAACATGTCTTTGCATGGAAATTCTTCAAAGAACCTTATAACCACTATGACGACATTGTTAGATGATGCTCGTCTTGCTCAAGACATACTAAGGCACACGATTATGTTGAAATCCGGTGATACTCATTGTATTACGGCTCAACTTAGTCGTGTGACTTATTTTATAGTGGAGAAAGAATTATTTGATGTGGCCGATCTTCTTTTGTCTATGATTCGCTATACATTTTGCCTCAAAAATCCTGAGTGGAAAAAGGCACATTCCCTCCCTTTAGGTGCGATTATCTAGCATATTTTATGCAAGAAATACACATGGATAGATCAAGACTTTTATGTTGGAGATTGTGTCCCGGATATATATCAAACTGCGGGTATAAAGACTAAGAAAAATCAACGGAAGCCGCCTACTACGGAGATGAGAGAGCCTCCTATTTCACGTGGAGGGTCTATGCGGGAGGCACTCGACTCTTTTCAAACAAAGTTGGATAGGCACATTGATGATTTTCAAGAGCATATAAGGTATTTTGAGGAACACAAAGTGGAGGTGAAGAAGGATCGGACACGGATGCAGAAGTTCATGAAGTTCCTTGTTAAGGGACTAAAATTAAAACCTACGCCTGCTGAAGCCGCTGAATGGCAAGTGCCTACGGAGGAGGAGCCACGTCGCCAATCAGTTAGTCAGGCTCGACGTAGGAAGGTAGTGGTAAGGAGACCAGTTTATGATCTTCCAGAAAGCAGTGGAGCAGGCAGTCGAAATGAGGAGGATTCAGATTGACATGAATTCTGGGAGTTAACACCATCCGATATCCTACTATCGCTATCTGATAGCTTCCCAGCCCAGATCTCTCCTTAATTTTGTGAACTTCTTTTATGAGACATTTTAAGTACTCTTTTGTTAAAGTTCTGTAATAATTTTTAATATTTGGACATGATTTATGTTGGTGAAGGTCTATATTTTGATCGTTAAAGATTTAGTTTTTTTTTTTAAATGTATAGCTATTGTGATGTTTTAAATTTTATAGGTTATAAATAGTGATATAATCATTGTGAAATGTCTAGGATTCCTAATTCTAGCCTAAGCATAGAAAAACGGGAATCCGGTAACGGTTTAGTGAATATATCCACTAGTTGATTATCCGTGCCTATAAATGAAATTTTAATGTGGTTATTTTTAATATGATCTCTAATAAAATGATGTCTCACATCAATGTGTTTAGACCTTGAATAATGGACCGGGTTGTATGTTAAATCAATTGCACTTTTATTATCACACCATAATTCAATAGTTTGTTGTTTAATATTAAAATCTTCTAATGTTTGTTTCATCCAAAGAGCTTGTGCACAACAACTACCAAGTGCGATATATTCGGCCTCGTTGGTTGAGAGGGCAACAGAATTCTGTTTCCTACTCGACCAAGAGATAAGTGAAGGGCCTAAAAAATGACAAGTGCCACTAGTGCTTTTCCTATCTAGTGAACAACCGGCATAATCAGAATCAGAATAACCAAATAAAGTAAAATCATCACTGTGTGGATACCACAAACCAAGTTTAGATGTGCCAATTAAATATCTAAAGATTCTTTTAACCGCTTTTAAATGAGATTCTTTGGGATTAGCTTGAAATCTAGCACATAAACAAACTGAAAACTTAATATCTGGTCTAGATGCAGTCAAATATAAAAGTGAACCTATCATGCCTCTATATAAAGTTTGATCTATAGATATTCCATTTTCATCTTTTCCTAATTTTAAAGAGACACTCATAGGAGTACTAGCTTGTTTAAGATTTTCAAATCCAAATCTTTTCAAAACATCATGTATATATTTTGATTGGTTTATAAAAATTCCATCATGTTTTTGAATAATTTGAAATCCTAAGAAATATTTTAGTTCTCCTACCATGCTCATCTCAAATTCACTTTCCATCATTTTAACAAAATAATTACATAACTCTTCATTAGTGGCTCCAAAAATAATATCGTCAACATAAATTTGTAAAACAATTAAATCATCATCAACTTGCTTAATGAAGAGTGTACAATCAACACCACCCATTTTAAAACCATTTTGTAATAAATATAAGGTCAATCTATCATACCATGCTCGTGGTGCTTGTTTTAAACCATACAAAGCTTTTAGTAATCTATACACGCGATTAGGAAATTTTTCATTTATAAAGCCAGGGGGTTGTTCAACATAAACTTCTTCTTTAATCAACCCGTTTAAAAATGCAGTTTTAATATCCATTTGCAATAATTTAAATCTTTTATGACTAGCAAATGCAACAAAAATTCTAACTGCTTCCAATCGTGCAACGGGTGCAAAAGTTTCATCAAAATCTACCCCTTCAATTTGATTGTATCCTTTCGCTACAAGCCTAGCTTTGTTTCTAGTGATCCTAGAGTCAGTATCTAATTTATTTTTAAAAACCCATTTGACTCCTACCACAGGATGAAAACTAGGTCTATCTACAAGAATCCAAACTTTATTTCTTTCAAATTTGTTAAGTATTTCATTCATAGCTAGAAACCAAGATTCATCATTTAAAGCGGTGGCAACATCTTTTGGTTCTATATTTGAGACAAAACATAAATTTGAAAAACTTTCATGTAAACTAGAACGTGTACGTACCCCACTTAATGGTTCTCCAATAACAAATTCTCACCTTAGCTCGGTTGGAGGTACATATCCTTGTTCTTCTTCTTTTTCTTCACCATCTTTTTCGTCTTCTTTCTCTACTTTTTCTTCATCATCATCATCATTTTTCTTCAGATTTTGTTCCACATCTTCTTCATTTATCTCATTACCTACAACTTTAGTATTTTCTACACAAGAAATGTTTTCATCAAATTTTACAAGAATAGTTTCTTCAACCACTTTAGTACGTTTATTATAAACTCTATAGGCCTTGCTAGTTGAAAAATAACCAATGAAAATTCCTTCATCACATTTTTCATCAAATTTACCTAAGTTATCTTTTGTATTCAAAATAAAGCATTTACAACCAAAAACTTTAAAGTAAGATACATATGGTTTTCTTTGAAAATAAATTTCATAAGGAGTTAATTGTAATGTAGGACGAATCATGACACGATTAATAATATAGCATGCATTACTAACCGCTTCGGCCCAAAAATATTTTGGCAATTTAAATTCACAAAGCATAGTACGTCCTAATTCTTGAAGTGTTCTATTTTTCCTCTCCACTACACCATTTTGTTGTGGTGTGCGAGGAGCGGAAAATTCGTGTTTTATCCCAAATTCATTACAATATGAAATAAATTTTTCATTATCAAACTCTCCTCCATGATCTGATCTAATGCATTTTACTTTTAAATCAAGCTCATTTTGAATACGTGAAATCAGTTTTACAAATTCATCAAAAGCATCTGATTTTGAATTTAAAAATGATGTCCAACAAAATCTAGAATAATCATCAATAATAACAAACGTATATTTTCTACCTCCTAGACTTTGTGTAGTAATTGGACCAAACAAGTCCATATGTAATAATTGTAGAGGTCTAGTAGTAGAAATAACATTTTTGCTTTTAAAAGATGATTTTGTAAACTTTCCTTTTTGGCATGGTGAACATAATGAAGAAAGCTTTCCATTCAAATTTGGTAAATCTTTTATTATTTTATTTTTGGAAATCTTTACTATGCGTTTAGCACTAGAATGTCCTAGTCTCCTATGCCATAATTCAAGTTCATCATTCTTTGAAATAAAACATTTAAGTGTAGAATGAGATAAATCATGAAAAGTGATTGTATAGACATTGTTTATTCTTGGTGCAGTAAGTACAATTTAATTTGTTTTGGAATCAATAATTTTGCAAAGGTTTGAGCTAGAGTCAAATAAAACATTTAGATTTTTAACACATAGTTGACTAATAGAGATTAGATTATGTTTCAAACCTTTAACATATAAAACATTTGAAATTTTAAACTCTTAGTTACCTACTACTCCAATGCCTTTGACTTTACCCTTGCCATTATCTCCAAAGGTCACTGTTCCACCTTTCTTCATCTTCAGGCTAAGCAACTTTGATTTATCGCCTGTCATGTGTTTTGAACATCCAGAGTCCAAATACCACACGTCTTCCTTGTTCCTAGCCTGCACGGACATCTAAAAAGATGATGAGAGTAAAGATCTGGTTACCCAAGTGGTCCCTCCCATGGTATAGGTGGACGCCTTAGGTACCCAGATTTGTTTAATGTGAACTTTTCCTTTCTTCCAACATGAATCCAAGATGTGACCAAATCGATGACATTTGGCACATGCAATGAATAGTGAGGAACCATTCTTTAATGGTTTCTCTAGACTCTTGCTGGAGGAAACATCTTTATGTGTGGACTTAGAAAAATTTTTATTTTGAAAAAGAGGTTTTCTGAACCTAGAGCTGTCGCTGGCGACAGCAGCTGTCAGAATTTTCTGATAGCTTCTAGAGCTTCCAGAAACGTATCCTAGTCCAAATTTTGCTGACCCATGGCATTGGTTGCCTAAAATCATATCCAGAGAATTTTTTCCCAACACCAAATTTTCCAATTACCATGTTCAATTCATTTACTTTGGACTTTAAAATTGAATTTTCTTTTACTATCACGCCACATCGATTTGCAACATTTCTCTTGTAATTCTCTAATTGAGAATGAGAAGTTTTGACAACCTTTTCTAAGTCCTTTTTCTAGTTCCAATTTCCTACTAGACCCCTCGACGACATGGTCCCGCCGATCGACAGGATGGTCCATCGATCGACGGGATGGTCGGTCGATTTTGACATAGGCACACCAAATTTCCTCTTTTAAGCCTAAAAGTTACCATGGTTGACTTGCCTCCACTAGTGGACCACATGTGATTTCTCTCAACTCAATGTGACCTAAGGTCACTACCTATCTCAAACCCACCTCACTCACCACTTGTCCTACCCTAATTAAAGTCAAGGGGTCTAGTAGGAAATTGGATTTAGGTTCCTGTTTTCAAGTTCTTTTATCCTTGTCGAAGAGTGATCACACTCTTGACAAATTACCTTCTCGTTCCCAATAGATTTCAACTCATTTGATAACTTTTTATTTACTTTCAAAAGATCTTTATTTTCAAATTTTAAAAAATCGATTTCCTTTAGGCTTTTATCCAAAAATTTGTAAGTTTTCATAAATTCAGAATATAAATCATCATAAGATGGAGGAGTTACCTCAGTGTCGCTTTGGACACTGCTATCGTCGTCAGATGACGCATTTTCTTTCCCCATCAAGCATACATTTTCTTCTTCTTTATCTTCATCGCTTGCTTCACTTGAGCCTTCAGAAGTTGTGTCATCCCAAGTCTCCGCCTTCAGAACCTTCTTTTTGAACTTCTTATCGTGCCTCTTCTCTTTCTGCTCTCTCAGATATTTTGGGCACTTGCTTCTTATATGTCCAATCTTTTTGCAATGATAGCATTCCGGTAGCGGACGTTCTTCTTCATCATCCATTTTTCCTTTGCCTTTGTTGTAGGAAAAATCCTTCTTTTTGAAAATTTTTCTAAATGAGTTTCTCCTCTCAGGATTTCTCATAAACTTCTTAAAGTTTCTCACAAACAGTCCTTCTTCATCTTCCTCACTTTCTTCAGTCTCACTTTCAATTTCCTTTTTAGATTTCAACGCCAAGCTCTTCTTTTTGGGCTCCAAATTGTACTCTTGGCTTTGAATCTTCAACTCCACTTCATGGGTTTTTAGATTCCCAATGAGGCTCTCCAATTGTAAGGTCTTAAGATCATGTGACTCAGAAATTGTAGTCACTTTAGGATTGAACTTCGGGGGAAGTGATCTTAAGATTTTTCTTACTAAATCTCCATTTGAGAAAACCTTACCCAACACCTTTGAATCGTTCACGATTTTAGTGAATCGTGTGTACATTGTATCAATTTCTTCATCCACCTCCATTTTGAATCATTCGAATTCTGACTCCAATTGAAATAGCTTTGAATCCTTTACATGCGAAGTACCTTCATGAGTGATTTCTAAAAGATTCCAAATTTCAAATGCAGTATTACAAGCACAAACTCTATTAAATTCAGTGCGATCTAGTGCGCAAAATAAAGCATTCATGGCTTTTACATTGTTCTTACATTTTAATTTATCATTGTCATCCCACTTGTCTTTGGGTTTGTCCATAGTTACAACTCTTACAACAAATGTTGGGGAAGTATAACTCGTCTCGACCATATTCCAAACTTCTATGTCTAGAGCTATTAGAAAACACCGCATTCGGGTTTTCCAATAGTTATAGTCTGTGCCCATAAAAAGTGGTGGCCTACGAATTCCTTGCCCCTCAACGAACGCGTGATCGTTGTGCGCCATTACTCCTGGTGGTAAAACCGTTTTGGAGTAACCTGCCTCTGATACCACGTGTTGGATCTTGTGGCGCCCTTTGAGTTGGGGGGGGGGGGGGGGACGGGTGAATAAGGGCCTTTTTAAAATATGATTTTTTACTTATGAATTTTTAAAACAAATTTTGCTTTTCTAAAAATCACTTATAAAAATTTTCAAACTATGAAAATTTTAAATTAATTCAAACACAAATTTCTAAGTTAAAGATTAATCAACCAAATTTGCAATTAAAGAAAAAGTCATAATTTTTTAATCATGAAATTCACATACAATAAAAATGATCTTAACAATGCTTAAGATCAAGGCACAAATATGATAATAAACTTATAACAATTTGAGTTTACCAATCCTTCTCCCAAGGATCGGAAGGCTATCACTTGTCTCTCCCTTGACCAAGCCCATGCCTATCCTCTAGATCTTCCCAAGATCTAGATGTAGCACACAAGGCCACGATTTCTTACCAAGCCACGCAAGGACTTGGATGCTCCGCACAAGGAAGCAGTTTTCCCCTAAGCCACGTAAGGACATAGACGTCACGCACAAGGAGACGATTTCCCTACCAATACAAAGTGAAATATATATAAATGTAAATATAAAATGAAATGAAGAACTCCCTAGAAATTCAGATCTCTGAAAGGATGGTTGAAGCCTCGAGATGATCGTTGATGTAGAAGCGCGTCCGATCTCGTCTTCAATCTCAAACCTTCTAAGCACAAATGGGAGTTGATGTGGTTCTGGAGCTCTCTGGTTCGTATGCACTCAGGAAAGGACTTAGAATTCTCAATGGCTTGGAATGCACGAACAAAATGAACCAATTTATAAAAGATAGATAACACCATCCGTTAGCTAGGTATCGCCAAAATCCGATAGCTCCAGAGGTGCCACGTGTCCCATGTATTCGACATTTTTGCGAAGAGTGGCGATCGCGATTGAGTCGTTGTTGAGACATGGGCTGTCGGATATCCGATAGCACTATCGGAAATCCGTTAGCTTGCGTAACTGCTGCACGTCGTAGAGTTACGGGAAGATCGTGCACTTTTCGATATCCGTTACTGCTGTCGGAAATCCGATAGCTCTAAACCGTTGAGTAGAGATCGGAGAACGGAAGAAATCGTGCGCTATCGGAAATCCGGTACTGCTGTCGGAAATTCGATAGCTCCAATTTCTGGAAAATTGGTATTTTGCTCCAATTGCAAACATGTTATTCTTGCACCTGTTATCTGCACACCATTAATCAAAAATAGGATCAAATACATTCGGGATTTGTTATTCTCAAATCGGACGAGTGCGGAACGCATGCTCCAATAAGGTGTTCATTTATGGTGTTATTTCGTGGCTTTCATCGTGTTGTTATGAGAAGTTCGTTGGGAGTCATGTTTGGACTCACCAAGTGTTTTTTGATGAACCGTTGAGTATTATTCTGGTGTTTGGCCTTCGTTTTAAGCTTATCATTGTCGTGTTCCGACACAAAGTCTTGTATGGTGTCGGCTTGCTGAATATTCAACCTATTGATAAGTTGAATGTTGATCTAATGATTTATTGCGGAATCATGTGCCTACTGTATCTCTCATCGTCAATTGTGATTAAAACCATCTATAATCCTGTGTTAGAACAACCCTATTACTGATTTGGGCTAGGATCACTATCTGTGACTAGGACTCAAATTAACCACATTTTATAGTCTAAGGGTCAAGGTTTAAGTGTGTCGTAGTTAGATAGAACTTAGGAAAATTCCAAGTTTTTGTGTTCGACGAACATCATTCTGCATTCAACAAACTCCTTTCTGAGTTCGACGAACGTCGTGTTTCAGTTCGACAAACTTGCTCCTCTGCTCGATGAATTCAGTCCTCCAGCCAGTTCATCAGTTTTTATCTCAGTTTGACAAACTCCAGATTGAGATCGACGAACTCAGCTCTGTGTTCAACGAATAAGTAACTAAATGTTCAGTTCGACGAACTCAACTCTCAGCTTGATGAACTCAGCTTTCTGTTCGACGAATATCTTCTCCAGCTTGAGAATTTCTGATGGATCAGTTACCTATTATTCTCTGAACTCAGATCGACTAATCAGCAATGGATCTATTCAATTATTTGGACTTATTCATTATCAGATAAGTCAAGATTTGATCTTGCCTTTTATTATTCCTTTCCATTCTCTTCTTTCGAGAAAGTAGCCATTGACATATTGGAAAAAGATACTTTCATGGAAAAGGAAAAAAGAATTATAGTATTATTACTGAATCAGATTGCAGTTCCAAGAATAATCATTTCAGATTATTTTATTCCTTAATCAGAAGATTTGAATTTCAAATCAGTCAGATAAAAATAACAAGGAGATATATTAGAGAATAGAGAAGAAAAGAGATATACCAGTGGATACAATAGAAAAACAAAGAAGATATAGAAGATACTTGTAAAATACTCAGAGTGACAGAAATCTTCATCTTCTACAACAACATTTTCATTCCCTGAGAACATCAACAATCTTCTCTCAGTTTTCAGCTGCTGGTTCTTAATCTTCAAAAAGCAACAATAATCTGAGAAACTTTGTCTCTCAGATTCATCTACTATCAAGGAAGATTTTCTTCATCCAAGAGAAAGCTCCATCCATTATCTGTCAAGAAATTCTATCAGACAGGGGGAGCTTTACAACACAACAATCCACTAGTCTTCTCTAAGATCTTATTGACAGAGAAGAAATTCATAAACACCTTTTTGTTTATTTTACCTCATCTTGTACAAGGTTCTAATTCCCTTCAAAAGTTAAACCTTTGGTGGTAGGGCACCTGATCAAAAACCTGTGATTTGGTTTGAGCACCTGATCAAAAGCTCAGTGGAGATAGGGCACCTGATCAAAAACTTAGTGGATTCCTACCAAGTGTGGTAGAAGAGTAGATGTACCAAGTTTGATTGGGGAACTACTATAGATCCTTTTGTCTTCTGTGATTTTGTTTTTCTTTCTGTACTGTGCTGTGATTTTTGTTTAGCTTTTATACTCACTCCGCTACACATATATATATATCACTATTTTAATTCCGCTATAAAATAAGTTAAAAACTTTTAATACTCTATTCACCCCCCCCCCTCTCGAGTTAAGCTAAGTTCTAATACCTGACTTTCATCCTGTTTTCCTGCTTGGCACTTTTTTGTTTGGCCTATTGATTATGAAGAACCATGTTTGCTCTATTGATTATGAGAGCCAGGTATGCTCTGTTAGAGTCTGTTGGTTGTGTGAGCTAAGAGTCACCACCATAGTGCCTCTATTGGGCTGTTTGTGTATGTGGATTGGAGCCACCACCGAAGCACCCCTATTTGTTTGTTGGGTTATGAGCGTTTTGTAGCTGAAACATGGAGTGATACTGAGTCAGAGTCTTCATCCAGCTCTTCTGAAGATGAAGATGATACAAATGAAAAGGATCAATGCTTTATGGTTGTTTATGACTCATGCAATGACTCAGAACATGCATCATCATCCAGCTCTAGTGATGACGAAGATGATGCAGATGAAAGATATTTCTGCATGATGGCTATCAATGCCTGAGGAAATAATTCAGATGAATCAGAATCTGACAATGACAGTGATCAAGTAATCTCTACGTTTAATTTTAATTCAAATGATTTTAAAAATGAATTCAAAACTCTTTGTTTAGATTTAATTAAATCTGAGAAGTAAATAATTTCCCTTAGAAATAAGTTGGTTGAAATGAATCAACTGACTGAAGATAATGCCAATCTTAAGAAAGAACTGGCTGCCTCCAAAGAACATATTGTTCTCATTGAGAACAAATTATTTGAGGCTAAAAAGTTTGAAGAATCCCTCAATGGGAGAAGCATCAAACTGATGGACATCACAAGCACTGTGAATGCCAGACTCAATGAGAACTGGGCTTGGGTGCATCATCAAGTCAGCCAAATCTTCTTAAGAAAAATATTTTATCTACTCCAGTGAAGTTCATTTCTGCCAAAAGCAAAGAGGCAGTAGAAGTAGGTAAGAACATCTCAAGTAAGGATGTTAAGAATAAAGGAATTCAAAATAATTCATCGAACGACGCTCGATGAAATCACAAGAATTCGTTGAACGGAGATCGACGAATGCTGAAGACAGACTTTCAGTATAGCTATTATTCAAATGGCGCTCGACGAAATTACTTGAATTCATCAAACAACGATCGACGAACTCAGCCAAGTACGTCGAACGAAAAGTATACTGCATATCTGAAGAATTCTCATTCCCAACATACTAAGAATCCCTTTACTGAGTGGATAATTCCTCCAAGGAGTTATCATCCACAAGGTTATAAGGATCAGCCTTAGATTTCTTACATTTCTGAATTTTCTGGTAAGACAAAAAGACCCAAGGTAGTCTGGGTCAAGAACAACTAGTTTATTTTTCTGTTGTGCAGGTACAAAACTATCCACACATAAAGGAACATTGGTATTTGGATAGTGGTTGCTCTAAGCACATGACAGGAAATAAGGCCAACCTAAGCAATTACAACGTAAAGCTTGGACCCAAAGTGATTTTTGGAGACTCCAACTGTAGACAAACCAAAGGATATGGAAAAATCAAAGTTGGAGCAGCTACCTTCAAAGAGGTAGCATATGTTAAAGGTCTCAAGCATAACCTCATTATAATAAGCCAGCTATGTGATGAAGGTTATCAGGTAACTTTTAATCATTCTTTATGTCTTTTTACCAGTAATAAAAACATCAATGTGTTATCTGGTATTAGACATGGAAATATTTATTTAGTCAATTTTGACTCTGCCAATTCAGACATTTTTTATTTAATTCAATAAGTAAAACAAATGAATTATGGCATAAAAGACTAGGACATATTAACCTTAGAACTATCTTTAAGCTCTCCAAGGACAATCTGGTAAGAGGACTGCCTTCTGGTTCATACAAGAAGGAAGGACTCTGCAGGGCTTGTCAACTAGGAAAGTAGACCAAGAGTAGTTTCAAATCATTATCCATGAGTGATTCACCTAGGATTCTGTACTTACTGCATTTGACTCTTTTTGGACCCACTACAATACAGAGTCTAGGAGGGAAGCATTACACTTTAGTTATTGTAGATGACTTCTCTAGATTCACTTGGGTGTTCTTTCTTAGGAACAAGTCTGACATCTTCAATGTTCTGACAGACTTTCTCAGGTCCATCAAGATTGAGTACTCTACTCTAGTTGCATTGATCAGAAGTGATCATGGCACTGAGTTTGAATCTCTTATGATGAGAGAATTCTGTGGAAAAGAAGGGATCATGCAATGTTTCTTTGCTCCTAGAACTCCTCAACAAAATGGGGTAGCTGAAAGGAAAAAAAGAACACTACTTGAATCAGCAACTACATTGCTTGCTAATGCTCACTTGCCAATCTCTTTTTGAGCAGAGGTAGTGAACACAGCAAATTATGTGTTGAACAGGAGTCTGATACACAAACTTAAGGGTAAAACACCCTATGAATTACTTAAGAATAAAAAGCCTAAGGTTAACTATTTTAAGATTGTTGGCTGTAAATGCTATGTGCATAACAAGATAAGAAATATCTATGAAATTTTGAAGCAAAGTCTGCTGAAGGTATATTCCTTGGATACTCTCTTTCTAGTAAGGCATGTAGAATTTACCACAAATCAACTCTTAGATAGAAGATTCCATGCATGTTTCTTTTGATGAAACTAACATATTGAATGAGGAGAGGAATACCACCTCTACCAAAGATATTTTGCAGGAACCAGCTCCATGTGAAAGCTTAATGGATTGAACATACAGAATGAAGACTTTCAACTCCCATCAACTCAAACTATTGAAGACAGTGTAGAAGAAGATCATCCAGAAGATCTTGCTGATAATTCCAATCAAATTGACAATTGATCAAATACCTCAAGAGGAAACTATTGCTGAACCCACTCCAACTGTTGATCATATCACAGTTAGAGATCATCCAATATCCCAAGTTATTGGAGACATCTCAGCAGTTGTTCAAACAAGGCATCAACTAAATCAAAATCAGATGCATATTTCTTTCTTTTCACAGATTGAACCTCAATCCATAAATGATGCAGAACAAGATCCAAATTGGATTCTTACAATGCAAGAGGAACTCAATCAATTTGAAAAAAACAAGGTTTGAGATTTGGTTCCAAGACCAAAGGGCCATCCAGTTATTGGCACCAAATGGGTCTTTAGGAACAAGCTAGATGATCAAGGCTTCATAATCAGAAATAAAGCAAGATTGGTAGCCCAAGGATACTCTCAGGAAGAAGGAACTGATTATAATCAAACCTTTGCTCCTGTTGCTAGACTTGAAGCTATCAGTATATTTCTTGCCTTTGCTGCTTTCAAAAAGTTCAAAGTATATCAGATGGATGTGAATAGTGCATTCATGAATGGAGATATTAAAGGAGAAGTATATGTGGAACAACCACCAGGGTTTATCTCTCCAACTCACTCTACTTATGTCTTTAATCTTAATTAAGCTCTCTATGGTCTCAAGCAAGCTCCCAGAGCATGGTATGAGACCCTAGCTAATTTTCTTTTAGAGAACAAGTTCTGTAGAGGCAATGTTGATAAAACTTTATTTTTCAGGATACATACAAATCAAACTTTACTAGTTCAAATTTATGTAGATGATATTATTTTTAGCTCTACTGATTCAAATTTATGCAAAAGGTTCTCTGACCTAATGCAATCTGAATTTGAAATGAGTAGTATGGGTGAGTTATCTTACTTCCTTGGCCTTCAAGTGAAGCAAACTCCAAATGGCATATTCATATCATATTCCAAGTATGCTAAGGAATTAGTGAAAAGATTTGGTATGTCTGATGCTTCTACCATGAAAACACACATGCCCTCCAATGTTGTTGTAGATAATGATGAATCAGGGAAACCTGCTGATCAAAAAGTATATAGAGCAATTGTTGGGTCTTTACTTTACTTAACAGCTAGTAGACCAGACATAATGTTTGCTACATGCATTTGTGCTTGGTTCCAAGTTAACCCAAAAGAATCTCACCGTATTTTATTAAAAAGAATTAGAGATATATAAAAGGTTGTCCAAATATAGGACTTTGGTATCCAACTGCATCAGAATTTGAATTAACTGGATTTTCAGATTCTGATTATGCTGGATGCAGAGTAGATAGGAAAAGCTCTTCAGGAACTTGCCAGTTCCTTGGTGATAAGCTTGTATCTTGGTTTTGTAAGAAACAGACATCTGTGTCTACATCAACAGCTGAAGCAGAATATATTGCTGTTGGCAGTTGCTGCTCACAGATTCTGTGGATACAAAATCAACTTCTAGATTATGGTATCAACTTAAATAAGTCAATCATATTTTGTGACAATACTAGTGCAATATCTATAGCACAAAATCCAGTACTCCATAGTAGGACTAAACACATAGAAATTAAGCACCACTTTATCAAAGATAATGTGGATAAAAAAAAGTTTTGCCTACAATTTATTCCTACTGACTTAGAAAGGGATGATATTTTTACCAAACCTTTGGATGAAAAGAAGCATATCTACTTTATAAATCAGCTAGGAATGATAGATGGAGACTCAATAAAATAAAAATTAAATTTTCTACTTATCCCATCATTTCGTCAAACGGAGATCGACGAAATTTAATCATTCGTCGAACGGAGATCGACGAAGCCTATTAGATCCAGAGATCGACGAAGACAGCTCGTTCGTCGATCTGAGATCGACGAAAATTCATTTTTTGTCGAACGCAGTTTGATGAAGCCCAAGACTCTTCGACTTCTGATTTTACTAGGTTTAGCCAAACCCCGTTTCACGAAAACTTGCGCCTTCTCCGATCTCTTTCTTTATAATCAAAATTTTGATTTCATTTCTTCTTTGCTCCTACAGAAATTGCTCTTGCTTCCCTCCAGTTCCCTTGCACTTGATCTCTCTTTCTCTTGCAGGTACTCAATGGCACTCTCTCAAGCAATGATCTCGTCCATGATGTTTGATGCAGGCTTTGACATTGACATGGAATCTTTTGCTCATTCCGACCAAGTATTCCAGGACATTCTTCGACTTTTCGAAGAGCAACAGTTAAGGAAATTCATGACAACTAGAATAAAACTTCCAGTGGCAGTGTTAAAAGAATGGGTGTACACCATACAGTCAGAGAATGCAACAACAATCTCAGGATCAATTTCAGGAAACCAGGTTCTTCTTACCCCAGAGATTTTAACAGTAGTTTTTGGTTTGATGAATGGTGATGATGAATTAGATATTACTTCTGATGAATTTAACAATGATTTGGAGAAAATGGGTCACTCCAGTGGAAACCCTAATCATCTTTTAAAGAAGAATTTGTCTATTGAATACAAATTCTTGGATGATATAGTTGAAAAAGTTTTGTTGGGCAAAACTTCTGCTCATGATTATATTACCAGGCACCAATTTCTGTTGATGGTGGCGTTGGTGGAAAAGAAGCAAATCAATTGGGGATTGATTATCTTTGAATCAATAAAGAAGAAGAAAAGCAAATTATGTGTTTGATATGGAAGGATTTTAGGCATTGTGCTTCAAAAAAATGCCCAGACCTGTTGGTATCACCAAAGGTCTTTATAAATGCAAGCAAGAGGCTGACCTCAGCTCTCTTTGGCAAGTGGGAAAGGCCGATTCCCAAGATGACTCCAAGGGCAGAATCTTCTAGGACAGCTTCTGAAAGCACCAGGACTGACCCAGTCACTCCCTCACCCCTACTAGAAGTTCCTCCCGTTGAATCTTCAACTCCTCTCCACTCTCAACCTCTTCAGCACACCTCTCCTGAAGAAGTTCCTCCCTCAGATAATCCCATAGACACTCCTTCTTCTCCCTCTCCAGACAAATTTGTCTTCAGAGCTTACATCATCCTCTATCCCAGCTGATGATTCTCTTCCCCACTTTATTCCATCTCCATCTCTTGACCTCTTATCTCCTCCAAATTCTCCACCTCAATCTCTTATCCATGTGGATAATACTCCACCCCTATCAGATGCTACCAACATCATCATACCCTCATCTATTCCATCTTCTTCTATCCCAGAACCATCATCCTCTCAGCATACACTAGATTTTGTGTATGTTGATTTCTCCTAAATAGTTGACCAGATATTTAATCATATCTCTCTTAAGCTAACTGCTCTTCTTGATGAGAAACTAGCTACAGTTCTCCAAGCCATATCTAATCTTTCCTCTAAACATGCATCCTTCCCTACCTCCTCTACACCTGTCCCTTCTTCTAGGGGCGTAGATTCAGGTCTCTCTGAAACTAGGCAGGGGGAGATGCTTGATTAAGAATCTCCAGATATTGCAGGTTCACAAATGATTATTGAGTTTGAAGCACCTCCAGGATCAGATACAGTTATTGATGAAGAAGTTACAGTCATAGAATCAGTTCCAGTTATAGATTCAGTAAATAATATTTCTATTACCCCCTCAATAGATGTTATTTCTTTATTATCAATGTTCAACTCAGTTTTCAGCAGTCTGCCTAAGACTCAAATTTATTCAAAAGCTATAGTTCCATATACAGATCCAGTAGATACAGCTTTACTAAAAAAATCATCAAAAGCTTTCAAGTTTCAGTTCCAGTTCAGGCTCTAGTTAAAGTTGTAGGTTCAAAAGAAGTTGGCTTGGTGAATTCACCTCCAACATTTGTTTTTGATGATTCCCCTCTTCCAGAGGATATTGATTTGGATGATGATATTGCTCCTCAAGAACAACAAGATGTTGTTAAGGCTATTTAAGAGATTGATGATTTGTACAATGCCCCTGCTTAGTCTTCTGATAATGATAGTAATGATGATGATTTAGATGATAAATATTCAAAGAAAAGAAAGTCAATAAGCAAAGCAAAGGCTATTGTTGCACTTAAACCTCCATCTTCAACAAATGACACCCCATATTACATTTTGTATAACATAACCCTCTCCAAGGATTCTCCAGCATGGATGAGATTCTCTAGGAATGAGAACAACAGGAGAAAGAAAATTAAAAAGACAGGCTTCTATTCAGATAAGCCAGTAAAATTTAATCACCTTCCTCCTCCTCCTCCAACAGTAGGATTAGCAGGGATGACCTCTTCTTCCTCTCTGAAATCTGTCCCCAAGCATTCAAGAACATCAGAAGGAAGTCATAGAAGCTCAAGTGGATCCCATAGTTCAAGATCAGCCAGAGCTCCTCCCTCAAGATCTGCCAGATCTTCTTCCTCAGTATATAAATATCATATATCTGATGGCTCCACTCAAAAGAAAAGAAATTCTGATGATCAATCTACATATCATTCTAGTGAAATTGATGAAAGGCCTCCATCTCCAGTAAATCCAGAATCAGATAAGATAGCTCACATGGCTAGATTCAAAGAATAATTTGCTACAACTCAGATAAATAAAGCCAAAGCAGAAGGCAAAGATTTCTCTCAGTATACTACAATGTCTGATTTCAGAAGACAAAAATTTGAAAGGTACAACTCTAGACACCTCTTTAATGCTGAAGATTATCTAAGGTTGCACCCAGCTGTAGTGGTTCCTCGTGCCTCATCTCAAACCCTGCTGGGAGCAAATGACCTATATATGAGTAAAAGAGAATCTGAGAACCCAAATAGAGAAATCATCTTCAAGCCCTCCTCAAAGTGACAGAGTAAAGCTTCTATTCATTTGGTTTTGCTTATTCCTGATTATAGTGTAAATCTGTCTAAACTCAAGGTGATATATTTTCTATCTGCTGAAATGATTTAAAATTCGGTCAGATATATATATGCTCTGTGTTTGTTGTTTGTTTTATTTATTATTTGTCAAATAGTATTCTAACCCCAATAGGGGGAGATTGTTGGAACAACCCTATTACTGATTTGGGCTAGGATCACTATCTGTGACTAGGACTCAAATTAACTCCATTGTATAGTCTAAGGGTCAAGGTTTAAGTGTGTCTGAGTTAGATAGAACTTAGGAAAATTCCAAGTTTCTGTGTTCGATAAACATCATTCTTGGTTCAACGAACTCCTTTTTGAGTTCGACGAACGTCGTGTTTTAGTTCGATGAACTTGATCCTTTGCTCGACGAATTCAGTCCTCCAGCCAGTTCATTAGTTTTTATCTCAGTTCAACGAACTCCAGATTGAGATCGATGAACTCAGCTTTGTGTTCGATGAATAAGTAACTAAATGTTCAGTTCGATGAACTTAACTCTCAGCTCGACGAACTCAGCTTTCTGTTCGACGAATTTCTTCTCCAGCTTGACAATTTCTGATGGATCAGTTACCTATTTTTCTCTGAACTCAGATCGACTAATCAGCAACGGATCTATTCAATTATTTGGACTTATACATTATCAGATAAGTCAAGATTTGATCTTTCCTTTTATTATTCCTTTCCATTCTCTTCTTTCGAGAAAGTAGTCGTTGACATATTGGAAAAAGATACTTTCATGGAAAAGGAAAAAAGAATTAAAGTATTATTACTGAATGAGATTGCAGTTCCAAGAATAATCATTTCAGATTATTTTATTCCTTAATCAGAATGATTTGAATTTCAAATCTGTCAGATATATCTAAGGAAACAGAGATATTGAAGATAATAAGGAGATATATTAGAGAATAGAGAATAAAAGAGATATACCAGTGGATACAATAGAAAAACAAAGAGTATATAGAAGATACTTGTGAAATACTCAGAGTGACAGAAATCTTCATCTTCTACAACAGCATTTTCATTCCCTGAGAACATCAACAATCTTCTCTCAGTTTTCAGCAGCTTGTTCTTAATCTTCAAAGAGAAACAATAATCTGAGAGACTTTGTCTCTCAAATTCATCTGCTATCAAGGAAGATTTTCTTCATCCAAGAGAAAGCTCCATCCATTATCTGTCAAGAAATTCTATCAGACAGGGGGAGCTTTACAACACAACAATCCACTAGTCTTCTCTCAGATCTTGTTGACAGAGAAGAATTTCATAAACACCTTTTTGTTTATTTTACCTCATCTTTTACAGGGTTCTAACTCCCTTCAAAAGTTAAACCTTTGGTGGCAGGGCACCTGATCAAAAACCTGTGATTTGGTTTGAGCACCTGATCAAAAGCTCAGTGGTGATAGAGCACCTGATCAAAAACCTAGTGGATTCCTACCAAGTGTGGTTGAAGAGTATATGTGCCAAGTTTGATTGAGGAACTACTATAGATCCTTGTGTCTTCTGTGATTGTGTTTTTCTTTATGTACTGTGCTTTGATTTTTGTTTAGCTTTTATACTCACTCTACTACACATATATATATCACTATTTTAATTCCGCTATAAAATAAGTTAAAAACTTTTAATACTCTATTCACCCCCCTCTAGAGTTAAGCTAAGATCTAATACCTCACTTTCTTCTTGTTTTCCTGCTTGGCACTTTTTTGTTTGGCCTGTTGATTATGAAGAGCCATGTTTGCTCTGTTGATTATGAGAGCCAGGTATGCTCTATTGGAGTCTGTTGGTTGTGTGAGCTAAGAGTCACCGCCACAGTGCCTTTGTTGGGCTATTTGTTTATGTGGATTGGAGCCACCACCGAAGCACTCCTATTTGTTTGTTGGGTTGTGAGCATTTTGTGGAATGAACCACCGTCATAGTTCCATTTATTTGTGGATCATACACCTGAGGTTCGTATTGTCTGGCGTTAAATGATGCCCTTTTCACAAGCTGATCAGCCTTAAGTGCTTGTAAACATATATGCTTATATATGTGTATTATTATATTATATATGGCCATTACTTTTGGTGCTGGAATTTCTCTTACCGAGTGCACTCGTTTGAGCTGGCTCGGGTTGTTTCAAGCTAATCTTTGCGTAACTGTTAAAAGCTCTTTTCCTGCAAATCTAATATTTTGCTTTGTCGTTAACCCTTGTTTATTGAAAAACCTTGGTTTTATTCTTGCTGCCACTTGCACCTTCTTGCTGAGGCATTCTTTTCATTTTATTGTCTCAGGCTCAGAGCTGTAGCAGTTTGGGTGGTAGAGTTGGTGTCTTCGGAGCTGCAGTTAGTTGTAGTTGTCCTCTTTCCCCTCACTATTGTGAGTTAGTTGTTCCTTTGCTTCAGTTGTAGCTTTGATTTTTTCGGTGTTAGATTACTTTCAAGCTTTTCTGCTGTTACTTTCTGGTTAGTTTACATACTTGCTCTCTAGGACGTTTTATGTTAGGATGCATGAGTTATTTTATGTATAGCAATTGACATTCTTGCATAGCATGAATTTAATTAAATGTCACCTATTTTGGAGATCGTGGAAAATCCTTTCCTTACTTATACTAAATTTAGAGATGTTCATATCATTGTTGGACTGTTGATCTTCATGCTCATGTAGGATATTACGAACCGTTTTTTCCGATGCGTATGTATAGTGTTTTACTCGTGGACTAGTTGATCAACCGGACCGAGGGGCTCGGTCCTAAGCTACAAAAATGTAAACTCTCTATTTAACTTAATAATATTCATGTCTTTTGTAAATATTCGCAAGGAGTGTTTGCCTAAGCGTCTGTAGTTGTCCCATGCTGGAATGCAATGTTTATGCTATGTCATGCAAGGTATCCAGATTAATGTTATGTTCATACAAGTGCAACTCACACACTACGACTCTATGCGCACAGACCTTTAGTTCCCCCTTTTTAGAGCTAGCAAAACTCCCATGATACTTTCGTAGTGGCAAACGAAAGCGGTGTGTTGGGCCTCACCCACCTCAAGGTTGGTATCTGTACTACCTAACCTAGACCTATCGTATGCCACAACGCTAAGAACACAACAGCGGAGCTCCTGCGTACTCTTCTACCTTCAGCCAAGGGTCCCTATTTCCCGCGCCTGGCCTCCTTCCACCTCGTTTTCCCGGCCACCTGAGCGCCGCCCCAGCTGACCAATTCCACCAACACCTCCGTTGAGGTGGTGACCGATGATTAGGGGTGGTTGGCCGGCCGGAGGTGGCAGGAACATGGAGTTGTAACGAGGGGAAAGAGGGATCGAAACGAGCCCTTTCAGGAGCTTGATTCGAGCCAGATTTGGCTCGAATCAAGCCCCAAACCAGATGAGGATCTAGCACTAGGGGAGGAGAGGAGGATCAGACCTGTGCGGTAGCCTGAGGTCGTGGATTCCGGCAGGTTGCCATGGACGGAGCTCGAACTTTTGGTGCCATGTCGATCTAGGCCTTCGGTGCACGATTCTCTATGGAAGAAGGGGGGCTTCATTACTCTCACTCCTCTGAAGGTGTTAAAGAGGCCAATTGAGGGAGGGGGAGGTTACACGATGGATAACCATTAATGGCAATTTTCGGCCAAGGTGTAACTGATGGCGCAAATCTCGCACACCGCTATAGGCGGTAGCTCGACTGCGGCACAAAACGGCAGTGTACCGATCGTTCAAGTAATATAAAATGGGAATGAATCCCCAAGTATCGATCTCAAAGGAACACAGTAAGGTGGAGTTTATTATCGAGGAAGGACTTGAGATTGAAGTCCTTTCGAGCGGATGGATGCGGAAATGGGGGGTTTGGTTTGCGAATAATAAAATAAAATATTACAACTACTCCAATGCAATGCCGCTATGCAATGCTTCGCTTGGCGGGATGGAGACTAGGCAGGCCTTGAACGCGCTGCGTCGCAAGGGCGGATGGACGAGTAGGCAGATGGAATCGAACAATGCAGGCTTGAGCGCGCTGCTTCGGTAGGAGGGATGGATTACACGGGCCGCGATGCCACGCTTCGGTAGGCGGATGGACGAGTAGGCTAACGGAATGAGGGTCGCAAGCACCTCTTCGACAAGCACGCCACTAGCAATTGCTAATGCGGCACCGAACACGAAGGTGGAATGGAGATTAGATGGGGGCACACCTCATGAACACATATGAATAATATAATATCAAATAAATGAAATAGACATTACATAACAAGATTCATTGTGCACATCATCAAAATATAGAAGAATCTAACCTAAACAATCATCAACATAAAGAAGGAAAAAGAGAGTAAAGGAGTCGACCACATCTGAAGCCTTGCCGAAGATTCACGGTTGGAATCGCTGGGTTGTCAATCCGCATCCAAGCTCGGTCGTCAACTGCATCCGAGGTAGAGGAGGGCTGTCACTTCCTCCCAATGGTTCGTCTTCTTCGTGTCACGATCCAATCTACTCCGATACACGATCTCCTGGCTCGATGTTGGCGATCTTTGGGCTAGAAACCTCTCCTTGGAGCTCAAGGATGATGGAGGAGGCCTAGGGGGGCGGAGAACCTGCGGAAGGGGCGAAAATGGCGGACTCGGGCGGAAGAAATGCGGGATCCCGACCTAATTCGCGAGCAGGTCAATTTATAGGTGCTGGAATAAACAGTGCGCACGATCATTGGCGCATGACCAGTGGTCGTGCGCACTAGCTTCCTGTGATCGTGTGCCTGCCTGGACGGAGCCTGCAAGGTAAGAAAATTATAAAATACAATGTTCGCACGACCAGTGGCGCATGACCAGTGGTCGTGCGCACTATCGTAAGTGGTCGTGCGATAAGCCAAACAGAACTCATAAAATGGGCGTTAAGTGCGCACGATCAGTGGCGCACGACCAGTGGTCGTGCGCGATAGAACCAATGATCGTGCGCAGTGTTCCTGTACAGATTTGTACCGGGAACACCTGCACGACTCCTGTTCAAGCATAACCACGAATCCTGCCACTGAAAGTGGCACTTAACGATGCATGAAAACTACTAGAGATGAATAGCAAGAAACAACACCAAAAACGGGCCTAGAGGTGCACTTAGCAAGGAGTATCAAATATGAGTGAAAACATGTCTAAAGTGAAGTGCATAGACTAGAAAATCGGCCCAGATGAGTCCATAAATGTGTATATATTTGGGACTCATCACACCCCCAGACATACCTGTTTGCGCGTCCCGAGCAAACAAATTCTAAGCTAACGGGGAAAGAAAAGTAGATGACTTAAAATTACAATACAGAGTACCATGCGAAGTTGCATGCTCACGTGCATAAGAAAAATAGTGGAGAAGATTTCTCATTATACACAAACAGTTTATATATTTCTAAAAGAGTAAAAGCATATTACAACTACTCAAAATGGTGAACAACGGTGAATCATTCGGTCATGCATACGGAGAAAGTAAACTAAGCGCTGAGATGAGTATTGCTCAAGATTGGGGTGTCGGACAAACTCCACCGAAATCCATCGGTGTCGGTGACCATAGGCTCGCCCGGTCACATTCTCTCCACGACACTAGATTGGTTCATAGCGTGAGTCGGTAGGACTTTAGGTTAGAGATGGGGCTTGGCTTACGGTGAGGTAAACAAAGATAAACCAAATGGCTTATAACACATAACCCAAATGAGCTTTAAAAACAAGTACCCGCGCACCAAAATCGATTGCAAGTGCACCACACCCCCAGACTTGGACTTTTGCAACATAGGTGTGTGCACCGCCTACTCCCAATACATAATTTTTTAGACGATTTTCAATAAAACTCATCATTTTTTTCTTCTTCTCTTTTTCTCTCATTTTTCTTTCTATCTTTCGTTTTCTTGTCTTTTTTTTCTTTCAGCAAAATTTTCAAATGAGTAAATCCACAGATTCACATAATAAACACCACAGTCAACACCCCCCAAAATGTAAATAAAACTACAACTAAAGCTCAGATTTGGGTGTGCGACTAGGTTAGGCTTTTAGGCTTTGGTGAGATATAAGTGGAGCTGAATCAAGAAAAGGGTAGGCACAAAGGGGCTAGCAAGGGTAGACGATAGGCATGAAATAAAAAGTTCAACCGGGCCAACATAATGGCCTACGCCATTCTCACGCACTAGAACTATCCTATGCCAATGCTTCAAGAATCGCTTGGGGCAAGTTCTAGCCACCGAAAAAGATTCTCCTTTCTCCCGACTCAAGCAATACGAGTCTAGCGATCGTTTACACACATCCCTATGCTACCGTTTGATTCCACCGGATTCACCATTTGAGTAGAGTAAACAACATTTACACTAATAGAAAAAATTATAAAACCATAAGTATAAAGAGAAGTCTAATCTACACAAATTTCTATGCAACCGAGCACTCGACTAGGAGCACTACTGGAGTCAACATTTTACTCTGCTACATAGTTCTAAGCCATCACCTAGACTTTCCCAAATAAGCAGGAGAATTAAATTCACAACAGAGTAGGCAAACAGATGAGTACGCGCTCAAGTGGGTGCTGTGGTGTGCAATGAAGATGAACAATACTAAATAAATCAAATAGAAATACTTCTAGCATGCAATGTAATAGTGCACGTGCGTGGGCACACAGAACTACTCTCCCCCCAGACTTAAACTAGACAATACACACAATATATATCTATGATATTCAGAAAAGAGCTAGGGGAAGAGAGTACCCAATGCTCAGAAATGAGCATACAAGAAGATTGGCGTGTAAGCTAAAATGAAGCTACAACATCCGCCATCCAGAAGAAGGATACCTACAGGGGTCAACTCCGCAAAAACAAAAGAAAATAGAAAACTGAAATAAAGTACAATTAACTAAATAAAATTAGAAAAGAAATGAAAATGCAAGAAAAATTAAGATAACTACTGGGGTTATTGTCATCCCAGCACGACTTATTCAAAACTTTATAATATCTAGCTAATGGGAGTATGGAAGGAGAAGTGGACAGGTAACTGGCCCAATATCCGTGTCGGTAGCGGGTACCTATACGGAGAAAGAACAGTCACGCCTCTACCCGAATATAAATACCTGCTCCTCACAGGTAGAGGGAAAAGAAAGTAAGAAGAGGAGGAGGCCTGGTCCTCACTCATCTCACCAAAACTATCCTTGCCCAGCAAGGTGTCATCTCCAGGGAGGCAGCAGGAGGAGGGGGAAATGAGTGGAGCTTCCTCTACGGACGGGGAATCAACCTCCTCACATAAGAGGATGCTCTCATCATTGACTTGAGCATCATGCTCCAAGTCCTCCTGGGGTACCTGTGAAGACTCAACCTGCACAGGCTCAGATGAAGAAGGGGAGTCAAGAAATAAAAGAGAAGAAGGACAAAAATAATCAGAAATCGGGGGAGTGGTCCCGGTCTCACTCCCAGCAGGATCCAAGGATAGATCGCTATCATCATCGTAAGTATCATGGCGAGGGGAACCCACAGACTCAAGGGCCTCGGTGGTGAGTTGGACCTCCTCGTCCCATGAGGAAGTGCGAACCTCCTCATCAGAAAGAGTATCCTCCTCAACCCACTTTGGAGCATCCTCCGAGTCCGAAGCATCACCCCGCTCCTTTACTTTGATAGGATCAAAAGGAATGTGTGTAGAAAAATCATGCAAAGAAACTGGAGGAACACAAAAATTTGGTTCCTCCGCCAAAAGATCTGCTAAAGCCTCCCCGATGGAAAGAATACTTTCCTCATCATACTCAGGTGCATCTAGGAGCTCCCATTCCTCTCCTTGTTGGCCAATAGATGAGTGATCATCATCACTAGGAATGAAGCAAAACACAGGGAGTGAAGAGTCCATGCACGAGACAAGCTCGCGGGTAGAGGGCACAATTGTCTCCATGGGTAAAGAATGAGCGATAGGGACAATGTTGTCATGAGTGGAGGAGCGGCGGTCAGGATTGAAAAGACTAGGACAGTCCTTCAATTCATGACCCTCTCCACGACACAACAAGCAAACAACGTTCCTACACTGCGTAGCATTTAATTCATTCATTTGGTCTAAATAATAGTCCATCATGTAGTAAGTGCCAGGAGAAATATCCCATGAAGACATTTTCAATAATAAAAGCAGATATAAAGAGGCTGAAATTCTTTGCAAGGAAATCTACACAAACTAATAAAACTCCTTGGATTAAACTTGCTTAAAACTTTAAAATAGGAGAGAAGAAATAATAACAACCAATATAAATTTAAAAAGCAAACAAAAATAAAAAGGCGGCTATAAACACTGGAAGAACTACTACCTCTCGACTCTCCCTCTCAAGAAAACTGACACGACTGTGTTCCACGGCAACGGCGACAAAAACTTGATGGCGCAAATCTCGCACACCGCTATAGGCGGTAGCTCGACTGCGGCACGATACGGCAGTGTACCGATCGTTCAAGTAATATAAAATGGGAATGAATCCCCAAGTATCGATCTCAAAGGAACACAGTAAGGTAGAGTTTATTATCGAGGAAGGACTTGAGATTGAAGTCCTTTCGAGCGGATGGATGCGGAAATGGGGGGTTTGGTTTGCGAATAATAAAATAAAATATTACAACTACTCCTATGCAATGCCGCTATGCAATGCTTCGCTTGGCGAGATGGAGACTAGGCAGGCCTTGAACGCGCTGCGTCGCAAGGGCGGATGGACGAGTAGGCAGACGGAATCGAACAATGCAGGCCTTGAGCGCGCTGCTTCGTTAGGCGGGATGGATTACACGGGCCGCGATGCCACGCTTCGGTAGGCGGATGGACGAGTAGGCTAACGGAATGAGGGTCGCAAGCACCCCTTCGATAAGCACGCCACTAGCAATTGCTAGTGCGGCACCGAACACGAAGGTGGAATGGAGATTAGATGGGGGCACACCTCATGAACACATATGAATAATATAATCTCAAATAAATGTAATAGACATTACATAACAAGATTCATTGTGCACATCATCAAAATATAGAAGAATCTAACCTAAACAATCATCAACATAAAGAAGGAAAAAGAGAGTAAAGGAGTCGACCACATCCGAAGCCTTACCGAAGATTCACGGTTGGAATCGCTGGGTTGTCAATCCGCGTCCAAGCTCGGTCTTCAACTGCGTCCGAGGTAGAGGAGGGCTGTCACTTCCTCCCAATGGCTCGTCTTCTTCGTGTCACGATCCAATCTACTCCGATACATGATCTCCTGGCTCGATGTTGGCGATCTTTGGGCTAGAAACCTCTCCTTGGAGCTCAAGGATGATGGAGGAGGCCTAGGGGGCGGAGAACCTGCGGAAGGGGCGAAAACAGCGGACTCGGGCGGAAGAAATGCGGGATCCCGACCTAATTCGCGAGCAGGTCAATTTATAGGCACTGGAATAAACAGTGCGCACGATCATTAGCGCACGACCAGTGGTCGTGCGCACTAGCTTCCTGTGATCGTGCGCCTGCCTGGACGGAGCCTGCAAGGTAAGAAAATTATAAAATACAATGTTCGCACGACCAATGGCGCACGACCAGTGGTCGTGCGCACTATCGTAAGTGGTCATGCGATAAGCCAAACAGAACTCATAAAATGGGCGTTAAGTGCGCACGATCAGTGGCGCACGACCAGTGGTCGTGCGCGATAGAACCAGTGATCGTGCGCAGTGTTCCTGTACAGATTTGTACCGGGAACACCTGCACGACTCCTGTTCCAGCATAACCACGAATCCTGCCACTGAAAGTGGCACTTAACGATGCATGAAAACTACTAGAGACGAATAGCAAGAAACAACACCAAAAACGGGCCTAGAGGTGCACTTAGCAAGGAGTATCAAATATGAGTGAAAATATGTCTAAAGTGAAGTGCATAGACTAGAAAATCGGCCCAGATGAGTCCATAAATGTGTATATATTTGGGACTCATCAGTAACTCCTCAAATTCTACCTCCATGTGGCCGGGAATGTCCATTAAACTTCTCAGAACTGATTGGGGAAGCTGAATGGAGGCATTAGGGGAGGAATTGGTGGCCATTGATCTCCCTAATTCATGAATGCCATTTACCCCCTTTCTCTCTCTCTCCACCATTTTTGGGGCTTTCTCTCTCCTGGCCGACTCCTTTGAAATTGAATGGAAATTTCAGTAATTTCTAAGCCCACTAGGTGGTGGACCACCTTAATTGAGTCTAACCCAAGAGGATTGGACTTGATTAGGTCAAAATAGGTCATTTTGACCTAAGTTTTGCATAAGGTTGACATTGGTCAATTTGACCATTTGGGTTGAGCCCAATAGGTGGCTAGCCACCCATTGGCCTCCCTTAAGGGTTAGGAAGTCTAGGTAGTGTCAATTTGGCAAGGTGAGGGTCAATTGCCCCTTAATAGGCCACTTTGACCAAAATAGGGCTAGGGTTGACTTTGGTAAAATTGGCCAAATTGGAGGACCCATGATGGGGCTTTTTGGTCCATTGTGTCCATAGTATCCTTAAAATGGTAGGGGCAAGGTCAATATGGCATGGTGGAGGCCAATTGGGCCTAATTAAGCTACTTTGACCAATTTAGGATTAGAGTTGACTTTGGTCAATTTGGCCTCTTTGGTTGACCCCAATGGGTCCCTGGTTCTCTAAGGGGACCCCTAATGGGTTAGGGATGTTATGGTGGTGTCAATGATTCAAGGTGAGGCACTAAATCCAACCCTAGGCTTGGTATCTGAAAATTGTTGTTTGCAGACCACTTAGGTTTTGTCCTTCTTACCTAAGTTCACATGATCTTAAGCTCTTCCTATGGTTTTGTCATAACCTAGTCATGACAAAACAAACTTGGGGGTCTAGTTATTTGGGGGATGTTACAAATTATTCCACTAAATGTCATTAATTTAATTTGTTACTATGAGTTACAAATAAAATATGTGTGACTAAATGACTTGTGAAAATATGAAAAATTGTCAGTATACTTTTTAGTTTAAAATGAACCTCTGGAATTTTTATTTCAGTTTTTGTATAATGGCAATCAGTAGCTCCTTCATTATGTGGAATATTCATGGTTTTTAATAATTAATTATAACTAGTGGAAATAAATGTTCAATAAATATGAACCTCTGTTAGAATATATACATAACCATTTATAACCACTAGAGTTTTTTTGGGTATTTTTTTGATGAATGGAATATTTTATATTAATGATAATGTGTTTATGGCTACATTTAGTAAAATTTGATTATGGGATTATTTTTGTCTTGAAAATTATTAAATTCAGTAGAAGTTCATTTTGGAAAATTTATGAGCTCTGGGAATTTTCCTGTAATTTTCAGTTGTTTAAAACATGGTGATCCTTTGTAAATATTGTTTAGTCCCCAAATTTTGTATTATTCATTATTGGCGGTAGATAAAATAGAAAAATTACCAAATTCTGGAAATGTTGATAGTTGACCTAGGTGCACCTCTGAAAAATTTTGTAGCATAGATAACAACCATAAAACAATACCTAATGTTGAAATTGGAAGTCTATGAAAAATTATGAAAGGATAAATAATTAGGCTTTTTAATGGAAAATGAACAAAAATCATTATGATGGCATTATTTGACATGTAGAACTTCAGGAATTAATTTTAAGTCCTTTGAACATGATAATCATATACACTTCATGATGGCCTTAGATTACACTTATAATCAGCGTTGGCCTGCGGATAGTAAAACTGCATTTAGTGATTTGGACTCTTTTTGATCATCATACACGGACCCGGCAACCTTGGAACTATCATGTACAACATAGTATGATTGGTATGTCAATTCATCTTGGATCAACTCTCAAATTAGGATTGGGGTGCGGTTAGTAAAATGCTTCATGATGAATATGTTAATAATAGAAAGAGGGATGAGATGACATGAATTACCAGCAATAATGTAGTATGTTAAGCTTCTGGAATTGGACCTAGATAAGGTTCAAGTGATGATGAGTGGAGGAGTAGTCAGTCAACAAATAATGGACAATGTTGAGGTTCAATTGAACATCGATGCATCCCTAATAAACAATAATCCACCTTAGGGCTCTAAAGCAATCCAAGAGAGAGTGTGGGAGGTATGGGTAGACACCAATAATAATAAATATCTTGAGAAAGGGAGGATTGGGTGGTCATCCCATCATACCTCCTAGTACCGCTGTGAGCCCCTCATCTGGTAGACCTCAGGAATTCCAAGATTCACCCTAAACATCTAAGTTTATCTAAAGAGTAGAAAAGATTTGATCGTTTAGGTAAGGTGAATGGTAGTTCATAGAGTTGAAGGGAAAGTCAGTCCTTGGAGCCGTTGGCTCGGTATTTATGATGGACGGGTTGGTTCTACGAGCAATAGGCTTGGTGAATATGTAACATAGGACATGTTAGTCCTACGAGCTGGATGCTCGGATGACAGAGATGATACATAAATGCATGTGCATAGAATGTGGTAGGTCTTCAGTACTAGCCTAGTCGACACACAGACGGAAGTACAATGACTCGGTAAGTGGTATGTGTTCAAAGGGCCAGGTTTTTTTACTGCGTGATCGGAAGGTCGCATTCCCTAATAACCCTACACTTATAAAATTGAAATATAAGAGATGGATGAAACATTTGGGGAATTATGAAATAACTATCAAACTCACATTGATTCCATTATCACCACTATTAAAATTGAGCAATTGCTTATGATAAAACAAGACATAATCTCAAAGTTAAGAATTATGAATTAGAAACTAAAATCAACTCGCTTAAGGAAACCATAAAGGAAAATTCTCAAAACATACATTCACAATATCAAGCAAAATTCAAACGCATGTTAAATATGAATTTCCACAATTTATCTATGCAAAACATAAGGAATACAAAACAACAAAAACTTGTAAAAGAATTTCCAAAACATCATCATTATCATTTACACCATAATGGTTTTCCCAACATAAATTTAAACGCAAATAAATTTCCCTTAAACAAATTCGAAAGTCATTTTTATCCAATTATTCAAGTAAATAACTATGGAAATCTAAGAGATAAAAATAATGTCTTTCCAAGGTATGAATGGAGACTCATACGTAAGAATGACGCACTAATGTCAAATGAAAGGGTCCACTCATCCATGCCTCTCCAAAAAGCAAACTTGATGTATTTGGGTACCCAAAGGAACCATCCCTAGGCTCTTGGTCCTCTTTGAATACCTAAATCTCTTTGTCATTACGTATCATACAATTGCATGAAGAAGACACAAATAAAAATGAACTACCAATAATCTTCTTCTTGATATACTTACAACTCCTTTTATTTTATTGTCTTTACCCAAAATACAATAGTTACTTTCAAATATATCTTAAAAATGAATCTATCACATAAACCTAATGATCAATAGATCAAAAATGAAATTAAATAAAAAGTCATATCAATAACTTTTTATTCTATCTTTACAATGTCATTCATTAAATAACTTGAATACTAAAATTGTTAAGCTAAAACAAATTTTTTAAATAAGCCATTTTGAAGTTTTCATTTTTAAGCTCATATCATTATAAAAACAATTTAACATGATTAAATCCACCAAAGGTTGTGTGGAGACCTATTAAATCAATAAAATCATAACTAGGCAAACCTGAACAAAATAAAAACACAGCAAAGAAACATTTCACAAAGTAAATAAAACTCAGAAAAAGTTAAATTATAAAAATCTAGATAACTGCTAATGCCTGGCGCAAGCTCAAACGTCAGCGTTAGACTTTAATTGTCCAAAATTAAACTATTCTTACTACATAAAAGAAACTCCCTAAAATTCTCTACTTTCGCTGATATTATCTGACCCTTCAACACTAGAACTTCCTTGATCCCTTGTCCTTCGTGTATGGCGAGTCGACTGGCGAGGCGGATCCTCCACAGGAATGTCCCACTCCCTCTCCTCAGTCGATGTCGGCTTCAACTTCAGGGCCTTGATTATATACCGCATCATCCTCTCCATCTGTGACATACGGCATGTCACGTTCTTCCAAAAATCTTCAAATGACTCCTGATGCTCCAGACTCGTCTCATGGAGCGAGTCTCCTCATCAAAGGGGTGGTCGAGAAGATGATGGTACATATTGTGGCCAAGGAACATGAATGGTAGAAGTAGAATAATGCTCCGGGACAAGATCGTTAACATAATTCTGTCGAGTTATGTATTGATACTTCTCCATCGCCACTCGTTGAATGAGTCCACCCAAAGGAAGAGTGTTAAGACGAGATCTTCTTGGATCCTACAACTTAAACGTATACCGAATCTGTGAAAGTAGAAGATCTGCCAAGTCAAATTCCTCTTCCTATAAAATATGATAGGTAACGATACTAAGCTGGGCAGTAATCTTCTTATTATCTCCAGACTTCAACATTATAGTGTGACAAAATATCTTGAATTATGAATGTGTCTTCCCTGAGTGAAAAAACATCTGTAATCTGCTCCCTACTATCTTTTCCATGCAAAACCAAATTCACCTGTAACCAATTTCACTCTGCCTGATACTTTTCCACCACATCAAGACAATTCTCACTTTCCACTACCCCAAACTCACTCCTCAAATCTTCATGAGTGATCTGGACAACTTCATATTGCATCATCGACATCACTGCTCCGTTGAGTTCTATCTCCATTGGATCAAACAAATTGTTATAAAACTGATGGACGAAGTCAGTAGAAAAACACTCATCAGAAATCATAGATAAAACCCCTGATGCAGCCAGGAGATTTTGTATATGTGCACGCTAGGGGAGGTCTATACGCAACACCATCCCTACGCCAACAGATGCCTTCTCTATCCCCGCATAACACTGATAAGACTCTTGTGGTGTACGGGAGGAAGTTTTTCTGGCACGAACCCCATGTCAACTGGAAGCAGCCATAACCTGCACATTTAGACATGACAAAAACTCAACACAAAAATTATTATATCAACGCCCAACATTAATGCTAACTTCAGGCGCATACTGTGAGAATTTTTATCATCTCCATTATACAATGTTGATATTCACACACACCTAGAATTCAAAAAAAGTTCATCAAAAGTGAACAATAAACGGAAATCATCAATAGAACTCAAAACACATAAAAATTCAAAGCAAAATATCACATCCCGGATTTGGTTCTGAAGGATGAATTGAGACGGTATTTTGTATCTATTTCAAATACTTCGCATAGTACCTAATAAATTATTGGGTGTTCTTTTAATTGTTTCAGTACCAATAGGATTATTGACAATACCCTTTTTGGAGAATTTCAATAAATTCCAAAATCCATTTCGTCGCCTAGTAGCTACAACAGTCTTTTTAATTTGTAATGCAGTAGCTCTTTGGTTAGGTATTGGAGCAACTTTACCTATTGAGAAATCTTTAACTTTAGGTCTTTTATAATTTGAAATTGATTCAATCGTGAAATACCACGACATAAGTATCTAGGGAAGATCCAGAAGGGGATCTTCCTTAGATACATCAATTTTATTATGATCTATTCTGTAAATATATGGATCGTGTCAGAGATGAAAAATATTATGCCAATGATATATTATGTCCATTCATGAGCCCACGTTAAAGTTTCAATCAATTCCTGCCAATAGCCACGCCAGGGAATAATGAACATAAATCTAGTAGCCCAAATAAGATGTCCAAATAAGAACATCCACGCCTAGACCGAGAAACTATTCATACCAAAAGGGTTATATCCATTGATAAGTTGTGAAGAGTTTAACCATATAAAATCTCTTAACCATCCCATCAAATAAGTAGAGGATTCATTAAATTGTGAAACGTTACCCTGCCATAATGTGATATGTTTCCAATGCCAATAAAAAGTAACCCTTCCAATGGTACTTAACATCCAGAAAACTGCAAAATAAAACGCGTCCCAAGCAAAAATATCACAAGTACCCCCATACCTGGGGCTGATCTTTTAACAATACCTTCCATTGCCAATAAAAATAATAAAGTCTTTCCCTAAGATTTTGAATAGCTGACCCGAATTCATTTTGATTATGTTTCGTTTCTTCCTCGGAGAAAGATCAAAAACCCAACTCCAAAACTTAAAAAAAACCATAGATCAAAATCCTAGATCCACCATCTACCATTATAAAACACTTCAATACTTTAATGGATTACTAATTAGGGGTAGAGAAATGATTTAACCAAAAAATACAAATAGAAAAACAAGGAGTATACCTAGATCTGAGGAGGGATTGTCGGCGAAACAAGAAGAGAAATGACTTGAAATGAAGGGAATGAAGGAAGAACTCGGGATTTGGGGTATTTATATAAATAGAGTCATTGCCAACGTTGAGTTTAACAGCATGTGTTATCTTCTCTTTCCCTATTTTTGAATATTGGTTGTTGCCTATTCATTTGTATACCTCTTTATATATATGCTTGCATATTATTCCCACTTTTGTCACACGAAAAATCAAATACAATAACAAAATTAAAAACCATTTTAAAACTACCAAAAACATGCATAAATAGACTTGTAATCATCTTCAAATTCTCTGAAATTTCTACACTAAGAAGGTCTATATACATAAACTCTAATCCAAAGAAATTTTTCAAAAACTAAGAAAACAGTGTTCTGTGTGGGCGTTAAGAAGTTAACGCCAGGCAATAGCTTCTTTGGCCGAATTTTCATTCTATTTTTTCTAAAATGTTTCTGGTATTTTTCTCTTGCATTTTCTCTGTTTGTTTTCTCAGATTTGAATTGTTTCTTATTTGTCTTATTTCATAAATACAAAAAAATTAAATAATCCAAAAATGTTGGAAAAAATGTTTTTGTCATTTGTTTGTTATCAATATTTACAAAAATATGTTTTGATTATAAAAACTTCACTTGAGCAAAACATCTTAGTATTTTCATTACAAATGGTCAAAATTGATAAGGCGCACACTTATAGATTTTCTTCAATGTATAATTTTCATTTCAAATTTCCTAAACATTGTTTTATCATGCCTTGACTCTAATCTTATTATGTGCAATGAAATGATCTATAGAAAATTGTGTAAGATTGCCTAGCATGCCTCTAAGTATGAGTAATATTTTATGTTAATCAATGATTCATTCACTCACTATTTTGGTAATTTACATGTGCTCATAATCTTAGTCTTGCATGATTGTGTAGTGTAATAGCTTTAAGTTATTAAGTTGTATGTCAATATTACCTACAGCTTCTTTCAAACAAAATATTTCTTGCACATATAGAAGTGTTATTTCAATATTATTAGTGTTTGCAAAAATAAGTGAATTCGGAGACCTTTATCCCAAAATTAAAAAATGAAATAAAATGACAAAGATAACTCCACCAAGCACTACTCACTCTCCTGATAATTCTTAATGAGCATTGTGAGGTTGAGCACCTTGGAAATAATTGTAAAGTGTCTTGTGCAAACAAATTTTCATTATCACTTCTATTTTTATACCGGATCACTTAAAATAGAAATTTATAAAAAATGCTTATATGATCCCCCAAGCAATACTTCACTCTCGGATAAGTCTTAATGAGCATTGTGTGGGCGAAGCACCTTGGTAGTTGTAATCTCTTTATGTGCCTTGAAATTTTAGTCTAGAATTGATGTGTGAAATTAATTATAAGATTACAATCTTAATATTGCTTTACTATTTCATTATATATGTCATATGTTTTGATTATTTCACTTATATATTCTTATCAAAACACTTGTATCCACACATCATTATTTTTCATAAAGCTTCTACTCATGAGAATTGGATCCTAATGCTTATTTACATGATTCTCTATTAACTTAAGTAAAAGCACTAGATTGCAATGCATGATTTCAACAATGTTTTCTTACTTGAAACACGAATTAGTTACATTAAAGCTCTTATCATTTTGAATATGTCAAATCATGCTTGCCT
Organism: Dactylorhiza incarnata; assembly: GCA_033032865.1. NCBI lineage: Eukaryota > Viridiplantae > Streptophyta > Magnoliopsida > Asparagales > Orchidaceae > Dactylorhiza > Dactylorhiza incarnata. The sequence continues at coordinate 3,064,121 of JAWHQI010000037.1, read as the reverse complement.
TTTAGTTATGGAAAATTTTCAAAGTTAATGCTCAAATGTGATGAGTATAGACATATTGTTGGAAGAGTCAAACCAAAACAAAAATTTTCTTTACAAATATATTAATCTTAGTAACCTTGTTTTGCATTTCCGCATTGTTAATTTGATCATGTACGTTTACAGGCTTTATCATGATTATCATTAAGGTCTTTTCTTCACTTGTATCTTTCAAAATCTTTTAACAAGTGGAAGAATGACTTGTTTATGTACATGGGATATTATTACTCACGCTTATCATATTCTTTTTTAGTTGTGCTACTCTCTCTCTTAGCTCGATCATGACCTACTTTATGCTTAAAACAAAACTCTTATCCTCTCTTAGTTTGTCCCAACTTTTGTCTTCTTTATTCTAGTTTTGTTTTCACTCCACCCACTTTTGCTAATAAAAAATGTGGGAGAATAAAATGATAAATATTAATGATTAACGGAGTAGGATTCACTAGTTTAAGGGGGAGCATGAATCTAGTTTATGGGAGAATACACTAAGGGGGAGCACTTAAGTAGGGGGAGCACAATTTAACAAATTATAATTATAACTCTTATCTCTATGTTGCTTAGTGTCATATATCCTTCTAAAAACATATCTCTTATATATGATTCTGATTTATCTCTATTGAATTTGTTATTATCAAAAGGGGGAGATTGTTGGAACACGGTTTTCCACATATCTTTGATTTGAGAATAACAAATCCTACTTGTATTTGATCTTGTTTGTCATTGTGATTTTAGCATGCAGGTTTGAACAAAATTGACAATAGGATGCTGCAATGTTGGTCTGGACTTGCACACAAGCTGAAATGATGAATGTGGTCTAACGCATGTGATAGGACTTAACGCCGGTGTTAACTTTTATTCCTACCAAGATGAATATGGCATGGAGGGAAGCTGCCGTGATTACAGGAGCATTTTGGGAATGATTTTATTTAAAGCCGGGTATTATCCTCAACTCCAGCGTTATGGTTGCCTAAAATGAATGTTTCCAATGATACAAAATCTCCTTCCTATTTTGAAGATCTGAGCCATCAAATTATTTTTATTCTGAGTCAACGCCTGGTGTTAGCCTTAACGCCGGTGTTAGCTTCTAGTCCAATAAATAGGTGGCATTCATTCTCATCAATAAAATATTCCAATGAGCCCTATTCCAGCACTTCAGAAACTTTGTGAGGGTAGTATTTTCAGACCACTATCTCCCACACAAATTCTAGAGAAGAATTCGAAGGAGGATCGGATCAACGCTCTCCCAACGCAAAGAATGCACACTTCAACTTCGATGATTTTCAGCGGGCCTTCATCATCTCCAAAATTCTTCATAGGGAGTTTTTACTTGTCTTTTATATTTTGTTGTACCTCTTTCATTGTGATTGTTTAGTGAATTGGTCGCGGTTGTTGGCGACTGGGTCCCTGCGTGGCTTAGGGGGAATTCACCGCTGTTGTGGCGACTAGGACTAGGGAGTAGATCTAGGGGGAGCTTGAGGCCTTTCTGGTGATAGAAAGGCTAGTGCTACTTGAGGTCGTATCTAGGGAAAGATTGGCTAAAGCCAATCGGTTCTTAGTAAGAAGAGTCGGTATAGAAAACGAAAAGAGTATTTCATATTCGCCTTGATTTCTTGTGTCATAGAAGTCTGATTTTGTAATCAAATTTTATACATGATAATCATGTATTTTCATGTTAAATAAAATTGATTTCATTTCTTATTTCTACATCTTTACTTTTGTTTTAATTCACTTATTAGAAAATCACAAAAGTTTTTCTTACAATCCTAAAGTTTTCTAAAACCCTTATCCACCACCCCCCTCCCCCCTCTAAGGGAACCTCAAGATCAAACAAGTGTGACTAGATATTACCTCCCGAAGGCCTTCTTCCATCCATTTCCTTACCAGTAGATTAGCTTTACTTCTCCGAGAGACTCTGTAGTGAGGTTTTGATGTACAAAGTATAAGCCCTTATTTACCATTTTGTACTCTAATGCTTTTTCTTTTTGATTTGTCTCATCTGTGGACCCTTGATATATTTATGCGATGATGTTATGTGGACTAGTGTTATGTATATAATTGCTTCTAATTACTCTGTAATGAACGGTTGGCCTGTGAATGTTGAATTGTCAGTAGAATCGGTGTCTTGTGGTGGCGACCTCCGCATGTATTGGAGTCACCGCAAGGTGGTGGTTATGGACATAAGACCCAAAGGCTATCTTCCATCCTTTTCCTTACCAGTAGATTTGCTTTACTTCTGCGAGAGACTCTGTAGTGAGGTTTTGATGTACAGAGCATAATCCCTTATTTAACATTTTGTACTCTACTGCATATTCATTTTGATGTGTCTTATCTGTGGACCCTTGATATATTTATGCGATGATGTGATGTGGACTGGTGTTATATATATAATTGCTTCTAATTACTCTGTGATGAATGGTTGGCCTATGAATGTTGAATTGTCGGCATAATCAGTGTCTTGTGGTGGCGGCCTCCCCGTGTGTTGGAGTCTCCGCAAGGCAGCGGTTCTGGGCATAAGACCCAAAAAGTGATCAAAAAAGGGGTCTTACACCTCAACTCATACAAGACCGTATAACTCAAAAGCCAAGGCTAGCCTCCTACCTCAGGTCACACAGGACCATACAACTCAGAAGCTATTGATAACTTTCTATCTCAGGTCACACAGAACCCTACAACTCAGATTCAACAAGTTGAACCCTATGGCTCAGGTCTCTGAAAGATCCTACAATAAAATAAGATTTGTGATACAAGATCTTTCTATTGACTAAAAATAATAATACTTAGCAAATCTGGAGTCTTCTTGAAACTTGATTTAGATTGGCTTCAACCTTGATCTTCTTGCAGAAGACTTGAAAGAGTCTGCTTTTGTAAAGAATAGTTCCTCTGCGCTTTTGAAGACCCTTCATCTTCATCTTGCCGATAAGTGATTTAGCTTTTAGTAAATCAGCAAGATGAGTCGAACCCTAACTTCGGGAGAAGAAAAAATTTTCTTAAGGAAATGTCTTCTCCGTTCTTGAGCTTCCTGATGAAAACGCCTCTCCTTGAAGACGGCTGTGGCGGCGAGGTCTTTTTTCAAAAGGATTAAAGAAATGATTGAATCTCACGATTAGGGTTTGCTAAAATCCATCTCTTCAGTTATATATGGACCTTTGATAACGATCTCTTCCTCGGACTTCCATTATATCAGATATTAGCTTTCCATAAATCTCAGCTTTGATTGGCTCAATCTGTGGCAACAATAAATAACGTGACTCCAAAATCATGCTTTAATTTGAATTCTAGCCTTTCCGCAATTCGACTAGATGTCTGGTCAAATTTGCACTATGTAGCTTTAGTTCAACTCTTCTGCGCGAATATTTTTGGTGACTTCGGTGGTCTTCAAGATGATATTTCACAGTTCAATCTTCAGGTCGAATCGTCTGCATGAATCTTCATGATGTCTCTGTATAGTCTACAAGACGATATTTCATTGCTTTGCTCTTTAGTCAAATCGTCTGCACAAATTATCTTGATGACCCTTTGTGGTTCACAAGACGACATTTCACTGCTTCAACCTTCTAGTCTAATCTTCTACACTAATCGACTTGATATCTCTTCATAGTCTTCAAGATGATATTTCACTACTTCAGCCTTCTAGTCGAATCTTCTACACGAATCGACTTGATATCTCTTTATAGTCTCCAAGATGATATTTGAGCTCTTCTAGTAGAATCTTCTTGATACTTATGAAATGTCGTGTTGATTCCTCGTTGACATTTCACGTGACCTTGACGATAAATGCCTTAGCCTGTTTCTTTCTTCATACAGGTGCTTCCAGATATCTGTTGTATACTTCCAAGACGATATGAAAGCAAATGAGCTTTATCGAGACGATATCGTCTTGGAAAGTATATTACCAAGACGATATTTGGATAGAGGTCTTCTTCTTCTCGATAAGACGATATATGTGTAGTTGTGAGTTTACAAGATGATATCATCTTAGAGTTTAAGGTCTTCAAGACGATATCGAGACCTTTTCTCGACGACATTTATGTTTTCCAAGAAAATGTTTGACTTATTGAATTTTTGATCTTCTCAACTAAAATCCTTTGTTTTAGCTCACTTGATAGACCTTTATTCCTGACGATAATGAGTTAGTGACAAGTCTAATATAGTGTTAGATCATAAGTCAACATATGTTTTGCACCATGAGAGATTACATAGGCAAAACATTGTTTGATAGATTTTAAGCATAACCCTACATTAGTCAGGCACTTTCTAGTATCTGAAAGAAACATTCTAAAGAAACTGTGTCAAATACAAAGTGTGTTTATCCTTGAGTTGAGGACTTCTTCAAATCAGGAACATTTAGGGCAAGGTGTAACACTTCCCCAGTAATGACCAAATAATATGGGTCCGGTTGGGACCCCACAACATACAATTGCCACAGCTTTAGTATTAAAATGATATAAAATCTACACAACTCAAAACTCAGAACAAACACAGTGGAAACATTAACAAAGCATAGAAGTTGTCCACAACTACATAGGAGTACCCTGGCCTTATAGCCTTACATTTCAAATCATCATCCATACAACACAAACCATCTAATGGCTAATAACATTCCTATGTTACCTCGGTATGCAAGCCAAAATAATATAATGAAAACGTAAACATATAGTAAAACAGGAGAAGGTACACTTCATGAGGCTTAGGCATTTTTGGCCGGCGAGCTGGATCTAGCTTCTAATCATTGCCATGCACCACTTATTGAAAAAGCGGTATAATGAGGGTAACGAGGGTCAGTTATGGCTAACCACAAACAGTGCAACAACACCCCTCCTCCCGGCCATCATAACGGACCACAAAGAAACACATCACCCTGCAAGTCAGCACTTTGTATGCAAATATAATTAAACAGAAGTAACATTAAAAACACAGGTATGGGTGTCACAAGCATCATCTACATTTCTATGTTGATCAAATAAAATAAGGGGTCTACCAATGCAGCATGTATGCAAACCTGGGTTACACTCAACGCACCCTATGGCGTGTATGCTTCTAACATATCATCACACATCATCACTGTTGGGACCATTGTCCACAATGTCTTAGATTTGGAGAAGTCCATTCCTAAGTCAAAGATATACCTCAGAATGTATTTGATATACTTTCTAGAATCATTGTGCAGAAGATCAGGTCAAGCAAAGTGCTCAAGGAATTCTTCCAAGTTCACAAGCGTCGAGACACCACACATCGCTCGACGCCTGTGATCCAGAAGCGTCGACCCATGTCTGCTGCTCAAAAAGACAAGGTCGCCGATGAAGATCTGAGACCAAGTTTGGAAGCATCGAGCCAAGGAATATCGCTCGACGCCGTGGAATGAGAAGTGTCGACCAAACTTCAGTTAGCTCAACGCCAACAAGAGGAGTCAAGATATGAAGGCACAGTTAAGAAGCGCCGAGCCCCTATACATTGCTTGACTCCTACAGATAAAAAGCGTCGAATGACTAAAGATTCCTCAACTCCTAAGAAGGAGGAGTTGAGAGTTTCAGTCTAAGATGTATGTGTTGAGTATCTACATATCGCTCGACACCTTATAGAAAAAGCGTCGACAGAGATACACAGTGCTCAACGCCTTTTTCTTTAAAAGCTCTGAGCTGAGAAATTTCATCTACAGCTAGCTGAGCCTTTATTTATTCTGAAGCCATTAAAGATCGTTGAAGACTTAGCGTCATGCTGACGTGGAGGAGCGTAACATATGTTGTAGATGGCGGGCTATAAATAGAAGGCATGACCTATGGTTTGAGTAGTTGATCATTCCTATTTTCGAAAGCCATTATCTTCTCCGTTGTTTTGAGGGAAAGTCTTAGAAAGAATATGAAGAAGTCGTCTCCTCTTTCAAAACTGTTCTAACTTGAAGAATTCTTTCAGCAATCTGGTGCTGATACATCTTTCTGAAAAAAGAAGATTAAGAAGGAAGAATCTGTCTTTCTAAGAAGAAGAACAGTCATCACAGCCTGATAAATCAAGAAGACCAAATTGTGTTGCTGATCTGTTGAAGATTTCTGTCTGATCATTCAGACAGATCAAGAAGACTCAACACTTTGAAGAATCTGAATCTAAGTATTGTTACTATCTTTATCAATCCCTGTAGGGTCTGAGTTGTCAGATCTGAGTGTAGGATCTTTCAAGGATCTGAGTTGTAGGATCAGGTGTTATCTGAGTTGTAAGATTCAGGGGTGAATCTGAGCTGTAAGCCTATAGTTATAATGGCTGAGGTAGGATCTGTTGAGATCTGAGTTGGTAGGATCTGTTGTAGATCTGAGTTGGTAGGATCTGTTGAGATCTGAGTTGGTAAGATCTGCTGAGATCTGAGAGAGTAAGATCTATTAAGATCTGAGTCTGTAAGATCTATTATGATCTGAGCTATAAGACCTGTTTGTGGTCTGAGATCTGGAGGAGATATAAACCCTATCTAGCACACTGCTAGAGGGGAGAAGGGGGAAAGTGGATTACCCAAGATAAGGGGAACCACTATAAAATTTCTGTGTGTTTTTGTTTGTGTTTATTTTCTTGAAAGCTCTGATTATTCATTTAGGTTATAATCAAGAACTACAAATAGTTTTTAAAATAACCTATTCACCCCCCCCCCCCCCCTCTAGGTGATTAGCTACCCTTAATTAAAGTCTTTCAAGTGGTATCAGAGGGTTGTTGTTCAAGAAAAGGTTTAACAGCCTAAACAAGACCTCCTAAGGGTAGATTTGTTAAGTCGTGATGGCTAATAGTGAAGGGAATAAGGAATTCACATCTATGAAGCTACTAATCTGCAGAAAAGATAACTTTGGGATTTGGAAGGAAAGGGTCAGATTATTCATGGAAGCCTCTGACCCTAGGATATACATAACTGTACTAGAGGAACCTTTTGTTCCTATGAAGGTTTCATTTACAGATGGAAGTATCAAGACTCCTAAAACATATTCTGAGATGACCAAAGAGGAAGTGATTCTGGCCTTCATGGATAAAAGAGCTCAGAATATCATTGTGAGTGCTTTTTAGGATTCAACCTTCCAAACCTTAGTTCATTGCAAAACTGCCAAAGAAATGTGGGAATCTCTCATTGTCTATATGGAAGGGACTGAAGAAGTCAGAGATGACAGGAAGTCTCTTCTAAATCAGCAATATGAGGATTTCAGACAAGACAAGAAAGATTCAATTGTAAATGGTCTGAAAACCTATGGAAGAACTTTTACAGATTATGAGCTGAATGATAAATTCTTAAGATCACTGAACAAAGAATGGGATATCAAGATCTGTGCAATCAAGGAAATGGGAAATATGGGAAATATTCAGCCACAAAATCTATATGGGAAACTTCTGTCCCATGAACTTCACCTGAATACCAGAAAAGCTGAAGAGGCACACAGCAAGGAAAATCCCATTGCCCTGAAGGCAGAAAGTTCCAAGAAAAGCAAAGAAAGGATTTCATTATCCTCCAGGATACCATCTGAATCAGAAGAATCAGAGACCAGTAATTCTGACTCTGAAATATCAGATGGTGAACTGGCACTCTTCACCAAACAGTTGAAAAGGATGCTTAGAAGAAAACAACACTGGAAAACTAGACCCTCTCAGTCATCCAGATCTAAGAAGCACTCCAATTCTTCAGAGGGATTCAAACAAGATTCCAAGAAGGACAGGTATAACTCTAAACACAATAAATCTAATTCAGAAGAAATTGTGTGCTTTGGATGCAGGAAATCAGGACACATGATTGCTGATTGTCCTTCAAAAAGAAAGAACAACAAGAAGTCTGATGAAAGGAGGCACAAATCTGACAAGAGACATGAGAGGAGCCTAATAGCCAAGAAAGGAAAAGTCACTCTCAGTGACAGTGAATCTCAATCATCTGACTCAGATAGTGAAGGGGCACTCATATCTCTAGTGGGTGTCAATGAAAGTGAAAACATTCTAAATCACAGACCTTTGATAAGAGCCCCACTATCAAGGCCAGATAGTGAAGAGGATGAAGAAGAAAATACAGGACTCATGGCACTCAGTGATGAAGAGGATCAGGAGACAATTTCTAATGTGAAGGTACTTGATAAAACTCCTTTATCTGATTCTGATTCTGAACCTGAAATTATTTCTAAACCTGAGATAAATTCATTTTCTTCTGATGAGAATGACTCAAAATCTAACTTTCATGAAGATGAAATTATTGAGAAATATGAGTCACTTCTCAAAGCCCTTAAAAAGAGCAAAAGGCATAACAAAAAGCTACAAAAAGAAATATTTGAATTAAAGCAAACTAACTCCCAATACTCTGAGACAGCTGAGAGGCTGAATCAGGTAAGCAAGGAGCTTAGCAAATTAAAAGTCATGTCTATGATTCACATTCAGACTTTATGCACTAAGGGGAAATTAATTAAAGAACTTGAAGCATAATTCCTAGCAGAAAGGAAGCTTGTGGCAAAGATCTCAAAACCACAAACTATCCTTCCCATAATAGACACATTTTCTGCACAATACAGATCTGGCATAGGATATAATGGGAAGGCAGAAAATAAACCTAAAAATAATTACAAGGCACCTATGCAACCTATAAAATTCAACAAAGCCATGCCTATCACAAATAAACATGATCTAAGAGTGGTGCATAAGTTTTGTAAGGGTGAGTGTTCTAATAGCAAAGATGACTCAATTCAACCAAGTAACAATGATGCTAAATCTCTATGCAAAGAAAAAGTATTAACTCATCATGACTCCTTTGTATTTAGAGCAAGCACCAAACTCAAAAGAGAGGAACTAAGACCGGTAGTGAAAACCACTGCTGTCAAGGAAACTAAACAAGTAAATTTCACTAAAACACTTTACAAAACTCCTTTGAAAAAGGCAATTAAATAAAATGTGAGTCAACCTAAAGAAGTGAGAAGACCTCCAAGGAGATATAACAAATATGAATGTTGGTGCTGTGGAAGGGTTGGACATTTTGCTCTTGACTGTTGGTTCAATCCAACTGTTCCAAGATTCAACTCTGGGAGAGTACTCAGACCTGTGGCAACTCTCACAGCACCAAGGATTATATAACAACTAAATATTCCAGCTCATACTAACAAGGTTCTAGGACCCAACTTGGTGTGGGTTCCTAAGAAAAGGTAATTTCTTCTTGCAGGGATGTCCAAAGACCAATCAACTTCCTATCTGGTACTTGGGCAGTGGGTGCTCTATGCACATGACAGGAACAAAAATTCTGCTGAATGATTACACTCCTGTGAAGAATGGACCAAAGGTTATCTTTGGAGGGTCTGACAAAGGTAAAACTAAAGGTTATGGTAAAATCACAAATGGAATTGTAACCATCTCCAAAGTTCCTCATGTTGATGGATTGCAACACAATCTCATCAGCATAAGTCAATTGTGTGATATTGGGTATGACATTTCATTCCACAAGGATGAGTGCCTGATTAAGAAAGAGAATGAGATAATTCTCTCAGGCACTAGTAGTGGCAACATTTACTGCTTAAACTTTATATGTTCTGATCAAGTAAATTCCATATGCTTAGTAGCAGAGAATAAAGTCTCTAGTAGTGTACAATGGCATAAAAGGTTAGCCCACATAAACTATAAGACTATAAATAAGCTAATTTCAAAATACCTAGTGAGAGCTGGGCCTAAGTGGAAGTGTGTGCAGGAGGGTCCCTGCCATGCTTGTCAAATGGGTTAGCAGACCAAGTCATCCTTCAAACCAATTGATGAGAAGGATTCCATTAGATGTCTATACCTACTTCACATGGATCTATTTGGACCAATGTCAATCCATAGCCTAGGAGGAAAGATTTACACCCTTGTAATTGTTGATGATTATTCCAGATTCACATGGGTATTCTTCCTTAAACACAAGTCAGATACTCTAGAAATATTTACCAGCTTTGTTAGGCAAATCAAAAATGAAAGAGGAAATCCTATAGTCAAAATTAGAAGTGATCATGGGACTAAATTTCAGTCAGGTGCAATGACCAAATTTTGTGAAAATCTAGGCATCTCACAAGAGTTCTCATCTCCTAGAACTCCCCAACAAAATGGGGTTGCTGAGAGAAGAAATAGAACTCTCATTGAAGCTAGTAGGAGTATGCTAAGTGCCTCCTCTCTTCCTAAGTATTTCTGGGCTGAAGATGTAAACACAGCATGCCATGTGCAGAATAGGGCTCTTATCAACAAAAGACTGAATAAGACCCCTTATGAGTTGTTGAAAGGTAGAAAACTCACTTTATCCTATTTCAAAATATTTGGTAGTAAATGCTTTGTATTAAATAATGGAAAGCACCATTTCACTAAATTTGCTGAAAAAGCACTTGAGGGAATTTTTGTAGGTTATAGCTCTCAAAGTAGAGCCTATAGAATTTTCAACAAAAGGTCAAATAGGATAGAAGAATCTATACATGTTGTATTTGATGAAACCAGCCTTATTTATAAGGATCTAGGAAGTTTATCTAGTAGTGCAGGTTCTACACAGAAATTGGAGGAGGTGAATATCAATGAACAGCACATTGAGGATAATGAAGAAACTAATGAGACTGCAATTGTGACTAGATAGGATGAGTCTCAAGTAGAAGACAATCATGAAGAACCTATTTCTGTTGGAGAACCACAACATCTAGAACCTCTAGAACAGCCAACTCAAACAGATGCACCAGAATCACAAAGGGAAAATGAGAGGTGGAGGAATGCAACCAAACATCTGAATGATCATCCGAAAGAACAGATTATAGGAAATCCAAATGAAGGTGTGCAAACTGGAAGAGGAAACACAATACATGAGGCCTTGCATCACAACTTTCTATCCAAAATAGAGCCTAAGAAGTTTGATGAAGCCAATAAGGACACTTCATGGATAGTAGCTATGCAAGAAGAGCTAAATCAATTTGAAAGGTGCAAGGTCTGGATATTGGTTCCAAGACCAAAGAAACACAAAGTCATAGGGACCAAATGGGTTTTTAGGAATAAGCTGGATGAAAATGGTGTGATTATCAAAAACAAAGCTAGGTTGGTTGCCCAAGGATATAGATAGGAGGAAGGCATAGAATTTGATCAAGTGTTTGCTCCTGTGGCAAGATTGGAGGCAATCAGACTATTCCTGGTATTTGCAGCACATACTAGATTCATAGTTTATCAAATGGATGTAAAGTCAGCATTCCTTAATGGAACAATACTGGAGGAAGTATATATAGAACAACCCCAAGGTTTTATTGACTCTACTCATCCAAACCATGTATATCTTTTATTAAAAGCTTTGTATGGCCTGAAACAGGCACCTAGAGCCTGGTATGAGACATTATCTAGATTTCTCATTGAGAACAAATTCTCAAGGGGAAAGATAGATAAGACATTATTTCTTAGGGTAGTTAAAGGTCATATTATTCTAGTACAAATATATGTAGATGATATAATTTTTGGCTCAACTGATAATAACCTTTGCAAAAGGTTTGCAAGCCTTATGCAAGGGAAATTTGAAATGAGCAGCATGGGTGAGCTCAAATACTTCCTAGGACTCCAAGTGAAACAGTCAGAGGAAGGAATCTTCATTTCTCAGACCAAGTACACCAAAGAGATTATCAAGAAGTTTAGAATGGAAAATTCCACTGTCATGAAAACACCAATGGCAACCAATGTGTCACTAGACAAGGATGACAAAGGGAAACCTATTGATGAAACCTTGTACAGAGGCATCATTGGCTCATTGCTCTACCTAACTGCTAGCAGGCCACACATTATGTTCTCAACATGTGTATGTGCTAGGTATCAAGTGAACCCTAAAGAATCTCACTACACTACTGTCAAAAGAATCCTGAGATATCTGAAGGGTACTCTTAATCTTGTCCTTTGGTATCCTAGAAGCAATGACCTTGAACTAACTGGTTTTTCAGATGCTGATTTTGCAGGATGCAAGGAGGACAGAAAAAGTACATCAGGCACATGTCAATTCCTTGGCAAAAGACTAATATCTTGGAGTAGCAGGAAGCAGACCAGTGTAGCTATCTCTACAGTAAAATCTGAGTACATCTCAGCTGGAAACTGCTGTGCTCAGCTACTATGGATTCAACACCAACTCCAAGACTATAAAGTCCAGTTAAGTAAATCTCCTTTATATTGTGATTCAACTAGTGCTATTGCTATAGCTAATAATCCTGTATCACATAGTAGAACTAAGCACATAGAAATTAGATATCACTTCATTAGAGAACATGTAGAAAATGGGGATATCATAATTGAATATGTCCCCACTGACAAACAAGTTGCTGATATATTCACTAAACCCCTGGATGAAACAAAATTCAATTATTTCAAAATTGAATTAGGAATGCTAAAAATAGAGTAAAGTTGTCTTGAAATTAAATAAAATAAAGCTAGAATAAATGACAATTCTCAAATAAGTATAGAAAATGAGATAAATAAATGAAAATAATAATTAAGTCCTAAAAGGTGAGTGGAGATATATCTGGCGTCGGGCAAGGATATCAGGCGTCGAGAGAAGATACCTGGCATCGAGAAGATACCTGGCGTCGAGAAGATACCTGGCATCGAGTGAGGATAAATGGCGTTGAGCTATCTCAACGCTTGTGCAAACATAGCTAGGCCATCTCGACAAGGTAAATTTGAACCATTTGATCAATCTTGTCAAACAAGTCCGGCGCGCGGCTATTCATCTTCGTGAATTAGAAATTCTATAAATAGGGAAGACACTTCGTTAGTACATATGCCCTAGATTTCTCAATTCGAAATTATCTGCCCTAGAAAATTTCTCCATCAATTCTTTCACTCTACAATCAACAACCACAATGCCTCCCAAGAGTAGTGATTACCTTTACGAAGGAGGCGAACTTGTTCGCAATGGATTCCAAACAGTATCAGTGGAAATCAAATCAACCATCGAGCTAATCTACAAAGCAGGACTAGAATTCGTGCTATCTGAATCGACTCTAATTTGGAAACGAGAGGTCTTAGAACTTTTCTCCAATACAGTAATAGACACCGCCAATTCAAAGCTTAAAACTACTGTAAATGGTAAGAAGATTAAGATTTCTCCTTCAAGACTCGCTAAGGCACTAGAACTGACAAGATTAAAAAGTAATGAAGAAGAAGAAGAAGTGGGCTCTGAGCAGATTAGATTAGCACAAGTCTGGTGCGTAATTGAAACATCACATGAAATCTCTGGGAGTATACTTAGGAAAGGAATGAATTCAAGAGGAAAACTGCTGACAGATGTGATCGGAAAGGGTCTGTTATGCAAGACGGGGTCTCATGATAAAATTTCCAGGAAAATGTTTATTCTTCTGACCAGGATTATTCATACATTAAGAATAGATTGGGGGAGGGTGGTGTTTGACAGAGCAATTGAATGTATCCAAGCACCCAACATGGGTAGGATATTATCTCTATATTGAGTAAAAATCATTCAAGATTCTTTAAATAACAAACTTGGATCCAAGATAAATCATATGAAGAAAATAGACATCAGAATGATAGAGAGATGGGAAAGAGTTTTATAAAATCATCAACCAGCAGAATTTTCTCCCAATAGAAGAAAGCTAAGAAGCAAAAGAAGAAGAAGGTCTCTTCAAGCTCAACATCATCCAAAAGGAAATCAAAATCCTCTCCAATTCATGATCCTAATCTCACATCATCTAAAGAAGAAGAAGGGAACCAACCTAGGGATAGTATTCCTGACACACCAATAGTACTGATCCATTACTGGAAGGGGTTGACAAGTTCAATAAAGAAAAAGATGAGAATGAGAAAGAAGAAGAAGAGAGAGGAAGTCAACCCGGTTCCCCTGCTAGAGTTGAAGGGAAGTTTCAAAATGAGAGGGAGGCTCCAGATGAGATCCCTGCTCAGGATAATTCTGAAATTAGCAAGACAGCAGTTGAGGGGGAGGCTCAGGATGAGATCCCTGCTCCAGACAATAATGACCTTAACAATGCAGACATTGAGGGGGTGCCTCAAGATGAAATCCCTGCTCATGGAAATCTTGATCAAGAGAATGCACCATTTGAGGGGGAGTATCAGCCTGAGGTCCCTGCTCAAGAGAATCCTGCTGTTGATGCAATGGATGTGGAAGAAGAGCCTGAAGCCACAAGGAAAGAGGATGAGAAGGTGATCAAGATAGAATCTTCTTGCTCACATATGAGTCAAAGAGATGACTCTTTCATCAGAGAGGAAAGTAGTAGAAGTGCTGGAATAACAAGAGAAATCAATGTGGATTTAAGTCCAATACTACCTCAGCTGGAGGTGTTGCTCAATAATCAAAGAAGATTATTGGAACAGTATATTAAAGAAAATAACACAAAAATGAAAAATGAAGAAGATTTTCAGATGAAACTGGTTAGATTTGAAGTTAATCATCAGATGAATGCAGTGAGAAAGGAAATGCTAAAGTTTTTCAAAAGAGCTGGTGCTTCAGTGGATTACACAACTGAACAGCTAGATTCAATCAAAGAGACATCAAAGGCTATTAAAGAGACACAAGCAGGTATTTCAAAGATAGTAGATGATGTTCAAACAAATCAAGGAATCTTGAGCAGCAATATGCATGTGTTATACAAAGAACAAGTTGCTCAAATTCTAACAGGAACTGCTAAATTAGAAGCAAAATTGCAAAAACATGATGCAGATTTGCTTGCCAAGATTGATGAGAGCTCCTCCATTCTAAAGGATCAAGTAAAGTAAAATACAAATACCATAGATGACCATCTTTTTATGGTCAAGAAAACCATTGAAAGTGGAATAAATCATCTGGAGGGACAAGCCAGGTTTCAGAAGAATGTTATAAGAGATCATATAGTTGAAGAATTCCTAAAGGGGGAGAGGTCAATGATTCAAGCCAGCTCTGAGCATGCTGTGTGGACCTCTAATTCTATAAGAGAAACTTTTGGCTATCCTCCCATAGATTATGAAAATGATCAAGTTTATGAGACCAAGCCAGCATCTCTTACACAAATCCAAAAGCAAATTGCCAAAATGTATATCCTGAGGATAAAAGCAAGAGAGAGAACTTTACCAGTGAACAAGTAGAATCTAGCAAAAGGAAGTTCAGAGAAGAAGTTCAATCAAGGGTCGATTTTGAACATTGGTCTCCCTCTTCAAGAGAAATGATTCTGGCAGCATGGGAAGCTGTGAAAGGTAATCCAGATGAAAGAGGGAAATGGTATTCTGAAGCTGAATGGTTGAAGCACATGGATCAAGAGGAGCTGAAGATAAAATTCAAGGCTGACAAATTGGCTGGGAAAGTTCAGGTAGGTGATAAGGAGCCAATCAGATACTTTCCAAAGCCGTTTGGCTATTTCAAGAGGAGAAAAGAGGTTGTTGAAGTCCTTTCCAAGAGAGCCAAAAGAGGAATAGAGATCAAGGAACCTGAACAACATTAGGATTTTAATCTTTATTAAGAATTCTCAGAGAAATTTATTTGATATAACTTTGAACAATATTGATGAGCTCCCGGAGCAAACTATCTTTTATTATCATATATATATATATGCCTGTGATGTGATCCTTTTCTTATCATGACATGTTTTATTTTGAACTGCTTGTAATTTTATGCTTATATGAGAAATCATGTCTGAGATAATTTCTTTTGTTAGAATGTTTTGGTAATCTAATTTTATAAGGTATCACACTCATTATATTTTGATTACCTGTATAGAAAATATTGATTATTTGTGTAAAGAGGGATATATCATTGACTGAGGTTATGACTTCTTCAAATAGGGGGAGATTGTTGGGACCATTGTCCACAATGTCTTGGATTTGGAGAAGTCCATTCCTAAGTCAAAGATATACCTCAGAATGTATTTGATATACTTTCTAGAATCATTGTGCGGAAGATCAGGTCAAGAAAAGTGCTCAAGGAATTCATCCAAGTTCACAAGCGTCGAGACACCACACATCACTCGACTCCTGTGATCCAGAAGCGTCGACCCATGTCTGCTGCTCAAAAAGACAAGGTCGCCGCTGAAGATCTGAGACCAAGTTTGGAAGCATCGAGCCAAGGAATATCGCTCGACGTCGTGGAATGAGAAGTGTCGACCAAACTTCAGTTAGCTCAACGTTAACAAGAGGAGTCTAGATATCAAGGCATAGTTAAGAAGCGTCGAGCCCCTATACATTGCTTGACTCCTACAGATAAAAAGCGTCGAATGACTAAAGATTGCTCAACGCCTGAGAAGGAGGAGTTGAGAGTTTTATTCTAAGAAGTATGTGTCGAGTATCTACATATCGCTCGACACCTTATAGAAAAAGCGTCGACAGAGATACACAGTGCTCAATGCCTTTTTCTTTAAAAGCTCTGAGCTGAGAAATTTCATCTACAGCTAGCTGAGCCTTTGTTTATTCTGAAGCCATTAAAGATTGTTGATGACTTAGCGTCATGCTGACGTGGAGGAGCGTAACAGATGTTGCAGATGGCGGGCTATAAATAGAAGGCATGACCTATGGGTTGAGTAGTTGATCATTCCTATTTTCGAAAGCCATTATCTTCTCCGTTGTTTTGAGGGAAAGTCTGAGAAAGAATCTGAGAAGTCGTCTCCTCTTTCAGAACTGTTCTAACTTGAAGAATTCTTTCAGCAATCTGGTGCTGATACATCTTTCTGAAAAGAGAAGATTAAGAAGGAAGAATCTGTCTTTCTAAGAAGAAGAACAGTCATCACAGCCTGATAAATCAAGAAGACCAAATTGCTGCTGCTGATCTGTTGAAGATTTCTGTCTGATCATTCAGACAGATCAAGAAGACTCAACACTTTGAAGAATCTGAGTCTAAGTATTGTTACTATCTTCATCAATCCTTGTAGGGTCTGAGTTGTCAGATCTGAGTGTAGGATCTGAGTTGTAGGATCAAGTGTGATCTGAGTTGTAAGATTCAGGGGTGAATCTGAGCTGTAAGCCTGTAGTTATAAAGGCTGAGGTAGGATCTGTTGAGATCTAAGTTGATAGGATCTGTTGTAGATCTGAGTTGGTAGGATCTGTTGAGATCTGAGTTGGTAAGATCTGCTGAGATCTGATAGAGTAAGATCTGTTAAGATCTGAGTCTGTAAGATCTATTGTGATCTGAGCTGTAAGACATGTTTGTGGTCTGAGATCTGGAGGAGATATAAACCCTATCTAGCACACTGCTAGAGGGGAGAAGGGGGAAAGTGGATTACCCAAGATAAGGGGAACCACTATAAAATTTCTGTGTGTTTTTTTGTGTTCATTTTCTTGAAAGCTCTGATCATTCATTTAGGTTATAATCAAGAACTTCAAATAGTTTTTAAAATAACCTATTCACCCCCCCCCCCCCCCCTCTAGGTGATTAGCTACCCTTAATTAAAGTCTTTCAATCACTTCAAAACAAACATAAGGGTACTCATTATTTCCCCCAAAGGCACACAACTCTAAGACCGAGAACTCCCGCTGAGCTCCCACGCGCACATGGCCCGCAATGTCTTCCGGCTTTTCCATCAGCTCACCACTTCTCGCCAAAATCTCTAAACCAAGCACAACTGATGTTAAGAACTCTTGCCTAGACCCCACCCGCACATGGCCCACTATGCCATCGGGCTTGTCAATCAGCTCAGAGAATCTCGTCAGTCATCACAATAGGGGTCTTGTCTTTCCTGGACACTCTCCACGCATGAATTTTAACATTCACGGGCTAGCCAGCCGACCACCATAACCAAGCCATGCCTTCACACAAAAACGGGCATCACAAGCCCTTCATCACACACAAATTTTCCTGCCCCAAGCCAACGTTCGTTCTCACACGAAAATATAAGGGCATCGCAACGACGTTTTCACTGCAATTGGATTTATAGAAAAATCCCTAAAGTGTACGTTAAGCAACATGACCGAATCGGACCATCGATCACAATTAATGTTTCACCCACAATGGCTAATCCGGTAACAGAGTGGATCTCTAATGCAAAATAATGTCGGGGATGGACTCAATCAACCCGATGGTTTCTCTTGAACCAAGGCGACCCAAACCCTCACATTTGAGAGATACGGTGCCAATTAAAATGCAGAAATATGGAAGGCAAAAAAAAAGATGCCATGCACGCATCCTAAAACTGGGAAGAGAGATGTCGTTACTCTTTGAACTCCCTTCCTTGCCATGGAATAATCGAAAAGCATGTATGGAAAAGAGCGCCTTCGAGCCCTCTCCGTCAAGCTGGTCTCGGATCGACGAACAGAGCTCCGAAGCTCCAACAATGGCAGATCATGCTCTTCTTCCTCCTCTAAGCTCTCCCTCTCACCCTAGCCTCAAAGTCACAAATGACTTGAGAAATAAGAGGGAAGAGTTCCTCTGCCCTACTTTGGGCTTTCAGACGCACTGATCTGAGCCCTTAGATCAAGATCTAAGGAGATCTGACGCCCAGAAAACGCTACTTACAGATTTGGTTTTGCATGATACCGCCCGACGGTAGTGCTACTGCGCAATGGCAGTATCCAGAACACTGATTCGCATGGACCTCCTAAATCATCTAGAAGATCTACCGTTAGTTGTAGCGCTAACGCGCATCACTCGCTCTCGATGACACTATCTCGAAGACACGCCTCTTTTCGATGGCATGACTGCGTCGAATGGACAAGGAAAAAGGCCACAGCCGGCGGAAACTACTACCACGGCGTGCTAGCTTTCTGCTACCACTTGTACTGTCATTTCTATTTATTAATCATGGAAAATGGGGTGTTACAACTCCACCCCCTTAAATGAATTTCATCCTCAAAATTTAAAATGATAATTCAAATCATGCCACGCATAACTGACACAAAACGTTCCGGAAAGTCTTCCTGCATTGTTTGCTCATTCTCCCACGAGAACTTGTCTGTCCCGCAATTATTCCAATGCACTTTTATCGACTTGACCTCTTTATTCTGCAAACGCTGGATTTTTGAATCCTCCACGCAAATCGGACAAAGAATCGTCCTCAGATCTTCGGCTACTAGTATGGCCGTAGGCCCAACTACGTCATTCGGCTCCACCACAGCTTTCCTCAGCACCGAGACATGAAAAACATCGTGTAATCCACTTTGCTCTGTGGACAACACCAACCGGTAGGATTCTTTGCTTATGCGCTCCATAACCTCGAACGGACCCAAATACCTTGGACACAACTTCTTGAGTCGCCGAACTCGCGAAATGTCTTTGAACAGCTTGATCTTCAAGTAGACCATTTCGCCCACTACAAACTCCACATTTCTATGACGCGTGTTAAAATACGTTGTCTTCCAATCCTTAGGAACCTTCATGGGCTCCTGGATCATTCGCACCAACTCGCAAGCGTCTTCCACCACTTCCTTTCCAAACAGTTGAGTGTCTCCCACCTCTACCTAATGCATCGGCGTTCGACACCGCCTTCCATACAATGCCTCATATGGCACCACCATGATACTCTCCTGGAAGCTATTATTGTAGGAAAACTCCACCTTGAAAAGGTGGCCTTCCCAACTCTTACCAAAATCGAGAGTACACATCTTCAACATGTCCTCCAAAGTACAATTCATTCTCTCCGTTTGACCATCGGCCTGCGGATGGAATGTGGTACTAAACTTGAGATTTATGCCCAGACTTATCTGCACTAACCTCCAATCCTTGGATGTGAACCGTCCATCGCGATCACTAACAATGCTCTTTGGAATTCCGTGTAACCGCACAATATTACGAACATAAAGCTCCACGAGCTTCTCCACGCTATGCACCTTCCGATTTGGAATGAAGTGGGCCACCTTGGTCAAGGGATCCACAATCACCCAAATCGAATCGTTACCCTGCTGCAATTGAGGCAAACCATGCACAATGTCCATGGAGATGTCATCAAATTTCCAATCAGAGATAGGAAGAGATTTCAAGAACCCGCCCGGCCTTTCAAACTCATCTTCACTAAGGCACAAGTCTGACATCAACTTACATACAAAGCTACATCTCGCTCAATCCCAGGCCACCAAAAAGGATTTTTTAAATCCATGTACATCTTTGTACTTGCTGGATGAATGGAGTACTTCATGAAGTGAGCCTAAAACATCAACTCCACACGGAGCACGCCAAAGCGCTGAACACACACCCTTCCATTTCTATTCAAGAGTCCAC
This sequence comes from Dactylorhiza incarnata, assembly GCA_033032865.1. NCBI lineage: Eukaryota > Viridiplantae > Streptophyta > Magnoliopsida > Asparagales > Orchidaceae > Dactylorhiza > Dactylorhiza incarnata. The sequence continues at coordinate 3,043,987 of JAWHQI010000037.1, read as the reverse complement.
CGACCATCTCCAGAGCACTGCCTTCGCTTTTCTGAGAATCCAACACCAATTGTTTACACTCTTCGTCTACTGGTCGCCTCCTGGATTCGATCTACTAAATCACAGTACATCTCGATCTAGTTCAACCGAGTTGCGCTAGACTCACCTCTATCCACACAAGCAATGTCAAGAGACTCGAAGTCTCGCACCAACTGCTCATCTTGCGCTGCAATCCAATTACCTTGGAGGGAATACTTTCTACTCAAGGCGTCAGCCACCATATTGTCCTTGCCTAGTGTATACTGAATTTCCACGTCGTAGTCCCAATTGAACAAGAACCATATATGTTGTCGCATATTTAGATCTTTCTGGTGCAGGAGGTGCTTCAGGCTTTTGTGGTCTGTGAAGATTCCCACCTTTGCACTAAACACGTAGTGCCGCCATAATTTCAACGCAAAGATCACCGCCGGCAATTCCAAGTCATGGACAGGGTAATTCTTCTCATGAGGTTTGAAATGTCTCGACCCACAAGCTATTACATTTCCATGTAGCACCAACACGCAATCCAACCCGCAACCTGACGCATCACTGAAAAATCTTAAACCATTTAGTCCCACAAGCAAGACTTAGGATTGGAGCGGACAATAATCTTTCCTTCAAGGTCTCAAACACACGAGCACACTTTGGCGTCCATACGAACTTCTGGTCCTTGCGAGTAAGAGAGGTGAGGGGCAATGCCATCTGCGAAAAGTTCTCAACGAACCTTTTGTAATAACCAGCTAGTCCAAGGAAACTCCTGACTTCCGCCATGGTTCTCAATACATGCCTATCTCTAATAGCTTCAATATTTGTCGGATCCACCAACACCCCATCTCCACTGATCACGTGACCCAAGAATGTCACCTTCCCGATCCAGAACTCGCACTTTGAGAACTTAGCATAAAGCTGGTTCTCCCTCAGAATCTGCAACACCAATCTCAAGTGAGACTCATGTTCCGCCTTCGACTTCGAATACACTAAGATGTCATCGATGAACACCACCACAAAAAACAATGTATTATTGAAACACAATGCTCATGAAATCCATTTACACTGAAGGAGCGTTCGTCAAACCGAACGGCATCATCGAGAACTCAAAATGACCATACTTCATCCCAAAAGCTGTCTTGGGAATATCCTATTCTAGAATCATCAACTTTTAGTATCCCGACTTCAAGTCCAACTTTGAGTACACCGCCGACCCCACCAGCTAGTCAAACAAATAATCGATTCGTGGAATCAGATACTTATTCTTAATGGTCAACTTATTCAACTCACGGTAGTCTATGCACAACCGCATACTACCATCATTTTTCTTTACTCACAACATCGGCGCGCTCTACGACAAAGAGTTGGGAAAATGTACCCTTGCTAAAACAACTCTTATAACTGAACCTTGAGCTCGGTCAGTTCCTTTGGTGCCATCCTAAGGGGAGGTGCGACACCGTCCTTGCACCCGGTACCAACTCTATTGAAAAGTTGATTTCATGTTGAGGAGGTGTTCCCGGAAGCTCCTCGGGGAACACATCCTCAAATTCTTCCACCACTAGTACTGCACTGTTTGCTAACTGCGTGGAGTAAGTCTCCAACAAAGCTATAAACGCCTCACCTCTTTGGTTCACTACACGCATCATTTGTATGGCGGAAATCAGGAAGCGAGCCACTCCGCTTAGGCCCTTGAACTTGACCTCCGCTCTACCTTCACTCCTTAGGGTCACCACCTTCAACAGGCAGTCAATACAAGCTCGTTGCTCTGCAAGCCAGTCCATCTCCAAGATAATGTCAAATAATGTTAGTGGTAGAATTGCTGCAACCAACTCGAAGTCATGATCGCATATTCTCAAAATAATGCATTATTTCCTCCCGACAGTCATGAAAGACCCATTCGGCATGAGCATGCTAAGCTCCACCTCCGCCTTGACAGTCTCAACACCGATCCTCCGGATAAAGATTTCCGCGAGAAAAAATTGCGACGCTCCCATGTCAAATAGTACTCTGGAGGGGTAGCCAGAAATAAGTACGAAACCTACTCACGCACATAATAAATACGAAAGGTCGCAAACAGTTTTAAGTTACCGAACAAAAGTTTAAACCTTTTGTAACTGTTACCCTATCGGGTTGACGAATCGCTTCTTGCTTCCCAAGGTTGTACACTCTAGGCTACACTAGAGAGAAACGTGAAGAACTTGACTCTGCTGCTTACCCATTCTCCCCATAACTAGGGCCAGAATGCACCGACTGCTCCTGCCTCTGCTCTGGCTCAGCCCCACCATCGGGACAGAACTGAATTATGTGGCCCACCTTGCAACACTGAAAGCACGTCACAAGTCCCTTGGAACGAAACTCCCCTGAAGTTGCACCGCTTCTCTCACCAAGCCTAAAGGATGGGGGATTTTCTTCCACCAGTTTTCCTCTGACTTCCACTGAGACTGAAAAGGTTTACCTTCTCCTTGCATTGCTGCAAAGACCTTACGCCACTGGGTTAGCTCCATGTCGCTCTCTAACATTCGAGAAGCTTCAACTAGCTCATTGAATCCCGCATTCTTTAAGGCTATAAGGGGTTGCCTTAGATTTTCTCTCAGCCCTTGATGGAAGAGGTTATCCCTCTCCTCATCATCTTCCTTGGTCGTCCCCGCGTAATGACCCAAATGAGTAAACTCCTCCATGTACCCATCTACCGTCTTCTTGTGCTGCACCAAGTGCAAGAACTGCCTTTGAAGTGCTAACCTCATCGAAGAAGGGATATAACATTTCAGGAAAGCGTTCCCAAACTCTTCCATGGACGGGGCACATCCAAGGAAATGACGACCGCTATGATTCACCCACCATGGCTTGTCATCACCTTCTAACATAAAAGTTGCAAACTGGGACTGTTTGTCCTCTCAGATCTCTGCCACTTTCAAGAGTTGCTGAATCCACGCCAACCAGTCCTCGGCATCTGTCGGAGTGCTAACTCCCTTGAATGTCTGAGGATGGAAACTCAGAAAGTACTTCATCTGTCGATCTCCTTGCCCAAACACTCTCTCAGCTAACAGCTCTGTCTGCCTTACTCCTACCTCCGGTGTAACAAGTGTCGCAACCGGGGTAACATGAGTCATAACCTGCATGACAGGTGTCATAACCTGTGGCATCGCCGCATCTTGGGCCGCTATCATCGCCTCTTCTAGCATACGACAGAAGTCTATTGGGGACGTGCATATATTCATGAGGCCTGGAGCAGCAGCACTGCTTGCTGAAGGCTCCTCTTGCCGCTTCGACATGCCCGCATATTCGCCTCCATCCTAGCATAAGCAAGGCAACAAAAAAATCAAGTTCTGTTCGCTAGACTTGAACACAGGGACACTCATGGCCCTGCAAAATTCTCCTATGTGGACAACCTCTGTACACAATCCGATTACACTAAATCTCAACAACCAAATTGTAACACCTCCCCTGTAATGACCATATAATATGGGTCCGGACTGGACCCCACTGTTAAAATTTTTGATTTGAATCGTTTAGGAGTAAGCAGGAGTTGCATCAACTGAGTTATAGCCAAACAACCATAATGCCACACAGCAACACAATAGTCTTTATTGAATCACAAAACTTGATTACAATGCGAGGTATACATAGCGAGACATGATTCATAAGAATCACGAAGGAGAGAAGAACAAAACACACCAAAAACACAAATCTGGCGACTTGACAAGCAGAGACCGCACAGACCGCTGAACTCCAGTGACCGCCCGGCTTGTCCTGAGACCGCATGAACAGAATGCAAGAAAGATGACCTGCACTGTAAGACCACCACCTCAGACCGCACGACCTAGAGCTTATTGAACTGAACAGAGAACAGAAGTCGTCGCCAGACCGCAACTCAGATCTCCTAACCACAGAAGGTCGCCTGATCGTTGAGCTCGCTGCGAATAGCACACGAACAACATAAACCAGTTCGCAGACAAGCCGCTGCAGGACTGTTTATTCAAGCCACTAGGAAATCACCAAGGAAGGAGGCTGCAACCTGCTGATCGCAAACCTACGAACACAACAAACAGTCAACTCGCTTCCAATACCGCCCGACCTCAAAGTTGAGACCGCACTAAACAAGCCAGGCTCTAGTTCTTACAGTTCTCATTATTAATGACGGGCCCTGCACCCCTATTTATAGGCGAGAAGATGGATGTTTTTACCGCCGCAGGAGATACAATCACCACCCATCAGATCGCCAATGGTCTCACAGAGCAGACCGCGCGATCACACCACTTTGACAACATCCTGTCCAAGACCGGAAATCAGCAGCAGACCGCGCACAAGCCGCGCGGACACAAGACCACGCACAAGCCGCGCGGTCACAGATCACTCCTTCCTTAGATCTCCTAGAGCAACCCAAGAACATCTGGCCGACTTCAAACAAGTCGCCAGATCAACCTGAATAAATCGCCCGGTCACAGCGGTTACCCAACAATAGACCGCCCGGTCTTCTTACAAGGCAGATAAACCAACCAAGCTGAGCAGACCGAAAGAGACCGGAACATACAAGAACAAACCGACAGTCACAGCAGACCGCCAGATCACAGATCGGTACAGCACCAACATAGAGACCGCACGGTCTCTGCGGTTACCAAAATACAGACCACCGGCCACCTTCCACTCCACTTCAATAATTTCAATGCTCCCCCTTGAAGTGGGAAGTGGAAACTAGCCCAAGTAAACTCCGCAACCGAGTAAACGGTCCCTTCGCCAGCGTCTTTGTGAATATGTTTGCAACATTGTCTACACTTCGAACATGCTCGACCATAAGAGATCCTCCCAACACCTTCTCACGAATGAAATGGTGCTCAATCTTAATGTGCTTGGTCCTCGCGTGACAGACTGGATTATTAACAAGCTTGAGAGCACTCTCATTGTCCCTGCGTAGCATAGTGGGACCTCGAACCTCCTCATGAACGTCCTCCGCCAACCTCCTAAGCCAAACGGCTTCCTGAGCTGCCAAGGCCAAAGCCTTGTATTCCGCTTTTATGGTAGATACAGACACCGAGTCCTGCTTTTTGCTGAACTAAGAAATAGCTGTGGGGCCCGCCATAAAGACATCACCAGATGTTGATCTCCGATCATCCATGTCTCCCCCATAATCAGCATCCATGTACCCACGCAACTACAAGCTTGACCCTTTCCTATATAGGAGACCCAGATCAGAGGTCGACTTCACATACTTCAAAATTCCTTTTGCCGCCAGAAGATGAGGCTTCCATGGTTCCGCCATGTACCGACTCACCTTGCCAACTGCATAAGCAATATCAGGCCTTGTGATCGTTAAGTAGATAAAGCTCCCAACCAGAGCTCGGGACACCAACGGTTCAGATAGAACAATCCCCTCATCCTTCCGAAGTTTATGATGTTGTTCCAAAGGTATGGAGCTGCTCTTCCCTTCCTCCAAGCCAAATCGTTGAATGATCTGCTCCGCATATCCAGCCTGAGAAATGAGCACTCCGCTCTCCTGCCTCTGCACCTCGAGTCCAAGGAAATGGTGAAGCTCACCCAGATCCTTCACCTCAAATCTGATAGCAAGCTCGGCTCTCAGCCTTGCTACTGCCTCCTTCGAGTTCCCGGTGACAATCATGTCATCCACATACAATAGAACAATCAACCGAAGCACCCCCTCCTTCTTGACGAACAAACTGGAGTCCAAGTCTGAAGCAAAGAATCCGCAGAATAGAAGATACTTCGCGATCTTTCCATACCACGCCTGAGGCGCTTGCTTCAACCCATACAGGGCTTTCTTCAGCTTGCAGACATAGTCTGGACAATCCTCCGAGATGAAGCCCGATGGTTGGATCATGAAAATATCCTTGTCAATCTCTCCGTATAAGAAGGCATTCTTCACGTCGAGCTACCAAATCTCCCAATCACAAGATGCCGCCAAAGCAATAACAAATCGAACCGAAGTCATCTTTGCCACTGGACTGAAAGTCTCATCATAATCCTCTCCATACTGCTGTGAGAACCCACGACCCATAAGGAGAGCCTTGTATCGCTCGATCGTGCCGTCAGCTTTCTTCTTGAGCTTATAGACCCACTTGCATGTCACAGGGGTAATGCACTTGGTCCTGGGCACTACAGACCACGTCTCATTCTTCTTGAGAGCATCCATCTCCTCCTGCATAGTAATGTCCCACTGTTCTACGCCTTTGGCCATCTCAAAGCTCGACGGCTCCCGCTCATCCAAGGGACCTGCAAAGAAACATGAGATAAAGCTCACCATGTTTCCTCCTGTGTATCGATCCGGTGGCTTGATAGTCCTCTTCGACCTCCTAAGAGGTTGCACCTGACTAACCACCTCCTCAGCTACTTCTTTTGTGCTAGCTCCTCTTCCAGGCGAACTTGGAGCATCGCTCCCCCTGCTTCCAGTACCTGAAGCCTCCATCTCTGAGCTAGACACAGCTGGAGCTCCTGGTGAAATCGGCAACTCCACTTGAAGATTTTTCGCAGCCTTCCCTTTTTCATCAACCCTGCTCTCCGGTAGTTCAACTCCTGAACTCCCCTTGTAGGAAGTCACCTCATCAAACACCACATCCCGAGATACCACTGATCTTCGTGTCTCAGGATCCATGCATCTCCACCCTTTCTTCCGCTCATCATATCCAATAAAGACTAGCTTCCTTGCTTTCGCATCTAGGTTTGTCCGAAGAGCATTATGAATATGCACATAACAGGTTGACCCGAACACCCGAAGGTGTGCAACACTTGGCTTCTCCTTGAATATCAGTTCATGTGGGGTCTTCATGTTGATAGGACTTAGAGGCATTTTGTTGATGACGTAAGCAGCACAAGACATTCCCTCCGCCCAGAAGGACTTTAGGATACTCTTGGCATGAAGCCAGCATTTGCTGGTTTCCGTCAGATAATGGATCTTCCGCTCTGCAATGTCGTTTTTCTGTGGAGTATGGGCACAAGTGAGCTCTCTCCGAACGTCGTGCTTCCTGCAAAAACTTGAGAACTCACCAGATGTGAAATCCCCACCATTGTCAGTTCTCAATTTTTTCACCCGCAAGCCTAACTGACCTTCCACCAGTTCCATGAACTCCACGAACTTTGCAAAAGCTTCTGACTTCTCTTTTAGAAAATACACCCAGACATATCTGGTGTAATCGTCGATCAACACCAACATATATCTGTTTCCTCCAAGACTTGGGGTGGCAGTCGGTCCCATGAAATCACCGTGAATGCACTCCAATGGCGCTTTGCATCTTGTTTGCCATTTATCAAATGGAAGTCGATGAGACTTACCGAACTGACATCCCGCACAAACATGACCGTCTCCATAGGAGGACAAGCTAGGCAAGCCCTTGACAAGGCCCCTTACCGACATAGCCTTCAATTTGTCCATGCCTACATGCCCCAACCTTTCATGCCAGATAGCTGCGCTATCATTGGTCTTCATCTTGTCAACATATATACTTGTCGATAAAATGAACAAGTCCTTTACCCGCTTTCCAACATGAATAACATCTCCCTTTATCTCCGGTTGAGTTTTAAGAAACTTCACTTATGTTGGGCCAAACAGAACGTGATAACCGGCATCGACCGCATTGGTCACAGAGAAGAGATTCTTCTTCATACCCGGCACGTGATAAACACTCCTCAATGTGAGTGGACCCTTATCACTGCTCAAAGAGACAACATTTTCTTGTTCTACTGAATGAACAGAGTTATCAGCCGTAATGATAACATCGTTACCTGAGTAAGGTGCCAAAGAAGAGAACTTTGATTCATCCCCGGTGAGGTGATGCCCACATTCTGAATCCACGATCCAATCCTCTTCGAAGTTGATGGCAGCCAAGGCCTTAACGGGCATTGCTGTCATATTAGCCGCAAAGGCTCCTCCCCATCCAGCTTCATCAGACTTTTTCTTTTCCTTCTGCGCTGGATGTCTCCGCTGAAGATTAACCAGACAATCCTTCTTGAAATGGCCGGTCTTATTGCACCTGATTCACCTTGGTCCCTCTCCCTTCTTCTTCCCATCAGACTTAGGAGAATAACCCCTATCCTGCTGACCTGAAGTAGAGGGTTCATCATGACCTGACTTCTTCTTCTCCCACTTCTTCTTCTTCTTCCCATAGAATAACACATCACTATCTCCCCCAGAGATAGAAGTCCCCGCCATCTGTCTTGCCAAACTTTCTTGCAAAGCAAGTAAGTTATCCATCTCCAACAGAGATGGCTGATTTGCCCAACCCTGAACTGATGTCACAAAGTCAAGATACTCCTTCCGCAACACGCGCATGATATGCCTCTTCAGTTTTGCCTCCGAGATGGGCTCATCAGGGTCTAATGCAGAAATCTCTGCTATGAGGTTCTTTATCTTGAGAAATAAAGTGGAGATGGAAAGATCACCTTGAGAGGCCTTCGCCAACTCATTTTCAAGAAACTGTAGCCGAGCTACATTCTTCTTATTGAACAGCCCGTCCAACGACGTCCAAATCTCAGCAGCAGAATTACATCCAATGATGTGAACAAATAGCTCTGGTGAGATAGCCCTCTTGAGTGTGAACTCTGCCTTTGCATTAGTCCTCCTCCAAAGTCTCACCTCTGCCATATTATCTCCTGCTAGATAAACTTCTTGTGTGTCTTCTCCTCCAACTATATCCCATAGATCCTCGCCAAGCAAGTAACTCTCCATACACGACTTCCACTTTTTGAAGTTAGTCGATGTAAGGAGTTCAATACCAAGCCCTCTTGCGTATCCAGCTTCCATGGCAAACTATGTGGTTTCTTCTTCACTAAGACGATGGCAACTCAAGTTGATCATTGCTTATACACTCCAACAACCTGCCTCTGATACCATGTTAAAATTTTTGATTTGAATCGTTTAGGAGTAAGCAGGAGTTGCATCAACTGAGTTATAGCCAAACAACCAAAATGCCACACAGCAACACAATAGTCTTTATTGAATCACAAAACTTGATTACAGTGCGAGATTTACATGGCGAGACGTGATTCATAAGAATCACGAAGGAGAGAAGAACAAAACACACCAAAAACACAAATCTGGCGACTTGACAAGAAGAGACAGCACAGACCGCTGAACTACAGAGACCGCCCGGCTTGTCCTGAGACCGCACGAACAGAATGCAGGCAAGATGACCTGCACTGTAAGACCGCCACCTCAGACCGCACGACCTGGAGCTTATTGAACTAAACAGAGAACAGAAGCCATCAACAGACCGTAACTCAGATCGCCTAACCATAGAAGGTCGCCTGATCGTCGAGCTCGCTGCAAACAGCACAAGAACAACATAAACCAGTTCGCAGACAAGCCGCTGCCAAAATGTTTATTCAAGCCACTGGGCAATCACCAAGGAAGGAGACCGCAACCTGCTGACCGCAAACATGCGAACACAACAAACAGTCAACTCGCTTCCAAGACTGCCCGACCTCAAAGTTGAGACCGCACAAACTAAGCCAGGCTTTAGTTCTTACAGTTCTCATTATTAATGACGGGCCCTGCACCCATATTTATAGGAGAGAAGACGGATGTCGTTACCGCCGCAGGAGATACAGTCACCACCCATCAGATCGCCAGCGGTCTCACAGAGCAGACCGCGCGATCACACCACTTTGACAACATCCTGTCCAAGACCGCAAATCAGCAGCAGACCGCGCACAAGCCGCGCGGACACAAGACCATGCACAAGCCGCGCGGACACAGATAACTCCTTCATTTGATCTCCTAGAGATACCCAGGAACATCTGGCCGACTTCAGACAAGTCGCCAGATCTGAAAGGAGTTTGGTTCTTATTATATTTGTTAAAGGTCTTTATTAATTTTATTTCAAAATAAATGATATATATATAATATATGTGATTGCTGATTTGTGCTGTATGAGTAATAAAATCAGACACTAAGAGTGCATAAAAATCACAGCATATAAAATAAAACAAACAATAAGGCACACATCCAGAAGACACAAGAAATATAGTAGTTTCCCTCAACTGGGTACATCTACTCTTCTACCCACTGGTAGGAATCCACTGGAGGTTGTTGATCAGGTGCCCTCACACCAAGGGTTTTTTGATAAGGTGTCCACACACCAATGGAGGTTTGATCAGGTGCCCAATTCACCTATAAGCTTTTGATCAGGTGCTTATAAACCAAGATGCAGGTTATTGCTAAGGTGTCCATTCACCGGGAGTTAACTTTTGAAGGGAGTTATAACCCTTTACAAGATGGGAGGAATAAAAGAAAACAGAAAAAGGTTTGTTGTTCTTCTCTTTGCTGAGAAGACTCTTGATGAAGATGTTGAAGAGAGCTCCCCCTGTCTGATTTAGTTTGATGATAGCTTTGGGATGGAGGTTCTTCTCTTGATTGTACAAACTTCTTTCTTCTTATGCAGTAATGATCCTGAGCAATTGATTGCGATTGGTATCTCAGGATGAATGTAATCTGTAAGAAGGAGTTATCAAAAAGAAGATAAATAATAGAAGATCTGCTTCTTCTTTTTGCCACTGTATTTCTCTGTTTTTCTCTATGAATATATAATTTGGAGATCTTGTGGCTGATTTGAATTCTTGCCGACAAGATAGGAAGGAGATAAAGTCTTTTTCATTTCCTAGATTCCTTGAGAAGATAACTTGCCGTTTTTAGTTTTTCAACGGCTATAACATTTAATGCTAACAGCTGTAATGTTAAATCAGCAATATATATATAGAAATAATAAATATTGCTTTATAAATAAATGTGACAGCATATATATAATATTTAGTCGAGCTAAATGATATAAAATAAATACTACAGAAATTCGTCGACCTCAGCTCGTCATTCGTCGGGCTGAGCTCGCCAAATAATATTGATTCACTGCAGACAGACTTTTCGTCGAGCGCTGCTGGGATTTCGCAAACACAGCCTTGAGTTTGTCGAACGGAACTTTTCGTCGACCGCTGAGACGGGATGATTTCATCGACCGCTGAGCTTATGTTCTTCGACCACTGAGATGGCTGGATTTTGTCGAACGCCGATAGCCATTTGTCGAGCGCAGAGCGCCGTTCGTCGAACGCAGATGGCCGTTCGTCGAACGAAGAAAACATATGTAAATTTTATTCTTCTCTTATTTTTCAGCCTATTAATTATGTTTCTTTTCATCATTCTTTCTTAATGGGATTTGTTCTAAGTTATAAGATATGTTATGATATAAACTTAGACACTAAAGGTGGATCCTAACTCAAATCAAAACTAAGGTTCCAACAATCTCCCCCTATGTGAGTTGGGATCCTAATCCAAATTAAGACTAGGTTCTAACAATCTCCCCCTATTTGGTTTAGGATTCCTAAGCATAAAAAGTCTTTGAAGCTTAAGGTTCAGAGATTATTTATTTTTCTTTTAAAACTTATTTAAGCAATTCTGATTTCCTAGATTTGATTTAAATAGGAATTTTAATATGTGAATTGCTAGCTGTTTATTTGATTCTAAAAAATTTAAAATCAGAAAGACAAAGTCTGATAACTTCTTTCTATAGAATCCCCTTAATCAAAAGAGACTCACACTTAGTGCTTTGATCATTTCTAATCTATGCAATCTGAGTAGAATGCTCAAACTGATTTTGGAAAATCTGGAAGAATGTGAAGTCTATCTGAACTTGTGTTTGAGATAAAAAAATTCAAAAGAGTCGTAAAACTGCTATTTAATTTAATTATAATTTAAGTAAAAATATTAAGCAGTTAAAACAAAATTGCCTTATAATTAGATATTTTGGCCTTTTTATCTCATTAAAATATAAATTTGAAAGTTTATTTTTATTTTGCTGATCATAAGAAATTTCTTTTTCTTTAAAAGTTTGTTTAAAGTTTTCAGCTATAATTAACTTATTTTCTAAACAGATAATTAGTTTTTCTGATGTATCCAAGTTTTCTTTAATTTTATCAGAAACTATTTTGTTTATTATTAGCTCTTTACTGATTTTTTTTTCAGCCATTATTAAACCTGCACAAGGTGAGTTGAAAACAGATCTGAAATCAGAGGTACAATTTTGAGATGTTGTTACCTCAGTTACCAGTTCTGTTTCAGATTCAGCATCTGATATGTAGTTTGAGCCATATATAGCCATCATACAGAAGTTTCTGGCTTTCTGTTCTTCTTTTTCTTCTTCTTCAGTTAGACTGAATGATGGTTCTGCATCAAAAATGATGTTAGTGGAAGAAGTAAAGGTGGATTCATTTACCATCCTAGAGAGGGAGTTCCAGATACTCCTTGCTGAAGTGCTGTCAGCCACTTTTTGAAGAATGTCTGTTGAAATTGATTTAGCCAATATGTTCATGGCCATGGCATCAACACTTTTCAGCATTTCTTCATCAACAGATGAAGAGATTGAAGATGAAAGTCCTGTCAAAATAGATTTGTAAATATTTTCATCTATGGCATTCATATATAACTTAATTCTAACTTGCCATAAAGAAAATCTATCCAAATTACAAATAGGTTGATATGAAATTGAAAAATCTGATTGTGCCATTAAATTTTTGAAAAACCTTTTTACAAAAAAAAAAGAATTAAGAGATCAATATGATTTCAGGTGTTAGCCTGTGTGCAAATCAACTTCCTCTGATACCAATTGGAAGGACAATTAATATGCTCTGATGAGGGTGATTGATAAAATCAACCTGCTTTGATACCAATTGAAAGGAGTTTAGTTCATATTATATTTGTTAAAGGTCTTTATTAAGTTTTACTTCAAAATAAATGATATATATAAAATATATGTGATTGCTGATTAGTGTTGTATGAGTAAGAAAATCAGACACTAAGAGTGCATAAAAAACACAGCATATAAAATAAAACAAACAGCAAGGCACACATCCAGAAGACACATGAAATATAGTAGTTCCCCTCAACTGGGTACATCTACTCTTCTACCCACTGGTTGGAATCCACTGGAGGTTGTTGATCAGGTGCCCTCACACCAAGGGATTTTTGATAAGGTGTCCACACACCAATGGAGGTTTGATCAGGTGCCCAATTCACCTATAAGCTTTTGATCAGGTGCTTATAAACCAAGATGCGGGTTTTTGCTAAGGTGGCCTGTCACCAGGAGTTAACTTTTGAAGGGAGTTATAAACCTTTACAAGATGGGAGGAATAAAAGAAAATAGAAAAAGGTTTGTTGTTCTTCTCTTTGTTGAGAAGACTCTTGATGAAGATGTTGAAGAGAGCTCCCCCTGTCTGATTTAGTTTGATGACATCTTTGGGATGGAGGTTCTTCTCTTGATTGTACAAACTTCTTTCTTCTTATGTAGTAATGATCCTGAGCAATTGATTGTGATTGGTGTCTCAGGATGAATGTGATCTGCAAGAAGGAGTTAGCAAAAAGAAGATAAATAATAGAAGATCTGCTTCTTCTTTTTTCCTCTGTATTTCTCTTCCTGTTCTGTTCTGCCTATTTTCCTACAGACCTGCTTCTTCTCTATTTTTCTCTCTAAATATATAATCCGGAGATCTTGTGGCTGATTTGAATTCTTGCCGACAAGATAGGAAGGAGATAAAGTCTTTTTCATTTCCTAGATTCCTTGAGAAGATAACTTGCCTTTTTTAGCTTTTCAACGGCTATAACATTTAATGCTAACAGCTGTAATGTTAAATCAGTAATATATATATAGAAATAATAAATATTGCTTTATAAATAAATCTGACAACATATATATAATATTTAGTCGAGCTAAATGATATAAAATAAATGCTGCAGAAATTCATCGACCTCAGCTCGTCATTCGTCGGGCTGAGCTCGCAGAAAGATATTGATTCACTACAGACAGACTTTTCGTCGAGCGCTGCTGGGATTTCGTCGAACGCAGCCTTGAGTTCGTCGAACGGAACTTTTGGTCGACCGCTGAGATGGGATGATTTCGTCGACCGCTGAGCCGCTGTTCTTCGACCGCTGAGATGGCTGGATTTCGTTGAATGTCGATAGCCATTCGTCGAGCGCAGAGTGCCGCTCGTCGAACGCAGATGGCCGTTCGTCGAACGCAGAAAACATATGTAAATTTTATTCTTCTCTTATTTTTCAGCCTATTAATTATGTTTCTTTTCAGCCTTCTTTCTTAATGGGATTTGATCTAAGTTATAAGATATATTATGATATAAACTTAGACACTAAACATGGATCCTAACTCAAATCAAAACTAAGGTTCCAACAAGATCAACCTGAATAAACTGCCCGGTCACAGCGGTTACCCAAGAACAGACCGCCCGGTCTTCTTACAAGGCAGATAAACCAACCAAGCTGAGCAGACCGAAAGAGACCGGAACATATAAGAACAAACCGACAGTCACAGCAAACCGCCAGATCATAGATCGTCACAGCACCAACACAAAGACCGCGCGGTCTCTGCAGTCACCAAAATGCAGACCGTCGGCCACCTTCCACTCCACTTCAATAATTTCACACCCACATCATACAATCGCCACTGCTATAATATTAAAAATGATATAGAATCTACCCAACTCAATACTCAGAACAAACACAGCGGAAACACTAACAAAACATAGAAGCTGTCCACAACTACATAGGAGTACCCTGGTCTTATGGCCTAACAATACGAATGTTCAAATCATCATCCATACAACACAAAACATCCAACAGCTAATAGCATTCCTATGCTACCTCGGCATGCAAGCCGGAACAATATAATGAAAACATAAACATGCAGGAAAATAGGAGATGAAACACTTCATGAGACTTAGGCCTTTTTGGCCGGCGAACTGGCTCCAAATTGCAATCCTTCCCTGAACCCATTACAAAACATGCGGTATAACGAGGGTCAGTTATGGCTGACCACAAACAGCGTAACAACACCCCTCCTCCCGGTCGTACTAATGGACCCCGGGGAACTACATCACCCTCCAAGTCAGCACTTCGAATGAACATGTAATTAAACAGAAGTAACATATAACACATGTATAAGTGTCACAAGCATCATCCACATTTATATGTTGAGCAAATAACATAAGGGCCTACCAATGCAACATGTATGCAAACCTAGATTTCACCTAAGGCACCATATGGCTTGTATGCTTCTAAAATATCATCACTCATCATCACTTCACAACAATCATAGTGGTAAACATCATTTCCCCCAAAGGAATGCAAGACCAAGGCCGAGAACTCCCACTGAGACCCCACCCGCACATGGCCCACAATGCCATCGGGCTTGTCCATCAGCTCACCCATTCTAGCCAAAACCACCAAACAAAGCACAACTGATGCTAAGAACTCTTGCCTAGACCCCACCCGCACATGGCCCACAATGCCATCAGACTTGTCCATCAACTCAAACATTCTCGCCAGTCATCACAAAAGTGGTCTTTCTTGCCGGAACACTCTCCACACATGAATTTCAACATTCACGGGCTAGACAGCCGACCACAAAAACTAAGCCATGCCATCATACACAAACGGGCATCACAAGCCCTTGATCACGCACAAATTTTCTCGCCCCAAGACAACGTTTGTTCTCACACAAAAATATTAGGGCATCACAACGACATTTTCGCCGCAATCGGATTTCTAGCAAAATCCATAAAGTGCACGTTAAGCAACATCACCAAATTGGACTACCGGTAGCAATTTCGGTTTCACCCATAATGCCTAATCAGCTAACGGAGTGGATTTCTAATGCAAAATAATGTCGGGGATGGACTCAATAAACCCGATGGTTCCTCTTAAACCAAGGCGACCCAAACCCCTGCATTTGAGAGGTACGGTGCCAAAATGCAGAAATAAGGAAGGCAAAACAAGAGATGCCATGCCCGCATCCTGAAACCGGGAAGAGCGATGTCATTACCCTTTGAACTCCCTTCCTTAACATGGAACAGTCGAAAAGCACGGATGGAAAAGTGCGCCTTCGATCCCTCTCCATGAAGCCAATCTCAAATCAACGAACGGAGCTCTGAACCTCCAACAATGGTGGATTTTGCTCTTCTTCCTCCTCAAATCTCTCCCTATCACCCAAGCCCCAAAGTCACAAATGACTTGATAAATATGAGGGGAGAGTTCCTCTGTATTATTTAGGGCTTTTGGATGTACTAATCTGAGCCCTTGGATCACGATCTAAGGAGTTCAGATGCCCAGAAAATGCTACTTACGGATCTAGTTTCGCATACTACCGCCCAACGTTAGCACTACCAGGCCGTGGTAGCTACCAAAGCACCGATTTGTCAGGCCCTCATAAATCATCTAGAAGACCTACTGCTAGCGGTAGCGCTAACGCGTTGTGCTAGCTCTTGATGACACTATCTCAACGACAAGACTCTTTTCGACGGCATGACCTATGTCGACTGGACAAGGCAAAAGGCTACCACCGGCGTAAACTACTACCGAGGCGCGCTAGCTTTCTGCTACCACTTGTCCTGGCACTTCTATTTCTTAATCATGAAAAATGGGGTGTTACACAAGGTTCCAACAATCTCCCCTCATTTGAATAAGTTAGAACCTTAACCAATGATAAACAACACACAATAAAAAACTAAGAATCATGTGCTTTAGATGTGGAGATTTCAGAGTACCTCACATTGTTATCATCTCAATCTCCCACTCATATTATTATCTTCTCCCCATTTCTGACTCTTCAACTTCTTCTCCGCATTTTTGACTTTTCAGCCACTGCTGTGTTGGAGGATAAGAGTCTTGAAATGTTCTTCTCTCTTTGAATTCTTTAATGAGTCAATTAAAGAGTGCATCATTGAGCTTGATCAGCTACAGCAGATAACTCTAGATTAGTTTCCTTCTCAGATACTGCTAGTACTTCTAGACTTCTTCATGAATCTCCCCCCTCAACTGTTGTTTGGTCTAAGAGCTCATTATGAGTCTCCCCCTCAACTGAATCCATCTCTTTTGTAATTTGATTTATTTCAAAGCTGACTTCTGCAGTAGTGAACTTCTATTTTTCTCCCCGGTAATGTTTGCAGGAGGGGTAAAGAAATGATGGCCTCTTCCCCTCAATACAAGCATGGGATGTTTTAGGGGTAAGTCATGAAGATGTCCCCTTGTTCCAGTTATTTTCCTAAAACATTCTGTGTCCAAGAGCTAGATAAGATTTTTGGTTAGCTTTTGGACTTTCCTACAAAATAGATTATATTACCTTAGGAGCCCAAACATGTTTGGTTCCTTGGTACTTATTAGTCAAAAATATAGGAGACTTCACAAAAGGACTGTTGGCAAGCCTTATGCTCTTTACCCTAGGCATTGTTGGATTGAACCAATAGCCTGTGGCAAAGGGACCAACTTTGCGACAACACCAACATTCAAAACAATTATACATCCTCTTTTGTTTCATCTCTTGAGTAGGATGTTGATGCTGATAAACAGAAGAGCGGGCTGCTGTCTGTCCAGCACTTCTTTCATGAATCTGGTGGTTGTGTGCATGATGAAACATCTGCTGCACACTCACCTGATGTTTCTTCTTAGGGACAGGCCTTGAGCAGTAGCCTTCTCCTTACTTTTGGATGTCATTGGCATAGATCCAATACGAATGATCCTTGATGTCTCATTTGAATCATTTTATGAGAGGACTTAAAGGCATTTAGACTTATGTTTGCTCCATTCCTTGAGAATTGTGGCTTTGTTCCACTTGTGGAGCATTCGTTAGACAGAGATCCACATGACATATCATATTCATTTGCATTGGAATTCAAAATAACCTCCTTAATATGGCCTGATCATTGGATTACTTGCCACTATTTGCCTCACCAGAGAATCCTACAACACCTTTATATGGTGCAGAAAATCTGTCTATGATTGGCAACATAGTTTGTGGCTTAGAATAACTCACCACAACCTTTCTTTCTACAAGTAGCTTATCCTCAAGATCCTTAATGATCTTGTTTTTCTTACATAGTGAGATCACCTGGGATTTTGAGATTCCTCTCAACTTACTTAATTCTTCATTCACTTGAGATAGCTTTTCAGCCTTCTCTAGGAGTTCAGATTAAGTCGGCTTAAAGGATTCTATTTCATCATCCTGAGCATTTGCAAGCCTCTTGCTTCTCTTTAGAGCATCTAGCAAAGCTTCAAACTGACTTACTATGTCAGCTTCATCCTCATGATCAGACACTGATGAGGATGATCTTTCTGACTCACTATTATGCTAAAATTTTGCTTCTGATTCAAAATCAATAGCAGAAAGAGGAGCTCTGATATTTACATGAGCAGGAGAGTTGTATTCATCCTGGTCTTCTTCATCAAATAGGACCACAAACTCATGGCATTCTTCTTCAGATTCATTGTTAGACATTGATATGGGTGTCCTTATGCATCATACCATGGCTGCAGAATAATCAGCCTCCCACTTAGCTTCACATAGAGCATTAAGCTCAATCTGAACTTCTTCAGAGGAGGACTTGTTGTTGCTGCTATCACTTAGACTATTGGTCCTCTTGGCACTGAATCTCTTCTCATGCTTCTTGCCCTTCTGTGATCTTTTCTCATCAGACCTTGCATTCTCCTTTTTTTATTGGACAGTCAGTGATTATGTGACCTACCATTTGACATCCATAGCAAACAATATCAGAAGAAACATGTCTGTTATGTTTAGAGGCAAACCTATCCTTTTTGGACTTGTGCTTAGGTCTATCATGGATGTGAACAGACCTTCTAGAGCCTGAATGAGAAGCTCTATGCTTATCTTGTCTCTTCTTTGATAGCAATCTCTTGAACTGTTTGTAGAGAAGATGTAACTCTTCATCAGAAAGTTTGAAATCTGAAGTGATGGCTTCAGGTTCACCATTATCGACATTTCTTTCTTAATGGCTTGGATAAGCCTTCTTGCATCTTCTTGTGGTGTCATCTCTGAAGGCTACTATCTTCTCCTTGATGTATTCCTCTTCAAACTTCCTTATGTTTAGTTGCATCTCATGCGACATCAATTTTCCAAATAGATTTTGGGGCTGGATGTTATTCAGATCATAATTGGAGAACTCTCTCTCATATGTTCTCAGACCATTCACTAGCTTGAAGAACTTCTCGTAGCATTCTGAGATGGAGTCCATCTTATCCTGCCTAAAGGCCTCATACTCTTAATTCAGAAGTGATTTTCTGTCATCTCTCACTTCTTATGTGCCTTCCATGTACACTACCAGAGAGTCCCATATATCTTTGGCAGTCCTGCAGTGAATCATATTCTAGAGTGTATATTCATCTATATCACTCACAATTATGTTCTTGGCCCTCTTGTCCATGGTGGCCAGAACTATTTCATCCCTAGTTATTTCAGAATATTTCTTTGGGACTTGCATGGCTAGATCTATAGTTGAAGCTTTCATGGGGATGAAAGGACCTTCTTCAATAGTTATAAATATTCTAGGATCAGAAGCTTCCATGTACAGTCTGACCCTTTCCTTCCAAATTCCAAAGTTTTCTTTTCTTCAAATGGCCAACTTCATTGAACTGGGTTCTTTGAATTTCTCTCCAAAAATCGTGGTGAGTAGACTATCTTCGTTGATGAGGATATTTTTCAAGCTGCTAAGCTCTTTTTGAACAACCTCCCTCTGATACCACTTGATAGCTTAAGGGATAGTCTAATCTTCACAAAGGGGGGGGGGGGGGGGGGGGGGGGGGTCAATAGGTGATGTGATATTTTTGTAAATTTCAAGTGTGGAATAATGAAAGTAGAAAGAGACACGCACAATCACAAAAAAGTTCACAGCATTACACAGAAAGCTATAGTGGTTCCCTGATTTGGGTAGTCCACTTTTCGCCTACGCCTATCTAGCAGTGTGCTAGCCTCGGCCACTTCCAACAAAACTTAGATCTGCAGATCGTATCACTCATAGATAATATCTCCTACCTCAGAGGAATTGTCTGGCCTCCTACCTCAGATCACAAGGATCCTACAACTCAGAAGCACTGGTTGGCTTCCTACCTCAGGTCATGCAAGACCTTACAATTCAAAAGCCATGGCTAGCCTCCTACCTCAAGTCATACAGGACCTACGACTCAAAATCTATGGCTAGCTTCCTACCTCAGGTCACATAGGACCCTACAACTCAGATTCAACAAGTTGAATCCTACGACTCAGATCTCTGAGAGATCCTATAGTAAAATATGAGTTTTGATACAAGATATTTCTATAGACTCAGAATAATAACACTTAGTAAATCTGGAGTTTTCTTGAAGCTTGATGTAGATTGACTTCAACCTTGATCTTCTTGTAGAGGACTTGAAAGAGTCGGCTTCAGTAAAGAATAGGTCCTCTGCGCTATTGAAGTCCCTTCTTCTTATTTTTGCTGATAAGTGATTTAGCTTTTAGTAAATCAACAAGATGAGTCAAACCTTTACTTATGGAGAAGAAAAGATTTGATTCAAGAAATGTCTTCTTCGTTCTTGAGCTTCCTGATGAAAACGCCTCTCCTTGAAGACGGCAGCAAGGTCTTTCTTCAGAATGATTAAGGAAATTATTAAATCCCAAGATTAGTGTTTGCTGAAATCCGTGTTGGGTATTGTATCCACAATCACCTGGATTTGAAGGTGTCCCCTAGTGAACTAAATTGAATTGAGTATGTATTTGATGAACTCTCTTTAGATGTGTTGTGACAGGTCATAATGCTAAGTGCACACCAAAGTCAGGTTGCAATGGATCACCAAACACAGTCCTAGACAATGTAATCCCTCATTGTATAGAACAAAGTGTTGGTCCATGTGTAATCTCTCTTTTGGGGTGCACTTCATATTCTCACAATTGAAGGCTTTCAAGGTTGAGGAGTGGAGCAGGTTTTCAGAAGAAAAGGAATTTTTGCTAAGTCAATTCGTCGAGATGTCACGTGAAGTCCCGATGACTCCCGACGAATCCTGACAGAAGCCAAATTTCCAGTTTGAAGAAGGAATTTGTGCGGCCAAGTCCAGTCGTCGAAAGTTCTCGTGAACTCCCGACGAATATCGACGAATGCTGATAGAAGTCAAAAAGGCAGCTTTGTGAAGGAATTTGTGCGGCTAAGTCAATTCGTCGAAAGTTCTCGAGAACTCCCGACGAATTCCGACGAATTAAAACAGAGATGGTTTTCAAGCCTTTGATCATTCTTTTTATTGGCTAAGTCAATTCGTCGAGTGTTCATGTGAAGTCTCGACGAATAACGGACACACGGATTTCAAAAAATATGTTTCGTTTTTGAAAATTAGGCTTGGCCGCCATGTGTAGTACACGTGTCGATCATTCCTTGTCTGTCGCCCTAGCCGTTGGAGTTCTTCTTATAAATAGTCTTTTATTTTTAGGGCAAACTCAACTATTATTATTCAACCCGATAGAAAGAGAAGAACCCAGCCGTCTTCCTCCTTGCTCGCTGAACAAGTTCTTCTGAGATCTAACTTCTGCGCCCTCAAGACTCGTTCTTCAGTGCTGTTAGAGATTTCTCAGATAAGAAGGCTTTTGATTTATTTGCTGCTCTATATTTTTGAAGATCTTTTCAAGAAAATCAAAAGGCCTATTCAGATCAGCTTTGCCGAGTTTCCTCTCTTTCAAATCTTTGAAGATCCAAGCTTTCGTTCTCAAGGAAGAAGAAGACTCAGTTTTTCCAAGATCTGAAGTTAATCTCTGTTGAGATTTAATAGAAGTATTTTATTTCAAACTCTATTTGATTCCTGTAGGAGATTTTTTTTCTCCGAGTTATTTTGTAGGAGTTGTTTACTCCGAGTTGTAGGAGATGTTCTCCGAGTTTGTAGGAGCCGTTGTCTCCGAGTGTAGGATTTGTTGTTAAATCCGAGTTTTGGCGAAGTTGCCGACGCTAGCCCGAAGTGCTAGATAGGCGAAGCGGGGGAAAGGAGTACCCACCTTGGGGAACCTCTATAAATCTTGTGTCTCTGTGCTGTGATTTCTCTTGTTGTGTGTGCACTTAATTTTTATTTCGCAATCGCAGTAGAGATCACTTATTCACCCCCTCCCCCCTTTAGGTGATTTAGGTAGACAACGTCTTCTTTCAATTGGTATCAGAGCGAGGTTATCATTAAGAGGTTAACACCTAGATTAAAGATCCCTCTTTGTTGTCAAGATCTCTCTCTATGGACAGAGGCATGGAAAGGTTTTCCTCCAAGCTCCCAGTTTTCACTAAGGAGAACTTCCCAATGTGGAAAGAAAGAGTTAATTTCTACATGGAAGCAAATGATCCCCGTATCTCCCAGATAGTTAAGGAAGGTCCCGTCATTCCTACAGTTGCTTCTACCATTGATCCCACCAAAAAGGTACCAAAGAAACTAATGGATATGACAAATGATGAAATTACACTTGTCACTCTGGATAAGAAGGCGAAGCACATCATAGCAGGTGCAGTTGATGATTCTATGCTACAAAATCTGATTCACTGCAAGTCTGCAAAAGAAATATGGGATTCTATTGTGGTTTTGATGGAAGATACTGAAGAAGTTCGAGATGACAGGAAGTCTTTGCTGAACCAAGAATATGAAGCCTTCAAGCAACAAGGCAAAGACACAATTTCTGACACCTACGAGAAATTCTTCAAGATTGTAAACGGTTTGAGAAACTATGGAAGGGAATTCACCACGGGTGAACTAAACGATAAATTCCTTAGATCCCTGTCTAAGGAATGGGACCCCAAAGTGATAGCTATCAGAGAGTATGGTAAGTTGGCTACTATGGAGCCACAGATTTTATATGGGAAGCTGCTTTCCCATGAGCTGAAGTTGAATATCAGGAAGTCAGAAGAGGAAAGCAGTAGGAGCTCTGGCAAGGAAAAGCCCATTGCTCTAAAGGCTGAAAGCTCCCGGAGAAGTAGGGCCCTATCCCCTGTGAGGGATGAATCTTCTGAGGATAAAGCTGAAAACACTTCTGAAGAATCAGAACTATCTGAAGGAGAATTCTCCCTCCTCTCCAAGCAATTCAAAAAGTTGCTTAACAAGAGGAGACAAACGAGAAAAGGCTCATCTTCCTCAAGAGATCACAGGAGATCACACCGTGACAGAAATGACAGGTATGGTTCTAAACCGAACAAACATGATTATACTGAACCCGTTTGTTATTGTTGTAAAAAGTCAGGGCACATGATAGCTAATTGCCCACACAAGAAGAAGGAATCTTCAAGAAAAGAAGAAAAGAAGTCCTTCAAGGAAAGAAGAAAGAGGAGAAGAGTTTTGTTGCCAAGAAGTCCAAGACTCTGAGTGATAGTGACTCAAATGAGTCTAACTCAGATGAAGAGGCATTCTTTGGACTAATGGCCATGTCAGATGATGACAAAGATATTGTTCCTTTCACCGGTCAGGTATTATCTTCTACACCTCTTTCATGTTCAGAAACGACATCTGATGCTAATGAAAGCTACTATTCAGAAGAGGATTCTGAATTGACTGCTAAGTATGAGGAAATGTTGAAGGGATTTAATAAGTGTCGAAAACTTGTTAAAACTCAATCAAAGGAGATTCAATCCCTAAAGGATCAAGAATCAAACCTGAGAAAGAAGATTGAAGAATCTAACCTACTCAGGGAAGAAATCTTATCCTTGAAGATTGCTCTCTCCGAGGCCACTTCAGCAGGCATTCAAAAGAGTGAAATTATCAATGATTTGACGAAACAGCTTGAGGAAGAAAAGAAGATCACAATGAACTTCTCTAAGCCCAAAACAGTTTTGCCTATCATAGACACTTTCACTGCTGGTTTTGGTAGTAGTGGTTTGGGCCATGTTGCTGAAAAGAGCCTAAGTAAGTCAGCCAAAAGAAGAGCTGCTAAAGCAAAGGGTAAAGGTCCACAGTGTGCTCCAAATTTCAAGAAGGTGATTTTTCCTATGAACACCTATGATTTTGAGAGCATGTATGGTCACTTCAGCAGACCAACTCATGTTGAGCCTGCCAAGGTGAACTCAGTGTGGACCAGACCCAGAAACTTTGGATCTAGCTCCCTCAAGGCTCCTTATGAGGAAGTTCAATTGAAGCATCATGGACCATTCCTTCATGGATCAAATGCTAAGAAAGCACCACAGGTCAAGCCTATTGTGCCTAAGAATTATGTATGTTGCACCAACGAGGCTTCTACCTCCAAGGTTGCTCCTCCTGTAAAGCCACCCGTTCAAAAGGCTCAGCAGAACACAAAGAAGAGATACAATAGATTTGAATGCTGGTGTTGTGGAAAAATTGGTCATTTTGCCATAGATTGTTGGTTCAATCATACTGTGTCAAGAACTCCACGAGTTAACAGTGCAAGATCGAGCACTTGGAAAGTTAATGTTCCATGTGTTGTTCCACTAATAAGGAACCAAGGGCCCAAAAATGTTTGGGTTCCTAAGGGGTATTGATCATGTTTGCAGGAATGTCCAAAGGCCAACGAAATTCCCATCTGGTATTTGGACAGTGGTTGCTCTCGGCATATGACCGGGAGAAGAAGATTACTTCAGGATTATGTTCCAGTTGAGAACGGGCCTAAAGTAAAGTTTGGCGGATCTGAACGAGGTATTATTATTGGTTATGGTTCAATAACCAACTGCTCAGTCGTTTTCACATGTGTAGCTCATATGAAAGGATTAAAATACAATCTAATTAGCATAAGCCAAATGTGTGACAAAGGCTATACCGTTGAGTTCTTTAGAGATAGATGCCTGATAAAGATGTCCGTGTCTGCGGAAACTATTTTAACAGGTTCTAGGAGCAGTGGTATTTACTGTTTAGATTTTATATGTTTACAGTCTTCTACCCCAGTGTGTTTTGTTGCCAAAGATAGTGCATCTCTTTGTGACCAATGGCACAAGAGATTAGCACATATTATTTTCAAAACTATATCTATGTTATTTTCTCACAACTTGGTAAGGGATGCCCCCAAAAGTTAAATGCATTAAAGAAAGCCCTTGCCATGCTTGCCAAATGGGTAAGCAAACAAAGGCTAGCTTTAAGAGCATAATTGGCAATAATTCTACCAGATGTCTTCATCTGCTGCATATGGATTTGTTTGGTCCAATGTCAGTTAGAAGCTTAGGTGGGAAAGCTTACACCTTGGTTATTGTTGATGATTATTCCCGGTTTGCATGGGTGTTCTTTCTAAAACTTAAGTCAGAAACCTTCGACATATTCACTAATTTTGTCAAGCTTATTCAGAATGAACTTGACAGTTCAGCGGTCAAAATCAGAAGTGACCATGGAACAGAATTTCAGTCTGGGCCATGACAGTGTTTTTTGAAAGTCAAGGTATCTCCCATCAGTTTTCCTCTCCTCGTACTCCACAGCAAAATGGAGTAGCCGAGAGAAAGAATAGAAGCCTCATAGAAGCTGGAAGGTCCATGTTGAGTGATTCTGCTCTTCCAGAATATTTCTGGGCAGAAGCTATCAACACAGCTTGCCATGTGCAAAATAGAGCACTCATCAATAAGAACCATCGTAAGACTGTTGGAGTTACCATTGTGATCTAGAAGTGGTCAAACATGTAATCTCACTGCCAACGCGATATGAGCCTACAGGGTCGCACATAAGAGCATGTGGAGAAGTTGGTAGATTGACTGTGTTGGTAAATGTTACCAATCACCATATATAGAATGGGGAAATCCAGCAGGTTGTTGCTGTCTGAATTCGTCGGGTTTACACGGATAGAATTCGTCGGATTCGTCGGGATTCGTCGGATTGTCCCGTGAACACTCGACGAATTATTACAGAAACCCTTCAGTCGGCAAAATGTTGTCGTCTGTCTGGATTCGTCGGGATTCGTCGGGTTGTCCCGTGAAGACTCGACGAATTGTTACAAAGATCATTTTCTCGGCAAATGTTGCCATCTGATCTGATTCGTCGGATTCGTCGGATTGTCCCGTGAAATCTCGACGAATGATGTTCCGTGGAATTCCGACGAATCGTAACAGAAACCCCAATTCTGATGTGTGGTCTGCGGATAGCGATTCTTCTAGAAGCTGTTTATCCTTTGGGTATAAATAGGACTTCGTTTTAGGGTTCTCATGACTTACTTATAGAAGCCGACGGAAGGAGTTCCGCTCGAACCCTAGACGGAAGGAGTTCCGTCTGAATCGCCTTCGCCGACCTCCTCTCCGGCGATCGTCGCCGTGTGTGTGTTCTTCCTGGAGCGAACCTAGCAGTTCGTGGAAGTTCAAGGTGCAGTCATTCTTCTCCCGGCTCGTGTGGATCACTGTAGAGACGTAGACATTATTCTACGTGAGGACTCGCATAGCCGACGACAGGAATCAACTCGTGGAGCATCAAGGTTGGATTTGATCCAATCCCGCAAAGGTAATTTCATACCTAGCATTTTGTTAACTTCTTGATTCAACATTCATGGCCGATCCAAAGTCTTTTTGGGTTATTTCTCTTCATTTCCGCTGCGCCTACATTTGATGTATGGTTCAAGAAAAACCCAACAAAGACCCCATATGAGATTCTAAATGGCAGAAAACCAAAGATTTCATCTTTTAGAATTTTTGGCAGTAAATGCTATGTACTTAACAATGGGAAGCATCCTACAACCAAGTTTAGTGAAAAATGTTTTGAAGGTATTTTCGTAGGATATAGTAGCCATAGTAAGGCATATAGGATTTTCAATAAGAAAACTCTGGTGGTAGAGGAAACAGTCCATGTTGTATTTGATGAGATGAGCCTGCTGCATAGCAACTCGTCTAGTGTGTTCATTGAAGATGCAGGTGAAAAGCTAAAGGAACTCTCTATGCAAGATGGAGTAAAAACCACAGATGATGCTCCAAAGTTGGCAGAAGAGATCTCGGATCACTCTGAAGATGAACAAGAAGTTCATGAAGAAAAAGATATTCCAGAGGTGGCTGAACCTCAAGTTGCTCCTGAAAATGCAAACAACTTGGGAGTCAGATATTCAAGAGATCATCCAGCTGATCAGATTATCGGAGATCCTTCAAGCAGAGTTCTAACGAGAAGAGGTACAACTAACGAAGTTTTACATTTAAGTTTTCTTTCACAGATTGAGCCGAAGAAGTTTGAGGAAGCAAACACCGATCCATCTTGGATCCTTGCTATGTAAGAAGAGCTCAACCAATTCAAGAGATGTAAAGTTTGGAAGTTAGTACCAAGACCCAAAGGACAAAATGTAATTGGAACCAAATGGGTCTACCGGAACAAGCTTGATGAAAAGGGCATCATTACTAAGAACAAAGCCAGACTGGTTGCACAAGGATATAGGCAAGAAGAAGGGATTGATTTTGATCAGACCTTTGCACCAGTAGCAAGACTTGAAGCCATCAAATTATTTCTGGCTTATGCTGCATATAAGGGCTTTAAGGTTTTCTAGATGGATGTGAAGTCAGCCTTCCTGAATGGAGACCTTAAAGAGGAAGTATATGTAGCTCAGCCTCCAGGTTTTGTAGATTCTAACTTTCCTGATCATGTATATTATTTACATAAGGCTTTGTATGGTCTTAAACAGGCACCCCGAGCCTGGTATGAGACATTGTCTAGGTTCCTTCTTGAGAACAAATTCACAAGAGGAACAATAGATAAGACATTGTTTCCTAGGGAAGTAAAAGGCGAGATTTTGCTTGTGCAAATCTATGTCGACGATATTATTTTTGGCTCTACAGATGACAAACTTTGCAAAAAAGTTTTCTAATTTGATGCAAGGTAAGTTTGAAATGAGCAGTATGGGAGAGCTGAAATATTTCTTAGGACTCCAGGTGCACCAATCTGAAGATGGAATCTTCATCTCTCAGACTAAGTTCACCAAAGAGCTCCTTAAGAAATTTGGAATGGAGAGTGCAACCTCTACGAGGACTCCAATGGGCTCAAGTATGTCTCCGGACAAGGATGAGAAAGGGAAACCTTTTGATGAAACCAAGTACAGAAGCATAATTGGGTCCTTGCTCTACATTACTGCCAGTAGGCCTGATATAATGTTTTCAACATGTGTTTGTGCCAGGTATCAGGTGAACTGTAAGGAATCTCATTATGCCGCTGCAAAGAGGATTTTGAGATACCTTAAGGGTACACCAAATCTCGGCCTATGGTACCCGAGAAGCAATGATTTTGAACTAATTGGTTTTTCAGATGCTGATTTTGCAGGTAGCAAAGATGATAGAAATAGTACTTTAGGAACTTGCCAATTCTTGGGAAAAAGGCTTGTGTCATGGAGTAGCAAGAAGCAAAATTGTGTTGCAATATCAACTGCTGAATCGGAGTATATCTCTGCCGGCAGTTGCTGTGCACAACTTTTGTGGATAAAGAATCAGCTTGAGGACTATAATTTAAAGCTCACAGAAATCCCCATGTTCTGTGACTCCTCAAGTGCTATTGCCATATCAAATAATCCAGTCTCTCATAGCAGAACGAAGCATATCGAGCTTCGCTACCACTTCATACGGGAACATGTTGAGAGTAAGGATATTAATTTGTTATATGTTAATACTGACAAACAAATTGCAGATATTTTTACGAAGCCTCTGGAAGAGACCAAGTTCAATTTCTTCAAAATGGAACATGGAATGCTTAATAAGGAATCATGAGAACAAGAATATTGGAATTTCACGAAATTACACGGGATTTCACTGGATAAACCAGAAATTTCCTGAAGTTTCATGGGATTTCGCATGTCAAAATATCTCTCTTCTCGGGCACGTCTCTCGTGAACCCTTATTATTAAATACAATTTATTGGATCCGAAGAGCCATCCGTGAAATCAGGTACGCGCGAAAATTTATTTTATATATATATAAAAACAAAGAGAACACGTGATTCCACGCACTCTTCCGTGAAACCCTTCCCGTCTCTCCGTCTCCCTCGAGAAAACATTGTTTCTCTTCCCCGATTCCTTCAAGCTCGATGGCGCCCAAAGCAGCTAGAGGTCTGCATTCAGGTGGAGAGCTGGTGCGTGGTAGCTTTCGAACTGCTTCAGATGAGTTCAGAAACATTATTTTGATGCTTGATGTCGCCGGGCTCAGTTATGTCTTGGAAGAGCCGGCTAAAATTCTCGAACAAGACGTTCTTGAGTTCTACAGAAATGCAAAAATCTCAGGTCAAGGCAAGAAGATAAAGAGCAACATCAAGTCTTGTAAAATAGTTTTGAAAGCTAGTGGCATCAACAGGATTTTGAGGATGCCTGAAGTCGAATCAGAAGAAGTGTTTGCTGAAGATTTTCTCCAGGCCAAAAGATTCTGTGGCATTCTTGATGAAGGTTCAAAGATAAGAAGAAAAGTCATGAATGAAGGAGGTAAGCTTCTGTGTGATATTTTAGGAAAAGTCTTATTGTGCAAGGTAGGTTCACATGACTACCTATCTGAAGAAGCTTTTAAGATTCACACAGCTATTATTTGTAGAAAGAATTTAATTTTGGTGAAGTTCTTTTTGAGAAAATTAAAGACAGCTTTCATGCCCCAAAATTTGGAAGAATTATTAGTTTGTTGCTGAATGGTAGTAATCCAGATTTTTTCAATCTTGGAAGAGGTATACCCATCCATCACACTAAGAAAATCAACTCCTCTATTTTCTCCAAATGGGAAAGGGTCATTCCAAAGGGTGGAGTCAAGATTGTTGTTAGTGCTAATGAGGACCATGTGCAGAATGAGAATAGAACTCATGAAGAAGGTCAACCCTCAAGGGGTAGTGGACCCAGCACAGCTCCTGAACAAGTCAGAAGTGAACATGTTGAGGGGGAGCTTCCAACCCCAAGAGACATTGCTGAAAGTAGTGCTGCTTCAAAGGAAATTCCTCCCAGTGAAATTGATCCAGTTCGTACTGATCCAGTGTGTGTTGATCCAGTCAGTCCTACTGTTCCTGATACTGTTCCTGACCTAGAAGGTCAAGGGAAATCTGCTGCTGAAGATGAAGCTGCTATGTTAGCAGACTCCAGAAGATCCCCTGCAGAGTTTGCTTATAATTCAGAACATAGTGAAGACTTGGCAGATCATGAATCTGTTCCTTCTGAGAAATCAGAGGCTTTGGACAAGGGCAGTTTTAGTGCTCAGTTGGAGCTAGCAAAGAAGATGTCTTTGACTGAGGGGGAGAAAGAACAGGAAGACACATTTATGGGTGAATCTGCAGTCCCTCCTGTGCTGCTCTTGCCCCCTCCAGAAAGTACTTTGAGACAATCTCCAAGAGAAACTGTGCTTGATAAGCAAGCACAGTGTAATAGTTTTGTAGATGATAGAGTCTCTCCTGATGATTTTGAAACTGGAGAGAGCTCTCAATCTTCTTTGCTCAAGTCAATTTCAACTTTGCTGCAAGCTCAAACAGAGCATTTTGATCAGTCCATAAAGTCAGTTTATCAGAAAATAGATAAAGTTGATAGTGCTTTGAGACAGGAAATGGCTCAGATAAGACATGAAATGGGCAAATTCAAGAGTGATCAAGAAGCCTGGATGACAAAAGCAGGAAAAGCATTGGACCACACCAATAAGGCAGTTGGGCATGCTCTAAAGAACTTGCATCAGGTTGGTGAAGATGTTCTTCATCTGAATTCTGCTCAAACAACTCTCAGAGCTTCTCATGATCAAGGGCTTACTTTTCTGGATGATCAAGTTGAAAGACAACTGGCCAAACTCTATACCCTCCTACATGAAGATGTCATAAAAGGGGAGGAGAGTATTGTGTCTAAAATAGAAGAAAGTGCTGGTAGAGTGAATGATTTGGATGGAAATGTATTTTCCAAGATGCAAGAGCTTAAGGAGAACATATTACAAAATGTTGTAGATGTAAATTGGTACACTCATGAATCTACAAGTTGGTTGTTCAAGGAGGTTGCAGGTATGCTTGGATTCTCTGTTATGAATAAAGAGTCAGATGTTCCCTCTTCCAGTGCTCCAGCTCCAAGTTCTTCTCATATTCCTGTTGAGGATTCTGATTTTGCTAAAGCAGATTTTCCAGTCTCTACCTACCAAGAGTTCTGGGATGATCCAATGCTTGAAATCTCCAAAGCTCCTGAATCTTCTGAAAAATCTTTGAAAAGGAAGATCTTTGGTGATAAACCTTCTGCAAAAAGGTCTAATCCTCACAAGAAGATCAGAGAATTCTATGATGTGCCTCCTCCAAGAAATTTCCAAGAAAGTTGGAGTCCCACTTCAAAAAATATCATTCTTACAGCTTTCAACCTTGTTAGTAAGCAAAATGAAAGTGTTAGTAAACATTATAGTCAGGAGGAATGGGATAAGTTCAAGAAAAGGACAACTGAAAGGAGAATTCATTTCAAGACAGGTGGATCTAAAGAGACAGC
The DNA here is from genome assembly GCA_033032865.1 of Dactylorhiza incarnata. NCBI lineage: Eukaryota > Viridiplantae > Streptophyta > Magnoliopsida > Asparagales > Orchidaceae > Dactylorhiza > Dactylorhiza incarnata. The sequence goes on along the minus strand of JAWHQI010000037.1, from coordinate 3,012,854 downwards.
TCCTGATATATATTGGCCTACGCCAAACGCATTCTTTGAGAGAATGGAATCTGAACAGAAGAAGAAAGCTGAGGCAGTGGAAACAATTTTTGGAAAACAGAAAGGCAAGGATAAAGCATGAGCTGAGCTGTTCTGGAATCATGCTGTTTTTCTTTGTTTATATATATTTTTTTATGTTTGGATAAAACATTGATTCTCTCTTTAATTATTACTGCCTGGTTGTGCTGTTTTTATTCAATTATACTTTCTCTGCAATTCAACTTAGTGCATAGGGTTATGACATGTTCAAATAGGGGGAGATTGTTGGGTATTGTATGTGTTATGACAGGTCATAATGCTAAGTGCACACCAAAGTCAGGTTGCAATGGATCACCAAACACAGTCCTAGACAATGTAATCCCTCATTGTATAGAACAAAGTGTTGGTCCATGTGTAATCTCTCTTTTGGGGTGCACTTCATATTCTCACAACTGAAGGCTTTCAAGGTTGAGGAGTGGAGCAGGTTTTCAGAAGAAAAGGAATTTTTGCTAAGTCAATTCGTCGAGATGTCACATGAAGTTCCGATGAATCTCGACGAATCCTGACAGAAGCCAAATTTCCAGTTTGAAGAAGGAATTTGTGCGGCCAAGTCCAGTCGTCGAAAGTTCTCGTGAACTCCCGACGAATATCGACGAATGCTGACAGAAGTCAAAAAGGCAGCTTTGTGAAGGAATTTGTGCGGCTAAGTCAATTCGTCGAAAGTTCTCGAGAACTCCCGACGAATTCTGACGAATGAAAACAGAGATGGTTTTCAAGCCTTTGATCAGTCTTTTTATTGTCTAAGTCAATTCGTCGAGTGTTCATGTGAAGTCTCGACGAATGACGGACAGACGGATTTCAAAAAATATGTTTCGTTTTTGAAAATTAGGGTTTGCGCCATGTGCAACACACGTGTCGATCATTCCTTATCTGTCGCTCTAGCCGTTGGAGTTCTTATTATAAATAGTCTTTTATTTTTAGGGCAAACTCAACTATTATTATTCAACCCGATAGAAAGAGAAGAACCCAGCCGTCTTCCTCCTTGCTCACTGAACAAGTTCTTCTGAGATCTAACTTCTGCGCCCTCAAGACTCGTTCTTCAGTGCTGTTAGAGATTTCTCAGATAAGAAGGCTTTTGATTTATTTGCTGCTCTATATTTTTGAAGATCTTTTCAAGAAAATCAAAAGGCCTATTCAGATCAGGTTTGCCGAGTTTCCTCTCTTCCAAATCTTTGAAGATCCAAGCTTTCGTTCTCAAGGAAGAAGAAGACTCAGTTTTTCCAAGATCTGAAGTTAATCTCTGTTGAGATTTAATAGAAGTATTTTATTTCAAACTCTATTTTATTCCTGTAGGAGATTTTTTTTTCTCCGAGTTATTTTGTAGGAGTTGTTTACTCCGAGTTGTAGGAGTTGTTCTCCGAGTTTGTAGGAACCGTTGTCTCCGAGTGTAGGATTTGTTGTTAAATCCGAGTTTTGGCGAAGTTGCCGACGCTAGCCCGAAGTGCTAGATAGGCGAAGCGGGAGAGAGGAGTACCCACCATGGGGAACCTCTATAAATCTTGTGTCTCTGTGCTGTGATTTCTCTTGTTGTGTGTGCACTTAATTTTTATTCCACAATCGCAGTAGAGATCACCTATTCACCCCCCCCCCCCCCCCCCCCCTTTAGGTGATTTAGGTAGACAATGTCTTCTTTCAATCCGTCTCTTCCTTTATATAGGAACTTGTGATAACGGTTTCTTCCATGTACGTCTTTTATGTCACATATCAGATTTCCATAAAGCTCAGCTTTGATTGGCTCAATCTACGGCGACAATAAATGAGATGACGCCAAAATCACGCTTTAATTTGAATTCTGTCCTTTCTGCAATTCGACTAGATGTCTAGTCGAATTTAGTTCTTCTAGTCAAATTTGATCTATGTACATCTTTAGTTCAACTCTTCTGCACTGTAGGATCAAGCACAACCAACTATCCCAAAAGCCCGGACTAATGGGAAGGGCGCTACTTTTTATTTAAGGGAGAAGGAAAGGGTGCTACCGGTCAAGTGGAGGAACGCTGATCCAACAATCCCCCCAGCATCCATCATGAACCGCAAGCTCAGAGGTTCCCCACATGGCTCATAGGTGGCGCACAACATGGCTCAGAGGTTGTTTTTCACATGGTCGCGGTCGCCTGACATGCTGGGACCCACATAGGTAGAGAAAATTTGGGATTTAATCAGTGCCCCCCATCTCAAACCTGCAACCTCCCTCTGATACCACTTGCAGGATCAAGCGCAACCAACTGTCCAAAAAGCCCAGACTAATGGGAAGGGCGCTACTTTTTCTTTAAGGAAGTAGGAAAGGGTTTTACGGGTCAAGTGAAGGAACGCTGGACCCAACATGCACGAATCACTTTGGTGACATTGGTGGTCTTCAAGATGATATTTCATAGTTCAATCTCCTGGTCAAATCATCTACACGAATCATGTTGATGTCTCTTTATAGTCTTCAAGATGATATTTCATTGCTTTGCTCTTCAAATTGAATCATCTGCACAAATCTTCTTGATGATCCTTTGTGGTTCACATGACGACATTTCACTGCTTCAGCATTCTAGTGGAATATTCTACACGAATCAACTTGATATCTCTCTACAGTCTTCAAGATGATATTTCACTACTTCAGTCTTCTAGCCGAGTCTTCTACACGAATCGACTTGATATCTCTTTATAGTCTTCAAGACGATGTTTCAGCTCTTCTAGTAGAATCGTCTTGATACTTATGAAATGTCATGTTGGTTCCTCGATGAAATTTTATATGACCTCGACGATAAATGACTTAGCTAATTTCTTCCTTCATACAAGTGCTTAAATATATTTGTTGTATACTATTAAGACTATATGAAAGCAAATGAGCCTTGTCAAGATGATATCGTCTTGGAAAGTATATTACCAAGACGATATTTGAAGATAGGTCTTCTTCTTCTCGATAAGAGATATGAGTGTAGTTGTGAGCTTACAAAAGGATATCATCTTGGAAGTTAAGGTCTTCAAGATGATATCGAGACCTTCACTCGACGACATTTAGGCTTACCAAGATAATATTTGACTTAGTGAATTTCTGATCTTCTCAACTAAAATCCTTTCCTTTAGCTCAATTGATAAACCTTTATTCCTAACGATAATCAGTTAGTGACAAGTCTAATATAGTATTAGATCATAAGTCAACATATTATTTGCACCATGAGGGATTACATAGGCAAAACACTATTTGATAGAATATAAGTCAAACCCTACATTAGTCATGCACTTTTTAGTACCTGAAAGCAATATTCTAAAGCAATTGTGTCAAATACAAAGTGTGTTTATCCTTGAGTTGAGGAATTCTTTCAATCAGGAACATTGAGGTCAATGTTCCCAACATATCACCATAACCAAGGTGGCTCACTGGATCCTAAATAGGAAAGTTGATGGTGTTGAGAGGTTAATGGATTTGTATATGTGCAACGTAGTTCAGTTGCATAGAATTACAAGGAGTTTCATCAGTGATAGAGATGTACATTTCACATTGAAGGACTTGATATTAGTTCAGAATAGTTTGGAAACAAAGCTCATGTTTAGTATAACATTTCATTTCAACCATAGATCGATGATCAAGCAGAGAGCATGAACTGAATGATAGAGGACATGCATAGGATATGTTCACTCAACTTCGGGAAGAGCTGAGAGTACCATCTATTCATGTTAGATTTTTTGTACACCATTAGTTTCCAATGGAGTATTATGATGGAACCATATGAAGCTCTTAATGGGAGGCGGTATCGGACTCTGATGTCTTGGGAATAGGCGGATGACTTACAGCATCCCATGGCCACCACTCCTGCATGGAGAGGGTGTCTACAGTGTACTAGTCCAAGTATTAAAGAAATGGAGAGTAACCCCAGAGTATCGAATATCACGAGGAACACAGGCGTGGTGAATTCAACAGCTTGAACATTTCACTACTAAGGTGGTTTGGATCACCACTTTTTGAGGTTTTTTTCCTATACTAAAATCATGAAAGTGAAACTAAGCTACAAGAACATGAGGGTCACCTTCACCTCTTTTCAAAAATGCTTTGCCAAGAGAGCTTGAGGGTCTCCTTCACCTCTTCACAAGAGCATACTCACAACCACTTGAGGGTCGTCTTCACCTCATCGCAAGACTACAATCACAACACAATGTAATGAACAAAATTAAAATCATGCTTAGCATTAAAAAGAGCAAGACATGATAACAAGTTCATTACAACAAATCCGTACATCAAAACATCCAAGAAAGCAAAGAAAATAAGCACAAAAAATCTTAGAGAGGTGGAAGATTAGAGAAAGATACAAACAGTGCTCGATACTTTCCCTCGTTTACCAATAGAGCTCTTGTTCTAGTAGCTTTGATCCATCAAGATCCTTGGTTGCGCCCGGGGTTGCATGGGAACTTTCACCTCCATGAGATTCTTTACCCATCTTCTCGAGTTCTTAGCACTATCTATATCGATATCCTTCTCTTCCTTGCTTGGAGGCTTAGAATGATGAAGATAACTCCATTCCTTGGAGTTTAGGGATGATGGAGAGATCTTTGGGGATGAACCCCACTTCATGAGGTGAAATCGTGAGGAGCCGGGAGCTAAATCCAGAAAGATCCGTAAAACCATGCCAAAATAAGTATTTAAAGGTTTTTGGTAGAAATGGTTGCACATGATCTATCACATAGTCGTGCGTCTCATCGTGCAGGGAGAAATGAAAAATTGGCGCAAAAATGAGCAGCACAAGCAATAGCCAAATGATCATGCACCATAAGTCTCACACGGTCGTGCCAACACATAGGTGTACTGCTGCTAACATAGTTTGGATTTCTTAGGAATCACAATAAATGAACACTCACGGTCGTGCACAAAAAAAAGCAAATGACCGTGCAAAACACATAAATTCAGACCAACTATGTTGAAACCGATTCCTCGGCCTCTTGTGGAGCTCGGGGCCCTCACTGAAATGAGGGGCAGCTAGCCCTTACTGATCCCTCGGAGGAGGTAGACTGAAGACTAGAAAGAAGACTAAGACCTTAGTCACATTAAGGAGGTCCCTCCACTAACCCAGAAGATCGTTGAGCGCTTCCCCTCCCAAGACAAAGCTGAGACTCGGGCACCTTGGAGAGCTCTAGAAATGCTAACTAAAGAAAGCCTGAGGAGAGAGAAGCTGAAGTGCACTCCTCTCCAAAGGTGCCCTTGAGGTCCTATTAATAGGTTTCCTGGTCTGGCCTGCAAATAGCAGGATCCCGCCTTTTGGTTTTAAAATCCGCACCCCAAATGGGCCTGCTAACAGCCTAACTCCGCTGTTTGGAGAGGCTAAAGGAAGACCACTTAGGGGTAAAAGAGTAATTTGGCCTTATCAACTTATGGGCAAGGAACTGCAAGAACTTGACTGCTGAAGCTCTCGCGGGTCCTCTCGCGAGTCCTGCTCGCAATGCCTCTTCCAAGTGATCGCCCTGCGAGGACCTCGCCGGCCGATTCTGGCGGTATATGCCGAGGTCCGGTCTCGTGAGCCCTCCTGCGAGACCGCCTCTGGACTTCGTCGAGCTCAACCCCCTTTCGCCTAACGCAGGTCACTTCGCCGATCACAGACAAGGTCAACGGATGCTAAACGCTAGGCTGCTCGCTGTCTGCTGAGACGGGCGGTTCGTCGACCGCTGCTATAGAATATATTTTGTTCGTCGGGCGCCATCCGACGAATGCTGAGCTCCGTTCGACATTTGTTGGGCGCAGAATTGAGCTCGCTGGAAGCTGAGGCTTTGAGCTCGCGAGCCTTCCTGCGAGATCGCCCACTAACTTTGCCGCGCACTGAACACGTTTCGCCGAACACCTCTTTACTGAACAAGGGGTCTCTTCCACCAGCGGCCTGCGAGGTATTGGTTTTCCCACCCCCGCTTGGCGCAGTCCATTGAAGATATCTTCCGAGGTCTGGATCTCGCGACTGATCTTGCGAGACCGTCCCTTTGGCATTAATGATCATAGAACATTTCGTCGACTGCTGATAATTTTGCCGAACAGGGGCGAGCTCGACGACCATAGGTAGGCTCGACGAACTCGGGAGAGTTCGTCGAACGCAGTATCCCTCTCGTCAAACTCTGGGAACTTCTTTAAATTGCCTGCGGGTGCTTATCTCGCCTACCTTTCTCGCTCGCCTCTCCGCGAGCCCTCCGAGAGAGATTTCTCTCCAATCCCTCTCGCGAGGTCTTCGGCCCTAAGGCCTCCCTCTCTTATTACTTCATCATGTTGCCTTCCTACACCGCCCTTCCTCGCCTGGCGAATATCGGGGTTGTACACAATCCCCGCTCTTCGCGAGGCTATTTAGGCTCGCGAAGAAACATCCAACCCCCGGTATTCGCCAGCCCCTTGATGATCTGTCAGGAATCTTCGGTAGGGCCCACCCTGAGGGCTATAAATATCATCCCGTCCTTAGTGGCGTGCGCCGCCTCTTCCTTTTCATTCTTTTTGCTCCGTACTGTAGCTGTCAAGAGATGCCGCTTTCCGAAGAAGCTGAGGCTCGCCTGAGGGCTGTCAGAGCAGGCGGGTTACCTTCTACGACTAAGGTCCCCGCCTGGATGAACCGGCCGCCTCCTGCTCAATCGCCGAAGACCAAGAAGGCGAAGGCGGTTTGCCAAACCGGGGACGGTTCCGTGTTGCTGGACTCCTCCCCGGATAGACGTCCACACGAGAAGGTAAGAGTTACCCCTCAGCTTAAGCCAATAAGTTTGTCCGTGATTCATGCCTGCTCGCAGGATGCTGTGCCGAACGAGGACGCTGGAGAACCTGCTGGTGGGTCTCGCAAAAGTCCGTCGGTGGATACAAATCTCGCTGGGAAAAATGTCGCAGGTACGCCCTTATTCTCGCATGCCAGCCCTCCTTTTGTAAACCATCTGACTTTGTTCCCTGCTTCTTACAGTCTCTCCTCGGAAGTCCCCGGCTCGCCGGGCATCGCGGCCTCCGTCTCCGCCTCCCGACGAAATTATATATAGGCCAGCGTTCCGACTCCTGACGAGCGAGGAGACCGGCGGTTCTGTACCGCCAAAGATCCCTCCGACCAATAGCGCAACCTACCCTCCTGGTCTGGGTAAATCTCTCTACCCCCACTATGGTAACCTCTTCCAGGGCCGCCCTGAGACTTCTCGTCCCCCTCTGGGTAAGCGTTCTGACGGCCCCTTGCCCTGCGCGAACTCAAGCGCGCTATCTAACCTTTTCGTAATACTGTACAGAGAATTCTGAAATTCCTCCTACCGATTCTGAGCTGGGCGACGACGAGATGTCTCCCCTTCCTGACCAGGTGGAAGACTTCTTAGGTGATCCACGAGATCCAAAGATGATGAAACAATGAGCCGCAGAGTTGCTAAGGAAACATGGTCGGATGTTGATGGGCCTCAACATGCAGGCGAGATGGGACAAAGAAGCCGCCGAGGATAGGCATGCCGTATTGATGGAAGAATGTGCGAGGCTCCGGGCCGCGAGGCAACGCGATCACGATGAGAACGTCATGACGCCGTAGGCGCATATAGCGAGGATGAGGGATTACGCCTTCCTCATTGACCGGGAGGGCTGCGCGGTCGAGGATTACTATAATTCTAGGGTACCGCCGTGTTCCGGGTCACGAGGTGGGGGTAGGTGGAAATGGTTGCCCCATGACTCTCGCTAACTCTTACGTTGTCGCAAACTATTATTACCTGTTAATGAGCGCCTTTATTTTAGACGATCTCACAATGGTCTGCGACTTATATATTAGTTTTATCTCGTCTGATAATAATTACTATCTTTTTATTAGTTCTCGCTCGCTGCTAATATGTCCGTTTCATTTTCATGCTGTGTTGTGTTCGCGGGGGTCTCCGATCTCGCTGAACGTATCTCGTGGCGGCTCCCCGCCCCACTTCTTACGCCATTATGTTTGCTTGCGCTATTCTTGCAGAGATATTGCTTGTACTATCCTCGTGGGCCCTTCTCGCCCGCGGTCGTGATGTGATGTTTTTGGCTAACTGCGCTCGGCGACGCTTGGACTTCTTCCCGCCCTTTAATTTTTGCTATAAATAGGCTGTCCTAGCTGTGTCAACCACCGCATTTACTGTCACCCTTCTTCCTCCTCTGCTTCAGAGCTCTCGCTCCTTCTCTTTCTCGCTCTACTTCCTTTCTCGCAGATTTTTCGAAATGGGCGGCGATGCTAACGAGTCGGAGGGCCGGCGAAAGATTGTTAAGGCTTTCACCGAGCATAGCTTCTCCCATTGCAACCTGACAGATGAGGAATACTTTAGTGCGGTCTCCGACTACGTCACCCCCCCCCCCCCCCCCGTTCGAGGCACGCTGTCCCAGCGAGAACGACGTGATCAACGCCTCGCTTGTCGATGAGTTGGCCATCCCCACCGCTCATTTCGCGGTCGGCCTGCGTCTCCACCTGTGGACGGAAGTTCGCCAGGTAATGATCGTTCTCGCTCGCTTCTTATTCTCTGCAGGTCAAGTCTCGCTCATTATGTGAAGTAATCTAGATCTTCTTGCTGCTCGTCAGGTGCTCAAGCACTATGGCGTTGTTCCGGGCCAGCTTACCCCTAACGCCATGACGGTGATCACAACCTTCTCCTACCACCTTCGCGAGGAGCGCATCGATTTCAGCCTCTCGGTCTTTCGGAAGCTGTTCTCGTTCCGTGCCTACAGGGACGGGACTGCCTACTTCGTGGGCTCGGGTCGAAAGGTTGACGAGACCGTCAACAAAGCCCACTTATGGGCCCAGAAGTTCCTTTTCGTCAAGGGGAACTTCGGTAATATCCCGATCTCGCCATTCCAGCACGGCGAGACCACCTACCGGCCCGCTGCCCTCGGAGGACACGATGCCCTCCTCTACCAGTTCTTCTGTAATAAGAACTTTGAGGTTGTTCACCTTCCCCGCAACCTCGACAAGCTGCTTCCAGTGCTCGCTGGGTAAGGTAAGGATCTCGCTCTGTCACTACAACCTTTTTTCTTTCAGTGACCTCGTATTTATTGAAATTTCGACCCTTTTCTAGGCGAGCGGGATCTTCCCATCCATCCCCCCTATGTGAGCAATCAGAAGACCGACGCTACCCTGGCTCTCGCGACCATGGGGGCGGAGGCTTGCCGAGGCGCCGTCACACCCGGTGAACCATCCTCTCGCAAGAGACCGAGGGCTTCTGGTATCCATGCCCTTCCCCCAAAGTCTCCACCAAAGAAAAAAAGTAAGAAGAGCGGGGTCTTTCTCGGCTCCTCGAAGGGGAAGGAGCCTCGCGAGACCGCTTTCGATGAGTTCGACCTCACCATCCTTTCCGCGGGAGGGGAGGACGATGAGCCCTGCCAGGAGGCTTCCAGAACCTCCGTCCCGCCCATCCCCGTCAACCATTACAACTTCGGCCTCGGCCAGAGGCGCCGAGATGAGACCGGCGAGCTCTTGGTAAACTGGAAGCCGGAGATGAACCGGGTGGATATCTCCACCATCCTTCCTTCCTGGGTGGATAAGGAGACCATCAGCGTCCACGCCTTCGATCTTTCATTTGTCCTTTATGGGCGCGAGGACGCGGGGTCTTATAAAGACGAGACTGCGAGAACTCTCGCTTTCGAGAGCGCGAGGTCTCAGTTGCGCTCTGCCGAGCTCTCCCATATGACGGAGAGGCGCTGCTTAAACTTGGAGCTTCAGAACGTGGAGCTCGCGAGGGCCTATCAGGGGCTTCTTGCCGAGAACGCGCAGCTGAAGGAGAAGTTGATCGCCGCAGAGGGCAGTGTGGTGAGTTACCTAGACCTCGCCACTCTCCTCTCCTTCGGCCACTTCGATTCCCAAACTTCTTTTACTTGTAGGATGTTGAGGCCTCCGGAAGAGCCGACGCTCGCATTCAGGAATTGGAGGGCGAGGTGGCCGGGCTGAAAGCCCTAAATTGCGACCTCACCCGCTCCGTCATTCCCCCTTCTCCCCGCCTTCTGAAGGAAGAGCGGCGAGCATGAGACGAAGAAATCCGCTTGGAGTCTACCGAGTCAGCTCGCTACATCTTCCAGACGATGAAGGCAGCTGGCCTCCTAGCCGCCGACGCGGCCAACATGACTCTAGAGGACATCGTCCCGTAGCTTTTTATCCAGCTTCCGCCAGTGAAGAACAGCGATGACGAGGAAGGGTTCGCGAGCGATTCCTGAAGCTTGATAGTTTTTAATTTTATTTTGTTTTTTTTTGGGCTGGCGAGATCGCCGCCTTATGTAAATTAATTTGCGAAATGCATGGATGCATATTTTTTGGCCTTGTATCTTGTTCGCCCTTTCTGCTTTATTTTTTTTCGGTCTGATATCTCGTTCTCGCTTGCCTTGATATTCATTTTTATGTAGGTTATTCTCGCGATGATCGTTCTCGCATCTTACGTTATCGAACAGATAGGCATAGGACATTTTTGGCTGCTCTGGCCATTCGCCATTTGCCTTAGGATTATCATCCCTTAGGTATGCATTTCTCTGTAGGTTTCGCGAGGTACCTTCCTTTTCGGCGAGGGCTCGCCTCCTACCCTATGCTGGCGACCTTTCTGCCGAGCACCAAATACCACGGAGTGCCCAGGGTTGATTCTCGTCACTCGCACACTATCGTTTTAAATCTTTCTTTTCGCCGAGCGAGTGGGCACGCCGAGCGAGAAGGACCAGGTCAGTGTCGAAGGCACGCCAACCTGATGCATTTCATCCTGACTTTGTGAAGAAATCATCTCCTTGCCAACTTCCTTAGTGATCAACTTGCACCTCCTGTTTAGTGAGAGCCCGGGAGCGGAATGGACCTGATGCCTTCCAGCATCGATAGTTGTCACCTTGCCAGCTTCTCCAGAGATCAACCTGAAACCCCCCGTCTAGTGAGAGCCCGGGAGCGGAATCGATCTGTGGCATTCCAGCATAAAAACTTGTCACCTTGCCAGCCTCTCCAGAGATCAACCTGAAACCCCCCATCTAGTGAGAGCCCGGGAGCGGAATCGATCTGGGCATTCTATCATAAAAACTTGTCACCTTGCCAGACTCTCCAGAGATCAACCTGAAACCCCCCGTCTAATGAGAGCCCGGGAGCGGAATCGATCTGGGGCATTCCGGCATAAAATCTTGTCACCTTGCCAGCCTCTCCAAAGATCAACCTGAAACCCCCCGTCTATTGAGAGCCCGGGAGCGGAATCGATCTGGGGCATTCCAGCAAAAAAACTTGTCACCTTGCCAGCTTCTCCAGAGATCAACCTGAAACCCCCGTCTAGTGAGAGCCCTGGAGCGGAATCGATCTGGGGCATTCCGGCATAAAAACTTGTCACCTTGCCAGCCTCTCCAGAGATCAACCTGAAACCCCCCTTCTAGTGAGAGCCCGGGAGCGGAATCGATCTGGGGCATTACAGCATAAAAACTTGTCACCTTACCAGCCTCTCCAGAGATCAACCTGAAACCCCCCGTCTAGTGAGAGCCCGGGAGCGGAATCGATCTGGGGCATTCCAGCATAAAAACTTGTCACCTTGCCAGCCTCTCCAGAGATCAACCTGAAACCCCCCGTCTAGTGAGAGCCCGATAGCGGAATCGATCTGGGGCATTCCGGCATAAAAACTTGTCACCTTGCCAACCTCTCCAGAGATCAACCTGAAACCCCCCGTCTAGTGAGAGCCCGGGAGCGGAATCGATCTGGGGCATTCCAGCATAAAAACTTGTCACCTTGCCAGCCTCTCTAGAGATCAACCTGAAACCCCCCGTCTAGTGAGAGCCCGGGAGCGGAATCGATCTGGGGCATTCCGGCATAAAAACTTGTCACCTTGCCAGCCTCTCCAGAGATCAACCTGAAACCCCCCGTCTAGTGAGAGCCCGGGAGCGGAATCGATCTGGGGCATTCCGGCATAAAAACTTGTCACCTTGCCAACCTCTCCAAAGATCAACCTAAAACCCCCATCTAGTGAGAGCCCGGGAGCGGAATCGATTTGGGGCATTCCAGCATAAAAACTTGTTACCTTGCCAGCCTCTTCAGAGATCAACCTGAAACCCCCCGTCTGGTGAGAGCCCGGGAGCGGAATCGATCTGGGGCATTCCGACATAAAAACTTGTCACCTTGCCAGCCTCTCCAGAGATCAACCTGAAACCCCCCGTCTAGTGGGAGCCCGGGAGCGGAATCGATCTGGGGCATTCCGGCATAAAAACTTGTCACCTTGCCTACCTTCGCATAACAACTATAACTATCAAGTGAAAAAGTAAAGTATTCAACCAACATCATAATAAAACTTTCAAGGGTAGAATCGCTACAAATCATCTCCACTTCTGGCTCGGTCGAGAGGTACCCCTTCCACATCTTGGAGGTGATACCCCCCCCCCCCCCCCGACTTGAGCACTTCGCTTACAATGTATGGACCCTCCCAATTGGGGTTGAGCTTACCTATCGAGGCCCCCTTCCGGCCGCGTCGACCTTTTTCAAGACCAGATCTCCTTTCCGAAAGTGCTTTACTCAGATGTGCTTGTCAAAATATTGGGCCATTCGTCGCTTGATTTCCTCCTCCCTGATGGTGGCCTAGTCCCGGAGTTCCTCCACCAGGTCCAAGGATAGCCTTTGTTCCTCGTCATTGGCCACCGGCCACTCTTCATTCCCTTCACCTGCGGCGATCACCCTGGGGGTCTTTACTTCGAACTCTATGGGAAGGACTACTTCGGACCCATGAGAAAGTTTAAACGGGGTCTCTCCGGTGGCGGTGTTAGGGGTAGTCCTCAGGGCCCAGAGAACGGATGGTAGCTGTTCCACCCAGTTCCCCCGGAGGTTCTCGACTTTCTTCTTTAACAGGTTGACGATTATCTTGTTTGCTGCCTCCACCTGGCCGTTGCTTCTCGGATGGTAAACCGATGCAAACCTGAGGCTGAGTTGGGTGCAGAAGCTAAAGAATTCCTCGCTAGCAAACTGTGGCCCATTGTCCGTCACTATGGCCAGGGGGAGCCCGTGCCTGCAAATTATCTCTCCCCACTAAAAATTCCTTACAACTTGAGATGTTACCCTGGCGAGCGCCTTCACTTCTACCCACTTGGAAAAGTAATCGATCATGACCAGCAACAACCTTCTCTGGCCGCTAGCTTGAGGAAAAGGGCCAACTAGGTCCAACCCCCATATGGAAAAAAGGCCAGGGAGCTGTGATGGTTCGAAGTCTCTGGGCTGGGAGGAGTTGGAGTGGAGCATAGAGTTAGCACTTTGAACACCTCCTTGCGAACTCGGCCGCATCTTTGCTGAGGGTGGGCCAGAAATAGACTTGCCTCAACACCCTCCCCTCAAGGGTTCGGCTCCCGGAATGACTGCCACACTCCCCGGAGTGAATTTCCTCCAGGACTTTCGGGACCTCCTCCTCGGAAACACAACGGGCTAGGAGTCCCGAGAGAGTTTTCCTATATAGCCCTCCTGCATACAAGGAATAATAAGCTGACTTATACCTGAAGCATCGCCCATCTATGTCCCCTTCAAGGAGCTTCCCTGATGATAAGAAGGTGATGAAAGGATCCATCCACGAGGTCCGCTGATCTATCTCCATCAGTTCCCCCTCATCGATGGTGGGTCGGAAGAGTCCCGAAATTGTTCCGCCTGCTCGGGGACCGAACTTGGCTAGGAGGTCCGCGGGGGGTGCTCTCCTCCCTCAGCACGTGTCTGATGGAGAAAGTGCGAAATCGCCCAATGACTCCCTTGACCTTCTCTAGGTACCGCTGGAGAGTCGGATCCTTCGCTTCAAACTCTCCCCGGACTTGGCATGCCACCGCCATGGAGTCCGTCGAGACATCCACATCTTGCACTCCCAGTTCCTGGGCCGGCCGGAGGCCCTCTATCACCGCCTCGTACTCAGCTTGGTTATTGGTAATCGGGAAGTGGATGTTCAGAGCTTGTTCGATCTTTGTACCTTGATGGCTTACCAGGATGATTCCCCCTCCATAGGAGTGCCTTCTTGACGCACCAACCACCAACATCTTCCATGCCACTGGGGGAGGCGGTTCATGTTCCCCCACTTCGGATGTGTAGTCAGCCATGAAGTTCGCTACTGCTTGGGCCTTGATTGACGCCCTAGGGACGAACGTAATGTTGAACTCACTCAGCTCCACGGACCACTTCGCCAATCTTCCCGAGTGTTCTACCCCTTCCATGACTTTGCGAAGCGGGTGATCTGTTATCACTTTAATTGAATGTGCCTGAAAGTAGTGTCGGAGCCTCTGGGCCGCCACCACCAATGTGAAAGCCAACTTCTCCAAAATTGGGTACCGGAGCTCCGCCTTCTTCAGCACCTGGAAGACATAATAGATAGGGAACTGCTTTCTTCCTTCCTCTTAGATCAGTACTGAACTTACCGCTTCAAGTCCTACTCCCAGGTATAGGGATAGGTCTTCTCCCGATCTCGGCCCTTGAAGTAGGGGGGGTGTGGGTGAGTTGCCCTTTCAAAGCCTGAAAAGCTTCCTCACACTCCGGGGTCCATTCAAAATTTTTATTGCCCCTCAGCACCTTGAAGAAGGGCGCACACTTCTCTCCCGCCTTGGAGAGAAAGCTGCTAAGTACGACCAGCTTCCCCGTGAGGCTCTGAACCTCCTTCGGGATTCTTGGCGACCCCAACTCCATTATCGCCTTGACCTTGTCTGGGTTAGGTTCCACCCCCGCCGGGGTGAGCAAGTGACCCAGGAATTTCCCTCAGCTTGCCCCGAAGACACACTTAAAAGGGTTGAGTTTCATCTTATACCTTCGCAGGGTCCTAAACATCTCCTCAAGGTCTCGGAGGTGAAACCCAAGGTCCAGGCTTTTTACCATGATGTCATCAACATAGACCTCTAAGTTTCTTCCCCTTTGTTCGCGAAAGACCCGATCCATCATCCTTTGATATGTGGCACCTGCATTCTTGAGCCCGAATGGCATCATCTTATAACAGTAGCATCCATCCCCCGTGATGAAGGTGACATCTTTGATGTCCGGGGGGTGCATGCGGATTTGATGATAACCTGAAAAAGCATCTAAGAAAGACATTACAGGAAAGCAGACGGCGGAGTCAACCAACGCGTCGATTCTAGGCAGGGGAAAACAATCTTTCGGGCATGATTTATTAAGTAGTGAAAAGTCGATACACATGCGCCACTTACCTCCCCCGTTCTTTACCATGACTACATTGGAGACCCAGCCTGGATACTGGATCTCCGACACAAAACCTGCTTGTAGGAGCTTTTTCACCTCCTCGCGGATCGGTCCCTCCAGCTTGTCCGCTGTGGCCCTTTTTTTTGGCGGATGGGGCAGGTTCCAGGGTTGAGATTGAGGCGGTGGCAAGCCACATCCGCATCAATCCCAGGCATCTCCGCGGCGCTCCAAGTGAAGACATCCACATTCTTCTGCACGCAGGCTAGGATCTCAGCCTGCTCCTCCGAACTGAACACTCCGGTGACTCGGACCTTCTCCACCACCCCAAGCCGAGTGGTGACCTCAAGCTCCACGTCCTCATCCACGGCCTCCAGCCTCGATTTCTCTCCCCAAGCACTTTCCTTCTCTCCGCCGCAAGCGAGCGCTTGGGATCCTTCCTCCGCCTCTTCCTCTCCTACCATCATCAACTCCTCTGCCCCTCCTTCCTGGGCACCCCCTTCTTTCTCCTCCTCTTCTCCTCCCTCCGCCCTGGGCCCTTCAGCGACCCCTTCCTGGGCATGAACTTCCTCTTCCTCCATCTCCTCCTCTAATCCCTCCTCGCCTCGGGCTTCGGCCGCCTCCTCCATCACTTTATCCCACTCCTCCGCTTCTCCCATCCAGGTGACAGTGTTGACAGCCGTCACATAGCACTGTCTCACAATTTTGGGGTCTCCCCGGACCCGGATCTGGATTCCACTCATGCTGAACTTGAGGCACTGGTGGAAGGTGGAAGGGACACATCGAAATGTGCTGATGAGAGGACATCCGAAGATAGCGCTGTAGCTGCTTGGGGAATCCACTATCACGAATCGGCAGTTCCGGGACTGTCCTCCGAGAGTCACATGCAGCCCCACTCCACCCTCTAACCCCTTCCTTTCTCCTGAAAAACCAAATAGGGGACCATCCGAGGCCAACACCCTACGGGCCTCCATCTTCATCTCGTCAAACGCCTTCTTGAAGACGACGTTGACCGAACTCCCATTGTCGACTAAAATCCGTGAGACGGTGAAGTTCTCGATGGCGGTCTGGATGACCAGCACATCGCAAAACGGATCTTCATGTCCTGGCATGTCCTTCTGGTAGAAAGTAATTTTCTCTGCTGGTGGTGGAGCAGTGGATGTTGAGGCCACGCTCCGCCGATAGAAGGTATGGAGGCTAGCCTTGCGGGTTGCCTCTACCCCTACCCCCCCCCCCCCCCCCCATGGATCACCCTAATCCCTCCTCTACTCCCCATATCAATTCTGTCTTCACACCTTTCTTCCTCCTCCCCTCGAGGCTCGACCTCCTCGATTCTCACCTGTTGCTGTTGCCTCGGGGCGGGCACTCGGCCCCTTTTTGTTTCCAGGAACTCTGGTTAGGTGGCCGTCGCGTGACCTTCCTCATCGTGGAAGTCACAATACAGCAACGTCACCTCCCCTACATCGCCTTCCGCCATCCTATTCCTCCTCCTTCTCCCTACCCCTGCTTCCTCTCTAGCCTCTTATCTTCTTCCTCTTCCTCCTCTTCCCCGCCTGATCGCCATGGCTTGCTGAGGTGGGGGAGGCAACTTCCTCGGACCCTGCCTCCATCCCAACTGGTGGGGTCTTGCTTGCCCTCTATAGAAGTTACCCCTTCCCGGGCCGTAGCCCCTTCCCTGACCTTGCATTCCTTCGGCACGCTGCCTCCACTCCCCCTCCGGGGCCCTGGGCTCTTCCCTTCTCCTTACTTCCTGCTACCTGACCTCTGGCTCACTGAGCATTGCTAGCCTCTTGGTAAGCTCCAGGTTGGCCTCCTCATTGTCAATCGCTTCCGCCACCCTCTCCATCAGCTCCTCGTAGGAGACGCGGGCTTTCCTCTTCAAAGCCATTTTGAAAAAGCTCTCCCTTAGCCCGATGGTGAAAGCGAGTTGGAGTGCGAACCCCGACATCTCCTGAGTGACCAGCACCTCCTCCTGAAACCGGTCCGCGTAGCGAGCCAACGACTCCTTGGGCTCCTGCTTTACTTTGAAGAGAGACTCGACGTCCTTCTTCCTTCTCTTCGAAGTCGAGAATCGCAACAGGAAACATCGGCGCAAATCTTCAAAGGCGTAGATCGACCCTGCAGGGAGTTGATGGAACCAGTCCCTGGCCTTTTCCTTAAGGGTGACGGCGAAGAGCCGACTCTTGAAAGCATCTGACATCGGCCTGATAGAGACCGAGTCCTCAAAGGATTAGAGATGTTGGCCAGGGTCATCCCTGCCGTTGTAGTACACCCTATCCCACTCTCCAAACCCTGCCGGGACAGGCGCAGAAAGTACCAACTCGCAGAAATAACTTCCCCCTTCTGCCACCCTTTCTCGCTCCACACGCCCCCTGAGCTCTCTCGCCAGACTCGGGCTCGCGGGGACTGCGCTCGCGAGAACGGTGCTCGCCTGGACCACTCTCACAGTCGCTACATCCTCCGGGCGCTCGCTCGCTTGCGCCGCGCTCGCCTGCGCCGCGCTCACCGGCATAGTGATTGCCGGCAAAGAGTTCGTCGGGCTGGCGAACAGCACTAGCCCCTCCAAGTCTTGAACTGAACTTCCTGTGACTTCCTTTCTGGCTCTTTCCCCCGGGGCTTTCTCGCTGACCGCTGCTGGGGGAGGGGTCGCTTGAGGTGCTGGGGTTGCAAACTCACTTCGCAACGCCGCGACCGTGAGTCCGAAGGTGTCAAGCACCTCCCTCCTGAAATCCTCGAACATCCTCAGCGTCACCACCTGCGGTGGCTCGCTGAACTCCTCGCCTCGATCCTCACCTCCTGTCATCCCATCCTTGGAATTTTCTTGGACCAGCCACGCTCCACGCTCACCACAACAAAATGTTGAAACCGATTCCTCGTCCTCTTGTGGATCTCGGGGCCCTCACCGAAATGAGGGGCAGCTAGCCCTTACTGATCCCTCGGAGGAGGTAGACTGAAGACTAGAAAGAAGACTAAGACCTCAGTCACAGAGAGGAGGTCCCTCCACTAACCCGGAAGATCGTTGAGCGCTTCCCCTCCCAAGCCAAAGCTGAGACTCAGGCACCTTGGAGAGCTCTGGAAATGCTAACCAAAGAAAGCCTGAGGAGAGAGAAGCTGAAGTGCACTCCTCTCCAAAGGTGCCCTTGAGGTCCTATTTATAGGTTTCCTGGTTTGGCCTGCAAATAGCAGGATCCCGCCTTTTGGTTTTACTATCCGCACCCCAAATGGGCCTGCTAACAGCCAAACTCCGCTGTTTGGAGAGGCTAAAGGCAGACCACTTAGGTGTAAAAGAGTAATTTGGCCTTATCAACTTATGGGCAAGGAACTGCGAGAACTTGACTGCTGAAGCTCTTGCGGGTCCTCTCGCGAGTCCTGCTCGCGATGCCTCTTCCAAGTGATCGCCCTGCGAGGTCCTCGCCGGCCGATTCTGGCGGTATTTGCCGAGGTCCAGTCTCGCGAGCCCTCCTGCGAGACTGCCTCTAGACTTCATCGAGCTCAACCCCCCTTTCGCCGAACGCAGGTCACCTCGCTGATCACAGACAAGGTCAACGGATGCCGAACGCTAAGCTGCTCGCTGTCTGCTGAGATGGGCGATTCGTCGACCGCTGCTATAGAATATATTTTGTTCATCGGGCGCCGTCCAACGAATGATGAGCTCCGTTCGACATTTGTTGGGCGCAGAATTGAGCTCGCTGGAAGCTGAGGCTTTGAGCTCGCGAGCCTTCTTGCGAGATCACTGACTAACTTTGTCGCGCACTGAACACATTTCGCCGAACACCTCTTTACTGAACAAGGGGTCTCTTCCGCCAGCGGCCTGCGAGGTATTGGTTTGCCCGCCCCCGTTTGGCCTAGTCCCTTGAAGATATCTGCCGAGGTCTGGATCTAGCGACTGATCTTGCAAGACTGTCCCTTTGGCTTTAATGATCATAGAACATTTCGTCGACTGCTGATGATTTCGCCGAACAGGGGTGAGCTCGACGACCATAGTTGGGCTCGACAAACTCGGGAGAGTTCGTCAAATGCAATATCCCTCTCGTCGAACTCTGGGAACTTCTTTATATTTCCTGTGGGTGCTTATCTCGCCTACCTTTCTCGCTCGCCTCTCCGCGAGCCCTCCGAGAGAGATTTCTCTCTGATCCCTCTCGCGAGGTCTTCGGCCCTAAGGCCTCCCTCTCTTATTACTTCATCCTGTTGCCTTCCTACATCGCGCTTCCTCGCCTGGCGAATATCAGGGTTGTACAAACTAGGTGGTTTGAACGCGCACAATTGTGCGTTAAAATAATTGGGCAAGTTTAGGACTCTGGATTTTCAAGCATTTTGGCAGTGAATGTGCACGATCATGCAGAATTGGACTTCCACGGTCATGTGTTGCACAACACAATCCCAAATCTATTCCATGAACTCCTCAAGAAAACTACTAGCTACCACGAAATTATTTTCCACTAAAAATACTCATCATCATCAGGAAAAATAAAGAATGAGGCGGAGAGGTGAACTCCCCCAAACTTTCAGTGCATGGAAACTAAGAAAACCCCACCTATTTAGCTCTCGGTATGATCCTATGTGGACTTCAAAAGATCTAAAGGATTTAAAATTGAAATCTTAAATGTAGGAGCATACAAATCAGAATATGGGCTAAGTAGGTGCCAAAATCCTAATTTGAAAGCCACTCATCGGTGACACCCAACTTTTCTGAAAGAATGTGATGGTCAATGCTTGTGATATAATGGAGATGATTCATGAGTGTATGAGGATCTCTTAGGATCGATAGGCTGTGTGCAATAATCATAACATATAAAATTTGATTTTTCAGTTTGGGACATTATATAATTGAAGATAAATTCATTCATGGGTGTATCGAGGAATCAGTGTTTCAAAAAGTTGAGTAAAAGATATTTGGATATGTTCCAAATTATTGAGCGTATAGATGAAGCATCTTATCATCTTGCATTATCAACGGAGTTGAGTGGATTACATGACATCTTCCAAATGGCGTTTTGAGGAAGGCTTTGGTGGAGCCTAGTATGGTGGACAGTAATGACGGTGAGTGAAAATTTGGCGACATTGGTGTGTCCCATTTGCATGAAAGATATAGATATTCAGAAGTTTCATAATAAAGAATTCAAACTCGTGAAAGTGTGTTGGAACAATTGCAATTGAGATGAGTTCTCTTGGGTGCGAGTACAAGCAATATGAGAAGATTATATGTGCTCTTAGTGTCATGCATGAAGTTTGTTTAAGTGATTTTTCAATTTTGAGGATGCAATTGGTTTTAAGTGGGAGGGAGTTGTAACACCCTAAAATAACTGATGTTTAATGAGGTCTTGAGGGTCCAAAGGGGATTAAGAAATCCCCATGGATATTGGGGTTGATTATGGATGTTTCAATGGAGTTTTGGTGATGGTGGTAGAGCAATGTTATGTTGTACACACCTTGTTTACACATCCATGAAAACTAGGCGAGTACTACCCCAGAATTTGAGTTCATAATTTTTTGTAATGAGGATTGCACACCCTATTTACACGGGTGTGTATAGAGGATGTGTACAGTCTGTAATTTGATTTTACCTCATTGTTTTGAACTACTGGATGGGGTTTCCTTCAACCCTCTTTTTACTTCACTAATGATTTCAAAAATACCTCATATTAGCCATCCTTTTGTCTTTCTTAGGTTAAAGAGGAGGAAGGAAGAGGAGGAATCTCCATTAAAGGCCAAGATGGAGCTCCGAATTACAAGCCGAAACTGGATCCGCATAGAATATTTGAGTGTGCTCCTCTTCAGCGCTCTTTTTCAGAGATTCCATGGCATGGATAAAGTCCAAGAAGATAACTGTTGGGAACCATGCCCATCATTGTTCCTGATTTGAAGAAGTGCTCAGCTCAATGATAAGTACAAGTTGTATTTTATGCTATATCCAGTTCATGCTTGCAGAGATCAGACAATATGTCCAGTACTTCAATAAATTGCCTAAGTACAATATCGTCGAAAAAGACTGGACATATCATCGACAAGTGTATGCATGTCATTGAAATGATATGCAGAGCAAAGCAGAGTGATCATATCGGCTATCGTCTAGACAGCATACGTATGACAATATCGTTCTGATATCAACACTACATCACCTCACAACGATATCAGAATGCCGAGATGAAGAAGAAGACTCAAGCATAAACACAAGACAAGATGTCGATGATATCTTTGTAAAGAAGCCTAGTCATCGATAAGGATAAGCAAGACATATATAGTCGTAATGAAGCCTTGACGTCGAGAAGACTAAAGAAGTGTTGGATCTTACGGCTCCCTTAGAGGGGGAGGGGGTGAATAAGGGTTGTATGGAATTTGAATCATAATTAAAAATATTAGAGTTTGTGACTGAAGTTTCAGAATATTTTATAGGAAAATATATTTTAATAACTCAGATAAGGTTAACAAAACTTTTTTCTTACTGTTTCTAATGCGTTAAGTGTTAACGCTGGGCGTTAGCTCTTCAGAAAATTAAGCTGCTCAGAATTATGTCAAGGAGATTTTACTTATGAAAACTTTAATGAAATACAATTCCAGAAAATCAGAGATAATGAAAATGAATATTGTATTACAATGATAATTACACAAATGTTTATTTTAATGATTTGATGAAAATATATTTTAACACATTCCTAAAGAGGAAATAAAATCAATTGAATGAAAACATTAAATGACAAGATTTAATTTCATAAGAACTTGATTATACAAATGTTTGATTTCTATAACGCTAGAAATCAAGGCGAGAATATAAAAACCACTTTTTGATGTTTCACCAGTCCTTCTCCCAAGGACCGGTTGGCTATAGCCAAAATAACCCCAGATACGGCCTCTAGCCACCACCTAAATCTAACCTCGACCTAGTCGTCATGCACAAGGCAGCGAATTACACCCTAAGCTACACAAGGACCTAGTCGCCAACAACCGCGGCGAATTTACCCACGGAATCCTTCCAAGAATCTGACATTCTCGCCGAACGATTTCTCCACACCAATTACAAAAGGAAAAAGTAAAAGATTACAAGATAAAAGTAAAGTAAGAGAAAATCCCCAAGAAATTCTGAAGGTGAAGACGAATGCGATGTAGATGTTGGCATTCTTGAAGCGATCGTCCTTCATATGGAATATGCGTTGTAGACCTTCTCCTTCAAAATCTTCTTTAGATCTTCATGTTTGCTCAAGGGAGATCTCTCAATTGTTGTACACGAGCCTCTCTCAAATAAATCAGAATGCTAGCTTTAGAGGCAATAGAATCAACAACAAAATAATGAGAGGAGCTGTTCTTTAAATAGGCACGGGAGCTAACGCCTGGCGTTAATAGTTAACACCAGTGTTAGTGATCGTGCGTTCTCGTGGCTGAAATCGTTTAACCGTCAAGGTCGTGGCAGATCATGGACTCAATACGAGCATTAAGAGTCAACGCTAGCATTATCTCTGGCTTCTCGACGGACTCCTTCTCGAAGTCATTTCATCTCAACGGATTCTTTCTCGATGAAAGTTAACGAGGGGAGTTAGCTCTCTTTCTAGAGAGTCGTCATCATTCAGTATACAACTCATAGGGATGTGTATTTATAGTTCCTGTACAACCTGCACACTATAAACACACAAAATACAAGATCAAATACAACATGGAATTTGTTATTCTCAAACCAAGTGATGTGGAACATAGGCTCCAACAATCTCCCCCTTTTGATAATAACAAATACCTGTATGATAAATTAGTGAGATTAAGACAATTTGTGTTTATAGATAAGCGCGGTACAAAGATATGCATGAATAATATATTAAGAGTGTGATTAAATTGAAAGCGATATTGCATACACTTTCTATATCATGTCATCCCCCTACATAAGTGTTCTCTTATAAATTACTCCCCCTAAATATCTATTTTACTAGATTTCTCAATTTCTTCTCCCCCTTTGTTATTAGCAATAGCAGGTAGGGATGAGTGTATATTTACTAAGTGGTTAGGAATCACTTATTGAAGGATTGTCATGATCGAGCACAGGAAAAAGAATGCACCTCCTATATGATTACTCCCCCTACATAAATACTTCTTATGAATTTTTAATGTACTTCCCCTAAATGTTAGATTTAATCTCCCCTTTTGGTAGTATCATAAGAGGGTTTAGGTGATAGCATGCAATAAAAATATAAATGATTTATGTTGAGAAGAAAAATAGGATGCAATATAAAGCTTGTTAAATACTACTTGTTGAGAAAAAAATATAAGCATGATGGAACATAAAGTAGTAAGAAACATAGCTGACATGATAAAGTAACCATTCTATTTTAAGAGACCACTTGTTGAAAAAAAATAGTCATGAAAGAGTATAAGTAGTAAGCTTAGCGAAAGAATATATTAAGCACTCTTAAACATAAACATCATTTTTAGAAGATAAAATTATATCAAGGATAAAGAGTTTTAAATTTGAAAACTTGATGTTTGAGTTAAAGATTCAAGAGATGATATTCCATTAGGATAAAATTTCAAGCATGATTTTATAATATCAAGAAAAGATATAAAACTACAATGTAATAAAATTTGCATTTCAAGTAAACATAAACATTGTAGCGGTCATGCTTTGTTATCTAGTGCATTTACTTAGGTTTGTAGAGAATAATGTAGATGAGCATTAGGATCCAATTCTCATGAGTATAAATTTTATGAAAGATAATGATGTGTACAAAACAGTGTTTTGATAAAGCATACATATGAATCAATTAAAAACACATGAGATATATAATGAAATAACACAACATTAAAATACACAAATAATATTACTTCCATAATATTTCGATGCACATAAATAAAGAGTACAACTACCAAGGTGCTCTGCACACACAATGCTCATTAAGACTTATCAGGGTGCAAAGAAGTGCTTGGGGATCACTTTTATAGTTTTTAGCTTTATTTTTTTTGATCCGGTGTACTAAGAGAAGTGGTGTAAAATTTGTTTGCTACAAGACACTTTACAATTCTTAGGTGGAGTTTTCCTTGTCATCTATTTTTATTTAATTTTGATTTTTATGACCAAGGGCTCCGAATTCACTTGTTTTGCAAACATACCATTTGAATTTGAAACTACATTTCTCTAAAGAATAAGTGGATGAAAGAGAAAGAATTGTAATAACCAATTCAAAGTTGTGTATGTAATCTATTTAAGCATTTTAATTACTTATGTTATTACACTATACAATCTTGCAAGAATAAGATTGTAAACACATGTAAGTTATCAAAAATAAGTGAGTGAAAGAATCAAACATAATACATTACTCATACTTAGATGCATGATAAGCGTTTCTACACATGTTTTTCTACAATCTATTTCATTACACATAATATGATAATTTTCAAGGCATGACAAATACAAAACAATGTTTTTTAAGAAACTTGAAAGTTATATTAAACATTGTATTTAATCTTTAATTGATATAATTAATCATCCTTGACAATGACAATGAGTAACAATCAATTTTGAAATATATTTTTAATTTTTATATAAATACAAAACAATAATCACACACAAAGAGAAAAACATATTTTTGTTCTTTGAAATTGTTTTGTAATTTTGTATTTGTTTTTAAATATTGAAATTTAAATATTTTCTGGAAAACATAGAAGTCTTTTTAGGCCTATCAGTAAATGATATTCTATTTCAGAGAAATAAACCCAAAATAATGCATAAACAAAACAGAAATTTTTCGAAAAAAAATTTTATAGCAAAGGGGCTAACGTCAGGCGTTAGCTTCTTAACGCCAAAAATGAACTACATTTCTTGATTTTTTGAAAAATGTTTTTCAAAATTCATTTGTATTATAAAGAGGCCTTCCTTTAGTTGAAATTTCAGACTTTTTAGAGTTGATTTGAAGGCTCTTTTGAGCATGGTTTTGATGATTTTTCAAATACTTATGTTTTATCTTTAAAGTTCAAAATAAAAAAATATGCAAACACAAGATGCAAAGATTGAACAAAAATAATATGCATGATTTAAGTATAAAGACTGAGATGATGTTTATGCAATGAATATAATATAAGTATATCTAAGATCAAGACACCTTAACTACATGACTACACTCTAGCCCCTTAGTAAGTGACGGATGGGCATGAGGAGCTGCACACATGTCATAGGATGGGGTGTTGATCCCATATGCATACAGAAGACGATGCTCAACCTAGCACTCTTTCCCCTAGTGCCTCGCAAGGCCCTACTGGAACCTTCCCCGGTTAAGGATAAGATATGACTTAGAGGTTAGGTCTCTAATGCACACTATCATACGCCTTCGCTATTGTGAGACACAAGTCATGGGTTAATGATTATGGATTTACTAAGTATTTTAGTCTAAGGATTGATTCATAAAACATGGGTTTGTTTTATTTGTAGAACATATAGTGGATTTTGAAACCACACTGTACTCATGAATTTTAAAGTTCAAATTTCTCTACTTTTAGCATGTCAATATATTGATAATCCCAGCATAGACACTAAATTGAGTATATACCAAGTGGTGCAGCAAGGATAATGAATTTGGATGTTATGCAAAATATGATAAATATATATAATTGGTTTACATGTAATCAATTATAGAGTTAGGAAATTTTATTGACCTAGAATGAAGAGGCAATTATATTTTATTTCATCTTATTAATGTCAAGTTAATTTTAAGGTCTAAATATGATGAGATTCATGGAAACAATAGAGATGCACATCACACACACTAAACAAGATATGAAACTATAATACCAATCGCAATCATAAATTTCATAATTCCTAAGGTTGATAAAATTAGTTGATTTAAGATAGGTCTTAATAGATCATGAATTATGATATATAATTATAGTGAATTTTAGCAATTTATATCAATAGTTCATGGTGGTGATTGTGAAACCATATTCATCATTTTTGTAGTTTTTCAATTCTGATTTTTCTAGATTATGATTTTCCATTATAGGGGCTATTATATGCATCAAGGAAAATAGATAAATATGCAACAAGTTGTGCATTTAATTTTTTTAGCCTAAGACCCCTAAAAGTCCATTTAAATCCAATTTTGAAAGCAATTTCATTAGTTTTATAATATCATTTAGCAAATTTAGCATTCAATTTATAATGATAATATGCGATATTTATAGGCAATGGATTTAACAAGGATAAAACATATAAAAAGAAAAGATAGATCACTTGAAAACTTTATGACTTTATATTTATTTTAATTCAATTTGATTTGATAAACATTACGCTTAAAATGTGAAAGTCATATTGCATAATATATGTAAGTGACCTTAGCGTGTTGGCTCAAAAATAAGAAAACAAACAAAAGAAAAAGACATTAAGCAAATCATGAAGTAGAGTTTTGATATTTCATTAATAATTAATTCTACTTCATGCAAATGATTGGATACTAATGAATGAGAGATTTAGGTATCCAAAGGGGTCCAAGTGGGATGGTTCCTTTGGGTACCCAAATACATCGTGTTGGCTTTTGGGGAGACAAGGATGAATGAGTCATTTCAAGTAAAGTTGATGTGTTATTTTTCTTTATGGGTTTCCATTCATACCTTGGTTGTTTATCACTCAAATCCATATAATGAATATGTGACATCTTTATATGATGATAGTTGTTTGAAAAATAATTCATTGGGGATTTATGTTTATTCAAATTATTTTTCAAAATAGATTGATGTTGATAATCATAATGAATTTTATTATATGGATTCTTTGAAAGTTTATAAGAGTGATTGTCTTTCTTTAGAAGTGATTGTTGATAGAGTGGGTTACAATATGTGTTAAATGATTGATTCTTATTTTGATGATTTTCAATTCCACTCTTTCTTATAGACATACTCTTATAATGTGAATTTAAGCTTTTGGACTTTTGATGGTTTGATAAACTAGAAATAAGAGATTTTTTAGTATATGAAAACTTTTTAATAAACATTTTTAATGAATCTAGTTTATCCTTTAAAGCATCATTTTCCTTAATCAATTTTTCATTATGCTCTCTTGAATTTACAAGATCTTATTCTAAAACCTTGAGTTCCTTTTTAAAAGTATTACAATCAAAACAAGGTTTAGCATTTTCAATTAATGAACATGAAGGAGAATTTGAAACATCAATATAAGATTCTACTTTAGCGTTTGCTTTTAAATTTTTATTTTCTAAACGTAATTTGGAATTAGCAATTTTCAACTTTAAAATTTTACGTTTAGCAATTTCACGCATGCAAAAAGTAGAAATGGAACTTGTTACAAAAAGAGAAGATTTTGATTTTCTATAGGATGAGGCAAGATTTGAACCAAAGGTTCCTTTGACATCTTCTTGGAATTCCTCTTCCATAGTTGAGTTTTCGTCTTCTCTTTTGTTTGATGTGTTGCCATCATTTCAGTCCAATATTGTGACATTGAATTCTTCTCTCTTAGATAGATCTTCCTCCAAGCATGAGTCCTCATCGGTTTCTTCTCTTGAATCCATAAGGAATTGCTCTTGTTCATTATCTGCGTAAGGAAGAATATAAGTATTCTCAAGAAATTTCCAAACTACAAAAGCAGTAGAAAGCATATAAATAAGTTTGAAAATATTTTGATCTAGAGCACAATATTGACTATTCATAGATTTGGCATTTAAAAACATTTCATTTTTATTTACAATACTTGGGGGCATTTTAATTGTAATATTCCAAACTTCAATATCCAAAGTTTTAAGAAATTTTTCCATAAGAGTTTTCCACACATTATAATTTTGACCCATAAATAAAGGTGGTGATAGTGATTTTTAATTTTCATAAAACTTATCCCCTATAGAAGATGCGAGATCATGAAGCGCCATTATTCCCAGTTGTGAAGCCATATTGGAATAACCTACTCTCTGATACCACGTGTTGGATCATACGACGCCCTTAGATGGGGGGGGGGGTGAATAAGGGTTTTATGGAATTTAAGTCTTAATTAAAAATATCAGAGTTTGTGACTGAAGTTTCGGAATATTTTATAGGAAAATATATTTTAATATCTCAGATAAGGTTAACAGAACTTTTTCCTTACTGTTTCTAACGCCTGGCCTTAAGTGTTAACGCTGGGCGTTACCTCTTCAGAAAATTAAGCTGCCCAGAATTATGTCAAGGAAATTTTACTTAAGAAAACATTAATGAAATATAATTCAAGAAAATCAGAGATAATGAAAACGAATATTGTATTACAAAGATAATTACACAAATGTTTATTTTAATGCTTTGATGAAAATATAATTTAACATATTCCTAAAGAGGAAATAAAATCAATTGATTAAAAACATTAAAGGACAAGATTTTATTTCATAAGAACTTGATTATACAAATGTTTGATTTCTATAATGCTAGAAATTAAGGCGAGAATATAAAAAACACTTTTTGATATTTCACCGGTCCTTCTCCCAAGCACTAGTTGGCTATAGCCTATCTAACCCCAGATACGACCTCTAGCCACCCCCTAAATCTAACCTCAACCTAGTCGCCAACAACCGAGACGAATTTACCCACGGAATCCTTCCCGGAATCCAACGTTCTCCCCAAACGATTTCTCCACACCAATTACAAAAGGAAAAAGTACAAGATTACAAGATAAAAGTAAAGTAAGATAAAATCCCCAAGAAATTCTGAAGGTGAAGACGAAGGCGATGTAGACATTGGCGTTCTTGTAGCGATCGTCCTTCATATGGAATATGCATTGTAGACCTTCTCCTTCAAAATCTTCTTTAGATCTTCATGTCTGCTAAAGGGAGATCTCTCAATTGTTGTACATGAGCCTCTCTCAAAAGAATCAGAATGCTGGCTTTAGAGGCAATAGAATCAACAACGAAATAATGAGAGGGCCTTCTCTTTAAATAGGCATGGGAGCTAACGCCTGGCATTAAGAGTTAACACCAGTGTTAGTGATCGTGCACTGTCGTGGCTGAAATTGCGCAACCGTCAAGAATGTGGTAGATCAAGGAATCAACGCAAGGGTTAAGAGTCAACACTGGCGTTGTCTCTGGCTTCTCGACGGACTCCTTCTCGACATCATTTCATCTTGACGGATTCTTTCTCAACGAAAGTTAACGCGGGGTGTTAACAACTAACGCGGGGCGTTAGCTCTCTTTCCAGAGAGTCATCTTCATTCAGTATACTACTCATAGGGATGTGTAGTTATAGTTCCTGTACAACTTGCACACTATAAACACACAAAATACAAGAACAAATACAACACGGAATTTGTTATTCTCAACCAAGAGATGCGGAACATAGGCTCCAACAAGAAGGTCATATGAAGACGGGCAGTTGCTGAAGAATGGACTGTCGACATGATATCGATTATGTCATCGATAAGATAAGGTGGTCACAACGATATCAAGCAATCAAGAAGATTACGTCGACATCAGTTAGATGACTTCATGTTGTCTTAAGTGCAAGTGCAGAAGGGATGTTCCGTGTCGTCGAGATATCTCTATCTGAAGAAGAATTGAAGAAGAAGCTAGTTCAAGATAATGACAAGTCCTGTCATCGAGATATTGTCCACATCATCATAACCATGGAAATATCGTCGAGACATATTCAAAAATTGCCAGACGTGCTGTCAGCATTTAATGTCGCTGCCTGATTGTCCAATCGGTGCGTGCTCTTAAGGTATGGGCATTTGTCAGTAAAGGACATCAAAGGAGACCGTTAAGCGGCTCCTCAGTCCTATAAAAGGGAATAGTGATGCCCTAAAGAAAAAGACGAGAACGAAGAAACGAAAAAGAATCCCGCCGAGCAATACTATAGTAAAAGCTGTGGAGGAGAATCAGGAATAAGAAGAGGAGAACAAAAATGCTCATTCAGTGTTCTCCAAGTTGCATTCAAGCTACATCGACTGATAAGATTCGTTGAAATCAAGAAGCCAGTCAACATCAGGCAAAAGAAGAAGGTTTGAAGAAGATCTGTGCTATCAACGCTCAAAACTAAAGTATCTTCTTCAAGACAAGAAGCGATCTCCATCAGGCAGAAGAACAAACTTTGTATATCTTTATTTGTAAGGCTTGCAGGCCAAAACTGTAAGATCTGTTTTCAGATTTAAGTGTCAAGCTTGAGTGCTTGAGATATGTGAGGCTTGAGGGCTAGGGTAGAGGACTTGCGGGTCCAAATGTGTCGATCTTGCGGGCTCGGGTGCAATGAAGGGGCTTGTGGGCCTAGGCTGCAGGGACTTGCGGGTCCAAACGTGTCGAGCTTGCGGGCTCAGGTGCAGTGAAGGGGCTTGCAGTCCTAGGCTGCAGGGACTTGCGGGTCCAAGAGGCATGACTTGCGGGTCTGTGCTGTATAGTGCTTGAGGGCTTGAGTGTCGAGCTTGCGGGCTCGAGTGTAGTGAAGGGACTTGCGGGCCTGGGCTGCAGGGACTTGCGGGTCCGAATTGTAAGGCTTGCGGGCCGGAGACATTGGCGGAGTTTGCCGAGCCTAACACACTGCTAGGTAAGCACAGAGGGAAAGAGGACTACTCAAGACACCCTGTCTTGAGGAACCTCTATAAGTCTGTGTGAGTTTTCTGTGCTGTGCTTTTCAATCTCTAAATCTATTACCAGAAAACAAGAGCACCAAAAGGGGAATAAAACAATTTGAAAAACCTATTCACCCCCCCCCCCTCTAAGTGATAAGTCGACACCCAATAACTAACAGTGACAACTACCCTACACTCGGTTATATGATGCGCATTTTTATCCTTTGATTTTTATGCTTTCATTGTTGTGATTTGTGGTACCATGTTCCCTTATTTAAAGGGATTTGGGTTTTGTCACAGTTCATTACGAATCACCGAGGCATGGAATTGCAACCCTGACATAATTGTGTTAGCAATCTAGAAATAAATAATGGATTTGGCATTACTATTGAGCCTTTAATATTCCTAGGAGGACGTGTGATTTCTACCAAAGCAACATTGTAATGCCCATTTTACATGATATTAGCATATGTTGACGTTAAGGCAAGGTGAGCCTGTAATATTCCTAGTGATTGAAATGCGACATCGTGATATAACATATGCTAGTGATTAGTTGTTGGAAATATAACAACATTGGGGACTGTATGTGTTGTCACCATAAAAGAGGCATTACGAATTCATGTGTTTCACACTTATAATAATATTACGAATGTAACGGTGAGAGAATTGTTAAGTAATGCCTCCATATAAGGATTGGATACTTTACTTTCAATGCCATCATATATGAATTATATATTGTTTCAAAGGTGATGGGAATTCATGAGTAGTGCTGCCCATAAGGCTAAGATAATTTACTCACGATGCCAATATACTTGATTTGATAAAAGCGTAGAGATAAATCTTTGGAAATTCCTCCCTAGAGGCTAGGAGACTTTACTCATGATGCTAAAGAGCATTCTTGGGTAATGCCGCCCTAGAGTCCAGGAGACTTTACTCATGATTCCTACGTGTCTATTTTGATTTTCTATGATAGAGGGGTAGTGGTCAATGGGAATGTATAGGATATACTATTGTCATACTTATTGGATCCAAAATTATCCCCAACCTCCATGCTTAGATACGAACTACTAATAGATAGAGGAAACCTGGAGCTGCAAGTGACCAACTAATCACAAAGAGTCAGAGAGAAGAGAATGCGGGAGAGAGGAGAAAGTTGTCATGAATGGCGGCACCAGACTTCCAGCAACTACAATCCATAGTTGTGCGTGATTTTATTAGTTATCAAACAAGATCTGTTCCTGAATGATTACAATCAAATAACATAAAACTTAGTTGTCAGAGAGAGACGTGAACGAGAGTCTGCATCAACAAGGAGGATCTGTCTAAAGTTCAGTGTGCCTTACTGGGTACTATGCCCCCTATTTATACTAATTGGGGACTATGCAAATGGAAAGATGCCAAAATTACCTGCTTCCTGAGGTACAGGAGAATCGGCAATGGATGAAAGGGTACGGTTATAGAAGTATGTAACCACCTAAGCTGACTACTTGGAAAAACTATCGGTGCAGTCTCTAAGACAGTTACTGTTAATGCTTCTTG
Source organism: Dactylorhiza incarnata (assembly GCA_033032865.1). Classification (NCBI taxonomy): domain Eukaryota; kingdom Viridiplantae; phylum Streptophyta; class Magnoliopsida; order Asparagales; family Orchidaceae; genus Dactylorhiza; species Dactylorhiza incarnata. Next base: position 2,980,685 of record JAWHQI010000037.1, on the reverse strand, counting down.
AAACTGAAAGGCTCTTTTCTCCCCTTGGGACTGATTAGCTCTTTCTACGGTTGCGGGATTCTGGGATAACATAATGCCTACACTTTTTTAAGTCTACGCAAACTACGAAAAAGTAAATAGTTAACCATGGGGACTACGATATGACTTTAATGCTTCGAAAAACAATAAATTGTCGGGAAGATCTATGAAACTCTCCTTCCCTTCCAAATGCTAAACTTTTGTAGAAATTGGCGAAAAGCTATATGAACCTCACTGTCCCTCACAAGAAGTAGGGAGGAAAGGATGTGGTCGACATGTCCATGGTACCGACTGCTGCAAACATTCTTATGGGGAGGAAAAGAAAGGGCGGTCTCCCAAGCGACCGTCATCTTGAGACTCCCAAGGTCTCTGTAGATGTGAATCTAATGATAATGCTGACCTCTGATGAGAGATATTTATATAGTTATTTTGGCGCTCATCGGGCTATATTCTTACCTTATTTAGCTCATCATCAGTTGATTTTAGCGTCATATTATTCAAATTCTCCGAAGTCTTCATAGGAGTTTATCCGAGCTAGATGGAGTGATTTTCATTGCATTTCATATATGATGGAGATCACCTCTCCCTCTCATCCATGTTTAGTTATAGTTTTGATGTTGTATGCTCATTTATATACTTTATGTAGTAGTTGTGGTAAATTTTGGGAAGTTCAAGCGTGAGTTCCATATAAAATTGCAATTACTCGTGCGATTTGAATGTGCATCGTTGTGCATTTGTTCTCACATGGGTAGATGGCTTGCATTTAACATAATCGTTGGACCAAGGAAATTTGTACTCACATGGTTAGATGTGGTCATGTGCATTTTTATCGTGACTTTCTCGATAACCCAGTAATCTTACGCACGACCGTGTGAATTTAGGCTTGCACAGTTTGTAGTAGTCGTGTGTGTTTTCCTGTATTTTCCTGAGAAGCCAGTAATCTAATGCATGGTTATGCGAATTTGTTCTCACAGGCTTTGCTCTGTTCGTGAGTATTTTTTCCCTAACTTTTCTGAGAACCCATTGTTCTTGCCTTGTTCATGCGATGTTACGAATGATCGTGTGAATTATTGCTCAAATGATTTCTTAGCGGCTGTTAGGCTTCAGTTTTTCACACATATTTTCCATTCCTTCTCGCACGATTGTCTGAGAACAAATTTTGCTGACGACCTATAAATACTACTTTTGACGAGTTTTCTAGAATCCGGAAGGGATTAGCTTCTCCTCTCTTCCAATTTCATCCCACCAGGCTAGGGTTATGCCCTATGCTTTGTCAAACCATCCATGTATTTTATGAAGAGGATATTTAGAAAATATAGTTGCACTACAAAGAGATCTAAATCATGATGTGGATGGAGAGAATCCATAGAGAAGACGGGTAACAATGGAGGGCTTGGTTACAACATCCCTCTCGACCACAGAAGGTACCTAAGGATTGATTTGAAGGATCGCAACCTTTTTCCATACCCAAGGAAGAGTCTTAGGGTATGTTTGTATATCATACTTATCTCCTCTCTTTTAGGTAACTTTGTATGAGTTTCTCTTTATTTTTTGATGGTGATGGGTATTGTCATGAACATTTCTTGCTAAGCATGTATCTTTCATTGTATTTCAATGAATAGTTCATCTTCATATTTGTTCGTTGTTTATACATGAAGATTGCTTAGTATTTATTGAGGTTTTTTTTTTATGTTGTGATTGTGGTCTCGTTCTTGTACATTCGAGATTATATCGAGAGAGAGATTGAGTTGTTATGTGCAAAATACTAGCGAAGAGGTTCCTACGAGCCTTGCCACCATACTTGTGGGTAGAGGTGCTTGTGACCCTCACTTGAGTTCTTGTGAGTGATTGCTTCACAATGGTGAGTGCGAGAGATACGATGAAGGGGGCCTGCATAAGATAAGTGGTGATGGTTACCCGCAACCCTTAGTTTGTTTTATTTACTGCTTTAGTTTAGTAGAATCACACTCAAATCAATGTTTTCTAAATCAGCTTCATATTTAGATTTTCATCTCGATTAATCCACCCAACCGTGTTCCTTGTGAGATCAAAACTCGGGGATTTATCTCCTGTTTTATATTACTTGTGACCCGAGCACTTGCCGTCAGACCCTTCAGCCTCTCCTCAACTAAAACTGAGGATAGAAAACACTCCTTCGAACTCCATTGAAAGGATGGTGAATGAGTATTTGGAAAATGAAAAGTACGCAAAAGGTGCTTCTCGCGAGCCTACTCACGAAAATTTGAGCAAACATGAGACGTCACAAGAGACTGTGGTAGTTTCAGCGAACATTTATAACAAGTGGTATACGAAGAAGAGGAAGATGGTGAACCCCAAGAAGGAGACCACCAAGAAGAAGTGCAGGAATTTTGATGCTCAGAGTGGAGATGGAAAACCTCCCTATGAAGCCATCCAACTAGACGTGGACGAGACTAGGTAGACCCCTTAGGTTGGGTTTTCTTTTGGCACTCAAGTTGATGAAATCATGGCACTTAATGTGATCACTTTTGGGGATGTTGCAAACAATGCAATCCAGAAAATAGGGTTACGAGACAAGGAGAAGAGGGATGAGTCTGTTAAGACAATGTCGCTAGCGAGAGGGGCGAGAGAGACTCAATAATGAGCAGATGTTGAGAGAATTTGAAAGGCTTCTAAGGAGATGTGGCGGTAGAAGAAGGCCAGCGAACGTGCTGTTACTGAGAAGGCATTGTTGGATACTGAGAAGGCGCAAAAGAACACTACAATTGAGTCTGTGTGTGTTGGGAACAGCGCCCAGTAATGTTCCTGATTTGAAGAAGTGCTCAGATTAATGAAAAATGCATTATGTATTTGATGGTATATTTTACTCATGACCGTAGAAGATAAACCATATGTCCAGTAATCTTCTAAGTCCAAAATCATCAAGAATGACAGGACATATCGTTGAGATGATATGCATATCGTCGAAATGCATCGAAGCTACATCACTAGTATCAAGACTATTGAAGTAATGAAAATTCACTAAGTAAAATATCTTCTCAAGACTCAGCAGATGAATCGTTGAGAAAAGTATCATATCGTCGAGTCAGTTTCGACGATATTATCTTGAAGAAAGCTAATAGTTGAGAAAGACTAAGTCAACGTTATCGTCTTGAATAAAGTTTATCGTGGATAAAGCTAAGATGTCTAGATGATGTCATCGTGAAGAAGACGTATAGTCTTGAAGGTTATAGAAAGCTTATCGTGGATAAAGCTAAGATGTCTCGACAATGTCGTCTTGAAGAAGAGGTATAACCCTGAAGATTGAAAGACATGTCTCTGTAAGTCATGAAGAAAGGTTCAGATGGACAAACATCGGTTTGAAGACTTCACATCGTCTAGAAGATCAAGACGATATCGTCTTGAAGAAAGACTGTCAGCCTGATGAATATGTCAAAGTCTTATTAAAAGAAGCATCTCGACGATATCATCTGGAAGAAGTAATATCGATGAGATATCATGTAGAGTCGTGAAGAAGGAAGTGTGTCGACTATATTGTCGTGAAGAATATCTGTCGTTTACATTGATCAAGATGATATCCTCTTGAAGGAATATTATCGCCTTGACAGTTGCAGAACAACATTTAATATGCAGACATTCTTGGAAATTAATATTCAGGGAATGTACACGCTGCCTATCTTGCGCACAAATAAGGAGTAATAAATGATATATTCCCTACAGAATATAGTTGTTGCACATTAGTTAATGGAGAAATTTATTATTTATATATTCTGCAAGTTCCAAGAACGGCAGTAATTATGATGAAATATTGCCAATTCTGCAAGACGTTTCAAATGGGAAAATTGATTATGGAATAATGAACAAGGACTTTTATGCAAAATTGCAGAGCAATATAAAAGGAGACATTTTTTATCTACAGGATACGCTTGCTCAATATTCTCTCTCAGGTTTATTCTCATACATACTTCCGGAAGAAAAAGAAAAGAATCAACAAGAAGAAGACTTCACTGCTGCTGTGCTATGAAGGTCTAGAGAGGGTTCTAAAGAAAGCTTCATTGATCCACAAGATCTTTGGGCTTATTGTTATAAGAAGAAGAAGAAGAAGACATGTTATTCAAAGCTTTCATCCTTAAGTCTTTTCTTCTACAACAACTCTTCTGTATTAATCTATTGGGTTATTTGTGAGCCTGAGTTAGTAGGATCTTATGATAGATCTGAGTTGGTAGGGTTCTTAGTGAGCCTGAGTTTGGTAGGATCTTGTTGAAGATCTGAGTTATTGTAAGACTTGTAAAGTCTGAGCTTGGTAGGGTTCAGTGTGAACCTAAGTTGTATATCTATTTATTGAGAAAATATTTGAGTTGGAGAAGTTGCCTAGTCTAGCTCATTGTAAGATAGGTGGGAGGGATAATGGACTACCTCTAGACACATTGTATTATAGGGAACCACTATAAATCTTGTGTTTTCTGTGATTGCTTTTGTGTTGTGATAATTAAACTTTAAAGTAGCAAATAATACTGAAAACACCTAATTACCCCCCCCCCCTCTAGGTGTAGTTTATAGACAACACATATCTTTCAATTGGTATCAGAGGGAGGTTGAGTTCAAAGGCTTAACAACTTAGAACAAGATCTACAAGTTTTTGATTGGGTTGTGATCTTTAATTGCATGTGAGCATAATCAAGAGATGAGATCAATGAAGCTGCCCATCTGCACCAAAGAGAACTTTGCCATCTGGAAGCAAAGAGTCAAGTTGTTCATGGAAGCATCAGATCCTAGAATATTCATTGTTGTTGAAGAGGGACCCTATGTCCCCATGACTGGTTCAATGACTCCAACAACTCCCTCAGTCCCTAAAACTGTGTCACAGTTTACCAATGAAGATGTAGATCTGATAACCACGGATAAGAGAGCAAAACACATACTTGAAAATTCAATTGATGATTCTACATCTCAAAACTTAAGTCCTTGCAAAACAACAAAAGAGATGTGGGATTCCTTGGAAATCTATATGGAGGGAACTGAAGACGAAAACTCAAAGGGGAACACCATAGAAAGGGCCATGATTCTTGAAGGTGCAAGCTTAAGGAGTACTAAGGATAAGATTCCTATAATTCAGAATATCTCTGAAAACACTAAAGATTCTGATGCAAGCACATCAGAATTTGATGACATTGTTAAAGAACCAGTATTCCTCACCAAGAAGCTCAAAAGGAAGATGCCTAGAAGAAGAAGAAGAGATAGTGTTGGAACAACCCTATTTGTGATTTGGGCTAGGATCACTATATGTAAACTAAGGACAAGTTGACCCCAATGTATAGTTATGGGTCAAGAGTTTAGGAAGAAATTTGGCTGTTAGAACTAGAAATTTCATTAACTCTCAGCATTCGTCGAACGACGCTCAACATTCGTCGAACGACGCTCAGCATTCATCGGACGGCGATCGACGAAATATCAAGGAAGCTGCGGTCGACGAAATCCATCCATCTCTGTGTTCGACAAATGGCTGCCAGCGCTCGACAGATTCCAGCCAGCGCTGGATAGTTTCCAGCCAGAGCTCGACAAATTGTTTACTGAAGATCAGATCTACAAATATAGATTCCAGATTAATTACTACTTAAAGATCAGTTATATATCTGTTCTCTGAACACAGATCGACGAAAGCAACGGCTCTTTCCAATCAAATCAAGTAAGGAAATATATTTCCTTTATTTATTTAAGACATAGCCGTTGACAATTCCAGCAGAAAAGGACAAATTATGAAAAAGGAAAGATTTACGGCGTGCAGCTGTACAGTTCCCAGAAATATGCTTTCAGAATCATATATCCCTTAATATAAAGGATCTGCATTTAATAGTTCTCAGATATTTGAAAAGGCAGAAGTTATACAGCAGAATATACTCAAGCTTACACGACAGATCAAATATAATAGAATACTTTACATATTTGTTGTACAGAAAATTGACAAAAAAAGGGAAGAGAGAGATTTACAGGAAGAATAGAAGAATAAAAACACACAGATCTTCTTCCTTCTTCTCAAGAAGCAGCATATAATTTCTGAGAACCTCTTCAACACCATCTCAATCTTTCTGCTGCAAGAATCAAGAAAGAAAGAAGAAGAAGAACAAACACAGACAGAGAAAATAATTTTCAGTCTTCTTCTTTCTCAAAGCAGCACCTTCATTCAACTGAGAACATCTTCATCAACAATACTCTCTCAGTTTTTGCTGCAAGCCCAGATCTTCAAAAGAGCAACAACAACCTGAGAAGTACTCTTTCCTTTCAGTTTTATCTGCTACAGGAAGATCAAATCTTTCAAAGAAAAGCTCCAGCAACATCTACTGTCAAACAAATTCATATCAGACAGAGGAGCATTTCAACATCAAATCCACTAGAGTCTTCTCTATACATATTGACAGAGAAGAACTTCATAACCCCTCTCCATCTCATTCTTATATAGGGTTAATACTCCCTTCAAAAGTGTAACCCACTTGTGGCAAGACACCTAATCAAAAAATCCTTGTGTGGTTTTTAAGCACCTTATCAAAAGCTTATCGGTGAATTGGGCACCTGATCAAACTCCTATTGGTGTGTGGACACCTTATCAAAAATCCCTTGGTGTGAGGGCACCTGATCAAAACTCCTAGTGGATTCCTACCAAGGGTGGTAGAAGAGTAGACGTACCCAGATTTATTGGGGAACTACTATAGCTCCTTGTGTCCTCTGTGATTGCTTATTTCTTTGTGCTGTGTTGTGTGATTTTATTTATTTCAGTTTTTATTAAACACTCTGCTTACACCTATATATAACACTAATTTTTATTCCGTAAATAAAACTATGGAAAAAGCTTTAAACTCTATTCACCCCTCCTCTAGAGTTAACTTAAGATGTAACCTCCACTTTCAATTGGTATCAGAGCTTGGTTGATCTTATTTACAGGCTAACACCTGGATCATAAAGATCAATTAGATCGTAAATTATTTTAGAGTTCTTATTGTTTTTATTTTCTGTTAAAAACTCATGGCACAAAACAAGGAGTATTCAAGCACAGACCTCCTATGTGCAATCTCAGTAAGTTTGCACCGTGGAAAGCAAGGATTAGTCTTTATATGAATTCAATTGATGAAGAAATCTTTAATGTAATTTTGACAAGGCCTCCAACACCTACAGCAGTAGCAAGTACTGAAACCACAACTGCAGCAACAAACAACACTGCTCTCCCACCTCCTGAATGGACTGAAGCTCAGAAAAAGCAAAGAAGTGCTGATGCAAAAGCCATGAATATTCTGGCTCAAACTATGTCTGATGACATCTTTCAGAAAGTGGTGGATGACACCTCAGCTAGAGAGATATGGACCTCTCTCAACAATATGGTTGCAGGTTCTACTGATGAAAGAAAGGACAGGAGATCTCACTTGATCTCTCTGTATGAAAACTTCAAGAAGGGTGAAGAAGAATCAGTTGCAGATATGTACACTAGATTAAGTGTAATCATAAGTGAACTCAGAACATTGGATAAGGAAATCGCATTAACTAAGATCAATGACAAAATCCTAATGTGCTTCCCTAGTACTTGGGACTCAAGGATCTGGCCTATCAAGGAAGCCAGAAGTCTTAATGAGATAACCACTGAGACACTACTAGGAAAGCTCAAATCCTATGAGCAACTCATTAAGACAAGGGAAGCTGAACAAGTCAGCACCTCCTCTTCTACAAAGAATGATAGGAATATTGCCTTCAAAGCTACAGAAGAAGAAGGAAAGACTCCTGACAATGAGGAGTTGATGAGTATGTTTGCCAAAAGATTCTATAAGATGGCAAGAAAAGACTTCAGGAAAAAGTCATCCAGAAGCCATGAAAAGCCAAGGTATGACAAAAATAATTCTAAAGAAATTATTTGTTACGTTTTCAGGAAACCTGGACATATTGCACCAGACTGTCTACAGAATCAGAAGAAAGAAAAGAAAAAGGACAAAGAAGAGAAAAGACCCTCCAGCAAATCTTCCTCTCACAAACACAAAAAGAAGGGAAGAGGATTTGTAGCAGAATCTTGGACTGAAACTGAATCAGATCAGTCATTCAGCTCTTCAGATGATGAAGAAGAAACAAAAGAAAATGACCAATGTCTGATGGCCATTTATGACTCAGACAGTGAGTCAGGAAATGCTTCTTCATCCAGTGATGATGAAGACTATGAAGAAGAGAAGAACTTTTGCATGATGGCAATCAATGCCTCAGCCAACAATTCTGATGAAGAGGAATCAGAATCAGAAGTAGAAACTGATGGAGATCAGGTAATATCTACCTTTGATTTTACTTCAGTTGAATTCAAAGCTGAATTCAAAGTCCTTTGCTCAGACTTAATTAAATCTGAGAAAGAAATAATCTCACTCAGATTTAAGCTAGCTGAAATGAATCAAATTAGTGAAGAAAATATAAATCTTAAGAAAGAGTTGGCTGTCTCTAGAGAACAAATTATTCTCATTGATAATAAACTTTCTGAGGCTAAGGAATTTGAAGAATCCCTGAATGGGAGAAGTATCAAACTGATGAACTTCACAAGAACAGTAAATGCTAGACTTAATAGAAAACTGAGTTTGGGTGCTTCATCATGTGAGCCACCTCTAATCAAGAAGAATATATTATCTACACCTATAAAATTCATCTCTGCTAAGAGCAAAGAGGTTGTAGATGAAAATAAAAACATTTCAAGTAAGACTGTCAAGAATAGCAGAATTCAGCAGAATTCGTCGAACGGAGCTCGACAAAATGCATCAAATTTGTCGAACGGAGTTCGACGAACTCTAAGAACAGATTTTCTATATAGTAATTATATGAACGGCGCTCGACGAAATATCAGTCATTTGTCGAACGGAGCTCGACGAACTCAGCCCAGTTCATATAACAGAAGCTATACAGCAAATCTGAACAATTCATATTCTTCACATTCTTAGAATCCTTTCACTGAATGGATTATACCTCCAAGGAGATATCATCCACAAGGTTACAAGGACCAACCTGAAATGTCTTTTTTTTTTTCAGATTTTTGTGGTAATACAAAAAGACCCTAGGTAATCTGGGTCAGGAACAAATAGATTGTTAGTTAAAATTTTTGATTGGACCGTTTAGGAGTAAGCAGTAGTTGTATCAACAAGAGTTATAGCCAAACAACCACAATGCCAAAACAGCAACACAAGAAATCTTTATTGAAATAGGACTGCTTTACAATGCGAGGTATACATGGCGAGACATGATTCATCAGAATAACGGAGACGATAAGAACAAAACACACCAAAAGGCAAAGCTGGCGGCTAGACAAGCTCAGACCGCACAAGCCGCACCACTCCAGAACTCGCCCGGCTTGCCCTGAGATCGCACGAACAGAAACCGGACAGACTGCCAGCACTGCAAGACCGCACCTCAGACCGCACGAACTGAAGCTTATTGGAACAAAGAACTGAAGCTGTTGCAGACCGCAACTCAAACCGCCTAACCGCTGAAGGTCGCCTGATCCCTGAGTCCGCTGCGAACAGCACAAGAACACAATAACCCAGTTCACTGATAGACCGCAGACGAACTGTTTATTCGAGCCACCGGAAATCACCAAAGAAGGAGACCGCACCCTGCTGACCGCAAACCTGCGAACACAATAAAGGTTAACTCGCATCCAAGTCGCGCGAACTCAAACTTGAGACCGCAAGAAACAATCCGGGCTCTGGTTCTTACAGTTCTTGTTAGGAATGACGGGCCATGCACCCCTATTTATAGGCGGGTGGACGGATGTCGTCACCGCACAAACTGGGATACAGTCACCACCCATCAGATCGCGAATGGTCTCAAAAGACAGACCGCGCGAACAGACCTCTTGGACGATCACCCGACCAAGACGCAGATCAGCAGACAAGATCGCGCACAGGCCGTGCGAACACGAGACCGCGCACAAGCCGTGCGGTCTCAACAATGCTCCTTCCTTAGATCACCAGGAGCAAGCTAGAACCATCTGGCCGACTTCAACCAAGTCGCCAGATCGCCAAGATAGACCGCCCGGGTAGACGGCCATATAGGAACAACCCGCCTGGTCTTCCAATAAGGGGGCTAGGCAAACCAGTAGATCTACTCGGGAATAACCTGCATCTACCAAGAACAGACCGCCCAGAATAAGACCGGAAACAACCCGCAACAGGTCGCCAACGACCAAACCCAAGAAGCAAGCTGGCCGATCTCACCAGATCGCCAGAACCAAACCGCCAGAGCACCAGCGCAGACTGCGTGGTCTCTGCGGTCTCCAGCCTTCAGACCGGCCGGACTCCCTTCCACTTCACTTTAATAATTTCAACACTCCCCCTTGAAGTGGGAAGTGGAAACTAGCCCGAGTAACCCCCTTAACTAAGTAAACAGTCCCTTCGCCAGCGGCTTTGTGAAGATGTCAGCGACATTGTCCGCACTCCAAACATGCTCGACCATAAGAGATCCTCCCAACACCTTTTCACGAATGAAATGGTGCTCAATCTCTATATGCTTGGTCCTCGCGTGACAGACTGGATTATTAACCAACTTGAGAGCACTCTCATTGTCCCTGCGTAGCATAGTGGGACATCAAACCTCCTGATGAACATCCTCTACCAACCTCCTGAGCCAAACGGCTTCCTGAGCTGCCAAGGCCGAAGCCTTGTACTCCGCTTCCGTGGTAGATACAGACATCGAGTCTTTCTTCTTGCTGCACCAAGAGATAGCTGTGGGACCCATTATAAAGACATAACCAGACGTTGATCTCCGATCATCCATGTATCCACCATAATCAGCATCCATTAAACCATGCAACTCCAAGCTTGACCCTCTCCTATATAGGAGACCCAAATCAGAGGTCGACTTCACATACTTCAAGATGCCTTTTGCCGCTAGAAGATGAGGCTTCCGTGGCTCCGCCATGTACCGACTCACCTTGCCTACTGCATAAGCAATATCTGGCCTTGTGATCGTCAAGTAGATCAAGCTCCCAACCAGAGCTCGGAAAACCAACGGTTCAGACAAAACTCTCCCCTCATCCTTCCGAAGTTTATGATGTTGTTCCAGAGGTATAGAGCTGCTCTTCCCTTCCTCCATACCAAATCATTGAACGATCCGCTCCGCATAGCCAGCCTGAGAAATGAGCACTCCGCTCTCCCGCCTCTGCACCTCGAGTCCAAGGAAATGGTGAAGCTCCCCCAGATCCTTCATCTCGAATCTGATAGCAAGCTCAGCTCTCAGCCTTGCTACCGCCTCCTTCAAATTCCCGGTGACACTCATGTCATCCACATACAGCAGCACAATCACCCGAAGCACCCCCTCCTTCTTGATGAACAAGCTAGAATCAGAGTATGAAGCAACGAATCCGCAGAATAAGAGATATTCTACAATCTTCCCGTACCACGCCCGAGGCGCTTGCTTCAACCCATATAGGGCCTTCTTCAACTTACAAACGTAGTCCGGATACTCCTTCGAGATGAAGCCTTGCGATTGGAGCATGAAGATATCCTTGTCAATTTCGCCGTATAAGAAAGCATTCTTCACGTCGAGTTGCCAAATCTCCCAACCACTCGAAGCCGCCAAGGCAATAACAAATCGAACCGAAGTCATCTTTGCCACTGGACTAAACGTCTCATCATAATCTTCTCCGTACTACTGTGAGAACCCGTGAGCTACAAGGCGAGCCTTGTACCGCTCGATACTGCCGTCAACTTTCTTCTTCAGCTTAAAGACCCATTTGCATGTCACAGGAGTGGTGCCCTTGGGCTTGGGCACAAGAGACCAGGTCTCATTCTTCTCGAGAGCTGCCATCTCTTCTTGCATAGCAATGTCCCACTCCTTCACGCCTCTGGCCTTCTCAAAGCTCGATGGCTCCCTCTCATCCAAGGGACCAGCGAAGAAACATGAAACAAAGTTCACCATGTTCCCTCCTGTGTATCAATCTGGTGGTTGAATAGTCCTCTTCGACCTCCTAAGAAGTTGCTCCTAACTAACCACCTCCTCAGCTGCTTCTTTTGTGCAAGCTCCTCTTCCAGATGAACTTGGAGCATCGCTCCCCCTGCTTCCAGAACCTGAAGCCTCCATCTCAGAGCTTGAAACAACTGGAGCTCCTAGTGAAACAAGCAACTCCACTTGAAGACTTCCCGCAGCTTTTCCTCCTTCATCAACCCTGCTCTCTGGTAGCTCAACTCCTAAACTCCCTTTGTAAGAAGTCACTTCATCGAACACCACATCCCGAGAAACAATTGACCTCCGTGTCTCAGGATCCATGCATCTCCATCCCTTCTTCCGCTCATCATACCCAACAAAGACTAGCTTCCTTGCTTTCGCATCTAGCTTTGTCCGAAGAGCATCAGGAATGTGCACATAGCAGGTTGATCCAAACACCCAAAGGTGTGCAACGCTCGGCTTCTCCTTGAATATTAGTTTGTGAGGGGTCTTCATGTTGATAGGACTCAGAGGCAATCTGTTGATGACATAAGCTGCACAAGACATTCCCTCCGCCCAGAAGGACTTTGGGATACTCTTGGCATGAAGCCAGCATTTGCAGGTTTCCGTCAGATGACGGATCTTCCTCTCCGCAATGCCATTCTGCTGTGGAGTATGAGCACAAGTGAGCTCTCTCCTGATGCCTTGCTTCCTGCAAAAACTTGAGAACTCACCAGAGGTGAACTCCCCACCATTGTCAGTTCTAAGTTTTTTAACCCGCAGGCTAAGCCGGCCTTCAACCAGCTCCTTGAACTCCACAAATTTTGCAAAGGCTTCTGACTTCTCTTTCAAGAAATACACCCAGACATATCTGGTGTAGTCGTCAATCAACACCAACATGTATATGTTGCCTCCAAGGCTTGGGGTGGCAGTCGGTCCCATCATATCACCGTGGATGCACTCCAACGGCACTTTGCACCTTGTTTGTGATTTGTCAAATGGAAGTCAATGAGACTTACCAAACTGACATCCTTCGCAGACATGACCGTCTCCATAGGAGGACAAGCTAGGCAAGCCATTGACAAGACCCCTTACCGCCATAGCCTTCAATTTGTCCATGCCTACATGCCCCAACCTTTCATGCCAGATGGCCGCGCCATCATTGGTCCTCATCTTATCAACATAGGTACTTGTCGATAAAATGAACAAGTCCTTCACACGCTTGCCGACATGAATAACATCTCCCTTTATCTCCGGTTGAGTTTTGAGAAACTTCACTTCTGTTGGGCCAAACAGAACGTGATAACTGGCATCGACCGCATTGGTCACAGAGAAGAGATTTTTCTTCATACCAGGCACGTGATAAACACTCCTCAACGTGAGTGGACCCTTATCATTGCTTAGAGAGATGACTCCTTCGTGCTCTACTGGATGAATAGAATTATCAGCCGTAATGATAGCATTGTTACCTAAGTAAGGCGCCAAAGAAGAGAACTTTGATCCATCCCCGGTGAGATGATGGCCACACCCTGAATCAACAATCCAGTCCTCATCATAGTTGATGGAAGCCAAGGCCTTAACGGGCATCGCTGTTATATTAGACGCAAAGGCTCCTCCCCATCCAACTTCACCAGACTTTGGCATCTCCTTCTCCACTGCATGTCCCAGCTGAAGATTCACCCGGCAATCTTTCTTGAAGTGCCCGGTCTTGTTGCATCTAAAGCACCTCGGTCCCTCTCCTGTCTTCTTCCCATCAGACTTAGGAGCATAGCCCCTATCTTGCTGACCTGAAGTGGAGGGTCCATCATGACCCGGCTTCTTCTTCTCCCATTTCTTCTTCTTCTTCCCAGAGAACATCACATCACTTTCTCCCCCGGAGATTGAAACCCCCGCCATCTGTCTTGCTAAACTTTCTTGCGAAGCAAGAAGGTTCTCCAGCTCCAACAACGACGGTTGATTTGCCCAACCCTGAACTGAAGTCACAAAAGCAAGATACTCCTTCCGCAACCCGCGGATGATATGCCTCTTCAGTTTTGCCTCAGAGATAGGCTCATCAGGGTCCAATGCAGAAATCTCTGCCGTGAGGTTCTTCATCTTGAGGAAGAAGGTAGAAACAGAAAGATCACCTTGAGAGGCTTTCGCCAACTCATTTTCAAGATACTGTAGCCTCGCTACATTCTTCTTATTGAACAATCCATCCAAGGATGTCCAAATCTCAGCAGCACATTTACATCCTATGATGTGATCAAACAGCTCCGGTGAGATAGCCCTCTTGAGAGTGAACTCAGCCTTAGCATTCGTCCTCCTCCAAAGTCTCACCTCTGCCATATTATCTCCTGCTGGAAACACCTCTTGTGTGTCTTCTCCGCCAACTACCTCCCATAGATCCTCGCCAAGCAAGTAACTCTCCATACACGACTTCCACTTTTTAAAGTTAGTCGATGTGAGGAGTTCAATACCAAGACCTCTTGCGTATCCACCTTCCATGACAATCTATGTGGTCTCTTCTTCACAAAGACGATGGCAACTCTAGTTGATCACTGCTTATCCACTCCAAAAACCTACCTCTGATACCATGTTAAAATTTTTGATTGGACCGTTTAGGAGTAAGCAGGAGTTGTATCAACAAGAGTTATAGCCAAACAACCACAATGCCAAAACAGCAACACAAGAAATCTTTATTGAAACAGGACTGCTTTACAATGCGAGGTATACATGGCGAGACATGATTCATCAGAATCACGGAGACGAGAAGAACAAAACACACCAAAAGGCAAAGCTGGCGGCTAGACAAGCTCAGACCGCACAAGCCGCACCACTCCAGAACTCGCCCGGCTTGCCCTGAGATCACACGAATAGAAACCGGACAGACTGCCAGCACTGCAAGACCGCACCTCAGACCGCACGAACTGAAGCTTATTGGAACAAAGAACTGAAGATGTTGCCAGACCGCAACTCAGACCGCCTAACCGCTGAAGGTCGCCTGATCCCTGAATCCGCTGTGAACAGCACAAGAACATAATAACCCAGTTCGCTGACAGACCGCAGACGAACTGTTTATTCGAGCCACCGGAAATCACCAAGGAAGGAGACCGCACCCTGCTGACCACAAACCTGCGAACACAACAAAGGTTAACTCGCATCCAAGTCGCGTGAACTCAAACTTGAGACCGCAAGAAACAATCTGGGCACTGGTTCTTAGAGTTCTTGTTAGGAATGACGGGCCATGCACCCCTATTTATAGGCGGGTGGACGGATGTCGTCACCGCACAAACTGGGATACAGTCACCACCCATCAGATCTCGAACGGTCTCTAAAGACAGACCGCGCGAACAGACCTCTTGGACGATCACTCGACCAAGACGCAGATCAGCAGACAAGATCACGCACAGGCCGCGTGAACACGAGACCGCGCACAAGCCGTGCGCTCTCAACAACGCTCCTTCCTTAGATCACCAGGAGCAAGCTAGAACCATCTGGCCAACTTCAACCAAGTTGCCAGATCGCCAAGATAGACCGCCCGGGTAGACGGCCATATAGGAACAACCCGCCTGGTCTTCCAATAAGGGGGCTAGGCAAACCAGTAGATCTATTCGGGAACAACCCGCATCTACCAAGAACAGACCGCCCAGAATAAGACCGGAAACAACCCGTAACAGGTCGCCAATGACCAAACCCAAGAAGCAAGCTGGCCGATCTCACCAGATCGCCAGAACCAAACCGCCAGAGCACCAGCGCAGACCGCGCGGTCTCTGCGGTCTCCAGCCTTCAGACCGGCCGGACTCCCTTCCACTTCACTTCAACAATTTCAACATTGTTTTCTTGTTTTTGCAAGTACACATCTGTCCAAGAACAAGTGAAAAATGGTATTTGGACAGTGGTTGTTCAAAACATATGACAGGGAACAAGGCAAATCTGAACAATTACAAGGCAAAGCTTGGACGAAAAGTTATATTTGGAGACTCCAATTGTGGACAGACCAAAGGCTATGGAAAAGTC
Source organism: Dactylorhiza incarnata (assembly GCA_033032865.1). Taxonomy (NCBI): domain Eukaryota; kingdom Viridiplantae; phylum Streptophyta; class Magnoliopsida; order Asparagales; family Orchidaceae; genus Dactylorhiza; species Dactylorhiza incarnata. The sequence goes on along the minus strand of JAWHQI010000037.1, from coordinate 2,964,758 downwards.
AAGGTTGGAGAAGTCACCTTCAAAGAGGTAGCTTATGTAAAGGGACTGAAGCATAACCTTATCAACATAAGTCAATTATGTGATGAAGGGTATCAGGTAACATTTAATAAATTGAATTGCCTTATAAAATCTACTGATGATATTATTGTTTTATCAGGTATTAGGCAAGGTAATATATATTTAGTGAATTTCAATTCATCTACTTCAGAAGTTTGTTTATTTAGTGATTTAAGCAAATCTAGTGAACTTTGGCATAAGAGATTAGGACATGTAAACCTTAGGACCATTGCTAAATTATCTAAGGACAATCTTGCTAGAGGTTTACCCTCAGGTTCATATAAGAAAGAAGGTCTTTGTAGGGCATGTCAACTAGGCAAGCAAACTAAAAATAGCTTTAAAACATTATCTAAAAGTGATTCACCTAGAATCTTATATTTGCTACATATGGACCTTTTTGGACCTATAGCAACAAAGAGTTTAGGGGGGAAGTCTTACACTCTAGTTATTGTAGATGACTTCTCTAGATTCACTTGGGTGTTCTTTTTAAGAGAAAAGTCAGATAATTATAAAGTTCTTACAGACTTTCTTAAGAGCATACAGATTGAGTACTCTACTGTAGTTGCATTGATCAGAAGTGATCATGGCACTGAGTTTGAGTCTCTTCTTATGCTAGAATTCTATGAGATGGAAGGTATCAGGCATTGCTTCTCAGCTCCTAGAACTCCTCAACAAAATGGGGTAGTTGAAAGGAAAAATAGAACTCTAATTGAATCAGCATGAACATTGCTTGCAGATGCTAATTTGCCCCTATCCTTTTGGGCAGAGGCTATTAGCACAACAAATTATGTTCTGAATAGAAGTTTGATACACAAACTTAAGGGAAAGACTCCTTATGAATTACTTAAAGGGAAGAAACATAAAGTTAACTATTTTAGAGTATTTGGCTGTAGATGTTTCATTCATAATAATGATAAGAAATACCTTAGAAAATTTGAACCAATATCAGATGAAGGAATTTTCTTAGGTTATTCACTAATCAGTAAAGCATATAGGATTTATAATAAATCTACTCTTAAGATAGAAGAATCTATGCATGTCTCTTTTGATGAAACTAATATGTTTTACAAGGAGAAGATTTCTTCTACCATAGAAATTTTGCAGGTACCTATATTATGTGAGCAGCTAGATCAATTAGCTCTACATAAAGAAGGAATTCTGATCCTGAACAGTAGAATGCTGAAGAGAGTGAAGAAGAAAATCTCCCATATTTTGCTGAAAGTTCAGAACAGATAACAGCAGATCATTCTTCGCAGGATATAGCAGCTGAACAAATTCCCCAAGTGGAAATTATTGCTGAACCAGCTCCAACTGTTGACCACATCACAGTTAGAGATCATCCAATATCACAAGTGATTGGAGATATTTTGGCAGGTGTACAAACAAGGCATCAACTACACCAAAATCTGATGCATACTTATTTCCTATCACAAGTTGAACCTCAAACCATAACAGATGCAGAACAAGATCCAAATTGGATTCTTGCAATGCAATAGGAACTCAACCAATTTGAAAGAAACAAGGTTTGGATTTGGTTCCTAGACCAAAAGACCATCCAGTGATTGGCACTAAATGGATCTACAGGAATAAGCTAGATGCAGATGGAAACATTGTGAGAAACAAAGCTAGACTAGTAGCTCAAGGATACTCACAAGAAGAAGGAATTGATTATGATCAGACTTTTGCACCAGTTGTAAGACTTGAAGCAATCAGAATTTTTCTTGCATTTATAGCATACAAAAAATTCAAGGTTTATCAAATGGATGTAAGAAGTGCATTCCTGAATGGAGAAATCAAAGAAGAAGTCTATGTGGAACAACCACCAGGTTTCATCTCTCCAACTCAACCCTCTTTTATATTTAAGCTTAAGAAAGCTCTTTATGGTCTCAAACAAGCTCCTAGAGCATGGTATGGTATCAAACAAGCTTAACAAAGCTCTTTAACTAGTTTTCTTCTAGAGAAAAAATTATGTAGAGGTATAGTAGACAAAACCTTAATTTTTAGGATACATAAAACTCAAACATTGCTAGTTCAAATATATGTAGATGATATCATATTTGGCTCTACTAATTCAAATTTGTGCAAAAGATTTTCAAATTTTATGCAATCTAAATTTGAAATGAGTAGTATGGGTGAATTATCATACTTCCTTGGTCTTCAAGTGAAGCAAACCCCAAATGGAATCTTCATATCCCAATCTAAGTATGCTAAGGAATTAGTGAAAAGATTTGGTATGTCTGATTCTTCCACCATGAAAACACCCATGCCCTCTAATGTTGTTGTTGATAATGATGAATCAGGGAAACCTGTTGATTCAAAAATATATAGAGCAATTGTTTGCTCACTACTTTATTTAACAGCTAGTAGGCCTGATATAATATTTGCTGCATGTATTTGTGCTAGATTCCAAGTTAACCCCAAAGAATCTCATCTAATTTTACTAAAAGGATTTTGAGATATATAAAGGGTTGCCCTAATCTAGGACTTTGGTATCCAACAGCATCAGAATTTGAATTAATTGGATTCTCAGATTCAGATTATGTTGGATGCAGAGTAGACAGAAAAAGCACATCAGGAACTTGCCAGTTTCTTGGTGATAGGCTTGTGTCTTGGTTTTGTAAGAAACAGACATCTGTGTCCACATCAACAGCTGAAGCTGAATACATAGCTGCTGGCAGTTGCTACTCACAGATATTGTGGATACAAAATCAGCTCCTAGACTATGGTGTCAACTTAAATAATTCAATTATATTTTGTGACAACATTAGTGCAATATCTATAGCACAAAATCCAGTTCTCCATAGTAGGACTAAACACATAGAAATTAGGCACCACTTCCTTAGGGATAATGTGGATAAAAACAAAATATGCCTATAGTTCATCTCTACTGATTTGCAAAGAGCAGATATTTTCACCAAGCCCTTGAATGAAAAGAATCATATCTTCTTTATAAATCAGCTAGGTATGATAGATGGAGACTCAATCTGCTAAGAAAATTCAGTTTTCTACTTACCCATCTCTTCATTAAACTTAGCTCGACGAAATCAAGTTTTTCGTCGAACGGAGATCGACGAAGTCATCAAGTTCGTCGAACCGAGATCGACGAAAACTCATTTTTTGTCGAACCAGTTTTTCTGAAGCTTTTTATTTCAGCCTGTCATCATTAATCAAATTTTTTTTATTAGCTCAATATCTACAGAATTGCTTCTCTTTCCAGTTCCCTTTGCACTTGATCTCTATTTTATTGTGCAGGAACAACAGCAATATAAAACTTGCATACCTCCCTACCTCCATCAAATGTCCCTTCTTCAAGGGGCCTAGCTTTAGGCCTTTCCTGAAACTAGGCAGGGGGAGAAGTTTTGCATGAACAAGCTCCATTTCATGCAATGTTTTGCTCAGGGGGAGTTGTTCTATAATCTAGGCAAGAGAGAAAAGCTGAAGAACCTCCAGAACTCAGGGGGAGACACTCTCAGGGGGAGTTGTTGTTTGAAGAAAAGCTTGATAAAGCTTACAACAGCTTGCTGATTACAGTTTGCTGTTTCATAAAAGTATTAATTCAGATGTAGATACAGCTCAGAAGAAGCACTTTTATAAAGCAAATTCAATATCAGTTATTGCGACAGCATAGCTAATCAAAATTATAAAGTTGATCAAAAGTAGAAAGCAGTTTGCAGATTCAGATTTCAAAATATATCTATATACAGATTTCAGAATGCTGTCTTTGGATTTTAAAAGGAGCAGCAGATAACACATTCAGAAATCAGATAAAGATTCAATTCAGAATTCAGAACAATACAATTCAGTTCAGATCAGAATTCAGAACAACACTGATCAGACAAAATCAGAATTTCAGAATTCAGAAGCAGCAGAATTCAGATAATTCAGGTTCTGATTGTATTTTTAGTTTTATTCTTATTGAAATTTATTTTCAAAACTCAGAGTACTTTTCACTTCATATCTGATAAAATATTTAAATATATCAGATATATTCATACTCTGTTGTTTTTGATGTTTTAGCATTAGTTTATTTTCAACTTTTGTCAAATAGTGTCCTAACCCAAATAGGGGGAGATTATTGGAACAACCCTATTTGTGATTTCGACTAGGATCACTATATGTTAACTAAGGACAAGTTGACCCCAATGTATAGTTTATGGGTCAAGAGTTTAGGAAGATATTTGGCTGTTAGAACTAGAAATTTCATTAAGTCTCAGCATTCGTCGAACGACGCTCAGCATTCGTCGAACGGCGCTCATCATTCGTCAGACGGCGATCGACGAAATATCAAGGAAGGTGCGGTCGATGAAATCCAGCCATCTCTGCGTTCGACAAATGGCTGCCAGCGCTCGACAGATTCCAGCCAGCGCTCGACAGTTTCTAGCCAGAGCTCGACAAATTGTTTACTTAAGCTCAGATCTACAAATACAGATTCCAGATTAATTAATACTTAAAGATTAGTTATATATCAGTTCTCTGAACACAGATCGACGAAGGCAACGACTCTTTCCAATCAAATCAAGTAAGGAAATATATTTCCTTTATTTATTTAAGATATAGCCGTTGACAATTCCAGCAGAAAAGGACAAATTATGAAAAAGGAAAGATTTTACGGCGTGCAGCTGTACAGTTCCCATAAATATGCTTTCAGAATCATATATCCCTTAATATAAGGGATCTGCATTTAATAGTTGTCAGATATCTGAAAAGGCAGAAGTTATACAGCAGAATATACTCAAGCTTACACGATAGATCAAATATAATAGAATACTTTACATATTTGCTGTACAGGAAATCGACAAAAAAAAGGAAGAGAGAGATTTACAGGAAGAATAGAAGAATAAAAACACACAGATCTTCTTCCTCCTTCTCAAGAAGCAGCATATAATTTCTGAGAACCTCATCAACACCATCTCAATCTTTCTGCTGCAAGAATCAAGAAATAAAGAAGAAGAAGAACAAACACAGACAGAGAAAATAATTTTCAGTCTTCTTCTTTCTCAAAGCAGCACCTTCATTCAACTGAGAACATCTTCATCAACAATACTCTCTCAGTTTTTGCTACAAGCCCAGATCTTCAAAAGAGCAACAACAACCTGAGAAGCACTCTTGCCATTCAGTTTTATCTGCTACAGGAAGATCAAATCTTTCAAAGAAAAGCTCCAGCAACATCTACTGTCAAACAAATTCATATCAGACAAAGGCGCATTTCAACATCAAATCCACTAGAAACTTCTCTATACATATTGACAGAGAAGAACTTCATAACCCCTCTCCATCTCATTCTTGTACAGGGTTTATACTCCCTTCAAAAGTGTAACCCACTGGTGGCAAGACACCTTATCAAAAAAATCCTTGTGTGGTTTTTAAGCACCTTATCAAAAGCTTATCTGTGAATTGGACACCTAATCAAACTCCCATTTGTGTGTGGACACCTTATCAAAAATCCCTTGGTGTGAGTGCCCCTGATCAAAACTCCTAGTGGATTCCTACCAAGGGTGGTAGAAGAGTAGACGTACCCAGATTTATTGCGGAACTACTATAGCTCCTCGTGTCCTCTGTGATTGCTTATTTCTTTGTGCTGTGCTGTGTGATTTTATTTATTTCAGTTTTTATTAAACACTCAGCTTACACCTATATATAACACTAATATTCCGCAAATAAAACTAAGGGAAAAAGCTTTAAACTCTATTCACCCCCCCCCCCTCTAGAGTTAACTTAAGATCTAACCTCCACTTTCAGATAGTCACAGGGCATCCTCCTCAAACTCCAGAAGATCTAGTCATCATGACAAGTCCAAATCTTCAAAGGAGGAAAGGTATAACTCTAAACTCGATGAATTTTATTTGGCTAACTTAGTTTGTTGTCACTGCAAGAAGACATGTCACATGACTGTTAAGTGCCCCTCTAATAAGAAAGAATCCAAGAAGAGTGATGATATAAAGAGTCCAAGGGACAAAAAGGAATCTGGGAAAGGATTCATTACTAAGAAAATCAGAACAAGCACTTAATGATTTGGATTCATATTTATCAGAAACCAAGGAGGAAGCTCTCATTGGCTTCATGGCTATAACTGAAGAAATCCAGGATGACAACACTTCTCCTGGGAAGGTACTTATTAGAGCCCCTTATCTGTCTTTGATTCTGAATCAATGATAGATTTTGTGCATGAGAGTTTGTGTGGATCTACTTGCAATAGCATATCCTCAAGATCCCCACACAAGGTTGAATCTGAGCTAGTGCAGCATAATGAAGCCTTGTGGATTGTTTTGAAAAGAAGCAAGAAGCTTCTTAGAGATCAAACTAAGGAGTTAGCATCCCTGAAATTTCCCCAATCTGAGCTCCAAGAGACAGTTGAAAGGTTGACTGCTATGAGCAAAGAAATGGACAAACTCAAGGATGTCACAAAGCTCAAAAATGTTGAATTTGGTCAGAAGAACAAGGTTATTAAGGATCTTGAGGAAATGTTGTTGGCTGAAAAGAAAATTGTTGCCAGTATCTCAATGCCCAAGACTGTCCTTCCCATTATTGATAAATTCTCCGCAGCATTCAGAGGTGATGTAGGATTTAGTACGGAGACATTCAAGGGCAAGGCATCTGAAGCCCAACCTTCTTTCAAATAGAAGCTACTGACATCAAATTTCTCTGACCAAGAATCTTCACATGGTCATTTGACCAATGCCAGCTCTATAAGAAGCATTAAACCCTCCAACACACATAGGAGAGCAGGCATTGGGACAAGTGTTTTTAAAGCACTCCATAAAGAGACCCAGGTGAAGAATCCAGGCTCTCAAGTCCATGTTGTTGAAATTGTTGAAGTGGAGTGGAGGTGATCGGGCGGTCTGATTTTGGGTGACCGCAGAGACCGCGCAGTCTGTGTTAGTGATATGCCGGTCTATTCTGGCAGTCTGCTGGGTTGCCGGTCAGTTCTTGATTGTTGCGGTCTTTTCCCGAGTTGTTCTGCTTGGTGGGCCTGTCTTCATTGTTGGAAGACCGGTCGGTCTGTTCTTATGTAACCGCTTAACCGGGCGGCTTGTGCTGGCGATTTAGCGACTTGTTTGAAGTCAGCCAGATGGTTCTTGGTTTGCTCCTGGTGGTCTAAGGAAGGAGCATTCTTGTGTTCGCGCGGCTTGTGCGCGGTCTCGTTTCGCGCGACTTGTGCGCGATCTGCCTGCTGATCTGCGGTCTTGGATGGATGGATGTCCAAGTGATGTGATCGCGCAGTCTGCCTTGTAAAACCGCTGGCGATCTGGTGGGTGGTGATTGTATCTCTTTTGTGGCGGTGATGACATCCGTCTTGTCGCCTATAAATAGGGGTGCATGACCCGTCATTCCTAATGAGAACTGTATGAACTAGAGCCTGGGTTAATTCGTGCGGTCTCGGAAGCAAGTTGACTGTTTGTTGTGTTCACAGGTTTGCGGTCAGCAGGTTGCGGTCTCCTTCCTTGGTGATTCCCATTGGCTTGAATAAACAGTTCGGCAGCGATCTATTTGCGAACTGGCTTATGGTGTTCTTGTGCTGTTCGCAGCGAGCTCAGCGATCAGGCAACCTTCAGCAGTTAGGCGATCTGAGTTGCGGTCTGGCGACAGCCTCTATTCCTCCTTTAGTTCAATAAGCTCTAGTTCGTGCGGTCTAAGGTGGCGGTCTTGCAGTGCAGGCGGTCTGTCTATTTTCTGTTCGCGGTCTCAGGTCAAGTCGTGCGATCTCTGGAGTCGAGCGGTCTGTGCGGTCTCATCTTGTCTAGTCGCCAGATTTGTTTTGGTGTGTTTTGTTCTTCTCGTCTCTGTGATTCTTTTGAATCATGTCTCGCCATGTATACCTCGCACTGTAAATGAAGTTTGTGATTCAATAAAGAAACAGTTTCTTGTGTTGCTGTGTGGCATTGTGGTTGTTTGGCTATAACTCAGTTGATGCAACTCCTGCTTACTCCTAAACGATTCAAATCAAAAATTTTAACATGGTATCAAAGCGAGGTTATTGGAGTGGATAAGCAGTGATCAACTTGAGTTGCCATCGTCTTTGTGAAGAAGAGACCACATAGATTGTCATGGAAGGTGGATACACAAGAGGGCTTGGTATTGAACTCCTCACATCGATTAACTATAAGAAGTGGAGGTCGTGTATGGAGAGTTACTTACTTGGCGAGGATCTATGGGAGATAGTTGGAGGAGAAGACACACAAGAAGTATTTCTAGCAGGAGACAATATGGCAGAGGTGAGACTTTGGAGGAGGACTAATGCTAAGGCAGAGTTCACACTCAAGAGGGCTATCTCACCAGAGTTGTTTGATCACATCATTGGATGTAAATCTGTTGCTGAGATTTGGACGTCTTTGGACGGGTTGTTTAATAAGAAGAATGTAGCTCGGCTATAGTTTCTTGAAAATGAGTTGGCGAAGGCCTCTCAAGGTGATATTTCTATTTCTACCTTCTTTCTTAAGATGAAGAACCTCACAGCAAAAATTTCTGCATTGGACCCTGATGATCCCATCTCGGAGGCAAAACTGAGGAGGCATATCATCCGCGGGTTACAGAAGGAGTATCTTGCCTTTGTGACTTCAGTTCAGGGTTGGGCAAATCAGCTATCTCTATTGGAGCTGGAGAACTTACTTGCTTCGCAGGAAAGTTTGGCAAGACAGATGGCGAGGACTTCTATCTCTGGGGGAGATAGTGATGTGTTGTTCTCTGGGAAGAAGAAGAAGAAGTGGGAAAAGAAGAAGCCAGGCCAGGATGGACCCTCTACTTCAGGTCAGCAGGATAGAGGTTATGCTTCTAAATCTGATGGGAAGAAGAAGGGAGAGGGACCAAGGTGCTTCAGGTGTAATAAGATCGGCCACTTCAAGAAGGATTGTCGGGTTAATCTTCAGTCGTGACATGTAGCAGAGAAGGAGAAGCCAAAGTCTGATGAAGCTGGATGGGGAGGAGCCTTTGCGGCTAATATGACGGCGATGCCCATTAAGTCCTTGGCTTCCATCAACTTCGAAGAGGATTGGATTGTTAATTCAGGATGTGGACATCACCTCACCGGGGATGAATCAAAATTCTCTTCTTTGGCGCCTTACTCAGGTAATGATGCTATCATTACGGCTGATAATTCTATTCATGTAGTAGAACAAGAAGGTGTTGTCTCTCTGAGCAGTGATAAGGGTCCACTTACATTGCGGAGTGTTTATCACGTGCCTGGTATGAGGAAGAATCTCTTCTCTGTGACCAATGTGGTCGATGTCGGTTATCACGTTCTGTTTGGCCCAACAGAAGTGAAGTTTCTTAAAACTCAACCGGAGATAAAGGGAGATGTTATCCATGTTGGAAAGCGGGTTAAGGACTTGTTCATTTTATCGACAAGTACCTATGTTGACAAGATGAAGACCAACGATAGCGCGGCTATCTGGCATGAAAAGTTGGGGCATGTTGGCATCGACAAATTGAAGGCTATGGCGGTAAGAGGCCTTGTCAAGGGCTTGCCTATCTTGTCCTCTTATGGAGACGGTCATGTTTGTGCGGGATGTCAGTTTGGTAAGTCTCATCGACTTCCATTTGATAAATCTCAAACAAGATGCAAAGCGTCGTTGGAGTATATTCACGGTGATTTGATGGGACCGACTGCCACCCCAAGCCTTGGAGGCAATAGATATTTGTTGGTGTTGATTGACGATTACACCAGATATGTCTGGGTGTATTTTCTGAAAGAGAAGTCGGAAGCCTTTGCGAAGTTCGTGGAGTTCAAGGAGCTGGTGGAAGGTCGGTTAGGCCCGCGGGTGAAAAAATTGAGAACTGACAATGGTGGGGAGTTCACCATTGGTGAGTTTTCAAGTTTTTGCAGGAAGCACGGCGTCCGGAGAGAGCTCACTTATGCCCATACTCCACAGCAAAATGGCATTGCGGAGAGGAAGATCCGTCATCTGACAGAAACCTGCAAATGCTGGCTTCATGCCAAGAGTATCCCAAAGTCCTTTTGGGAGGAGGGAATGTCTTGTGCGGCTTACGTCATCAACAGGATGCCTATTAGTCTTATCAACAAAAAGACCCCTCACGAACTAATGTTCAAGGAGAAGCCGAGTGTTGCACACCTTTGGGTGTTCGGGTCAACCTGCTATGTGTTGGATCATGGTCTTCCGCATCTCCTAGGTTTGAGAATAACAAAACCTATGTGTATTTGATCTTGTGTGTTTAAGTGTGCAGGATAACAAAGTCCACATGACTCAATGATTACATAAGAAGGTTGCCCCCAAAGTTGCGCCATCAAATCCAAATCGTCCATTAGCGCTGGCGGTAGCACTAGCGCAGGCGCTAGCAGTCGTTCGACGAACTGTTAGCGGCTAAGTCTATTCGTGGAATGTTCTCGAGAACTCCCGACGCATTCGGACGAATCCAGATAGAAGCCAAATTTCTAGTTTGAAGAAGAAATTTCTGTGGCTAAGTCTATTCGTCGAATGTTCTCGTGAACTCCAGACGAATATCGACGAACGCTGACAGAAGTCAAAAAGGCAGACTTGTGAAGGAAATTGTGTGGCTAAGTCAATTCGTCGAATGTTCTCGTGAACTCCCGACGAATTCCGACGAATGAAAACAGAAGACAGTACTCCCACTAGAACTGGCACTAGCACTTAGCTCCTGGTGCTAGCAATGATAGCGCAATTCCGGGAGCACACATGGAAGGAGATAGCGCCTGGAGGTAGCCAATAGTGTAGGCGGTAGCGACGCACACAAAAGGCAAGGGCGAATTGTTTCCTCGAATTGAAGATTCTGTCGCGCAAAACATGTCCTAATTTGGGATAGCGCCGGCGGTAGCTGATAGCGCCAGCGATAGCGCAAAGCAATAGAGGTAGGCGGCCGGCTTGCTTAAAATGAAGGATTCTCACGCTGAGAATATTTCCTAAACTGGGATAGCGCCGACGGTAGCGATAGCGCAGGCGCTAGCTCCAAGTCTATAAAAAGGACCCCTTGGATCCGTCTTCTTAAGCCTCTAGAGATCCAAAATTCCAGAGCTTCGTGCCACAACATAGAGAGGAAGTTTCAGAGAGATACTCCCACAAATTCATAAAGACTAAAGGAGATCCGTGGAGAAGATTTCAACACGCTTCATCATCGTGACGAAAGACCGCATCGACTACGATCATACTCTGCGTCTTCGCCTACTTCTCCAAAAGATCAACATAGAGGGAGTTTTATATTATTGTCTTTTCATTTCATATCTTTTCTGTAATCGTTTAGTGAAATTTGCCTCGTATTGGCGACTACGTCTGGGTAGGACTTAGGTCTGAAATTCACCTCGTGTTGGAAACTAGGTCTCGGGTGTAGGTCTAGGGGGTGCTCGAGGCCATATCTAGGGAAGGGTTGGCTAGAGAGGCTTGAGGCCGTATCCGGGGAAGGATCGGCTAAAGACAACCGGTTCGTGGGGATACGAGTCGGTATAGAAAACAAAAAGAGTTTTTCTATTAGCTTTGATTTCTAGCTTCGATAAGAGATCAAGTTTTGTAATCATGCTTCTCAAGTTAATAAAATCATGTCTTTACTTTCACTTCACTTGATTGTCTTGATCTTCTCTAGTTTAATAATCAAAGCTTTTTCAAAGTTATTCAAAATGTATTACAAGTTTTTAAACCCTTATTCACCCCCCCCCTAAGGGCTCCTACCGATCCAACAAGTGGTATCAGAGCTAGGTTATTCCAAATCGGCTTAACAACCGGGAATAATGGCGTCTCATGATCTCGCTTCTACAAGTGGGGTAAATTTTTATGAAGATGAAAAATCTCTTAAACCACCGTTATTTGAAGGAAGAAATTATAAAGGATGGAAAATAGTAATGGAAAATTTTCTTAAACTTTTAGATGAAAAAGTTTGGAATATTACTATCAAAAAACCACCTAGCGTATTAAATAAGAACGAAATGGTTTTAAATGCAAAATCTATGAATAGTCTATTTTGTGCGTTATATCATAATATTTCCCATCTCATTTATACTTTTCCTACTGCATACGAGATGTGGAATTTTCTTGAAATAACTTATGATTCTCCATCTACAGGTATGGAAAAATCGCAAGAACCGAAGAATATGAAAGCTTGCACAAGTCCTCAAGAATGCTCCTCTCATGACGGATCAATGGAGCACACATCTAATGGAAGAGAGGAAGAAGTATTGTGTTCGGAAGAGGAGTGCCAAAAAGATGTCAAAGAAACGATATGTTCAAATCATGCCTCTCCCGAAAGCAATGTAAGGAAATCAAATTCTATCTTTTGTACTTCTATCTCTTCATTACAATTGCTTCAAACTACAAAGCGCAAAATTATGAAATTAAAAAATGCTAATAAACAATTGCGCTTAGAAAATAAAAATTTAAAGGCAAAAATTAATGAAGAAACAAATTCTAATTTATCTATTTCTACACATGGCTGCTTATTTGAAAACACCACAACTTGTGTAGAATATAATGAATTAAAAGAAAAGCACAAGAAACTTGAAAAGGATTTTATTTTAGTAAAAGAACAAAATGAAAAATTATGTTTAGAAAATTCATCTTTGATAAATGATTGTGCTAAGTGCAAAGACTATAAAATTGAAATTAAAGAGATGGATGAAACATTTGATGAATATAGAAATAACTATCAAGATCATATAGATTCAATTGTCTCAACTCTTAAAAATAGCACAATCGCTAATAATAAAGCTAGACATAATTTAAAAATTAAAATGATGAATTAAAATAAAAAATCAACTTGCTTATAAAAATTGTAAATACAAATTCACAATATCAAACTATGTCTAAAAACAAGTTGAATATGAATATGAACATCTTAACTAAGTTTAATAATGGGAGTAAGGAACATAAAGGATTTGTTAATCAAAATCAAAATCACCACTATTTACAAAATTATGTATCTCCTAAAGTAAATTCAAATATGCAAAAATTTCCTATGAAAAATGATTTCAAAAGTAATCATTATTTTAAGCCTAAATTTAATAAGTATGGAAATTTAATGCAAAATTATAATATTAAACCTAAGTATGAGTGGAGACCCAAAATTAAAAATGAAACATTAACTCCACTTGAAAGGGTCCATTCGTACTTGTCTCCCCAAAAGCCATCTCGCTATATTTGGGTACACAAAGGAACCATCCCTCATGGTCCCCTTCGGATACCTAAAACATTTATTCATTAGGTATCATCAATTGCATGAAGTAGAATCCTTTCAAAATAAAATATACAAAGTTCTACTTCATGATATGCTTTCATGTCTTTTAATTTTTCTTGTTTTCTTATTTTTTTGATCTATCATGTCATGGTCATCCTATACAGTATTAAAAATATGATTTTATCTCTTAAAATCTTGATATGTTTATAAAATCAAATTGATCAAAATTCAAAATCATATTTTATTTTGATGACCTATCTTTTATTCTTATATTCATTTCTTCTAAATATCTTATATTATCCATATGAATCAAACTCTAAATTTGCTATAAGATATTTCAAATTAAATCCGGTTTTAGGCTAATAAGATTCTTAGCCTTCACTAACAAGTGGTTTAGTGAAATAACTTGATCTAAAAGAAAATTCAAGATCTAAATAAAAGCTCAACTTTCAATATGGTTATCATTGTTCACAACAAAAATTATATTGTGTTCACTCCTTGATGTCAAACATGATCTAAACCATCACTATTGTTCACCTATCAAAAAACACATATATATATATTCAAAATTCTTAATTAAAGGAACATCACTAAAATGTATTGAAAGAAGTTATCTTCATAATGAATATTGAATTCACATGCACCACCATGATCTATTGATGTCCTTTGCTAAATTCTCTAACATCATATATCATAAGTCATATCAAAAGTCTTCTAAAAAACAATTATTTTTATCACAATTATGTGAATTTTAATTGATATAATAATTGATGATAATTGATATTATAAACCATGGTTGGTGTATTATATGTGTATTGTGATTTATTTCTAGTTTAGACCTTTGAATCATCTTGATATCAAATCAAATAGAATCGTCACTCCATTCTAGGTCTATAAGTTGAAACACTATCAAACCTTGGAATAACATTAATCTCAAACTTATCATACCAACATTGTCGCCTAAAGAATATTTGTGTCTATGTTAGGCTTTATATGTTTACCAAGATATACAAGCTGGGTATTCTCATCTAGGGCTTATCTATGATATTCTTATGCATGAACATTATCTTTAATCACTAAAATCATGCATATTTGATTTGTTCATTCATGTCCAATCATGCTTACATTTCCTATCATCTTCAAACTACATTAGTAAATATAAGCCTTAAAATATTAAAATGGAGATATAATGAAATATATCACTTGCAAAGTTTATTTGGAAAAGTCATATACAAAATCGCTAATGTTTCATGCAATTTGGACTATCTAGACATCTCCTAAAATTCTGAAATTTCTGCTTGAAATTACTATTTGGACACTTAATCAAGATCAATAATTACAAATTTCAAAATCATCAAAAATAGTGTAATGTTTCCCGCGCTAGCACTAACGCCGGCGCTAGTGCACCTATGTGTTTTTCTGTATTTTTAAAATTTTGAAAAATCCCTAAAACTATATTAATCTATATGTACTATTTATTTTTTGAACTTCTGATTATATTTGATTTTTGAAAAATCAAATACAAAAATACAAAAGATAAAATTACAAAAAAAATATATGTTTTGTTTAAAGTCTATTTTTGAAAAATCAAATACAAAAATACAAAAGCTAAAATTAAAAAATATATATATATGTTTGTTTAAGGTCTATTATTTTATGCAAAATCCAAATACAAAAATACAAAAGCCAAAATTACAAAAACATGCTTTTATTTGTTTGCAAAAATAAAATACAAAAATATAAAACAAAAAATTATCAAAAATTGTTATGTTTGAACTTAACTTTTTACTTGTATCTTGCGAAAGGGTGATTTGGGCTATCATCCCATCATATCACCTAGTACCGGGCGAACCTCTCACAAGGTAGTCCTCGGGAAGTCCAAGATCAATTTTTTAAGTTCAAACTTTAAATAAAAATTATTCTTCAAAAATATCAAAAATATTGTATGGACTTCATTGAAAAACAAGCATGATTTAACACATCATTTAGAACTTCTATAATGTTGCAATTTATCATTTCAAACTACTTTGAACATTGCTTTCATCATGCATTGATATATCTACTAATATGTGCATCAGTTATATTGAAAGTGGTGTAGAACTAAGCCTAGCATGCCTCTAAGTATGAGTACATGCTTTATGTTTGATAATGATCTTTATTCACTCACTTATTTTGGCATTGTCTACATTTGTGTTTAATCTTAGAATGCTTGTGTATGTTTTGTATTAGTACAATGAATTAAAATTACACATGTATCTTATCTACACTCCTTTATTTGCACTTTTAAAAATTAAGAAAAGTGGTTACCTTTCTCATAAATTCTATTGGTTTGCAAAATAAGTGTATTTGGAGAACTTTGTACAAAACAAAATCATAAAATAAAGTGACAAAGATAACTCCACCAAGCACTACTTGAACCTCCTGATAAGTCTTAATAAGCGTTGTGAGGTTGAGCACCATGGAAAGAATAGTAAAGTATCTTGTGCAAATCAAATCATTCTTTCAAAATAAAAACCACTTATTCTTAAGTACACCGGATCACTAGTTTCAATATTAAAATAAAATAAAATTATGTGATCCCCCAAGCACTACTTTGCACCCTGATAAGTCTTAATGACCATTGTGTGTGCAAAGCACCTTGGTAGTTGCACATTTTTTTTGTGCGTTGAAGTGCGTGGAAGTAAAATTACTTGTGTTTTATTGTGCTCTTTACTTTACATATCTCTTGTATTTTTGATTAAAACATTTGCTTACTCTATTCAAAATACACTTATGTGCACATCATTATCATCCATAACACTTCTTCTTATGAGTATTGGATCCTAATGCTAATTCTATACTACTCTTCACTTATGAAATGCACTAGATAACCTAGCATGCTTTCTACAATGTTTGGTATGTTTTGAAATTGTGAATTAAAGTAACATGGTAGTAATCTCTTTTTGATAACATTATTTCATGTTTGGTTACTTTATTATCAAACTTAAAGATTTTAATAGAAAAATGTTTTACAAAAACATCTTCTTTATGAAATTTAACTCATATATCTTTTTATGGATCATCATTACAATAAGATGTTTCTTGTATTTCTATAAGTCTTCTGCATCATCACCATATATTTCTACCTTGCGCTCTCATGACTATATCAAATTCTTAAATACCAAAATTCCTTTCTTTCAACAAATGGTAGACTTGCTTGGTAGTTTTTATATTGGTTACTCTACACATGAATATTTTCTTTTTTGCTAAAAACTCGGATTTATTTCTATGAAAATATTATTACGCTAAAAACTCTGATTTAGTAATGGACTTCAAAATAGCTATGTGAGTGTTTTCATAAATTCAAATAAAAATATAAATTCATAGGCTATGTCATTAGAATTAAAATGCTTAAATGTTTCCAATAATTATTATCCATGACTTCATTTCTCACCATAGTGGGGGCGTAGGGTTGTAGACATTAGATAACCTTTATCTCTAGTCATGTCTTGTCCTTAACCGGGGAGGGTTCCAATGGGACCTTGCGAGGCACTGGGGGAAAGAGTGCTAGGTTGAGATGTGTCTAGTGTTTGCATATGGGACTAACACCCCAACCTACGGCATGTATGCAGCTCCTCATGCCCATCCGTCACTTAGTACGGGTATAGGGTGTAGATATATTGTTTGGGTAGTTTAGTTACTTGGAAATCATTACATTTTGTTTATGCTACAAACTCTGATTTATGAAAATGTTGAGATACTCAAATTCTGATCTATTTAAATGAAAAGTATTCTAAAACTCCTTATCTTTTCCTTCTCTACAAGCTCGATCATGCTTTTATCTTCTTATCAACTTTTTAGTGATGTCTCCTTACCCGCTTTTGCTAATAACAAAAGGGGGAGAACAAACATGAAAAATATTAATCTACTATCAAACTATAATGCTTAATTAAGATGATAGCTTACATATTAGGAGAGCATTCACTTAGGGGGAGCATGTATTTAGGGGGAGCAATTCTAAATGCTAAAATCGTTCATTATCCTAAGTCATCACTCCCACACACACACAAGTATGTTTCTTCATGCTTATATATATTAATGCTCTAATTTATCATTAATGGTTTTGTTATTATCAAAAGGGGGAGTTTGTTGGAACTTGGTCTTCCGCATCTCCTAGGTTTGAGAATAATAAAACCTATGTGTATTTGATCTTGTGTGTTTAAGTGTGTAGGATAACAAAGTCCACATGACTCAAGGATTACATAAGAAGGCTGCCCCCAAAGTTGTGCCATCAAATCCAAATCATCCACTAGCACTGGCGGTAGCACTAGCGCAGGCGTTAGCTGTCGTTCGACGAACTGTTAGCTGCTAAGTCTATTCGTCGAATGTTCTCGAGAACTCCCGACGCATTCCGACGAATCCAGACAGAAGCCAAATTTCTAGTTTGAAGAAGAAATTTCTGCGGCTAAATCTATTCGTCGAATGTTTTCGTGAACTCCCGACGAATATCGACGAACGCTGACAAAAGTCAAAAAAGCAGACTTGTGAAGGAAATTGTGCGGCTAAGTCAATTCGTCGAATGTTCTCGTGAACTCCCGACGAATTCCGACGAATGAAAACAGAAGACAGTACTCCCACTAGCACCGGCGGTAGCACTTAGCGCATGGCGCTAGCAATGATAGCGCAATTCCGGGAGCACACATGGAAGGAGATAGTGCCTGGCGGTAGCCAGTAGCGCAGGCGGTAGCGATGCACACAGAAGGCAAGGGCAAATTGTTTCCTCGAATTGAAGATTCTGCCACGCAAAACATGTCCTAATTTGGGATAGCGCCGGCGGTAGCTGATAGCGCCGGCGATAGAACAAAGCAATAGAGGAAGGCGGTTGGCTTGCATAAAATGAAGGATTCTCACGCTGAGAATATTTCCTAAACTGGGATAGCGCCGGCGGTAGTGATAGCGCATGCGCTAGCTCCAAGGCTATAAAAAGGACCCCTTGGATCCATCTTCTTAAGCCTCTAGAGATCCAGAATTCCAGAGCTTCGTGCCACAACATAGAGAGGAAGTTTCAGAGAGATACTCCCACAAATCCATAAAGACTAAAGGAGATCCGTGGAGAAGATTTCAACACGCTTCATCATCTTTGGTGACTAGGTCTGGGTAGGACTTAGGGCTGAAATTTGCCTCGTGTTGGCGGCTAGGTCTCGGGTGTAGGTCTAGGGGGTGATCGAGGCCATATCCGGGGAAGGGTTGGCTAGAGCGGCTTGAGGCCGTATCCGGGGAAGGATCGGCTAAAGCCAACCGGTTAGTTGGGATACGAGTTGGTATAGAAAACAAAAAGAGTTTTTCTATTAGCTTTGATTTCTAGCTTCGATAAGAGATCAAGTTTTGTAATCATGCTTCTCAAGTTAATAAAATCATGTCTTTACTTTCACTTCACTTGATTTGTCTTGATCTTCTCTAGTTTAATAATCAAAGCTTTTTCAAAGTTATTCAAAATATATTACAAGTTTTTAAACCCTTATTCACCCCCCCCCCCTCTAAGGGCGCCTACCGATCTAACACTATGTGCATATTCCTGATGCTCTTCGGACAAAGCTAGTTGCAAAAGCAAGGAAGCTAGTCTTTGTTGGGTATGATGAGCGGAAGAAGGGATGAAGATGCATGAATCCTGAGACACGGAGATCAGTGGTATCTCGGGATGTGGTGTTCGATGAGGTAACTTCCTACTAAGGGAGTTCAGGAGTTGAACTATCGGAGAGCAGGGTTGATAAAAAGGGAAAGTTGCGGGAAGTCTTCAAGTGGAGTTGCCTATTTCACCAGGAGCTACAGCTGTGTCAAGCTCTGAGATGGAGGCTTCAGGTTCTGGAAGCAGGGGGAGCGATGCTCCAAGTTCGCCTGGAAGGGGAGCTTGCACAGAAGAAGCAGCTAAAGAGGTGGTTAGTCAGGAGCAACCTCTTAGGAGGTCGAAGAGGACTATCAAGCCACCGGATCGATACACAGGAGGAAACATGGTGAGCTTTGTCTCATGTTTCTTTGTTGGTTCCTTGGATGAGAGGGAGCCGTCGAGCTTTGAGAAAGCCAAAGGTGTGAAGCAGTGGTACATTGCTATGCAAGAGGAGATGGATGCTCTCAAGAAGAATGCGACTTGGTCTCTTGTGCCCATGCCCAAGGGCATTACCCCTGTGACATGCAAATGGGTTTATAATCTCAAGAAGAAAGCTGACAGCACGATCGAGCGATACAAGGCTCTCCTTGTGGCTCGCGGGTTCTCACAGCGGTATGGAGAAGATTATGATGAGACGTTCAGTCCTGTGGCAAAGATGACCTCAGTTCGATTTGTTATTTCTTTGGCGGCGTCTAGTGGATGGGAGATTTGGAAGCTTGATGTGAAGAATGCCTTCTTATACGGAGAGATTGACAAGGATATATTCATGATCCAGCTGCCGGGTTTCATCTCAGAGGATCGTCCGGACTATGTCTGCAAACTGAAGAAGGCCCTGTATGGGTTGAAGCAAGCGCCTCGGGCGTTGATAGTGCATTATTTATAGTTATTTTTATATAGTATTTTAGTAGTAATTAATTAGTTTTTATATAATTTTAGTTTAATATATATCTAATTCGCTTTATTTTGTGTTTTCAGGTAATCTGGGGCTGCTAATAGCAAATTCAAGCTCACAGCCATGTTCAGGGGAAAGAATGGAATTAGTCTGCAAAAATCTTCAGTACACGCCCTCAGTCACGGCCATGACCAAGGGCGTGACTTCAAGTCACGGCCATGACTCAATCCAGCCATCTTCCAGCTGCCTGATCATGCCGCCAGCCCAATTTAGTATTACACGCCCACGGTCACGGCCATGACCAAGGGCGTGACATCATGTCACAACCATGACTCAACCCAGCCATCTTCCAGCTGCCAGAACACGCCGCCACATCATTTCCAGCATACACGCCCCAGGTCACGGGCATGACTCCATGTCACGGCCATGACCTAGGGGGTGACCCATCGCGCAACTGCCAGAATAACTCCAGATCATGCCGTTTCCCGCCGTTTCCAGATTCGGTCAAGTCACGCCCTAGGTTACGGGGGTGACCGAGGCCGTGACCCGTCGAGATGATTAATTTTGGCGGTTTTTCTTCCCCAACGTTCACGGGATTTCAATACGCAATTACACAGCTTACACGCCCTTGGTCACGGGCGTTACCATGGGCGTGACTCAGCAATTTTCTGCCTATAAAAGCCAGCTGCTGCCAAAGTGATGGGGATCCGATCCTAGCTTAGATTGGGTCATTTTTAGATTAGTTTTTCAGCATTTTCTTATTGTATTTTCTTTATGCAAATTTACTTCATGTTTTGTAATTTCAATTCATAGTTTAGATTTTCAATTCCTGCAATTGTAATTCCATTTTCTTAGTTATAAAATTGTTTTTACTTAATTATGTTTAGCTAATTTTCATAGCATTTGATCGGATGATTTCTTAAGCTTTTGTATTTCGTAATCTTTTATTCTTAGTTTAGTTTTGAAAAACTATGATTTACCATTGATTTGCAATTATTGGTTTCATATTTCTAGGGTATGATAATCAAGTTTGATCCGTATTTTAGTGTATCGAGAGATCCGTAAATACGGGTAGATCGCTCATCGGTAAAAAGAATTATTTGCACTCCTCGAGAGAGGGTGACGCAATTCTTCCGGATTGGAGTCAAATCCAATAGTGGGGCTCACCGCATAAAGCAAGCTTAGGGGTTTCGACTGGCCGAGGGGTCTTAATCGATCAACCTAAGGTTAGGTGGTAGTTCTCTCGAGAGAGGCTCTATCATATTTTGGGAACCTCCACGGTCAAGTTTGTCTAATTCAATTTCTTTCGAATTCTAGATTTACGAAATATATTACTTAAGAAGGATTCCCGATCAAATGTTTCTCTTCTTTAATTATTTACAAAACTCTATTTTATTACCGATAAAATAATAATAATTTGCGTGAGTAGAAGTAATCAACAGACCCATGGAATACGACACTTGATATTTATTTGTTTTAAATATCCTATGCTATGAACGATAGGTGCTCTTGCCTATAGTTCGTAGAATTTGGAGAGAATATTATTTATATCCACAAATTTACTTATCAAGTTTTTGGCGCCGTTGCCGGGGAATATTTTTGTTGATATTTTGAAAGCGTGAATTTTATTACTTTTATCATTCTCTTTCTCCACCCTCACTTCTCATTTTGCTTTTTCATTTAAAATTCACTTATATTAGGTAACGGTTGTTTAATTTTCTTTTTCAAAAAATATGATGTTATCGCAGTTGGCCGCAAAAGTTGCCGAGCTTCAAAATAAAGTCATTCTTTTGGAAGCCGCACGAATGCGCAAAATTATTTGTCCTTTTTGTGGGGGTCATCATTCTAGTGAGGAGTATTATTTTTCAATTCAACATTTTTCTAATGAAAATCAAATTAATTTTTCTAATGAAAATTATAGTTTTTATACTGAAAATTATGATTTTTATGATGATAATAATTTTTCTTTAAATAATGCTTTGAGTGAATCTCCTCCTTACTCTGATGTTGATTATTCATGGTGGCAAGGTCACCCGGATAGTTTTCAGTGCGAAGAAAGAAATTCCTTCAATTATGATTTGCTTTCCTCGCCTTTTCCACAAATTTGTTCTTCTTCTGATCTTGAAATTTTTCGGAATGTTATTTCTCCCACTTTAAATGTTTATTCTCAAGATCAAGAAGAACAGTTGTACCAAGAATTTCGCAAAGTCATGGAGACACCCGACGAATTAGAAAATGAAAATATTTCTTCTTCTCCTTCGCCCGCCCTGTCTTCTCTTTTTTATGAAATTATTATTCACGAAGAAATTGTGTCTCATGAATTTTCTCCACTTGGTATTGATTTTTCTGATAATTCGTTTATTTTTGAAAATAAACAACCGGCGCTTAATCATGTTTTTCACAAGAAACTCCTCCTTGTGAAAATTTTTCTGACTCGCTGAATCTTGATTCTTTTTATACTAATAATTTTCTTGTAGATGATGAGCCGTTGCAACCAAACGTCTTCACCGATCCATTTGCCGCTCATCTCCATCAATCCAAATTACCTAGGGTATGTATAGGTAATTTGGATTCACAATTTCGCGCTAATGGAGAACAAAAGAATCAGGATTATAGCGGAGGAGTCGCCGGGCAACAATTTTCGGCATTTTCACCTCAGCGTGAATTAAGGGAGTTGCCTGTGCATTTTTAATTTGAATATCGTTTTAGCTAATCCTTAACGTCTAGCTAAAAGACGTTAAACAAAGCGATCTTGGGAGGCACCCCTTGCTTATCTTTATATTTTTGCAATTTTTCTTTTATTTTATGCATTTTCTTTTCCTGTTTTTGCCTTTTCATCCTTGTTTATAAACATTAGGGACAATATTTATCTTTAAGTATGGGGGGGGGGGGTGTTCTCTTCTGTTTATTTTTATTCAAAAAAAATTCAAAAAAAATTGCGAAAAATGTTAAAAATCATAAAAAAAATGTTTCTTTGTTTTCTTTTTCAATTTTGTTTTAAAAATATGAAAAATACAAAAAAATTTTAAACTATTAATCTAATAAAATAAATTTTGTATTATTAAATTTCTCCAAACTTCATTTATGCAAAATTAATTTTAATGAGTTGTCTTTATAGGCTTTTCAAGGAGTTTTCTTTTTATGAATTTTTTTAAGTCATATATTTCTCTTCAAAATATGTTAGATTTAAATTTTAGATGAATTTGATTTAATGAGTTTTTCATTATTTTGATTTGTTTAGAATATTTCTTAGTTTTACTTTCTCTCTTTAAAATATCATAATTCAATTTTGTATTAATTGTGTTAAATATCTCTAGATTTTACTTTTATTAACTTGAACTCATAGTTTCTTGTAGATTGCTCAAATTATTTTCTATGCTCTTAAAATGTATCTTTGGAATTTGATTAGCCTTTCAACACTAGCCCTTCCCCTACCTTTTTGTTAAACCCATTGTTTGGCATAAATTTTTTTTTGAAAAGATCATATGTCATGGAATGAGAGGATAAAATTCATCATTCCTAAACATATGCACCCAAATCAGTAAAAGATTATATGGCATGGAGTTGAGAGGATAAAATTCATCACTCCTAAACATATACATTTGGGATATAAAAAGAAGAAGAAATTTAAAAAAAAAGATGGAAATGAGAGGATAAAATTCATCATTTCCCATATACAAAGTAACTTCTTCAATGCCAATTTTACCCCATTTAGCCAAGTTCACTTGTTTATCCAAGATATTATTGAGAGAGCATAGTTAATATTTTGTAGTTTTCTAAAAGTTTCTCATGATTGTAAAGTTTCTATAATTTTAATCTTGGAATATTTTGCTTAATTCAATGCAATTTTGTTTATGAAGATTTAGTTAGAGAATTTCAAAACTAAAATTTATTCTACTCATTTCAATTTATGAATTATTAATTATTTCTTATAAATCTGAATTTTAATTTCTTAACTTATTTTGACATGAGTTTTATGAGATTTGAAGTGCATAATTAGAAGTAAATATTTTTGGAAATGTCCTATAAATTCTTCTCATACTTATAAATTAGTTTTTGCTCTGGAATAGCAAAAGCTTAAGTATGGGGGTATTTGATAGTGCATTATTTATAGTTATTTTTATATAGTATTTTCGTAGTAATTAATTAGTTTTTATATAATTTTAGTTTAATATATATCTAATTCGCTTAATTTTGTGTGTTTCAGGTAATCTAGGACTGCTAATAGCAAATTCAAGCTCACAGCCATGTTCAGGGGATAGAATGGAATAAGTCTGCAAAAATCTTCAGTACACGCCCTCGGTCACGGCCATGACAAAGGGCGTGACTTCAAGTCACGGCCATGACTCAATCCAGCCATCTTCCAGCTGCCTGATCATGCCGCCAGCCCAATTTAGTATTACACGCCCACGGTCACGGCCATGACCAAGGGCGTGACATCATGTCACAACCATGACTCAACCCAGCCATCTTCCAGCTGCCAGAACACGCCGCCACATCATTTCCAGCATACACGCCCCAGGTTACGGGCATGACTCCATGTCACGGCCATGACCTAGGGGGTGACCCATCGCGCAACTGCCAGAATAACTCCAGATCACGCCGTTTCCAGACTCGGTCATGTCACACCGTCTGTCACGGACGTGACTACATGTCACGGCCATGACCTAGGGGGTGACCATTCCCGCAACTGCCAGAATAACTCCAGATCGCGCCGTTTCCCGCCGTTTCCAGATTCGGTCAAGTCACGCCCTAGGTCACGGGGGTGACCGAGGCTGTGACCCGTCGAGATGATTAATTTTGGGGGTTTTTCTTCCCCAACGTTCCCGGGCTTTCAAGACGCAATTACGCAGCTTATAAGCCCTTGGTCACGGGCGTGACCAAGGGCGTGACTCGGAAATTTTCTGCCTATAAAAGCCAGCTGCTGCCAAAGTGATGGGGATCCGATCCTAGCTTAGATTGGGTCATTTTTAGATTAGTTTTTCAGCATTTTCTTATTGTATTTTCTTTATGCAAATTTACTTCATGTTTTGTAATTTTAATTCATAGTTTAGATTTTCAATTCCTGCAATTGTAATTCCATTTTCTTAGTTATAAAATTGTTTTTACTTAATTATGTTTAGCTAATTTTCATAGCATTTGATCGGATGATTTCTTAAGCTTTTGTATTTCGTAATCTTTTATTCTTAGTTTAGTTTTGAAAAACTATGATTTACCATTGATTTGCAATTATTGGTTTCATATTTCTAGGGTATGATAATCAAGTTTGATCCGTATTTTAGTGTATCGAGAGATCCGTAAATACGGGTAGATCGCTCATCGGTAAAAAGAATTATTTGCACTCCTCGAGAGAGGGTGACGCAATTCATCCGGATTGGAGTCAAATCCAATAGTGGGGCTCACCGCATAAAGCAAGCTTAGGGGTTTCGACTGGCCGAGGGGTCTTAATCGATCAACCTAAGGTTAGGTGGTAGTTCTCTCGAGAGAGGCTCTATCATATTTTGGGAACCTCCACTGTCAAGTTTGTCTAATTCAATTTCTTTCGAATTCTAGATTTACGAAATATTTTACTTAAGAAGGATTCCCGATCAAATGTTTCTCTTCTTTAATTATTTACAAAACTCTATTTTATTACCGTTAAAATAATAATAATTTGCGTGAGTAGAAGTAATCAACAGACCCGTGGAATACGACACTTGATATTTATTTGTTTTAAATATCCTATGCTATGAACGATAGGTGCTCTTGCCTATAGTTCGTAGAATTTGGAGTGAATATTATTTATATCCACAAATTTACTTATCATGTTTTTGGCGCCGTTGCCGGGGAATATTTTTGTTGATATTTTGAAAGCGTGAATTTTATTACTTTTATCATTCTCTTTCTCCACCCTCATTTCTCTTTTTGCTTTTTCTTTTAAAATTCACATCTATTAGGTAACGGTTGTTTAATTTTCTTTTTCAAAAAATATGATGTTATCGCAGTTGGCCGCAAAAGTTGCCGAGCTTCAAAATAAAGTCATTCTTTTGGAAGCCGCACGAATGCGCCAAATTATTTGTCCTTTTTGTGGGGGTCATCATTCTAGTGAGGAGTGTTATTTTTCAATTCAACATTTTTCGAATGAAAATCAAATTAATTTTTCTAATGAAAATTATAGTTTTTATACTGAAAATTATGATTTTTATGATGAAAATAATTTTTCTTTAAATAATGCTTTGAGTGAATCTCCTTCTTACTCTGATGTTGATTATTCATGGTGGCAAGGTCACCCGGATAGTTTTTAGTGCGAAGAAAGAAATTCCTTCAATTATGATTTGCTTTCCTCGCATTTTCCACAGATTTGTTCTTCTTCTGATCTTGAAATTTTTCCGAATGTTATTTCTCCCACTTTAAATGTTTATTCTCAAGATCAAGAAGATCAGTTGTACCAAGAATTTCGCAAAGTCATGGAGACACCGGACGAATTAGAAACTGAAAATATTTCTTCTTCTCCTTCGCCCGCCCTGTCTTCTCTTTTTTATGAAATTATTATTCATGAAGAAATTGTGTCTCATGAATTTTCTCCACTTGGTATTGATTTTTCTGATAATTCGTTTATTTTTGAAAATAAACAACCGGCGCTTAATCATGTTTTTTCACAAGAAACTCCTCCTTGTGAAAATTTTTCTGACTCGCTGAATCTTGATTCTTTTTATACTAATAATTTTCTTGTAGATGATGAGCCATTGCAACCAAACGTCTTCACCGATCCATTTGCCGCTCATCTCCATCAATCCAAATTACCTAGGGTATGTATAGGTAATTTGGATTCACAATTTCGCGCTAACGGAGAACAAAAGAATCAGGATTATAGCGGAGGAGTCGCCGGGCAACAATTTTCGGCATTTTCACCTCAGCGTGAATTAAGGGAGTTGCCTGTGCATTTTCAATTTGAATATCCTTTTAGCTAATCCTTAACGTCTAGCTAAAAGACGTTGAACAAAGCGCTCTTGGGAGGCACCCCTTGCTTATCTTTATATTTTTGCAATTTTTCTTTTATTTTATGCATTTTCTTTTCTTGTTTTTGCCTTTTCATCCTTGTTTATAAACATTGGGGACAATGTTTATCTTTAAGTATGGGGGGGGGGTGTGTTCTCTTCTATTTATTTTTATTCAAAAAAAATTCAAAAAAAAATTGCGAAAAATGTTAAAAATCATAAAAAAAATGTTTATTTGTTTTCTTTTTCAATTTTGTTTTAAAAATATGAAAAATACAAAAAAATTTTAAACTATTAATCTAATAAAATAAATTTTGTATTATTAAATTTCTCCAAACTTCATTTATGCAAAATTAATTTTAATTATGAGTTGTCTTTATAGGCTTTTTAAGGAGTTTTTTTTTATGAATTTTTTTAAATCATATATTTCTCTTCAAAATATGTTAGATTTAAATTTTAGATGAATTTGATTTAATGAGTTTTTCATTATTTTGATTTGTTTAGAATATTTCTTAGTTTTACTTTCTCTCTTTAAAATATCATAATTCAATTTTGTATTAATTGTGTTAAATATCTCTAGATTTTACTTATATTAACTTGAACTCATAGTTTCTTGTAGATTGCTCAAATTATTTTCTATGCTCTTAAAATGTATCTTTGGAATTTGTTTAGCCTTTAAACCCTAGCCCTTCCCCTAACTTTTTGTTAAACCCATTATTTGGCATAAATTTTTTTTTGAAAAGATCATATGTCATGGAATGAGAGGATAAAATTCATCATTCCTAAACATATGCACCCAAATCAGTAAAAGATTATATGGCATGGAGTTGAGAGGATAAAATTCATCACTCCTAAACATATACATTTGGGATATAAAAAGAAGAAGAAATTTAAAAAAAAGATGGAAATAAGAGGATAAAATTCATCATTTCCCATATACAAAGTAACTTCTTCAATGCCAATTTTACCCCATTTAGCCAAGTTCACTTGTTTATCCATGATATTATTGAGAGAGCATAATTAATATTTTGTAGTTTTCTAAAAGTTTCTCATGATTGTAAAGTTTCTATAATTTTAATCTTGGAATATTTTGCTTAATTCAATGCAATTTTGTTTATGAAGATTTAGTTAGAGAATTTCAAAACTAAAATTTATTCTACTCATTTCAATTTATGAATTATTAATTATTTCTTATAAATCTGAATTTTAATTTCTTACCTTATTTTGACATGAGTTTTATGAGATTTGAAGTGCATAATTAGAAGTAAATCTTTTTGGAAATGTCCTAAAAATTCTTCTCATACTTATAAATTAGTTTTTGCTCTGGAATAGCAAAAGCTTAAGTATGGGGGTATTTGATAGTGCATTATTTATAGTTATTTTTATATAGTATTTTAGTAGTAATTAATTAGTTTTATATAATTTTAGTTTAATATATATCTAATTCGCTTTATTTTGTGTGTTTCAGGTAATCTGGGGCTGCTAATAGCAAATTCAAGCTCACAGCCATGTTCAGGGGAAAGAATGGAATAAGTCTGCAAAAATCTTCAGTACACGCCCTCGGTCACGGCCATGACCAAGGGCGTGACTTCAAGTCACGGCCATGACTCAATCCAGCCATCTTCCAGCTGCCTGATCATGCCGCCAGCCCAATTCAGTATTACACGCCCTCGGTCACGGCCATGACCAAGGGCGTGACATCATGTCACGACCATGACTCAACCCAGCCATCTTCCAGCTGCCAGAACACGCCGCCACATCATTTCCAGCCTACACGCCCCAGGTCACGGGCATGACTCCATGTTACGGTCATGACCTAGGGGGTGACCCATCGCGCAACTGCCAGAATAACTCCAGATCGCGCCATTTCCAGACTCGGTCATGTCACGCCGTCTGTCACGGGCGTGACAACATGTCACGGCCATGACCTAGGGGGTGACCAATCCCGCAACTGCCAGAATAACTCCAGATCGCGCCGTTTCCCGCCGTTTCCAGATTCGGTCAAGTCACACCCTAGGTCACGGGGGTGACCGAGGCCGTGACCCGTCGAGAAGATTAATTTTGGGGGTTTTTCTTCCCCAACGTTCCCGGGCTTTCAAGACGCAATTACGCAGCTTACACGCCGTTGGTCACGGGCGTGACCAAGGGCGTGACTCAGAAATTTTCTGCCTATAAAAGCCAGCTGCTGCCAAAGTGATGGGGATCTGATCCTAGCTTAGATTGGGTCATTATTAGCAATTGCATTGAATTAAGCAAAATATTCCAAGATTAAAATTATAGAATCTTTACAATCATGAGAAACTTTTAGAAAACTACAAAATATTAACTATGCTCTCTCAATAATATCTAATTTAGTAGTACTTAATTAGTTTTTATATAATTTTAGTTTAATAAATATCAAATTTGCTTTATTTTGTGTTTTCTGGTAATCTGGGGCTGCTAATAGCAAATTCAAGCTCACAACCATGTTCAGGGGAAAGAATGGAATAAGTCTGCAAAAATCTTCAGTACACGCCCTCGGTCACGGCCATGATAAAGGGCGTGAATTCAAGTCACGGCCATGACTCAATCCAGCCATCTTCCAGCTGCCTGATCATGCCGCCAGCCCAATTCAGTATTACACGCCCTCGGTCACGACCATGACCAAGGGCGTGACATCATGTCACAACCATGACTCAACCCAGCCATCTTCCAGCTGCCAGAACACGCCGCCACATCATTTCCAGCATACACGCCCCAGGTCACGGGCATGACTCCATGTCACGGCCATGACCTAGGGGGTGACCCATCGCGCAACTGCCAGAATAACTCCAGATCGCATCGTTTCCAGACTCGATCATGTCACGCCGTCTGTCACGGGCGTGACTACATGTCACGGCCCTGACCTAGGGGGTGACCATTCCCGCAACTGCCAGAATAACTCCAGATCGCGCCATTTCCCGCCGTTTCCAGATTCGGTCAAGTCACGCCCTAGGTCACGGGGGTGACCGAGGTCGTGACCCGTCGAGATGATTAATTTTGGGGGTTTTTCTTCCCCAACGTTCCCGGGCTTTCATGACGCAATTACGCAGCTTACACGCCCTTGGTCACGGGCGTGACTAAGGGCGTGACTCAGAAATTTTCTGCCTATAAAAGCCAGCTGCTGCCAAAGTGATGGGGATCCGATCCTAGCTTAGATTGGGTCATTTTTAGATTAGTTTTTCAGCATTTTCTTATTGTATTTTCTTTATGCAAATTTACTTCATGTTTTGTAATTTCAATTCATAGTTTAGATTTTCAATTCCTGCAATTGTAATTCCATTTTCTTAGTTATAAAATTGTTTTTACTTAATTATGTTTAGCTAATTTTCATAGCATTTGATCGGATGATTTCTTAAGCTTTTGTATTTCGTAATCTTTTATTCTTAGTTTAGTTTTGAAAAACTATGATTTACCATTGATTTGCAATTATTGGTTTCATATTTCTAGGGTATGATAATCAAGTTTGATCTGTATTTTAGTGTATCGAGAGATCCGTAAATACGGGTAGATCGCTCATCGGTAAAAAGAATTACTTGCACTCCTCGAGAGAGGGTGACGCAATTCATCCGGATTGGAGTCAAATCCAATTGTGGGGCTCACCGCATAAAGCAAGCTTAGGGGTTTCGACTGGCCGAGGGGTCTTAATCGATCAACCTAAGGTTAGGTGGTAGTTCTCTCGAGAGAGGCTCTATCATATTTTGGGAACCTCCACGGTTAAGTTTGTCTAATTCAATTTCTTTCGAATTCTAGATTTACGAAATATTTTACTTAAGAAGGATTCCCGATCAAATGTTTCTCTTCTTTAATTATTTATAAAACTCTATTTTATTACCGTTAAAATAATAATAATTTGCGTGAGTAGAAGTAATCAACAGACCCGTGGAATACGACACTTGATATTTATTTGTTTTAAATATCCTATGCTATGAACGATAGGTGCTCTTGCCTATAGTTCGTAGAATTTGGAGAGAATATTATTTATATCCACAAATTTACTTATCAAGTTTTTGGCGCCGTTGCCGGGGAATATTTTTGTTGATATTTTGAAAGCGTGAATTTTATTACTTTTATCATTCTCTTTCTCCACCCTCATTTCTCTTTTTGCTTTTTCTTTTAAAATTCACTTCTATTAGGTAACGGTTGTTTAATTTTTTTTTTCAAAAAATATGATGTTATCGCAGTTGGCCGCAAAAGTTGCCGAGCTTCAAAATAAAGTCATTCTTTTGGAAGCCACACGAATGCGCCAAATTATTTGTCCTTTTTGTGGGGGTCATCATTCTAGTGAGGAGTGTTATTTTTCAATTCAACATTTTTCTAATGAAAATCAAATTAATTTTTCTAATGAAAATTATAGTTTTTATACTGAAAATTATGATTTTTATGATGAAAATAATTTTTATTTAAATAATGCTTTGAGTGAATCTCCTTCTTACTCTGATGTTGATTATTCATGGTGGCAAGGTCACCCGGATAGTTTTCAGTGCGAAGAAAGAAATTCCTTCAATTATGATTTGCTTTCCTCGCCTTTTCCATAGATTTGTTCTTCTTCTGATCTTGAAATTTTTCCGAATGTTATTTCTCCCACTTTAAATGTTTATTCTCAAGATCAAGAAGAACAGTTGTACCAAGAATTTCGCAAAGTCATGGAGACACCGGACGAATTAGAAAATGTAAATATTTCTTCTTCTCCTTCGCCCGCCCTGTCTTCTCTTTTTTATGAAATTATTATTCATGAAGAAATTGTGTCTCATGAATTTTCTCCACTTGGTATTGATTTTTCTGATAATTCGTTTATTTTTGAAAATAAACAACCGGCGCTTAATCATGTTTTTTCACAAGAAACTCCTCCTTGTGAAAATTTTTCTGACTCGCTGAATCTTGATGTTGAAACCAGCAACTGGTCTCTTGAGATCGGACCCACTGGGGGTGTAGCCGATGCTTATTTCTCCCTCACTAGACTCTCTTGACGGTGGATGCTGGAAACGGAATAGACCCAAGGCTGAAGCGAGGAGGTCCCGCCACACACCCGGAAGATCTTAGAGAGCTTCCCCTCCCAAACCAAAGCTCAACCGGGCACCTTGGAGGGCACTGGCTGCCAACCAAAACTAGCCTAGAGGAGAGGATTCTCTAAAATCGGACCTCCTCCAAGGTGCCCTTAAGGGTCTATTTATAGTTTTCCTAGGCTGGTCTGTAAATAGCCTGAATACGCCTTTTAATTTTACTAACCGCACCCCAAATTGGTCTGCTAATAGCCTAACTCCGCTGTTCCGAAGGGCTATTTGCAGCCCACCAGGGGTATTATGGTCATTTTCCCCTCACACCCATTTGGGCGAATGGTCCGTGAGGGCACCATTCGCTGGGCATCCGCCTGGCTGTGCGAATGCCCACGCTTCTGGGCGAATAGTCCGTGAGGGCACCACTCGCATAGCGCCTTCTCTCCTACAGCTTACCCCCACCAATCCGGGGGCATTTTTACCTTCCTTGGCCTGGGCGAGGGACCCGGCGAATGATCCGGATGACCCAGGTTTCGCCAGTTGGCTGGGGGGGGGGGGGGGGGGGGCCCACTCGGCGAATACGGGTTGTACACAATCCCCGCTCTTTACGAGCGGTTCCTACGGTCGTAAAGAACAGTCCAACCCTGTATTCGGTGAGTGCTTGCTGACTGGATCCACAAGATTCCATGGGTCCCACTGCCACCTTATATATACCCTCATGTCAGGTTTCTCTGGACCACTCTCTCATCTTGGCTCGGAGTTTCTCCACTTCCTAATGTCTTTCTACAAACCTTCTGCGAAACCCCTCTCGCGAGAGATGATCGACCGCCTGGCTGCGGCTCAAGCTGCAACGGCCCCCAGGGCATCCAAATTTGCTCCCTGGCTGATGTCTAAACGGGATCCGAGCGCCCCCTATATCTCGCGTCGAGCCAAGACGATTCGGCTGAATCGTCAGAGAGGCGAGACTGCCTCGGAGTCTCCGGCGGATACTCCACCGGCGAACACGCTGGCGGATGCCCTTCCGGACCCCGCGGTGCTGGTATGAGGATTCTTCCTGTCTCCATTTAGTTCTTGTCCCTTACCCTGCGCTTATTCCGACCATTCGCAGGGGGCTTTGGTACCTGAGGACGGCCATGGGGCCGTTTTGAGCAGTGCGGTGGTGCCACCTCCCGCGGACGAGGTACCTCCTCCTGGGGAGACTGTACCCCAACCCCTTGAGTTGCGAACCTTCTCGCTTTTTCCTTTTATGTCGTCGGCTACTAATCATTACCTTTTCGCAGCCCTCAACCCTGACGTCCCGCTGCGGGACTCCATTCCTCCCAATCCCCCTGCTCAGGTGAACCCCGCTGTTACCGCGAATGAACGGAGGGTCTCCCCTGAGCGAGAGCTGGATCAGCCTCTCCGTGCTGATGACCGTGCGGATGCTCCGGTTCCTTCTTCACAGCCTTACCGTCCAGGAAAGGGAAAGGTCTTACCTCCCGCCTGGCTGTTTGGGACGCACCCCCATTCGTCTCGTCCTTCGGGTCACCCGGATCCCACCCCAGGTCAGTTCACTCACCCGCCTCTATTGTACTCGCATACTTTATCACCGCTAATCCTAGTTGTGATTCCGCAGGCTATCGAGAAGCCTCCCCCTTCGACTCCTACTACGAGGGGGAGAGGGAATGCTCTCGCCTCTCCCTTCCCCTGGGGATCTTGCTGACTTCCTAGGTGATTCCTCGGATCACGCGACCCTGAAGGATCGGATCTCGGAGGTCCTGGGGAAGCTCATCCACATCCAGCGAAACGTGGCCAGCCAGGTGGACGACGTGTGGCTGAGAGTCGCGCGTGAGTTGAAGGACCTTCGACGAAGTCACTCGCATCTTCTCGCGGAGGTGGAGCGGCTAGGGGGTGAGGGAGGGGAGTTGTCTCCCGGAACACACGCCGCGCGAGCCCGGGACCAACTCTAACTGGCTTCCCATGAGATCACCAATATACTCGCTTATTACCGCCCGCGAATGCCCATGGAAGCTGGATCGCGAAAGCGAGGTCGGTGGATCTGGGAGGAGACCTGACCTACCCAACGTCCACCCCTCTTATTGTTTTCTTTTCTTACTTTATGCTGCGAATGTTGAACGTTATTTTTCTGTAATAATTTCTCTATGCTTTGCGAATGCTTCTTTATTCGTTTTTCGTATCTCATAGCTTTGCTTGGGTATTGCCGAGTGATAACTTATAGCCGGATGCTCTTCCAACCTCGTTGCGTAGCCGCGGAATGAATAGACATAGGGCATTTGCCATTAATGGGCGAGAGGGACCGGCTCGGGCTTCGAGGTGTCGGGAGGGCGCGATGGCTATCCGCACACCCGAGGTCTCGAAAGTCCAAACGCCGTTTAGTCCCTCTATAAATAGGTCTTTCAACCACCGTATTAAATACCTAACCATCCGCTCTCTTTCCTTGCGCTAGCACTCGCGCTTCTTCCTTAACTGTTGCCCCTCTTTCCTTCTTTACTCGCAAAAATGGGTGGCGATGCGGAAGGCCGGGCCAAGTGCGCCAGCGCATTCGCCAACCACGTCTTTGATTCCTGCGACCTCTCTGAGGAGGCCTACCTGACTGCCGTCGCCGACTACGTCCCGCCGGGTTTCGAGGCGCGAAAGCCCAGGCCGGACGAGCGTCTGAACTCCATCTCGCCTTGTGCTCTCGCGATCCCCCTAGAGCATTTCGAGGTGGGGTTTCACCTCCCGATCTGGCCGGAACTCCGCCAGACCTTCAGGTACTACGGGGTTGTGCCTGGCCAGCTCAACCCCAACTCCATCGCTATGTTGGTTGGGTACGCGAGCTACCTGCGAGAGGAGGGAATCGAGTTCTCGCTACCCGTCTTCCGCAAGCTCTATACCTTTCGCTGCACCCATGGTATCTCGTTC
Source organism: Dactylorhiza incarnata (assembly GCA_033032865.1). NCBI lineage: Eukaryota > Viridiplantae > Streptophyta > Magnoliopsida > Asparagales > Orchidaceae > Dactylorhiza > Dactylorhiza incarnata. The sequence goes on along the minus strand of JAWHQI010000037.1, from coordinate 2,930,138 downwards.
TTCTCGGGACTGAGCCCCCTAAAGCACTACGGGCTCCCGAACAAGAACCATGACTGGGTTCGCCGCTTTATTTTTGTAAGCGGGAGCCTGGGGAACACTCTTCTCGCGCCGGTGCAGGAGGAGGAGTCAACCTTCCGCCCCCCGACCCTAGGGGGGCACGAGGCCAAACTTCACCAATACATCCTGGAGCACGGGATGGATCTCGTCCATCTCCGGCGAAACGTCAACTCGCTTCCACCCATTCCGCAGGGCGAGGGTAAGTGTTCGAGACTTCATTCGCTTTCGCTTTGTGATTTTTACATCATTCGCTAGAACCATTGGCTATATTATGCAGGTGTGCGTCACTTTCCCCTTCATCCGCCGCGTCCCTCCGGGTCTACCCTCTCTCTCGCACAGGCCGCCGCGGATGCCTGTCGGGAGGAACCTTCTTCCTCCAAGCCTGGCGGAAAGAAGCGCAAGCCAGCGGTGCTGACCTCTTCCTCTTCCAAGAAGCCCAAAAACCCCCCCTCCGCCAAGGGGAAGGGGGTCCTGGACGAGACCCTCGGGGCGGATGCTCAGATCCAAGCCTTGGGGATGAGTGCGCCAGGAGAGACCACCCCTCGCATGGGACTGTCGTTGCCGCCGCCCCCACTTCCCAAGGACCATCGCAACTTCCCAAGCGGCGAGAAGTACAGGGACCCCTCGGGGGCTCCCCTGGTGAAGTGGGACAGGAATGCTAACCGGGTCTCGCTCTCCACCCTCCATCCGTCGTGGATAGAGAGCGATCTCGCCAGCGGTGAGGCTTACGCCATCGCGTATGCCCTCTTCGGCCGAGAAGACGCCGAAGTCTATGATGCCGAGATGACCCAGGTTCTCGCTCATGAGAGTGCCAGGGCCATGCTGCGGGCGCTCGAGCTCGCGCACATGTCTTCGCGCCGGAGCATCAAACTGGCGCGGGACTTGGCGGCGGTTGAGGAGTCCCGATCCGTTGCTTCTACTGAGGCGATGGAGCTTAGGACTAAGCTGGCGGCTGCGGAGACTCTTCTCGCCAACCGCCCTGTCGCAGAGGTATGTTTTCTCCTTTCCCGCGAGTGACTTGTTGCCGATTGACAACTTTATTCTTACTACCCTTGTTATTAATTTCAGGATACCACGGTTGCCGAGATGCTCCGCGCTCGGGTGGCCGGCCTTGAGGATGAAATCCGTCTAGCCAAAGCCGAAGTCCAGCGATTGCGAGAGGCTGGTGCGTCAGCACTTGACCCGGGGAGCGGGGGCCATTTTTATCCCCATCACGAGTTGGAGCAGCTGATGCAAGAGAACGCGCAGAATGCCGTCAAGCATGCGCCGCAGGTGCTGCGGCGAGCGGGATACCTGAAGGCGGAAGCTCAACGCCCTTCCGCTCGCCAAGTCGTCCCCGAGCTTTACATTCCAATCCCCTTTCCTGAGGACGACCACGTCGAGCCGCGAGAAGACGCCCTCATCCCAGACTCTGGCGAGAGCGACGGATCCTCAAGCGAGAAATCTGCTGATCCTTGAGAAGGGCCTCTCGTATTTTCTTTCTTTGCATTTATCATTTTGACTGTAATCTTGAACGGGCGAGTGTCTTTAAAAGATGTATATATTGACTACAATTTGTGTTATTCTAAGCTTTCCTCTCATTCGCCGCTATACCTCGTTAGGCTCATTAGGACGTTGATTCTTCTTATTCGCCGCCACACCTCGTTAGGCTCACTAGGACGTTGATTCTTCTTATTCGCCGCCACACCTCGTTAGGCTCATTAGGACGTTAGGTCGTGATGCGACTGTCTTGGCCACCCCGCGAATGCTCGAAGACGACTTAGGTCGGTCGTTCCCTTTCGACCTCTTGCTACCGAGTGAACCTTACCATTCGCGCATCACGGGGTTTCGCTTAGGTAGTCAAGAGAGTGGGGTGTGATCCTCTCTCCGGCGCGTGGTCTATGCGAATGCTCCTGAGATCATCTCTTGAGATCTTAGAACCTGCCACCAGGTGAGCCTTCGGACCTGCCAGCTAGATGGGAGCCTGGACAGCGGGTCTGCTCGGGGCCAACCTCTGGAACGTAGAACCTGCCACCGAGTGAGCCTTCGGACCTGCCAGCTAGATGAGAGCCTGGACAGCGGGTCTGCTCGGGGCCAACCTCTGGAACATAGAACCTGCCACCGAGTGAGCCTTCAGACCTGCCAGCTAGATGAGAGCCTGGACAACGGGTCTGCTCGGGGCCAACCTCTTGAACATAGAACCTGCCACCGAGTGAGCCTTCGGACCTGCCAGCTAGATGAGAGCCTGGACAGCGGGTCTGCTCGGGGCCAACCTCTTGAACATAGAACCTGCCACCGAGTGAGCCTTCGAACCTGCCAGCTAGATGAGAGCCTGGACAGCGGGTCTGCTCGGGGCCAACCTCTGGAACGTAGAACCTGCCACCGAGTGAGCCTTCGGACCTGCCAGCTAGATGAGAGCCTGGACAGCGGGTCTGCTCGGGGCCAACCTCTGGAACGTAGAACCTACCACCGAGTGAGCCTTCGGGCCTGCCAGCTAGATGAGAGCCTGGACAGCGGGTCTGCTCGGGGCCAACCTCTTGAACATAGAACCTGCCACCGAGTGAGCCTTCGGACCTGCCAGCTAGATGAGAGCCTGGACAGCGGGTCTGCTCGGGGCCAACCTCTGGAACGTAGAACCTGCCACCGAGTGAGCCTTCGGACATGACAGCTAGATGAGAGCCTGGATAATGGGTCTGCTCGGGGCCAACCTCTGGAACGTAGAACCTGCCACCGAGTGAGCCTTCGGACCTGCCAGCTAGATGAGAGCCTGGACAGCGGGTCTGCTCGGGGCCAACCTCTGGAACGTAGAACCTGCCACCCCGTGAGCCTTCGGACCTGCCAGCTAGATGAGAGCCTGGACAGCGGGTCTGCTCGAGGCCAACCTCTTGAACATAGAACCTGCCACCGAGTGAGCCTTCGGACCTGCCAGCTAGATGAGAGCCTGGACAGCGGGTCTGCTCGGGACCAACCTCTTGAACATAGAACCTGCCACCGAGTGAGCCTTCGGACCTGCCAGCTAGTTGAGAGCCTGGACAGCGGGTCTGCTCGGGGCCAACCTCTGGAACGTAGAACCTGCCACCGAGTGAGCCTTCGGACCTGCCAGCTAGATGAGAGCCTGAACAGTGGGTCTGCTCGGGGCCAACCTCTTGAACATAGAACCTGCCACCGGGTGAGCCTTCGGACCTGCCAGCTAGATGAGAGCCTGGATAGCGGGTCTGCTCGGGGCCAACCTCTTGAACATAGAACCTGCCACCGAGTGAGCCTTCGGACCTGCCAGCTAGATGAGAGCCTGGACAACGGGTCTGCTCGGGGCCAACCTCTTGAACGTAGAACCTGCCACCGAGTGAGCCTTCGGACCTGCCAGATAGATGAGAGCCTGGACAGCGGGTCTGCTCGGGGCCAACCTCTGGAACGTAGAACCTGCCACCGAGTGAGCCTTCGGACCTGCCAGCTAGATGAGAGCCTGGACAGCGGGTCTGCTCGGGGCCAACCTCTTGAACGTAGAACCTTCCACCGAGTGAGCCTTCGGACCTGCCAGCTAGATGAGAGCCTGGACAGCGGTTCTGCTCGGGGCCAACCTCTGGAACGTAGAACCTGCCACCGAGTGAGCCTTCGGACCTGCCAGCTAGATGAGGGTCTGGACAGCGGGTCTGCTCGGGGCCAACCTCTGGAACGTAGAACCTGCCACCGAGTGAGCCTTCGGACCTGCCAGCTAGATGAGAGACTGGACAGCGGGTCTGCTCGGGGCCAAACTCTGGAACTTTTAGGATCTCTCCTGCGAGCTGTACCATCATTTTTATACACACAATTTAAACAAAATGTTTTCATTCAAAAATCACTGTTACTACATGGTATTAAGGATAAAAACGTTTAAGGTCGTCGCCACTCCATGTGTGGCCGAGGGGTTGGCCCTCCACGTTCTGAAGGCGATACCCCCCAGACTTTAGTGCCTCTTCCACGACATAGGGGCCGTCCCAGTTGGGGTTAAGTTTTCCCACCGCGGCGGACCTCCCAGCCGCGTCGACCTTCTTGAGTACCAGATCTCCCTTCTCTAACTGCTTGATCCTGACGTGCCTGTCGAAATACTTGGCCATCCGCCGCTTGACCTCTTCTTGATGGATGGCTGCTCGATCCCGAGCTTCTTCGATGAGGTCGAGGGAGAGCCGCAACTCCTCCTCGTTCTCGGCTCTCCAATCTTCCTCACCATTTGTGGCGACCTTTACCCGTGGTATCATAACCTCGAACTCTATGGGGATGACGGACTCGCAGCCGTGAGAGAGCTTGAAAGGGGTCTCTCCCGTGGCGGTGTTGGGGGTGGTTCTTAAAGCCCAAAGGACCGAGGGGAGCTGTTCCACCCAATTGCCTTTGAGATTTTCCACCTTCTTGAGCAAGTTCACGATGACCTTGTTTGCCGCCTCCACCTGCCCGTTGCTCCTGGGATGGTGAACGGACGCAAACCTGAGGTCTATCCCCAACTGGCCATAGAAGCTGATGAATTCCTCGCTTGCGAACTGCGGTCCATTATCCGTGACTATGGCCTGCGGAAGCCCGTGTCGACAAATGATCTCCCCCCATACGAAGTTGCGGATTACCTGGGAGGTGACCTTAGCCAACGCCTTGACCACCAACCACTTTGTGAAGTAGTCAATCATGACTAGGAGAAATCTCCTCTGTCCACTAGCCTTGGGGAAGGGTCCTACCAGATCCATTCCCCATATGGCGAATGGCCAGGGCGCCGTGATACTCTTTAGCCTCTGAGCTGGCATGACCTGAAGCGGGGCGAACATTTGGCACTTCTGGCATCTCTTGGCGAAGGCTGCCTCGTCTTTATTTAGGGTTGGCCAGAAGTACCCCTGCCTTATTATCCTTGCTTCCAGCATCGTGCTCCCCGAGTGGCTGCCGCACTCGCCGGAGTGGACTTCTTCCAAGATCCTTGGGTCCTCTTCCTCCGAGATGCATCGGGCCAGGAGGCCCGAGAGGGTCTTCCGATACAAGTCACCCTCCTGGAGCACGTAGTAGGCAGACTTGTACCGGAAGCGTCTCTGGTCCGGAACTTCTTCCGGAAATTTTCCCGTTGCAAGGAAGGTGACGAAGGGATCCTTCCAGGAGGGCCGCTGTTCGACTTCCATGAGCTCTCCCTCCTCAATCGAAGGACGGAATAGGTCCGTCAGGGTCCCCCCGGCTCGTGGACCAGATTTTGCCAACCGATCTGCCGGGGTGCTTTCCTCTCGAGGGACGTGCCGGATGGAGAAAGTTTTGAACGTCCCCACGAGACCTTTGACTTTTGCTAAGTACCTCATGAGCACAGGTTACCTTGTTTCGAACTCTCCCCTTATCTGAGAAGCTATTATCATGGAGTCAGTGAGGACCTCCACGTCATGGACCCCGAGCTCCCGGGCCAACCGCAGGCCGGCGATTACAGCCTCATACTCCGCCTGGTTGTTGGTGATTGGGAAGTGTATCACTAGCGTCTGCTCTATCTTTACTCCGTGGGGACTCTCCAGCACCACCCCTCCTCCGAGAGAATTCTTGCCCGAAGCCCCATCCACCAGCAGCTTCCACGGAACGTAACGAGGGGATCCGTCTTCTTTCATCTCGGCCACGAAATCTGTCATGAAATCAGCCACCACCTGCGCCTTCATAGATAATCGAGGGACAAAGGTGATGTTGAATTCACTTAGCTCTATTGACCATTTTGCGAGTCTTCCTGAGTGTTCCAATCCTTCAAAGATCTGGCGGAGAGGATGATCCGTCACTACTTGGATCGAATGGGCCTGGAAGTATGGCCTAAGCTTCCTTGCTGCGATGACCAGGGCAAAGGCCAACTTCTCTAAAATTGGGTACCTGAGCTCCGCTTCCCTTAGGACCCTGCTTACGTAGTAGACTGGCAGTTGCTTCTTGCCTTCCTCCCGAACCAGGACGGAGCTTACGGCCTCCGCCCCGACCCCGAGATATAGATGTAGATCCTCCCCCTCTTTGGGACTTTGTAGTAGCGGAGCCTTGGTGAGTTGGCTCTTCAAGGCCTGAAAGGCCTCCTCGCATTCCTTTGTCCACTCAAACTTCTGGTTGCCTCGTAGCGCTTTGAAGAAGGGGGAGCATCTTTCCCCGGCCCGGGAGAGAAACCTGTTTAGCCCGGCGAGTCTTCCGGTCAAGCGCTGAACTTCCTTGGCGTTTCGTGGCGACCCCAGCTCCATTATAGCCCTAACCTTGTCCGGGTTAGGTTCTACCCCCCAGGGGGTGAGAAGGTGCCCCAGGAACTTCCCTTTGCTGGCCCCGAACACACACTTCAGGGGGTTCAGGCGCATCTTGTACTTGCGTAGGGTGGCGAAGGTCTCCTCGAGGTCCCGGATGTGAGAGCTCACACACTTGCTCTTTATCATAAGGTCATCCACGTAGACCTCCAGGTTCCTTCCCCTCTGCTTCTTAAATACCCGATCCATCATCTTCTGGTAGGTTGCTCCTGCATTTTTCAGCCCGAAGGGCATCATCTTATAGCAGTAGCATCCCTCCCTGGTGATGAATGAGACATCTCTGACGTCCGGGGGGTGCATTCTTATTTGGTGATAACCTGAAAAAGCATCCAAAAAACTCATCACAGAAAAACCGACGGCTGAGTCAACCAGCGCGTCGATCCGAGGCAAGGGATAACAATCCTTAGGGCAGGCCTTATTTAACAATGAAAAGTCCACACACATACGCCAGCGGCCATCGGCCTTTTTTACCATTACAACATTGGAGACCCAGCCTGGATACTGGATCTCCGTTACACAACCTGCTTCGAGGAGTTTCGCCACCTCCTCGCGGATCGGTCCTTCGAGCTTGTCAGCTATAGTCCTTCTCTTCTGTCGGATGGGGCGGGCTTCTGGATCGAGATTGAGACGATGGCAAGCCACGTCTGCCTTGATGCCTGGCATGTCCGCTGCACTCCATGCGAAGATGTCCACGTTCTTCTGGATGCACTCCAGCATCCTTCTCTGGTCTTCCAGGCCGAGGCCCCCGCTGATCCGCACCTTCTCCACCCTTCCTGCCTGGGTGGTAACCTCCATCTCTATCACCTCTTCTGCCGCCTCGAGCCGGGTTGGCTCTTCCCACTGGCCTTTTGCTTCTCGCCTCTCTTCCTGGGCCTTTTCCTCTGCAGCTCCTTCCTCCTTCTCGGGCATCGCCCTCTCCCCCTACTTCTCTCTTCTCCACCTCTTCTCCTGGCCCCTCCGGCCTCACCATCTCTTCATCCATCTTCTCGGCACCCGCCATCCATGAAATGGTGTTGACGGCAGTCACGTAGCACTGCCTCGCCACCTTAGCATCTCCTCGGACGCGGATCTGGACTCCTCCACTATGGAGCTTTAAGCACTGATGGTACGATGAGGGCACGCACCGGAAGGCGTTGATGAGGGGTCGTCCGAAGATGGCGTTATAGCTGCTCGGAGCGTCCACAATGACGAACCGGCAGTTTCTTGGGACTCCTCCTAGCGTCACCTGGAGACCTACGCCTCCCTCGACCTCCTTCCGCTCCCCCGAGAAACCAAACAGTGGTCCGTCGGAGGCCTGCACCCTCTTCTTTTCTACCTCCATCGCGTCGAAAGCTTTTTTGAAGATCACATTCACCGAGCTCCCGTTGTCCACCAGGATCCGGGAGACCGTGAAGTTTTCTATCGCCGTCTGGATCACCAGGGCGTCGCAGAATGGGTCTTCGTAATCTGGCATATCTTCTGAGGAGAAGGTGAGCTTCTCAGAGGGGGGTGGGGTCTGGGAAGTCGACGCGACGTCCCTTCGGAACATGGCCTGGAAGCTTCTCTTGCGAGAGGCCTCTATCCCAACCCCACCGTGAATCACCCTGATTCCCCACTGGTTCCTGTATCTGCCCTATCCTCACACCGGTCCTCTTCTGCCTCTGGGAGCACTTCCTCAATTCTGGCCTGCTGCCGCCGTGGCTGTCCTCTTTCCCTCATCTCCAAGAACTCCGGGCAGGTGGCGATCGCGTGACCTTCTTCCTGATGAAAGTCACAGTAAGGCAACGCCACCCTGTCCTCTCTTCCCGCTCTTCCTCTTCCTCCTCTTGCTCCTCTACCTCTTCTCCCTCAGCCTACCGCCATGGCTTGCTCCCTCGGGGGGGTGAGGGGGTCTGGAACCCTGCCTCCACCCCTGATTCACTCCTCCTGCCTCCCTTCCTTGGTACCTTTCATCCTGACCTCGCGCTGGTCCTTCCTGGTTCCTCCAGCCCAACCTGTTGTTGGGTTCTTGGTTCCTCCAAACCCGAGGTGGTCTTTCGAACCCCTGACCCCTGGGCTCCTCTCGTCTTCTTCCCTCTAGCTGCCTCGCCTCGGGCTCGCTCATCTTTGCCAACCTTTTGTAGAATTCGGGGTTGGCTGCCTCCCCTTCAATCTCCTCCGCGGCTCTCTCCATCAACTCCTCGAAGGATACAGGAGGTCTTCTCTTCAGGTCCATCTTGAAGAACCCCTCTCGCAGCCCTACGATGAATGCCATCTGGAGGGCGAATCCCGGCACCTCCTGCACTAGGTGTATCTCCTCCTGGAACCTATCCACGTACTTGGCCAGGGATTCCCCCTCCCTTTGTCTGATCTTGAAGAGAGCCTCCGCATCCTTCTTCCTCTTTTTTGACGTCGAGAACCGCAGTCGGAAGCTTCGGCGCAGATCATCGAACGCGTAGATGGAACCTGTGGGAAGCTGGTGGAACCAGTCCCTTGCTTTCTCCTTCAGGGTGGTCGCGAAGAGTCGGCATTGGAAAGAATCCGACATGGGAAGGATTGAAGTCATGTCTTCGAACCACTGCAGGTGCACAACCGGATCCTCCTTGCCTGTGTAGTAGGACATCTCCGGCCCACGAAACCCTTCTGGCACTGGGGCCGAGAGGATCATCTCGCAAAAGGGACTCTCTTCCCCTGCTCGGCGAGTGGTCCTCTCGCGCGGGACCAACTCACACACCTCAGCACTCGCCGGACTGCTGAACAGCTGCCATTCAGGGAGATCTCGCGCGCTTCCTTCTGCTGGCACCTCCTTCCCCGGCTGCTGCCCCGGTGCGTTCTCGCCAATCTGCAAAGGCGGGACCACTGGGACCGCCGGGGTCTCGCACTCGCTCCTTGCCGCGAGAACTGTCTGCAGGACCTCTCGCTTGAACTTCTCAAACATCTCCAGCCACTCCCCTGCCGCTGGTGGCTGCGAGTGACCTGAGTCAGAACCATTTCCTCCATCTCCCGTCATCGAAACTAGCTTAGGATTTTCTTTCACCGGCTACGGTCCACATTCACTGCACCAAAAATGTTGAAACCAGCAACTGGTCTCTTGAGTTCGGACCCACTGGGGGTGTAGCCGATGCTTATTTCTCCCTCACTAGACTCTCTTGACGGTGGATGCTGGAAACGGAATAGACCCAAGGCTGAAGCGAGGAGGTCCCGCCACACACCCGGAAGATCTTAGAGTGCTTCCCCTCCCAAACCAAAGCTCAACCGGGCACCTTGGAGGGCACTGGCTGCCAACCAAAACTAGCCTAGAGGAGAGGATTCTCTAAAATCGGACCTCCTCCAAGGTTCCCTTAAGGGTCTATTTATAGTTTTCCTAGGCTGGTCTGTAAATAGCCTAAATCCGCCTTTTAATTTTACTAACCGCACCCCAAATTGGTCTGCTAATAGCCTAACTCCGCTGTTCCGAAGGGCTATTTGCAGCCCACCAGGGGTATTATGGTCATTTTCCCCTCACACCCATTTGGGCGAATGGTCCGTGAGGGCACCATTCGCTGGGCATCCGCCTGGCTGTGCGAATGCCCACGCTTCTGGGCGAATGGTCCGTGAGGGCACCACTCGCCTAGGGCCATCTCTCCTACAGCTTACCCCCACCAATCCGGGGGCATTTTTACCTTCCTTGGCCTGGGCGAGTGACCCGGCGAATGATCCGGACGACCCAGGTTTCGCCAGTGGCTGGGGGGGGGGGGGGGGGGGTTGGCCCACTCGGCGAATACGGGTTGTACACTTGATTCTTTTTATACTAATAATTTTCTTGTAGATGATGAGCTGTTGCAACCAAACGTCTTCACCGATCCATTTGCCGCTCATCTCCATCAATCCAAATTACCTAGGGTATGTATAGGTAATTTGGATTCACAATTTCGCGCTAACGGAGAACAAAAGAATCAGGATTATAGCGGAGGAGTCGCCGGGCAACAATTTTCGGCATTTTCACCTCAGCGTGAATTAAGGGAGTTGCCTGTGCATTTTCAATTTGAATATCCTTTTAGCTAATCCTTAACGTCTAGCTAAAAGACGTTAAACAAAGCGCTCTTGGGAGGCACCCCTTGCTTATCTTTATATTTTTGCAATTTTTCTTTTATTTTATGCATTTTCTTTTCCTGTTTTTGCCTTTTCATCCTTGTTTATAAACATTGGGGACAATGTTTATCTTTAAGTATGGGGGGGGGGGGGGGGGGTGTTCTCTTCTGTTTATTTTTATTCAAAAAAAATTCAAAAAAAAATTGCGAAAAATGTTAAAAATCATAAAAAAAATGTTTCTTTGTTTTCTTTTTCAATTTTGTTTTAAAAATATGAAAAATACAAAAAAATTTTAAACTATTAATCTAATAAAATAAATTTTGTATTATTAAATTTCTCCAAACTTCATTTATGCAAAATAAAATTTAATTATGAGTTGTCTTTATAGGCTTTTTAAGGAGTTTTCTTTTTATGAATTTTTAGATGAATTCGATTTAATGAGTTTTTCATTATATGAATTCATTATATGAAATCATATATTTCTCTTCAAAATATGTTAGATTTAAATTTTAGATGAATTTGATTTAATGAGTTTTTCATTATTTTGATTTGTTTAGAATATTTCTTAGTTTTACTTTCTCTCTTTAAAATATCATAATTCAATTTTGTATTAATTGTGTTAAATATCTCTAGATTTTACTTATATTAACTTAAACTCATAGTTTCTTGTAGATTGCTCAAATTATTTTCTATGCTCTTAAAATGTATCTTTGGAATTTGTTTAGACTTTAAACCCTAGCCCTTCCCCTACCTTTTTGTTAAACCCATTGTTTGGCATAAAAATTTTTTTTGAAAAGATCATATGTCATGGAATGAGAGGATAAAATTCATCATTCCTAAACATATGCACCCAAATCAGTAAAAGATTATTAGGCATGGAGTTGAGAAGATAAAATTCATCACTCCTAAACATATACATTTGGGATATAAAAAGAAGAAGAAATATAAAAAAAAAGATGGAAATGAGAGGATAAAATTCATCATTTCCCATATACAAAGTAACTTCTTCAATGCCAATTTTACCCCATTTAGCCAAGTTCACTTGTTTATCCAAGATATTATTGAGAGAGCATAGTTAATATTTTGTAGTTTTCTAAAAGTTTCTCATGATTGTAATGTTTCTATAATTTTAATCTTGGAATATTTTGCTTAATTCAATGCAATTTTGTTTATGAAGATTTAGTTAGAGAATTTCAAAACTAAAATTTATTCTACTCATTTCAATTTATGAATTATTAATTATTTCTTATAAATCTGAATTTTAATTTCTTAACTTATTTTGACATGAGTTTTATGAGATTTGAAGTGCATAATTAGAAGTAAATCTTTTTGGAAATGTCCTATAAATTCTTCTCATACTTATAAATTAGTTTTTGCTCTGGAATAGCAAAAGCTTAAGTATGGGGGTATTTGATAGTGCATTATTTATAGTTATTTTTATATAGTATTTTAGTAGTAATTAATTAGTTTTTATATAATTTTAGTTTAATATATATCTAATTCGCTTTATTTTGTGTGTTTCGGGTAATCTAGGGCTGCTAATAGCAAATTCAAGCTCACAGCCATGTTCATGGGAAAGAATGGAATAAGTCTGCAAAAATCTTAAGTACACGCCCTCGGTCACGACCATGACCAAGGGCGTGACTTCAAGTCACGGCCATGACTCAATCCAGCCATCTTCCAGCTGCCTGATCATACCGCCAGCCCAATTCAGTATTACACGCCCTCGGTCACGGCCATGACCAAGGGCGTGACATCATGTCACGGCCATGACTCAACCCAGCCATCTTCCAGCTACAAGAACACGCCGCCACATCATTTCCAGCCTACACGCCCCAGGTCACGGGCATGACTCCATGTCACGGCCATGACCTAGGGGGTGACCCATCGCGCAACTGCCAGAATAACTCCAGATCGCGCCGTTTCCAGACTCGGTCATGTCACGCCGTCTGTCACGGGCGTGACTACATGTCACGGCCATGACCTAGGCGGTGACCATTCCCGCAACTGCCAGAATAACTCCAGATCGCGCCGTTTCCCGCCGTTTCCAGATTCGGTCAAGTCACGCCCTAGGTCACGGGGTGACCGAGGCCGTGACCCGTCGAGATGATTAATTTTGGGGGTTTTTCTTCCCCAACGTTCCCGGGCTTTCAAGACGCAATTACGCAGCTTACACGCCCTTGGTCACGGGCGTGACCAAGGGCGTGACTCAGAAATTTTCTGCCTATAAAAGCCAGCTGCTGCCAAAGTGATGGGGATCCGATCCTAGCTTAGATTGGGTCATTATTAGCAATTGCATTGAATTAAGCAAAATATTCCAAGATTAAAATTATAGAAACTTTACAATCATGAGAAACTTTTAGAAAACTACAAAATATTAACTATGCTCTCTCAATAATATCTAATTTAGTAGTACTTAATTAGTTTTTATATAATTTTAGTTTAATAAATATCAAATTCGCTTTATTTTGTGTTTTCAGGTAATCTGGGGCTGCTAATAGCAAATTCAAGCTCACAACCATATTCAGGGGAAAGAATGGAATAAGTCTGCAAAAATCTTTAGTACACGCCCTCGGTCACGGCCATGACAAAGGGCGTGACTTCAAGTCACGGCCATGACTCAATCCAGCCATCTTCCATCTGCCTGATCATGCCGCCAGCCCAATTCAGTATTACACGCCCTCGGTCACGACCATGACCAAGGGCGTGACATCATGTCACAACCATGACTCAACCCAGCCATCTTCCAGCTGCCAGAACACGCCGCCACATCATTTCCAGCATACACGCCCCAGGTCACGGGCATGAATCCATGTCACGGCCATGACCTAGGGGGTGACCCATCGCGCAACTGCTAGAATAACTCCAGATCGCGCCGTTTCCAGACTCGATCATGTCACGCCGTCTGTCACGGGCGTGACTACATGTCACGGCCATGACCTAGGGGGTGACCATTCCCGCAACTGCCAGAATAACTCCAGATCGCGCCGTTTCCCGCCATTTCCAGATTCGGTCAAGTCACGCCCTAGGTCACGGGGGTGACCGAGGCCGTGACCCGTCGAGATGATTAATTTTGGGGGTTTTTCTTCCCCAACGTTCCCGGGCTTTAAAGACGCAATTACGCAGCTTACACGCCCTTGGTCACGGGCGTGACCAAGGGCGTGACTCAGAAATTTTCTGCCTATAAAAGCCAGCTGCTGCCAAAGTGATGGGGATCCGATCCTAGCTTAGATTGGGTCATTTTTAGATTAGTTTTTCAGCATTTTCTTATTGTATTTTCTTTATGCAAATTTACTTCATGTTTTGTATTTTCAATTCATAATTTAGATTTTCAATTCCTGCAATTGTAATTCCATTTTCTTAGTTATAAAATTGTTTTTACTTAATTATGTTTAGCTAATTTTCATAGCATTTGATCGGATGATTTCTTAAGCTTTTGTATTTCGTAATCTTTTATTCTTAGTTTAGTTTTGAAAAACTATGATTTACCATTGATTTGCAATTATTGGTTTCATATTTCTAGGGTATGATAATCAAGTTTGATCTGTATTTTAGTGTATCGAGAGATCCGTAAATACGGGTAGATCGCTCATCGGTAAAAAGAATTATTTGCACTCCTCGAGAGAGGGTGACGCAATTCATCCGGATTGGAGTCAAATCCAATAGTGGGGCTCACAGCATAAAGCAAGCTTAGGGGTTTCGACTGGCCGAGGGGTCTTAATCGATCAACCTAAGGTTAGGTGGTAGTTCTCTCGAGAGAGGCTCTATCATATTTTGGGAACCTCCACGGTCAAGTTTGTCTAATTCAATTTCTTTCGAATTCTAGATTTACGAAATATTTTACTTAAGAAGGATTCCCGATCAAATGTTTCTCTTCTTCAATTATTTACAAAACTCTATTTTATTACCGTTAAAATAATAATAATTTGCGTGAGTAGAAGTAATCAACAGACCCGTGGAATACGACACTTGATATTTATTTGTTTTAAATATCCTATGCTATGAACGATAGGTGCTCTTGCCTATAGTTCGTAGAATTTGGAGAGAATATTATTTATATCCACAAATTTACTTATCAAGTTTTTGGCGCCGTTGCAGGGGAATATTTTTGTTGATATTTTGAAAGCGTGAATTTTATTACTTTTATCATTCTCTTTCTCCACCCTCATTTCTCTTTTTGCTTTTTCTTTTAAAATTCACTTCTATTAGGTAACGGTTGTTTAATTTTCTTTTTCAAAAAATATGATGTTATCGCAGTTGGCCGCAAAAGTTGCCGAGCTTCAAAATAAAGTCATTCTTTTGGAAGCCGCACGAATGCGCCAAATTATTTGTCCTTTTTGTGGGGGTCATCATTCTAGTGAGGAGTGTTATTTTTCAATTCAACATTTTTCTAATGAAAATCAAATTAATTTTTCTAATGAAAATTATAGTTTTTATACTGAAAATTATGATTTTTATGATGAAAATAATTTTTCTTTAAATAATGCTTTGAGTGAATCTCCTTCTTACTCTGATGTTGATTATTCATGGTGGCAAGGTCACCCGGATAGTTTTCAGTGCGAAGAAAGAAATTCCTTCAATTATGATTTGCTTTCCTCGCCTTTTCCACAGATTTGTTCTTCTTCTGATCTTGAAATTTTTCCGAATGTTATTTCTCCCACTTTAAATGTTTATTCTCAAGATCAAGAAGAACAGTTGTACTAAGAATTTCGCAAAGTCATGGAGACACCGGACGAATTAGAAAATGAAAATATTTTTTCTTCTCCTTCGCCCGCCCTGTCTTCTCTTTTTTATGAAATTATTATTCATGAAGAAATTGTGTCTCATGAATTTTCTCCACTTGGTATTGATTTTTCTGATAATTCGTTTATTTTTGAAAATAAACAACCGGCGCTTAATCATGTTTTTTCACAAGAAACTCCTCCTTGTGAAAATTTTTCTGACTCACTGAATCTTGATTCTTTTTATACTAATAATTTTCTTGTAGATGATGAGCCGTTGCAACCAAACATCTTCACAGATCCATTTGCCGCTCATCTCCATCAATCCAAATTACCTAGGGTATGTATAGGTAATTTGGATTCACAATTTCGCGCTAACGGAGAACAAAAGAATCAGGATTATAGCGGAGGAGTCGCCGGGCAACATTTTTCGGCATTTTCACCTCAGCGTGAATTAAGGGAGTTGCCTGTGCATTTTCAATTTGAATATCCTTTTAGCTAATCCTTAATGTCTAGCTAAAAGACGTTAAACAAAGCGCTCTTGGGAGGCACCCCTTGCTTATCTTTATATTTTTGCAATTTTTCTTTTATTTTATGCATTTTCTTTTCCTGTTTTTGCCTTTTCATCCTTGTTTATAAACATTGGGGACAATGTTTATCTTTAAGTATGGGGGGGGGGGGGGGGTGTTCTCTTCTGTTTATTTTTATTCAAAAAAAATTCAAAAAAAAATTGCGAAAATGTTAAAAATCATAAAAAAAATGTTTCTTTGTTTTCTTTTTCAATTTTGTTTTAAAAATATGAAAAATACAAAAAAATTTTAAACTATTAATCTAATAAAATAAATTTTGTATTATTAAATTTCTCCAAACTTCATTTATGCAAAATTAATTTTAATTATGAATTGTCTTTATAGGCTTTTTAAGGAGTTTTCTTTTTATGAATTTTTTTAAATCATATATTTCTCTTCAAAATATGTTAGATTTAAATTTTAGATGAATTTGATTTAATGAGTTTTTCATTATTTTGATTTGTTAGAATATTTCTTAGTTTTACTTTCTCTCTTTAAAATATCATAATTCAATTTTGTATTAATTGTGTTAAATATCTCTAGATTTTACTTATATTAACTTGAACTCATAGTTTCTTGTAGATTGCTCAAATTATTTTCTATGCTCTTAAAATGTATCTTTGGAATTTGTTTAGCCTTTAAACCCTAGCCCTTCCCCTACCTTTTTGTTAAACCCATTGTTTGGCATAAAATTTTTTTTGAAAAGATCATATGTCATGGAATGAGAGGATAAAATTCATCATTCCTAAACATATGCACCCAAATCAGTAAAAGATTATATGGCATGGAGTTGAGAGGATAAAATTCATCACTCCTAAACATATACATTTGGGATATAAAAAGAAGAAGAAATTTAAAAAAAAAGATGGAAATGAGAGGATAAAATTCATCATTTCCCATATACAAAGTAACTTCTTCAATGCCAATTTTACCCCATTTAGCCAAGTTCACTTGTTTATCCAAGATATTATTGAGAGAGCATAGTTAATATTTTGTAGTTTTCTAAAAGTTTCTCATGATTGTAAAGTTTCTATAATTTTAATCTTGGAATATTTTGCTTAATTCAATGCAATTTTGTTTATGAAGATTTAGTTAGAGAATTTCAAAACTAAAATTTATTCTACTCATTTCAATTTATGAATTATTAATTATTTCTTATAAATCTGAATTTTAATTTCTTAACTTATTTTGACATGAGTTTTATGAGATTTGAAGTGCATAATTAGAAGTAAATCTTTTTGGAAATGTCCTATAAATTCTTCTCATACTTATAAATTAGTTTTTGCTCTAGAATAGCAAAAGCTTAAGTATGGGGGTATTTGATAGTGCATTATTTATAGTTATTTTTATATAGTATTTTAGTAGTAATTAATTAGTTTTTATATAATTTTAGTTTAATATATATCTAATTCGCTTTATTTTGTGTGTTTCAGGTAATCTAGGGATGCTAATAGCAAATTCAAGCTCACAGCCATGTTCAGGGGAAAGAATGGAATAAGTCTACAAAAATCTTCAGTACACGCCCTCGGTCACGGCCATGACCAAGGGCGTGACTTTAAGTACACGGCCATGACTCAATCCAGCCATCTTCCAGCTGCCTGATCATGCCGCCAGCCCTAATTCAGTATTACACACCCTCGGTCACGGCCATGACCAAGGGCGTGACATCATGTCACGGCCATGACTCAACCCAGCCATCTTGCAGCTGCCAGAACACGCCGCCACATCATTTCCAGCCTACACGCCCCAGGTCACGGGCATGACTCCATGTCACGGCCATGACCTAGGGGGTGACCCATCGCGCAACTGCCAGAATAACTCCAGATCGCGCCGTTTCCAGACTCGGTCATGTCACGCCGTCTGTCACGGGCGTGACTACATGTCACGGCCATGACCTAGGGGGTGACCATTCCCGCAACTGCCAGAATAACTCCAGATCGCGCCGTTTCCCGCCGTTTCCAGATTCGGTTCAAGTCACGCCCTAGGTCACGGGGTGACCGAGGCCGTGACCCGTCGAGATGATTAATTTTGGGGGTTTTCTTCCCCAACGTTCCCGGGCTTTCAAGACGCAATTACGCAGCTTACACGCCCTTGGTCACGGGCGTGACCAAGGGCGTGACTCAGAAATTTTCTGCCTATAAAAGCCAGCTGCTGCCAAAGTGATGGGGATCCGATCCTAGCTTAGATTGGGTCATTATTAGCAATTGCATTGAATTAAGCAAAATATTCCAAGATTAAAATTATAGAAACTTTACAATCATGAGAAACTTTTAGAAAACTACAAAATATTAACTATGCTCTCTCAATAATATCTAATTTAGTAGTACTTAATTAGTTTTTATATAATTTTAGTTTAATAAATATCAAATTCGCTTTATTTTGTGTTTTCAGGTAATCTGTGGCTGCTAATAGCAAATTCAAGCTCACAACCATGTTCAGGGGAAATAATGGAATAAGTCTGCAAAAATCTTCAGTACACGCCCTCGGTCACGGCCATGACAAAGGGCGTGACTTCAAGTCACGGCCATGACTCAATCCAGCCATCTTCCAGCTGCCTGATCATGCCGCCAGCCCAATTCAGTATTACACGCCCTCGGTCACGGCCATGACCAAGGGCAGTGACATCATGTCACAACCATGACTCAACCCAGCCATCTTCCAGCTGCCAGAACACGCCGCCACATCATTTCCAGCATACACGCCCCAGGTCACGGGCATGACTCCATGTCACGGCCATGACCTAGGGGGTGACCCATCGCGCAACTGCCAGAATAACTCCAGATCGCGCCGTTTCCAGACTCGATCATGTCACGTCGTCTGTCACGGGCGTGACTACATATCACGGCCATGACCTAGGGGGTGACCATTCCCGCAACTGCCAGAATAACTCCAGATCGCGCCGTTTCCCGCCATTTCCAGATTCGGTCAAGTCACGCCCTAGGTCACGGGGGTGACCGAGGCCGTGACCCGTCGAGATGATTAATTTTGGGGGTTTTTCTTCCCCAACGTTCCCGGGCTTTCAAGACGCAATTACGCAGCTTACACGCCCTTGGTCACGGGCGTGACCAAGGGCGTGACTCAGAAATTTTCTGCCTATAAAAGCCAGCTGCTGCCAAAGTGATGGGGATCCGATCCTAGCTTAGATTGGGTCATTTTTAGATTAGTTTTTCAGCATTTTCTTATTGTATTTTCTTTATGCAAATTTACTTCATGTTTTGTAATTTCAATTCATAGTTTAGATTTTCAATTCCTGCAATTGTAATTCCATTTTCTTAGTTATAAAATTGTTTTTACTTAATTATGTTTAGCTAATTTTCATAGCATTTGATCGGATGATTTCATTAAGCTTTTGTATTTCGTAATCTTTTATTCTTAGTTTAGTTTTGAAAAACTATGATTTACCATTGATTTGCAATTATTGGTTTCATATTTCTAGGGTATGATAATCAAGTTTGATCTGTATTTTAGTGTATCGAGAGATCCGTAAATACGGGTAGATCGCTCATCGGTAAAAAGAATTATTTGCACTCCTCGAGAGAGGGTGACGCAATTCATCCGGATTGGAGTCAAATCCAATAGTGGGGCTCACCGCATAAAGCAAGCTTAGGGGTTTCGACTGGCCGAGGGGTCTTAATCGATCAACCTAAGGTTAGGTGGTAGTTCTCTCGAGAGAGGCTCTATCATATTTTGGGAACCTCCACGGTCAAGTTTGTCTAATTCAATTTCTTTCGAATTCTAGATTTACGAAATATTTTACTTAAGAAGGATTCCCGATCAAATGTTTCTCTTCTTTAATTATTTACAAAACTCTATTTTATTACCGTTAAAATAATAATAATTTGCGTGAGTAGAAGTAATCAACAGACCCGTGGAATACGACACTTGATATTTATTTGTTTTAAATATCCTATGCTATGAACGATAGGTGCTCTTGCCTATAGTTCGTAGAATTTGGAGAGAATATTATTTATATCCACAAATTTACTTATCAAGTTTTTGGCGCCGTTGCCGGGGAATATTTTTGTTGATATTTTGAAAGCGTGAATTTTATTACTTTTATCATTCTCTTTCTCCACCCTCATTTCTCTTTTTGCTTTTTCTTTTAAAATTCACTTCTATTAGGTAACGGTTGTTTAATTTTCTTTTTCAAAAAATATGATGTTATCGCAGTTGGCCGCAAAAGTTGCCGAGCTTCAAAATAAAGTCATTCTTTTGGAAGCCGCACGAATGCGCCAAATTATTTGTCCTTTTTGTGGGGGTCATCATTCTAGTGAGGAGTGTTATTTTTCAATTCAACATTTTTCTAATGAAAATCAAATTAATTTTTCTAATGAAAATTATAGTTTTTATACTGAAAATTATGATTTTTATGATGAAAATAATTTTTCTTTAAATAATGCTTTGAGTGAATCTCCTTCTTACTCTGATGTTGATTATTCATGGTGGCAAGGTCACCCGGATAGTTTTCAGTGCGAAGAAAGAAATTCCTTCAATTATGATTTGCTTTCCTCGCCTTTTCCACAGATTTGTTCTTCTTCTGATCTTGAAATTTTTCCGAATGTTATTTCTCCCACTTTAAATGTTTATTCTCAAGATCAAGAAGAACAGTTGTACCAAGAATTTCGCAAAGTCATGGAGACACCGGACTGAATTAGAAATGAAAATATTTCTTCTTCTCCTTCGCCCGCCCTGTCTTCTCTTTTTTATGAAATTATTATTCATGAAGAAATTGTGTCTCATGAATTTTCTCCACTTGGTATTGATTTTTCTGATAATTCGTTTATTTTTGAAAATAAACAACCGGCGCTTAATCATGTTTTTTCACAAGAAACTCCTCCTTGTGAAAATTTTTCTGACTCGCTGAATCTTGATTCTTTTTATACTAATAATTTTCTTGTAGATGATGAGCCGTTGCAACCAAACGTCTTCACCGATCCATTTGACCGCTCATCTCCATCAATCCAAATTACCTAGGGTATGTATAGGTAATTTGGATTCACAATTTCGCGCTAACGGAGAACAAAAGAATCAGGATTATAGCGGAGGAGTCGCCGGGCAACAATTTTCGGCATTTTCACCTCAGCGTGAATTAAGGGAGTTGCCTGTGCATTTTCAATTTGAATATCCTTTTAGCTAATCCTTAACGTCTAGCTAAAAGACGTTAAACAAAGCGCTCTTGGGAGGCACCCCTTGCTTATCTTTATATTTTTGCAATTTTTCTTTTATTTTATGCATTTTCTTTTCCTGTTTTTGCCTTTTCATCCTTGTTTATAAACATTGGGGACAATGTTTATCTTTAAGTATGGGGGGGGGGGGGGGTGTTCTCTTCTGTTTATTTTTATTCAAAAAAAATTCAAAAAAAAATTGCGAAAAATGTTAAAAATCATAAAAAAAATGTTTCTTTGTTTTCTTTTTCAATTTTGTTTTAAAAATATGAAAAATACAAAAAATTTTAAACTATTAATCTAATAAAATAAATTTTGTATTATTAAATTTCTCCAAACTTCATTTATGCAAAATTAATTTTAATTATGAGTTGTCTTTATAGGCTTTTTAAGGAGTTTTCTTTTTATGAATTTTTTTAAATCATATATTTCTCTTCAAAATATGTTAGATTTAATTTTAGATGAATTTGATTTAATGAGTTTTTCATTATTTTGATTTGTTTAGAATATTTCTTAGTTTTACTTTCTCTCTTTAAAATATCATAATTCAATTTTGTATTAATTGTGTTAAATATCTCTAGATTTTACTTATATTAACTTGAACTCATAGTTTCTTGTAGATTGCTCAAATTATTTTCTATGCTCTTAAAATGTATCTTTGGAATTTGTTTAGCCTTTAAACCCTAGCCCTTCCCCTACCTTTTTGTTAAACCCATTGTTTGGCATAAAATTTTTTTTTGAAAAGATCATATGTCATGGAATGAGAGGATAAAATTCATCATTCCTAAACATATGCACCCAAATCAGTAAAAGATTATATGGCATGGAGTTGAGAGGATAAAATTCATCACTCCTAAACATATACATTTGGGATATAAAAAGAAGAAGAAATTTAAAAAAAAAAGATGGAAATGAGAGGATAAAATTCATCATTTCCCATATACAAAGTAACTTCTTCAATGCCAATTTTACCCCATTTAGCCAAGTTCACTTGTTTATCCAAGATATTATTGAGAGAGCATAGTTAATATTTTGTAGTTTTCTAAAAGTTTCTCATGATTGTAAAGTTTCTATAATTTTAATCTTGGAATATTTTGCTTAATTCAATGCAATTTTGTTTATGAAGATTTAGTTAGAGAATTTCAAAACTAAAATTTATTCTACTCATTTCAATTTATGAATTATTAATTATTTCTTATAAATCTGAATTTTAATTTCTTAACTTATTTTGACATTAGTTTTATGAGATTTGAAGTGCATAATTAGAAGTAAATCTTTTTGGAAATGTCCTATAAATTCTTCTCATACTTATAAATTAGTTTTTGCTCTGGAATAGCAAAAGCTTAAGTATGGGGGTATTTGATAGTGCATTATTTATAGTTATTTTTATATAGTATTTTAGTAGTAATTAATTAGTTTTTATATAATTTTAGTTTAATATATATCTAATTCGCTTTATTTTGTGTGTTTCAGGTAATCTGGGGCTGCTAATAGCAAATTCAAGCTCACAGCCATGTTCAGGGGAAAGAATGGAATAAGTCTGCAAAAATCTTCAGTACACGCCCTCGGTCACGGCCATGACCAAGGGCGTGACTTCAAGTCACGGCCATGACTCAATCCAGCCATCTTCCAGCTGCCTGATCATGCCGCCAGCCCAATTCAGTATTACACGCCCTCAGGTCACGGCCATGACCAAGGGCGTGACATCATGTCACGACCATGACTCAACCCAGCCATCTTCCAGCTGCCAGAACACGCCGCCACATCATTTCCACCTACACGCCCCAGGTCACGGGCATGACTCCATGTCACGGCCATGACCTAGGGGGTGACCCATCGCGCAAATGCCAGAATAACTCCAGATCGCGCCGTTTCCAGACTCGGTCATGTCACGCCGTCTGTCACGGGCGTGACTACATGTCATGGCCATGACCTAGGGGGTGACCATTCCCGCAACTGCCAGAATAACTCCAGATCGCGCCGTTTCCCGCCGTTTCCAGATTCGGTCAAGTCACGCCCTAGGTCACGGGGGTGACCGAGGCCGTGACCCGTCGAGATGATTAATTTTGGGGGTTTTTCTTCCCCAACGTTCCCGGGCTTTCAAGACGCAATTACGCAGCTTACACGCCCTTGGTCACGGGCGTGACCAAGGGCGTGACTCAGAAATTTTCTGCCTATAAAAGCCAGCTGCTGCCAAAGTGATGGGGATCCGATCCTAGCTTAGATTGGGTCATTTTTAGCAATTGCATTGAATTAAGCAAAATATTCCAAGATTAAAATTATAGAAACTTTACAATCATGAGAAACTTTTAGAAAACTACAAAATATTAACTATGCTCTCTCAATAATATCTAATTTAGTAGTACTTAATTAGTTTTTATATAATTTTAGTTTAATAAATATCAAATTCGCTTTATTTTGTGTTTTCAGGTAATCTGGGGCTGCTAATAGCAAATTCAAGCTCACAGCCATGTTCAGGGGAAAGAATGGAATAAGTCTGCAAAAATCTTCAGTACACGCCCTCGGTCACGGCCATGACAAAGGGCGTGACTTCAAGTCACGGCCATGACTCAATCCAGCCATCTTCCAGCTGCCTGATCATGCCGCCAGCCCAATTCAGTAATTACACGCCCTCGGTCACGGCCATGACCAAGGGCGTGACATCATGTCACAACCATGACTCAACCCAGCCATCTTCCAGCTGCCAGAACACGCCGCCACATCATTTCCAGCATACACGCCCCAGGTCACGGGCATGACTCCATGTCACGGCCATGACCTAGGGGGTGACCCATCGCGCAACTGCCAGAATAACTCCAGATCGCGCCGTTTCCAGAATCGATCATGTCACGCCGTCTGTCACGGGCGTGACTACATGTCACGGCCATGACCTAGGGGGTGACCATTCCCGCAACTGCCAGAATAACTCCAGATCGCACCGTTTCCCGCCGTTTCCAGATTCGGTCAAGTCACGCCCTAGGTCACGAGGGTGACCGAGGCCGTGACCCGTCGAGATGATTAATTTTGGGGGTTTTTCTTCCCCAACGTTCCCGGGCTTTCAAGACGCAATTACGCAGCTTACACGCCCTTGGTCACGGGCGTGACCAAGGGCGTGACTCAGAAATTTTCTGCCTATAAAAGCCAGCTGCTGCCAAAGTGATGGGGATCCGATCCTAGCTTAGATTGGGTCATTTTTAGATTAGTTTTTCAGCATTTTCTTATTGTATTTTCTTTATGCAAATTTACTTCATGTTTTGTAATTTCAATTCATAGTTTAGATTTTCAATTCCTGCAATTGTAATTCCATTTTCTTAGTTATAAAATTGTTTTTACTTAATTATGTTTAGCTAATTTTCATAGCATTTGATCGGATGATTTCTTAAGCTTTTGTATTTCGTAATCTTTTATTCTTAGTTTAGTTTTGAAAAACTATGATTTACCATTGATTTGCAATTATTGGTTTCATATTTCTAGGGTATGATAATCAAGTTTGATCTGTATTTTAGTGTATCGAGAGATCCGTAAATACAGGTAGATCGCTCATCGGTAAAAAGAATTATTTGCACTCCTCGAGAGAGGGTGACGCAATTCATCCGGATTGGAGTCAAATCCAATAGTGGGGCTCACCGCATAAAGCAAGCTTAGGGGTTTCGACTGGCCGAGGGGTCTTAATCGATCAACCTAAGGTTAGGTGGTAGTTCTCTCGAGAGAGGCTCTATCATATTTTGGGAACCTCCACGGTCAAGTTTGTCTAATTCAATTTCTTTCGAATTCTAGATTTACGAAATATTTTACTTAAGAAGGATTCCCGATCAAATGTTTCTCTTCTTTAATTATTTACAAAACTCTATTTTATTACCATTAAAATAATAATAATTTGCGTGAGTAGAAGTAATCAACAGACCCGTGGAATACGACACTTGATATTTATTTGTTTTAAATATCCTATGCTATGAACGATAGGTGCTCATTGCCTATAGTTCGTAGAATTTGGAGAGAATATTATTTATATCCACAAATTTACTTATCAAGTTTTTGGCGCCGTTGCCGGGGAATATTTTTGTTGATATTTTGAAAGCAGTGAATTTTATTACTTTTATCATTCTCTTTCTCCACCCTCATTTCTCTTTTTGCTTTTTCTTTTAAAATTCACTTCTATTAGGTAACGGTTGTTTAATTTTCGTTTTCAAAAAATATGATGTTATCGCAGTTGGCCGCAAAAGTTGCCGAGCTTCAAAATAAAGTCATTCTTTTGGAAGCCGCACGAATGCGCCAAATTATTTGTCCTTTTTGTGGGGGTCATCATTCTAGTGAGGAGTGTTATTTTTCAATTCAATCATTTTTCTAATGAAAATCAAATTAATTTTTCTAATGAAAATTATAGTTTTTATACTGAAAATTATGATTTTTATGATGAAAATAATTTTTCTTTAAATAATGCTTTGAGTGAATCTCCTTCTTACTCTGATGTTGATTATTCATGGTGGCAAGGTTACCCGGATAGTTTTCAGTGCGAAGAAAGAAATTCCTTCAATTATGATTTGCTTTCCTCGCCTTTTCCACAGATTTGTTCTTCTTCTGATCTTGAAATTTTTCCGAATGTTATTTCTCCCACTTTAAATGTTTATTCTCAAGATCAAGAAGAACAGTTGTACCAAGAATTTCGCAAAGTCATGGAGACACCGGACGAATTAGAAAATGAAAATATTTCTTCTTCTCCTTCGCCCGCCCTGTCTTCTCTTTTTTATGAAATTATTATTCATGAAGAAATTGTGTCTCATGAATTTTCTCCACTTGGTATTGATTTTTCTGATAATTCGTTTATTTTTGAAAATAAACAACCGGCGCTTAATCATGTTTTTTCACAAGAAACTCCTCCTTGTGAAAATTTTTCTGACTCGCTGAATCTTGATTCTTTTTATACTAATAATTTTTTTGTAGATGATGAGCCGTTGCAACCAAACGTCTTCACCGATCCATTTGCCGCTCATCTCCATCAATCCAAATTACCTAGGGTATGTATAGGTAATTTGGATTCACAATTTCGCGCTAACGGAGAACAAAAGAATCAGGATTATAGCGGAGGAGTCGCCGGGCAACAATTTTCGGCATTTTCACCTCAGCGTGAATTAAGGGAGTTGCCTGTGCATTTTCAATTTGAATATCCTTTTAGCTAATCCTTAACGTCTAGCTAAAAGACGTTAAACAAAGCGCTCTTGGGAGGCACCCCTTGCTTATCTTTATATTTTTGCAATTTTTCTTTTATTTTATGCATTTTCTTTTCCTGTTTTTGCCTTTTCATCCTTGTTTATAAACATTGGGGACAATGTTTATCTTTAAGTATGGGGGGGGGGGGTGTTCTCTTCTATTTATTTTTATTCAAAAAAAATTCAAAAAAAAATTGCGAAAAATGTTAAAAATCATAAAAAAAATGTTTCTTTGTTTTCTTTTTCAATTTTGTTTTAAAAATATGAAAAATACAAAAAAATTTTAAACTATTAATCTAATAAAATAAATTTTGTATTATTAAATTTCTCCAAACTTCATTTATGCAAAATTAATTTTAATTATGAGTTGTCTTTATAGGCTTTTTAAGGAGTTTTCTTTTTATGAATTTTTTTAAATCATATATTTCTCTTCAAAATATGTTAGATTTAATTTTTAGATGAATTTGATTTAATGAGTTTTTCATTATTTTGATTTGTTTAGAATATTTCTTAGTTTTACTTTCTCTCTTTAAAATATCATAATTCAATTTTGTATTAATTGTGTTAAATATCTCTAGATTTTACTTATATTAACTTGAACTCATAGTTTCTTGTAGATTGCTCAAATTATTTTCTATGCTCTTAAAATGTATCTTTGGAATTTGTTTAGCCTTTAAACCCTAGCCCTTCCCCTACCTTTTTGTTAAACCCATTGTTTGGCATAAAATTTTTTTTGAAAAGATCATATGTCATGGAATGAGAGGAGAAAATTCATCATTCCTAAACATATGCACCCAAATCAGTAAAAGATTATATGGCATGGAGTTGAGAGGATAAAATTCATCACTCCTAAACATATACATTTGGGATATAAAAAGAAGAAGAAATTAAAAAAAAAGATGGAAATGAGAGGATAAAATTCATCATTTCCCATATACAAAGTAACTTCTTCAATGCCAATTTTACCCCATTTAGCCAAGTTCACTTGTTTATCCAAGATATTATTGAGAGAGCATAGTTAATATTTTGTAGTTTTCTAAAAGTTTCTCATGATTGTAAAGTTTCTATAATTTTAATCTTGGAATATTTTGCTTAATTCAATGCAATTTTGTTTATGAAGATTTAGTTAGAGAATTTCAAAACTAAAATTTATTCTACTCATTTCAATTTATGAATTATTAATTATTTCTTATAAATCTGAATTTTAATTTCTTAACTTATTTTGACATGAGTTTTATGAGATTTGAAGTGCATAATTAGAAGTAAATCTTTTTGGAAATGTCCTATAAATTCTTCTCATACTTATAAATTAGTTTTTGCTCTGGAATAGCAAAAGCTTAAGTATGGGGGTATTTGATAGTGCATTATTTATAGTTATTTTTATATAGTATTTTAGTAGTAATTAATTAGTTTTTATATAATTTTAGTTTAATATATATCTAATTCGCTTTATTTTGTGTGTTTCAGGTAATCTGGGGCTGCTAATAGCAAATTCAAGCTCACAACCATGTTCAGGGGAAAGAATGGAATAAGTCTGCAAAAATCTTCAGTACACGCCCTCGGTCACGGCCATTACCAAGGGCGTGACTTCAAGTCACGGCCATGACTCAATCCAGCCATCTTCCAGCTGCCTGATCATGCCGCCAGCCCAATTCAGTATTACACGCCCTCGGTCACGGCCATGACCAAGGGCGTGACATCATGTCACGGCCATGACTCAACCCAGCCATCTTCCAGCTGCCAGAACACGCCGCCACATCATTTCCACCTACACGCCCCAGGTCACGGGCATGACTCCATGTCACGGCCATGACCTAGGGGGTGACCCATCGCGCAACTGCCAGAATAACTCCAGATCGCGCCGTTTCCAGACTCGGTCATGTCACGCCGTCTGTCACGGGCGTGACTACATGTCACGGCCATGACCTAGGGGGTGACCATTCCCGCAACTCCCAGAATAACTCCAGATTGCGCCATTTCCCGCCGTTTCCAGATTCGGTCAAGTCACGCCCTAGGTCACGGGGGTGACCGAGGCCGTGATCCGTCGAGATGATTAATTTTGGTAGTTTTTCTTCCCCAACGTTCCCGGACTTTCAAGACGCAATTTCGCAGCTTACACGCCCTTGGTCACGGGCGTGACCAAGGGCGTGACTCGGAAATTTTCTGCCTATAAAAGCCAGCTGCTGCCAAAGTGATGGGGATCCGATCCTAGCTTAGATTGGGTCATTTTTAGCAATTGCATTGAATTAAGCAAAATATTCCAAGATTAAAATTATAGAAACTTTACAATCATGAGAAACTTTTAGAAAACTACAAAATATTAACTATGCTCTCTCAATAATATCTAATTTAGTAGTACTTAATTAGTTTTTATATAATTTTAGTTTAATAAATATCAAATTCGCTTTATTTTGTGTTTTCAGGTAATCTGGGGCTGCTAATAGCAAATTCAAGCTCACAGCCATGTTCAGGGGAAAGAATGGAATAAGTCTGCAAAAATCATCAGTATACGCCCTCGGTCACGACCATGACCAAGGGCGTGACTTCAAGTCACGGCCATGACTCAATCCAGCCATCTTCCAGCTGCCTGATCATGCCGCCAGCCAAATTCAGTATTACACGCCCTCGGTCACGACCATGACCAAGGGCGTGACATCATGTCACAACCATGACTCAACACAGCCATCTTCCAGCTGCCAGAACACGCCGCCACATCATTTCCAGCATACACGCCCCAGGTCACGGTAATGACTCCATGTCACGGCCATGACCTAGGGTGTGACCCATCGCGCAACTGCCAGAATAACTCCAGATCACGCCGTTTCCAGATTCGATCATGTCACGCCGTCTGTCACGGGCGTGACTACATGTCACGGCCATGACCTAGGGGGTGACCATTCCCGCAACTGCCAGAATAACTCCAGATCGCGCCGTTTCCCGCCGTTTCCAGATTCGGTCAAGTCACGCCCTAGGTCACGGGGGTGACCGAGGCCGTGACCCGTCGAGATGATTAATTTTGGGGGTTTTTCTTCCCCAACGTTCCCGGGCTTTCAAGACGCAATTACGCAGCTTACACGCCCTTGGTCACGGGCGTGACCAAGGGCGTGACTCAGCAATTTTCTGCCTATAAAATCCAGCTGCTGCCAAAGTGATGGGGATCCGATCCTAGCTTAGATTGGGTCATTTTTAGATTAGTTTTTCAGCATTTTCTTATTGTATTTTCTTTATGCAAATTTTCTTCAAGTTTTGTAATTTCAATTCATAGTTTAGATTTTCAATTCCTGCAATTGTAATTCCATTTTCTTAGTTATAAAATTGTTTTTACTTAATTATGTTTAGCTAATTTTCATAGCATTTGATCGGATGATTTCTTAAGCTTTTGTATTTCGTCATCTTTTATTCTTAGTTTAGTTTTGAAAAACTATGATTTAACATTGATTTGCAATTATTGGTTTCATATTTCTAGGGTATGATAATCAAGTTTGATCCGTATTTTAGTGTATCGAGAGATCCGTAAATACAGGTAGATCGCTCATCGGTAAAAAGAATTATTTGCACTCCTCGAGAGAGGGTGACGCAATTCATCCGGATTGGAGTCAAATCCAATAGTGGGGCTCACCGCATAAAGCAAGCTTAGGGGTTTCGACTAGCCGAGGGGTCTTAATCGATCAACCTAAGGTTAGGTGGTAGTTCTCTCGAGAGAGGCTCTATCATATTTTGGGAACCTCCACGGTCAAGTTTGTCTAATTCAATTTCTTTCGAATTCTAGATTTACGAAATATTTTACTTAAGAAGGATTCCCGATCAAATGTTTCTCTTCTTTTAATTAATTACAAATCTCTATTTTATTACCGATAAAATAATAATAATTTGCGTGAGTAGAAGTAATCAACAGACCCGTGGAATACGACACTTGATATTTATTTATTTTAAATATCCTATGCTCTGAACGATAGGTGCTCTTGCCTATAGTTCGTAGAATTTGGAGAGAATATTATTTATATCCACAAATTTACTTATCAGGCATGATATGGGAAGATCGCGGAGTATCTTCTATTCTACAGGTTCTTTGCTTTAGACTATGATTCTAGCTTGTTCGTCAAGAAAGAGGGGGCGCTTCGGGTTATTGTTCTGCTGTATGTGGATGACATGATTGTCACCGGGAACTCGAAGGAGGCAGTAGCGAGGCTGAGATTCGAGCTTGCTATCAGGTTTGAGATGAAGGATCTGGGTGAGCTTCAACATTTCCTTGGACTCGAGGTCCAGAGGCGGGAGAGCGGAGTGCTCATTTCTCAGGCTGGATATGCTGAGCGGATCGTTCAACGATTCGTCATGGAGGAAGGGAAGAGCAGCTCTATACCTCTGGAACAGCATCATAAACATCGAAAGGTTGAGGGAAGAGTTCTATCTGATCCGTTGGTGTTCCGAGCTCTGGTTGGGAGCTTGATTTACTTGACCATCACGAGGCCAGATATTGCTTATGCAGTTGGCAAAGTGAGTCGGTACATGGCGGAGCCACGGAAGCCTCATCTTCTAGCGGCGAAAGGAATTTTGAAGTACGTGAAGTCGACCTCTGATTTGGGTCTCCTATATAGGAGAGGGTCAAGCTTAGAGTTGCATGGATACATGGATGCTGATTACGTGGGAGACGTGGATGATCGAAGATCAACGTCTGGTTTTGCCTTTATGACGGGCCCCACAGCTATTTCATGGTGCAGCAAAAAGCAGGACTCAATGTCCGTATCTACCACAGAAGCGGAATACAAGGCTTCGGCCTTGGCAGCTCAAGAAGCCGTTGGCTCAGGAGGTTGGTGGAGGACGTTCATGAGGAGGTTCGAGGTCCCACTATGCTACCGGGGATAATGAGAGTGCTCTCAAGCTGGTTAATAATCCAGTTTGTCATGCGAGGACCAAGCATATTGAGATTGAGCACCATTTCATTCGTGAAAAGGTGTTGGGAGGATCTCTTATGGTCGAGCATGTTCGGAGTGCGGACAATGTTTTAGACATCTTCACAAAGCCGCTGGCGAAGGGACCGTTTACTCGATTGCGAAGTTTACTCGGGCTAGTTTCCACGTCCCACTTCAAGGGGGAGTGTTGAAATTGTTCAAGTGGAGTGGAGGTGATCGGGCGGTCTGATTTTGGGTGACCGCGGAGACCGCGCGGTCTGTGTTAGTGATCTGCCGGTCTGGCTCTGCCGGTCTATTCTGCCAGTCTACTGGGTTGCCGGTCTGTTCTTGATTGCTGCGGTCTGTTCCCGAGTTGTTCTACTTGGTGGGCCTGTCTTCATTGTTGGAAGACCGGGCGGTCTATTCTTATGTAACCGCCTGACCGGGCGGCTTGTGCTGGCGATCTGGCGACTTGTTTGAAGTCAGCCAGATGGTTCTTGGTTTGCTCCTGTTGGTCTAAGGAAGGAGCGTTCTTGTGTCCGCGCGGCTTGTGCACGGTCTCGTTTCGCGTGACTTGTGCGCGATCTGCCTGCTGATCTGTGATCTTAGACGGATGGTTGTCCAAGTGATGTGATCGCGCGGTCTGCCTTGTGAGACCGTTGGCGATCTGGCAGGTGGTGATTGTATCTCTTTTGTGGCGGTGACGACATCCGTCTTGTCACCTATAAATAGGGGTGCATGGCCCGTCATTCCTAACGAGAACTGTAAGAACTAGAGCCTAGGTTAATTCGTGCGGTCTCAACTTTGAGGTCGGGCGGTCTCGGAAGCGAGTTGACTGTTTGTTGTGTTCGCAGGTTGCGGTCATCAGGTTGCGGTCTCCTTCCTTGGTGATTCCTAGTGGCTTGAATAAACATTTCGGCAGCGGTCTGTTTGCGAACTAGTTTATGGTGTTCTTGTGTTGTTCGCAGCGAGCTCAGCGATCAGGAACCTTCAGCGGTTAGGCGATCTGAGTTGCGGTCTGGCGACAGCCTCTGTTCCTCATTCAGTTCAATAAGCTCCAGTTCGTGCGGTCTGAGGTGGCGGTCTTGCAGTGCAGGTGGTCTGTCTGTTTTCTGTTCGCGCGGTCTCAGGTCAAGCCAGGCGATCCCTGGAGTCGAGCGGTCTGTGCGGTCTCAGCTTGTCTAGCCGCCAGATTTGTTTTGGTGTGTTTTGTTCTTCTCTTCTCTGTGATTCTTAAGAATCATGTCTCGCCATGTATACCTCGCACTATAAATGAAGTTTGTGATTCAATAAAGAAATAGTTTCTTGGGTTGCTGTGTGGCATTGTGGTTGTTTGGCTATAACTCAGTTGATGCAACTCCTTCTTACTCATAAACAATTCAAATCAAAAATTTTAACACATGTATCTGCAACATCAACACTCAAAAGAAAGGAAAAGACAGCCCCACGAAGCCTGTTCCCAACGTGGTGTACCAAAAAAGTCGTAAGGCCAGCTCAACTACATACTCACCATTGCGAAGTTCATCCAAGGCATGTTAGGTAAGCTATCTTCACTCCTGCCCACCAACATTTCCAGATGGTGAGGCATAAGAGAAGATACAACAGGTATGAGTGCTGTGTTGTGGAAAGATTGGTCATTTTGCCCTGGACTGCTGGTTCAATCCAACAGTGCCTAATGCAAGAAGAGTGTTGACCACTCATAGGTTTAATATTTCAGGCTATTCCCCTAACAGAAACCTAAGACCCAAAACCAATTGGGTAATTATGGATAAGTAATCCTTTTTGCAGGTATGTCCAAATACCAACCCTTTTGGTATTTGGACAATGGTTGTCACAGGCACAAGACTGGAGTAAATAAGTATTCAAGAAAACTCAATCCAGAGAAAATAGACCAATAGTGATACTTGAGGATTAAAACAAAATGAATAGACATAAAGACAATAAGCAGAGGGGAGAAGAAGTTCACCTAAATGATGGCAGGTGAACCTTCCTCTCCAGAAATTGATGCCACTAAAATGCAGAACTCCTCCCAAAAGAAATTCAACCCTCTCCTGCTTTTACTGAGGGGGGGAGTATCTAAGAAAAGATACAACTAATATGGAAAATGATCCAGCTCCTCAAGATGAGATGAAGAAGAATTTGAGCAGCCCTCTCAAATCCCTGCAACAATGGAGAGGGAGTCCACTGCTCCATTCACTGTGTAGACCACACTTCCAAGGATAGAATATGAGCATCATGTTCCAACCATCATAGTCCTTACTCTCTCATCACCATGCTTGTGAAGTAGGTAAGTTAGAAAAAGCAAAATATATCATGTTGCCTCTGAAGAACAAGAAGCCAAAATGAAGAGAATGGAGAAAGTAAAGATGATTCCAAACCCTGAAGAATGGAGCCTTTGCTCAAGTAAATATCAAATGGTATTTCTATATAAGAGATGTGAAGGAGATGTTCTAAGTGGCACTGTCTCCAAGAATCATTCAAGAAGTGTTGATAATCTTCTCAAGATAGACAAGTATCAGATGGGTATCTCAACGACATTGATGAGTTCCCAGTAATACAGAATGAAATGTTTCGACGACAAGATCAACGTCTCGATGATATTGGTGGATTCTCAATGACAAAGCTGATATAATTCCGATGACTAGGTTGAAGTACTTTCGACGACACTATCGACGACAAAAATACACATCGTCGAAATACAATACAAATACTTAATGCAATATTGGATTTTTAATCAGAGCTGTCTGATGAAGTCTTAATCAGGACAAAAAGGTACGCGCTCTTCATCTACTTCTACTATAAATAGAGTGAATGATTAAGACAAAAATTACGCTTTCATTTGCCCTAAGTCATTTTCACAACAAACCTTCGTTCCCTCTCCAACAATCATTCGTTCTCGACATTCTGCTCCAATGGCTCCCAAGAAGGTAGAATCTTCAGTCATCTCCGGTTGTGAGCTTATGAGAGGAGGATTCAACTCCTACTCTGAAGAGATTAGGTCAGTAATCATATTGGTAAAATCGACAGGGTTGGAATATCTTCTCTGCAAACCTTGTGCTCTCATGAACAATGAGCTCCATGAATTCTTTGATGGTGCAAGAATCAATAGTTCAGGGGTCATTCTAAAGTCCATAATGGTCGGGAAGAAGATCAAAATATCTGCCAAAAGCTTAGGAAAAGCTTTGAGGATTCCAAGATTGGAGAAAGAGGTTGAAGAGGAAGATCTGACTGTTGAAGATCTATTTGTTGGATATTCCTGGTGTGGGCACAGTGGCAAGACCTATGGGTCTATTAAAAAGGCTGAATTCAACCAGAAGGGAAAGATCCTTGCATATATTTTAGGGAAAGTACTGATGTGCAAAACTTTATCCCATGACAGGATTTCCAAAGAAATGTTTGAAGCAATGTGCAGGATCATTGTTTCAAAGAAAACAGACTGGAGAAAGTTCTTATTCCAGAGGATCAAGAACACCCAAAAGACCCCATCATTTGGAAGAATCTTATCCTACTTCCTCCTAAATACCCTTGGGGATTTAGTGAAGAGAAACATGGGAGCACCTTTGCACTATTAAAAGAAGTTGGACTCAAAAAAGCTGGATAGATGGGAGAGAGTTATCTCCAAAACTCCAAAGGATGCTCAAACTGCTACAAAAAGAAAGAAAAAGAAAACTGTAATAGTTAATGTGTCAAAGGAGGGAGGGTCCTCTAGCAGTTCTGAAAGAGGAGGAACATCATCAATTTCAAAACCAAACCTGTCCAAGGTTTCTGAGGAAGAAGGAGCCCCATCTCTACCAAACCCTTCTTTGACAAGGGGGGAGATAGCTCCAAATCAGATGATCTTAGAAGTTTTTGAGGAAAGTAGAAGCCCCATTCTGGGCAGTGATCCAGTTGAGGGGGAGTTCCTGGTTGGAAGCTCAGCCCCAGACATTGAGAGAATTGAGAGGGAGACCCATGTGGGGTGCTTCACCCTGGAGGATCAATCTGAAGGATCTGCAACTGAGAAAGCAGTTGATGCGCAAATTTAGCACACCGCTATAGGCGGTAGCGAGACTGCGGCACGAAACGGCAGTGTACCGATCGTTCAAGTAATATAAAATGTGGGAGTGATCCCCAAGTATCGAATCTCTAAGGAACACAGTAAGGTGGAGTTAACTATTGAGGAAGGACTTGGGATTGAAGTCCTTTAGGTCGAATGGATTGCGGAAAAAGGGGGGTTTTGGTTTATGGAAAATAAAAGAAAATAACTACAACTACTCCTATGCAGGCCTTGAGCGCACAACTTCGCTTGGCGGGATGGAAACTACGTAGGCCTTGAACGCACTACTTTGCTAGGCGGATGGAAGAGTAGGCACGCGGATGAGGTGGTTCGCACTAGCGGAAAGGTTTAAGGGTCGTTAGCACCTCTTAGCTAGGCGAATGGATTACATAGGTCGTTAGCACCGCTTCGCAACGTGGATGGATGAGTAGTCAAGCGGATGGAGTGAAAACACTTTGCGGAAAGGAGGGTTGCATTCACATCTAACAAAGCTCAACCAAGATCACAGGCATACCACTCTATAACGATTCCACACACCAAGCATAAACACAATGAACTTTCATAAAAGCATAATGAAAGCAAATAGCAATTAAAATAGGTTTAAGCAAGGTTCATCATCAAAGTATAGGTGATTTCATACCATACAACCTTAAAAGAGAAAATTAAGGGTAGAAATACAAACAACGATCGAGACTATGCCGTAGAAATGGGAGGATGCACTAGGTTGTCAATCCATGTCCTACAATCCATTCATCGATTGCATCCGGGATCTCTGAAGCTCTCACCACCTCTAGCCCGTCTTCTCGAGTGTCTACGTTGTCCACGTCAATGCCCTCGTTCTTCCTTGCAGTCTGGCTAATATGGAGTGGAGATCACCTTCTTGGGAGCTTAGGATGATGGGGAAACAATATGGAGTGATACCCTTCCTTGGAAGAAGAAAAACATAGCAGTCGGCCTCTTCCGGCCGAAGAAATTGCGGAGCTGTTCGGGTTCCAAATGACCTAAAAATCGGGACTTAAATAGAAAAAATGTCAAAAAATCCTTCACGCACGACCAAACGCACGTTCGGAGTCAACCGTGCGTGAAGGAATCGCACGGGCGGAGCAGAAACGTAATATTTTAGAAAACAACATTTGCTCGTGCGTTTTACTCACGCATGGGCAAAATGCTCGTGCATGAAGAAAATGCACTAGCAAATTAAGAATGGCAGATTTTGATGATTTTGAGCGAAATGAAAACGCACGATCATCCAGATCGTTCCTGAAGGATAAACGCACGACCGTGCGATCTGGAAAATTGCAAAATGACATAAATTCTTAGATAAAAGAGGGAAACTCGTGCGATTTTGCTAACGCACGATCACTTACCCCCAGCAGAATAGTGCGCAATTGCACACCACAATGGGCCAAAATGTGCACTTCGTGTGAGAAGAGTGAACAAGGGAAATATAAGCATTAACGAACTAAAAATGAAGTGCAAGTGCTTGAAAACTAGCCCAGATGAGTCCAAATATGTGAATATAAATGGGACTCATCACACCCCCAAACTTACCTGTTTGCGCGTCCCGAGCAAACAAATCCGGCGGAGTAGGAAAAACATAGCTAGCCAAAGCATTACAAACATGGAGTAGTATGCGAAGTTGCACACTTGTGTGTGTAGAAGCACATTAGAAGAAGTTTCTAAATATGCTAGCTAATTTATAAAAGTGTAAATGCGTAAAAAGGAGTTTATTCTTACTCAAAAATGGAATACTGGTGAATCTTGTGGTCACGCGTAGTACGAAAGTAAGCAAATCGCGAAGGGGAGTGTTACCGAAGAACGTAACTCGGAATTAACTCCGTTGAAATCCATCAACATTGAGAGCCATAAGCTCGCCCTGTCACACTCTCTCCACGACGCTAATGAACTCACAAGATGAATCAATAAGACTTTTTTGGTTAATACGAGGCTTAGGTTACGGCTTGGAATACAAAGATAAACGTGAAGGCTAATCGCAAACCAAATGAGCACACAAAAGTGCTAAATCATAGCTGCTCCAATAATACACGTGTAACACACCCCCAGACTTGACTTTGAAACTGGGTGTGCACACGGCCTACTCCAATCGATAGAACTATATGTTTCAATTAAAACGCTAGGGATCTATTTTTTCTTTGCTTTTCTTTTTCTTTCTCTTTTTTTTTTTATAAATCCCCAAATATATTAGCAATAATCTCAGCATATATAATTTTTTTAAGATAACCACATCAACACAAAGGTTTCACAAGACCGCACCGCATTGGAAAATTACATTTCATTAATGTTTTTGGCTTAAATTTTGGTTGCGAAAATGGGATTAGCTTTTAGGCCTTGGTGAAGTATGGTGGAGTTGAAGCAAAAGGTCGGGTAGGCACAAACTAGGCTACCAACGGTTAGCATATAGGAATGGTAGAACAAAGCTCAAGCTTGCCAAAAAGATGGCCTACGTCACGCTCAACTTGCAAATTATTCGCACCCATTCTTCGAGAGTCGCTTGGGGCAAGTTCTTATCCCCGAGAAAGGTAATCCTTCCTCCCGACTCGAGCAACACGAACCTCGCATTCGCTTATACACAATACCACGCTACCACTAGATTCAACCACATTCACCATTTTGAGTAAAATAAACTAAAATCTACGCAAATCAACTAATTATAAATTAGGAGCATAAATATGAACTGATTCTACTCAAAGTCCTAAGCAAAACACGAGTACTCAACTAGAGCACTGCAGGAGTCAACATTCCACTCCATCTTGCAATTATTTTGGCTAATACATCAATTCCTACATCACAACAAGAATTGAATAAACGGGAGCATGCAAACAAGCGAGTGTGCGCTCGTGCGGGTGAAATGGTGTGTGAAGCATATGAACAAATTTATTACAAAGCTAAAATAAAATTACTTCTAGTATGCAATCCAAAATGTGCGTGCACTGTGGGTAGCAAACAGCTCTCCCCCAGACTTAATCTATGCACTAAGATCGGCTGAAATAACAACATGAGTGTAAGACAATGAAAAGAGGAGAGGTTACCCCATGCTCAGAAATGAGCATACCAGAAGATTTGGCGTTAAATTCTATAAATTTAGATCCAAGAGTCTACCACCAAAGGAATTGCCGCACACCTGTAGGCAAAAGACTCCACGAACAAAATATATATGTAAAACTAAACTATTAGCATGTTAGAGAAAAAAAACAACAAAAACTTGGGTTGTCTCCCAGCAGCGCTTTTGTTTACTGTCCTTAAGCTGGACTTAATATCTCTATTAAGCAGTTTTAATAACATTGCCTAAACATACAAGAGAAAACTAAAATATCCTAATTAATACAAGCATGCCAAAAAGATCAACTGTAAGTTGATTTAAAATAGTAACTGAAAATAAAAGAAGTGGGTCCGAAGACCAAACAGCAGCAGTCCAGAAGATAAGGAGCTTTCCATCTCCATATTTCATCTTTCTTCATCCTCTTCCTCTCCTCCAATCGGCGGTCATGGATTAAATATCGTTTACCACCCTGCACCCAGTCTTTCAAGGAAAACGCAAGCAATGATGATGAGGGAGAATATGTTATTAATTTCATCATTGCCATCTACTTTCCCTTCCATGACTGCCTCTCAAAATTACCCAAGAATGGGTCTATAAATTCATGCACCTGCAAAGGAATATGTGCAATATTAGAAATTAATGCAGGAGGGGAAGCATGAAAGATGAACTTATCAATATCTGCATTATAAGAAGGTTGATTAGGAAATAAAATGGATGAAGAACTAAGAGAATCAAACATAGGAGGAGTGATCCCGGTTTCACTCCTGGAAGGTTCCACAAAAGACTCAATGCCGGTTGCAATAGAATCACTGCAGGCATAATTTGAGCAGCTAGGAACTTTGATGATGAGTTGGACCTTCTCCTCCGGTGATGAGGTAGAAACCTCATCACTAATGAAAATGTCCTCCTCAGTGCAACTCAGCATAGCTTCAGGCTCCATAGGCTTATCCTGCACATCTAAAAACTCGGCAATAAGAGCAGAAGATACATGCATACTGATACAGGAAAATATCAGAGTAGAAATAGGACTCAAGATAGAGTCCGATAGGAGGGAAGAAATATCCTCAGATATAGAATCCACAGGAAAGGATGGCACCATAGAGGAAGAAAACTCCACAATGTCGTCGTAGTGATCAACAGCGACGCTGATCGACGCATTCATTGTGCTCCCAAGATAACCCGGGGGCCTAACGTATGTTTCATCAGCGATGGAAGGAGCGGTGGCATAGGAAGGCAGTGGAATGGAGATAAGTGTTGGCTCATCATCCTCTCCCAATTGCAATTTCCATTGCTCACAGTCTTTCAACGCGTGATCAAAACTCTGACAACACAAGCAGCGCTTCCAGGTAGGTTTTGACTGTGGAAAAGCCAAACCACCCGGTGAAGGCGTTGCTCGCAATGGGGACACATAATTATAATAGGTGGGTTCATTGTATGAAGATCTAGATTATCCATACGATGAACCATACCAATTATAATCATGGCTTCCTAGATGGCAATCATCACTAGAATGATTAAACAATTTACACCACCTACATTGTTGATAAGCATACATATTGGTGCAAAGAAGGATTCAATAATAATATAAGTTAAAAGAAAATCTCAGTATGCACGATGGAAAATTTAAATCAAAAGAAACCTGATTTTTAAAATATTTAAAAACAGATAAAAAGAGAATTTGCAAATACTAAATTAAAACAAATGCGATATACAAATGGAAAAGGACTTCTATCTCACAGCTCTCCCTCTCCAGAAAACTCACACGTCTGTGCTCCCCGACAACGACGCCAAAAACTTGACGCGCAAATATAGCACACCGCTATAGGCGGTAGCGAGACTGCAGCACAAAACGGCAGTGTACCGATCGTTCAAGTAATATAAAATGTGGGAGTGATCCCCAAGTATCGAATCTCTAAGGAACACAGTAAGGTGGAGTTAACTATTGAGGAAGGACTTGAGATTGAAGTCCTTTAGGTCGAATGGATTGCGGAAAAAGGGGGGTTTTGGATTATGAAAAATAAAAGAAAATAACTACAACTACTCCTATGCAGGTCTTGAGCGCACTGCTTCGCTTGGCAAGATGGAAACTATGTAGGCCTTGAACACACTACTTCGCTAGGCGGATGGAAGAGTAGGCACGCGGATGAGGTGGTTCGCACTGGCGGAAAGGTTTGACGGTCGTTAGCACCTCTTAGCTAGGCGAATGGATTACACGGGCCGTTAGCACCGCTTCGCAATGTGGATGGACGAGTAGTCAAGCGGATGGAGTGAAAACACTTTGCGGAAAGGAGGGTTGCATTCACATCTAACAAAGCTCAACCAAGATCACAAGCATACCACTCTATAATGATTCCACACACTAAGCATAAACACAATGAACTTTCATAAAAGCATAATGAAGGCAAATAGCAATTAAAATAGGTTTAAGCAAGGTTCATCATCAATGTATAGGTGATTTCATACCATACAACCTTAAATGAGGAAAATAAGCATATAAATACAAACAAAGATCGAGACTATGCCGTAGAAATGGGAGGATGCAACGTGGACAACGTAGATGGGAAAATAGCAGAATAGGCTGCAAACTGTGAAGGATGATTTATATCATCTCAACGCTCAACAAACTCATTTCTTTCATTTAGCAACTCCATCCAAGGAACATGTTGGTGAGGAGATCGACAAGGTTGGACATCAATCCCATCAGCTTATCCAAAATCAAGGCATTATGATAAGAAATACTGAGCAAGCTCTTCGACAAATAGCAGGGTTTATGAATCAAGATAGAGATCAAATTCTAAACATAGTAAATGAAAATACTCAGAGCTTAGATGAACATCTGCTAGAGGTAAAAAATATCTTGGATGAGGTCGAACAACATCTACATGAGAGGATAAATTTAGTACAAGTAGCTCTTGATGATCACATAGCTGAAGAAGTCCTAAAGGGGGAGAAGACAATGATAAATGTTAGCTCAAATCAAGCCATGTAGACTATCAATCAAGTTAATCAAGATTTGCAAAAGCCTCCCTCAGCCTTTGAGTTAGCAGAACCATCTGATTGCACTGCATCAAAGATTTATGGCATAGAAGTTGGATAATCTTCCAGTTCCCGAAAAAGGAAAAGGGTTCAGAGCAAGAGTTACAGGCAGAAGAGACTTAGGGAAATTGAGCAGGATCCACAGTCATGCAAGTGGAGTCCTAACTCTAGGACCCTGATCTCAGAAGCCTAGATGGAGTTTGGATACCCTCAGGATGGGTCAGAAAGAGTCTATTATTCTGAAGATTGGAATCTGCACTTAACTCAAATGGATAAAAGGAGAAATCATAAACTAGCATTCCCTCATGGTCCTCCTCCTTCTCTAAAGAAGATTCCAAAACCAATCTTATTCTATGAAAGGTAGAATAGAAAAGGAAAGGGAAGCAGCAGGACCTGAAGATCATAGAATGTTTTGGCTAAAGATGAATTGGCCAAATGACTATAATAATTTTTGTTTTAAAACATTCTCTTTTTATATCATATTGATAGGTGAATCCTATAATATTTGTTTAATGTATTCAGTAATTTTGATTCTATTTATCACTTGACATTTATCATTGAAGTGAGTTATGACTTCTTCAAATAAGGGGAGATTGTTGGGAACAGTGCCCAGCAATGTTCCTGATTTGAAGAAGTGCTCAGATCAATGATAAATGCACTATGTATTTGATGGTATATTTTATTCATGACTGCAGAAGATAAACCATATGTCCAGTAGTCTTCAAGTCCAAAATCTTCAAGAATGACTGGACATATCATTGAGAAGATATGCATATCATCGAAATGCATTAAAGCTACATCACTAGTATCAAGACTATAGAAGTAATGAAAATTCACTAAGTAAAATTTCGTCTCAAGACTCAGCAGATGAATCGTTGAGAAAGGTATCATATCGTCGAGTCTGTTTCTATGATATCGTCTTGAAGAAAGCTTATAATTGAGAAAGACTAAGTCAACGATATCGTCTTGAAGAAACCTTATCGTGGATATAGCTAAGATGTCTAGACGATGTCGTCTTGAAGAAGATGTATAGTTTTGAAGGTTGAAGAATGCTTATCGTGGATAAAGCTAAGATGTCTCGATAATGTCGTCTTGAAGAAGGGGTATAGCCTTAAATATTGATAGACATAACTCTTTATGTCATGAACAAACGTTCATGTGGACAAACATTGGTTTGAAGACTTCACCTCGTCTAGAAGATCAAGACGATATCGTCTTGAAGAAAGACTGTCAGCCTGATGAATAAGTCTATGTCTTATTAAAAGAAGCATCTCGACGATATCGTCTGGAAGAAGTAATATCGATGAGATATCATGTAGAGTCGTGAAGAAGGAAGTGTGTTGATGATATCGTCGTGAAGAATATCTGTCGTTTACATTGATCAAGATGATATCGTCTTGATGGAATATTATCGCCTTGACAGTTGTAGAGAAGCATTTAATGCGCAGACATTCTTGGAAATTGATATTCAGGGAATGCGCAAGGCGCCAATCTTGCGCATAAATCAAGGAGTAATAAATGATATATTCTCTACAGAATATAGCCATTGCACAGTATTTATTGAAGAAATTTACTATTTCTATATTCTGCAAGTTCCAAGAACAGCCAGGAATTATGATGAAATATTTCCAATTCTGCAAGACGCTTCAAACGGGAAAAATGATTATGGAATAATCAATAAGGACTTTTATGCAAAATTGCAGAGCAATATAAAAGGAGATATTTTTTAATCTACCGGATACGCTTGCTCAGTATTCTCTCTCAAGTTTATTCTCATACATACTTCTGGAAGAGAAAGAAAAAATCAACAAGAAGAAGACTTCACTGCTGCTGTGCTGTGAAGGTCTAGAGAAGATTCTAAAGAAAGGTTCATTGATCCACAAGATCTCTGGGCTTATTGTTACAAGAAGAAGATGAAGACTTGTTATTCAAAGCTTTCATCATGAAGTCTTTTCTTCTTCAACAACTTTTTTGTATTACTCTGTAGGGTTCTTTGTGAGCATGAGCTGGTAGGATCTTGTGATAAGTCTTAGTTGGTAGGGTTCTTATTGAGCCTGAGTTTGGTAGGATCTTGTTGAAGATTTGAGTTATTGTAAGACTTTTAAAGTCTGAGCTTGGTACGGTTTTGTGTGAACCTAAGTTGTAAGATTTGTTTATTGAGAAAAGTTCTGAGTTAGAGAAGTTGCCTAGTCTAGCTCATTGCTAGATAGGTGGGAGGGGCAGTGGACTACCTCTAGACACATTGTCTTGTAGGGAACCACTATAAATCTTGTGTGTTTTTTGTGATTGCTTTTGTGCTGTGATAGTCAAACTTTAAAGTAGCAAATAATACTGAAAACACCTAATCACCCCCCCCCTCTAGGTGTAGTTTATAGACAACCTATATCTTTCAGTGTGGTTCAGAGCCGAGCTAACAAGTAAATCAGTTGTAGATCTTAGGTCAGCGAGCAAATTAGCTTAGTTTAGTGCTGATATTGCAGAGATTTTTGGCTTAAATAGAGGAACCAGCAGAGGTGGTGATGCGGGCACTAGAAGAAGTTCTCAACAAACTGCTGAGGTGCTCCCAGCTTCACTCTATTCAACATCGAGACATGAGCCTAGAGTCATCCATCCTTTGGTGGGAGCGATAAAATTTCCCTCCTGGGAATTTGGCATGGTCGAGTGGAATTTTATGCCCAGGGCAGCCGCCCTGCAGTAGTGTTAGTTCATATTCCAACATTTACTATAAGACACCTACCCTGTAAGGCAAGTATACAACACATTTCACTGCCAACCATAAAATGTAACTGAAACATGAAGTCAACATCACATTTATATATCACAATAAAGTTCTACAAGATAAAATATGTAAGACTCCGCTCTCACAAAAACTGAGCACGGTCGAGGGGAGTCTTATGCACAGAATAGCTGTCTTGCGGTTGAGCCAGCACACGGGATAACATCCACTACAAGATACTTATTCTGTTGGCTATTACCAACATCACAAGCCAACCTGTAAATAATAACGATGATTGAAGCAAGAAGTCCACAGATTCACACTTAGTATAAAAATATCCACAATATTACATTAAAAGGTGGAAGCGTACATGATAAAAATGTTACAATACATTTAATACTAAATTAATAAGAATACTACAAGATGCTCACAAATCTCACATCGGCTATAGCAGAGATCATGACGTGTTGCATCGTCATGGAAGGCCATGTCACCTTGGCCTTGTGGTCCTCCTGCATGAGGTGTTGCTTCTTTGGCTGCGCATGCTCTTAAAAGGATGTGGCATGACGAACGTTAGTCAAAACGACTAAGGCTCCGTTCGTTTCGCGAGTTTTGAGAGAAAGGTTTTGGTTTTGGTTTTGGTTTTGGGTATATCAAAACTAATTTTTTTGTTCGTTTGACATTTTTAGGATGGAATTGGCATTCACAGAAAACTTATGGGTTTTGGAGAAAGATGTTTGACCAAAACCAATTCTAGTGTTCGTTTGCTTATTTTAAAAGAGGGGATTGGTTTTGGCCCAAAACCCATGGGTTTTGCTTTTTGAAAAATCCTTCTATGCCCAAAACTTACCTATTTAGATGGGTTTTGGGATAGTTTTGACACTGTTCATCATCATTGTGGCCAGAGTTCATCATCATCATTTTGGCCATAGTAATGTTTATGTTTTGGACCCTAGTAATGATTATCCATAAATTTATTTTTCAAAATTTATTTTTCAAAACCTTCATGCAAAACCATGGGTGCAAACGAACAAATTTTTTTGGTTTTTGACCAAAACCAAAACCTACAAAATTTTGGTTTTTGACCAAAACCAAAACCCTCCGTGTAAAACCCGCGAAATGAACGGAGCCTAAGCGGTTTCGGCATCCACT
Source organism: Dactylorhiza incarnata (assembly GCA_033032865.1). Lineage (NCBI taxonomy): Eukaryota > Viridiplantae > Streptophyta > Magnoliopsida > Asparagales > Orchidaceae > Dactylorhiza > Dactylorhiza incarnata. The sequence goes on along the minus strand of JAWHQI010000037.1, from coordinate 2,885,270 downwards.
CTCTCGGCGACTCCTAGGCACTGAGCAGGGGGATTGAACCAAAGCTACAATATAAGTAGTAGTGTATATACAAACAGTGATAGTTTGGAGTTTAATATATTCTAGCAATTGATATTCTATCAACATGGTATAAACAATTCAAAATATTGCAGCAATAATAAGAATAAGAGCAGCATAAAAGAGCAGAAGGTAAAATACTGAAGGTAACTTAAGTTATAAAAATGCACACACAAATTTATAAGTAAGGATCTTGTGTAAGAGCACTAAGGTAACTCATCATATAAAAGAGCTCATCCTAATTTATATGATGATGATATTGTTTATGTAGTGTGATGCAATGCAATCTATGGTGAATGTTGACTCACCAATGGTTTACTCACACACACACATAACTTCATGTCATCATAGACGTTTAGTTCCACTTTTTGAGGGTAGCTAACCTCTCAAGCACCTCCCATCGTGGCCAGATGGTGGTAGTGGAATGGGCTTCTCCACTACTATGAGAGTATGCACACTACTATACATAGGCCTTATGTACACCTCAACGATAAAACTAGTAGAAAAACTATGTACTCTTGCTCGGCTAAAACAAGCGGAGTCTTATTAGCAAAAAAGGAAGGGTTGGCAAAAAAATGTTACCAAGACATCAGCTAAGCTGGCCCAGAAGACCACAACCCCACTATCCTAGAGTCAATCCCTCAGCTTCCAACGGTGTGATGACCGGTAAGCTCGTAGACCTTCCACAAGCAATCCTACATATAAGATCAAAATACAAAAGTGTGTATCAACACTCCTGAACCCATGTGTAGTAAATGTGTCTCCAGCACCCAAGGACTAACAACCAAGTTCTTAATATAATAGGGATTCTACAAATTTTAAACATGTGCTTACTAGCACCCAAGGACTATCAACCTAGTACATAATATCATAGTATTCTACAATTTTAAACTCATGCTTACCAACACCCAAGGACTATCTACCTAGTCCTTAATATAATAGTGATTTAACCAATTTTAAACTCGTGTTTACCAGCACCCAAGGACTATCAACCTAGTCCTTAATATAATAATGATTTTACCAATTTTAAACCCGTGCTTACCAGCACTTAAGGACTATCAACCTAGTCCTTAATATAATAGTGATTCTGCCAATTTTAAACTCGTGCTTACCAGCATCCAAGGACTATCAACCAAGTCCTTTCCAGGATACAATCATATCCTTCATACTACATTAAGATCCCATTACCACTATTATCGGGTTGGCATTACCCTACAACCCTAGGGTCCGGCCCTAGTGTATGGGTGTATAAATCATGGGTATATTTACTCATGATCCAAAGGATTACTTGAAGTACCAGTGCTATATTTTAAATACACTGACTATGATTTGTTACATAATTCTCGTCTCTCCTTAAAGGAGTCTCCTAAGGTTAATCATCAAAATTTCAAAACAATATGCTAAAGTGTTTCATGAACAAGGACAAGATTTCATGAATCATTAACCAAGCCAAAACATTTGAATAAGGATTTACTAAAATATTCCAACGATAGTGCAAGACCTAAATTATATGTCACGTATTGATTTCATAATCCCATAGTTTGGATCCTCTTAAATTATAACTCCAATTGGCCTAAAATATTTTACCATAGGTCTGCAATGTTTTTATTAGGCCACAATAAAAGTTGAAGATTTTGCGTATCACCCAAAATGTCATAATAATTCCACTAATATACTTATATGACAATTATTGAATTTCACTCACAACTTATGATGAGTGTACTCCAAAAATTCCATAAGTTTTTGGAACTCTCCCTAAGGTTGTCACCTTGTCATGAATCAATTTTCAAGTCATTTGGATGAGGACTGATTGAATTATACCAGGATTACTAAACAACTCATGGTATATGTTGAGGGGTATTCTAGTCGATATTGCCTCAACGTCGATGTCGAGTCTACTCGATATTGCCTTTTTGTCGACTATAAGTTTTATCAATATTACCCATGTGTCGACCAGAGGTCTAGTCGACAAAGGACTTAGATCAATTTCTCATAAAACATTCTAGTCTCAAGCTGTTCTAGTTGATAGACTAGGCTAGTCATCTTATCTAAAGGTCTTCTAGTCGATATTTCACTATGTCGATAAGAGATCTCGTTGACAAAGGACTTAGATTGATTTTTCAAAAAATATTATAGTCTCAAGCTCTTCTAGTCGACAAACAATGCTAGTCATCTTGTCTAAAGGTCTTCTAGTTGATATTTTACTATGTCTACTAGCGGTCTAGTCGCCAATGGACTTAAATTGATTTTTCATAAAATATTCTAGTATAAGGCTCTTCTGGTCGATAGACCAGGCTAGTATTCATGTCTACAAGGTCTTCTAGTCAATATTTCACAGTGACGACTAGAGGTCTAGTCGAAAAAGGACTTAGATTGTTTTTTCATAAAATATTCTAGTCCCAGGCTCTTCCACTCGACAGACCAGGCTAGTCCTCTTATCTAAAAGGTCTTCTAGTTGATATTTCACTACGTTTACTAGAAGTCTAGTCGACAAAGGACTTAGAATGATTTTTCATAAAATATTCTAGTCTCAGGTTGTTCCAGTCGATAGACTAGGCTAGTCTTCTTGTCTAAAAGGTCTTCTAGTCAATATTTCTCTGTGTCGACTAGAGGTCTAGTCGACAAAGGACATAGGTGGCATTTGGTTAAGCTTTTCAGTTACTGTGCATCTGGGAAGCACTACCATTTTAATAATTAGCGGTGTTTGGTTCAACATTTTCCAAACCGCCATTTATTAAGCTCCGTTGTTTTCTATGTATTCCGTCCGCAACTTTTACCCGTGGTGAACCGCAGAAGCCGAGCGAGCGTCCAGCCTTCTCCAGGAGTTCCCGATTCCCAGCTATGAGTTTCCTTCTCCTCTTCGGCGAGCGTCCAACCTCTTATATCCGGTGGCTTCTAGCCTCTCCTCTCTGGCGAGCATCCAACCTCTCTTATACAGCGTCCAACCTCACCTCTCTGAATGTGACTGCAAGTTCCTTCTTCTACTTCTAGCGAGAGTTCAACATTCTTCTTCCCGATCTCCAACACACTTTAAATCAATGAAGAGTGAGTTCATCTTTAGATCGAAACTCCGACGGGATATAATACCATAGTGCATTACTCCTCATATCTGCTGCAAGATGGAGCTGAGAATGAACGAGGTAGAAGTCAACTAAAAACAAAACAAAAACAAAAAGAAGAAGCGGCGATAGTGTATTTTGCCTCATCTCAGCTGTATGAATTTCTATCACCTCCTTTTGTTCTCATGTCTACTATTTCCATTCGATTCATGGTTGGGTGCTGAGTTCTTCGGTTTCATTTTCTTGCTTAGGGCTTCACCTAATTATTGAGCTCTGTATTTTACCACATATTTTAATTTTTTCAAATTTTGTTTTATGTGCTCCATTAGATCTGAAAAACTTTTGTTGTTCTGTTTATATAGGGGTTTGGCGTAGGATTTGGAATGATTAGCTTCTTCAATGAAAGGGGGAATTTGGGGTAAATCTTATATATTAGGGATGGGCGTATGTGGAATGAGTTGAGTTCCTTATGGAGAAATTGAACTCACGATCAAGAGATTGGTAAAGATTAGTAACCTACTTGAAATTTTAAGGCTAAACCATTTAATATTTGTAGTTGGGATGGATCTAACGCAAAAGGGGGTTGCTGAAATTTCATCAAGTTACTCCCATTTCTTGGATGATACCTCAGGGAATCTTACTGGGGGAAAAAATTTCACTCAAAATTTCATTCTGTTTCCATACAATTTTTCCAAAACTCTGTTTTAAAAACTCCATTTCACCCAAACAGTTTTTTAACAAAACTCAGTTTTCCAAAATCAGCACTTTTCCTATCAGCAACTTTCCATCAGCCACTTTCCATCAGCGATAGCCCAACCAAATAGAGCCTTAGATTGAATTTTCATAAAATAGTCTAGTCTCAGGCTCTTCCAGTCGACAGACCAGGCTAGTCTTGTTGTCTTAAAATCTTTTAGTCGATATTGTCTTGTGTCGACTAGAGGTCTAATCGACAAAAGACTTAGGTTGAATTTAAATAGTTTATCTAGTTCCAAGATCTCTTCCAGACGATATGATAAGGTAAGACTTCTTGTCTTAAGATCTTCATGTCGATATTGTCTTGTGTCGGCTAGAGGTCTAGTCGACAAAAGAATTAGATAAATTTGTATATCCCTAGTTTCATTATGTGGCGAATCTTACAATTCTCTAATCAAAATGTCCCAATATTTTTACAACGGACCAATTATTGTCTGAGAATGAAGCGATCAAAATTTGGGCATTTTCCAAGTATATTTAACCCAATTAATTTCACAAATATCTCATGTGTATCTATCCTAAATAACCACAAAAACTATGGGAAATTAGTCACCAAAAATTCTCAAACATGCAGAGGTTGTGTATATTTTTATTTAGCATACATGTATGTAATTTCATGTCCATCCAAGCTGCTTGCAAGGATAAATACAACAAACAAGAAATTCATAAACTTTATGTAACAAAATTTTGTAAATGAGATCCAGGGAGCTACAATCACCCCCAAAAAAGTGCCACTATGTTTTGGAAAGGGCAAACCAAGGGCTACAACTTTCATGTTGAGCCCAAGAACTGGATCTGAATGGATCATGCCCAAAAATGGGCATGAACATGACTGGATAGACTACATGTAGTAATAGTGGGTTGCGTATAGCTGATTTGCATAGATCTTAAAGTCACTCCAATAGTTGTGGTGTTTCTTCTTCCTCCAGCAGATGGCTGAGATTTGCCCGACCTAGAATATAGAGACTTACTTCCCTACGGCCACCTGAGCTTCTCCATGACCTACCATCACCACCACCATATTCGACATGACGAGGGTCGTCGATGAGTGGTGGTCCGGCGGCCTGAGGTGGCTGGAATAGTGAATAGGTGCATGGACTTTTTCGGCCATTTCACCATGGAATTCTATGAAATCAAGCTCAATTGAGCTCGATATCTCTCCTACGTTGAGCTAAGAGACTAGTACCAAGGGAGTAGAGCAGAAACGCACCTGGTTAAGAACCATTGATCAGCGTCTCTTCATAAAGCCATGGAGGTGATTGTCTTCGGTGACACTTCTACAAACTCAGCTCCTGAGCTCGATTTCTTCGAGAAATTGACTGGCTCGACTACTTGAGAGGCAAGGAGGATGATGAAGGTTTCAATTGGAGAAGGGTGGATGAATGGGGATGAACCCACTTGAAGCTCTCGGCATCACCTCAGATGCTCCTCCTTGATGCCACTTGGCGTCCTCTCTGCTGGAAGTAGACTTGGATTAATGGAGGGAATTTCCTGTGCATTGGATGCACACAAGCCAAGCTCCAAGTAGAATTCCTTCATTTCCTAGTTGTCCCCACATGCATGGTCAATTTTTTCTCCATGCATGTTGACCATGATGACCAAGGTTGACCCCATCAGCTAATGTGGCATGCTAGAGTGGGCCCCTATCTTCTGGAATGGTCATTGGAAATGTGATGAGCCCAATTGAATTGGGTTTGTCTCTTGAATTTCAATTCAGGGTTTATTTTTGCCAAAATTGACTTCATGGTCGACTTTTGATCGAATTGAAGATTTTAGTGGCCCTTTTATGTTGATCATGACCCCATTGACTCCTTAAGATGTTTACAAAGCTAGGTCGAGGTTAATTTCCTAATTTGATGTTCAATTGGGGCAATTTAGTCAACGTTGACCTAATTGGGCTTAATTATGACTTAACCCTTAATGTTGACTAATTAAGTCAATTTGGTCACTAATGACTCATCCATGATTACCTTAGGGACTTAGAACTACTACCTAGTCCAAGTCAACTCAATAATGACACAAGGGGGTCTAGTTCAAATTGGGATGTTACAAATCCAATAAACAAAAATATAATTTCATCCCCGAAATTTAAGTTATGGCTACGGGGATTGAAGTTCTGAATATGAAAGTATAATTCATAGTACTCTTGAAGAGATCAATAGTTTTAGTAGGCCCTGACACTCACTTAACTCTACCAAGGGACATAACTTATTCACATCGCTTCACCATCAATTTTCTCTCTACGAGCACTTTCACTACACTTAATGATACTGATAATTAAAATTATCTACTTGAGGGCTCTTACTTGTCTCCTATATTGATGAAGATGTAGATAGTGGAGGGAAGAGACAGTTTAGTTTATGATTATGATATCACAAAGTGATAGTATAACTTAATCAAACCTTGTAATCAATAATGGGATATCTCAAGTACACGGTTTCTTATTTAGTGGGTATATCATCAAGTCCCCCGAATATAATATTATCAGAGTCAACCTTAATTAAACTTGGGATCTAAGCTCTCTTATGATCAATGATCATCATACACATGATATTAGCACTCTCATATGTAATATATGTGCAAATAGAATTTAGACTCCTCTTCGGAGACCATAATAGGTTTATAACTAAAACAGTATAGGTTTACCTTTCTCCTAGACATATTCAGGTTATATGAGATAGATGAGTACCAAAAGTTGAATATTTATAACCTTTGTCATCCAAAATGAAATAAGTATAATTAATATGATCATGGTCACTTATTGAAATCAAGGTTAAACTAGTGATAATCAAGCTTAATTTTTGTATTACAAGTCATGTGAACCATCAATTTTCACCTCTTGATTTCTAATTCAGAAAATAAGCAAGGTCCTCAATCACACCACCTCACTCATCATGACACTATTGTTGGATCTGGTGGGCAGCCTTAGAGTGGGTGAATAAGGTTTTAAAACACGTTCTTGAGTTGTAGGAATTATTGCACCAAAATACGCTTTCTGGAAGCTAGCACGGGGAGGTAGATCTACCGTCGGTGGTATCATCAAAAACTTTACTCTAATGCTACAGAAGATCGTTTCAGTATACGCACGAATAACACTTCAGAGATGGATGTAATTATGAATCATAAGCACATAACATGATTTCATTGAATATTAAAATTATGTTTACAATTACAAAACAAGATCTTCATGACGCCCGAGATCATAAGCAAAGATTAGAAAACTCTTTTGGTTTCTATACCGACCCTCCCCCTGAGGACTGGTTGGCTCTCTCCCTTCTCCCCAAAGGTATTTGAGCCGACACTCTCCCTTCCCACCCAGAAGGTCTTCAAACCCACTAGATCTCCTTAATCTAGACGTCCTCCCCAGACGATTTCTTACGAAATCCTCTCCGAATTCCGACGACCTCCTCGATCGATTTTACCATCACCCCAAAATAAAGAATAAAAGAGAGAATGAAAGTAGAGATGTAGAAAGTGAAAACTTATGCTCCCTCAAAGATGGTTCTCCATTGAACGTTGAGATATCGGTGCTTGAGATTCTTGTTTGTCGGGCACAAGATCATCTTCAGATTGTCGTTCTTGAATATGCTCTCCAGAGATCTTCATTTACAAATGGGAGGGTGCAAGTTTTCTATTCTCTTCCTCAAGTCGGTAGGTCCTTGCAGCATAGGAGGCTCGAAAACTCTTAGTTGTTATATGCTCTCCTCAATAATTCCTCTGAGAGAAAGAGAAGCCCTTTTATAAAATCAATCATCAGGATACTGTTGGATCTTATGGCGCCCTTAGAGGGGGGGGGGGTGAATAAGGGTTTTATGGAATAAAAATCTTAATTAACAATATCAGAGTTTGCGACTGATGTTTCATAATATTTTATAGGAAAATATATTTTATTATCACAGATAAGAATAACAGAACTTTTTTCCTTACTGTTGCTAACGCCTGACGTTAAGTGTTAACGCTGGGCGTTAGTTCTTCAAAAAATTAAGCTGCTCAGAATTATGTCAAGGTGATTTTACTTGTGAAAACTTTAATGAAAAACCAAGTCCAGAAAATCAGAGATAATGAAAATGAATATTGTATTACAAGGATAATGACACAAATGTTTGTTTTAATGCTTTGATGAAAATATAATTGAACACATTCTTGAAGAGGAAATAAAATCAATTGAATAGAACATTAAAAGACATGATTTTATTTCATAATAAATTGATTACACAAATATTTGATTTCTATAACGCTAGAAATCAAGGCGAGAATATTAAAAACACTTTTGTGTTATTTCACCGGTCCTTCTGCCAAGGACCGGTTGGCTATAGCTTATCTTACCCCAGATAAAGCCTCTAGCCACCCCCTAGATCTAACCTCGACTTAGTCTCCATGCACAAGGCGGCGAATTCCCCCTAAGCTGCACAAGGACCTAATCACCAACAACCGCGGCGAATTACCCACAGAATCCTTCCAAGAATCCGACGTTCTCCCCGAAAGATTTCTCCACACCAATTACAAAAAGAATACAATAATACAAGATAAAAATATAGTAAGAGAAAACTCCCCAAGAAATTCTGAAGGCGAAGACGAAGGTGATGTAGATGTTGGCGTTCTTGAAGCGATCGTCCTTCGTATGGAATATGCGTTGATGACCTTCTCCTTCAAAATTTTCTTTAGATCTTCATGTTTGCCCAAGGGAGATCTCTCAATTTTTGTACACGAGCCTCTCTAAAAAGAATCAGAATGCTGGCTTTAAAGGCAATAGAATCAACATCTAGAATGAGAGGGGTTGCTCTTTAAATAGACACGGGAGCTAACGCCTGGAGTTAAGAGTTAACGTCGGTGTTAGTGATCGTGTACAGTCGTGGCTGAAATTGCGCAACCATTGAGAACGTGGCAAAGATTGTGCTCAACGCGGGTGTTAAGAGTCAACGCTGGCGTTGTCTGTTGGTACTCGATGGTACTTCTTCTCGACGACATCCCTTATCGACAAAAAAGTTAACGCGGGGCGTTAACGCTAACGCGGGGCGTTAAGAGTTAAAGCGGGGAGTTAAGAGTTAAAGCGGGCGTAAACTCTTAAAGTGGGGAGTTAAAGTTAAAGCGGGGCGTTAACTCTTAAAGCGGGACGTTAACTCTCTTTCTAGAGAATCATCTCCAATCAACATACTACTCATAGGGATGTGAAGGTATACTTCATGTACAACCTGCACACTATAAAAACACAAAATACCAGATCAAAAACAACACGGTATTTGTTATTCTCAAACTAAGAGATGCGGAACATAGGCTCCAACAATCTCCCCCTTTTGAAAATAATAAATACATGTATGAGAAATTAGTGAGATTAAGACAATTTGTGTTTATAGATAAGTGCGGTAATAAGATATGCATGAATAACATGTTAAAAGCATGATAGATTTGAAAGCGAAAATGCATACTCTTTCTATATGAAGTCCTCCCCCTATAAAAGTGTTCTCTTATAATTTACTCCCCCTAAATATCTATTTGACTAGATTTCTCAATTTCTTCTCCCCCTTTGTTATTAGCAAAAGTGGGTAGGGATGAGTGTATATCTACTATGATTGATTAGGAACCACTAATTGAAGGATTGTCATGATCGAGCACAGGATAAAGAATGCACCTCCTATATGATTACTCCCCCTACATAAATACTTCTTACGAATTTTTAATGCACTCCCCCTAAATGTTAGATTTATGCAATTTAATATCCCCTTTTGGTAGTATCAAAAGAGGGTTTAGGTGATAGTATGCAATAAAAATTTAAATTATTTATGTTATGGAGAAAATAGGATGCAATATAAAGCTCATTAAATACTCCTTGTTGAGAAATATATAAGCGTGATGGAACATAAAGTAGTAAGCAACATAGCTGAAATGATAAAGTAAGCATTCTTATTTTAAGATACCAACTTGTAGATAAAAGAATACCACAGTGTTAAAAAAAATATTAGACATGAATGAGCATAAGTGGTAAACTTAGCAGAAGAATATAATAAGCACTCTTAAACATAAACATCATTTTAGAAGGTAAAATCATACAAAGGATAATGAGTTTTAATTTTAAAAGTTGATCTTTGAGTTAAAGATTAAAGAGATGCAATTCCATTAAGATAAAATTGCAAGCATGATTTTATAATATCAAGAAAAGATACAAAAACTATAATGTAATAAAATTTGCATTTCAAGTAAACATAAACATTGTAGCGATCATGCTTTGTTATCTAGTGCATTTACTTAAGTTTGTAGAGAATAGTGTAGATGAGCATTAGGATCCAATTCTCATAAGTAGAAGTTTTATGAAAGATAATGATGTGTACAAAATTGTATTTTGATAAAGTATACATGTGAATCAATAAAAAACACATGACATATATAATGAAATAACACAACATTAAAATACACAAATACTATTACTTCCACAATATTTCGATACACATAACTAAAAAGTACAACTACCAAGGTGCTCTGCACACACAATGCTTGTTAAGACTTATCAGGGTGCAAAGAAGTGCTTGGCGATCACTTTTATAGTTTTTAGCTTTATTTTTTTTGATCCGGTGTATTAAGAGAAGTGGTGTAAAATTGTTTGCAACAAGACACTTTACAATTCTTAGGTGGAGTTTTACTTGTCATCTATTTTTATTTAATTTTGATTTTTATGACCAAGGACTCCGAATTCACTTATTTTGCAAACATAGCATTTGAATTTGAAACCACATTTCTCTAAAGAATAAGTGCATGAAAGACAAAGAATTGTAATAACCAATTTAATGTTGTGTAGGTAATCTACTTAAGCATTTTAATTACTTATGTTATTACACTATACAATCATGCAAGAATAAGATTGTAAACACATGAAGGTTATCAAAAATAAGTGAGTGAATGAATCATTATCAAACATAATACATTACTCATACTTAGAGGCATGCTAAGCATTTCTACACATGTATATCTACAAGCAATTTCATTGCACATAACAAGATAATTTTCAAGGCATGACAAAAATAAAACAAAGTTTTTAAGAAACTTGAAGGTTAAATTAAACATTGTATTTAATCTTTAATTGATATAATTAATCATCCTTGACAATGACAATGAGTAACAATCAGTTTTTATAAATTTTTGAATTTTTATATATGCACAAAACAATAAACACAAATAAAAAAACATATTGTTGTTCTTTGAAATTGTTTTGTAATTTTGCATTTGTTTTTTATCTATATTTTCTGGAAAACATAGATGTCTTTAATAGCCCTTTCAGTAAATGATATTCTATGCCAGAGAAATAAACGCAAAATAATGCATAAGAAAATACATAAAATTTTTTAAAAGAAATAAAAATTTTGTTTTAAAGGAAATAAAAAGATAGAAAACTTTTAAAAACAGAGAAATAAAATACATACACTGCATTAAAATAGTACCCGAAATTCTTCAAAATAGAAAAAAAAATTGGAGCAAAGGGGCTAACGCCAGGCGTTAGCTTCTTAACGCCAAAACAGAACTGCAAATTTTGATGTTTTGAAAAACGTTTTTAATACTTCATTGGTATTATAAAGAGACCTTCCTTCAGTTGAAATTTTAGAGTATATTGATTGAATTTGAAGGCTCTTTTTAGCATGTTTTTGGTGACTTTTCAAATACTTGTGTTTTGTAAAATCATTAAAGCTCAAAATAATAAAATATGCAAACACAAGATGTAATGTTAGAACAATAACAAATATGCATGATTTAAGTTTAAAGAGTGAGATAATATTCATGCAATGAATATAATATGAGTATACCCAAGAATAAGATACCATAACTATACGTCTACACACTATAACCCCATACTAAGAGACAAATGGACATGAGGAGCTACACACATGCCGTAGTTTGGGGTGTTAATCTCATATGCCTTCAAAAGACGACGCTCAACCTAGCACTCTTTCCCCACAATGCCTCGCATGGCCCTACTAGAACCCTCCCCGATTAAGGATAAGACATGACATAGAAGTTAGGTCTCTAATGCAAACAATCCTATGCCCTCACTATTGTGAGACACAAGTCATGGGTTAATGATTATGGATATACTAAGCGTTTTACTCTAAGGATTGATTCATAAAACATGAGTTTGTTTTAGTTTTAGAACATGTAGTGGATTTTGAAACCACATTGTACTCATGAATTTTAAAGTTCAAATTTCTCTACCATTAGCATGTCACTATATTGATAATCCTAGCATAGACACTAAATTGAGCATATACCAAGAGGTGCAGCTAGGATAATGAATTTGGATGTTATGCAAAATATGCAAAATATATATAATTGGTTTGCATGTAATCAATTATAGAGTTTTGAAATTTTATAGACCTAGAATGAAGAGGAAATTCTATTTGATTTCATCTTGTTAATGTCAAGTTAATTTTAAGGTCTAAATATGATGAGATTCATGCAAACAATAGAGATGCACATTACACACACTAAATAATATATGAATCTATAATACCAATCACAATCATATATTTCATAATTCCATAGGTTGATAGAATTAGTTGATTTAAGATAGGTCTTGATAGATCATGAATTATGATATATGATTATAGTGAATTTTAGCATAGGATATCAATAGATCATGGAGGTGATTGTGAAACCATATTCATCATTTTTGTCGTTGTTCAATTCTGATTTTTCTAGATTATGATTTTCCATTATAGGGGCTATTATATGCAGCAAGGAAAATAGACAAACATGCAATAAGTTGTGCATTTAATTTTTTAGCCTAAGGCCCCTAAAAGTCCATTTAAATCTAATTTTGAAAGTAATTTCATTAGTCTTGATAATATCACTTAGCAAAGTTAGCATTCAATTTATAATGAAAAAATAAGACATTTATAGGCAATGGATTTAAAAATGATAAAACATATAAAAAAGAAAAGATTGATCACTAGAAAACTTTATGACTTTATATTTAATTTGATTTGTTAAACATTAGGCTTAAAATGTTAAAGTCATATCTCATAAAATATAAAGTGATCATAGTATGTTGGCTCAAAAATAGAAAATAAACAAAATAAAAAGACAATAAGGCACATCATGAAGTAGAGTATTGTGTATTTCATTTTGATTTATTTCTATTTCAATCAAATGATTGGATACTAATTAATGAGAGACATAGGTATCCAAAGGGGACCAAGTGGGATGGTTCCTTTAGGTACCCAAATACATCGTGTTGGCTTTTTGGGGAGACAAGGATGAATGGGCCCTTTCAATTGAAGTTGATGTGTCATTTTTCTTTATAGGCCTCCATTCATATCTTGGTTATTTATCACTCAAATCCATATAGTGATTATGTGACATCTTTATATGGTGATAGTTGTTTGAAAAATAATTCATTGGGGATTTATGTTTATTAAAATTATTTTTCAAAATAGATTGATGTTGATAATCATAATGAATTTTATAATATTGATTTTTTGAAAGTTTATAAGAGAGATAGTCTTTCTTTAGAAGTGATTGTTGATAGAGTGGGTTACAATATGTGTTAAATGATTGGTTCATATTTTGATGATTTTCATTTCCACTCTTTCTTATAGACATACTCTTATAATGTGAAGGAAAATATTTTATAGTTTGATTTTCATGAAAAGGAGTTTTAAATTTGCGTCATGATTGAAAATATATTGAGACTTATAATTGTGACTCTTAAGAATTTTGTGAGGATCATAATTCCTTTTGAAATTAAACTCCTTTTGAGTTGGTGTGTGAAAATGTTCCTTTTTAGAAATGATTTTGTAAGTTAATTTATCCTTGTTATTCAAAATCTTATGATGAAATTCATTACTATAAATTTGAACTTTTTCAACAAAAGATTTTAATTATCTTAACTTACAAGTTAAAGCATCATTTTCAATTATCAAATTTTCATTATGCTCTTTAGAAACTAAGAGCCCTTTTTTCAATATCCTTGAATTTTTCTTTTAATAGATTGCAATCAAAACAAGGAGTAGGAATTTTAACTAAAGAGCATGAAAGAGAATTTAACACATCAATATTTGATTCTACTTTATCATTTGCTTTTAAAGATTTATTTTCTAAACGTAATCTGGAATTAGCAATTTTCAACTTTAAAATTTTACGTTTAGCAATTTTAAGCATACGAGATTTAGAAATAGAATTTGTCACAAAAAGAGAAGTTTTTGATTTTCTTACATTGCTCTGGGATGAGGCAAGATTTGAACCAAGGGTTCCTTTGACATCTTTTTTACATTCCTCTTCCATAGTTGAATTTTCATCTTCTCTTTTGCTTGATGTTTTGCCATCATTTGAGTCCAATATTGTGACGTTGCATTCTTCTCCCTTAGATCGATCTTCCTCCAAGCATGAGTCCTCTTATGTTTCTTCTCTTGGATACATAAGGAATTGTTCATGTTCCTCATCTGTGGAAGGAAGACTATAAGTATTCTTAAGAAATTTTGAAACTTCAAAAGCAGTGGGAAATGTATAAATAAGTTTGAAATATTTTGATCATATGCACAATATAGACTATTCATAGATTTGGCATTTAAAAATATTTCATGTTTATTTAGAATAATTAGGGGCATTTTAATTGTAATATTCCAAACTTCAATATCCAAAGTTTTAAGAAATTTTTCCTTAAGAGTTTTCCACCCATTATAATTTTCACCCATAAATAAAGGTGGTGATAATGATTTATCATTTTCATAAAACTTATCCCCTCTAGAAGATGCGAGATCATGAAGCGCCATTATTCTCGGTTGTGAAGCCGTATTGGAATAACTTACCCTCTGATACCACGTGTTGGATCTTACAGCGTCCTTAGAGGGGGCGGGGCGGTGAATAAGGGTATTATGGAATTTAAATCTTAATTAAAAATATCAGAGTTTGCGACTGATGTTTCGAAATATTTTATAAGAAAATATATTTTAATATCTCAGATAAGATTACAGAACTTTTTCCTTACAACAGCTAACGCATGGCGTTAAGTGTTAACGCTGGGCGTTAGCTCTTCAGAAAATTAAGCTGCTCAGAATTATGTCAAGGTGATTTTACTTATGAAAACTTTAATGAAATACAATTCTACAAAATACGAGATAATGAAAATGAATATTGTATTTCAAGGATAATTACATAAATGTTTGTTTTAATACTTTGATGAAAATATAATTTAACACATTCTTGAAGAGGAAATAAAATCAATTCAATAGAACATAAAAGACATGATTTTATTGCATAATAAATTGATTACATAAATATTTGATTTCTATAACGCTAGAAATCAAGGCGAGAATATTAAAAACACTTTTTTTTTGTTTCACCGGTCCTTCTCCCAAGGACCGGTTGGCTATAGCCTATCTTACCCCAGATAAAGCCTCTAGCCACCCCCTAGATCTAACCTCGATCTAGTCACCATGCACAAGGCGGTGAATTCCCCCTAAGCCGCACAAGGACCTAGTTGCCAACAACCGTGGTGAATTACCCACGGAATCCTTCCCGGAATCCGACGTTCTCCCCGAACGATTTCTCCACACCAATTACAAAAAGAATACAAGAATACAAGATAAAAATAAAGTAAGAGAAAACTCCCCAAGAAATTTTGAAGGTGAAGCCGAAGGCGATGTAAACGTTGGCGTTCTTGAAGCGATCGTCCTTCGTATGGAATATGCGTTGTAGACCTTCTCCTTCAAAATCATCTTTAGATCTTCATGTTTGCCCAAGGGAGATCTCTCAATTGTTGTACACGAGCCTCTCTCAAAAGAATCAGAATGCTGGCTTTAGAGTCAATAGAATCAACATATAGAATGAGAGGGGCTGCTCTTTAAATAGACACGGGAGTTAACGCCTGGCGTTAAGAGTTAACGCTGAAGTTAGTAATCATGTACAGTCATGGCTGATATTGCGCAACCATTGAGAACGTGGCAAAGATTGTGGACTCAATGTGGGCGTTAAGAGTCAATGATGGCGTTGTCTCTTGGTACTCGACGATACTTCTTCTCTATGTCATTCCCTCTTCGATGACATCCCTTATCGACAAAAAAGTTAACGCGGGGCGTTAATGCTAATGCGGGGCGTTAAGAGTTAAAGTAGGGAGTTAAGAGTTAAAGCGGGGTGTTAACTCTTAAAGCGGGGTGTTAACTCTTAAAGCGGGGCGTTAGCTCTCTTTTCAGAGAATCATCTCCAATCAACATACTACTCATATGGATGTGAAGTTATACTTCCGGTGCAACCTGCACACTATAAACACACAAAATGCAAGATCAAATACAACACGGTATTTGTTATTCTCAAACCAAGAGATGCGGAACATAGGCTCCAACAGATACTACCAGCCGTAACTTATCGCGCGGCGGTAGGCTTCATGTACGTGCCTTTGCACTACTATATCGCTCCATGAAAGGAAGGCGACAGATCTTTCATTGTGTACATTAGTTAGCGCGGAGTGTTAGCTTTAGGGCGAGCCGTAAGTGCGCTTGTATAAGAATCTTAAGTGATTGGCCGTCTGCAGAAAAGGATAGTGGCAGATCATTCCGTGGGCGTTAATAGAAACCGTAGAGAGGTAGCATCATATTTGGTAACATTTCCTACCCTTGTTTGCTGCCACTTTCTTTCGTTGATCACTTGGATTGCTAATATAAACTCTAGGATAGTGCGACATGTTAGTGGTAGCACGCGACGTTAGTTGTCTAGAAGATATGCTCCTCTTCTAGCCAAATCTCCAGTTGTCTAGACGATACAAACTGTCTAGATGATATTGTTAGCGCACCGCATTTGGGCTAGAACCAACGGTAAGTTGTCTCAACGATATGTTATTTCTAGCTGATACTTCAGTTGTCTAGATGACACAACCTATCTATACGATATTGCTAGCACTTCGCTTTAGAGCTAGCACAACGGTAGTCTATCTTGATGATATGCTCTTTCCATCCGATACTTCAGTTGTCTAGATGACACAACCTATCTAGACAATATTTCTAGCGTGTTGCATTATAACTAGCGCCAGCGGTAGGCTATCTTGATGATATGAGGTCTAGCCAATATTTTCCTTAGACTTGAGCAAGCCCAGTTGTCTTGTATAATTTGAGCTAGCGCGCGGCGTTATCTCTAGCACTGGTGGTAACTCACAGCTTTGAGTTCCAGCATGACTTCACACTTGTAAACCTGTACACTATACCCAAAGCATGTATTATCAAATACAACATGCGATTTGTATTATCACACCTGAGAGCTGCAGAATGCATGTTCCAACAAACACACCCTTTTGATAATAGCAAATCCCGTTCATGAGAAATAAATCACATCGAACATGATAGAAATTAGTATAGTTTATATATGAAGATAACACTCACAAGGAAACATGAGAAACATGTGGTGTGAACTTGCTCTAGTGGAACGAATCTCCCTTCATGTTGTGCTCCCCCTATCCATGTGCTCAGACTAAGGGTATCTTCCCATATAGGTAATTCCCTAAATTACTAGTGTATGACTAGATCAAGAACATTCTATTCTCTGCCTTTGATATTATCAAAAGGGATGGGTATGATCTAAACATTTCAATTATGGAATGATGAAGTGGAATAAGCATGCAAGACAAAGCACGCACACATAAAGATAAGCAAGATAAATATAGTGGTTGACCAAAATAAATCAGAGAATTTAAGATACATGGGTCAAAACACAGAGGAATCAAACGACGTCATGAAATTGACATCACTTTTTATCATGTGTTATATATATAATATATATAACAAATCATAAGTTTTGGAAATCATAAGTTTTGGACACAACACACGCATCAAAATACACAAGATATATCATACATTGTTATGTGATTTTATAGAATTAATACAATCATATGTGTCATGAATAACAATCGTGTATCCGTACATTCGTGTCATAGACGTATAATACAGTTTTAGTCCAATTCTTATGCATGTAAGTGTTAGACAAAACAATTACATGCGTATGTGTAGCATCAAAAAAATAGCATCAAGATAAATGAATCATTGGTACATGTTGTAACTCATGTAATCTATATGCTAACACAAGAGGAATGAAGTGATAAAACATGTCACATTTTCAATTAACACAATACTAAGGTTAGAGCCAAGGACACTAACATATTTTCCAGTTTTTGCGTAAGATCAATGAGATTCATTTCACCAAGGTGCTCAAACTCACAATGTTCATTGCAAATGTGACATTTTTATGATCTTGGGTACTATCAATTTTATATAAATATTTTATGCAAGCTCCCCGAATCTTTAAAAATCTACCCACATAAATAGATACAGATTAACTTGTATACAAAACATTATTGCAATATTATTTCGGCCCAAAGTTCTAAGCTCTATATATGAAAAAATGAACTACATGATATTGTTTCATCAAGTCATTCCTAGCGTGTTTACACAATTTCAAGAGTTATAACATGTAAGCCTAGAAATTTCTACTTGAGTGCTCTCTCTACATATGTGTGAATCATCAGTAGTCATTGTTTCACTTAAAACCCCACACATACTTAGAGACATATCAAACATACAGTACATATCATGTAACACTAAGTAGCTAATACATATAGATTGAAACATTTCATGACAAAATTCATACAATGTAAACAATGATTAACATTCCTAAATCAAACATTGTATGTAACCTTTATGCTTGAAGTTCTCGTCATGCATGCCCCAAACTAGTGATTTTATCAATTTTTAATTCAAAGAAAAGCAAAAAATAAGACAAGCAAAAACAGTTTTTGTAAATTTGTAAATTTTCATATTTTTATTTGATTTTCAATTATTGAAAACAAAAATGAAAGAAAAATAAGTAGTACATAGACAAAGATAGAGTAAAAGAAGCATAATTTGTGTTTTTTAAATTTTGTTTATAATTTTATATTTGATTTTTCAAAGATAAAAACCTAAATAACCAAAATAAAACAAATAGTGAAAGGTAAACAGTAAAAACATAATAAACAGAAAAATCAAAAGAACCCTTTAAGGTTTTTCGTGAAAAATAGCTAACCCCTGCGGTATGATACCGCCTGGCAGTATCTCACAAAGTCTTAATTTTTCGCGTAAATGACCCAGATTTTGTGATTTTTTGCTTACAATTTTTCTGAATTATGTATTCTCGTTGTAATACTTATCTAATTAAACAAAAAAATCAGAAAAAAACATGAAAAATGAGAATTTAAAAAGTTAGCTCATGAGATCCAAAACATCCAATTCTAAGCGAAGCAGAGAAAATCGCGTGTTAGGAAGGTGTTTGGTGAAAATATCTGTAAGCTGATCATCGGGGCCAATAAAGCTCACTCTAACGTTCTCCTTCTTGATATGATCTCGAATAAAATGATGACGTACATATTTTTGTTTAGAATGAGAGTGATGAACCGGATTATTCATTAAATCTATGGCACTCTTGTTGTCGCGCCTAAGTTCAACATTTTTAAATATCAAGCTGAAGTCCACTAATGTTTGTGACATATATAGTGCTTGTGCGCAACAACTTCCTAAGTATATGTATTCGGCCTCATTCGTGGAGAGGGCAACATAATTATGTTTCCTACTCGACCATGAAACTAGTGTCGGTCCTAGGAAGTGACAAGTGCCACTTGTGCTCAAACGATCAAGTGAACAACCAGCATAGTTCGAGTCAGAATATCCATGGAGCATGAATCTGTCAGTGTGTGGATATCATAGACCAAGATTTTGAGAGCCTATAAGATACCTAAAGATATGTTTAACAGCTTTAAAATGAGAATCTTTAGGATTGACTTGATATCCAACATAAAGGCACGCCACAAACAAAATATCTGGTCTAGATGCACTAAGATACAAAAGTGATCTGATCATACCTCGATATACCGTTTGGTCCACTGAAATGCCACTTTCATCTTTTCGTAACTTGAGTGATGCACTCATTGGAGTCTTAACATGTTTCAAATTCTCAAAACAAAATCTCTTAAGCATATCCTTTACATATTTCGATTGGCATATAAAAATTCCCTCTACTCTTTGAGAAATTTGAAATCCTATGAAATATGTCAATTCTCCTACTAAATTCATTTCAATTTCACTTTGCATCACATCTACAATTTCACTACACAAGAATTCATTAGTGGCACCTAAGATAATGTCGTCAACATATATTTGCAAAATCATCAGATTGGAATTACTATGTTTCACAAATAATGTGGTATTCGCACTCCCCATCCTAAATCCATGTTTTAAAAGAAATGTTGTCAGCCTGTCGTTCCATGCACGAGGTGCTTTCTTTAAACTATACAGGGCTTTTATTAGTTTGAATACATGATTTGGATGATCGCCATTCTTAAACTCGGGTGGTTGCTCAACAAACACCTCCATTTGATAAAAATTTATTTGTCTGAAACTAACAAATGCTAAAAACATCCTAATGGACTCAAGCTGTGCTACAGGTGCAAAGGACTCCTCAAAGTCTACTCCTACTTGTGAGTATCTTGAGCAACTAACATTGCCTTATTTCTCGTTATCCTGGACTCACCATCAAGCTTATTTTAATAAATCCATTGTATGCCTATTGCCGGATGGTTAGCAGGGCACTCCACTAATGTCCACATTATATTCTGCTCAAATAGATTCAATGCCTCATTCAATGCCATAAACCAGGACTCATCATTTAACACTTCAGAAATATACTTGGGTTCTATTTTGGATATGAAGCATAAATACGAAAATGATTCATGCAAGGATGAACGAGTTTTTACATCATGTGAAGGTTCTCCAATCACGAATTCTCGTGGATGTTGTTTTATAAACTTTAACATAATTGGAGGCTTATACCCTTCATCAATTTTTATTCCATCTTCCTCTTCTTCCTCATTTTTAGTGTTTTTCTCCCTTATCCTGTTCTCATCATCATCATCATCAACTTCATTTGATTTAGAGTTTTCATATAGAATGTTTTCATCAATGTGCTCATGTACTGATTCTTCAACAACCGAAGTTCGTTTATTATATACCCTATAAGCACGATTGGTGGCAGAGTATCCTAAAAAGATGTCTATATCAAATTTCGCATCAAATTTTCCTAATTGTTCGTTGGTGTTTAGAATGAAATATGGACAACAAAATACTCTAAAATAGGGCACACTAGGTTTCTTGTCAAAGAATAACTCATATGGAGTACGATTTATGATTGGGCGAAGCATTGTTCGATTCATGATATAGCATGTAGTATTGACTACTTCAGCCCAAAGATACCTAGGGAAGTTGTACTCGGCTAGCATGGTGTGCTCAAGTTCTTGTAGTGTCTGGGTTTTCCTTTCCACTACTCCATTTTGACGTGGAGTGCGTGGAGTAGAAAACTCATGCTGAATTCCTAGTTTGTTACAAAAATTTGTAAGGATATCATTTTGAAATTCTCCCACGTGATCTGACCTTATTCATTTTATTTTAATTCCATTTCATTTTGGATTCGAGTGCACATGGTAGAGAATTCATGGAAAGTGTCCGATTTAGAAGCCAGAAAGATTGTCCGGCAAAAATGATAATAATCATCTATTAGAACAAAAGTATATCATTTACCTCTAGACTATACATACTAATTGGACCGAAAAGATCCATATGAATCAAATGTAATGGTCTAGAAGTTGTAACATTGTGTTTTCTTTTAAATGAAGATTTAGTGAACTTGCCCTTTTGGCGTGGAGCACAAAAGGAAGCTAAACTACCATTTAGTTGTAGAAAACAATAGATTAGTTTTTCTTTCGATAACTTCATAATGAGTTTGCTTCTGGAATGACTAAGTCTCCTATGACAAAGTTCTAGCTCCTCATTTTTCGCAATTAAGCATTTTGGATTAGAGGAAGATAGGTCATCAAACATGATCGTATATACATTGTGTTTTCTAGGTGTGGTCAGCAATACAATATTCATTTTAGCATTTATAATTTTGCATGTGTCTGTAGAGGTTCCAAATAAATGTTAATACCTTATCACACAATTGACTAATGGAAATTAAATTGTGTTTTAAACCATCTACAAACAACACATTTGAGATAGAAAAGCATGTATTACCTATAATGCAGAATTCTAGAATTCTTCCCTTGTTGTTGTCTCCAAAGGTCATTATGCCTCCTTTCTTCTTCTCCAGGCTAAGGAACTTTTCTTCATCTCTTGTCATGTGTTTGGAACACTCAGTGTCCAAGTATCACACGTTCTCCTTGACCTTAGCCTGCCAACACACCTAAAAAGAAGATGAGGGTAAAGATCTGGTTACCCAAGTTGTTCCACTCATAGTGTAGGTAGAAGACTTTAGTACCCAGATATGCATTTCATTATGTAGACCTTTCATCATGCATGAGCCGGAGGTGTGACCAAACCTTTTTCATTTGGCACACTTGGTGTAAGCGGTGGAAGCAACCCTTTGTGTTTTGGCTGGGCTCATGCTGGAGGAAAAGGATGAGCTTTCAGAGCTAGCATATTTATTTTTCTTTTTCTTATTTTGAATTTTCTGGTTTGCTGGAGAGCAGTTACCGCTGGCGGTAGTACTAGCGCTTGGCGGCAACTGTCCATTATTAAATCTCATCCCAAACTTTCCAGATCCCTGGCACTGATCTCCCAGCAGCATATTAAGTGATTTCTGGCAAATCCCGAATTTTAGGATGCCATAGTTCAGGTCATGGATCATAGCTTTCAAAGCGGTGTTTTTCGTGACGAGCATCATGCACCATATTGCAAACTATTTCTTACCATATTTAATGCGGCCAAGAGAAATCTCAAGTCTTTTCTCCAAATCTTTCCTCTCTTTTATATGAGTTTTGAGTTAGGAGGAAGTCTTGGAGAGATTTTCTTGTAGCTCCTCAATCGTAACCAACGAGTTAGTGCACTCTTGGCATTCGATTTTCTCTTTTCCACATTTTTTCAGATCATTATATAAACCTTTTAAATCATTTTTCATTTGCTTGTTCTCAGACTTCAAAAAGCTATTTTCATCTAATAAATTGTAAGACCCCATTTTTTTTCTTCTCAAACATCCGGGTCTTAGGCCCAGAACTGCCGCTTTGTGGTGACACCCTCGCTCGGGAAGGTCTCCACTACAAAACACCGATACTGCCGGCCAAATCGATCACGAAGAAGCAAAGAAGAATAATGTAAAAGAAAGCCAAATCCACATCACATAGAAAAGTAATACATCTACGAAGAGATGTCCACATAAATATAACTCAAATAAAGAAAGAGATAACAAGGGCTCCTGCCCGATACATCAAGCCTCACTACATGTTCACTCGCGGAAGCAAAATAACTAGAACTAATAGCCACTCACGGATCCTGTCATCGGTGCTCCCGTGCTAGACTGCCCCACCTCCATCTGCACCGGCCTCTGGTGCTGCTCCGTCGCCGCGGTCTCCTAAAATGATAAGGTCCACCGACCGTTAGTCAAAAAGACTAAGCCAATCCCCCACCCCTCCCCCTGTGACTCCTTGGCACCGAGCGGGAAGGATGAAGCGGAGGACAAACAAGGGGTAAGAGCAAAAGCAGATGACAGGGTATATTCTACAGGAAGAGTTCTACCACTACTCAAGTATATATACATAATTGAAACAGGTAATAAAGCATAGTAAGAGCAGGTAACGAATAAATAAAGTACAGTAATAAAGACATATATAAAGGAAAGGTAACCATTGATTTATAGGAATGCTCACACAAACCTATAGACCAAGGGGTCGTTTAGTAGGGGTTGAAATGAAATGTTTATGTTAAATTTTTTGAAAAACCGTTTAGGAGTAAGCAGGAGTTGTATCAACAAGAGTTATAGCCAAACAACCACAATGCCAAAAACAGCAACACAAGAAATCTTTATTGAAACAGAACTGCATTACAATGCGAGGTATACATGGCGATACATGATTCATAAGAATCACGGAGATGAGAAGAACAAACACACCAAAACTGAAACTGGCGGTCTGCCAAAGCAGAGACCGCACGAACCACAAAAAGGCTCAGGCCGCCCGGCTTGCTCTGTTGTACTCCCAGACCGCTTGCACAGTTAGACCGCATAAACAACTTGAGATCGCGCGAACAGAAGTAGACAAGCTGCACTGCCAGACCGCAATACCAGACCGCACGAACTGAAGCTTATTGGAACAAAGAACTGAAGCTGTCGCCAGACCGCAACTCAGACCGCCTAACCGCTGAAGGTCGCCTGATCACTGAGTCCGCTACGAACAGCACAAGAACACAATAAACCAGTTCGCTGACAGACCGCAGACGAACTGTTTATTCAAACCGCCGGAAATCACCAAGGAAGGAGACAGCAACCTGCTGACCGCAAACAGTTCTTGTTAGGAATGACGGGCCCTGCACCCCTATTTATAGGCGGATAGACGGATGTCGTCACCGCAAAAAACCGGGATACAATAACCGCCCATCAGATCGCCAGCGGCCTCATAAGACAGACCACGCGGACACATCACTTGGACGAGATCCAGCACAAGTCCGCAAGACAACAGCAGTCCGCGCACAAGCCGCGCGGACACAGCGACCTCCCTTCCTGAGATCGCCAATGCAGGGACAAACATCTGGCCGACTTGAACCAAGTCGCTAGAACAGCCCAAACAAGCCGCCCGGTCACTGCGGACAACCAAGAACAGGTCGCCCAGAACAAGACCGGTAGAACTCGCAACAGGTCGCCAGAACCAACGACCAAACCAAGAAGCAAACTGGCCGATCACAGCAGATCGCCAGAACAGCAGGGAGAGATCGCAGAACCAAACCACCAGAGCACCAGCGCAGTCTGCGCGGTCTCTGCGGTCTCCAGCCTTCAGTCCGGCCGGACTCCCTTCCACTTCACTTCAACAATTTCAACATAAGAAGTCCCATAACCGACAGGAAGCACCATCTGGGGTGGACTCACATCTATCTAATCAACCCATGTGCACCATCTGCACACCACTTCCACCTAGTAGGTTACTTAAAAAAACCTAAGTTTCGCAGTTTTACTATACGCAGACCAAACTAATTATATGAAGCTCACAAATAGAGGTACTCCAAATTTTCATCCAACTGACCCAAGCTATTTACTGGAGGTCTATCATGATGTTATAAAACTAATTCCAGAGAATCATATTTTCCCCTAATTAATTAATATTTATTTTAATTTCTCCAAACATCTGCCAAGCTTGAGAATGAACATAACTATAAGTAAATCTTATGATATGAATTTCCAAAAATTATAGTAAACTTGAGAACTCACAACGGTCTCCGTCCCGATGTATGATGGCGGGGAGAGACCTCAAAAGTTTCTCAGCCAATTGGCCCCAGGGTTTTGCTGAGGAGTCCATGCCTGTTGTGCCCTGAAAGTCTCCAGAATGGCAGTCAGTGTCTGTCCCAACTCTGTCTGCTGGAACGGGGTAGGAGCCGGTGGTGGTAGGACGACGTCTGGAGTCGGTGGGACTCCATGCTGCGGCGTAGGGTTTGTCGCGGGATGTACAAGAAAATTACACTCGTAAGGAACTTGGCTAAAGAACAATCAGTTATAAGTGGACCTTTTCATGTGATTTCCCTTATGGGCACACCATTGCTTCCATTCCCTTATGGGCACAC
Source organism: Dactylorhiza incarnata (assembly GCA_033032865.1). Classification (NCBI taxonomy): domain Eukaryota; kingdom Viridiplantae; phylum Streptophyta; class Magnoliopsida; order Asparagales; family Orchidaceae; genus Dactylorhiza; species Dactylorhiza incarnata. Next base: position 2,859,811 of record JAWHQI010000037.1, on the reverse strand, counting down.
CAAGAACAATCAGAAAACTAAGCTCGCGCGGGGTGGCCCAGGGTTTATGGACTTCTTTTCTTCGGATCGAGATTGCTTTGATACCACCTGTAAGACCCCATTTTTTTTTCTTCTCAAACATCCGGGTCTTAGGCCCAGAACCATCGCTTTGTGGTGACACCCTCGCTCGGGAAGGTCGCCACTACAAAATGCTGATATTGCTGGCCAAATTGATCACGAAGAAGCAAAGAAGAATAAGCTAAAAGAAAGCCAAATTCACATCACATAGAAAAGTAATACATCCACGAAGAGATGTCCACATAAATATAACTGAAATAAAGAAAGAGATAACAAGGGCTCCTGCCCGATACATCAAGCCTCACTACATGTTCACTCGCGGAAGCAAAATAACTAGAACTAATATCCACTCACGGATCCTGTCATCGGTGCTCCCATGCTAGACTGCCCCACCTCCATCTACACCGGCCTCTGGTGCTGCTCCATCGCCGCGGTCTCCTAAAATGATAAGGTCCACCGACCGTTAGTCAAAAAGACTAAGCCAATCCCCCACCCCTCCCCCTGTGACTCCTAGGCACCGAGCGGGAAGGATGAAGCGGAGGACAAACAAGGGGTAAGAGCAAAAGCAGATGACAAGGTATATTCTACAGGAAGAGTTCTAACACTACTCAAGTATATATACATAATTGAAACAGGTAATAAAGCATAGTAAGAGCAGGTAACGAATAAATAAAGTGCAGTAAGTAAAGACATATATAAAGGAAAGGTAACCATTGATTTATAGGAATACTCACACAAACCTATAGACCAAGGGGTCGTTTAGAAAGTCCTATCGCATAAGAAGTCCCATAACCGACTTATACGATAGGGGTAGGGGTTGAAATGAAATGTTTATGCTATGACAGGCAAGGTATGCAGTTATGCTATGTTCATACAAGTGCAACTCACCCACTGCGACTCTACGCGCACAGACCTTTAGTTCCCCTTTTTGGAGCTTGCAAGACTCCCAGGGTACTCCCGTAGTGGCAAACGGAAGCGGTGGGTTGGGCCTCGCCCACCTCTAGGTTGGTATATGCACTACCTAACCTAGACCTATCGTACGCCTCAACGCAAAACCGCGGAGCATCTGCGTACTCTTACTGGCATCCACCAGACTTTTATGGCTAAGTGCAAATTCCACACTTGCCGAGCCCGAGTATCAACGACGGTGCAACGACCGCCAACACTAAGGACCGACCACCTTGTGCACATGCAACATGTTCTACTATTTATCTACAAACTACAACATAACCACCTGGGCTTAACTTGCCCAACCAAGAACCAAACTGAGTCACAAACTCTCCGGATCAACAATCCGCACCAACCACACCGAGCCTACAACTCGGGATACCAAACCAACCAAACTCCCATGACAACAGAGTGTGAGTGAATGTGTTATTTGTTAGTCTTGAGCATTTCTATACTCCTACGACTTATGGTTATTCTTGGACTTCCCAAGGGTTACCCTGTAAGGGGCTCGCTACGGTACTAGGAACTGTAATGGGTTGACACCCCAAAGTTCCCTTTCTCAAGATACTTACTGTTATTGGTATCTACCCTTAAGAATTCCCTTCTACCGTTTCACTTGAGTTAGACCTAAGTGCTTTAAGACACACCAGGGGAAAGACGATCTTTCGTCAATCCCTAGGACAACCTTATTCTCAACCCAACAAGTACACTTTCCTCACATACACTTCCTGGGGTGGACTCACATCTATCTAATCAACCCATGTGCACCATCTGCACACCACTTCCACCTAGTAGGTTACTAAAAAAACCTAAGTTTCGCAGTTTTACTATACGCAGACCAAACTAATTATATGAAGCTCACAAATAGAGGTACTCCAAATATTCATCCAACTGACCCAAGCTATTTGCTGGAGGTCTATCATGATGTTATAAAACTAATTCCAGAGAATCATATTTTCCCCTACTTAATTAATATTTATTTTAATTTCTCCAAACATCTGCCAAGCATGAGAATGAACATGAACTATAAGTAAATCTTATGATATGACTTTCCAAAAATTATGGTAAATCTATGGTGACTAAATAACATCAGAAACAGCATACCATATTTTTAAGTAAGAAATTCTCCTCTATTTAATTATTTATCATTTATCCAAAATCATAGTTTTATGAAGGAACTACCAAAAAGATCAACACTAAAATTATGGGAAACTTACCAAGCACTTATATTCACTAGAAAAGGCTACTGACTAAGTTTCAGGATTTAAGGAAATCATTTTCTTACTAAAATAAATAAATTAATAAAACCTCAAATTCAATGAACTATGAAGTAGCCTACTGATTTAAGTCTTCAAAAATTCTATAAAAATTTACAGAGGTTCCTATTGTTCAGAAAGGGCCTATCACCAATTTTCACAATTTAACAAAAAGTTTTGGGCCCTCAAATATTTTTCTTAAGTCTAAATCAGAGAAAGGTGCCTTGTGAATGAAGTACTGGTTAAATTATTTAAATAAATTACACAAAAATACCAGAGGTGTATATCATGATAATAAGGACACTGCCAAAGTTTCATCATCATCCAAGACCATTTAAACCTGTAAACTTCTCTTATAAGGAATCTCCCTAAAGGGGTTATGACCTATTTCAAAGGGAATAATTGTTCCTAAAATTCATATAAAAATACCCAGTGCCTATCTACCCCCTATAAGCTTGTCCACCAAGTTTTATAACCACTCATGGACATTGTCCCCATGTCCTTCACAAGGTCCTATATGCACACCTAGGGCTAAAACTAGTGTCATAGGGCATAACCACCTCCACACCACCCCATATCACTCATGGAGGTGTTTTAGGAGATCCTAAGCCAGTGGCCAAGGTTTCAACTAATGGTGAGGAGATTTGACCACAATACCCCTAGACAAACACCATGCCCTAATTTTGACCTAATTAGACACAACTTAGGTTAGCCAATTTCTAAACTAAATCATTCCCAATTGGGCTGAGATTTTTACCAGGGTCATGTGATGACCCCAAGAAGCACACACCAAAATTTGTAGGGCATTGGAGGTCATTTGACCCACTAATTAATTTAAATTTAATTTATGAAATTTTTACAAAAATCTTAGAAAAAGGTTCTCCTAAAATTCCCATCTTTTGGTATGATGTGTGAGTAGGTGTAAATAGCCTAGGTTATAAATATCAAGGCCATAGCATTTACCAGTAAAAAGTTATGCAAGAAAGAGTGACTGCCCTACCCTAGGGACCAGTCCCACCAAAATGGCCCTACAGGGAGCTACAATACTCCTTTTGGGCTGAAACAAAATTTAAAATGAAGTAGACTCTAAGGGCTACAAATTAGATGTTGGACACTTTTCATTAGAGGGCCCTAGGTATTTTCTATAATAATTTCTATCTACTGCCAGTAATAACAAATAAAATGAGCTATTAATAACATTTATTATAAAAATTTTAGACAGAATATTTAAACGGACATGATTTCGAAGCCACGATTGCACTTTCCTGAAGGATTTCCAGCCCTTCTTATCGGCGATCCGACCACCTTCCCGGCCGGCCATCGCCACCACCACCTCCGTTGAGGTGGTGGCCATCATTTGGCGGTGGTTTGCCGGCCGGAGGTGGCCGGAATAGTGTTTTAGGGGAGGGGGAAAAAGCTCTAAAACGAGCCTTTTGGGAAGCTCGATCCAATGCCATTTTGGCTCGAATCAAGGCCCAATCAAATTCAAATCTACGCACTAGGGGAGGAGAAGTTGATCGGACCTGAATTGGTGTAGAGTTCCTTGTGGATCTTGGGTTCACCATGGGAGATCGGGGAGCTTTTGGAGCCATGTCAATCCGAGCCTAGAGTGCACAATCCTTTCGGGAAAGTTGGGGGTTTCACTCCTCTCACTCTTTTGAAGATGTTAGAGGCCTTGATTGGGAGAGGGGGAGGTTACAACCTTGAATGCCATTAATGGCCATCAAGGTAATTTTGGTTTTGGCTTGGGGGAGATGAATAGGTACTCAATCTAGCCGGGAGAAGGCTGGAAAATTCTCCTCTCCCCAAGAGGAGATGAATGGTGCCATTATTGGAGGAGATGGGAGGTTTCCTCTTCCTCTCCATTAACTCCCCCTTCCTTCTCTCTCTTTCAAATTAGGGCTTTCTCTCTCCTAGCCGAATTTCCTGAAATTGAATGGTTAATTTAGTAATTACCAACCCCATTAGGTGGTGGACCACCTCAATTGAGCCTAGACCAAGTGGATTGGGCTTGATTAGGTCAAAATAGGTTATTTTGACCTAAATTTAGGGTGGAGTTGACTTTGGTCAATTTGATCGTTTGGGTTGGCCCCAATGGGTGGGTTGTGACCCATTGGTCTCTCTTAATGGTTAGGAAGGTCTAGGTATGGTCACTTTGGCAAGGTGGAGGCCAATTGATCCACGATAAGGCAATTTAACCAAAATAGGGCTAGAGTTGACTTTGGTCAAATTGGCCAAATTGGTTGCCCCATGGTGGGGGTTTTTAGTCCATTGGGTCCCTAATATCTTTATAAGGGTAGGGGCAAGGTCAATTTGGCATGGTGGAGGTCAATTGACCCTAATTAGGCTACTTTGACCAATTTGGGGTTAGGATTGACTTTGGTCAATTTGGCCTCTTTGGTTGACCCCAATGGGTCCTTGATGCTCTAAGGGACCCTCCAAAGGGTTAGGTGTGCCATGGTGGGGTCAAATGGTCAAGGTGAGGCCCTAAAGTCCAACCCTAAGTTTGGTAACTAGAAATTGCTATTTGCAGACCAAGGTGCTCTTCTCCTTCAAGCCTAAGGCCAAGTGATCTCTTCAAGCTTCCTAGGGTTTTGTCATGACCTAGTCATGACAAAGATGTCGAGATAAGGCTCGAACACCCGGTTCATCAGGCTCAAAAATGCTGACGGTGCATTCGTGAGCCCGAACGGCATCACAGTGAACTCATACAATCCATATCAGCTGCTGAAAGCCATCCTCGGGATATCCTCCTCCTGGATTCTCAGCTGATAATATCCTGATCTCAGATCCAACTTCGAGAAGCAGTGGGCTCCCTCTAGCTGGTCAAACAACTCGTTGATCCTTGGCAAAGGGTACGTGTTCCGCACCGTCAGTCTATTCAGAGCTCTGTAGTCGATACACAATCTGAGCGTGCCATCCTTCTTCTTCACGAACAACACCGGAGCTCCCCAGGGTGAGAAACTCGGCCTAACGAACCCATCTTCCACCAGCTCCTGCAGCTGGCTCCAAAATTCTACCAACTCCTTTGGGGCCATCTGATAAGGAGCTTTGGACACCGGCATTGCCCCTGGCACCAGCTGGATTTGGAAATCCTTCTCGCGGTGCGGTGGCAGTCCGGGAAGCTTCTCTGGAAAAACATCAGCAAAATCCCGTACGACCGGGATACTTGACACTGAGTCCTTGACTTCAGTCGCTTCGAAGAGCACCTAATATACCTCATCTCCCTGCAGGTGGGCCTTGACGGCCTGAATAGATGATAAGAAGAGACGAGAGGTGGGTTGAGTACCTTTGAAAACTACTTTACCGTCTTCGTGCTTAAGAACGATCCTCCTTATTGGGCAGTTAATCCGTGCCTGGTTCCCGAACAACCAACTCATGCCCAGGATTAAGTCGTAGTCTTTCATCTTCAGCACAGTTGTCGGGGCCTCGAACAGTCTTCCTCCAATCTCCACCCTCATTCTACACGTGGCATTAGTTAGAACCTCTGATCTGTCCAGAAATCGCACCCTCCTGTAATCACTCCTGAAGTGTTGGACTTGGTCTAGGTCCTTGATAAACATAGGGGAGAGGAACGAGTGCGAGGCACCCGTATTGAATAAGGTGAACGCGGGATTGCCGTAAATGCGTACTAAACCTGAGGGTTTTGTTGTTTGGTTCAATGCTAAGGTAAAACTAAAATTTATAAGGTACAAACAATTAAAAGAAACACATCAAAGTACCTGCGATGACCCTTGCTGGGTCCCGGGGCCTTGCCAAGTCTAGGGCGTATGCCTGCTCCCTGTACTATCTTCGGTTGTCGCCCTGAAATCCACGACCCCGCCCACGTCCTCGGCCCCCGAAATGCTGGCCCTGTGGTGCTGCCCGTAGTGCTGGTGGTGCATGTAAGACCCCCCCCCCCCTCCCAAATCGACGGTCCGACCGGGGGATCTTATCGCACACCACCCTTTAGCACGACGCCGAAGCGACTCCGAAGGATGAAGGCACTAGCTTCTCCAACCCTTTTCCTTGAACACTCCGATGTCACGCCTAGGGGTGGTGTTAAGCGAAAGTCACTACACACCAACAGAGTAAGGAAGCAGTATTTTAGCGGAAGACATTATTAAAGGGTGCGCTTTGTAACCCTTAGCGGAATACATGGTTTATAGCGGAAGATTAATTATCACAGAAACCATAATTTCAAAACTTGTATGAATAATATCGATTTCGCCGCCACATTAAATCCTATCCATCAAGGCTTTATTGCCATTATATACATATATATACCCTGAGATAGGGCACAATAAAAGGAGATGCGGCTTAACAAACTTATACCTGACGTAGTTCGCTCCATAGCTTCATCCACACATGGGTGTTGTCCCTCATCTGCACCTGTCACTTGTGCTAAAGACAAGTTATTAGAACCACGAAGAGAATCCAACCCTTACTATCAAACAAACATAACATAACATTTATAAGGGAGGGGATATCTGGACTCTTATTGGGCCGAGGCAGTCTTCCCGCGACCACCGCCTACGTACTCCGTATCATCCTGCATACGGCCTCAGACCCACGTAGTTCTATTAGTTTCGCACGGGTTGCCATCCCAGACCGTCCATCGTGCGGGTTGCCTTAGAGTAAAACTCATAGGCCATCCGATTTTATCCCTTGTCACATTCCTCGAAGGCAACATTCCATTCCCGTAGGAATTATTTCCCGAAGGCAACATTTCATTCCCGTAGGAATTATTTCTCGAAGGCAATATTTCATTCCCGTAGGAATTATTTCTCGAAGGCAACATTTTATTCCCGTAGGAATTATTTCTCGAAGGCAACCTTTCATTCCCGTAGGAATTACTTTCTCGAAGGCAACATTTCATTCCCATAGGAATTATTTCTCGAAGGCAACATTTCATTCCCGTAGGAATTATTTCTCGAAGGCAACATTTTATTCCCGTAGGAATTATTTCTCGAAGGCAACCTTTCATTCCCGTAGGAATTACTTTCTCGAAGGCAACAGTTTATTCCCGTAGGAATTATTTTCTCGAAGGCTACTATTTGTATTCCCGTAGGAATTATTTTCTCGAAGGCAACAGTTTATTCCCGTAGGAATTATTTTCTCGAAGGCTACTATTTTCGTAAGAGAAGAAAAGAGACGCCCTTTAAGATCAGCAATATATCCACCCGCAACCTGTAGGAGGAGAGAGAATGAACTCTATGTAAGCTTAGCATATCTCCATCCTAGAAGGTGCCACTATTTTAACTCGGCTGGCAATTAAATCGAGCCATCTTCATATGGCCCATAGGCTCCCGTCAATCATTTGGATGCTTGGTGATCAAACCCAAGTCACCTATATAACATTTCCATTGGTATTGGTACCACATCAAAAGAAGAGGGAGCATCTCCACCTTTATTCAACATCAGAATTTGTGAAGGGGTAGAGAGAGAAGAAATGTTAGAGAATATGGGAAGGAGGTAGTAACAACAAAGCCCATCTACCAAAAGCATATCAACAACCCTCACTTCACAAGGTAGGCCCCAACATTAATTGATAGTGGCAGCAACAGGTTTTTATGACAGCAGCCCCCAATGCAAACAGCCTCAGCTAACAAGGGTAAGAGCAGCCCCAAGACAAAATAAACAAAGAGGCAGCCTCCAATAAACAAGGAAAGGAGCAACCCAAAGCAAAAAACCTGCAGCCCAACTCAACAAGGAGCAGCCCCCAAAATCAGCTCACAAGATAGCCCTCATTATCAGCAACCTGCAGTCCAACTTAACAAGGAGCAGCCCCCAAAATCAGCTCACAAGGCAGCCCCTATTAACAAACCTGCAGTCCAACTCAACAAGGAGCAGCCCCCAAACCAACAAGGAAAGGAGCAGCCCCATTTCAACAAACCTGCAGTCCAACTTAACAAGGAGCAGCCCCCAAAATCAGCTCACAAGGCAGCCCCCAATTCAACAAGGAAAGGAGCAGCCCCCAAAACAACAAGGAAAGGAGCAACCCAAAGCAACAAACCTGCAGTCCAAGTTAACAAGTAGCAGCCCCAAAACAACAAGGAGCAGCCCCCAAACTAACAACCTACAGTCCAAGTTAACAAGGAGCAGCCCCAAAACAACAAGGAGCAGCCCCCAAACTATAGGTCCCCCAACACAATTTTCCAAATAAAAAAGGGGGGGGGGGGTACCATAACCCCTAAATTCCCCCAACAAAAAAACAGGGAAAGAAAAAGAAACCAACATAATTATCTCCAGAACAAAGAGGAAAGAAAACTGAAGGCACAAGGGGGGCTCATAACAAGGAATCATCACAACAATAGCACATAACCAAGCAGATTTTCACAATCCAACCACCCAACAATAGCTACTATAGAACAAGGGGAGGAGGTGAAGGAGGAGAAAGAAGAGTTTCCTTACTGCCATACCTTGTCGTGAGCCATGAGAGAAGAAGAGGTGAAGCTCCCCCTCCAAACAATTCATGTATTTTATGCCCATAATTAGTTTATATAGCAGTCATAATTTTTTTTGCCTTGCCAAGCATACATTCCTTCATAATGGAGTTTTGACCAAACTCACCGGATCAAGTTTTCTACTCAAATATGAAAACTGAAGCAAACAACAGCAACACTTGGTTCATTGACTGGGTGCTCAAACCACATGTCAAACTCACAACAAGCCTTCACTCAAGTAATGAATCCATAAGGTCATCATTAATGCTTGGTGATTGGGAACAACTGAGAATAGAAGGAGGTGGATTAGTTCCGGTGGAAACAAAATAGGGAAACATGCAACTTATCCACGACGTATATTATGTTCCAAATCTGTCATAAAATCTTCTCAGCGTTGGATAGCTACTGAAGAAGAGATACCAGCTCCAATTTGATGATAATTAATGCAGCATAAAATATGAATTTCCAGATTAACTAATTGTATTAATACAAATAACTGTGAATGAGATGTTTCCCCCCGTATCTATGCTCCCCAATTGAGACGGCACAAATCAGCAAAAACCATCTCCAATTCCACACTTCGGCACAAGAGACTGAGGCATCTAATTTACAAAGACTTAAGAGTAATGAAGTTCAAGCAAATGGCCATATAAGGCTACCTGACATCAAAAGGGGCATGAAATCTGTGAAACCTGTACTACTGGGAAAAGTCATAGGGCTCCATTCCTAATAAAACCATCATAGACAACCATCCGAGGTAATTCACATGGATTTATGGGTCCCTGCATCCACCATCATAGTCAGGTATGAAGTATTACCCTTGTCCCCATAGATGATAATACAAGAATGTCTTGGACATGTTTCCCATCTCACGGATCACAAGCCTTTGAAATGTAGAGAGCATTATAACAAATAGAGGAGGAGAATTCATGATTATTGTAGAGAGCACGAGATTAAGAGAGTTAATTCCAAGTCGGTTCATGGTGATCCGACTATTCAAAACCTCCTCAATTAGAGGGGAGAAGATTGACATGATCCAACCTCCCATCCTCCATCCATCCCTAACCTGATTTCCCATGGCAGGACACCTCACCAACTCAGCATCAACTATAAGTTAGCAAAATATGAATGAATATAAAGACTTTTCCCTGTTCCGATAGAGTTTTGAGAGGGGAAGGGAAATAGATATTTCATTTTAGATTTCCCTCTCATCCAATTTTCTTCTCCATTTACTGAGAACAAGAGAGAGAGGGGAGAGAGATGAAAGTGAGAGAAATACCCCCATACAGGCTCTCAGCCACATTTCCTTAGTTAACAGGGCTTCAAGGAGGAGGTGGAGAAGGGAGAGAAAGAGTTAACCTTCTTGCCATGGAGAGAGATAGAGAGAGGTTCAACCTCCATTTGGTTTGGAGTAGTTCGACTCCACTCTATACCACACCGTGAGTTCCCCTGACATTTATATCGTAATAAAACCCATACTCCTCCATGTTGAACCATAGTTACCATCTAAACCAGATAATACTTGTTCAACATCGAGGTTGACAGCGAATTCAACGACGAACTCGGCGGTGAACTCGGCATAGAACCTCACAATTAATATAAATTTATATAAATCACTTACCTCGTTGGCAGAGAGCTCTACATTACCAGCACATGTGATTTCATTCCCTTCTATAACATAGGAAACCCTTACCTGATTCTTCTTCCAAACTGAGAGAGATGAAGAGCAGCCCCCTGGTAGTCAAAGAAGAAATACACAGCGCCACTTGCAAGGGTTGCCGATCACGTCCGTCCTCTATGCACTCAAAGATCCAAGCCAGAGAAAAAGAGGGAGAGATCGGGGGAGGGTAGACCTTGCTGTCCCTTTGAAGAGGAGATGAGCCGCCCATTTGTAGCCATGGCCGGCCAATCCGATGCCGCCAACGAGCTTGTCCTTGGTGTACAGGTGGCAACTCTTCCATGGTCGGCGCATCTTCCCGGAGTCCCGTCCAGGAGGAGGCTCGAGCTTCGGATCCCGCCGGGAATTGTGATTTCCTCCCATGCCAGATCCCCGCTTGTTTCCTCCCTCCGATCAATTCCTCTCCCGCTGCTTCTTTAGGTTAGGAATTATATCTTATAATCTTTTAATCATATTTTCATATTTATTTATACAAAAGTAATATATATATATATATCTTTATATAAATATATACTCAAATTCTTATGTATATATATATATATGAATATATTAAAACTCCCAAAATAAGTGCAAGAAAAATGTGCGGTAGGTGTCGTTGTGTTTGTGTCAACCATACAATGCTAACGGAATTATTTGAAGTTGATTCTGAGTCCGTTCATTCATAATTATTCCCTCAAATTAGTACGCAGCTCAAAATAGGTTATTTCGGCTAACTTTCTCAAATCTCATCGAATTTGAACGAAACGAATTGTATTGCGCTAGAATTGATCACACGAGTCCGTTGCAACTGACTAGGGTGAATTTACGGCTCGTTTACCCAATATTCTAAAATGGCGTTGTTGCGACGCTCGCTGTTACTCAAAAATAGTTATTTTCTCCAAATAACCTCGGATTGGAGCGAAACGAATTCCGTTGCACTCTTATCGACCATACGAGTCTAACGCAACTGACGGAAGTCGATTCGGAGCACGTATGCTCCATATTCTAAAACTGCGTCGTCGTGACGCGCTACGGTACTCAAAACGGTCGCTTTCACCAAATGACCTCGGATTGGAACGGAACGAATTCCGTTGTACTCGTATCGACAATACGAGTCTAACGCAACTGACGGAAGTCGATTCGGAGCATGCATGCTCTATATACCACTTCAGTGTTATGGAGAAGCACAATGCTACCCAAAACAGTCATTTCTCTAAATGACCACCTCTATGTGGTGAAGGTCGGGTCGTGATTGCCTTATGACCCGGCCTAGATTCCTCCAAGGGTTCAACTGAACCGTCTAGACCCCTTTTCAAAGTCGGGATGTTACAGTGCATTCCTCTGAGGGAAGTTTCTCTTGATATGGCCGATCTGGCGGCAGTGGTAGCACTCCGGTGGTGGTCCACCTCCTCCAATCCTTGGCATCTCCCGCATCTGTAGAGGCTGAGGAGCCAACACTACCACCTCTCTCTGCTCCTACCTCTCCTCTGGGTGAGGTCGGACCTCCGTCTTTCTCTCCCCAGCGTCTCGGCCTCTCGGCTGATCCCTTCTGCCTCCTCATCCCTGCTCCTCCATTGGTCTATTTCTCCCACGAACAGCTTGCTGCTCTATCTCCAGCTTCTTGGCCATCTCTAGAATCTTTGTCATGCTGCCGTCGGAGATGAAGAGGAGGGCCTGCCTCAGCTCATCATGAAGGCCCTTGTAGAATCTCTTTGCAAATCCCGCGTCATTCAGCTGATAAGAAACCGCAAACCGGGATAGATGGGTAAACTCCTGGTGATACTCCAGAACCGTCCTGCTCCCCTGCCTCAACTGCAAAAACCTATACTCCAGCTCGTCTCTCACAGACTGCGGCACAAAGTGCTCCAGCAGGGCTACCTTGAAATCATCCCATGCAACGTCCGCAGCCTCCAGTCCCGGATAAGCTGTATCCAGGAACCTCTTCCACCACCTCTTGGCATGAGACTCCAAGCAAGAGAGCACTAGTGGCACCTCTATGTCGGCCGGGCACTGAATTCCTGTCAACATCTCCTCCATGATGTCTACCCAATCCTCGGTCCTCACAACGGTCTCCGTCCCGATGTATGATGGCGGGGAGAGACCTCGAAAGATTCTCAGCCAATTGGCCCCAGGGTTTTGCTGAGGAGCCGGTGCCTGTTGTGCCCTGAAAGTCTCCAGAATGGCAGTCAGTGTCTGTCCCAACTCTGTCTGCTGGAACGGGGTAGGAGTCGGTGGTGGCAGGACGACGTCTGGAGTCGGTAGGACTCCATGCTGTGGCGTAGGGTTTGTCGCGGGCTGTACAAGAAAATTACACTCGTAAGGAACTTGGCTAAAGAACGATCAGTTATAAGTGGACCTTTTCAAGTGATTTCCCTTATGGGCACACCATTGCTTTCGCTGCTAGTTTGTCCTCAAACTAAGCTCGCGCGGGGTGGCCCAGGGTTTATGGACTTCTTTTCTTCGGATCGAGATTGCTTTGATACCACTTGTAAGACCCCATTTTTTTTCTTCTCAAACATCCGGGTCTTAGGCCCAGAACCGCCGCTTTGTGGTGACACCCTCGCTCGGGATGGTCGCCACTACAAAACGCCGATACTGCAGTCCAAATTGATCACGAAGAAGCAAAGAAGAATTAGCTAAAAGAAAGCCAAAACCACATCACATAGAAAAGTAAAACATCCACGAAGAGATGTCCACATAAATATAACTGAAATAAAGAAAGAGATAACAAGGGCTCCTGCCCGATACATCAAGCCTCACTACATGTTCACTCGCGGAAGCAAAATAACTAGAACTAATAGCCACTCATGGATCCTGTCATCGGTGCTCCCGTGCTAGACTGCCCCACCTCCATCTACACTGGCCTCTGGTGCTGCTCCATCGCCGCGGTCTCCTAAAATGATAAGGTCCACCGACCGTTAGTCAAAAATACTAAGCCAATCCCCCACCCCTCCCCCGGTGACTCCTAGGCACCGAGCGGGAAGATGAAGCGGAGGACAAACAAGGGGTAAGAGCAAAAGCAGATGACATGGTATATTCTACAGGAAGAGTTCTACCACTACTCAAGTATATATACATAATTGAAACAGGTAATAAAGCATAGTAAGAGCAGGTAACGAATAAATAAATGCAGTAAGTAATGACATATATAAAGGAAAGGTAACCATTGATTTATAGGAGTGCTCACACAAACCTATAGACCAAGGGGTCGTTTAGCAAGGCCTATCGCATAAGAAGTCCCATAACTGACTTTTACGATAGGGGTAGGGGTTGAAATGAAATGTTTATGCTATGACAGGCAAGGTATGCAGTTATGCTATGTTCATACAAGTGTAACTCACCCACTTCGACTCTATGCGCACAGACCTTTAGTTCCCCCTTTTTGGAGCTTGCAAGACTCCCAGGATACTCCCGTAGTGGCAAACGGAAGCGGTGGGTTAGGCTTCGCCCACCTCTAAGTTGGTATGCACTACCTAACCTAGACCTATCGTACGCCTCAATGCAAAACCGCGGAGCATCTGCATACTCTTACTGGATGGACCACCAGACTTTTATGGCTAAGTGCAAATTCCACACTTGCCGAGCCCGAGCATCTACATCGGTGCAACGACCGCCAACACTAAGGACCCACCACCTTGTGCATATGCAACATGTTCTACAATTTATCTACAAACTACAACATAACCACCTGGGCTTAACTTGCCCAACCAAGAACCAAACTGAGTCACAAACTCTCCGGATCAACAATCCGCACCAACCACCACCGAGCCTACAACTCGGGATACCAAACCAACCAAACTCCCGTGACAACGGAGTGTGAGTGAATGTGTTATTTGTTAGTCTTGAGCATTTCTATACTCCTACGACTTATGGTTAATCTTGGACTTCCCGAGGGTTACCCTGTAAGGGGCTCGCTACGGTACTAGGAACTGTAATGGGTTGACACCCCAAAGTTCCCTTTTTCAAGATACTTACTGTTATTGGTATCTACCCTTAAGTATTCCCTTCTACCGTTTCACTTGAGTTAGACCTAAGTGCCTTAAGACACAACAGGGGAAAGACGATCTTTTGTCAATCCCCAGGACAACCTTATTCTTAACCCAACAAGTACACTTTCCTCACATACACTTTCCTCACATACACTTCTTGGGGTGAACTCACATCTATCTAATCAACCCATGTGCACCTTCTGCACACCACTTCCACCTAGTAGGTTACTAAAAAAAACCTAAGTTTCGCAGTTTTACTATACGCAGACCAAACTAATTATATGAAGCTCACAAATAGAGGTACTCCAAATATTCATCCAACTGACCCAAGCTATTTACTGGAGGTCTATCATGATGTTATAAGACTAATTCCAGAGAATCATATATTCCCCTAATTAATTAATATTTATTTTAATTTCTCAACCAAGCATGAGAATGAACATGAACTATAAGTAAATCTTATGATATGACTTTCCAAAAATTATGGTAAATTTATGGTGACTAAATAACATTAGAAACAGCATACCATATTTTGACTCGAAAAATTACCAAGCTCTTATATTCACTAGAAAAGGCTACTGACTAAGTTTCAGGATTTAAGGAAATCATTTTCTCACTAAAATAAATAAATTAAGAAAACCTCAAATTCAATGAACTATGAAGTAGCCTACTGATTTAAGTCTTCAAAAATTCTATAAAAATTTACAGACATTCCTAATGTTCAGAAAGGGCCTATCACCAATTTGCACAATTTAACAAAGAGTTTTGGGCCCTCAAATATTTTTCTTAAGTCTAAATCAGAGAAAGGTGCCTTGTGAATGAAGTACTGCTTAAATTATTTAAATAAATTACACAAAAATACCAGAGGTGTATATCATGATAATAAGGACACTGCCAAAGTTTCATCATCATCCAAGACAATTTAAACCTGTAAACTTCTCTTATAAGGAATCTCCCTAAAGGGGTTATGACCTATTTCTAAGGGAATAATTGTTCCTAAAATTCATATAAAAATTCCCAGTGCCTATCTACACCCTATAAGCTTATCCACCAAGTTTCATAACCACTCATGGACATTTGACCCCATGTTCTTCACAAGGTCCTATATGTACACCTAGGGCAAAAACTAGTGTCCTAGGGCATAACCACCTCCACACCACCCCATATCACTCATGGAGGTGTTTTAGGAGATCCTAAGCCAGTGGCCAAGGTTTCAACTCATGGTGAGGAGATTTTCCACAATACCCCTAGACAAACACCATGCCCTAATTTTGACCTAATTAGACCCAACTTAGGTTAGCCAATTTCCAAACTAAATCAGTCCCAATTGGGCTGAGATTCTTACCATGGTCATGTGATGACCCCAAGAAGCACACACCAAAATTTGGAGGGCATTGGAGGTCATTTAACCCACTAATTAATTTAAATTTAATTTATGGAATTATTACAAAAACCTTAGAAAATGGTTCTCCTAAAATTCCCATCTTTTGGTATGATGTGTGAGTAGGTGTAAATAGCCTAGGTTTTAAATATCAAGTCCATAGCATTTACCAGTAAAGAGTTATGCAAGAAAGAGTGACTGCCCAACCATAGGGACCAGTCCCACCAAAATGGCCCTACATGGAGCTACAGTACTCCTTTTGGGCTGAAACAAATTGTAAAATGAATTAGACTCTAAGGGCTACAAATTTGATGTTGGACACTTTTTCATCAGAGGGCCCTAGGTATTTTCTATAATAATTTCTATCTACTGCCAGTAATAACACATAAAATGAGATATTAATAACATTTATTATAAAATTTTTAGACAGAATATTTAAACGGACATGATTTCGTCTTCTTCATTGGATGAACAACCACGATTGCACTTTCCTGAAGGATTTCCAGCCCTTCTTGTCGGCGATCCGACCTCCTTCCCGGCCGGCCACCGCCCCCACCACCTCCGTTGAGGTGGTGGCCATCATTTGGCGGTGGTTTGCCGGCCGGAGGTGGCCGGAATAATGTTTTAGGGGAGGGGGAAAAAGCTCTAAAACGAGCCTTTTGGGAAGCTCGATCCAAGGCCATTTTGGCTCGAATCAAGGCCCAATCGAATTCAGATCTACGCACAAGGGGAGGAGAAGGGGATCAGACTTGAATTGGTGCAGAGTTCCTTGTGGATCTTGGGTTCACCATGGGAGCTCGGGGAGCTTTTGGAGCCATGTCAATCCGAGCCTAGAGTGCACAATCCTTTCGGGAAAGTTGGGGGTTTCACTCCTCTCACTCTTTTGAAGATGTTAGAGGCCTTGATTGGGAGAGGGGGAGGTTACAACCTTGAATGCCATTAATGGCCATCAAGGTAATTTCGGTTTTGGCTTGGGGGAGATGAATAGGTACTCAATCCAGCCGAGAGAAGGCTGGAAACTTCTCCTCTCCCCAAGAGGAGATGAATGGTGCCATTATTGGAGGAGATGGGAGGTTTCGTCTTCCTCTCCATTAACTCCCCCTTCCTTCTCTCTCTTTCAAATTAGGGCTTTCTCTCTCCTGGACGAATTTCCTGAAATTGAATGGTTAATTCAGTAATTACCAACCCCATTAGGTGGTGGACCACCTCAATTGAGTCTAGACCAAGTGGATTGGGCTTGATTAGGTCAAAATAGGTTATTTTGACCTAAATTTAGGGTGGAGTTGACTTTGGTCAATTTGACCATTTGGGTTGGCCCCAATGGGTGAGTAGTGATCCATTGGTCTCTCTTAAGGGTTAGGAAGGTCTAGGTATGGTCAATTTGGCAAGGTGGAGGCCAATTGATCCACAATAGGGCAATTTGACCAAAATAGGGCTAGAGTTGACTTTGGTCAAATTGGCCAAATTGGTGGCCCCATGGTGGGTGTTTTTAGTCCATTGGGTCCCTAATATCCTTATAAGGGTAGGGGCAAGGTCAATTTGGCATGGTGGAGTTCAATTGACCCTAATTAGGCTACTTTGACCAATTTGGGGTTAGGATTGACTTTGGTCAATTTGGCCTCTTTGGTTGACCCCAATGGGTCCTTGATGCTCTAAGGGACACTCCAAAGGGTTAGGTGTGCCATGGTGGGGTCAAAGGGTCAACGTGATGCCCTAAAGTCCAACCCTAAGTTTGGTAACTGGAAATTGCTATTTGCAGACCAAGGTGATCTTCTCCTTCAAGCCTAAGGCCAAGTGATCTCTTCAAGCTTCCTAGGGTTTTGTCATGACCTAGTCATGACAAAACCACTATAGGGGTCTAGTTATTTGAGGGATGTTACATAAATCATCTAGTTTATCACACATGCTCTCATATAAATCATTCTATTCTTCATAAGAAGGAGGAGTTACCTTAGTGTCGCTATGGACATTGGATTTGCAGTCTGACTCATTCTGATGCTTCACCATGAGACACAGATTTTCCTCTTCCTCACTACTCTAGCTGGAAGTGCTTGATTCGTCAGATGAAGTATCATCTCACGTTGACGCCTTTAACACGTTCTTCTTTCCCTTGCTCCGATTTTTCTTCTCCTTTTCTTCCTATAGATATTTTGGACATTCTCTCTTAATGTGTCCAATTTTGTGACAATGGAAGCACTCCAGAGTGTTCTTTTCATCATCACTTTCTGCCACCTTTGATGGCTTGTTCCATCTCCATTTTTCTTCAGCACCATTATTCATGAATCTTTTGATTTTTTTTCACGCCTCTTAGGGTTCCTCATGAATTTTTTGAACCCTTTGACATACATGCTCTCTTCATTATCAGTTTCCTCGATCACTTCCTTTTCCATGTCCGCCTTTAGTTTGAGTGCCTTTTTCTTTTGCTCCCTGGGATATTATTTGTCTTGAATTTTTAGTTCAAGCTCATGGGTTTTTAGATTCCCAATGAGTCTCTCAATATCCACGACACTGATGTTGTGAGATTCAGCTATGGCGGTCACCTTTGATTAGACCGCGGAGGGAGGGATCATAGGATCTTCCTCACCAAGTCTCCATTCGAGAAAGTCTTTCTGAGAGATCTCGAGGAATTGATGATCTTTGTGATTCGAGTGTACATATTGTCCACCTCCTCATCGATCTCCATTCCGAACTATTCATATTCAGATTCGAGTTGGAACATCTTTGACTCCTTTACTTGCGAGGTACCTTTATGCGTTAGTTCTAATAATCGTCATATACCATATGCAGTTTCACAGTTGCAGATTCAATTAAATTCAGTTTTATCTAGTACACAAAATAGAGAATCCATGGCTTTAGCATTATTGGTGCATCTTAGTTTATCTGCGTCATCCCACTTGTCGTTGGGTTTAATAAGCATTTGTTATCCTACCGTGACAGTGGGTGCGGTGTATTTTGATTCAAACCTGGCCCATACGTCCATGTTTGTAGTCAAAAATATCTTCATGTGTGTCCTCCAGTGACTATAATCACTCCCCATAAACAGTGGGGGTCTACTCACACCCTGCCCCTCAGGAAAGGCATGATTATAGTTCACCATCTTACTTCAGGATTTTAATCCCTTTTCAAAGTAACCTCCCTCTGATACTACTTGTTGTATCTGGTGTCGAACCTTAGAGGGGCGTGAATAAGGTTTTAAAACACGTGCTTGAGTTTTAGGGATTTCTGCACTGAAATACACTTTCTGGAAGCTAGCACGGGGAGAAAGATCTACCGTCGGCGGTATCAACAGAAACCATACTCTAATGCTACAGAAGGTCGTTTCAGTATACGCATGAATAACACTTCAGAGATGGATGTAATTATGAATCATAAGCAAAGAACGTGATTTCATTGACTAGTAAAATTATGTTTACAATTACAAAACTAGATCTCCATGATGTCGTAGATCGTAGACGAAGATTTGAAAACTATTTTGGTTTTTATACCGACCCTCCCTTTGAGGACTGGTTGTAACGGTCTCCCATCACACAGCTCGAAAAGACGACCACAGACACCCCCAACATCAAGCTAAAAAGGGTTCAGCCTCAACCGGTCTGCAGACCATATACCCCAACCCTTCTCCTTCCTACCACAGGGCACAGTTGGTTGTTGGAAGAATGAAAGAACTCTATAGTTAAGTGTGCTTGAGCTGGAGTTGTCACGGGATGGGTGACTTCCTAAGAAGTCCCTGTATTGCTACTTAACTAAAGCATTCCTCATTAAAAGGTAGGTTGCGGCCTCCAACAACCCACGGTGCCCTGTGGTCAGACGGAGAGTGGTTAGGGTGCATGGTGTGCAGACCAATTTTGTAATATCCCTTTTTTTGCATTCGTTTCCAGGTCTTACCACCTAGAACCGCCGCCTTGCGGTGACACCAACACACGGACCGGTCACGACCACAAGACGTCGATCCTGCTGGTTATCACAAGGTTATACTTTGTGAAGGAAGTATGATTACTTCTCAGTAATTAAATCTAACAAAATTTCCAGATGTTCATATTGATTTCACAAGTCTATATACAAATTTCTAGATCATTCCACCATCAATATTGTAAGACATCTATTTTTCAAACTATAATCCAAGTTTTTATTTGTGAAGGAAGTTTGATGACTTCTCCGTAATTAAATCTAACAAAATTTTCAGATGTTCATATTGATTTCACAAGTCTATATACAAATTTCTAGATCATTACAACATCAATATTTTAAGATATCTGTTTTTTAAACTATAACACAAGGTTCTATTTTGTGAAGGAAGTATGATGACTTCTCCGTAATTAAATCTAATAAAATTTCCAGATGTTCATATTGATTTCACAAGTCTATATACAAATTTCTAGATCATTCCAGCATCAATATTTCAAAATATCTATTTATTAAACTATAACATAAGGTTCTACTTTGTGTAGGAAGTATGATGACTTCTCAGTAATTAAATCTAACAAAATTTCCAGATGTTCATATTGATTTCACAAGTCTATATACAAATTTCTATAACATTCCAGCATCAATATTTCAAGATGTCTAATTTTCAAACAATAACACAAGGTTCTACTTTGTGAAGGAAGTATGATGACCTCTCAGTAATTAAATATAACAAATTTCCAGATGTTCATATTGATTTCACAAGTCTATATACAAATTTCTAGATCATTTCAGCATCAATATTTTAAGATATCTATTTTTTAAACTATAACACATGGTTATATTTTGTGAAGGAAGTATGATGACTTCTCCGTAATTAAATCTAACAAAATTTCTAGATGTTCATATTGATTTCACAAGTCTATATACAAATTTCTAGATTATTCCAGCATCACAATTTCAAAATATCTATTTTTCAAACTGTTACACAAGGGTCTATTTTGTGAAGGAAGAATGATGACTTCTCAGTAATTAAATCTAACAAAATTTCTAGGTGTTCATATTGATATCGCAAGACTATATACAACTTTCTATAACATTCCAGCATAAATATTTCAAGAAATCTATTTTTCAAACTATATTGCAAGGTTCTACATTGTGAAGGAAGTACCATTAATAATCAACAATAAATTCCATAAAAATTTCCAAGGGATTCAGATGGTCTCATAAACCCAAATACCCAATTTCATGTACTGGGAATTCATTAACTTACCTAAAGGTGAGGTGAGGCAAATTGGGGGTAATTGAATAATCAATGAATAAGAGTTTATATTATTTCTAAAAACTCCCCAAAAAATCTATAGAGTGTAATCTCACTTTTTCAAGCTAAACCCGGCGTTTCATAATATTTCAGAAAGTTTTAACCCTAAAATTCCCATTTAAGCCCAATATGAGAAAATCACATAAACCCTACATTCCTAGGGAAAGCAATCCGAAATTTCTTAATTTTCTTTAAGGTGTGTTACCTCTTGACCATAATTGCATGTTTTGAGTTTCATAAGAATTGACCAAGGGATCACCCTTCAATTCAAAACATTATTGCATAGGTATCTTCAAGAACACCTTTTTAACCCCTAGGCCATGGCATGTAAAATTCCCTCACATGCAAAAGTCTAATTGGGCTCAAACTTTAACTAGTGCCTATTGATGGTCTTGTTATCATGACACCCAAATTTGGGTTATGATAAGTTGATTTAATCATGAAATTTCAGACATTCTAAATAGTGTTATATGCACATCAACACATCCCTCTTAGCATATGTGGGTGGATTCCCACATATGCATGAAGCCAACTGATCTCAATTTTCTACCAGAGACTTATACACACTTAACTAATCTTCTAGAGAAGATTTGGTAGTATTTGAGTCCATTTGACCCAAAAATTACACCTTGCATGTTTTATTACATTATTCCTAAAACCATTGAAAAATATTCTCCAAAAATTCCAATTTTTGGGCAGGTTATGTGATTGGTCATATTACAGCTATGGTTTAAATTTCATGCCCATCTATGGAGTATTTTTAAATAATTTCACAAAATACACTCTGGAATCATAAGTATTATTTCCCGTACTATTTTAATATTGCATGATGAAAATATCAACGTGCATGAGTCCAAATGGGCTCAATTTTTAACTAGTGACAACTCATGTCCTAATCTACCATCCAGAGAAAATTTGAGTTGATTTGGTCTAATATAACATTATATCTAGGCCTCATATAGAAAATGAAATACTGAATAATACTTTAGAAAAATTGTTTCCAAAAATCCCCAATTTTTTGCAGGGGGTGCTTTAGGGCATGACTCATGCATGCCCAAAATTGCAGGTCATTTGGAATTGTAGAACTCCTTAGATAAATTAATTAGTGTATTGTGTATCCTAGGTGTTGGATCGGTAGGCGCCCTTAGAGGGGGGGGGGGGGGGTGAATAAGGGTTTTCAAAAACTTATAATATATTTCGAAAAGCTTTGAAGTAATGCGAGATTAAGACAATAAGAAGTCAAGTAAAACAATTGAAATAAAGTAGAGACATGCTTTATTAATATCAAATACGGTTTTACAAAAGTTGATTTCTATAACGCTAGAAATCGGTGGCGATGAATAGTAGACTCTTTTTATTTTCTATCCCGACTCGCATCCCCACGAACCGGTGGCCCTAGCCTATCCTCCCAGAATTCGGTAGCCAACCCTTCCCCGGATATGGCCTCGAGCACCCCCTAGACCTAGCCTAGATCTAGCCGCCAACACGAGGCGAATTTCCGCCCTAAGTCCTACCCAGACCTAGTCGCCAACACGAGGCGATTTCACTAACCATTTATAGGAAATAAGAAATGAAAATAATTAAAAACTCCCTCTTGATGAACTTCTGAAGTTGGAGACGAAGATCCGCTGTAGAATAAGCGTTGTAGAAGCGGACTTCGTTTGGATCCGGCGTGATGAGATTCTCCTTCAGAAGTTTGCTGAACGTTGGTAGGACATTAACTTTCGGCCAAGGTAGCCTCTGGAATTCTAGCACTCAATCTCTCTCTCTGATGTCTCCCTGAAATGACAGAAGAGTGGTCCTTTTTATAGCCACAGCGCTAGCGCCTGCGCTAGTGGTACCGCCGGCGCTATCCCATTTTAGGACATATTCTGCGCAGCAGAATCTTCAATCTGAGGAAACATTTCTCTCTTGCCTACTGTGCTCCGTGCTATCGCCAGCACTATCGGATACCGCCAGGCGCTATCTCCTTCTATAAGTACTCCCGGAATTGCGCTTAAGCATTCTTTTCGTCGATCAAAATTTCGTCGAACGCAACTAACAGTTCGTCGAGCGAATTTTCATCGAACGCAGTGATGAGAATTTCGTCGAGCGCTGCTTACAGTTCGTCGAGCGAAAGCTAGCGCCTGCGCTAGGACTACCGCCGGCGCTAGTAGGAGTGTTGGATTTGATTGCTCAACTTTTGGGGCAACCTTCTTATGTAATCCTTGAGTCATGTGGACTTTGTTATCCTGCACACTTAAACACATAAGATCAAATAAACATAGGATTTGTTATTCTCAAACCTAGGAGATGCGTAAGACCATGTTCCAAGACTAGGTGCATAGTTAACTAGATCAGTCATAGAGGGAGTTATACTGCTCCAAAGTTCATGAAATAAATTTTTAAATTTACTAGGGACATAGATTTACATTTTTCATTTAGGGAATTTTTCCGGAATCAAAACCATTATTTTTCTATATTTAATTCCAAGTTCAGACAGATCTAGGTAATTTAAACACTTAAATAATTCCAGGAATTAAGTTAACTAGCCGGCGGCTATCACCAGGACCCGATCCAATGACACATCTTCATCGTCCCCAGCTAGCCGAATGTCCAGATTTGTTTTTCCTGACATGACTTTGCCTCCAAAATCCAGTGATCTTCGGACGTCTTCTGCAAAACCCCTAAGCCACCACCTCCGGCCGAGGTTTGGTCATCGACCGGCGGTGACTGTTGGATCGGTAAGCGCCCTCAGAGGAGGGGTGAATAAGGGTTTTCAAACATTTTCTTATAGTTTGATTATCTTGAAACAATACGTAATTAAGAAGGTGAGAAATCAAAACAAATCAAATGAAATAAAGTAGAGACATGCTTTATTAATATGAAATATAGTTTTAGAAATCGGTGGAGAATAATAATAAACTCTTTTTGTTTTATGTCCCGACTCGCATCCCCACGAACCGTTGGCCCTAGCCTATCCTTCCTCGGATTCGGCCTCAAGCCGCTCTAGCCAATCCAACACCGAATATGTCCTTGATCACCCCTAGACCTAACCTAGATCTAGTCGCCAACATGAGGCGAATTTTAGCCTAAGTCCTACCCAGACCTAGTCGTCAACACGAGGCGAATTCTCTAACGGTTTACAAAGAAAATGATATGATAATAATAAAAACTCCCTCTTGAGGAACTTCTAAAGTTTGAGACAAAGATCAGCTGTAGAATAAGCTTTGTAGAAGTGGACGTCGTTTGGATCCGGCCTGAAGAGATTCTCCTTCAGAAATCCGCAGAGCTTTGGTAGGACATCAACTTTCGGCCAAATCAGCCTCTGGAATTCTAGCACTCAATCTCTCTTTCTCTAATGGGTGTATAAAATAAGAGAAGAGGGGTCCTATTTTTAGCCTCAGCACTAGCGCCGGCGCTATCCCAGATTAGGCATTATTCTGCGCGGGAGAATCTTCAATCCGAGGAAACATTTCTCTCTTGCCTTCTGTGCTCTGCGCTACCGCCTGCGTTATCGGCTACCACCAGGCGCTGCCTCCTTCTATAAGTACTCCCGAAATTTCACTAATCATCGCTAGCGCCGGGAGATAGGTGCTACCGCCGGCCCTAGTGGGCATGTTGGTTTTGTTTTCTCAATTTTGGGGGAAACCTTCCTTTGTTATCCTTGAGTCATATGGACTTTGTTTCCTGCACACTTGAACACACATGATCAAATACACATAGGATTTGTTATTCTCAAACCTAGGAGATGCGTAAGACCATGTTCCAATAGTGACATCACGATTGGAGGTGGTCGGAGCTTACCCCCCCTAAAAACCATTT
Organism: Dactylorhiza incarnata; assembly: GCA_033032865.1. Lineage (NCBI taxonomy): Eukaryota > Viridiplantae > Streptophyta > Magnoliopsida > Asparagales > Orchidaceae > Dactylorhiza > Dactylorhiza incarnata. Next base: position 2,835,070 of record JAWHQI010000037.1, on the reverse strand, counting down.
TCCAGCTAGAGAACATAAAATTCAAAATGGTGAAACCACCATTACTCAATTTGTTTTGAAAATGGAAGATGAGGATCTCTAGCATAGGAGGAGAGCTTGAGGAATCCGACCTTATCTGGGTTAACTAAGGTTTAATTCCTTGATAGCCTTGGTCGGGATTTGAGTTACAATTCCTTGCTCGATCCCCCTCCTCAGTGCTCGATTCCTTCTGTAATCATGGAGCTTCTTCTACTTAGCACATTCTGAATCTAATAAGGGGGTTTGAACCATGTCGGGGGAGACTATATCTGAGGTTGCCATTGTTGGCGATTTCACCTAATCTTGTGCCTCCCAATCCAGCCATCCACAGGGCTCCAAGTGGGCATGAAACCTGCAGGAAATTAATCTTTGAGCTCGGCTACAATCTTTGGGAGGAGAATTGAGTGCCAATTGGCACTCAATTTGCAAATCCCCTTTTGGCCTTATGTGAAAATTGGGGGAAATCCCAATTTCACCCTTGCATGCTTAATCTCTCTAGAAATTTGGGGGCATAATAGATATTTTGATTATTGGATCTCAGAATGGGCCTCAATTAGGGCCATGGCCCATGGGAATTTGATTTCCATATAAGCCCAATTTAGGCCTATTTGACCAAGTCTTGACTTTTCAGTTTACATGGTCAAATTGGTGAGTGGGCTGAGCACAAATGATGGTCATGGGTCTATGAGCACAAGTAATGGTGGATTTAGCCTAATGAGGCCAATTTTGGGTGATGTTGACCAAGGGTTGACTTTTGTCAATTTGATGAAATTAAATGGCCTAATGAGTCAAAGTTGACTCCTTTGGCCTCCCTTGATGGGTAAGAGGACTTGGGGGAAGTCAATTAGTTCAATTGAGCCTTAATTGACCCTAAATTGAGTGGTTTGACCTATTTGTGGATAGAGTTGACTTTGGTCAATTTGATCAATTGGGTTGACCCCAATGGGTCATAAATGACCCAAGGGACTCCCTAAGGGGTTTAGGAAGAGTTGGTGGGGTCAACTTGTCATTTTGAAGCATAAATATCAAGCACTAAACCTTGGACTCAAATTTGGCTATTTGCACGACAAGGTGATTTGTACCTATTCACCAAAGTTCTAGGGCCATTTTGGTCTCTTAGAGCAATGTCATGACCTTGTCATGACAAAATGCATCTTAGGGGTCTAGCTATTCTGGGGATGTTACACTACTCATGACAAAAGTCACCCTAGGGGTCTTGTAGGAATGGGGATGTTACAAATCCCAATAAACGAAGATACAATTTCGTCCCCAAAAATTAAGTTAGGGCTACGGGGTTAGAGTTCAAAATATACTTGTAAGTTATTTGTAATTAAAATCTAGACTCATCTTCCGAGATCAGAATATGCTTATAGCTTGTGCAATATTGGTTCTCCTAATTTTCAAGACATCGTTATTCTTTTAATATTTATTGTCCACGATTAATCATGTTTCTAGAATCCGAAATGATATGAGTAAATTTAAATATGACCACGGTCATTTACTAAATTTAAAGGATACACTAGTGATTATGAAGCTTAGTTCTAGCACTTAAGTTCATATGGGTCATCAATTTCAAAGCTCATAAGAATTCATATATTGTAAATCCTCCAAGATTATTTCTTGAAGTGCACATAATCATTTTAATGTCTTACAACCATAATCCAGGTTTTATCCCAAATCCACATGTTATTGATCGTCAATTCTATAGTTCTCATTTTTGTTAAACACATACCAAGCTCAAATATTGCACAAGACCTATCACCTATGAATCAACTATCAAAAATATGTCATTCATTGGTCTCTAATTCATCCAGAAGTTTTGTAAGTGATAATTTACCGATTTCAACTTTTCATTTAAATAATGTCATATTTTTGGGCATGATTCTTATTTCTTTTATAATTATGGAGTCCACCAATTTGTGCATGAAGTATCAATAATCATGGCCCAAAAGGTTTAATAGAATTTCCAGAGACTAATTATGATCCAAAATAGTGTTTAGCAGAAATTTATAGTTTTCTCCCTAAGGATTCTTCAGAAAATTAATTAATAACCATGGGAGCTAATTAATTACTCATTATGAAGGAACTACTGTAAATCACCAGGGAACAATTACAATAAAATTACCATGGCATTATTGTGCTACAACAAGACTACTGCCCAAATCTCATGATTTTCCAAATTTCATTTGACCACCAATAATAATTATTCTAGGGAAAGGAGCAAAATTCCACCTTGTGAAAGAACCAATGTAAATTTTTGATAGTGCTTAGTGTGACATAAGCTCACAAGCCCTAATTTCCTAGGGAACTCAACCTCAAAGTTTTTGATTCTTTCAGAGATGAAAGATCTCATGATAATAAGTGCATGTTTCAAATTTCAAGAGAATTGACCAAGGAAATAATTTATTATCCCTAAAACTCTATATGTGTAACAAAAAAGGTATTACCTTAAGCTACCTTGGTTTTGCATGTGGGATCCACTAACATACAAGGGTCCAAATGGCCTCAAATTTGGCCAGGGACTTTTGTTTCCTAGACCTACCATCCACAAAAGATTTGAGTTGATTGGGCTTCATTAAGCCCTGGATCTACCACAAGTGTATATAATTAAATTATTTCTAAAACTATAGAACTTTTATCTCCAAAAATTCTGATTTTTGGACAGTTGTGTATCATGCTAAATTACATGTATGGTGTGAATTTTAGATCATTTGGATGAGCCAAATGATGGGGGCACACAGATTTTTGTCTAGGGTTCACTTTACACCTTACACCATAATAGGTGCTCAGGGAGTTGTGGTGCACCAATTCACATGAAACAAGTTCATATGGGTAGTGACGACATAGATCTGTATTTTTCATGCTGCAAACCTTCTCTAGACCATGCTCTAAGGTACCTAAATAATTCCTTAAATCTGCTGCATGAAATGCGACAATCACACTCAAATCTATTAAATGCACATAAAATCCCAAGGGATGCAAACATGTTTCATTTGTATCCTTTGTAAACACTTGGTAAAACTCCTTACGGATTTGTGAACAACCTACACAACACCTTGAATAGTCGATGTTATCATGTACTAATGAAAACCTGATCTCTCCTTATGTTGTGCGTTAAGTAGTTATTTTCCTCATTTTACTCAAAAGTTTGAGAGATTCTTAATACTATGTCGATCTATTGATTTCAAGGTTGAGTGGGTAGAACTTAGCAAATGCCCATGTGTGTGTCAAGGAGTTGTTTCACTGATCTCCTCATTTGTTTTTTAATGTAGACTTGGGTTGATGTGAGAAGAGAATATTCCTCCCAAAAAGTTTTTTCTCTCCTGATCCTTAGCTATCAAACTTGATGGTAATAATCTTCATCGCTCAAAAATGACATGAGATTTTCCGGCTCACAAACCCTAATATTAAGGGATTATGATGACTCGGGGGAAAAACTCATTTTAGTAATGACGAGGGAGTTATGTTGCAGAGGCTTTATGTTTCTAAAATAACCCAAGTTAATATCATACTGGCCCAATAAGCGAACAAAGAAGATTAGCCACCCGTAAATCTTATGCTGAGTTTCTTATATTCGGAAATATGGACATTCCATGAATGTACATAATCCTTATGGGAATACAGTTCCCAGTTTGGAATTATACTAATTAAGTGCTCGTATCCAAGCACATGTACGATTGTCCTCGAGATTTGTGGATATGGTAAGGTTCTCTTCCCTCAAAACTATCATTTATCGCAACTTTTTCAAGGGTCATGTGCTTATTATCCTATTAAATGGTCTTCTCCAGGTTGGAATTCTCATTCCACATTCGACATCCTCTCCTTGTGATGTATTTTACGAGGATCGAAGTGGGGAGTATCAACTTCTAGGCATTGGAGTTAAACCTACGAGTCTCCTGCTAATCCGATAATAGAATCAAAAGCACCAAATCCACTTAAGATGGTCCTATTTGTTCGTGTGAGGGGTGTTAATATCGCTTGGGTTGTGACGTGAGAGTATCAGAGAGTGAGCCATGAGCACTTACATATGCTTTCAACTCTTTCATTTAGTCACTTTGGGGTATCCTAATACTTGACCAAAATATACCTGAGGTCGATGTCGGACTAGGATACCTTACGAAATGTCTTGCTAAGTCAAACTAATATGGTGTACTAGTAGATTGGTCTAATCTCATCGTTAAGTGGACAAATTTGTGTGATTTCCTATTTGGGAACATCATTGCTTCTGCTGCTAGTTTGTCCTCAAACTAAGCTCGAGCGGGGTGGCCCGGGGTTTGTGGACTTCTTTACTTGGATCGATAGTCGGCTAAGCTGAGCGGTGACACCAGTACACGAGCCGGCTGCCACCACAAGATGCCGATCCTGTCGGCTAGTTCAACATTCATCCAGGCCAACCACATATCACAGGAATAAAAGAACAAACTCTAAGTCCACCAATCACATTACATTTATTCATAATAACAAGTAGAGTCCACAGTTGAGATAAAAAGAGTGTTAATAGTAAATAAGGGCTTATGCCTTGTACATTAAATCCTCGCTACAAATGCTTGCGGAAGAAAACTAATGTCACTGCATACATGCTACGGTGGTTATTGTTGCTAGTGCTAGCCAGGGTTGGATCACCTCTTCATGCTCGTCCCTCCTGGTGTGTTGGATTCCGCAGCTCCCGATTCTCCTATTTGTTATGCCACATTCGGCCGTTAGTCATAAAGACTAAGTGGTTTCCACGTCCCCTCCACCCGTGACTCTTAGGCACCGGGTGGGAGGAAGAAACGAAGGACAATAAGGGGTAATGTACAAGTAGGTGACAGTGATATCATTCACATAGTATTAAACCAGAAAATATTATGTATACTAACAAGTATAATAAATTACCAGTATGCGATCTATTAGCAAGTACTATAAATCAATAACAATTCCACCACAAGAGTTATATATATATAACAGCAATAAGAGCAATCGAATATGTAAAAGAAGTAGAGCTAGCTATCATTGCAGAAAGTAACCATAACTTATAAGAAAAGCCCATACAATCTTATAAGTGAAGGGGTCATTTTGCATAGACTCATCGTATAAAAGAATCCATACTAGATTATATGATGGGGTATACGAGGTATGTGTATGATGTGTATGATATGCAGTGCAATTCAATGTTCCTATTATTAGTTCACACACATGCAACTCACCCACACAACTCTGTACGTACAGACCTTTAGTTCCCACTTTTCGGAGATAGATAACCTCTCGGGCACCTCCCATCGTGGTCAAATGATGGAAGAGGAGCAGGCGTCTCCTCAACTAGGTGGGTATAACACACTACCAGACCTAGGCCTTAAGGTACGCTATGGCACCTGTCCTCGAGCTCCTGCGTACTCTTGTTGGATCCATCAGGACCAGACCTTTTATAAGGCAAAGTGTAGGATTATTAGGTAATGTGACCTTCCGGTTACGCAATAAAATAACCTGGCCCTCTAAACACCTCCCACTTATCAAGTCATCGTACTTCCGTCGGTGTGTCGACTAGGCCAGTATCGAAGATCCACCACATTCAATGCACATGCACTTATTTATCAACTCTATCAATCGAGCCTCCAGCTCGCAGAACTAACCAGTCCTCTATTACATATTTACCGAGCGTATTCCTCGCAGGACCAACCCGTCCTTCATAAGAAAAGAGCCTACAGCTCCATGGACCGACTTGTCCATTCCACTCTATATAGTACTATTCACCCAAGTTGTATGTGTATGATTCATTCATATTCCTAACCCATCTAGTTTTTTCTACTCATTTGTTAATCTTAGATGTTTAGGGTGCATCGTGGACTTCCCAAGGTCTACCCGATGAAGGGCTCGCAGCGGTACTAGAAGGTACGATGGGGTGACGTCCCAAACTTCTCTTTCTCAAGATATTTATTATTATTGGTGGCTGCCCATACCTCCCACAATCTTTCTGATTGCTTTAGAGCCCTAAGATAGATTATGGTTATTTAGGGGAGCGTTGATCTTCAATTGAGTCTGAACGCTGCCTGTTATTTTTTAACTGAGTTTTTTCTTAGCTCATCTCCACTTGTTCGCGATCTAGGACTAATCCAAGGAGCTTAACATACCATATTATTATTGGTGGCTCATATCATCTCACTCCTCTTTCTAGACTTAATAATTCAACCTTAAGCATTTATCTAACCGTACACCAAACTTACCTGGGACTAATTCCAAAATGAACTGGCCTACCCACCCTCCTATATGGTACATGGCAGTTCTAAGGTTGTTGGAATTATATATGACGGTCAAAGGATGTCCAAACCACTAAATGCAGATTTGTTATCGGTAGACCAGCATGAGTATGAGTGTAATCTAAGGCCCTTATGAGATATAAATGATATCCATGTTCAAAGGACTCCAAATTTATTCCTGATGCTCTACATTTCAAGTATTGTCTTCATCAATCTTATGCATTTTCCATGAAGGGCCTAATTATTTAACCTTCCATAATTAATTGTTGACTTCTAATTTCTACATGAAGTATGGTTTTCTGATGGTTGTCTTTGCTACAAATTTTCCCAGAGGTTCACCTAGGTATAAAATGCACATTTCTAGAATTTGGTAATTTTTCTATTTTATTTTCTTTCAATAATAATTTAATACAAAAATTATGCCTAAACAACATTTACAAAGGGTCACCATATTTATTTCAACTAAAATTTGCAAGAAAATTTCCAGGGATTAATAATACTCCAAAATGAACTTATACAAATTTTTATCATATTCCAGACAGATATGATAACTTAAACAATTTTAACTAAATATAGCCCAAAGGATCATTTTAAGAAGTTCGCCAAGATTAAATCAACTAAAAATTATAAATAAAATCTTAGGGCTTTATAATACTTCAAAATGAACTTCTACCAAGTTTTATCATTTTCCAGGAATATTGTGACTATAAATAGGTCAAACTCTCAAAATAGTGAATAAAGATCAATTATACATGAACTATGAAATTGGGCGGCTCGGGAGTTGTCTTCCTTCTTGAGCCAAGGGCTCAGATCACTCATTCCTAGGCCAATTTTGTTGGAGCTTGTGTTTCACATCTCATATTTTGAGAATAACAAATCACACTATATATTTGATCTTGCTTGTGTTTATAGTGTGCAGATACTATAGGTACATATCTCTATGAATTGAATTGTTATCAATGACGCTTTTCTGAAAAGATATCTAACGCTCGACATTAGAAGTTAACGCCCCGTGTTAACTTTCATGGAGAAACAATCCGTCGTGATGAAATGAAATCGAGAAGGAATCCATCGAGAAGCCAGAGACAACGCCAGCGTTGGAGTTAACGCTCGCATTGAGTCCATGATCTGCCACGATCCCGATGGTTGTATGATCTCAGCCACGACCGTACACGATCCTTAACGTCAACGTTAACTCTTAACGCCAGGCGTTAGCTCCCGTGACAATTGAAAGAGCTGATTTCGTTGTTCAAATAAAAATCTTCCAAGTCATCACTCCAATCTTCTGGGAGAGCATTTCATCCCCGAATTTAGAGAGCACTCCCAACACCACCATTGAGAAGGAGATTTCCAACGGTCAAATTTGAAGAAGGACGCTTGCTTTAACTCCGATGATGGTCATTGAGTGTCTTCAACATCTCCTTCAGAGCTCATTATTATAGGGAGTTTTTATTCTGAATTTACTTTTATCTTTTTTTTTTCTTGTAAATGGTAGTGAATTCATCGTCTTATGTGTGGCGACTAGGTCGGGTTCAGTTTAGGGTGTCATTCGCCACCTTGTGTGAGGCGACTAGGTCAAGGGTAGATCTAGGGGTGGATAGAGGCCTTATCTGGGGAAAGATAGGTCATAGCCAATCGGTCCTTGGGAGAAGGACTGGTGAAGGAACAAAATTTGATTTTACATTATCGCCTTTAATTCAAGCGTTATTGAAATATTATCTTTGTAATTAGCTTTGTAGTACTATATTCACTTTTATTATCTCTGATTTTCTGGAATTATATTTCATTAAAATTTTCATAAGTAAAATCACCTTGACATAATTCTGAGAAGCGTAATTTTCTGAAGAGCTAATGCCGAGCATTAACTCGTAACGCCAGGCGTTAGCAACAGTAAAGAAAAAGTTTTGTTTTTCTATAAATCTCTCATTTTACAGAAAAAATTGTAAACCCCTTATTCACCCCCTCCCTCTAAGGGCGTCATAAGATCCAACACATGGTATCAGAGGGAGGTTATTCCAAAACGGTTTCACAACCGGGAATAATGGCGCATCATGATCATGCTTTCATGGAGGGTCAAGGGACAAGTAGACCTCCACTATTTACTGGTACAGATTATAATTATTGGAAAACAAGAATCCGTTGTTTTTAACTGCTTTAGATAATGATGTTTGGGGCATGGTAGAAGTTTGCTACTCTCCTCTAACATAAGTTGTTGGAGATGTTATTATGGAAAAACCTAGAGATAGATGGGATGACAATGATCAGTTGAGATGTAAGAATAACGCTAAAGTAATGAATACATTATTTTGTGCTTTCTATAAAATAGAATTTAATAGAACTTGTGCTTGCGAAACAGCTTATGACATATGGAATTTATTAGAAATTAGTCATGAAGGTACTTCGCAGGTCAAGGATTCAAAGCTCTTCCAACTTGAATCTAAATATGAGAAATTACGGATGGAGGCGCATGAAGACTTAGATTCAATGTACACAAGGTTCACCAAGATCATCAATGACTCAAAAGTACCTGGAAAGGTGTTCTCCAATGACAACTTAGTAAGAAAAATTCTAAGGTCTCTCCCTCCAAAGTTCAATCCAAAGGTGACGACTATCTCGGAGTCGCACGATTTGAACAAGCTCCAAATTGAGAGCCTCGTTTGGAACCTCAAGACCCATGAGGTTCAACACAAAATTCAACAACAAGAGTACAACATGGAGCCAAAGAAGAAGGCTTCGGCCTTAAAATCAAAGAAGGAGTCTAACGGAGATGACGATGAAGAGGAAGAGGAGAGCCTTTTTGTGAAGAAGTTCAAAAGGTTCATGAAGAATCCGGAAAGGACAAACACCTTCCGAAAATATTTCATTAAGAAGGGATCCTCATCAAAGAAAGGAAGAGGTTGCGACAAGGACGATGATGAGCGACCACCACCGGAGTGCTTCCATTGCAGAAAAATCGGACACATCTGGAGCCAGTGCCCGAAATATCTGAAAGAGCATAAAGAAAAGGGGCACATGGGAAAAGAGAAGAAGAAGGTCCTAAAAGCGGCTACATGGGATGACTCCTCCTCTGAGGATTCAAGCTGCTCATCCACTAGTGATGAAGAAGAGGCAAATATGTGCCTTATGGAAAAAGTAAAAAGCCATCTGATGATGAAAATAGTGTCCAAAGCGACACTGAGTTAACTCTCCCTACTACTTACGATGATTTATATATTGAGTATTTACAAACATGCAAATTTTTTGATAAAAGTTTAAATGATATTGAGATTCTAAATTCTGAAAATAAACTTTTGTTAAAAGAAAACAAAAAATTATCTAAACTATTAGGGAAAGAGAAGGTTTCTTGCCAAGAGTGCAATCACTCCTTGGCAAGAGTGAAAGAACATGAAGAAGCTCTTTCTAAAAACCACTCTAATATCAAAATTCTTACTAAGGAGAAGGGGAATTTTGAAAGAATTTTAAGAACCTCTCTCTCTCAAATAGAAGAAGGAAAGAAGAGTTTTGCGAATCTGTGCGTTATGTTAGTAACGGAAAACACTGCTCTGAAAGCTCGTATTCATGATTTAAATATGGCTATTAAAAAATTCAGAGTTGGGCAAAGATCTCTAGACATGATCTTGGCCAACTAATGTTATGGTTGTGACAAATATGGCCTTGGATATATTACTGGGAGCTACCGCCCAGCATTAACTATTAACGCTGGCGTTAGCATTAAATCCAGAAAATTTATTTCTGTTAATAAAAATTCAGTTAAGAATTCAAATGTTATGTCATCTTCCTACAAGAGTTTATCCAAAACTCCAAAAATGGCTTCATCCCCTTTTATATCGTGTGCCAAATGTCATATTTTTGGACACACCTCGGACTCATGTAGGAAGAAGGGTCGTAGTGCTATAAAGCAAATCTAAGGGCCTAAGGTTTCCACCTATTCTATGGGAGGAACCTCTTGGGTATCAGATCTTTACTCTCATCTCCTTTTTAGGTATGTTGGAGGCTAAGGACAAAAAGGACGTGTGGTTTTTGGACTTGGGATGCTCCAAACATTTGATGGGCAACAAAACAAAGTTCCTTAGTCTTGAGTTGATGAAAAGAGGGTTGGTAACATTTGGAGATAACGGAAAAGGAAGGATCATGGGCATCGACATAGTGGGTAACGAATTGTTTTCAATTTCTAATGTTTTATTTGTGGATGGTTTGAAACATAATTTAATATCAATTAGCCAATTATGTGATAAGGGTTTAAATATTTTATTTGAATCATCTATAAATATTTGCAAAATCATAAATTCTAAGACAAATGATATCGTACTCACCGCACCTAGGATGCATACTGTTTATATGATTGCCTTTAATGATCTTTCAAATTCTTCTTTAAAATGCTTTATTTCTAAGAATGAAGAATTAGAACATTGGCATAGGCGTCTTTGTCACTCTAGCACCAAGCTTAATTTGAAATTATCAAAAGATAAATTAATTAAGGGATTACATATGCTTAATGGAAATTTATCTTCTCTTTGTACGCCTTGCCAAAAAGGAAACTTTTCAAAAAATTCTTTTAAGAGCAAAAATGTAATTTCTACTACTAGACCACTTCAATTAATTCATATGGATTTATTTGGACCGGTTAGCACTTCAAGTCTAGGTTGTAGAAAATATACTTTTGTAATAATTGATGATTAATCTAGATTTTGTTGGACTTACTTCATCTTCCAAATCTGATGCATTTCTTGAATTTACTAAACTATGCATTCGTATTCAAAATGAACTTGATTTAAAAATTAAATGCATACGCTCGGATCATGGAGGAAAATTAGAAAATGATATGTTTTCCACTTTTTGCAATGATTTAGGAATTAAACATGAGTTTTCCGCTCCCCGCACACCACAACAAAATGGTGTAGTGGAGAGTAAAAATAGAACCCTTCAAGAGATAGAATGCACTATATTTTGTGAATATGGGTTGCCTAAATCATTTTGGGCCGAAGCAGTTAATACTTCATGTTATATTATTAATCGTGTCATGCTTTGACCTATTTTAAAATTAACACTTAATGAGCTTTATTTTAAAAGAAAACCTAATGTATCTTATTTTCATGTGTTTGGTTGCAAATGTTTATTTTAAATACTAGAGATGCATTAGGAAAATTTGATGAAAAATGTGATGAGGGAATTTTCATTGGTTACTCTTCAACTAGTAAGGCTTATTGAATTTATTATAAAAGAATTAAAATAGTTGAAAAGTCTATTCATATAAGATTTGATGAGTTTGTTCCTTGTGTAGAAACTAATCGTACAGGAAATGAAGATGAACTGCTTTCCCCATTGGAGCATGAGGATGTTGAATCGCTTGGAGAAAAAGAAGAGGAGAAAGAAGAAGAACGAGTGGAATATGTTCCGCCAAGTGTGCTATAATTTTCAAAGGATCTTCCAAGGGAGCTTGTCATAGGAGCACCATCAAAAGGGGTAAGTACTCATTCTTCTTTACATGAGTCTTTTTCAAACCTTTGTTTTGTATCGGAAATTGAACCAAAAAAATGTTTCAACCATTTTAATTGATGAATTTTGGTTTTTAGCTATGAATGATGAATTAAATCAATTGAACGTAACAAAGTTTGTAATTTAGTAGAGAGGTCATCTAATCATCGGGTTATAGGTGTCAAATAGATTTTTAAAATTAAACTAGATGGTGACTTTAGAATTACAAGGAGTAAAGCTAGACTAGTTGCACAAGGGTATTCACAAATCGAATGGGTAGATTTTGATGAAACTTTTGCACCCATTGCTCGCCTTGAATCAATTAGAATATTTCTTGCATTTGCGAGTAATAAAAGATTTAAATTATTTTAAATGGATGTTAAAAGTGCATTTTTGAATGGATTATAAAAGAAGAAGTTTATGTAGAACAACCCCCCGGTTTTGTGAGTGAAAAATTTCCTAATCATGTGAATAAGTTAGAAAAAGCACTTTATGGTTTAATGCAAGCGATACATACTTGGTATGATAGATTAACTTTATTTTTAATAAAGCACGGTTATAAAATGGGAAGTGTGGATAATACACTCTTCATTAAGCATGTAAATAATGATTTGATTATATTGCAATTTTATGTGGATGATATTATTTTTGGATCCACTCATGAAGAGTTATGTAATGAAGTAGTTTTAATGATGAAAAATTAATTTGAAATGAGCTTGGTAGGAGAACTCACTTATTTTCTAGGATTTCAAATCTCACAAAGACAAGATGGTATTTTTATTTGTCAAACTAAATATGTTCATGATATTCTTAAAAGATTTGGATTTGAAAACCTAAAACTAGCTAATACACCAATGAGTGCATCACTAAATTTAGGAAAATATGAATCTGGTATTTTTATTGATCAAACATTATATAGATGAATGATAGGCTCATTGTTATATTTAAGCGCATATAGACCCGATATTATGTTTTCCATTTATTTAGGTGATAGATTTCAAGCTAACCCAAAAGAATCACATTTAAAAGCTGTTAAATGTATTTTTAGATATCTAATCGGAACATCTAGACTAGGCTTATGGTATCCTCATAATGATTGTTTTATTTTACACTCTTTTTCTAATTCGGGTTATGCCGGATGTTCATTAGATCGTAAGAGCACTAGTGGCATGTGTCATTTTATAGGCCCTTCACTCGTATCATGGCCGAGTAGGAAACAAAATTGTGTTGCCCTCTCCACCACCGAGGCCGAATATATCGCATTAGGTAGTTGTTGTGCACAAGCCTTATGGATGACCCAAACTTTAAAAGACTTTGGTGTTTATCTAAATAACATAGAATTAAAATGTGACAACAAGAGCGCTATCGATCTTATAAACAATCTCGTACATCATTCTAGATCTAAACATATAGATGCCCGACATCATTTTATTAGGGATCATATCAAGACGGAACATCTTAAAATTAGCTTTATAGGGACTGACTCACAACTTGCAAATATTTTACCAACCTCTACCCGATGCACATTTTAACATGCTTAGGTTAGAATTAGGTGTCTTAGAAATATCTCATTAAACCCTATACAATGATTTTAATATCTCTTTAATAAAAAATTATTACAAAACTACTAAAAATGTAAAAACACTTTTATAAAAAACCACCAAAAAGATGCTAAATGAGCCTTCAAATCAACTTTATAATCTCTAAAATTTCAACAGTAAGAAAGATGAAAAACATTTTTCAAAAAATAAATATTTGTAGTTCTATTTTGGTGTTAAGAAGCTAACGCCTGGAGTTAGCCCCTTTTGCTCCAAAAATTTTTGTCTTTATGAAAAACTTCTGGTATTATTTTAATGCAGTGTTTTATTTTTATTTCTTTGTTTTTAAAAAAGTTTTTTTTAATAATTTTTTTTAATAAAATGATTATAAAATTTCGCCTAAATGCTTAATTCAAGGATGATTATATTTATTATATTAAAGATTATTTGCAATGTTTAATTTTATCTTTCAAGTTTCTTAAAAAACATTATTTTGTATTTGTCATGCCTTGAAAATTATCTTGTTATGTGACAATGAAATTGATTATAGAGAAATATGCATAGAAATGCTTAGCATGTCTCTAAGTATGAGTAATGAATTATGTTTGATAATGATTCACTCACTCACTTATTTTTTGATAACCTACATGTGTTTACAATCTTATTCTTGCATAATTGTGTAGTGTAATAACATAAATAATTAAAATGCATAAATAGATTACCTACACAACATTGAATTGGTTATTTCAATTCTTTGTTTTCATGCACTTGTGATTAGAGAAATGTGGTATATAAAATAAAATTTCTATGTTTGAAAAAAAACTAGTGAATTTGGAGCCATTGGTCATAAAAATAAAAATCAAATAAAAATATATGACAAGGAAAACTCCACCAAAATTGTAAAGTGTCTTGTGTAAAAAAAATTTCACCACTTCTCCTTAAAATAAGATCTTTATGTGAATTGAAATATTATGGAAGTAATATTATTTGTGTTTTTAATGTTGTGTTATTTCATTATATATGTTACGTGTTTTTGATTGATTCACTTGTATACTTTATCAAATCACTATTTTGTACACATCATTATCTTTCATAAAACTTCTACTCATAAGTATTGGATCCTAATGCTCATCTACACTATTCTCTACAAACTTAAGTAAATGCACTAGATAGCAAAGCATGATCTTTACAATATTTATGTTTACTCAAAATGCAAATTAATTTACATTGTAAAGCATATCTTTTCTTAATATTTGTAATCTTGCTTGCTAATTTTCTATTACAAATATCAAAAATATTTGCAACTTGTGTATCTAAATTCAAAACATCTACTGAATTGATTTAAATGCTTATTATATTTTGTGCTTACAAATTCTTAAAGATGTTCAATATTGCTTTCGATGTGTTCACTATTTTTCAAAAAGTTGCTATTATTTATCTACATAATGCATAATATTTCATATTGCGACTACTCTATGCCACCTTTTTTTTATTATAACAAAAGGGGGAGAATAGATTGAAGAAATAAATTGTAGATATAAATTGAAAATATCTATTATTTAGGTGGGAGTAAAATAGAAAATGTATTCATATAGGGGGAGTATCCATATAGGGCGAGTATACATGTTTATCATGCTTATCATATACTATAAACATGCCTCTAATTAAAGTTTATTTCTTATTAGTGGATTTGTTATTATCAAGAAAGGAGATTGTTGGAGCATGTGTTCCGCATCTCTTAGTTTGAGAATAACAAATCACAGTATGTATTTAATCTTGCTTGTATTTATAGTGTGGAGGTACTATAGGTACATATCTCTATGAATTGGATTGTTATTAATGACAATTTTCTAAAAAGAGATCTAACGCTCAATGTTAGAAGTTAACGCCCCGTGTTAACTTTTATCGAGAAAGAATCCGTCGAGATGAAATGACATCGAGATGGAATCCGTCGAGAAGCCAGAGACAATGCCAGCGTTGGAGTTAACGATTGTGTTGAGTCCACGATCTGCCATGATCCTGATGGTTGCATGATCTCAGCCACGACCGTACACGATCCTTAACGCCGACATTAGCTCCCGTGTCTATTTAAAGAGCTGATTTCATTGCTCAAATAAAAATCTTCCAAGCCATCACTCCAATCTTCTGGGAGAGCATTTCATCCCTGAATTCAGAGAGCACTCCCTGCACCACCATTGAGAAGGAGATTTCCAAAGGTCAAATTTGAAGAAGGATGCTTGCTTGAACTCCGGCGAAGGTCATTGCGTGTCTTCAACAACTCCTTTAGAGCTCTTCATTATAGGGAGTTATTATTGTGAATTTACTTTTTTCTTTTCATTATTTTCTTGGAAACGGTAGTGAATTCGCCGTCTTGTGTGTGGCAACTAGGTTGGGTTTGGTTTATGGGGTAATTTATCGTCTTGTGCATGGTGACTAGGCCAAGGGTAGATCTAGGGGGTGGCTAGAGTCCTTATCTGGGGATAGATATGTTATAGCCAACCGATCCTTGGGAGAAGGACAGGTGAAGGAATAAAAATTGATTTTACATTGTCGCCTTTAATTTCAAGCATTATTCAAATATTATCTTTGTAATTATCTTTGTAATTGTCTTTATAATACAATATTCATTTTCATTATCTCTTATTTTTTGGAATTGTATTTCATTAAAGTTTTCATACGTAAAATCACCTTAACATAATTCTGAGAAGCTTATTTTTTTGGAGAGCTAACCCCCAGCGTTAACACGTAATGCTAGGCGTTAGCAACGGTAAAGAAAAAGTTTTGTTTTTCTATAAATCTCTCATTTTCCAGAAAAATTTGTAAGCCCCTTATTCACCCCCCCCCCCCTCTAAGGGCACCATAAGATCCAATAGATTTCTCCTCCCTATTCTGGCCACTTGTGGGCATCTCTGACCAAACCCTCAAGCCACCACCTCCGTCCGAGGTTTGGATATCCACAGATGGTAAGATCTCGTCCGGAGGTGGTCGGAGTTGCTCACCAACCGTTTTCATTTTTTGAGTTGGGAACACCAAAATCTAAATGGATTTTCTCCATTTTATCATAGATTTTGAAAATAGGAGAAGGATGAAGCTAGCATAAGCGGAGGAAAGAAGGAAACCTGCCTTTGATTGGGCTTGAGGTTGGGGGAACCTCGGGATTACCATGGGCGACCTCCATGTTGAGCTTCCATGCTGATTCTCCATTTCTCCATCAAATTCTTTAATTTAAAGCTCTATACAAACATCTTTCCACCTTCTGAAGATATTGGAGGGATTAATTTTGGGATAGGAAGGCTCTTCAAGAAGTTGTCATTAAAGGTGGCTAGCCATGACCTTGGAGTTTCCTCCTTTCTGCAAATTGGCACTCCCCAAGGCTGGATTCTGGAAGAAGGTTGCATGGGGAGTTGAGGGAATGTTTTGGGAGAAGAATCGGGTGCCAAGTGGAGGTAGTTCCATGAATTCCCTTTGTATCATATTCAAAATTAGGGGTTTCTCCAAATTTCCCTTGTATGTCTCTTCTTTTCTGAAATTGGAGGGCAAGTAGGGTAATTAGGGTGGTGGGATGTTGAGTGGGCTGAAATTGAAGGCCTTAGCACAATGGAATTCACTTAGGCTCTCATTTTTCTTCTTTGGGCCTAATGTTGACCAAGGTTGTCTTTGGGGTTGACTTGGTCAAATTGATGAGTGGGCTGGCTCCACTTTATGGTCATGAATATCATGATATCACACAATGCTCATTGGGCCATGGTGGGGTCCCAATCAGGCTAATTGAGCCATCAGGTGAGATTTTGACCAAGTGTTGACCTAAGTTTGACTCTGGTCAATTTCAGTGATTTGGTTGACCCCATGGTGTGGCCCATGGCCATTTGAGTCATCCTTAGGGTTAGGAAGGTAATGGTGAGGTCAATTGAACCAATTGAAGTCTAATTGGATCACTTAGGATTGAATTGGGCTATGTTGACTCAGGGTTGACTTTGGTCAATTTCATTAAATTAATTGAGCCCCCTTGATTATTATTATTGACCTAATGGTTTCCTTAGTGGTTAGGAGAGTATTGGTGAAGTTATATTGACATATTGAAGCTCCTTTGGTTAATCCTAGGCTACTGCTTAAAATTACTATTAGTACCCCAAGTGGCATTTCACCTAACCAATTGGTTCCTAAGGCCACTTAGGTTGACTTAAGCCTATCTCATGACCCTAGTCATGACAAAAGTCATCCTAGGGGTCTAGTAGGAATGGGTATGTTACACCGGTTGGCTCTCTCCCTTCTCCCTGAAGGTCTTCAAGATGGCTCTCTCCCTTCCCACCCAGAAGGTCTTCGATCCAATTAGATCTCCCAGATCTAGAGATCCTCCACTAATGATTTCTCACAGAATCCTCCCTGGATTCCAACGACCTCCCTAGTTGATTTTACTATTACCCCAAAATAAAGAATAAAAGAGAGAATACAAGTAGAGATGAAGAAAGTGAAAACTTATGCTCCCTCAAAGATGGTTCTCCGTAGAATGGTGAGAGATCGATGCTTGAGATTCTCGTTCAACGGGCACCCGATCGTCTTTGGATAGTCTTTCTTGAATATATTCTCCATAAATATTCATTTACAGATGGGAGGGTGCAAGTTCTCTTTTCTCTTCCTCAAGTCGGTAGGTCCTTGTTGTAGATGCGGCTCGGAAACTCTTAGTCATTCTATGCTCTCCTCAATGATTCCTCTGAGAGAAAGAGAAGCCCTTTTATAAATCATTCATCAGGCTACCGCCAGCAGTAACTTACCGCGCAGCTATAGGCTTCGTGTACGCGCCTTTGCCCTGCTTTCTTGCTCCATGAAAGGAAGGCGGCAAATTTTTCCTTGTGTTCATTAGTTAGTGCGGAGTGTTAGCACTTGTGCAAGCGGTAGGTGTGCTTGTTTTAGAATCTTGAGTCGCTGGCCGACTGCATAAAAGGAAAGTGGCAGATCATTCTTTGTACACCTCGGTTACCATGGGCGTTAATAGAAAGCACAGAGTGGTAGTATCATGTTTGGTAACATTTCCTCCTCTGGTTTGCTGCCACTTTCTTTCGTTGATCACTTGGATTGCTGGCGTGGACTCCAGGATAGCATGGCGCGTTAGTGGTAGAGCGCGGCGGTAGTCGTCTGGATGATATGCTCCTCTTCTAGCCGAATCTGCAGTTGTCTAGACGATACAAACTGTCTAGACGATATTGCTAGTGCACTGCATTTGGGCTAGCATCAGCGGTAAGCTGTCTCGATGATATGCTCTTTCCAGCCGATACTTCAGTTGTCTAGATGACAAAACCTATTTATATGATATTGCAAGTGCACCGCGTTAGAGCTAGCGCCAGTGGTAGGCTATCTCGACAATATTCTCTTTCAAGTCGATACTTCAGTTGTATAGATGACACAACCTGTCTAGATGATATTGCTAGAATGCCGCGTTAGAGCTAGCACCAACGGTAGGCTGTCTCGAGGATTTGAGGTCTAGCTGATATTTGTCTTAGACTAGAGCAAATCTAGTTGTCTTGTGTAATCCGATCTAGTGTGCTGCGGTATCAGATCTCTAGCACTGGAGACAACTCACAG
This sequence comes from Dactylorhiza incarnata, assembly GCA_033032865.1. Lineage (NCBI taxonomy): Eukaryota > Viridiplantae > Streptophyta > Magnoliopsida > Asparagales > Orchidaceae > Dactylorhiza > Dactylorhiza incarnata. Next base: position 2,816,226 of record JAWHQI010000037.1, on the reverse strand, counting down.
CGTTGAGTTCCAGCATGACTTCGTACCTGTAAACCTGCACATTATACCCAAAGCATGTATGATCAAATACAACTTGTGATTTGTATTATCAAACCTGAGAGCTGCGGAATGTATGTTACAACAACTATCCCATCAAGTATTCTAGGTATAAGTAGAAGCCTAACCTTGGATCGTTCCGCCAAGTATCCAAGGTCCTATACAAGCCTAACCTTGGATCAGTCTGTAATCACACCACCTCACTCGTCATGACACTATCTCATTGAGTATTCTAGGTCTAAGTACAAGCCAACCTTGGATCGTTCTGCCAAGTATCTTAGGTCATGTACAAGCCTAACCTTGGATCGTTCTGTAATCACACCACCACACTCGTCATGACACTATCCCATCAAGTATTCTATGTCTAAGTCCAAGCATAACCTTGGATCATTCTGCCAAGTATTCTAAGTCAAGTACAAGCCTAAACCTGGTGGATTTAGTGCAAATGTGTTGAGGTGTATGATGGGGCATGATTTTTAGTAAAAAAAACAACCATAAATACCTTATTTCTAAAGGCCTTGGAAGGCAAGAAATTTTAAACATAATTCCAACTTGTATCATTCTAATTCCAATCCCAAAATTTCTCAACATGATTTACTGCCTCAAAAATCAAAACTTGGCAATCTTGTGTTTCCAATGTTTCCACAAAAATAAAAAAAATTGTTTAACAAGTGATGTTTAACAGTTTGCCATGACAATACTATGAACCATCTTCTCAGGCTCAAGAAGGTGGTAAATCTATGTGCAACATCCCCATTCCTACTAGGCCCCAAGAGGATATTGTCCTGAGCAGTGTCATGACATAAGGCTAGGCTACCCAAGATGGCCTTAGAAGTCCATGCGACAAGATCAAAACACCTTGGTCTGCATTTAGCAATTTTAGGTCACCAAGCCTAGGATTAACTAAATGAGCTTTAGTATGTCAATACAACCTCACCTTGACCCTCATAATTCTTTAAGGAGGCCAATAGGTCACTATGGACCCATTAGGGTCAACCAAAATGGTCAAGTTGGCCAAAGACAACCCTAACCCTAAATGGGTCAAACTTCTCTAATTAGTGTCAATTATCTTTCAAATGGACAATGTGACCCCACCATAACACTCCTAACCGTTTAGTGAGCCCTTGGGTCACTTAAGACCCAATGGGGTCAACCGAATTAGATAAATTGACCACAGTCAACTCTAGCCCCAAATAGGTCAAATCATCCTATTAAGGATCAATTAGGGTCCAATTGACCAAATCGACTTCCCCAAATTCCCCCTAACCACCAAGGGAGGCCAATAGGTCAACACTAGCCCATTGGGCCTAGTCAATTTCATCATATTGACCAAAGTCAATACTTGGTCAACATAATCACAAAATTAGCCCCTTGCATGTCATTGCATTTATGTACTTGGGGGCATTAGAGGTTATTCTGCGCATGGACTGCAGAATGGGCCTCAAATTGAGGCCTTAGCCCGTGGGAATTCGGTCTAATTCGATTTAAACTCATTTTAGACCAATTTGACTAAGTGTTGATTTTTGAGTTAACTTGGTCAAATTGATGAGTTGGCTGACCCCACATGGTGTTCATGGGACCTTGGACACCTTTAATGGTGGATTGGGCCATGGTGAGGCCAGCATTGGGTCAATTTGTCTAATTAGGCCAATTTAAGGTTATGTTGGCCAAAGGTTGACTTTGGTCAATATAATGAAATTGATAGGGCCCAGTGGCCCAATGTTGACCCATTGTCCTCCCTTGATGGTTAGGGGGACTTAGGGTAAGTTGATTAGGTCAATTGGACCCTAATTGATCCTTAATATGATGATTTGATATATTGCGGGCTAGAGTTGACTTTGGTCAATTTGACTAATTGGGTTGACCCCATTGGGTCTTAAGTGAACCAAGGGACTCACTAAGGGGTTATGAGTATTATGGTGGGGTAACATTGGCCATTTGAAAGCTAATTGACACTAATTAGAGAGGTTTGACCCATTTATATCTAGGGTTGACTTTGGTCAATTTTACCAATTTAGGTTACCCTATTGGATCCATAGTGACCGATTGGTCTCCTTGAAGAATTATGAGGGGTCAAGGTGAGGTTGTATTGACATATTGAAGTTCCTTTGGTTAATCCTAGGCTAGGTGACCTAAAATTGCTAAATGCAGACCAGGATGTTTTGGTCTTGTCACTTGGACTTCTAAGGCCATCTTGGGTAGCCTAGCCTTATGTCAAGTCACTTGTCAGGACATAATCCTCTTGGGGCCTAGTAGGAATGGGGATGTTACAAATCCAAATAAATGAAGAAACAATTTTGTCCCCAAAATTTAAGTTAGGGCTACGGGGTTAGAGGTCAAAACATACTTGTAAGGTATTTGTAATTAAAATCTAGACTCGTATTCCGAGATCATAATATGCTAACAACTTATGCAATATTGGTCCTCCTAATTTCCAAAACATCATCATTCTTTTAATATTTAATGTCAATAATTAATAATGCTTTCAGAATCCAAAATGATATGTGTAAATTCAAGTATGACCACGGTCATTTACTGAATTCAAGGATATTCTAGTGATGATCAAGCTTAGTTCTAGTACTTAAATTCACATGGGTCATCAATTCCAAAGCTCAAAAAAATTCATATATTGTAAATCCTCCAAGGTTACTTCTTGAATTGTACATAGTCATGTTAACGTCCTACAATCTTAGTCCTGGTTTTATCCCTAATCCAAGTAATATTGATGGTCAAACCCATTGTTCTCATTTTCGCTAAACGCTGACCAAGTTCAAATATTGCACAAGACATATCTTTTATGAGTCAACTATCAAAATATATGGCCAATTGATCTCTAATTTAATACCAGAGGACTATCATGATCTAATCAACATACCACCCAAGATTTGGGTCAATTTGACTTATTATAACCTCATTAATTTTAAAGATACGAAAAATCACATTTTTCAAAAAATTATAGAAAAATGTTGTCCAAAAATTCTAATTTTTGGATAGGGGTGTGTCTAGGTTATATGCTAGCATGGTCAAAATCTTAGGCCCATGCAATCATCCATGTGAAAGATATTCACATTTTAATGACTAACCCTCCATTAGGACACAACTTAGCAAAAAAGTCCTACAGGGAGTTGTAGGTCACCGAATCTGGTGATTCAAATCTCTATGAAAAGTAGACCTCAAGTGTTTAAATATCACTATTCCTTGTGGATATGTCAACACCTTGCATAATCGATGTTGTTATGCAATAGTGAGTGCAGGATCTCTCCTTATGTTGCACGTAAAGTAGTTAACTTCTTCATTTTACTCGAAATTTTGAAAGATTCTTAATACCTTATGTTGATTTCATGATTTCAAGGTTGAGTGGGTAGAACTTGGCAAACGTCCAAGTGTGTGTCAAGGAGTTGTTTCACTTATCTCCTCTTTTGTTATTAATGTAGACTTGGGTTGATGTGAAAAGAGGATATTCCTCCCAAAAACATTTCTCTCCTGATCCTTAGCGATCAAAATTGATGGTAACAATCTTCATTGCTCAAAATGAGATGAGTTTTTCCGGCTCACAGACCTTAATATTGAAGGATTATGATGACTCGGGGGAGAACTAGTTCTAGTAATGATGAGGGAGTTATGTTGCAAAGGCTTTATGTTTCTAAAACAACCCAAGTTAATATCATACTGGCCCAATAAACGAAGAAACAAGACTAGTTTCCCGTAAATCTTATGTTGAGTTTCTTATATCTGAAAATATGGACATTCCATGTATGCACCTTATCCTTTTGGGTATACAGTCCTCGGTTTGGAATTATACTAATTAAGTCCTAGTATCCAAGCACTTGTATGACAGTCCTTGAGATTTGTGGATATGATAAGGTTCTCTGCCCTCAAAACTATCATTTAACGCAACTATTTCAAGATTCATGTGCTTGTTATCCTATTAAATGGCCTTCTCTATGTTGGAATTCTCATTCCACATTCGACATCCTCTCTCCTTGTGATGGATTTCACGAGGAAGGAAGTGGGGAGTATCAACTTCTAGTCACAGAAGTTAAACCTATGAGTCTCCGGCTAATCCGATAGTGGAATCACAAGCACCAAATCCACTTAAGATGATCCTGTTTGTTTATGTGACGGGTGTTAATATCGTTCGGGAAATGACGTGAAAGTATCAGAGAGTAAGCCTTGAACACTTACACATGCTTTCAACTCATTCATTTATTCACTTTGGGTTATCCTACTGCTTGACCAAAATATACCTGAGGTCGATGTCGGACTATGATACCTTACGAAATGTCTTGCTATGTCAAACCAATATGTTGTACTAGTCAGGTTGGCCTAATCTCATCGTTAAGTGGACAAAATTGTGTGATTTCCCGTATGGGCACACCATTGCTTTCGCTGCTAGTTTGTCCTCAAACTAAGCTCGAGCGGGGTGGCCCAATGTTTGTGGATTTCCATAATTTGAGAGAATACACGGAGGAATTCATGGGATGAAGGCCATATGGCCCTAAATCCACATCCCAATGCTCATTACCGAGCTTCTCTGAAGATTCCCCATCAATTCCCGCTCAGAATTAAGGCCACGTGGCAGCTGGGTGAGGCTCCTCAAGCTTGGCTGAAATCCACCTTAATAGCACTAGTGATTAATTCTCCCCCATTAACATCTGACACTCATATTAGCATCAGTAAATAGAGAAGAGCAAAAGACCCATGGTTATTGAAGGAATCGTGCACTGGATGGGGATATCATCAAGGTCCTCTAACTGCGGTGGTCTGTCATGGAACCAAGAGAAACAAGCTCCCAAAGTTTGAATCAGGTAACCATTCCTTCTCCTCTCACTTAGTGCTAGATCCCACACTTTTCCTTTTTCATATTTGTTGAGAAATGGTGAATTAGCCATTTCCATTTTCGAGCTCCTTAGATCATTTCTGTCCCGCCTCCTATTCCACATATAGACCACCTCCTGCCTCCATTTCTCCGGCAGGTGATAGCCAGCCCTCGGCCGGAGGTGGTAGCATCGGCGTTTGGCCGGAGACGGCCTCATGTGGATGGATTTGAGCTCCAAAGAGGCTCCAGGATGGGGTGATCGGGACCCTTGTCTCAAGGTGGAAGACAAGCCCCAGCCGTCCGATCTGAGGCAATTTGTTAGTCGCAGACCCAAATGAATATTAAATATGATTTTTATTTTTTTGTCACACATAATGCAATATGTTCATGAATTTATTGGAGACCCTTAGATACCCCAATAGAAAATATGCCCTGAAGGAAAAATGTAGCCTAGGCTTCTAACTAATTTTAGAAATTTATTTGGGAACATTTGGAGCAGAATGCTCCCTCGACACCAATTTTAGTGGGACTGGTCCCTAGAAGGGGACAATCCATATTATTTGAATATCTTTTAAATGGTTAAAGGTATGAGGTTGAAATTTGGTGTATGCATGTATGTACCATAGATCCATCTCTTGTCGAAAAATGTGAATTTTTGGACAATATTTTTCTATAGTTTTAGAAAATATTTGATAATCCGTGCATGTGTTGATTTTTTATTTTTATAAACTCAAAATCCATCAAATCTTCTCTGGAAGATCAATTAGGACAATAAAAGTCTCTGGCCAAAATTTTGGACCATTTGGACTAATGCATGTGAGTATTTTCATCATGCAAATATAACCTAGTATGGGAAATAGTATTTTTATAACTCAGAGGGTATTTTGTGAATATCACTCAAACCATTGGGTGAATAAGGCTGAAATTTTAATCATAGGCATATTATGCCTATTTACACCCTCAGTCCAAAAATGGTAATTTTGGAAAGCATCTTCCCATCGTATTTACAATAATTTGATAAATCATGTATTTGTAGTATACATGGCTAGACAACACCAAGTGACCCCAAATTTTGATAGATAGTAGTGCGGGTCACTATAAGCCTTTGGTAATAATTTAAATATTGTCTTAAGATCTTCCAGTCGACATAGTATTTAAATATTCTAGTCCCAAGCTCTTCCAGTCGACAGATCAGGCTAGTCAACTTGTCTAAAGGTCTTCTAGCCGATATTTCACTATGTCGACTAGAGGTCTCGCCGACATAGGGCATAAATTGATTTTTCATTAAATATTCTAGTCTCAGGCTCTTCCAGTCGATAGACCAGGCTAGTATTCTTGTCTAAAAGGTCTTCTAGTTAATATTTCTCAGTGTCGACTAGAGGTCTAGTCGTCAAAAAACATAGATTAATTTTTTATAAAATATTCTAGTCCCAGGCTCTTCCAGTCGACAGACCAGGCTAATCTTCTTGTCTAAAATGTCTTCTAGCCGATATTTCACTCTGTCGACTAGAAGTCTAGTCGACAAAGGACTTAGATTAATTTTTCATAAAATATTCTATTCTCAAGCTCTTCCAGTCGACATGCCAGGCTAGTATTCTTGTCTAAAAGGTTTTCTAGAGGATATTTCTCTGTGTGGACTAGAGGTCTAGTCGACAAAGGACTTAGATTTAATTTTCATAGAATATTCTAGTCTTAGGCTCTTCCAGTCGACAGACTAGGCTAGTCTTCCTGTCTTAAGATCTTTTAGTCGATATTGTCTTGGGTTGACTAGAGGTCTAGTCGACAAAAGACTTAGGTTGAATTTAAATAGTTTATCTAGTTCCAAGATCTCTTCCAGTCGATATGGTATGGTAAGACTTCTTGTCTTAAGATTTTATAATCGATATTGTCTTGTGTTGACTAGAGGTCTAGTTGACAAAATACTTAGATAAATTTTTATATCCCTAGTTTCATAATTTGGGGAATCTTATAATTCTCTAATCCAAATATCCCAATATTTTTACCACGGACCAATTATTGTCATAGAATGAAGCTATCAAAATTTGGGCATTTTTTAAGTATATTTAACCCAATTAATTTCACAAATATCTAATGTGTATCTATCCTAAATAATCACAAAAACTATAGGAAATTAGTCACCAAAAATTCTCAAACTTGCAGAGGTTGTGTATATTATTATTTAACAAACATGTATTTAATTTCATGTCCATCCAAGCTGCATGCAAGCATAAATACACCAAACATGAAATTCCTAAACTTTATGTAACAGAATTTTGCAAATGAGATCAAGGGAGATACATGGCACCCCATAAAAAGTGTCATTATGTTTTGGAAAGGTTAAACCAAGGGCTACAACTTTCATGTTGAGCCCAAGAACTGGATCTGAATGGATCATGCCCAAAATGGGCTTGAACATGGCTGGACAGACTGCATGTATTAACAATGGGCTGCATATAGCTGATCTGCATAGATCTTAAAGCCAATCCAGTAGTTGATGTGCATCTTCTTCCTCTAGTAGATAGCTGAGATTTTCTTGACTTGGAATATGGAGACATACTTCCCCACATGCACCTAAGCTCCTCCATGACCAACCATCACCACTTCGACATGATGAGGGTCGTCGATGGGTGGTGGTCCGGTGGCATGAGGTTGCTGGAATAGTGAATGTGTGCATGGACTTTTTCGGCCATTTCATAATGGAATTCTCTGAAATCAAGCTCAATTGAGCTCGATATCTCTCCTACATTGAGCTAAGAGGCTAGCACAAAGGGTGTAGAGTGGAAACACACCTGGTTTAGTACTATTGATCAGTATTTCTTCTTAGAGGCATGGCGGTGATTTTCTCCAGCGAATCTTTTCCAAGCTGAGCTCTTGAGCTAGATTTCTTCAATAAATCGACCGGGTCGACTACTTGAGAGGCAAGGAGGAGGATGAAAGCTCCAAATAGAGGAAAAGGGTGGTCTAAGGGGGATGAACCCACTTGAAGCTCTCGGTATCACCTTGGATGCTCCTCTTTGGCATCACTTGGCGTCCTCTCTGCTGGAAGCAAGCTTGGAGTAATGGGGGCATTTCTCATGCATTGGATGCACACAAGTCAAGCTCCAAGTGGCATTCCTTTATTTCCTTTTCGTCCCCACATGTGTGGTCAACATTTTCTCCATGCATCTTGACCATGATGACCAAGGATGACCCCATCAGCTGATGTGCCATGCAGGAGTGGGCTCCTATCTTCTGAAATGGTCTTTGGAAATGGGTTGAGCCCAATTGAATTGCGTTTGACTCTTGAATTTCAATTTGGGGTTTATTTAGCCAAAGTTAACTTCATGGTCAACTTTTGTCAAAAACGAAGATTTGAGTGCCCCCATTTATGTTGATCATGACCCCATTGACTCCTTAAGATGTTTAGGAAGTTAGGGTGAGATCAATTTTACCATTTGATGTTGAATTGGGTCAATTTAGGCAATGTTGACCTAATTTGGCTAATTTTGATGTAACCCTTGATGTTGACTAATTATGTCAATTTGGGCACTAACGACGCATCCATGATTATCTTAGGGTCTTAGGACAACTACCTAGTCCTACTCAACTCAAATGACACATGTTACTCAAGGGGGTCTAGTTTAAATTGGGATGTTACAAAATATAAGAGCTAGAAGATGCCATACAAAATATAATAGTGCGAATTGAATCCAACATCTCTTAGAGGTGCATCTGTAGTAAAGTCTTGTAAAGCTCTAGCTAGAGATACTGTCTGTTGATGAGGGTTGTACTGGTGGAGGGGTTACTGGTATTGCTGCATGTACTCCTAAAAAGTTGTAACAACAAACCATTAGCCAATAGACTATGTGGTTTCTCATCAGCTCCCCCCCCCCCCCCCCCCCCCGCGACACCTAGGCACTCGGTGGGAGGAATGAATGTGGAGATGAAATATTAGCAGTAATTCAAGCAGATGACATGAATAAAGTGTAAACCAACATATATAATATGATTTGATAATTTATCTGCAATTCTAAATTTATACAGGAAGCGGTATAACATTTATAATCTAGTCATTCTAATAAGTGTGCAAAAATTAACATAATTTATAAAACTGCTCATACAAATTTATAAGTTAAGGATCAATAGCATATTATCATATAAGAATGCCTATACACATTCATATGATAATATATGATAATTAAACATGTATATAATAATGCAGCGCAATGAATGATGTATGCATGTTATATTTCATATAGTTCTCACAACTATGTAATCCAATTTATGTCGAATAATTTTAGCATTCCAACTTGTTTGATGGGTAGCAAACCCCCTCAGGTCTAATCATCATGTCAAGATAATGACAGAGGATTGGACAAACTGCTCTTTTAGGAATGTGACACACTACTGGACAAGACTCTCATGTACAGCTCTCAGCATATACTGTAATTAATAGCACACACTACACCAGCGGATTCTCAACAAAGTATGGTTAGGGTAAGTGTCCACCGGGAAAGGTCACTAAGACACCATCCGAGCTAATCCACATGACAGCTATCCCTGTAGTCTAGAGTCTATCTCACAGCTCTCCATCAGTATGCTCTGTTCGGATGAGCTGGTAGACCCACCACATCAAACATAGGCAATAATAATCATATCATTAATATATTCACGTCTCTATATACATTTAGTAGTAACACAACTACATCAGTGCTAAAATACAGCACAATTATGATCATTGTTCAACAGGTCATAAAATCAAGCATTAACCAGATCACTATCAAACTATTGTGATCTCTTATTTAAGTAGTTCATTGGCTAGGTAAGTTTAAGGTTAGTCATCGCACTATGTACCCTTATATATCACCTTCCTTTTGTGGGATACAGACTCACCGCTAATCACTTTCATAAACACCAATTAGACAACATAAAGTTTAATCTCACAAATACTCGCCATATCCAGTACTCCTTGGACCTTAATCCTGATCTTGTACAAGACTATACCAAGTTTATCAACATAACTCAGTGCTAATCATCCACTCCTAATACAGGAGGAGCACCCTCTAGTAATAATATATGAAAGTACTAGAGATCTATAATATTCAGTGATCACCATGAATCAGCATCACAACTTACCCACCATAGGTCACCTCACTCTATAATAGACATAAGCGGTGACACTCAAATCAAACCCCTAAAATTTCAATCCAAGGGTGTTAAGGTGGATTAATGATGCTTATAAATCTCCAAGTATGAGCAGTTATGAAATGAGATGCTCATTAAGATCATAACTCACTAAGCAAGCTTAAATCAATCCAAGTGTCACATCATTTAGGCCAATTGGATCATCAAATTATCAAATCATCCATTTGCACTTTAAAATGTTTGAATAATCATAATTAATATCACCACTATGATTTAAGCATGGTCAATGTTTGGTTTGCTAATAATATTACTCAATCCATACTTTAAATGAGTATTTTCATAAATTTGTTGAAATTGGTGCAAGATGATCTCCAAATGCCTTGAATCTTTAATCATGTGTGACTTATATGAATATAAGGATGTCACAAAAAAATCACAATTTATTTCAATCAAAAAGGCAAAATAATTTCATAAATATGCCCCTTAAAATTTAATTGGATATATGACAAAAAACTATATAAAACTATTTTCCAAGAATTCCAAAATTCTTTAGAGAGGTTTATAATTGCATTAGATACTCAAGGATTTAATTTCATGATTTTAGGAGCAATATCCAAAAAAATACACAAAAAATGAATTTTCTAAAGTTAAGGTGACATCAAATTCAAATTAAGCTACATGGTGATGTTGGACATGTGTGTCACATCCCTTTGTTTGAGAATAATAAATCCCATATTGTATTTGATCTTGTTTGTTGTGTGCAGGAGCTATATGTGCAATACTCCACAGGTAGAAAGCAGCTGAAATCAACTTTCTGGAAGAAACACTGCCGCCAGTGCTAGTGATACCGCCTGGCGCTAGCGCTACCGCTAGCGCTACCGTCTAGCGCTAGCTCGAGTTTGTGCACACAATGCCACGCCACGACGGTTTCGTAATTGCTTCTACATGAACGCTACTGCAGGCGCTAGGAGCTACAGCAGGCGCTAGGAGCTACCGTAGGCGCTATCAGTAAGTTGTATAAATTGATGTCTTCTCTCTCGTTTTGGCAAGACATTCTAGATAGATTACTTGTACCAAAATTTAAGAGTTGTTACTCTGCTGAAAGTTCATCTCCCACTCAAAGCCAAAGAAGATTTTTGGAGAAGGAAGCCGTCATGCTTCATCCTAAGAACGGTCGCTTCAACCTCGCTTATGCTACAACAATCCTTCATCCTCATCATCAGAAATCTCATAGAGGGAAATCTTGTTATTTACTTTATTTCATTATTGTGAATTTTTGTAGTAAAATCGCCTTGTCTTGGCGACTAGGTCCTGGCGCGGCTTAGGGGGTAATTCGCCATGTGAGTTGGCGACTAGGTCTAGGAGATTAGATCTAGGGGGTGCTCGAGGCCATATCCGGGGTTAGGATTGGCTAGAGCGGCTTGAGGCCATAGCCGGGGAACGATAGGCTAAAGCCAACCGGTTTGTAGGGATACAAGTTGGTATAGAAAAGGAAAAGATATTTATATTTGTACTCCTCCGATTTCTAGCGATATTAAAATCAAATTCATGCAAACACTTTTTTATATAATACAATCATGCGTCTATTTGTGTTTACTTGATTTCTTTCATTTGGCGTAAATTTTATTATTGCAAATTACTTTTTGCTAAATTGTTACTTTGCTCTCATTTATTCCTAAACAATTTAGTAATTCCCTTAAAATTATAAAAAGATTTTTATTCCCTTATTCACCCCCCCCCCTCCAAGGGCGCCTATCGGTCCAACAAGTGGTATCAGAGATAGGATATTCCAAACGGTTTAAAAACTAGGAATAAGGACGTCTTATGATCTCGTTTTTTTCCGAGGGACAAGCAATTAGTAGACCTCCACTATATACTGGGTCAGATTATAATTATTGGAAAAATAGGATGAGATGTTTTATTATGACCATAGATATTGAGGTATGGAATATGGTATAATAGGGATACTCTCCTCCTACAATTGTATTTGGAGACGTAACATTAGAAAAACCTAAGGATAAGTGGGATGATGGGGATAACTTAAATGCAAAAATAACACCAAGGCCATGAATGCTTTATTTTGTGCGTTAGATAGAAATGAATTTACTAGAATTTCCGCATGTACTACTGCATACGATATTTGGAATCATTTGGAAATTACTCATGAAGGTACAACACAGGTTAAAGATTCAAAGCTTTTCCCACTGGAGTCAGAATATGAAAAGTTCTGGATGGATGAAGGTGAAGATGTTGATGCCATGTACACGTGCTTCACCAAGATCGTCAATGCCTCCAAAGCTCTTGGAAAGATCTTCTCCAACGGCGACTTGGTCTGGAAGATTCTTCGATCCCTTCCTCCAAAATTCAATCCAAAGGTGACGGCTATCTCAGAGTCGCACAATCTAAGAACGCTCCAAGTTGAGAGCCTCATTGGGAATCTCAAAACCCATGAAGTAGAACTCAAGATCCAACACGATGAATACAACAAGGAGCCAAAGAAGAAGGCGTTGGCACTAAAATCAAAGAAGGAGTGCCAAGAGGATGAGTATGAAGATGAACTTACGAAAGTTCATGAGAAATCTGGAAAGGAGAAACACCTTCCAGAAATTTTTCCAAAAGGATGCAAGGTGGAAAGGGTCATCGTCAAAGAGGGAAAAGGAGAGCGATGATGAAGAAGAAATACCTCCACCAGAATGCTATCATTGCAGGAAGACCGGGCATATTCGGAGCCAGTGCCCAAAATTCTTGAAAGAGAAAAAGGAAAAGCGGCACAAAGGGAAGGAAAAGAGGAAGGTGCTAAAAGCTAGAACATGGGATGACTCCTCCTCCTCTGAAGGATCAAGTGGGTCTTCGTCAAGCGAAGATGAGGAAGCAAACATGTGCCTCATGGGACATGGAAACGACGACGATGACGTCAGTGTTCTTAGCGACACTGAGGTAACTCCTCCTTCTTATGATGAATTATTTAATGAATTTCTTGAAACTTGCAAAGCTTTTGATAAAAATTTGAAATATAGTAATTTATTGAATCGTGAAAATGAAACTCTAATTAAAGAAAATCAAAAGCTTTCCAAAAAATTAATTGTTTTAGAAAAGAGAAAGGTTTCTTGCCAAGAATGTGATCACTCCATTAAATTGGCAAAAGATATTGAAGATTCTCTTTCTAAAGCCCTCTCCCATGCCAAAACTCTTACAAAAGAGAAGGGGGATTTGAAAGGAAATTAGAAGCCTCTTTTCGCAAATCAAAAATAATAAAAATGGTTTTGAAAATAGGTGTGTCATGCTTGTGAAAGAAAATTCCTCACTTAAAGCACAAGTTCATGATCTCACCATGGCCATTAAAAATTTTGGAATTTCCAAAAATCTCTGGATATGATTTTAGGGAACCGGTGCTATGGTTCTGGAAAATTTGGGCTTGGATATCGATGTGAGAGCTACCGCCCGGCGCTAGCACCTTATACAAAAATCCAATGATTTCTTTTACAAAATCTTTTTCTTCTGAAAAATAGATTCCTTCCAGTAATAAAAAATTCCAGAAAAGGGTATCAACCTCCTTTATTATGTGTGCAAACTGTTATAGGTTTGGTCACACGTCTAATTCTTACAAAAAATTAAAGCAAACTACTTTAAAGCAAATCTGGGTACCTAAGGCTACCACTTATTCTATGGGTGGTACCACTTGGGTATCCAGATCTTTACTCTCATCTTCTTTCTAGATGTGAAGGAAGGCTATGGACAATGAATACGTGTGGTACTTGGATTCTAGATGCTCCAAGCACATGATGGGCAATAAAGCAAAGTTCCTTAGCCTAGAAAAGAAGAAGGGATGGATCGTGACATTTGGCGATAACGGAAAAGGAAGGATCATGGGAATTGGTACAGTTAGTAACGAATCCTTTACGATATCTAATGTTATTTATGTGAAAGGGCTAAAACACAATCTTATTTCTATTAGTCAATTATGCAATAATGGTTTAGATGTTTTATTTGAATCTTCCACTACTCTATGCAATATATCTAATCCTAATACAAAAGATATTTTACTAACTGCACTAAGAATACATAATGTTTATATAGTTTCTTTTCATGATCTTTCTAAATCATCTATAAAATCTTTTATCACTAAAAATGATGAATTAGAACTTTGGCATAGACGGCTAGGACATGCTAGCACAACGCTTATTGTAAAACTTGCCAAAAGTGATTTAATTAGAGGATTGCCTAAGTTAAATGGAACTTTACATTCACTTTGTTCACCATGCCAAAAGGGTAACTTTACTAGATCCTCTTTCAAAATTAAAAATTTTATTTCTACTACAAGACCCTTGCAATTAATTCATATGGATCTTTTTGGTCCCGTTATCACCGCAAGTCTTGGTGGTAGATTATATACATATGTTTTAATAGATGATTTTTCAAGATATTATTGGACATTATTTCTCTCATCCAAATCTGATGCATTTTGCGAATTTGCAAAATTATGTACTCGTATTCAAAATGAAAGTGATTTAAAAATTAAATGCATTCGCTCGGATCATGGAGGAGAATTTGAAAATGAAAAGTTTACATCTTTTTGTAATATGTTAGGCATTAAACATGAGTTCTCCACACCACGCACACCACGCACACCACAACAAAATGTTGTTGTAAAAAGAAAGAATAGGACACTTCAAGAACTAGCACGCACAATGTTATGTGAATATAAATTGCCTAAGTCCTTTTGGGCCGAAGCCATAAATACATCATGTTATGTTATGAATAGAATCATGCTTCGCCCATCTCTTAATCACACACCTTATGAACTCTATTTTCAAAAGAAGCCTAACATAGCCTACTTCATAGTTTTTGGTTGTAAATGTTTTATTTTGAATACTAAAAATATCTTGGGAAAGTTTGATGAAAAATGTGATGAAGGAACTTTTCTTGGATACTCTTCAACTAGTAAAGCTTATAGAATTTGTAATAAAAGAACTAATAATGTTGAAGAGTCGATTAATGTGAAATTTGATGAGCTTGTTCCTTGTGTAGAAAGACTTTCCACAGGCAAAGAGGATGATCTCTTACCACCTTTGGAGCATGGTGACGAGGAACCTTCCGAAGAAGAGGAAGAGGAGGCCAAGGAAGATGATTATGTACCTCCAAGCGCCTTGAAATTTACAAAGGATCATCCACTGGAACTAATAATTGGTGAACCATCTATTGGGGTAAGAACTCGTTCTTCTCTTCATGAATCTTACTCAAATATATGTTTTGTTTCCGAAATAGAACCAAAAACCGTTTCTACCACTTTAAATGATGAATTTTGGTTTTTGGCTATGAATGAAGAGTTAGAACAATTTGAGCGACATAATGTTTGGAAATTAGTAGAAAGACCATCTAATCACCAAGTTGTAGGTGTAAAATGGATTTATAAAAATAAATTAGATGGTGAGTCTAGAATCATTAGAAATAAGGCACGCTTAGTAGCACAAGGATATTCTCAAATCGAGGGGATTGATTTTGATGAAACTTTTGCACCGGTCGCTAGACTGGAATCTATATGAATTTTTCTAGCATCTGCAAGCTTTAAAAGAATAAAATTATTTCAAATGAATGTAAAAAGTGCTTTTCTAAAGAAAAAGTGCTTTATGTTTTAAAACAAGCGCCCTGTGCATGGTATGAAAGACTTACATCATTTCTATTAAAGCACGGTTATATTATGGGAAGTGCCGATAATACTCTCTTCATTAAGCACAATAATGATGATTTGATTATTTTGCAAATATATGTTGATGATATAATCTTTGGATCTACTAATGAAGAGTTGTGTAATGAAGTTATTTTAGTGATGAAAAATGATTTTGAAATGAGTCTAGTAGGAGAACTTTCTTATTTTCTTGGTTTTCAAATATCACAATGAAATGATGGTATTTTTATATGTCAAACTAAATATGTCTTTGATATGCTTAAACGCTTTGGATTTGAAAACCTTAAACATGCTTCTACACCAATGAGTGCATCACTAAAATTAGGAAAAGATGAATGGGGAATATCAATTGATCAAACTTTATATAGAGGTATGATAGGATCTCTACTCTATCTAAGTGCAACTAGACCCGAAATTATGTTTGTCATATGCTTATGTGCTCGATTTCAAGCCAATCCAAAAGAATCTCATTTAAAAGCGGTAAAACAAATTTTTAGATATCTAATTGGGTCATCTAGATTAGGATTACGGTACCCACATAATAATACATTTACACTTCACAGCTATTCCGATTCGGACTACGCCGGATGCTCACTTGATAGAAAAAGCACTAGCGGTACTTGCCATTTTCTAGGACCTTCATTAGTTGCATGGTCTAGTAGGAAGCAAAATTCGGTTGCACTCTCCACCACGGAGGCCGAATACATTGCATTAGGGAGTTGTTGTGCACAAGCACTATGGATGAGCCAAACTCTAGAGGACTTTGGTTTTCATCTAAAACATATTGAATTAAAATGTGAAACAAAAGTGCCATCGATCTTACAAATAATCCGGTACATCATTCTAGATCCAAACATATAGATGTACGTCATCATTTCATAAGGGATCACATTAAAAAGGAAAATATTAGGATAAGTTTCATTGGCACGGACTCTCAACCTGCTGATATATTCAATAAACCTCTTCTTGATGCAAGGTTTCAAATGTTAAGGTTGGAATTAGGAGTCTTAGACATCTTAGGATGAGTTATTTGAAAATCGCTAAAGTTTTATGGAAATTAAGCAATCAAGGCATCTCCAAAAATTACAAAATTTCTGCATAAGACTACTTTAAGGACTCTTAAACCAGATCAAAAAGTGAAAATTTAAAATTCTCAAAAAATCACTTATTGTTTTCCACGCTAGCACTAGCGTCGGCACTAGCGTGGGTGTTTGATTTTTCTGTTTTTCAAAATTTCTAAAAATCAATAAAAATATGTTAGTTTATATGTACTACTTAGTTTTTGTGTTTCTAACTTTTGTTTTTTTTTTTGTTTTTCTTATATTATAAAAACTCAACTACAAAACTTCAAAATACAAAAAATGTTTTTGTGGTTTTCTGTTTTTCTTTCATTAAAAATTTTCAAAACAACCAAAAAACTGTATGATCTTTATTGCTAATATCAAGCATGTATGAATTCTATTATTTAGAATTATCTACAATGTTAAAACGTGTTTCTTCATATTACTATGAACATTATTTTGTTTATCATGCTTTGATATATCTAATTAAGTGCATCAATTGTATTGAAAAATATGTGTAGAACCAAGCTTAGCATGCCTCTAAGTATGAGTAAATATTTTGTGATTGATAATGATATCATTCACTCACTTATTTTGGTAATCAACATGTGTGTTTAAATCTAAAAGATGCTTGCTTGTGTATTATAATTGTACAATGAATTAAAACATGCATAAGTTTATTATATACACTACATTTGAATTGCACTTAAAAATTAAGAAAAGTGGTTGAGTTTAAAAAAATTATTATGTTGGGTTTGCAAAACAAGTGTATTCGGAGAATGTTGTCTCACATAAATGATCAAAAAATATAGACAAATATAACTCCACCAAGTACTACTTGGAAAGAATAGTAAAGTGTCTTGTGTAAACCTTGGGTATTACACCACTTTCTTAAAAAGTATGTGCATTAAAGTGTGTGAAAGTTAATTTACTTGTGTTTTATTATGCACTTTACTCTACATATGTCTTATATTTTGTGATTTAAATCATTTGTTAACATAGCTCAAAATACACTACTGTGCACTTCATTATCTTTCATAACACTTCTGTTGGATCGGTCGGCGCACTTAGAGGGGGGGTGAATAAGGGTTTTCAAAAACTTAAGTAAATATTTAGAAAACTTTGAATTATTGCAAGATTAAAGTAATATTTTTGAATAGCGATCTAAATTGATTTATGATGAAAAAGAGGATAATAAACAATTTAGATGAATGAAGAACAAAATCAATTTTATTACAAAAATAGAGACATGATTACTATTAATAAAATTGATTACAAAAATGGATTTCCATGACGCTAGAAATCGAGGCGAATAATTATAGTTCTTTTTCGTTTTCTATACCGACTCGTATCCCCACGAACCGGTTGGCTTTAGCCGATCTCTCCCCAGATACGGCCTCAAGCCGCTCTAGCCAATCTATCCCCAGAAAGGCCTCGAGCACCCCCTAGATCTATACCCTAGACCTAGTCGCCAACACAAGGCGAATTACCCCCTAAGTCTATGTTGGGTTTTTCTAGAACCATACATCAAATGTAGGCGCAGCGGATAATGAAGAGAAACAACCCAAAAGATCCGGATCGACCATGAATGTTGAATCAAGAAGTTAATAAAAATGCTAGGTATGAAATTACCTTGGCGGGATTGGATCAAATCCAACCTAGATGCTCCAAGAAGAAGATTGCCTTCGTCGGCTTTGCAAGAGTTCTCACGTGGAATAATGTCCACGTCTCTACAGCAGTCCACACGAGCCGGGAGAAGAAGTCTACACCTTGCGCTTCCACGGATTGCTAGATCCGCTTCAGGAAGAACAACACCGGCGACAATCGACGGAGAGGAGGTCGACGGAGGCGATTCAGACGGAACCCCTTTCGTCTAGGGTTCGAACGGAACTTCTTCCGTCTAGGACGAGCGGAATTCCTTCCGTCGATGGCGAGCGGAACTCCTTCCGTCGGCTTCTATTTCATCTGGCAAAGAGAACCCTAAAAGAAGTCCTATTTATACCCAAAGGATAAACAACTTCATGAAGAATCGCTATCCGCAGACCACACTTCAGAATGGGGGAGTTCTGTTTCAATTCGTAGGGATTCTACGGAACAGCATTCGTCGAGATTTCACGGGACAATCCGACGAATTCCGACGAATCACAACAGACGGCAACAATTGCCTAGTCAAGGCTCTCTGTGATAATTCGTCGAGATTCCACGGAACAATCCGACGAATCCCGACGAATTCCGACGAATCACAACAGACGGCAACAATTGCCTAGTCAAGGCTCTCTATGATAATTCGTCGAGATTCCACGGAACAATCCGACGAATCCCGACGAATTCCGACGAATCACAACAGACGGCAACAATTGCCTAGTTAATGATCTCTATCACTGTTCGTCGAGTTTCCACGGAACGACCCGACGAATCCCGACGAATCCGACAAATTCCATCCGTGTAAACCTGACGAATTCAGACAGCAACATTTGCTGGACTCTCCCATTCTTTATGGTGATTGGTAACCTTTACCAACATAGTCAATCTACCAACTTCTCCACATGCTCTTATGTGCGACCCTGCAAGCTCATATCGCGTTGGCAGTGACATTATATGTTTGACCACTTCTTGATCACAATGGTAACTCCAACAGTCTCCCACTTGATCTTGAAAGTATCAAACAAAAACTTCACAAACAATGAGCGGCATCTAGCAATGCATCATTGCTCCCCAAGCAATAAGAGTTCATAACTCATAAGCCATTATGACCAATTTTCCAGCGTTGTCTTTGTCCCTTTGTCCCTTACATCCGGAAAGAACTAGAGGCATGGACCGTGTCACCCTCATAATAGCTCAATCCAAGTTTCTTGATCTAGAACGGACTTCTAGAGAATGGTGAGCTCAATATCACATATTGACTCTACCAAGCATGGCCATGCATTTCTCAGTCCAATTCCACCAAGGGGCCCATGGATGCAACTCCTGATATATAGGAGGACAAATCCCATATCTGCTCACACCCAAACACCCAAATGATTCGTAGCGTACCCAACGACCACCCTTATCATCAACCTTCTTCAAGGAAGACTTTAGATGACATCAAAGCACTCTCTTCCTCACTCGATGAATGCTGTGACTTCAGGTCAAAGGACCACAACACCATTGTCAAATGAGACCTACTTGTGACACTTTTAAGTAACAATCCACAAAGTAGTCTCAGGTTGGGTCTATCCAGTATAACTTGTTCACTAACAAGTACCCATGTGTTGACTTGATATCACAATATCATGACCTGTGAGAACCGGTCATCAGTCAACACACATGCTAGTCTTAATGTATCATCATCACCCTTAGCTTCTACGATGATACCTCGACCAGGGACCTTTTAAGAATGAAGCTTCGAAATCATAGGCTCTCACATTCAAGTCACGTACTTGATGTCCTATGGAAGCGAACATTCTAAGGGTATTTATCACGAATTTTAATCTATCATATAGAAACAGTATATCGTAATAAAAGAACTTGCCAATAATTGTAAAAAGAAATAATTGGTACATAATTCATCATATGAATAAATAATAAACAGCCAACAGAATATTTATTTTAAATGCAACCCACAAGACTCCCACTAGAGTTGATCACTCAGGTATCGTATACCCATTGATCTAGTATGACCATCATGCTTTCTCTGTGCGAGAGGCTTTGTCAGTGGATCTGCAATATTCTCCGCAGTCGGCACTCTACAAATGTTCACATCTCCTCGTTCGACAATCTCACGAATAAGATGGAACCGCCGAAGTATGTGCTTGGAGCGCTGATGGGATCTAGGTTCCTTAGATTGTGCAATTGCACCATTGTTATCACAATAGAGAACTACGGGACCAACAATGCTAGGAACTACATCTAGCTCGCCGATGAATTTCCTAATCCATACAGCCTCCTTCGCTGCATTTGCCGCAGCGATATACTCGGCCTTAGTTGTAGAATCAGCAACTGTCTCTTGCTTGGAACTCTTCCAGCTCACAGCTCCTCCATTCAGGCAAAACACAAACACTGACTGAGACTTCGAATCGTCCCTATCAGTTTGGAAGCTGGCATCCGTGTAACCACTTACAACGAGCTCTTCCTCTCCACCATATACCAAGAATACATCCTTAGTCCTTCTCAAGTACTTCAGGATATTCTTTACGGCTATCCAGTGACATTCACCGGGATCAGACTGATACCTACTAGTCATGCTCAAAGCAAAAGAAACATCGGGTCGAGTACATAACATTGCATACATGATTGACCCAATTGCCGAAGCATATGGAATCAACTTCATGCGGTCCTTATCTTCACAAGATTTTGGACACTGGTCCTTAGAGAGATTCACACCATGAGACATGGGCAAAAATCCTTTCTTGGACTCAAGCATGTTGAACCGCTTCAACACTTTCTCAATGTACGTACTCTGGGTCAAACCCAGCAACTTCTTCGATCTATCTCTATAGATCTTAATACCGAGTATGTAAGTCGCTTCACCCAAGTCCTTCATAGAAAAGCAGTTCCCTAGGTTGTTCTTAACAACTTTCAGGGTAGGTATGTCATTCCCGATCAACAGTATGTCATCTACATACAATATCAGGAAGACAACAATGCTCCCACTGATTTGCTTGTAAACACACGGTTCATCCTCATTCTTGACAAAACCAAACTCTTTGATTTTCTCATCAAAACTAAGATTCCAACTTCTAGAGGCCTATTTCAATCTATAGATGGACCTATTCAGCTTGCATATTTTAGTGGCTTCATTTGGGGATACAAAACCCTCGGGTTGTGTCATATACACTTCCTCAAGGAGGTTTCCATTTAGGAAAGCCGTTTTGACATCCATCTGCCAGATCTCGTAGTCATAATACGCAGCAATAGCAAGCAATATCCTAATGGACTTTACCATGGCAATAGGGGAAAAGGTCTCATCATAGTCAACACCATGAATTTGCTTGAAACCCTTAGCCACCAGTCGCCCTTTGAATGTCTGTACATTCCCATCCATGTCGGTCTTCTTCTTGAAGACCCACTTGCACCCTATGGGTCGTACCCCTTCAGGTGGTTCCACCAAGTTCCAAACTTGGTTTGTATACATGGAGTCCATTTCGGATTTCATAGCCTCAAGCCATTTGTCGGAGTTCGGTCCATTCATAGCCTCTTGGTAGGTCGCTGGTTCATCATCATGATCCATAAGCAACACATTACCTATTTGAGACACGAGAAATCCATATCTCTCAGGCTCAAATCTTGGTCTACCAGATCTACGCAGGACTTGTGTCTCTTGAGCAGGTTCTCCAGCTACAACATCTTGTAGTCCTGGCTCAGAATCCAACTCTGGTTCATTCACTACTTGTGGTTCTTGAACTTCTTCAAGTTCTACCTTTTGCGTCTTTCTTGACAAGAACTCTTTCTCCAAGAAGACACCCGTCCTTGCGACAAACACTTTGCCCTCAGACGGTAGGTAAAAGTAATACCCTTTCGTTTCCTTAGGATATCCCACCAGATAACACTTATCTGATTTGGGTTCCAGCTTGTCAGGCATTTGACGTCGTACGTATGCCTCACAGCCCCAAATTTTAATGAATGACATACTAGGACGCTTCCCAGTCCATATCTCATATGGTGTCTTTAGAACTGTTTTCGTTGGAGCGCGATTCAGTGTCATTGCAGCAGTCCATCATCTGCATGACTCATCATCGACCGTACCATGTCTAACAGAGTACGATTTCTCCTATCAGACACACCATTATGCTGCGGTGTCCTAGGTGGAGTGAGCTGTGATATAATACCACACTCTTTCATATAATCACGGAACTCATGACTCAGGTATTCGCCACCTCGATCAGATCAGAGTGCTTTAACCTTTTTACCCAATTGGTTCTCCACTTCATTTTTAAACTCTTTGAACTTTTCAAAAGTTTCGGATTTGCACTTCATAAGATACACGTATCCGTATCTACTGAAATCATCAGTAAATGTAACGAAGTAGAAATACCCACCTCTAGCCATAGAACTCATGGGTCCGCATACATCACTATGTACAACGCCCAAGAGATCCTCAGCCCTCTCAGTATAACCAGTGAAAGGGGCTTTAGTCATCTTGCCTAATAAACAAGACTCGCATCGCTCAAATGATTCATAATCAAATGAGTCCAATAGTCCATATTTATGGAGCTTGGATATGCGCTTCTCGTTTATATGGCCCAAACGACAATGCCAGAGATATGTAGGATTTGAGTCATTTGTTCTTAGTCTTTTATTATTATCTACATTATAGATCGGATGGTCTAGGTTCAAAACATAAAGACCATTAAACAATTGAGCTACAGCATAACAAACATCATTCTTAAATATATAACAACAATTGTTCTTAATTATAAAAGAAAATCCAATCATGTCTAAGCATGAAATGGATATAATGTTTCTAGTTATAGCCGGAACATAATAACAATTATTAAGTTCTATTACAAGCCCACTGGGCAAAGAAAGACGGTAAACCCCAACGGCTACAGCAGCAACTCTTGCTCCATTGTCGACGCGCAGGTCCACCTCTCCTTTACTCAGCAATCTCCTCCTTCCTAGTTCCTGCACATTTGTACAAATGTGAGAACCACATCCGGTATCCAATACCCAAGATGAAGGAGCAGAAAGGTTTATCTCTATAATGTAAATATTCGAAGCGGAAGTCATACCTCCCTTCATTTTCCGCAGACCGTCAATGTACGAAGGACAATTCCTCCTCCAATGACCAGCCTTGCCACAGTGGTGGCATTTACCTTCCTTCACGGTGCTCTTCTTTTTCAGCGCAGAAGATTTGGGCTCAAGATGTGACTTAGGTCCCACCTTCGTCTTCTTGAAGCCCTTGGCCTTACCCTTGCCTTTATGTACCATCAATATGGGACTAGCAGGCTTGGCCTTCTTCATGTTTATCTCGATAGTTCGCAACATGCCTAGGAGCTCGGGCAGTGTCTTGTCTATTTCATTCATGTTGTAGTTCAAGACAAACTGCTCATAACTATCCGGCAACGATTGCAGGATAAGATCTGTGGCCATCTCTTGACCCAGAGGAAAACCCAGTCTCTCCAGGTTCTCTATATACCCAATCATCTTGAGTACGTGAGTACCAACTGAGTCTCGAGCTCCCATTTTGCACTGAAATAAGGCCTTCGTGACATCGAACCTCTCTTGACGAGCTTGCCCTTGAAACATTTTCTTTAGGTGCTCGTCAATCTCCTTGCACCCCATGTTCTCGTGTTGCTTCTGAAGCTCACAGTTCATGGTGGCAAGCATAAGGCACTCGATGTCTAAGGCGTCATCGGTATACTTCTTATAAGCATCCTTATCAACACGGGACGAGTTCCCGGTCGGCACCTCAGGGGCTTCTTCTTCCAAGACGTAGAGCTTTCGCTCTTGCCTGAGAACAATTCTCAGGTTCCTATACCAGTCCATGTAATTCGTCCCACTTAGCTTGTCCTTCTCAAGGATAGCTCTCAGGGACAAGGTGGAATGTGAACCACTTGCCATGGAATTCTACAAGAATTCATGCAGAATTTAATCAGTACCTTAATTTCAAAATACAATTTATTTTAATTTGGACTTCAATTAAATACTCCCACTATTTTTATTCAAATTGATAGCCCTCACTATCAACTCGGAGAGTCCATGCGAGCTACTCTCTTAGTGGACAAGATCCGTATTTCACCAACACCACGAGTCCGCTTTGGCGTTCCTCTCATAATGCGGTTATTTAGGTAGACAACACTTGTCAATTGCATCATTATGCAACTCTTGTATGGTTGGTGAATAACTCTTTATTCGCATCCATCATATGGAGCATGCCAACCCTATGCCTCTAGGCACTCAACCTTTGAGGTCACCTAGTTAAGCTAGATCCGATGTCGACAGTGGGATATCACAATTATCCGCTCGCACCCTTACCAAGATAGATTAATGCACCTTGCTTTGGCAAGCCCACACTTCATCGATCGAAGCAGGAAGAGTGTCATCCATCGGAAGGCATCCGAACACTTAATATTTGATGAAGGGATTTTAATTTTAAATAATAGGTTAACACTTAACCATGATCAACATTTGATCAAAGTGCACATCCACAGAAAAACAAGTAAACAAAAATCCACATGCATCCCTTATGTGCACAACATAAGACTATCAACCTTTGATAGACGAAAGGGCTAAATCTGGACATTTAGAACTCTTCCAAATCTTCAGATTTACATGCATTGGACAAAGGCAAAGACAACTCGACTTCAAGCAGTAGACAAGCTCGTCTCTCATTGTTGGATTCAAAATCCAAAATAATACAAGGGTTCATTAACCACTTGAGGGACGGTTACTGCTAAGGAGACAACAATTTCTAACAATTAGAAATTACCACGAAATCCCAAACGTTCCTGGCGGGGTACCAAGACCCCCTTTGAAAAATCATCAACATTTGATGTTCCAGGAAGAAATCTTGACATTTAGAACACTTCTTAATACCTAGATTTGCACGTACTGGGATAACCAAACTTCTGAAACAACATTCATGACCTGAACCTGGCTCTGATACCACTGTTGGGTTTTTCTAGAACCATACATCAAATGTAGGCGCAGCAGAAAATGAAGAGAAACAACCCAAAAGATCCGGATCGACCATGAATGTTGAATCAAGAAGTTAAGAAAAATCTAGGTATGAAATTACCTTGGCGGGATTGGATCAAATCCAACCTAGATGCTCCAAGAAGAAGATTGCCTTCGTCGGCTTTGCAAGAGTTCTCACGTGGAATAATGTCCACGTCTCAACAGCAGTCCACACGAGCCGGGAGAAGAAGACTACACCTTGCGCTTCCATAGATTGCTAGATCCGCTTCAGGAAGAACAACACCGGCGACAATCGACGGAGAGGAGGTCGGCGGAGGCGATTCAGACGGAACCCCTTCCGTCTAGGGTTCGAACGAAACTTCTTCCATCTAGGACGAGCGGAATTCCTTCCGTCGATGGCGAGCGGAACTCCATCCGTCGGCTTCTATTTCATCTGGTAAAGAGAACCCTAAAAGAATTCCTATTTATACCCAAAGGATAAACAGCTTCATGAAGAATCGCTATCCGCAGACCACACTTCAGAATGGGGGGGGGGGGGGGGGGTTCTGTTACAATTCGTCAGGATTCCACGGAACAGCATTCGTCGAGATTTCACGGGACAATCCGACGAATTCTGACGAATCACAACAGAAGGCAACAATTGCCTAGTCAAGGCTCTCTGTGATAATTCGTCGAGATTCCACGGAACAATCCGACGAATCCCGACGAATTCCGACGAATCACAACAGACGGCAATAATTGCCTAGTCAAGGCTCTCTGTGATAATTCGTCGAGCTTCCACGGAACAATCTGACGAATCCCGACGAATTCCGACGAATCACAACAGACGGCAACAATTGCCTAGTTAATGATCTCTGTCACAGTTCGTCGAGTTTCCACGGAACGACCCGACGAATCCCGACGAATCCGATGAATTCCATCCGTGTAAACCCGACGAATTCAGACAGCAACATTTGCTGGACTCTCCCATTCTTTATGGTGATTGGTAACCTTTACCAACATAGTCAATCTACCAACTTCTCCACATGCTCTTATGTGCGACCCTGCAGGCTCATATCGCGTTGGCAGTGACATTATATGTTTGACCACTTCTAGATCACAATGGTAACTCCAACAGTCTCCCACTTGATCTTGAAAGTATCAAACAAAAACTTCACAAACAATGAGCGGCATCTAGCAATGCATCATTGCTCCCCAAGCAATAAGAGTTCATAACTCATAAGCCTTTATGACCAATTTTCCAGCGTTGTCTTTGTCCCTTTGTCCCTTACATCCGGAAAGAACTAGAGGCATGGAAGGTGTCACCCTCATAATAGCTCAATCCAAGTTTCTTGATCTAGAATGGACTTCCAGAGAATGGTGAGCTCAATATCACATATTGACTCTACCAAGCATGGCCATGCATTTCTCAGTCCAATTCCACCAAGGGGCCCATGGATGCAACTCCTGTTATATAGGAGGACAAATCCCATATCTTCTCACACCCAAACACCCAAATGATTCGTAGCGTACCCAACGACCACCCTTATCATCAACCTTCTTCAAGGAAGACTTTAGATGACATCAAAGCACGCTCTTCCTCACTCGATGAATGTTGTGACTTCAGGTCAAAGGACCACAACACCATTGTCAAATGAGACCTACTTGTGACACTTTTAAGTAACAATCCACAAAGTAGTCTCAGGTTGGGTCTGTCCAGTATAACTTGTTCACTAACAAGTACCCATGTGATGACTTGATATCACAATATCATGACCTGTGAGAACCGGTCATCAGTCAACACACATGCTAGTCTTAATGTATCATCATCACCCTTAGCTTCTACGATGATACCTCGACCAGGGACCTTTTAAGAATGAAGCTTTGAAATCATAGGCTCTCACATTCAAGTCACGTACTTGATGTCCTATGGAAGCGAACATTCTAAGGGTATTTATCACGAATTTTATTATATCATATAGAAACAGTATATCGTAATAAAAGAACTTGCCGATAATTGTAAAAAGAAATAATTGGTACATAATTCATCATATGAATAAATAATAAACAGCAAACAGAATATTTATTTTACATGCAACCCACAAGACTCCCACTAGAGTTGATCACTCAGGTATCGTATACCCATTGATCTAGTATGACCATCATGCTTTCTCTGTGCGAGAGGCTTTGTCAGTGGATCTGCAATATTCTCCGCAGTCGGCACTCTGCAAATGTTCACATCTCCTCGTTCGACAATCTCACGAATAAGATGGAACCGCCGAAGTATGTGCTTGGAGCGCTGATGGGATCTAGGTTCCTTAGATTGTGCAATTGCACCATTGTTATCACAATAGAGAACAACGGGACCAACAATGCTAGGAACTACATCTAGCTCGCCGATGAATTTCCTAATCCATACAGCCTCCTTCGCTGCATTTGCCGCAGCGATATACTCGGCCTTAGTTGTAGAATCAGCAACTGTCTCTTGCTTGGAACTCTTCCAGCTCACAGCTCCTCCATTCAGGAAAAACACAAACCCTGACTGAGACTTCGAATCGTCCCTATCAGTTTGGAAGCTGGCATCCGTGTAACCACTTACAACGAGCTCTTCCTCTCCACCATATACCAAGAATACATTCTTAGTCCTTCTCAAGTACTTCAGGATATTCTTTACGGCTATTCAGTGACATTCACCGGGATCAGACTGATACCTACTAGTCATGCTCAAAGCAAAAGAAACATCGGGTCGAGTACATAACATTGCATACATGATTGACCCAATTGCCGAAGCATATGGAATCAACTTCATGCGGTCCTTATCTTCACAAGATTTTGGACACTGGTCCTTAGAGAGATTCACACCATGAGACATGGGCAAAAATCCTTTCTTGGACTCAAGCATGTTGAACCACTTCAACACTTTCTCAATGTACGTACTCTGGGTCAAACCCAGCAACTTCTTCGATCTATCTCTATAGATCTTAATACCGAGTATGTAAGTCGCTTCACCCAAGTCCTTCATAGAAAAGCAGTTCCCTAGGTTGTTCTTAACAACTTTCAGGGTAGGTATGTCATTCCCGATCAACAGTATGTCATCTATATACAATATCAGGAAGACGACAATGCTCCCACTGATTCGCTTGTAAACACACGGTTCATCCTCATTCTTGACAAAACCAAACTCTTTGATTTTCTCATCAAAACTAAGATTCCAACTTCTAGAGGCCTGTTTCAATCCATAGATGGACCTATTCAGCTTGCATATTTTAGTGGCTTCATTTGGGGATACAAAACCCTCGGGTTGTGTCATATACACTTCCTCAAGGAGGTTTCCATTTAGGAAAGCCGTTTTGACATCCATCTGCCAGATCTCGTAGTCATAATACGCAGCAATAGCAAGCAATATCCTAATGGACTTTACCATGGCAACAGGGGAAAAGGTCTCATCATAGTCAACACCATGAATTTGCTTGAAACCCTTAGCCACCAGTCGCCCTTTGAATGTCTGTACATTCCCATCCATGTCGGTCTTCTTCATGAAGACCCACTTGCACCCTATGGGTCGTACCCCTTCAGGTGGTTCCACCAAGTTCCAAACTTGGTTTGTATACATGGAGTCCATTTCGGATTTCATAGCCTCAAGCCATTTGTCGGAGTCCGGTCCAGTCCGGTCCATTCATAGCCTCTTGGTAGGTCGCTGGTTCATCATCATGATCCATAAGCAACACATTACCTATTTGAGACACGAGAAATCCATATCTCTCAGGCTCAAATCTTGGTCTACCAGATCTACGCAGGACTTGTGTCTCTTGAGCAGGTTCTCCAGCTACAACATCTTGTAGTCCTGGCTCAGAATCCAACTCTGGTTCATTCACTACTTGTGGTTCTTGAACTTCTTCAAGTTCTACCTTTTGCGTCTTTCTTGACAAGAACTCTTTCTCCAAGAAGACACCCGTCCTTGCGACAAACACTTTGCCCTCAGACGGTAGGTAAAAGTAATACCCTTTCGTTTCCTTAGGATATCCCACCAGATAACACTTATCTGATTTGGGTTCCAGCTTGTCAGGCATTTGACGTCGTACGTATGCCTCACAGCCCCAAATTTTAATGAATGACATACTAGGACGCTTCCTAGTCCATATCTCATATGGTGTCTTTAGAACCGTTTTCGTTGGAGCGCGATTCAGTGTCATTGCAGCAGTCTCTAAAGCAAAACCCCAAAAGGAAACAAGCAAGTCTGCATGACTCATCATCGACCGTACCATGTCTAACAGAGTACGATTTCTCCTATCAGACACACCATTATGCTGCGGTGTCCTAGGTGGAGTGAGCTGTGATATAATACCACACTCTTTCAGATAATCACGGAACTCATGACTCAGGTATTCGCCACCTCGATCAGATCGGAGTGCTTTAACCTTTTTACCCAATTGGTTCTCCACTTCATTTTTAAACTCTTTGAACTTTTTAAAAGTTTCGGATTTGCACTTCATAAGATACACGTATCCGTATCTACTGAAATCATCAGTAAATGTAACGAAGTAGAAATACCCACCTCTAGCCATAGAACTCATGGGTCCACATACATCACTATGTACAACGCCCAAGAGATCCTCAGCCCTCTCAGTATAACCAGTGAAAGGGGCTTTAGTCATCTTGCCTAATAAACAAGACTCGCATCGCTCAAATGATTCATAATCAAATGAGTCCAATAGTCCATATTTATGGAGCTTGGATATGCGCTTCTCGTTTATATGGCCCAAATGACAATGCCAGAGATATGTAGGATTTGAGTCATTTGTTCTTAGTCTTTTATTATTATCTACATTATAGATCGGATGGTCTAGGTTCAAAACATAAAGACCATTAAACAATTGAGCTACAGCATAACAAACATCATTCTTAAATATAAAACAACAATTGTTCTTAATTATAAAAGAAAATCCAATCATGTCTAAGCATGAAATGGATATAATGTTTCTAGTTATAGCCGGAACATAATAACAATTATTAAGTTCTATTACAAGCCCACTGGCAAAGAAAGACGGTAAACCCCAACGGCTACAGCAGCAACTCTTGCTCCATTGCCGACGCGCAGGTCCACCTCTCCTTTACTCAGCAATCTCCTCCTTCCTAGTTCCTGCACATTTGTACAAATGTGAGAACCACATCCGGTATCCAATACCCAAGATGAAGGAGCAGAAAGGTTTATCTCTATAACGTAAATATTCGAAGTGGAAGTCATACCTCCCTTCATTTTCCGCAGACCGTCAATGTACGAAGGACAATTCCTCCTCCAATGACCAGCCTTGCCACAGTGGTGGCATTTACCTTCCTTCACGGTGCTCTTCTTTTTCAGCGCAGAAGATTTGGGCTCAAGATGTGACTTAGGTCCCACCTTCGTCTTCTTGAAGCCCTTGGCCTTACCCTTGCCTTTATGTACCATCAATATGGGACTAGCAGGCTTGGCCTTCTTCATGTTTATCTCGGCAGTTCGCAACATGCCTTTGAGCTCGGGCAGTGTCTTGTCTATTTCATTCATGTTGTAGTTCAAGACAAACTGCTCATAACTATCCGGCAACGATTGCAGGATAAGATCTGTGGCCAACTCTTGACCCAGAGGAAAACCCAGTCTCTCCAGGTTCTCTATATACCCAATCATCTTGAGTACGTGAGTACCAACTGAGTCTCGAGCTCCCATTTTGCACTAAAATAAGGCCTTCATGACATCGAACCTCTCTTGACGAGCTTGCCCTTGAAACATTTTCTTTAGGTGCTCGTCAATCTCCTTGCACCCCATGTTCTCGTGTTGCTTCTGAAGCTCAGAGTTCATGGTGGCAAGCATAAGGCACTCGACGTCTAAGGCGTCATTGGTATACTTCTTATAAGCATCCTTATCAACACGGGATGAGTTCCCGGTCGGCACCTCAGGGGCTTCTTCTTCCAAGACGTAGAGCTTTCGCTCTTGCCTGAGAACAATTCTCAGGTTCCTATACCAGTCCATGTAATTCGTCCCACTTAGGTTGTCCTTCTCAAGGATAGCTCTCAGGGACAAGGTGGAATGTGAACCACTTGCCATGGAATTCTACAAGAATTCATGCAGAATTTAATCAGTACCTTAATTTCAAAATACAATTTATTTTAATTTGGACTTCAATTAAATACTCCCACTATTTTTATTCAAATTGATAGCCCTCACTATCAACTCGGAGAGTCCATGCGAGCTACTCTCTTAATGGACAAGATCCGTATTTCACCAACACCACGAGTCCGCTTTGGCGTTCCTCTCATAATGCGGTTATTTAGGTAGACAACACTTGTCAATTGCATCATTATGCAACTCTTGTATGGTTGGTGAATAACTCTTTATTCGCATCCATCATATGGAGCATGCCAACCCTATGCCTCTAGGCACTCAACCTTTGAGGTCACCTAGTTAAGCTAGACCCGATGTCGACAGTGGGATATCACAATTATCCGCTCGCACCCTTACCAAGATAGATTAATGCACCTTGCTTTGGCAAGCCCACACTTCATCGATCGAGGCAGGAAGAGTGTCATCCATCGGAAGGCATCCGAACACTTAATATTTGATGAAGGGATTTTAATTTTAAATAATAGGTTAACACTTAACCATGATCAACATTTGATCAAAGTGCACATCCACAGAAAAACAAGCAAACAAAAATCCACATGCATCCCTTATGTGCACAACATAAGACTATCAACCTTTGATAGACGAAAGGGCTAAATCTGGACATTTAGAACTCTTCCAAATCTTCAGATTTACATGCATTGGACAAAGGCAAAGACAACTCGACTTAAAGCAATAGACAAGCTCGTCTCTCATTGTTGGATTCAAAATCCAAAACAATACAAGGGTTCATTAACCACTTGAGGGACGGTTACTGCTAAGGAGACAACAATTTCTAACAATTAGAAATTACCACGAAATCCCAAACGTTCCTGGCGGGGTACCAAGACCCCCTTTGAAAAATCATCAACATTTGATGTTCCAGGAAGAAATCTTGACATTTAGAACACTTCTAAATACCTAGATTTGCACGTACTGGGATAACCAAACTTCTGAAACAACATTCATGACCTGAACCTGGCTCTGATACCACTGTTGGGTTTTTCTAGAACCATACATCAAATGTAGGCGCAGCGGAAAATGAAGAGAAACAACCCAAAAGATCCGGATCGACCATGAATGTTGAATCAAGAAGTTTAGAAAAATGCTAGGTATGAAATTACCTTGGCGGGATTGGATCAAATCCAACCTAGATGCTCCAAGAAGAAGATTGCCTTCGTCGGCTTTGCAAGAGTTCTCACGTGGAATAATGTCCACGTCTCTACAGCAGTCCACACGAGCCGGGAGAAGAAGACTACACCTTGCGCTTCCACGGATTGCTAGATCCGCTTCAGGAAGAACAACACCGGCGACAATCGACGGAGAGGAGGTCGGCGGAGGCGATTCAGACGGAACCCCTTCCGTCTAGGGTTCGAACGAAACTTCTTCCGTCTAGGACGAGCGGAATTCCTTCCGTCGAGGGAGAGCGGAACTCCTTCCGTCGGCTTCTATTTCATCTGGTAAAGAGAACCCTAAAAGAAGTCCTATTTATACCCAAAGGATAAACAGCTTCATGAAGAATCTCTATCCGCAGACCACACTTCAGAATGGGGGGGTTCTGTTACAATTCGTCGGGATTCCACAGAACAGCATTCGTCGAGATTTCACGGGACAATCCGACGAATTCCGACGAATCACAACAGACGGCAACAATTGCCTAGTCAAGGCTCTCTGTGATAATTCGTCGAGATTCCACGGAACAATCCGACGAATCCCGACAAATTCCGACGAATCACAACAGACTGCAACAATTGCCTAGTCAAGGCTCTCAGTGATAATTCGTCGCGATTCCACGGAACAATCCGAAGAATCCCGACAAATTCCGACGAATCACAACAGACGACAATAATTGCCTAGTTAATGATCTCTGTCACAGTTCGTCGAGTTTCCACGGAACGACCCGACGAATCCCGACGAATCCGACGAATTCCATCCGTGTAAACCCGACGAATTCAGACAGCAACATTTGCTGGACTCTCCCATTCTTTATGGTGATTGGTAACCTTTACCAACATAGTCATTCTACCAACTTCTCCGCATGCTCTTATGTGCGACCCTGCAGGCTCATATCGCGTTGGCAGTGACATTATATGTTTGACCACTTCTAGATCACAATGGTAACTCCAACAGTCTACCCCAGACCTAGTCGCCAACACGAGGCGAATTAACAAACCGTTTACAAGAAAAGAGAACTAAACTGAAATTACAACAATAATAAAAACTCCCTCTAAGAACTTCTGAAGTTGGAGACATTGGACCGCTGTAGTATAAGCGTTGTTGAGGCGGTCGCCTGTCGGATGAAGAGTGAAGAAATCCTCCTTCAGAAATTCCTTCTCTAAGCTTTTGGTGGGAGTATCTCTCTGATCTCTCCTCTCTCTACTGTGGCACGAAGCTCTGTAGTTTTGAATCTAAAGAGGATAAAGAATACGAAGGCAAAGTGTACAATTTATAGCCTTCATGCTACCGCCGGCGCTAGCGCTACCGCCGACGCTAGCCCGGATTAAGTAACAATTTGCACGGCAGAATCTCCTATCCGCGACAACATCTTGCTCTATTCCTTCTGTGCATCACGCTACCGCCGGCGCTAGTAGCTACCGCCGGCGCTATCCCCGATTAAGAAACTTCTTGCGCGGCAGGATCATCAATCCGTGGCAACCTTGCTTATATTCCTTCTGTGTTCATCGCTACTGCCGGCGTTATCCGCTACCGCCGGCGTTATCCGCTACCGCCAGGCGTTAGCGCTTTCTATAACAGCTCCTGGAATTGCGCTCTTCATCGCTAGCGCCCGGCGCTAAGTGCTACCGCCGGTTCTAGCGAGCCTCTTCGAATTCTGGCTTCAATTTTGGGGGCAGTCATCATGAGTACTCCTTGAGTCATGTGGACCTAGTAAACCTGCACACTTGAACACACAAGATCAAATACACATAGGATTTGTTATTCTCAAACCTAGGAGATGCGGAAGACAATGTTCCAACAACTTCTTCTCATGAGCATTAGATTCTAATGTTTTATCTGTACTACTCTTTATATAAGAAATGCACTGGATAACCTAGCATGATCTCTACAATGTTTGGTATCTCTTAAACTTGAAATTAAGTAACATTGTAGTATAATCTCTTTCTTGATATTTTCATTTCATACTTGGTAACTTTATGTAATACTTTGAGATTTCAAAAAGATTAAAACATCTTTACATTTTGAGCTTCAACTCATATTTATACTTATGATTTTCATTCCTATAAAAAGATGTTTCTTATAATCTTCTACTTGCTTACAACTCTTATTTATTTATTTGAAATCTCTTATATATACTAAGCTTAAATTCTTTATCATTTCATATATTACAAAAGCTCGATCATGAATTATCATTTATAAAGAATGCCTCCTTACTAACCTTACCCCACCTTCTTTTGATAATACCAAAAGGGGGAGATAAATTGAAGAAATCTAGAGGAGAAATCTAGATGATTAAGGGGAGACTAATTCATGTAATCTATCATTTAGGGGGGGGGGGGGAACATAAATTGCATGTAGGGGGATCATTAAGATAGGGGGAGTATACACAATCTCATGCTTTCAAATACTATAGTTGCACTATTATCTCGCTTATCATATTCTATAAACACCTTTGTTGATTTCTTGCTAAGAGGATTTGTTATTATCAAAAGTGGGAGATTGTTGGACATGTGTGACACATCCCTTTGTTTGAGAATAACAAATCCCATATTGTGTTTGATCTTGCTTGTTGTGTGTTTATGGTGTGCAGGAACTATAGGTGCAATACTCCACAGGTAAAAAGCAGTTGAAATCAACATTTTGAAAGAAACACTACCGCCAGCGATAGTGATACCGCCTAGCGCTCGCGCTACCGCCAGTGCTAGCGCTACCACATGGCGCTAGCTCGAGTTCGTGCACACAACGCAACGCCGCGACGGTTTTGTAACTGCTTCTACACGAACTCTACCGCAGGCGCTATGAGCTACCGCATGCGCTATCTTCAAGTTGTATAAATTGATGTCTTCTATATCATTTTGGCAAGACATTCCAGAGAGATTACTTGTGCCAAAATTTAAGAGTTGTTACTCGACCAAAAGTTCATCTCCCACTCAAAGACAAAGAAGATTTCCTGAGAAGGAAGCCGTCACGCTGCATCCGAAGAACGATCGCTTCAACCTTGCTTATGCTGTAACGATCCTTCATCCTCATCTTCAGAAATCTCCTAGAGGGAGTTTTTGTTATTTACTTTATTTCATTATAGGGAATTTTTGTAGTAAAATCACCTTGTGTTGGCGACTAGGTCCTTGCGCGGCTTAGGGGTAATTCATCGCATGAGTTGGAGACTAGGTCTAGGAGATTAGATCTAGGGGGTGCTCGAGGCCATATCCGGGGTTAGGTTTGGCTAGATCGGCTTGAGGCCATATCCGGGGAAGGATAGGCTAAAGCCAACCGGTTTGTGGTGATACAAGTCGGTATAGAAAAGGAAACGATATTTACATTTGTACGCCTCCGATTTCTAGCGATATTGAAATCAAATTTATGTAAACACTTTTTTATATAATACAATCCTGTCTCTATTTGTGTTTACTTGATTTCTTTCATTTGGAGTAAATTTTATTATTGCAAATTACTTTTTGCTAAATTGTTATTTTGCTCTCATTTATTCCTAAACAATTTAGTAATTTCTTTAAAATTATAAAAAGAATTTGTATTCCCTTATTCACCCCCCCCCCCCCCCTAAGGGCACCTATCGATCCAACAAGTGATATAAGCATCTTCAGAAAATGTGACGCCCCAATATAGAAAGTTCAGACCAATGGCTACAACTTTCATGTTGTACACTTGGTAAAATCTGTCGCTAAACCATTTAATTTCTCAGTTGAAATATGATGTGATAGTGTGATAAAAAATTGAAGTATTAAATCAAAGCCTTGGTTTATTAATAATTGCATTCAAAACCTGCACAAATCTTAAAGTGCATCTAATGATTAATAAATGCGACATAATTTTTGATCTTCCCCCATAACTTCACATGGTTCCCCAATCAATGTTTGACTGAGTTAAGATAATCCAAGGGCTAGGGCTTCATCATCTACCTTGGACCAACGGTCCCAATCAACCTGCCTAGACGGTGGTTAAAACTGCTCCCCACCACCATCCAGGCACCGCCTTGCCTCTCCATCACCACAAGTTTCATCGGAGGGAGGGCCATATTAGTGCAGTGGTTTGACATTTTGAGGGTATCGGAGGCGGGCAGAATTACTTGGGATTGCTCGCATCAAATCGTCACGAAATTGAATGATTTTGGGGGCCAATAGGACCCTCTATTACCCTAAATTGATCTAAATATCTAGCACAGAGGGAAAGCTTAGGAAATGCACCTAACGAACCCTTCTTCCACGGTTTCTAAAAATGGGTGACATGGTGTCGACCGCAAGGTGTTGACCCCTTAAAAATCCTCAATTCTTGATCAATTTTGTCGATTCAAAACCTGAATCAGTTTCATAGGTGATGTGAAGCTATCTACAAGCTCAATTTGAGCTTTTATAGGCAAACAGGAGAATCCTCATAGTGACACCTATCTTTACCACCTCTTAGTTGACTAATTCTCATTCCAGGTGCCTATTTCTACACCTGATTTGATCAGGGAATAATTCAGAGCATAAGAGACTTACACATAGCATCGGATTTGGAATGGAGTAGTTCGTGAGCTCCAATATGGATTTTTCCCCAAATTTTCTCTTCCTGTACAACCCCATATTCGCCGAGTGTATTCCTAAGGGCCCCTTAGAGTCTTATCTGGTAGCATGGTCTCAGACATGAAGAGTAGTAGAGGCGAGGGGGCGAGCGGTGGAGGCGGAGGCCTCCCGCTCGCCCAGCCCGTGTAGGGGGCAGGAGGTGGAGGGGCCAGCCCTCCCTCTCGCCCCGCCCCGAGCAGGAGGAGGCGAGAACCAGTAGGTAGGGGGAGCGAGCTCCACTCGCCCCGCCCCAGTAGGTAGGGTGGGCGAGCTCCACTCGCCCCACCCCAGTAGGTCGGGCGGGGTGGGGGGGGGGGGGGGGGGGGGGGGGGGGGTGGGGCGAGGGGGGGGGAGGGGGTGGGGGGGGGGGTGGGGGCTGGGGGCGAGCTCCGCTCGCCCCGCCCCAGTAGGTAGGGGGGTGAGCCCCACTAGCCCCGCGCCAGCAGGTAGGGGGGCAAGCTCCACTCGCCCCACACCAGCAAGTGGGGGGGGGGGGGGGTTAGCTCCACTCGCCCCGCCCCAGCAGGTAGGGGGGGCGAGCTCCACTCGCCCTGCCCCAGCAGGTAGGGGGGGTGAGCTCCACTCTCCCCGCCCCAGCAGGTAGGGGGGCGAGCTCCACTCGCCTTGCCCCAGCAGGTAGGGGGGAGAGCTCCACTCGCCCCGCCCCAGCAGGTAGGGGAGGCAAGTTCCACTCGCCCCGCCCCAAGGTAGGGGAGGCGAGCTCCTCTCGCCTCCCCGCCCCCAGCAGTATGGAGAGATCTCCAGCACGGGGGGCGAGCTCCTCTCGCCCCCTGCCCCAAGCAGGGGAGGAGCAAGACCAGCAGGGGGCCGACCCTGGCTGGGTCTCGCCCAGCCCGATTAGAGGGGTGAGGGGAGGAGGCCTCCGCCCCCCCCCCCCCACCCTTCGCCCCCGCCCCAGCAGAGGGGCGAGACCAGCAGGGAGCCGACCCTTGCTGGGTCTCGCCCAGCCCCAGCAGGGGGCGAGGGGAGGAGGCCTCCGGCCCCCACTCGCCCCCGCCCCAGCAGAGGTGCGAGACCAGCAGGGGGCCGACCCTGGCTGGGTCTCGACCAGCCCCAGCAGGGGGGCGAGGGGAGGAGGACTCCGACCCCCCCGCCCTTGCCCCCACCCCAGCAAAGGGGCGAGACCAGCAGGGGGCCGACCCTGGCTGGGTCTCGCCCACCACCAGCAGGAGGGCGATGGGAGGAGGCATACAACCCCCCTCGCCCCCGCCCCAGCAGGGGGCGAGACCAGCAGGGGGCCGACCCCCGGGACTCGCCCCACCCCAGTTAGTGGGCTCGCCGAGCCCCACGTGGTACCCCCTCTCGCCCAGTTCCGGGGGGAGGATTTGGTCTGCGTTTAGCGCTGCAGAACAGCGGGACGTGGCTATCCGCATCCAAATCCGAGGGGGGGTGGGGGGGGGGGGGGGGGGGGGGGGCGAGCTCCGCTCGCCCCGCCCCAGTAGGTAGGGGGGTGAGCTCCACTAGCCCCGCGCCAGCAGGTAGGGGGGCGAGCTCCACTCGCCCCACACTAGCAAGTAGGGGGGGCGAGCTCCACTCGCCCTGCCCCAGCAGGTAGGGGGGGGCGATCTCCACTCGCCCTGCCCCAGCAGGTAGGGGGTGTGAGCTCCACTCTCCCCGCCCCAGCAGGTAGGGGGCGAGCTCCACTCGCCTTGCCCCAGCAGTTAGGGGGGAGAGCTCCACTCGCCCCGCCCCAGCAGGTAGGGGAGGCAAGTTCCACTCGCCCCGCCCCAAGGTAGGGGAGGAGAGCTCCTCTCGCCTCCCCGCCCCCAGCAGGAGGGCGAGATCTCCAGCAGGGGGGGCGAGCTCCTCTCGCCCCCTGCCCCAAGCAGGGGAGGAGCGAGACCAGCAGGGGGCCGACCCTGGCTGGGTCTCGCCCAGCCCGAGTAGAGGGGTGAGGGGAGGAGGCCTCCGCCCCCCCCCCCCCCCCCCCCACCCTTCGCCCCCGCCCAGTAGATGGGCGAGTCCAGCAGGGAGCCGACCCTAGCTGGGTCTCGCCCAGCCCCAGCAGGGGGGCGAGGGGAGGAGGCCTCCGACCCCCCCCCCCCCTCGCCCCCGCCCCAGCAGAGGTGCGAGACCAGCAGGTGGCCGACCCTGGCTGGGTCTCGACCAGCCCCCAGCAGGGGGGCGAGGGGAGGAGGACTCCGACCCCCCCCCCCCCCCTTGCCCCCGCCCCAGCAAAGGGGCGAGACCAGCAGGGGGCCGACCCTGGCTGGGTCTCGCCCACCCCCAGCAGGAGGGCGAGGGGAGGAGGCCTTCAGCCCCCCTCGCCCCCGCCCCAGCAGGCGGGCGAGACCAGCAGGGGGCCGACCCCCGGGACTCGCCCCACCCCAGTTAGTGGGCTCGCCGAGCCCCACGTGGTACCCCCTCTCGCCCAGTTCCGGGGGGAGGGTTTGGTCTGCGTTTAGCGCTGCAGAACAGCGGGACGTGGCTATCCGCATCCAAATCTGAGGGTATTTTGGTAATCTGATAGGCCAGAGTTTGGTTATTTGCAGCCCAAATCCAGAAATCCTATAAATAGGACCAAGGGGGCACCATTTAAAGGCAAGCTTGTTCTTGGGTAGCTCTCTCTCTCTTTTCCTCTCCCTCCCAAAATCTCTATAGTAGGGTGAGGAGAGCCTCTAATGGTGCCCAAGCCCGACACTGGCTTGGGAGGGGAAGCGCTCAAAGGATCTTCCGGGTATGTGGTGGGACCTCCTCGCCGAGCCCTTCGTCCAGTTCATTGTTCCAACACCTTCAACCTAGAGCTCTCCCTTGGGGGGAGTAAGAGTTGGCCACCCCTCAACTTGTTGGGGGCCCCGAACTCTAAAGAGACCGAGAAATCGGTTTCAACACTTCCAATCTAGCCTTAAATGCACCATGGATGATGGCCTGCTTCTTTAAACTTAGGTGGGTCTCATTGATCTCCTATCATACTTAATAAAGTTAATTAATCATCAATTGCTTGATTGAGCTCAAGGTTGACCTAATTTAGGTAGATTTGACCTTATTGACCCAATTTGGATCATAATAGGTTATTATGAACACTTAGATGTCATTTATACTAGATACCAATCCAATTTCCTCATTTGATAAGGGTTGTCTCTATGTTTACCCAAAGTTTGACAATGGTTGATCAAGGTCAACCATTTTGACTGATGTATACTAAGGTTGACACTAATGGAGTATCATGATCCCAAATAAGGGTTTAGGTGATTTGATCAAGTTTATGGTTTGTGTAACCATATTTGGGTCAAATGTGAACTAGATTTTGTTGAGTGCACACCAAGCCCTAAATTGGGTTTAAAGTTATTTTAGAGCTTCCTTTGTCCAACACAAGCTACTTAGGATTGCTTCGGACAAGTGATGTCTCACCCCACCTAGGTCTTACAAATACTTCTAGGGTGCATGTTACAAAAATGGGATGTTACATATCCTATAAACCAAAAACAATTTTGTTCCCGAAATTAAAGTTAAGGATAGGGGAGAATTACAATATTGAATTTTTAAGAAGAACCGGTCAAATTGATACCTATAAAGAATAACTTCGGATACTGATAAAGCATTAGATCTTGGGGTTCCCATGTAAACTCGTCATGTCATGATTAGACCAAAGCTCCTTGACAAAGAAAACTTTCTTGTTCTGAAGTGCTCGAGTTTTGGAATCAATAATTTGAACAGACTTGAGTTGAACAGATCGATCAGAGGCCACTGGTGTAGATGGTTTATGTATATAATGATGAGGAAGAAGTAAAATTCATTAAAGCAGAAAGGGGTGGAATACATTGTGAAGATTTGTCAGTTCTGGAGGTAATTTTAAACGATAAGCTACGGATCCAATCCATTACAGAATCGTATGTTGGAACAAACCTATTTCTGATTTGGGCTAGGATCACTATCTGTTTACTAGGACTAAGTTGACCCCAATGTAT
Organism: Dactylorhiza incarnata; assembly: GCA_033032865.1. Classification (NCBI taxonomy): domain Eukaryota; kingdom Viridiplantae; phylum Streptophyta; class Magnoliopsida; order Asparagales; family Orchidaceae; genus Dactylorhiza; species Dactylorhiza incarnata. The sequence continues at coordinate 2,775,105 of JAWHQI010000037.1, read as the reverse complement.
AGTCTAAAGGGTCAAGGTTTTAGGCTGATAGAACTAAGGAAAAGAATCAATTTCTGCGTTCGACGAACTTCATACTGCGTTCGACGAACTCCATCCTGCGTTCGACGAACGACATGCTCCAGTTCGACGAACATGCCAAGGTTCTGCGTTCGATGAATTCTTTTTTGCGTTCGACGAACTCCTCTCTGTGTTCGATGAACTTGCTCTCCAGCTCGACGCACTCAGTTTTCCAGCATCTCAGCGGTCGATGAACTACAGTCTCAGCGGTTGACCAAGTCTCAGCGTTCGACGAACTCAGCTCTGCGTTCGAAGAATAAGTATCAGATATTTAGATCGACGAAATTTCTTCTCAGCTCAACGAATTCAATATTCCAGCTAGCTTATCAGATATTATCTTTCAGTTCGACGACCTCCAACTTGAGATCGACGAACTCCAGATTGTGTTCAACGAAATTTGTTCAGATCGTCGAAATTTCTATTCAGTTCAGTATTTCAAACAGATTACTTTTATTTTATTCTCTGAACTCAGATTATCAGCAAAGGCTCTATTTATTCCAGATAAGTCAAGGATATTATCATTCCTTTTTAGTTTATTCCTTTCCATTCTCTTCTCGAGAAAATAGCCGTTTGGCGGAAAAGGATATATTAATTAAAAAGGAATAGGAATTAAATATCAATTTGCAGTTCCAAGGAAACATTTAATTCAGAATATTTTATTCCTTATTCAGAGATTTGAAATTCAAATCAGAGATATATTATCAAAGAGAAAAAGAAGATACACAGTATTATTACAGAACAGCATTGCAGGAAGAAAAGGAAGAAGAATACTGTCGAGAGAAAAATATACAGAAAGAAGAAAAGAAAAAGCTTCACAAATCTTCATCTTCTACAGCAGCACCATCTTATTCTCTGAGAACAACATCAACATACTTATCTTAGATCTCTGCTGCAAGTTTTTGATCTTCAAAGAGCAATAAACAATCTGAGAAACATTTGTCTCCCAGATTCATCAGCTATCAGGAAGATCTACGTTCAAGTGAAAGCTCCATCCTCAAACTGTCAAGAATTTCAATCAGACAGGGGGAGCTTTACAACAACACATTCCACTAGTCTTCTCTCAGATTATTGACAAAGAAGAACATCTTAACCCTTTTTATCCCCTCTTGTACAGGGTTATAACTCCCTTCAAAAGTTAACTACTTGGTGGCAGGGCACCTGAACAAAAACCTGTAGTTTGGTAAGAGCACCTGATCAAAAGCTCATTGGTGTTTGGACAACTCATCAAAAATCCATTGGTGATAGGGAACCTGATCAAAAACCTAGTGGAATCCTACCAAGGGTGGTAGAAGAGTAGATGTACCCAGGTTGATTGGGGAACTATTATAAAATCCATGTGTCCTCTATGTTCTTGTTTATTTTTTTGTATTGTGTTGTGTGCTCTCCTTGTGTTTGTTTTTATAACTCACTCAGTACACACATATATATATAACTATTTTAATTCCTCTATAAAAATAAGTGAAAAACTTTTTAATACTCTATTCACCCCCCCCCCCCCCCCCACCCCCCCACCCCCCTCTAGAGTGACTTTAAGATCTAACCTCAGTTTCAATTGGTATCAGAGGTTGGTTGATTGTATACAGGCTAACACCTGAATCAAAAGATCAATTAGATCTTAAATTTATCTTAGAGTTTTCTTTTGATTAAAAAAACTCATGGCACAGAACAAAGAATATTCAAGCACAAGACCTCCTATGTGCAATCTAAACAAGTTTGCACTATGGAAGGCAAGGATCAGATTATACATGAATTCTATTGATGAGGATATTTTTAATGTTATTTTGACAGGACCTCCTACACCTACAGCAACAACAAGTGCTGAAACCACAACAACAAATAATGATGTTCCACCTCCTGAGTGGACAGATGCTCAAAAGAAGCATAGAAGTGTTGATGCCAAAGCTATGAATATATTGGCACGGACAAAGTGATCTCCATCACTGAGGTCAATGATAAGATCCTTATGTGCTTCCCCAGCACATGGGACTCTAGGATCTGGCCAATCAAGGAAGCCAGAAGCCTTAATGAGATCTCTACTGAGACCTTGTTAGGCAAGCTCAAATCCTATGAGCAGCTTATCAAATCCAGAGAAGCTGAACAGTCTACCTCATCTCCAGCTTCCAAGAAGAAGAAAAAGCTCCAGGAGATATGGAGTTCATGAATCTTCTAGCCAAGAGATTTTATAAAATGGCTAAGAAGGACTTCAGAAATAACGATTCAAGATCAAGAGAAAAGCCAAGGTAAGACAAATCTAATTCTAAGGAAATTATTTATTATGGCTACAGGAAACCTGGACACATTCTGCCTGAGTGTCCAGAGAACCAAAAGAAGGAGAAGAGAAAAGAGAAAGAAGAGAAAAGGCACTCCAACAAGCCATCATCCCACAAACACAAGCATAAGGGAAGAGGGTTTGTAGCCGAAACATGGAGTGAAATAGAATCAGAGTCTTCATCCAGCTCATCTGAAGATGAAGAAAAATCAAATGACAAGGACCAATGTTTGATGCCAATATATGACTCAAACAGTGAGTCAGAATTTGCATCATCATCCAGCTCAGTGATGATGAAGAAGAAAGGAACTTCTGCATGATGGCTATCAATGCCTCAGGAAGTAATTCAGAAGAATCAGAATCAGAAGCTGACAGTGATCAGGTAATCTCAAACTAAGATTTCAATTCAAATGAATTCAAAGTTCTTTGCTTAGACTTAATCAAATCTAAGAAGGAAATAATCTCCCTCAGAAATAAGTTGGCTGAAATGAACCAACTAAGTGAAGAAAATGCTATTCTTAAGAAAGATTTGGCTGCCTCCAGAGAACACATTGCTCTCATTAAGAACAAATTGTCTTAAGCTAAGAAATTTGAAGAATCCCTAAATGGGAGAAGCATCAAACTGATGGACATCACAAGCACAGTGAATGTCAGATTAAGTGGCAAACTAGGCTTAGGTGCATCATCAAGTGAGCCACATATGATTAAGAAAAACATCGTATCTACACCAGTAAAATTTATTTCTGCCAAGGGCAAAGAGGCTGTAGAAATAGATGAAAACATTTCAAGCAAGGCTGTTAAGAATAAAAGAATTCAGCAGAATTCATCGAATGGGGCTCGACGAAATCAATTCATTTCGTCAAACGGAGATCGACGAACTCTGAAGACAGATATTCAGTATAGTTATTATTCGAATGACGCTCGATGAAAGCACTTCACTTCATCGAACGACGATCAACGAACTCACCTGAATTTGTCGAACGGAAAACATGCTGAAAATCTAAAGAATTTTTATTCTTCACATACTTTCAATCCTTTTACTGAGTGGATAATTCCTCCAAGGAGATATCAACCACAAGGTTATAAGGATCAGCCTGAGATGTCTTTCATTTTAGAATTTTGTGGAAAAACAAAAGGACCCAAGGTAGTCTGGGTCAAGAACAACTAGACTGTTTTCTATTTTTGCAAGTACACAGCTATCCAAACATAAAGGAATATTGGTATCTGGATAGTGGATGTTCAAAGCACTTGACAAGAAATAAGACCAACCTGAGCAACTACAAGACAAAGCTTGGACCCAAGGTGATCTTTGGAGACTCCAACTGTGGACAAACCAAAGGAGCTGGGAAGATCAAAGTTGGAGCAGTCACCTTCGAAGAGGTAGCTTATGTCAAGGGTCTGAAGCACAACCTCATCAGCATAAGCCAGTTATGTGATGAAGGTTATCAGGTAACATTTAACCATTCCTTATGTCTTATTACTAATAATAAAAACATAAATTTATTATCTGGTATTAGACATGGAAACATTTATTTAGTCAATTTTGACTCTGCCAATTCTGATATTAGCTTATTTAATTCTATAAGTAAAACAAATAAATTATGGAATAAAAGGATATGACACATTAACCTTAGAACTATATCTAAGCTTTCTAAGGACAATCTTGTTAGAGGACTGCCTTCTGGTTCATACAAGAAGGAAGGACTCTGCAGGGCTTGACAATTAGGTAAGCAGACTAGAAGTAGTTTTAAATCTTTATCCAAGAGTGATTCACCTAGGATTTTGTATTTACTGCACTTGGACCTTTTTGGACCCACTGCAATACAAAGTCTAGGAAGGAAGCATTACTCTCTAGTTATTGTAGATGACTTCTCTAGATTCACTTGGGTGTTCTTTCTTAGGAACAAGTCTGACACCTTCAGTGTTCTGACAGACTTTCTCAGGTCCATCAAGATTGAGTACTCTGCTCTAGTTGCATTGATCAGAAGTGATCATGGCACTGAGTTTGAATCTCTTCTGATGAGAGAATTCTGTGGAAAAGAAGGGATCAGGCAGTGTTTCTCTGCTCCTAGAACTCCTCAACAAAATGGGGTAGCTGAAAGGAAAAATAGAACCCTAATTGAATCAGTAACTACATTGCTTGCTGATGCAAACTTGACACTCTCTTTTTGGGCAGAGGCAGTGAACACAACAAATTATGTGTTGAACAGAAGCCTGATACATAAACTTAAGGGCAAAACTCCCTATGAATTACTGAAGAATAAAAAGCCTAAGGTTAACTATTTTAAGATATTTGGCTGTAAATGCTATGTGCATAACAATGACAAGAGGTATCTAAGGAACTTTGAAGCAAAAGCTGCTGAAGGCATATTCCTTGGATATTCTCTTTCTAGTAAAGCATACAGAGTTTACAACAAATCTACTCTTAAGATAGAAGAGTCCATGCATGTATCTTTTGATGAAACTAACATGTTAAATGAGGAGAGGAACACCACCTCTACCAAAAATACTTTGCAGGTACCAGCTCTATGTGAAGAGCTTAGTGGATTAGATCTACAGAACAAAGATTCTCTACTTCCATCAAATGAAATAATTGAAGACAGTGAAGAAGAGGATAATCCAAATCTTGCTGATAAATCAAATCAAGTGACAGCTGAACAAGTTCCTCAAGTGGAAACTATTGCTGAACCAACTCCAACTGTTGATCACATCACAGTTAGAGATCATCCAATATCTCAAGTGATTGGAGATATTTCAGCAGGTGTTCAAACAAGGCATCAACTACACCAAAATCAAATGCACACTTGTTTCCTATCACAAGTTGAACCTCAAACCATAAAAGATGCAGAACAAGATCCAAATTGGATTCTTGCAATGCAAGAGGAGCTCAACCAATTTGAAAGGAATAAGGTTTGGGATTTGGTTCCAAGACCAAAAGGCCATCTAGTTATTGGCACCAAGTGGGTCTTCAGGAATAAGCTAGATGATCAAGGCAACATAGTCAGAAACAAAGCAAGATTGGTAGCCCAATGATATTCACAGGAAGAAGGAATTGACTATGATCAGACCTTTGCTCCTGTTGCAAGACTTAAAGCTATCAGTATTTTTTTGGCCTTTGCTGCATTCAAGAAATTCAAAGTATACCAGATGGATGTGAAGAGTGCATTCTTGAATGGACACATCAAAGAAGAAGTCTATGTGGAACAACCACAAGGTTTTATCTCTCAAACTCACTCCTCTTATGTATTTAAGCTTAATAAAGCTCTCTATGGTCTCAAGCAAGATCCCAGAGCATGGTATGAGACCTTAGATAATGTTCTTTTGGAGAACAATTTCTGTAGAGGCATAGTTGATAAAACCTTATTTTTCAGGATACATAAAAATCAAACATTACTAGTTCAAATATATGTAGATGATATCATACTTGGCTCTACTGATTCAAATCTATGAAAAAGGTTTTCTAACCTAATGCAATTTAAATTTGAAATGAGTAGTATGGGTGATTTATTATACTTCCTTGGTCTTCAAGTGAAGCAAACTCCAAATGGCATATTCATATCACAATCCAAGTATGCTAAGGAATTAGTGAAAAGGTTTGGTATGTCTGATGCTTCCACCATGAAAACACCCATGCCCTCAAATGATGTTGTTGACAATGATGAATCAGGGAAACCTATTGATCAAAAAGTATATTGAGCAATTGTTGGCTCACTATTTTACTTAACAGCTAGTAGACCTGATATAATGTTTGCTACATGTATTTGTGCTAGGTTCCAAGTTAACCCCAAAGAATCTCACCTAATTTTACTAAAAAGGATTTTGAGATATATAAAGGGTTGTCCAAATCTAGGACTCTGGTATCCAACAGCTTCAAAATTTGAATTAACTGGATTCTCAAATTATGATTATGCTGGATGCAGAGTAGACAGGAAAAGCACATCAGGAACTTGCCAGTTTCTTGGTGATAGGCTTGTGTCTTGGTTTTGTAAGAAACAAACATCTGTGTCTACATCAACAGCTGAAGCTGAATACATAGCTGCAGGCAGTTGCTGCTCACAGATATTGTTGATACAAAATCAGCTCCTAGACTATGGTATCAATCTAAATAATTCAATTATATTTTATGATAATACTAGTGCAATATCTATAGCACAAAATCCAGTACTCCATAGTAGGACTAAACACATAAAAATTAGGCACCACTTTATCAGAGATAATGTGGATAAAAATAAAATTTGCCTACAATTCATTTCTACTGATTTGCAAAGGGCTGATATTTTCACCAAACCCTTGGATGAAAAGAAACATATCTTCTTTATAAATTAGATAGGAATGATAGATGGAGATTCAATCAATAAAAAATTAAATTTTCTACTTATCCCATCTCTTCATCGAACTGAGATCGACGAAATCTAGTCGTTCGTCGAACGGAGATCGATGAAGTCATCTAGATCGTCGAACTGAGATCGACGAAAATGTCTTTTTCGTTGAACGCAGTTTTGATGAAGCCTTTTTTGTTTCTGAATCTTTCCTTATAGTCAAATCTTTTATATCATTTTAACTGTATGCCTACATAATTGCTTCTCTTCCAGTTCCTTTGCACTTGATCACTATTTTATTTTGCAGGAACAATAGCAATATTTCTTCAAAAAGATTGCATCCTTCCCTACCTCCTCATCTGTCCCTTCTTCTAGGGGCATAGCTTCAGGCCTTCCTGAAACTAGGCAGGGGGAGATGTTTCATGAAGAAGCTCCTTTATGGCAGGGGGAGATGTTTTGAAGAAACTCATTTTTGTCAGGGGGAGATGCTTTCCTTTTTGATAGGGGGAGATGTTTTATGAAGATGCTCAAAGTTTCAAGGGGAGATGTTGTATGAAAAAGAAAAATCATTCAGTTGATGAAGAAGCGTGTTTTCAGTTCTTGATAAAGCTCACCGCAGTTTGCAGTTTTAGTTTTGTTTCAGATTCAGATATAGCATATTCAAATGCAGATTGGTAGCAAAGCAGATTAAGAAATAATTTTTTTAGAGCAGATTCAATTCAGATCAACAAATTCAGAAACCTGAAAAATGCAGATTCAGAACTATTGTTTGATATAGCAAATACAGCTCAGATAATCAAATTCAGAAAGCTGAAGGCAATGTCAGAATTCAGAAAGCAGGGTTTTTATTATTTGTTTTTATCATTTCTGTTTTAAATGTAAAATTTCAAAACACAGGGTATCATATTTTATATCTGCTGAAATATTTAAAATCGGTCAGATATATATGCTCTGTTGTTTTGTTTGTTTTATATTATTCAATTTTGTCAAATAGTGTCCTAACCCAAATAGGGGGAGATTGTTGGAACAACCCTATTACTGATTTTGGCTAGGATCACTATCTGTTTACTAGGACTAAGTTGACCCCAATGTATAGACTAAAGGGTCAAGGTTTTAGGCTAATAGAACTAAGGAAATGAATCAGTTTCTGCATTCGATGAACTCCATACTGCGTTCGACGAACTCCATCCTGCGTTCGACGAACGACATGCTCCAGTTCGACGAACTTGCCAAGGTTCTGCGTTCGATGAATTCTATTTTGCGTTCGACGAACTCCTCTCTGCGTTCGACGAACTTGCTCTCCAGCTCGATGCACTCAGTTTTCCAGCGTCTCAGCGGTTGATGAACTTTAGTCTCAGCGGTTGACCAAGTCTCAGCGTTCGACGAACTCAGCTCTGCGTTCGAAGAATAAGTATCAGATGTTCAGATCGACGAAAGTTCTTCTCAGCTCAACGAATTCAATATTCCAGCTAGCTTATCGGATATTATCTTTCAGTTCGACGACCTCCAGCTTGAGATCGACGAACTTCAGATTGTGTTCGACGAAATTTGTTCAGATCGACGAAATTTCTATTCAGTTCAGTATTTCAGACAGATTAGTTTTATTCTATTCTCTGAACTCAGATTATCAGCAACGGCTCTATTTATTCCACATAAGTCAAGGATATTATCTTTCCTTTTTATTTTATTCCTTTCCATTCTCTTCCCGAGAAAATAGCCGTTTGGCGGAAAAGGATACATTAATTAAAAAGGAATAGGAATTAAATATCAATTTTCAGTTCCAAGGAAACATTCAATTCAGAATATTTTATTCCTTATTCAGAGATTTGAAATTCAAATCAGAGATATATTATCAAAGAGAAAAAGAAGAAGATACACAGTATTATTACAGAACAGCATTGCAGGAAGAAAAGGAAGAATAATACTGTCGAGAGAAAATATACAGAAAGAAAAAAAAAGTTTCACAGATCTTCATCTTCTATAGCAGCACCATATTATTCTCTGAGAACAACATCAACATACTTATCTCAGATCTTTGATGCAAGTTCTTGATCTTCAAAGAGCAACAAACAATCTGAGAAACATTTGTCTCCCAGATTCATCCACTATCAGGAAGATCTACAATCAAGTGAAAGCTCCATCCTCAAACTGTCAAGAATTTCAATCAGACAGGGGGAGCTTTTCAACAACACATTCCACTAGTCTTCTCTCAGATTATTGATAGAGAAGAACATCTTAACCCTCTTTATCCCCTCTTGTATAGGGTTATAACTCCCTTCAAAAGTTAACTCCTTTGTGGCAGGGCACCTAAACAAAAACCTGTAGTTTGGTTAGAGCACCTGATCAAAAGCTCATTGGTGTTTGGACACCTGATCAAAAATCCATTGGTGATAGGGCACCTGATCAAAAACCTAGTGGAATCCTACCAAGGGTGGTAGAAGAGTAGATGTACCCAGGTTGATTGGGGAACTACTATAAAATCCTTGTGTCCTCTGTGTTCTTGTTTATTTTTATGTATTGTGTTGTGTGCTCTCCTTGTGTTTATTTTTATAACTCACTCAGTACATATATATATATATATATCACTATTTTAATTCCGCTATAAAAATAAGTGAAATTTTTTTAATACTCTATTCACCCCCCCCCCCTCTAGAGTGACTTTAAGATCTAAGCTCACTTTCATCGTATATGTACACATTAATCGAGCGCTAAGCTTCTGATGCTTTTGTTGAACACAAGAAACTCCTCGCACTGGTCAGATTTTTCAGAACACTTTGTCACCAACTTGAAATTTGGCATTTCTATGCATCACATTATATTATTTTGCTTGACGACTTTGTGCTTCAAGCATTCTTTATCGAATGATATTGATCGTTACATCTGTATTATCAATAAATTCTACTCCTAGTGTCTTGGGATCTTTATCTTGAATCCAAGAAAGAGGTGTTCTACGTCCACTACAATATAGAACTTCATAAGGATCCATGTAAATGCTTGCCTTATGACTGTTATTATATAAGAATACAATCAGGGGTAATTGTCTTTCCCAGGGTTTGTTGTAGTCTAGAATACAGAGCCGAAGAAGATCTTTTATCGTATGTTTGGTTCTTTCTATTTTCCCATCGGTTTGAGTGTGGAAGGTTGTGCTAAAAGCCAATTTAGACCCTAAATAATATTGAACTAACCACCATTCCCTGGAAGTAAAGCAACCATCTCTAACGAAACTGATGGTTTTTGGTACGCCGTGATATTGTACAATTTATTCCACAAGCACACGCACTAAGAATTCCACATGAACTCCTTGCTTTATTGGGATGAACCTAGCCACCTTGGTCAATCAATCGATCACTACCCATACATAATCATTGCTGGAGCGAGAGCGAGGTAGACAATGAACAAAGTCCATGGAAATATCCTTGAATTTCCACTCCGTAACTAGTAGCAATTGTAGAAATCCTCTTGGTCTTCTACTATCGGCTTTTACCTTCTGGCGGGCTTCATAATGAGTGATAAATTAGACAATATCCATCTTCATCCCATCTAGAACAAAGTACTCTGCAAATCAACATTCATTTTAGTGATCTCAGGTGGAACTGAATACTTAATGCAATGCGCTTATCACAAAATATCTTCCCGGATCCCATCTATTGTGGGAATAATTAGTCGGTCATGAAAGTAGGTAAGTTCATCCTTCATAGAATAGTTTTCAACATGCCCTATCAGAAGTGAGGAGATAGACTCCAATGTCGAATCCTCTTTTTGACATGATTTAATCTTATCCCAGATATTGAATTCCAGCTTCATCTAGGTCAAATATTCATTGTAGACTTCAGATGCGTCAACAGTAAGAGTACTGATGTCGTACTAGTAATAATTAGAAATAAAATCTGAGTATTGATCTCACGTGGAATTCAGCGGGGTGGAGTTTACTTTCGAGAAATAATTAAGATCGAAGTATTTAGTCATAGTGTTTATCGGGTGGTTTGATTTTTACTAATACAACTGTGATGAAAAGAAAACTAATTTAACGTTCAGGTCACCGACACAGCTTCGTACCTCTACAGGTCACCTTCCTCCACTTCACTCCTCCGTGGGTCGCACATCTCGGCTTCGCACTCATTGCACCTTGCACTTGGAAAGGCCAACCACTCTCTCTCACTGGCCCACTTCTATCTTAACGAAGGCGTAGCACTGCACAATCACACAACCACAAACTCATTCACAAACACAATAGCGCAATGAAAACAACATTTTCATACCATCCTCAATTGATATTGTAGCTAAAAATTTCTACACCCATTGTTCCTGGTGTGTAGATGCTTTCGAATACATTCCCAAATACATACAAGAATCATAAAGGAGAGAAACGTATACAATTTACCAATCCTTGGCACCGAAATAATGGGAGTCGCTTCCTCGAATTCAAAGGGAAGCCTAGCTTAGTCCACCATCTTTTCCTCTTCCTCATTAGTTGCTTCCAAGATTTGGGGTAAGCTGTCAACTTCTCCTAATGCGTCTTCACCTTGGTTTGCTCACTTCAACACCAAGTGATCCTGACTCAAGGAGCTCCAAAGTGTCCTTGAAAATTATTCCTAGCACCTTTAGGAAGCTTTGGGAGGTAGAAGATTGATAGGGGTCAAAACCCTAGAATTCTGGGCAAGAAAGGATTAAAAATGGCGCTCCTGAGGTCATGATTCAGAAGAAATCGTGAAAGAGGGTATTAATAGACCGTCTGCATTTTAACTCACGCACGATCGTGTATGTTCTAATCACATGGTCATGTGTTTCATCATGCATGAAGGAGAAGGAGCCAGCGCAGGAAAATGGGGAGGAGCCCTAAAATTGCATATGATCATGTGCAAAGAAAATCACATAATTGTGCGTAAGATGCACGATGAGGCTCCTAAAGAGGAGTTTCTCTGGATGATGGAAATAAAACACTCACGGTCATGTAAGAAGAAATAAGCTTGATCATGTGATGTGTAGATAGAGAAACTTCTGCATGTGCGTGAACAAATGCATGATTATGTGTATTCAAAATGGACGAGAATATTCATTTATGCCTCAATATCAAACGTGAGCATCCCGAAATTTAATCAAACGATCATAGCAGGTTCAAAAAAGAAATTTATAGCTAATATTATCATAAAATATGAATAAGAGAGAGAGGTGATCTCCCTCATGCATGAAATTATGAAATCACGCCATATCTAGCGTGAATGCGCTCACCAGACTACTTTGGAGATTTAGAATGATATGAGATGTGAATCTAGTGAGAATGAGCAATTATAACAAGAAATTTGTGCTAGAAGGGTGTCAAATTTGTTATACGGAAATCGCTCATCAAATACCCCCAGACTTGAACGATTGCTCGTACTGAGCAAGCCACTCTACACACAGGTATTAGATGATCCTAAACTAGCAATTAGAAAGTGAAAGTAGGGAGAATACAAAGATGTTCTATGCTCAAGATGTAATAGGAATAAAACTAGAATTAACTTCTATGTATAATAAATATATAGACTTTTCAAAACAAAATATCAATAGCTTGTATCTGTTGGTATTTCCAAGGTGATCTCAAAACAATCAATCAAATAGTCTCACTGCCAACGTGATATGAGCCTATAGGGTTGCACATAAGATCGTTTGGAGAAGATGGAGGAAGAATTGAGTTGGCCTTACTGATATTGGATATGAGTGAAGAACCAATCCTATGACTCATTGCAGTTAGATCAAGTCGGCTAAATGTTCCACAGTTATTATAAATATTGTATAGAGCAAGTTGGCATGTGTTCAAGACGATATTGCATGTATCATCGAGACCATCACAACGATATTGTGAATATCATCTAGTGGTCACGACAATATGTTCGACTGTGAACCTTTAAATGTATCGTTAAAATGTTGTGTGATATCGTCGAGTTGTCTCGACGATATTTTATTTGTCACGATGATATCGTCAAGCTCGTCTTGATGATATAGGTTATCATGACGATATCGTTGTGTGGTCATGACGATATAGATCTTCACCCCCCCCCCCCCCTCTAAGGGCGCCTACCGAACCAACAAGTGGTATCAGAGGGGTTATTCCAAATCAGCTTAACAACTGGGAATAATGGCGTTTCATTATCTCGCTTTTCCAGAGGGTCAGGGTATTAGTAGACCACCTCATTTTACTGAGTCAGATTTTACTTACTGGAAAAATATGATGATGTGTTTTCTTATGACCATGGATGTAGAGGTTTGGAATATGGTAGAAGTTCGGTACTCTCCTCCTACGATTGTAGTATGAGATGCTACGATTCAAAAACCTAAGGATAAATGGGACGACAACGATAAACTAAAGAGCAAAAATAATACAAAAGCAATGAACGCTTTTGTTGAAACCGATTTCTCGGTCTCTCGTGGAGCTCGGGGCCCTCACCGAAATGAGGGGCAGCTAGCCCTTACCGGTCCCTCGGAAGAGGTAAGGCCGACAACTCGGGCAAAGAACAAAGACCTTAGTCTCAGCGAGGAGGTCCCTCCACTAACCCGGAAGATCGTTGAGCGCTTCCCCTCCCAAGCCAAAGCTAAGACTCGGGCACCTTGGAGAGCTAGAGAGCCCAAACCAAAGCGACCTAGGGAGAGAAGAAAGCTCAAAGATTCTGAACCTCCTCTCTTCCAAGGTGCCCTTTAAGGTCTATTTATAGATTTTGGTTTTGTGGTCTGTCAATAGCCAAATCTTGCTGTCCCTTCTTACTATCCGCACACCGGATTGGTCTGCTAACAGCCAAACTCCGCTGTTCGGAGGGGCTATCCGCAGACCACCAGGGGTTTTCTGGTAAAAGACCACCCCAGGTACCGGCGAACTAGAGACCCTTGACTTGTTTAGCGAACACGGGGCTCACCAAAATGTTTGGCTGGCTCGCCGGCCTAGCGAACTCCTTGGACTAGCTGGCTCGCCTGCCGAACCGCTCCTTAGCGGGTCGGGCTCGCCAAAATGGCTAACTGTACCCCAGAAATGGCTATTTGCACCCCAAGGTCCCGGGTCTGCCTAGCGAACTCTTTCGACCGGCTGGCTCGCATGCCTCTAGGGCTCGCCTGCCGAACCGCTCCTTAGCGGGTCGGGCTCGCCAAAATAGCTAACTGTACCCCAGAAATGGCTATTTGCACCACAAGGTCCCGGGCCTGCCTAGCGAACTCTTTCGACCGGCTGGCTCGCCCGCCTCTAGGGCTCGCCTCTTCCTGGGCTCGCCCTTGCCTGGGCTCGCCCATCCTTGGTCGTGCGAACTTGGAACCCTTCCTGGCGAACATCGGGGTTGTACACAATCCCCGCTCTTCGCGAGGTTGTCATGAGCTCGCGAAGAAACATCCAACCCCTGGTGTTCGCCAATTCGGCTGACGTGGCGGGAATCTTGTGGTGGGTCCCACGCCCGAAGCTATAAATACCGTCCGCTGTGGCTAGTGATCAAGCTTTTTCTTCCCCATCTTCCTCGCAGAAAACAACTTCTCAGAATGTCCTCCAAGATGAGCGCGCGAGATCGACTGAAGGCCTCAAGAGAGATGGCGAAGGCCCAGGTCGCCGAGTGCAACGCCTGGATGTTCAACCCGGCCACATCCCCTTCCCCACAGTCTAAGAAGGCCAAGACGGTTTGGAGGTCGCAGGGGGAGGACGTGTCGTCACCTCTTGCCTCGCCCCCGCCGCCTGATACCGGGCTCGCGCAATAGGTATTCTTCGTCTAGACTCTTCATATCGACTACCCATTTACTCCTTCTTCTCTCGCAGAACCCTCCGCCTGAGGAACGTATGGCGGGCCTCATGCTGACCTCTTCTCATGCTCCGTCCCCCGCGAAGCTGGGATCGCTAGATGATGGGACCGGGACTTCGACCCAACAGGCGCCTCTCTCGCAACCCCGTAAGTCATACGTATCCTCCTTTATCTCCGCTTAAGTCCGTGCGATACCCATGCGTTTGTGGCCTATGCAGATACCCCACCGCCGAGCCCCAAGGAGAAAGGCTCCACCCCGGTGCACTCGCCGATTTCGCCTAAGGTTAACGTGGCGACCCCTGGCTTCGGTGTGGTGGGCAGGCGATGTTCGGGCGGTTCGCTTCTCGACGGCGCCCAGGTCACGGAGAGGGTGGTGTACCCCCTGGTCTGGGGAAACCCCATGTCCCAGGATTCCGCGGAAACTTCCAGGGTCGGCCGGATCCCTCTCACCAGCAACGTCGCGAGTCTCCCTTTTCGCAAGGTTAGCGCATCTTTGCGGGCTCCTCTCTTGCTTGCCTCCTGATCCTACTAACTCTTCTTTCGCAGAAATTTCAGGAGCCACACCTGAGTCAGAGAACGGGAGGGTGGAGATGTCGCCGCCGCCCTCGCCGAGCTAGATCGAAGACTTCCTGGGAGACCCGGGCGACCCTGTGCGGATGAAGAGTCAGGTGTCAGAGGTGCTTCAGAAGCACGGTATGATGCTGCGCGAGCTGGAGGAGCGATATGACGCGGACCGAGCCTCCTTCAACAAGAGATTTGCCGTGATGGAGGACGCGAACGCGCGCTTGCTCGCCGAGGCGGGGCCGGTGACTCGTGCAGACGTTACTTCGCCCAGCGTGCACATCTCGCGGGGCGAGGATCAAGCACACCTAATCCTGCGCGAGTTCAAAGCACTTCGCGAATACCACTATCCGAGAGTGCCGCCGTGCGCCGGGAAGCGAGGACGGGGTCGCTGGAAATGGCTCCCTTACCACTGAGACTGCCGTGGGTTTATTTCTACTGTCCCCTTGCTTTCATTTCTCTCATGACGTTTCTGTTGAACAATATCTGGTGTGGTAATATTTGTGAGTCTATCGTGGCTTACCTTTTATTATTTTTTATTTTGCCCTTCATTTCTGTGGTGTGCCTGTGGTTCCTTCAGTTCGCTCGCTGTGTTCGATATGATCGCCATCGTGGATCACTCGCGAACTTCTTGGCGACGTTGTGCCCAAACCCCCTTTCTTCACGGGCCGGCCTTGGGAGGGACTTAATGACCGCGCGGCGGCGAGCCCTGGCTCGCAAGACTGCAGTCCCATTGAGTAGAAATCTACTTTATTTTCGCTATCCGCACTCCCGACGCTTCGATTCTCGTGCCCACCCGAGTTTTCTATAAATAGTTTGGATTCACTTTCCCACCCGTCGCATTTATTTCTCAAGTCCTCTCGCGTCTACGCTCATCTCTGTTCTCGCAAGATCGTGCTCGCGCTCGCTGCTTGTAAGTTGCCTCTTCCTGACTCGATGCGAACGAATCAGCTAATGGGAGCGGATGGCGAGAGCGAGGGGCGGTCAAGATGCGCCTCAGCGTTTCAAGCCCACGAGTTCTACTGCGCGAACATCACGGCCGAGGAGTATAAATATGTTGTGGATCGTTATCTCCCGGACGGTTATTCGGCTCGCTGTCCGAGCGAGAGATCTACATTGAACGAGACCGAGGCTGACGAACTCGCAATCCCCATTGCGCACTTCGAGAATGGGTTGCGGCTCCCTTTATGGCCTGAAATTTGTCAGGTATTTCGCTTAGCCTTCTCGCCGCTCCCTGTCCGCTATCGCGACCTTCTCACTGTTCTTTGTAGGTGCTGAGATATTACGGGGTGCTGCCGAGCCAGTTGACCCCGAATGCGATCGCGGATATTGTCGCGTTCGCCAATTACCTACGGGAGGAGAGGATCGAGTTCAGCCTCCTCGTCTTCCGCAAAGTATTTTCCTTTCGCGCCTTCCGAGACGGGACCACCTACTTCGCGAGTCAGCACGTCACCGTCTGCGAGACGGTAAATAAGAGTCACTACTGGACCCAGAAGTTTATCCTGGTGAAGGGGTCCTTCGGTAATCTCCACTTCACCCCTCTCTAGCGGGATGACGCCACTTACCGCCCTCCGAGCTCGCTGAGCGGCGCCGACGCCAAACTCCTCCAATACCTCTCCGGAAAGAACTTTGAAGTCGCATATCTGCGGCGCAACGTCGACTCGTAAGTCGTGGTTCCTCAGGGGGAAGGTATGGTTCGCTCTCGCCCTACCTTCCTTTCCTTTTCTTCGCTGTGTAACGTTCTTACTCTTCAGGCGAGCGCGAGATCCCCGTTAATCCTCCGCACGCGCAAGGCACAACTCTTACGGTGGACACTCTCGCAACCGCGGCGGCAGAGGCTTGCCGCGATCTTCCTACCGCCGGGTCCAGCAAGAAGCGGCCTCCGTCTGCGAGTCAGCCTGGTTCGCAACCCTCCTCCAAGAAGTCGAAGGGGAAGACCTTCGCTGTCAAAGACAAGAGCGCGGTCGTTGACCTGAGCGAGACTGACGGCTCGCCCCCTTCTCCTGCGAAATAGCCGGACCCCTTGGCGAGCCAGGGCGCTGGGAGCTCTTCCGCGACCCCCCAACCCAAGGGCCACAAGAACTTTGGTCTGGGTGAGAAGGTTTCTGATATCCTCGGCGAGCCCCTGCTCGCTTGGGATCCTGACGCCAACCGGATTTCTTGCTCCACCCTTCACCCCTCCTGGGTGGAGCTCGGTAAGGCCGGGGAGGAGGCGTTATCTATCTCCTTCGGCTTATATGGCCGCGAGGACGCCGCCGCCTATAAAGATATGGGGCCAAGGAAACTGGTCTATGAATAAATGCGGGCCCAGTTCCGCTCGACGGAGCTCGCACATATGGCGGGGCGCCGCTATCTGCAGGCGGATAGGGATATTCGCGCGTATAGGGAGGAGCTTAAGAGAGCTCGCGAGGAAATCAAGGGCCCTAAGGAGAGAGAGGAGGTGTCGGAAAGCCTTCTCGCCGGGATGCAGGGCAAGATGGTAAGCGGCCCTTGGGCCTCTTTTCTTTGCTCTTCGCGACCTACGACCTTTGTCTAACTCATTTGATGCTAACTCAGGATGCCGACATAGCGACCAAGCTTCTTGCTCGCAACGGCGAGCTGGAGTTGGAGAATACTATGCTAAAGACCCGGGTGGACGAGCTGGTTCACAGCGTGCTACCTCCTTCTCCTGGGCGAGCCGGTTCTCAACAGAGGGCTGCCGAAGGCGAGGGACAGAGGCGGCGAGATGCACAGGAGGTTGCTAATCTCGTCTTCACGACCCTTAAGAATGCGAGTCTACTAGCTGAAGACGCGATGGAGTTTACAGCTGAAGACGTCTGCCCGGACCTCTTCGACTTGGCGCCATGGTTGGGGGCTCGCAAGAACGGCGAGGGCCCCCCCGAATGAACCCCTTTAGCTTCTCCTCCCTCTCTCTCGAATGTACATTATTCTTTTTGGGCTGGCGAGATCGCCGCCGAACATAGAAAAATCTTGAGTAATGATAGTTATAATTTTTTCGTTGGTATTTATGTACATGCTCGCGTCTCTTTTTTCTTTCTCTCGCATTTGGTCTCTTTCTTCTGAACTCTCATGACTAGTTAAGCGGCAGTGCTTCCGGAGAACTCGCGAATGCGTGTGTCTGGGCTCGCCTCGCCGGGGTTCTCCTCTTATGGGTCTCGCGAACCCGGGTCGTCGTCGCCCGTGGATATTGCCCGGCGAACTCGACCTTGGCGAGCTGGGGCATCGGCATTCTGCGAACCAAAACTCCCTGACTCTAATGTCTCAACCTGTTACCTCAGGCCTTACCTGCCTCAATCCTTTCAATTTTGTGAACCAAACCCTTCTGGCTCTAACACTTCAACCTATTATCTTAGCCCTTGACCCTTATTGCTAGCCTCTCCAGAGATCAACCTGAACCCCCCGTCTAGGTGAGAGCCCGGGAGCGGAATCGATCTGGGGCATTCCAGCACCAATATATCCAACCTTGCCAGCCTCTCCAGAGATCAACCTGAACCCCTCGTCTAGGTGAGAGCCCGGGAGCGGAATCGATCTGGGGCATTCCAGCAACAATATATCCAACCTTGCCAGCCTCTCCAGAGATCAACCTGAACCCCCCCCCCCCCCCCCCCCCCCCCCCCCCCCCCCCGTCTAGGTGAGAGCCCGGGAGCGGAATCGATCTGGGGCATTCCAGCACCAATATATCCAACCTTGCCAGCCTCTCCAGAGATCAACCTGAACCCCCCGTCTAGGTGAGAGCCCGGGAGCGGAATCGATCTGGGGCATTCCAGCACCAATATTTCCAACCTTGCCAGCCTCTCCAGAGATCAACCTGAACCCCCCGTCTAGGTGAGAGCCCGGGAGCGGAATCGATCTGGGGCATTCCAGCACCAATATTTCCAACCTTTGTCTCCCCGGTACAGCAGTAGTTATAAGCATTATATATAAAAAAGAAGAGTAAGACATTTATTAAACAACATGACAAAGCGTTCAAGGGTAGAATCGTTTCAAATCATCCCCACTCCGGGCTCGGTCGAGAGGTACCCCTTCCACATCCTGGAGGCGATACCCCCCGACTTGAGCACCTCGCTTACAATATATGGGCCCTCCCAGTTGGGGTTAAGCTTACCCACTGCGGCCCCTCTGCCGGCTGCATCGACCTTCTTCAGGACTAGGTCCCCTTTATGAAAGTGCTTGATCCGGATAAGTTTGTCGAAATATCGAGCCATCCGCCGTTTGACCTCTTCCTGTCTGATGGTGGCCAAGTCCCGGAGTTCTTCCACCAGGTCCAAAGATAGCCTCTGCTCTGCGTTGTTGTCTTCTAGCCACCCTTCATCCCCCTCGCTTGCAGCGATCACCCGGGGGGTCTTCACCTCAAACTCTATGAGGAGGATGGCCTCGGACACATGAGAGAGCTTGAACGGAGTCTCTCCGGTGGCGGAACTCGGAGTAGTCCTCATGGCCCAGAGGACGGAGGGTAGCTGTTCCACCCAGTTTCCTCGAAGGTTCTCCACTTTCGTTTTTAGTAGGTTAACGATTACCTTGTTCGCCGCCTCCACCTGCCCATTGCTCCTCGTTTGGTGGACCGATGCGAACCTGAGGTCAATGCCGAGTTGGGTGCAGAAGCCAACAAACTCTTCACTGGCAAACTGCGGCCCATTGTCCGTCACTATAGCTAGAGGGAGTCCGTGCCTGCAAACTATCTCCCCGCACACAAAATTCCTCACAACCTGAGAGGTTACCTCAGCAAGCGCTTTCACCTCTACCCACTTGGAGAAGTAGTCGATCATGACTAGCAGGAACTTCCTCTGGCCGCTGGCTTGGGGGAAGGGACCGACCAGGTCCAGCCCCCATATGGCGAAGGGCCAGGGAGCAGTGATGGTCCGGAGTCTTTGAGCTGGGAGGAGTTGGAGCGGAGCATAGAGCTGGCATTTTGGACACTTCCTTGCAAACTCTGCCGCGTCTTTGCTGAGAGTGGGCAAGAAGTAGCCTTGCCTCAATACTCTTCCCTCCAGGGTCCGACTCCCGGAGTGACTGCCGCACTCCCCCGAGTGAATTTCTTCCAAGACTCTCGGGACCTCCTCTTCGGAGACACAACGGGCCAGGAGTCCCGAGAGAGTTTTCCTATAGAGCCCTCCTGCATGCAAGGAGTAATAAGCTGACTTATACCTGAAGCGCCTCTTGTCCACCTCCTCTCCAGGGAACTGCCCGGAGGACAGGAAGGTGATGAACGGATTCATCCACGAGACTCGTTGGTCCACCTCCATTAATTCTCCTTCCTCGATGGAGGGCCGGAAGAGTTCCGAAGCTGTCCCTCCCGCTCGGGGACCAAACATGGCTAAAAGGTCCGCCTGGGTGCTCTCCTCCCTCGGCGCGTGCTTGATGGAGAAGGTGCGGAACTGTCCGATGACCCCTTAGCCTTCTCTAGGTATAGCAGGAGGGTTGGGTCCTTTGCTTCAAACTCCCCCTTGATTTGGCATGCCACCACCATGGAGTCCGTGGAAACCTCTACGTCCTGCACTCCTAGTTCCCGGGCCAACCGAAGGCCTGCTATCACTGCCTCGTACTCAGCCTGGTTGTTGGTAATTGGGAAATGGATGTTTAAGGCTTGCTCAATCCGAGTCCCTTGAGGACTCACCAGGACTATTCCCCCTCCATAGGAGTATCTTCCCGACGCTCCATCCACCAACATCTTCCATACCTCTGGGGGAGGTGGCTCGTGCTCCCCCACTTCGGCCGCATAGTCGGCCATGAAGTCTGCCACCGCCTGGGCTCTGATGGACGTCTTGGGTATGAACTTGATATTGAATTCACTTAACTCCACGGACCACTTTGCTAACCTTCCCGAGTGCTCCACCCCTTCCATGATTTTTCGGAGCGGGTGGTCCGTCACTACCTTGATTGAATGAGCTTGAAAGTAAGGTCGGAGCCTCCGGGCTAACACCACCAATGCGAAGGCTAACTTTTCTAGGATCGGGTACCGGAGTTCCGCCTTCCTCAGCACTCGGCTGACGTAGTATTTAGGGAACTGTTTCTTTCCATCCTCCCGGATCAGCACGGAGCTTACTGCTTCGGACCCTACCCCTAGGTATAGAGATAGGTCCTCCCCTGTCCTCAGTCCCTGGAGCAGATGGGTCTGGGTGAGTTGTTCCTTCAGAGCCTGGAAGGCTTTCTCGCACTCCGGGGTCCATTCAAACTTCTTACTGCCCCGTAGCACCTTGAAGAAAGGCCCACACTTTTCTCCTGCCTTGGAGAGGAACCTGCTGAGCCCAGCCAACTTCCCTGTAAGGCTCTGAACCTCCATCGGATTCCTCGGCGATCCCAACTCCATTACCGCCTTGACCTTGTCCGGGTTAGGCTCCACTCCTGCGGGGGTGAGCAAGTGGCCTAGGAACTTCCCTCGGCTCGCCCCGAAGACACACTTCAAGGGATTGAGCTTCATCTTATACCGCCGCAGGGTCCCGAATGTCTCTTCAAGGTCTCGGAGGTGAGACCCGAGGTCCCGGCTCTTCACCATGAGGTCATCTACATAAACCTCTAGGTTTCTTCACTTCTGCTCGCGGAAGACTCTGTCCATCATCCTTTGGTATGTGGCACCTGCATTCTTGAGCCCGAACGGCATCATTTTATAATAGTAGCATCCATCCCCCGTGATGAAGAAGACATCTTTGATGTCCGGGGGGTGCATGCGGATTTGATGGTAACCTGAAAAAGCATCTAGGATAGACATTACAGAAAAACAGACGGCTGAGTCAACCAGCGTGTCGATTCTAGGCAGGGGGTAAAAATCCTTAGGGCATGATTTATTAAGCAAAGAAAAGTCAATACACATCATCCACTTACCTCCCCCTTTTTTCACCATAACAACGTTGGAGACCCAGCCGGGATACTGGATCTCCGATACAAACCCTGTCTGCAGGAGCTTGTCTACTTCCTCTCGGATGTGTCCTTCTAGCTCGTCTGCGACGGCCCTCCTCTTCTGGCGGATGGGGCGGGCGCCGGGGTCGAGGTTGAGGCGATGGCAAGCCACATCCCCGTCGATCCCGGGCATTTTTGCGGCGCTCCAAGTGAAGACGTCTACGTTCTTCTGTACGCAAGCCAGAATCTCTTCTTGATCTTCCGGGTTGAGTTCTCCGCTGACCCGGACCTTCTCCACCACCCCCAGCCGGGTGGTGACCTCGAGCTCCACGACCTCGTCCACAGCCTCCAACCGGGACTGCTCTCCCCACGCCCTCTCCTCTTCGGCACAAGTGGGAGCCTGGGTTCCCTCCTCGACTTTCTTCTCTACCTCCATTAGCTCCTCCGCCCCTCCCTCCCGGGCCTTCTCTTCTTCTTCCTCTTCTTCCGCCTGGGGTCCTTCAGCTACCCCTCCCTGGGCATGGACTTTGTCTCCCTCCCTCTTCTCCTCAGCTACCTCCAAACCTCCGACTTCGGCCATTTCCTCCATCTTACCCCACTCCTCAGCTTCTCCCATCCAGGAGATGGTGTTGACAGCCGTTACGTAGCACTGTCTTGCCACCTTGGGATCCCCCTGATCCTCACCTGGACCCCTCCGTCGTTGAACTTAAGGTATTGATGAAAAGTGGAAGGGACACAGCGGAACGCGCTGATGAGTGGCCGTCCGAAGATGGCGCTGTAACTGCTTGGGGCATCCACTATGACAAAACGACAGTTCCGGGACTGCCCACCCAGGGTCACATGAAGCCCTACTCCTCCTTCTACTTCCTTCCTCTCCCCCGAAAATCCGAACAGAGGGCCATCTGAGGCCAACACCCTTCTGGGCTCCACCTCCATCTTGTCAAATGCTTTCTTGAAAATGACATTGACCGAACTCCCGTTGTCCACTAGGATTCGGGAGACGGTGAAGTTGTCGATCGCCGTCTGGATGACCAGCGCGTCACAGAACGGGTCCTCGTAGCCCGGCATATCCTTCTGGGTGAAAATGATTTTTTCGGCCGGGGGTGGAGCGGTGGATGTTGACGCTACGCTCCGGCGGTAGATGGTATGGAGGATAGCCTTGCGGGTCGCCTCCACCCCTACCCCCCCCCCATGGATCACCTCGATCCCTCCTCTATTCCCCAGATCAGCTTTATCCTCACACATTTCCTCATCCTACTCTCGAGGTTCGACCTCCACAATCCTCACTGGCTGCAGCTGCTGTGGCGCGGGCGCTCTGCCCCTCTTCACCTCTAGGAACTCCGGGCAGGTGTCTGTTGAGTGACCTTCCACATCATGGAAGATACAATATGGAAACGTCACTTCCCCTACTTCGGCCTCCGCCACTCTATTCCTTCTCCTCCTAGCGGCTGCTGCTTCCACCTCGCCTCTCCTTCCTCTTCCTCTTCCTCGGCCAATTGCCATGGCCTGTTGAGGTGGGGGAGGCATCTGCATCGGACCCTGCCTCCACCCCAACTGGGGGGGTCTCCATTGACCTTCGAAATGGTTACCCCTTCCTGGGCCGTAACGCCTCCCCTGTCCTTGCATTCCTCCACCTTGAGGCCTCCATCCCCCCTCCGGGGCCCGGGGCTCTTCCCTTCTCCTAACCTCCTGCTGCCTCACCTCCGGCTCACTGAGCTTTGCTAGACTCTTGGTGAGCTCCGGGTTGGCTTCTTCACTTGTGACTTCCTCCGACACCCTCTCCATCAGCTCTTCATATGAGACAGGGGCTTTCCTCTTCAACGCCATCTTGAAAAAACTCTCTTTCAACCCAACTGTGAAGGCGAGTTGGAGTGCAAACCCAGGCATCTCCTGAGTGAGTTGTACTTCCTCTTGGAACCTATCGGCATATTGAGCCAGCGACTCCCTGGGCTCCTACTTTACCGTGAAGAGGGAATCAGCGTCCTTCTTCCTCTTTTTCGAGGTCGAGAACCTCAGCAAAAAACTTCGGCGCAAATCTTCGAACGCATAGATTGATCCTACGGGGAGATGATGGAACCAGTCCCTAGCCTTCTCCCTGAGGGTGACGGCAAAGAGCTGACACTTGAAGGCATATGACATCAGCCTGATGGAGACCGAGTCTTCGAAACTCTGCAGGTGCTGGACGGGGTCATCTCTACCGTTGTAGTACACCCGGTCCCACTCTCAGAATCCCCCGGGGATGGGTGCAGAAAGCACCAGCTCGCAAAAGGGGCTTCCCCCTTTCACCCTTCCTAGCTCCACTCTCCCCCCAGGCTCGCTCGCCAAACCTGAGCTTGCCGGGACCGCATTCGCGAGGACGGTGCTCGCCTGAACCACCCCAACCATCGTCGCTTCCTCTTGTCGCGCACTACCCTGGGCCGCGCTCGCTGGGACAGAGCTTGCGAGCACTGAGCTCGTAGGCACGGAGCTCGCCGGGCTGGCGAACAACACTCGCACTTCCTGGTTCTGACATAAACCAACAGCTACTTCTTTTCCAGCCCTTTCCGCTGGTGCATTCTCGCCGACTGTTGTAGGGGGAGGGGTCGCTCGAGGGGCTGGGGTCGCAAACTCGCTTCGCAGAGCTGTGACCGTGAACCCCAAGGTGTCGAGCACCTCCTTTCTGAAATCTGCGAGCATACTGGCCATCGCCTCCTGAGGTGTCTCGCCAAACTCCTCTCCTTGCTCCTCATCTCCCGCCATAACCCTTCTCTGGAACTTTCTTGAACCAGCCACGCTCCACGCTCACCGCACCAAAATGTTGAAACCGATTTCTCGATCTCTCGTGGAGCTCGGGGCCCTCACCGAAATGAGGGGCAGCTAGCCCTTACCGGTCCCTCGGAAGAGGTAAGGCCGATAACTCGGGCAAAGAACAAAGACCTTAGTCTCAGCGAGGAGGTCCCTCCACTAACCCGGAAGATCGTTGAGCGCTTCCCCTCCCAAGCCAAAGCTAAGACTCGGGCACCTTGGAGAGCTAGAGAGCCCAAACCAAAGCGACCTAGGGAGAGAAGAAAGCTCAAAGATTCTGAACCTCATCTCTTCCAAGGTGCCCTTTAAGGTCTATTTATAGATTTTGGTTTTGTGGTCTGTCAATAGCCAAATCCCGCTGTCCCTTCTCACTATCCGCACACCGGATTGGTCTGCTAACAGCCAAACTCCGCTGTTCGGAGGGGCTATCCGCAGACCACCAGGGGTTTTCTGGTAAAAGACCACCCCAGGTACCGGCGAACCAGAGGCCCTTGACTTGTTTAGCGAACACGGGGCTCGCCAAAATGTCTGGCTGGCTCGCCGGCCTAGCGAACTCCTTGGACTGGCTGGCTCGCCTGCCCCTAGGGCTCGCCTGCCGAACCGCTCCTTAGCGGGTCGGGCTCGCCAAAATGGCTAACTGTACCCCAGAAATGGCTATTTGCACCCCAAGGTCCCGGGCCTGCCTAGCGAACTCTTTTGACCGGCTGGCTCGCCTGCCTCTAGGGCTCGCCTGCCGAACCGCTCCTTAGCGGGTCGGGCTCGCCAAAATGGCTAACTGTACCCCAGAAATGGCTATTTGCACCCCAAGGTCCCGGGCCTGCCTAGCGAACTCTTTCGACCGACTGGCTCGCCCGCCTCTAGGGCTCGCCTCTTCCTGGGCTCGCCCTTGCCTGGGCTCGCCCATCCTTGGTCGTGCGAACTTGGAACCCTTCCTGGCGAACATCGGGGTTGTACAGCTTTATATTGTGCATTAAATCGAACTGAATTTAATCGAATTTCTGCATAGGTAACTGCTTATGATATTTGGAACCAATTAGAAGTTACTCATGAAGGTACATCGCAGGTAAAAGATGCAAAGCTATTCCAACTGGAATCGAAATATGATAAATTTAGGATGGATGCTGAAGAAGAGATCAACTCGATGTACACACGCTTCACCAAGATCGTCAATGCTTCAAAAGCTCTTGGAAAGATCTACTCTGACGGGGACTTGGTCAGAAAAATTCTTCGCTCTCTACCTTCAAGGTTCAATCCAAAAGTGACGGCCATCTCGGAGTCAAACAACCTAAGAACGCTCCATATCGAGAACCTTATTGTGAATCTCAAAACCCATGAGGTAGTACTCCAGATTCAACACGATGATTACAACAAGGAGCCAAAGAAAAAGGTGATGGCACTAAAGTCAAAGAAGGAGAGCATCGAAGATGATGATGAAGATGAAGAAGGTCTCCTGGTGAAGAACTTCAGGAAGTTCATTAAAAATCTGGAAAGTAGGAACACCTTCCGGAAATACTTCCAGAAAGATGCTCGATAAAAAGGGTCTTCCTCTTCATCAAAGAATGAAAAAGGAAGTGAAGATGAAGAAGAAAGACCACTACCAGAGTGTTATCACTGCAGAAAGACCGGGCACATTCGGAGCCAGTGCCCGAAGTATCAAAAGGAGAAAAAAGAATGATACAAAGTGAAGGAGAAAAAGAATGTGTTGAAAGTCGCAACTTGGCATGATTCTTCCTTTGAAGAATCAAGCGGATCTGAGTCAAGCAGCGAGGAGGAAGCAAACTTATGTTTAATGGCAAAAAGCAATGATGACGACACTAGTGTTCTTAGTGACACTGAGGTAACTCCTCCCACCTTCAAAGAACTTTATGATGAATTTATTCTAACTTGCAATGCCTATAATAAAAGTATAGAAGATAATATTATTTTAAATCGTGAAAATGAATCTATCATCAAAGAAAATCATAAGCTTACAAAAAAATTAATTTCGTTTGAAAAGAGAAAGGTTTCATGTCAAGTGTGTGAGCACTCCTTATGTAAGGCAAAATAACTTGAAGTTTCTCTTTCTAAGGCCCTCTCACAAATTAAAACTATTACGAAAGAAAAGGGGGACTTAGAGAGAAAACTAAAAACCTCTCTCTTACAAAATGAAAATAACAAAAAGGGCTTTGAAACTAAATGTGTCATGCTTGTTAAAGAAAATTCATCTCTTAAAAAACAAACTCATGACCTCAATATGGCTATCAAAAAATTTGGAATTGATCAAAAATCCCTGGACATGATTTTGGGAAACCAATGTTATGGTTCTGGAAAATTTGGGCTCGGATATCAAAGTGACCACTAACGCCCGGCGCTAGCCACTAACGTCGGCGGTAGCCCATCATTTGAAAATTCTTCTATTTTTTTCTAAAAATCAAACCTCATCCAGTAAGAGCAGTGTAGAATTTCAGAAAAGGGTCTCAACCCCCATTATTTTGTGTGCAAATTATCATAGGTTTGGTCACACGTCTAGCTCTTGCAGGAAAATAAAACAGGGATCTTTAAAGAAAATCTGGGTACCTAAGGCATCCACCTATTCTATGGGTGGTACCTCTTGGGTATCCGGATCTTTACTCTCATCTTCTTTCTAGATTTGCAGGAAGGCTAAGGAAACAGAGGACATGTGGTACTTGGACTCAGGCTGCTCCAAGCACATGACTGGCAACAAAGCAAAGTTCCTTAGCCTAGAAAAGAAGAAAGGAGGGATCGTAACCTTTGGAGATAACAGTAAAGGAAGGATCATGGGAGTAGGTATAGTGGGTAACGAATCCTTTCTTATCTCTAATGTTCGTTATGTAAAAGGATTAAAACATAACTTAAAATCTATTAGTCAATTGTGTGATAAACGATTAGATGTCTTAATTGAGTCATCCACAAATATTTGCAAAATATTTAATCCTAACACAAAAGATGTCTTACTAACTGCAGCTAGAATTCACAACGTTTATATAGTTTCATTTCATGATCTTTCCAAATCATCTACAAAATGTTTTATAACTAAAAATGATGAGCTAGAACTATGGCATAGACGTTTAGGTCTCGCTAGTACAAAGCTCATTTTAAAACTAACCAATAAGGAATTGATTAGAGGATTGCCTAAATTGAATGGAAATTTATCTTCACTATGTTCTCCATGTCAAAAAGGAAAATTTACGGAATCTTCTTTCAAAAGCAAAAATGAAATTTCTACTACAAAACCTTTGCAATTAATTCATATGGATCTCTTTGGTCCCATTAGCACCGCAAGTCTTGGTGGTGGAATATATACTTTTGTTCTAATAGATGATTTCTCTAGATATTGTTGGGCTTTATTTCTCTCTTCCAAATCTGATGTGTTTTATGAATTTTCAAAATTATGTACTCGTATTCAAAATGAATTAGATTTAAAAATAAAATGCATTCGCTCAGATCATGAAGGAGAATTTGAAAATGAAAAATTTAAATTTTTTGTGAAATGTTAGGTATTAAGCATGAGTTCTCCGCTCCACGCACACCTCAACAAAACGGTGTTGTAGAAAGAAAGAATAGGACTATCCAAGAACTAGCACATACTATGTTGTCTGAATATAAATTACCTAAGTCCTTTTGGGTCGAAGTCGTCAGCACATCATGTTATGTAATGAATAGTCATGCTTCGTCCATCTTTAAATCTCACACCATATGAACTATATTATCAAAAGAAACCTAACGTATCATATTTTAAAGTATTTGGTTGTAAATGTTTTATTCTAAATACAAAATATGCCTTAGGAATGTTTGATGAAAAATGTGATGAAGGAATATTCTTGGATACTCTTCAACTAGTATAGCTTATAGAATATTTAACAAAAGAACGAGTAAGGTTGAAAAGTTTATTAATGTGAAATTTGATGAATTTATTCCTTGTGTAGAAAGAATTCCTACAGGTACAGATGATGAACCTTTGCCATCTTTGGAGCACGACGAAGAGGAACCTTCTAAAGAAGAGGAGAAGGAGGCCAAGGAAGATGAATATGTGCCCCCAAGCGTCTTTAACTTCTCAAAAAATCATCCAAAGGGGTTAGTTATTGGGGAACCATCTATTGGGGTAAGAACTCGATCTTCTCTTCATGAAATGTTTTCAAATATTTGATTTGTTTCTGAAATTAAATATAAAAACATTTCAACCGCTTTAAATGACAAATTTTGGTTTTTGGCTATGAATGAAGAGTTAGATCAATTTGAAAGAAATAAAGTTTGGAACATAGTAGAACATCCATCTAAACATCCGGTTGTTGGCATAAAATAGATCTTTAAAAATAAATTAGATGGTGAATTTAGGATTACAAGAAATAAAGCTCGCTTAGTCACTCAAGGCTTTTCTCAAATCGAGGGGGTAGATTTTGAAGAAACTTTTGCACCTGTTGCTCCCTTAGAATCTACACGAATATTTTTGGCATTTGCGAGCTTTAAAAGGATAAAATTATTTCAAATGGATGTTAAAAGTGTTTTTTTAATGGGTTTATAAAAGAAGAAGTTTACGTAGAACAACCCCCAGGTTTTATAAACAAAAAATTTTCAAATCATGTTTATAAATTAGAAAAAATGCTTTATGGTTTAAAACAAGCGCCCCATGCATGATATGATCGACTTACACCGTTTTTGTTAAAGCACGGATGTCACGAGAAGTGCTGACAACACACTCATCATTAAGCATAATAATAACTATTTAATTATTTTACAAATATATGTTGATGATATCATTTTTGGAGCCACTAATGAAGAGTTGTGTAATGAAGTAGTCTTAGTGATGAAAAATAAATTTGAAATGAGTCTTGTAAGAGAACTCTATTATTTTCTTGGTTTTCAAATTTCACAACGAGATGATGGTATCTTTATTTGCCAAACAAAATATGTTCACGATATGCTTAAACGATTTGGATTTGAAAATCTTAAACAAGCTTCTACACCTATGAGTGCTTCTTTAAAACTAGGAAAAGTTGAATCTGGAATTTCTATTGATCAAACTTTATATAGAGGTATGATTGGATCTCTTCTTTACTTAAGTGCATCTAGACCAGATATAATATTTGTCGTAGGTTTATGTGCTTGCTTTCAAGCCAAACGAAAAGAATCTCATTTAAAAGCAGCAAAACGTATTTTTCGTTATCTATTAGGGTCATCTAAATTAGGATTATGGTACCCACATAATGATTCATTAACACTTCATGGCTATTCCGATTCAGATTACGGTGGTTGTTTGCTAGATCGAACAATCACTAGCGGTACTTGTCACTTTTTAGGGCCCTCATTAGTTGCATGGTCTAGTAGGAAACAATCTTCGGTTGCACTCTCCACCACTGAGGCCGAATACATCGCTCTTAGGAGTTGTTGTGCACAAGCTTTATGGATGAGCCAAACTCTAGAGGATTTTGGTTTCCACCTCAAAAACATTGATCTCATATCTGACAACAAAAGTTCCATAGATCTTTCAAATAATCCCGTACAACACTCTAGATCCAAACACATAGATGTTCATCATCATTTCATTAGGGATCACATTAAGAAAGAGCATGTAAAAGTAATTTTCATTGGTACTGTTGTTAATGGAACGTTCACCTAGAGGGGGGGGGGGGGGTATTAGGTGATCTGTGTTCTTTTCAAAATATTAGCGCGAGTTACGAATATTCAACCGTAGCACAAAAGCATCGCACAAATAAATCACAGCAGACGACACAAGATCTATAGAGGTTCCTCAAGGTCGTGTGTCTTGAGTAGTCCTCTTTGCCTCTGCGCCTACCTAGCAGTGTGCTAGGCTCGGCAAACTCCGCTAAAACTTCAGGCCCGCAAGCCTTACAATACGGACCCGCAAGTCCTACAGCCTAGGCCCACAAGCCCCCACTGCACCCAAGCCCGCAATCTCAGTACTCAGGCCCTCAAGCACTACACAACACAGACCCGCAAGTCCTGTGCCTACAGCCTAGGACCGCAAGCCCTTATTGCACCCAAGCCCTCAAGCTCGACAAATTCAGACCCGCAAGTCCACTGCCCTAGCCCTCAAGCCTCATAGCTCTCCAGCCCTCAAGCTAGACGGTGTTGGACCAATAAGTCCACTGCCCTGGCCCTCAAGCCTCACAGCTCTCCAGCCCTCAAGCTAGACGGTGTCGGACCCGCAAGTCCACTGCCCTGCACCTCAAGCCTCACAGCTCTCCAGCCCTTAAGCTAGACACTTAGGCCCTCAAGCCTTACAAGAATAAAAGGTTTACAGTAACGAACACTGTTTCTTCTGCCTTATGAAGATCGGTAACTTAGCCTGATAGAGATAGGCTTCTTGAGGTTGAAGAAGATGTTTCTGATTCAGATCTTGAAAGCACAGTTCTTCTTCAATCTCTTCTCCTAGCCTGATGAGGGATGACTTCTTATCAGTCGATGGAGATGACTGATTCTTCTAAGAACGCTTAAATCTTGTTCTCTACTTGTTCTTCTTCTTCTCCGAAGAATGTACTGTTATATTGAGAAGCAATGTCGGGATACTTTTTCATTCTTGTCTCTCACGAAGATTAATTTCTTCTAGGGCATTCTCTTATCTCTTTTATAAGACTGCGAGGCTCCCAACGGTCTTCTGAAAAAGTTCCTTAAGTGTCAGATGCCCCATACCTTAAGAGCACACGCTGATTGGACAATCAGGCGGCTGCATTAATTGTTGACAGCGCGTCCACAACATTTGAATTCCGTCTCGATGATATTTCCATCTTCATGATGATACTGACAGCATTACAGCAAAATGGATAATATCTCAACAACAGGACTTTTTCGATGCCTTAGACCTTGGTAGATCTTCAAGTCTTCAAGCTTCTGCCTCTGACATTGATATCTCGACGATACGAGATATCCTGGCATTTCTGCATATACAACGATATGCTATCTCTGACTGTGTCGTTGTGATCTTCTTCCTTGTAGTCTATCGTCGTAATCACTTTGTTCTTTCGACGACATGAGCGATATCATGTCGACAGACTATGCTTTAGCAACTGCTTGTCTTCAGTTGTCCTTCTTCAGTCTTCTCGACGTCAAGCCTTCTTTACGACGATGTCATTGGCATTAGTCTTACTTAGCCTTTTCAGCGAAAAGGCTTCTTCACGATGATATATGTTCTTCTCGACGACAAGGCTACTTTATTGATGTCGACGATACTATATCTTCTCGACGACATTCCTTCCATTAATATCTTCATGTCTATTATGCGTTCGACGAACTTCATTCTGTGCTCGACGAACAGCAATCTGCGTTCAAAGAACTTCATTCTTCTATCCCATCTCTGCATTCGACAAACTTCATTCTTCATTCGACAAACTTGCCAAGTCTCGGCGTTTGCTTCTATCCTGTCTCTTAGTTCGACGAACTTCATTCTGCGTTCGACGAACTGCATTCTGCGTTCGACGAACTGCATTCTGCGTTCGATGAACTCGCCAAGTCTCAGCGTTTGCTTTGCTCATCATCATGATGACAGGCATACTTTGTCGATGACATCTCCTATTCTTCTTGGCGACATTCCTTTAACTTCCTGAGATTATGAGCTAGAGAAGTGATCAAATACAGAGTGAAGTTTTCTGGACTTGGTGACTTCTTCAAATCAGGAATCATGTGGGCAAGATTCCCAATAATCTCCCCCTATTTGAAGACGTCAGAATCTCAATTCAAGACTACTTTCAGTTGACAATAAATGTTATAATCTTAAATGGAAGGCATGAGCATTTAAGATTTTACTTATTTTTTGCTGAACTTATGAGTACATCAAGCTTGTAGCTCCCCCTTGATTTGATGTCTCTTCTTTTGGGGTTCCCCCTACTTCTTTGCTCCCCCTATCTCTGAGGTCTTCTTGAGCATATTGTCTTGAACATATTGATGCCATTTCTCCCCCTTTCTGACTTCTTTCCTGCAACTCTCCTTTAGGTAGACAATAGTCCAAGCTCCCCCTTGCTCAGTCATAGTTTATCCAAATCCTGAGAAATTTTCTAACCAATCATCTAGAAAGGGATTAGTGAAGAATAAGTTGAGGATTACTCTAAGTTTAACATCCCCAATTGGAATTTGAAGAAGTTAAACTTAGCTTCATCTAGGGGCTTTGTAAATATATCAGCCACTTGTTTGTCTGTTGGGACAAACTCAAGGGTGATATCTTCATTTTCCACATGCTCCCTGATGAAGTGATACCTGATCTCAATATGCTTAGTCCTATTGTGAGAGACAGGGTTCTTAGCAATTGAGATTGCACTTGAAGAGTCACAAAACAGGGGTGTTTTGGTCATCTTTAGATTGTAGTCTTCAAGTTGATGCTGAATCCATAGCAGTTGGGCACATCAGCTCCTAGCAGAGATATACTCTGATTCTGCTGTTCAGATTTCCATACTGGTCTGCTTCTTACTACTCCAAGATATTAGTCTTCCACCAAGGAATTGACATGTCCCTGAGGTACTCTTCCAATCTTCCTTGCACCCTGCATAATCTGCATCTGAGTAGCCAGTCAGTTCACATCCATTGTTCCTAGGATACCATAGGCCAAGATTTGATGTACCCTTTAGGTATCTTAAGATTCTCTTGATAGAGACATGATGAGATTCCTTAGGATTCACCTGATATCTAGCGCAAACATATGTAGCAAACATTATGTCAGGCCTACTTGCAGTTAGATAAAGAAAAGATCCAATCATGCATCTGTACTTGGTTTCATCAAATGGTATGCCCTTCTCATCCTTGTCCAGAGACACATTGGTTCCCATTGCAGTCTTCATTGAAGAAGCACTCTCCAATCCAAATTTCTTGACTAGCACCCTAGTGAATTTGGTCTGGGAGATGAAAATACCATCTTCAGATTGTTTCTCTTGGAGACCTAGGAAGTATTTGAGCTCACCCATACTGCTCATCTCAAACTTTCCCTGCATCAAGTTGGCAAACGTTTTGCAGAGATTGTTATCTGTAGAGCCAAAGATAATGTCATCCACATAGATCTGCACTAGCAAGATCTTTCCCTTTACTTCCCTTAGGAATAATGTCAAATTAATCTTTCCCGTTGAGAATTTGTTCTCAATTAGAAAGCTTGACAGAGTCTCATACCAGGCCCTAGGTGCCTGTTTTAAGCCATAAAGTGCTTTTCTAAGAAAGTAAACATAATCAGGGTGAGTAGGATCTACAAAACCCGAGGGTTGCTCTACATATACCTTTTATCTGAGGTCACCATTTAGGAAGGCTGACTTCACATCCATCTGGTAAACCTTGAAACCTTGGTAGGCTGCATAGGCCAGAAACAGTCTTATTGCTTCCAGTCTGGCTACTGGAGCAAATGTCTAATCAAAATCAATCCCTTCCTCTTGTCTGTAGCCTTTTGCCACTAACCTTGCTTTATTCTTGGTGATGATTCCATGTTCATCCAATTTGTTTCTGTAGACCCATTTAGTTCATATGATGTTCTGTCCTTGGGGTCTTGGAACCAGTTTCCAAACTTTGCGTCTCTTAAATTTGTTCAGTTCCTCCTGCATTGCTGCAATCCAAAATGGATCCTGATTTGCTTCCTCAAATTTTTTGGGTTCAATTTGAGAGAGAAAACTCAGGTACAATGCTTCATTTGCAGCTCTACTCCTTGTCAGCAGACCTTGGTTGACATCTCCTATTATCTGCTCTTGGTGATGATCTCTTACTTGTCTCAAGGCAATTAATAGTATTCTGGGCACTTCTGTATTAGCAACTTCTTCAGGTTGCATTTCTTCAGGTTGGATTTCTTCAGCTGTTTCTAGACTTTCTGCAGTTTCTTCCTTGATTTCAACTATCACTAACTGATTATTATTTTTGAGTGAGGTACCAGCATTGTCTTCAATGGATAACTTCTCTATTCTATCTATTGTACCTGCATTCACTAGAGTACTAGACTATCCCTTATACATAAGGCTAGTCTCATCAAATACCACATGTAAAGATTCTTCCACTTCTTGGGTATTGATGTTGTACACTCTATAAGCCTTGCTATTAGAGTTGTAGCCAACAAAAATGCCCTCACTGCTTTTCTCAGCAAACTTGGTTAGTTTGGATTTCCCATTATTAAGAACATAGCATTTGCTACCAAAGATCCTAAAGTAGGATAAGGTTGGTTTTCTGCCCTTTATTAACTCATAGGGAGTTTTCTTGTAGTCTTTGATGATTGAAGCCCTGTTTATCACACGACAAGCAGTGTTGACATCCTCTGCCCAGAAGTATTCTGGTAGAGAGGAGTCACTTAGCATTGTCCTACTTGCCTCTAACAAGGTTCTGTTCTTCCTTTCAGCAACCCCATTCTGTTGAGGGGTTCTGGGTGAGGAAAATTCTTGGGAAATACCTAGTTCTTGGCAGAATTCTGTCATGGCCCCTAACTGAAATTTTGTTCCATGGTCACTTCTGAGTTTGACCACAGTACAGTCCATCTCATTCTGGATCTGCCTGACAAAACTTCTCAAGATATCTAGGGTATCTGACTTCTTTTTGAGGAAGAATACCCAAGTGAACCTTGAGTAATCATCAACAACTACAAGGGTGTAGGTCTTCCCTCCTAAGCTATGAACTGACATAGGACCAAACAAATCCAGATGCAGTAAGAATAAGCACCTAGAAGACTCTTTGTTAGATATGCTTTTAAAGCTGGTCCTAGTCTACTTTCCAAGTTGGCAAGCTTGACAAGGACCAACTTTGATGCACTTAATATTAGGTCCATTCCTAACTAGGTCTTGTGAGAGAAGCTTGCCTATGGTCTGATAGTTGATGTGTGCAAGTCTCTTGTGCCATTGTACACATAGAGCCTCTTTACCATCAGCTACAAGACATATGGGCATGGAAGAATTCGTATTGAGAAAGTTTAAGCAATAAATATTGCCACTCCGTGTGCCAGTTAAGGTAGCCTCAGAATCTGAGGACTTCTTAATTAGGCATTTGTCCTTGTGGAAAGTAATAACAAAGCCTAAATCACAAAGTTGACTTATTCTTATGAGATTGTGTTTCAACCCCTCCACATAAGCTACCTTTGTGATGGTAACTAACTCATTAGATATGTTGCCATAGCCCCTGGTCACCCCCTTTTCTGAACCTCCAAAGATCGTGGTTGGTCCATTCTCTACAGGGATGAACTCTCTTAAGTACTTTCTGACTCCAGTCATGTGCCTGGAGCAGCCACTGTCCAAATACCAAATTGTAGATTGGTTGGCATTTGGACATACCTGCAAAACACATCACTTCCCCTTAGGTACCCAATATGGATTGGGTCCTTGGTTTCTGTTACGGTGGTATAATTGAACAACAAACCTCTGAGGCTTCTGCACTCTCTTTGCATTGAGCCCTGTTGGGTTGAACCAACAGTCCAAAGCAAAGTGGCCTACTTTCCCACAGCACCAGCATTCATATCTGTTATATCTTCTCTTCTGCTTCATCATCTGAATGGGGTGGCAGTGCTGATGAGCAGGAGAAAACGCTTCTTGCCTAACAGATCTTGGGTGAACCTTATAAGTGTGAGTCTGGGGAGGAATTGGTCTCACCACTTTTTGGTTCACCTTCTTGGGAACAGGCTTTGTAGGAACATCCTTTCCCCTGCCCTTGACTGCTATTGCTGCAGGTCTGTGGGCTGAAGGACTTTACACCAGCACCTTCATATAGGAAGTTCTAGCTTCAGAATCTTTGCTCGTAACTGTCTCCTGATTGAAATCGATACCATCTCTGAACTGTCCAGAGAAGATGTCAATGATGGGTAGGATATTTTGGGCATAGAGAAGCTGGATGCAAGTTTCTTCTCAGCCAACAACATTTCCTCAAGGTTCTGGATGACCTTGTTCTTCTGTCCTAATTCAGCATTCTTAAGCCTTATGGCTTCCTTGAATTTGTCCACTTCTTTGCTCATAGTAGCCAGCTTCTCAGTTGTCTCCTGGAGCTTAGATTGAACAGGCTTCAAGGAATCTAACTCCTTGGTCTGGACTTTGAGGATTTTCTTACAGCTTTTGAAAGCTTTCCACAAGGCTTTATATTGCCTTATCAGTTCAGATTCATCATATTGGGATCTTGAGGCTGTGCTGTTGGCAGCAGACACACCCTCATCATCATGCAAGGAATCTGCTGCTGATTCAGAATCAGAGACAGATGGAGAAGTTTTGTTAGTTACCTTCCCAGGAGAGATGTCATCCTGGTCGTCTTCACCGATGACCATCAAGCCAATGAGTGCATCTTCCTCATTACCAAAGGAGCTTGAGTCAGAGTCACTCAGTGTTCTGACCTTCTTGGCCACGAATCCTTTTTCGGATTTCCTTTTGCTCCTTGAGCTTCTTGTTTCTTCATGGTTCCTCGACTCCTTCTTCTTAGAGGGGCAGTCAGTATCCATCTGACCTATCTTGCTGCAGGAATAGCAAACAGTATTATTTAAATCATATTTAATAGGGTTAGATATGTACCTTTCCTCGCTGGGGGCTCTGGATTTGTCATGATAATCAGATCTTCTGGAGCTTGAGGAGGAATTTCTGTGATTGTCCATCCTCCTTCTGTGTATCAGCTTCCTGAACTGTTTTGAGAGAAGGGCCACCTCTTTGTTACTATCATCAGAATCTGAAGAGCTGGCTTCTGATTCTTCACTGCTCTCAGATCTATTCTGAGTTGCAGAGGTCTTTCCCTTGGATCTTCTCGTGCTCTCAGCTTTTAGAGCCACAGACCTGTCTCTTGAGCTCCTCTTTGAGCTTTCTTCTTCAGCCTTCCTGGTGTTGAGCTGAAGTTCATGGGACAGCAACTTCCCATACAGGTTCTTGGGCTCCATGATGCCCAGCTGACCCATCTCTCTGATGGCACAGATTTTGATGTCCCATTCCTTTGTGAGGGATCTAAGAAACTTGTCATTAAGATCAAAGTTGGTGAACTCTCTTTCATAGTTTCTTAGTCCATTCACTATCTTGAAGAATCTCTCATAACAGTTAGAGATTGTTTCATTCTTTCCTTGCCTGAAGGCCTCATATTCCTGGTTGAGAAGGGATATCCTATCATCCCTTACCTCTTCAGTACCCTCCATGTACACGATAAGGGAGTACCACATCTCCTTGGCCATTTTGCAGTGAATCCGATTCTGGAGGGTAGAGTCAACTATGGCACTCACAATGACATTTTGGGCCCTCTTATCTAGGCCTGCCAAGGATAGCTCGTCCTTGGTCATGTCCTCATATTTCTTTATCACCTTCCTTGTTGGATCAATGGTGGAGGGAGTTGTAGGGATAAAGGGACCCTGTTGGATTGTTAAGTAAATTCTTGGATCAGCCGCCTCCAAGAAAAGCCTTACCCTTTCCTTCCAGATGGGAAAGTTCTCCTTTGTGCAGATTGGGAGTTTGATGGCTCTCCTTTCCTGATTCTGATCTCCACCAGCCATGGTGAGTCGTTCCACGATCTAGATCAGACGGTTAAGTCTTCTTTTGATCAACCTAGCTTTGATACCACTTGTTGTTAATGGAACGTTCACCTAGAGGGGGGTGTTAGGTGATCTGTGTTCTTTTCAAAATATTAGCACGAGTTACAAATATTCAAGCGTAGCACAAAAGTATCGCACAAATAAATCACAGCAGATGACACGATCTATAGAGGTTCCTCAAGACCGGGTGTCTTAAGTAGTCCTATTTCCCTCTGCGCCTACCTAGCAGTTTGTTAGGCTCAGCAAACTCCGCCAAAACTTCAGGCCCGCAAGCCTTACATCACGGACCCGCAAGTCCTACAGTCTAGGCCCGCAAGCCCCTACTGCACCCGAACTCACATGCTCGACACTCGGGCCCTCAAGCCCTACACAACACAGACCCGCAAGTCCCGTGCCTACAGCCTAGGCCCACAAGCCCTTACTGCACCCAAGCCCTCAAGCTTGACAAATTCGGACCCGCGTGTCCTCTGCCCTGGCCCTCAAGCCTCACAGCTCTCCAGCCCTCAAGCTAGATGGTGTCGGACCTGCAAGTACACTGCCCTGGCCCTCAAGCCTCACAGCTCTCCAGCCCTCAAGCAAGACACTTAGGCCCTCAAGCCTTACAAGAATAAAAGGTTTACAGTAACGAACACTGTTTCTTCTGCCTGATGAAGATCGGCAACTTAGCCTGATGGAGATCGGCTTCTTGAGGTTAAGGAAGATGTTTATGATTCAGACCTTAAAATCATAGTTCTTCAATCTCTTCACTTAGCCTGATGAGGAATGGCTTCTTATCAGTCGATGGAGATGACTGATTCTTCTGAGAACGCTTGAATCTTGTTCTCTACTTGTTCTTCTTCTTCTTCGCAAAATGTACTGTTGTATTGAGAAGCAACGACAGGATACTTTTTCATTCTTGTCTCTCACGAAGATTAATTTCTTCTAGGGCATCCTCTTATCTCTTTTATAAGACTGCGAGGCTCCCAACGGTCTTCTGTAAAAGTTTCTTAAATGTCAGACGCCCCATACCTTAAGAGCACGCGCTGATTGGACAATCAGGCGGCTGCATTAATTGCAGATAGCGCGTCCGCAACATTTGAATTCTATCTCGACGATATTTCCAGCTTCATGATGATACTGACAGAATTACAGGGATATGGATAATATCTCGACGACAGGACTTTGTCGATTCCTTAGACCTTGGTAGATCTTCAAGTCTTCTAGCTTCTACCTCTGACATTGATATCTCGACGATACGAGATATCCTAGCGTTTCTCCATATACAACGATATGCTATCTCTGACTGTGTCATCGTGATCTTTTTCTTTGTAGTATGTCATCGTAATCACTTTGTTCTTTCGACGACATGAGCGATATCATGTCGACATACTATGATTTAGCAACTGCTTGTCTTCAGCTGTCCTTCTTCAATCTTCTCGACGTCAAGCCTTCTTTACGATGATGTCATTGGCATCAGTCTTACTTAGCCTTTTCAGTGATAAGGCTTCTTCACGACGATATTTGTTCTTCTCGACGACAAGGCTACTTTGTTGATGTCGAAGATACTATATCTTCTCGACGACATTCCTTCCTTTGATATCCTCATGTCTACTCTGCATTCGACGAACTTCATTCTGCGTTCGACGAACAGCATTCTGCGTTCAAAGAACTTCATTCTTCTATCCCGTCTCTGCGTTCGACGAACTTCATTCTTCGTTTGACGAACTTCCCAAGTCTCGGCATTTGCTTCTATCCCGTCTCTTCGTTCGACGAACTTCATTCTGCGTTCGACGAACTCGCCAATCTTAGTGTTTGCTTTGCTCATCATCATGACGACATGCATACTTTGTCGACGACATCTCCTATTCTTCTTGACGACATTCCTTTAACTTCCTGAGATTATGAGCTAGAGAAGTGATCAAATACAAAGTGAAGTTTTCTTGACTTGGTGACTTCTTCAAATCAGGAATCATGTGGGCAAGATTCCCAACAGGTACGAACTCCCAACTTGCTGACATATTCACTAAACCTCTCCCCGATGCAAGATTTCGACTATTACGACTCTAATTAGGTGTCCTAGATCTTTCAGGTTAAATCACATTCATAAACGCAATGATTTTATGCAATTTTTACATATCTAAACATCTTCAAATCTTCTGAAATTTCTGCATAAAACTAACCTTTGGACACAACCAATATAAAAAATTAGATTTTTCAAAATCCTAAAATTTAGTGTACTGTTTCCCGCGCTAGCGCTAGCGCACCTCTCTGATTTTCTGTATTTTAAAATTTTTGGAAAATCCCTATTAATATGCTCTATTATTTGTACTACTTATTTTTGCATTTCTGTTTTGAATTGATTTTTGAAAAATTAAAACAAAAAAATAAAAAAGCCAAATTACAAAAAATATTTTTTACTCCCTTTCTTTGTTTATGTGTCTGATTTCTATTACTATATGAAAAAATCAAATACAAAAACATACAACACAAAGAATTATCAAAAATTAATTTTTGAACTTAACTTTTCTATTTACATGTATCTTGGGAAAGGAAGATTTGGGCTATCATCCCATCACATCTCCTAGTGTCGGGCGAACCCCTCACAGGGTAGACCTCGGGAAGTCCAAGATCAATTATAAGAGTTCAAAATTTAAAACAATTTTATAAAATCTCAAAAAAAACTTTATGGATTTTATTGTTCATATCAAGCATGATTTCATCTATCATTTAGACCTTCTACAATGTTGAAATTCATTTTTTCAATCTACTTTGAACATTATTTTTATCATGCTTTGATATATCTAATCACATGTGCATCAAATTGTATTGTAAAAGTTGTGTAGAACTAAGCTTAGCATGCCTCTAAGTATGAGTAAATGTTTTATGATTGATAATGACACTCATTCACTCACTTATTTTGGCAAAGTTTACATGTGCTTCTAATATAAGAATGATTGCTTGTGTATTGTAATTGTACAATGAATTAAATTTGCACATGTATCTTACCTACACTACTTTTATTTGCACTCTTAAAATTAAGAAAAGTGGTTGTGCTTTCAAAATTTTCATTGGTTTGCAAAACAAGTGTATTCGGAGAACTTTATACAAAACAAAAAAGTGAATGAAATAAAATGACAAAGATAACTCCACCAAGCACTACTTGAACCTCCTGATAAGTCTTAATGAGCATTGTGAGGTTGAGCACCATGGAAAGAATAGTAAAGTGTCTTGTGCAAACCATAAATTTTTTCTTTACACCACTTGTTCTTTTCAATGTGCGTTGAAGGGTGTGGAAGTAAAATTATTTGTGTTTTATTGTGCACTTTACTCTACATTTGTCTTGTATTATTGATTAAATCATTTGTTTACTCTCTTCAAAATACACTAATGTGCACATTATTATCTTCCATAACACATCTTCTCATGAGTATTGGATCCTAGTGCTGAAATTATATACTCTCTTTATATATAAAATGCACTATGATAATCTAGCATGCTCTCTACAATGTTTGGTACGTTTTGAATTTATGAATTATAAATAACATTGTGGTAGTTTCTTTTTGATATCCTTCTTTCATGCTTGGTTACATTCTGGTAATCTTTAAACCTTCTAAAAGAAAAATGATCTACAAAAACATCTTATCATTTTGGACTTTCACTTATAATTCTTCTTATGAATCGTCTTGTTTACAAAAAGATGTTTCTTGTAATTCTATAAGTCTTCCGCAACATTACCATATAACTTTTAGCTTGTGTCTTTTATGCTTATCTCAAGTCTTAAAACTCAGAATTCCTTTTCTTCAACAAAGTGGAATGTTATATTGTTCTCTTTATGAAAAAAAACTCTGATCTATTTCTATGTAAATATTTATGAGAAAAACTCTGATCTATAAAAAAATGTATGCTTAAAACTCATTATCATTTCATTTCCTCTAAAAAGCTCGATCATACCTATCAAAAAAATCCCTTTTTATGTATGTTGCTTCCTTGCCCACTTTTGCTAATAACAAAAGGGGGAGAACTAACAGGATAAATATTTATCGCTATCAAGTGGGAAAACTAACATGACTAATGACTAAGATGATAACTTACATATTAGGGGAGCATGCACATAGGGGAGCATGTATAGAGGGGGAGCAATTCTAAATACCAAAACCAACGATTATCCTAAGTCATCACTCACACACAAACACAAGTAAGTTTCATCATGCTTTTATATTAATGCTCTGATTTATAATTAAATGGATTTGTTATTATCAAAAGGGGGAGTTTGTTGAAACATGGTCTTCCGCATCTCCTAGGTTTGAGAATAACAAATCCTATGTATATTTGATCTTATGTGCTTAAGTGTGTAGGAAACAAGTCCATATGACTCAAGGATAACATAAGAAGGTTGCCCCCAGATTTGATCCCAGAATTCCAACATGTGGACTAGCGCCGGCGGTACCACCTAGCGTAGGAACTAGCTATGATTAGCGCAATTCCAGGAGCATCTTTAGAAGGCGATAGCGCCAGGCGGTAGCGGATAGCGCAGGCGGTAGCGCGGAGCACAAGAGGCAATGCGACAGGGTTTCCTCGGAATGAAGATACGCACGTAGAGAATATTTCCTAAATGGGGATAGCGCCGACGGTAGTGTTAGCGCAGGCTCTAGCGATCTCTCCTATAAAAGGACCCCTCTACTCTCGTTTTGAAGACACAAGTTTGAGAAAGGTTGAGTGCTAGAA
This sequence comes from Dactylorhiza incarnata, assembly GCA_033032865.1. Taxonomy (NCBI): domain Eukaryota; kingdom Viridiplantae; phylum Streptophyta; class Magnoliopsida; order Asparagales; family Orchidaceae; genus Dactylorhiza; species Dactylorhiza incarnata. The sequence goes on along the minus strand of JAWHQI010000037.1, from coordinate 2,732,385 downwards.
TTCCAGAGCCTTATTCTGCCGAAAAGTGATCTCCCACCAAAGTTTCATGAATTTCTGAAGGAGGATTTCTTCACGTCGGATCTGACCGAAGATCGCTTAAACAATGCTTATACAACAGCGGTCCTTCGTCTCTAACTTCAGAAGTTCTTCAAGAGGGAGATTTTAATATTATTGTCATTTAATTTCACATCTTTTCTTGTAATCGTATAGTGAATTCGCCTCGTGTTGACGACTAGGTCTGGGTAGGACTTAGGGCAAAAATTCGCCTCGTGTTGGCGACTAGACCTAGGTTAGGTCTAGGCGTGATCGAGGCCATATCCGGGGAAAGATTGGCTAGGGCGGCTTGAGGCCATATCCGAGGAAGGATAGGCTAAAGCCACCGGTTTGTGGGGATACGAGTCGGGATAGAAAACGAAAAAGTCTTATTACTATTCGCCTTTGATTTCTAGCGTTATAAAAAATCAAGTTTTGTAACTCTTCTTTTCATATTAATAAAATGATGTCATAATTTTATTTGCTTGATTTCTTATCTTAATCTCTTATATTTTCAAATATATAAATATATAATATAAGTTTTTAAAACCCTTATTCACCCCCCCCCCCCCTCTCAGGGCGCCTACCGATCCAACATCATCTTCCTCGTCATCCTCATCAAATCTTGGTAAATGCAGTGGTCTTGTCTGTAAGATCCCCCTCCTCCTTACTAGAGAGTTCTGGGATCTTATGCCCAGGACCGCCGTCTTACGATGACACCAACTCATGGGTTAGTCATCACCACTCGACGTCGCTCCTGCCGGCTAGTTTGATCATAACACATGCTAATTTGCAAGAAGTAATATCACAAATATGACAAGTCCACAACACAGCACATATATATATATATAAAGAAAAGTGCAAATAGTCCACAATGAGTACAAATCTAAAAGAGTGCAAGGGCTTAAGCCCGATACATATCCAAAAGGAAATACTAATCACATAGCACTCTCTCACACTACACTATGCGGAAGCAACTCAAAATACTCTCCAACATGTCGTCGTGTAGTAGTAGTGATGCACGACATATGCTCCTCAGGGTCCGCCGTCACATCCTGTCTGACGTATTGCGGCTCCTGGTCCTCGATCTCCTAGTGTTACGACCACATCCGACCGTTAGTCAAAAAGACTAAGCAATTTTGTCCCCGCCTCCCCCCACGACTCCTAGGTACCGAGCGGGAGGACGAAGCGGAGGACATCAATGGGTAAAAAGAAATACAAGTGACATGGATAGTACTAATAGTATAAAGGGTAAGTGAGTAGTGAGAACAACAACAACATGTAATAAATGCAGTAAGTAAGACAGCAGTAGTAGGTAAGTAATGAGCAATAAATAAATAAATGCAGTGCAAGTGAAGTAATAAGTAAATCTACCACACCATCAACTAGAGTATCTTAACTTATATGAATGCCCAAACAAACTTATAAGTTAAGATTTCCGGAATTATAACTTATCATATAAAAGAGCCCATACTAATTTATATGATAAGGTGTTGGGTATTGTAGCCACAATAACCTTAATTTGAAGAAGTGTCCCTTGAACTAAGATGAATTGATATTGTATTTGATACTATTTTCCAGTTATATGTATGCACGATGCTCATTGCTAAGTACTAACCAAGGTCAGGTTTCAGTGAGTCATAAACAAAAGCCTACGCAATGTAATCCCTTATTGTGTAGACTAAGGTGTTGACTCATATGAAATCTCTCTCTTCGAATGTACTTTACACTCAAGTACTAAGGAAAAGCTTAAAGTGAAAGGTTGCTGAAACCAGAAGTAGAAGAACTCTTTGTAAATATTTTCGTCGAATAAGCCTAAGATTATTCGACGAATTCATCGAGACATTAGCAGGTCTCGACGATATCACTCGAACAGATATTCGGTTAGATTGTTTATTTTCTTCGACGAATGCTTAAGATTAGTCGACAAAGTCGTCGAGGAGAATCTTTCATTCGACGAAATCATCGAGAACAAGCGTGCCTGTTGACGAAATGTATAATCTCCTCGTCTCTCAATCTCCAAGATATCTCTAAGTATTGTCGTTGAATAATTTCTTCCTTTCGACAAATTCGTCGAATCAATGGGTTCTCTCGACGAATGTCGATAGAGCGCGATTTCCGTCCGTCTGTCTGTTTAGCGCTTTCTTCCACGTGGTCATCTATCCTTAAGCCTCGCTTATAGCCATTGAGGGTGAAGTCTATAAATACATAAGAGATGATTTCTTCTAACCCTAATCATGCAAATCATTCATTCCAAAAAGAATCCCGTCGGCTCGTGCGCTAGTTCTCGTAAAAGACGATCTACAGTGGCCGATCAGTTTTGTGCTCGATTCCCTTGCAAGTTCTAACTTGACAAGATCTCTGTGCTTGGATTGATTCGATACTCCTCTAGATCTTGTTGGGTGATTAAGAGTTCAGATCAAAGCTTTCAAGAAACAAGGTGTTCGTCTTCCTTTCTCAAGTTCTGAAATTCATTTCTCAAGGAAGAAGAAGATCCACTGATTCAGATCTGAAGAAGTAGAATCTATAGGAGATTCTCAAAGATTGGATTCAATAATCCAAGTTGGTTATATTATCTTTTATAAACACTTGTAGGAAGTTTATCTTCTGAGTTTGTGTAGATCCTAGGTTAAAAGGAACGAGTGTGTAGGAGAGCTTGTTCTCCAAGTTTGTAGGAGTAGTTTGCTCCGAGCTTGTAGGCGTTGTGAACTCCGAGTTGTAAGATTTGTATAATCTGAGATTGGTGAAGTAGCCGAATCTAGCCTTAGAGTGCTGGATAGACGAGGCGGGAAAGTGGACTAACCACATCGGGGAACCACTATAAAACTCTTGTGTTGTGCTGTGTTTGCTTTTCTGTGCGTGAAAGCCCTAAAATTCACCTATTCACCCCCTCTGGGTGATTTAGGTAGCAACTAGATACTTTCAATTGGTATCATTGGTAGGTTGTTCGGAAAAAGGTTAACACCTTGAACAAACTCCTCCATCTAGTTGTTAAAAGTCAACATGTCTGGAATGGAAAGAGCCAAAGAATCCTCTGTGAAGCTGCCAGTCTGCACTAAAGAGAACTTTATGATGTGGAAAGAAAGGGTAAGATTCTACATGGAAGCCGCAGACCCAAGAATATTTCAGATTGTTGAAGAGGGCCCTCATGTCCCCACAAAACCTTCTTCAATAAATTCAAATATTCAAATAGCCAAGAAAATGCTGGAGTTGACCAAGGATGAGATTGCTCTCGTTGCCTTGGATAAAAAGGCAAGAACATCATTGTCGGTGCAGTGGACGATTCAATGTTGCAAAATCTGATACACTACAAATCTGCCAAAGAGATGTGGGATTCTCTAGTGGTTCTCATGGAAGGTACAGAAGAAGTGCGAGATGATCGACGATCTTTGCTAAATCAAGGGTATGAAGCATTTAAGCAAGATCCAAGAGATTCTATTTCTGACACCTATGAAAAATTCTTCATGATAGTAAACGGTCTAAGAAATTATGACCGAGAATTCACCGTCGGCGAACTGAATGATAAGTTCTTGAGATCCCTGATGAAAGAATGGGATACCAAGGCGATTGCAATCCGTGAATTCAGAAAGTTGGCTACTATAGAGCCACAGATATTATTCGGAATGCTCTTATCACATGAGCTTAAGCTCATCATCAGGAAAGCTGAGGAAGATGGCAACAGGACATCCGGAAAGAAAGATCCGTGGCTCTGAAAGCTGAAGGATCTAAGAAAAGCAAGGTCATGACACCAGTAAGAACTCGGTCATCAGAAGAGGATGATGAGTCAGTGGCTGGCTCTTCAAGCTCAGACATGTCCGATGGAGAGTTCTCCCTTCTCTCCAAGCAATTCAAGAGGCTACTAAATAAACGAAAGCAGAGGAGAGGCCAATCCTCAACTTCTGATCACAGAAGATCAAGATGTGATGGTGAACATCACAAGAAAGATTACAATAATGACAGGTATAAGTCTAAACCGAACAAATATGTTTCTACTGACATTATTTGTTATTGTTGCAACAAGTCAGGACACGTGATAGCCGAGCGTCCGTACAAAAAGAAGGAAGGATCAAAGAAGGAAGAAAATAGATCCTTCAAAGGAAAGAAGAAAGAAAAGAGCTTCATCGCTAAGAAGTCCAAGTCTCTAAGCGACAATGACTCGGATGAGCCAAGCACAGATGAAGAAGCATACTTCGGACTGATGGTACAGTCAGATAAGGAAGTCAGCGATTCCTCATATAAGGGGAAGGTAAACTATCGTACTCCTCTTTTCGCTTCTGAGTATGATACTGCTTCCATAGAAAATGAAGGCTACTCGTCATAGGAGGAGTTAGATTTGATGACTCAGTATAAGGCCCTTGTGAAGGGATTCGACAAGTTCCGCAAGGTCGTCAAATCTCAGTCAAAAGAAATTGCATCACTTAAGATGCTGTAATTGGAACTGAAGGAGGAAATCGAAAGATTGACTCCCTTCAGAGATGCAGTCCAAATCTTAAAAGATGAACTGAATGGATCCACTGAGTTATAAACTTTGAAGGAGAAAATCATAAATGAATTAGAAGAAAAGCTAATGGTAGAAAGGAAGATAGTAGAAAGCTTCTCCAAGCCAAAAATGATTCTTCCAATCATTGACAGATTTTCTGCTCCTGCGAAGGGTAGTGGCCTTGGTTATGAGGCTGAAAGTAGTAAGTCTGCTAAGAGAAGAGCCGTGAAAGGAAAGGGGCGGCTGATCAAAGTCAACCTTCATTCAAGAAGGTGGTATTTCTGACAAACCCCTTTGACTTTGATGCATCCTATGGTCATCTTACTAGACCAACACATGTTGAATCTAGCAATAGATATCAGGGATGGAGCAAACCCCGAAATTTGACACGACACCATTCAAAGCACCTCATACAGAAGTCACCCTCTAGAATCATGGTCCATTTGTACATGGATCAGCTGCTAAGAAAGCACCAAAGATCCAATCGACTATTGCCAAACCCGTTGAGAAGAAGTTGGAGCCATATGTGTGATGTCACCATGAGGCCCCTACTTCTAAGAAAGCTACTTATAAGAAAGCTGCTCCGTTTATACCACCAGTTCAAAAAGTAAAATAGGAGACCAAAAGAAGGTACAATCGATTTGATTGTTGGTGATGTGTCAAGGTAGGTCACTTTGCCATAGATTGCTGGTTTAATCCTAGAAATGTGAAGACTCCACGAGTTAACAATGCAAGAATGACCCCTCGCAATGTTAACATTCCTAGTGGTGGTCATCTAACAAGAAGCCAAGGACCCAAATCGGTTTGGGTTCCTAAGGGCAATTGATTGTTGATTGCAGGTATGTCCAAAGTCCAATACAAATCCTATATGGTACTTGGACAGTGGATGTTCCCGGCACATGACCGAAACAAGAAGCCTATTACAAGATTATACCCCAGTGAAAGATGGTCCAAAAGACATCTATGGCGGATCTGATCGTGGAGTTACTAAAGGTTACGGTATGATTACGAATGGTATTGTTTCTTTCACAAACGTGGCTTATGTTAAAGGATTACAACATAATCTGATTAGCATGAGTCAACTATGTGACAAAGGCTATATGGTAGAATTCTACATTGACAAGTGCTTGATAAAGTCATCTGACACGTCAGAAATGATTTTAACAGACACTCGGAGTAGAAATATTTTCTGCTTAAATTTTCTTTGTTTAGATTCATCTACACCAATATGCTTTTTGGCAAAAGATAGTACATCTCTCTGCGATCAATGGCATAAGAGATTAGCACATATAAATTTCAAAACTATAAACATATTATTTTCTCACAACTTGGTTCGTAACGCCCCTAATGTTAAGTGCATTAAAGAGAGACCTTGTCATGCATGCCAGATGGGCAAGCAGACTCGGGCTAACTTTAAGAGCATTATTGGCAACAATTCTTCCAGATGTTTATATCTGCTTCATATGGATCTATTTGGTCCCATGCCAGTTAGAAGCTTAGGAGGTAAAGCTTATACATTGGTTATTGTTGATGACTACTCACGTTTTGCTTGCGTATTCTTTCTAAAACATAAGTCAGATACCTTTGACTCTTTCACCAATTTTGTCAGGCAAATTCAGAATGAATTAAACTGCTCTGTAGTGAAAATCAGAAGTGATAACGGGACAGAATTCAAATCTGGGGCTATGACTGAATTTTGTGAAAGCCTAGGTACCTTTCATGAGTTTTCCTCTCCTCGTACTCCACAACAAAATGGAGTTGCTGAGAGAAAGAATAGAACACTCATAGAGGCAAGCAGAACAATGTTGAATGATTCTTCTCTTCCAGAATACTTCTGGACAGAAGCAGTCAATACTGCCTGTCACGTGCAAAATCGAGCATTAATCAACAAGAATCATCATAAGACCCCTTATGAACTTCTAAAAGACAGGCAACCAAATATATCATATTTTAGAATCTTTGGCAGTAAATGCTACGTTCTGAACAACGGGAAGTATTACAAAACTAAGTTTAGTGAAAAATGTTATGAAGGTACTTTTGTAGGCTATAGTAGCCATAGTAAGGCATATAGGATTTTCAACAAGAAAACACTGGTTATAGAAGAATCAATTAATGTTGTTTTTGATAGACGAATATTTTTCACAGCAACTCCTCTAGTGTTTATGTTGAAGATGCAGATGTTAGTATGAAACTAAAAGAAATGAACTTGGAAAAGGACATTGAGGAAGATGTCCCAGGAACAATTTCTATTGGCGATATTATCACTCCTGAAGAAGAGCTCTAAGAAGTGGAAGATCTACCACAAGCAGATGTACCTATTGTCAATGGACATTGAAGAAACCTGGTGACTAGATGTTGTTAATGGAACGTTCACCAAGAGGGGGGTGTTAGGTGATCTGTGTTCTTTTCAAAATATTAGTGCGACTTATGAATATTCAAGCGTAACACAAAAATATCGCACAAATAAATCACAGCAGACGACACAAGATCTATAGAGGATCCTCAAGACCGGGTGTCTTGAGTAGTTCTCTTTCCCTCTGCGCCTAACTAGCAGTGTGCTAGGCTCGGCAAACTCCGCCAAAACTTCAGGCCCGCAAGCCTTACAATATGGACCCGCAAGTCCTACAGCCTAGGCCCTCAAGCCCCTAATGCACCTGAGCCCGCAAGCTCGACACTCAGGCCCTCAAGCCCTACCTAGCTCAGACCCGCAAGTCTAGACTCTGCCCTGGCCCGCAAGCCTCATAGGTCTCAAGCCCTCAAGCTTGATAGTCAGGCCCTCAAGCCCTACCTATCTCAGACTCGCAAGTCTAGCCTCTGCCCTGGCCCGCAAGCCTCACAGGTCTCAAGCCCTCAAGCTTGACGATGTCGGACCCGCAAGTCCACTGCCCTGTCCCTCAAGCCTCACGGCTCTCCAGCCCTCAAGCTAGACACTCAGGCCCGCAAGCCTTACAATAATGACATTACAGTAATGACAACTGCTTCTTCTGCCTGATGGAGATTGGCAACTTAGCCTGATGGAGATTGGCTTCTTGAGGTTGAAGAAGATGTTTCTGATTCAGATCTTGAAAGTACAGTTCTTCTTCAATCTATTCTCTTAACCTGATGAGGAGCAGCTTCTTATCAGTCGATGGAGATGACTTATTCTTTTGAGAACGCTTGAATCTTGTTCTCTACTTGTTCTTCTTCTTCCCCGCAGAATGTACTGTTGTATTGAGAAGCAACGACAGGATTCTTTTTGATTGATGATAATTCTTTAGGGCAACCTCTTATCTCTTTTATAAGACTGCGAGGCTACCAATGGTCTTCTAAAAAAGTTCCTTAAGTGTCAGATGCCCCATTCCTTAAGAGCACGCGCTGATTAGACAATCAGCGGCGGTATTAATTGATGATAGCACGTCCGCAACATTTGAATTCCATCTCGACGATATTTCCAGCTTCATGCCAATACTGACAGCATCACGACGATATGGATAATATCTCGACGACAAGACTTTATCGATGTCTTAGACCTTGGTATATCTTCAAGTCTTCTAGCTTCTGACTCTAACATTGATATCACCACGATACAAGATCTTCTGGTGTTTCTGCATATACAACGATATGCTATCTCTGACTGTGTCATCGTGATCTTCTTTCTTGTAGTCTGTCGTTGTAATCACTTTGTTCTTTCGACGACATGAGCGATATCATGTCGACATACTATGCTTGTCTTCAGCTGCCCTTCTTCAGTCTTCTCGACGTCATGCCTTCTTTACAACGATGTCTGTTCTTCTCGACGACAAGGCTACTCTATTGATGTAAACGATACTGCATCTTCTCGATGACATTCCTTCCTCTGATATCTTCATGTCTTCTCTGCATTCGACGATCTTCATTCTGCATTCGACGAACAGCATTCTGCGTTCGACAAACTTCATTCTTCTATCCCGTCTATGCGTTCGACGAACTTCATTCTGCGTTCGATGAACAGCATTCTTCGTTTGATGAACTTGCCATGTCTCGGCGTTTGCTTCTGTCTTGTCTCTTCATTCGACGAACTTCATTCTGCGTTCGACGAACTGTATTCTGCGTTCGACGAACTGTATTCTGTGTTCGACGAACTCGCCTATTCTTCCTAAGATTTTGAGCTAGAGAAGTAATCAAAATACAAAGTGAAGTTTTCTTGACTTGGTGACTTCTTCAAATCAGGAATCATGTGGGCAAGATTCCCAACAATCTCCGACTATTTGAAGAAGTTAGAATCTCAATTCAAGACTACTTTCACTTGACAATAAATGTTATAATCTTAACTGGAAGGCATGAGTATTTAAGATTTTACTTATCTTTTGCTGAACTTATGAGTACATCATGCTTGTAGCTCCCCCTTGATTTGATGTCTCTTCTATTGTGGCTCCCCCTACTTCTTTGCTCCCCCTATCTTTGAGGTCTTCTTGAACATCTTGTCTTGAACAAATTGATGCCATTTCTCCCCCTTTCTGACTTCTTTCCTGCAGCTCTCCTTTAGGTAGACAATAGTTCAAGCTCCCCCTTGCTTAGTCATAGTTTATCCAAATCCTGAGAGATTTTCTAACCAATCATCTAGAAAGGGATTACTGAAGAATAAGTTTAAGATTACTCTAAGTTTAACATCCCCAATTAGAATTTGAAGAAATTAAACTTAGCTTCATCTAGGGGCTTTGTAAATATATCAGCCACTTGTTTATCTGTTAGGACAAACTCAAGGGGGATATCTTCATTTTCCACATGCTCCCTGATGAAGTGATACCTGATCTCAATATGCTTAGTCCTGCTGTGAGAGACATGGTTCTTAGCAATTGAGATTGCACTTGAAGAGTCACAAAACAGGGGTGTTTTGGTCATCTTTAGAGTGTAGTCTTCAAGTTGATGTTGAATCCATAGCAGTTGGGCACAGCAGCTCCCAATAGAGATATACTCTGATTCTGATGTGGAGATTTCCACACTAGTCTACTTCTTACTGCTTCAAGAGATCAGTCTTCCACCAAGGAATTAACATGTCCCTGAGGTACTCTTCCTATCTTCCTTGCACCCTGCATAATCTGCATCTGAGTAGCCAGTCAGTTCACATCCATTGTTCCTAGGGTACCATGGGCCAAGATTTGATGTACCCTTTATGTATCTTAAGATTCTCTTGACAGAGACATGATGAGATTCCTTAGGTTTCACCTGATATCTAGCATAGACACATGTAGCATACATTATGTCAGGCCTACTTGCAGTTAGATAAAGCAAAGATCCAATCATGCATCTGTACTTAGTTTCATCAAAGGGTATGCCCTTCTTATCCTTGTCTAGAGATACATTGGTTCCCATTGGAGTCTTCATTGAAGAAGCACACTCCAATCCAAATTTCTTGACTAGCTCCCATGTGAATTTGGTCTGGGAGATGAAAATACCATCTTCAAATTGTTTCACTTGGAGACCTAAGAAGTATTTGAGCTCACCCATGCTGCTCATCTCAAACTTTCCCTGCATCAAGTTGGCAAACCTTTTGCAGAGATTGTTATCTGTAGAGCCAAAGATGATATCATCCACATAGATCTGCACTAGCAAGATCTTGCCCTTTACTTCCCTTAGGAACAATGTCTTATCAATCTTTCCCCTTGAGAATTTGTTCTCAATGAGAAAGCTTGACAGAGTTTCATACCATGCCCTAGGTGCCTATTTTAAGCCATAGAGTACTTTTCTAAGAAATTAAACATAATCAGGGTGAGTAGGATCGACAAAACCTGAGGTCTGCTCTATATATACCTCCTCTTTGAGGTCACCATTTAGGAAGGCTGCCTTCACATCCATCTAGTAGACCTTGAAACCTTGGTAGGCTGCATAGGCCAGAAACAGTCTTATTGCTTCCAGTCTAGTAACTGGAGCAAATGTCTGATCAAAATCTATCTCTTCCTCTTGTCTGTAGCATTTTACCACTAGCCTTGCTTTATTCTTGGTGATGATTCCATTTTCATCCAATTTGTTTCAGTAGACCTATTTAGTTCATATGATGTTCTGTCCTTGGGGTCTTGGAACCAGTTTCCAAACTTTGCATCTTTTAAATTGGTTCAGTTCTTCCTACATTGCTGCAATCCAAAATAGATCCTGATTTGCTTCCTCAAATTTCTTGGGTTCAATTTGAGAGAGAAAACTTAGGTACAATGCTTCATTTACAGCTCTACTCCTTGTCAGCACACCTTGGTTGACAGCTCCTATTATCTGCTCTTGGGGATAATCTCTTGCTTGTCTCAAGGCAATTGGTAGTATTCTGGTCACTTCTGCATTAGCAACTTCTTCAGGTTGCATTTCTTCAAGTTGGATTTCTTCAGCTGTTTCTGGACTTCCTGTAGTTTCTTCCTCGATTTCAACTATCACTGACTGATTCTTATTTCTGAGTGAGGTACCAGCATTGTCTTAAATGAATAACTTCTCTATTCTCTCCACTATACCTGCATTCACTAGAGAACTAGACCTCCCCTTATGTATAAGGCTAGTCTCATCAAATACCACATGTACAGATTCTTCCACTGCTTGGGTATTGATGTTGTACACTCTATAGGCCTTGCTGTGAGAGTTGTAGCCCACAAAAATACCCGCACTGCTTTTCTCAGCAAACTTGGTTAGTTTGGATTTCCCATTATTAAGAACATAGCATTTGCTACCAAAGATCCTAAAATAGGATAGGGTTGGTTTTCTGCCCTTCATTAACTCATAAGGAGTTTTCTTGTGGTCTTTGATGATTAAAGCCCCGTTTATAACATGACAAGCAGTGTTGACAGCCTCTGCCCAGAAGTATTCTGGTGGAGAGGAGTCACTTAGCATTGTCCTACTTGCCTCTATCAAGGTTCTGTTCTTACTTTCAGCAACCCTATTCTGTTGAGCGGTTCTGGGTGAGGAAAATTCTTGGGAGATACCTAGTTCTTGGCAGAATTCTGTCATGGCCCCTGACTGAAATTTTGTCCCATGGTCACTTCCGAGTTTGACCACAGTACAGTCCATCTCATTCTGGATCGGCCTAACAAAATTTCTCAAGATATTTAGGGTATCTTACATCTTTTTGAGGAAGAATACCCAAGTGAACCTTGAGTAATCATCAACAACTACAAGGGTGTAGGCCTTCCCTCCTAAGCTATGAACTGATATTGGACCAAACAAATTCAAATGTAGTAAGAATAAGCACCAAGAGGACTCTTTGTTAGATATGCTTTTAAAGCTGGTCCTAGTCGGCTTTCCAAGTTGGCAAGCATGACAAGGACCATCTTTGATGCACTTAATATTAGGTCCATTCCTAACGAGGTCTTGTGAGAGAAGTTTGTCTATTGTCTTATAGTTGATGTGTGCAAGTCTCTTGTGCCATTGTACACATAGAGCCTCTTTACCATCAGCTACAACACATATGGGCATGGAATAATTTGTATTGAGAAAGATTAAGCAATAAATATTGCCACTCCGAGTGCCAGTTAAGGTAGCCTCAGAATCTGAGGATTTCTTAATTAGGCACTTGTCCTTGTGGAAAGTAATAACAAAGCCTAAATCACAAAGTTGACTTATGCTTATGAGATTGTGTTTCAACCCCTCCACATAAGCTACCTTTGTGATGGTAACAAACCCACTAGAGATGTTGCCATAGCCCCTGGTCATCCACTTTTCTGAACCTCCAAAGATCACGTTTGGTCCATTCTCGACAGGGATGAACTCTCTTAAGTACTTTTTGACTCCAGTCATGTGCATGGAGAAGCCACTGTCCAAATACCAAATTGGAGATTGGTTGGCATTTGGACATACCTGCAAAACAAATCACTTCCCCTTAGGTACCCAATATGGATTGGGTCCTTGGTTTCTGTTAAGGTGGTATAATGGAACAACAAACCTCTGAGGGTTCTGCACTCTCTTTGGATTGAGCCCTGTTGGGTTGAACCAACAGTCCAAAGCAAAGTGGCCTACTTTACCACAACACCAGCATTCATATCTGTTATATCTTCTCTTCTGCTTCATCATTTGAATGGGGTGGCAGTGTTGATGAGCAGGAGAGAAGGCTTCTTGCCTAACAGATCTTGGGTGAACCTCATATGTGTGAGTCTGGGGAGGAATTGGTCTCATCACATTTTAGTTCACCTTCTTGGGAACAGGCTTTGTAAGAACAGCCTTTCCCTGCCCTTGACTGTTGTTGCTGCAGGTTTGTGGGCTGAAGGACTTTACACCAGCACCTTCTTATAGGAAGGTCTAGCTTCAGAATCTTTGCCCGTAACTGTCTCCTGATTGAAACCGATACCAGCTCTGAATTGTCTAGAGAAGGTGTCAATGATGGGAAGGATAGTTTTGGGAATAGAGAAGCTGGATGCAAGTTTCTTTTCAGCCAACAGCATTTCCTCAAGGTCCTTAATGACCTTGTTCATCTATCCTAATTCGACATTCTTAAGCCTTATGGCTTCCTTGAATTTGTCCACTTCTTTTCTCATAGTAGCCAGCTTCTCAGCTGTCTCCTGGAGCTTAGATTGGACAGGCTTCAAGGAATCTAACTCCTTGGTCTAGACTTTGAGGAGTTTATTACAGCTTTTGAAAGCTTTCCACAAGGCTTCTTCACGACGATATATGTTCTTCTCGACGACAAGGCTACTTTATTGATGTCGACGATACTATATCTTCTCGACGACATTCCTTCCATTAATATCTTCATGTCTATTATGCGTTCGACGAACTTCATTCTGTGCTCGACGAACAGCAATCTGCGTTCAAAGAACTTCATTCTTCTATCCCATCTCTGCATTCGACGAACTTCATTCTTCATTCGACAAACTTGCCAAGTCTCGGCGTTTGCTTCTATCCTGTCTCTTAGTTCGACGAACTTCATTCTGCGTTCGACGAACTGCATTCTGCGTTCGACGAACTGCATTCTGCGTTCGATGAACTCGCCAAGTCTCAGCGTTTGCTTTGCTCATCATCATGATGACAGGCATACTTTGTCGATGACATCTCCTATTCTTCTTGGCGACATTCCTTTAACTTCCTGAGATTATGAGCTAGAGAAGTGATCAAATACAGAGTGAAGTTTTCTTGACTTGGTGACTTCTTCAAATCAGGAATCATGTGGGCAAGATTCCCAATAATCTCCCCCTATTTGAAGACGTCAGAATCTCAATTCAAGACTACTTTCAGTTGACAATAAATGTTATAATCTTAAATGGAAGGCATGAGCATTTAAGATTTTACTTATTTTTTGCTGAACTTATGAGTACATCAAGCTTGTAGCTCCCCCTTGATTTGATGTCTCTTCTTTTGGGGTTCCCCCTACTTCTTTGCTCCCCCTATCTCTGAGGTCTTCTTGAGCATATTGTCTTGAACATATTGATGCCATTTCTCCCCCTTTCTGACTTCTTTCCTGCAACTCTCCTTTAGGTAGACAATAGTCCAAGCTCCCCCTTGCTTAGTCATAGTTTATCCAAATCCTGAGAAATTTTCTAACCAATCATCTAGAAAGGGATTAGTGAAGAATAAGTTGAGGATTACTCTAAGTTTAACATCCCCAATTGGAATTTGAAGAAGTTAAACTTAGCTTCATCTAGGGGCTTTGTAAATATATCAGCCACTTGTTTGTCTGTTGGGACAAACTCAAGGGTGATATCTTCATTTTCCACATGCTCCCTGATGAAGTGATACCTGATCTCAATATGCTTAGTCCTATTGTGAGAGACAGGGTTCTTAGCAATTGAGATTGCACTTGAAGAGTCACAAAACAGGGGTGTTTTGGTCATCTTTAGATTGTAGTCTTCAAGTTGATGCTGAATCCATAGCAGTTGGGCACATCAGCTCCCAGCAGAGATATACTCTGATTCTGCTGTTCAGATTGCCATACTGGTCTGCTTCTTACTACTCCAAGATATCAGTCTTCCACCAAGGAATTGACATGTCCCTGAGGTACTCTTCCAATCTTCCTTGCACCCTGCATAATTTGCATCTGAGTAGCCAGTCAGTTCACATCCATTGTTCCTAGGATACCATAGGCCAAGATTTGATGTACCCTTTAGGTATCTTAAGATTCTCTTGACAGAGACATGATGAGATTCCTTAGGATTCACCTGATATCTAGCGCAAACATATGTAGCAAACATTATGTCAGGCCTACTTGCAGTTAGATAAAGAAAAGATCCAATCATGCATCTGTACTTGGTTTCATCAAATGGTATGCCCTTCTCATCCTTGTCCAGAGACACATTGGTTCCCATTGCAGTCTTCATTGAAGAAGCACTCTCCAATCCAAATTTCTTGACTAGCTCCCTAGTGAATTTGGTCTGGGAGATGAAAATACCATCTTCAGATTGTTTCTCTTGGAGACCTAGGAAGTATTTGAGCTCACCCATACTGCTCATCTCAAACTTTCCCTGCATCAAGTTGGCAAACGTTTTGCAGAGATTGTTATCTGTAGAGCCAAAGATAATGTCATCCACATAGATCTGCACTAGCAAGATCTTTCCCTTTACTTCCCTTAGGAATAATGTCAAATTAATCTTTCCCGTTGAGAATTTGTTCTCAATTAGAAAGCTTGACAGAGTCTCATACCAGGCCCTAGGTGCCTGTTTTAAGCCATAAAGTGCTTTTCTAAGAAAGTAAACATAATCAGGGTGAGTAGGATCTACAAAACCCGAGGGTTGCTCTACATATACCTTTTATCTGAGGTCACCATTTAGGAAGGCTGACTTCACATCCATCTGGTAAACCTTGAAACCTTGGTAGGCTGCATAGGCCAGAAACAGTCTTATTGCTTCCAGTCTGGCTACTGGAGCAAATGTCTAATCAAAATCAATCCCTTCCTCTTGTCTGTAGCCTTTTGCCACTAACCTTGCTTTATTCTTGGTGATGATTCCATGTTCATCCAATTTGTTTCTGTAGACCCATTTAGTTCATATGACGTTCTGTCCTTGGGGTCTTGGAACCAGTTTCCAAACTTTGCGTCTCTTAAATTTGTTCAGTTCCTCCTGCATTGCTGCAATCCAAAATGGATCCTGATTTGCTTCCTCAAATTTTTTGGGTTCAATTTGAGAGAGAAAACTCAGGTACAATGCTTCATTTGCAGCTCTACTCCTTGTCAGCAGACCTTGGTTGACATCTCCTATTATCTGCTCTTGGTGATGATCTCTTACTTGTCTCAAGGCAATTAATAGTATTCTGGGCACTTATGTATTAGCAACTTCTTCAGGTTGCATTTCTTCAGGTTGGATTTCTTCAGCTGTTTCTAGACTTTCTGCAGTTTCTTCCTTGATTTCAACTATCACTAACTGATTCTTATTTCTGAGTGAGGTACCAGCATTGTCTTCAATGGATAACTTCTCTATTCTATCCATTGTACCTGCATTCACTAGAGTACTAGACTATCCCTTATGCATAAGGCTAGTCTCATCAAATACCACATGTAAAGATTCTTCCACTTCTTGGGTATTGATGTTGTACACTCTATAAGCCTTGCTATTAGAGTTGTAGCCAACAAAAATGCCCTCACTGCTTTTCTCAGCAAACTTGGTTAGTTTGGATTTCCCATTATTAAGAACATAGCATTTGCTACCAAAGATCCTAAAGTAGGATAAGGTTGGTTTTCTGCCCTTCATTAACTCATAGGGAGTTTTCTTGTAGTCTTTGATGATTGAAGCCCTGTTTATCACACGACAAGCAGTGTTGACATCCTCTGCCCAGAAGTATTCTGGTAGAGAGGAGTCACTTAGCATTGTCCTACTTGCCTCTAAAAAGGTTCTGTTCTTCCTTTCAGCAACCCCATTCTGTTGAGGGGTTCTGGGTGAGGAAAATTCTTGGGAAATACCTAGTTCTTGGCAGAATTCTGTCATGGCCCCTAACTGAAATTTTGTTCCATGGTCACTTCTGAGTTTGACCACAGTACAGTCCATCTCATTCTGGATCTGCCTGACAAAACTTCTCAAGATATCTAGGGTATCTGACTTCTTTTTGAGGAAGAATACCCAAGTGAACCTTGAGTAATCATCAACAACTACAAGGGTGTAGGTCTTCCCTCCTAAGCTATGAACTGACATAGGACCAAACAAATCCAGATGCAGTAAGAATAAGCACCTAGAAGACTCTTTGTTAGATATGCTTTTAAAGCTGGTCCTAGTCTGCTTTCCAAGTTGGCAAGCTTGACAAGGACCAACTTTGATGCACTTAATATTAGGTCCATTCCTAACTAGGTCTTGTGAGAGAAGCTTGCCTATGGTCTGATAGTTGATGTGTGCAAGTCTCTTGTGCCATTGTACACATAGAGCCTCTTTACCATCAGCTACAAGACATATGGGCATGGAAGAATTCGTATTGAGAAAGTTTAAGCAATAAATATTGCCACTCCGAGTGCCAGTTAAGGTAGCCTCAGAATCTGAGGACTTCTTAATTAGGCATTTGTCCTTGTGGAAAGTAATAACAAAGCCTAAATCACAAAGTTGACTTATTCTTATGAGATTGTGTTTCAACCCCTCCACATAAGCTACCTTTGTGATGGTAACTAACTCATTAGATATGTTGCCATAGCCCCTGGTCACCCCCTTTTCTGAACCTCCAAAGATCGTGGTTGGTCCATTCTCTATAGGGATGAACTCTCTTAAGTACTTTCTGACTCCAGTCATGTGCCTGGAGCAGCCACTGTCCAAATACCAAATTGTAGATTGGTTGGCATTTGGACATACCTGCAAAACACATCACTTCCCCTTAGGTACCCAATATGGATTGGGTCCTTGGTTTCTGTTACGGTGGTATAATTGAACAACAAACCTCTGAGGCTTCTGCACTCTCTTTGCATTGAGCCCTGTTGGGTTGAACCAACAGTCCAAAGCAAAGTGGCCTACTTTCCCACAGCACCAGCATTCATATCTGTTATATCTTCTCTTCTGCTTCATCATCTGAATGGGGTGGCAGTGCTGATGAGCAGGAGAAAACGCTTCTTGCCTAACAGATCTTGGGTGAACCTTATAAGTGTGAGTCTTGGGAGGAATTGGTCTCACCACTTTTTGGTTCACCTTCTTGGGAACAGGCTTTGTAGGAACATCCTTTCCCCTGCCCTTGACTGCTATTGCTGCAGGTCTGTGGGCTGAAGGACTTTACACCAGCACCTTCATATAGGAAGTTCTAGCTTCAGAATCTTTGCCCGTAACTGTCTCCTGATTGAAATCGATACCATCTCTGAACTGTCCAGAGAAGATGTCAATGATGGGTAGGATATTTTGGGCATAGAGAAGCTGGATGCAAGTTTCTTCTCAGCCAACAACATTTCCTCAAGGTTCTGGATGACCTTGTTCTTCTGTCCTAATTCAGCATTCTTAAGCCTTATTGCTTCCTTGAATTTGTCCACTTCTTTGCTCATAGTAGCCATCTTCTCAGTTGTCTCCTGGAGCTTAGATTGAACAGGCTTCAAGGAATCTAACTCCTTGGTCTGGACTTTGAGGATTTTCTTACAGCTTTTGAAAGCTTTCCACAAGGCTTTATATTGCCTTATCAGTTCAGATTCATCATATTGGGATCTTGAGGCTGTGCTGTTGGCAGCAGACACACCCTCATCATCATGCAAGGAATCTGCTGCTGATTCAGAATCAGAGACAGATGGAGAAGTTTTGTTAGTTACCTTCCCAGGAGAGATGTCATCCTGGTCGTCTTCACCGATGACCATCAAGCCAATGAGTGCATCTTCCTCATTACCAAAGGAGCTTGAGTCAGAGTCACTCAGTGTTCTGACCTTCTTGGCCACGAATCCTTTTTCGGATTTCCTTTTGCTCCTTGAGCTTCTTGTTTCTTCATGGTTCCTCGACTCCTTCTTCTTAGAGGGGCAGTCAGTATCCATCTGACCTATCTTGCTGCAGGAATAGCAAACAGTATTATTTAAATCATATTTAATAGGGTTAGATATGTACCTTTCCTCGCTGGGGGCTCTGGATTTGTCATGATAATCAGATCTTCTGGAGCTTGAGGAGGAATTTCTGTGATTGTCCATCCTCCTTCTGTGTATCAGCTTCCTGAACTGTTTTGAGAGAAGGGCCACCTCTTTGTTACTATCATCAGAATCTGAAGAGCTGGCTTCTGATTCTTCACTGCTCTCAGATCTATTCTGAGTTGCAGAGGTCTTTCCCTTGGATCTTCTCGTGCTCTCAGCTTTTAGAGCCACAGACCTGTCTCTTGAGCTCCTCTTTGAGCTTTCTTCTTCAGCCTTCCTGGTGTTGAGCTGAAGTTCATGGGACAGCAACTTCCCATACAGGTTCTTGGGCTCCATGATGCCCAGCTGACCCATCTCTCTGATGGCACAGATTTTGATGTCCCATTCCTTTGTGAGGGATCTAAGAAACTTGTCATTAAGATCAAAGTTGGTGAACTCTCTTTCATAGTTTCTTAGTCCATTCACTATCTTGAAGAATCTCTCATAACAGTTAGAGATTGTTTCATTCTTTCCTTGCCTGAAGGCCTCATATTCCTGGTTGAGAAGGGATATCCTATCATCCCTTACCTCTTCAGTACCCTCCATGTACACGATAAGGGAGTACCACATCTCCTTGGCCATTTTGCAGTGAATCCGATTCTGGAGGGTAGAGTCAACTATGGCACTCACAATGACATTTTGGGCCCTCTTATCTAGGCCTGCCAAGGATAGCTCGTCCTTGGTCATGTCCTCATATTTCTTTATCACCTTCCTTGTTGGATCAATGGTGGAGGGAGTTGTAGGGATAAAGGGACCCTGTTGGATTGTTAAGTAAATTCTTGGATCAGCCGCCTCCAAGAAAAGCCTTACCCTTTCCTTCCAGATGGGAAAGTTCTCCTTTGTGCAGATTGGGAGTTTGATGGCTCTCCTTTCCTGATTCTGATCTCCACCAGCCATGGTGAGTCGTTCCACGATCTAGATCAGACGGTTAAGTCTTCTTTTGATCAACCTAGCTTTGATACCACTTGTTGTTAATGGAACGTTCACCTAGAGGGGGGTGTTAGGTGATCTGTGTTCTTTTCAAAATATTAGCACGAGTTACAAATATTCAAGCGTAGCACAAAAGTATCGCACAAATAAATCACAGCAGACGACACGATCTATAGAGGTTCCTCAAGACCGGGTGTCTTAAGTAGTCCTATTTCCCTCTGCGCCTACCTAGCAGTTTGTTAGGCTCAGCAAACTCCGCCAAAACTTCAGGCCCGCAAGCCTTACATCACGGACCCGCAAGTCCTACAGTCTAGGCCCGCAAGCCCCTACTGCACCCGAACTCACAAGCTCGACACTCAGGCCCTCAAGCCCTACACAACACAGACCCGCAAGTCCCGTGCCTACAGCCGAGGCCCACAAGCCCTTACTGCACCCAAGCCCTCAAGCTTGACAAATTCGGACCCGCGTGTCCTCTGCCCTGGCCCTCAAGCCTCACAGCTCTCCAGCCCTCAAGCTAGATGGTGTCGGACCTGCAAGTACACTGCCCTGGCCCTCAAGCCTCACAGCTCTCCAGCCCTCAAGCAAGACACTTAGGCCCTCAAGCCTTACAAGAATAAAAGGTTTACAGTAACGAACACTGTTTCTTCTGCCTGATGAAGATCGGCAACTTAGCCTGATGGAGATCGGCTTCTTGAGGTTAAGGAAGATGTTTATGATTCAGACCTTAAAATCATAGTTCTTCAATCTCTTCACTTAGCCTGATGAGGAATGGCTTCTTATCAGTCGATGGAGATGACTGATTCTTCTGAGAACGCTTGAATCTTGTTCTCTACTTGTTCTTCTTCTTCTTCGCAAAATGTACTGTTGTATTGAGAAGCAACGACAGGATACTTTTTCATTCTTGTCTCTCACGAAGATTAATTTCTTCTAGGGCATCCTCTTATCTCTTTTATAAGACTGCGAGGCTCCCAACGGTCTTCTGTAAAAGTTCCTTAAATGTCAGGCGCCCCATACCTTAAGAGCACACGCTGATTGGACAATCAGGCGGCTGCATTAATTGCAGATAGCGCGTCCGCAACATTTGAATTCTATCTCGACGATATTTCCAGCTTCATGATGATACTGACAGAATTACAGGGATATGGATAATATCTCGACGACAGGACTTTGTCGATTCCTTAGACCTTGGTAGATCTTCAAGTCTTCTAGCTTCTACCTCTGACATTGATATCTCGACGATACGAGATATCCTAGCGTTTCTCCATATACAACGATATGCTATCTCTGACTGTGTCATCGTGATCTTTTTCTTTGTAGTATGTCATCGTAATCACTTTGTTCTTTCGACGACATGAGCGATATCATGTCGACATACTATGATTTAGCAACTGCTTGTCTTCAGCTGTCCTTCTTCAATCTTCTCGACGTCAAGCCTTCTTTACGATGATGTCATTGGCATCAGTCTTACTTAGCCTTTTCAGTGATAAGGCTTCTTCACGACGATATTTGTTCTTCTCGACGACAAGGCTACTTTGTTGATGTCGAAGATACTATATCTTCTCGACGACATTCCTTCCTTTGATATCCTCATGTCTACTCTGCATTCGACGAACTTCATTCTGCGTTCGACGAACAGCATTCTGCGTTCAAAGAACTTCATTCTTCTATCCCGTCTCTGCGTTCGACGAACTTCATTCTTCGTTTGACGAACTTCCCAAGTCTCGGCATTTGCTTCTATCCCGTCTCTTCGTTCGACGAACTTCATTCTGCGTTCGACGAACTCGCCAATCTTAGTGTTTGCTTTGCTCATCATCATGACGACATGCATACTTTGTCGACGACATCTCCTATTCTTCTTGACGACATTCCTTTAACTTCCTGAGATTATGAGCTAGAGAAGTGATCAAATACAAAGTGAAGTTTTCTTGACTTGGTGACTTCTTCAAATCAGGAATCATGTGGGCAAGATTCCCAACAGGTACGAACTCCCAACTTGCTGACATATTCACTAAACCTCTCCCCGATGCAAGATTTCGACTATTACGACTCTAATTAGGTGTCCTAGATCTTTCAGGTTAAATCACATTCATAAACGCAATGATTTTATGCAATTTTTACATATCTAAACATCTTCAAATCTTCTGAAATTTCTGCATAAAACTAACCTTTGGACACAACCAATATAAAAAATTAGATTTTTCAAAATCCTAAAATTTAGTGTACTGTTTCCCGCGCTAGCGCTAGCGCACCTCTCTGATTTTCTGTATTTTAAATTTTTTGGAAAATCCCTATTAATATGCTCTATTATTTGTACTACTTATTTTTGCATTTCTGTTTTGAATTGATTTTTGAAAAATTAAAACAAAAAAATAAAAAAGCCAAATTACAAAAAATATTTTTTACTCCCTTTCTTTGTTTATGTGTCTGATTTCTATTACTATATGAAAAAATCAAATACAAAAACATACAACACAAAGAATTATCAAAAATTAATTTTTGAACTTAACTTTTCTATTTACATGTATCTTGGGAAAGGAAGATTTGGGCTATCATCCCATCACATCTCCTAGTGTCGGGCGAACCCCTCACAGGGTAGACCTCGGGAAGTCCAAGATCAATTATAAGAGTTCAAAATTTAAAACAATTTTATAAAATCTCAAAAAAAACTTTATGGATTTTATTGTTCATATCAAGCATGATTTCATCTATCATTTAGACCTTCTACAATGTTGAAATTCATTTTTTCAATCTACTTTGAACATTATTTTTATCATGCTTTGATATATCTAATCACATGTGCATCAAATTGTATTGTAAAAGTTGTGTAGAACTAAGCTTAGCATGCCTCTAAGTATGAGTAAATGTTTTATGATTGATAATGACACTCATTCACTCACTTATTTTGGCAAAGTTTACATGTGCTTCTAATATAAGAATGATTGCTTGTGTATTGTAATTGTACAATGAATTAAATTTGCACATGTATCTTACCTACACTACTTTTATTTGCACTCTTAAAATTAAGAAAAGTGGTTGTGCTTTCAAAATTTTCATTGGTTTGCAAAACAAGTGTATTCGAAGAACTTTATACAAAACAAAAAAGTGAATGAAATAAAATGACAAAGATAACTCCACCAAGCACTACTTGAACCTCCTGATAAGTCTTAATGAGCATTGTGAGGTTGAGCACCATGGAAAGAATAGTAAAGTGTCTTGTGCAAACCATAAATTTTTTCTTTACACCACTTGTTCTTTTCAATGTGCGTTGAAGGGTGTGGAAGTAAAATTATTTGTGTTTTATTGTGCACTTTACTCTACATTTGTCTTGTATTATTGATTAAATCATTTGTTTACTCTCTTCAAAATACACTAATGTGCACATTATTATCTTCCATAACACATCTTCTCATGAGTATTGGATCCTAGTGCTGAAATTATATACTCTCTTTATATATAAAATGCACTATGATAATCTAGCATGCTCTCTACAATGTTTGGTACGTTTTGAATTTATGAATTATAAATAACATTGTGGTAGTTTCTTTTTGATATCCTTCTTTCATGCTTGGTTACATTCTGGTAATCTTTAAACCTTCTAAAAGAAAAATGATCTACAAAAACATCTTATCATTTTGGACTTTCACTTATAATTCTTCTTATGAATCGTCTTGTTTACAAAAAGATGTTTCTTGTAATTCTATAAGTCTTCCGCAACATTACCATATAACTTTTAGCTTGTGTCTTTTATGCTTATCTCAAGTCTTAAAACTCAGAATTCCTTTTCTTCAACAAAGTGGAATGTTATATTGTTCTCTTTATGAAAAAAAACTCTGATCTATTTCTATGTAAATATTTATGAGAAAAACTCTGATCTATAAAAAAATGTATGCTTAAAACTCATTATCATTTCATTTCCTCTAAAAAGCTCGATCATACCTATCAAAAAATCCCTTTTTATGTATGTTGCTTCCTTGCCCACTTTTGCTAATAACAAAAGGGGGAGAACTAACAGGATAAATATTTATCGCTATCAAGTGGGAAAACTAACATGACTAATGATTAAGATGATAACTTACATATTAGGGGAGCATGCACATAGGGGAGCATGTATAGAGGGGGAGCAATTCTAAATACCAAAACCAACGATTGTCCTAAGTCATCACTCACACACAAACACAAGTAAGTTTCATCATGCTTTTATATTAATGCTCTGATTTATAATTAAATGGATTTGTTATTATCAAAAGGGGGAGTTTGTTGAAACATGGTCTTCCGCATCTCCTAGGTTTGAGAATAACAAATCCTATGTATATTTGATCTTATGTGCTTAAGTGTGTAGGAAACAAGTCCATATGACTCAAGGATAACATAAGAAGGTTGCCCCCAGATTTGATCCCAGAATTCCAACATGTGGACTAGCGCCGGCGGTACCACCTAGCGTAGGAACTAGCTATGATTAGCGCAATTCCAGGAGCATCTTTAGAAGGCGATAGCGCCAGGCGGTAGCGGATAGCGCAGGCGGTAGCGCGGAGCACAAGAGGCAATGCGACAGGGTTTCCTCGGAATGAAGATACGCACGTAGAGAATATTTCCTAAATGGGGATAGCGCCGACGGTAGTGTTAGCGCAGGCTCTAGCGATCTCTCCTATAAAAGGACCCCTCTACTCTCGTTTTGAAGACACAAGTTTGAGAAAGGTTGAGTGCTAGAATTCCAGAGCCTTATTCTGCCGAAAAGTGATCTCCCACCAAAGTTTCATGAATTTCTGAAGGAGGATTTCTTCACGTCGGATCTGACCGAAGATCGCTTAAACAACGCTTATACAACAGCGGTCCTTCGTCTCTAACTTCAGAAGTTCTTCAAGAGGGAGATTTTAATATTATTGTCATTTAATTTCACATCTTTTCTTGTAATCGTATAGTGAATTCGCCTCGTGTTGACGACTAGATCTGGGTAGGACTTAGGGCAAAAATTCGCCTCGTGTTGGCGACTAGACCTAGGTTAGGTCTAGGCGTGATCGAGGCCATATCCGGGGAAAGATTGGCTAGGGCGGCTTGAGGCCATATCCGAGGAAGGATAGGCTAAAGCCACCGGTTTGTGGGGATACGAGTCGGGATAGAAAACGAAAAAGTCTTATTACTATTCGCCTTTGATTTCTAGCGTTATAAAAAATCAAGTTTTGTAACTCTTCTTTTCATATTAATAAAATGATGTCATAATTTTATTTGCTTGATTTCTTATCTTAATCTCTTATATTTTCAAATATATAAATATATAATATAAGTTTTTAAAACCCTTATTCACCCCCCCCCCCCTCTCAGGGCGCCTACCGATCCAACATCATCTTCCTCGTCATCCTCATCAAATCTTGGTAAATGCAGTGGTCTTGTCTGTAAGATCCCCCTCCTCCTTACTAGAGAGTTCTGGGATCTTATGCCCAGGACCGCCGTCTTACGATGACACCAACTCATGGGTTAGTCATCACCACTCGACGTCGCTCCTGCCGGCTAGTTTGATCATAACACATGCTAATTTGCAAGAAGTAATATCACAAATATGACAAGTCCACAACACAGCACATACATATATATATAAAGAAAAGTGCAAATAGTCCACAATGAGTACAAATCTAAAAGAGTGCAAGGGCTTAAGCCCGATACATATCCAAAAGGAAATACTAATCACATAGCACTCTCTCACACTACACTATGCGGAAGCAACTCAAAATACTCTCCAACATGTCGTCGTGTAGTAGTAGTGATGCACGACATATGCTCCTCAGGGTCCGCCGTCACATCCTGTCTGACGTATTGCGGCTCCTGGTCCTCGATCTCCTAGTGTTACGACCACATCCGACCGTTAGTCAAAAAGACTAAGCAATTTTGTCCCCGCCTCCCCCCACGACTCCTAGGTACCGAGCGGGAGGACGAAGCGGAGGACATCAATGGGTAAAAAGAAATACAAGTGACATGGATAGTACTAATAGTATAAAGGGTAAGTGAGTAGTGAGAACAACAACAACATGTAATAAATGCAGTAAGTAAGACAGCAGTAGTAGGTAAGTAATGAGCAATAAATAAATAAATGCAGTGCAAGTGAAGTAATAAGTAAATCTACCACACCATCAACTAGAGTATCTTAACTTATATGAATGCCCAAACAAACTTATAAGTTAAGATTTCCGGAATTATAACTTATCATATAAAAGAGCCCATACTAATTTATATGATAAGGTGTTGGGTATTGTAGCCACAATAACCTTAATTTGAAGAAGTGTCCCTTGAACTAAGATGAATTGATATTGTATTTGATACTATTTTCCAGTTATATGTATGCAGGATGCTCATTGCTAAGTACTAACCAAGGTCAGGTTTCAGTGAGTCATAAACAAAAGCCTACGCAATGTAATCCCTTATTGTGTAGACTAAGGTGTTGACTCATATGAAATCTCTCTCTTCGAATGTACTTTACACTCAAGTACTAAGGAAAAGCTTAAAGTGAAAGGTTGCTGAAACCAGAAGTAGAAGAACTCTTTGTAAATATTTTCGTCGAATAAGCCTAAGATTATTCGACGAATTCATCGAGACATTAGCAGGTCTCGACGATATCACTCGAACAGATATTCGGTTAGATTGTTTATTTTCTTCGACGAATGCTTAAGATTAGTCGACAAAGTCGTCGAGGAGAATCTTTCATTCGACGAAATCATCGAGAACAAGCGTGCCTGTTGACGAAATGTATAATCTCCTCGTCTCTCAATCTCCAAGATATCTCTAAGTATTGTCGTTGAATAATTTCTTCCTTTCGACAAATTCGTCGAATCAATGGGTTCTCTCGACGAATGTCGATAGAGCGCGATTTCCGTCCGTCTGTCTGTTTAGCGCTTTCTTCCACGTGGTCATCTATCCTTAAGCCTCGCTTATAGCCATTGAGGGTGAAGTCTATAAATACATAAGAGATGATTTCTTCTAACCCTAATCATGCAAATCATTCATTCCAAAAAGAATCCCGTCGGCTCGTGCGCTAGTTCTCGTAAAAGACGATCTACAGTGGCCGATCAGTTTTGTGCTCGATTCCCTTGCAAGTTCTAACTTGACAAGATCTATGTGCTTGGATTGATTCGATACTCCTCTAGATCTTGTTGGGTGATTAAGAGTTCAGATCAAAGCTTTCAAGAAACAAGGTGTTCGTCTTCCTTTCTCAAGTTCTGAAATTCATTTCTCAAGGAAGAAGAAGATCCACTGATTCAGATCTGAAGAAGTAGAATCTATAGGAGATTCTCAAAGATTGGATTCAATAATCCAAGTTGGTTATATTATCTTTTATAAACACTTGTAGGAAGTTTATCTTCTGAGTTTGTGTAGATCCTAGGTTAAAAGGAACGAGTGTGTAGGAGAGCTTGTTCTCCAAGTTTGTAGGAGTAGTTTGCTCCGAGCTTGTAGGCGTTGTGAACTCCGAGTTGTAAGATTTGTATAATCTGAGATTGGTGAAGTAGCCGAATCTAGCCTTAGAGTGCTGGATAGGCGAGGCGGGAAAGTGGACTAACCACATCGGGGAACCACTATAAAACTCTTGTGTTGTGCTGTGTTTGCTTTTCTGTGCGTGAAAGCCCTAAAATTCACCTAAAATTCACCTATTCACCCCCTCTGGGTGATTTAGGTAGCAACTAGATACTTTCAATTGGTATCATTGGTAGGTTGTTCGGAAAAAGGTTAACACCTTGAACAAACTCCTCCATCTAGTTGTTAAAAGTCAACATGTCTGGAATGGAAAGAGCCAAAGAATCCTCTGTGAAGCTGCCAGTCTACACTAAAGAGAACTTTATGATGTGGAAAGAAAGGGTAAGATTCTACATGGAAGCCGCAGACCCAAGAATATTTCAGATTGTTGAAGAGGGCCCTCATGTCCCCACAAAACCTTCTTCAATAAATTCAAATATTCAAATAGCCAAGAAAATTTGCTGGAGTTGACCAAGGATGAGATTGCTCTCGTTGCCTTGGATAAAAAGGCAAGAACATCATTGTCGGTGCAGTGGACGATTCAATGTTGCAAAATCTGATACACTACAAATCTGCCAAAGAGATGTGGGATTCTCTAGTGGTTCTCATGGAAGGTACAGAAGAAGTGCGAGATGATCGACGATCTTTGCTAAATCAAGAGTATGAAGCATTTAAGCAAGATCCAAGAGATTCTATTTCTGACACCTATGAAAAATTCTTCATGATAGTAAACGGTCTAAGAAATTATGACCGAGAATTCACCGTCGGCGAACTGAATGATAAGTTCTTGAGATCCCTGATGAAAGAATAGGATACCAAGGCGATTGCAATCCGTGAATTCAGAAAGTTGGCTACTATAGAGCCACAGATATTATTCGGAATGCTCTTATCACATGAGCTTAAGCTCATCATCAGGAAAGCTGAGGAAGATGGCAACAGGACATCCGGAAAGAAAGATCCGTGGCTCTGAAAGCTGAAGGATCTAAGAAAAGCAAGGTCATGACACCAGTAAGAACTCGGTCATCAGAAGAGGATGATGAGTCAGTGGCTGGCTCTTCAAGCTCAGACATGTCCGATGGAGAGTTCTCCCTTCTCTCCAAGCAATTCAAGAGGCTACTAAATAAACGAAAGCAGAGGAGAGGCCAATCCTCAACTTCTGATCACAGAAGATCAAGATGTGATGGTGAACATCACAAGAAAGATTACAATAATGACAGGTATAAGTCTAAACCGAACAAACATGTTTCTACTGACATTATTTGTTATTGTTGCAACAAGTCAGGACACGTGATAGCCGAGCGTCCGTACAAAAAGAAGGAAGGATCAAAGAAGGAAGAAAATAGATCCTTCAAAGGAAAGAAGAAAGAAAAGAGCTTCATCGCTAAGAAGTCCAAGTCTCTAAGCGACAATGACTCGGATGAGCCAAGCACAGATGAAGAAGCATACTTCGGACGGATGGTACAGTCAGATAAGGAAGTCAGCGATTCCTCATATAAGGGGAAGGTAAACTATCGTACTCCTCTTTTCGCTTCTGAGTATGATACTGCTTCCATAGAAAATGAAGGCTACTCGTCATAGGAGGAGTCAGATTTGATGACTCAGTATAAGGCCCTTGTGAAGGGATTCGACAAGTTCCGCAAGGTCGTCAAATCTCAGTCAAAAGAAATTGCATCACTTAAGATGCTGTAATTGGAACTGAAGGAGGAAATCGAAAGATTGACTCCCTTCAGAGATGCAGTCCAAATCTTAAAAGATGAACTGAATGGATCCACTGAGTTATTAACTTTGAAGGAGAAAATCATAAATGAATTAGAAGAAAAGCTAATGGTGGAAAGGAAGATAGTAGAAAGCTTCTCCAAGCCAAAAATGATTCTTCCAATCATTGACAGATTTTCTGCTCCTGCGAAGGGTAGTGGCCTTGGTTATGAGGCTGAAAGTAGTAAGTCTGCTAAGAGAAGAGCCGTGAAAGGAAAGGGGGCGGCTGATCAAAGTCAACCTTCATTCAAGAAGGTGGTATTTCTGACAAACCCCTTTGACTTTGATGCATCCTATGGTCATCTTACTAGACCAACACATGTTGAATCTAGCAATAGATATCAGGGATGGAGCAGACCCCGAAATTTGACACGACACCATTCAAAGCACCTCATACAGAAGTCACCCTCTAGAATCATGGTCCATTTGTACATGGATCAGCTGCTAAGAAAGCACCAAAGATCCAATCGACTATTGCCAAACCCGTTGAGAAGAAGTTGGAGCCATATGTGTGATGTCACCATGAGGCCCCTACTTCTAAGAAAGCTACTTATAAGAAAGCTGCTCCGTTTATACCACCAGTTCAAAAAGTAAAACAGGAGACCAAAAGAAGGTACAATCGATTTGATTGTTGGTGATGTGTCAAGGTAGGTCACTTTGCCATAGATTGCTGGTTTAATCCTAGAAATGTGAAGACTCCACGAGTTAACAATGCAAGAATGACCCCTCGCAATGTTAACATTCCTAGTGGTGGTCATCTAACAAGAAGCCAAGGACCCAAATCGGTTTGGGTTCCTAAGGGCAATTGATTGTTGATTGCAGGTATGTCCAAAGGCCAATACAAATCCAATATGGTACTTGGACAGTGGATGTTCCCGGCACATGACCGAAACAAGAAGCCTATTACAAGATTATACCCCAGTGAAAGATGGTCCAAAAGACATCTATGGCGGATCTGATCGTGGAGTTACTAAAGGTTACGGTATGATTACGAATGGTATTGTTTCTTTCACAAACGTGGCTTATGTTAAAGGATTACAACATAATCTGATTAGCATGAGTCAACTATGTGACAAAGGCTATATGGTAGAATTCTACATGGACAAGTGCTTGATAAAGTCATCTGACACGTTAGAAATGATTTTAACAGACACTCGGAGTAGAAATATTTTCTGCTTAAATTTTCTTTGTTTAGATTCATCTACACCAATATGCTTTTTGGCAAAAGATAGTACATCTCTCTGCGATCAATGGAATAAGAGATTAGCACATATAAATTTCAAAACTATAAACATATTATTTTCTCACAACTTGGTTCGTAACGCCCCTAATGTTAAGTGCATTAAAGAGAGACCTTGTCATGCATGCCAGATGGGCAAGCAGACTCGGGCTAACTTTAAGAGCATTATTGGCAACAATTCTTCCAGATGTTTATATCTGCTTCATATGGATCTATTTGGTCCCATGCCAGTTAGAAGCTTAGGAGGTAAAGCTTATACATTGGTTATTGTTGATGACTACTCACGTTTTGCTTGGGTATTCTTTCTAAAACATAAGTCAGATACCTTTGACTCTTTCACCAATTTTGTCAGGCAAATTCAGAATGAATTAAACTGCTCCGTAGTGAAAATCAGAAGTGATAACGGGACAGAATTCAAATCTGGGGCTATGACTGAATTTTGTGAAAGCCTAGGTACCTTTCATGAGTTTTCCTCTCCTCGTACTCCACAACAAAATGGAGTTGCTGAGAGAAAGAATAGAACACTCATAGAGGCAAGCAGAACAATGTTGAATGATTCTTCTCTTCCAGAATACTTCTGGACAGAAGCAGTCAATACTGTCTGTCACGTGCAAAATCGAGCATTAATCAACAAGAATCATCATAAGACCCCTTATGAACTTCTAAAAGACAGGCAACCAAATATATCATATTTTAGAATCTTTGGCAGTAAATGCTACGTTCTGAACAACGGGAAGTATTACAAAACTAAGTTTAGTGAAAAATGTTATGAAGGTACTTTTGTAGGCTATAGTAGCCATAGTAAGGCATATAGGATTTTCAACAAGAAAACACTGGTTATAGAAGAATCAATTAATGTTGTTTTTGATAGACGAATATTTTTCACAGCAACTCCTCTAGTGTTTATGTTGAAGATGCAGATGTTAGTATGAAACTAAAAGAAATGAACTTGGAAAAGGACATTGAGGAAGATGTCCCAGGAACAATTTCTATTGGCGATATTATCACTCCTGAAGAAGAGCTCTAAGAAGTGGAAGATCTACCACAAGCAGATGTACCTATTGTCAATGGACATTGAAGAAACCTGGTGACTAGATGTTGTTAATGGAACGTTCACCAAGAGGGGGGTGTTAGGTGATCTGTGTTCTTTTCAAAATATTAGTGCGACTTATGAATATTCAAGCGTAACACAAAAATATCGCACAAATAAATCACAGCAGACGACACAAGATCTATAGAGGATCCTCAAGACCGGGTGTCTTGAGTAGTCCTCTTTCCCTCTGCGCCTAACTAGCAGTGTGCTAGGCTCGGCAAACTCCGCCAAAACTTCAGGCCCGCAAGCCTTACAATATGGACCCGCAAGTCCTACAGCCTAGGCCCTCAAGCCCCTATTGCACCTGAGCCCGCAAGCTCGACACTCAGGCCCTCAAGCCCTACCTAGCTCAGACCCGCAAGTCTAGACTCTGCCCTGGCCCGCAAGCCTCATAGGTCTCAAGCCCTCAAGCTGGATAGTCAGGCCCTCAAGCCCTACCTATCTCAGACTCGCAAGTCTAGCCTCTGCCCTGGCCCGCAAGCCTCACAGGTCTCAAGCCCTCAAGCTTGACGATGTCGGACCCGCAAGTCCACTGCCCTGTCCCTCAAGCCTCACGGCTCTCCAGCCCTCAAGCTAGACACTCAGGCCCGCAAGCCTTACAATAATGACATTACAGTAATGACAACTGCTTCTTCTGCCTGATGGAGATTGGCAACTTAGCCTGATGGAGATTGGCTTCTTGAGGTTGAAGAAGATGTTTCTGATTCAGATCTTGAAAGTACAGTTCTTCTTCAATCTATTCTCTTAACCTGATGAGGAGCAGCTTCTTATCAGTCGATGGAGATGACTTATTCTTTTGAGAACGCTTGAATCTTGTTCTCTACTTGTTCTTCTTCTTCCCCGCAGAATGTACTGTTGTATTGAGAAGCAACGACAGGATTCTTTTTGATTGATGATAATTCTTTAGGGCAACCTCTTATCTCTTTTATAAGACTGCGAGGCTACCAATGGTCTTCTAAAAAAGTTCCTTAAGTGTCAGATGCCCCATTCCTTAAGAGCACGCGCTGATTAGACAATCAGCGGCGGTATTAATTGATGATAGCACGTCCGCAACATTTGAATTCCATCTCGACGATATTTCCAGCTTCATGCCAATACTGACAGCATCACGACGATATGGATAATATCTCGACGACAAGACTTTGTCGATGTCTTAGACCTTGGTATATCTTCAAGTCTTCTAGCTTCTGACTCTAACATTGATATCACGACGATACAAGATCTTCTGGCGTTTCTGCATATACAACGATATGCTATCTCTGACTGTGTCATCGTGATCTTCTTTCTTGTAGTCTGTCGTTGTAATCACTTTGTTCTTTCGACGACATGAGCGATATCATGTCGACATACTATGCTTGTCTTCAGCTGCCCTTCTTCAGTCTTCTCGACGTCATGCCTTCTTTACAACGATGTCTGTTCTTCTCGACGACAAGGCTACTCTATTGATGTAAACGATACTGCATCTTCTCGATGACATTCCTTCCTCTGATATCTTCATGTCTTCTCTGCATTCGACGATCTTCATTCTGCATTCGACGAACAGCATTCTGCGTTCGACAAACTTCATTCTTCTATCCCGTCTATGCGTTCGACGAACTTCATTCTGCGTTCGATGAACAGCATTCTTCGTTCGACGAACTTGCCATGTCTCGGCATTTGCTTCTGTCTTGTCTCTTCATTCGACGAACTTCATTCTGCGTTCGACGAACTGTATTCTGCGTTCGACGAACTGTATTCTGTGTTCGACGAACTCGCCTATTCTTCCTAAGATTTTGAGCTAGAGAAGTAATCAAAATACAAAGTGAAGTTTTCTTGACTTGGTGACTTCTTCAAATCAGGAATCATGTGGGCAAGATTCCCAACAATCTCCGACTATTTGAAGAAGTTAGAATCTCAATTCAAGACTACTTTCACTTGACAATAAATGTTATAATCTTAACTGGAAGGCATGAGTATTTAAGATTTTACTTATCTTTTGCTGAACTTATGAGTACATCATGCTTGTAGCTCCCCCTTGATTTGATGTCTCTTCTATTGTGGCTCCCCCTACTTCTTTGCTCCCCCTATCTTTGAGGTCTTCTTGAACATCTTGTCTTGAACAAATTGATGCCATTTCTCCCCCTTTCTGACTTCTTTCCTGCAGCTCTCCTTTAGGTAGACAATAGTTCAAGCTCCCCCTTGCTTAGTCATAGTTTATCCAAATCCTGAGAGATTTTCTAACCAATCATCTAGAAAGGGATTACTGAAGAATAAGTTTAAGATTACTCTAAGTTTAACATCCCCAATTAGAATTTGAAGAAATTAAACTTAGCTTCATCTAGGGGCTTTGTAAATATATCAGCCACTTGTTTATCTGTTAGGACAAACTCAAGGGGGATATCTTCATTTTCCACATGCTCCCTGATGAAGTGATACCTGATCTCAATATGCTTAGTCCTGCTGTGAGAGACATGGTTCTTAGCAATTGAGATTGCACTTGAAGAGTCACAAAACAGGGGTGTTTTGGTCATCTTTAGAGTGTAGTCTTCAAGTTGATATTGAATCCATAGCAGTTGGGCACAGCAGCTCCCAATAGAGATATACTCTGATTCTGATGTGGAGATTTCCACACTAGTCTACTTCTTACTGCTTCAAGAGATCAGTCTTCCACCAAGTAATTAACATGTCCCTGAGGTACTCTTCCTATCTTCCTTGCACCCTGCATAATCTGCATCTGAGTAGCCAGTCAGTTCACATCCATTGTTCCTAGGGTACCATGGGCCAAGATTTGATGTACCCTTTATGTATCTTAAGATTCTCTTGACAGAGACATGATGAGATTCCTTAGGTTTCACCTGATATCTAGCATAGACACATGTAGCATACATTATGTCAGGCCTACTTGCAGTTAGATAAAGCAAAGATCCAATCATGCATCTGTACTTAGTTTCATCAAAGGGTATGCCCTTCTTATCCTTGTCTAGAGACACATTGGTTCCCATTGGAGTCTTCATTGAAGAAGCACACTCCAATCCAAATTTCTTGACTAGCTCCCATGTGAATTTGGTCTGGGAGATGAAAATACCATCTTCAAATTGTTTCACTTGGAGACCTAAGAAGTATTTGAGCTCACCCATGCTGCTCATCTCAAACTTTCCCTGCATCAAGTTGGCAAACCTTTTGCAGAGATTGTTATCTGTAGAGCCAAAGATGATATCATCCACATAGATCTGCACTAGCAAGATCTTGCCCTTTACTTCCCTTAGGAACAATGTCTTATCAATCTTTCCCCTTGAGAATTTGTTCTCAATGAAAAAGCTTGACAGAGTTTCATACCATGCCCTAGGTGCCTATTTTAAGCCATAGAGTACTTTTCTAAGAAATTAAACATAATCAGGGTGAGTAGGATCGACAAAACCTGAGGTCTGCTCTATATATACCTCCTCTTTGAGGTCACCATTTAGGAAGGCTGCCTTCACATCCATCTAGTAGACCTTGAAACCTTGGTAGGCTGCATAGGCCAGAAACAGTCTTATTGCTTCCAGTCTAGTAACTGGAGCAAATGTCTGATCAAAATCTATCTCTTCCTCTTGTCTGTAGCATTTTACCACTAGTCTTGCTTTATTCTTGGTGATGATTCCATTTTCATCCAATTTGTTTCAGTAGACCTATTTAGTTCATATGATGTTCTGTCCTTGGGGTCTTGGAACCAGTTTCCAAACTTTGCATCTTTTAAATTGGTTCAGTTCTTCCTACATTGCTGCAATCCAAAATAGATCCTGATTTGCTTCCTCAAAT
Source organism: Dactylorhiza incarnata (assembly GCA_033032865.1). Taxonomy (NCBI): domain Eukaryota; kingdom Viridiplantae; phylum Streptophyta; class Magnoliopsida; order Asparagales; family Orchidaceae; genus Dactylorhiza; species Dactylorhiza incarnata. The sequence goes on along the minus strand of JAWHQI010000037.1, from coordinate 2,697,620 downwards.
TTCTTGGGTTCAATTTGAGAGAGAAAAATTAGGTACAATGCTTCATTTACAGCTCTACTCCTTGTCAGCACACCTTGGTTGACAGCTCCTATTATCTGCTCTTGGGGATAATCTCTTGCTTGTCTCAAGGCAATTGGTAGTATTCTGGTCACTTCTGCATTAGCAACTTCTTCAGGTTGCATTTCTTCAAGTTGGATTTCTTCAGCTGTTTCTGGACTTCCTGTAGTTTCTTCCTCGATTTCAACTATCACTGACTGATTCTTATTTCTGAGTGAGGTACCAGCATTGTCTTAAATGAATAACTTCTCTATTCTCTCCACTATACCTGCATTCACTAGAGAACTAGACCTCCCCTTATGTATAAGGCTAGTCTCATCAAATACCACATGTACAGATTCTTCTACTGCTTGGGTATTGATGTTGTACACTCTATAGGCCTTGCTGTGAGAGTTGTAGCCAACAAAAATACCCGCACTGCTTTTCTCAGCAAACTTGGTTAGTTTGGATTTCCCATTATTAAGAACATAGCATTTGCTACCAAAGATCCTAAAATAGGATAGGGTTGGTTTTCTGCCCTTCATTAACTCATAAGGAGTTTTCTTGTGGTCTTTGATGATTAAAGCCCCGTTTATAACATGACAAGCAGTGTTGACAGCCTCTGCCCAGAAGTATTCTGGTGGAGAGGAGTCACTTAGCATTGTCCTACTTGCCTCTATCAAGGTTCTGTTCTTACTTTCAGCAACCCTATTCTGTTGAGCGGTTCTGGGTGAGGAAAATTCTTGGGAGATACCTAGTTCTTGGCAGAATTCTGTCATGGCCCCTGACTGAAATTTTGTCCCATGGTCACTTCCGAGTTTGACCACAGTACAGTCCATCTCATTCTGGATCTGCCTAACAAAATTTCTCAAGATATTTAGGGTATCTTACATCTTTTTGAGGAAGAATACCCAAGTGAACCTTGAGTAATCATCAACAACTACAAGGGTGTAGGCCTTCCCTCCTAAGCTATGAACTGATATTGGACCAAACAAATTCAAATGTAGTAAGAATAAGCACCTAGAGGACTCTTTGTTAGATATGCTTTTAAAGCTGGTCCTAGTCGGCTTTCCAAGTTGGCAAGCATTACAAGGACCATCTTTGATGCACTTAATATTAGGTCCATTCCTAACGAGGTCTTGTGAGAGAAGTTTGTCTATTGTCTTATAGTTGATGTGTGCAAGTCTCTTGTGCCATTGTACACATAGAGCCTCTTTACCATCAGCTACAACACATATGGGCATGGAATAATTTGTATTGAGAAAGATTAAGCAATAAATATTGCCACTCCGAGTGCCAGTTAAGGTAGCCTCAGAATCTGAGGATTTCTTAATTAGGCACTTGTCCTTGTGGAAAGTAATAACAAAGCCTAAATCACAAAGTTGACTTATGCTTATGAGATTGTGTTTCAACCCCTCCACATAAGCTACCTTTGTGATGGTAACAAACCCACTAGAGATGTTGCCATAGCCCCTGGTCACCCACTTTTCTGAACCTCCAAAGATCACGTTTGGTCCATTCTCGACAGGGATGAACTCTCTTAAGTACTTTTTGACTCCAGTCATGTGCATGGAGAAGCCACTGTCCAAATACCAAATTGGAGATTGGTTGGCATTTGGACATACCTGCAAAACAAATCACTTCCCCTTAGGTACCCAATATGGATTGGGTCCTTGGTTTCTGTTAAGGTGGTATAATGGAACAACAAACCTCTGAGGGTTCTGCACTCTCTTTGGATTGAGCCCTGTTGGGTTGAACCAACAGTCCAAAGCAAAGTGGCCTACTTTACCACAACACCAGCATTCATATCTGTTATATCTTCTCTTCTGCTTCATCATCTGAATGGGGTGGCAGTGTTGATGAGCAGGAGAGAAGGCTTCTTGCCTAACAGATCTTGGGTGAACCTCATATGTGTGAGTCTGGGGAGGAATTGGTCTCATCACATTTTAGTTCACCTTTTTGGGAACAGGCTTTGTAAGAACAGCCTTTCCCCGCCCTTGACTGTTGTTGCTGCAGGTTTGTGGGTTGAAGGACTTTACACCAGCACCTTCTTATAGGAAGGTCTAGCTTCAGAATCTTTGCCCGTAACTGTCTCCTGATTGAAACCGATACCAGCTCTGAATTGTCTAGAGAAGGTGTCAATGATGGGAAGGATAGTTTTGGGAATAGAGAAGCTGGATGCAAGTTTCTTTTCATCCAACAGCATTTCCTCAAGGTCCTTAATGACCTTGTTCATCTATCCTAATTCGACATTCTTAAGCCTTATGGCTTCCTTGAATTTGTCCACTTCTTTTCTCATAGTAGCCAGCTTCTCAGCTGTCTCCTGGAGCTTAGATTGGACAGGCTTCAAGGAATCTAACTCCTTGGTCTAGACTTTGAGGAGTTTATTACAGCTTTTGAAAGCTTTCCACAAGGCTTTATATTGCCTTATCAGTTTAGATTCAACATCATATTGGGATCTTGAGATTGTGCTGTTGGCAGCAGACACACCCTCATCATCATGCAGAATCAGAGACATATAGAGAAGTTTTGTTAGTTATCTTCCCAGGAGAGATGTCATCCTGGTTGTCTTCACCGATGGCCATCAAGCCAACGAGTGCATCTTCCTCAGTACCAGAGGAGCTTGAGTCAGAGTCGATCAGTGTTCTGACCTTCTTGGCCACGAATCCTTTTTCAGATTTCCTCTTGCTCCTTGAGCTTCTTATTTCATCATGGTTCCTCGACTCCTTCTTAGAGGGGCAGTCAGCAGTCATGTGACCTGTCTTGCTGCAGGAATAGCAAACAGTATTATTTAAATCATATTTACCCGGGTTAGATCCGTACCTTTCCTCCCTGGGGGCTCTGGATCTGTCAGATATTCTGGAGCTTGAGGAGGAGTTTCTTTGATTGTCCCTCCTCCTTCTGCGTATCAGCTTCCTGAACTATTTTGAGAGAAGGGCCACCTCTCTGTCAGTATCAATAGAATCTGAAGAGCTGGCTTCTGATTCTTCAATGCAATCAGATTTTTCTGAGTTGCAGAGGTCTTGCCCTTGGATCTTCTCGTGCTCTCAGCTTTCAGAGCCACAGATCTGTCTCTTGAGCTCCCCTTTGAGCTTTCTTCTTCAGCCTTCCTGGTGTTGAGCTGAAGTTCATGGGACAGCAACTTCCCATACAGGTTCTTGGGCTCCATGATGCCCAACTGACCCATCTCTCTGGTGGCACAGAGCTTGATGTCCCATTCCATTGTGAGGGATCTAAGAAACTTTTCATTAAGATCAGAGTTGTGAACTCTCTTTCATAGTTTCTTAGTCCATTCACTATCTTGAAGAATCTCTCATAACAGTTAGAGATTGTTTCATTCTTGCCTTGCTTAAAGGCCTCATACTCCTGGTTGAGAAGGGATTTCATATCATCCCTTACCTCTTCAGTACCCTCCATGTACACTATCAACGAGTCCCACATCTCCTTGCACGTTTTGAAGTGAATTAGGGTCTGGAGGTTAGAGTCAACTATGGCACTCACAATGACATTTTGGGCCCTCTTATCTAGGCCTGCCAAGGCTAGCTCGTCCTTGGTCATGTCCTCATATTTCTTTATCACCATCCTTGTTGGATCAATGGTGGAGGGAATTGTAAGGATAAAGGGACCCTGTTAGATTGTCAAGTAAATTCTTGGGTCAGCCGCTTCCATGAAAAGCCTTACCCTTTCCTTCCAGATGGGAAAGTTCTCCTTTGTGCAGATTGGGAGTTTCATGGCTCTCATTTCCCGATTCTGATCTCCACCATCCATGGCGAGTCATTCCACATTCTAGATCAGACGGTTAAGTCTTCTTTTGATCAACCTACCTCTGATACCACTTGTTGTTAATGGAACGTTCACCTAGAGGGGGGTGTTAGGTGATCTGTGTTCTTTTCAAAATATTAGCGTGAATTATGAATATTCAAGCGTAGCACAAAAGTATCGCACAAATAAATCACAACAGACGACACAAGATCTATAGAGGTTCCTCCAGACCGGGTTTCTTGAGTAGTCCTCTTTCCCTCTGCGCCTACCTAGAAGTGTGCTAGGCTCGGCAAACTCCGCCAGAACTTCAGGCCCGCAAGCCTTACAACACGGACCCGCAAGTCCTACAGCCTAGGCCCTCAAGCCCCTACTGCACCTGAGCCTGCAAGCTCAACACTCAGGCCCTCAAGCCCTACCTAGCTCAGACCCGAAAGTCTAGCCTCTGCCCTGGCCCGCAAGCCTCACAAGTCTCAAGCCCTCAAGCTTGATAATCAGGCCCTCAAGCCCTACCTAGCTCAAACCCGCAAGTCTAACCTCTACCCTGGCCCGCAAGCCTCACAGGTCTCAAGCCCTCAAGCTTGACGATGTCGGACCCGCAAGTCCACTGCCCTGGCCCTCAAGCCTCACAGCTCTCCAGCCCTCAAGCTAGACACTGAGGCCCGCAAGCTTTACAAGAATGAAATTATAGTATTGACAACTGCTTGTTCTGCATGATGGATATTGGCAACTTAGCCTGATGGAGATCGGCTTCTTGAGGTTGAAGAAGATGTTTCTGATTCAGATCTTGAAAGCACGGTTCTTCATCAATCTATTCTCTTAAACTGATGAGGAGCGGCTTCTTATCAGTCGATGGAGATGACTAATTCTTCTGAGAACGCTTGAATCTTGTTCTCTACTTGTTCTTCTTCTTCTCTGCAGAATGTACTGCTGTATTGAGAAGCAACGACGGGATTCTTTCTGATTGATGATAGTTCTTTAGGGCAACCTCTTATCTCTTTTATAAGACTGCGAGGCTCCCAACGGTCTTCAGAAAAAGTTCCTTAAGTGTCAGATGCCCCATTCCTTAAGAGCACGCGCTGATTAGACAATCAGCGGCGGCATTAATTGCTGACAACGCGTCCGCAACATTTGAATTCTGTCTCGATGATATTTCCACCTTCATGCTGATACTGACAGCATCACGACGATATGGATACTATCTCGACAACAAGACTTTGTCGATGTCTTAGACCTTTGCAGATATTCAAGTCTTCTAGCTTCTGCCTCTGACATTGATATCACGACGATACAAGATCTTCTGGCGTTTCTGCATATACGATGATATGCTATCTCTGACTGTGTCGTCGTGATCTTCTTTCTTGTAGTCTGTCGTCATAATAACTTTGTTCTTTCGACGACATGAGCGATATCTTGTCGATATGCTATGCTTGTCTTCAGCTGCCCATCTTCATTCTTCTGGACGTCATGCCTTCTTTACAACAATGTCTGTTCTTCTCGATGACAAGGCTTCTTTGTTGATGTCAACGATACTGCATCTTCTCGATGGCATTCCTTCCTCTGATATCTTCATGTCTTCTCTGCGTTCGACGATCTTCATTCTGCGTTCGACGAACAGCATTCTGCGTTCGACGAACTTCATTCTTCTATCCCTTCTCTGCGTTCGATGAACTTCATTTTGCGTTCGACGAACAGCATTCTTCGTTCGACGAACTTGCCAAGTCTCGGCATTTGCTTCTGTCCTGTCTCTTCATTCGACGAACTTCATTCTGTGTTCGACAAACTGCATTCTGCGTTCGATGAACTACATTCTGCGTTCGACGAACTCGCCTATTCTTCCTGAGATTTTGAGCTAGAGAAGTAATCAAAATACAAAGTGAAGTTTTCTTAACTTGGTGACTTATTCAAATCAGGAATCATGTGGGCAAGATTCCCAACACTAGACATAAAAGGGATCATCCCATTGATCAAATCATCAGAGAAACACATGTTGGGGTTAGAACCAAAAAAGGTACTGCTAATCAAGTTTTGCACATGAGTTTTCACTCTCAGGTTGAACCAATGAAATTTGATGGCCAAAGAGGATGCGTCATGGATCATCGCAATGCAAGAGGAGCCCAATCAGTTCAAATGATGCAAAGTCTGGAAGTTGGTGCCAAGACCCAAAGGTCAGAACGTGATCGGAACTAAATGGGTTTACAGAAACAAGTTGGATGAAGACGGAGTAATCATTAAAAACAAAGCCAGACAAAGCCAGACTTGTAGCCCAGGGTTACCGACAAGAAGAAGGGATAGACTACGATCAAACCTATGCCCCAGTAGCGAGGCTCGATGAAATCAGGTTGATTCTAGCGTATGCGGCTCACAAAGGATTTAAAGTCTATCAAATGGATGTAAAGACATCTTTCATTAATGGTAACTTAAAGGAAGAAGTATACGTAGAACAACCCCTAGGTTTTGTTGACTCCTCTCTACCTGATTATGTTTACTTCCTTCGTAAAGCATTATATGGTCTCAAACAAGCTCCCCGAGCTTGGTATAAGATGCTCTCTACCTTTCTTCTTGAGAACAAGTTCACAAGAGGAAAAATAGATAAGACATTATTTCTTAGGGAAGTAAAAGGCAAGATTTTACTAGTGCAAATTTATGTCGATGACATTATTTTTGGTTCTATGGATGATAACCTTTGCAAAAAGTTTTCTAACTTAATGCAAAGGAAATTTGGAATGAGTAGTATGGGTGAGCTGAAATATTTCTTAGGACTTCAGGTGAAGCAATCTGAAGATGGAATTTTCATCTCTCAGATGAATTTCACAAAAGAGTTAATTAAGAAATTCGGAATAGAGTATGTAACCTCGATGAGGACTCCAATGGGCTCAAGTATGAATCTGGACAAGGATGAGAAAGGGAATCCATTTGATGAATCCAAATACAGAAGCATAATTGGGTCCTTGCTCTACCTCACTGCTAGTAGACCAGATATAATGTTTTCCACATGCGTTTGTGTTAGATTTCAAGTGAACTCTAAGGAATCTCATTACTCCGCTGCAAAGAGGATTTTGAGATATCTTAAAGGCACATCAAATCTTGGTCTATGGTACCCAAGAAGTAATGACTTCGAGCTAACAGTTTTTTCAGATGTTGACTTTGCAGGTAGCTGGGATGATAGGAAGAGCACTTCCGGGACATGCCAATTCCTTGGAAAGAGGCTTGTCTCATGGAGTAGTAAGAAACAGAATTGTGTAGCAATATCAACGGCTGAATCGGAGTACATCTCCGCAGGCAGTTGTTGTGCACAACTTCTGTGAATCAGGAATCAGCTCGAAGACTACAACTTGAAGCTGAAGGAGATTCCAATGTTCTGTGACTCATCAAGTGCAATTGCAATAGCCAATAATCCACTATCTCACAGTCGGACAAACCACATAGAAATCCGTTATCATTTCATCCGGGAGCATGTGGAGAACATGGACATCAACCTTTGTTATGTCCCAACAGACAAACAAATTGCAGACATCTTCACAAAGCCGCTCGATGAAACCAAGTTCAACTACTTCAAGCTAGAACTTGGCATGCTGAACAAAGAATATTGATCAAGGCAGCATAATCAAAGACAACATGACATCTACCAAATTCACTTAAGAAGTCAAGAAGTCACTCGACGAATTCGTCGAATACAGACTCATCTTCCGACGAAAATGACTTTTCATCGACTCATCTCGACAAATCGGAGCATCATCACGAACTGTTTCGTCGACTGTCTATTCGCAGACGACTTTATAAATCTTCTTATTGGATCCGAAGAATCGTCTCTATGCAAAAGGTACATTTATATTCTTTTAATTCAAATAAAAACATTAACATATATATATGTGAATAAGCGATTTCAAAGGTCACACTTTCTCTCCCTCGCTGAACATCCCGACGGTTCGTCTCCTCCCTTCGACTCGATCTCTCCCAATGACTCGCCTTATCCCAACGATTCGCCTCCACCTTCCAACTCCATCTCCTCCGTCGACTCCTCCTTTTGACTTGCATTAACCAACCTCCCTCCATCGTCGACTTCAATCACTGACCTCAATCGCAAATTTGTTCCATCCGACAACTACAATGTCTCGTAAGAGTTCAGGGTTGTTGCAGTTAGGGGGAGAGTTAGTGCGCACTGGATTTGCCGCTGCACCAGATGAGTTTCGAAACATCATTCTATGTCTAGAGGAAGCCAGCTTATCCTTCCTTCTTGAACATCCATGTTGTGTTCTTGAGAGGGATGTGTTAGAATTTTTCAAGCATGCTAGTCTCCGACGAAGTGGAGAGGTTATCAAGTCCAAAGTTAGAAATCAAACGATCAAATTAAAGCCATCATGATTGACAAGATTCCTTCAACTACCAGTCATTGAAGAAGAGGCCCCCCTTCATGATGAAGATTATACAAGAACTTTATTATTCTGTGGTTTGCCTAGAAGAACAACTTCAATTAGGTGCAAGAATATGAATGGAGAAGGAAAGCTCCTCTCTGACATCCTTGGTAAGGTATTGTTTTGCAAGACAGGCTCACATGACTACATGTCTAGTGAAATGTTCCAATTAGCAGTAGCTATAATCTGCAGAAAAAGAGTTGATTGGGGTCAAGTTCTGTTTGACAAAATAAAAGCAAGGTTGGTGGCACCAAATTTTGGTAGAATTATCAGTCTCTACATAAATCAGATGGATGGTGATCAGTTTGATATGAGGTCTAGTTATCCCATTCACCACCTCAAGAAGATAGATTCTTCTATCATCGATGGATGGGAAAGGGTGATTATAAGGCCCAGTCTCAAGCAGCATGTTGCTCCCGAACCCCCTCAAGGTGATCCAGTCAAAACTCCACCTCCAGCAAATACTCTACCTCCAGTTAATACTCCACCACCAGTCAACACTCCACCACCTATCAGTACTCCACCTCATGTCAGTACTCCACCTCCAGTCATCACTCCTCCTCCCCAGCTAGAGATCACCATAGTGCCAGCCCCAGTAGTCCCATCTGCTGAGAAGGAAATCTCCCAGTCACCTGCAATACCCATTCAACAAGGACCACATTCATCAGTATCAGTTCAATCAATCATACAAAGCCAGTTTGCTGCTTGTGTCTCAGGTATTGAGAAGAGTCTCAACCTGATCCCTGGCCATTACTCAGAAATGATTTTTCCCAGAGATCAAGAACAGTTGCTTAAGGTTTATGACAATGATGATGTTGATGACAATGATGATGATGAGGACAATGATGATGCTTCAGATCTAGAGGGGTATAGACTTAAATCTACACCAGAAAGGTTCTCCCCGGAAGTTTTTGAGGGGGAGATATTCAGAGAAAACATAGAAGCTCTAGAGGAGAAAGCTGAAGGACTGCCTTCTTCCCAAGCAAAAGAAGGTGTGCAGGCAAGAGATGACTTACCTGACTAAGGGGGAGCTCAATCAAACGAGTTTATTTTCAATGATGAAAACTCTGGCACTCCTTCTCCTCAAAGTGTGCATGTGCCTGTGCCATATACTTCCAACATTGAGCTGCTCCAGACCATGGAGGCACTGCTCAAGTCTCAAGCGGAACACTTTGAATTTTCTTTAAAGCAGGTCTTCAAGAATGTAAAAGAAGTTGAGAAAGACGTGAATGATGGCATGGCAGCAATAAACCATAATATGTCTAAAATGAAAACTGATTTAGACAAGTTCTTCTCAACTGGAGCTGATGTGGTGAAAACAACCAATGAAGGACTGCAGGCTGTCCATGCAAATTCCAATTATCTGTTGACAGGCCAGGGCAGAATCTATGAACATAGTGATAGCATTCGAGATGATATCATCTCAGACATATCCAAATTCAAGAATGCAGTTCTCCAAAGTATATCTGCCTTCAAAGATGAAGTTCTCTAGACTGTAACTGAAGAAGTCAGAAAGGGGGAGGAGAGAATACTAGTTCAACTACATGATCAGCACAGAGAAATGGAAAGTAAGTTCACATAGACAAATATTGAACGTCATCAAGGCCTAAACTGGCTTTATGAAACATTTATAAGTGGTCCTCAGCAGTTGTCTGCAGAACAAGTGCCATCCTCAGATCAGTTCCAATCCTCTGATCAGTTTCAGCAAGATGTAGGTTCATATGAAGAATTTCCTATCAACCCTCCATCTCAATATACTGAGATGTGGTCTGATGCTGAAGATGTTCTTGAGCCTTCTGTGCCTGCTCCCAAGAAAAGAAAATTAGATGAAGGAACATCCTCTCGCAGAGCTGTAAATTCTCCATGCAGAAATCCAAATATAGTGATCAGAGAGCTGGTAGCTGAAAGAAGGGTTGGTCAAGAAGTCTGGAGTCCAACTTCCAAAGTCATTATCCTGGACAACTACAATCTTCTGTAGATTGGAAATATCAAACCTCATGAATACTACAGCCAGGAGGAGTACAATATGTATAAAGCTGCCAAGCTCAAAAGAAAATTCCATTTCAGAATTAACGGTCACAACAATCCAATAGCACCTCCTCCTTTTCCCAGATATTACCCAAAGCCAAAGGAATATTTTGCTAGGCAAACTCAGAAGTCCATGAAAGAAAAGGATAAAATGCCTTAGTGTGTGTTGTGATCCTTTGAAATCTAAAAGCATTTATATATATACATTTTAATGTCTTGATTTTCTGATATTTCATTTCATCTCACTTATCATGTTATACCTTGCTGTACTTTCTTTCACATTTAATGTCTGTGCAATTCATCTTAGTATATAGGGTTCTGCCTCCTTCAAATAAGGGGAGATTGTTGGGTATTGTAGCCACAATAACCTTAATTTGAAGAAGTGTCCCTTGAACTAAGATGAATTGATATTGTATTTGTTACTGTTTTCCAGTTATATGTATGCAGGATGCTCATTGCTAAGTACAAACCAAGTTCAGGTTTCAGTGAGTCATAAACACAGGCCTACGCAATGTAATCCCTCATTGTGTAGACCAAGGTGTTGATTCATATGAAATCTCTCTCTTGGAAAGTACTTTACACTCAAGTACTAAGGAAAAGCTTAAAGTCAAAGGTTGCTGAAATCAGAAGTAGAATAACTCTGTCTAAGTATTTTTGTCGAATAAGCCAAAGATTATTCGACGAATTCGTCGAGACATTAGCAGGTCTCGGCGATATCACTCGAACAGATATTCGGTTAGATTGTTTATTTTTGTCGATGAATGCCTAAGATTAGTCGACGAAGTCATCGAGGAAAATCTTTCATTCGACGAAATCGTCGAGAACAAGCGCGCCTGTCGACGAAATGTATAATCTCCTCATCTATCAATCTCCAAGATATCTCTAAGTATTGTCGTCGAATAATTTCTTCCTTTCGACGAATTCGTCGAATCAATGGGTTCTCTCGACAAATGCCGACAGAGCGCGATTTCCGTCCGTCTGTCTGTTTAGGTCTTTCTTCCACGTGGTCATCTATCCTTAAGCCTGGCTTATAGCCGTTGAGGGAGAAGTCTATAAATACATAAGAGATGATTTCTTCTAACCCTAATTGTGCAAATCATTCATTCCAAAAAGAATCCCGTCGGCTTGTGCGCTCGTTCTTGTAAAAGACGATCTACAGTCGCCGATCAGTTTTATGCTCGATTCCCTTGCAAGTTCTCACTTAACAATATCTCTATGCTTGGATTGATTCGATACTCCTCTAGATCTTGTCGGGTGATTAAGAGTTCAGATCAAAGCTTTCAAGAAACAAGGTGTTCCTCTTCCTTTCTCAAGTTCTGAAATTCAATTCTCAAGGAAGAAGAAGATCCACTGATTCAGATCTGAAGAAGTAGAATCTATAGGAGATTCTCAAAGATTGGATTCTATAATCCAATTTATTTATATTATCTTTTACAAACACTTGTAGGAAGTTTATCTTCCGAGTTTGTGTAGATCCTAGGTTAAAAGGATCGAGTGTGTAGGAGAGCTTGTTCTCCGAGTTTGTAGGAATAGTTTGCTCCGAGCTTGTAGGAGTTGTGAACTCCGAGTTGTAAGATTTGTATAATCTGAGATTGGTGAAGTAGCCGAATCTAGCCTTGGAGTGCTAGATAGGCGAGGCGGGAAAGTGGACTACCCATATCGGGGAACCACTATAAGACACTTGTATTGTGCTGTGTTTGCTTTTCTGTGCACTTTTATTTAAAATTTCAATTCCGCTTAAAAGTCATAGAATTCACCTATTCACCCCCCTCTAGGTGATTTAGGTAGCAACTAGATACTTTCATAAGGGTCTACAAATGTGTATGTCATTATGATGTTATGAATGTTATGATATGCTATGCTATGTTCATACAGTGCAACTCACTCACACGACTCTGCGCACGAAGACCTTTAGTTCCCACTTTTTGGAGGTAGTCAGCCACTCAGGTACTTCCGTCGTGGAAATGGAATCAGTGGATTGGGCACTCCACTTCAAGTTGGGTATACACACTACCATACCTAGACCTTATATATGTTGTTGTACGCGTCCTAGGTGCACTTCCGTAAGCTTTTGCGTACTCTTGCTGACATCCCGCCAGACTTTTATGGTCGGGGTTGGTTACTAGGGATTGTCCGCCAGATCGCAGTAAAGTAACCTACTGGCCCTCTAACTCACCACACCCCGCCAAGGTCAACGTATCGCCATTGGTGTGACAAATGGACCCGTACCGAAGACCTGCCACTAGTTTATGCACATCCAAGATTCGTTACGATTCCCGAGACACCGGCTCGTAGGAATAAATAATCTTGAACTGTTCTGTCCCTCCTAATCGGATGAGGTTTACTTTTCTCAATTTAACTTAGGTAGGAATTACTCTTGGTTGTTACTTAGGCGACCATATCAATTTAAGGTGAATTCTAGACTTCCCAAGGTCTACCCAGTGAAGGGCTCACAGCGGTACTAGATGGTATTCTGGGATGACAACCCAGACATTCCTTTCTCAGAATATTTATTCTTATTGGTACGTAGCTACCCTTGTTAAGGTAACCCACACAGTTACGCTATACTAATGTCGGATTTAGATTTCTTTTAGGTAACTGATGACCTTTTACTAATGTGTGGTGCAAATCCTTAGTTGTTCACCTAAATTCTCATCCCTAACCTTGAATGCATCATGATCACCTTAACGGTCTAAGTGTCACTATAAGAACTTCGGATAGAAAACTCTCAAATTTACTTCGATTGTTCATCGAGACGTACTTCCGTTCACTATTCTCTATAGGGAAGACTTTCTCCAATTAGCCTACAACTCATGTGAACTGTAATTATGTGTGCCCTAATATTATGTTCCAAATTTCTATCCATTCCCACATGTTTTGGCTAGCCTAGATACTGCCCCAAGTTTTTGTTAAACGCAGACCAACTCAACATTGGGCTAATTTAATCTCCTTAATGTGATCATCACCAAAACATGACCAAATGACTTACGATTTTTATCATAGTTTAAACATGACCTATTTACAATATGCTCAAAAATTCATAATTTTCCCAACTATTTTGGCCATTTATAAAAATACTTTAATGATCATGCACACCTCACTTTACATATGAAGTACAATGTTTTGAGGTCACAATGCCCTCAATAAATTATCAGTGACATATAATGCATAAATATCATGGCTGTCTGGATTTCCAAATTTTTCATAATGTATAAGACCACTATTTAAATATTCAAACTTTTAAATCAATTGGGCACATTACACAGTATGTACTGAAATAATTGCTCCAAAAATTCTATAAAAATTACCATAGACTGATGATGATCAAAATACTGCCTAGCCAAGTTTTCAGAATTTTCCAGATAACATTAGTTATATCAATTCCATTAATACATAAGTGTGGCAAAGGGCATTTTTGGTAATTATCAGTGTGAATGACTTCTAAAAATTGTACCAAAATTTCCAGAGTTGTATTGCAAGGTAAAATATCATATGCCAGAGTATTGGATTTTTGCCTAGGTCTTAGGTGACGTTTATTCCATTTATACACTTTGTGACAAAAGGGCATTTTTTGTAATTATCAGTGTGAATGACTTCTAAAAATTCTACGAAAATTTCCAGAGTTATATTTCAAGGTAAACTATCATATGGCAGAGTATTGGATTTTTTTTCCTAGGTTTTAGGTGATGTTTATTCCATTGATACACTTTGTGACAAAATTCATTATGCACAAATAACCAAGAAAATTAATTCCAAAAATTCTAACAAAATTTACAGAGGTGTATAACATCCTAAATTATCATTGGACAGAAAATCAGATTTTTCATAGGTTCTTTGATCACTTTTATTTGATTAATATATTTATGGGACAAATACACTATTGTCCAAATATTTAGAATTTTTCTTCGCAAAAATCCTAATATTTCTAAGGATGATACCCTCCTCTATGATAGGTGTGTTACCAAAATTTCATGAGCTTACTACCAGCCATAAGTGATGAAATTACAAAATACACAAATGTGTTATGTGCACACCACCCCTCTATACATCACATTCCTATGAATATGAGAAAATATGATCTAAAGTGAGCCAAATGGTCTCAAATTTTGACATGTTATTCATTAGGGTCTAACCATCATACCACCCAAGATTTGGTTCACTTTGCATATATTTAACCATAATTATTTCATTAATATGAAAAACCATATTTAGCATAAAACCATAAAAAATTGTTGCCCTAAAATTTTGATTTCTGGGCAGGGGTGAGTCTATGTTATTTACAACTATGTCTAAAATATTAGACTGATCCATGAAAGCATGAAGTCTAGATATACAAAATAAGGTCTAAATACCCTTTTGGACATGTCTCAGTAAAATAGACTTACAAGGGACAGTATGTCACCAAATGGGGAGATTCAAAACCCTATAGGAAGTAGACAGCAAGGGATACAAAGGTTGTCTCTGGCACTTTTGCCTAAAACAGCCTCTAAGTAGCCTAAATATTGAGTTCAATCTGCTGTATAAAGTGTGACAGAATATTTAATATGTATAATTTCTGGTCTACATATAGCCATCACCTGAAATCAACGGCCTTGATTTCATCTCCTTCCTCTAGCCAACGACCAGCATTACTCCTAGCTGGGCCAACTTCCACCTTCATTTCCTGGCCACCTGAGGGCCACCACTGCCAGCCACCACCTCCACCACCTTCATTGAGGTGGTGGATACCGCGAGGCGGCATCATAGCTGCCGGAGAAAGCTTCTCTGGCGATCCCGAGCAAGGAGAAAAGCTCGGAAAATCTTCCTCTTTCTCACATGGGATCGGGATCAATTGAGCCCAATTTCTCTCCTGAGTGGTTCTAGATGCTAGCACAGAGGGAGAGGGGGAGAAACGTACCTCGATTGTGGCTTGGCGGCGTGTGCTCTGATGTGTGTTGGGTATTGTAACCACAATAACTTTGATTTGAAGAAGTATCCCTTAAACTAAGGTGAATTGATATTGTATTTGAAATATCTTTTTTAGTTATGTGTTTGCAGATTCTAAATAGCTAAGTACAAACCAATGTCAGGTTTCAATGAGTCATTAAACACAGGTCTATGCAATGTAATTCCTCATTGTATAGACCAAGGTGTTGACTCATGTGAAATCTCTCTATTGGGGTGTACTTCTTATTCAAACACAAAGGAAAAGCTAAGAGAAAGTTGCTGATGTTCTTATGATTTGAAAGAAGTATTTTTCCTAAGTATTTTCGTCGAGTAATAAATATTTTCGTCGAAGGATAATTATCCTTCGTCGAGTAATATCTTGCTACACGTGAAATCTTCATCATTTTTCTTCCCATATAAACTTTAAGTTTCTAAGCATTCGTCGAGGAAGAATTTGTCGAGGAAGAATTCGTCGAGTAATGTTCCTGTATCCGACGAATTGGCTCAGCGCTGATTCGTTTTTCAAATCGCAGTCGGCTTTTCTATTAGGGCTTCCGCCATGTATAGTACACGTGGATGGTTTTCCCTAAATCACGCTTATAGCCGTTGGAGAAGATGTCTATAAGTATCTTAGGTTAATTTCGAAAAACCCTAATCGCAAAATCGTGAATAAGCTCTCGTAATTTCTGTCGGCCAATGCCCTCGTTCTCGCACATTTCTCTTGCTGCTGATCAGAAATACTCTGCGATTCTTCTTCAAAAGCTCGAGTCGACAAGATCAATTGAATCAGATTTCTTCAATCAACATCTTGATCCTTTCGACTCTCCAAGTTCAGATCCTGTTTTTAAAGCTTAAAGGATTTCTTCTTCCTCTGCTCTTCACCGACTGAAGGACTTTTATAAGGAAGAAGATTTTCCCCTTTTCAAATCTGAATTAAAGGACTCTCCCTAGAGTTCCTAAGTTAGATTGCTTGTCAATCTTAGTGTATTGTATATTACCCTTACATATCCATGTAGGAGGTTTGCCTCTGAGTCTTGTAGATCCTTGTTTAGGGATCGAGTTGTAGGAGAAGCTTACTCTCCGAGTTTGTGGAGTAGTTTGCTCCGAGTTGTAGGAGTTGTGACTCCGAGTTGTAAGATTTGGATAAATCTGAGATAGATGAAGTAGCCGAATCTAGCCTTGGAGTGCTAGATACACGAGGCGGGAAAGTGGATTACCCACATCGGGGAACCACTATAAAATCCTTGTGTTGTGATGTGCTTGTGTTTATGTGTGCTTTTACTCTTATATTTTTAATTCCGCAAAAAGCCATAGAATCCACCTATTCACCCCCCTCTAGGTGATTTAGGTTGCGACTAGATACTTTCAATTGGTATCAGAGCTAGGTTGTTCTCTAAAGTTAACACCTTGAACAAGATCTCCTCATCTAGTTGAAAGAGCCAGTATGTCTGGAATGGAAAGATCCAAGGATTCCTCCGTCAAGTTGCCTGTGTACACTAAGGAAAACTTTCCAATGTGGAAGGAGAGAGTTAGATTCTACATGGACGCCGCAGATCCCAGAATTTTTCAAATAGTGGAAGAGGGTCCCCATGTTCCAACAAAGCCATCCTCAATAAATTCAGCTATCATGATTCCTAAGAAGATGTTGGAACTAACCAAAGATGAAATTGCACTTGTTGCCCTGGAAAAGAAAGCAAAGAGCATCATAACAGGTGCAGTGGACAACTCAATGTTGCAAAATCTTATTCAATGCAAGTATGCTAAGGAAATGTGGGACTCTCTGTTGGTTCTGATGGAAGGTACAAAAGAAGTAAGGGATGATCGAAGATCTTTGCTGAATCAAGAATATGAAGCATTCAAGCAAGATCCGAGAGATTCCATCTCAGAGACTTATGAAAAATTCTTCAAGATAGTAAACGGTCTAAGAAACTATGACCTAGAATTCTCTGTTGGTGAGTTGAATGACATGTTCTTGAGGTCCCTAACGAAAGAAGGGGACAGCAAGGAAATAGCGATCAGAGAATTTGGGAAATTAGCTACCATGGAGCTGCAGATTCTGTTTGGTAAGCTCTTATCACATGAGCTAAAGTTGAGCATCCGCAAAGCTGAAGGGGAGGGGAGCAGGTCTTCTAGAAGGGAGAAGTCTTCTGCTCTAAAAGCTGAAACTTCAAGGAAGAGCAAGGTCGTCTCACCTATAAGGAGACCGTCTTCGAATGATGATGAATCTGAAGCTGGCCCCTCAGGCTCAGAGATGTCAGATGGAGAGTTCTCCCTACTCTCTAAGCAACTCAAGAGGTTGCTAAACAAAAAGAAACAAAGAAAGAATTCATCTTTCCCCTCCGATCACAGAAGATCTAGACATGATGATGATCATCACAAGAAAGGCTACGATAACGACAAGTATAAATCTAAACAGAACAAACATACTTCTTCTGATATTATTTGCTATTGTTGCAACAAGCCAGGGCACGTGATAGATGAATGTCCGTACAAAAAGAAGGAAGGATCAAAGAAGGAAGAAAATAGATCCTTCAAAGGAAAGAATAAATAAAAGAGCTTCATCGCTAAGAAGTCTAAGACTCTGAGCGACAGCGACTCGGATGAATCAAGCTCAGATGAAGAAGCCTACTTTGTGCTGATGGCACAGTCAGATGAGGATGTCAGCGATGCCTCATATAAGGGGAAGGTAAACTCTCACACTCCTCTCTCTACTTCTGAGTATGACACTGCATCCATATCAAATGAAGGCTACTCGTCAAAGGAGGACTCAAAATTGATGACTCAGTATAAAGCCCTTTTGAAGGGATTCGACAAATGCCGCATGGTCGTCAGATCTCAGTCAAAAGAAATTGAATCACTTAAGACGTTGGAATCAGACCTGAATCAGGAAATCGAAAGATTGACTCCCTTCAGAGATGAAGTCCAAATCTTAAAGGATAAACTGAAAGGCTCCACTGAGTTATTAACTCTGAAGGAGAAACTAATAAATGAATTAGAAGAAAAGTTAATGGTGGAAAGGAAGATAGTTAAAAGCTTCTCCAAGCCAAAAACTATTCTTCCAATCATTGATAGATTCTCTGCTCCTGCGAAGGATAGTGGCCTTGGTCATGAGGCTGAAAGTAGTAAGGTCACTGAGAAAAGAGCCGTTAAAGGAAAGGGAAAGGCTGATCAGAGTCAACCTTCATTCAGGAAGGTGGTTTTTTCCAACAAACCCTTTTGACTTTGAGGCATCCTATGGTCACTTTGCTAGACCAACACATGTTGAATCTAGCAATAGATATCAAAGATGGAGCAGACCCCGAAACTTTGACACGACTCCGTTCAAAGCTCCTCATGAAGAAGTAATCCTCAAGGATCATGGTCCATTTGTACATGGATTAGCTGCCAAGAAAGCACCAAAGATCAAATCGACTGCTCCCAAACCTATAGAGAAGAAGATGGAACCATGTGTGTGTTGTCACCATGAGGCCCCTACTTCTAAGAAAGCTACTTCTAAGAAAGATGCTCCTGTTATACCCCCTTTTCAAAAAGTAAAACAGGAGACCAAAAGAAGTACAATCGATTTGATTGTTGGTGTTGTGTCAAGGTTAGTCGCTTTGTCATAGATTTCTTGTTTAATCCTAGATATATCAAGACTCCACGAGTTAATAATGCAAGAATGACCCCTCGCAATGTTAACATTCCTTGAGGCAGTCATCTAACAAGAAGCCAAGGGCCCAAATCGGCTTGGGTTCCTAAGGGCAATTGATTATTGATTGCAGGTATGTCCAAAGGCCAATACAAATCCTATATGGTACTTGGACAGTGGATGTTCACGGCACATGACCGGAACAAGAAGCCTATTACAATATTACACCCCAGTGAAAGATGGTCCAAAAGTTATCTTTGGCGGATCCGATCGGGGAGTTACTAAAGGCTATGGTATGATTACTAATGGTATAGTCTCTTTCGCAGACGTAGCTTTTGTTAAAGGATTACAACATAATCTTATTAGCATAAGTAAACTATGTGACAAAGGCTACATGGTAGAATTCTACAGGGACAAGTGCTTGATAAAGTCGTCTGACACGTCAGAAATGATTTTAACAGGCACTCGGAGTAGAAATATTTTCTGTTTAAATTTTCTATTCTTAGACTCTTCTACACCAGTGTGCCTTTTAGCAAAAGATAGTGCATCTCTATGTGACCAAAGGCACAAGAGACTAGCATATATTAATTTCAAAATAATAAGTATGTGATTTTCTCACAATTTAGTTCGTGATGCACCTGATGTTAAGAGCATTAAAGAGAGACCGTGTCACGCATGCCAAATGGGCAAGCAGATTCGAGCTACCTTTAAGAGCATTATTGGCAAAGATTCTACCAGATGCTTATATATGCTCCATATGGACTTGTTTGGTCCCATGCCAATTCGGAGTTTAAGAGACAAGTCTTATACATTGGTTATAGTTGATGACTACTCACGTTTTGCTTGGGTATTTTTTCTGAAACACAAGTCAGACACCTTTGACTCTTTCACAACGTTCGTCAGGCAAATTCAGAATGAATTGGAATGTTCTATGGTCAAAATCAGAAGTGACCATGGTACAAAATTCAAGTCTGGGGCCATGACAGAATTTTGTGAAAGCTTAGGTATATTTCATGAGTTTTCCTCTCCTTGTACTCCACAACAATGTTGAGTGATTCTTCATTACCAGAGTACTTCTGGGCTGAAGGTATCAACACTGCTTGCCACGTACAAAACAGAGCTCTAATCAACAAAAACCATCATAAGACTCCCTATGAACTTCTGAAAGGAAAGAAACCAACCTTGTCTTATTTTAGAATCTTTGGTAGTAAATGTTTCGTGCTTAACAATGGAAAGTATTACAAAACTAAATTTAGTGAAAATTATTTGAAGGTATTTTTGTAGGCTATAGTAGCCATAGTAAGGCGTATAGGATTTTCAATAAGAAAACCCTGGTTGTAGAAGAAACTTACAATGTTATCTTTGATGAGACGAGTATGCTTCAAAGCAGCTCTTCTAGTGTATTTTTTTGAAGATGCAGGTGCAAAATTCAAAGAATTCAACTTGGAAAAAGCACAAAAGGAAGTTGCCCCAAAGTCTATCGAAGTAACTGTTCCAATTCCACCTGAGGAAGAATATCAAGAAGAAGAAGAAGAAGAAGAGACCCCAAAAGTGGAAGTACCTCATTGTAATTTTGATGATGGAAGAAACCTGATGATTAGACACCAGAGAGATCACACTATTGATCAAATCATCGGTGAAACCAGTGTTGGAGTAAGAATAAGGAGAGATACAACTAATCAGGTTTTGCATTTAAGTTTTCTTTCACAGGTTGAGCCAAAGAAGTTTGATGAAGCAAAGAATGATGCATCTTGGATCATTACAATGCGAGAAGAGCTCAATGAGTTCAAGAGATGCAAAGTCTGGAAGCTAGTTCCTCGACCCAAAGGACATAATGTCATAGGGACAAAATGGGTTTTCAGAAATAAGCTGGACGAGGATGGAGTAATCATCAAGAGCAAGGCCAAACTTGTTGCTCAAGGTTACAGACAAGAAGAAGGGATCGACTTCGATCAAACTTTTTCTCCCGTGGCAAGACTCGAAGCGATCAGGTTGTTTCTAGCGTATGCTGCTCACAAGGGATTCAAAGTCTATCAAATGGACGTGAAGTCAGCCTTCCTTAATGGTAATCTAAAGGAAGAAGTGTACGTAGAACAACCCCCATGTTTTGTTGACTCCTTTCTACCTGATCATGTCTATTATTTACGTAAAGCGTTATATGGTCTCAAACAAGCTCCTCGAGCTTGGTATCAGACCTCTCTAGCTTTCTTCTTGAGAACAAGTTCACAAGAGGAAAGATAGATAAGACATTATTTCTTAGGGAAGTAAAGGCAAGATTTTGCTAGTGTGTCGACGACATTATCTTCAGATCTACGGACGATAACCTTTGCAAAAAAATTTCTAACTTGATGTAAGGGAAATTTGAAATGAGTAGTATGGGTGAGCTAAAGTATTTCTTAGGACATCAGGTGAAGCAATATGAAGATGGAATTTTCATCTCTTAGACGAAGTTCACCAGAGAATTAATTAAGAATTTCGGAATGGAGAATGCAACCTCTATATGAAATCCAATGGGTTCAGCTATGTCTGTGGACAAGGATGAGAAAGGGAAACCTTTTGATGAAAGCAAGTACAGAAGCATAATTGGATCCTTGCTCTACCTTACTGCGAGTAGACCGGACATAATGTTTTCAACATGTGTGTGTGCTAGATTTCAGGTGAACTCTAAGGAATCTCAATATGCCGCTGCAAAGAGGATTTTGAGATATCTTAAAGGCACACCAAATCTTGGTTTATGGTACCCAAGAAGTAATGACTTCGAGCTAACATGTTTTTTAGATGCTGACTTTGCAGGTAGCAAGGATGACAGGAAAAGAACTTCCGAGACATGTCAATTCCTGGGGAAGAGGCTTGTCTCGTGGAGTAGTAAGAAGCAGAACTGTGTAGTTATCTCAACTGCTGAATCGGAATATATCTCCGCAGGCAGTTGTTGTGCACAACTTTTGTGGATCAGTAATCAACTCGAAGACTATAACTTGAAGCTGAAAGAGATTCCGATGTTCTGCGACTCATCAAGTGCAATAGCAATTGCCAACAATCCAGTATCCCACAGCCGGACAAAGTATATAGAGATCCTCTATCACTTCATCCAGGAACATGTGGAGAACAAGGACACAAATCTTAGTAATGTTCCGAAGGATACGCAAATTGCAGATATTTTCACCAAGCCGCTTGACGAGTCAAAGTTCAACTTCTTCAAGATGGAACTTAGTATGCTGAACAAAGTATCTTGAAGAGAAGGCAAAGAAATCAGACACTCAGACTTACTCGAGAAAATACAAGTCCATTTCACGGGTAATTTTGAATTTCGTCGGGTGAACTTTCTCTCTTCAATGAACATGCATTTCGTCGGGTGAACTGGTCATAGTCGACGAACTGACCCTTCGTGGAGTCATAATTTCTTTCTCTATTCTAGACCTATTGGATCTGAAGAGTCATCTCCTATTAACATAAGGTACGCGCCTCTTTTTCTCTCGAAATTTTAAATCTATATAAAAAGGCCTAAGGGTTTTACGGGTCACAACACTTGCTCCGTCGCCGAACCCAAGATGGCTCCGATGATTCGTCTCCTGATCTCTGCTCTCGTCGCAAGCGCTCGTCGTTTTCTCCGCCTTCACTCGCCATGTCTAGGAAAATCCATGGGTTTCTCCATGTAGGGGGAGAGCTTGTGTGCGCAGGAATCGCCTCTGCTCCAGATGAGTTCAGAAATGTGGTAATCTGCTTGGAAGAGGCTGGGCAGTCCTTCATTCTCGAGAACCCCTGCCGTGTTCTGGAGAAAGACGTGATTGAGTTCTATACGAATGCATCTATTCAGCACTCTGGTAGAATTATCAAGTCGTTAGTCAAAGGAAAGGTTATCAATATGAAGCCCTCTCGTTTAACAAAGTTTCTGAAGCTTCCAATGGTCGATGAAGAAGATTGTCTGTTCAAAGAGGACCATACCAGAACTCTGCTTTTCTGTGGTTTGCCAAGGGGCACCACATCTGTTAGAAGGAAAAATATGAATGAGGAAGAGAAGCTACGGTCTGATATTTTGGGAAAAGTGCTTCTCTGCAAGGTAGGTTCTCACGACTACCTTTCAAATGATATGTTCAAAATGGTGGCAGGAATTATTTACAGAAAGAAGGTCGACTGGGGAACAATTTTGTTTGAGAAAATTAAAGCAAGTTTGATGACTCCAAATTTTGGACGAATCATCACTCTCTTTTTGAATCAATTGGATGGCCAATTGTTTGATATGGCATCCGGGACTGCTCTGCATCCCATGAAGAAGATTGACTCCTCAATCATTCAGAGATGGGACAGAAAAATTGTGAGGCCTGGTCTAAAGAGGCATGTTATAGTTGATTCAGATGAAGACAGGGAAGAAGCTCCAAGGCAGTAGAAGAAGAAGAAGGTGAAATCAGTCAAGGAACCAGTCCAGGGGGAGGACCTGAATAATCAAAGTCCATGTATTCCTCCTATTTCTCCTCAAGATGTTCCTTCTCCTATTCGCTCTCCCATTCCCTCACCTGTTCATTCTCCTTTCCCCTCTCCCAAAGATAATGATCATCAGAAATCTAGTTCTAAGTCCAAGGCTAATGACCATGACAGTGGTGATGATGGTGGTGATGATGGTGGTGAGCACCCTGATGTTGCAGTAAATTCAAGATTGGTTGATAGAGTAATCAAGACTCATTTCTTTGAAAAAGAAGCTTCTGATCAGGGCAAGAAATCCATATCTGGTGGACTTCTTCTGGTGCAGGTGAACCTCTAGCTACTGATTCTATTCACACTGAAGTGCTTGCTAGCTCTGAGGGGGAGCAGAGCAGAATAGTTGAAGTAGATGAAGATGAGATCAATTCTACTGCCATTGTTCCTTTTGAACCCCTCCAGGATGTGCATTCTGAGCATATTCCTACTTCTCCAGGCAAAGAAGATTCCCACATCTATATGTCTCTTGGTGAGAACTTCAAAGCTTCTTCTTAAAGACCTGCTCCTGCAACAACCTCTCCAAATGAATTATTACAAACAATTGAGTCTCTGTTCAGGACTCAGGCTGAGCATATGGAATTTTCTCTCAGGCAAGTATACTACAAGATTTCAGAAGTTGAGAAAGATGTAAATGATTGCTTAGCAACTATCAATCATAATATGGGCATTCTAAGAAGAGAACTTGATGAAAAGTTTGATAAAGTTGCTGAAGCTATGAATCTTTCTGCCAAAGGCATGTCTTCTCTCAATGAGAAAGCAGACATCATTGATAGAGGTTAAGATATGTTACTAAATTCTGCAAGTGCTAATACTTATATCTTTCATTCTTCGCTCAGCAAATTCAAAGATGAAATTCTCCAAACCCTTCTTGAAGATGTCAGAAAGGGGGAGGAAAATATGGCAGCTAAGATGGATGATTTAAACAGAATAGTCGAAAGAAGATTTCAGGAAAGCAAGGTGTATCAATCTCAAAATGTTGGATGGCATCATGATGTTTTCACAGGAAGAGCTCTGGGCTCCTATGCTCAAAATCAAGTCTATCCAGAGCAAGCATATCCTGAGCAAGTGTTTGAACAACCCTATGTTCCTCCTGCATCTTACACTCCTGTATGGTCTGATCAGGGGGAGATTGCAGAGTCTTCAAAGCATCCAGATAAAAAGCAAAAGGCTAGCTCAGAAAGAAGACCTGTTCAAGTTGGAAGAGAAAGAAGGGGAGCTGGCATAATGTTCAGAGAACCAAGGGAGTATAGAAGAAATAATGGTGAAAACTGGGTTCCAACTTCAAAAAATATAATTTTCGACACATACAATCTGATCAAGATTTTAAATGAAGAGCGTCAGGATTATTATGATCAGGAAGAAATCAACAAGATGAAAGCATCAAAGCTGAAAAGAAAAATTCATTTTAGAGAGCATGGCTACAACAACCCAAGTGCTACTCCTCCTCCAAAGTATTATCCAAAGCCCAGGGCTTATTTTGTCAGGCAGCTGAAGAAGAGCAGGTCAGGAAAGGCCAGGATGCCTTAAGCAATGTGTTATGACTGCATGTTAAACTCTTTAAAACTTTTATATATCTGAATGTGTTATTGCTATTTCTTTCACTTTGATAGTTATTATTGCTTGTGTTTATTATTTTTATGTGTGCAATTCATCTTAGTAGATAGGTCTCTGACTACTTCAAATAGGGGGAGATTGTTGGGTATTGTAACCACAATAACCTTGATTTGAAGAAGTATCCCTTAAACTAAGGTGATTTGATATATCTTTTTAGTTGTGTTTGCAGATTCTAAATGGCTAAGTACAAACCAATGTCAGGTTTCAATGAGTCATTAAACGTAGGCCTATGCAATGTAATTCCTCATTGTATAGACCAAGGTGTTGACTCATGTAAAATCTCTCTATTGGGGTGTACTTCTTATTCAAACACAAAGGAAAAGCTAAGAGAAAGTTGATGTTGTTCTTATGATTTGAAAGAAGAATTTTTCCTAAGTATTTTCGTCGAGTAACAAATATTTTCGTCGAAGGATAATTATCCTTCGTCGAGTAATATCTTGCTACTCGTGAAATCTTCATCGTTTTTCTTCCCGTCTAAACTTTAAGTTTCTAAGCATTCGTCGAGGAAGAATTCGTAAAGGAAGAATTCATTGAGTAATGTTCCTGTATCTGACGAATTGGCTCAGCGCTGTTTCATTTTTCAAATCGCAGTTGGCATTTCAATTAGGGCTTCCGCCATATACAGTACACGTGGAAGATTTGCCTAAATCATGCTTATAGCCATTGGAGAAGATGTCTATAAGTATCTGTTGGGGAAATGATTTATCTTAACTCCTAAAAATGAGTAGAATATAAATTCTATGAATGAAAAATTAGTCTAAGTAAATATGCGTCGAATAGTATTCGACGCAACGTCGAAGTGTAGTCGACGTTCCTCTCAGAATGAGTCAAAGTAACTCTAAACAGAATTCGACGTAACCTATATCGACGTAACTCTGACTTCTAGTCGATGCATCTAGTGAAGTCAACGTACCTTAGTCGACGCACCTTCCATATTCTTCTCTCGACGTTCAGCCAGTCTGAAATCGACGCTTCCGTCGAATAGTAATCGACGTACGTCGATTTCTATGTCAAATTCAAAACACGTCAGATCTCTTTCCTTCTTTCTGTAGATCTGATTCTTATGGAATTATATTATTCTTTTATAGCCGTTCTGAATCAGTCTTTCCTTCTAATTGATTCTTGGCTAAATTGATTAAGTTTATTATGGATATTATTTGAAATTAGAATGATCTTTTTCCTTCTACAGAAATATTGATTATGGAATATTTTCTCTCTTACTATTTCTCTGACTGCTAATTGATTATTCTCCTATAGTATTCTTTGAATAAACTGAACTATAAATAAGAGGGAAGTAGGCAGAGAAGAACAAGAGGTGATCCACTCCATACATTTGAAATAGAGGAAAAGCTCCCAAGAGAAAAGTGAGAAAAACTGAGAAAAGTGAAAGTGTGCTGCAGCAAACAACAAGCCTTCTTCTTCTCCTTCTTCTGAGATCATACTGCTGCAATTTCTGAAACCTCTCACTGAAAGAGAAAAAGGCCTACAATCTTCTTCTCACTATAGATGAGAGATTTTATTCACTATTTCTTGTGCTTCTAATCTTCTTGCTAAGAAGAAGATTCTTTCTTGTTTCAATTACTTCTTCTCCTTCTTCTTCTTATTCTTATTTCACTCTCAAATTGTGTAAACGAGATTTTAGAATCTCTCTTCAAAAAATTCAGTTGTACTGGTTCTAAGAGTCTCCTTATCAAAAGACTCAGGGTAGTTCTAAGAGTCTCCTTATCAAAAGACTCAGGCTGGTTCTAAGAGCCTCCTTATCAAAAGACTCAGTACAAGATAGTGAATTCCTGCCAAGGGGGTAGAAGAGTGGACAACCCAAAGTTTGGGGAACCACTATATTTCTTTGTGTTGTGCTGTGATTTTCTTTTTGCTGTTAATTTCTTTATTTGCTTAATT
The DNA here is from genome assembly GCA_033032865.1 of Dactylorhiza incarnata. Taxonomy (NCBI): domain Eukaryota; kingdom Viridiplantae; phylum Streptophyta; class Magnoliopsida; order Asparagales; family Orchidaceae; genus Dactylorhiza; species Dactylorhiza incarnata. The sequence continues at coordinate 2,670,842 of JAWHQI010000037.1, read as the reverse complement.
CTTGTTGGTGTGTGTGGGAAGCTTAAATCTGTGATTATTACACACACATATATATATATATTTGTTAACTTTGCACAAAGTATTTTTAAATCTCTATTCACCCCCCCCCCCCCCTAGAAAATTCTAGTGAGGTTAACTGTGTACTTTCAATTGGTATCAGAGCCAGGTTGATCTAAAAAGGGTAACTCCTTGATCAAAAAGATCCTACCTCATATATATATATATATATATTTCTAAAAACTCTTTATGGCTCAAATCAAAGATTATGCTTCCACCAAACCACCATTGTGCAATCTTTAAAAGTTTGCACTTTGGAAAACAAGAATTAGGATCTATATGAATTCTATTGATGAAGAATTATTTGATGTTATTATGACAGGTCCTCCCAAGCCATTCAAGAAGGACTCAAGTGGAAAGGTCACACAAACACTTGCTCCAAAGGCTGAATGGACAGATGAAGAAAAGAAAGCTCATGCATGTGATGCCAAGGCTATGAATATCTTAGTCTCAACCCTCTCAGATGAAACCTTCTAAAAGATTGCTGAATGTGAGTCAGCTAAGGAAACAAGGGAAGCTCTCACTAAAATGGTAGAAGGGAGTGCTGATGAGAGAAAAGATAGAAAGGCATTACTCATCTCTCAATATGAAAACTTCTAGAAGAAAGATAGTGAAAGTGTTGCTGACATGTATGTCAGATTCAGCCTCATAATAAATGAGTTAAGAACACTTGAGAATGGCGTATCTCTCACTGAGATAAATGACAAATTGCTAACTTGCTTCCCTAGCTCTTGGGACTCAAGAATTTGGCCAATTAGAGACTCCAGAAGCCAAAATGAAATCTCAACAGATGTTCTGTTGGGTAAATTAAGATCCTATGAACAGTTGTTGAAAACAAGAGCTGAGAAAGAAGAGAAAGAAAAAACTCCTTCATTCTCAAAGGAAAAGAGTATTGCTTTAAAGGCTACTGCAGGTGAACCCTCTACAAGTGATGAGGAGTTGATCAGTCTACTGGCCAGAAGGTTCAAGAAGTGGATCAAAACAGAAGGATCCAGAAGGAGAGATTCAAAAACCAGGTATGATAAAACTCCTACTAAAGAGATTATATGTTACTCTTGCAGGAAACCTGGACACATTGCACCTGAATGTCCTAAAGAGATCAGTAACAAGAAAGATCTGAAAAGAACAGATCTAAAGAAGAAGAAGAAAGAGAAAAGATTCATTGCTCAATCATGGAGTGATTCAGAATCTGAAGGAAGTACCTCATCTGAAAATGATCAAGAAGAGGATAAGCAAGAGGAAACCTGTTTGATGGCTACTGAGAAGCCTGAAGATAAATCTCTGGTAAATATATTTGATGATATAGACTTCTCTTCTACTGATTTCAAAAATAATTTCAAACAATGTTGTTTAGATCAAGTCAAATCTGAAAAGGAAATAAAAGAACTAAGAAATGAATTGAACAATCTCAAACAAATGGATACACAATATAAAAACTATGAGCTCAGTCAAGAACTCTCTAGATCAGAGGAGCAACTAGATAAAATAAATACTGAAAATCAAACACTGAGAAATGAGCTAGCAAAGGCAAAAGCCTTTGAAGATTCTCTAAATGGCAGAAGTCAAAAACTCAAGAAAATCTCTGAAAATCTCACTGATAGATTTAGACAACTAGAGTTTGATACTGATTTAGAACCCAGACCTCAGTCACCCAGCAAACTTGTCTGGAGACATCCTATCCACTTCACTAGGAAGAATAATCTCATAGGAGAAGAATCACATGAAAATCCAGAAACAACTACCGTTTTTAATAAAAATAATTTCACTATGTATGAAGGAATCCTAGGTAAATATCCTCTGAAAAGAAACAACTTGCGTCGAATCAGTATCGACGTGCGTTGAATTCTAATCAATGCATACATCGAAATACATCGACTCTCAATCAACTCAACCTCTCCTATGCTTCGACTAAAAGAGAACACAGAATGAAGGAAGCGTCGACTTCGACTCAACGCAACCTTAAACATACGTCGAATTCATATCGACGCAACCAATCTAACAGAAATATCTCCTTTTCCAAAAAAGTCTTCTCAATCCATTTCTTTTTATTATGAATACTATTTCTGCAATATTACTAAAGACTGGTATGATAAGCCAACACTCCTAAAGAAGAAAGGGTACTCTGAAAAACCAACTTACTCTTTCATTGAACCTGTTTCTATTGGGAGGAAGGTACCCCAGCTTAGCAGGGTCCAAACTAATGTTTAACATCTTATGTGCAGATGTATCACACATTCAGGCTGGTGTGGCACTTGGATAGTGGTTGCTCCATGCACATGATAGGGTACAACAATCTATTAACCAACTTTGAAGATAGACATGGACCATCAGTGACTTTTGGAGACTCTAGCTGTGGGCAAACCAGGGGCTTCGGAGATTTCAAAGAAGGGAAAGTTACCTTCAAGAATGTGGCAGTAGTCAAAGGACTGAAGCACAATCTGATAAGTATAAGTCAGATATGTGACAGTGGTAAGTATGAGTTAAAATTCACCACACTATTTTGCCATATTATTGATGTCAAGACTGGTGCCATAGTACTCAATGGAATTAGAAAAGGGAAAGTATATATAGTAGACTTTAGCTCCACACCCACAGAAGTTTGTTTGTTCAACAATATTATTGATAAAAGTGAATTATGGCATAGGAGACTGGGTCATCTAAACTACAAAACCATTAGTAAACTAGCAAAGAATAACCTAGTCAGAGGCCTACCAAAGGGTAGGTACTCTAAGGATTCTCCATGTAGACCTTGCCAACTAGGAAAATAGACCAAATCATCCTTCAAACCAATTAGTAAGGATGACTCCCCCAGGATTCTCTACTTACTGCACATGTATCTCTTTGGTCCATCCACTCAGAGCTTAGGTGGAAAGTCTTATACCCTAGTCATTGTGGATGACTATTCTAGATTTAGCTGGGTATTCTTTCTAAGGGCTAAGTCTGAGACCCACAAGATTCTCTCAAGATTCATAAGACAGATTTAATCTGAATTCAATACTCATGTTTCCATAATCAGAAGTGATCATGGGACTGAATTTGAAAATCAGTTAATCTGTAGTTTCTGTGAGGATGTGGGTATCAAACAAAGCTTCTCAGCACCTAGAACTCCTCAACAAAATGGAGTTGCTGAAAGAAAGAATAGAACCTTAATTGAATCAGGAAGGACCTTGCTTGCAGAATCAGGATTACCAAAAACCTTCTGGGCTGAAGCAGTCAACACTGCAAACTATGTTCTAAATAGAAGCCTCATACACAAAACTAAGTCAAAAACTCCATATGAGCTCCTGAAGGGAAAAACACCCATTGTTAAATACTTTAAAATTTTTGGATGTGCCTGCTTTATCCTAAATAATGGGAAAAATCATCTTGCCAAGTTTGACAAGAAGTCTGATGATGGAATATTTCTGGGGTACTCATCATCTAGTAAAGCTTATAGGTGCTATAACAGGAGAACTCTCAGAATTGAAGAATCCATGCACATTATATTTGATGAAACTAACATGCTGTTTAAGGGGGAGGAAACTTCCACCAGTCCATTTCCACAGGAAAACAACAGCATAGAGACTCAGTTTGAACATCTAACTCTAAAGAACACAGACACTGGGAAATAAAACCAGCTACAGGAACCAAGTGAGGATTCTGAACAAGAACATGAAGAAGGTTTAGAAAAGAGCAATCAAAACCAACTCCCACAAGAGAACATGGTTCAGGAGGAACAGTTGAACAATGATCCCATTGCTAATGAGGAAGAAGAGCATCTGACAAATCCAAGCAGGTCAGGGATCAATATGAAAAATCATCCACAATCCCAAGTAATTGGAGACCCCAATACTGGAGTAAGAACAAGACACCAAGTCTCCAATGGGATGATGCTCCAATGCTTCTTATCACAAGTTGAACCAAAGAAGTTTGAGGAAGCAAATTGTGATCCTCACTCGATTATAGCCATGCAAGAAGAACTAAGCCAATTTGAGAGAAATAAAGTGTGGAACTTAGTTGAGAGACTAAGAAACTACCCAGTTATTGGTACAAAGTGGGTATACATAAACAAACTAGATTCCACTGGAGTAATTGTCAGGAACAAGGCAAGACTTGTAGCACAAGGATACAGACAAGAAGAAGGAATAGACTACAATCAAACCTTTGCTCCAGTAGCCAGATTGGAAGCAATCAGACTCTTTCTTGCCTATGCAGCTTTCATGAAGATGAAAGTCTACCAGATGGATGTCAAGAGTGCTTTTCTGAATGGTGACCTTCAAGAAGAGGTGTATGTAGAGCAACCACCAGGTTTTATCAATCCCTCCTCTCCTAACTTTGTTTATAGACTTAACAAAGCTCTTTATGGCCTTAAGCAAGCACCTAGAGCTTGGTATGAAACTCTCTCCAACTTCCTTATAGAAAATTCTTTTGAAAGAGGTAAAGTAGATAAAACACTTTTTACTAGAACCCACAAGAATAAACTCCTGCTTGTTCAAATCTATGTAGATGCCATCATCTTTGGCTCAACTCATCCCAAACTCTGTACAATATTTGCTAATCTAATGCAATCTAAATTTGAAATGAGTAATATAGGAGAACTCTCTTATTTCTTAGGGCTACAAGTAAAACAAAGCAGTGAGGGGATCTTTATCTCACAATCTAAATACACTAAAAAGCAGTAAGAAACAAACCTCAGTCTCAACCTCAACAGCTGAAGCTGAATATATAGCTGCTGGGAGCTGTTGTTCACAAATCCTATGGATGCAAAATCAGCTTCTTGACTATAAATTGGAAGTCAATAACTCTAAAATCTATTGTGATAGTTCTAGTGCTATATCCATAGCATCCAACCCAGTCCTTCATAGTAGAACCAAACATATAGAAATCAGACATCACTTTCTTAGAGACAATGTGGAAAAAGGCAAGATAACCTTAGAATATATTCCTACTAATAGCCAAAGAGCAGACATTTTCACCAAACCCTTGGATGAAACTAAGCATACTTACTTCATCAACACCTTAGGAATGCTTGATGGAAGCTTGTAAACATCATTGTTGGGCAAATCTAAAAGAGGTCAGAAAAACTAAGAGAGCACTTGAAGATACGTCGATTACCTATCGACGCACCGTCGAAAAGAACTCAACGCTGGCATTGATTTCTTACAGACAAAGATACGTAGATCCCTTCTCGACGTACCGTCGACTTGATATCGACACAAATCTGCGAACACGTCGACAGGTTCCTAGGCTGACAAAAATTCGACGGAGCGTCGAATCCATATCGACGCATGCGTTGACTTCTCGATAAAACTGGAAACAAATCTTTCCTTCTTCTTTTGACGATTGGATTACCTAATATACCTCGATTTCTATTTCCTTTTCGACGTCTCACCTTCTTTAAATAATACCTTATATTTCATAACTCCTACTCTCCTAAACCGCCAAAAACTTCACCTTCTACCTTTCTCTCTGCATCAATGGCGCCGACTCCTGCTCAATCTGCCATCATCCAAGCAATAAACGATGCTCTGGAACAACTCATGAATGAATTTCAGACACGACTGAACAACTTCTCAAACGAGTGTGCCGCCATGCTAACTACCTGTGAAGCCAAACTAGCCAACCTCTCTGCTTCTCTTCCTGAGCTTCATGTTCTCCTTAAAGAACAACCTCTGTCGCCAAAAGGGTTTATATCCTTTCTGCAGGATATAAACCAGGGGGAGAGTTGCTCCAGAAACCCCTCTAATCAGGTTCTCTATTACTCTTAAGCTTCATATTCTTCTCTATTACTCTGAAGCTCAGGGTTAATTCTTCTCCAATCTCTAAACCCTAAACACCATTTCTTACTATAGGAACAAATCTTCTCCACTCACTCTGAGTACACCTTCAAGGAGAAGACCCCTTTTATATATCCTCATCCTACCATACAGAAGGAGACCATGCTGTGGAATCAGCATTCAAAGCAGATGCCCCATATGTTCAGGGGGGATTGTTGTAGTACAAAATACAGAAGTCCAGAGGGAGGAAGAAGAAGCCACTTCAGATGACTGGAAAGGGCAAGTCTGGATTGATGCACCCCTGTAACACCCTGCCAGTACAAATAATATAACAGTAGGTCAGGCCGGGACCCCACGCTATACTAACCACACTTGCTAGGCGTTAAAAGGAGATATTTAGACAAGAACTACACCAGAGTACTAAACATAAGCGGAAGCATAAAGATTTGACATTTCTTTTAGAATAGTCCACTATCACAGGAATGAAACAATAAAGAGTAGAGTTACGGCCTTAAGGCCTTACATTCCAAAAATGTACAAAACTCCTTGAACATACTTCGGCACGCAGGCCGGCAATACATGAAAAGCAGAAAAGAGGTTGGTCTTCGGAGGACAACACAGCAAAAAGGGCCAACGCCCGCTATTTCCCGCTAGGCTCACCTGCACCTGCATAAGAAGATTCCACCAAGAGGTGGCAAGTGTAAGACCCCAAATGGCATGTGCACCCAAAATACCAAAAATGAGCATGAGCTGAAATCAGGGAGCTAGCGCCAGGCGCTAGCGCTAGCACCGGCGGTAGCGTCCCGAGAACTCCCGAGAAATCCCGAGAAATGGTTCCGAGAACTCCCGAGAAATGGATCAGGCTGAAACATATGAGCTAACGCCAGGCGCTAGCGCTAGCGCCGGCGGTAGCGTCTCTTAGCGGTACCGACTCATGGCTAACGCCTGGCGCTAGTGCTAGCGCCAGCGGTAGCGATAAAATCATAAATCCCTAAATCCCGACGCTTCAGCCCATTTCTTCTGAGTTCCTATCAAGTGCTGAGGGCTGAGAGCTGGGAGAAGGGAAGGGAAGCCTTTGGAATGTAGCTAAGGTCGTGCCAGGAGGGATTTGTGCAGCATCATCTTCGTGCGTGTGCCACCGCGGATTCCAGCCATCTCCCTCTTATTTCTATGGCACCGAAATGGCCTACAAGGGTAACGATTCTCCTCCTTAATCCTTGGACATGAACGTCCTTTGATTTGCATGTATTTAGGGAGACTTCTACGAAATAGTAGATCGGATCTTCCGGTGGGATGAAGTGATTTCTCCCACAAATTGCATATAGAGTCCGGAATGGTAGTACGGGCATAGGCATGCTGTGTGAAGCCCATCTGGACAGATCGAGCCGGATTGGTGATGTTTTAGTGTGTGTAACGTGCCGGAGAAAAATCCGTGTACGTACTGTGATTCGGGTCATGTGAATTATATTATGCAAAAATTAGGACCTGGAGGTGTTCTCCAGGCTGTGCCCCAAAAATCGCAGCAGAACTACGTTCTGTTGCTAGCGCCGGGCGCTAGTGGTAGCGCCGGCGGTAGCTCCAGGTGAGCTATCAGTGTTGGTACTAGAGGTGTTTTCCCAGAGGTGGCAGTATAAATTGCTGTTACCAGTGCCGGGCAGAACTAAAATCTGTTGCTAGCGCCGGGCGCTAGCGTTAGCGCCGACGATAGCGCCCAGCACAATGTGTGTGCTTCCGTGCTACCTAAAGTCCTGAAATCTGGATGGTAGCAGGCAAAGCTGTGGAACTTGCAAACCCCAGCTTTAAGAAATGGGTATTGGGTGAAGCTTACCCGTATCGTATATACAATGATGATTGAGCGCGGGTCTAGCTGAGCCGAACCCCCTGTAGTGGTGGTGTAGAGGTCGCCCCTCATTACACCGGGCTATGGAAGAGTGCCGGAACTTCGTGTGTACGGACTAGCTCAAATTGCTTGGCTAAGGTGAAATATGACTTAGCGTGAAAGGCGTAGCTCAGGGAGTATGCCAAAGTGTGCCTTGAGAGCACGAAACGGAAGGCTTGGTTTGCCTCCGTTGGTGTTGTTTGCGGATATATATATATATATATGCTGCCGACTCTGACTTGCAGGGAAGGAATACCGCCGTCCCGAGTGTGGGGCGGGGTCGTTATAAATCTTGGTCAGCTAAAGCTGACCGGTTGCTTGTTTTCCCACCAATTGGTGGATTTGCTTATACAGGTCCCGGTGAGACTAGCGGGAGATAGCGGGCTGAAGCCCCTGCTGCTGTGCTGTGCTGGCCCTTGAAGGCCATAGCTTTTGTTTACTTTTGTTCATGTGTGGCCGGCCTGCGTGCGGATGTTCGAAAGCCACTTAGATGTTGTAAACAAACTCATGAAAATAACGCTTGTTGTATTTCATTCCTAGTAGTACTGTGGACTTGTTATAAACTGGTTTAACATGAAATTCTAATCATGCTTTCCGTTGTGACTCTGATGCTGAGATAGTTATATTTGTAACTGTTTAGACACTAATTTTAGCAACGCGCTCTTCTGTTCCTTTCGTATGGCGTGGGGTCCCGGCCGGACCTACTGTTATATGCTATGTAACAGGGAGGGTATTACAAATTGGTATCAGCTACGGGTTTTGATCCCTTTCCGTCTGCATTCGTGGTCGAATTCTTTTAAGGGGTGGTGAGCACGTGTGTGCGTCGCCTTTAACTCATATAAATAACCAGTTTTGTCCACTTTCGGAATGAATACATGAATATGTGTAGCATTCAAATGGAACTTCTGTGTTCCTTTATTGCGTTATGTTATCTCGTAGTCGCTAATTATGTTTTGGGTACATATATAGGCGACTGGGAGTGGAGCGGGGCCTTCTCGACCCCCTCGTTCAACTGCAAGTAGTGCACCAACTCCGGTGCCGACTCCTCCTTCGGCTGAAACCGTAAGGATGATCGCTGAAGCCGTGTTTGTGATGTTCACAGCGCAACCAGGAGGGCATGTCCCCGGACAGCCTCCTATTCATGAAGCGGCTCCAGTGCAGGCTCCAGCAGCCGAACCTGCGGTGGAAAGGCCAGTGCCGTTGAGGGCACGAAGAGCTCCCTATCAACAGCTGCAATACTTTTTGAGTTTCCACCCTCCGACGTTTACGGGGGCAGGAACCCCGACGCAAGCGGAGGATTGGCTCTCAAAGGTGCGCAAAACCTTGAAGGCCACGGACACGGAGGAAGGACAAAAAGTGACTTTGGCAACCTTCCTACTAGATGGGTAGGCGCAGCTGTGGTGGGATGAGATGGAGATACATCAACTAGCGGGACGGCAGTTGACTGATATCATTTTTAATAAGTTTTCTAGACTATTCTTGGCGTGATATCTTCCACATGCCCAGCAAATAGAAATGGAAAATCAGTTCAACCGTCTGACTCAGGGTGATCGTACTATCGATGATTATCTGCATGAGTTTACACGGTTGGGTCGCTATGCAGGTGTGACCTTTGCGAACGAAGCTCGTAAGACAAATCGGTTTTACGAAGGCTTGCGAGAAGAGTTGCGGTTTCTTCTGACTGGGCCAATGACGCAGGGGTTTATGACCATGGTCAACTCAGCTCGTTCTTTAGAGAAAGACATGAAGCGGTCCCACAGCAGGAAGGAGCTAGCAGTAGTCAAGCCAGAGTTCAAAGAATCGAGCTCGGCAAAGTCAGGATGAGGCAAGTGGAAGAAAGGAGCGCGACCGTCTGGGTCAGCTCAATCTTCAGCATCAGGAGTGACTGGGCGAGGTCCACTCACCTGTTACAACTACGGCAGACCGGGGCACTTTGCTCGTGAATGTCGTAGTGGGAAGAGGCTAGTTGCGGCCTATGCAGCAGAGAAAGGAAAGGCGGCAGAGTCAACCGCATCTCACGCTGCTCCATCCCAGCCTAGAGTTTATAACCTTGGCCAGCAGGAGGCCATCAAATAGCACGATGTGGTGACAGGTATGTGATAGTATATAGCTTTTGTTGTTTGTTTTATACGTCATACCTTATACATTGCTTGTTAACCGTCCTAGGCTTTGTCACGATCTTTAACTATCCGGCGAGAGCACTATTTGATACGGGTGCTTCACATTCCTTTCTATCGGAGGCCTTCATACAGCAACTTGGAGTGCCTTCGTTGTTTAGACAGGAACGATTAGATGTGATGCTACCCAATGGGTGTTCGATGCGCGCGGATCGAGGTTGTGTAGTAAAGGTACGAATAGGGAGTCAAGACTTTGATTTGGAAGCACTGATACTCCCGCTTTCGGAATTCGATGTAATCTTTGGTATGGACTGGCTGTCAGCGCAGCAGGCCTACATTGATTGCACTTCCAAGGAGGTCACACTGGGGCGAAATACCGAACGTGCGACTACATTTTCTGGTTTGCGTGGATCGAGCAAGACACTGATGTCTGCTATCCAAGTGGTCAAGGCGGTTCGGCAGGGCGCAGAGCTATGTGTTATGCTAGTGGGGGCTGCAAAGCCTCAACCCAGTTTGAGTGATGTTCCTGTGATTTCAGAGTATCCAGATGTGTTTCCGAAAGATCTCCCTGGGGCGCCACCTCAGCGAGAGATTGACTTCACTATAGAACTGGTGCCAGGTGCCAAACCTGTTTCACGCTCTCCGTACCGAATTGCGCCAAAGGAGATGGCGGAATTGAAAGTTCAATTACAGGAGTTGCTAGAGCAGGGTTATATACGTCCAAGTACCTCCCCTTGGGGTGCTCCGGTCCTTTTTGTGAAGAAGAAGGACGGAAGCCTGCGTCTATGCATTGACTACCGAGAATTGAACAAGCTGACCGAGAAGAACAAGTATCCGATTCCTCGAATCGATGACTTATTCGATCAGCTAGTTGGGTCAACGGTATATTCAAAGTTGGATCTCAAGTCCGGCTATTACCAGTTACGAATTCGGGATTGTGATATTCCTAAGACAGCATTCAGTACTCGCTACGGACACTATGAGTTTACAGTGATGCCGTTTGGATTGATGAATGCACCGTCAGTATTTATGGATCTGATGAATAGGACCTTTCGAGAGTGCCTTGATCGGTTTGTTATTTTCTTCATTGACGATATCTTGGTGTACTCTCAGTCTGAAGAAGAACACGCGATTCATTTGCGTGAAGTTTTGGAAATCTTGCGACGTAGTCAATTATATGTCAAGTTCTCTAAGTGCGAGTTCTGGCTAGCCTCAGTGGCGCTCCTTGGTCATGTTGTTAGTGGCGAGGGTATCGCAGTGGATCCGACAAAGATTGATGCAATCCAGAAGTGGCCCATTTTGGCAACAGTAGCAGAAGTTAGGAGTTTTCTTGGACTTGCCGGCTACTATCGGCGCTTCGTGGAATACTTTTCGCGGATCGCTCTACCTCTCACCACCTTGACGAGGAAGGATCAGAAGTTCGTTTGGTCGCCGGAGTGTGCACAGGCTTTTGAGGAATTAAAGAGGCGTCTGACCACAGCACCAATTTTGTGTTTGCCATCAGGTGCAGAGGGTTATGAAATTTATAGTGATGCGTCAGGGAGCGGCTTAGGCTGCGTACTTCTTCAGCACGGTCAGGTGATAGCTTATGGCTCTCGACAGTTGAAAGTGCATGAGCGGAACTATCCGGTCCATGATTTGGAGTTGGCGGCCGTGATATTCGCTCTAAAGCTGTGGCGGCACTACTTATATGGTGTGAAGGTTGACATCTTTACAGACCATAAGAGCCTTAAGTATCTGTTAACGCAGAAAGAGCTCAATATGCGACAACAAAGGTGGATGGAGTTCCTGGGGGACTACACGTTTGATATACATTATACTCCCGGAAAGGGGAATGTCGTCGCAGATGCATTGAGCAGGAGGGCTTTTTCCCAGGCCTACTGGATTTAGATGTATGATCCACGTCTGATCAGGGACATGGAAGCCTTGGAGATCTCCTGTGTAGAGAGGAGTTCTAGTGCGAATGCGTGCTTAAACTGGACGGAGGTGCAGTATGACCTCGCGGACAGAATACGACAGGCCCTGGAGCTTGATTCGAGCATGCAACGCTATTTGGCAGAGTCTGGGGATGGGACTGCTGTAGAGTTTGTGATGGACGACGGTCTGATGTGGAAAGACGGTCGGTTGTGCGTCCCAAATGTGGGTAAGTTGCGGGAGGAATTGATGTATGAAGCACATTTTACCAAATACTCAATTCACCCAGGGAGCACAAAAATGTACCAGGACATGAAAAAGCTGTTTTGGTGGCCAGGATTAAAGAAAGACATCGCCTTGTATGTGGCAAAATGCAAAACTTGCGCACAGGTGAAGGCGGAATGTCAGAAACCTGGAGGTTTCCTGAAGTCGTTGCCTATACCGGAATTGAAATTTGATGACATTTCGATGGATTTCGTGCACGGTTTGCCGAGATCACAAAGTGGGAATGATGCCGTTTGGGTGATCGTGGATCGCTTGACAAAGGTAGCCCACTTTATTCCAAACCGGAAGGACGATTCAGTTGAAAAGTTAGCAAAACGTTATGTTGATAGCATTGTATGATTGCACGGTGTGCCCCGTAGCATCGTCAGTGACCGAGATGGGCGCTTCACTTCGAAAGATTGGAAGCTAATCCACCAGTTGTTAGGTACAAAACTGAAGTTTAGTACTGCCTTTCACCCTCAGAAGGATGGACAGACTGAACGTACGAACAGAACTATGGAGGATATGCTCCGAATGTGCGTCCTGGACTTCGGTAAAAAGTGGGAAGATCATCTTTTCATGATCGAATTCGCTTACAATAACAGCTATCAGGCAAGTATAAAGATGGCTCCCTTCGAGGCCCTCTATGGTAGAGCTTGTCGCACTCCCTTATCTTGGGCGGAGACAGGTGAAACGAAGCTGTTTAAGCGAAAGGAAGTCGAAGAGGCAAATTCGGCTATTCAAACAATCCGGGAGAGATTGTTAATTGTGCAAGATAGGCAGGCGAAATACTACAATGCCAAGCACAGAAACGTCGAGCTCGCCGTGGGCGACTGGGTTTATCTCAAGATCAAACCTTTCAAGGGTGTGTCCAGGATTCGGCGCTTGAAAAAGCTGAGTCCAAGATACCTTGGACCATTTGAGATATTGGAACGTGTTGGCGAAGCTGCCTATCGACTCGCTCTTTCGACAGAGTTGAGTGGTCTGCACGATGTATTCCACATATCAGTATTGAGGAAAGCTGTACCAGAGCCTAGCCAAGTGCTTGTGGCTACTCAGGTGCCGGTCGATGATGGGTTGAAGACAAAGGTCATACCTATTAGCATCGAAGACACTGAGGTCAAACAGCTACGGAATAAATTGATCAAGATGGTCAAAGTCCGCTGGAACAACTGCGGTCGTGAGGAACTTACATGGGAGCGTGAGCAAACTATGCGTGAGGAGTTCCCCGAGCTGTTCCTTTAAGGTACAAATTGTATTTTGTATCGTTTTGTTTATTTGCACTGTTAGAATTTCGGGACGAAATTCATTAAAGGGGGGAAGAATTGTAAGACCCCAAATGGCATGTGCACCCAAAATACCAAAAATGAGCATGAGCTGAAATCAAGGAGCTAGCGCCAGGCGCTAGCGCTAGCGCCGACGGTAGCGTCCCGAGAACTCCCGAGAAATCCCGAGAAATGGTTCCGAGAACTCCCGAGAAATGGATCAGGCTGAAACATATGAGCTAACGCCAGGCGCTAGCGCTAGCGCCGGCGGTAGCGTCTCTTAGCGGTACCGACTCATGGATAACGCCTGGCGCTAGTGCTAGCACCGGCGGTAGCGATAAAATCATAAATCCCCAAATCCCGACGCTTCAGCCCATTTCTTCTGAGTTCCTGTCAAGTGCTGAGGGCTGAGAGCTGGGAGAAGGGAAGGGAAGCCTTTGGAATTGAGTTAAGGTCGTGCCAGGAGGGATTTGTGCAGCATCGTCTTCGTGCGTGTGCCACCGCGGATTCCAGCCATCTCCCTCTGATTTCTATGGCACCGAAACGGCCTACAAGGGTAACGATTCTCCTCCTTAATCCTTGGACATGAACGTCCTTTGATTTGCATGTATTTAGGGAGACTTCTACGAAATAGTAGATCGGATCTTCCGGTGGGATGAAGTGATTTCTCCCACAAATTGCATATAGAGTCCGGAATGGTAGTACGGGCATAGGCATGCTGTGTGAAGCCCATCTGGACAGATCGAGCCGTATTGGTGATGTTTTAGTGCGTGTAACGTGCCGGAGAAAAATTCGTGTACGTACTGTGATTCGGGTCATGTGAATTATATTATGCAGAAATTAGGACCTGGAGGTGTTCTCCAGGCTGTTCCCGAAAAATCGCAGCAGAACTACGTTCTGTTGCTAGCGCCGGGCGCTAGTGGTAGCGCCGGCGGTAGCTCCAGGTGAGCTATCAGTGTTGGTACTGGAGGTGTTTTCCCAGAGGTGGCAGTATAAATTGCTGTTACCAGTGCCGGGCAGAACTAAGTTCTGTTGCTAGCGCCGGGCGCTAGCGTTAGCGCCGACGATAGTGCCCAGCACAATGTGTGTGCTTCCGTGCTACCTAAAGTCCTGAAATGTGGATGGTAGCAGGCAAAGCTGTGGAACTTGCAAACCCCAGCTTTAAGAAATGGGTATTGGGTGAAGCTTACCCGTATCGTATATACAACGATGAATGAGCGCGGGTCTAGCTGAGCCGAACCCCCTATAGTGGTGGTGTAGAGGTCGCCCCTCATTACACCGGGCTATGGAAGAGTGCCGGAACTTCGTGTGTACGGACTAGCTCAAATTGCTTGGCTAAGGTGAAATATGACTTAGCGTGAAAGGCGTAGCTCAGGGAGTATGCCAAAGTGTGCCTTGAGAGCACGAAACGGAAGGCTTGGTTTGCCTCCGTTGGTGTTGTTTGCGGATATATATATATATATATATATATATATATATATATATATATATGTTGCTGACTCTGACTTGCAGGGAAGGAATACCGTCGTCCCGAGTGTGGGGCGGGGTCGTTATAAATCTTGGTCAGCTAAAGCTGACCGGTTGCTTGTTTTCCCACCAATTGGTGGATTTGCTTATACAGGTCCCGGTGAGACTAGCGGGAGATAGCGGGCTGAAGCCCCTGCTGCTGTGATGTGCTGGCCCTTGAAGGCCAAAGCTTTTGTTTACTTTTGTTCATGTGTGGTCGGCCTGCGTGCCGATGTTCGGAAGCCACTTAGATGCTGTAAACAAACTCATGAAAATAACGCTTGTTGTATTTCATTCCTAGTAGTACTGTGGACTTGTTATAAGCTGGTTTAACATGAAATTCTAATCATGCTTTCCGTTGTGACTCTGATGCTGAGATAGTTATATTTGTAACTGTTTAGACGCTAATTTTAGTAACGCGCTCTTCTGTTCCTTTCATATGGCGTGGGGTCCCGGCCGGACCTACTGTTATATGCTATGTAACAGGGAGGGTGTTACAGCAAGCAAGGCAACGGTCACCACAGCTGACCAAATTATAACGACCCCACCCCTTTCACGGGGTGGCAGAGCTTCTTCCCTGCAAACAAGTCGTACTAGCAGCAAGTAGTACTAAAAGGAAAGTGCAAACTACACAAGGTGAGGTTTCAAGCGCAATCAATCTTCTAGGTGTAGCAACAAATAGAGTTGATCCTGGGAATGCACATGATGTTGGTTAGGTTCACTCGAAAGTTCCCCACAACCGCCTAAGCAACGCATGAGGCTAATCATAACAAAATCCAAAACCATGACCGTGGGTTCTCACGACCACATGTAACCAGCTATGCTAAAGAGCTTAGTGAACGCTTGAGCATTTACCTATTGGAGGAACCCTCCCAAACAGGTCTATTCCATGATCACACGACGTCCCGAGGTTTCCCCCTCTCGCCGATAAGCATGGTGCGGGTTCGGTACAAGCTTGTGCCCGTTGCTCAAATCAACGCGTTAACAACAACGATGCGGGTGTAGCTTTACTTCGGCCCATTCGCAAGGAAACACCGATGGGTGTTCCCAATCGCAAGAAGTTACGCACCTAAACCAACCAAGTGGACTTAGGCTTCACTAGAACAACCAACGAAGGAGGTATACAACGACTCACTTCAATTTCGTGGTGAAGGTTTGCATTCCACCACACTCCAAGCAAAGGGGCTTTCGTTAGGATCTTCACACGACGCCTAATCTCAAGTCCAGCAATACTATAGATGTTCTCACGGAGTCATTCTCCGGCACGCATTCTAGGCCTAACCTAAATGCAATGTCGCAAATCAAGCATCACCGATTCGGGCTCACGGCCACGAATAGGCTTCACACACAATGCCTAAATCCGCACGACTACCGGATTTCTAAATGCAATATGCCGGGGACGGGCACAATCGACCCGGAGTTCCGAAGAACTAGAGGAAATCCTACACTTCACCCATTTTGTGAAAGGGAGTCCGCATGCAAGCATAGAAAGAGAAAGAGAGGACAAAGAACACGTCCTAAGACCGGGAGAAAGAATCATTACCCTTGGAGCTTTCTTCCCCGCCATAGATCCGAGATTCCAATCGCAGGGAAAGAACCGCACCGGGCTGCACTTTCCAGATCTGGAAATGTCTCGCGAATCGGAGCTCCGGAGCTCCGTCAATGGCGGAATCTCCTTCTTCTTCCTCCTTGCCCCTTCTTCTTTATCAAGCTTAGGAGAGAGAAAGGCTATGGAAATATGAGGGATTAACCCCTCTCCAAAGCCCTAAGACCCCCCAGCAACAGCTCACAGTCGTTGGATCTAATTCCAATAATTTTGATCGGCCGGATCGTCATCTCCGCTCGTTTTTACGGTACAGAATAAACAGGGCACACGATCACTGGCGCACGACCAGCGGTTGTGCGCGAAGAGGAGAAATGGTCGTGAACACTGTTTTGGATAGTGAGCATCCCGACGGCTCTCTTCGCCTTGATAAGAGCGCACGATCACTGGCTCACGACCAGTGGTCGTGCGCGAAGAGGAGAAATGGTCGTGCGCACTGCTTTGGACAGTGAAATTTCAGCCTTCGCCGAGCGCAGCACTACCACTCCGCCTACCTCGATGAACAACGATATTTGGGGTGTTACAACTCCACCTCCCTTAAAAGAATTTCGTTCCAAAATTTCAAAAACAGTATTAGCAGAAAATACAGTTATAATTACCTGAGAGAAATAGCTCGGGGTACTCCGCAAGCATCGACTGCTCTCTTTCCCAAGAGAGTTCCTCTCGCCCGTAATTATTCCAACGGACTTTCACCATCCGAATGGACTTGTTCCGCAACTGCTTCACTTCAGTGTCTTCAATGCAAATGGGTTTGACTTTCGTCGCTAGCCCGCCATCTACCGACACTTCGCTGACCACAGCAACAAGATTTGGCTCCTTTACAGCCTTCCGCAACACAGAGATGTGGAATACATCATGCAACCCGCTCAGCTCCGAAGATAGAGCAAGCCGGTAGGCAGCTTCACCGATGCGCTCCAAGATCTCGAACGGTCCTAAGTACCTCGGACATAGATTTTTCAAGCGTCAGATCCTCGATACTCCTTTGAACGGTTTGATCTTGAGATAAACCCAGTCGCCAACGGCGAACTCGACATTCCGATGATTTGCATTGTAGTATTTTGCCTGCCAATCTTGGGCAATGAGCAACCGCTCCCGAATAGCCCGAATTGATGTATTTGCCTCCTCCACATCCTTGCGTTTCAACAACTTAGTGTCGCCCATTTCATCCCAAGATAACGGTGTGCGACATTTCCTACAATAAAGAGCCTCGAAAGGTGCCATCTTTATACTTGCTTGGTGGCTGTTGTTGTAAGCAAACTCAATCATATAGAGATGGTCCTCCCATCTCTTTCCGAAGTCCAGGGCGCACATCCTCAGCATGTCCTCCATCGTCCTATTGGGCCTTTTGGTCTGTCCATCGGTTTGCGGGTGGAAGGTCGTGCTAAACTTTAGCTTGGTACCCAATAATTGATGAATCAGCCTCCAATCATTTGATGTGAACTGCCCATCGCGATCACTGACGATGTTACGGGGAATCCCGTGCAACCGTACGATGTTATCGATGTACAACTTTGCCAGTTTCTCCACAGAATCATCCTTCCGGTTCGGAATAAAGTGTGATACCTTCGTCAATCGGTCCACGATCACCCAGATGGCGTCGTTTCCATGTTGCGATCTCGGCAATCCGTGCACGAAATCCATCGAAATATCATCGAACTTCCATTCCGGAATCGGCAATGACATCAGAAACCCACCGGGACGTTGACATTCCACCTTCACCAACGCGCAAGTATGACACTTGGCCACATAGAGGGCAATGTCTTTCTTCATACCCGGCCACGAGAAGAGTTTCTTCATATCCATGTACATTTTCGTGCTCCCAGGGTGGATCGAGTACTTGGTATGATGAGCCTCGTACATCAACTCCGCCTGTAATGTACCAACATTTGGGACGCACAATCTGCCATTCTTCCACATAAGGCCATCTTCGAAAGAGAAATCAGCGTTTGACCCATCAACGGTCTCCGCTTTATAGTGTTTCATGCTCTCATCCAGCTCCTATGCTTGTCGAACTCGGTCGGCAAGGTCGTATTGAACCTCCATCCAGTTCAAGCATGCTGAAGGAGACGCTCTTCTATCGACGCAAATGATCTCCATAACTTCTAGCTCGCGGATTAGATGCTCATCGTGCATCAAAATCGAATTTGCTTGAGCAGGAGCCCGATGACTCAACGCGTCCGCAACAACATTTCCCTTACCAGGAGTATATTTGATGTCGAAGGTGTAGTCCCCAAGGAACTCCATCCACCTCCTCTGACGTATAGTCAACTCCCTTTGATCCAGCAGGTACTTGAGGCTCTTGTGGTCAGTAAAGATATCGATCTTCACGCCATACAAGTAATGCCTCCAAAGCTTGAGGGCGAAAACCACGGCCGCTAGCTCCAAATCATGGACCGGGTAGTTCCTTTCATGAACCTTCAGTTGTCGGGAGCCGTAGGCAATTACCTATCCGAACTGCACTAGGACGCAACCCAAACCACTCCCCGATGCGTCACTATAAATTTCGTAGCCTTCCGTACCACATGGCGAGCATAGAATGGGCGTCGTGGTTAGGCGGCTTTTCAGTTCTTCAAAAGCTCGAGCGCACTCGGGCGACCAATCGAACTTGTGATCTTTCCTAGTCAGTTTAGTGAGAGGGAGTGCGACCCTCGAGAAGTTCTCCACAAAGCGCCTATAATAGCCGGCAAGTCCTAAGAAACTTTGGACTTCCGCTACGTTTTTCAACATAGGCCACGCTCGAATCGCTTCAATTTTCGATGGATCAACCGCAATTCCATCCCCACTAACAACATGACCCAGGAATGCTACTGACGAAAGCCAAAACTCGCACTTGGAGAACTTGGCATATAGTTGACTCCTCCTCAGGGTGCTCAAAACTGCGTGCAGATGCTCTGCATGCTCCTCCTCCGACTGAGAGTATACCAAAATGTCGTCGATGAAGACGATCACAAATTGATCCAAATACTCTCGGAACATTCTATTCATTAAGTCCATAAATACCGACGGTGCATTAGATAGACCGAACGACATAATTGTGAACTCATAGTGCCAAAAGCGGGTACTGAACGCTGTCTTTGGAATGTCACATTACCTTATACGCAGTTGGTAATAGCTGAACCTTAAGTCTAGCTTAGAGTATACCGTCGACCCAACCAGTTGGTCGAATAAATCGTCGATTCTTGGAATCGGGTATCGGTTCTTCTCGGTCAACTTATTCAGCTCTCGATAGTCGATACATAGACGCAAGCTCCCGTCCTTCTTTTTCATAAAGAGGACCGGAGCACTCCAAGGCGATGAACTTGGACGTATGTAGCCTTGCTCTAGCAGCTCTTGCAATTGAACCTTCAGCTCTGCCAATTCCTTTGGCGCTATCCGGTACGGTGAGCGGGCCACAGGTTTGGCACCTGGCACCAACTCGATACAGAAATCAATCTCCCTATGAGGTGGAGCCCTAGGGAGTTCGTTAGGAAACACGTCGGCATACTCCGCTACAACTGGGACATCGCATAACCTGGGCTTTGGCTCTGAAGCGTCCAACAAGGTGAAGAACAGCTCAGCGCCTTTTCTCACCGCCTTAACCACCTGGAGAGCAGACATCAGCGTCTTGCTCGCTCCTCGCATACCGGCGAACGTGGTTTCGTCTTTGGTGTTCTTTCCCAGAGTGATCTCCTTTGAATTGCAATCAATGCATGCTCGCTGCTCCGAGAGCCAGTCCATGCCGAAGATCACATCAAATTCAGCTAACGGTAATAACGACGCTTCCAAGTCGAAATCCTGATTTCCGATCCGCACCTTGACACGGCTCTTCCTATCCACACTCATGCGAGACCCGTTAGGTAGCACTACCTCCAATCTATCTTTTGCTAAGGTTGATGGCACCCCGATTCGCACCACGAAGCCCGTAGACAGAAAAGAGTGCGATGCTCCCGTATCAAATAGAGCTCTCGCCGGATAGTTGAAAATTAGGACGAAACCTAATTGCACACAAATCAACATAAAGTCGCACAACAGTATCAATCACACATAGCTATATAAAAGCTAACATTTAATTCATACCTGTGACGACATCAGTTTGTCGTATGGCTTCTTGCTGGCCAAGCGAGTAAACTCTCGGCTGGGTCGGAATGTGCTGGAAAGCAACAGACTCCGCAGCTTTGCCCTTTTCCGCATGACCCGCAGCACGAGCATAGTCCATCGCTCGGTTCTCTGGCCTCGGGGGACCACTGCGACACACGTTTTCTTTGTGTCCCACCTTTCCGCAAGTGAAACAAGTAATTGGACCACGTGCAGTCATAGCTCCCGACACACTTGAGCGAGTTGGTTCCGCAGACTTGAACTTCCTTTTGTTCCTCCTGAACTCTGACTTGGACTGAGAGGCCGGCGCATGAAACTCGGGTTTCTTTGCCACGCCCTGTGCTTGCACTCTCTTCGTGTCCAACTCTAGAGATCTGGCTCTTTGCACCACCACATGGAAGCCAAACGTCATTGGGCCTGCAAAGAGCAGCCTCAACTCATCCCGAAGACCTTCATAAAACTTGTTCGTCTTCATTTCCTCATCTTCCACCAAAAACCCCGCATAGCGGCCCAATCTAGTGAACTCATGCAAGTACTCGTCCACCGAGCTATTGCCTTGAGTTAACTTCAAGAACTGGTTCTGCAACGCAATGCGTTGGGCAGAGGGAATAAATCTCTGAAGAAACGACTTTGAGAACTCCGCCAAAGTGATCTCGGTAATATTCTTACCTTCAAACTTATGCGCTTCCTGTTCGGCCCACCAAAGCTCTGCTTCTCCGTTAAGGAGAAAGGTGGCTAGGGTGACCATCATAGCTTCTTTCGTTGCTGTCGCCTTTAGAGTTTTTCTAACCGTTGACAGCCAGTCCTCCGCCTCCGTTGGGGATCCGGTCCCCGAAAAGGTTGGAGGATGGAAACTTAGAAAGTGCTGAAGTTGTTGATCACGCGCTCGCGCAACAACTACTCACTCTACTCGACATTCCACCCTTGGCTCCACCGCAGGTTCCACTGCAGCCACTGGTACAGGGATCTCCACCCTCGGTTCCACTGCAGGTTCCACTGCGGGTTCCACTGCGGCAGCTGCCACCGGGGCCACATCCGGAGTAGGCAAAGCAGGCTGTGCAAGCCTTTGCGGTTGAGCATTGATCATCGCGAATTCGCTAAACTACGGATCGACGCCCTAAGTCCGATACCAAATTGTAACACCCTGCCAGTACAAATAATATAACAGTAGGTCCGGCCGGGACCCCACGCTATACTAACCACACTAGCTATGCATTAAAAGGAGATATTCAGAAAAGAACTACACCAGAGTACTAAACATAAGCGGAAGCATAAAGATTTGACATTTCTTTTAGAATAGTCCACTATCACAGGAATGAAACAATAAAGAGTAGAGTTACGGCCTTAAGGCCTTACATTCCAAAAATGTACAAAACTCCTTAAACATACTTCGGCACGCAGGCCGGCAATACATGAAAAGCAGAAAAGAGGTTGGCCTTCGGGGGCCAACGCAGCAAAAAGGGCCACCGCCCGCTATTTCCCGCTAGGCTCACCTGCACCTGCATAAGAAGATTCCACCAAGAGGTGGCAAACAAGGCAAAGGTCAGCACAGCTGACCAAATTATAACGACCCCACCCTTTTCACGGGGTGGCGGAGCTTCTTCCCTGCAAACAAGTCGTACTAGCAGCAAGTAGTACTAAAAGGAAAGTGCAAACTACACAAGGTGAGGTTTCAAGCACAATCAATCTTCTAGGTGTAGCAACAAATAGAGTTGATCCTGGGAATGCACATGATGTTGGTTGGGTTCACCCGAAAGTTCCCCACAACCGCCTAAGGAATGCATGAGGCTAATCATAACAAAATCCAAAACCATGACCGTGGGTTCTCACGACCACACGTAACCAGCTAAGCTAAAGAGCTTAGTGAATGCTTGAGCATTTACCTATTGGAGGAACCCTCCCAAACAGGTCTATCCCATGATCACACGACGTCCCAAGGTTTCCCCCTCTCGCCAATAAGCATGGTGCGGGTTCGGTACAAGCTTGTGCTCGTTGCTCAAATCATCGCGTTAACAACAACGATGCGGGTGTAGCTTTACTTTGGCCCGTTCGCAAGGAAACACCGACGGGTGTTCCCAATCGCAAGAAGTTACGCACCTAAACCAACCAAGTGGACTTAGGCTTCACTAGAATAACCAATGAAGGAGGTATACAATGACTCACTTCAATTTCGTGGTGAAGGTTTGCATTCCATCACTCTCCAAGTAAAGGGGCTTTCGTTAGGATCTTCACACGACGCCTAATCTCAAGTCTCGCAATACTATAGATGATCTCATGGAGTCATTCTCCGGCACGCATTCTAGGCCTAACCTAAATGCAATGTCGCAAATCAAGCATCACCGATTCGGGCTCACGGCCACGAATAGGCTTCACACACAATGCCTAAACGTGCACGACTACCGGATTTCTAAATGCAATATGCCGGGGACGGACACAATCGACCTGGAGTTCCGAAGAATTAGAGGAAATCCTACACTTCACCCATTTGGTGAAAGGGAGTCCTCATGCAAGCATAGAAAGAGAAAGAGAGGACAAAGAACACGTCCTAAGACCGGGAGAATGAATCGTTACCCTTGGAGCTTTCTTCCCCGCCATAGATCCGAGATTCCAATCGGAGGGAAAGAACTGCACCGGGCTGCACTTTCCAGATCTGGAAACGTCTCGCGAATCGGAGCTCTGGAGCTCCGTCAATGGCGGAATCTCCTTCTTCTTCCTCCTTGCCCCTTCTTCTTTCTCAAGCTTAGGAGAGAGAAAGGCTATGGAAATATGAGGGATTAACCCCTCTCCAAAGCCCTAAGACCCCCCGACAACAGCTTACAGCCGTTGGATCGAATTCCAATAATTTTGATCGGCCGGATCATCATCTCCGCTCGTTTTTACGGAACAGAATAAACAGGGCGCACGATCACTGGCGCACGACCAGTGGTCGTGCGCGAAGAGGAGAAATGGTCGTGCGCACTATTTTGGATAGTGAGCATCCCGACGTCTCTCTTCGCTTTGACAAGAGCGCACGATCACTAGCTCATGACCAGTGGTCGTGCGCGAAGAGGAGAAATGGTCGTGCACACTGCTTTGGACAGTGAAATTTCAGCCTTCGCCGAGCGCAGCACTACCACTCCGCCTACCTCGCTGAACAACGATTTTTGGGGTGTTACAACCCCTGTGTATGGAAGAATATCAGCATCACTCTCCTGGCTTCTCTGCTAGCTATATCAAACACAAGACACCCCTACTTGAGGATATTCCTCCAGAAGAGATTGAAGGAGAAAAACATTCCTCAGCACAGTCTACTCTACCAGAGGACATTCTGCCTCCTGTTACAGAACAAATTCCCTCTCCTACAAAAGTTCCTTCCCCACCTTCTCCTTCTAAAGAGAAAACTACATCTCCACCTCTGCCTCTACCACCACTTCAACCTCCTTCTCTACCCCCTCTACTACCTTTACCGCCACAAGTGGTACCTAGGGAAAGACCAAGAGGACAAATGAAAAGAAGAAGAGAATGCATCCCTCATTGGCAAAAATTCTCCAAAGAAGAAAGGAAACACTATGCAAAGTAAAATAAATACAAAAAAGTTGTTGAGGAGATAAAAAGGTTTGAAATAATGCCTAATATCACTCCTAACAGTCCTGTAAAGGAGTACCATGACCCTGACATGAAAAAAGAGGCATGAAGAAATGAGAGAAAGAGAGTTGTATGAATTTGAAGCAGCAATGAAAGAGACAGGGGATAAGAGGAATATCTTGATGGAAAAGATCAAGAAGGGGATGACAAAAGAACAGATTCTTGCTGAATCTTCCATCAAACTTCCAAAGAAATTGTTTGATGTTGAAGCATATCAGAAGAAAAATCCTCAGGCAGGGCTTATCCTAGACAAAGGACAAAAGCACAAAAGGGGTGTAGGGTGTTCAGAAGATGACTACATTCCCTATATGAAGCCTAAAAGACCAGAAAGATTAGACAAATGGCATAGTTCACCCTGGAAAGGGAAAGGAAAAGTGTTTGAGATCCCTGAGAAATAAGAATCAGAGAAGAAGAGAAAAAATAGGCCCAAGGTTGACAACAAGGGACCATCTGAGCCCAAATCTACACAAAAGAAACCTCAAAGCATTACAATTGAAATGATTGATGAAAAGGCAGCTATTATCATTAGCAAGGGCTATTCCATAAATGACACTCTCCCTGATGCTGAAAAGACCCTGGCAAAGCTGCACACAATTATCAGAAATGTTCAGGAGCATCCTGATAGAGCCAGGACCTACATTTTTGAAGTTATTGAAAATTTATCTAAGAAACTTTACTTTTCCTTTGTCAACTTCATGTATAACAAGAAATTCTTAGTTTAAATCTTGTGAAAGATACTTACAAATTATATGATTTCTTTCTCTACTTTCTTCTAATTACTTAACATATTTCTTTTCTATATAAATGCCTTGCTGTGTTGATTAAAAGCTGGTACAATTTCTCCCTGAATAGGGTTAAGACAAATAGGGGGAGATTGTTGGGGAAATGATTTATCTTAACCCCGAAAAATGAGTAGAATATAAATTCTATGAATGAAAAATTAGTCTAAGTAAATATGCGTCGAATAGTATTCGATGCAACGTCGAAGTGTAGTCGACGTTCCTCTCAGAATGAGTCGAAGTAACTCTAAAAAGAATTCGACGTAACCTATATCGACGTAACTCTGACTTCTAGTCGACGCATCTAGTGAAGTCAACGTACCTTAGTCGATGCACCTTCCATATTCTTCTCTCGACGTCCAGCCAGTCTGAAATCGACGCTTCCGTCGAATAGTAATCGACGTACGTCAATTTCTATGTCAAATTCAAAACACGCCAGATCTCTTTCCTTCTTTCTGTAGATCTGATTCATATGGAATTATATTATTTTTTTATAGCCGTTCTGAATCAGTCTTTCCTTCTAATTGATTCTTGGCTAAATTGATTAAGTTTATTATGGATATTATTTGAAATCAGAATGATCTTTTTCCTTCTAAAGAAATATTGATTATGGAATATTTTCTCTCTTACTATTTCTTTGAATAAATAGAACTATAAATAAGAGGTAAGTCGGCAGAGAAGAACAAGAGGTGATCCACTCCATACATTTGAAATAAAGGAAAAGATCCCAATAGAAAAGTGAGAAAAACTGAGAAAAGTGAAAGTGTGCTGCAGCAAACAACAAGCCTTCTTCTTCTCCTTCTTCTGAGATCATACTGCTGCAATTTCTGAAACCTCTCACTGAAAGAGAAAAAGGCCTACAATCTCCTTCTCACTATAGAAGAGAGATTTTATTCACTATTTCTTGTGCTTCTAATCTTCTTGCTAAGAAGAAGATTCTTTCTTGTTTCAATTACTTCTCCTTCTTCTTCTTTTTCTTATTTCACTCTCAAATTGTGTAAAAGAGTTTTTAGAATCTCTCTTCAAAAAATTCAGTTGTACTAGTTCTAAGAGTCTCCTTATCAAAAGACTCAGGCTGGTTCTAAGAGTCTCCTTATCAAAAGACTCAGGCTGGTTCTAAGAGTCTCCTTATCAAAAGACTCAGTACAAGATAGTGAATTCCTACCAAGGGGGTAGAAGAGTGGACTACCCAAAGTTTGGGGAACCACTATATTTCTTTGTGTTGTGCTGTGATTTTCTTTTTGCTGTTAATTTCTTTATTTGCTTAATTCTTGTTGGTGTGTGTGGGAAGCTTAAATCTGTGATTATTACACATATATATATATTTGTTAACTTTGCACAAAGTATTTTTAAATCTCTATTCACGCCCCCCTAGAGAATTCTAGTGAGGTTAATTGTGCACTTTCAGTATCTTAGGTTTATTTCAAAAAACCCTAATCGCAAAATCGTGAATAAGCTCTCGTAATTTTTGTCGGCCGACGCCCTCGTTCTCGCACGTTTCTCTTGCTGCCGATCAGAAATACTCTGCGACTCTTTTTCAAAAGCTAGAGTCGACAAGATCAACTGAATCAGATTTCTTCAATCAACATCTTGATCTTTTCGACTCTCCAAGTTCAGATCCTGTTTTCAAAGCTCAAAGGATTTCTTCTTCCTCTGCTCTCCACCGACTTAAGGACTTTTATAAGGAAGAAGATTTTCCCCTTTCAGATCTGAAGCAAAGGACTCTCCCTAGAGTTCCTAAGTTAGATTGCTTGTCAATCTTAGTGGATTGTATATCACCATTACATATCCTTGTAGGAGGTTTGCCTCCAGTCTTGTAGATCCATGTTTAGGAATCGAGTTGTAGGAGAAGCTTACTCTCTGAGTTTGTGTAGGAGTAGTTTGTGTTAAAAATTTTTGATTTGAATCGTTTAGGAGTAAGCAGGAGTTGCATCAACTGAGTTATAGCCAAACAACCACAATACGCCACACAGCCACACAAAGCTTTATTGAATCATAATACTTGATTACAGTGCGAGGTATATATGGAGACACATGATTCATAAGAATTACGGAGGAGAGAAGAACAAAACACACCAAAACAAATCTGGCGGCTAGACAAGCTGAGACCGCACAGACCGCTCGACTCCAGAAATCGCCCGGCTTGACCTGAGACCACGCGAACAGAAAATAGACAGACCGCCTGCACTGCAAGACCGCCACCTCAGACCGCACGAACTGGAGCTAATTGAATTGAACGAAGAACAGAGGCGGTCGCCAGACCGCAACTCAGATCGCTTAACCGCCGAAGGTCGCCTGATCGCTGAGCTTGCTGCGAACAGCACAAGAACAATCATAAACCAGTTCGCAGACAAGCCGCTGCCGAACTGTTTATTCAAGCCGCTGGATAATCACCAAGGAAGGTGACCGCAACCTGCTGACCGCAAACCTGCGAACACAACAAACAGTCAACTCGCTTCCGAGACCGCCTGACCTCAAAGTTGAGACCGCACGAATTAACCCAGGCTCTTGTCCTTACAGTTCTCGTTATGAATGATGGGCCTTGCACCCCTATTTATAGGTGACAAGACGGATGTCGTCACCGCCACAAAAGAGATACAATCACCACCCGCAAGATCGCCAACGGTCTCAAAGAGCAGATCGCGCGATCACACCACTTGGACAACCTTCCGTCCAAGACCGCAGATCAGCAAGCGCGCACAAGCCGCGTGAACACGAGACCGCGCATAAGCCGCGCGGACACAAGACTCTCCTTCCTTAGATCGCCATGGGCAAACCAAGAACCATCTTGCCGACTTCAGACAAGTCGCCAGACCGCCAAGCACAAACCGCCCGGTCACAGCGATTACATAAGAACAGACTGCCCGGTCTTCTACAAAGGAGATAAACAATCCAAGCAGAACAACCCGGGATGAGACCGCAACAACCAGGAACAAACTGGTCAACCAGCAGACCGTCAGAACCAGACCGGCAGAACAGAATGGCAGAGCACCAGCGAAGAGACCGCGCGGTCTCTACGGTCTCCGAAAATCAGAACGCCCGGTCACCTTCCACTCCACTTCAACAATTTCAACACTCCCCCTTGAAGTGGGAAGTGGAAACTAGCCTGAGTAAACTCCGCAACCGAGTAAACGGTCCATTCGCCAATGGCTTTGTGAAGATGTCTGCAACATTGTCCGCACTCCGAACATGCTCGACCATAAGAGATCCTCCCAACACCTTTTCACGAATGAAATGGTGCTCAATCTCAATATGCTTGGTCCTCGCGTGATAGACTGTATTTTTAACCAGCTTGAGAGCACTCTCATTTTCCCCGCGTAGCATAGTGGGACCTCGAACCTCCTCATGAACGTCCTCCACCAACCTCCTGAGCCAAACGGCTTCCTGAGCTGCCAAAGCCGAAGCCTTGTATTCCGCTTCTCTGGTAGACACGGACACCGAGTCCTGCTATTTGCTGCACCAAGAAATAGCTGTGGGGCCTGTCATAAAGACAAAACCAGACGTTGATCTCTGATCATCCACGTCTCCCCCGTAATCAGCATTCATGTATCCATGCAACTCCAAGCTCGACCCTCTCCTATATAGGAGACCCAAATTAGAAGTCGACTTCATATATTTCAAAATTCCTTTTGCCGCCAGAAGATGAGGCTTCCGTGGCTCCGCCATGTACCGACTCACTTTGCCAACTGCATAAGCAATATCTGGCCTCGTGATGGTCAAGTAGATCAAGATCCCAACCAGAGCTCGGAACACCAACGGATCAGATAGAACTCTCCCCTCATCCTTTCGAACTTTATGATGTCGTTTCAGAGGTATAGAGCTGCTCTTCCCTTCCTCCATGCCAAATCATTGAACGATCCGCTCGGCATATCCGGCCTATGAAACAAGTACTCTGCTCTCCCGCCTCTGAACCTCGAGTCCAAGGAAATGATGAAGCTCACCCAAATCCTTCATCTCAAACCTGATAGCAAGCTCGGCTCTCAGCCTTGCTACTGCCTCCTTCGAGTTCCCGGTGACAATCATGTCATCCACATACAGCAGAACAATAACCCGAAGCGCCCCCTCCTTCTTGATGAAAAAGCTAGAATCAAAGTCTGAAGCAAAGAACCCGCAGAATAGAAGATACTCTGCGATCTTTCCATACTACGCCCTAGGTGCTTGCTTCAACCCATACAGAGCCTTCTTCAGTTTGCAGACGTAGTCCGGACACTCCTCTGAGATGAAGCCCGGCGGCTGGATCATGAAGATATCCTTGTCAATCTCTCCATATAAGAAAGCATTCTTCACGTCGAGCTGCCAAATCTCCCATCCACTGGATGCCGCGAAAGCAATAACAAATTGAACAGAAGTCATCTTTGCCACTGGACTGAACGTCTCATCATAATCTTCTTCATACTGCTGTGAGAACCCGCGAGCCACAAGGCGATCCTTGTATCGCTCGATCGTGCTGTCAACTTTCTTCTTGAGCTTATAAACCCACTTGCATGTCACAGGGGTAATGCCCTTGGGCCTGGGCACTAGAGACCAAGTCTCATTCTTCTTGAGAGCATCCATCTCTTCTTACATAGCAATGTCCCACTGCTTCACGCCTTTGGCTTTCTCAAAGCTCGATGGCTCCATCTCATCCAAGGGACCAGCAAAGAAACATGAGACAAAGCTTATCATGTTTCCTCCTGTGTATCGATCAGGTGGCTTGATAGTCCTCTTCGACCTCCTAAGAGGATGCTCCTGACTAACCACCTCCTCAGGTGCTTCTTCTGTGCTAGCTCCTCTTTCAGATGAACTTGGAGCATCGCTCCCCCTGCTTCCAGAACCCGAAGCCTCCATCTCAGAGCTTGACACAACTGGAGCTCCTGGTGAAACAGGCAACTCTACTTGAAGATTTCCCGCAGCCTTCCCTTTTTCATCAACCCTGCTCTCCGGTAGTTCAACTCCTGAACTCCCCTTGTAGGAAGTCACCTCATCGAACACCACATCCCGAGATACCACTGATCTTCATGTCTCAGGATCCATGCATCTCCATCCTTTCTTCCGCTCATCATACCAAACAAAGACTAGCTTCCTTGCTTTCGCATCTAGCTTTGTCCGAAGAGCATCAGGGATATGCACATAACAGGTTGACCCGAACACCCGAAGGTGTGCAACACTCGGCTTCTCCTTGAACATCAGTTTGTGAGGGATCTTCATGTTGATAGGACTTAGAGGCATCATGTTGATGATGTATGCTGCACAAGACATTCCTTCTGCCCAGAAGGACTTTGGGATACTCTTGGCATGAAGCCAACATTTGTAGGTTTCCGTCAGATGACGGATCTTCCTCTCTGCAACACCATTTGCTGTGGAGTATGGGCACAAGTGAGCTCTCTCCGAACGTCGTGCTTCCTGCAAAAATTTGAGAACTCACCAGAGGTGAACTCCCCACCAATGTCAGTTCTCAATTTTTTCACCCGCAGGCCTAACCGACCTTCCACCAGCTCCTTGAACTCCACAAATTTTGCAAAAGCTTCTGACTTCTCTTTCAAGAAATACACCCAAACATATCTGGTGTAATCGCCAATCAACACCAACATATATCTGTTGCCTCCAAGGCTTGGGGTGGCAGTCGGTCCCATCAAATCACCGTGAATGCACTCCAATGGCGCTTTGCATCTTGTTTGTGATTTATCAAATGGAAGTCGATGAGACTTACCAAACTGACATCTCGCACAAACATGACCGTCTCCATAGGAGGACAAGCTAGTCAAGCCCTTGACAAGGCCCCTTACCGCCATAGCCTTCAATTTGTCCATGCATACATGCCCCAACCTTTCATGCCAGATAGCCGCGCTATTATTGGTCTTCATCTTGTCAACATAGGTACTTGTCGATAAAACGAACAAGTCCTTCACCCGCTTTCCAACATGGATAACATCTCCCTTTATCTCTGGTTGAGTTTTAAGAAACTTCACTTCTGTTGGGCCAAACAGAACGTGATAACCGGCATCGACCGCATTGGTCACAGAGAAGAGATTCTTATTCATTCCAGGCACGTGATAAACACTCCTCAATCTGAGTGGACCCTTATCACTGCTCAGAGAGACAACACCTTCTTGTTCTACTGCATGAACAGAATTATCAGTCATAATGATTGCATCGTTACCTGAGTAAGGTGCCAAAAAAGAGAACTTTGATTCATCCCCGGTGAGGTGATGCCCACACCCTGAATCCACGATCCATTCCTCTTCGAAGTTGATGGAAGCCAAGGCCTTAACGGGCATGGCCTTCATGTTAGCCGCAAAGGCTCTGATGCGCAAAACTATATCCGCAAATGATAACGGCAAGTGTACCGTATCGAATGTAGTATATATTATAAAAAACCAAGGTCGTATTAGACTCGGGGCGGTTGAGTACTCTTACTTCGGAAAATCTCTATTATTTTATCGAATAAAACATGTGGTTGGTTGGTTGCGAGAAAGAGAAATAGATTATTTAAATTGATGAGTTAAAGGTTAGTACTCAACCTTGAATCACCTTGGGAAAATAAAATATAAAAAGAACAACTTCTAAATCTCTTAAGAAAATACTTGACCGTGGAGGTTCCCGATTTATGAACACACCTCTCTCGAGGATACGCTCAACTGATTTTAGTTGATCAAACGAACTTTCGTTCTAGAATCAAAATCTAAAACTCGCCTTATCGTAGTGAACCCCTCTATTGGATTTGACTCCAATCCAGGAGAATTATGTCATCCTCGCTTGAGGAGTGCATTCAACTCTCTTTATTCTTGAAATGATTGATTCGAAATCAAAACCTCTCGGTTATTAGATTGCGAAAACAAAGATGAGAATTATATATCGACAATATAATCTCAATCCAAAAATAGTTCAAGAATAAATCTAAAGTATTCTAAGGAAGAGGAAGAGAAGCTAGAATTTAAATCAAGAATTATATTTCCCTTGGATCATCTAGGTCGTGTACTAATAGAATTTAGCTACTCATAGAGATGGGGGAAACAATGAAATGAAAGAAGTGCATAATGAAAGTTGAGAATAAAATAAGAGAAAAAGTACTATTTTATTAATTAGCAAAAGAAATTACAACTAGAAAATTGAGAGTTACAAGCTTGGGAAATAAAAGTGCAAGAAGAAAAAGACATACAAGATTAAAACTAGTGCAAGAAAATAAGCTAAAACTCCAAAAATTCGTCCTCAAACATCTGGAAAAGCTCCCTTTAAATAGGCAGAATTTTGGTGTTACACACCCTTGGTCACGGTGTAAGGGCGTGATTTGCTGTGAGCGAAGAAGGCGTCGTATGGCTTTAATGCAGGCGTTATGGACGTGTCACGCCCTAGGTCACGCCCGTGACCTGGGGCATGTAATCTTTAAAACTCGCTGCTAGCGGGAAGCTTCGGCGGGAAATTGGCGCGGGAAGAGTCACGCACGTGTACTGGATTTCATGCCTCAAATGTCACGCCCGTGACTTGATGTCACGCCCGTGACCGTGGGGCATGTAATTTTAATTGATGTGGAAGCTGGCTCTGGATGCTTGTGGCGGGTCGCGGCCGTGACATTGGGTCACGCCCTTGGTCACGCCCGTGACCTTGGGCGTGTACTTGATGAATTCTTCAGGGAACGACCCCAGGGTGGCGGAAGCAGGTCTGGAACAGCGCGCAGGTTACACGCCCATTGGTCACGCCCGTGAACTGGGGCGTGTAAATATACTTTTTGCTTCAAATGTCCAGAAAACCTGAAAACACAAAATAAACTTAAGTTAGCTTATAAAATTAAAATATGAAAATTTATATGATATAATTTAGATAAAAGACATAATTTCATATTAAAATAATAATAAAACTATACTAAAAGATGAGCAAATAAATTACTCATCAGGCTTCTCCCCATCCAGCTTCATCAGACTTTGGCTTCTCCTTCTCCGCTGCATGTCCCGGCTGAAGATTAACCTGGCAATCTTTGTTGAAGTGGCCGGTCTTATTGCACCTGAAGCACCTTGGTCCCTCTCCCTTCTTCTTCCCATCAGACTTAGAAGCATAACCCCTATCCTGCTGACCTGAAGTAGAGGGTCCATCATGACCTGCCTTCTTCTTCTCCCATTTCTTCTTTTTCTTCCCAGAGAACAACACATCACTATCTCCCCCAGAGATAGAAGTCCCCGCCATCTGTATTGCCAAACTTTCATGCGAAGCGAGCAAGTTCTCCAGCTCCAACAGAGATGGTTGATTTGCCCAACCCTGAACTGATGTCACAAAGGCAAGATACTCCTTCCGCAACCCGCGGATGATATGCCTCTTCAGTTTTGCCTCCGAGATGGGCTCATCAGGGTCCAATGCAGAAATCTCTGCTGTGAGGTTCTTCATCTTGAGAAAGAAGGTAGAGATAGAAAGATCACCTTGAGAGGCCTTCGCCAACTCATTTTCAAGAAACTATAGCTGAGCTACCTTCTTCTTATTAAACAACCAGTCCAAAGACGTCCAAATCTCAGCAGCAGATTTATATCCAATGATGTGATCATATAGCTCTGGTGAGATAGCCCTCTTGAGTGTGAACTTTGCCTTAGCATTAGTCCTCCTCCAAAGTCTCACCTCTGCCATATTATCTCCTACTAGAAACACCTCTTGTGTGTCTTCTCCTCCAACTATCTCCCATTGATCCTCGCCAAGTAAATAACTGTCCATACACGACCTCCATTTCTTATTGTTAGTCGATGTGAGGAGTTCAATACCAAGCCCTCTTGCGTATCCACCTTCCATGGCAATCTATGTGGTCTCTTCTTCACAAAGACGATGGAAACTCAAGTTGAACACTGCTTATCCACTCCAACAACCTGGCCCTGATACCATGTTAAAATTTTTTGATTTGAATCGTTTAGGAGTAAGCAGGAGTTGCATCAACTGAGTTATAGCCAAACAACCACAATATGCCACACAGCAACACAAAGCTTTATTGAATCACAATACTTGATTACAGTGCGAGGTATACATGGCGAGACATGATTCATAAGAATCACGGAGGAGAGAAGAACAAAACACACCAAAACAAATCTAGTGGCTAGACAAGATGAGACCGCACAGACCGCTCGACTCCAGAGATCGCCCGGCTTGACCTGAGACCGCGCGAACAAAAAATAGACAGACCGCCTGCACTGCAAGACCGCCACCTCAGACCGCAAGAACAGAGGCTGTCGCCAAACTACAACTCAGATCGCCTAACCACCAAAGGTCGCCTGATTGCTGAGCTCGCTGCGAACAGCACAAGAACAATCATAAACCAGTTCGCAGACAAGCCGCTGCCGAACTATTTATTCATGTCGCTGGATAATCACCAAGGAAGGAGACCGCAACCTGCTGACCGCAAACCTGCGAACACAACAAACAGTCAACTCGCTTCCGAGACCGCCCGACCTCAAAGTTG
This sequence comes from Dactylorhiza incarnata, assembly GCA_033032865.1. Lineage (NCBI taxonomy): Eukaryota > Viridiplantae > Streptophyta > Magnoliopsida > Asparagales > Orchidaceae > Dactylorhiza > Dactylorhiza incarnata. The sequence continues at coordinate 2,636,595 of JAWHQI010000037.1, read as the reverse complement.
AGACCGCACCAATTAACCCAGGCTCTTGTCCTTACAGTTCTCGTTATGAATGACGGGCCATGCACCCCTATTTATAGGCTACAAGACGAAAGTCGTCACCGCCACAAAAGAGATACAATCACCACCCGCCAGATCGCCAGCGGTCTCAAAGAGCAGACCGCGCGATCACACCACTTGGACAACCTTCCGTCCAAGACCGCAGATCAGCAAGCAGACCGCGCACAAGCCGCACGAACACAAGATCGTGCATAAGCCACGCGGACACAAGACCTTCCTTCCTTAGATAGCCAAGGGCAAACCAAGAACCATCTTGCCGACTTCATACAAGTTGCCAGACCGCCAAGCACAAACTGCCCGGTCACAGCGGTTACATAAGAACAGACTGCACGGTCTTCTACAAAGGAGATAAACAATCCAAGCAGAATAACCCGGGACGAGACCGCAACAACCAGGAATAAACCGGTCAACCAGCAGACCGTCAGAACCAGACCGGCAGAACAGACCAACAGAGCACCACCGCAGAGACCGCGCGATCTCTGCGGTCTCCGAAAATCAGACCGCCCGGTCACCTTCCACTCCACTTCAACAATTTCAACAGTTTGCTCTGAGTTGTAGGATTTGTGACTCCGAGTTGTAAGATTTGGATAAATCTAAGATAAGTGAAGTAGTCGAATCTAGCCTTGGAGTGCTAGATACGCGAGGCGGGAAAGTGGACTACCCACATCGGGGAACCACTATTAAATTCTTGTGTTGTGTTGTGCTTGTGTTTCTGTGTGCTTTTACTCTTATATTTTTAATTCCGCAAAAAGTCATAGAATGCACTTATTCACCCCCCCCCCCCCTCTAGGTGATTTAGGTTGCGACTAGATACCGCCAGGCGATGTCACGGCTGCCGGAGATAGCTCCTCCGGCGATCCCGAGCTAGGAGAAAAGCTCAGAAAATCTTCCTCTTTCTCACATGGGATTGGGCTCAATTGAACCCGATTTCTCCCCTAAGTGGTTCTAGATGCTAGCACAGAGGGAGAGGGGGAGAAACGGACCTCGATTGTGGCTCGGCGGCGTGTGCTCCGGCGTGCGGCCATGGATTTCTCCGTCTTCGGAGAGCTTACTCGATCTGCCGATTCCCCATCAGTTTCTCTGCTCCAGTAGGCTGGCTCGACTGCTAAGGAGCCTCTGAAGGTGATGGAAGGGTGGAGAGGTTTGCTATATATAGAGAATGGGAAGGGGGTGTTCGGCCACGGCTTGTACCACCCCTACTATACTATTTGGGTGGCTGCCATGCTTGAAATGATTGTTCACAGCCTGGGAATTCAGCTGGGGGTGCTTGGGCTGAGGTTGTGGGGGCCATGGAAGCTCCTTCACTCCAAATCATTTTCCCCATTTAAGCTTTTTGGGAAAAATGTCATTTTCCCCCATGATCATCTCCTTTCTCCAATTTCAAAGGTGGGGTGCTAATAGATTTGTGTCATGCTGGTTAGGCATGGGTGGGGCTTTGGTTTACTTGGATTTCACTTGGTCATTCAATTTCTCTCTTAAGGCCTTATGTTGACCATGGTTGACTTTTTGGTTGACTTGGTCAAATTGTTGAGTAGGTTAGCCCCACTTGATGGCCATGAGTCCTATAACCTTACCCAAAGTCCATTGGGTCATGGTGTGGTTTAAATTTGGTTTATTGATCCATGTGGTGTGAGTTTGACCTAATTGGCCTAAGGTTGACTTTTGTCAAATTGAAGGGAATGGTTGATCACTTGATGGGGCTTTTGGGTCTATTAGATTCCTAATGGGGTTATGAGGTTAGGAGTCAAATCAATTTGACCAATTGAAGGCCAATTGGTCCTTGATTGGGTTGGTTTGGGCTATGTTGACCAAAAGTTGACTTTGGTCAACACCTTGGAATTGAGTGGAATTATTTAGTTATTATTGACCTTATGACCTCCCTTAGTGGTTTGGGTAACCTAGAAAAGGTCAATTTGAAGTATTGAAGGTCCATTGTGTTGGATCGGTAGGCGCCCTTAGAGGGGGGGGTGAATAACGGTTTTAAAAACTTATATTATATTTTGGAATACTTGAAATAATAAGAGGTCAAAATAGTGATTTTGAATAAAGATCTAAATTGTTTTATAATGAAAGAGAGGATAATAAATAATTTAGAGAAATGAAGATCAGATCAATTTTATTACACAATGAGAGACATGATTATTATTAATAAAATTGATTACAAAATTTGATTTCAATGACGCTAGAAATCAAGGCGAAATATGAAAGACTCTTTTTGTTTTCTATACCAACTCGTCTCCCCACGAACCGGTTGGCTTTAGCCGATCCTTCCCCTGATACGGCCTCAAGCCGCTCTAGCCAATCCTTCCCCGGATATGGCCTCGAGCACCCCCTAGACCTAACCTAGATCTAGTCGCCAACACGAGGCGAGTTTCTGCCCTAAGTCCTACCCAGACCTAGTCGCCAACACGAGGCGAGTTCACTAAACGATTACAGAAAAAGATATGAAATAAAAAGAAAATAATATAAAAACTCCGTATATGGATTTCTTGGAGAAGTAGATGAAGACTCGCAGAGTATGATAGTAGTCGATGCGGTATTTCGTCACGATGATGACGTGTGTTGAAATCTTCTCCAAGGAACTCCTTAAGCCTTCATGGATTTGTGGGAGTCTCTCTCTGAACCTTCCTCTATATGATGTGGCACGAAGCTCTGGAATTTGGGAGTGGAGAGGCATGAAGAAGACGGATCCAAGGGGTCCTTTTTATAGCCTTGGAGCTAGCGCCTGCGTTATCGCTACCACCGGCGCCATCCCAGATTAGGCAATATTCCCCACGTGAGAATCCTTCATTTTAAGCAAGCCAACCGCCTTCCTCTTGTGCTTTGCGCTACCGCCGGCGCTAGTAGATACCGCCTGCGCCAGCTGCTACCGCCTGTGTTAGCTGCTATCGCCTGGCGCTAGCACCTTCCATAACTATTTCCGAGATTTTCTCAAAACAGAGCTAGCGCTAGCGCTAGTGCTAGCGGGCATGTTGGAATTTTGGCTTCAAATTTTGGCGCAACTTTCTTATGTTATCCTTGAGTCATGTGGACTTGTTTTCCTGCACACTTAAACACGCAAGATCAAATACACATAACATTTGTTATTCTCAAACCTAGGAGATGCGGAAGACCATGTTCCAACAAACTCCCCAGTTTGATAATAACAAATCCATTAATGATAAATCAGAGCATTAATATATAAGCATGATGAAACCTACTTGTGTGTGTGTGAGAGTGATGACTTAGGATAATTATCGATTTTTGTATTTAGAATTGCTCCCCCTAAATACATGCTCCACCTAAGTGAATGCTCCCCTAATATGTAAGCTATCATCTTAATTAATCATGTTAGATTTCTATTTTGATAGCGGATTTTATTTATCATGTTAGTTCTCCCCCTTTTGTTATTAGCAAAAGTGGGTAAGGAAGCAAAACACATAAATTTTTTGATAATAAGATAAAGGCATGATCGAGCTTTTAGAGAAAAGGAAATGATAAGGAGTTTTAGAATAATTTTTATAGAGATAGATCAGAGTTTTTTGCTTAAAGATGAACAATATAACATTTGCCAAGTAATCAATATTATCATGTTAGCTTTCCCCTTTATATAAGAGTTTTAAGCATAAAAAGCTGAATTCCAAGTAACCAATCTACCCAGACAATAAGTTTATACCCTAGCCCCGTACTAAGTGACGGATAGTCATGAGGAGTTGCATACATGTCATAGGTTGGGGTGTTAGTCCCATATGCAAACACTAGACAAAACTCAACCTAGCACTCTTTCCCCCCAGTGCTTCGCAAGGCCCCACTAGAACCCTCCCCGGTTAAGGACAAGACATGACTTAGAGGTTAGGTTATCTAATGTCAACAACCCTACGCCCCCGCTATGGTGAGATATGTAATCATGGATAATAATCATTGGGAACATTTAAGCGTTTTTAATCTAATTATAATTTCATAGCCAATGGGTTTATATCTTTGTTTGATTTTTTGAAAAACTCACATAGCTATTTTGTAATCCATCAGTAAATCAGAGTTTTTAGCATAAATGATATGTGTATTTAGAGTAACCAATATAAATTCTACCAAGCAAGTCTACTACTTATTACAAAAAATGAATTTTTAGATTTAAGACTTTGATATAGGCATGAAATCGCAAGGTAAAAAATATATGGTGATGATGTGGAAGACTTATAGAAATACAAGAAACATTTTTTGTAATCATGAAGATATATGAGTTAAATTCCAAAAAGAAAGATGTTTTTGTAAATCATTTTTCAATTAAAAACTTTAAGATTGATAATAAAGTAACCAAGCATGAAATAATGTTATCAAAAAGAGATTAAAACAATGTTATTTTAATTCATAAATTCAAAACATACAAAACATTGTAGAGAGCATGCTAGGTTATCTAGTGCATTTATATATAAAGAGTAGTATAGAATTAGCATTATGATCCAATACTCATGAGAAGAAGTGTTATGGAAGATAATGATGTGCACATAAGTGTATTTTGAATAGAGTAAACAAAAAATCAAAAATACAAGACATATGTAGAGTAAAGTGCACAATAAAACACAAATAATTTTACTCCCACACACTTCAATGCACAAAGAAAATGTACAACTACCAAGGTGTTTTGCACACACAATGATCATTAAGACTTATCAGGGTGCAAAGTAGTGCTTGGGGGATCACATACATATTTTTCAATATTGATTTTTGTGATCCTGTGTACTTAAGAATAAGTGGTGTAAAAATGAAAATTTGCACAAGACACTTACTATTCTTTCCAAGGTGCTCAACCTCACAATGCTTATTAAGACTTATCAGGAGGTTCAAGTAGTGCTTGGTGGAGTTATCTTTGTCAATTTATTTTATGATTATTTTTTTATACAAAGTTCTCCGAACACACTTGTTTTGCAAACTAATGTAATTTTGAAAGTACAACCACTTTTCTTAATTTTCAACAGTGCAAATAAATGTAGTTTAGGTAAGATACTTGTGCAAATTTAATTCGTTGTACAATTACAATACAGAAGAAAGCATTCTTGGATTAAAAACACATGTAGACTTTGCCAAAATAAGTGAGTGAATAAATATCATTATCAATCATAAAATATTTACTCATACTTAGAGGCTTGCTAAACTTGGTTCTACAAAACCTTTTTATTATACTTGGTGCACATATGAGTAGATATATCAAAGCATGATAAAAACAATGTTCAAAGTAGTTTGGACCGATGAATTGCAACATTATAGAAGTTCTAAATAATAGATTAAATCATGCTTGATTTTCACAATAAAGTCCATACAGTATTTTTGATATTTTTTTTAAAAAAATTTGATTTAAAGTTTGAACTCTTAAAATTGATCTTGGACTTCCCGAGGTCTATCCTGTGAGGGGTTCTCCCAGTACTAGGAGATATGATGGGATGATAGCCCAAATCTCCCTTTCGCAAGATACAGGTAAATAGAAAAGTTAAGTTCAAAAGATAATTTTTGATACTTGTTTTTGTTTTATATTTTTGTATTTGATTTTTGCATATAGAAATAGAGATCAAACAAATAACCAAAGAAAGGAAGTAAGAAAAATAATTTTTTGTAATTTGGCTTTTGTAATTTTGTATTTTAAGTTTTCAAAAATCAATTATAGGCATAGATTCAAAAATGAGTAGTACATGTAAAATAATATTTTTTAGTGATTTTTCAGAATTTTAAAATTACAGAAAATCGGACACTTGAGCTAGCGCCAGCAATAGATCCTAGCGCCTGCATTAGCTCACAGGGAGTGCTTATTTTAATCATATAACCTAGATTTTCTTTGATTTCACTTCCGATTTTGCTTAATTATGTTTGTGCAATGTAAGACATGTCTAATGAAGTGAAGAGACGAGAAGAAATCACAAAAACTTGCGGAAGTTAAAATTTTAGAACATGGCTCCATATTCAATAAAGCTCCATATTCATTAAACCTTAATTTTTGAGTTTTGCACAACCAATTAAGCTTAATATTATAGGATATGCAAACAAAGAAGACATGTTTGAACAAAATAGATATGCACTAATATTCTTTAGGTGGCAGTGTTTTGAGATTAAGGCTATGCCAAAGTATGATAGTGTTTCAACTTATTGACCTAGAATGAAGTGAAGATTCTATTTGATTTGATCTTATTGATATCAAGATGATTATAAGGTCAAAACTTGAAATAAATCACAATACACACATAATACACCAACCATGGTAAACAATTATAATGCCAATTGTTATCATATAATTCATATACATGTGATAGAGATAGTTGTTTTTAGATGATTTTTTGATATGAATTATGATATATGATTTTTAAAGAATTTTATCAAAGGACATCAATAAATCATGGTGGTGCGTGTGGCATTATTATTTAAGACAATTAATCTTTCAATATGTCTTTTGTGATTTTCTTTATAATTTAGATAAATATCTCATAACAAATTTAAAGTTTGATTCATATGGATAATATAAGATATTTATAAGCAATGAATATAAGAATAAAAGATAGTTCATCAAAATAAAATATGATTTTGAATTTTGATTAATTTGATTTATAAACTCATTAAGTTTTAAGAGAAGATCATATTTCCTGTAATATATAAGATGACCATAACATGATTGCTTAAAAAATAAGAAAACAAAAAAAAATAGAATGACATTAAAGCATATCATGAAGTAGAAAAATTTGTATATTTCATTTTTGAAAATATTCTACTTCATGCATTTGGTGATACTTAATGAATATGAGATTTAGGTATCCAAAGGGGACCAAGTGTGGTAGTTCCTTTGGGTACCCAAATATAACATGTAGGTTTGTGGGTTGATATTGATGAATGGGTCCATTCATGTGAAATTAATGTTTCAGTTTTAATTTTGGGCCTCCATTCAAATCTTGGTTTATTGTTTTTCTTATGCATCAAATTTCTATTGTGATTATCTTTATTTTGAAAATTATAATTTGAAGTACCGTTCATAGGAAATTTGTGTAGTTTTATTTTGAAGTTGGGAGAAACATGATTTTGTAAATAATGATGATTTTGATTTTGATTTACAAATTCTTTGTGTTCCTCACTCCCATTATTAAACTTAGTTAAGATGTTCATATTCATATTCAACTTGTTTTTAGATATAGTTTGATATTGTGAATTTGTATTTATAATTTTCATAAGCAAGTTGATTTTTGATTTTAATTCATCATTGTTGATCTTTAGATTATGCCTAGCTTTATTATAAGCTATTGTGCTATTTTTGAGAGTAGAAACAATAGAGTCAATATGATTTTGATAGTCATTTATAAATTCCTCAGATGTTTCGTCCATCTCTTTGATTTCAATTTTATAACTTTTGCATGTAGCACAATCACTTTTTAAAGATGAATTTTCTAAAGATAATTTTTCATTTTGTTCTTTTACAATAAATAGTTCTTTTTCAAAATCCTTGAATTTTTCTTTAATATTATTACAATCAAAACACGGTTTTATATTATCAATTAAAGTGCAAGGTGGAGAATAATCAAACACGTCAATCTTTGTTTCGACATTAATTTTAGCTTTTAAGTTTTTATTTTCTAAACGTAATTTTGAATTTAAATTTTTTAATTTCTTAATTTTATCCTTAGAAGTTTGTAGCAATTGTAATGCAGAAATAGAATTGCAAAAGATGGAATTTGATTTCCTTACACCGCTTTTGGACGCGATGAGATTTGAGCATAGAGTTCCTTTGTTATCTTTATCTTTTTGGCATTCGTCTTCCAAAGACACGATTTCTTCTTTTCCACTTGATGTGCTCATTGATTCATCACGAGAGGAACTTTCTCGAACATCTTTGCAAGCTTTTATGTTCTCCAATTCTTGCGTTTGTTTTATACCTGTAGATGGAGAATCATAAGTTATCTCAAGAAAATTTCACATCTTCTTTGCAGTAGGAAAAGTATGAATGAGTTTGGAAATATTTTGATCTAACGCACAAAATAGACTATTCATAGATTTTGCATTTAAGACCATTTCGTTTTTAGTTAATACGCTAGGTGGCTTTTTAATAGTAATATTCCAAACTTTTTCATCTAAAGCTTTAAGAAATTTTTCCATTACTAATTTCCATCCTTTATAATTTCTTGCTTCAAATAAAGGTGGTTTAAGAGATTTTTCTTCTTCATAAAAATTTACCCCACTAGTAGAAGCGAGATCATGAGACACCGTTATTCCCGGTTGTTGACCCGTTTGGAATAAAACTGCTCGGATACCACTTATTGGATCGGTAGGCGCCCTTAGAGTGGGGTTAATAAGGGTTTTAAAAACTTATATTATATTTTGGAATACTTGAAATAATAAGAGATCAAAATAGTGATTTTGAATACAGATATAAATTGTTTTATAATGAAAGAGAGGATAATAAACAATTTAGAGAAATGAAGATCAAATCAATTTTATTACACAATGAGATACATGATTATAATTAATAAAATTGATTACAAAATTTGATTTCAATAACGCTAGAAATCAAAGTGAAATATGAAAGACTCTTTTTATTTTCTATACCGACTCGTATCCCCACGAACCGGTTGGCTTTAGTCGATCCTTCCTCGGATACGGCCTCAATCCGCTCTAGCCAATCCTTCCCTGAATATGGCCTCGAGCACCCCCTAGGCCTAACCTAGATCTAGTCGCCAACACGAGGCAAGTTTCTGCCCTAAATCCTACCCAGCCCTAGTCGCCAACACGAGGCGAGTTCACTAAATGATTACAGAAAAAGATGTGAAATAAAAAGACAACAAAATAAAAACTCCCTATATGGATTTCTTGGAGAAGTAGACGAATACCCTCATAGTATGATCATAGTCGATGCGCTCTTTCGTTAAGATGATGACGCGTGTTGAAATCTTCTCCAAAGAACTCCTTAAGCCTTCATGGATTTGTGGGTGTCTCTCTTTGAACCTTCTTCTATATGATGTGGCACGAAGCTCTGGAATTTGGGAGTGGAGAGGGATGAAGAATATGGATCCAAGGGGTCTTTTTTATAGCCTTGGAGCTAGCGCCTGCCCTATCGCTACCGCCGACGCTATCCCAGATTAGGCCATATTCTCCGCGTGAGAATCCTTCATTTTAAGCAAGTCGGCCGCCTTCCTCTTATTCTTTGCGCTACCGCCGGCGCTAGTAGATACTGTCTGCACTAGCTACTACTGTCTGCGTTAGCTGCTATCGCCTGGCGCTAGCACCTTCCATAACTGTTTTCGAGATTTTCTCAAATCAGAGCTAGCGATAGCGCCGGTGCTAGCGGGCATGTTGGAATTTTGGCTTCAAATTTTGGCGCAACTTTCTTATGTTATCCTTGAGTCATGTGGACTTGTTTTCCTGCACACTTAAACACACAAGACCAAATACACATAAGATTTGTTATTCTCAAACCTAGGAGATGCAGAAGACAATGTTCCAACACATTGGTCCAATTGTGTTGAATAGGGCTATGTTGACCTAGGTTTGACTTTGGTCAATTTAGCCTATTTGGGTGACAAATTGTTGGGGTTCTTGGTCAAATGAGTTTCCCTTAGGGTTAGGAGCATAGTGGTGAGTTCAACTTGTACTTGTTAGTGCAATTTGGGAAGTTTGACCAATGTTGACTTGTGTACCCTAGGGGACCCCGTGTGAGTTCAGCCTAACTCAAAGAGACCTAGGGTCTCCCCTTGTCTCAACTCACCCTTCTCTCCTCATGTTATGCCCTAAAATCATCATGGGGTCTAGTAGGATTGGGGATGTTACAAATCCCAATAAACAAAAAAAATAATTTTGTCCCCGAAATTTAAGCTCAGGTCTACGGGATTCTATACAAGATGAGAATAAGGTTTATAAAGTCATGTTTAGGGTGTACCTGAGGTGAATAACCTTGGGTATTATTGTTGCATGAGATCCCTTGGTTCCCATGTGTTCTCCTCTCGCCCATGATTGGACCATAACACCTTGACAAGAGGAACCTTCTTCCTCCGCAGAACTCGGACGGCTGTATCATCGATGCGGATGGGCTCCAGATGGACTGATTGGTCGGATGCTATCGGGCCTGCTGTAGTCGTAACAAGCTGCTCTAGCTGAAGTAAGGCTCTCCGAAGTGAGGAGACGTGGAAGACGTCGTGCAGGTTTGCTAACTCCTGTGGCAACCTCAGCCTATAAGCCAAGGGGCTGATCCGCTCTAGGATCATATAAGGCCCCATAAATCGTGGGTTGAGCTTCTTCTGTCCTCTCACCCGCAAGACACCATGCACTGGTCATATCTTCAAGAAAACATTGTCTCCTACCTGGAACTCCACCTTCCGATGGATTCCCTCGAAATGCTGGACTTGATCCAGGTCGTGCACAAACTCCTATGATACGAACGAGTGCGAAGTACCCATATTGAATAAAGTGTAAGCAGGTTTGTCATAGACAAACACTATACCTGGGGTGGTTTTGTTGATTGGGTTATAAGTCTAATAAAACTACTATTTTGGAAGGTACTATGTAATTGTAAAGAAGTTATGGAAGTACCTGTGATGACTTCCTCGGGGTTCCTTTCCTGGGCCAAATCCAGTGCATACACTTGCTCCTGACTTTGACCTCTGTCGTGATGTCTCCGACCACGACCTCGTCCTCTGCCCCGACCCTGATGTGATGGTGCTGGAGGGGCTGGTGGAGGGGGAGGAGGAGGAGGTGGACGGAATAGTTTGGGGCAATTGGCCCTTATGTGCCCTGGCTGGTGGCATCTGAAACATACCACTGGGCGGAATCCTCTATCATCATGCCTCGATGGATCCTGAATCTACACTGTTGGAGGGACTGGCACTACAGGAAGTTGTTGCTGATCCGGCCTGAAGTTAGGGCGAGGGTGTCCTCCGCCTCTCCTATGCCTCATAATTCTGCCCCGCTGCGGTCCCCTGCTTCCCTCTCCAAAATGTGTCCTGTCCCCTGGTCTCTTCTCTCTACTCTGCACCATCAGATGATCTGCCTCCAGCTTCTTCGCTGTCTCTACAATCTTGGCCAAACTGTCCTCGGCCATGAACAACAATGTCTGCCTTAATGGGTCTCTATGTCCCTGATAGAACATATTGGCATAACCTCTGTCATCCAGTGATTGCATCCCCGCAAATCTAGCCAGATGGGAGAACTCCCTCTGATACTCTATCACCGACCGGCTCCCCTGTCTGAGGTTCAAAAACCTCTCCACCAACTCGTCCCTGTCCATCACTGTCACAAAGTGCTCCAGAAAAGTGGTGTTGAACTCCTACCAAGTAATCTCTAAGCAATCCCAGTCCGCATAAGTGGAATCCATCACAGACTTCCATCATCTATTGGCATGGGCATCCAAAGCAGTAGTCGCCAAAGTGACTACCGTGCTAATTGGGCAGTTGATGCTTGTGAGCATCTCCTGAATGGTATCCAGCCACTCCTCCATCTTGATCGCAGTCTCTGTCCCGTGATACATTGGAGGGGACAAGCTCTTGAATGAACTCAACCAGTTAGATCTCGGGTTTGGCTGAGAGGCTGAAACCTATTGTGCCTTAAAGGCATCCAGGATAGCTGTCAATGTCTGACCGAGCTCTGACTGCTGTAAGGGAGTGGCAGACGGAGGGAAAGGAGCAGTATCTCATGGGCTGGTACTCCTTGGGGCTACACAAATGTAAGAAAGTTTTATAGAATTGGCCTAACTCATTGTTTAGATGGACTATACATGTGATCTCACACTTGGGCACACCATTGCTTCCGCTACATAGTTTGTCCTCAAACTAATGCTCGAGCGGGGCGGCCAGTGTTTTGTGGACTTCTTTCTGTTATGATCGTTGTCAAGTGATACCATTTGTAAGATCCCCCTCCTCCTTACTAGAGAGTTCTCGGATCTTAGGCCCAGGACCGTCGTCTTACGGTGACAGCAACTCACGGGTTAGTCATCACCGCTTGACGCTGCTCCTGCCGGCTAGTTTGATCATAACACAGCTCAATTTGCAAGAAGTAATATCACAAATATGATAAGTCAACAACACAGCACATATATATATAAAGAAAAGTGGAAATAGTCCACAATGAGTACAAATCTATAAGAGTGCAAGGGATTAAGCCTGATACATTTCCAAAAGGAAATACTGATGACATAACACTCTCTCACACTACACTATGCGAAAGCAACTCAAAATACTCTCCAACCTGTCATCGTGTGGTAGTGGTGATACGCGACATCTACTCGTCAGGGTCTGTCATCACGTCCTGCCTGACGTACTGCGGCTCCTGGTCCTCGATCTCCTGGTGTTACGACCACATCCAACCGTTAGTCAAAAAGACTAAGCCATTTTGTCCCCGCCTCCCCCACGACTCCTAGGTATCGAGCGGGAGGACGAAGCGGAGGACATTAAGGGGTAAAAAGAAATACAAGTGACATGGATACTACTAACAGTATAAAGGGTAAGTGAGTAGTGAGAACAACAACAACATGTAATAAATGCAGTAAGTAAGACAGCAGTAGTAGGTAAGTAATGACCAGTAAATAAATAAATGCAGCGCAAGTGAAGTAATTATTAAATCTACCACACCATCAACTAGAGTATCTTAACTTATATGAATGCCCATACAAACTTATAAGTTAAGATTTCTTGAATTCTAACTTATCATATAAAAGAGTCCATACTAATTCATATGATAAGGGTCTACAAATGTGTATGTCATTATGATGTTATGAATGTTATGATATGCTATGCTATGTTCATACAGTGCAACTCACTCACACGACTCTGTGCATACAGACCATTAGTTCCCGCTTTTCGGAGGTAGCTAGCCTCTCAGGTACTTCTATCGTGGCAACGGAATCATTTGATCGGGCACTCCACTTCTAGGTGGGTATACACACTACCAGACCTAGACCTTATGTACGCTGATGTACACGTCCTAGGTGCACTTCTATGAGCTTTGCGTACTCTTGCTGACATCCCGCCAGACTTTTATGGTCGGGGTGGGTTACTAGGGATTGTCTGCCAGACCACAGTAAAGTAAACTACTGGCCCTCTAACTCACCACACCCCGCCAAGGTCAACGTACCGCCATTGGTGTGACAAATGGACCTGTACCGAAGACCTGCCACTAGTTTATGCACATGCAAGATTCGTTACGATTCCCGAGCCACCAACTTGTAGGACTAACTAATCTTGAACCGTTCTGTGCCTCCTAATGGGACGAGGATTACTTTTCTCAATTTAACTTAGTTAGTGAAATATCTAGTTGCCAACCAAAATCACCTAGAGGGGGGGTGAATAGGTGATAACTGCGACTTTTGCGGAATTGAAATTCTTGTAAATAAAGAACGCACAAAATGCAAACCACAACCACAGACGACACAAGAAATTTATAGTGGTTCCCCGATCTTGGGTACTCCACTTGCCGGCCTCGCCAATCTAGCTCCACAGCTAGACTTGACTACTTCACTAAAACTCGGATCAAGAACGATCCTACAATTCTCAGAGTCAAAACTCTTACAACTCGGAGACCAATCTCCTACCAACTCAGAGAGAACACCTCTCCTACAACTCGGAGAACACCTCTCCTACAACTCGGAGAACAATCTCTCCTACAATCAAATATAAAATTGATATAGAAATTATACTTAACAAATCACAGATAGATCTGAAAAATTTGATGAAGATCTTCTTTCTTCTTGCGACAGAAATGACTTCGGCTTGATGTAGAAGACGAAGAATCGAATCGGCACAAATCAGATCTTCTAAGGTCTTGATCAATCCGATAGAATCAGAACGTGTAAGGCAATGATCGATTGACCTTTCTCTTCCACTTGGAGACGAATTCAGATAACTCACGATCGAACTCCAATGATGGCGATGCGCGGCACTGACGACGATCTTGGATCAGATTAGGGTTAGGAGAATATGAACTCTGATCTTGTGATTCTCAAAACAACAAGAAACTTAATCAATCATAAGGAGCAATCATTATATAGAAGACATCCTAACGATTCAACCTTAAGACGAGGAAAGACGTCACGTCAATTTGACGGAAAAGACTTGACGTCAAAACAGGAAAACAAAGTTTTTCGAGAAATGATAGGACTAGACTTCTCGAGAATTTCAAGACTTCTCGAGAGAAACGACTAGTTCTCGAAAAACAGCTTTAGGAAGAAAAGATCAAAGATATATGACAGGACTTCTTGAGAGAAAAAGGACTTCTCAAAAACTGAGGAAACTTCTCGAAAACTGAGGAAACTTCTCGAAAACTGAGCTGAGACAGACTTCTCGAAAACAACTGGAAAAGTTCTTTTCTCGAAAACAAAGAAGACTTTTCGAGAGAACAAAGATATCTCGAGAAATACAAGAAACTACTCGAAAAATTTCAACAATTTCTCGAGAGATATCTGAAACAACTCTTCTCGAATATCCATAAGGACTTTTCGAAATCACTGAAAGACTTCTCGGAAAATATCCTTACTTCTCGAAAAGTTTACTTAGAGAACTTTCTCCTTTTGTCTTCAGACCAATGCTGCACACCTAAGCTTTGAACCTTTAAAAGTCTTGATCAAAAAGTGTATCCCAATTGAGAGACCACACATGAGCCAACCCCATACCTCACACAATGAAGAATTACATTGCATGAGACTGTGCTTATTGACCCATTGTGACCTGACATTGGTCTACACTTAGCAGAGTGAACCTGCAAGAGCATTACTAGAAAAGCATATCAAATACACAAACAATTCAATCTTGGTTCAAAGTTGACTTTCTACAAATCAAGGCTATTGTGGATACAATACCCAACAATCTCCCCCTATTTGTAGAAGTCAGAACCCTTCTTACCAAGATGAATTGTAGCCATATTAAATATAAAAAGAATATACTAGAAAGAACATTAGGAGCAATATCTAAATATAAGAACATGATTGTCACATCAGAATCAAAAACTATATTTAGATTTAAGATTGTCTAATGAATTAAAGTTCACACAAGCATGTAGACATAAAGTTTTAAAGGTCTTTAAAGTCTTGTCTTCAGAGATTAGCATTCCCCTTTCTTTTCTCCTCCTGTCTTGAAAAGTAAGCATAAGGTTTGGGATGATACTTTGGAGGAGCTTCTGGAGCTGCCGGATTGTTATACCCATAATTCTTGAAATGTATTCTTCTCTTGATTCTACTTGTCTCATACTTTTTCCATTCAGAAGAGCTGTAAAATTCAGTAGCTTGTACATTTCCTTCTTCTACAAGCTTGAGAGAGTCTAGAATGATGATCTTTGAAACTGGACTCCAAACTTCTGGATAAACCTTTGTGTCATCTATCACTGCTTTGCCAGAACCTGCTGAGGTGGAGCCAGGAATAGATCTGCTTGCAGAAGGTCCATCACCATATTTCCTTTTTCTAGAATAGTGCATAGAGGAATGAGTTTCTACTGAAGGAACACCATCAGACTGCCCTGCTAGACTTGGAGAAAATTGAGGAAATAAAGGAGCTTCAGATTGAACTTGATCAAAATGAGGAGGAGGTTGAGCAGGTTCAATACCCAACTCAGGAAAGATTTCATGGTGTAACCAAACAGCAGTATTAGAGGTGAAATCTTTTAACTCATTTACCTGCTTTTGGACACCTTGGGACAACTGCTCAAACTTATTAATCAAATGCTTATGAAAATCAAAAAGAGTTTGATCTATCAACCCAGTCATCTTCTCAATTAAACTGTCCTCCCCCTTTCTGACTTCTACAGAGAGGGTTTGGAGAATAGAATCCTTGAACTGTCCTACCTCATCAATAACCTTAAAGGTACTTTCCTCTTCCTTTGAAGCCATGTATTCTTGAGTTTTTCTGACTTGAATCACTTCTGCTAGAACTGTGGCTACACTTTTGATGGTGTGATCAATTGCTTTTCCTCCCTGAAAAACAACCTCTTTCAACTGATCTGAACTAGTTTTGAATTCTTTCAACTGCTTTGACATTTCTTTTTCAACAACAGATATTCTAGCATGAACTTCTTTGAAGGAGTAATCTATTTTGGCACTTTGTCTTTGAAGCATTAATTCAATTTTACCAAGAATTGTATTTTCATCAAAAAGAGATGGAGGAGGTAGGATTGGCAAAGCTTCTTCTAGTAGATCTTCAATAACAACTGAACTCTGGAGCTGCACAGGAGATAAAACAACAATCTTTTCCTGAGCATCCTTATTTGTGTCTAAACAAGGCTCTTGCTCCCCCTCAATATGTACTGGGGGAGGAGATGAATCATGCACTGAAACATCATCTCCTTCGAGAGTAAAATCATAATCTGCTCCTGACCCACCCATGTGGTCACTAGTGCTAAGCACATCATCAGCACCTTTTAGAATTTCACTCACCACATCTGCTATGGTGGAATCTACTCTGTCTTCATTTATAGCTGGAGGAGGTGAGAAATGATCTCCTTGAACTTGTGAAGGAAAGGTATCTTCCATATGAGTATCTGATAAAAGTTGATCATCTGGGATTGATGAAGTTTTGGAAGGAACTTGTTCTGAAGGAACTTGTTCTGAAGGATCTTGAGCTGATGGAGAAAGAACTGTGTCTGTTGGAGTAAGATTTGATTCTTCTGATGGAATGGTGTGTTGTGAAGCTAGAGATGGATCTGGATCTGGAACTGAACTGAGTTGAGCTGGAGGTGGAGCTGGAGTTGCTGATGTTTCTGGAGGAGGAGGAGCAGGAGCTTCAAATTCAGGAACTGATTGAGCTGAAGTAATAGGCTCCCCCTGGGGACCTGCACCTGCAGCTGGCTTATTAATCCTGATGTTCCACCTTTGCATTGTGACAACATCTACCTTTTTTAAGTGATGAATAATAGCTCCCTTGGTCATGTCAAACACAACTGGATTTAGCTGATTCAGGTAGAGTGTCAGGATTCTTGCAAAATTGGGGCTCATTATGCTTTCTTTGATCTTATTGAATAAGAAATCTGCCCAGCTGAACCTTTTTCCACAAATAACCATTGCTACTAAGCTGAATACATCTGAAGAGACATGACCCAGGCTCCCAGTATGACAAAGTAAAACCTTTGAAATTATATCTACTATCAATTTTCCCACATCACTCATCTTTTGTCTACGAATAGTTGTTGTTCCTTTATCCAATCCACAAAACATTAGGGCATGAGCCCAATCCTCATTACTTAAAGAGTCCTCATGTTCTACCAAAGGAATTTTCAAATACTTGGAAAGGGATTTTGGATTAATCTTGATTTTGTAATCTCCAATATTAGATTTCATTCTATTTCCGTTTTTGTGAACTTTTATATTGATAAACAGATCCTCTACCTCTTGAAATAGAATATGACATTGATGTTCTAGTAAGAACGAGAGTCCTGCTGCATCTAGAAGATAAAAAAGATTTTGAAACTCATCTGACATTGACTGGAGACCTTCTCGCACAAGTTCACTGCCCACGCCGATCTTAGGTTTTCCGGAAGGAGCCATTAATCGTGAGGATAACTTGAGATGAGGACTGGAAAGAGTGAAGATCCGTCTGAACTGGAACGTTGATTTTGCGTAAAAGACAATGAACCGACGGTGCTTTTCGATAGGAAATGGAAGTACCTCGCGTGACCTCTTAATTCATTTTGAGACTCTATTTATAGTGTGGTTCTGATGTGACAATTAATCTAAAAAAGCATTTAAGCGTACCTGGCACTTCATATTCTCGAAAATTTGAAAATAAAGTTTCCGAGAAGTATAAGACATTTCTCGAGAGGTTGAGAAGGTTCTCGAGAGGTCTCAGAACTCTGCTGATTTCCTTCCGAAAGATAATTAAGGTTCTCGAGAGGTCTCAGAACTCTACCGATTTCCTTCAGAAAGATAATTAAGGTTCTCGAGAGGTCTCAGAACTCTGCCGATTTCCTTCCGAAAGATAATTAAGGTTCTCGAGGGATTACCCATTTCTCGAGAAGTGTGAGTTCATTTTTCGAGAGATGATGTCAAATTTTTCGAAATATTTTATCTTCAAACAACAGCAAGTCATTTCTCGAGATGTTCACTTCATTTCTCGAGAAGTTTAATGATGACTTGAAATTTTCTTCCTTGATTTTTCTTCACTCCAAAGGATATGCCTGTGCTTCATTTTAGAACATAAAAATAAGATAAAATTTAAGAAAATTTACTTATCTTCTTCTCTTATCCTTTGTTTGATCATTATTCCATGTTGAGCATTCCAAGTTCTGTCTTGAAGAAAGAGAACTTGGTCTCATCCAGCGGCTTCGTGAATATATCTGCTATTTGCTTATCTGTAGAGACATAACTTAAGTTGATATCCCCATTCTCCACATGCACTCAGATGAAATGATATCTTAATTCGATATGCTTTGTCCGACTGTGTGAGACCGGATTATTTGCTATAGCAATTGCGCTAGAGGAGTCGCAAAACATTGGAATATTCTTTATCTTCAAATTATAATCTTGAAGCTGGTTCCTGATCCATAGAAGTTGTGCGCAACAACTGCCTGCAGAAATATATTCTGACTCGGCTGTTGAGATTGCAACACAATTCTGCTTCTTGCTACTCCAGGATATAAGCCTTCTTCCGATAAATTGGCATGTTCCGGAGGTGCTTTTCCTGTCATCTCTGCTACCTGCAAAATCTGCATCTGAATAGCCTATTAGTTCGCTATCATTACTTCTTGGGTACCATAAGCCAAGATTTGGTGTGCCCTTAAGATATCTCAAAATTCGCTTTGCAGTAGTATAGTGAGATTCCTTAGAGTTCACCTGATATCTAGCACATACACATGTGGAAAACATTATGTCAGGTCTACTAGCAGTAAGGTAGAGCAATGAGCCAATTATGCTTCTGTATTTGGTTTCATCAAAAGGTTTCCCTTTCTTGTCCTTGTCCAGAGACATAGCCGAGCTCATTGGAGTCCTCATAGAGGTTGCATTCTCCATTCCAAATTTCTTAATCAACTCCTTGGTGAATTTTGTCTGTGAGATGAAAATTCCATCTTCAGATTGTTTCACTTGAAGTCCTAAGAAATATTTCAGCTCACCCATACTGCTCATTTCAAACTTTCCCTGCATAAGTTTTGAAAACTTTTTGCAAAGATTGTCGTCCGTAGAGCCAAAAATAATGTCATCAACATAGATTTGCACTAGCAAAATCTTGCCTTTTACTTCCCTAAGAAATAATGTTTTATCTATCTTTCCTCTTGTGAACTTGTTCTCAAGAAGAAAGTTAGACAGCGTCTCATACCAAGATCGAGGAGCTTGTTTTAACCCATATAAAGCTTTTTGTAATAAGTAAACGTAATTAGGGTGTTCAGAATCTACAAAACCTGGAGGTTGTTCTACGTATACTTCTTCTTTTATGTTGCCATTTAGAAAAGCTGACTTAACGTCCATTTGGTATACGGTGAAACCTTTGTATGCAGCATTGAATAAGAACATTCGGATCGCTTCAAGTCTTGCTACTGGAGCATAAGTTTGATCGAAGTCGATCCCTTCTTCCTGTCTATAGCCTTTTGCTACAAGTCTTGCTTTGTTCTTTATAATTGTTCCATTCTCATCCAACTTGTTCCTGTAAACCCACTTTGTTCCAATAATATTTTTATCCTTGGGTTTTGGAACTAGTGTCCACACTTTGCAACGTTTGAATTGATTTAACTCTTCTTGCATTGCAATTATCCAGTGGGGGTCTTCATTTGCTTCTTGAAACTTCTTCAGTTCTATCTGTGAAAGAAAACTTAAATGCATATTTTCGTTAGTAGTACCTCTTCTTGTTCTAATGCCGACTTGTGGATCTCCTATGATTTGATCAATAGGGTGGTCTCTCATATGTCTGAACTCAAGGTTCCTTGCATCAGTTTGAACATTTGGAGTATTATCAGCTACTTGAATGTCTTCTTCCACTTGTACTGGTTCTTCATCGATATGATCTTCTTCTTCATTTGTGATTGGGGAAGAGATCTTGACGAAGGTTTGAGCATCAACTTTGACTGGCTCATCTAAGCTAATATCTTGTGTCTTTGAACCTGCAACTTCAATAGGAGCACTAGAAGAGATGCTATGTAGCACGCTCGTTTCATCAAATACAACATTTATTGATTCCTCTACCACCAGAGTTTTCTTATTAAATATTCTATAAGCTTTACTATGGCTACTATAGCCTACAAAAATACCCTCAAAACTCTTTTCGCTAAACTTGGTTTTGTAATGCTTTCCATTATTAAGTACAAAGCATTTGCAGCCAAAAATTCTAAAATAAGAGATGGTTGGTCTCCTGCCTTTTAGTAGTTCATAAGGAGTCTTTTCATGGTTTTTGTTTATGAGAGCTCTGTTTTGTACGTGGCATGCAGTGTTGACGGCTTCAGCCCAAAGATATTCAGGTAGAGAAGTGTCACTCAACATTGTTCTGCAAGCTTCAATGAGTGTTCTATTCCTTCTCTCAGCTACCCCATTTTGTTGTGGAGTTCGAGGTGAGGAAAACTCATGAAAGATACCTAGACTTTCACAAAAATCTGTCATAGCCCCAGATTCAAATTCTGTTCCATGGTCACTTCTGATTTTGACCACGGTGCAATCAAATTCGTTCTGGATTTGCTTGACAAACTTAGTGAAAATGGCAAACGTATCTGACTTGTGTTTAAGAAAGAATACCCATGTGAAACGTGAGTAATCATCTACAATAACTAACGTAAAAGACTTACCTCCTAAACTCCTAATTTGCAAAGGACCAAACAAGTCCATATGAAGTAGATGTAAACACCTAGTTGAATCTTTGCCTATAATGCTTTTAAAAGTAGCTCTTGTTTGCTTGCCTTTTACACAAGCATGACAAGGTGTATCTTTAATGCACTTAATATTTGGCGCATCACGTACTAAGTTTTGTGAAAACAACTTATTTATAGTTTTGAAGTTTATATGTGCTAATCTCTTATGCCATTGATCAACAAGAGATGCACTATCTTTTGCTAAAAGACATACTGGTGTAGAAGATGATAAACAAATAAAATTTAAACAGAAAATATTCCTATGACGAGTGCCTGATAAAATCGTTTCAGAATTTTCTGCCGACTTTATCAAACACTTGTCTTTACGAAAATCAACTATGTACCCTTTATCACAAAGCTGACTTATGCTTATCAGATTATGTTCCAATCCTTCTACATAAGCAACATCCGAAAAGAATACATTACCATTAGAGATCATACCATAGCCTTTTGTTATTCCTCTGTCAGATCCGCCAAATATAACTTTTGGGCCATTCTCAACAGGAATGAAATTTTGCAAAAGGCTTCTTGTTCCGGTCATATGCTGAGAACAACCACTGTCCAAATACCAGATAAGATTTTTGATGGCCTTTGGACATACCTGCAAAAACAAATTATTTTGCCTTAGGAGCCCAAACAACTTTGGGTCCTTGGTCCCTTGTTAGTTGAGTACCACGAGGAGCATTAACATTGCGAGTGGTCTTTCTTGCATTGTTAATTTGTGGTCTCTTGGAATATGTGAAATTGAACCAACAGTCTACGACAAAGTGACCTATTTTGCCGCAACACCAACAGTTAAACCTGTTGTACCTTCTCTTAATATTTTCCTGCTCAATTCTTTGAACGTTGGTTTTGGCAGGAGCAATCCTTCTGGATGAGGATGTCTCATGAGTACAGCATACACAGGGTAATGCTTTCTCCTTTGGCTTAGGTACAATAGTCTTTACTATTGGTGCTTTAACAGCACTTGGACCATGAACATAAGGACCATAATCTTTCAAATTTATTTCTTCATAAGGTGCTTTGAAAGCACTTTGACTTAGGTATTGAGGACGAGCCCACCCCTAATAGTCATTGACAGGTGCAAAATTAATTGGTCGTGTCAAGTGACCATAAGAGCTTTCCATGTCATAAGCATTTGTGGGAAGTAGAACTTTCTTAAATTCCACTTGTTCTAGATGGGCTTTTCCTTTTTCTTCGATAGTAGCTTTCTTAGCATTCTTATTTTTCTTCTTGGCACGGGTGCCTTTAGAAGAATTACTTGGCCCAGCCACATGACCTAAACCACTGCTACTTGCTTTAGCAGAGAAAGTATCAATGATTGGAAGAATGGTTTTCGGTTGTGAAAACTTTTCAACTAGCTTCTTCTCAGCGGCTAGCTGTTCCTCCAGGACTTTGATAGAGTTCTCTTTCCGATCAAGGAGCTCATCTGAGCTTTTGATTTTGTCTTTCAAGATTTGGTTTTCCTCTTTGAAGGAGGAAAGTTGTTCAACTTCCTTTCTCAAATTAGATTCCACTTCTTTGAGAGACATGATCTCCTTGGCCTGAATTTTGACTACCTTTCGGCATTTGTCAAAACTTTTAAGCATTTCAGTGTATTGGGTCATGAGGTTTGAATCATCATCTGAAAGATAATCCTTTTGTTCACCTGAAGCATATTCAGAATCAGATAAGATGGTGTGAGAATTTACCTTCCCAGTATAAGGTTCTTCTTCATCATCAGTCATAGCCATCAACCCGAAGTAGGCTTCTTCTTCACTACTTGATTTCTCTGAGTCACTGTCACTTAAAGTTTTGTTCTTTTTAGCGACTAGACTCTTTTCAGTCTTCCTTTTTCCGTGAGTGGATTTCTTTTCTTCTTTTCTTCCACCCTCCTTCTTTTTATAAGGGCATTCAGCAATCATGCGCCCTGGCTTATTGCAACAATAACAAACTATGTCAGAAGAAATATGTTTACCAGTTTTAGATTTATACCTGTCATGATTGCTAGAACTCTTTTTGTGATGATCACCATCACGTCGAGACTATCTATTTTCAGAGGAAAACTTGTTCTTCATGTGTCTTCTTTTGTTTAGCAGTTTCTTAAACTGACGGGAGATAAGAGAGAATTCCCCATCAGACATTTCTGAGCTGGAGGAGCCGGCCTTAGATTCTTCTTCATCAGTAGATTCTTGTATTCTGATTGGAGACAAGGTTCTGCATTTTCTAGAACTCTCAGCCTTCATAGCCAAGGTTCTTTCCTTGCTTGAACCTCTATTCTCATCTTCTTCTGTTTTCCGAATGTTCATTTGTAGCTCGTGGGATAACAGTTTCCCAAACAGATTCTGAAGGTCTAGATTTGGTAACTTCCCAAATTCTCTGATTGCAACAATCTTGCTATCCCAATCTTTCGTTAGGGAACGCAGGAATTTATCATTCAGTTCACCATTTGAGAATTCCCGACCATAGTTTCTTAGGCCGTTTACGATTTTGAAGAATCTTTCATAAGCATCAGCAATGCACTCCTTTTTATTCTGCTTGAATGCCTCATACTCTTGAATCAAAAGAGATCTTCTATCATCTCTTACTTCTTCAGTACCTTCCATAAGAACTATTAAGGACGTCCACATTTCTTTTGCAGAATTACAGTGAATTAGATTTTGCAACATAGAATCATCCACTGCACTGGCAATGATGTTCTTTGCCTTTTTGTCCAAGGCAACGAGAGCGATCTCATCCTTTGTTAAGTCCATCATTTTCTTTGGTACTTGAACCGTAGGATTGATTGTTGAGGCAGTCATTGGCACATGAGGTCCTTCTTCCACAACTTGGAAGATTCTTGGGTCTGCGGCTTCCATATAAAATCTGACTCTTTCTTTCCACATAGGAAAGTTAGCCTTTGTGCATATTGGCAATTTCAACGAAGACGATTCCTTGCACTTTTCCATGATTTGAAGGCAATTAGAGTGAAACGATCTTGTTCAAGGTGTTAACCTTTTAAGAACAACCTGCCTCTGATACCAATTGAAATATCTAGTTGCCAACCAAAATCACCTAGAGGGGGGGTGAATAGGTGATAACTGCGACTTTTGCGGAATTGAAATTCTTGTAAATAAAGAACGCACAAAATGCAAACCACAACCACAGACGACACAAGAAATTTATAGTGGTTCCCCGATCTTGGGTACTCCACTTGCCGGCCTCGCCAATCTAGCTCCACATCTAGACTTGACTACTTCACTAAAACTCGGATCAAGAACGATCCTACAATTCTCAGAGTCAAAACTCTTACAACTCGGAGACCAATCTCCTACCAACTCAGAGAGAACACCTCTCCTACAACTCGGAGAACACCTCTCCTACAACTCGGAGAACAATCTCTCCTACAATCAAATATAAAATTGATATAGAAATTATACTTAACAAATCACAGATAGATCTGAAAAATTTGATGAAGATCTTCTTTCTTCTTGCGACAGAAATGACTTCGGCTTGATGTAGAAGACGAAGAATCGAATCGGCACAAATCAGATCTTCTAAGGTCTTGATCAATCCGATAGAATCAGAACGTGTAAGGCAATGATCGATTGACCTTTCTCTTCCACTTGGAGACGAATTCAGATAACTCACGATCGAACTCCAATGATGGCGATGCGCGGCACTGACGACGATCTTGGATCAGATTAGGGTTAGGAGAATATGAACTCTGATCTTGTGATTCTCAAAACAACAAGAAACTTAATCAATCATAAGGAGCAATCATTATATAGAAGACATCCTAACGATTCAACCTTAAGACGAGGAAAGACGTCACGTCAATTTGACGGAAAAGACTTGACGTCAAAACAGGAAAACGAAGTTTTTCGAGAAATGATAGGACTAGACTTCTCGAGAATTTCAAGACTTCTCGAGAGAAATGACTAGTTCTCGAAAAACAGCTTTAGGAAGAAAAGATCAAAGATATATGACAGGACTTCTCGAGAGAAAAAGGACTTCTCGAAAACTGAGGAAACTTCTCGAAAACTGAGGAAACTTCTCAAAAACTGAGCTGAGACAGACTTCTCGAAAACAACTGGAAAAGTTCTTTTCTCGAAAACAAAGAAGACTTTTCGAGAGAACAAAGATATCTCGAGAAATACAAGAAACTACTCGAAAAATTTCAACAATTTCTCGAGAGATATCTGAAACAACTCTTCTCGAATATCCATAAGGACTTTTCGAAATCACTGAAAGACTTCTCGGAAAATATCCTTACTTCTCGAAAAGTTTACTTAGAGAACTTTCTCCTTTTGTCTTCAGACCAATGCTGCACACCTAAGCTTTGAACCTTTAAAAGTCTTGATCAAAAAGTGTATCCCAATTGAGAGACCACACATGAGCCAACCCCATACCTCACACAATGAAGAATTACATTGCATGAGACTGTGCTTATTGACCCATTGTGACCTGACATTGGTCTACACTTAGCAGAGTGAACCTGCAAGAGCATTACTAGAAAAGCATATCAAATACACAAACAATTCAATCTTGGTTCAAAGTTGACTTTCTACAAATCAAGGCTATTGTGGATACAATACCCAACAGTTAGGAATTACTCTTGGTTGTTACTTAGGCGACCATATCAATTTATGGTGAATTCTGGACTTCCCGAGGTCTACCCGGTGAAGGGCTCGCAGTGGTACTAAATGGTATTCTGGGATGACATCCCAGACCTTTCTTTCTCAGAATATTTATTTTTATTGGTAGCTACCCTTGTTAAAGTTACCCCCACGGTTACGCTATACTACTTAAGTAGGATTTTGATTTCTTTTAGGTAATTGATGACCTTTTACTAATGTGTGGTGCAAATCCTTAGTTGTTCACCTAAATGCTCATCCCTAACCTTGAATGCATCATGATCAACTTAACGGTCTAAGTGTCACTATAAGTACTTCGGATAGAAAACTCTCAAATTTACTTCGATTGTCCATCGAAACGTACTTCCGTTCACTATTCTCTATAGGGAAGACTTTCTCCAATTAGCCTACAACTCCTGTGAACTGTAGTTATATATGCCCTAATATTATGTTCCAAATTTCATTCCATTCCCATATGTTTTGGCTAGCCTAGATACTGCCCCAAGTTTTTGCTAAACGCAGACCAACTCAACATTGGGCTAATTTAATCTCCTTAATGTGATCATCACCAAAACATGACCAAATGATTTAAGATTTTTATCATAGTTTAAACATGACCTAACAATACAATATTGTCAAAAATTCATAATTTTCTCAACTATTTTGGCCATTTATAAAAATACTTTAATGATCATGCACACCTCACTTTACACATGAAGTACAATTTTCTGAGGTCAAAATGCTCTCAATAAATTATCAATGACATATAATGTATTAATATCATGGCTGGCTGGATTTCCAAATTTTTCATAATATTTAAGACCACTATTTAAAGATTCAAACTTTTAAATCAATTGGGCACATTACACAGTAAGTACTGAAATATTTGCTTCAAAATTTCTATAAAATTACCATAGACTGATAATGATCAAAATACTGCCTAGCCAAGTTTTCAGAATTTTCCAAATAATATTAGTCATATAAATTCCATTAATACATAAAAGTGACAAAGGGCATTTTTTGTAATTATCAGTGTGAATGACTTCTAAGAATTCTACCAAAATTTCCAGAGTTGTATTTGAAGGTAAAATATCATATGCCAGATTATTGGATTTTTCCCTAGGACTTAGGTAATGTTTATTCCATTAATACACTTTGTGACAAAAGGGAATTTTTGGTAATTATCAGTGTGAATGACTTCTAAAAATTCTACCAAAATTTCCAGAGTTATATTTCAAGGTAAACTATCATATGGCAAAGTATTAGATTTTTCCCTAGGTTTTAGGTGATGTTTATTCCCTAATACACTTTGTGACAAAATAAATTATGCACAAATGACCAAGAAAATTAATTCCAAAAATTCCAATAAAATTTACAGAGGTGTATAACATCCTAAAATATCATTGGACAGAAAATCAGATTTTCCTAGGTTGTTTCATCACTTTTATTTTATTAATACATTTATGTGACAAATACACTATTGTCCAAATATTTAGGATTTTTCTTCCCAAAAATCCTAATATTTCTAAGGATGATACCCTCCTATATGCTAGGTGTGTTGCCAAAATTTCATGAGCTTACTACCAGCAATATGTGATGAAATTACAAAAGACACAAATGTGTTATATGCACACCACCCCTCCATACATCACATTCCTATGAATATTAGAAAATATGATCTAATGTGAGCCAAATGGTCTCAAATTTTGACATGTTACTCATTAGGGTCTAACCATCATACCGCCCAATATTTGGGTCACTTTGCATATATTTAACCATAATTATTTCATTAATATGAAAAACCATATTTAGCATAAAACCATAGAAAAATGTTGCCCTAAAATTTTGATTTTTGGGCAGGGGTGAGTCAATGCTATTTACAACTATGTCTAAAATATTAGACTGATCCATGTAAGCATGAAGTCTAGATCCACAAAATAAGGTCTGAACACCCTTTTGGACATGTCTCAGTAAAATAGACTTACAAGGGACTGTATGTCACCAAATGGGGTGATTTAAAGCCCTATAGTAAGTAGACAGCAAGGGCTACAAAAGTTGTCTCTGGCACTATTGCCTAACACAGCCTCTAAGTAGCCTAAATATTGATTTCAATCTGCTGTATAAACTATGACAGAATATTTAATATGTATAATTTCTGGTCTGCATATAGCCATCAACTGAAATCAACGGCCTTGATTTCGTCTCCTTCTTCCAGCCAATGGCCAGCATTACTCCCAGCTGGGCGGACCTCCACCTTCATTTCCCGGCCACCTGAGGGCCACCACTGTCAGCCACCACCTCCACCACCTTCGTTGAGGTGGTGGCTACCGCAAGGCGGTGTCACGGCTGCCGGAGATAACTCCTCCAGCGATCCCGAGCTAGGAGAAAAGCTCCTAAGATCTTCCTCTTTCTCACATGGGATCAGGCTCAATTGAGCCCGATTTCTCTCCTAAGTGGTTCTAGATGCTAGCACAGAGGGAGAGGGGAGAAACGGACCTCGATTGTGGCTCGGTGGCGTGCGGCCATGAATTTCTCCGTCTCCGACGAGCTTGCTCGATCTGCCGATTCCCCACCATTTTCTCTGCTCCAGTAGGCTAGCTCGACTGCTAAGGACCCTCTGAAGGTGATGGAGGGGTCAAATGAGGGAGAGGTTTGATGTATAGAGAGAATGGGAAGGGGGTGTTCGACCATTGCTTGTACCACCCCAACTCTACCGTTTGGGCGGTTGCCATGGTTGAAATGACTGTTCACAGCCAAGGAATTTGGCAGGGGGGCTTGGGCTGAGGTGGTGGGGGCCATGGAAGCTCCTTCACTCAAATCATTTTTCCCCCTTTAAGCTTTTTGGGGAAAATGGCATTTTTGCCCCCATGATCATCTCCTTTCTCCAATTTCAAAGGTGGGTGCTAATAGGTTTGTGTTATGCTGGTTAGGCATGGGGTGGGGCCTTGGTTCACTTGGATTTTTCTTGGTCATTCAATTTCTCTCTTAAGGCCTTATGTTGACCATGGTTGACTTTTGGGTTGACATGGTCAAATTGGTGAGTGGGTTAGCCCCACTTGATGGACATGAGTCCTATAACCTTACCCAAAGTCCATTGAGTCATGGTGTGGTTTCAATTTTGTTAATTGATCCATGTGGTGTGAGTTTGACATAATTTGTCCTAAGGTTGACTTTTGTCAAATTGAAGGGAATGGTTGATCACTTGATGGGGCTTTTTAGTTTATTGGATTCCTAATGGGGTTACGAGGTTAGGGGTCAAGTCAATTTGACCAATTGAAGGCCAATTGGTCCTTGATTGGGTTGATTTGGGCTATGTTGACTAAAAGTTGACTTTGGTTAACACCTTGGAATTGAGTGGATTTATTTAGTGATTATTGACGTAATGACCTCCCTTAGTGGTTTGGGTAACCTAGGTAAGGTCAATTTGAAGTATTGAAGGTCCATTGAGTCCAATTTTGTTGAATAGGGCTATGTTGACCTAGGTTTGAATTTAGTCAATTTAGCCTATTTAGGTGACCAATTGTTGGGGTTCTTGGTCAAATGAGTTTCCCTTAGGGTTAGGGGCATAGTGGTGAGTTCAACTTGTACTTGTGAGTGCAATTTGGGCAGTTTGACCAATGTTGACTTGTGTACCCTAGGGGACCCTTTGTGAGTTCAGCCTAACTCAAAGAGTCCTAGGGTCTCCCCTTGTCTCAACTCACCCTTCTCTCCTCATGTTATTCCCTAACATCATCATGGGGTCTAGTAGGATTGGGGATGTTACATTGTCAACCCGTGAACTGTCACTCTCAACAAGGTATCATCAACCCTTATTTTGATGACTTTCCCAGTGGAACTCATTTGGGGCTTGGAATAGAACTCCACCAATTCTCTATGCATAATAGAATTAGGTTCAGATAAATCATACTCCAAGTCGGTGACAGTCAATAATCCAATAACTAATTTTATCTCGTCATCTGCTCTGTTCAATTCTCATCTGACTAATTCGCATCCAATATTGCAAGAATCTTCTCCTTTCTTTGGTGTCATTGCACGAAAAACTATAGAACTGAAGGTCAGTGACATCGCAAGTTGTTGAGCGGGATGAACTTTTCATTTTGACTTCTTAGGGCAAATGAAGTTGTAATCTAGATCTAAGCAATTGACCTATTTATATATTCTATTTTAGAAATGTCAAGAGGCGCGTACCTGGGTGCGTATACTTAGGAAATGTGTCCACAATTCAACGGTTGTGATTAAAGATCCAATTTATGACATTATTTGAGTGTCAAAGATTCTCCATGATGATACAATTGTTGTGTCGGTTTGACAACCCATCAATTGTTGTGTCGGTTTGACAACCCATCGATAAGACCTCTATATCATTTTGAATGATTGACGACAGAGATAATACTTGAGATTTTCCTGCATTTCCACATTGACTTCCTGCAAGTACATTGTTAGCATCCACATACACAATATTTGATGACAAGTGAGAATTAATATACTTAATCTAGATTTAGCATACCATGATCAAATTTAATGAAATTGAATTTGACTTCAGCAGGGGGCTTTATAAAGATATCTGACATATTCAAGAGAGATATCTTTCTTTTCAACATGCTCCTTGATGAATTGGTACCTGATTTCAATATATTTAGTCCTTTTGTGTGATACAAGGTTCTTAGCAATTGAAATTGCACTGGATGAGTCACAGTACATTGTTGTTTTGCTGAATTTGATGTTGTAGTCTTCCAGTTGATGTTGTATCCACAACAGTTATGCACAACAACTTCCAGTTGAAATGTACTCTGACTCAGCAATTGAAATGACTACACTTGTTTGCTTCTTGATGCTCCATGAGATTAGTCTCTTGCCTAGGAATTGACATGTGTCTGAAGTGTTTTTTCTATCATCTTTGCATCCTGCATAATCTGCATCTGAGTACCCAATTAGTTCAAAATCATTACTTTTAGGGTACCATAGGCCAAGATTATTTGAGTCCTTAAGGTAACTTAAGATCCTTTTGTAGAGGAATAGTGAGATTCCTTAGGGTTCACATGATATCTAGTACAGAAAAATATAGCAAACATTATATCTAGCCTACTAGCAGACATGTAGAGCAGAGAGCCAATAATACATATGTACATGGTTTCATCAAAAGGTTTCCCTTTCTCATCCGTATACAGAGATACATTTGATCACATGGGAGTCCTCATTGTAGAGGCACTCTCCATTCCAAACTACTTTATCAATTCCTAAGTGAACGTAGGCTAGGAGATGAAGATTCCATCTTCAGACTTTTTTACTTGGAATCCAAAGAAGTATTTTAGCTCTCCCATACTGTTCATTTCAAATTTCCCTTGCATCAATTTGGCAAACTTTTTGCAAGATTATTATTTGCAGAGCCAAATACAATGTCATCAACATATATATTTGAACTATCAATATCTTGCCCTTAATATCCCTTAGGAATAATGTCTTGTCTATCTTCCCCCTTAAAAATTGGTTTTCAATGAGGAACCTAGACATGGTATCATATCAAGCTCTAGGTGCTAGTTTTAACACATATAAAGCTTTTCTCAAAAAATAAACATAATCAGGGAAGGTTGGATTGACTAAAACATGAGTGTTGCTCTACAAAAACTTCTTCCTTCAGATCACCATTAAGGAATGCAGACTTCATATCCATTTGGTGGACTTTGAATCCTTTGTGGGTTGCATATGCAAGGAATAGTCTGATAACTTCAATACTGGCTACAGGTGCAAAGGTTTGATCAAAATCAATCTCTTCTTCTTGTTTGTATCCCATTGCAACTAGCCTTGCTTTGTTCTTAATGATTACACCATTTTATTCATGTAGACCCATTTAGTTCCAATCACATTTTGTCCTTGGGGTCTAGGAATCAGTTTTCATACTTTACATCTCTTGAACTGGTTTAATTCTTCTTGCATAGCTATGATCCAATATGGATCTCCATTTGCTTCCTCAAATTTCTTGGGTTCTATTTGAGATAAGAAGATCACGAACATAGCTTCATTCTACGCTCTACTTCTCATTTTGACACCTTGGCTTGCATCTCCAATAATTAGATTGCTTGGGTGATCTTTCAGATGTCTGTTGGCAGTTGGTGGCCTTCTTGGAGTTTCCATAGCTTCAGTTTCAGCCTCTTGAACTTCTTCTACAGATTCTTGTACATATTATGGTGATTGATTCTCTTCATCATCATCCATATCTATTGGGGTACACTTGTTAACTTCAGTTTAATCAGCAATGGTTAACTCCTTCATCTTTACTTCTGATCCTGCAGCATTAGAAGAACTAGATCAGCCCTTGTGTATTAGGCTAGTCTCATCAAATAGAACATGAATTGATTCTTCTACAACTTGCGTCTTTTTGTTGTATACTATATATGTCTTACTATGGTTGTTGTATCCAACAATGAAACCCTCAAAGCTTTTCTCATTAAACTTAGTTAAATAGGATTTCTCATTATTCAAGATATAACACTTGCTCCCAAAGACTCTAAAGTAGGATAAGGTTGGTTTTCTGCCTTTCATCAGTTCATAGGGAGACTTCTTGTGATCCTTGGTGATATAGGTTCTATTTAGTACATGGAAAGTTGTGTTCACAGCTTTAGCCCAAAAGTATTCAGGCAGTGAAGAGTCATTTACATTATCCTACCAGCCTCAATCAGGGTTCTATTCTTTCTCTCATCCACTCCATTCTATTGTGGTGTCCTGGGAGAAGAAAATTCTTGTCAGATACCTTGACAATTGTAGAATTCTGTCATAGCTTCAAATTGAAATTTTGTGTCATGGTCACTTCTAATTTGACCACAGCACAATCCATCTCATTCTGGATTTGTTTGACAAAAGACACAAATGTGTCAAAAGTATCAGACTTTCTTCAAAGGAAGAATACTCATGAGAATATTGAATATCATCTAGTACTATAAGAGTGTAAGACTTCTATTCCAAACTCAGAATAGATATAGGACCAAACGGAATCATGTGCAATAGGTATAAGCACCTAGTAGAGTCGTTAGGAGCAATGCTTTAAAGGTTGCCCTTGTCTGCTTGCCCATTTGGCATGCATAAATGAGTCATCCTTAATGCACTTGATATTAAGTCCATCCCTAACTAGGTTTTCTAAGATTAGCTTGTTGATTGTCTTATAGTTCAAGTGAGATAGTCTCTTGTGTCATTGTACACAAAGAGACTCCTTTTCATTTGCTACTAGACAAATAGGTGCAGAAGAATCTAAACAAATGAAATTCAAGCAATAGACATTTCCACTTATTGTGCCTGTTAAAACAATCTCAAGATAAGAAGACTTCATGATCAGGCACTTTTCCTTGTGGAAAACAATGACATTGCCTAAGTCACATAGTTGACTTAAGCTTATGAGGCTGTGTTGCAACCTCTCTACATAAGCTACTTTTGTTATTGAGACTATGTCATTGGTAATCATACCATAGCCTTTTGTTATCCCTCTGAATGATCCACCAAAAATTACTTTGGGTCCATCTTTCACAGGGGTATAATCTTTTAGATGGCTTCTTGTTCGAGTCATGTGTCTGGAACATCCAATGTCCAAGTACCATATTGGCATTTGATTGGCCTTGGGACATCCCTGCAAAATGAGATTACCTTACCTTAGGAACCCAAATAAGTTTGGGTCTTTGGTTCTTATTAGTTCTAACTACAGGATTCTTCACAACAACACTATTGGCAAGTCTCATATTCTTTGCCATATGCACAGTTGGATTGAACTAACAGTCAATGACAAAGTGGTCAATTTTGTCATAACACCAGCATTCAAACCTATTGAACCTCCTCTTCTGAGTCACCTTCTAAGTAGAGTGAGAATGTTGATGATCAGAAGAGTAGGTTTCTACATTCTTTGCATTTCTTAGAAGAATCTTGTGGCTGTGAGCATGATGAAAGATAGGATGCACAGTCATATGTTTCATCTTGGGGAATGGCTTTTGAGGAATAGCCTTTCCTTCCCTTTGAGTGTTGATGTTGTAGAACCAAACACACTTGATCCATTAAGTTTCATCTGGATTTTACTCATGAGGTGCCTTGAAGGCACTCTGTCCAATATTTTCTCTATTCCTTGAATTATGTGGCTTTGTTCCACTGGTAGAGCACTCGTTGGACATCAATCCATAGGAAAGATCATGATCATAGGTGTTGATAGGCAATGTGACCTTTTGAAAAACAGTCTAATCTTTGATGATCTTGCCCTTATATGCCTCCTTAGTATACCCTACACCACCTTTATATGGTGCAGAAAAACTATCAATAATCAGCAACACATTTTGTGGTTTGGAAAACCTTGCCACAAACTTCCTCTCAATGAGGAGATTATCCTCAAGATCTTTGATGATCTTGTTCTTCTGACTTAGTGCATCAATTTGGACCTTTAAGATCCCTCTCAGCTTGTTGAGTTATTCACTCACTTGAGCTAGCTTCTCAGCTTTCTCAAGGAGTTCAAATTTGGCAAGCTTGAGGGATTCAATCTCCTCAGCTTGTTCCTTGACAAGCTTTTTGCTTCTTTTCAGAGCATCTAGCAAGGCACCATACTGATCCACCAGGTCAGCAACATCCTCATGATCAGACACAGATGAGGATGATCTTTCAGAACCCATCTCATAAAAATATTATACTTCTGATTCAGAATCAGTAGCAGATAAGGGAGCTTTAATTTGTACCTTAGTAGGTGAGATGGACTCATCCTGACTTTCTTCATCAGTCATGGTCATAAGCCAATAGCAGTCTTCTTCTTCACTGTTTGATATGGATATTGGTGCCCTTATGCACACCCTGGCAGGAGGATAATCATCATGTCCCTCATCCTCAGTCAATGCAGCAAGCCCAATGTAGGCTTCTTCTTTAGATTCTGAAGAATTGATTCTGCTGTCACTCAGTGTCTTGGTTTTCTCGGCAATGATGCTCCTTCCATGATTCTTGCTCTTATAAGATCTCCTTTCTTCATGTCTTCCCTTCCATTCTCTTGGATGGGCATTCATCTATTACATGACCTGGTTTCTTGCAACAGTAGCCAATAATGTTAGCTAAAGAATGTTTACTGGGTTTAGAATCATACATGTCTTCTTATGGTTTGTGCTTGAAACTGTCATTGTTAAGATCAGATCTTCTGGAGTTGGAGGAAGATGGTCTATACTTATCCAATCTTCTTCTAGATAGCAATTTCTTTAATTTGTTGGGGGGAACAGTGAGAGTTCTCCATCAGTCAACTCTGAACCTGAGGTGCTGGACTCAAATTCTTCTTGCTCAGCAATCTTCTCCTGGTTGATTCGAAAGTCATCTCTACTCCTTCTAGAGCTTTCAGTATTGAATGCAATAAACCTCTCTTTGGAGTAAAGCTTGGAGGTTTCCTCCTCAGCCTTTCTGGTTTTTAGCTGCAGTTCATGAGACAGCAGGTTTCCAAAGAGAATCTGGGGTTCTATTCTTGTCAAATTTCTTATTTCACTGATGGCACAGATTTTGATATCTCATTCCTTATCGAGGGATCTCAAGAATTTGTCATTCGGATCATAATTGGAGAATTCCCTTCCATAAGTCCTGAGACCATTCACAAACTTGAAGAACTTCTCATAGCAATTTGAGATAGAGTCCTTCTTGTCCTTCCTGAAGACTTCATATTGCTGATTGAGGAGATATTTTCATCTCTAACCTCTTCAGTTCCTTCCATGAATACAATCAAGGAGTTCCACATCTCCCTTACAGTTCTATAGTAAATCAGATTTTTGAAAGGTTGAATCATCTATGGCACTAACCAAGATGTTCTTAGCTCTCTTGTCCATGGTGACTAGGAAAATTTCATCTTTAGTCATTTCATTGTAATTTTTGGGGACTTGCTTGGTTGGATTTATGGTGGAGTTTTTCATAGGGACAAAGGATCAGATGCTTCCATATATAGTATGGCTCTTTCTTTCCATATGGGAAAGTTTTCTTTTGAGCAGATGGGGAGTTTCATTGAGCTCATCTCTTTCTAACTCTCTCCTGCAGGCAAGGTGATAGTAGAATATTCCTTGGCAGATCTTGTTCAAGCTATTAGGCTTCTTTTTTAACAGTATACCTCTGATATCAATTGAAAGAATAGGGATCTATACCACCTAGAGGGAGGTGAATATGTGTTTATCCTTTTTTAAATAATTACATCGAATTGAAAGATAAATCAGACACAGCACAAGCACATCACAGAATATACAGATATTTATAGTGGTTCCCTAAGATGGGTACTCCCACTTTCCCCATGCGCCTATCTAGTAGTGTGCTAGCCTCAGCAAAAACTCCTCCAAACTAAGATCTACTACTAGAGGTCATACACCTCAGAGTACAAAACTCCTACCTCAGGAACAACAGCAAGTTCCCTACCTCAGATCCCAAACACTGGATCTTACAACTCGGATTCAATCTTGAATCCTACATCAGGCTCACACAAAACCCTACACTAAGATCTTTAGATATCCTACCACAGTAAATACAGTTTTCATACAAGAATACAAATAAACTCAAGAAATAAGTTTCTTGTAAGGATTGAGTCTTCTTAGACTTCGATGCAGTTAGCCTTCTCTGGTTCAGCCAATATCTTGAATGAATCTTCTTTTTTAAAACATGGATTTGACTGTCCTTGATATCCGAGAACTTCTTTGCTCTGAAATAATTGAGAGTGAAGAATCTGGAGCACGCTAGGAGTACGGGATGAATCGTGAAAAATTATCCTTCAGCTTCTTGTTCTCAGACTTTTTTTATGTCTTGACGGCAGCCTTTTAATTTTCTTTGAAAGCACTGTTCAATCGCAGTCGTCACTTCGAATGTTCAGAAGATTGGTGATTCTCACAATTAGAATTAGAAATCTAATCAGAATTTAAATTAGGGTTTCCATCACATATCTTACTAGTATTTATATGAGATTCAACCCTTAACGGTCGAAAACTAGGAATAATGTAAGTTATTCCTTTCCTTAAAGCTCTGATCTGATTGGCGCAATCGGCGGCGGCAATCTTTGTATTTACACGTCTTCAACTTTCTTGACTATATTAGCTTTTTCTCGACGATATTTCGATTCTTCTAGACGATATTTGTGGTCTACAAGACGATATCTGACTATCATTGTCTTCTAGTCGAATGATCAACCTTAACAAGTCAAATTCTGAGTTCAACACTACCACTGTCTTTTAGTCGAATGATCAAGCTTATCAAGTTGAATTTTGAGTTCAACACTACTAATGGCTTCTAGTCGAATGATCAAGCTTATCAAATCGAATTCTGAGTTCAACACTACCACTTTCTTCTAGTCAAATGATCAAGCTTATCAAGTCGATATTTTAGCTTGTCAAGACGATAAGACTTAACAATTAGTTCTGAGCATTATCTTGGCAACAGGGGAGCCATATCTAGATGATATGGACTTAAGTTACTGTCAACTCAATATATTTATGAAATGTCGTGTAGGCTCCTCAACGACATTTCACTTATCCCCGACGAAAATTAGCATATCCTCGACGATAATTGACTTAACCTCGACGATAAAGGACTTAGACAAATTCCACCTTCAATAAAGAGCTTCCAAACATCTTGTTGAACATCTTCAAGACGGTATGAGTATAATTGTTCATTGTCAAAATGATATCGTCTTGGTTGGTGTATTACCAAGACGATATTTGGAGCTTAAGCTGATTCTTCTAAACAAGACAATATGATACATTAGCTGAGAGTCTCTAAGTCGATATCATCTTAAAGCTTAAGGTTATCAAGTCGATATCGATACCTCTACAATGATATTTGAACTCTCCAAGATGATATGACTTAGACAATTTTGATCAACCTGAATTCAGATCCTTTACTCTATCCCACTTGCTAGACCTTTCTTCTTGATGTTTATAAGTGAGTGATAAGTCTAATATAGTCTTAGGTCGACATGGTGTTTTGCATAATGAGGAATTACATTGGCAAAACTATGTCAGATGACACTAAGTCTAGTCCTATGCTAGGCTTGCACTATCTAATATCTGAAAACAACATACTAAACCAATGCATCAAGTACAAAGTGTATTTACTCTTGCCTTGAGGACTTATTCAATTCAGGAACATTGTAGGCATGGTTCCCAACACCCTCTGCTAGGTGCAGAGTGGCGCCCAGAGTTTTAATAATGGTATCCCGAAAACTGGTGGAGAATCATTTTTCGAGGGTCTCAAGATTTGAAACTCCGTAGTGAATTTATCCTTATCCAAAGTGAGCTCAACATCATTTGCAGACCCAACAGTAACTACATTGGAACCATTTACCAAGGTTAGTTGAACGGCTTCATCAGCAATATGATCAATGTTGAATATCTCAACATCCTGGAGTGCAATGATATTGCACGATGAACCTGTATCCACCAAAACCTGAGTGGAAATACAATTAATTTCACAATCGACAATGATACCTCCGCAGAAATTTGGAGCATGTCTGGAGGTACTTCGAACTTGCTCCCTCGAATTATTTTCTGATTTGCGTGGGAGTGTGCCCAGCATTCTTTCAGTAATAAGCTTAGCAAGTTGCACAATTTGAGTTTCAATATTCTTTACCATCGCACCTTGACTAAGAATGAAGGAATGCGTGAAATCAATGTGCCTATCCAGCTTTTCCTCCCATTGTGCTCTTCCTTCTTCCTGATTTTGAATTCAGGAAGGCCCAAATTGTTGCAGGGGACAACTCCCACTGGCTTGCCCACCTTGTTTCTGCTATGCACCATCCCTCCAACTAAAATTAGGGTGATTACGCCACCCGGCATTATACGTGTTGGAAAAAGGAGGCCCACTCTGCTGATTTTCGACATAATTGATATCTTCAATAGCATTAGAAAACACAGAATTAGCAAAAGTACCTCCCACATGGAATTTAAAGGAGTGGTGCCTATAGCACCAAAACATTGACAAGACACAATGTGAACTAGGGCAACAGTGGGGGTGGCTTTCCCTTTTAAGCTCAGATCCTCAATCTTCATGGACATGACCCCCCAGTTTGGAGGATATTGCAGTGTAGTGATCAACTTCAAATAGTCCCGGAGCCTTCTTGGAGTTAATCCTCTCATCGCCCCACTGGGCATTCTAGTGCGCAAGATTATTCATTATGCTCCACATCTCCTCTATATTCTTCCCCATCATAGACCCACATACAGTCAAATCAACATTAGATCTAAAGCTCGGATCAAGATCCTGTATAAAGTGTTCATTAGCGTCCATAGAGGGACCTCGTGTTGAGGGCAGCTCCTTAGGAGCTCATTGAATCTCTCTCATACTTCAGCAAGGGACTCATGATCACGTTGCCTAAATACGGTGATTTCATTGCACGCTATTAGCATTTTTACAGCAGGGAAGAACTTATTTTGAAAAGCATTAACAAGATCAATCCATGTGGTGATAGTTCCGATTGGGATTTAATAAATGCATGATTTAGCCTTGTCCCTAAGTGTAAAAGGGAAAAGCCTTATCCTAATTGTATCATTGGAAACTCTGTTAAAACAGAAAGTATCAAAGATTTCAATAAAATTGTAAATATGTAGATGAAGATCCTCTAAAGGTAAGTTGCAGAATTGAACAGAATTATGAAGCATATTCAAAATGGAAGGCCTGATCTCGAATTGCCGATTCGTGATAATTGGTCTCAATGTTGAGTAGACACTACCAATGGTAGGAGCATTGCACGCAAGCATTGTGCGAGCATGCAGCTGCACCACTTCCTCTTTAACATGAATATTAAGATCATGATTATTGGCTTCATTATTAGGGAGATTCAGACGGGGGTTACCAATGTCCATGACTCGAGCCTGCTCTCTTGGCATATTTTACAGTGTGCGCTCGATCTCTGGGTCAAATGGAACAGGTTCGCCCCTTGATTCTATCCAGAATCACAACCAGACAAAATCTTAAAATAGAAACAGAAAACAGAAATTGGAAAATGGAAAAACAAAAGCAATATGACTTACAACTGGAATAAGAACTTCTATCTCACGACTCTCTCTCTCCAGAAATACACATGTGTCATGTTCCCCGTCAACAACGTCAAAAACTTTATGTGCCAACGACAAGAGTACTGATGTCATACAAGTAATAAGAAAATGGGAATAAATCCCGGAGTATCGATCTCACGTGGAACACAGTGTGGAGTAGTTTACTTTTGGGAATTACTTGAGATCGAAGTCTTTAGTCAGAGTGTTTAACATGGGGTTTGATTTTTACTAATACAACTATGATGAAAAGAAAATTAATTTAACTTGCGGGTCTCTTGCACTACTTCGCACCTCCACGGGTCGTCCTCCTCCACAGGTCGCACACCTCCGCTTTGCACTCTTTGCACCTTGCTTTTGCAAAGGCCAACTTCTCTCTCTCAATGGCTCGTTTCTATCTTAACGAAGGCCGCAGTATAGCACAACCACAAAATCAATTCACAAACACATTAACAAAAGGAAAACAATATTTTCATGACATCCTCAATAGATAATGTAGATATGAACATCTACACACAATGGTCCTGGTGTGTAAAGGCTTTAGAATACATTCCCAAATACACACAAGAATCATAAATGAGATAAAATAGATACAAGTTACCAATCCTTGGCACAGAAGGAGCGGGAGACTCTTACTCAGATTCAAAGGGAAGCTCAGCTTAGTCAACTAGCTTGTCCTCTTCCTCGTTGGTTGATTCCACGATTCGTGAGAAGCTGACACCATCTCCTAATGCATGTTCACCCTGGTTTGCTTGCTTCAACACCAAGTGATCCTGACTCAAAGAGCTCCAAAGGGTCCTTGTAAGTGTTTCCTAACATCTTTAGGAAGCTTGGGGAGGTCGATGATGGATAGGGGCAAAACCCTAGACTTTTGGGCAAGAAAATAGTGAAAACGGCGCTCTCGAGGTCTCGATTCGGAAGAAATCATGAAAGAGGGCATTTATAGACCGTCTGCATTATAACTCACGCACGATCATGCGCGTTCAAAGCACATGGTCATGCATTTGATTGTGCAAGAAGGAGCAAGAGCCAGCACGGGAAAATGGGAGGAGCCCTAAAATGGCGGATGATCGTGCGCGAAGAAAATCACACAATCATGTGTAAGACGCACGATGAGCTCCCAAGGAGGGCTTTCTCGGGATGATGGAAATAACACACGATCGTGCACGAAAAGCAGATCCTCATGCGAGAAGAAATGCACCGGATCGTGTGATCTGCAGATAGAGCAACTTCTGCTCATGCGTGAATAAACGCATGATCGTCTGTATTAAAAATGCACGAGTAGATGCATTTATACCTCAAAATCACACGCGGACATCCCGAAACCCAATCAGACGATCATAGCAGGTTTAAACAAGTAATTTAGACCTAATATGATCAGAAACTATGAATGAGAGGGATAGGTGATCTCCATCATGCATGAAATGTCAAAATCAAGCCCTATATAGCATAAATGCGCTCACCATACTACTTTGGAGAATTAGAATGATATATGAGATGAAAGTATAATGAGAATAAGCAATTATAGTAAGAAAATAGTGTTGGAAGGGTGCCAAAATCACTATATGGAAATCACTCATCAACTTCTGCACATGATTTAGACACCAAGGTGAAGTTCATATCTTTGAGCATTTGTGCCAATTCTATGGCCATATGTGTTATCTCATTACTAGATGTAGAAGGTTTTTGAATAAGACCATTAGCTACATAATTAGCTTTTCGTGGCTGGTAGTTCATTGTATAATCATAATCACACAAGAATTCTAACTATCGATGTTGTATTAAGTTCAAATCTTTCTGAGAGTGAATATACCTCAAATTCTTTTGGTTAGAAAAGATTGTTGGAACATGGTCTTCCGCATCTCCTAGGTTTGAGAATAACAAATCCTATGTGTATTTGATCTTGTGTGTTTAAGTGTGCAGTATAACAAAGTCCACATGACTCAAGGATTACATAAGAAGGTTGCCCCCAAAGTTGAGCCATCAAATCCAAATCTTCCACTAGCGCTGGCGGTAGCACTAGCGCAGGCGCTAGCTGTCGTTCGACGAACTGTTAGCGGCTAAGTCTATTCGTCGAATGTTCTCGTGAACTCCCGACGAATATCGACGAACGCAGACAGAAGTCAAAAAGACAGACTTGTGAAGGAAATTGTGCGGCTAAGTCAATTCGTCGAATGTTCTCGAGAACTCCCGACGAATTCCGACGAATGAAAACAGAAGACAGTACTCCCACTAGCACCGACGGTAGCACTTAGCGCCTGGCGCTAGCGATGATAGCGCAATTCCGGGAGCACATATGGAAGGAGATAACGCCTGGCGGTAGCCGATAGCGCAGGCGGTAGCGACGCACACAGTTGGCAAGGAGGAATTGTTTCCTCGGATTGAAGATTCTGCCGTGCAAAATATGTCCTAATTTTGGATAGCGCCAGCGGTAGCGATAGCGCAGGCGCTAGCGCTAAGTCTATAAAAAGGACATCTTGGCTCCGACTTCCTAAGCCTCTAGAGATCCAGAATTCCAGAGCTTCGTGCCACAACATAGAGAGGAAGTTTCAGAGAGATACTCCCACAAATCCATAAAGACTAAAGGAGATCTGTGGAGAAGATTTCAACACGCTTCATCATCGTGATGAAAGACCGCATCGACTACGATCATACTCTGCGTCTTCGTCTACTTCTCCAAGAGATCCACATAGAGGGAGTTTTTATATTAGTGTATTTTCATTTCATATTCTTCTTGTAAACGATTAGTGAAATCGCCTCGTGCTGGCGACTAGGTCTGGGTAGGACTTAGGGCTGAAATTCGCCTCGTGTTGGCGACTAGGTCTCGGGAGTAGGTCTAGGGGGTGCTTGAGGCCATATCCAGGGAAGGGTTGGCTAGAGCGGCTTGAGGCCGTATCCGGGGAAGGATCGGCTAAAGCCAACCAGTTCGTGGGGATACGAGTCGGTATAGAAAACAAAAGGAGTCTTTCTATTAGCTTTGATTTCTAGCTTCGATAAGAGATCAAGTTTTGTAATCATGCTTCTCAAGTTAATAAAATCATGTCTTTACTTTCACTTCACTTGATTTGTCTTGATCTTCTCTAGTTCAATAATCAAAGCTTTTTCAAAGTTATTCAAAATATATTACAAGTTTTTAAAACCCTTATTCACCTCCCCCCCCCCCCCTCTAAGGGCGCCTACCGATCCAACAAGTGGTATCAGAGGGGTTTTATTCCAATCGGCTTAACAACCGGGAATAATGGCGTCTCATGATCTCGCTTCTACCAGTGGGGTAAATTTTTATGAAGAAGAAAAATCTCTTAAACCACCGTTATTTGAAGGAAGAAATTATAAAGGATGGAAAATAGTAATGGAAAATTTTCTTAAACGTTTAGATGAAAAAGTTTGGAATATTACTATCAAAAAACCACCTAGCGTATTAAATAAGAACGAAATGGTTTTAAATGCAAAATCTATGAATTGTCTATTTTGTGCGTTAGATCAGAATATTTCCAAACTCATTTATACTTTTCCTACTGCATACGAGATGTGGAATTTTCTTGAAATAACTTATGATTCTCCTTCTGAACAATTACAAGAACTGGAGAATATGCAAGCCTGCACAGGTATTCAAGAAAGCTCCACACATGACGGATCCATGAAGTGCACATCAAATAAAAGAGAAGAAGAAATCCCATCTTTAGAAGAAGA
The DNA here is from genome assembly GCA_033032865.1 of Dactylorhiza incarnata. Taxonomy (NCBI): domain Eukaryota; kingdom Viridiplantae; phylum Streptophyta; class Magnoliopsida; order Asparagales; family Orchidaceae; genus Dactylorhiza; species Dactylorhiza incarnata. The sequence continues at coordinate 2,593,505 of JAWHQI010000037.1, read as the reverse complement.
GAGCAATACATTAAGAGAAAAAGAAGATGAAAATGCATCAATAGAAGAGGAGTGCCAAAAGGATGTCAAAGGAACTATTTGGTCAATCATGCCTCTTCTAATAGCACTATAAGAAAATCAAATTCTCTTATTGTTTGTAATTCTATTTCTACTCTACAATTACTACAAATTACTAAGCGCAAAATTAAGAAATTGAAAAATGCAAATTGCAAATTGCGCTTAGAAAATAAAAGTTTAAAAGCAAAAGTTAAAGAAGAATCAAATGCTAATTCATCTAGTCTTACCCATGTCTCTTTGAATGAAACTATTACACCTTGTTTAGAATTTAATAATTTAAAAGAAAAATACAAGGGACTTGAAAAAGAACTATTAATTCTAAAAGAACAAAATGAAAAATTATCTTTAGAAAACTCATCTTTGATAAATGATTGTGTTAAGTGCAAAGACTATAAAATTGAAATTAAAGAGATGGATGAAACGTTTGATGAATATAGAAATAACTATCAAGATCATATAGATTCAATTGTTTCCACTCTTAAAAACAGCACAATCGCTTATAATAAAGCTAGACATAATTTAAAGATCAAGAATGATGAATTAAAATCAAAAATCAACTTGCTTATGAAAATTGTAAATACCTTTCACAATATCCAACTATATCTAAAAACAAGTTGAAAATGAATATGAACATCTTAACTAAGTTTAATAATGGGAGTAAGGAACATAAAGGACTTGCAAATCAAAATCACCATTATTTATAAAATCGTGTTTCTCCCAACTTAAAAATAAAACTACACAAATTTCCTATGAACAACATACTTTTAATAATCATTACAATCATAATCATCAATATAAAGATAATCTCAATGGAAATTTGATGAATAAGAATAACATTAAACCAAGATTTGAATGGAGACCCAAAGTTAAAGATGAAACACAAACTCCACTCAAAAGGGCTCATTCACTTCCATCACCTCAAAAGCAAACACGATGTTTTTGGGTACCCAAAGGAACCATCCAACATGGTCCCCTTTGGATACCTAAAACTCTTATTCATTAGATATCATCAATTGCATGAAGTAGAACCCCTTCAAAATGAAATATACAAAGTTCTATTTCATGATATGCTTTCATGTCTTTTAATTTTTCTTGTTTTCTTATTTCTTTTGAACTATCATGTCATGGTCAACCTATACAGTATTAAAAATATGATTTTATCTCTTAAAAGCTTAATATGTTTATAAAATCAAATTGATCAAAATTCAAAATCATATTTTATTTTGATGACCTATCTTTTATTCTTATGTTCATTTCTTCTAAATATCTTATATTATCCATATGAATCAAACTCTAAATTTGCTATAAGATATTTCAAATTAAATCCGGTTATTAGGCTATTAAGATTCTTAGCCTTCACCAACAAGTGGTTTAGTGAAATAACTTGATCTAAAAGAAAATTCAAGATCTAAATAAAAGCTCAACTTTCAATATGGTTGTCATTGTTCACAACAAAAATTATATTGTGTTCACTCCTTGATGTCAAACATGATCTAAACCATCACTATTGTTCACCTATCAAAAATCACATATATATTTTCAAAATTCATAATTAAAAGAAACTCACTAAAATGTATTGAAAGAATTTACCTTCATATTGAATATTGAATTCACATGCACCACCATGATCTATTGATGTCCTTTGCTAAATTCTCTAACATCATATATCATAAGTCATATCAAAAGTCTTCTAAAAACAATTATTTTAATCACAATTATGTGAATTATAATTGATATAATAATTGATGAAAATTGATATTATAAACCATGGTTGGTGTATTATATGTGTATTGTGATTTATTTCTAGTTTAGACCTTTGAATCATCTTGATATCAAATCAAATAGAATCGTCACTCCATTCTAGGTCTATAAGTTGAAACATTGTATCAACAAACCTTGGTATAACATTAATCTCAAACTTATCATACTAACATTGTCGCCTAAAGAATATTTGTGTCTATGTTAGGCTTCATATGTTTACCAAGACATACAGGCTGGGTATTCTCATCTAGGGCTTCTCTATGATATTCTTATGCATGAACATTATCTTTAATCACTAAAATCATGCATATTTGACTTGTTCATTCATGTCCAATCATGCTTACATTTCCTATCATTTTCAAACTACATTGGTAAATATAAGCATTAAAAATATTAAAATGGAGATATAATGAAATATATCACTTGCAAAGTTTATTTGGAAAAGTCATATACAAAATCGATAATGTTTCATGCAATTTGAACTATCTAGACATCTCCTAAAATTCTGAAATTTCTGCATGAAACTACTATTTGGACACTTAATCAAGATCAATAATTACAAATTTCAAAATCATAAAAAATAGTGTACTGTTTCCTGCGCTAGCGCTAACACCGGCGCTAGTGCACCTATGTGTTTTTCTGTATTCTTTAAATTTTGAAAAATCCCTAAAAATATATTAATCTATATGTACTATTTGTTTTTGAACTTCTGATTATATTTTATTTTAGAAAAATCAAATACAAAAATACAAAAGTTAAAATTACAAAAAATATGTTTTGTTTAAAGTCTATTTTTGAAAAATCAAATACAAAAATACAAAAGCAAAAAAAATATATGTTCTGTTTAAAGTATATTATTTTATGCAAAAACCAAATACAAAAATTACAAAATCCAAATTACAAAAAAATATGTCTTGCTTTTTGTTTGAAGTTTATATTTTTGTTAAAAAAATAAAAAAATAAAGTCAAATACAAAAATAGAAAACACTAAAACTATAAAAAAAACTGTATGGATATCCTATGAGAATCAAGCATGATTTAATCTATTCCTTAGAACTTCTATAATGTTGCAATTTATCTTTTCAAACTCTTTGAATATTGTTGTCATCATGCTTTGTTATATCTATTAATATGTGCATCAAGTATCTTTTAAAAGGTTGTGTAGAACTAAGCTTAGCATGCCTCTAAGTATGAGTAATGTCTTATGTTTGATAATGATCATTATTCACTCACTTATTTTGGCATTGTCTACATTTGTGTTTAATCTAAGAATGCTTGTGTATGTTTTTATTAGTACAATGAATTAAAATTGCACAAGTATCTTTTCTACACTCATTTCTTTGCACTTTAAAAAGTTAAGAAAAGTGGTTATGTATTTGTAAATTATATTGGTTTGCAAAACCAGTGTATTTAGAGAACTTTGTACAAAACAAAAATCATAAAATAAAGTGACAAAGATAACTCCACCAAGCACTACTTGAACCTCCTGATAAGTCTTTATAAGCGTTGTGAGGTTGAGCACCTTGGAAAGAATAGTAAAGTATCTTGTGCAAACCATATCTTTCTTTCAAAATAAAAACCACTTACTCTTAAAGTACACCGGATCACGAGTCTCAACATTAAAAATAAAATATGTGATCCCCCAAGCACTACTTTGCACCCTGATAAGTCTTAATGAGCATTGTGTGTGCAAAGCACCTTGGTAGTTGTACATTTTTTTTTGTGCATTGAAGTGTGTGGAAGTAAAATTATTTGTGTTTTATTGTGCTCTTTACTTTACATATCTCTTGTATTTTTGATTAAAACATTTGTTTACTCTATTCAAAATGCACTTATGTGCACATTATTATCTTCCATAACACTTCTTCTCATGAGTATTGGATCCTAATGCAAATTCTATACTACTCTTTATTTATGAAATGCACTAGATAAAATACAATGTTTGGTATGATTTGAAATTATGAATTAAAATAACATTGTAGTAATCTTTTTTTGATAACACTATTTCATGCTTGGTTACATTATTGAAGATTTTAATTGAACAATGTTTTACAAAAACATCTTTTTTATGAAATTTAACTCATATATCTTTTTATGAATCATCATTACAATAAGATGTTTCTTGTATTTCTATAAGTCTTCCGCATCATCACCATATATTTCTACCTTGCGCTCTCATGCTTATATCAAAGTCTTAAATACCAAAATTCCTTTCTTTTGGTTAGACTTGCTTGGTAGATTTTATATTGGTTACTCTACACATGAATATTTTCTTTTTGCTAAAAACTCTGATTTATTTCTATGAAAATATTGTAATGCAAAAAAAAAATCTGATTTATTAATGGACTTCAAAATAGCTATGTGAGTGCTTTCATAAATTCAAATAAAAATAAAAATCCATTGGCTATGTCATTAGATTTAAAACGCTTAAATGTTTCCAATAATTATTATCCATGACTTCATATTTCACCATAGCGGGGGCGTAGGGTTGTAGACATTAGATAACCTTATCTCTAGTCATGTCTTGTCCTTAACCGGGGAAGGTTCCAGTGGGGCCTTGCGAGGCACTGGGGGGAAAGAGTGTTAGGTTGAGTTTTGTCTAGTGTTTGCATATGGGACTAGCACCCCAACCTACGACATGTATGCAGCTCCTCATGCCCATCCGTCACTTAGTACGGGGCTAGGGTGTATACATATTGTCTGGGTAGTTTTAGTTACTTGGAAATCATTACATTTTGTTTATGCTACAAACTCTGATTTATGAAAATATTGTAATACTCAAACTCTGATCTACTTAAACGAAAAGTATTCTAAAACTCCTTATCATTTCATTCTCTCTACAAGCTCGATCATGCCTTTATCCTATTAATGACTTTTTAGTAATGTCTCCATACCCGCTTTTGCTAATAACAAAAGGGGGAGAACTAACATGATAAATATTAATCTACTATCAAACTACAATGCTTAATTAAGATGATAGCTTACATATTAGGAGAGCATTCACTTAGGGGGAGCATGTATTTAGGGGGAGCAATTCTAAATGCTAAAATCAATAAGTATCCTAAGTCATCACTCTCACACACACACAAATATAGTTTCATCATGCTTATTTATTAATACTCTGATTTATCATTAATGGATTTGTTACTATCAAAAGGGGGAGTGTGTTGGAACATGGTCTTCCGCATCTCCTAGGTTTGAGAATAACAAATCCTATGTGTATTTGATCTTGTGTGTTTAAGTGTGCAGGATAACAAAGTCCACATGACTCAAGGATTACATAAGAAGGTTGCCCCAAAGTTGAGCCATCAAATCCAAATCTTCCACTAGCGCTGGCGGTAGCACTAGCGCAGGCGCTAGCTGTCGCTCGATGAACTGTTAGCGGCTAAGTCTATTCGTCGAATGTTCTCGTGAACTCCCGATGAATATCGACGAACGCAGACAGAAGTCAAAAAGGCAGACTTGTGAAGGAAATTGTGCGGCTAAGTAAATTCGTCGAATGTTCTCGAGAACTCCCAACGAATTCCGACGAATGAAAACAGAAGACAGTACTCTCACTAGCGCCGGCGGTAGCACTTAGCGCCTGACGCTAGCGATGATAGCGCACTTCCGGGAGCACATATGGAAGGAGATAACGCCTGGCGGTAGCCGATAGCGCAGGCGGTAGCGACGCACACAGTTGGCAAGGAGGAATTGTTTCCTCGGATTGAAGATTCTGTCGCGCAAAATATGTCCTAATTTGGGATGGCGCCAGCGGTAGCGATAGCGCAGGCGCTAAGTCTATAAAAAGGACATCTTGGCTCCGACTTCCTAAGCCTCTAGAGATCCAGAATTCCAGAGCTTTGTGCCACAACATAGAGAGGAAGTTTCAGAGAGATACTCCCACAAATCCATAAAGACTAAAGGAGATCCGTGGAGAAGATTTCAACACGCTTCATCATCGTGACGAAAGACCGCATCGACTATGATCATGCTCTACGTCTTCATCTACTTCTCCAAGAGATCCACATAGAGGGAGTTTATATATTATTGTAATTTCATTTCATATACTTCTTGTAAACGGTTAGTGAAATCGCCTCGTGTTGGCGACTAGGTCTGGGTAGGACATAGGGCTGAAATTTGCCTCGTGTTGGCGACTAGGTCTCGGGAGTAGGTCTAGGGGGTGCTCGAGGCCATATCCAGGGAAGGGTTGGCTAGAGCGGCTTGAGGCCGTATCCAGGGAAGGATCGGCTAAAGCCAACCTGTTCGTGGGGATACGAGTCGGTATAGAAAACAAAAAGAGTCTTTCTATTAGCTTTGATTTCTAGCTTCGATAAGAGATCAAGATTTGTAATCATGCTTCTCAAGTTAATAAAATCATGTCTTTACTTTCACTTCACTTGATTTGTCTTGATCTTCTCTAGTTCAATAATCAAAGCTTTTTCAAAGTTATTCAAAATATATTACAAGTTTTTAAAACCCTTATTCAGCCCCCCCCCCCCCTCTAAGGGCGCCTACCGATCCAACAAAGATCTTGCTGTATACACCATATAGATAGTGCCTCTAAATCTGTAGAGCAAACATAACTGCTCTAAGTTCCAATTCATGTGTCGAATAATTTAGTTCATGCTTCTTCAATTATCTTGAAGCATAAGCAATGATATGATCATGTTGCATAAGTACAGCACCCATCCCTGTAGTGGTGTTATGGCAAGGTCCAACATTTACTACATGACGCCTACCGTGTAAGGCAAGTATACAACACATTCCAATGCCAACCATAAAATGTAACTGAAACTAAAACATGAAGTCAACATCACATTTATATATCACAATAAAATTCTACAAGATAATATATAAGGGCTAGAAGATGCCCTACAAAATATCAGAATGCGATTGGAAATCCAACATCTCTTAGAGGTGCATCTGTAGTAAAGTTAGGTAAAGCTCTAGCTGGAGTTACTGCCCGTTGATCAGGGTTGTCCTGGTGGAGGGGGTGCTTGTATTGCTACATGTACTATTAATAAGTGATAACAACAAACCATTAGTCAATATACTAAGTGGTTTCTCATTCGCCCCCCCCCCCCCCCCCCCCACCGCGACGCCTAGACACTCGATGGGAGGAAGGAATGTCGACCTAAAATGTTAGTAGTTATTCAAGCAGATGACAAGAAGAAAGTGTGTACCAACATATATAATATGATTCGATAATTTATCAACAATTATAAATTTATACATGAAACAGTATAACATTTATAATCTAGCAGTTCTAATAATTGTGCAGAATTTAACTTATAATAATGCTCACACAGATTTATAAGTTAAGGATCTTTAGCATATTATAAAATAAGAATGCATATACGCACCCAAATGATAATATATGATGATTAAACAGTTGTATAATAATGCAGTGCAATGAAGGATGTATGCATGTTATATTTCATATAGTTGTCACAACTATGTAATCCAGTTTATGTCGACATAATTTCACCAGTCCAACTTGTTCGGTGGGTAGCGAAACCATCGGGTCTAATCATCATGTCAAGACAATGACAGCAGATCGGACAAACTCTGCTTTTAAGAAAATGATACACTACTGGTCAAGACCCCATGTACGACACTCAGCCTATACTGTAGTCAATATCTCACGCTACACTAGCGGAGGCTCAGCAAAGTATGGCTAGGGTAAGTGTCCACCGGGAAAAGTCACTAAGACACCATCCGAGCTGGTCCACATGACAGCTATCCTTATAGCCTAGAATCTATCTCACAGCTCTCCGTAAGTGTGCTCTGTTCAGAAAAACCGGTAGACCCGCCATATCAAATACAGGAAAAATAATCATAGCACCATTATATTCACGCCTCTATATACATGTAGTAGTAACAAAACTACATCAGTGTTAAAATCCAGTACTATCATGATCACTGTTTAACAAGTCATAAAATCAAGTGTTAACCAGATCCCTAGCAAACTATTATGATCTCTTATTTAAGTAGCACATTGGCTAGGTAAGTGTAAGTTTAGTGGTTGCACTATGTATCTTTATACACCACCTTCCTTTCAAGGGATTTTGGCTCACCGCTAATAACTTTCTAAGACACCAATTAGACAACTTAAAGTTTGATCTTACAAATACATGCCATATATAGTACTCCTTGGACCTTAATCCTGATCTTGTACAAGACTATGATGTAGGGTAAGCTGTGATGTAGAGATTTAGAATATGTCGAGAAAGGCGAATATTGTGGTCGACGAGTTGAGCATAAAGTTCTCAGGGTAGGGAAATTAGATTGAGTCAGACGGCGAACTGTTGGTGAGAGACTTTGAGTCGCTAGATATTATGTATGTTGTGAGAAGTGATGTTATAGTAGCTTGTTTGAGCTGGATTGAGTTGTAGTGCAACATAGCAGACAGAACATAGGAGAAACTAGTGTTGATGAAAAGCTACATCCTTTGGTGGTTGAAGCTTAAGAGAACGAGAGCAGTAATTTGGAGATTCTCGACGGAGTCTTGAAAAAGAAAGGGAGAGTATGTGTTATGTAGCTCGTCAAGCTATACGAGGATTTGATGTTTGAGGCTCACTTCACGAAGTACTCCATTCATTTAGGAAGTACAAAGATGTACATAGATTTGAAGAAATCCTTTTGGTGGCCTGGTATGAAGAGGGATGTAGTTTTGTATGTGAGTAGGTGTCGGACATGTGATTTAGTGAAGGCGGAATGTCAAAGGCCCAGCGGGTTTCTACAACCTATTCCAATCCCTGAATGGATGTTTGACGATATCTCCATGAAATTCGTTCATGGTTTTCTTCGATCCAAACATGGGAATGATGTAATTTGGGTGATCGTGGATCGCATGACAAAGGTGACCCATTTTATTCCAAATAGGAAAGATGATGATGTGAGAAAGTTAGTGGATCTTTATGTGCACAACAAAGTACGATTTCATGGAATTCCAAGGAGTGTTATCAGTTACATAGATGGCTGTTTCACGTCCAAAGACTGGAGATTAGTTCAAAAGAGTTTGGGGATAATACTCAAGTTTAGTACGGTGTTTCATCCCTAGACTGATGGTCAAACAGAGACGAATTGCACGATGGGGGATATGTTTCTTCCACGGTTTCCAATCTTGCCCTAAATTGTTGAGCTCCACGTCAAGTGCTCCGGCTTGGAGTTCCAATGGAACTTTGCAAATCTCCTTCTTCACTTTTAAGATGCTTTGGGAGGTAGGAGATGACCTAGTGTAAAGACCTAGTATTCTGGGGCGAAATTATGGAGAAAATGATGCTCCCGATTGAAGGACTCTGAAAAAATCACAGAAGAGATTATTTATTGGTTGTCTGTTTAAAATTGAACACGCATGATCGTGCGCATTATAATTCAATGGTCATGTGATTAATCGTGCGTGAAGGATGAAAACCTACGAGGGAAAATGAGGCGCCCTAAGACTAACAGGTGCTCGTGCGCAACAAAAATGCTTGAACGTGCATAAAAAGGCACGAGGAGGAACATTTAGGGGGGTGTCTTGGGATAATCTCGGTAACACACACACACGATCATGCGTGAATAGAGGAAGCTCATACACAAACAAAAGGCATTTGACCGTGCGATGTTCAGAATATCTGATGTCTGCCTGTGCGTGAAGAAACGCACGACCGTGTATATAAAAAATGAACGTGCAGATGCATTCTTACATCAAAACCGTTGTCACCACGGAACACACAAATACGGTCATAGCATAAGTTATCATATATATTAAGGTGTATATGACAAATAAAATAAAATATGAATGAGAGGGAGAGGGAGAGGTTATCTCCCTCATGCATGAAATGTCTAGAACTCACTATATCTAGTATGAAAATGCTGAAATGAAGACTTTGAAGATTTTATGTGATGATATGAAAATCTAATAAGAATGAGCGAAAAAGATGTGAAAACAATGCTAGAAGGGTGTCTATAAAACTTTATATGGAAATAGCTCATCAAATACCCCCAGACTTGAACGATTATTTGTCCGGAGTAAACCACTCTACTCACGGGTATTAGATGAGGCTAAATATTCAAACATAGAATGAAAACAGGGAGGGAATAGAGAAGTTCCGTGCCAAGGAGAAATATAAAGAAAATTAGAACTAAATTCTATGCATACTAAACAATTAAAACTTTCAAACAAAATGTCAAAAGTCATATCCACTCCTAATAAAGAAAAATCGATCATCCTAGATATATCGTTGTCACTAAGCTTAGCGTTATCCTCCTACGACTACGGGGTAGCCTCCAAAGAAATCCATCAATGATGATGGTCATAGGCTTGCCCGGTCAAACTCTCTCCACTACATTGGCTAAGTCTAATTCTACGAATCGTTGGGACTTGATATTGGGACGAAACGTTTAGGCTTGAATTTAAGGTGAGGTAAGTAAACAAGATAAACATGAAGGCTTATCACACTTAAACATAAAGAGATCTAGCATCAAAATGAATCTACCTACAAAAAGAAATGATAAGTGGCACACCCAGACTTGAACTTTTACACATGAGATCACTCTCAACTAGCCAAACACCAACTATACACCATCATTCAAATTTCTTTCATTTCATTTTTTTCTCTTTCTCTTTTGCAAATGTTTTTTATTTTAAGCTCTTCAACTACACCAAATGATAAAAATTTAAGCGCACACCCCATCACAAAATAGAGCTTTCACATCACAAGTAGAAAAAAATTAAGCTCAAATCTAAGTGTGAAATTAGGTTGGTCTTTTAGGCTTTGGTGATTATAAGGTGGAGGTGAATCAAAAGGATGGGTGCAAGGCCCAATAGTATATGCAATGGTAGATACGTGTAGGCAATGATGCAAAAGCACAATCAATCCAAAGAAAGACCTAAGTCATAATCGTGAAATTAAACTAGCCTATGCAAACGCTTCGGGAGTCGTTAGGGGTAAGTTCTAGACACTGAGAAAGGATACTCTTTCATCGAAGTCGGATAATACCCATTAGCGGCTTACTACACACATCTCTGCACTGATCAGCGGATGAACCCGCATTCTATTTAGAAATGGATATAAATCATAGATACAAAGTAGAAAAGAGTAAACTCTGAAGCATACGAAGAATTTATTTTAGAAATAAATCCTATTTAAAACACACGTGCACTAAACCAGGTACACTGCATGAGTCACTATTCACTCCTGTAATCACATTCTAAAGGAAATTTAAACTAATCTAACACATATGTAAACGAGTAAGAAGACTTGAAAACTAACAATGGTTCATAACAAATGTGTGTGGTGATGAAATTGATGCACGCGAGTGATCAAAAAAAAAATGTGTGCACAATTTTGAAAATAACGCATATCGGAATGCGAATGTGTGTATAGTGAGCAATCAAATAACGTGATCTACCCCCCCCCCCCCCCCCCCCCCCCCCCCGACTTAAACGATGCATTGCCCTCAATGCAAATGAAAATTTGAAAACAAGGCAAGATAGAATTGCATTAACCAATGCCTGAGAATGGGGCATTTCATGGTGATGTGAAATTTAAAATTGAAAAAAATTGTGCTCCAGGTCCCGACATAGCCAAAAGATATCCGAAAGTTGTCCGGATCCTGCAAGAGGATTAGCGCCACAATAAAGTAGAAGAAACAAACATATAAATATGAATTAGCACACCATAACAATAGATTATCACAACACGTATTAAGATAAATCACAACACAGGCACAAAAACAGATAACAATAGAACATGGCATAACATGAGTATAGCTAAGCAATTTATGGGTCCACAAGTGGAGCCAAATATAGAGTCGCCAAGAAGATTGTTCATCACACAAATAGATTAAAACTTAATACAACAAAATATATAAAATCCTAGAAGAAGAAGAAGAAGAAGATCTCTGGGTGCCCTGCAAAGAGGTAAGAACGCAGGAGTCCAACTCAGGAGCAGAGGAAGGAGGGGGTCGTGCGAAAATGGGGGAGATCGGCTCGGCCGGCCCTAATATGGTTCAGGGCTTAGGGTGCACGTGCATGCGCGTGCGCTAACTATAAAATTATGCATGGGCGTGCGCCAACAGAAAGATGTTCGGGCCTCCGAGACGATCACAGCGCAACAGCAACACACACAGAAAATCACGATCACCCAAGAAAGAGCAAAGATCAAGTTAACTGACTATTCATTTATCAAAATTAACTATTTTTAACTAATTTAATAAAAATTAAAAATTTCAAAAGAAAGAAAAAGAAAAGGTAAAGATAACTACTAGGTTTATTATCACCCAACACAACTTATTCGGGCTGTAATAAAATTTTAGCTTATTAGAGTAGAAAAATAGAAATGAGCAGATAACTCCCATAATATCTTTATCGGAACGCAGTTATCTCTATACCTGAGTAGTAATATAGTTATCTTTATACCAGAATAGTAATACATATGTCTTGCAGGTATAGGATACAAAATATAAAAGGGTGAAGGAAAAAACTCCCCTCCTCGACTTGAATCACAGTTGATGGCTTGGTCCATCAGAATGCTACTGTGCTCCTGCAAAAAAAGGATTAGAAACAGAAAATATCTCACGCTCTCTCACCTCCTCCTGCAAAGGGGAAACAACAATGTCAGAAAACAAAAAATAAGGAGTTTGATGAGTATGAGTGGTGGGAGAAGGTGACTCCATCTCATCAACCTCCATAGAAAATGCGGGGATGTTATCGATAACGAGATCCTCCCCGGTGAGTTGATCCATAGCGATAACATCAGGGGGAATGGAGGAAATCTCCTCCACTATAGGATTCATTAGACTAAGGACGGTGAAAGAAGAAGAATTTGGAAGCGAAGAGGAGTCCCCTTCACTGGTGGCTGCTTCTACACACAAGACTTGGAGGAGCTGGGTAATCCTGTAGCAGGGTGGTTTCAAAGACAGACGTGTTAGAAACAAGCATGGTGAGAGGAATTGCAGAGGAAGGTCCAGAAGAGGAACCCTTGCAAACAAAGATAGGGCAGGAAGGGTCTTCCACAAGCGAAGACGGGGATTCTGCTTCACTAGTGGTTGCTTCTTCCTGCACGTCACGTGGCATAGCAAAGCATGCTGGCATGAACGCATCCTACTCGGAAGAAGAAATTTTGGGGGATTTCATCATTTCATGCTCCTCCACTATGTGAGTTACCTCACTAGTGGTAGACTTACAAAAATAAGTGAAATCCGATCCTAAACTCTTCTTCAACTGAGTTGGTTTGTTCAATAAACATACTTCGGCAATATGCCCCTGCCTCTAACATTTAGAAACAATAGTGTCCGCAATGAGGCCTCGTCTACCTTTTCCTACAATTCAGACTCAACAATAGAATCAATAGATACATGCACATTAAGATTCAAAGAATTAGGATGATCTACAATTGATTTACGAGTTTTATCCTCCAAGGATGAATCCAAAGGAGGAGAGTCAATTAGGGAAAGATGATCCACTGTGTCATGGCATAGATTAATGGGTTCGCTCGTCAATATGTCCAATGAGCTCCCAAGAGAACTTGGAGTCTAACGGCTGAAACATCGAAAACTGAAGGAGTAGTGAAAATAGAGAAAGGAGGTACAACGATAAGCAAAGAACGGCGAGCTTGTGCTATCAGCGATCACTTCTTTTCAGACCGTAATGATCTATGAATGACGAGCATGTTGAATCGTCTGTCCAAGCGAGCACAGACCCAGGGGTAGCCCAAGGTAGCTTACCAAAAGGGAAAGGGCGGAGAGAAGGAGACTGCTAGCTCGAAGAAGGTTCTGGCGGTCAAGGCCTCCAAGGCCACGGCAAAAGTAGATGCGACGAAGGAGACCGCTAACGTTCCTCAGGAAAAGCAAGCTGAATTATCAAAGAGGGATGCGGTCTTGGCGGTCTCAAGCATTGTCGACTTGTCTACCACCTATTCAGGGCCTCCTGTGGTGAACCTCCCAGGTGTCTCTATCACCTTTGACTAACAAAAGTCAAAGGAAATTCTCATCCAGGTCGCTGTACAGACCAGGGAGACCTCTTCTACTGAGGCTATCAAAGCTCAGATGCAAGAGAAGATGGCTTCCGCAGAAAAAATCAGGCAGCAGATCGCAGACAAGCAGGAAGTTGCAAAAGGGGCAAAGAGAAAAAACACAAACTCTTATGTTCAGACCACCAAAAAAGGAAAAGTGGAGAAAGTAAAGTGGTGACCATTAAGGAGGAAGTAACACTCCCTGAAGATGGCGGTTTGAGACATCCTCCTGTGGATGGCTCTGAGAAGGTAAGTAAGCAAGTCAAACTCCCTTTTCCTCCTACGGTCTCAGTTTCTTCTAAAGGAGCGGACCTAGAGTTGATTGCTTATCTTGATGGTGATTCTTCTAATGGTCTTGTTTATTCGGTCTCGCGGGTGTTAACCATTTTGAGTCTAAGAGTCTTCGAGAGGCCGCCAAAGAGAGGGAGATCGCTGAGAAGAAGAAGACCGAGGAAGAAGCGGCCAGGAAAAAGGCAGAGACGGAGTAGAAAGGGAAGGAAGAAAAAGAGAGAAAGGAAAAAGAGGAGAAGGCAGCGCAGGCCGCTGTAGAGAAAGGAAGAAAAGAGGATGAGAAGGCGATGTTGATCGTCGCTGAGAAGAAGAAGAAGGAAGAGGAGGAGAAAGCAGCGCAGGCCGCTGCAGAGAAAAAGAGAAAAGAGGAAGAAAAGGCGATGCTGATCGCCGCCGAGAAGAAGAAGGAAGAGGAAGAGAGGGCAGCGCAGACCACTGCTGAAAAAGAGAGACAAGAGAAAGAGGAGAAGGCTGCACTGACTGCTGCTAAGGGAGAGAAGAAAGACAAGAAGAAAAATAAGAAGTCCGTTGAGGGGGAGGAAAAGGAAAAGGAAGAGAGGAGAAGGAATCCGGCAGATCAAGAAAGAGAAGGCCGCGCTATCCACTGGTCTGAAGAATCTCTCTGCTATCCAGGAAGCCAAGTTGGATAAGGCAGTAGTAGACCGCGCGACAGCGGTCTCTATCATGCGGACCGGTAAGGCAAAATTGATCACGAGACCAACGTAAATCCTTCCTCTGCCTTCTCTTCGACCTAGATCTCCAAAAGAGCGGCGTGAGAACGTCATCATTGAAACAAATGACATCCTCGTTAGCAATGTAGAATTGAAAAGAAGAAGAAAAGAATGAGAGAGGTTGAAGAAGAGAGAGTTGGAAAGGATGGACCTTGAGCGTTTAAGGGGATCGGATCGCCTTTTGCTGGCCACAGACCATGCGGTCACAAAAGATGTTGAAAATGCCTTACGCGAAAACAGTCTTGATTTCTTTCCAAGTATTCTTTTTGCGCGAGCTCTTCAATCTTTGAGTTGTAGTAGTTGAGCTAAGCGTTCTTTAAATTTGATCGCAGATACTGATGAGGTCACAGAGACTCCTGAGGAAGGGGAGATCCCGCAACAGTTGGTGATTCTCTCGTAACTTGCTGACATCCTCATGCCCGTGTTTGAGGATGTTCGCACCATGCGAGCTCGTGGGCGGGGACAAAATGGGCTACTGCGCGCCATGGAGAAACGAGTCCGCGAGGAATGCAAGCTGAAAAATGCCGAACTTAACAAGGCGCTCCGGAGGGTTGAAATGGACGTTGAATACTACAAAGGGAAGGCCGCCGCTCTGGCCACTGAGGTCGCGACACTCAGGGCCAGTCCTGCCCAGATGACGATGAAGCTGGGAACTTCTGGCGGTCTCCCAGAGGAGAGACCAACCTCTGAGATTGTAGTTATTCCCATGAAGCAGGTGGACAAGGAGATGTCGAAGATCAATCGAGCTGCAATGTCAACAAATCATAGCTTAGCGACTGCTCTGATCGCGGTCAACGAAATGCAGGATGTTGCGGCTTTCTTTGGGAGAAAGAGTCCAGTTAGGAGATAAATTTTAGCTGTTAATTTTATGCGGTCTAAAAACATTATATTTGGATGATTTGGATTTGTAAAATATGTATTGTGATAATTTGACTTTCTTCTAAAGCGATCTCTATACTGGTTGTGATGCTTATCTCTTTCCTGTTGGACATGTGTGTCATATCCCTTTGTTTGAGAATAATAAATCTCATATTGTATTTGATCTTGCTTGTCGTGTGTTTATAGTGTGTATGAACTATAGGTGCAATACTCCACAGGTAGCTAGCAACTTCAAATCAAATTCTCTGAAGGAGAACTACCGCCAGCGTTAGTGATACCGCCTGGCGCTAGTGATACCGCCTGGCGCTAGCGCTACCGCCAGCGCTACCGCTACCGCCTGGCGCTAGCTCAAGTTCGTGCACACAACGCCACGTCGCGACGGTTTCGTAACCGGTTGCACATGAAGGCTACCGCAGGCGCTAGGAGCTACCGCAGGCGCTATCTCCATGTTCTATAAATTGATGGATTCTCTATCATTTTGTGAAGAGCTTCCAGAGATATTACTTGTGCCAAAATTCTAGAGTTGTTACTCTGCCAAAAGTTCATCTCCCACTCAAAGTCAAATAAGATTTCTGGAGAAGGAAGTCGTCACGCTGCATCCGAAGAACGATCGCTTCAACTTCGCTTACGCTACGGCAATCATTCATCCTCATCTTCAGAAATCTCATAGAGGGAGTTCTTGTTATTTACTTTATTTCATTATTGTGAATTTTTGTAGTAAAATCGCCTTGTGTTGGCGACTAGGTCCTAGCCCGGCTTATTGGTTAATTCACCGCGTGAGTTGGCGACTAGGTCTAGGAGATTAGATCTAGGGGGTGCTCGAGGCCATATATGGGGTTAGGATTGGCTAGAGCGGCTTGAGGCCATATCCGGGGAAGGATAGGCTAAAGCCAACCGGTTTGTGGGGATATAAGTCGGTATAGAAAAGGAAAAGATATTTACTCTTGTACGCCTCCGATTTCTAGCGATATTGAAATGAAATTTATGTAAACACTTTTTATATAATAAAATCATGTCTCCATTTGTGTTTACTTGATTTCTTTCATTTGGAGTAAATTTTATTATTGCAAATTACTTTTTGCTAAATTGTTAATTTGCTCTCATTTATTCCTAACCAATTTAGTAATTTCCTTAAAATTATAAAAAGAATTTTTATTCCCTTATTCACCCCCCCTCTAAGGGTTCCTATCGATCCAACAACTGGTATCAGAGCACAGGTTATTCCAAACGGTTTAAAAACCAGGAATGCTTCCTCGCTCGGATAATGGAGGAGAATTTGAAAATGAAAAGTTTACATCTTTTTGTGATATGTTGGGCATTAAACATAAATTCTCCACACCACGCACACCACAACAAAATGGTGTTGTAGAAAGAAAGAATAGGACACTTCAATAACTAGCACGCGCAATGTTATGTGAATATAAATTGTCTAAGTCCTTTTGGGCCGAAGCCAAAAATACATCATGTTATGTTATGAATAGAATCATGCTTCGCCCATCTCTTAATCACATACCTTATGAACTTTATTTTCAAAAGAAGCCTAATGTATCCTACTTCAAAGTTTTTGTTGTAAATGTTTTATTTTGAATACTAAAGATAGCTTGAAAAAGTTTGATGAAAAATGCGATGAAGGAACTTTTCTTGGATACTCTTGAACTAGTAAAGCATATAGAATTTTTAATAAAAGAACTAGTAAAGTTGAAGAGTCGATTAATGTGAAATTTGATGAGCTTGTTCCTTGTGTAGAAAGACTTTCCGCAGGCAAAGAGGATGATCTCTTATAACCTTTGGAGCATGGTGATAAGGAACCTTCCAAAGAAGAGGAAGAGGAGGCCAAGGAAGATGATTATGTGCCTCCAAGCGCTCTACAATTTACAAAGGATCATCTACGGGAGCTAATAATTGGTGAACCATATATTGGGGTAAGAACTCGCTCTTCTCTTCATGAATCTTATTCAAATATTTGTTTTGTTTCAGAAATAGAACCAAAAACCGTTTCTACCGCTTTAAATGATAAATTTTGGTTTTTGGCTATGAATGAAGAGTTAGAACAATTTGAGCGACATAATATTTGGAAATTAGTAGAAAGACTATCTAATCACCCGGTTATAGGTGTAAAATGGATTTATAAAAATAAATTAGATGGTGAGTCTAGAATCATTAGAAATAAGGCACGCTTAGTAGCACAAGGATATTCTCAAATCGAGGGGATAAATTTTGATGAAACTTTTGCACCCATTGCTAGATTGGAAACTATACGAATTTTTTTAGCATTTGCAAGCTTTAAAAGAATAAAATTATTTCAAATGGATGTAAAAAGTGCTTTTCTAAATGTGTTTGTAAAAGAAGAAGTTTATGTTGAACAACCCCCCGGTTTTATTAGTGAAAAATTTATCAATCATGTTTTTAAATTAGAAAAAGAGCTTATTGTTTAAAACAAGCGCCCCGTGCATGGTATGAAAGACTTACATCATTTTTATTAAAGCACGGTTATATTATGGGAAGTGCCGATAATACTCTATTTATTAAGCACAATAATGATGATTTGATTATTTTGCAAATATATGTTGATGATATAATCTTTGGATCTACTAATGAAGAGTTGTGTAATGAAGTTATTTTAGTGATGAAAAATGAATTTGAAATGAGTCTAGTAGGAGAACTTTCTTATTTTCTTGGTTTTCAAATATCACAAAGAGTTGATGGTATTTTTATATGTCAAACTAAATATGTCTTTGATATGCTTAAACGGATTTGAAAACCTTAAACATGCTTCTACACCAATGAGTGCATCACTAAAATTAGGAAAAGATGAATCGGGAATTTCAATTGATCAAACTTTATATAGAGGTATGATAGGATCTCTACTCTATCTAAGTGCAACTAGGCCCGATATTATGTTTGTCGTATGCTTATGTGCTCGATTTCAAGTCAATCCAAAAGAATCTCACTTAAAAGCGGTTAAACGAATTTTTAGATATCTAATTGGGTCATCTAGATTAGGATTATGGTACCTGCATAATAATTCATTTACACTTCACGGCTATTCCGATTCGGACTACGCCTGTTGCTCACTTGATAGAAAAAATACTAGCGGTACTTGCCATTTTCTAGGACCTTCATTAGTTGCATGGTCTAGTAGGAAGCAAAATTCGGTTGCACTCTCCATCACGGAGGCCAGATACATTGTAGTAGAGAGTTGTTGTGCACAAGCACTATGGATGAGCCAAACTCTAGGGGACTTTGGTTTTCATCTAAAACATATTGATTTAAAATGTGACAACAAAAGTGTCATTGATCTTACAAATAATCTGGTACATCATTCTAGATCCAAACATATAGATGCACGTCATCATTTCATAAGGGATCACATTAAAAAGGAAAATGTTAGAATAAGATTCAGTGGCATGGACTCTAAACTTGCTGATATATTCACTTAACCTCTTCCCGATGCAAGGTTTCAAATATTAAGGTTGGAATTAGGAGTCTTAGACATCTTAGGATAAGTTATTTGAAAAATGCTAAAGTTTTATGCAATTTGAGTAATCAAGACATCTCCAATAATTACAAAAAATTTGCATAAGACTCTAAGGACTCTTAATCAAGATCAAAAAGTGAAAATTTAATATTCTCTAAAAATCACTTACTGTATTCCGCGCTAGCACTAGCGCCGACGCTAGCGTGGGTGTGTGATTTTTCTGTTTTTCAAATTTTCTAAAAATCAATAAAAATATGTTAGTTTATATGTACTACTTAGTTTTCGTGTTTCTGACTTTTGTTATTTTTGTTTTATTTATATTATGAAAAATCAACTACAAAACTTCAAAATTCAAAAATACAAAAATATGTTTTTGTGGTTTTCTGTTTTTCTTTCATTAAAAAATTTTAAAACAACAAAAAAACTGTATGATCTTTATTGCAAATATCAAGCATGTATGAATTCTATTATTTAGAATTATTTACAACGTTAAAACTTGTTTCTTCAGATTACTATGAACATTGTTTTGTTTATCATGTTTTGATATATCTCCTTAACTGCATCAATTGTATTAAAAAATTTGTGTAGAACCAAGCTTAGCATGCCTCTAAGTATGAGTAAATGTTTTGTGATTGATAATGATATCTTTCACTCACTTATTTTGGTAATCAACATGTGTGTTTAAATCTAGCAATGCTTGCTTGTGTATTGTAATTGTGCAATGAATTAAAACTTGCATAAGTTTATTACCTACACTACATTTGAATTGCACTTAAGAAATTAAGAAAAGTGGTTGTTTTTTTAAAAAAAAATTTGTAGGGTTTGCAAAACAAGTGTTTTCGGAGAATGTTGTCTCACAAAAGTGAACAAAAAAGATAGACAAATATAACTCCGAGTACTACTTGGAAAGAATAGTAAAGTTTCTTGTGCAAACTCTGGTATTACACCACTTTGTTAAAAATTATGTGCATTAAAGTGTGTGAAAGTTAATTTACTTGTGTTTTATTGTGCACTTTACTCTACATATGTCTTGTATTTTATGATTTAAATCATTTGTTAACATTGCTCAAAATACACATATGTGCACTTCATTATCTTTCATAACACTTCTTCTCATGAGTATTGGATTCTAATGCTTTATCTATACAACTCTTTATATAAGAAATGCACTAGATAACCTAGCATGATCTCTACAATGTTTGGTATCTCTTAAACTTGAAATTAAGTAACATTGTAGTATAATCTCTTTTTTGATATGTTCATTTCATGCTTGGTAACTTTATGTAAAACTTTGGGATTTCAAAAAGATTAAAACATCCTTACATTTTGAACTTGAACTCATATTTATACTTATGCTTTTCATGCTTACAAAAAGATGTTTCATATAATCTCCCGCTTGCTTACAACGCTTATTTATTTATTTGAAATCTCTTATATATACTATGCTTAAACTCTTTATCATTTCATCTATTACAAAAGCTCGATCATGATTTATAATTTCTAAGGAATCTTCCTTACTTCCCTTACCCCACCTTCTTTTGATAATACCAAAAGGGGGAGATTAATTGAAGAAATCTATATACAAAAATATAGAAGATTAAGGGGAGAATAATTCATGTAATCTATCATTTAGGGGGAGTAAAACATAAATTACATTTATGTAGAGGGAGCATTAAGATAGGGGGAGTATGCATTATTCCCATGCTTATTATATACTATAGTTGCACTTTTATCTCGCTTATCATATTCTATAAACACCTTTGTTGATTTCTTGCTAAGAGGATTTGTTATTATCAAAAGGGGGAGATTGTTGGACATGTGTGCCACATCCCTTTGTTTGAGAATAACAAATCTCATATTGTGTTTGATCTTGCTTGTCGTGTGTTTATAGTGTGCAGGAACTATAGGTGCAATACTCCACAGGTAGCTAGCAGCTTCAAATCAAATTCTCTGAAGGAGAGATACCGCCAGCGTTAGTGATACCGCCTGGCGCTAGCGCAACCGCCAGTGCTTGCGCTACCGCCTGGCGCTAGCTCGATCTCGTGCACGCAACGCCACGCCATAACGGTTTCGTAACTGCTTGCACACAAATGCTACCGCAAGCGCTAGGAGCTACCACATGAGCTATCTCCATGTTCTATAAATTGATGGCTTCTCTCTCGTTTTGTGAAGAGCTTCCAGAGAGATTACTTGTGCCAAAATTCTAGAGTTGTTACTCTGCTGAAAGTTCATCTCCCACTCAAAGCCAAAAAAGATTTCTGGAGAAGGAAGCCATCACGCTGCATCCGAAGAACGATCGCTTCAACCTCGCTTATGCTACAGCGATCCTTCATCCTCATCTTCAGAAATCTCATAGAGGGAGTTCTTGTTATTTACATTATTTCATTATTATGAATTTTTGTAGTAAAATCGCCTTGTGTTGGCGACTAGGTCCTTGCGCGGCTTAGGGGTTAATTCACCGCGTGAGTTGGCGACTAGGTCTAGGAGATTAGATCTAGGGGGTGCTCGAGGCCATATCTGGGGTTAGAATTGTCTAGAGCGGCTTGAGGCCATATCTGGGGAAGGATAGGCTAAAGCCAACCGGTTTGTGGGGATACAAGTCAGTATAGAAAAGGAAAAAATATTTACTCTTATACGCCTCCGCTTTCTAGCGATATTGAAATCAATTTTATGTAAACACTTTTTATATAATACAATCATGTCTTTATTTGTGTTTACTTGATTTCTTTCATTTGGCGTAAATTTTATAATTGCAATTTACTTTTTGCTAAATTGTTATATTGCTCTCATTTATTCCTAAACAATTTAGTAATTTCCTTAAAATTATAAATATAATTTTTATTCTCTTATTCACCCCACCCCCCCCCCCCCCCCCCCCCCTCTAAGGGCGCCTATCGATCCAACATTTCCTTCTACTCATTTATGTGTTGTTGCTTGAAATGTTGCGGTCTCACTTTATTGAGACCGACCAAATTGCTTGCCATCTTTCTTATCTTATGCAGGTTCAGTGGTCTGTACAGCTTGCTGGGCGGTCTTCCAAAAAAGCAATCATTACGAAATCACCCTTCATCTTCTATAAAAAGCTGGCTTCGGCTCCATTACATTAAACTTTCTGAATGCTCCCAAAGTACCGGTATCAGCGAACTCCAACAATGGTGACCGCTTGTGCATCAGCTGCTGAAATCATCCTTAAGACCGATCACAAGCCAACTCGTCTTTCCAAAGAAGAGTACTTGAGCTTTCTGGAGAGGCGCATGATCCAGGGTCAGATCGTCGTAAGACCACCAACAGAAGAGGACGGCTTAAACATTGGAGAGGAAAATAAATTCATCATCCCAATCGATCACTACGATTGGGGTCTGACGCTTCCTCTCCCTTGGATGGTTCTGGAGGTGATGGAAAACTATGGCCTGGTGCTCGCCCAGCTGCCGCCAAACTCAATCGGTCTCATGACCGTCTTTATCAATTACATGAGATCGATGAGAGTGAAATTTACAATAGATCTGTTCCGGGCGACCTTCTCTATAAAGTCGCTGAAAGAGGGAAGAACGAAGGAAGAGTTCAAGGGTCTCCTCTACTTTTCCTGCCACGGGATCTAGGTGCTCAACCTCCTGAACAAGATTCCTTTCTGGACGGAAAGGTTCTTGGTGTTCGAAGGCGACCTCGGCGGTCTACAATGCAGGCCGTCCCGCCGAGCTGAAGGAATCTTTTGCGCTCCAAAGGTCCTTTTGGAAGAGGAAATTAAGATTCTAGCTTTCTTGGCGGACAAGCGGTTTGACCTCCTCTACTACTTGGCGATCTGGTCAGAGATCGTGAAGGTCACCCCTGAAGAAAATAAGATGCTCATAGCGGTCTCTTGCGATCTCGTTTCTTTTCGATTTTGCTTCTCTAACACTTTACTTTTTCGGCGACCTTCGCGGTCCCCGAAGTTCACCCTGTGGCGCCAGCTGAGGAGGTGTTCACTCAGAGGGAGATGAGGAAGAAGAGATCCCTCGAAAGGAAGACCGCGAAGACCGGCTTCGAGTCAGAGGCCGCCAACAGGCCCTTTCCTCTGATTGGCTTTGGGAAGAAGCTGACGGATATCAAGGGGAAGCCCCTCCTCAAGTGGGCGCTAAAGGCAAGAGCGTGAAGGTGTCTACCGACCTCCTCTTATGGGGTGGGAAGTTGACGCGCCATGCCTTCGCGATCACCTCCGCTCTCTATGGAAAAAGCAATGTCAAGGAGGCATATGATTTAGAGATCGACATTCATCCTGATATCTGCGCGAAGGTGACCGCCAGGAACACGGTCTTGAACCATCATATGGGGCGGTCTCTCTGAAAGACCCTGAAAGAAAACGAGCATCTACAAGAAGAGTTGCATGTAAGACTACCTTATCTGCGATCTTCCATTTTCTTCTTTTATGACCGTGCGACCTGATTGTCTTCTTTCTGCAGCGATTAAAAAAAGCAGCTTACCATGCAGACAATCCAGATTTTCAGAATGCCATGATGCAGTACATAAAAGAGACGTCAAAAATGATAATCACGGAACTTTGAGAACGCAGAGGTCTCACCGAAGAGTTTAAGGAGGTTAAATTTTTTGACCTCTTTCCTAACGCGACAATATTGATAGACGAGCAGTCGATCACAGAAACAGAGGCCGCGGGAGAAGAGGAAGATGTCGAGATCGACGGAGACGCGGATGGAGCTAGTGGGAGCCAATATGTTGAAGGTGATGATACAAGCTCTGCTGTGGCCTCGAATTCTGGGTCAAGATTTCCAAGCAAAAGCTCTGAAGAGTCCTCCGAAGAGACTGATTCCTCGTCATCAGATGAGAGGTCTCCGAAGAAATTGAAGAGCAATTGAAAGACCAATAGTTTCTATTATAATTTTACCTCTTGTTCTTTTTATGTAGCGATCACCGGTATTGAGACCGGACGAACCATGTATTTATTTATTCAGAATGAAATGAAAACAAGTTTTGCATACCTTTGTCTTTCTTGTGAGTGAATATTTTCCTTATTCTTGAATCTTTGTATCGATCTTACCATTTTCGATCTCCTCATAATCCTTAAAGAAGTGGAATCGATCTCAGTAGCCAGCAACCGGTCCCAGAACTTGCAGTAGGAAGATAATTTTGTTATACGAGATCTCATTTTTTTAGAGACGGAATTGACATTCGATCTCAATGCCTTAGGTAATGTTGAGCTTGAAACAATAGTTATATACAAAAAGATTCCTTGTAAGTATACTAAGCTCGACAGCCCATCATGGCGATCTCTTTTTCATCAGACTGCCCTTATAAGCAATGATTCTGAGCATTCCAAATTATTTAGAATGATACTTGAGTAAGAGATGGGGGCGATCTCCAATAATTCAGACCGCTCCTTCCATGGATGATAACCAGATTTTGAAAAACTTTGGACCTTTGAAGATAAATAACTAGCGGTCTCATTTTTTCAGATCGCTAATGAGTAGAAGTATAGAGGTGAGATCCCATGAATGATTCCCATTTAGTTCAGATTCTTTGATGCTTGCAAGATCTTGATCCTTTGTTGAAGACAGATATCTAGAGGTCTCACTTTCCCTAGACCGCTATTTAGTAGAAGGATAGAAAAGAGATCTTATGAACATCCTTATATATTTCAGAAAAAAAGATAAGGGAAGTGCTTAGTTTGCGGTCTCAATTTTTTCAGACCGTCCATTATAAGAATACACATTACAAAAGTTCTGCAATTGATGATTCCAGATATCTCAATCTAATTCTTAACTGATTCATACATAGAACCCAGGCGGGGGTCTCAGATGCTCCAGACCGCCCCTTCGTAGAACAGGACCAAAATAACCATAGACGGCGGTCTTAGATTTTTCAGACCATCTGTTATCATTATAAAATTCTGAAGAACATAGGAGACGGTCTTAGATGTTCCAGACCGCCCATTTCCAATATAACCAGATGCCTCAAAATTTGCAGTCTTCAAAAACTTTAGAACGCTTATTCATAGAGAAAACTAAGCTTGAGAGGTGTACAATCCGAATTGATCAAAAGGACAGGTGTGGTCATATTGTAAGGTTACACCGGCATTGCTTTCCTCAAGAGATCATTAAGGTTGTAATACCCTAAGAAGAGAAGGAAGAAGAGAGGTGAGCAACTCCAAATGATCTAAAGGGCAGGTGCGGTCATGCTGCAAGGCTACACCGACATTGCTTTCCTCAAGAGATCATTTAGGTTGTAACACCTTAAGAAGAGAGGGAAGAAGAGAGGTGAACAACTCCAAATGATCTATAGGGCAGGTGCGGTCATGCTGCAAGGCTACACCGGCATTGCTTTCCTCAAGAGATCATTATGGTTGTAATACCTTGGGAAGAGAGGGAAAAAGAGAGGTAAATGACTCTAAATGATCTAAAGGGCAGGTATGTCATGATGCAAGGCTACACCGACATTGCTTTCCTCAAGAGATCATTAAGGTTGTAACACCCTATCCACTCAAGGGCTCAGGAGACGATCTCAGATGCTACTGACCACCCCTTTGCTATCCTTGCACTAATGAGCATTCGAGGGTCACAGAGCAAGATGATCAGTAGGGCAGGTGAGGTTATGGCGCAGGGGCTATACCGGCATTGCTTTCCCTAGGAAGGATCACCAAGACTATAACAATGTCTTGAAATGCATGACAGAGCTGGACATTCACCTAGACCTCTCTTGATGCAGAGGTGTGTCAGATGTCAGCAAGGACACGGTATCCTAAAGTTCCTCCGCATGAGCTTGGCGAGCTACTACTACACAGATGCTAAATATCCCCGCTACTCGTGGTCATGGTAGATTTACATCTCAAACTTCAAGTCGAGAGGGCATCAAGTAGGATCCGTCGATGTCTCTCTTGGTAGGATTTCAGCCTATGACAACCAATATATCTCGATGCTTTCTTTTCAATATTCACAATACAAGAGGTTACAACCACTCGTCATAATGCTTGCAAGAGAAAGGAAAAGAAGAAATGACAAAATACAAGTTTTCAAGAAAAGAAACGCTTGAAATCATCTCCACTTCAGGTATGTGATAGCACTTCTCCATCATAAGTCTGGAGACAATAAGCATCATTCTTAAGTACTTCTTTGATAATGAATGGCCCTGCCCAGTTTGGATTGAGCTTTCCAACTGAGCCAGATCTTGCTGCTACATCCACCTTCTAGAGGACAAGATCACCAACAGCGAACTCTTTGACTCTAACATTCTTGTCAAAATACTTGGTCATTCTTCTCTTTACCTCCTCTTGCCTAATTGTTGTTGTATCTCACGACTCTTAAAGAGGTCGAGGCTGTATTTTAGCTCCTCATCATTCTCTTCCATCCAGCTATCTTGATTTTGCTGAGATAATATTACCCTTGGACTCCTCACTTCAACTCAACTTGAATAAGAGCTTCTGAGCTATGAGATAACTTGAAAGGAGTCTCTCTAGTTGTTGAGGTTGGAGTTGTCCTCAAAGCCTATAACATCGAAGGTAATTGTTCTGCCCAATTGCCTCTGAGATTCTACACTTTCTTCTTCAAGAGATTTATTATCAACTTATTGGCAGCTTCTACTTGACCATTACTTCTGGGATGATGTATCGAAGAGAACCGTAGCTCAGTGCCGATTTGATCACATAGATTCAAATTTGAGTTGTTGAATTGAGGACCATTATCTGTGATAATTGCCATAGGAATTCCATGCCTGCATACAATCTCTCCCTAGATGAAATTCTTCACAATTTGGGTAGTGGTTTTTTCTAACGCCTTTTCCTTGATCCACTTACTGAAATAATCGATCATAACCAAAACAAAATGACGTTGTCCGCTAGCAAGAGGAAAAGGCCCGATCAAATCCATCCCCCCAAACTGTGAATGGCCATGGAGTTGCTATTGACCTGAGCTGCTGAGCTGGCTGGTGCTGAAGAGGGCCAAATTTTTGACATTGGACGCACCTCTTTGAAAACATCTCTGCATCTATCCTCATTTGGGGCCAGAAGTAACCTTGTCTTAGAATCCTCTTCTCTAAAGTTCTAGCTCCTGAATGACTGCCACATTCTCCAGAATGAACCTCCCGAAGAACAACTGGAATTTCATCCTAAGAAATACACCTTGCCAACGGTGAGAGAAAAGATTTCATGTATAGCACTCCTGCAACAAGGTAATAATAGGCTGCTTTTAGTTTAAATCTTTTCCTATCCTTTACCATTGGATGGAACTCCCTAGTTGAAAGGTAGAGAACGAAAAGATCCAACCAAGATGGTCGTCGATCTATTTGCATAACATCTCCCTCCTCGATAGCTGGATGAAACAACTCTGAGGTGGTTCCTCTCGAAAGGAGACCAACCTTAGCTAACTCATCAGCTTTCGCGTTCTCCTCTCTTGGAATGTGCTGAATAGTGAAGCTCTTGAAGTTACCTATCTCACACTTTACTATAGCTTGGTATTGCTTCAAAATGTTATCTCTGGTCTCGAAGGTTCCATTCACTTAAATGGTCAATACTAGAGATTCAATTTTAACTTGGACATCTTCAATCCCTAGCTCTCTAGCAAATCTAAGACTAGGGATTATGGCTTCGTACTCGGCTTGATTGTTCATTGATGGAAAGTAGAACTTCAGAGATTGATCTAATCTAACCCCCATTTGGGTTAATTAAAACATTTCCAGCTTCAGATGAATTTCTCCCTGAAGCTCCATCGACGAAGATTGACCAAGCAAGAGGTGTTTCAACCTCTTTCTCTGAGCTAGCTCCTTTTGCATCAATTATAAAGTCTACTAGTACTTGTGCTTTGGTCGCCATTCTAGGGATGTAAGAAATATCGAGCTCACTGAATTCTATCGCCCACTTTGCCAATCTACCTGAGTGTTTTGGTTTTTCCAACAAACTTTTTAATGGGAGATCGGTGACAACCTGAATCGAATGAGCTTGGAAATAGGGTCTTAGCCATTGTGCTGAAGTCACGAGCATTAAAGTCAGCTTCTCAAGAATCGGATACCGGGTTTCTGCATCCTTCAAAATCTTTCTCACATAGTAAACCAAAAACTGCCTCTTCTTCTCTTCTCTGACTAGCACTGAACTGATGGCATCAGAGCCAACTCCAAGATACAAGAACAGATCTTCTCCTTCTCTCGGGATTTGGAGCAAAGGAGTTGATGTTAGCTACTTCTTGAGCTGATTGAAAGCTTCATCCCACTCTTTGGTCCATTCAAACATAGCTCCTCCACGGAGACTAGAAAGGAGCACTTTTATCACCTAAGAGAGAGATAAAACGACTCAATCCTGCCATCCTCCCTCCTTGCTGCTGAACTTCCTTGGAAGACTTGGGAGGTAACATTTCTAAAATGGCCTTCACCTCATCAAGATTCAGTTCGAACCCCTCCGGAGTGAGGAGATGGCCGAGAAACTACCCTTTGCTATCTCCGAAGATACATTTCAACAAATTTAATCTCAAATTGATGGTCTGGAGGGTTCCAAACATTTCGACAAGATCGTTAAGATGGGCTGAGAAGGATTTGCTTTTATTAGGAGGTCATCGACATAGACCTCTAGATTTCTTCCTTTTGGGCTTTTAAAAATGGTGTCCATCAATTTTTGATAGGTAGCACCAGCATTCTTTAGCCCAAAAGACATTACGAGATAGCAGAAACAACCATCATTCGTGATGAATGAGGTGTGAGGAATATTGGGTTTATGCATTCTAATTTGGTGATGATCAGAGAATGCATCTAAAAACTCATGTAAGAATACCCAACCACGGAATCAACTAAAGAATCTATCAGAGGCAATGGGTAGCAATCTTTCGGGCAAGCTTTATTGAGTTTTGTAAAATCAACAAGCATTCACCATTTACCACCACCCTTCTTAACCATTACAACATTTGATACCAAATTGGGGTATTGAATTTCATGGACGAATTTGGCCTTGAGGAGTTTTTCCACCTCCTCTATGATGGGATGAGCTAAGGTCGCCGACATCTCCCTCTTCTTTTGCTTGATCAGGATGAAACTAGGGTCAATATTGAGGTGGTGTCAAGCGACATCCGGATCAACTCCTGGCATGTCATCTGTTGACCAGGCGAATACATCCAGGTTCTTCAGAAGGCAGGAGATGAGCTGACTCTTGTCAGCTTCAGGTAGCTTGGCATTGTTTGAGATCTTCTTACTCTCATCTCCTTTGCTGATCGGCATGGCTTGAGTTGCTTGGGCAGGTTCCAAGCGAACTCCATCTCTAGCTTCTTCTTCTGCGACCTCTTCCATCTCTTCAGCTGGATTGGGGATTTGAGGAGTTGAAGAGGTCTTGACTATCTGAGAAGGAAAGGATTCGATCACATTGACCGTCTTGACTTATCATTATCAGGCTTTCTTTGGATCACTTCTGATCCGGTACTGTTAGTCGTTCAAGGCAAACTTCACGGCCAGTGGTAGGTAGAGACTGTAACATACCCCAAACAACTAGACCCCTAGAGTGGTTTTGTCATGACTAGTTCATGACAAAACCCTAGGAAGCTTGAAGAGATCACTTGGCCTTATGCTTGAAGGGGAAGAGCACCTTGGTCTGCAAATAGCAATTTCTAGTTACCAAGCTTAGGGTTGGACTTAAGGGCCCCACCTTGACCCTTTGACCCCAACATAGCATACCTAACCCTTTAGGGGTTCCCTTAGAGCACCAAGGACCCATTGGGGTCAACCAAAGAGGCCAAATTGACCAAAGTCAACCCTAACCCAAATTGGTCAAAGTAGCCTAATTACGGTCAATTGACCTCCACCATACCAAATTGACCTTGACACTACACATATAATGATATTAGGTACCCAATGGACTAAAACCCCCATCATGAGGCCACCAATTTGGCCAATTTGACCTAAGTCAACTCTAGCCCTATTTTGGTCAAATTGCGCTATTGTGGGTCAATTGGCATCCACCTTGCCAAATTGACCCTACCTAGACCTTCCTAACCCTTAGGGGAGTCCAATGGGTCACTAGACACACATTGGGGCCAACCCAAAAGGTAAAATTGACAAAAGTCAACTCCACCCTAAATTTGGGTCAAAATGACATATTTTGACCTAATCAAGCCCAATCCACTTGTGCTAGACCCAATTGGAGTGGCCCAATAGCTTCATGTGCCTTTTATATACTCAAGGGGTCATACAATTCCTGAAAATGATGAGTAGGAGAGAGAAAGTGCAATTTCCCCAATTTTGAAGAGAGATAAAGGAGAGAGAGAAGGCCATTAATGGCCATGGGAGGCCAAGGGCCTCCCCTCTTCATCTCCAATGGCTTTTGTAACTCCCCCCTCATTAGTTTTGAGGAGTTTAATAGCCATGGTCGGCCACCCAAGGGCTGGTTTAATGGAATTTCAGATTTGGCCAAAATTCTCAATTGCCATTAATTGTGAAATTGGAGGTTTCACCTCTCCCCCTTCCACAAGTGGCTCTTTAAAAAGCTTCGCAAGGCTGTGAGGATGAGTTTCCCCCACTCACCTGAAGATTTCGAGCTTGTTGGTGTGGAGTATGCAATGGCTCCAAAGCATAGGATCGGCCATGGCAAGGAAGGGATTTGGCAAGGCTCCAAGAAGGTCTGGTTCTCCTCCTCTCTCTCCGTGGATATATCTTAGATCAAAATAGATGAGAAATCGGGCTCAATTGAGCCCGATCCATGGTGAGCAAAGTGAGTTTTCCATGGATTTTGGAACTTCGGGATCGCCGGAAACCGCCACCTCCGACGGCCAAACCACCGCCAATCGATAGCCACCACCTCAACAGAGGTGGTGGTGGCGCTGGCCGGCCAGGGAGGAGGACGGATGGCCGGCGGCAGCGCTTGGAAAAGCTTCAGGAAGAAGGGATCTCGTCCGTCGAATTTTGGAGAAGATGAGCCGATTCCATCCAAATTCTGTACAGGAAATATATTAGTATATATTAATATTTCAATTTCTGTTCATTTATTGTCAATAGTTAGAATTAATTATTAAAAATACTTAGTGCCCTCTACAGAAAAAGTGGTCAACACCAAGGTTGTATCCCTTGGAGTCTACTTTATTGTAAATTTGTTTCAGCCCAAAAGGAGTATTGTAGCTCCCTGTAGGGCCATTTTGGTGGGACTGGTCGTTAGGGTACGACAGCCACTAATTTTGGAATAACTTTTGATTGGGTCATGGAATTGACTTAAAAACTGAAACATAGCATATTTGTATCCACACCCTTAACATATCCAAAGATAGGAATTTTTGGAAAACATTTTTCTAAGGTTTTTGTAAAAATTTAATAATCCATACATTATTTAGTAATAGGGTCTAATGACCTTCACTCCCCTCCAAATTTTGGTGGGTGCTCTTTAGGGTTATTATATGACCCTGGTAAAAATTTCAGCCCAATTGGGACTGATTTGGTTTGGTAAATTGTTAACCCAAGTTTGGTCAAACTAGGTCAAACTAGGTCAAAAGTGCACATGATGGAATTAGGTGGTCAAATCTCATCAAGGTGGTGTGAAACTTTGCCCACTGGTTTAGGAACACATAAGACACCCCCAGGAGTAATTTGGGGTGATGTGGGGTGGATATGCCCAAGGACCCTAGTTTTAACCTTAGGGTTGCACTTTAAGCCTTGTGAAGGACATAAGGGCATATGTCCTTGGATGGTCATGAAACTTGGTGAATAAGTTAATGGGGTGTAATTATTCCCTAGGAAATTTTAAGAAAATTTTAGGATCAATTATCCCCTCTGATTTAGGTGATAACCATTTTTGGAAAACTCCTTATAAGAGAAATTTACATGCTCAAATAATCTTGGATGGTGATCAAAGTTTGGTGGTACCCTCATAATCATGTAATTGGCCTCTGGTAATTTTTGTGTAATTATTGAATTAATTTATTTAGCACTTCATTCACAAGTCATCTATTTGGTCTTAAGAATATAATAAATAATTAAGGGCCAAATATCCTCTGGAAAATTATGAAACTTTGTGGTAGGACATTTTAGGACTATAGAAAGCTCTCTGAATTTTTGTATAATTTTTGGAATTATTTATCAGTAGGTTCCCTCACAATTTTCCCTAGTATGGGTTTACTTGGAATATTTATTTATGTGATTAATTAGTCTTGATAAATTCTGAAATTTGGTCAGTAGGCCTTTCTGATTAATATGAAGGTCTGGTAATTTTCCCATAATGTTTAGACAAGTATTTGTGGTGGTTCCTTATTTAAGTTCTAATTTGGGGTAATTGTTCAATATTATAATTAGAGGTCAACCCCTTACTGCAAAATTTTGATATTATGTATTTACTGTTATTTTGACTTCATAGATTTTCCATAATTTTGTGGAGGCCATATCATAAGAGGATTTTATACTTCATGTTCAATTCCATACTTGGTCAATGTTGAGGAAAATTATAATAAATGCCAAATAAATAAGGAAAACTATGATCCTATGGATTTAGTCTTAGAAAATCATTATAGACTCCCAGTAATAATCTTGAGTCAGTTGGATGAATATTTGGAGTACCTCCTCTTATGCAACTCATATAACTCATTTGGTCTGCGTATAGTAAAATTGTAAAACTTGAGTAATTTGTGGATCATTAGGTGGGAATGGAAGGTAGATGGTGTACCTAGTCTGGTAGAGAAGATGTGAGGTCACCATTAGGGATCTATATGTTGAGTGTACCCGATAAGCTTAAGGGTAAGCTTGTGCTCGGGATTGACGATTAATCGCCTTTCCCTTGGAGAGTATAAACCACCTAGGGTTAATTCAAGTGAAATGGTAAGGAGCTATGCATATGGGTAGATACCAATAACATTAAGTGTCTTGAGAAAGGGAGCCTTGGGGTGTCATCCCATTACAGTTCTTAGTACCGTAGTGAGCCCCTTACAGGGTAATCCTTGGGAAGTCCAAGATTAACCATAAATTGTAGGGATAAGTTGTTGTACAAGATTAACTTAATAATACACTCACCCACACCCCATTGTTACGGGTATATTAGCCGGTTTGGTCTTACTAGCGGTAGGCTCAATGGTTGTAGCAGCAAACTAATTAGTCTGGTGAGCTTGTGACTTAGTAATGTTTGTTGGTGCGGACGGGTTGGTCCGACGAGCCGGCGGATCGGAAGGTTATGGTGACGGGCGGGTTAGCCTGGGGAGCTTATGGCTCGGAGATAGATGGTAAACATGTTTGCATGTGCATAAAGGTGGGGGTCTCCGGTATTGGACGGTCGTTCACACCGACGTCAATACGTTGACTCGACAAGTGTGGAATTTGCACTTAGCCATGAAAGTCTGGCGGTCCAGCCAGTAAGAGTACGCAGATGCTCCACGGTTTTGCGTTAAGGCGTACGATAGGCCTAGGTTAGGTAGAGTGAATACCAACCTAGAGGTGGGCGAGGCCCAACCCACCACTTCCGTTCGCCACTACGGGAGTATCCTGGGAGTCTTGCTAGCTCCAAAAAGGGGGAACTAAAGGTCTTTATGCATAGAGTCGAAGTATGTGAGTTGCACTTGTATGAACATATCATTAAACTGCATAACCCTGCATGTCATGGCATAAGCGTTGCATTTCAACCCATACCTCTATCATATAAATTGGTTATGGGACTTTTTATATGATAGGCCCTACTAAACGACCCCTTGGTCTATAGGTTTGTATGGGCATTCCTATAAATCAATGGTTACATTTCTATTGTGTACTTATCTTTACTTACTGTTCTTTACTTGCTCTTTACCATGCTTTATTACTGCTTCAATTATTTATATACACATGTGAAGTTGTAGACATTTCCTGTAGACAAGATCCATCGTCATCTGCTTTGTTTTATACCCCTTGTTGTCCTCCGCTTCATCCTCCCACACGGTGCCTAGGAGCCATTGGGGGTGGGGTCGGGAACATAAGGCTTAGTCTTTTTTACTAACGGTCGGTGTACCATATCATTTTAGGGGATCGGGGAGACGCAACAGCACCAGAGGCCGGTGTAGATGGAGGCGGGCCAGTCTAGCACAGGAGCTCCAGTTTCAGGATCAGTGAGTGTTTAGTAGATTATGCTTCCGCGAGTGAGCTTGTAGTGAGGACATGATGTACAGTACATGAGCCCTTTATTATTGTATCCTTTGCTATTTTAGTTATACCATGTGGACATTAATTATATATAGCATGTGATTGTGGACTTGAACTTCTTTTTGTTCGTTTATACTTTTCTTCTTCTATGATCGACATGGCCGGTAGGATCGGCGTTTTGTAGTGGCGCCCTTCCCGAGTGAAGGTGTCACCGCAAAGCGGCGGTTCTGGGCATAAGACCCAGTTTTGTAGCGGAAAAAAAATGGTGTCTTACAGAGACCACCGCTTGATATTCATTCAAAATTGGCCTTCCGAAGATTGCATTGTAGCTACTCGGAGCTTCAACGACTATGAACTTGACAAGCTTTGTTATTCCTCCAAGAGTCACTGAGAGGGTGACATTCCCTTCTACCTCCTTCATCTCCCCATATAAGCCATAGAGTGGCCCTTCGGTGGAAAGAAGAGTCTTTCCAGTCTTCAGGGCCTCAAAAGTGGGCTTGAAAAGATGATTGACGGAGCTTCCAGTATCGATTAGGATATTTTCAACGGTATAAATTTTGATGACCGCCTTAATGACGACTGCATCGTTGAAGGGGTTGGCGGTCGGAGGAAGATCCTCTTGCCCGAAGGTAACTATCCCTCGGACAGGAGCATAAGATGAGGTAGTGGCGACCTCTGACCTAAAAACCCTTGCGAGAATGGCCTTCTTTGAGGACTCCAGCTCTGCTCTTCCGTGGATGCAGAAGAGGTAGCCTAGGGCACCCTCATCATTTGCATCCACGCACTCGCTTGGATATCCCACGTTGCCGAGATGGCCAATGTCATCCACCTCTTAACACTCCCAATGGACCTCTGCTACCTCCTTGCTCTTGAAGGTCGAAGCCTTGGAGGGATCACCCTTCTGGATCAGTTCTTGTAATTTTCCTTCTTTTAAGAGCTTCTCCACCAGCATGCAAAGAGCTCTGAAGTTCTCGATCAAATGACCTCTCTCCCTGTGAAACTCACAGTACAAAGAGAGATTTCTGGTCTTTGGATCGGACTACAGAGGGGCGGGCCTCTTGAAGAAAGGTTGCTTCTGTAGAATTTGAACCACCTCGCTCATTGAAACATTGAGCTCGGCGAATGACTCTTGAGAGTCATTGAAAGGGGGCTGAGAAGAAGGCGGAAGTGGTGAGTGGACAAATAGAACTTGATGGACGGGTGTCGGTTGCAGTGCTGGAGTGATAAGAACTGGCAGCAGAGGCACATTAGGCTGAAACTGCGGGTGCCCCTGGCAGGGACGGTGAAGGCGGAAGTTCTTTCCTCTCTGAGTTGGAGGTTGTAACTCTTGTCGCGAAGGCTTTGCTGATGGAGGGCGGGAGGGAAACCTGCAGAGCCTTTCTAGACAGCTTTGCTTGTCAGATTGGAAACATAGTTGGGGTTGTTGATTGTAACGCCCCTGAATTTCTAATAATTTATTTAAATAATAATTATGGCGTGATAATAACGTAATGGTGTTACGTTAACGCGAAGTTAACGGTGCATGCCCAAGTAAAGAGTTCTTTCGTTTTAGAGAATTTAAAATAATTAATTTAAGCGAAATTGTCGAGTTTCGTTGTTGTAAATTGTGTAAATTAAATTATAACTCGTAATCGGCTCGTCGAACTCTGATTTCGACTTCGTCGTTGGTTACGGAGGACTAGTAATTGCCTTTGGTGCGAATTTCGTCAAAATCCGAGTTGGTCATAGTCTAAATCGTTAATTAAAGGATTAACTCATTTTAAATTATAAAAAATAATTAATTCATTAAAGCTTCATATAAAAATGATGACTTAGGAAATTAGGTTTTTCCGGTCCCTTCTTCTTCCCATTTCCGTCGAACCGAAGCCGCGAGAGGGGAGAAAGTCGTTACTTCCTTGGTGCTTTCGTCAGTTGTTGTGTGTGATCTAGTGCACGAAATCCTTGTCTAAGCATAGATTCAGAAAGTTCTCGCCGAGATCTTCGTGTGTGCGGTGAGTATGTTCGATTTCGTGGGGTTTTGGCATTGAAGTGTTTAGCCCTAAGCCTTATTTTTCGTTCTAATCTTTCAGAAATTGTTTGCAGGGGTATCCTTTTGGTCGATCCTGGACGTGGAGTGTTCGAGAGGACGGATTTCGGAAAGGTTTGAGGCAAGTGGTGGACTATTCCCCCTTGCCATGCTTTCTTTCAATTCTTTTCTTCCTTCCTTTATTATTTTAGACAAGCAATTTTTTTTTGGGTGTTGGTTTCATGTTTCCTCTGAATTTTCGGTGGTTATAGCAGAATTCGTCGAGTGATCTCGTAAGTTCGTCGAGTGATTCCGTGTAAATCATTTAGTGTCAGAGGAATTCATTTGGTAATTACGATGAACTCGTCGAGAGGTCATGTCAAATTTGCCGAGTGATCAAGCTATGTTCGTCTTATAGTCAAGTAAAATTTGTCGAGTGTTCTCGTAAATTTGTCGAGTGATTCATGAAGTTTGTCGAGTATTATGGAAGTTCGTCGAATGTATTCGACGACTTCGTCGAGTGCTTTAGGAATTCGTCGAGTGCACACGACGAATTCGTCGAGTCTTTTTGTTCTTTCGCCGAGTGAGCAGTGTTTTCGTCGAGGGTGTAAGGATAAATTCGTCGAGTGAGTTAGATATTCCTCGAGACGGTTTGTTGTAAGGGTTGCACTTGGAAATGATTCTAGGTTTTTCTGTGGTGCCAGTTTTGGTCAAGATGTTGTGAATCTCTATTCCAGTTTGTTATTTTTGGACTGTTGGTTGAGTTGGACAAGTGGCCACCACCACAGTACCTGTTTTTCATCATTGGATGTGTAGACTATTGGTTGTGTGGACCGTAACCACCACCACAGTGCTTTTGTTCCTTGGATATTTTGGTCTGATGGTTTGTGTTGGAAAGATAGTCATCGCCTCAATACTGTTTTATGGTTGGGGTATTGATTCACTTCTTAAGCCAATTTGATGCTTGTTTTATTTTTCTACTTGGATGTTGATATAGACTTTGACTGCACTTTGTGCAAGTCTTTCCTTATTTGGATGCTAATATTTCTTTGCTTTAATGGTTCTTGTTTCACATCTCAATCTTGTTGGGTTGGTAACCCTCTTTAATTTATTGTGTCTTTTTACTCTATGATTAAGCTGCCTTTTGCGCCTTTGTGCTGAGGCATTCTATGCTTTTGAATGTCTCGGTTTGGACCAGTAGCAGTTTGAGCTGACCGAGATCGGATCTTCCAGACCTTCGGTAGCTTTTTCTTTTCTCTCATTTTGAGAGGTATATTGTTGACCTTTTTCTGACCTTGTTAATGCTATGGGTTCATGTCAGTTTGTTGGCGCTCATAGTATGTATTCATATTATGTTAGACTGTATATTGTCATTTATGCTACTATTGTTGTCGTGTTGTTAATGCAAATACTCTCTGGGAAGGATTTATGTTAGGATGCATAGTAGTTATTTTTGTATACTAAAAGCTGCATATTTCCTCATGCACATGACACTTCTTTAACTGTTATCATTCTATTTTGAAGCTCGTAAAAGATCCCTTTTACTTATAATAAATTTAGAAGATGTATATCATCAGAAGGTTAGTTGAGTCCTCATGCTTATGAAGGATAAATTAAATTAAATTAAATTATGTATTTTTCCGCTGCGTATATTCATATTTTCTTATTTATGGACTAGTTAATCCACTAAACCGAGGGACATGGTGTTTGAACCCCCCAAACTTAAATTATGTTTTAAACGCAAAGTTTATGTTTTTTGTATACAGAAAAGTGAAAAGATAGAGTTTCCTGAGCACCTACAGTTGTCCCCTATACGGCGTGGCATCATGACACGTGTTTTCTCTTACTCTGATATATATTTATATATTGAGAAAATGCGGGTTGTGACAGTTGGTATCAGAGCCAAGTTTCGCAAGAGGGTTGATTTGTTTGGCAAGTAAGTCGGACGACCACTTCCCTTAAGCAAAATTCTAATCGTTTCATTTCATTGCATACACACACCGATATGTCATCAGTACATCTTGGCAAAAGCATGAACACTACAATCATAAGCATGACAAGAAGTATACGGGACATATTTTGTAGTATGGGATACATAACATGTGGTTATATATGGATCCTCATAGGAGGCAATATGAGACTGTTATGTAGTCTGGGATCATAACAAACATCATATGGATGTCTATTAGATTTTATTTTTCATTACATGCGATATTATGTAGTATGGGATGCATAATATTTCATGTGTACATCGCTCATGACATGCATTAAGGATTTTTCATAGAATGCATAGCACTGCATACATAACATAACATAGCATTAGCACACGTGCCAAGTTAAGATCTGCATGATGACACTCGTACATACATGATTTGAAATGAAGATTTGAACATTCATACATGCATATGTTATGCACAAGAGTCAAAGGATGATAGTATATCATCCTAAGTTCAAGCGTAGCATCATTATTGGAATTTGCAGAGCAAGGAAGTAGCAAGAGCAAGTGTCTATCATGTTTGGTTTGTTTTGAGTTAAATATCCTAGATTTTAGCTAAGTTTTGACGAGATGTTCGTTTGTGTTCTTATAAAATGGCCCCGAAGCAAATGTCATTGGGGTCGACTCCCCAGTCCTAAGGTGAGTCTTCAGGTGCGCATAGCGATGCTATGATCGAGGAGCTGCGTTTGAGCAACGAAACTCTGTCAAGACAGATGGTTGCAATGCAGGCTCAAGTCCAGGCTTTGATGACTGCCACGTTAGGGCAGCAGCCTATGTTGCAGAACCCTGTAGTGGGACAGACTGTACATGTTCCTCCTTCTCCTCTGGTGCCTCCTATTTTGTTGCCGCCAGAGATGAACTTTATCTTGTATTTTCAGCATTTAGGACCCCCGGCCTATGATGGTAAGGATGACTTCGCAACTTTGGATGATTGGATCATCGTCATTGAAGAGATGTTTACTTACCCTGGAATTTCTGCGGACTAAAGAATGATGGTCGTCGCTTACCAGTTAAAGGGCCTTGCCAAAGGTTGGTGGATCCGAGAGAAGGAAGGCCTTGGAGAGGGATGCTCCTGGGAAAAGTTTAAGGAGATGTTGTTAAGGAAATTACTGTCGTCGGTAGAGCAGGATAGGCTAATGAATAATTTTATGCACTTGAAGTAGAGACAACTCACCGTGGGTGAGTATGAGATTGAGTTTAGTCAGTTGAGCAGGTTTTCTTCGGATATGATAGCCACTAAGGCTAGTAGAGTTAAACGCTTTCTGGGTGGTCTAAGAAGTGACATCTAGCAGTTGGCCAGCGCATACAGATCCGAGAGTTATGCGGAAGCAGTAGAAGTTGCCTTGCAGGTCAAGGCTATCGACAATGCTAAGAACTGTGGCATGATGTTGCGGAAGGAAATGAGAAAGATCGAAGATAGTGGGAGTTCCCGGGCATCTGGCCCCGCTCCGAAGAAAGGAAGTAAAGATGCTTGTAGTTTTTGTGGCTAGCCAGGCCATCCTTTTGAGAAATGTTTCAAGAGGTTAGGAGCTCAGAAGCAGCTGCAGGTGCACGTGATTCAGAGCGCAACCAAAGGAGATGTAACATGTGCTTTTTGTAAGAAAAAAGGGGCATGATGTTGCCCGTTGTTGGAGTAAGGATAAGGTTTGCTATCAGTGTCATAGAAGGGGCACGCGAAAGCTAGCTGCCCACAGTCTCAACCTACGTTGCAGCCAATTCCGCTTCAGTCCTTGCCCTTATCGCAGATTCAGCATCTAGAGGCAGGGAAGAAGCTCAGTCGTCCATCCAGGTGATTTCAGGTTGGTTTCTGACCTAGTAATTAACTTCAAAGATTTAATTTAAATTCTGCAGTATTATTAATTAACTTCAAAGTTTTAATTTAAATCCTGCGGTTTAAAGTAAGGAATCGTTTGGCGCATGTTCTGTTTGATTCGGGTGCTACTTACTCTTTCGTGGCAAAGAGTTTTGTAGACCGTCATCGTTTGGTCATCGATCGTGTTGGCGATCCGCTTCGTGTGAAGTTTCCCTCTAGTGATTCAGTGGTGTCAGATCATGGTATCTTGAACTGCCATATTCTCTTAGGAAGTTTCCTAGCGTATGACGATTTGAAGGTGCTTGACTTGGAAGATTTCGATGTGATCTTGGGCATGGATTGGTTATCCAAGTATGACATTATCATTCAATGCAAGGTGAAGCGTTTGGACTTCATGATGGATAATGGCCAACACATGAGTGTGCATGGCTTTCCTCGCCAAGATTTCCCGATCATATTTTCGGTACGTGCTCAGAGTTTTCTAGAGTCCGTTGTATCACTCATCTTGTTTTTATTTTAGAAACTATTTTTGCTTTGTCGCGCATCGAGGATATTTCTGTGGTGCGTGAGTTTTTTGATGTTTTTTCTGTCAGACTTCTTGGTCTCCCTCCTGAGAGAGATGTAGAGTTTGTTATAGATCTTGAGCCTGGTACTCGTCCTATTGTGAGGGCCCCTTACCGTATGGATCCGCGCGATTTGGAAGAATTGTGTACTCAGTTGGATGAGTTATTACAGTGGTTTTATTAGGCCTAGTTCTTCTCCCTGGGGTCCTCAAGTCCTGTTTGTAAAGAAAAAGGATGGATCAATGAGGTTGTGCATAGATTATAGGGAGCTAAACAAGGTGACTATCAAGAACTAATATCTGTTACCTCAGATTGATGACTTGTTTGACCATTTGCGAGGAAGCACTGTGTTCTCAAAGATCGACCTTCGTTCAGGTTACCATCAGTTGAGGATCCGTGAGTCGGACGTTCCTCGAACTGCTTTTCGTTCCCGTCATGGACATTTTGAGTTCTTAGTGATGTCTTTTAGTTTGACAAATGCACCATCTGCGTTCATGGATATGATGAACCAAGTGTTCAAGGATTTTCTGGATCAATTTGTGATAGTTTTCATCGATGATGTGTTGGTGTATTCTAGAAGTGTTGAGGAGCATGCTAGGCATTTGCACTTGGTATTGACTACTCTAAGAGAGCACAAGTTTTATGCAAAGTTGAGTTAATGCAAATTTCGGCTTTCGCAAGTGTCCTTCCTGGGTCATGTTGTGAGCAAGGATGGAATTTCAGTAGACCCAGCAAAGATATCTGCTGTTTTGGATTGGAAGAGGACTACAACGCCTAAGGAGATAAGGAGATTCTTAGGGTTGGCAGGTTACTATAGAAAATTTGTGCAAAGATTTTCAGTGATGTCGACACCTCTGACTAAGCTTGCCCAGAAGAATGCAACGTTTGTTTGGAGCGATTCCTGTGAGGAAGCTTTCCGGGAATTAAAGAAGCGTTTGTGCACTGCTCATGTTCTAACTTTACCGACCAAGGGAGTAGAGTATGTCGTTTATGTGGACGCATCTCATGTTGGACTCGATTGTGTTTTGATGCAAGAAGAAAAAGTGATCGCGTATGGATCACGACAACTGAAAGATCATGAAAGGGAATTACCCTACGCATGACTTAGAGTTTGCGGCAATGAT
Organism: Dactylorhiza incarnata; assembly: GCA_033032865.1. Taxonomy (NCBI): domain Eukaryota; kingdom Viridiplantae; phylum Streptophyta; class Magnoliopsida; order Asparagales; family Orchidaceae; genus Dactylorhiza; species Dactylorhiza incarnata. The sequence continues at coordinate 2,551,790 of JAWHQI010000037.1, read as the reverse complement.
TTATGCCTTGAATATGTAGAGACATCTGTTATATGGAGTGTCATGTAAGATCTGTACTTATCATAAAAGCTTGAAGTATGTCTTCACCCAGAAAGAGTTAAATTTGCGCCAGCGCAGATGGTTGGAGTATGTTGTGGATTATGAGGTTGATATCCTGTATCATCCGGGTAAGGTTATTGTGGTGGTCAATGCCTTGAGTAGAAAGACCGCAAATGTCTTCAACCTTTCGGTGCAGTCCTTGGTGGAGGAGTTTCTGTTGATGGATATATCTGTTGGAGGGAGTGTCTTGTCGTCTAGTTTGGAAGCGCAAGAGCCTTCTTGGATTTCTCTAACCAGACTTCATCAGAAAGAAGATCCTGACTTGCAGCACCTCCGGAATAGAACTAAAAAGGGGAATTACCAGATTTTTCAATTGATGATAAGGATACCTTGAAATATCGAGGTAGGTATTGTATTGCCGCGATTGAGGATATTCGAGCAAAGATTTGTAGTGAAGCTCATGGATCAAGTATTTCCTATCACCCTGGTTCCACAAAGATGTATAGAGATCTAAAGCAGATTGTTTGGTGGTCAGGTATGAAAAATGATATCGCTAAGTATGTTTTTGAGTGCTATACTTGTCAGCGTGTTAAGGCAGATCATAAGAGGCCTGGAGGTAAGTTGACCCCTTTGGATATTCCAAGCTAGAAATGGGAGAGTATTTCTATGGATTTCATTACTGGGTTGCCGAGATCTTCCGGAGGGCATGACGCTGTGTGGGTCATTGTCGACAGATTGACAAAGTGTGCTCACTTCGAGCCTTTCAAGATTGGCTATTCTATGGAGAAAATAGCATAGCTTTATTTGGATGAGGTCATTAGATTGCATGGCGTGCCAGTGAGTATTGTGTCATATTTGGATTCTATATATATGTCTCATTTCTGGTGGAGCTTGCAGGGAGCTTTGGGCACTGACCTCAGATATTCTACCGCTTATCATCCGCAGACAAATGGTCAGACGGAAAGAGTAAATCAAATTTTGGAAGATATGATTAGGTGTTATATTCTGGACCATTGTGGTGGCTAGGATAAGCATCTTGGACTTATAGAATTTGCTTACAACAACAGTTATCATGAGAGCTTGCAGATGGCCCCCTTTGAAGCTTTGTATGGGAGGCATTGTCGAACTCCCCTATTTTGGGCTGAAGTTGGTGAAAGATCGTTGTTAGGTCCAGAAGCTTTGGAAGAAATGAGTATTGTTGTGTCGCACATTCGCGAGAAGCTTCGCGTAGCTCAAGATCATTATGAGAAGTATGCTAATCGGAGAAGGATTGATCTGGAGTTCGCAGTTGGGGACTTGATGTTCTTGAAAGTTTCTCCGATGCCAGGTGTTAAGAGATTTGGAAGGAACCACAAGTTTGATTCCCGGTATGTGGGGCCTCTCCAAATTGTTGAGTGCATCAGAGTGTCAGCTTATAGGTTGAGTTTGCCTGCTACTTTCCCTGGTGTTCACGATGTGTTTCACATGAGCGAGTTGCGGAAGTGTGTGGTTGTTGGTGCCAAAAAATGTACCAACTCCACACTCGCTCGAACTGAAGGATGGGGGGTGAAACTGTTGGGTGGTCGGTTACTTTGAGCTGAAGGAAAGGTAATTTTATTGATATAAAGCTTGTATTACAGTTGAGATTACAATAGAAAAGTATGAAAGAAAACAACATAAGACTTGAAGAAAAAAGGGCCTGGAGGGAGACGGGGAGGTCTCCGGAAAGAGTGACGGGCGGTCTCGGCGGTCTCCAAAAACTGAGACCGCTTAAGTCCACGACTAGAGCTGGGAACTCTCCAAAGATCCTCCAACTGGTACACCTACCCCTCTATTTATATACGCAGGGGCCTGCCCGAATGAGCAGATCCGGAAGGTAACGGGCTGCCCAGAACTGCTGAGATCGCCTAAGACCGCTACTGAGACCGCTGAGATCGTCCGGACCTACTGAGATCGTCTGGACCTGCTGATATCGTCTGGACCTGCATCACCTAAATAGATCATGCAAAACTGAGACTGCATAAGGAAAACCTCAAAGGGGAGATCGCCCAGGGGCGACCTCAAAGGGGAGATCGCCCAGGGGGCGACCTCAAAGGGGAGATCGCCCAGGGGGCGACCTCAAAGGGGAGATCGCCCAGGGGGGCGACTACAAAGGGGAGATCGCCCTGGGGGGCGACCTCAAAGGGGAGATCGCCCTGGGGGGCGACCCCACAGGGGAGATCGCCCAGGGGGGGCGACCTCAAAGGGATAGGAGTCATGCGAGGCGCGACCTTCAAGCTAGATCGCACGAAGCTCGACCCCTACGAGGCACGAAAATAAGACCACCCGGGCGACAGGATACCGCCAGGGCCCGGGCAGCTAACTTGAGATGATCGCCGATTTCTGGGTAAACATAATCCCCGCATTTTTTTAAGTTTTTCGAAAAAACTTCGAAAAAATAAAACTTACCCACGAGAATCGCGATCCACCTTTTTGCCATAGTAGATCATGTGTGATAGAAAAAAGTAAATACCTGTGCGAATTACTAGCACCAGGCGTGCTTGCGAATAGTTTCTCTCTTCTTAAGAAAACCTGTGAACACTGGCTTTTATGTGAGTACCTGAAGAGAAAATGCAAGCACCTGCATATTTCTGCGAAAGAACGATTAGAGCAGGTATAAAAGAAACATATGTTACATGAGTAACTGAAGAGAACAAGTGAACACCTATCTTCGTGTGTAAAAGATATGCTGAACAGGTATATGAAAAAGTAAAGATATATCAGGTACCTGAGACAACTTGTTGTCGATCAATCGACCTGAAACGGATGAGAAACTTATTTTGTTCATATTTGAACTCCATCCAGAAATTATGAATGACGGTCGTTTGGTTGTCAAAATGCCTTTTAAGAAGTTACGAGGCTTGGCCATTTGAAACTGCTTTGTTATGAAATAACTCCGATGTCAACTATTTTTATATACTGATCTTCAGTACTCAAGGTCTTCTAGGGAGAAGCCAGATTATGATAATCCATAAATAATGATCTTGAACTCTTGTAGTCCCATTTGAGTGATCTTCAAGGGACGATTGTCGGTCTCAAATAATTCAGACTGCCACTTCTTGCGGATGAAATGATAAATATTTGATGGATTCATGTTGGAAGATTAATGCAACAATTACTCCAACAATCCCGGATCGTCTTCTAACTGAAAAATTGAAAAAGATCTCAAAAAAGCCTTGGTATACTTCAGATTGCTTGAGCAGATAAACGCTCATGTTGTGGTCTTAATTTCTCCAGACCGCCTGAAATAGGTATGAGAAGTTCTCATCTGATGATCATAAATCACTTGTCAGTCAGGAAGGCATCTCGGAGGAGACCCAGTTAATAGTCCTCAAAACTTCAGATTGCCAAAATCTCTTCTAAAACTGAAAATTTCCTGGAGAGCCCACTAGCAATCTCTAATATCCAAATCTTGGAGCAGATCAAACCAGCGGTCTCAAATCATTCAGATCACAGAAAAGCTCTTCCCAAATAAACTCGGGAGATCCCACCAGCAATCTCAAACATCCAACTCCTGGAGGAGATCAAACTGGTGGTCTCAAATCTCGTATTTCTGAAGAAACCAGAAAGACCAAAATAAAACTCTGGAGATCCCACCGGCAATCTCTAACATCCAAGCCCTGGAGGAAATTAAGCCGGCGTTCACGAATCTTTGAGATCGCTGAAGAAATCAGAAAAACCAAATAAAATTCTGGAAATCCCACCGACAATCTCTAACTTCCAAGTCCTGGAGGAAATTAAGCCGACGTTCACGAATAACCCAGATCACTTTCCACTTCTTTTGAAGAACCATGCCTCTTTAGAAAACCATGCCTGGCGATCAAAAGAAATCCAAATTTCTTTCACCTCTTTAGAAAACCACGCCTGGCGATCACAAGAAATCCAAATTTCTTTCACCTCTTTAGAAAACCACGCCTGGCGATCACTTCCATCCAAGTCCTGGAGGGGATCAAGTCGGCGATCACAAATAACCCAGATCTCTTTCCACAAGGGAGAAATAAGAAACGGCGATCTCAAATCCTTCAGATCGCTGAAGAACCTCTTTCTCAAATAATGCTTTGGAGAACAACTAACCAGTGATTTTTAACATTTGAGACCATTTCTCTTAGAAAAATCTGGAACAATTCAACATAACTTCTTCATGGAAACCTTTATGTGAAATCGACCTAGCCCCAGCCCTACCGGCTAATAAAAGTCGGTAGCGGGAGCTCACAAATCAATGAACATAACCTTTCTTTTAATCTCACCCAGATGTCTCAACTATTGATGGTAATCATCATATAGGAAGAGATTGAGGAAGAGAGGTTGGGGGAATGGGGGTTGGGCTACCACTACACATCTGCGAGTGATTCTAGCGAGATGTGGTCGTTGTGGGTTTTACGAACCGGAGAAGAAGAGAGAATTGGAGATGCTACTTCCATACTTTATATCAAACAATAGAGAAGGTATCTCTACCTTTCATATCCACGTCTACGTATTTCACGAAGTATTAACGTAAACAGGAAAAAGTAAAGTAATGACAAAGCTTTAGCCATTCCGGTTGATCCGGCTAATTTCTTCTTTTCATATCAACGTATTTGTAGAAATATGAAAATAAACAGGAAAAAGTAACAAAAGGTAAAGTAGTGAAAGAGCATTAGACTTACTTGGGTGAATGTCCGCAGTGAATATGGGTATGAAGATTGATATAGCTCACTGCTGGGAAAAAATCCTCACGATGATAGCTGTTGGCAGAACGCAGATATATGCTATTCTTATTACAAGCAAACTTAGGGAATAAAAGATGCAAAAACTCCAAACAAATGGGAGACATGCAAAACAAAATTGACACTCTATCTCATCTATATTTCATGCATTTCTTTTACTTGAAGAAAAGAAAATCTGCTTTGTGAAGTTGTCTTTGCTGGAAAATAAGATCTTCATGTTAATAAGCAACATAATCCTGTAATTTTCCTGCCTTCAATAGTTGGTCTACCAATTTTCGGAGAGCACGACAATCTTCTGTATCATGACCAGCAGCTGAATGATATATGCAGTAGAGTTCCTTATTGCGATTTTCAACTTTAGACCTTATAGGACGAGGTCCTCTATACTCTGGCATATTCCGAATAATTGGAAAAACCTCTTCCAAAGGGATATTCAACTGACCAGATCCTTCTGAGTAAGTTTCATATTTAAATGTTGTAGGATCATAAGACATGATGGGAGAAACTTCCAAGTATGGAGATGGCATATCTTGTTGAGATGGAGTAGACATATTCGGAGGAGGTGAATAGGACTTGAACTGCTCATCTTGCGGAGGGATTTGTGATGAAGATGAATGATGATGATAGTAATGCTTCCGATGCTGCCGAGTCTGCTGGTTCCAAGAATTCATATAATTTGGATTCACCGCCTCACCCTGAATAAACCGGTTTGCAATTTCGATGAGGTGCCTATAAGACTTGGGCTCATTTGCGGTAACTTTGAATTTGAGAGGGCCTTCTTGGAGTCCGTTGATTAAAGCAACTTGATACAGTTCTTGATCTGCACTAACAATTTGAAGAATTTCTCTCTGTTATCTATCAACAAAATGAGCGAGAGTTTCATTAACTCTTTGCTTGATTTGGAAAAGGGTTGCGACACCTCTTTTCCATTTTTTGTTGGTAGAAAACCTTAAGAGAAACATTCTCCGCGAATCCATAAGGCAAGCAATTGATCCAGATGGCAAACTATAGAACCATTCTCTAGCATGGCTGTCAAGGGTCATAACAAAGAGCTTGCACTTGACGCCATCCACTAACGCTCTTAAAGAAATGGCTGACTCAAAGGCTTGGAGATGGGAGAAGGGATCTTCTTCCCCAATGAAGGTTGGCAGACGAGGTTCTCTAAAATTATCGGGAGCAGTCACCCAACGAACTCTATCTGTGAAGGGAGAAGGATCTTCCTCTTCAACAAAATCTCGGGACGGATGATAATCTGCACCAACTGGGACCGAAAAACTAGTATTCTTCTCCTGAGGGTTAGACATTTCTACGGGACCTCTCTGGGCAACTGGCCTGAAAAATTCACGACCAGTAGCAGCAAACTCCTCAGCTTGGGATGGCAGAGGAACAAATGGATCCACAAATCGAGGCGGAGGAACTTTCTTAACGGGAGCCTGAACCTCTGGTATCTCCATTGATACTCAAAAAACAGGAATTGCCGAAATGGAAAAAACTGCGATAACTCCCAAACGGAGTGGAATTTTTGAAATCTGAGGGCTAAAAAGTGCCTGAACGGGGAACCCGTTTCAATTTTTGGATAGTTCAGGCCGAGCCGGTCGCGACAAGCTTTGAATTTCTGAATTCCGACACCCGGATCAAAAGTTATGACCGTTTGAAGTTTTGATGAATTTTAGGTCGAAATCCTCGCAACCGCTGTTCACCAACCACTCAAAATCTGAAGGTCGCGTGTTCGTTCTGTTGGTGCCAAAAAATGTACCAACTTCACACTCGCTCGAGCTGAAGGATGGCGGGGTGAAACTGTTGGGTGGCCGGTTACTTTGAGCTGGAGGAAAGGTAATTTTATTGATATAAAGCTTGTATTACAACTGAGATTACAATAGAAAAGTATGAAAGAAAACAGCATAAGACTTGAAGAAAAAAGGGCCTGGAGGGAGACGGGGAGGTCTCCGGAAAGAGTGACGGGCGGTCTCAGCGGTCTCCAAAAACTGAGACCGCTCAAGTCCACGACTAGAGCTGGGAACTCTCCAAAGATCCTCCAACTGGTACCCCTACCCCTCTATTTATAGACGTAGGGGCCTGCCCGAACGGGCAGATCTGGAAGGTAACGGGCTGCCCAGAACTGCTGAGATCGCCTGAGACCGCTACTGAGACCGCTGAGATCGTCTGGACCTGCTGAGATCGTCTGGACCTGCTGAGATCGTCTGGACCTGCATCACCTGAACAGATCATACAAAACTGGGACTGCATAAGTAAAACCTCAAAGGGGAGATCGCCCATGGGGCGACCTCAAAGGGGAGATCGCCCAGGGGGCGACCTCAAAGGGGAGATCGCCCAGGGGGGGCGACCTCAAAGGGGAGATCGCCCAGGGGGCGACCTCAAAGGGGAGATCGCCCAGGGGGCGACCTCAAAGAGGAGATCGCCCAGGGGGGAGACCTCAAAGGGGAGATCGCCCAGGGGGGCGACCTCAAAGGGGAGATCGCCCTGGGGGGAGACCCCACATGGGAGATCGCCCAGGGGGGCGACCTCAAAGGGATAGGAGTCATGCGAGGCGCGACCTTCAAGCTAGATCGCACGAAGCTCGACCCCTACGAGGCACGAAAATAAGACCACCCGGGCGACAGGATACCGCAAGGGCCTGGGCAGCTAACTTGAGATGATCGCCGATTTCTGGGTAAAACGTGGCTAATGACCGTCATGTTCTCCACTTGGTGCCCCAGCTGCAGCTCAATCTTTCTTATGTTGAGGAGCATGTTCGAATTCTGGAGACGCAGGACAGAGTGTTACGAAAGAAGACGATTCCAATGGTTAAAGTTCTTTGGCAAAATCAGGACCTCAGAAGCGCGACTTGGGAATTATAGTCTGCCTTGAAGGAATCTCATCCGCATCTTTTCTCTTAATTTTCTTCGGTAAGTTTTTCTATCCGATAAGATCTCAAGTTTGTTCGTTTGTCTCTTAAGTTCGGTTTGCGTTTCAAGTTTCGGGACGAAACTTCTCTTTAGGAGGGTGACTGTAACGCCCCTAAATTTTCGATAATTTATTTAAATAATAATTATGTCGTGATAATGACGTAAGGGCATTACTTTATTGCGAAGTTAACGGTGCGTGGCCAAGTAAAGAGTTCTTTTTTTTAGAAAATTTAAAATAATTAATTTAAGCGAAATTATCGAGTTTCATTATCGTAAATTGTGTAAATTAAATTATAACTCGTAATCGGCTCGTCGAACTCTGATTTCGACTTTGCCTTTGGTTTCAGAGGACTGGTAATTGCCTTTGGTGGGAATTTCGTCAAAATCCGAGTTGGTCGTAGTTCTAATTGTTAATTAAAGGATTAACTCATTTTAAATTATAATAAATAATTAATTCATTAAAGTTTCATATAAAAAGATGACTTAGGAAATTAGGTTTTGCGGATACCATCTTCTTCCCGTTTTCGTCGAACCGAAGCCGCAAGAGAGGAGAAATTTGCGACTTCCTTGGTGCTTCCGTCGGCTGTTGTGTGTGATCTAGTGCACGAAATCCTTGTCCAAGCATAGATTCGGAAAGCTCTCTCCGATATCTTCGTGTGTGCGGTGAGTATGTTCGATTTCGTGGGGTTTAGGCGTTGGAGTGTTTAGCCCTAAGCCTTATTTTTCGTTCTAATCTTTCAGAAATTGTTCGTAGGAGTATCCTTTTGTCCGATCCTGGATGTGGAGTGTTCGAGAGGCCGAATATCGGAAAGGTTTGAGGCAAGTGGTGGACTATTCCCCCTTGCCATGCTTTCATTCAATTCTTTTCTTCCTTCCTTTATTATTTTAGACAAGCAAAATTTTTTTTTGGTGTTGGTTTCATGTTTCCTCGGAATTTTCGGTGGTTATAAAAGAATTCGTCTAGTGATCTCGTAAGTTCGTCGAGTGATTACGTTTAAATTGTTTAGTGTTATAGAAATTCGTTGGGTAGTAACGACAAATTTGTCGAGAGGTCATGTCGAATTCGCCGAGTGATCAAGCTATGTTCGTCTTATAGTCAAGTAAAATTCATCGAGTGTTCTCGTAAATTCATCGAGTGATTCATGAAGTTCGTCGAGTATTAAGGAAGTTCGTCGAGTGTATTCAATGACTTCGTCGAGTGCTTTAGGAATTCCTCGAGTGTACATGATGAATTTGTCGAGTCTTTTTGTTCTTTCGTCGAGTGAGCAGTGCTTTCGTCGAGTGTTTAAGGATAAATTCATCGAGTGATTTAGAAATTCGTCGAGACGGTTTGTTGTATGGGTTGTACTTGAAAATGTTTCTGGGTTTTTCTGTGGTGCCAGTTTTGGTCAAGATGTTGTGAATCTCTATTCCCAGTTGGTTGTTTTTGAACTGTTGGTTGAGTTGGACAAGTGGCCACCACCACAGTGCCTATTTTTCTTCCTTGGATATATAGACTGTTGGTTGTGTGGACCGTAACCACCACCACAGTGCTTTTGTTCCTTGGATATTTTGGTCTGATGGTTTGTGTTGGAAAGATAGTCACCGCCTCAGTACGGTTTTATGGATGGGTATTGATTCACTTCTTGAGTCAATCTGATGCTTGTTTTGTTTTTTTCTACTTGGATGTTGATATAAACTTTGACTGCACATTGTGCAAGTCTTTCCTTATTTGGATGCTAATATTTCTTTGCTTTAATGGCTGTTGTTTCACAGCTGAATTTTGTTGGGTTGGTAATTGTCTTTAATTTGTTGTGTCCTTTTACTCTATGATTAACATGCCTTTTTGCGCCTTTGTGCTGAGGCATTCTTTTCTTTTGAATGCCTCAGGTTTGAACCAGTAGCAGTTTGAGCTGACCGAGATCGATTCTTCTAGACCTTCGGTAGCTGTTTTCTTTACTCTCATTTTGAGAGGTAGATTGTTGACCTTTTCTGACCTTGTTAATGTTATGGGTTCGTGTTAGTTTGTTGACACCCATAGTATGTATTCTTTTTTATGTTAGACAGTATCTTGCCATTTATGCTACTATTGTTGTCTTGCAGTTAATGCAAATGCTCTCTGGGAAGGATTTATGTTAGGATGCATAGTAGTTATTTTATATACTGAAACCTGCATATTTCCTCATGCACATGACACTTCTTTAATTGTTATTATTCTATTTTGAAGCTCGAAAAAGATCCCTTTTAATTATACTAAATTTAGAAGAGGCATATCATCAGAAGGTCATGCTCATGTAGGATAAATTAAATTATGTATTTTTGCGCTGCGTATATCCATATTTTCTTATTTATGGATTAGTTGATCCACTAAACCGAGGGACACGGTGTTTGAAACCCACTAACTTAAATTATGTTTTAAACGCAAAGTTTGTGCCTTTTTATAAAGAAAAGTGTAAAGATAGAGTTGCCTGAGCGTCTGCAGTTGTCCTCTGTACATCATGGCATCATGCACGTGTTTTCTCTTACTTTGATATATATTTATATATTGAGAAAATGCGGGTTGTGGCACTGATCTCCCCTTCTGTGAATCTATTCGCGACGCTGATCAACTCTTGATAAGAGCTCGGCTCCCTGGTGGTGACCTCAAACTTGAGAGGTCCTTCCTGCAGGCCATTGATCAGGGTCACCATATAAAGTGAGGGATCTACATCCCTGATCCCAAGGATTTCTCTTTGAAAACGATCAAGAAAGTGAGTCGTAGTCTCTCTTTCACCTTGCTTGATCTTGAAGAGGGATGCATGGCCACTCTTCCTCTTCTTTGAGGTGGTAAACCTCAAAAAAAATTCTTTCCTCAGGACGGTGAAGCAGGAGATGGACTAGGGAGGTCGTTTATAAAACCAGTCTCTTGCCTGCCCATCTAGAGAGGTGATCAACAACTTACACCTCATCGCATCTGAGAGAGACCTCAGAGCGACTGCAGACTCGAATGCCTGAAGATGAGAGCTAGGATCGCTCTCTCCGGTGAACATAGGCAATCGTGTCTCTCTAAAGCCATGGGGAGTTGGCTCCCAACAAATTCTGTCAGAAAAAGGGGAAGGCTCCTCCGCTTCAAAATCACTTAAACGAGGTGGAGGGGCAGCAGCAGCAGAGGCTGGAAGATAAACATAATTCTCTTGGAAATTCAAGGCTCGAGCTGGAGATCCATGAGCTGCTCCCATGAAGAAGGCTTGGCGAGCAACGAACTCCTGCCCTTGAGACCGCAGGGGTGCAGCGGGATGGGGGGTCGCGCGGTTAGGAATGTGGCCACCGGCCAGAGGATCAAGGGTCGCGACCTGGTCAGCTTGAGGCATCAACCTTTGGTAGAGCGCGGACAGCATCAGGTTCAAGGATTCGAACTGTTGAGTGGTCTCCTGACGGTTTCGGGCGGCCTCCTGGCGAGCCTGAGAGGCCTCTCGACGAGCTTGCGTGAGATGGAGCTCAACACGAAGCTCAAGGGATTCCAAGGAGTTTGCGCCGCCTGAAGGCTGACCACTGGTGAACTTACTGGGAAGAATCTCGTGGTCTGACATTCTTGCTTGTCTGAAGATATCACCTGGACACTTCGAATCTGAAGGTCGTGTGTTCATTCTGTTGGCACAAAACTGTACCTCCAAAACACACACTAAAAAAGAGATGGGGGAAACTGCGGAGTGCAGGTTACTTAACACAATTAATTATGAGAACCAAATATGCATAAATCTAAAAATGAAGGTGATACCTCGATCAAATAATACAATAGCAACATGTGATGAAAAGAAAGCAAATAAATAAAGTAGTAATTAAAGGAAATGTGATGTACATATGAAAAAGGCCTCAATCTCTAATATTCTTCTTAAGAAAAATCACATGTGTCGTGTTTCTTGACAACGGCGCCAAAAACTTGATGCGCCTGAATGGTGCGGTTACACCACAGTCATACAAGTAATAATAAAACAGGAATATGATTATCGAGTATCGATCTCACGCAGAAAACGGAGGGGTGGAGCAATCTCTTGATAAAGACTTGAAATAGAAATCTTGGCGAGAAATGTTAACTTGATCGGACAGTTTGCTAGAAACTACTGCAAGGAAAGAAAACTACACTAAGGTGTGGATCGCCTTCCACCGCTTCGCTCCTCTGGTCCTCTTCCACCTCTTCTCTCCTCCGCGGGTCCCCTTCTACCGCTTCTCACACACTTTCACAACGAGGGTCGCCTTCACCTCTTCGTGCCTCCACGGCTCGCCAACACCATTTCGCACCTCAACGGGTCGCCAACACCGCTTCACACCTCTGCAGATCGCCTACACCGCTTCGCTCTCACTCTTCACTTTGCTCTTGCAAATCTCAACTCACACTCTAACAATCTCAAACTCAACAACACAAATCCATCATCAACATCAAGATCACAAAACCACAATCACAAAACTAAGAACACTAACAAGAAGTTCAAACCAACCAAAATAAAAAAAGTGAACTTATGAACATCTATGCACAATGGTCATGACACATAGATGCTTTAGAAAATACCTCAATATAGCTTACCAGTATTTTAAAAATGAAAGGAAAGAAACAAATTACCACTCCTTGATACAAAGGGGACGAGAGTCTCTTCCTCGGGATTGTAGGAGAACCCAGCTTGGTCCACCAACTCTGCGAACTCCTCCTTGGCTATCGTCCGTGATACGGGAGAGAGTTGTCACCTCCACCTCGTTGTGTCTTCTCTCGAGGTTTGTTTGCCTCCACGTCAAGTGCTTCATCTTGGATCTCCAATGGCACTATGCAAATCTCTGTCACTTTTAGGATGCTTGGGGAGGTAGGAGATGACCTAGGGCCCTGGTGTTCTAAGGCGAAACTAGGTAGAAAATGGCGCTCCCGATTGAAGGACCTTGAAGAAATCACGAAAGAGCATATTTATAGGCCGTCTGCGAAATTGAACACGCATGATCGTGTGTGTTATAAAGCAATGGACGTGTGATTGATCGTGCGTGAAGGGTGAAAAACTTGTGCGGGAAAATGAGGCGCCCTAAAAATAGCAGATGCTCATGCGCGATGAGAAATGCACGAGCGTGCGTAAAAACGCACGAGGAGGCACATTTATGGGGGATTCTTGGGATAATCTCGGTAGCACAAGCACGATCGTGCGCGAATAGCAGATGATCGTGCGCAAACAAAAGGAATATGATCGTGCAATGTTTAAAATATCTGACGCCTACCCATGAGTGAAGAAAAGCACGCCCGTGCGTATACAAAATGCACGGGCAGATGCATTTTTACATCAAAATCAACCGCAGTCACCCCGAAACGCACAAATACGGTCATAACATAACTTATCATATATATTAAGGCCTATATGACAAATAAAATATAAATGAGAACAATGTTAGAAGGGTGCCTAAAACTCTATATGGAAATCGCTCATCATCTGTGCACTCGACTTCGAGAAGAAGTGGGAGAACCATCTATTCATGGTAGAGTTTGCTTACAATAATAGTTTTTAGGTGAGTATCAAGATGTCACCATATGAAGCTCTTTATGAGACGCGGTGTCAGACACCGATATGATAGATAGAGGAGGGAAACACCCAACTTTTGGGAGAAAAAGTGGTGGTCGATGCTTGCGAGATAGTGAAGATGACTCATGAGCGTATGAAAGTCACTCAGGATCGACAAGCTAAGTATTTTAACGCGCCCTATAGAAATATGGAGTTTTTAGTTGGCGACATAATCTTTTAGAAGAGAAAGACGTTCAAGGGTGTATCTAGGATTCGATAATTGAAAAAGTTCAGTCCAAGGTATTTGGGATTGTTCCAAATTACTGAACGCATAGGCAAAACAGCTTATCATTTGGCATTGTCGGTAGAATTAAGTGGATTACCTGATGTCTTCCACATCTCAGTTTTGAGGAAGGCGCTAGTCGAGCCTAGTGTGGTGATTGAGCCGACGATACTGCCAGTGAATGAGAATTTGGAGGTTGTGGTACGTCTGATTTGCATATCGGATATAAAGATCTGAAGGCTGCAAAATATGGAATTCTAGCTCGTGAAAGTATGTTGGACCAATTACGGGCGAGACGAGTTCTCTTGGAAGAGAGAACAAGCAATGTGTAAAGAGTATTCAGAGTTCATTGTGTCAGGTATGTTTTTGATTAAGTGGTTACAAATTTCGGGACAATTTATTTTAAGGAGAGAGTTGTAACACCCTAATTTCCACAAGTCAAAGTGTGAAACTTGGGAGCTACCGTGGCGAGGTAGTTGGTACCGCTAGAAAAAATTAATTTAGAAACTAGTTTAAATTTACCCAACTCACTGTTGTTGTCGCGGTCGGACAATAACATGCGTTTTGAGTGGTCTAAGTGGCATAGGAGATACTGCATCACAGTAGTGCTACTGCGGCGCGATAGCTCCCAGATGTACCGTCATGTTGTAAATCTCGCGATCTCAACCATTAAATTTTCATCAAGATCGATCAGATGGCCCGGATGTATTCGTTTGAGGGTTCTAATTAGGACCGAAAGCAAAACAAAAATAAAGAAGATCGGTTCATTTCTCTCTTGGCTAGGTTGTGATAGTGAAGAGGATGCAAGAGGGGGTGGATGGTCGTGAGAGGGAGGAAGGAGGATTTTCAGAGCTCTACTGCTCGGATCAACGAATCGTTGTCGGAAAAGGATTGTTAGTGTCATTCCAAAGCGCGCTCCAAGGGTAACAACCATTTCCTTCTGGTCAATAGGATGCGTAGTTATTTTCCTTGAATCTTCATATGCGCTTTCCCCTTTTATTTGATTTGTGTGTGAAGCCAAAACTATGGTATTTGACTTATTTTGGTGATGTTTATGTAAAATCGTTAGTGGGCAAGTTCGTTAAGAAGATACATGATGCCATGGTGCCATTAGGGAGCATGGACATTCGGTAAGAAGGCCTTGAGATGGCTGCAAACTGAAGTTTCTCAGTTTTGGGAGATATAGTCGGGCGGTAGTGCTACCGCCGACAATAGCTCCCAAATAACCCTTGTTGGGTGCTTCCCGATATAATAATTGATAATCAAAGAGTTTGTCATGCTTGTATGCTATAATAGGAACTGAATTGAAGTGCTAAAATGTGGGTTCTTGGATTTTGGGAGGTACCACTGGGTTGTAGAGTTACAACGGCCGGCGATAGCTCCCAGACAGCACTATAAACAAAATAAATTGGAAATGTAACGGTGATGGAGAATTTGTAAACCATGAGCCTTTACTCGTAATGTCACTGTATGTGCAAATTGGATAGTGTTTCATAGGCGAGGGATAACTCATGTGTATATACCACCAAGAAGTCCAGAAGTCTTTACATATGATGTCGTCGCACATTAATTTGATAATAGCGTAGAAAGGGAAATCTTGGGTATCGTTGTCGTGATGGCCAGGAGCCTTTACCCTTGATGCCTACATGTATACTTGAATAATATGATAGAGAGCTAGTGGTCGTGGGACTATATTAGGATATACTGTCGTCATGCCCTTATTTTGGTATATGATGTGATTGTGTTGTGATGGTCTTTTAGACTCATACACTTGCTTAAGGTGTCGTGGGTAATACTCGGTTGCATTCATATTGCATATTATGTCTCGTTACTTTGATGCTCAACCTAGAGATATAGTTGTTTGTGACATATAGATTAGTACTTTATATGTTTTTATGCTTTTATGTTTTTATGTTTTATGTGAAGTGTTGACTTACAGGATAATGTAGTTCCTCGGGATCTGCTATGATGGTCGGGAGGAGGGGAGTTGTTACATAGTTGTGGTCAGCTCATAGTTGACCATCATTGACTATTGTTGTAGTCTTGGTTGCAAGGCACGGTTTCAAAGTTGGAGCACACTAGCCGGCAAAAAAAACAAAGTGTTAGTTATTGGGTGTCGACTTATCACCTAGAGGGGGGGTGAATAGGTTTTACAAATTGTTTTGTCCCCTTTAGGTGTTCTTGTTTTCTGGATAATAGATTTAGAGTTTAAGTGAGCACAGCGCAGAAAACACACAAGGATTTATAGAGGTTCTTCAAGACAGGTTGTCTTGAGTAGTCCTCTTTCCCTCTGCGCCTACCTAGAAGTGTGCTAGGCTCGGAAAGCTCCGTCAATGTATCCTGCCCGCAAGCCTTACAACTTGGACCCGCAAGTCCCTGCAGCCTAGGCCCTCAAGCCCCTTCACTGCACTCGAGCCCGCAAGCTTGACACTCAGGCCCTCAAGCCCTTGCAGCCTAGGCCTGCAAGCCCCTTCACTGCACCCGAGTCCGCAAGCTCGACACTCAGGCGCTCAAGCCCTACACGGCACAGACTCGCAAGTCTTGCCTGCATCCTAGGCCCGCAAGCCCCTTCACTTTACCCAAGCCCGCAAGCTCGACACGTCTGGACCCACAAGTCCCTCTTCCCTAGCCCTCAAGCCTCGCATATCTCAAGACCTTAAGCTTGACACTCAGATATGAAAATAGATCTCACAGATTTGGCCCGCAAGCCTTACAATGAAAGATATACAATAAGATCTTCTGCTAGGTAGAGATTGGCTTCTTTTCTTGAAGAAGATGCTTCTGATTTTTAATCTGAACGACACGAATCTTCTTCAAGTTATCTTGCTTTGCCTGATGTGGACTGGCTTACTTTCTTGAACGATTCTTAGCTGTCGATGAGACACTTGAAGACACTGGATGATCGTTTTGTTCTTCCCTTCTTTCTTTCTTCATCGCCGCTTGTGTTATTGTATTGCTAGGCGGGATTCTTTTTCGTTCCTTTTCTTCCTCTCTCTTTTCAAGGTCATCAATGTTCTCTTTTATAGGACGGATGAGCCTCTTAACGGTCACATATGATGTCCTTTACTGTCAGACGCCCATCCCTCAAGAGCATGCGCTGATTGGACAATCAGGCGGGGGCATTAAATGCTGGCAGCGCGTCCAGCTACTTTTGAATCTGTCTCGATGATATTTCCATTGTTACGGCGATATGGACAATATCTCGACGATAGGGCTTGTCGATGTCTTGAACTGGTTTCTTCTTCAATTCTTCATCAGATAGTGATATCTCGACGATACAGGACATCACTTCTGCAGTCGAGCTTAAGACGACACGAAGTCATCAAACTGATATTGGCGAGAACTCCTTGTCTGCTAGATATCGCTGAAGCTACCTTATCTTGTCGATGACATAATTGATATCATGTCGACAATGTCGACAGACTATACTTCAGCAACTGCCTGTCTTTATATGACCTTCTTTAGTCTTCTCGACGTCACGCCTTCTTTACGATGATGTCATCGGCATCAGTCTTACTTAGCCTTTCTGACGACATACCTTCTTGTCGACGACATATGTTCTTCCTTAGCCTTATCGACGTCAAGGCTTATTGTCGACGATATCATCGACATCTTTGCATCTTCTTCTTCATCTCGACTTTCTGATATCGTCGTGTAAATGTCACAACGATATCACCATTTTGCCTTGCTCTGCATGTTGTTGACGATATGCCTGCTGTTGTCGACGATACGCTTGATCCTTTTCGACGGCATCAGACACAATCATTCTTCTTTGCTTTGCCCATCATTTCAACGATGTGTCTATACTTGTCGACGATATGTCCAGCCTTTTTCGACGATATTATACTTAGGCAGGTTATTGAAGTACTTGACATATTGTCTTATCTATGCAAGCATGAACTAGATATGACATTAGATACAACTTGCACTTATCATTGAGTTGAGCACTTCTTCAAATCAGGAACACTGATGGGCACTGTTCCCAACACAAAGCCTCATGAAGTGCTTCTTCTCCTCGTCCTTTTTGATGTACTTTTCCTTTGCATATTTTGTCGACCTGCGAGCCGAGGTAGCTTAGGAGTTTTGATGAATTTGATATGACATTGGTAGTATTCTTGTAAGGCCTTAAGGCCAAGGACATTTGTTTATGTTTTAGTAATGTGGACAATCTCGTTTGGGTTTTCATTTTTCGTTGTGCTTTTTAGTGTTGGCTTTTGTTATATTTTTTTAATATCATTTTATAATACTTTAATTGTGATGAGTGTACTGTGGGGCCCAGCCAAACCCATATTATACGGTTGTTGCGATGGAGGTGTTACACTGAGTGTCGGTGCAGCATCTTCGACAATCACCTTGAGGATGCGGGTGTTATCTTAGGTGTCAGGGTAGCATTCTCGATGAGCATCTTGGGGACCCATGCATCTATCCGAGCAATTGTTGGGTTGGCTTATCATGTATGTGTGTGCAATACACTATTTCTCATGCGAAGACTCTTGAAAAAAAATCTCGAAGGAGGATACAAAAGAGGACACACGAAACGGAATGATATGAGTCTTTGGTAATGGACTCCCATCAATTTGTTGTAAGCTTGCAGACCTTGGCTTGTCCCTTCCAACAGGCGTTATCAGCTCCCTACAACCACAACCCCAAGTTAATGCCACTGTGTATAACGTTGGCGTGGTGGGTGGCCACTTGCATCGTGAAAATGTAGGATCCTCCAACCCCAAGTTGGAAGATAGTTAATGCCTGTAAAAAGGCTCGTGGCAGATGGCATAAACCATATCTTCCATGGGTACATAGTTTCTCGGAAGATGGATCTCCCACTGTTGCTCTTGCATGGAAAAGTTAGATGCCACTATTAATGGATTTTCTGTTTTTTTGGTCCTCCCTGCCGGAAGTCTTCTTCTTCTTTCTATTTCTCCTTCCGGGAGGCGCAGACTTCCTCGCGACGGGGAGCCATTTTTCCCCAAGGGGTTGGGTATGTCCTCTGCGTCCATATTGAGTCTTGCTTGATCTAAGGTCTGTGCATGGGAGGAAGGGGTGGATATTAAACTGGTACTTAAGCAGTCAATCTCATAATTTGTGCGCAAAAGCGATGTGAGCGATGTGGTTGTCTGTGTCGCGGACCGCCATCTTAACTTTCTGAAAGCAAGTCATGTAATTGTGTAGTGTCTCACAATCCTCTGCTTCATGTCCAAAAGATAGCTGGGATAATGCCTCGTCCTCTTAACCCTCGTGAAATCTAGATCGAGGATGAGGTATTTTGGCACACCATGGTGATGCTCACGCAGGAGAGTTCAAAGAACCAATCGACCGCAGTCCCTTCCAGGGTCGCAATTTAGACTGTGACCTCTTCTAGGGTCATGAAAACAAGGTGGAACAATAAGCTGTCTAGGATAGTCCTCACCATCATCAAAGACTCAACCTCCAAACGTGGTTCTCCGGGTCACTCGCACTGTTGAAGGTAGGGAGCTTCGGTTGGCAAAGGTAGGAAGCTTTAGTTGGCAAAAGTAAGAAGGAACTATGCTTCTCGGATGCGATCAGTAAATCGTGACAACCTGTCATCGTCGAAATCAGTTACTGATGCATAGGTGACGGGAAACTTGGCAAGTTGGGTGTCTAGTTTGGGGATGCCTGGATTTTGTTCCTTCGCGGGCAGAGTTCCTCTCGCTATGTCATTAGGGGAGGGGGAAGAAGTGGAAGGATATATTGGGGGTTAGTGGAGTTGCCCATAGGAGGCAGTGGGGCAGCTGTGTTTAGGGATGCTGAAGGGCTCGCCCGAAAGGAGTTGGTGATTGAGGTAGGGAGATGAAGAATGGTGAAGGTCGGTAAAGGTTTGTACCACATGGAAAAATCTGGCCAGGTTCTTCTAGATGGCAGTCAGCTCCCGACAGTTGACGAACTATATGTTCTGTTAAAAATTTTGTAATTAAAACATTTAATTTATAATATTTTATTGGAGTCTTGTATGGTGTTTGGTGTTTGACTCCTCATAATATATGAAAAGCTCCAAAATCAAATGAAGGGAATCCAAATGTTTGGAGGGAACCTTTTATGAAGGAAAGGATGAACCCATTAGTCTCACCTTGCCATTTTACATTCTTGTTAGTAAGTATATATATGTCTTCACACTTTCTTATTTGTTCAAAGGAACATAAGAAGGAACTATGAACCACACATGTGCGCGATTTGCGATTTGGTGAATAATTGAATTGAATTTTATTTTTTGTACAAAATAGTTTCAGTATTTTTTATTCGGAGTTGCGTCGAATAGAAGTCGGAGATGCGTCGAGTAAAACTCGAAGTGGCGTCGACAAGTTCGATGAAGTTGGAGTTGCGTCGAATGGAACTCGACGCACCCGACTACGTCGACTGGAGTTGCGTCGATAAGAACTCGAAGCAACCTCCTTGCGTCGATAAGTTCTCGACGCTTGCATCGACAAGAAGTATGTCGTCTTGACCTGCGTCGATATGAACTTGATGTAGCGTCGAGTTGCGTCGATATGATTTCGACGCAACGTCGATATGAATTCGATGCGACACAGTTATTACGCGTAATTTCTAACCGTTTCTTTTAGGTGTTTTCTCGTCATTACTCTTTTACGTTGAAAATCTTCCGCGTTTCTCTGCACGATTATCTCTTATCAATTATAACCATTGTAATTAATTACGTGTTAATTTTTTGAGACTCCTATATAGGAGATTTCTCTGAATCGTTTCATCACGCTTTCAGAATTCTCTCTTGCTCTCATTTGTTCTTACGACCATTTGTCGTGATTCTTTTCTCTTTACATTTGCTTCATCAAGTGAGAGTTTGGGTGCTCTGTGCTTCTTCGGTGTCCGCGCACATCAGAATTTTTGGGATCTAGCTGGGTGTTGTACCTTGGAGGAGTGAGCATCGGTTGAAAGCCCTGTAAGAGTGTGGTGCAACTTCTTTAGGGCAGTAACCACACGCCTTACCCAGGCCCAATGTATATATATATATTGAGTTCTATTTTCTTTTATTTCTAACATCTCTGTTTTATACTCTTGTCAAAATTTGTTTTGATAAATCTGAAATTTTATATTAGTATCTATGTTTATTCAAGATCTATTTTATCTTATTATTTACTGATTTTTCAAATTCAAAAAATTATATACAAATATAGGAATATATGAAAAATATTCCATCAATCTAAAGAAGTTCTAGATCACATCACATAATCTCTTATGAAAGGGTCGTGTTGAGCTATCATCCCATAAAACCGCCTAGTACCAGTGAGAGCCCGTCATTGGGTATTCTTTGGGAAGTCCAAGAATAACAAGATAAATAAAATCAAATAATCAAAATGATTATCTCTGTTTTCTTGTTTACATGTATTATTAGTTATTGTATGTATTTTAAATTCCAGAAATCTATAATGGCATCTAGATTTGAGGATTCTGCCGAGATCAAACCCGAGAAACTTAATGGAAATGGTTTTCGTAGTTGGCAAGCTCAAGTAGAATATTGGTTGAATACTTTAGGTCTTTTATCTGCCATTTTCGACGCTCCTGATGTAGAAACCAAAAACCTCAGCATTGCAACTGCAGTTTCCTCTTCTCTTCCTTCGTCTTCATCTTCAAGTGCAAATACCACTAGAACTTATGTTAGACATGTTCCATATAGAGATCTGGTAGATATAGAACATCATAGTCGCAATCGAATCCTTAGTGCCTTATCCGACATCTTATACGATGTTTTCCTTCAATATCGTAGGACTAAGGATTTATGGTATGCTCTTGAAGCACGTTATAATCTTGATAATGTGGGTATATAACACTACAATGTTTCTAACCTCCACAAATTCAAGATTGATGCCACCAAGCCAATCAACCCTCAACTCCATCAACTTGATGAGTTGTTGTCCAAGATCCGAGCCGATGGCTCAATCCTTTCTGAAAATTATCTAGTGGCATGTCTCATCGATTCTCTTCCTGATTCTTGGTCTAGCTTTAGTACTAGACTTCGTCATGACCAATCCAATCTTACTTATGTTCAAATCCAAAATGTTATCCGCATAGAGGAGAAACATAAGTCCAAGAATTCTAAAACCCCCAAAGACCATGATCCTAAAGTGAATCTCATGGCAACCATTCCTCTCACCATCACTTCATAGGTAAGGGCAAAATCCATAAGAAACCTTTCCGTCCAGGTTACCGCCATCAGAAACCCAATCATCCCAAGCCTGGTCCTTCAAACCAAAACACAGGTAAAGGGAAATGGTGCTTCATTTGCGACCGCACAAATCATCTATCTACCAATTGCTTCCACAAGAAGACAGAACCCGTGATTGGCAAGTCTCGTGGGGACAAGCCTCAGGTCAACATGATCTAAGCACCAGATCAACCTATCTTCAGGTTAGATTATTTTCCTAGTCTTCTTCTCAATTATTCATCAGATTGGTGGCTTGATTCCGGAGCAAATGTTCATACCTGTTTTGATCGTTCTTGCTTTAGCACCTTTCAGGACATCAGTGGAGGAAGCGTGATTCTAGGAGATGCTTCTTTGGCACAAATTCTTGGTCGCGGGCGAGTGGATCATAGGTTGACATCCAGGAAGACTCTAGCCTTTCATGATGTGCTCTATGTGCCGAGAGTTAGGAAAAATCTAGTGAGAGGATCCTTATTAGTGAAAAAGGGTTATAAAATTATTTTAGAATCAAATAAAGTTGTAATAACATTTAATGATATTTTTATTGGTAAGGGATATATTTGTGATGGTTTATTTAAATTGAATGTTGCTGATTTAGAAGTAAATCAAATTTCATCTTCTATTGTTTCAAGTCCAACTTCTAGTTTTTGGCATGCTAGACTAGGACATGTGAATTGAGATTACATGAAAATAATGATTTCTTTAAATTTAATTCCCAAATTTAATATTGCACCAAGTACTAGATGTGAAATATGTGTGCAATCTAAATTTTCTAGAAAGCCTTTTAAATCAGATGAAAAAACTTTGAAACCTTTAGAGTTAGTTCACTTGGACGCGTGTGACTCGAACCGCCAACCCACTAGAGGTGGAAATAAATACTTTGTAACTTTTATTGATGATTTCACTAAATATTGTTACATATATTTATTAAAAACTAAAGATGAAGTAGTTTCATACTTTAAGATTTTCAAAGCGGAAGTAAAAAATCAATTAGGATCATAGATTAAAATTCTTAGAGCTGATCGAGGTGGAGAATACACTTCGAATGAACTAACCCAGTTTTGCCAAGAACATGGTATTATTCATCAAGTGACTGCTCCATATTCTCCTCAATCTAATGGTGTAGCTGAACGGAAAAATCGGACTTTGATGAACATGGTCAATGACATGTTTGCCGAGTCTGGTGCCCCAAAAAATCTTTGGGGAGAAGCGTTGCTCACCTCCTCTTTCGTCCTTAATAGAATTCCTTTAAAATATAATGATAAAACTCATTTTGAATTATTCAAATTAAGGAAACCTAATCTCTGAATTCTTCGAGTGTGGGGGTGCTTGGCTAAGGTAGTAATCACTGAACCTAAAAGAAAGAAAATAGGACCTAAAACCTTGGACTCTATTTTTATAGGTTATGCTTCTGATGGTAGTGTTAATAGGTTTTTTATTACCAATTCTATAATTAATGAAAATATCAAATAACATTATTATAGAATCTAGAGATATCGTTTACTTTGAAGATAAATTCTCATATAAATTAGACCTCTCATCTCAACCATCTTCTAGCTCATTTCAACCTTCCTCAAATATAGATACATTAGAAATTGATAAACCTAAAAGAAGCAAAAGAGTTAGAACCGAAAAAACTTTTGGAGAGGACTACTTCACATACCTAGTTGAAGGAGATCCTAATTCATATGAGGAAGCTATGACCACATCTGATTCTCCTTTTTGGAAAGAAGCCATAAATGCTGAAATTAATTCTATTTTAGAAAATAAAACTTGGATTCTAACTGATCTTCCTTCCGGTACCAAAGTCATAGATTGTAGATGGATCTTTAGAAAGAAATTAAATCTGGACGGTTCCATAGAAAAATATAAGGCTCATCTTGTAGCTAAAGGTTATGCACTAAAACAAGGGATAGATTATTTGGATACATATGCTTTCGTAGCTAGGATTATATCCTTTCGCGCTCTAGTAGCCTTAGCATCGATCCATAAATTAATTATTCATCAAATGGACGTTAAAACCGTTTTCTTACATGGATAGATGAAGAAGTCTATATGACTCAACCCGAGGGTTTTATAGTTAAATGTCAAGAAAATAAAGTTTGCAAACTTGTCAAATCTCTTTATGGATTAAAACAAGCCCCTAAGCAATAGCATCAAAATTTTGATCGCATAGTATTATCCTTTGGATTTATATCCAATGAATATGATAAATGCATTTATGCAAAACAAGAAGGAAATGAATATGTTTTGTTATGTCTCTATGTAGATGACATTTTGATCTTTGGAAGTTCAATTAAAATTATTAATATTGAAAGTGTCTAGTTGCCTACCTAAATCACCTAGAGGGGGGTGAATAGGTGAATTCTATGGCTTTTTGCGGAATTAAAAACTTTAGATAAAAGCGCACAGAAACCAAAAGAGCACAGCACAACACAAGGATTTATAGTGGTTCCCTAATGTGGGTAGTCCACTTTCCACCTCACCTATCTAGCACGACCGACTAGACTAGGCTACTTCACTATTCTCAGATTATGAATCCTACAACTCGGAGTCACCACTCCTACAACTCGGAGACAAAACTCCTACAAACTCGGAAGAAAAACTTCCTACAACTCGGAGACAACGCTCCTACAACTCGGAGTAAAACTCTAACAAACTCGGAAGAAAAATTTCCTACAACTCGGAGACAACGCTCCTACAACTCGGAGTAAAACTCCTACAAAAATATGTAAGGGTGTTTTACAAAATACTTAAAAATTCTGATGAAGTTCTACTTCAGATCAAAAATAAATCTCTTCTTCCTGAAAATAAATTCAGTCCTTTGAAACTGGAGGAAGAAGAAATCTTGAAGACGATAAAGGCTTGATCTGAAACTTTGGAGAAAACTAGATCTGAAAAGACTTTAAAGAAATCAGGAATCTGAGATATAGTTTTCTCTTTTCTTCAAGAAGAATCGCCAACAACTTTGTCGGTAGCAGCAAGGGCTTTGCGAGAACGAACAGGGCGCCAACAGAACTTTTGCGATCTTCTTCTGTTTTATTTGCGAATGGCGATTAGGGTTTTTTGAAATAACCCTTAGATATTTATCGATCCTTCACCAACGACTATATGCAAAATTTAAGGAAGATTTCTTCTCCAACGGCTGTATGCAAGATTTAAGGAAGATTTCTTCTCCAACAGCTATATGCAAGAATTAAGGAAAACATTCCATGTAAATTGTACGCGGCGGAAGCAGCAATTTGAAAAATGAAACAGCGCAGAGCAAACTCAGCGTCTGTTAAAAATTCGTCGAACGGAACAGCGATCGATGAAATCGTTTCAACTCGTCGAACGGCGACCGACGAAACACTTTAATCTCAGCAGAACAGTAATCGACGAACCTTCTTCACTTCGTCGAACGGAGAACGACGAACAGAGATCGACGAAACATTTTAACTTCAGAATAACTGCGTTCGACGAAACAACTTTAGTTCGTCGAACGGAGCTCGATGAATGGCGATCGACGAAATCAATTCAAACTTCAGTAAAACAGCATTCGGCGAAATCCATACTGCGTTCGACGAACTCTATATTGTGCTCGACGAACTCGCCAATTCTCTGCGTTCGACGAACTCTATACTGCGTTCGACGAACCTGCCAATTCTCTGCGTTCGACGAACTCTATACTGCGTTCGACGAACCTGCCAATTCTCTGCGTTCGACGAACTCTATCCTGAGTTCGACGAACTCTATACTGCGTTCGACGAACTCCTGAATACTCAAAAAAAATGTTTCTTCTAGCAGCAACTATCCCTTGGCTATTTCTTTGTGTTTGAATATGAAGTACATCCCAATAGAGAGATTCCACATGAGTCAACACCTTGGTCTACATAATGAGGAATTACATTGCATAGGCCTGTGTTTTATGACTCATTGAAACCTGACATTGGTTTGTACTTAGCCATTTACAACCTGCAAACACACAACTAGACAACAACATCAAATACAAACTCAATTCAACTTAGTTCAAGGGGACTTCTTCAAATCAAGGTAATTTTGGATACAATTCCCAACAATCTCCCCCTATTTGAAGAAGTTAGAACCTATGTACTATGTTGAATTGCATAGAGAGTAAATATTAAGAAATACATAAAGAGATGAGGAGAGTTACAAACTTAGCTTTTCAACCTTCTCTCCCTTTCAACTTTCTCTCAACTTCAACTTCTCTCCCAACGTCAACTTCTCTCCCCCTTTCTGACTACTTCAGATAGGGAAGAAAAAGCATGAGAGATCAACAGAGTGCTCCCCCTCAGCAACTGCATAGGAGTCCTCATTTGGGAGTATACTTTGAAGATATTGAATCATCTCCCCCTCAATCTTTTCTCCCCCTTAGAATTTCAGTGCCTGGACAGATTTCCTAAGCTTTTTAGCAATCTTGATATATACTTCTTATTCTGGTCATGTACCACTAACATCCACTGTCCAAATGTCTGATTAGAGTTTTGGTTGGCCTTTGGACATACCTGTAATCACAGATTAATTTCCCTTAGGAACCCAAACAGAGTTGGGTCCTAGGTTACTGGTTAGACGGCTTCCACTTGGATTGTTAACCTTGCGAGTGGTCGACCTTGCATTGTTAACTAGTGGAGTCTTATAATTTCTAGGATTAAACCAGCAATCTATGGCGAAGCGGCCAACTTTGCCACAACACCAACAATCAAATCGATTGTATCGTCTCTTGTTCTCCTGCTTCACCTTTTGAATGGGAGGTCTAGTAGGAGCAATATTCTTAGAAGTAGAAGCCTCGTGATTGCAACATACACATGGCTCCTTCTTCTCAAGAGGCTTAGCAACAATATATTTAATCTTTGGAGCTTTCTTGACAACTGATCCATGTACAAATGGACCATGATCCTTGAGGATTACTTCTTCATGAGGAGCTTTGAATGGAGTCGTGTCAAAGTTTTGGGGTCTGCTCCATCCTTGATATCTGTTGCTAGATTCAACATGTGTTGGTCTAGCAAAGTGACTATAGGATGCCTCAAAGTCAAAGGGGTTTGTCGGAAAAACTACCTTCCTGAATGAAGGTTGACTTTGATCAGCATTTCCCTTTCCTTTCACGGCTCTTTTCTCAGCAGCCTTACTACTTCCAGCCTCATGACCAAGGCCGCTACCCTTCGCAGGACCAGAAAATTTATCAATGAGTGGAAAAATAGTCTTTGTCTTCGAGAAGCTTTCTACGAGCTTCCTTTCCACCATTAATTTATCTTCCAGTTCATTTATAAACTTCTCCTTAAGATTTAATAACTCAGTGAAGCTTTGAAGTTCGTCTTTCAAGATTTGGATTTCATCTTTGAGAGGAGTTAATTTTTCAATTTCCTCCCTCAAATCTGATTCCACCATCTTGAGAGATGCAATCTCTTTTGACTGAGATTTCACTACCTTGCGACATTTGTCAAATCCTTCCAAAACGGCTTTATACTGAGTCATTAGTTCTGAATCCTCGTCTGAAAAATAACCTTCATTTGCATTGGATCCAGCTTCAGAATCAGAAAGAGGAGTGTGCGAGTTTACCTTCCCTTCATAAGGCGTGTCGTAGTTATCCGAATATGAATTTTCCATAAGCCCAAATTAGGCTTCATCATTCGAGCTTGATTTGACTGAGTTGATGTCCCTAAAAGTCTTCAATTTCTTAGTGATGAAGCTCTTTTCTTCTTTCTTCTTTCCTTTGAAGGATTTCTTCTCTTTCTTCTTTTTGTATGGACATTCCGTGCTTAAATGTCCTGGCTTATTACAGCAATAACAAATAATATCAGTCGAAATATGTTTATTCGGTTTAGTTTTATACTTGTCGTTGTTGTGTTCCTTCTTGTGATGTTCATCATCATGTCTTGATCTTCTATGATCTGATGAGGAGGATTGATTTCTCATTTGCCTTCTTTTTTTGAGCAACCTCCTGAATTTCTTGGAGAGAGATGAGAACTCTCCATCGGACATGTCTGAGCTTGAAGAGTAAGCCACAGACTCATCATCTTCATCTGACGACTGTGTCCTAGCTTTACCTCTTCTTGACTCTTTGGCCTTCAGTGCCACAGACTTCTCCCTTCCAGAAGTCGAGCATCCTTCTTCTTCTGCTTTTCTGATACTGAGCTTTAGTTCATGGGAAAGAAGTTTCCCAAACAATATCTGTGGCTCCATGGTAGCCAACTTTCCGAATTCTCGGATGGCAATTGCCTTGGTATCTCATTCTTTCGTCAGGGATCTCAAGAACTTGTCATTCAATTCTCCGACGGTGAATTCCTGATCATAATTCCTAAGACCGTTTAAGATCTTAAAGAACTTCTCATAAGTAGCAGAAATGGAGTCTCTTGGATCTTGCTTGAATGCTTTATATTCTTGGTTTAGAAACGATCGTCGATCATCCCTCAATTCTTCTGTACCTTCCATAAGAACAACTAGAGAATCCCACATCTCTTTGGCAGATTTGTAGTGTATCAGATTTTGTAGCATTGAATCGTCCACTGCACCGATAATGATGTTCTTAGCCTTTTTGTCCAAAGCGACGAGAGAAATCTCATCCTTGGTCAATTCCAGTATTTTCTTTGGAACCTGAATGGTTGAGTTTGTTGAAGAAGGTTTCATCGGAACATGTGGACCTTCCTCAACAATTTGAAAAATTCTCGGGTCGGTGGCTTCCATGTAGAACTTCACTCTTTCCTTCCACATGGGGAAGTTCTCCTTAGAGCAGACGGGCATCTTCATAGAGGAATCCTTAGTTCTATCCATTTCAGACATACTGTCTCTTGCAACTAGACTTAGAGATCTTGTTCAAGGTGTTAACCTTTAGCGAACAACCTCCCTCTGATTCCAATTGAAAGTGTCTAGTTGCCTACCTAAATCACCTAGAGGGGGGTGAATAGGTGGATTCTATGGCTTTTTGCGGAATTAAAAACTTTAGATAAAAGCGCACAGAAACCAAAAGAGCACAGCACAACACAAGGATTTATAGTGGTTCCCCGATGTGGGTAGTCCACTTTCCACCTCACCTATCTAGCACGACCGGCTAGACTAGGCTACTTCACTATTCTCGGATTATGAATAATCCTACAACTCGGAGTCACCCCTCCTACAACTCGGAGACAAAACTCCTACAAACTCGGAAGAAAAACTTCTACAACTCGGAGACAACGCTCCTACAACTCGGAGTAAAACTCCTACAAACTCGGAAGAAAAACTTCCTACAACTCGGAGACAACGCTCCTACCACTCGGAGTAAAACTCCTACAAAAATATGTAAGGGTGTTTTACAAAATACTTAAAACTTCTGATGAAGTTCTTCTTCAGATCAAAAATAAATCTCTTCTTCCTGAAAATAAATTCAGTCCTTTGAAACTGGAGGAAGAAGAAATCTTGAAGACGATAAAGGCTTGATCTGAAACTTTGGAGAAAACTAGATCTGAAAAGACTTTGAAGAAATCAGGAATCTGAGATATAGTTTTCTCTTTTCTTCAAGAAGAATCGTCAACAACTTTGTCGGCAGCAGCAAGGTCTTTGTGAGAACGAATAGGGCGCCAACAGAACTTCTGCGATCTTCTTCTATTTTATTTGCGACGATTAGGGTTTCTCGAAATAACCCTTAGATATTTATCGATCCTTCTCCAACGGCTATATGCAAGATTTAAGAAAGATTTCTTCTCCAACGGCTGTATGCAAGATTTAAGGAAGATTGCTTCTCCAACAGCTATATGCAAGAATTAAGGAAAACATTCCATGTAAACTGTACGTGGAGGAAGCAACAATTTGAAAAACGAAACAGCGCAGAGCAAATTCAGCGTCTGTTAAAAATTCGTCGAACGGAACAGCGATCGACGAAATCGTTTCAACTCGTCGAACGATGCTCGACGAACGGCGACCGACGAAACACTTTAATCTCAGCAGAACAGCGATCGACGAACCTTCTTCACTTCGTCGAACGGAGATCGACGAACAACGATCGACGAAACATTTTAACTTCAGAATAAATGTGTTCGACGAAACAACTTCAGTTCGTCGAACGGAGCTCAATGAATGGCGATTGACGAAATCAATTCAAACTTCAGTAAAACGGCGTTCGACGAAATCCATACTGCGTTCGACGAACTCAATATTGTGTTCGACGAACTCGCCAATTCTCTACGTTCGACGAACTCTATACGGCGTTCGACGAACTTGCCAATTCTCTGCATTCGACGAACTCTATACTGCGTTCGACGAACCTTCCAATTCTCTGCGTTCGACGAACTCTATCCTGAGTTCGACGAACTCTATACTGCGTTCGGCGAACTCTTAAATACTTAAAAAAATGTTTCTTCCAGCAGCAACTATCCCTTGGCTATTTCTTTGTGTTTGAATATGAAGTACATCCAAATAGAGAGATTCCACATGAGTCAACACCTTGGTCTACATAATATGGAATTACATTGCGTAGGCCTGTATTTTATGACTCATTGAAACCTGACATTGGTTTGTACTTAGCCATTTACAACCTGCAAACACACAACTAGACAACAACATCAAATACAAACTCAATTCAACTTAGTTCAAGGGGACTTCTTCAAATCAAGGTAATTGTGGATTCAATTCCCAACAATTAATAATATCAAAAATAATTTATCATCTAAATTTGATATGAAAAATTTAGGAGAAACTAATGTCATTTTTGGAATGAAATTAGCCAAATCCGATTCTAGTGTTTCATTGTCTCTTTCTCACTCGATTGAGAAAATGTTGCATAAATTTATTTTATTTTGCACCTGCTTCTACTCCTTATGGCGCTAGCATAAAACTTTATAAAAATTTAGGTTAACTTATTCACCAACATAAGTATGCACAAATGATAGGGTCACTGCTTTATATTGATAATCGCACTAGACCCGATACTTCCTATGTTGTAGGCAATCTTAGTAGATATACTAGCAATCCAAGTGATGAACATTGGATAGCGTTAACTAAATTTTTAAATACCTTCGTGAAACTATTGATTATAGTTTAGTATATA
Organism: Dactylorhiza incarnata; assembly: GCA_033032865.1. NCBI lineage: Eukaryota > Viridiplantae > Streptophyta > Magnoliopsida > Asparagales > Orchidaceae > Dactylorhiza > Dactylorhiza incarnata. Next base: position 2,521,157 of record JAWHQI010000037.1, on the reverse strand, counting down.
TGAGTTTTCTCGAAGTACTTGAAGGGTATTCAGATGTCAATTGGGTAACTGATTCGTTAGATGTTAAATCAACAACTGGTTATGTTTTCCTCCTTGGAGGAGCTGTCATTTCATGGAGTAATTTTTTGGTACAAGTAGCGTGCACAGAGCTGTGCACGCTATGTAACAGTTACAGCCGTAATTTACATTACTGTTACACCATAATTTCAGGTTACAGCCGTAATTTACATTTTTCTTGTAAATTACGGCTGTAACTGTAACATAGCGTGCACAGCTCTGTGCACGCTACTTGTACCTAAAATTTTTTCCATTTCATGGGCTTCTACAAAACAAACTGTGATTTCAAGAAGCACCATGGAATCCGAGCTTATAGTTTTAGACACTACATGTGCCGAAGCCGAATGGCTTAAATTTTACTTTCTGAAATTCCTTTAGTAGGAAAACAAATACATGTTATTTTTTTGCATTGTGATAATAAATATGTGATTGATTTAACTGTTTCAAATAGTACTAATGCTAAAATGAACAAGATCATGAGAATAAGGTATAAGTCCGTGAAGCAAAGAAGAAAAGAAGTGATATCACTAAATTATGTAAGGTCAGAATTGAATCTGGCTGATAATCTTACCAATAGATTGTCCCGAATGAAGATATTATTGTCATCGCGGGGAAATGGGGTGTAAGCCCACATGATTTAATGTCAATGGTGGATACCCAACCCATGTGATTGGAGATCACATGAATTGGGTTCAATGTGGTAGAAACGAAGCTGTTGATGTTGCAAAGTTGGGAGCACAAATTTAAATGTTGAGAAAGTCTTCTCCTCATTCCTATGATGTTGTGCTCTACGTAACTGTTTAGGATGAACTTAAAGTTCCTAATGGTTGTCAAAGACATATATCTTTGCGAGATATTAGTTACGAATTATCTCTTGAGGCACCACCTATGTGGGGGTAGTCATGAAGCCGTGACTTTGGGATCCGGGTTGAACCCTAATAACCCTCATGAAAAATCAAGGAATGTGCATGGCCATTAACGCGCCCACCGTCATAACCCAATGAACAATCAATCTTTTGTGTGCTTAGCTAATTTACCGGTTTAAAGTTTATAAATCAAAGCCTCTGACACATTATACTCTTCGGTAGAGAAAATAAGTACTAAGTATATGTTCAAGGTAACCATTCCACTGATACTCATTGCATTCGATACAACTTGATGAAGCAAATTTGTATTTGAAGCGTTGGTAGAGCTAGCGTGCAGCGATAGGCTAGCGCACAATGACAGTCTTCTCGATGAATCCGTTGAGACAATAAGTCTTCTCGACGGCACCGCTGAGATGGCATTCGTCTCGACATAATGGCTAGCGCCGTCGGTAGGACTAGCGCCCGACGATAGAACACTGAGAACAGAATTCTCGACGGTTTCACACCCGTAAACCTACACACTATACCCATGACATGTATGATCAAATACAATATGGGATTTGATATTGTCAAACTAAAGAGATGTAGAACGCATGTTCCAACATTTCTGTTGCCCTCTCCACCACCGAGGCCGAATATTTCGCACTAGGTAGTTGTTGTGCACAAGCCTTATGGATGACCCAAACTTTAGAAGACTTTGGTGTTTATCTAAATAACATAGAATTAATATATGACAACAAGAGTGTTATCGATCTTACAAACAATCCCGTACATCATTCTAGATCTAAACATATAGAAGTTCGACATCATTTTATTAGAGATCATATCAAGAAGGAACTTGTTAGAATTAGCTTTATAGGGATTGACTCACAACTTGTCGATATTTTCACCAAATCTCTACCTGATGCATGTTTTAACATGCTTAGATTAGAATTGGGCGTCTTAGAAATATCTCATTAATCCCTATAAAATGCTATCAAAATATTTTTATCTCTATTTATATTTGCATATTTTAAAAAAAAAATCCAAAAGCCAATAAAAATGTAGAACATTTTAAAAACAATCTAAAACATGCTAAAAGAGCGTTCAAATCAACTTATAATTTCTGAAATTTCAACAGTAAGAAGGCCTCTTTATAATACAAATGAATTATGAAAAACATTTTTCAAAAAATTAATATTTGCAGTTCTGTTTTGGCGTTAGCCCCCTTGCTCCGAAATTTTTCTGTCTTTTTGAAAAATTACGGGTATTATTTTAATGCAGTGTTTTATTTTTATTTCTCTATTTTTTAACAGTTTTCTATTCTTTATATTTTTTTAAAAATGATGAAAAAATATGCTTAAATCAAGGAAGATTATATTTATTACTTAAAGATTATTTACAATGTTTGATTTTATCTTTCAAGTATCTTAGAAAAACATTGTTTTGTTTTTATCATGCCTTGAATATTATCTTAAAATATGCAAATGAATTTGGTTACAGATTATATGTGTAGAAATGTTAATACATGCCTCTAAGTATGAGTAAAGATTTATCTTTGATAATGATTTTCTCACTTACACCTTTTTATTAATCAACATGTGTTTTAAATCTTATTTTAGCATGGTTGTGTAGTATAAGAACTTAACTTTTTTGAAGTTCATAAATAGTTTACCTACACAACATTGAATTCATTCTTACAATTCTTTGTTTTTCATGCACTTGTGATTAGAGAAATGTGGTATTTAGAATAAAATTTATATGATTGCAAAAACAGGTGAACTTGGAGTCCTTGGTCTAAAAAAAAATCAACATAAAAAAAAATATATATGACAAGGAAAACTCCACCAAAAATTGTAAAGTGTCTTGTGCAAACAAAATTTTGACCACTTCTCTTTAAAACAAAAAAAATCCATATGTGCATTGAAATTGGTGGAAGTAAAGTTGTTTGTGTTAATTCCAAGTTATATTCTTAGATTACATACTTTCATGTGGTTTGATTTATATACTTGTATACTGTATCAAAACACCTTTATTGAACACATCATTATCATTTATAACACTTCCACTCATGAGAATTGGACCTAAAGCTTATCTACACTATTCTCTACAATCATGAGTAATTGCACTAGATAGCAAAGCATGATCTTCACAATGTTTATGTTTACTTGAAATGCAAATTAATTTACATTGTAAAGAATATCTTTTCTTGATATTTGTAATCTTGCTTGCTAATTTTCAATACCAATTTCAAATGTACTTGCAACTTTTGTATCTAAATTCACACATCTACTTATTTGAACTAACACTTGGTATCTAAATTATTATATTTTGTACTTACAAAATCTTAAAGATGTACAAAATTGCTTTCGATGTGTTCACTAATTTTAAAAAAGTGGCTATTATTTCTCCATAGTGCATAATATTTCATATTGCTACTACTCTAACATACCTCCTTTTGATTATAACAAAAGGGGAAGAATAAATTGAAGAAATAAATTGAAGATATAAATTGATGATATCTATTATTTAGGGGGAGTACAATAGAAAATGCATTCATGTAGGGGGAGTATCCACATAGGGGGAGTATAAATGTTTATCACGCTTATCATATACTATAAACACTCTTCTAATTATGTTTTATTTCTTATTAGTGGATTTCTTACTATCAAAAGGGGGAGATTATTGGAGCTTGTGTTCCACATCTCTTAGTTTGAGAATAACAAATCACACTATGTATTTGATCTTGCTTGTGTTTATAGTGTGCATGTACTATAGTTAAATAACCATATGAACATGATGCTGATTGATGACGATTCTCTGAAAAGAGACCTAACGCCCCGCGTTAGAAGCTAACGCCCCACGTTAGAAGTTAACGCCCCGCGTTGGATATTAATGTCCATCGTTACCTATCGTAGAGAAGGGACGATGTCGAGACATGGAGAACAAATATCGTCGGGATGTGGAGAAGAAATATTGTTGAGAACCAAGAGCCAACACCAGCGTTGGAGCTAACGCTCGCGTTGAGTGCACGATCTGCCACGATCTCGACGGTTGCATGATCTCAGCCACGACCATACACGATCTTTAACGCTGGCGTTAAACTCTTAACGCCCGACGTTAGCTCCAATGCCTATTTAAAAAGCTAATTTTATTGTTCATGTGTTGCTGAACTGAAGCCTTCATTCCAATCTTCTGAGAGATCATTTCATCCCCGAATTAAGAGAGCACTCCCAACACCACCATTGAGGAACAAGAGTGAGAATGAGATTTCCAACGGTTAAATTTGAAGTAGTATGCCCGCGTGAACTCCGACGATGGTCATTGTGTGTCTTCAACATCTCCTTCAGAGCTCTTCATTATAGGGAGTCTTTATTTATGAATTTACTTTCATCTTTTCATTATTTTCTTGTAACAGTAGTGAATTCGCCGCCTTGTGTATGTCGACTAGGCCGAGTTTGGTTTAAGGGAAATTTGTCGCATTGTGCGTGGTGACTAGGTCGAGGGTAGATCTTGGGCATCGATTGAGGCCTTATCTGGGGAAAGATAGGCTATAGCCAACCGGTCCTTAGGAGAAGGACTGGTGAAGGAACAAAAAGTGATTTTTACATCGTCGCCTTTAATTTCAAGTGTTATTGAAATTTTATCTTTGTAATTCTCTTTGAAATATAATAGTCATTTTCATTATCTCTGATTTTTCTGGAATTGTATTTCATTTTAGTTTTCATAAGTAAAATCACTTTGACATAATTCTGTGAAGCCTAATTTTCTGGAGTGCTAACGCCCAACGTTTACTCTTAACGCCAGCATTAGAAACAGAATAAAAAAGTTTTATTTTTCTATAAATCTCTCAGTTTTACTCTAAAATTCTTAAACCCCTCATTCACCCCCTCCAAGGGCGTCATAAGATCCAACAGGTTCCTCGCACAGAGGTCACAACAACCTCGTCTCTCTGCGAGACCCCATCAGAGGAAGGTGTGCCATCCAGGTGAGCAGGGAAGGAAGCGATGGTGGAGGTGTCGGAGCGACCGGGGCAATCGCAATTCTACCCATTGAGTTTTCAGGGGATCACTAAGAACAATGGAACCCAACCCTTGGAAAATCTTACTTGACCCGAGCGAGAACCTTGACTGGTCACTAAGAACTATGGAACCCAACCCTTGGAAAATCTCTAAGTCTACCAACTGACCCCATAAGCTGCAGCGTGGAGGTCCCACCGCGTACCCAGAAGCTTTCAAGGAAATTTCCCTCCTAAGCCAATGCTGATCCTAGGCACCTTGGAGGGCACTAAAGATCACCTCGCCGTCCACCTTCAATGTTAGGGGGAGGGGAGGGGTAGTGCTTGCTCTCAACACACGAGAGGGAGGGGAGGGGGGGTATCAACATACAACCCTTCCCAAGGTGCCCATGGGTGTCTATTTATAGATTTCCCAAAAATTGGACTGCGAATAGCCAAAAATCTACAATTCGCAGTCCAAAAACTAACCCGAATGACCGAAACAGAAAGGGTGGGGGTATAGGATAGGTGGACCAAGGTCCACCACTTGAACTGGGCGAGTGGGCCTCAGGACCACTCGCCCAGCTGTCCGGGCGAGTGGACCTATGGTCCACCCACCCGGGCGAGTGGACCACAGGTCCACTCGCCTGTAGGCTTGGGGCCGAGTGGACCTTGGGTCCACTCGCCCTCCACCTTGGGCGAGTGAACCCGAGGTCCACTCGCCCCCCTTCTTGGGAGAGTGGACCAGTGGTCCACTCGCCTGGGGCCTTGGGCGAGTGGACCCAAGGTCCGCTCGCGCAAGAGTATTTGCACCTCCAAGCTTTCTCTTTCTCAGCCCTTAACGGCCTCCGGTTGTTCAGTTCGCTGCGTCGCGGTCACCTTTTCCACCACAACCTCATCCGTGTCGGGTCACACCGACTCGGAAAATATGAGGGTTGTACACTTCTAGTCTAGGAGGTAAAAATCATACTTTTGTAATAATTGATGATTATTCTAGATTTTGTTGGACTTTATTTCTATTTTCCAAATCCAATGCATTTCTTGAATTTACTAAACTATGCATTAGTATATAAAACGAACTTGATTTAAAAATTAAATGCATACGCTCGGATCATGGAGGAGAATTTGAAAATGATATGTTTTCTACTTTTTGTAATGATTTAGGAATTAAACCTGAGTTTTCCGCTCCACGCACACCACAACAAAATGGTGTAGTGGAGAGGCAAAATAGAACCTTTCAAGAGCTAGCACACACTATGCTTTATGAATATGGGTTTTTCTATATCATTTTGGGCTGAAGCTGTTAATACTTCATGTTATATTATTAATCATGTCATGCTTCGTCCTATTTTAAAATTAACACCTTATGAGCTTTATTTTAAAAGAAACCCCAATGTATCTTATTTTCATGTTTTTAGTTGCAAATGTTTTATTTTAAATACTAGAGATGCATTAGGAAAATTTGATGAAAAATGTGATGAGAGAATTTTCATTGGTTACTCTTCAACTAGTAAAGCTTATAGAATTTATAATAAGAGAACTAAAATAGTTGAAGAGTCTATTCATGTAAGATTTGATGAGTTTGTTCCGTGTGTAGATATTAATCGTACATGAATCGTAAATGAACCCCTTCCCACTTTGGAGCATAAGGATGGTGAATCACTTGTACAAAAAGAAGAAGAAAAAGAGGAGAAAGAAGAGGAGATGGTAGAATATGTTCCTCCAAGTGTGCTACAGTTTGTAAAAGATCATCCAAGGGAGCTTGTCATTGGAGAACCATCAAAAGGGGTAAGTACTCGATCTTCTTTACATGAGTCTTTTTCAAACCTTTGTTTTGTATTCGAAATAGAACCAAAAAATGTTTCTACCGCCTTAAATGATGAATTTTGGTTTTTAGCTATGAATTATGAATTAAATCAATTTGAACGTAATAAGGTTTGGAATTTAGTAGAATGCCATCTAATCTTCCGGTTATATGTGTCAATTTAGTAGAACCCTATTCTCGTAAGTGTGTGTCTCTCTCTATCAGGAAAATAATCGAGACCTTTTATATTTTGTTCTTTTAAGTTACCGTCGGTGGTAGAGTTACCGCACGACGGTAGCATCTTTACGAGCTTTCGCAAGTTGTCCAACGCCAAATCAGGAAGGTGCCAGAGAACATTCTTTTGCTGTCTTTGGATAGCGCAACACGGTAGGCTTAGCGCTTTGCGGTAGTATTGACGTCGAATCATTCTCGACGGCAGCGTCGAATCCTTCTCCTTCTCGAAGGCAGCATCGAATCCTTCTCAATGGCAGTGTCAAATCCTTTTTGATGGCAGCGTTGGTAGAGCTAGCGTGCAGCGATAGGCTAGCGCACAACGACAGTCTTCTCGATGAATCCATCGAGACAATAAGTCTTCTCCCCGGCACCGCTGAGATGGCATTCGTCTCGACATAATGGCTAGCGCCGGCGGTAGGACTAGCACCCGACGATAGACCACTGAGAACAGAATTCTCGACGGTTTCACACCCGTAAACCTAAACACTATACCCAGGACATGTATGATCAAATACAATATGGGATTTGATATTGTCAAACTAAAGAGATGTAGAACGCATGTTCCAACATTTCTGTTGCCCTCTCCACCACCGAGGCCGAATATATCGCACTAGGTAGTTGTTGTGCACAAGCCTTATGGATGACCCAAACCTTAGAAGACTTTGGTGTTTATCTAAATAACATAGAATTAAAATATGACAACAAGAGTGTTATCGATCTTACAAACAATCCCGTACATCATTCTAGATCTAAACATATAGAAGTTCGACATCATTTTATTAGAGATCATATCAAGAAGGAACATGTTAGAATTAGCTTTATAGGGATTGACTCACAACTTGTCGATATTTTCACCAAACCTCTACCTGATGCATGTTTTAACATGCTTAGATTAGAATTGGGCGTCTTAGAAATATCTCATTAATCCCTATAAAATGCTATCAAAATTTTTTTATCTCTATTTATATTTGTTTGCATATTTTTAAAAAAAAAATCCAAAAGCCAATAAAAATGTAGAACATTTTAAAAACAATCAAAAACATGCTAAAAGAGCGTTCAAATCAACTTTATAATTTCTGAAATTTCAACAGTAAGAAGGCCTCTTTAAAATACAAATGAATTATGAAAAACATTTTTCAAAAAATTAATATTTGCAGTTCTGTTTTGCCGTTAGCCCCCTTGCTCCAAAATTTTTCTGTCTTTTTAAAAAATTTCGGGTATTATTTTAATGCAGTGTTTTATTTTTATTTCTCTATTTTTTAAAAATTTCCTATTCTTTATATTCTTTTAAAAATGATGAAAAAAATATGCTTAAATCAAGGAAGATTATATTTATTACTTAAAGATTATTTACAATGTTTGATTTTATCTTTCAAGTATCTTAGAAAAACATTCTTTTGTTTTTATCATGCCTTGAATATTATCTTAAAATATGCAAATGAATTTGGTTACAGATTATATGTGTAGAAATGTTAATACATGCCTCTAAGTATAAGTAAAGATTTATCTTTGATAATGATTTTCTCACTTACACCTTTTTATTAATCAACATGTGTTTTAAATCTTATTTTAGCATGGTTGTGTAGTATAAGAACTTAACTTTTTTGAATTTCATAAATAGTTTACCTACACAACATTGAATTCATTCTTACAATTCTTTGTTTTTCATGCACTTGTGATTAGAGAAATGTGGTATTTAGAATAAAAATTTATATGATTGCAAAAACAGGTGAACTTGGAGTCCTTGGTCACAAAAAAAATCAACATCAAATAAAAAAAATATATATGACAAGGAAAACTCCACCAAAAATTGTAAAGTGTCTTGTGCAAACAAAATTTTGACCACTTATCTTTAAAACAAAAAAAATCTGTATGTGCATTGAAATTGGTGGAAGTAATGTTGTTTGTGTTAATTCCAAGTTATGTTCTTAGATTACATACTTTCATGTGGTTTGATTTATATACTTGTATACTGTATCAAAACACCTTTATTGAACACATCATTATCATTTATAACACTTCCACTCATGAGAATTGGACCTAAAGCTTATCTACACTATTCTCTACAATCATGAGTAATTGCACTAGATAGCAAAGCATGATCTTTACAATCTTTAGTTTACTTGAAATGCAAATTAATTTACATTGTAAAGAATATCTTTTCTTGATATTTGTAATCTTGCTTGCTAATTTTCTATACCAATTTCAAATGTACTTGCAACTTTTGTATCTAAATTCACACATCTACTTATTTGAACTAACACTTGGTATCTAAATTATTATATTTTGTACTTACAAAATCTTAAAGATGTACAAAATTGCTTTCGATGTGTTCACTAATTTTAAAAAAGTTGCTATTATTTCTCCATAGTGCATAATATTTCATATTGCTACTACTCTAACATACCTCCTTTTGATTATAACAAAAGGGGAAGAATAAATTGAAGAAATAAATTGTAGATATAAATTGAAGATATCTATTATTTAGTGGGAGTACAATAGAAAATGCATTCATGTAGGGGGAGTATCCACATTGGGGGAGTATAAATGTTTATCACGCTTATCATATACTATAAACACTCTTCTAATTATGTTTTATTTCTTATTAGTGGATTTGTTACTATCAAAAGGGGGAGATTATTGGAGCTTGTGTTCCACATCTCTTAGTTTGAGAATAACAAATCACACTATGTATTTGATCTTGTTTTTGTTTATAGTGTGCATGTACTATAGTTAAATAACCCATATGAACATGATGCTGATTGATGACAATTCTCTGAAAAGAGACCCAACGCCCCGCGTTAGAAGCTAACGCCCCACGTTAGAAGTTAACGCCCCGCGTTGGACATTAATGTCCATCGTTACCTATCGTAGAGAAGGGACGACGTCGAGACGTGGAGAAGAAATATCGTCGGGATGTGGAGAAGAAATATTGTTGAGAACCAAGAGCCAACAACAGCGTTGGAGCTAACGCTCGCGTTGAGTCCACGATCTGCCACGATCTCGAGGGTTGCATGATCTCAGCCATGACCATACACGATCATTAACGCTGGCGTTAAATTCTTAACGCCCGACGTTAGCTCCAATGCCTATTTAAAAAGCTAATTTTGTTGTTCATGTGTTGCTGAACTGAAGCCTTCATTCCAATCTTCTGAGAGAGCATTTCATCCCTGAATTCAGAGAGCACTCCCGACACCACTATTGAGGAACAAGAGTGAGAAGGAGATTTCCAACGGTTAAATTTGAAGAAGTATGCCCGCGTCAACTCCGACGATGGTCATTGTGTGTCTTCAACATCTCCTTCAGAGCTCTTCATTATAGGGAGTCTTTATTTATGAATTTACTTTCATCTTTTCATTATTTTCTTGTAACAGTAGTGAATTCGCCGCCTTGCGTATGTCGACTAGGCCGAGTTTGGTTTAAGGGAAATTTGTCGCATTGTGCGTGGTGACTAGGTCGAGGGTAGATCTAGGGCGTGGATTGAGGCCTTATCTGAGGAAAGATAGGCTATAGCCAACCGGTCCTTGGGAGAAGGACTGGTGAAGGAAAAAAAGTGATTTTTACATTGTCACCTTTAATTTCAAGTGCCATTGAAATTTTATCTTTGTAATTCTCTTTGAAATATAATAGTCATTTTCATTATCTCTGATTTTTCTGGAATTGTATTTCATTTAAGTTTTCATAAGTAAAACCACTTTGACATAATTCTGTGAAGCCTAATTTTCTGGAGTGCTAACGCCCAACGTTTACTCTTAACGCCAGCATTAGAAACAGAATAAAAAAGTTTTATTTTTCTATAAATCTCTCAGTTTTACTCTAAAATTCTTAAACCCCTTATTCACCCCCCTCCAAGGGCGCCATAAGATCCAACAGGTTCCTCGCACAGAGGTCACAACAACCTCGTCTCTCTGCGAGACCCCATCAGAGGAGTCAGAGCGACCGGGGAAATCGCAATTCTACCCGGTGAGTTTTCAGGGGATCATGTTTCGAGAGGTGGAGAACCCGACGAGGTTCCCAGATATTCGCGCGGGTGGCATGTATAGCATTGTTACTCGCCATATGGAGGATCGTCGCTAGGGTGGAAGGAGCCTGTTCTTTTGTGAGATACTGGCTGCCTAGTCCTAGAAGGGTTTAGAGAGCCTACCCTCAGCTACTATACCGGGAGGGATGATCCGATCTATCATCTTCAGTGGTTTGAGGATGTTGTTTCCATCTGGAACATGACGGACAAATTCAAGTGCAGGTTCTTTGCGATCACCTTCCATAGGAAGGCTAGGGACTGGTTCCACTAGCTGCCGGCCAGTTCTATCTAATGTTTTGAAGACCTGCGGAGAGGGTTGATGATGAGGTTTGACACGTCCAAAAAGTGGAAGAAGGAGGCAATTGGCCTCTTCTATTTGGTGTAAGGAGTGCACGAAACATTGGGGCAATACATCGACTGATTTTAGGAGGAAGTCCTAGGCATGCAAGAGGTGGATGGATTTACCCTCCAATTATCCCTCACGTTTGTTTTGTGGGAAGGCTACTTGAAGCTAAAGATCAGAAGGGATCCTCCCCTATCCTATGAAAAACTTATTGAGATGGCCAATAAGTTTGTTCAGGGGGAGTCGACAAACCGAGGATTCCTAGCGAGGCTCACTAAGCTGAACAGGGAAGAAGATGATGAATAGGAGAAAGTCCCGGTGCGGGGAAAGAAGGGGGGACCCGAGGAGCAGGAGTGGAAGTAGCCCGCTAAAAAGAAGGAGGAGCCGAGGAGGAAAGAAGAGATAAGGAGGTCGGAAGAGCCGAGGAGATAGGAGGTGAGGAGGCCTTTTGTGGCTCCGGAGCATCGGGAAGAGGAGAGGAGGTACCAGATACCGAAGCATCGACCGCCATGGAGACCTATAGGAAGACCCCAGCAGCTGGGTCAGGTAAGAAGGCTCTCTCCAAAGAGGAGGGATCGTGATCGGCAGGAGAGGCATCAAGAAGGAGGACACATAGAGGCGATGGCTATTGCCCATCAAGGCAATATACCTCACCGAAGGAACAATCGAAGGAGGCACTAGATGGAAGAGATCCCTCTGTACTGTGAGCTGAACTAGGTTGAGGGGCACAGAATAATGGCTTGCACCAATTTTTGGGAGGCTAGGAGAAGGCTCGGAACAGGAGTAGTGGGAGGAGAAGAACATCAGAGGCAAGAGGTCTCGGTAGAGCCGGTGGTGGTTCAGGCACTTGTTCAGAGGAGGAATGAAGATCGAGTTGACTAGGGAAGTCGAGGAGGAGTGGCCTGATGCGCAAATCTTAGCACACCGCTATAGGCGGTAGCAAGACTGCGGCACAAAACGGCAGTGTACCGATCGTTCAAGTAATATAAAATGTGGGAGTGAATCCCCAAGTATCGAATCTCTAAGGAACACAGTAAGGTGGAGTTTACTTTTTAAGGAAGGACTTGAGATTGAAGTCCATTAGTCGGATGGATTGCGGAAACGATGGCTTGGTTTGTGGAAAATAAAAGAAAATACTACAACTACTCCTATGCAATGCCGCTATGCAATGCTTCGCGAGGCGGGATGGAAAACTGTGTAGGCCTTGAACGCACTACTTCGCAAGGGCGGATGGACGAATAGGCTAGCAGAATGAGGGTCACAAGCACCTCGTCGACAAGCACGCCACTAGCAATTGCTAGTGCGGCGAACGAACACGATGGCGGGATGGAAAATGGATAGGGGCGCACCACATACACACATATAAACAAAAGATAATTTTACAAAGACATGAAATAACTTTATATAGCAAGGTTTATAGTGTTCATCATCAAAATACAAAAGATCTAACATTTACAACTACCAATACAAAGAGAGAGAGAGCAAGGAATCGACCCAATCCGAAGGCTCGTTGGCATTCACGGTTGGAATCGCTGGGTTGTCAATCCGCGTCCAAGCTCGGTCCTCAACTGCGTCCGTGGTAGAGAAGGTTGTCAGTACCTTCCAATGGCCCGTCTTCTTCGTGTCACGATCCAGCCGCACGACCTAGCTTCCTTCTCCTTGGATATTGGTGGATGTAGGGCTAAATCCCTCTCCTTGGAGCTTGAGGATGATGGAGGAGGCCAAAAAGGGGTGGAATCCATGCAGAAAGTGCGAAAACGGCGGAGCTGTACGGTCTGTTCGCTCTCCCGATTAGGTTGAAAACTACAGCTTTTATAGAAAACAGTCAGAAGTTTGGTCACGCACGGGCGAACGCATGACCGTGCGCTGCCCGTGCGTTATTTATGATTAAAATAGACTTGAGGAAGAAGCAGCCGCACCCGTGCGTTTCCTTCGCGCACGGGCGAATCCGCCCGTGCGTAAAAATGCACGGACAGATTCAGATTGGCGATAAACAAGGCTAAACAGGTCGATCGTGCGTTTTACTCGCGCACGGGCGAATCCGCCCGTGCGTAAAATGCACGATCAACGACAGAACATCAATTTCTGCCCAGATGAAAGCGCACGACCGCAGCCATCCGTGCGTCAATAGAATGCACGACCGTGCGTTATACACAATCATGATTTCTGGGCAAAAGGGGATGGTTCAGCCACCTGTGAGCATAGCAGCCCAGCTGGGAATACACCTCCAGCACCAGCATAAAAATAGAAATAAAGCGATGGGGAGCACAGTGTGCTTACCCCTAGCAATGTAGTGTGCAATTGCACACTACAACGGGCCTAAACAAGCACTTAAAGCACAAGCATGAACAAGGTGAATATAAACAAATACAAACAAAAACTGAAGTACAAATGCAGGAAAAATAGCCCGGATGAGTCCGAAAATCAGAATATAAATTGGACTCATCACACCCCCAGACTTACCTATTTGCACGTCCCGAGCAAACAATTCCTAAGCAAGCGGGAAAATGAAATAGCTAATTTAAAATTACAAAATTGAATACTATGCGAAGTCGCATGCTCATGTGCATAGAAAAATAATAGAGAAGATTTCTAATTATACACAGTTTACAAATTTCTAAAAGATTAAATAAATATTACTTCTACTCAAAATGGGAGTCACGGTGAATCATCCGGTCACACATATGGAGAAAGTAAAAGAATCGCTGAGACAAGCATTGGCAAAGCTGGGGTTCTAGACAAACTCCACCGAAATCCATCGGCGTCGGAGACCATAAGCTCACCCGTTCACATTCTCTCCACGACACTAGATTGGTTCATAGCGTGAGTCGGTAGGACTTTTAGGTTTTAAAAAGGGCTCGGGTTAAGGTGGGGTAAACAAAGATAAAAAAGAAGGCTTGAAACACCTAAACCCAAATGAGCTTTATTACAACTCCTCACATACCAACATCGAATGCAAGTGCACCACACCCCCAGACTTAGATTTTTGCAACATGGGTGAGTGCACCACCTACTCCCAATCATAAATTCATACAAATATTTTTCAATTAGGCTCAATTTTTTTTTTCTTTTCACTTTTTTTTCTTTTTCTCATTTTTCTTTTCTTTTCTTTTCAAAACATTTTCAGCATGATGAGCAATGAAGCGCATCCACATTTTCACAAAAATAACACAACATCAACACCCCAATCATGAAAATCATAAGCAACTAAAGCTCAAATTTGGGTGTGCGACTAGGATTGGCCTTTAGGCATTGGTGATAAAAAGTGGGGCTGAATCAAAGAACGGGTAGGCACAACTGGGCTAACGAGGATAGAGCGATAGGAATGGGGCACAAAGGCTCAACCAGGCCAAAATAATGGCCTACGTCATTCTCATGCGCTAGAACTATCCTATGTTTGGGGGAAGTTCTTAGCCACCGAGAAAGATCATTTTTCCTCCCGGCTCGAGCAATACACATCTAACGATCGTTTACACACATCCCTATGCTACCGTTTGATTCACACCAGATTCACCATTTGATTGGGGTAAACAATATTTACACTAACAGAAATGCATAAAGCTATGAGTATAAAAAGAAATCTAATCTACATAAATTCCTATACTCACATGAGTACTTGACTAGAAACACCGGAGTCAACATTTTATTCCACCACATAATTTAAAAACCAGCACAATCATTTTCCCAAATACAAAAAGGAATGAGTTATACTCATGACACACTAAAGGTTAAGCACACGCTCAAGTGGGTGCTTTGTGTGCAGACAAAATAAACAAAATAATTTAGATGAAAGCTTCTAGCATGCTAAGTGATAGTGCACGTGAGTGGGTACAAATGGGTCTCCCCCAGACTTAAATTATACAATTCAAAACAGTTTATCATTAAGATATTCTAAGACAAAGTTAGGGGAAGAGAGTACCCAATGCTCAGCAAATAAGCATACCAGAAGATTGGCGTGAAGCCCAGCAAAAGATGCCCTACGAAGAATCATAACCACCGCCTACACAAATAGAAAATACCTGCAAGGGGTGGTCTCCGCAAAAGCAAACTAAAATAACATATAACTAACTAATTTTTGACAGCGATAAAATAAAAGACAAGAAAAAGTAGATAACTACTGGGGTTAATGTCCTCCCAGCACGACTTATTCAGGAAGTGGAGTATCTTAGCTAATGGGAGTATGGAAGGAGAAGTGGACAAGCAACTGTTCTAATATCCGCGTCGGTAACGGGTACCGATACGGTGATAGAACCACTACTCCTCTACCTAAATAATAATACCTGCTCGTCACAGGTAGAGGAGAGAGAAAGAAAGAGGTGGAGGGAGAGTCCTCCACTCTACTTTCACCAAAATAAATTTCCTTGCCTAGCAAGGTGTCATCTTCAGGGAGGCAGCAGGAAGGGAATACAGTACATGGCAGATCCTCTGCGGAGGGGGAATTAACCTCCTCACACAAGAAGATGTGCACATCACTGAATTGTGCAATTTGCACCACCTCCTGCAATACCTGTGAAGGCTCAACCTGCATAGGCTCAGAAGAAAAAGAAGGGGGGTCGGGAAATAAAGGAGAAGAATGACATGAATAAATAGAAATCGGGGGAGTGGTCCTGGTATCACTCCCATTAGGTTGGGAAAGTAAAATAATGTTTGCATTGTCATCAATGCTACAAGGTTCGGCGGGATCAACAGTGGCCATACCCAAGAGTTGGACTTCCTCCACCGGTGCTGAGGAAAGCTCCTCTTCACCTAGAAGGTTGTCCTCCTCCATAGGAGCAGGCATAACACATAGATCGCCAGCCTCATCCTGGGACAATTCCTCAACAATGTCGTTAGAGACAAATGTAGTATGCACAACAGGGGGAGGAATAGTGCTTGGATAAATGTCAAGCACCGATTCCTCACAAAGAATCGAATCTACACATGGTGATATATGCACCGGGGAGATGGGCTCAGCCATGTCAGAGCCTAGATCAGCCACACATCTGGTGACTGTGTCCACA
This sequence comes from Dactylorhiza incarnata, assembly GCA_033032865.1. Taxonomy (NCBI): domain Eukaryota; kingdom Viridiplantae; phylum Streptophyta; class Magnoliopsida; order Asparagales; family Orchidaceae; genus Dactylorhiza; species Dactylorhiza incarnata. The sequence continues at coordinate 2,504,856 of JAWHQI010000037.1, read as the reverse complement.
TCATCCCCTTCAAAGCATGAAGGTGATACAGGCACATAACCAGATGTTGAAGGTGTGCTGCCAGAAGTAGGAGTCGGGACGATCCGGATGTCCGACTCATCATTCTCGTCCAATTGGGGAAGATAAGCAGCACAATCCTTCAAAGCATGATCCGTGCTCTGACAAAACAAGCACTGCCTTGCGGGCTTCTTTGGCACAGCAGGTGCTGAAGCCGAAAAGAACTATGACGGTAAAGGCGCAGCAGAATAGCCATAGGACTTTCGCGCAACATATGGAGTACCAGACAAAGTTGGTGCTCCATATATTGGGCCATGAGTGCTAGGGCCATTATCTCCCTTTGGACATCTATCACTAGCGTGAGATATATCTCCACACAAATGGCAACGAATATTAAAAGACTCCCACATTGTGTGAAGATAACAAGATTCAAACGGAAAACATTATTGAGCAAAATACTACACCTAAAAAAAATTTACTAGAGCAACCTAATATAAACAGTACAATAGAATAAGAAGAAATAAAACAAAAGGATGCAATACACAAATGGAAGGGCTTCTCTCTCAGATTCTCCCTCTCCAGAAAACTCACACGTCTGTGTTCCCCGACAACGGCACCAAAAACTTGATGCGCAAATCTTAGCACACGGCTATAGGCGATAACAAGACTGCGACACGAAACGGCAGTGTACCGATCGTTCAACTAATATAAAATGTGGAAGTGAATCCCCAAGTATCGAATCTCTAAGGAACACAGTAAGGTGGAGTTTACTTTTTAAGGAAGGACTTGAGATTGAAGTCCTTTAGTCGGATGGATTGCAGAAATGATGGCTTGGTTTGTGGAAAATAAAAGAAAATACTACAACTACTCTTATGCAATGTCGCAATGCAATGCTTCGCGAGGCGGGATGGAAAACTACGTAGGCCTTGAACGCACTGCTTCGCAAGGGCGGATGGACAAGTAGGCTAGCGGAATGAGGGTCGCAAGCACCTCGTCGACAAGCACGCCACTAGCAATTGCTAGTGCGGCGAATGAACACGATGGCAGGATGAAAATGTATGGGGGCGCACCTCATACACACATATAAACAAAAGATAATTTCACATAGACATGAAATAACTTTATATAGCAAGGTTTATAGTGTTCATCATCAAAATACAAAAGATCTAACATTTACAACTACCAATACAAAGAGAGAGAGAGAGAGAGAGAGAGAGAGAGAGAGAGAGAGAGCAAGGAATCGACCCAATCCGAAGGCTCGTTGGGTTTAACGGTTGGAATCGCTGGGTTGTCAATCCGCGTCCAAGCTCGGTCCTCAACTGCGTCCGTGGTAGAGAAGGTTGTCAGTACCTTCCAATGGCCCGTCTTCTTCGTGTCACGATCCAGCCGCACGACCTAGCTTCCTTCTCCTTGGATATTGGTGGATGTAGGGCTAAATCCCTCTCCTTGGAGCTTGAGGATGATGGAGGAGGCCAAAAAGGGGTGGAATCCATGCAGAAAGTGCGAAAACGGCGGAGCTGTACGGTCTGTTCGCTCTCCCGATTAGGTTGAAAACTACAGCTTTTATAGAAAACAGTCAGAAGTTTGGTCACGCACGGGCGAACGCATGACCGTGCGCTGCCCGTGCGTTATTTATGATTAAAATAGACTTGAGGAAGAAGCAGCCGCACCCGTGCGTTTCCTTCGTGCACGGGCGAATCCACCCATGCGTAAAAATGCACGGACAGATTCAGATTGGCGATAAACAAGGCTAAACAGGTCGATCGTGCGTTTTATTCGCGCACCGGCGAATCCGCCCGTGCGTAAAATGCACGATCAACGGCAGAACATCAATTTCTGCCCAGATGAAAGCGCACGACCGCAGCCATCCGTGCGTCAATAGAACGCACGACCGTGCGTTATACACAATCATGATTTCTGGGCAAAAGGGGATGGTTCAGCCACCTGTGAGCATAGCAGCCCAGCTGGGAATACACCTCCAGCACCAGCATAAAAATAGAAATAAAGCGATGGGGAGCACAGTGTGCTTACCCCTAGCAATGTAGTGTGCAATTGCACACTATAACGGGCCTAAACAAGCACTTAAAGCACAAGCATGAACAAGGTGAATATAAACAAATACAAACAAAAACTGAAGTACAAATGCAGGAAAAATAGCCCGGATGAGTCCAAAAATTAGTATATAAATTGCACTCATCATGGCCCAGAGAGGAGGAGGAGGAGTGATCCATGGGGGAGTCAGACTCAGAGCTTCCCGCAAGGCAAGTTTCCATCAAATCTACCAGAAGAGCATCGCTCGACCTCTCAAGTGCCTCCCCCACTGGAGGACATTACCTTTTCAGAGGAGGACATGCTAGGGAATGAGAACCCCTTTTCATGATGCCCTTGTGATCCATGCAGCCATCGAAGTCTTCACCGTCAACCGAATCCTGGTGGACAACGAGAGTTTGGTCAACGTCATTTTCAAGAAGACGTTTAGCGAGATGGAGGTGGAGGCAAGCAGGGTAATATCCTCAGATGGTCCCCTCATTGGTTTCTCGGGTGAACGAAAAGAGGAGTGGAGCTGCTGGTAACCCTCGGCGGTAATTCGACCAAGTGTCGGTTCGTCATCGTCGATGCACCGAGATGTTATAGTGCGATCTTCGACAGGCCACTCATCAACACCTTCAAGGTCGTTCCGTCCTCCTACCATTAATGCTTGAAGTATTGCCAGGGAGATGTCCAGGTGAGGATCCAGAGCGATCTTAAGCCTGCTCGAGAGTGCTACCTCAATGCGGTAAGCACTATCAGCTGGATGGAGGAGGCGGAAGAGGCGGACCGAGTCCTGGAAGGGATGTCCAGGCTGGAGGCCGCGGGGGAGGTGGAAGAAGTGGAGGTGTTCTCTAAGGGCGGAGACCCGAGCTACTAATGATCAGCAGAGCATTGAAGGCATATGAGATAATAGAGATGGTGGTGTGTGTGCAAGAGAATGTGGACATCTTCGCGAGGTGCACATCATAGATGCCAAGGATTAATGCATAGGTTGTGTGCCACCATCTTAATATGGACACTAAGGTCAAGTCTGTATGTCATAAGAAGAGGGTATGTGCCACTGCGTTGGCTGAGCCCATTAGAGAGGAGGTGAGAAAGCTGCTTGAGGTAGGCTTTCTTTCCGAGATCTAGTATCCAGGCTGGGTCTCAAATGTAGTAATGGTAAAGAAAGTCGAAGTGGGATGGATAATGTGTAGAAGTTTTACTACTGAATAAAGCTTGACCAAAGGATTCTTATCCCCTGCCTCGAATCAACATGCTGCTTGATTCAGCCGTCAGTTTTTCTGTGATGAGTTTTCTTGATTCCTTTTCAGGATACCACCAGATCTGGATGCACTCGCCTGATCATCACGACATTTCCTTCATCACTAGTGATGGCTGCTACAAGATGATGGTTTTCAGGTTGAATAACACAGGGGCCACCTACCAGCAGATGATGGACCACGTCTTCAAGGAACAAAAGGGGCAGAATTTGGAAATGTATCTGGATGATCTCTTGGTGAAATGCAAGAGCATCCAGGAGCACATCAATGATCTAGTGGAAACCTTTGCGACGCTTCAGAAGTTTAAGATAAGGCTCAACCCGACGAAGTGCGTGTTTGGGGAAGGAAGAGAGAAGTTCTTGTGGCATCTTCTCACCCAAAAGAGAGTGGAGCCCAATACATATAATGTTAAAGCTATCTTGGAGATGACATCGCCTAGGAACGCCAAAGAAGTTTAGAGGCTGACGGGAAGGTTGGTTGGCCTCAGTCGTTTACTGTCAAAAGCTGGAGAGAAGTACTCTTCTTTCTTCAAGACCCTCTGAAGTGGCCAGCAGTTCAAGTGGACTGAGAAGTGTGAGGAGGCCTTCGAAAAGCTCAAGCAAGAGCTAGACTAGGCACCTCTGCTTCAAGTCTCAAAGGAAGGTGAAGACCTTCTCCTCTACCTATGAGTGGGGACGGAGGCGGTGAGCTCGGTGCTGATAAGGGAATAAGGGAGGGGGTAGCTACCCATTTATTATGTAAGCATGGTTCTCCGGAAGGCAGAGATGCGATATCCTATCCTAGAGAAGCTAGTTTTTGCATTGGTAGTCACAGTGTGGAAGCTTCGTCCTTATTTTCCCACTCACCGCATTCGGGCAGTTACCGATCATCCTCTCTGAAGTATCTTGGATGGTGTGGATCATCCGGTAAGACTGGAAAAGTGGTTGGTAGAACTCAGTGAGTTCAACATCACTTTCTCCCCTAGGGTGATGATCAAGGCCCAGACGATTGCAGATTTCTTAGCAGATTTCTCAATAGAGGCTGGTGGAGGAGAGGATTCATCCAATGTGGTTTCCTGAAAGATGTTCATGGACTGAGCTTTGGGCAAAAGCTCCATGGAAGTGAGTATCGTACTTCTCAGCCCACAGAGAATGAGGATCGAGCAAGCAGTCGAGATCCTCTTCCCCGTCACAAATAATCAGGCAGAGTACGAGGCCATAATGGCTGACTTGTGTCTTGCAAAGGAATTAGGTATCCGAGATGTCTGAGTCTTCACAGATTTTATGGTAGTCGCATCACAGATCCGCGGAGAGTTTGAAGTGTGAGACATCATCCTGCAGAGATATTTGATGAAGGTAAAGGGTTGATCAGAGGCTTTCAATCTTTCTTTGTCGAGCATGTGCCTAGAGAAGAAAACTCAGCAATGGATTGTTTGGCCAAGTATGGTCCGAGGACAGGAGGCACAATCACCGAGTTGCTTCGACCGTCCATCGATGAAGGGGAGATGATGGAGATCGAGAAGAGAACTTCCTGGATGGATCCTTTTGTGGCATTCTTGACTATCATTCAGTTGCCCGCCGAGGCTGC